>OY776682.1:43819551-46427895 GCA_963675555.1 Leptura quadrifasciata | reverse complement strand
GTTTATTTTGACATACACCTACCATGATAGGTGGAAAATATGTGATTATATTTTCTGTACTTTTAGTTATACACTCAATGTGATCTTTCGTTATATACAATATTTTTTTTTGTCTTTGTTCTTTCTGTTGTTATAATTTTTTTTTCTATTATGTTAATTACCTACCTGTGTGATGAGTGTAAACATAAATTTTATTGTATACTTACACGAATAAAGTTCTATTCTATTCTATTCTATACCCGGCTTAGCTTGTTGGCTGCAGTTGTTTGAGTGGCTTTAGGCCACCAAACTAAGGCAACATATTGTTATGTGCTGCCCTCTAACAAGGAAAGATGTGATTAAGTTCATGTTCAGTTTTCCTCAGAAGCTTAGTTACTTCCCTGACTAGTAGGGTGGCGCCGTCTATGAGCCAATTGACGAACAATCATCTATTACATGGTAGAAAACTATGGAGAATTCTAGAAAAGAGTTCTAGAAGGATTCCAAGTGTGTATATAAAGAGGTGACTCCAGCAGATGGGGGAACAGTTCAGTTGAGTGAAGTATGCAGTTTAGTGAAGTAAACAGACAAGAGAGTTTTTAGGTTAGACAAGAGTTGACAAGTTTAAGAAGAAAAGTAAAGTGCTTAGTGTTTTAAAAGTAGTGAAATTATATTAGATTAAGTTATTATTAGTTGTGTGGTTTTTAAGTATTTGCTAGTGTAATTTTAGTGATTAAATAAATCAGTGGTTTGTGAAAATTCTTGTTGCAAGTTATTTAAACCCACGGAGTGTTTACTGAAAATTGTAAGCACGTTACAATTGGTGTCGGAAGCGGAATTGCAACAGAATTTCTGAAGAATTCGACGAAGTTCCATAGTGTTCTATTTGGAAACCACTGGAGATAGTGAAGTGAGTCGAACTGGAAAGTGATATCGATATTGGACAAGACTTATTTGTGCTAGTGTGAGGATTTTGTGGACATATTTGACTTATACCAGATATAGACTTTAAATAAGACTTGTTAGTGTTGTTTGTTAGTTTTTGAATGGAAACAAGAAGCATGGCTGCTGAAAGACAAATGCAAGATATGTTCGAGCAATTTAGAAAAATGATGCTAGACCAAAAAGAAGAACAAGAGAGACGCGAAGAAGAAAAAGAAAGGAAACGTCAGGCAGAAAAAGAAGAACAAGAGAAACGACGCCAAGAAGAAAAAGAAGAACAAGAAAGACGTCAAGAAGAAAAAGAAAGACGACGTCAGAAAGAAAAAGAAGAACAAGAAAAACGACTTCTAGAAGAGAAAGAAGAACAAGAAAAACGACGTCTAGAAGAGAAAGAAGAATTAAGGAAAATTATACAGGGGCAACAAGATGTTATCCTTTCAGCCACTGAAGACCTCAAAAGCGAAATTAAAGAGGATATAGGCAACATAAAGACTGAAGTAAGTGAAATCAAAGGAAAAGTTACTGGCGTCGAAGGGAAAGTTACCGATATAGAAGGAAAATTTCAGATAGTTAAGGGAGAGGTAGAACAACTTAAGCGACAGTTAAGAATGCAAGGAGGCCAGCTAGTATTATCATCGTCAGGTCCTCGATTACAACCGCCTTCCTTTGATGGTCAAACTTCTTGGTCAACCTATAAAAGACAATTTGAGGCAGCAGCGTACGCAAACAATTGGAGTAACGAAGACAAAGCTATGGCATTGGTTCTAGCATTAAGAGGTCAAGCCTCAGAGTTGCTTCAGACTATCCCAGTGACGCAGCAACGGGATTTTAAAGTTTTGGAGGCTGCACTAGATCTAAGATATGGCGACCAACACCTTGCCCAAGTATACCGGACTCAGCTCAAATCACGCACACAAAAGGCTGGGGAAAGCTTACAAGATTTTGAAGCAGCTGTTGAGCGACTCACATACCTGGCTTACCCGGATGCACCCAAAGAATTCCAGGAACAGTTAACAGTCGGTACTTTCATTGATGGCATAAGAGACGAGGGGATCAGGCGAGTCCTTAGATTATCTCGAGATAAGACTGGTAGTGAAGCCTTGATCCATGCCCTCGAGGTTGAAGCCGCTTACAAAGAGACTGCACGTCCAAGAGTACGAACCATGAAGGTAGAAGAAGAGGACCGTTTAGAAAAATCAAATATGGAATCTTTGATGGCTGACATGCACAAAATGATAAGCCAGTTGATGACAAAACCAGATGCTCCAAGGAAGCAGGAAAGAGAACAGAGCGATGAACGGTCAAGGAAGATGATTCGGTGTTATAAGTGCGGCAAACCAGGGCATATTAAGCGAAACTGTCGGCAGCGGAGCCCTGAGAGAGTAAGTGCCGCAATGACTGAAGAGCCGCAGGAAAACTAAAGATAGCCAGCACCTTGGGGGCTGTGCTGGCTGGTGAACACGGTGCCCCCAGAGAGATACGGGTTTCCCAGATTAGAAGAGTCCCGAGTAGTCTGCTTTTGGATGGCTATGTAAACAAAAGGAGATGTATCTTCACTATCGACACAGGTGCCACGTCGTCAATAGTGCGGCCCGGATTTTTATCAGGAATAAAAGTTGATAAAAGCCAAAATGGATTGGTCGTTTGAACAGCCACAGGAGACAGGGTAAGGGTTCATGGAGAAGTTGACCTAGATCTGCAGTTTGGACGCCTGTGCTTTAGTCATAGGGTTATTGTGGCTGACATCACTGATGATTTCATTTTGGGGCTGGATGTTATGAGAGTACAAGATCAATTTGTACTTGACGTGGTAGAACGAGTCCTAAAGATTGGAAATGAAGAATTTATTTTGTCAACAGCAAATGACCGATTTCAAAAAGTGAGGCTACTGACGGCTCAGACAATCAAGATTCCTGCTCGTTCTGAACAAATAATCGAGGCCATTCTGGAAGGAAACTCTGGTGGATACCGTGTTGACCTTGTTGAAAAAGATGATTCAATTAAGACAGAAAACGTAATCTTAGCAAGAACTCTGACCCGGACAAAAGACAAAATTCCAATTAGAGTGGCTAATTTAAATTCCCACTCAGTAACTATTAAGGAAGGCGAGGCAATAGGATCCTACGAACCAGTCCAGTGGATAGCAAGGTGTGAGGAACAAGGGGAGAAATGTTCGTCAACCAGAGTAGACAGGGAAGTTGTGACTTTGTTGAGTTCCCAGTTTGAACACCTATCTGAGGATGAACGTAGAGAGGCAATCAAGTTTTTGGAAAAAGAAAGTACGGTATTTGCCAAAAACACAGACATCCTCACGAAAACTGATATAGTACAGCATCGGATAGACACTGGTGATTCAGCCGCAATCCGCCAACAACCTAGGAGGTTGCCACTAGCTAAACAGGAAGAAGCGGCTGCGATGGTTCAAAAGATGCTACAAGATGGAGTAATTGAGGAATCAACCAGTCCCTGGTCATCACCGGTAGTTTTAGTTGCCAAGAAGGACGGAACTTTGAGATTTTGTGTCGACTACCGGAAGCTGAATGATGTTACGAAGAAAGACAGCTATCCACTACCACGAATTGACGATACATTAAGTACGCTGGCAGGGTCACGATGGTTTTCAACTCTAGACCTTCGAAGTGGGTATTGGCAGGTGGGACTTCACCCTGACGACAAGGAAAAGACTGCCTTCTCAACAGGTAGTGGTTTATATCAATTCACCGTGATGCCTTTTGGACTTTGCAATGCACCAGCTACTTTTGAAAGATTGATGGAATTTGTACTCCGAGGACTAACTTGGAAGACGTGCTTAGTTTATCTTGATGACGTAATGGTTATGGGACGAAACTTCAGGGAACATTTGGAAAATCTTCAAGAAGTATTTGGGAGAATCAGAAATGCACACCTAAAGTTGAATCCAAAGAAGTGTCTACTATTCCAAAAAGAAGTGAAATTCCTTGGACATGTCGTATCTTCGGAAGGAATACAGACAGACCCGGACAAGATATCTGCCGTACGTGATTGGCCAAGACCTTCAAATGTACACGAATTACGAAGCTTTCTTGGCCTCTGCACTTACTATAGACGTTTTGTGGAAGGATTTGCGGATATAGCGAAGCCACTACACCAGCTAACAGAGGAAAAGGTTAAATATCAGTGGACACCGGAGTGTGAAACATCATGGAAGCAACTCCGCAATTGGATGTGTACTATCTCAAGTCCAAAATGGAGAAGAAAAAGTAATCGAGTATTTCAGTAAGGTAGTGTCCAAACCGGAGAGGAATTATTGTGTAACAAGGAAGGAACTATTGGCCATTGTTAAGTCCGTGGACCATTTTCACAAGTACCTCTATGGCCAACATTTCAAAATCAGGACCGACCATGCTGCATTAAAATGGCTATTGCAGCTGAAAACCCCAGAAGGTCAACTGGCTCGCTGGATAGAAAGACTGCAGCAATATGACCTCACAATCGAACACCGACCTGGAAAGTCTCATAAAAATGCAGATGCTCTGTCAAGAAGACCGTGCAAAGATGACTGCAAGCACTGCTATCGGGTTGAAAAAGCACAGGGCATGGTAATAGTAAACACAGTTCAGGTAGATGTTCCAGATGATTGGACAAAGGAAGTTCTAAGACGAGAACAAATGGATGACAGCGTAATTGGTCCTATATTAAGGGCAAAAGAAAAAGGAACGCGACCGGAATGAAGGATGTTTCGGACAAAAGTGTGGAGCTGAAGGCATTGTGGGCACAATGGGACTCCCTTAAGGTTATAGATGGGCTATTAAAGAGAGCATGGGAAAGTCCAGATGGAAAGGAAGTTACCATGCGTCTGGCGATACCCAGCTGTCGGATCCCAAAAGTACTTCAGGAAATACACGATGGAGTGTCCGGGGGACATTTTGGTATGAATAAGACATTGGCTAAAGTACGGGAACGATTTTATTGGATAAATAGCCGTCAAGATGTGGAAGCTTGGTGCCGCAAATGCAAGGCTTGTGCAGCCACCAAAGGGCCACAGACGAAGAGCAGGGGCCAAATGAAGCAATATAACGTCGGAGCTCCTTTTGAGAGGATTGCTATAGATGTAGCGGGCCCATTCCCAGTGACAGATGATGGGAATAAATACATCCTGGTCGCTATGGACTATTTTAGTAAATGGCCGGAAGCCTATGCCATTCCGAATCAGGAAGCAGTTACTGTTGCTCGAGTTTTGGTGGATAACCTTGTATGCCGATTTGGTGTACCCCTGGAGCTACATTCCGATCAAGGGAGAAACTTTGAGTCGGGGGTATTTCAGAAAATTTGTGAGTTGCTGGGCATTCACAAGACTCGGACAACCCCTCTTCATCCCCAGTCAGATGGAATGGTGGAACGACATAATAAAACCATGAAGGAACATCTTTCTAAGGTAGTTCACAAGAACCAGCGAGATTGGGATCGACATATACCATTTTTCTTAATGGCATACAGGGCTGCCATTCATGAGACGACTAAACAGACACCGGCTCGTGTAATATTTGGGCACGAGATCAGACTGCCATGTGATTTGATGTTTGGTACAGCAGATAAGAAGCCACTGTCCGTGGATGACTACGCAGACGAAGTTAGTCAACAGCTGAGGAATGTCCACGAATTGGTTCGAAACCAAGTTAGCATAGCTAGTGACAGAATGAAGGCTCGCTATGACCGGAAGGGGACGTCAGCAGGATTCAAGGAGGGCGATCTGGTTTGGCTATATAACCCACAGCGAAAGAAGGGAAAATCTCCGAAGCTTCACCCACCCTGGGAAGGACCGTATTCAGTCATCACTCGGATCTATGACGTTGTTTACCGAATTCAACGTAGTAAGAAGTCCAAGATGAAGATCGTGCACTTGGATAGGTTGGCGAAGTATGAAGTATGTTGGGGAATCTGAATTGCCTGACCGGGACGTTCAGGCTTAAGGAGGGGGCAGTGTTATGTGCTGCCCTCTAACAAGGAAAGATGTGATTAAGTTCATGTTCAGTTTTCCTCAGAAGCTTAGTTACTTCCCTGACTAGTAGGGTGGCGCCGTCTATGAGCCAATTGACGAACAATCATCTATTACATGGTAGAAAACTATGGAGAATTCTAGAAAAGAGTTCTAGAAGGATTCCAAGTGTGTATATAAAGAGGTGACTCCAGCAGATGGGGGAACAGTTCAGTTGAGTGAAGTATGCAGTTTAGTGAAGTAAACAGACAAGAGAGTTTTTAGGTTAGACAAGAGTTGACAAGTTTAAGAAGAAAAGTAAAGTGCTTAGTGTTTTAAAAGTAGTGAAATTATATTAGATTAAGTTATTATTAGTTGTGTGGTTTTTAAGTATTTGCTAGTGTAATTTTAGTGATTAAATAAATCAGTGGTTTGTGAAAATTCTTGTTGCAAGTTATTTAAACCCACGGAGTGTTTACTGAAAATTGTAAGCACGTTACAATATGTAATGGAGGGTCTTATTACACTGGTATAGAGCCAGTGCACCATACGAGGTATGAGCCCCCATATTTTGCCATATAATCGTCTACATGTGGCCAATATGGCCACCGATTTATGTGTTACCCTCTCTAGATGTTGGTTCCAGGTAAGTTTAGAGTCTATGATAACTCCAAGATACTTTACCTCCCCCGACATCCTCAGTATTGTACCTTGAAGAACCAGAGGACCCAATCCCTCCAGGTTTCTCCTTCTAGTAAATGGAACGATATTGGTCTTTGAGGGACTTATTCTCAGCCCCTCTTCATCGGTCCATTTCTTGACCATATTCAGGGCCCTTTATAGTCGGTCCCTAACTATGTTATTAAACTTTCCTCTTGATATGATGACTATAACGTCAGAATACCCCTCAGCTTCAAACCCCTCATTAGTAAGTTTAACTAATAGGTCGTCAACTACCAGGTTCCATAGCAGGGGAGATAACACACCCCCTTGAGCATGCAGCCAACCCACCTGCAGCAGGTGTCCTCTACGCCACGCTCTCTTACAGTTCTGATGATGGAGTTGAAGGAGGTGTTGTCGAATGCCCCCTCTATATCGAGAAAGGCACCCAGTGCCACCTCCTTATGTTCCAACGTCTTTTCCACCCTTCTGATTAGATGGTGAAGTGCTGTTCACTGAACTCTATTACAGTAAAAATAGAGTTCAGTGGTGCTGTTTCTGTGGACATGCCTGCTCTGTATGCATATTGGTCTTGATGTAGTGGGCTTCTAACCATTACATCATCCTTGATATGTCTGTCAAGCATTTTTTCCATCGTCTTAAGTTGGAATGACATAAGACTTATAGGTCTTAAGGACTTGGCGTGAGTGTGGGAGTTTCTCCCCGCCTTTGGTATGAATATCACCTTAACTGGTTTCCAAATTTTTGGTATACAGCCCAGCGCTAGGCTAGCTCTATAAAGCATATAGCTTTGATGCTAACAAGTCTAAACCTTGCTGAAGCATTATTGACCAAATTCCGTCATATCCCGGAGATTTGTATGGCTCAAATGAGTTTATTGCCCATCTGATTTTCGATTGATCAATCACCTTTTTAGACACTGCCCAGTCCACCCTGGTGACCCCGTTACCAGTTGTCTCCAGTTCCGTTCCTAGCTATTCCTCTGGTGATTTTTCAATTATTGTGGAACCAGGAAAGTGCACGCGGAGTAATTCCTCCATTATTTCCTTACCCGTTTCGGTATATTTCCCTCTCTCAGTTAAGAGAGAGTTTACTCCGTACCGATTGTCCTTTGAAAGAATTCTCTGGAGTCTAGCACATTCTGAGATACCCTCGATGCTCTTGCCATGTTTCCTCCAGGCGTCTCTCTTGGTCTTCCTCAATGCTCGGTTGTACTCGGTCAAAGAGGACCTGTAATCATCCCAATTTGTTCACCTTTTTGCAATATTAAATTTCTTTCTCACTTCCTTCCTCCTTGTGGCAAGGTCATTGTTCCACCAGGGCACATTCCTAGTGGATTTCCTTCCCACCAGAGGGCAGTTGTTCTCATATGCGGAGATTATTGCGTTCTGTATTTGTTCCGCAACTAACTCCACGTCCTCCCCATTTTTAACTGTTCATAACCCTGGCAAGTTCCTGGGCAAGGTCTACTTTGTAACCTTCCCAGTCCGTCCTGCGTGGGTTACGATATGTTTCAGTCACACGGTCCATACCCGTTATATTAAATCGTATGTGTCTGTGGTCTGAACAACTCTCCTCCTCAGACACATGCCAATCGCTAACTAGGTTACATGCATATGTTGTTCCTATTGTTATATCTATCACTTCTTGCCTTTGTGTGGTTTCAAAGGTCAAGGATTACCTACATTTGCTATGTCTAAATTATATTCCATAATAAATTCAAAAATTGACTCACCTCTAGTATTGATGTTGGTACTTCCCCAGATCGTGTGATGCGCGTTTGCATCGCACCCGATGATGACCTGAGATCCTCTTCCTCTACAGCTCCTCACCAGTTCCTCCAAGGCTCTGGTTGGTGGTGGCTCAGGGTCATCATATGGAAGGTACGCAGAGGCCAGTATAAACTCTCTCAGCACACCCCCACACGAAGCCCTGATTTTGACTGCCGCTAGATCCTTGAGAACAGAAATCAATTAGTGACATTATTTTACAGTTATTATTAACTAATATGCACGCTCTGGGAATTGCAGCGGTTCTGCAACAAATGAGTTCACCACCAACTCCCTTCAAGCCACTTACCTGTCCCTTGTGAATCCAAGGTTCCAGGATCAGCGCCACATCACACCCCTGCATAACTTTAGCAAGGATCGCCGTGGCCGCCTTGCTATGATGCCGGTTTATCTGCACCACCTTCAGCATCCGGATTGAGTTCGCCTCTTTCCTTCTCCTGAAGCTTCCTGAAGGTTACCCTCCCCAGGCCAAGATAAGTCCAGCTTAAAGTCCAAACCTTCAAGCACGTGGACTGACTTTTCGTCTAGGGAGTAAGCCAACGTTTGCTCCTTCTCCTCGACTCTACGACTCATCAGTAGCCATTTCTCCGTATTCAAGCCTGCATTTTGCTTCTTGAGCTCGTCCCTGACCACTTTCTCGTCCACTGGCTTGGGAGACCAAAAGAGGAGCTTAGGACACCTCGGGAGGTCTTTGGTGTTGCCAGCGGTCACTGTCGCCGCCAAGCCTGCCTGGGCTACTTGGCTGGTGCTTGCTCTCTCGGTCACAGTACAGTCCATTGCTTCCTGTACTGTAGGTTTAGAGGTCCCACTCCCTGAGGAGGCTGCCATGCATCCCATCAGCGCGCACAATACCTTGGGATTGGGGAAGTTTTTATAGTTTTATCCACGCAGTCCATGCAATTGTCAGAGCCACTGCTCCTAGATATATATCTAGTGGCAGCAGACACAGCATTACCTCCATAGCTCTCGTTGGCGTTGTTCGCATAGCTCCGGTTATGCTTAGGCAGGCAACTCTCTGCACTTGGCTGAGCTTGACCTTAGCTGTAGTCTGTTTGCTCTTAGGCCTCCAAGCCACAGCTCCATAGATTATCACTGGTCTTATGACGGCAGTGTATATCCACATGACTACCCTGGGTTTCATTCCCCAGGTTTTCCCCACGGTCCTACGGCACTGCTCATAAGAAATGCAAGCCTTCTTTAGTCTTCTATCTATGTGAATATTCCATGTTAGTTTGGCATCGAAGGTTACCCCGAGGTATTTTACTTCTGATGCGAAACTTAGTATTGTATCTAGGAGGGCAGATGCCTTCAGCGCTCCTAGTTTCCTTTTCTTTGTGAATAGAACCATCTCCATCTTCCTGGGATTAACAGACAGGGAGTGTTCTCTGCATCATTTTTCGATTATTCTTAGAGCCCCCTGCATTCTTTCACAGAGGACTCCTTCGAATTTTTCGCTAAGCATTATTGTTAGATCATCTGCATAGGCAATTGTTTTGGAATCCTTCTGAATTGAGACGGCACAAGAGGCTGTCCAGAACTAGGTTCCATAGCAGTGGTGATATTACACCTCCCTGCAGACAGCCTCTCGCAACTATTTCTCGTACAGAAGCATCTCCCACACTGATTTGTACAGCTCTCTTCGAGATCATGCTGGATATCCAGCTTCCCATGATCGTAGGGACATTCTTTTAAAACAGAGCTGCTGTAATTTTTGGAAAACTGGTCCTGTCAAACGCACCTTCTATGTCTATGAAGACACCTATGGTGGACTCATTATTATCTAAGGATCTCTCAATCCGACACGCGGCTGCATGGAGGCCGGTGTCGGTGGATCTTCCAAGGGTGTATACATGCTGGTTAGGATGTAAAGGGTTATCTTTAATTACAACAGCCCTTATATATCGTTCACATAGCTTCTCCATCGTCTTGAGTAGGAATGAGGTTAAGCTAATAGGTCTATAGGCTTTGGGGGTAGTATAGTCCATCCACCCTGCCTTTGGGATGAAGACAACTTTCACTTCTCTCCATATCTCTGGAATATAAAGGTGTGCTAAGCGCGTCCTACATACTCCAACCAGATGAGGCAGTAATTCATCCAGTCCCCATTGCATGCCTGGCGACTTAAAAGGAGAGAAGCTAACTGATTATTTAAATATCTTAAATGTTTACAAGACAAGATTTATGATATATGTAGTGAAAATACAATGCCAATATATTATATCAAACTTGAACTCAAAACATTTGTTTAAAATAAGGCTTATTGTAACAAATTATATATAGTCGGCATTATGAATCCTAATCCTGTAGGTAGGTTTGATCTGATATACTAAGTTTTCACATATATTTTTCGATACTAATAAAGCATTTTTTGAAAGAAAACCACTTTTTTTAATTTAAATTTTATGTTATGAACAGACTAATTGATTTTTGCCTAAAATAAATGGAAAAAACATAGCTTAATACTTTGACATGCCTACAAGTTTGAAAATGTGGAAAATGCTGAACGGATAAAACTCATAAAAATATAAACTTTTATCCCTTTCAATTAATTAAATAAGTGTTTGAGTGTCTTTTCCACACATGTAAACGAGAATTGAAAGAGAGAAAAGCACCCTGATTTTAAGCAGAATCATTTCATGTGCAAATATTTCCAGGAACCGGGCAAAAAGTAACAAATGGAGAATCATCTAAAACTGAAAATGGTTTCATAGAAACTTCTACAAACGCTAAGGACCTTAATTCACTAATATCTATGCCTGGGCCATCATCCAACATACAGGTCATACCTTCAGCTGATGAAAAAGCTTTGACTGAAAATATGTTGGCAACTCTAATAGACCGCAGAGAGTTGCTGGGCAAGAAGCTCTATCCTCTCGTTCATGGTATGTATAGCGATATGGTTGGGAAAATAATAGGAGTATTATTAGAATTTAATGACATGAATATACTGCATATGTTGGAAAATATTGGGTACCTTAAGGATAAAGTTGATGACGTAATCGAGGCTTTAGTGGCTCATCAAGCCTGGCAGGCTAATGTTAGAACAAGAGAAAGATAAATTAATCGCCTGCTGTCAGATGTTTAGCAAATTACTTGGAGACTTGGCAAATATCATAATTACATTAAGGTTTTTGTATTCAAGACTGATATCAAATCTGATAGGCTAATGTTCGTGAATTCTATACCTACATAATATTTTTCTCAATATATTTATTTCCAAGTAACTATATACCTGAATAGGACTCTAATTATAGAATTTCATTCAGTAGTATGAGTTGCTGGCAAAATTAATCTTCAGAATTATACAAATTTTGTAATAAATCTATTGATTTTGCAAGAAACTGTTATTACTGATTAGAAATTGTAATCTTACTCTTACTTGGGTATCATCATGGTTTTTGGAAATATATGCATTCGGAAAAAAGTCGTGGCCAAGGATAATATAGTTCTCTTCTTTATTCTCTTTTGAATATGTTATGAACCTTAACACTAATAGTTTCTTTAACAGTAATTGGTAAATTGGCGTACAGTGGTAAATAAGAATATGTAGAATTTTTTATTATTTTACTTTTGTATTCTTAAATTTAAGTCAATTTTATCATTTTTAATTTTCATATTTTTTCATTGTTATCTTTAAACAAATGTTAAGTTGAACTTATTCAATCATATATTACATACTTCAATTAATCATAGTTTTAAGTTTTGTATTCTTAATTTTAAGTCAATTTTATCATTTTTAATTTTACATATGTTTTCAATATTATTTTGAAACAAATATGAAGGTGAATTTATTCAATCAAAGATTACATACTCCAATTAAAACATTGTTTTAAGTTTTGTATTCTTAATTTTAAGTCAATTTTATCATTTTTAATTTTACATATGTTTTTCAATATTATTTTGAAACAAATGTTAAGTTGAATTTATTCAATCAATATTACATACTCCAATTAATCATAGTTTTATGTTTCATGCTTTATTCTTAGTTTGTATTTGTTGGAAAAAATAAAATCGTATGAAAAACAAAAGTTAATGTTCTTTACTTGAAATGCTTGTTTCAAAAAAATCGCTCCTCTATCTCGCTCATTTCTTTTTTGGTATAACCAAATGGGACCTTTTTGTTGGGCTTAATTTTGGCTATCCAAAATTAATTTCTACAATTTGTTTTAGTAAGTCCGAATTTTGCAAAATCACTTTTTTCATGTCTGAGAAGTAATTATTATGAATTTTTCTAATGCCACTCTCCAAATTTTCAAAATGTAAGGCCTTTTCAAGAAAATAGGCCCCAATGCCTCTGTATTATATGGTTTTGTAGTTATGGGTTTCTAATTAATATTGTCCATCAATTAGGTACGGGACTATCAACACGGGCAAAAATTTTAAACGCTGCTAACAGATATGGTGATACAGAAATGATCTCACGGCTTGGTAATTATAACGATCTTTTTGCTTATGCTATAAAATTTGTGGTTCAGATAAAGTTGCTGATAATGTTAGATCTAGTAGTTCAGATGAGGAATTTTCACAGAATGCTTTTTCTTTAAACCTCTCTAACAATCACATTCTTCAGAGCTGCAGAAATTCAGCATTAGTCCATCCCTCTCTTAACGAAGTGACAAAAGAAGAACTGGAAAGTCAAGTTCCTGATGTTTTATCGACATTTTCAAAATGGCTTTTAAAAACACTCGATGAGAATAAGAATAATACGGATCGTCTAACTCTCAAATATTGTCACATGAGCTTTTACTTAAAATTATTTTCCAAAAAAATATTTATATAATAAAGTCAGAAGCAAAAAAGTAATAAATCTTCTATGTAATATGGGATTTTCAGGTTATTCTTACAATGATGCAAGGAATATGACAATAATTTTGGCTAAACACAGGTTGAGTATTGAGAAAGACATTTATATCCCATATGAAAATAAAAAACGCACATTTTTTGCAAGTACTTCCCTATCCAATATCCAAATAGGTGGATTGGTCGGGGTGGTCCCGTTGAATGGCCCCCGAAATCACCAGATCTCACACCCCTTGACTATTTTTTGTGGGGCTATTTAAAATAAATAAAGAAGAAATAAATACCAGAGAGCAGCTGATTGCAAGAATTGAGCACTTTTGCAATGAAATTAAAAACAATTTAGAGATTGTTATAAAAAGTATAAATCAAATGACAAATCGATCAAGAAAATGTATTGAATTTGGTCACTTTGAAAATAAACCGTGATTCAAAATAATTTAATTGGATTTAGTAAGTTTGACTGACTTTTATTTTATCAGGTATATGTGATGAATTTTTATTCTCCCTATTTGCACTACCTTTTGGTAGTGTAGATAGAGAATAAAAAAAATAATATGTAAGCGAAAAAAAATTTAAACCCTCAACAATTTAATTTTTTTATTTAAACAATGAAATGGTGCCAAAATATTTTTTATGAGATGTATCTTTCTGGGTGCAAATTAATATTTTCATGTCAAATATTTTATAAACAGTATAGTTATTTTCTAGGAATAACTTTAAAAAAAAAATTTCTGGGTCCGGCCCTGCTATTTTATTAATATCCCAGGTGAATGACTACTGTAATCAAAATACAAAATTTCATTGGATTCCGTTTATGCATTACAGGTATATGGCAAAAAGAAAATTCTTCCACATAATATAATACACCCTGTATTTCGAAAAAGGAGCCGCTTCAGCCATTACTGTATGGGGATTTAGGATCACCTCAATGTTCTCTATCTTTTGGTAAAGTATGACCCTCTCCTCACGAATCACCCTGTATATACTTGGAGGAGCTGGACGATTGGAGTTGACGATTGCAAGCCTCTCAAGATTGTGTGGCACTCATATCTATGTGATTTTTCTTTAAAGTACTTTATCCAGCTTTGTACTCTGTATCAGATTCTACAGCTTTGATAGAAACTTCTGCCATTGGTTTTTCCTCTCCAAGTAATTGAAATTCCAATCGCACAGAGCTGTGAGCCGAGCGTTCTTGCTCCTCTTACCAGAATCTACATGTTGCATCCTCTGCCAGGCCCGTTATGTGTCTAGGCAAAGCCCAGTTAGAAAACCTACCATTATCCTATTGGCCTTCCTGTTCTGACGTAATAAGCCTTTCGTAAATTCGATCGATTATTCTTTGACTTGCCTTTGTCTTGGAAAATTCCTCTAACATTCCAGAGATTTATTTTACATCAATTCGTTAATGGCATGGCTCTGAAGGTTTCGGACCCTACTGGAGCTTCTAGCGTGCCTTCTCTGATCAATTCATCCGCCTTTTCATTTCCTCTGTGTAGTTTGTGTCTTAGTACCCACTATTCTGATTTCCTAAGTCCACAAGGGCAATCAAACAGTCTCGTACTAGACTCAAATTGACTTGCATGGAATCAATTGCTTTTATCGCTGCTTGCACAACAGTATATAATGGTCACTTCAACCTGAAATACTGTTGCATATTTTCCTAGACTTAACAGGATTTTGGTTTTGGCCTTCTCCCGTATATCCTGGCTCCAGCATTGTTCCAGTCTTATCTGTCTGATATTACGATTTGAAATTTCTTATTGAAGTTATACCTGGAACCATTATGCCCTTGGGCATTCTTATAATGGGATCTGTCTTTAGCTTTGTTCCATGTTGCTGACTAGTCGGTAGGTCTAGGAAAATCTCCAGGAACAGATACATTCGCCTACGTAGCGCACAAGTAGACAATCCCTTGTATAATACACACAAATTAGATTAAAAAACACTGAATAGAAGAAATAATTTACAAAAAAATAATATTTGACATGGGTACTCTTGATAGGGTTAGGAATAGATACCCGAAATGTTCTCACCCCATTCAGGAACGGAAAGTCCTTTTTTTGCAAAAAAATCACCCCTGACGGGGACTTAACAGTGGTTTCCAATTTTATCTTGTACACCGTTCATTGGAAGAGAAAAAAATATAGGAAATAAAAATTTGTCGTTACGTTCTGTATAAAAAATGTCCTACTGACCTTGTAACTTATCTCACAATAACAGTGTCCAAACTGAGGGGTAGTTTGGAGCACATAAGTAAAAATCGGTTTTACACGAAGTTTCGTAGCGAATATCTCAAAACCGGTTGATTTAATGAGAAAAATGCCCAAGAATGAATTTATATAATGGAATTTTCTCTACAAGATGCATGCATAGTGGACCTTTTTTGCTCAAAGATGCGTTTTTTATTAGAGTTCTCGGTGCGTTTTTTTAAGTGATTTACCCTGTAGCCCTATTCCACTAAAAGTCTATACAATTTTACTCATTAGAGGGTTCTTCATCGACGAACAGTTCTTCAAATTCGAAATTTAAACCTCCTTGCATGGCAATCAGAGCATATTGTTGAGCAGGGCAATCCAAGCTTAACACAGGTGCATCGCTTTCCGCAACCATTTTTGCAGCTGCAGGATACTAGCTGAAGGGTGGAAATTGGTGCTGGTAACTTGGTGGTGTAAATGGGAGCTAAGATATTGCTCACTTTCTCTCAACCCCATTCGGTTGGTTCCAATTTTTCTCCTCCCCAAGATTGAATTTGATATATATAGCCACAATATTTTGAAGCTGTTTAATTTATCATAGTGTCAAGCTTTGCTAACGGCTATTAAATTCACCAAGCCTCTTTCAACAGCACAGTTTCACCTCCTTGAAGCGTCTATTCGCAAATGAAACAATCACCTATTATCTCCATATCTACAGAAAAACTTTCTCGCACAATTTAAATCTATGTAGTAATAATGTACCTGCATATGTTTTTATATTTTTTTGTCTATCGTACTGGATGTTTAAATTCCGAATTTGAAGAACTGTTCGTCAATGAAGAACACTCTAATGAATAAAATTTTACAGAATTTTAGTGGAACCACTTAAAAGAAACGCACCGAGAGCTCAAACTAAAAAACGCATCTTTGTGGAAAAAAAAGAGAAATTAAATAAAAATCACTTGCATCAACATTCATTAGACATGCACCTTATAGTGAAAATTCCGCTCTATAAATTATGCATATAATCCGATTTTGAGATATTCGCTGTGAAACTTCATGAAAGACCGATTTCTACCTGTGCGCTCCAAACTACCCCTCAGTTTGGACGTTATTACTGCGAAATAGGTGGGGATAAGCTACAAGGTCAATAGAGCATTTTTTATATAGAATTAAATGACAAATTTTTATTTCTTACACTTTTTTCTTTTCCAACGAACGATTTACAAGATAAAAGCGAAAAATCAGCGTTAAGTCTCCATTAGGGGTGGGAACTTTTTAGGTACCTATCTATTCCTAACCGCATCTCAAATATTATTTATTTTTGAATTATTTCTTCTAAAAAATCTAATTTGTGTGGACTATGTATGCCACTTAGCAGCCTTATCGCTCTCAACTGCAGTGTCTTAGTTTAACATACCGCTGATCCATCGGTTGTTGTGTGCTTTACTACCCTGTGTTTAACTACAGGGTCTTTTTGGAGTCCCACACATTTGCCTACACTTTTCCAATGCAATTGCCACTTTCTACACGACATTTAGATGTTGGTATTTTTTTTCAAAAATGACTCCTAAATAAGTAGCTTTAAAAACAAATGGAATTTCCATTCTATTCTGTATATTCTAAGCAGTGAAAATCTTCTGCAGCCAATTTTCAGAAAAGTTCACTAACAAAGATTGGCCACAGCAGTGGAAATAATATTCCTCCGTGGTGGTAGCCTCTACTCATCATTGCCTTAATGGTAACCTCGCCTAGATTGAATATTATAAGCCTGTTATCTAGGTTGCCTTTAATTGACTGACGGAGCATTGTTGGGACTCTTCTGTTTGATGATGCGAGTGCATTGTAGTATTAATGAATGCTCCTTCTATATTCAGAAATGTCGCTACTGCTATTTCTTTGTCATTCGATGATTTTGTCAGTAGTCTATTTAAGTAATTGCCATTTGATTTTGCCCACTATCTTGATGGCCAGTCTCCAGGCTTGGGCTGCTCCGGCCTTTAGTCTGGGTGCTGTATATCCTACAAGCTTGTTATTATCAGTGATCCCAGAGAATGCGTGTGAAGTTTCATCTAATCTTTTGATAAAACCTACTTCATTTACAGTACAGTGCAGACTTTATAGATTCTAGAGGCTTTCGCTAACTTTTTCACAGAACCTCCTCCACGAGTCCCTCTTTGCCTTACAGACTTCTATGTTGTACTGCCTAAGTTATGTTTGTAGGTATCCCAATCTTGGTTTAATTTGGTCTTATCAAATAGCCTTCTAACTGCAGCTTTGCGACTTTCTAGATATTTGTTCCACAAGATTATTTTACCTATAGTTTTCCTTGTTTTCTCCAGATGGTCTTCCTGGTAAACAGCTATTAATTAATGCATCATTTATCTGTTCCACTGTCACTTCATGGTTCTCTATGTGCTATGCCTCCCTTAAGGTGCCCTTTGTTGGATTCTTGATATTGTTCCCAGTTGGTCTGTCGGAAATTTCTGAATTTTGTCTCCGTAAGAGCTGTGTTAATGATCGGAGACTGACGGATCTTCTGGCACATGTCAATTTCTTATAGTATCAACATTATTCACACATAAAGTTAAGTTTAAGACTTTTTTACATACTGAAGTTTCATTAACTTCGGTCAAGTAATGTATATTTTGTAAAATTAATTTCTCGAAGCAGCTAACGCATGTATATATCTCCAAAAGTATTCAAAACATGACGAAAAGTAGACGTACACTACACAACCGATTTTTTTTTATTGACTTATAATTAGAATTTTCTCAGAAGAGTATATTTTGTTTACTAGACACTTTTTTAAAACTGTAATCACTCACCATTTATTCGGAGTATATGAATTACTATTGACTTTTTTACACTCAAGAGGAAAAGTTACTTCAAAGTATTATCAAAAAAAAGTTATTAAAGTGATCATATTTTTCGTTAGCATTTAAAACAGGGCTACCCAAGAAGCTCCAAGCGTCATTTGCCAATAAAGTGTAAAAATGAGATATTTGTAAGATGTCTTAAAAGCTCCATATTTAAACGTGTTGAAGCATTCTTTTGGGTGTCCAAAGAAAAATAAAAGCTGGGTGTTATGATCACTAAGGGCATTACTAATTGTGATACTAGAATTACAATTGCTATCAAACTTTACACATATAGTATCTAAATAGTTGTGTATTCTTGTTGGTACATTAATAATAGGCTTAATGCAATAAGAGTTTATATGTATCAGATCAGTTAATTTATCTCATGAGCTAAAAAATTAACGTTAAAGTCACCGTATACTTTTTATTCTTTTCAATAAGCCTACTAATGGCAGTATTTATCTATAAGAAATTTCCAACGTCAACGTTTGGACTTCTGTGTAAAATTGAATCTAAGACATAATCCTATATAATTGCAAGTTTAAAACCTTAAACTTTTGCAATTATAAAAATATGTTAACTACGCCCTCTCTACGTCTTCGTAAGACATAATTAACTGAGGCATTTCTGTTAGTTTCTTTAAAATATAGAACTGAATTGCCAAAAAGTTGTTGCTCTATAATAGGACTTTAATGATATTGAACAAAATGTGGCAATATGGTATAGTGTAACTTATATGGGGGAGCAGATTATCCTAAGGTAAGTGGTGTAAATTCTCTGGAAGAAAAAATTGATCTTGTGCCCACCTATTGAAAGTTTGTTATCAGTTTAGATGTATCTCATTCATTGAACTATTGCTTATTTGCTATACCTTCTACGTCGTTACAAGTTTGATCAATCAACAAATTTCCCTTAATTCAGCTAAAATTTTCCTATTATTTCCATTGGATCACTTTGTTCAATTTAAACATTTAGAGGTGTTCAGAACCTTCTACCTGCAGGATAAACTATTTTTGATAGTACCTTTGTTAGGGCCGGTTTATCAATGCTGGGTTAAGTTACATTATCTGATAGATAGCGGGGATCTCCAGTTTAATCTATTTGTCAATAGTGAGTTGTTGTGCAACCAAAATAACGTAACATTATAAAGATACGCTAACTTTATTTCATTACGTATCTACAAATAACGTGTTACCAAAAGTGACTTGTTGAACAGCTTAGGGCAGAGGTTTATCAATGCATGGTTAAAACTGTTGGATAACTATTTCGTAGTTAAAGATATCCAGCAATTAAAGTGGTAGTTAAAGTTGGTAGCGTTTTTCAAGAATACCTTTTAGTTTCAACAATTTATTCGTAAGTTTGCTGCACTAATAATACAGCAAATCTTTGTGATTGATGGCTGGCTGTCCTTGGTATAATTTGACAAAATAACCTGTGCCGTTGCAGTGTTGCCGATTGAATTAGTTGAAAGTACCCGATTGTGCACCGTCAATTCCCCGAAACCTTCATGTGCTGAAAATTTATGTTTACTGATTTTAAGTCAAAATGAAACGGACACAATGTGACGAGAGGAAGGGAGAATTTTTCCCAACACAATTTGATAAGGACCGGGCATTTTCTCAAAATTGATTTTTTTTCTCTTAATTCTCTATAAATATAAAAACCCGTCATAATGTCTGAACTCTACAAATCCTCGATTCTCCTCACTGGGAATCAATCTCCAATTTTTACCCACGATCGCTTGAAATTCCCCGATAGAATTTTATTTAGTGATGAATCTCGTTTTACGTATAATGGCGTATACAATAGACATAATCTACATTATTGCCCTAAAGAAAATTTACACGAAATGTTTGAAGGAAACCATCAGGAGATTGGTGTGAATGTGTGGGCTGGAATATTCGATACAAAAATTATTGGTCCCATACTATTTCAAGAACCACTAACTGGCGCGCGTTAGTTAAAGCTTTTGCAAAATGAAACAGAACACGAACTGGATGAAGCTTGATTGGAAAATATCATAAATATGTACTTCCAACAGGATGGAGCACCGCCGCATAATGCTCGTTTTGTGGGAAATTACCTTAGTACAAAGTTTGACAACCGAGTAATATCTACTAATGGAACTATTAGGTGGCCTGCAAGGTCACCAGACCTAACTCCACTTATTTTTTTTCTTTGGGGTTATCTGAAGGACAAAGTATACTCAACGCCGTCTGCAACATATTAGAAGAACTGTAAAATAAAATTTTAAATGCCTTTTGAATCCATAACTCCAGTTATGTTACAAAGTGTTATGAGGGAAACTATATGAAGAATGAACAAGTGTTCTGAAATGGGTGGGCATCATTTTGAGCACTTATTATCGGTTTGGGGTTTGGTATTTAGTTGTGTTGTATTGTTCTATTTATAATATTAATATAAATTTAGTAATAAGTTGCTGTCCAGATAGATATCATAACTTATAAATTGGTTTTGATTGTGTGAATTTTTGTTTTTTTTGCTTATGATTCATCAAAATGTTTGTTATATTTATCAAAATAAATTTTCTCTAATTACAAAAACTCATGTGTTTTTCATAGCTTACTGCATGATATGGACACATAATTCGAAACGCCTCTACAAAAAGCTTAATATTTATTTTATATCAAATTTTAATTGGGAAAAACCAGTCTAAAGCAAATTTACCACTCTATCTGATAAAAAAAATAAAACATGCAGGGTACCATTTGAAAAATTGGAGTTATGACAAATTGAATTTTCATTAAATGGAAAAATGGGAAAAACATTTCTAAATCCAAGCACGTGAACAAAATAGGCCAATTGTACATTTAAATTGTTGACCCTTTTATTCAATTTCAAAGTCTACTTCGAATTTTTTTTTAAATTTGTTCCTGAATTCCAAAGCCAATTAGAAATAGCAAATAAATGCCATTCCCAAAGTTATTTTTCATCCGAATTCAAATAAAAGCGTTGGAGAGAGAAACTACAGCTTTATGAGAAAAGTGACATAAATATACAGGGTGCTATTTAAAATAAGGAATGGAAGGGATTTCTTTACCACCGAATGGTCAAAATGTGGCCATGGATACCTATATTTGATTTCTCAAATTTTGGAATTTTATTTGTAAAACTGTAGAAAAAAGGGGTAAGTACTTTCTGGGTCACCCGGTATAAGAAATTAATGGTGTGTAGCGCCGTTCCTGTCTTTGTCGTACTTGATTATTTCTATTTTCAAAAGTTATGAAAGTTCTATCAACAAAGAATTTTCAGGATATTGGTTGTTCATTAGAACCCCTTTGATAAATTTTTTCTCATTGTTTCATATTTCATTATTAGATGAAATTATTTTGGATCTATCATTCTATCATATTAACATTTATTGACTGATTTGAATTGAAATTAAATATCTGTTCGCATGTGCTGGTTTTCTATAAACACGTGTTTCAATAGTATTATTTCTTTTAATTAAAACATCTAAAAATAGTAGTTTGTTAATAATTTCAACTTCTAAAACAAAACAAAGTTCCTTCCTATTTATATTTTCTAAAAAACTATCTAGCAAATCAACTCCACTAGGCCAGACTGCAAAAATGTCGTCAATATATTCCAACTAGACAACCAGTTTGTATTTTCAAAATCTGCCGTAATATAATATTAATAATAATGATTTTATTGTGCGAAAGAAAGGAAAAATACACACAAATGGTGAGACTTCGGCAGTGCCTTTCTTCCAGTTGTTACATGGCCTATGTCCATTTAACAGTTTATTTAAAAACTAGTGTTTTGTGGATAGTTAGCACGACCTGTATATTTTTTGGATTCAGTTCTTGCAGGTGAAACTGTTTTCAACTAACAGAATTTTACATGTATAACTGCTAAACCATGTCACACTGTTTTATGTACTTAATTTTATATCTTAGGAACTTAGTCCTGTTTTTCTACTAACACTATTATGTATCTCATATCCGTTGTAATACAGCATTATTATCCCAGGAAACAATTTGTCTACAAAATTTAGTTACATCAGATATCTATTTTTCAATTTTTATATTTTTGTTTACTATGGAGTACATATGGTTATTTTCCTTACCTTCTCTCATTCTATATATAGTAAATCCTATAACATGTAATATGTTACTGATTTATCAATAATATCAATACGTTTTACTACTTATTTACATCTGTTAATATTTGTTGTTATGTATAAAATAGAAATTGCAAAGGCAAATCAGCTGGCATGGAAAATAAACTATTATTATAGATTCCTTTTATCGATTATATGCCACTACTTTAGTTGAGTATGGGAATCTACAAGGCAAGTTGGCGCGCTTAAATTAACCACTGACAGATGGCCATACTTGTACGATTTTTATATTTTATAGCTTTCAATTTCAATAGGGAATTAGATTTCTCACATTTTTTTGGTAGCGTTGTTTTCCAGTAAACAGGATAAAAAAGTTTACCTTATCAGTAAAACTCACCAGGAAGTCATTTGCTTGCAGCCTTTGTACTGATTCAAACATTATAATTTTTAACTGCGGACTTCAGTAATTTATATTACAATTTTTATATCCCAGTTACAAAGTGTTTAACATACAGGTAATTTCATTATACTTATTTAAAATGCAATTAATCTTCAAATTTTGCCTTTGATATAATTTCAATTATTTTTAAAATAAATTTTGAATTCAAAGTCAATTCTTTTTAATTTAATAAGTAGTTAAAATACTATATGTACCACATGGTTGTAAAAATATTTTTCTCTTTCCTTCTCATTTTTTTGGCAATTTATAGTCTAAGAAATCAGCTTACTCGTGCATAGCTAATAATAATTCGTGCATAGCTAATAATTACACGTGCATAGCTAATAATAACTCGTGCATAGCTAATAATTACTATTGCATAGCTAAAATTACTTTTGTACTGCTAATCAGCTTACTTTGGTATAGCTGAAATTAATTTCCTGCAGCTTTTGTATAGCTACCTTAATGTTTCGTGCAGCTAATTCAAATATATTTTGTACAGCTAACTAGCTTATATTTGCATAGCTAACATTGCTTAAATTTTGCATAAATAACTTGCATAAACTTTGTATGTGCTTATATTTGGTTAAATTTCCTACAATTTTCACCCCATTCATTGAGAGACGTAAATTGCCAAGAAAAATTTAGAATTCTTGCAATAAGAGACAATTGTGGGCCTGGATTGCTGTCCCAGAACCAGCCACCTGAGCCATAAACCACCTAGGATACTGGTATCAATTTGTTTTTTTATATATATATATTTTTTTCACATTTCAATTTGTCTCAAACCGATTTGTCTAATTTTTTTGTAATATATTTTGTCATTCATTTTAAACTATCTTTTTATTTCTCTTACCAACAATTTCAGTCCGATCTATAGCAGACTGGTTATTCGAGAAAAAGAGACTATTTTACTTATTTCACTATAGATGGTGCCCAATTTAACATCAATTTTTCTTTGTCTCCTTTTCTCGAAATAAACAGAAATCTGTCGCTTATGCTGTACATGTCAGAAAGGGTAAGTTTCTCCACTCTTACGAATGCTCTGGACCCACGGCTCTCTGCTCCGGCTTAAACCAGCTAGTCGTCCGCACATGTTGCCTCAATTCTTTCTCAAAAATAAATAATAAGAGAAAGGAGGTAACACAGTCTTCCTGTATTAATTACAATGAGTATTCATAAAAATCTTTTACAAATATTTACAACACAATAATAAATAACAAATAAACACAAATGCTACATTAAGACATGCAGTTAAAAAGAATAACATCTGTGGTATACAGTATAAGTAGTAATCATAAAATGAAGATGAGAAATAAGACTGAACTCTAATACGTACTTATTACTTACAATCAACTAGATTAATAAAGTATCTTTTATTTTGTAATAAAGCAGTTTATCAGAGACACCTGCTAGGTCAAGTTTATTAATGAGAATATTAGTGATATCATGATTCAACCGATTGCACGATTTAGATAAATTAGCCATCTATCGTTTATCGTTTCAGCTATGTATTGAGTTAGAGTTACACATAGCGAATTGCTACTCTTGATTTGCCTATCACACATAGATAGATTATTTATTTCATCAGAAAAACATACATCAGAACGATTGTACATAACATATTTGAAGAGATAAATGGTTAAGCGTTTTCACTCTCAAAAAAGTGTTGTCATTTGTCAATTGTTTAAACATTAACAAAGGAAAATACTCCTCACTTACAAATACCTACTAAAGTTCAGACTATTTCTATTTAGGGATCACTCCGTAAGATGAAACAAAAATTTAAGTGCAAATCGATAGTTCACGAATAATTGTTTCTGGCTCCTTCAACAAATACATGATTTTATTATATTATCTAAATAAATTGTAAACAGACAGTTGTTTGTTTCGATGATTAATTTCAATGCATAATATAGCAAAACAGACTAATCAGAGAGTTGGAATGTAGCAAATAAACAAATGAGACAGGCAACATCATAATATTTACTTTCGTAATATTGGTCACCTAGTCAGCATGAAGTCAAGGGCAAATCATAGAAACGGTAAACTTTTTAAAGGCTTTTATTTAACTTGCAATGTTCGTTTGTCAGTTGGTTTAGGGCAAATCTTGCAATCAAAATTTCGATTAGTTCTAATAAAGCTAGAGCTTTGAAATTTTGCACATTTGTATAAGTCCGGTGACAATACACTTTAACAAATTCATATAAGAAAAAACAAGATGGCGGACGACTTTATCGTTTATGATCCGATTCGACTCTGAATCGATATCTGGGGGTTTTCGAGATTGCCAATTATGATTTCTTGGTCAAAATTTAGAAATTCAAAATGGCGGCGCCAATTTGGCGGATGACTTTTGTCCTTTATGGCCCAAATAGATCAAAATCGATATCTGTGGGTTTTCGGGTTCGCCGATTACGAATCTCTAGTCAAAAATTTAGTTCAAGATGGCGACTTCAAGATAACGGACGACTTTATCGATTATGATCCGATTCGACTCAAAATCGATATCTGATGGGGGTTTTCGAGATCGCCAATTATGAATTCTTGGTTAAAATTCAGAGACTCAAAATGGCGGCGCCAATATGGCTGACGACTTTTGTCATTTAGATCCAAATCGATATCTGGGGGTTTTGGGGTCGCGGTTTACTAAAAAGTAAAAAATAAAATTAAAAAAGCTTTTATTTAAAAAATGCTCTAAAAAGCAGAAAATAAACTTTGAAATATATCAAACTGAAACATCTCAACCCCAGGAGTGTTAATTAATATCAAAATCCTTAATCGTGAAGCAATCAAGAACTTATTAATTCCTACCCAGTAGTTATTTATCTCAATTTTATGTCAAGATAAATAAACAAATTGGCCGTTTACGTGATCGTTTAGTTTTATGTGGTTAGGACCTTAATTACGTTGTGTGTGTGTAGTAACCCTTTATAATTACCCCAGGTTCTTTGATATAAAGTTTGGTATTACTTGTTTCTGTCTGATACATATACCTTAGAAAATTAATCACTCTGTTAATTTAAATACACTGTAAGTTTGGATACACTGGCTATTATTTGAGAAACATAGTTAATGTTTATGTTATTTATTTGGTGTTTTATTACGCAAGATTGCACTGTATATTTATAGTTGAAGTTTGTTTTCTAATTTATTTGATTAGAATGAAATCATTTATTTAGGTTATTACTTGCGTGATGAAAAAAGGTAAAGGAAAGAAAATACAATAATTGATGCGGCAAATATCCGTACATGAAATCAAAACGATCCAAATATTTGAGACAATTGCCTAAATATTATATAGGAAGGGTTACGTCGCTATAGCAATGACATACTATACATATTTCAAAGCTGGTTATGCAATAACAAGTACTAAGGTAACACAATCATAGGCCGTGTTATTTGTAGGTGTAATTAAAGATGCGGCAAATAGCCGATTAAAAAGTAATTGGAACTTTGGTGTTAGCAATCGCTCCGATAAAATAAGTTTACTGCAAAACAGAGGACAAGAACCATGTCCTGTTCGTGCATTAGAGAATGGAAGTAATAATGACACTCATGTAAGAGATCATAGAATGTTGGGGAAAGCTCCCTTAATTGAATAAACAACTGCAAATCCCAAATTGTATATGATTGTTCAACAACGTGAACAGGGGGAGTCGATGTAAATCAAACAGACAAGACGTCCCGATTCAGTACTCGACGAAAAGTATACCCCTAAAAATAAAAGCAAGTATACGGGGTGCGGGGACCCCAGTACTGACCGTTGGCCTGAACAGTTTGTAGTTTGTAAGGTAGAAACGTAGTTGAGTACAAACCCACGACCGCGGTGTTTGTACAAGAGCCAGGGAACTCTTTATTAGTTTGATGGATCGTTATTAAACAATCATAGAAAACTAGGCATTCGCAGGTGAGAAATATCTCACAATAGTTGACTGGAAATATTCTAGTGAAACCTTACAGGTGAATCCAGGCACACGGCAAGCCCTTGATAGTAAACAACTGAAGTATAATGGAAGTTAAAGTTTCTTGTCATTGCATAAACTCTGAAAATATATAGTTCTAGAAGTTGTTATGGTGCAAACGTAAATCTTCCTAACAAAATATTCAGTATGTGAAATTTCACCTAAACTTAGGATAGAAATAATAACGGAGTAGCTTGAAATATAATCGTATCCTATTTTCTTGTTAAATAACAAAGCTAATATTTTATATAAAAATAATCGAATGAAACTACCTGGACAATTACTGTGGTGACAGAGCGTTAAGCACTCTGTCCATAAACTTCCAGTGATGACATCGCTGCAGGCGCAGCTTGAGTAAAAGACTCAACAAACTAGGTGCGTACTAAACAAGACAGACATCTCCGTCACAAGTGGCCATCGTGCCAAGACTGAGTGTAAATGCTCATAAGCTGCAGGGAAATTTCCCTAAAGTTGATATTAACACGAAAATCTCCGGGTTGATTTTAATTGTCACAACAACCACTTATCGAAGATGAGAACAAACCCACGATCGCGGTGTTTGAACTAGAGCCAGGGAACTCTTTGTGGTTATAACAACAATGAAAATAAATCAAGGGATTATGTACTATTTACGTAGTTGAAAGCAAACAGCCTTATAAGATTTTACAACTGCGGAGTTTTTAACATTTGGGTCAATCAGAACCCCAGCTGTGCCTGTGATGACTTTATTGTAGTAAGAAACTACCGGTCACCCGACAATCTGGGGAACCGACGACTATACGGTGCATCGAGTCAAGTGTAATGCAGTACAGCTGATTTAAAAGCAAAAGTAATGTATTGGGTCCGGTTCCCTTGAAATGCACCTATTTCAGTGAGTCCTCTAGACAAACAAATGCCCGCAGAAATGCAGCCTGTTAGTTATCGCTAAAACTTGTTGCATAAATATTATTTAAAAGCCTAACATAAAATGAATTTGATACCACAAATAAGCCAATTTCCCCTATCCCCACCACCAGAATGTAAAGTCAATTTTAAATAATAACGCAGAGAAGTAAATAAGTTTGATACTTAAATAGTTATGTTGGTGAAATTGTCGTCGTGTAAATTGCCAAAAGCCACGCTCCAGCAGTCCAAATCTTTTAATAGCCAGATTGGATTTATTCGTAGAATTAATTGATGTCTTTAGAGAACCAAGCGGGCTCGAGTATTTGATCGTCGAGAAGCATCCTGCAATTAGTTCTCTAATTAGCAAATTCAGAGGGTTCGAAAATCGACGACAAACATCCTCGATGACATTTGCTACTACTGGAATAAGTATTCTTCCGGGCAAACCGAGAGGGCTCGTAAGTAAACGTCGGCAAGCATCCACTATCAGTTCTGCTAGGAGGTCGCTCGCGCGCCAATATCCATTGGCTTGATGACGGTCTCGATAACTAGGGCCGAGTAGGACTACTACTCTTTGCTCCTAGATTATCTCTGTAGACCTGGACCGGCCTTCGTGATAGGCGGGCCCGCTTACTTCTACCAGACCCAGTCCGCAAATGCGAGATGTGTCGTGGTATTTTCTGCGGACCTCCCCTGGTCCTGGCTCTTCAACCTCGCTGGCAGAGGTCTCTTCTGGCGCTCTTCTTGTCTTGATATTTTCTTTCTTCGCCAGCTTGTCACCCCCGTGGGTAGTCATCGGTCTAGTTGGGTTTTAGGAAGTTTTGGCTGGGATTGACTGCCGGTACGTAGGACACAGTAAAGGTGTGTCCTACCCCGGATCATCGGAAAGGTAAGGATATGAGCTGTGTAGCTCGGGAGTGTGGAGACCCTAAGTGCTTTTTTAGCACTTTCGGACTCCACGGAGCAGGTAGGACAACGGGCGTTGGACGGTATGTTGTCCGACGCCCGCAAGGAGGTTGGGTTTGGGTAGAAAAACGTCATGTCTCTGGTAGTGGTGGTCCGTCCTGGGGTATCTGAAACAGATCGGTTAGCGGGAAATATAAGTTATACTCACCCGTTGTCCAGAAGCTGTACCCTCGGCCGTTTGTGCCTCGGGGCGTCGGCAGGGTCGTAATCAGCGGCCTGTCTGATTAGCGGGTTCCCGTGCTCCTCTGCTTGGACGTACAGCTTCTTCGCTCGTTCCCGGATGACTTCAGTGACCGTGGTGTACTCCAGGTCTCTGACGATGTCTGCGTTTCTCACGTACCATGGTGCGTCGACCGCCGTCCTGAGGGCGATGTTTTCCACTGCCTGGATTTTCTTCATGTAGGACTTTGCCTGGTAACCCCACGCTACCGAGGCGTATGTCAGCTGCGGCCTGATGAGGGTTTTGATAAGCGTGAGCTTATTCCTCAGGTTGAGACCGCTACCGTTTCCCATCATCGGGTAGATGAGGGCTCTTGTGCGCCGCGCCTTGGCTGTAATAGCGTCCGTGTTCTGTCTCCACGTTAGGCTTTTGTCCATGACCACGCCAAGGTATTTGACGGTGTCGTGCCATTGGATGTCCTCGCCGTTCATGGAGACGTGTCCTGTGGGAATTTCTTTCCGCACTCGTCTGAAGAGTATGGCTTGGCTTTTGTCGGCGTTGACGGCGACTTTCCACTTCGTGCACCATTCTTCCAGGAGTGTGGCCATTTCCTGGAGTTTTCTGGTTGCGTTCCTGGCTTTCCAGGATCTGGCAATTATTGCTGTGTCGTCTTCATACAGGGCCAGGGCTGTGTGGTCGGTCCTGGGGAGGTCTGAGGTGTAGATAGCGAACAGGTGCGGTGACAGCACCGAACCTTGCGGGACTCCCGCCTCCACGGTCCTGTAAGTGGAGAGTTGGTCTGAGATTTTGACCTTTAGCTGTCTGCGGTGCAGGTAGGACCTCACTAGTTTGACGAGTTCGATGGGGTAACCCATACTCATCATTTTAGCTAGGAGGCCGTCGTGCCAGACCCTGTCGAACGCTTTGGCAACATCTAGGAACAGCGCCGCGGTGACTTGCCGCTGGTTGAACCCCTTAGTAATCTCCTCGGTGAGGCGAAGTACTTGGAGTTCGGTGGAATGTCCTGTTCGGCACGCGAACTGTTCATCCGGGATGATATTCAGCTCTTCTGTCTTTTCTGTGAGCCTCTTCAAGATGACCCGTTCTGCAACCTTGCTCATGGCTGGGAGGAGGCTGATGGGCCTGTAAGAAGACGGGAAAATTAGTTCTTTCCCTGGTTTAGGGATCATAATGACGTCGGCCTTTTTCCACCTGGCTGGAAAATGCCGTAACCTTAACATCGCGTTGTTGACTAGCGCCGCTACTCCTTTCCTGGGTAGCTTTTTGAGAGCGATGTTTCCTATCTTGTCACATCCCGGAGCCTTTCTCGGCTTTAGGCTCCTAAGGATTTCCTTGACTTCCTCGGGGGTAGTCGGGCGGATGTGGTCGTCATCAGGCAGGCGGTGGATCCTACATACTCTGCGCTCGACATCGTCCACCCAGTCCTCGTCCTCGTCATCGAGCTCGTTCTCTCTACACTGCAGTTCTAAGCTGTCGGCAAACGCCTCGGCTTTTTCCTGGTTAGTGTAGACGATCCTCCCTCGCTCTCCGTGAATCGGGGGTATAGGTTTCCTCCGGTTTCGCAGGGCACGTTGGGTATTCCACATACTTCTGTCCTGTGGATCGAGTGACTCAAGGTGGCGTTGCCACCCCTCCTGACGGTGTTCTTGGAGGGCGGCTTTCACTCTTCGGCTGAGGACGTTATACTCCCTTCTGTCGGCGGGGAGCCTCGTCCTCTGAGCCTGTCTCTTGGCGCTTCTTCTATCCCTTATCAGCTGCCTGGTGACCTCTGGTAGGTTCGCCATCGGTGCTGGGTGTCTTCTTACTTCTGTTTCTGTCGTGCTGGCCCTTATTGCTCCCAGGATCTGCTCCTCTAGGGTAATGACGGCCCTCTCAACGTCCCCCACGGTATCTAGCCTGGGAATTTGTGCAATGTACTGCTGCAGGTGCAGCCGGTACGATTCCCAGTCCGTTCGTCGCTTCGTGAAGGTAGCGTTGTCGTCACCCGCCTGTCCTCCTAGAGTTAGGAAGATCGGGTTGTGCTCGGTAGATCCCTCCGTTCTGGTGGAGATCTCCGCTTCGAGGGTCATCTCCTTTAGGATGGCTATGTCCAGTACGTCTGGCCTGTTTCTACCGTTGTCAAAGGTGGGCTGGACTGGTCCTACCACCAGCAGTTCGCCAGCGTGCTGTCCCAGGAACCGCAGCAGTTCTCGTCCTCGAGTGTTGGTTACGCCGCTGTTCCATTGCTGGGATTTGGCGTTAAAATCGCCAATTGCGACGACCTGTGTCCTAGCGGGTAGAATTGCGTCCAGATCCCCCTCGGTTAGCGTGCTGTGGGGTGGCTGGTAACATGAAACCACTTGGACGTCGCCGTTTCGTGCTGTGGACACTACTACGGCGGTGGCATTCATATTTTCTAGCTCAGGTAGTACCGTCGGATGGTGGGCTATGGTCTTTTTAACGAGTAGAGCCACTCCTCTTGCGGGTCGCCGAGGTATGTTTACCCAGTCCATCCTGTACGTGTGGTATCCTGGGAAGTTGATCTCCTTGGCCGGGGTCATCTTGGTTTCCTGCAGTGCCATGACGTCTATATCGTACCTGGTCAGGAGCTCTTCGACTTCAAGTCTCCTTTGTTGCAGGCCGTTTACATTCCAGGCCGCCATCTGCAGGAATTCCGGTTTAATCTGTAAAGGCATTACAGATTAGTAAAGTTTGGCATTTGAGCAAAAAATGCACTCATCGCTGAGCACATTTGTTGCATCTGTGCTAGCACCGCTGTGAGGTTTTTGGCCTCTGGCGATACTTGTTGTTTTGAGGCAGGGACGGTGTTCTGTCCTGCCTTGCTCTGGGCTACTTTTGCGTAGCTAGTGCCTGGCGCTACGCCGCCCTTCTTTGTTGAGGTCGTCGTCGGCCTCTGTACCGGCCTTTGAGTGGCGCTGGCTGATTGCTTGGGGTATTTTGGACACCCCTTGTAGCTGGCCGGGTGGGCCCCTTGGCAGTTCGCACACTTGGCCGGTTCGTCTGCCTTCTTCTTGCAGTCAGTCGTCCGGTGTGCCTCGCCGCACTTCACGCATTTCGGCTGCGCGGTACACCTGGATTGTCCGTGGCCGAAACACTGGCAGCGGTGGCATTGGGATGCCGCTACCTTGGCTCTCTGTCTCTCTGTCCTTACGACTAGAGAGCAGCACCTCGTGACTTGGAGTATCTTGTCCTGGTCCTGTGGGACTAGGACAAGTACGAGTGGCACCTCCTGTTTCGTCCGTCTGGACGTCATCCGTTGCACTGCGGTAGGTGCGAAACCTTGGTCTTGGAGGTCTTCTGCTACCTCTGTACAAGTAACGCCGCTCGGGATCCCCCTGATGACTACACGTAGCAGCCGTTCCTCTGGCAGGGTGTACGTGTGGTACTCCCTTTTCTCGTTTGCGAACATCCTAGTCATCTTGCGATAATCTTCGGATGTCGCGGGCTCGATGGAGATTCCCTCCGCGGTAACTTTAGCCTTGCTAAAGTTAATGCCGGTTTCGGTTAGACGTCCTCTATCCTGGAGAACTGTCAAAATGGTTTTCATCCCAAAAGCAGGACGTATTTCTTACGACACTGCCAAATCGTACAGAGCAATCAGCCTTACATCCTACCTGCTCAAAACATTAGGGAGGTTGGTAGAAAGGTACGTTAAAGATGGAACATTGATCTTGGAGCCCTTGCATCCATCACAACATACTTACCAGGCTGGGAAGTCGGCGAAGATGGCCCTTCATCCGATTGTATCTAGGATCGAGAAGGCGCTGCACCACAAAGAACACGTAGCCGGAGCTTTTCTGAATATCGAGGGAGTGTTTGACAATACCTCCTTCGACACTATTTGTGCCGTGGCCGCCTACCACGGCTTCGAAGACACGATCATTAGTTGGATAAGAGCCATGTTGGCGGACAGGCAACGGAGCCAGTGAAGACACGGCAGTGAAAGTAGCAGTAAGAAAGGGCTGCCCACAGGGAGACATCCTTTCCCCTGTGTTATGGTGTCTCGTCCTTAACGGCCTACTTAAGGCACTTGAGGATGAAGGTCTTTATATCTTTGTCATATTGGGAAAATTCCCTAATACGGTTAGTGGGCTCATGCAAAGAGCCCTGCGAATCGTACAGCTATGGTGAGATGACCAGGACCTCTAAGGTAGAACTGATCGTTTTTACCAGAAAACGAGTGCTCGACGATTTTGTCGAGCTCGTTCCTTATGATACTACTCTAAGGGTTTCCAGGACGGTGAAGTATCTAGGCGTCATCCTGGACTCTAGCTGTCCTGGAAAGATCATACAGAGACAAATACAAAGGGCCACCACTACCCTTTGGGTATGTAGGAGGACCTTTGGCAAAACTTGGGGATTGAACCCCGGAGTAGCATTGTGATACTACACTGTTATAGTAATCTTATATCGCTTCTGAACATCAGGAGTGACTGTATAACGCCCATGTTCTCCTTCTCAGTACCTTTTAAGGTCATTATCCTAGTATCTAGATCTGGGCGCGGTTCCGGAGCGGCATTATACGGCGAGAGACCCATGGCAAAATTTTCCTGTGCCCTGGGTAAATTCGCGACGGTATTCCAGACCGAGATATTCGCTATTTAGGTCTGGGTACAGGAGAATATCCGCAGGAGATATTCCAACAAACACACACACATGTATATATATATATATGTAATGACACCCAAGCAGCCTTGGCATCAGATAAAACCAAATCTTCTTTGGTTCAGGACTGTAAACAGGCACTCTGTGAACTTGGCTCGTCTAACTGGGTCAAGCTTCTCTGGGTGCCTGGGCACAGTAGCATTGAGGGTAACGAGCAGGCAGATGCTTTGGCTAGAGAGGGCTCTCAACAGCCCTTGATGGGCCCGGAGTCGGCCCTGGCTTACCCTTAAGTAAACGCCAGTGGGTCAATAGAGGACTGGTCTAATTCCCAGTTTGTTGACCTCTGGAACTCCCACCTAGGACTTCGGCAAGCGAAACTCCTTATCCCAGGATCCTTGCCGAAGAGGGCGGAACAATTAAACAATTACTGCGTCTAGGCTCACCGTTGTCCATGTCTCCTTGTTTCTCAGCACTACCGGCGGTATGCGCTGGCTTCTTGTTTTTGTTTGAGGGGCCTCAGTCTCCTCTGTCCTGGCGTTTTGTCTGGGGACGTTAGCCTCCTGCTGGGGAGCTCTAGATCCCGATCTGCTTCGTCTGGATGGCTCTGGGGGGCACTTGAGGGGCTCTTCAGCCACCTTCTTTGCCGCCTTAGGGGCCTCTTCGTCGGAGTCCGTATTAGTGGCGGGTGGGTTTTTCCGCTTCCGCGTTTGCGATTCTCCTCGAATCGCACGCAGAAGTTCTTCGTGCTGGGACTTTTGCTCCCTCTGCATTAGCTCCAACCTCTCGGTGAGCTCCTCTATTTTCTTTCTGAGGGTTTTGTTTTCCTCTGTGAGACGTTTTATCGTCTCTTTATCGTCCTTTCTGTCATCCTTTGGGGTTGGGGTATCCCCTCGGGAGCTACCGCTCTGGGACATTTCGTCTTCACTGTAATCCATGCTACCGTCCTCCACGGTAACGTCGCTGTGGGTGTCCTGCAAAGGAATACCTATAATATTATTGGGAAAAGTTATGGTTAGTAACAGTAAAAATGGTGTCTCCAAGGGAGGGAGACTTTATTTATCTTTTTAGTACACCGTCTTGAAAAAGACGTGTGTACTTCCTCTTCTTAGAACTGTCGACGACGACACTAACTGTGGGGCTGTCACTTCACTGTGCACTCGGTCACCTCTCGACTGTGAAGTGTGCGCTATGCATGGGGCTATCCATCTCGTTGATGCTTGCCCTGGGTTATCGTGGATTTAAGTGACTTTGCTCCTTGGCTGGCGGTGTTGTAGGTTAAACCTGTGCTGCAGCTGGTTTTTGGTTGTATTGTTATAGTTTAAATTAGTAAGGGTTAATGTTATTAGTGGGTTGGTGCGTGCACCGTGTATGGCTCTTTTGTTTTATTATTTTTTTTGGTCTGTGGTAATGGCTCTTTTGTTTGTCCAATGACTGTTGATATTTTAGAATTGTGAGATAGAGTAAAAGAATATTTTGGTTTTTATTTTTTTTTGTTTTATAAATTGTTTTATATATTTTTTTGTTTGATTTTGATTTTTGTTTTATATTTTTATTATTAAGTCATTTTTGGATCTTTTTCTATTTTTTTTTTTGTTTTTTATTATTTTTTCAAACAACATTTACAATTTTTATATTGTGGGATTTATGGGGTATAGATGTAGTTAAGGGAGGGGTGCGTAGGTGCATATGAAAATTTGGTAGTAAGAGGATTGGCAAAAAGGGGATTTGTGGAGGTAATTAGGGATTGTGCAAGGTTGGGAAGGAGTTTTTTAAGGACAAAATCATTTAATGTAGGTGTACCGGTAACGTCATGTAGGAATTTGATTGATGTGGAACGTGGAAGATTGGTGGCTATTCTAAGAATTTTGTTTTGCGTTCGTTGCAGTTGGGTCTGATGAGTTTTGAAAATCAAAGGGTACCAAATGGGGGAGGCGTAAGTTAAAATGGGGCGAATGTAGGACTTATAGATTAGGGTGGCGGTACTGATGGGGGCGTTTTTGAGGATGGGGTAGAGGGAGGAGCACCGACCCCGACACCTTTCTCTCACATCGCTCATATGTGTTCTGAATAGTAATTTTTTGTCGAGGGTGACACCTAAATATTTGATTTCTTCTTTCCAGTTGAAAATTTGGTTTTTAATTTTAACGGTGGTATTAATGTTAGTGAGTTTTTTTGTAAAGCAGGTGATTTCAGTTTTTTTGAGGTTTGTGGGAAGACCCCAGCTTTCGTAGTAGTTAACTATGGTGTCGGTTTGTCGCTGTGTGATGTCTGTAAGTAGCTGTAGGTTTTTTGAGGTCGTGATAATTGCAGTATCGTCCGCGTACAAACAAAGGGTTGTCCGGTGGTCCGTCGGTGGTGGTATATCGTTGGTGTAAAGGTTGAATAAAATAGGTCCGAGGGATGATCCCTGGGGGATTCCAGCTAGGATTGGGGTGAGGGGAGAGCATGCCTGATTGACTACTACTCGAAATTTGCGGTTGGATGTGTATGACTGTATCATCTTGATGATACGAGTTGAGAAGCCCGCGATGTGGAGCTTATATAGTAGTCCAGGGTGCCAAACTTTGTCGAAGGCTTTCTCGAGGTCTAGGGCGACAACCCCTGTGAGTAGACCTCGATTAAAGTTGGTAGTGACAATTTCACAGACCCGGAAGAGCTGCTGGGTTGTGGAATGACTGGCACGGAAGCCGAATTGAAAATTGTTAAGTAATCCTGTCTTTTCGATATGCTCCTGGACTGTGGATAGGAGGAGGATGTCGAAAACTTTTGCTAATGAAGGGATGAGACTAATAGGTCTATAACTGGTAACGAGGTTTTTGGGTTTTGATGGTTTGGGAATGTTAATAATCTTTGCGGCTCGCCATACTACGGGGTAGTACGCGAGTCGCAGGCAGGAATTAAATAGTTTGGTCAAGAAGAGGTAGGCAGAGGGGGGAAGATGTTGTATGGCGTATGAAGGGATATTATCCAAGCCAGGGGCTTTTCTGGGTTCGAGAGAGTTAATTGCATATCGGATTTCTGAAGGAGCGAAGAATAATGGTTCCGTGCCAGGGGGAAGTGGGGTGGTTTCGAGTTGTTGGATGTAAGTGAGGACCCGGTCGTGTACGGGTTGCGGGATTGAATTGGGAGTAAAAACTGTGGAGAGGTGAGAAGAGAAGGAATCAGCTTTTTCCTGATCCGTCGTCGCCACACCAACTTGGGTTTGTAGTGGGGGGATTTGGGTGGGTTTTCTTCGAAAGATACGTGGGGCAAAATGAGGATCGTCGGGTTGGGAAGCAATTAATTTTTCAACGGTTTGATTTTTGAAAAGTTTTATATCGGTATCAATTTGTTTTTTTTTGCATTTAAGATGGTCAGTAACTGCGGGTTTCGAGTTCTGATATAACGTTTTCTTAGTCTATTTTTTTCTCTGATAAGCTCAATTAATTGCTGTGGGAGTTGGCGGGTATAGGATTTGATTGGGATAGGTTTTGCGCTGGCGTCAAGTGCGTCGAGGATTAGTCTTGTTATGGTGTCTACTGTTTGGTCGATCTCCGCCGGGGTATCGCAGGAAGGGTTGTTAGGGATACGGGCAGATAGGAATTTTGAGAAACTCGGCCAATCGTAGTCATTCGCATTAGGGGCTCTTTTCTGTGGCGTGCAGTGTATATCATATTTGATTATAGTTTTAACAGGGAAGTGATCACTGTTCAGAATTTCTAGTGTTTCTGCGCTGCAGCGGCTATCAAAGTTTCTAGCAATGCAAATGTCTAGGATTGACCGAGCAGGATGGGGACGGGTGGGTTGATTGGTAGTTATTATTCTATGGTTGGGATAGAGGTCGATGTAATTGTACAAGGTGTTTCCTGAGGGGTTGGCTGAGGATTTAGAGGGATTCCAAATAGGATGCTTGGCGTTGAGATCGCCAAACAGTAAGTAGGTATGATGTATTGTAGAAAGTCTGTCTAAGTCTAGTGGGTTAAGGTTTTGGAGGGGCGACCTGTAAGCAGAGACGATCATGACGTCTCCTTTTGGTAGATGTAGCATTATTGCTGTGGCTTCAATAGAATAAAAAGGTGGTAGAAGTATCTGGGAGTGTTTTATGTCTTTTCTTACTGCCAGGGCCGTCCCTCCGCCCCTTGTTTGTCTGTCTGTCCTGTATAGAGTATAGTTAAGTAGTGTAAGGTTGTGATGTGGCTTTAAATGGGTTTCGCAGAGACAGCATATATGGATTTTTTGTTGTTGCAGTGTCAACTCCAACTCAGTCTTTTGTCTTAAGACCCCGTTGGAGTTGAACTGCAGGATGTTGATTTCCTTGTATTTATTGACAAGGCGTGGCATTAAAATAGCTGTGTTGCGTACTCGAGAATCACAAATATTTTTTCTAACGGATCGTTAGTATTTTTTAGTGCAGAGACCAGGTTTTTTAAGGTTTCCCATATTTTTTTGATATTAAAATTTTTTAAACAATTTAAAATTTCCCTGATGGGGTTTTCATTATCTGAGGATTGCTGTGTGTTATGTTGGGATGATGTTGTGGCCTGTGAAGCCATTTGTTGCCTGGCTCTGAAATTCTTCCAGGCTTGGACGTTTTGCGTACGCAACGCATCTGCTGTCTCTTGGGATAGCGGGGGTAATTGTATCGGTTGTGTAGTCGGTAATGGTGGGTTGTTGTTAGTTGGTCGTTGTCCAGCTGTTGGTTGTGAGGTCTGTCTGTCGGGTCTGTCCTTTGGTGCATAGCGCAGCTTCGCCGCCGCGTACGCCTGGCATCCCCGGTAGTTTGAGGGATGCGCCTCCCCGCAGTTGGCACAGTTTGGGCCATCTGCGGAGCATGGCGCACCCTCGTGTGATTTGCCGCATCTCACGCAACGTGGGATGCGGTTACACACCACCGAGGAGTGACCAAAGTGTTGGCAGCGGTGGCACTGCGGTATGTCTGTCCTGATGTATTCAGTAACGTTAACTTTAAAATAGCAAAGGTCTGTAAGTGAGTAATATTTGTCGGCCGCATCACGCGGAATGGTAACAATGAGTATGTTGGATGGCATACGTTTGCCACCCCGTGGTTGCATTAGTCGGGCGATTTCGATAAAAGGCAGGTTTTTGAGTCGTAAGTCGTCTCTGATGTCTTCAACTGAGGTGTCAAGTGGTATATATTTTATGACGACTTTGATGGGTCTTGTCGAATTTACATTAAAAGAGTAGTATTCGATTTTATTTTTAGATAGGATATCTAATATTTTGTAGTGATCCTTAGGACCTTTGGTATAGCAAATTAGGGAAGAGTTGTTATATTTATAAAGCGGTTGTTCTGCAGCATGCTGATTAATAAGCGTGACTGTTTGTTTGTGTTGGTTTGTGTAAATGTGTATCGGGGGCGGCAATTTGTTGGTGGGATTTTGGGTTATAATAGGGGTATTCTGTGATGTAGGTTGCTGATTGTTACTAGTAGAGGGTGGGGGGGTTGAGTTGGTCTGTCTGGGGGTGTCTATTTTTATGGGGCTGTTAGAATGTAAAGAATGTTGTGAAGATTGAGAAATTGGGGACGGGGTGTCTTGCTTGATGGCAGTGTATTTGTTCGGAGTTATCTGTGGTGAAATATCGTCGGGGGCGGGGGAGGCGGTTTTTTGTTTTTTTGATCTTCTGAGCGATTTGCCTTTGATTTCCGAAACTTTAGATAATTTGAAACCGGGGGTGGGGGGGGGGCGGCGTCGGGGGTGGGGGAGATGTTTTGTATGTCAGATTGGTTGTCCTGTTCAGAAGAGATTGAGTGGCTGTCAGTGTGTCTTTGTCTTTTATTTGAGGAGTGTATGGAGTCAAAGGAGCGGTTTGACACCCCTGATTGATTTGAGTGGCGGCTACGTCGACTGTCGTCGGAATCGTAGCCGCGGGATTTCATGTCTTCGATGTTTATATCTAATTTTGGAAATTCAGTATATATCGAGTTATAATTTATTGGAGAAACATTAGGGGTAGAATGTGAGATGGTGGTTGTTGTTATAGGGCTGGTGGTCGTTGTGTATGTGGTTGTTGTCGTGGTCGTTACGGAGGAAGTGTGTATAGTTGTGGGTTCAGGAATATTTATAAAAGTGGGGTAGATTGGTGTATTATCGTCTAATAATGAGTAATAGGGTGTTTGTGGGGATATGTTAAAAGATTGCGTGGATGACAATGATGTGTTAGATAAGTTAAGATTAGTAAGTTTGTTAATATTAACTAGTGTTTCCTGACTCCCATTATTAGTGGTTTTATCGTGTACCTGTTTGTTTTGCAGTATTTCTTGTCCGAGTTTTTCATGCACATGCGGGTTTTTTGTGTTGTGTGTTGGTGTGTTTTTATCATGCTCTGCGGACGTGGTAGGTTTAGGAATATCATGCTCCTGGTAGTGTTTTTTCTTTTTCCTGGGCATTTTGACGGGTTGTTGACTGGTGTTAACGATTATCTAATCAGTTAGTTTAGGTTCGCAAACGTACGTCTCAAACGGTTAGAAAAACAATGCGCTGGTATCGCGTGGCTACACCAACGGTTGTCGATAGTCGAATTGATGATGATCGTCACCTCTCGATGCACACTGCTAGGAGGTATAACATCGCCTGGCTTTTATTCTGTTCTTCCAACAACGCGGTTCCAAAATCACAGTGCCAATTCTCCCATTAGCTGAACGTGGCTTGTATATTTGACACATGAGACGTGGCTTCGGTATCCTGCCCTATCTTCGTCTTATACGCTTGCTTACAGTCGCCCTATTCACTTCATACACAACTCTCGACGCTTTGCTGATTTTACTAATGCATTATTAGTCTTGTTTTTAAAACTGCCAAGTTTTAGATAAGAATTAATAACCACGTTACAAGCTATTTTAAAGTGGCACTTGACATATGTACAACTTTCTACCCCAATAAGTTAAAACGTAACGGCGCCCTGAAGTCGGCTATCATTTAGTATTGACAAAATAATTTCTGTTGTAAAATTAATATTTGCATAAATTTGGAAATGAAATTAAGAATGTAATGTTTAAATAATTTCTGGTTAATTGTAGTTATAAAAGCGATATTTCCCTGAATTTAAAACAAATTTAAGACTTATTTTTAAAATAGGGCGGCCCGCTTCAAAACCCATCATTTTGTTACATGATATAATTTTTTTTATGATATAAAAGCTTGTCGCTAGCAATCTCCTTTACACAGGAAAATCTCGCGACAAGCTTTTATATCATAAAAAAATTAAATAATGTAACAAAATGATGGGTTTGATTTACTTCAGTTTACTTTCTACTTGTAGAGCATTTTTTAAATAAAAGTTTTTTAAAAATATATATATTTTTTAATTTTTATATTTATCATGTGCCTGATATAGATATATTATAACCGAAAATAATGCTTAATAGCAATATTAGGAAAAAATATACAGAATTTCCTTTTATAACACTCATCCAAACACTAATATGGAACAAAAACAGCTGCCCAAGGAATCACTACTTCCTCATCCAGATTTTGTATCCAGGTCTTATTATACACTCTAAATCCCAATGTAATATTTTACTCCCTTTAATAACAGGGTAGCGGTGGCTAATTCCAAAATAAATTTTAAAGGCCCTTGGTTCTCGTACACACACTATATCCCAATTTAATTTTTTACAGGGGTCGTAGAGGGGGTGGCTAATGCCAAAAATTTTTAGAGGCAATTGGTTCTGTTATTCACACCAAATCCCCAATTTAATTTTTTACTCCCCTTGATAGCAGGGGGCGGGTAGAGGGAGTAGCTAACGCCCAAATTTTTTTTGAGACCTTGACTTTTCGTACATGGTCTAAATTGAAATTTTATGGACTCTTAACTGCTTGTTTTGCCTATTTAACCTAATTTACCCCCGGACCATTCAACGGAATTAGATCAAAATATAATCTAGTTCCAGACCTCATAATACATAAGTGTACCAAATTTCAAGTCAATATCATAAACGGCTTCAGAGTAAACGTGAGCACAAAAGAAAGTTAAAGACCGACAGAAATTTTTTTCGCTCAAATTCAATCACGACGTTGTATGACATTTTAAGCCTATTTATAACTTTTTTTGCGTTACTATAGTAAAAAACCCCTGTCAAAGGAATTACTACTTCCACATCCATATTTTGTATCCATGTCTTATACACACTAAATTCAAATGTAATATTTTACTCCCTTTAATAATAGGGTTGGGATGGTAAAGGGGATGGCTAATATCAAAAAAATTTTAGAAGCCCTTGGTTCTCGTATACACCCTAAATCCCAATTTAATTTTTTACTCCCTTTAATAATGCGGTGGGGGTGGTAGAGGGGGTGGCTAATGCCAGAAAAAACTTAGAGCCCCTTGGTTCTCGTATACACCCTAAATCCCAATTTAATTTTTACTCCCTTTAATAATGGGGTAGGGGTGGTAGAGGGGGTGGCTAACGCCAAAAAATTTTTTTCAGACGTTACGTTCTTGTATACACACTAAGTCACATTTTAATTTTTTTACTCACTTTCATAATAGTGTAGGGGTGATAGTGGGGGGTGGCCGATACCAAAAAAAATTTGAGACCTTGACTTTCCATACATGCCTTAAATTGCAATTGTATGGACTCTTACCTGCTTACTTTGCCTATTTACCCCATTTACCCCCGGACCCTTCAACGGAATTAGATCAAAATATATCTCCAGATCTCCTTATAATACATAAGTGTACCAAATTTCAAGTCAATATCATAAACGGTCCCAGAGTAATCGTGCGCACAGAAAAAAGTTACGGACCGACAGACAGACCGACGCGACAGAAAGACACATTTTTTCGCTCAACTTTAAAATCTCGACGTTTCATGACATTTTAAGTCTATTTTAACAACAAAAAAAACAATTTTTTGCGTTATTACACTTCCACTAGATTTGGAAGTAAAATTACTGTATGTGTGTATATTTATTTCTCTTTAAAAATTAAAAACATGTCAATGAAAATTATATTGTGTTTTGTATAATAATATATAATAGAGCAAGATGTGACTATTGGATTTAACAGATATAACAAGAAAACAGAACTGTAACATACAATGTGTATGTATCTCTCTAGATCAGATTAGAAGAAATTTTATTTTAGTGATGCCTATAGTCAATTTTACTTTAAATGGTTATTAATATTGGCATTCCTTATTACCGCATTTCCTTCTCTATTTACTTTAATAATCAATCTCAAAATATGCATTATCGAACATTCACATTGAATCAACTTTATTAAAACAATTAAATATATAAGTAGCAATTTTAATAAACTTCAAGAAAGACAATAAAATATATTTAGTATATTTTCTTGGCTTTATCTTTATGTTTATGTAAATTTTGCACGTTCTAATTTGGATGGCTATCCAAATACTCGCAAAACATTTCTGTTTCTTTAAAATAATGCCACTTTAACAATATAAACGTAGTTTAAGGAACTTGAAGCAGTTACATTTTGATTAAGGTTGTTTGAATTTCGTTCCTGAAATCACGCCATCTATCCTGCATTCTCTGAATCCTCTACAACTATAAAGTACTCTGCATTCGCAATATCTTACTTTTTGAAGAGAGGGCGCTATGAATATATCCGCAAAATTTAACAGCAAGAAGATAGAACACCATCTTTGATCTAATCAGAAGCGTCCGTGCATCCATTTTGTCGAACGCTGGTACGTTTTTATCAAAAAGAATATTAGTGAATGTGCATTATTTATCTGAACATTTTGTGATAAATGCAAGTTCTATCCCTCTACATCCCCAGTTATTTGGCGATTGCATTGATTGACAAAGTAAGTTTTAAACATTTTGTACATAGGGTTAGGTTTGTTCGCCATTTCGGTCGACAGTTAAAAATTGAGGGAAAACAAATCAGTGGTTATGGATATTTAATTATTGTCTCTGTTTCATGAACTAATTGTTGTTTAATTTGTTTTAGTTCATGAAATAGTAAAAGACAAATTTTGGATGAGAATAGAACTTATTCTTAAATTATCACTGAGAATCGAGACTTAAATTTGTATCCTCAAAAATGGAAAGTAGTTATCACAACCAGACTAATTTATACATCAAAAATTTGTGTGACTTCATTGACGATGACAGGCTTCGAAAAGAATTTTCACCTTTTGGAATGGTAATCACTGCTAAGGTGATGATGGAATCAGGTAGAAGTAGGGGATTCGGTTTCGTGTCTTTTTCCATGAAAGAAGAAGCCATCTTAGCAATGATGAACATGAATGGCCATTTTATAGGCTCACGCCCTATATACGTATCACTAGCTCAATGTAAGGAAGAACGTAAAGTTTTTATAACGAATCAGTTAGCAGTCTTGACAAACACAAGAAACAAGAAAGAAGAAAATGAGCCAGTACCGTCCAATCAAGAATTTGTACCGACTAGCACTTCAACTGAATGCCAAGAGGAACGTTATTCGACAGAAAATAGCATGCCTGAGCAAATTCCTTTGAGATTAGAAGGATCAGAAGGAGAAAATAAACATATTGATTCCTCAAACACAAATGGCACCAAAACTAGAGCACTAAATGAATCCACAAGTTGCCCAGGATTTTCACAGAAACCAGAAACTTTGACGAGTGAAACCCTGACAATCACAGACTCACAAGAGCTGCCATTAGCGGAGCAAGGACTTTTGGTAAATAATATATCTCAACCAGATCAAGAGTCTAAAGTACAGACACTTTCATTTCCACAAAATAAACGGGGCCGTTCTATTACCAAACATAGATCCACAAATACCCCATTTCGGTCAACTGAACAACATATGGCACCTGTTGAGAATAGCAATGGTCCAAGATCGCATATGAATTTTGATATACCCCCTATTAATAAAGTGATGCCTGTTGAGAATACAAGTGGTCAAAGGTCACACATGAACTTTGGTGTACCTTCTGTTGTTGGAAGTAATAATACTTCTAGGCAGATTCCAAATGAAGGATTATCAACTAGAACCAGAATTTCACTAACTAGAGAGCCCATGGTGCCTCGGCCACCTAATTTATTGCCGAGATACCCTATAGATGAGCTGCAGCAGCTAGCATGTGATGGCAATTATCTCAGTAATAAACATAATACAGATGTTACTGGGAGTAATATTATGTCTAGAATTACAATTAAACACGAGTCACATAACATGCAAGCACACCAACAGAACATGGTGGGGAATGAAAATACAAATGTCTCAAACTTTATTCCAAACACTGGGCCATATACATATGAAACTATGGATAGTACAAGATATGGTAATTGCACAGCACCTATGACAAATCAATTGTCATCAAATATATGGCAATATGTTCCAGATCAAACAGGCATCAGGATCAATCAACCGTTCTACAAACAACAACCGCAGAGATGTCCATTAAACAATCCAGTCTATATGGGCGATATGGGAAATCCTTACATACCGTGGTCTACTAATGACTCAGTACAAGAATTTTCATGTGGCCCACAAGGTGTTACGAACAATACTATAACAGAATCTATTCGAAATGAAGGACCGTGTTATACTCCAAATCTTTCCACAACAGAACAAGTTTTTTCAATGCCTCCAAGTCATGGTCATATGACTTCAGCAGGAAATAACACTATACCAGAAGCATTTCCAAACGAAGCATTTCATGTACCAATACTTATAGGAACTGGGCAAACAAGGCAGGGCACTAGTAGAGCTGGAGAAGATGCCAGGAACATGACTTTACCAAGATTTATGGCCAGTCACCCGTCTAATATACAGGCCACACCTTCAGTTTCTCAAGGAGCAGTACTGCCTAGCGGAAAACGTACTTTCACATATCAATATCTGCCTAAAGTTAGAAATGCGCCAAAAGGTTGGCAACAATCTCCGAAAAAGCACAGAGAGTTGTTGGGAGAAACGCTCTATTCAGGTATGTATAGCGATATGGCTGAGAAAATAATGGGAATGTTATTAGATCTTGATAATCCAAAATTATTGCATTTGTTAGATAATGTTTCTTGCCTTAAAGATAAAGTTAATGAGGCAGTTGCACTTTTAAGATTTCATCAAGTCAGACAGGCTGATGTTACAGTAGAAAAAAAAATTAATTAAGGTGGGCATATCCAAGAGAGAGAGGTCCGATAAGAAAATATTTATTATTTTTGGCCATAACTTTTTTTTAATAATATATATTGGTAGAAAAAGTATAGGACTACCTATGTAGAACTATGACAGGTGTAGTGATACGAATTTCCACTCCATAATTTCATTATTTGCAAAATAGTTAGATTTAATTTTAAAATTTATATCAATTTTCGTATTTTTTAAATTTAAATCTAACTATTTTGCGTATGTTTGAAATTATTGAGCGAAAATGTATAGCATTGTTCTTGTTATAATTCTACGTAGGTAATCTTATAGTTTGTTTGCAATGTGTTTTAGAATAAAAAGTTATGGTCAAAAACAGTAAATATTTCCCTACCGGACTTTTCTCTCTTGCATACTCTTACCTTAATTGACTGCTGTCAACTGCTTACCAAATAAGTTGGAAATCTAATGAACATTAACAAAATATGTTACGGTTCTCGGGTTCAAAACGAAGAAATTTGATATGAAAATTCTGTTCGTGATTATTTTTTCAGCACATGTAACAAAAAACAAAAACCATAGGAATGGCTGAGTAGTGCTATAATTATAGAACTTCATTCAATACTATCAGTTCTTTCCAGAATGGCAAACATTAAGTTTATACAAATTTTATATTTCATAGTCTTAACTCCATCTCATTTGCAACCAACATTATTGATTGAAAATTCTATTGCTATAGATTTACTTACGTACCGTCATGGTTTATTGGTAATACAGGGTGACTACTTTCTATATTGAACAGCGGTGCTATCCCGCAAACCATAACAGTTACAAAGTCGGTTAAATGAGAAAAAAATGTCGTATTTTGAAGGCCAATAAAGTAGGTTATAGAAATTGAAACTTTTACGATTGGTTCTGGAGGTATGCGGTGAATATTATAATAATATAAAATACTTTAGGGGAATATTTTATTATATATTAACTTTGTTATAAGTTACCATATTCAAATTTTTATTCTGAGGTTTCGTCTCTTCAAAGCCACCATCAACTTTATTTTTATAAATACGAATCTGTCCTTTTTATTACACATTTTTAAATCATTTGACATTGTAAATTCAAGAGTATGTCACACTTGATACCGTTACTAAGTTTCGCCAAAAAATAATCGCCATTCATTTTCTTACATTTGCCCTTCACAAAACATTTTCTGATGAGCAATACATGATGTGAGTCATCATTTAAGATGTTCTTTTACGAACAATCAAATGTATTAACTAAGATGGCTAGTCCGTAGCTGCTGTTAACTCAATATTATTTTGCAGAGTGAGCACCAAATAAACAGTCTATTTCATCTTGCCAAATGCATTTCTTTAAACAATGAATATATTTCTAAAAAAACAATAAAAATCATAAAAAATTTTCAAAATCTTCCAAATAATGTAAAGGATTTAAACAAGGGGAGCGAGATGATCACCTTACTGGTCCATTGCATGGTTTTCAAGGCACCCTAGAAGAAGGTAAATAATATTGAATTAACAGCAGGATTGGATTAACCATGTCAGTTGATGCATTGAATTGTTCATAAAATAAGCCTGTAAATGATGAAGCATGCCTATCATAGAGGTTAAAATTGTTTTTGCGAAGGGCGAAAATGCAATCAAGTACATGATGGTTATTTTTCCGCTGAAACATAATAAAATTGCCAAGTGTGGAATACCTTTGAATATATAATTTCAAATACTTTAACCATAATAGTTACAAAGTCGGTTAAATGAGAAAAAAATTTCGTATTTCGAAGACCAATAAAATAGGTTATAGAAACTGAAAGTTTTCCGGTTAGTTCCGGAGGTATGCGGTAAACACTTTAGGGGAATATTTTATTATATATTAACTTTGTTATATGTTACCATATTCAAATTTTTATTCTGACTTTTCGTCTCTTCAAAGCTACCATCAACTTTATTTTTTTAAATACGAATCTATCCTTTTTATTACACATTTTTAAAGCATTTGACATTGTAATTTCAAGAGTATGCCACACTTGATAATGTTAATAAGTTTCGTAAAAAAAAAAAATAAATAAAAATCGTCATTCATTTTATTGCATTTGATGCCCTTCACAAAACATTTTCTGATGAGTCGTCATTTAAAATGTTCTTCTGTGAACAATCAAATACATTAATTAAGATGGCTAGTCCGTACCTGCTGTTAACTCAATATTATTTTGCAGAGTGAGCACCAAATAAATAGTCTATTTCATTTTGTTAATTGAATTTCTTTAAACAATGAATAAATTTATAAAAAACAATAACAATTACAAAAATTTCTCAAAATCTCCTAAATAATGTAAAGGATTTAAACAAGGCGAGCGAGGTGATCACCTTAGCGGTCCATTGCATGGTTTTCAAGGCACCCTAGAAGAAGGTAAATAATATTGAATTAACAGCAGGACTGCATTAACCATGTCAGTTAATGCATTGGATTGTTCATAACATAAGCCTGTACATGATGAAGCACACCTTTTAGTGGTTAAAAATGTGTTTGCAAAGGGCGAAAATGCAATCAAGTACATGATGATTATTTTTCCGCCGGAACATAATAAAATTGCCAGGTGTGAAATATCTTTGAATTTATAATTTCAAATGCTTTGAAAATTTTAAATAAAAAAGACAGGGTATTTAAAAAAATAAAACTGATGATGTCCACGAAATTTGAATACGGTAAGTTATAGCAAAGTTAATGTGTAACATAATAGTCCTACAAACTTTTTCATATTTTTTATAATAACAGCGCTATGTAAAGAGAAAAGAAAACGAGCTATTTCAGGTAGTACCGTATATCCCAGAATCAATCAGAATAATTTCAATTTCTACAACCTATTTCATTGGCCTTCAAAATACGAAACTTTTATATATTTTAATCGACTTTGTAACTGTTATGGTTTGCGAGATAACAATACTGTTGAATATGAAAAGTAGCCACCCTACATACGTTTAAGAAAAAAGGTTGGCAAATAACATTTCGTAAGTTCATATATGAAAATTAGGCGAGGACGAATAGTTTTAGTTAAAAATAATTGCAATTTCGTTTGAAAATGGAGCAAGGTTTGTTATGTACATTTTGTAGAATCTTTGTGACTCTTCTAAGGACATGATTGTCAACAAACCAACAAAAAGGTATTATTAAGCCTAATAAAAGAGCCGAATCTTGATAAGATGATTTTGTCAAGAATATTCTTAATCATAAAATGCAATACTTTCTGGTATAAAAAGCTTTAAATTTCATACATCTTGTCAAAGTTCGTGTATTCGTTAAGGGAATATTATTACCAAGTTAATGCCTTCCGACCCTCTGCTTTACTGAGTAGTAGTTTAAATGTACAGCTTTGAACTCGAAATACTAATTGCTTTGAAATACACACAATGTGTTTATTTTGTAAGATAGTGGGAAAAAAGAAACAAGAAAAAATAACCTCCATACAAATAGGGTGTTTCAAAACTGTCGCAAAAAATTAACAGTAGAATTCGATAAGTACAAATTTTAATATACTTTTATATATATATAGATGTTACTGGGAATACTATATCAAGACCCATTACAAGTGGACACGAGTCAAATAACATGCAAGCACACCAACAGAACATGGTGGGGAATGAAAATACAAATGTCTCAGGCTTTATTCCAAACACTGGGCCATATATATATGAAACTATGGATAGTACAAGATATGGTAATTGCACAGCACCTATGACAAATCAATTGTCATCAAATATAGGGCAATATATTCCAGATCATGCAGGCAACACGATGAGTGACTACCACTACTCTCAATCGTTCTACAAACCACAACCGCAGAGACGTCCATTAAACAATCCAGTCTATATGGGCGAGATGGGAAATCCTTACATACCGTGGTCTACTAATGACTCAGTACAAGAATTTTCATGTGGCCCACAAGGTGTTACGAACAATACTTTAACAGAATCTATTCAAAATGAAGGACCGTCTTATACTCCAAATCTTTCCACAGCAGAACAAGTTTTTTCAATGCCTCCAAGTCATGGTCATATGACTTCAGCAGGAAATAACACTATACCAGAAGCATTTCCAAACGAAGCATTTCATGTACCAATACTTATAGGAACTGAGCAAACAAGGCAGGGCACTAGTAGAGCTGGAGAAGATGCCAGGAACATGACTTTACCAAGATTTATGGCCAGTCGCCCATCTAATATACAGACCACACCTTCAGTTTCTCAAGGAGCAGTATTGCCTAGCGGAAAACGTACTTTCACATATCAATATCTGCCTAACGTTAGAAATGCGCCAAAAGGTTGGCAACAATCTCCGAAAAAGCACAGAGAGTTGTTGGGAGAAACGGTCTATTCAGGTATGTATAGCGATATGGCTGAGAAAATAATGGGAATGTTATTAGATCTTGATAATCCAAAATTATTGCATTTGATAGATAATATTTCTTGCCTTAAAGATAAAGTTAATGAGGCAGTTGCACTTTTAAAATTTCATCAAGCCAGACAGGCTGATGTTAGAGTAGAAAAAAAAATTAATTAAGGTGGGCATATCCAAGAGAGAGAGGCCCGATAAGAAAATATTTATTATTTTTGGTCATAACTTTTTTTTTAATAATATATATTGGTAGAAAAAAGTATAGGACTACCTATGTAGAACTATGACAGGTGTAGTGATACGAATTTCCACTCCATAATTTCATTATTTGCAAAATAGTTAGATTTAATTTTAAAATTTATATCAATTTTCGTATTTTTTAAATTTAAATCTAACTATTTTGCGTATGTTTAAAATTATTGAGCGAAAATGTATAGCATCGTTCTTGTTATAATTCTACGTAGGTAATCTTATAGTTTGTTTGCAATATGTTTTAGAATAAAAAGTTATGGTCAAAAACAGTAAATATTTCCCTACCGGACTTTTCTCTCTTGCATACTCTTACCTTAATTGACTGCTGTCAACTGCTTACCAAATAAGTTGGAAATCTAATGAACATTAACAAAATATGTTACGGTTCTCGGGTTCAAAACGAAGAAATTTGATATGAAAATGTTTATAAATTCTGTTTGTGATTTTTTTTTCAGCACATGTAACAAAAAACAAAAACCATAGGAATGGCTGAGTAGTGCTATAATTATAGAACTTCATTCAATACTATCAGTTGTTTCCAGAATGGCAAACATTAAGTTTATACAAATTTTATATTTCATAGTCTTAACTCCATCTCATTTGCAACCAACATTATTGATTGAAAATTCTATTGCTATAGATTTACTTACGTACCGTCATGGTTTATTGGTAATACAGGGTGACTACTTTCTATATTGAACAGAGGTGCTATCCCGCAAACTATTACAGTTACAAAGTCGGTTAAATGAGAAAAAAATTTCGTATTTTGAAGGCCAATAAAGTAGGTTATAGAAATTGAAACTTTTACGATTGGTTCTGGAGGTATGCGGTGAATATTATAATAATATAAAATACTTTAGGGGAATATTTTATTATATATTAACTTTGTTATAAGTTACCATATTCAAATTTTTATTCCGAGGTTTCGTCTCTTCAAAGCCACCATCAACTTTATTTTTATAAATACGAATCTGTCCTTTTTATTACACATTTTTAAAGCATTTGACATTGTAAATTCAAGAGTATGTCACACTTGATACCGTTACTAAGTTTACTCAAAAAATAATCGCCATTCATTTTCTTACATTTGCCCTTCACAAAACATTTTCTGATGAGCAATACATGATGTGAGTCATCATTTAAGATGTTCTTTTACGAACAATCAAATGTATTAACTAAGATGGCTAGTCCGTAGCTGCTGTTAACTCAATATTATTTTGCAGAGTGAGCACCAAATAAACAGTCTATTTCATCTTGCCAAATGCATTTCTTTAAACAATGAATATATTTATAAAAAAACAATAAAAATCATAAAAATTTCTCAAAATCTTCCAAATAATGTAAAGGATTTAAACAAGGGGAGCGAGATGATCACCTTACTGGTCCATTGCATGGTTTTCAAGGCACCCTAGAAGAAGGTAAATAATATCGAATTAACAGCAGGATTAGATTAACCATATCAGTTGATGCATTGAATTGTTCATAAAATAAGCCTATAAATGATGAAGCACACCTATCATAGTGGTTAAAATTGTTTTTGCGAAGGGCGAAAATGCAATCAAGTACATGATGATTATTTTTCCACTGAAACATAATAAAATTGCCAAGTGTGCAATACCTTTGAATATATAATTTCAAATGCTTTGAAAATTTTAAATAAAAGAGACAAGGTATTGAAAAAAATAAAATTGATGGTGTCCACAAAATTTGAATACGGTAAGTTATAGCAAAGTTAATGTGCAACATAAGATTGCTATAAATTTTTTTATAATAACAGCACTATGTAATGAGAGAAAAAAACGAGCTATTTCAGATTGTACCATATATTTCCGGAATCAATCAGAATAATTTCAATTTCTACAACGTATTTCATTGGCCTTCAAAATACAAAACTTTTATCTCATTTAACCGACTTTGTAACCGTTATAGTTTGCGAGATAGCAATACTGTTGAATATGAAAAGTAGCCACCCTACATACGTTTAAGAAAAAAGGTTGGCAAATAAAATTTCGTAAGTTCTTATATGAAAATTAGGCGAGACGAATAGCTTTAGTTAAAAATGATTGCAGTTTCTTTTGAAAATGGAGCAAAATTTGTTATGTACATTTTGTGGAAATCTTTGTGACTCTTCTAAAGACATGATTGTCAACAAACCAACAAAAAGGTATTATTAAGCCTAATACACAAGTCAAGTCATTTATTCGTCCTATCCTTGAGTTTGGTTTTCAAATATGGTCACCTTATTTTCAAAAAGATATAGATTTACTTGAGAAAACACAACGAAGAGCAACCAAAATTCTCCCCCATAGGTTTTACAGCATACCGTATGAAGAACGACTGAGAATGTTAAAATTACCAACACTGCTTCAACGAAGAATAAGGGGTGACCTTATAGAAACGTACAAAACATTAAACAACATATATAGCTGTCCATGTATAAATGACGTATTTACCCTTAGTGCAAATGTGCATCTCCGAGGACATCAAATGAAATTGTCCAAAACTCAATTTTCATCTAATCCTAATAAACATTTTATTGGCAACCGTGTTGTAGATCTCTGGAATAGGCTACCCAATGAAGTAATCGAATCGACAAGTGTTAATCAATTCAAAAATAGACTCGACTCATACCTGAACACTAATATTGCACAATAATAGATATTCACGCATCTCCACTCTACATGATTACATATATATTTACTTGTTTTCTTTTTTATTTCTATATTTATATGTATTTTATATATCATATTTATCTGTATACGTTATTGTTGTTAGTCCTATTTTTAAACACACGCAGATGTTCTTATTATGAGGCATAAACAGCCCTAGGCTGCCTGCCTCCTATGTGGTATAATAATAATAAAAGTAGCTGAATTTCGACACGATAAATTTGCAAAGAATATTCTTAATCATAAAGTGCAATATTTTCTGGTACGAAAATCTTTAAATTTCATACATCTTGTCAAAGTTCGTGTATTCATTAAGGGAATATTATTACCAAGTTAATACCTTCCGACCCTCTGCTTTTCTACTAAGTAGTAGTTTAAATGCACAGCTTCGAACTCGAAGTACTGATTGCTTTGAAATATACACAATGTGTTTATTTTGTAAGAGAGCGAGAAAAAAGAAGTAAGAAAAAATAACTTCCATACAAACAGGTACACCAACTTATACAGGGTGTTTCAAAAAAATTTGTGATATGAATATATTTATAAGTTCTGTTCATGACATTTTTTTTCAGCACATGTATTTCAAAAAAAAAAAACCATAAACCATAGGCCGAGTAGTGCTATAATTATAGAACTTCACTCAATACTATCGGTTGTTTGCAGAATGGTAAACCTTAATTTTATACAAATTTTATATTTCATATTCTTAAGTCTCATTTGCAACCAACATTATTGATTGAATATTCTATTGCTATAGATTTACTTATGTACCATCATGGTTTATTGGTAATACAGGGTGACTACTTTCTATATTGAACAGCGTTGCTATCTCGCAAACCATAATAGTTACAAAGTCGGTTAAATGAGAAAAAAATTTCGTATTTCGAAGACCAATAAAATAGGTTATAGAAACTGAAAGTTTTCCGGTTAGTTCCGGAGGTATGCGGTAAACACTTTAGGGGAATATTTTATTATATATTAACTTTGTTATATGTTACCATATTCAAATTTTTATTCTGACTTTTCGTCTCTTCAAAGCTACCATCAACTTAATTTTTTAAATACGAATCTATCCTTTTTATTACACATTTTTAAAGCATTTGGCATTGTAATTTCAAGAGTATGCCACACTTGATAATGTTAATAAGTTTCGTAAAAAAAAAAAAAAATCGTCATTCATTTTATTGCATTTGCCCTTCACAAAACATTTTCTGATGAGTCGCTATTTAAAATGTTCTTTTGTGAACAATCAAATACATTAATTAAGATGGCTAGTCCGTACCTGCTGTTAACTCAATATTATTTTGCAGAGTGAGCACCAAAAAAATAGTCTATTTCATTTTGTTAATTGAATTTCTTTAAACAACGAATAAATTTATAAAAAACAATAACGATTACAAAAATTTCTCAAATCTCCTAAATAATGTAAAGGATTTAAACAAGGCGAGCGAGGTGATCACCTTAGCGGTCCATTGCATGGTTTTCAAGGCACCCTAGAAGAAGGTAAATAATATTGAATTAACAGCAGGACTGCATTAACCATGTCAGTTAATGTATTGGATTGTTCATAACGTAAGCCTGTACATGATGAAGCACACCTTTTAGTGGTTAAAAATGTGTTTGCAAAGGGCGAAAATGCAATCAAGTAAATGATGATTCTTTTTCCGCCGGAACATAATAAAATTGCCAGGTGTGAAATATCTTTGAATTTATAATTTCAAATGCTTTGAAAATTTTAAATAAAAAAGACAGGGTATTTAAAAAAATAAAACTGATGATGTCCACGAAATTTGAATACGGTAAGTTATAGCAAAGTTAATGTGTAACATAATAGTCCTACAAACTTTTTCATATTTTTTATAATAACAGCGCTATGTAGAGAGAAAAGAAAATGAGCTATTTCAGGTAGTACCGTATATCCCAGAATCCCAGAATCAATCGGAATAATTTCAATTTCTACAACCTATTTCATTGGCCTTCAAAATACGAAACTTTTATATATTTTAATCGACTTTGTAACTGTTATGGTTTGCGAGATAACAATACTGTTGAATATGAAAAGTAGCCGCCCTACATACGTTTAAGGAAAAAGGTTGGCAAATAACATTTCGTAAGTTCATATATGAAAATTAGGCGAGGACGAATAGTTTTAGTTAAAAATAATTGCAATTTCGTTTGAAAATGGAGCAAGGTTTGTTATGTACATTTTGTAGAATCTTTGTGACTCTTCTAAGGACATGATTGTCAACAAACCAACAGAAAGGTATTATTAAGCCTAATAAAAGAGCCGAATCTTGACAAAATGAATTTGCCAAGAATATTCTTAATCATAAAATGCAATACTTTCTGGTATAAAAAGCTTTAAATTTCATACATCTTGTCAAAGTTCGTGTATTCGTTGAGGGAATATTATTACCAAGTTAATGCCTTCCGACCCTCTGCTTTACTGAGTAGTAGTTTAAATGTACAGCTTTGAACTCGAAATACTAATTGCTTTGAAATACACACAATGTGTTTATTTTGTAAGATAGTGGGAAAAAAGTAACAAGAAAAAATAACCTCCATACAAATAGGGTGTTTCAAAACTGTCGCAAAAAATTAACAGTAGAATTCGATAAGTACAAATTTTAATATACTTTTATATATATATAGATGTTACTGGGAATACTATATCAAGACCCATTACAAGTGGACACGAGTCAAATAACATGCAAGCACACCAACAGAACATGGTGGGGAATGAAAATACAAATGTCTCAGGCTTTATTCCAAACACTGGGCCATATATATATGAAACTATGGATAGTACAAGATATGGTAATTGCACAGCACCTATGACAAATCAATTGTCATCAAATATAGGGCAATATATTCCAGATCATTCAGGCAACACGATGAGTGACTACCACTACTCTCAATCGTTCTACAAACCACAACCGCAGAGACGTCCATTAAACAATCCAGTCTATATGGGCGAGATGGGAAATCCTTACATACCGTGGTCTACTAATGCCTCAGTACAAGAATTTTCATGTGGCCCACAAGGTGTTACGAACAATACTTTAACAGAATCTATTCAAAATGAAGGACCGTCTTATACTCCAAATCTTTCCACAGCAGAACAAGTTTTTTCAATGCCTCCAAGTCATGGTCATATGACTTCAGCAGGAAATAACACTGTACCAGAAGCATTTCCAAACGAAGCAGTTCATGTGCCAATACTTATAGGAACTGGGCAAACAAGGCAGGGCACTAGTAGAGCTGGAGAAGATGCCAGGAACATGACTTTACCAAGATTTATGGCCAGTCACCCATCTAATATACAGGCCACACCTTCAGTTTCTCAAGGAGCAGTACTGCCTAGCGGAAAACGTACTTTCACATATCAATATCTGCCTAACGTTAGAAATGCGCCAAAAGGTTGGCAACAATCTCCGAAAAAGCACAGAGAGTTGTTGGGAGAAACGGTCTATTCAGGTATGTATAGCGATATGGCTGAGAAAATAATGGGAATGTTATTAGATCTTGATAATCCAAAATTATTGCATTTGATAGATAATATTTCTTGCCTTAAAGATAAAGTTAATGAGGCAATTGCACTTTTAAAATTTCATCAAGCCAGACAGGCTGATGTTAGAGCAGAAAAAAAAATTAATTAAGGTGGGCATATCCAAGAGAGAGAGGTCCGATAAGAAAATATTTATTATTTTTGGCCATAACTTTTTTTTAATAATATATATTGGTAGAAAAAAGTATAGGACTACCTATGTAGAACTATGACAGGTGTAGTGATACGAATTTCCACTCCATAATTTCATTATTTGCAAAATAGTTAGATTTAATTTTAAAATTTATATCAATTTTCGTATTTTTTAAATTTAAATCTAACTATTTTACGTATGTTTGAAATTATTGAGCGAAAATGTATAGCATTGTTCTTGTTATAATTCTACGTAGGTAATCTTATAGTTTGTTTGCAATGTGTTTTAGAATAAAAAATTATGGTCAAAAACAGTAAATATTTCCCTACCGGACTTTTCTCTCTTGCATACTCTTACCTTAATTGACTGCTGTCAACTGCTTACCAAATAAGTTGGAAATCTAATGAACATTAACAACATATGTTACGGTTCTCGGGTTCAACACGAAGAAATTTGATATGAAAATGTTTATAAATTCTGTTTGTGATTTTTTTTTCAGCACATGTAACAAAAAACAAAAACCATAGGAATGGCTGAGTAGTGCTATAATTATAGAACTTCATTCAATACTATCAGTTGTTTCCAGAATGGCAAACATTAAGTTTATACAAGTTTTATATTTCATAGTCTTAACTCCATCTCATTTGCAACCAACATTATTGATTGAATATTCTATTGCTATAGATTTACTTACGTACCGTCATGGTTTATTGGTAATACAGGGTGACTACTTTCTATATTGAACAGCGGTGCTATCCCGCAAACTATAACAGTTACAAAGTCGGTTAAATGAGAAAAAAATTTCGTATTTTGAAGGCCAATAAAGTAGGTTATAGAAATTGAAACTTTTACGATTGGTTCTGGAGGTATGCGGTGAATATTATAATAATATAAAATACTTTAGGGGAATATTTTATTATATATTAACTTTGTTATAAGTTACCATATTCAAATTTTTATTCTGAGGTTTCGTCTCTTCAAAGCCACCATCAACTTTATTTTTATAAATACGAATCTGTCCTTTTTATTACACATTTTTAAAGCATTTGACATTGTAAATTCAAGAGTATGTCACACTTGATACCGTTACTAAGTTTACTCAAAAAATAATCGCCATTCATTTTCTTACATTTGCCCTTCACAAAACATTTTCTGATGAGCAATACATGATGTGAGTCATCATTTAAGATGTTCTTTTACGAACAATCAAATGTATTAACTAAGATGGCTAGTCCGTAGCTGCTGTTAACTCAATATTATTTTGCAGAGTGAGCACCAAATAAACAGTCTATTTCATCTTGCCTTTCATCACCTTAGCGGTCCATTGCATGGTTTTCAAGGCACCCTAGAAAAAGGTAAATAATATTGAATTAACAGCAGGACTGCATTAACCATGTCAGTTAATGCATTGGATTGTTCATAACATAAGCCTGTACATGATGAAGCACACCTTTTAGTGGTTAAAAATGTGTTTGCAAAGGGCGAAAAGGCAATCAAGTAAATGATGATTATTTTTCCGCCGGAACATAATAAAATTGCCAGGTGTGAAATATCTTTGAATTTATAATTTCAAATGCTTTGAAAATTTTAAATAAAAAAGACAGGTATTTAAAAAAATAAAACTGATGATGTCCACGAAATTTGAATACGGTAAGTTATAGCAAAGTTAATGTGTAACATAATAGTCCTACAAACTTTTTCATATTTTTTATAATAACAGCGCTATGTAGAGAGAAAAGAAAATGAGCTATTTCAGGTAGTACCGTATATCCCAGAATCCCAGAATCAATCAGAATAATTTCAATTTCTACAACCTATTTCATTGGCCTTCAAAATACGAAACTTTTATATATTTTAATCGACTTTGTAACTGTTATGGTTTGCGAGATAGCAATACTGTTGAATATGAAAAGTAGCCACCATACATACGTTTAAGAAAAAAGGTTGGCAAATAACATTTCGTAAGTTCATATATGAAAATTAGGCGAGGACGAATAGTTTTAGTTAAAAATAATTGCAATTTCGTTTGAAAATGGAGCAAGGTTTGTTATGTACGTTTTGTAGAATCTTTGTGACTCTTCTAAGGACATGATTGTCAACAAACCAACAAAAAGGTATTATTAAGCCTAATAAAAGAGCCGAATCTTGACAAGATGAATTTGCCAAGAATATTCTTAATCATAAAATGCAATACTTTCTGGTATAAAAAGCTTTAAATTTCATACATCTTGTCAAAGTTCGTGTATTTGTTGAGGGAATATTATTACCAAGTTAATGCCTTCCGACCCTCTGCTTTACTGAGTAGTAGTTTAAATGTACAGCTTTGAACTCGAAATACTAATTGCTTTGAAATACACACAATGTGTTTATTTTGTAAGATAGTGGGAAAAAAGAAACAAGAAAAAATAACCTCCATACAAATAGGGTGTTTCAAAACTGTCGCAAAAAATTAACAGTAGAATTCGATAAGTACAAATTTTAATATACTTTTATATATATATAGATGTTACTGGGAATACTATATCAAGACCCATTACAAGTGGACACGAGTCAAATAACATGCAAGCACACCAACAGAACATGATGGGGAATGAAAATACAAATGTCTCAGGCTTTATTCCAAACACTGGGCCATATATATATGAAACTATGGATAGTACAAGATATGGTAATTGCACAGCACCTATGACAAATCAATTGTCATCAAATATAGGGCAATATATTCCAGATCATTCAGGCATCACGATGAGTGACTACCACTACTCTCAATCGTTCTACAAACCACAACCGCAGAGACGTCCATTAAACAATCCAGTCTATATGGGCGAGATGGGAAATCCTTACATACCGTGGTCTACTAATGACTCAGTACAAGAATTTTCATGTGGCCCACAAGGTGTTACGAATAATACTTTAACAGAATCTATTCAAAATGAAGGACCGTCTTATACTCCAAATCATTCCACAACAGAACAAGTTTTTTCAATGCCTCCAAGTCATGGTCATATGACTTCAGCAGGAAATAACACTATACCAGAAGCATTTCCAAACGAAGCATTTCATGTGCCAATACTTATAGGAACTGGGCAAACAAGGCAGGGCACTAGTAGAGCTGGAGAAGATGCCAGGAACATGACTTTACCAAGATTTATGGCCAGTCACCCATCTAATATACAGGCCACACCTTCAGTTTCTCAAGGAGCAGTACTGCCTAGCGGAAAACGTACTTTCACATATCAATATCTGCCTAACGTTAGAAATGCTCCAAAAGGTTGGCAACAATCTCCTAAAAAGCACAGAGAATTGTTGGGAGAAACGGTCTATTCAGGTATGTATAGCGATATGGCTGAGAAAATAATGGGAATGTTATTAGATCTTGATAATTCAAAATTATTGCATTTGATAGATAATATTTCTTGCCTTAAAGATAAAGTTAATGAGGCAATTGCACTTTTAAAATTTCATCAAGCCAGACAGGCTGATGTTAGAGTAGAAAAAAAAATTAATTAAGGTGGGCATATCCAAGAGAGAGAGGTCCGATAAGAAAATATTTATTATTTTTGGCCATAACTTTTTTTTAATAATATATATTGGTAGAAAAAAGTATAGGACTACCTATGTAGAACTATGACAGGTGTAGTGATACGAATTTCCACTCCATAATTTCATTATTTGCAAAATAGTTAGATTTAATATTAAAATTTATATCAATTTTCGTATTTTTTAAATTTAAATCTAACTATTTTGCGTATGTTTGAAATTATTGAGCGAAAATGTATAGCATTGTTCTTGTTATAATTCTACGTAGGTAATCTTATAGTTTGTTTGCAATGTGTTTTAGAATAAAAAGTTATGGTCAAAAACAGTAAATATTTCCCTACCGGACTTTTCTCTCTTGCATACTCTTACCTTAATTGACTGCTGTCAACTGCTTACCAAATAAGTTGGAAATCTAATGAACATTAACAAAATATGTTACGGTTCTCGGGTTCAAAACGAAGAAATTTGATATGAAAATGTTTATAAATTCTGTTTGTGATTTTTTTTTCAGCACATGTAACAAAAAACAAAAACCATAGGAATGGCTGAGTAGTGCTATAATTATAGAACTTCATTCAATACTATCAGTTGTTTCCAGAATGGCAAACATTAAGTTTATACAAATTTTATATTTCATAGTCTTAACTCCATCTCATTTGCAACCAACATTATTGATTGGAAATTCTATTGCTATAGATTTACTTACGTACCGTCATGGTTTATTGGTAATACAGGGTGACTACTTTCTATATTGAACAGCGGTGCTATCCCGCAAACTATAACAGTTACAAAGTCGGTTAAATGAGAAAAAAATTTCGTATTTTGAAGGCCAATAAAGTAGGTTATAGAAATTGAAACTTTTACGATTGGTTCTGGAGGTATGCAGTGAATATTATAATAATATAAAATACTTTAGGGGAATATTTTATTATATATTAACTTTGTTATAAGTTACCATATTCAAATTTTTATTCTGAGGTTTCGTCTCTTCAAAGCCACCATCAACTTTATTTTTATAAATACGAATCTGTTCTTTTTATTACACATTTTTAAAGCATTTGACATTGTAAATTCAAAAGTATGTCACACTTGATACCGTTACTAAGTTTCGTCAAAAAATAATCGCCATTCATTTTCTTACATTTGCCCTTCACAAAACATTTTCTGATGAGCAATACATGATGTGAGTCATCATTTAAGATGTTCTTTTACGAACAATCAAATGTATTAACTAAGATGGCTAGTCCGTAGCTGCTGTTAACTCAATATTATTTTGCAGAGTGAGCACCAAATAAACAGTCTATTTCATCTTGCCAAATGCATTTCTTTAAACAATGAATATATTTATAAAAAAACAATAAAAATCATAAAAATTTCTCAAAATCTTCCAAATAATGTAAAGGATTTAAACAAGGGGAGCGAGATGATCACCTTACTGGTCCATTGCATGGTTTTCAAGGCACCCTAGAAGAAGGTAAATAATATGGAATTAACAGCAGGATTGGATTAACCATGGCAGTTGATGCATTGAATTGTTCATAAAATAAGCCTATAAATGATAAAGCACACCTATCATAGTGGTTAAAATTGTTTTTGCGAAGGGCGAAAATGCAATCAAGTACATGATGATTATTTTTCCACTGAAACATAATAAAATTGCCAAGTGTGCAATACCTTTGAATATATAATTTCAAATGCTTTGAAAATTTTAAATAAAAGAGACAGGGTATTGAAAAAAATAAAATTGATGGTGTCCACAAAATTTGAATACGGTAAGTTATAGCAAAGTTAATGTGCAACATAAGATTGCTATAATTTTTTTTAAATTTTTTTATAATAACAGCACTATGTAATGAGAGAAAAAAACGAAGCTATTTCAGATTGTACCGTATATCTCCGGAATCAATCAGAATAATTTCAATTTCTACAACTAATTTCAGCCTTTAAAATACGAAACTTTTATCTCATTTAACCGACTTTGTAACTGTTATGGTTTGCGAGATAACAATACTGTTGAATATGAAAAGTAGCCACCCTACATACGTTTAAGAAAAAAGGTTGGCAAATAACATTTCGTAAGTTCTTATATGAAAATTAGGCGAGACGAATAGCTTTAGTTAAAAATGATTGCAGTTTCTTTTGAAAACGGAGCAAAATTTGTTATGTACATTTTGTGGAAATCTTTGTGACTCTTCTAAAGACATGGTTGTCAACAAACCAACAAAAGCCTATTATTATATATTAAGCCTAATAAAAGTAGCTGAATTTCGACAAGATTTGCCAAGAATATTCTTAATCATAAAGTGCAATATTTTCTGGTATGGAAATCTTTAAATTTCATACATCTTGTCAAAGTTCGTGTATTCATTAAGGGAATATTATTACCAAGTTAATACCTTCCGACCCTCTGCTTTTCTACTAAGTAGTAGTTTAAATGCACAGCTTCGAACTCGAAGTACTGATTGCTTTGAAATATACACAATGTGTTTATTTTGTAAGAGAGCGAGAAAAAAGAAATAAGAAAAAATAACTTCCATACAAACAGGTACACCAACTTATACAGGGTGTTTCAAAAAAATTTGTGATATGAATATATTTATAAGTTCTGTTCATGACATTTTTTTTCAGCACATGTATTTCAAAAAAAAAAAAACCATAAACCACAGGCCGAGTAGTGCTATAATTATAGAACTTCATTCAATACTATCAGTTGTTTGCAAAATGGTAACTTTAAGCTTATACAAATTTTATATTTCATAGTCTTAAGTCCATCTCATTTGCAACTAACATTACTGATTGAAAATTCTATTGCTATAGATTTACTTATGTACCATCATGGTTTATTGGTAATACAGGGTGACTACTTTCTATATTGAACAGCATTGCTATCTCGCAAACCATAATAGTTACAAAGTCGGTTAAATGAGAAAAAAATTTCGTATTTCGAAGACCAATAAAATAGGTTATAGAAACTGAAAGTTTTCCGGTTAGTTCCGGAGGTATGCGGTAAATACTTTAGGGGAATATTTTATTATATATTAACTTTGTTATATGTTACCATATCCAAATTTTTATTCTGACTTTTCGTCTCTTCAAAGCTACCATCAACTTTATTTTTTAAAATACGAATCTATCCTTTTTATTACACATTTTTAAAGCATTTGACATTGTAATTTCAAGAGTATGCCACACTTGATAATGTTAATAAGTTTCGCAAAAAAAATAAAATAAAAATCGTCATTCATTTTATTGCATTTGCCCTTCACAAAACATTTTCTGATGAGTCGTCATTTAAAATGTTCTTTTGTGAACAATCAAATACATTAATTAAGATGGCTAGTCCGTACCTGCTCAATATTATTTTGCAGAGTGAGCACCAAATAAATAGTCCATTTCATTTTGTTAATTGAATTTCTTTAAACAATGAATAAATTTATAAAAAACAATAATGATTACAAAAATTTCTCAAAATCTCCTAAATAATGTAAAGGATTTAAACAAGGCGAGCGAGGTGACCACCTTAGCGGTCCATTGCATGGTTTTCAAGGCACCCTAGAGGAAGGTAAATAATATTGAATTAACAGCAGGACTGCATTAACCATGTCAGTTAATGTATTGGATTGTTCATAACATAAGCCTGTACATGATGAAGCACACCTTTTAGTGGTTAAAAATGTGTTTGCAAAGGGCGAAAATGCAATCAAGTACATGATGATTATTTTTCCGCCGGAACATAATAAAATTGCCAGGTGTGAAATATCTTTGAATTTATAATTTCAAATGCTTTGAAAATTTTAAATAAAAAAGACAGGGTATTTAAAAAAATAAAACTGATGATGTCCACGAAATTTGAATACGGTAAGTTATAGCAAAGTTAATGTGTAACATAATAGTCCTACAAACTTTTTCATATTTTTTATAATAACAGCGCTATGTAAAGAGAAAAGAAAACGAGCTATTTCAGGTAGTACCGTATATCCCAGAATCAATCAGAATAATTTCAATTTCTACAACCTATTTCATTGGCCTTCAAAATACGAAACTTTTATATATTTTAATCGACTTTGTAACTGTTATGGTTTGCGAGATAACAATACTGTTGAATATGAAAAGTAGCCACCCTACATACGTTTAAGAAAAAAGGTTGGCAAATAACATTTCGTAAGTTCATATATGAAAATTAGGCGAGGACGAATAGTTTTAGTTAAAAATAATTGCAATTTCGTTTGAAAATGGAGCAAGGTTTGTTATGTACATTTTGTAGAATCTTTGTGACTCTTCTAAGGACATGATTATCAACAAACCAACAAAAAGGTATTATTAAGCCTAATAAAAGCAGCCGAATCTCGACGAATTTGCCAAGAATATTCTTAATCATAAAATGCAATACTTTCTGGTATAAAAAGCTTTAAATTTCATACATCTTGTCAAAGTTCGTGTATTTGTTGAGGGAATATTATTACCAAGTTAATGCCTTCCGACCCTCTGCTTTACTGAGTAGTAGTTTAAATGTACAGCTTTGAACTCGAAATACTAATTGCTTTGAAATACACACAATGTGTTTATTTTGTAAGATAGTGGGAAAAAAGAAACAAGAAAAAATAACCTCCATACAAATAGGGTGTTTCAAAACTGTCGCAAAAAATTAACAATAGAATTCGATAAGTATAAATTTTAATATACTTTTATATATATATAGATGTTACTGGGAATACTATATCAGGACCCATTACAAGTGGACACGAGTCAAATAACATGCAAGCACACCAACAGAACATGGTGGGGAATGAAAATACAAATGTCTCAGGCTTTATTCCAAACACTGGGCCATATATATATGAAACTATGGATAGTACAAGATATGGTAATTGCACAGCGCCTATGACAAATCAATTGTCATCAAATATAGGGCAATATATTCCAGATCATTCAGGCATCGCGATGAGTGGCTACCACTACTCTCAATCGTTCTACAAACCACAACCGCAGAGCCGTCCATTATACAATCCAGGCTATATGGGCAAGATGGGAAATCCTTACATACCATGGTCTACTAATGACTCAGTACAAGAATTTTCATGTGGCCCACAAGGTGCTATGAACAATACTTTAACAGAATATGTCCAAAATGAAGGATCGTTTTATATTCCAAATCTTTCCCCAACAGAACAAGGTTTTTCAATGCCTCCAAGTCATGGTCATATGACTTCAGCAGGAAATAACACTATACCAGAAGCATTTCCAAATGAAGCATTTCATGTACCAATACTTAAAGGAACTGGGCAAACAAGGCAGGGCACTAGTAGAGCTGGAGCAGATGCCAGGAACATGACTTTACCAAGATTTATGGTCAGTCACCCGTCTAATGTACAGGCCACACCTTCAGTTTCTCAAGGTGCAGTACTGCCTAGTGGAAAATGTACTTTCACATATCAATATCTGCCTAACGTTAGAAATGCACCAAAAGGTTGGCAACAATCTCCAAAAAAGCACAGAGGGTTGTTGGGAGAAAAGCTCTATCCAGGTATGTATAGCGATATGGCTGAGAAAATAATGGGAATGTTATTAGATCTTGATAATGCAAAATTATTGCATTTGATAGATATTGTTTCTTGCCTTAAAGATAAAGTTAATGAGGCAGTTGCAGTATTAAGATTTCATCAAGCCAGACAGGCTGATGTTACAGTAGATCAAAAATTAATTAATTGCCTGCTGTCAACTGCTTACCAAATAATGGAAATCTAATACACATTTACAAAATATGTTACGGTTCTCGGGTTCAAAACAAAGAAATTTGATATGAAAATGTTTATAAATTCTGTTCGTGACATTTTTTTTCAGCATATGTATTTCCAAAAAAAAAAAACAGACAGCAAAAGCATGGTAATGGTTGAGTAGTGCTATAATTATAGAACTTCACTCAATACTATCGGTTGTTTGCAGAATGGCAAACCTTAATTTTATACAAATTTTATATTTCATATTCTTAAGTCTCATTTGCAACCAACATTATTGATTGAATATTCTATTGCTATAGATTTACTTAGGTACCGTCATGGTTTATTGGTACTACAGGGTGACTACTTTCTATATTGAACAGTGTTACTATTTCGCAAACCCTAACAGTTACAAAGTCGGTTAAATGAGAAAAAATTTTCCGATTGGTTCCGGAGGTATGCGGTAAATATTATAATAATATTAAAATACTTTACGGGACTATTTTATTGTACATTAAGTTTTGCTGTAAGTTACCATATTCAAATTTTTATCTGTCGTTTTTATTACACATTTTTAAAGCATTTGACATTGCAAATTCAAGAGTACCTATGCCACATTTGATATTGTTACTAAGTTTCATCAAAAAAATAATCGTCATTCATTTTATTACTTGCCCTTCATAAAACATTTTCTGATGAGGAATACACAATGTGATAAACAATCAAATGTATTAATTTGGCTAGTCCGTACCTGCTGTTAACTCAGTATTATTTTGCAGAATGAGCACCAAATAGACAGTCTATTTCATCTTGTTAATTGCATATCTTTAAACAATGAATATATTTATAAAAAACATAACAATTACAAAAATTTCTCAAAATCTCCCAAATAATCTAAAGGATTTAAACAAGGTGAGCGAGGTGATCACCTTACTGGTCCATTGCATGGTTTTGAAGGCACCCTAGAAGGTAAATAATATTGAATTAATAGCAGGACTTGATTAACCATGTCAGTTAATGCATTGGATTATTCATAAAATAAGCCTGTAAATGATGTAGCACACCTTTTAGTGGTTAAAAATATTTTTGCAAAGGACGAAAAGGCAATCAAGTAAATGATGTTTATTTTTCCACCGAAACATACTAAAATTGCCAAGTGTGAAATATCTTTGAATTTATAATTTCAAATGCTTTAAAAATTTTAAATAAAAAAGACAGGGTATTTAAAAAAATAAAATTGATAGTGTCCACGAAATCTGAATAAAGTTAATGTGTAGCATAATATTCCTATTGTTACGTGTTTACAGTCTTCAGTAAACACTCTGTGAGTTCAAGTAACTTGCAACAAGAATCTTCACTAACCACTATTTATTAATCACTAAAATTACACTAGTAAATACTTAAAAATCACACAACTAATAATAACTTATCTATTATAAATTCACTAGGTACTTTTAAAACACTATTTACTTTTCTTCTTAAACTTGTCAACTCTTGTCTAACCTAAAAACTCTCTGTATACTAGAACTGTACTGTATACTTCACTGAACTGAACTGTTCTGTTCCCCATCTGCTGGATTCACCTCTTTATATACACACTTGAAATGTACCAGAATCCTATTTTAGAATCCTCCATAGTTTTCTACTATGTACTAGATGATTGTTCGTCAATTGGCTCATAGACGGCGCCACCCTACTAGTCAGGGAGTAACAGAATAGCAGGTTTCCCTTCACTTTGATCAGGAACTTAATCACATCTCTCTCCGTTAGAGGGCAGCACATAACACTGCACCCTCCTTAAGCCTGAACGTCCCGGTCAGGCAATTCAGATACCCCAGCATACTTTGCCAACCTGTCCAGGAGGACGATCTTCATCTTGGACTTCTTTCTACGTTGAATCCTATAAACAACGTCGTTGATTTTAGTGATGATAGAATATGGTCCTTCCCAAGGTGAGCGAGGCTTCGAGAATCCTTCTTCACTTCGCTGTGGGTTATACAGCCAAACTGAGTCCCCCACCTTGAATCCTGCCGAACTGGCATTGTTGTCATATCTAGCCTTCATTCGGTCACCACTCCCTGTAGGTGACCTCTTTGCAGCCACATTCGCACAAACCTTGCAACTGCGACACCGAGCCTCTACATCCTGACAGCTATTTATCCAGTAAAATCGTTCCCGTACTCTAGCCAAGGTCTTATTTCTGCTAAAGTGCTCTCTGGATATTCCCTCGTGCACTTCCCGAAGTACTTTTGGTACTTGGCACCTGGGTATCAGCAACCGCATGGTAACTTTTTTCCCATCCGGGCTCTCCCATGCTCTCCGTAATAGTCCATCTATAACCCTAAGGGAATCCCATTGCGCCCATAAAGCCTTCAGTCCAACACTTTTACTGGAAACGTCCTTCCATTCCGGGCGGATTCCTTTTTCTTTCGCCTTCAACATTGGTCCAATTTCATCGTCGTTCAGTTGTTCCTCTCTTAGAACTTCCTTTGTCCAGTCCTTCGGAACCTCTATCTTAACTGTCTTCACTTCTGCTACATCCTGCTGCTTCTTTACATTCTCGGCATTCACTTCCTTAAGGCTCCTCTGGCGACAGTACCTCTTGACATGCCCCAATTTGCCGCAATTATAACAGCGGATTCCTTTTGTCAGACCTCCAGCACTTCGCTGCTGCTTCGGCTCCTATTTCGGCGGTTGCGGTTCCTGTTTCAGCTCCGGTCGCGAAGTTAATTCGTATAGTACTTGTGCGATCATTTTCTGTATGTCTGTTAACATAACAATCAATCTCATCTTATCAGAGCTGACTTCCTCTTTCTTCGCAGTGTTTACCTTCACCTTCCTTGGCTGTCCATCGCTCTGTTCTCTTTCCTGCTTCCTTGGAGCATCTGGTTTGCTCATCAACTGGCTTATCATTTTGTGCAGGTCAGCCATCAAAGATTCCATATTTGATTTTTCTAAATTGTTCTCTTCTTCTACTTTCATGGCTCGTACTCTCGGATGTAGAGTCTCTTCATAAGCGGCTTCAACGTCGAGGGCACGGATCAAGGCTTCACTACCAGTCTTATCTCGAGATAATCTAAGGACTCGCCTGATATCCTCATCTCTTATGCCATCAATGAAAGTACCAACTGTTAACTGTTCCTGGAATTCTTTGGGTGCATCCGGGTAAGCCAGGTATGTCACTCGCTCAACAGCTGCTTCAAAATCTTGTAAACTTTCCCGAGCCTTTTGTGTGCGTGATTTGAGCTGAGTCCGGTATACTTGGGCGAGGTGTTGGTCGCCATACCTTAGATCTAGTGCAGCCTCCAAAACTTTAAAATCCCGTTGCTGCGTCACTGGGATAGTCTGAAGCAACTCTGAGGCTTGACATCTTAATTCTAGCACCAATGCCATAGCTTTGTCTTCATTACTCCAATTGTTTTCGTATGCCGCTGCCTCAAATTGTTTTTTGTAGGTTGACCAAGAAGTTTGACCATCAAAGGAAGGCGGTTGTAATCGAGGACCTGACGATGATAATACTAGCTGGCCTCCTTGCTCTCTTAACTATCGCTTAAGTTGTTCTACCTCTCCCTTAACTATCTGAAATTTTCCTTCTATATCGGTAACTTTCCCTTCGACGCCAGTAACTTTTTCTTCGACACCAGTAACTTTTTTTCAGATACTTTCTCTTCAACCTTATTTACTTTTCCTTTGACATCATATATTTCAGTCTTTATGTTGCCCATATCCTCTTTAATTTCACTTTTGAGGTCTTCAGTTGCCGAAAGGACAACATCTTGTTGCCCCTGTATAATTTTCCTTATTTTTATTTGTTCTTATCAATTTTAGATTTTGTTCTCATTTTGTATCTATGAATAAAATAAATTTGTGTAAAATAGTAGAAGTTGTAACGTTTTTATAAGAAATGATTTTACAATATTTAAAATACACTTGTTCTAAACACTATGCTTTTAGCGGATGTCAAAAATATATGTCGAATGGGAAACTTCAATGTGGAGCGGGGTCAATCTATACAATTTTTTTGCCATATATGGAATTGTCTATAAAGATGATTTTTTGTTAATCAAATGAATAGTTCAGATAGCTAGAATTATAGAATAATATTTCGGCCGATGCTGCCCTTATGGAATATGCTCTTTTACACAATGCATGTATGTTTTGAACCATTTCTTTTCTCCTTTTTTGTTGAACATCTCAAGTTGCATCTGCTATATCGAGAAAATAAAAATACGAGCATCTTCGTAATCAAATTTCTAATGAAACTAGGGCAGTAAAAGTTGTTTTCCTTAATTTGGTATGTTGTAAAGAAAAACTAAAAAAAAGCTGTCTTTTTATAGAATAGAATAGAATATTTCTCTCTTATATTATTATATCCAGGAAAATTATCGTGCCAAATTTGAGATCAAATGGTTTGGTTAAACATTTAATGACAAATTTTATAAATTCGAAAATTCAACTCTTAACCCTGTAAGTAGCTTTGGCAGCAGGGAGATTTTCTTGGTCTCAGAGGTTTTCAGGTATATTTTTTTTAAATAAAAACGGATTTTTAAAAATAATTTCGTTAAAAACAAACTAATTCTCTAGGGCTTTTGAACTGAAAAGAAAAGTAAAGACATTTTGAGACATCTACAATTAAAAAGAAGTTACAAAATGCTAATTTGGAAAGGAAATATGGAATATTCTAAGTTTCAATTGTTGATAAACAAACAAATTGAAAGTTGTACTAGTTTACTTTATAGACCATGTGTTAATATAAAACCGTAAAGAAATAAAATATAGTCCTTTTCAATTCTCATATAAAGTTAATTTTTGAAGCACTATACACATATAGGGTTACACACGGTGGGAAAATTTCTAATCATTCGAACACTTACATAATTATTACCTTTCTTCTTTATCTATTAGCGTAGAAGAGCGCTTAATCTTTTTGAACAATATCTGTTTCTGTTTTTTTGGATTTTAATATCAAATTTCACTCCTAACCAATCACAGCATATAGGTACATACTACTGCAAATTTTATTGGAGAAAATCAATCCAAACTTTTTCTACGTATGAAATTGTTTGGAAAGGTGAATTTTATTAATAATATGAATAGTGTGGGTACATAGAAGTTGTGGAAAAATATTTTGTTCAATGCTGATCCTACGGAATAGCTTTTTTTTTAACCCCGTTGTTTCTGTTAATTTGGTAAGTTGCAAAAGTAGAGCAAAAAAAAAACTGATTCTGGAATCTGGAATTGGTTGGGAGTGTGGTCAATAAAAATTATTGAACCACGGCACTTAGGCCCCATTGGGCCCCTTGTACATCCTCCCTGTAGGCAGACCCTCGCCGAGGCCTCCAACCAACCTAATCTTGTGAAATAGGCGGTGATGCTGCCTAGGTGCATCTCCCTTACATCGGTCAAAGTACGCCAACGTCCTCTCAAAATGGATTCTCTGATTGATGAGACGGCGGAACAGTTACAAAGTACATGTTGGACCGTCTCATCTTCTTGTTCACAACTACTACAGAGAGGTGTTTCGCTTAATCTCATATTATATAGATGTTTCCTTAACGGACAGTGCCCAGTCTTAATTCCCATTATAAAACGTAGGTTTCTTCTGGACATTGCCAGGTAGTCCATTGCTGTACTCTTGTTGGAATATTTTAGTAGTTCCCTAGCAAGCTGAGAGCTGTTTTTTTTATCCCACAGCTTTCTGAATTCATTGTGGGTGTCTTCTTTGATTATTTGGGTTATTGCTGTGATCGGTAACAGACTAGCTGGACCAGGTCCAAAGATACTTAGGCCTTCTTGACCAGTCTGTTGGCTACTTTGTTGCCACTGCACTGTGCATGTCCTTTCACCCAGCATACCAGTATGTTAATCATGCTGGAGGCACCCACAAGTGCTTGGTGACATTCCCATACTGCTCTTGTGGTTATTTTGTAACTTCTCAGGGCTACTAATGATTGTCTACAATCTGTGTAGATCCTGATTGTTTTGCCCGTAGTTTGCCTACAGCGATCTCTTTTGCGGCTATGATTATATCCGCCAGTTCCATCTATACTACGCTGGCTTGCCCATCCATAGCCCATTTATATTGGATTTGCAGACATCTGGAGTATATTCCACATCCTGCCCCATCCCTCTTTTTTGATCCCTCTGTGAAGATGTTGATCACACCTTCGCCAGCAGTCTCGTTCTCACTATTTTTCTGTATTATGTAGGGCCTGTTAAAGACAAACTGGAGAGAAATGTAGAAGAGGTGTCTTCCTGACTGCCTCATTCCACAGGCAACTTCTGGCCTCTCCACAGCCTACATTTGGTTGTATACCAACAGATTTTAGGCGTATCATTGTTATCAGAGCCACTACTCCTAGATATATATCCAGTGGTAGCAGACACAGCATTACCTCCATAGCTCTGGTTATGCTTAGGCAGGCAACTCTCTGCACTTGGCTGAGCTTGACCTTAGCTGTAGTCTGTTCGCTCTTAGGCCACCAAACCACAGCTCCATAGGTTATCATTGGTCTTATGACGGCAGTGTATATCCACATGACTACCTTGGGTTTCATTCCCCAAGTTTTCCCCACGGTCCTACAGCATTGCTCATAAGAAATGTAAGCCTTCTTTAGTCTTCTATCTATGTGAATATTGCATATTAGTTTGGCATCGAAGGTTACCCCAAGGTATTTTACTTCTGATGCGAAACTTAGCATTGTATCCAGGAGGGCAGGTGCCTTCAGTGCTCCTAGTTTCCTCTTGTTTGTGAAGAGAACTATCTCCATCTTCCTGGGATTGACAGACAGGGAGTGTTCTCTGCATCATTTTTCGATTATCCTTAGGGCCCCCTGCATTCTTTCACAGAGGACTCCTTCGAATTTTCCACTAAGCATTATTGTTAGATCATCTGCGTAGGCAATTGTTTTGGAATCCTTTTGAATTGAGGCGGCACAAGAGGCTCTCCAGAACTAGGTTCCATAGCAGTGATATTACACCTCCTTGCAGACAGCCTCTCGCAACTATTAATCGTACAGAAGCATCTCCCACACTGCTTTGTACAGCTCTCTTCTAGATCATGCTGGATATCGAGCTTCTCATGATCGTAGGGACATTATTTTAAAACAGAGCTGCTGTAATTTTTGGAAAAGTGGTCCTGTCAAACGCACCTTCTATGTCTATGAAGACACCTATGGTGGACTCTTTATTATCCAACGATCTCTCAATCTGACTCGCGACTGCATGGAGGCCAGTGTCGGTGGATCTTCCAAGGGTGTATGCATGCTAGTTAGGATGTAAAGGGTTATCTTTTATTACAACATCCCTTATATATCGTTCACATAGCTTCTCCATCGTCTTGAGTAGGAATGAGGTTAAGCTAATAGGTTTATAGGCTTTGGGGGTAGTATAGTCCATCCACCCTGCCTTTGGGATGAAGACAACTTTCACTTCTCTCCATATCTCTTGAATATAAAGGTGTGCTAAGCGCGCCCTAAATACTCCAACCAGATGAGGCAGTAACTCATCCAGTCCCCATTGCAGTAGGGCGAGATAAATACCCTCAATGCCTGGCGACGAAAAGGAGAGAAGCTAACTGATTATTTAAATATCTTAAATGTTTACAAGACAAGATTTATGATATATGTAGTGAAAATACACTGCCAATATATTATATCAAACTTAAACTCAAAATATTTGTTTAAAAGGCTTATTGTAACAAATTATATATAATATATGATTTGCAGGAAACAACTACTCAGCGGGCAAATACCCCGACCTGCATTGAATTACACCTTACAAATCATTAAAGAATGGTAACCAATATCATTTGTCAACTCCCTGACCAGACATAGACCGGTTTCGAACTTATTAGTTCTCATCAGTATGCCATAGGTCATGGAGCAGACAAATGATAGTGGCCAACCTGTTAGTTTTATACAAACTATAGTAAATTGAGTAGTGGTGAGAGGTAAGTGAAACCTCTCAAATGGTCAATTGCTACTATACACCATAGATGTCTCTATGGGCGTATAGCGACTTGCGATTCTGCAAGTACCTGAGAGCGGCGACCTTTCAGTCCTAGGTGGACTTAACCTACTGTTATAATATATGATTTGCAGGAAACAACTACTCAGCGGGCAAATACCCCGACCTGCATTGAATTACACCTTACAAATCATTAAAGAATGGTAACCAATATCATTTGTCAACTCCCTGACCAGACATAGACCGGTTTCGAACTTATTAGTTCTCATCAGTATGCCATAGATGACAAATGATATTGGTTACCATTCTTTAATGATTTGTAAGGTGTAATTCAATGCAGGTCGGGGTATTTGCCCGCTGAGTAGTTGTTTCATGCAAATCATATATTATAACAGTAGGTTAAGTCCACCTAGGACTGAAAGGTCGCCGCTCTCAGGTACTTGCAGAATCGCAAGTCGCTATACGCCCATAGAGACATCTATGGTGTATAGTAGCAATTGACCATTTGAGAGGTTTTACTTACCTCTCACCACTACTCAAATTATATATAGTTGGCATTTTGAATCCTAATCCTGTATGCAGGCTTAATCTTATATACTAAGTATTCACATATATTTTGCGATACTAATAGAGCATTTTTTTAAAGAAAACAACTTTTTTTAATTTAAATTTTATGTTATGAACAAACTAATTGATTTTTGCCTAAAATAAATGACAAAAACATAGCTTAGTACTTTGACATGCCTACAAGTTAGAAAATGTGGAAAATGTTGAATTGAAATGGAAACATGGAACTTTTGAAACTTTAATAGCTTATGAATAAACAAATTGATATTTTAACCCAAAATTAATGTAGTTTACTTCATAGATCTTGTGTTCGTATAAATCTTATATAAAAATAAACTTTTATCCCTTTCAATTAATTTTAAGCAGAATCATTTCATGTGCAAATACTTCCAGGAACCAGGCCATCATCCAACATCATCATACCTTCAGCTGATGAAAAGGCTTTGACTGAAAATATGTTGATAACTCTAATAGACCGCAGAGAGTTGCTGGCAAAGAAGCTCTATCCTCTCGTTCATGGTATGTATAGCGATATGGTTGGGAAAATAATAGGAATATTATTAGAATTTAATGACACAAATATACTGTATATGTTGGAAAATATTGGTTACCTTAAGGATAAAGTTGATGAGATAATCAAGGGTTTAGTGGCTCATCAAGCCTGGCAGGCTAATGTTAGAACAAGAGAAAGATAAATTCGCCTGCTGTCAGATGTTTAGCAAATTACTTGGAGACTTGGCCAATATCATAATTAAAGTTAAGGTTGTTGTGTTCAAGACTGATATCAAATCTGATAAGCTAATGTTCATGAATTCTATACTTACATAATATTTTTCTCAATATATTTATTTTCAAGTAACTATAGCGATACCTGAATAGGACTCTAATTATATAATTTCATACAGTAGTATGAGTTGCTGTCAAAATTAATCTTCAGAATTATACAAATTTTGTAATAAATCTAATTGTAATGAATCTATTTATTTTGCAAGAAACTGTTATTACAGATTAGAAATGGTAATCTTACTCTTACTTGGGTATCGTCATGGTTTTTGGAAATATATGCATTAGGAAAAAAAGTCGTGGCCAAGGATAATATAATTCTCTTCTTTATTCTCTTTTGAATATGTTATGAACCTTAACACTAATAGTTTCTTTGACAGTATTTGGTAAACTGACATAGAGTGGTAAATTTTTTTATTATTTTACTTTTGTATTCTTAAATTTAAGTCAATTTTATAATTTTTAATTTTACATACGTTTTCAATATTATTTTGAAACAAATGTGAACGTCAATTTATTCAATCATAGACTACATACTCCAATTAATCATAGTTTTAAGTTCTGTATTCTTAATTTTAAGTCAATTTTATAATTTTTAATTTTACATATGTTTTTCAATATTATTTTGAAACAAATGTAAACGTGAATTTATTCAATCATAGACTACATACTCCAATTAATCATAGTTTTAAGTTTCATGCTTTATTCTTAGTTTGTATTTGTTGGAAAAAATAAAATCGTATGAAAACAAAAGTTAATGTTCTTTACCAGAAATGCTTGTTTTAAATAAATCGATCTCGCTCATTTCTTTTTTGGTATAACCAAATGGGATCTTCACCATTTTGTTGGGCTTACTTTTGGCTATCCGAAATTAATCTCTACAATTTTTTTTAGTAGGTCCGAATTTTGCAAAATCATTTTTTTCATGTCTGAGAAGTAATTTGAAAAGTGTGTTTTTTAAAACATATATCGCGCTATTAAATCAATGATTTGAGCTACAATTATGAATTTTTCTAATGCCACTCTCCAAATTTTCAAAATGTACGGCCTTTTCGAGAAAACCAATCAATGTGCCGTCACTAGCAAATCCGTGCATTGAAAACATTACCATACGAGCAAGTATGTTAATTATTCAAAATTTATGTATATAAATATGAGATCAAATGTAGACAAAACTATAGAAAAGTTTTTAAAAAAAGATTCAGTTCAACAGGTTTTATAGTTTTCGAGAAACCGAATTTTTAATGCGTTCCATGTTCACAGTTAATATAATGTGCCGGACCCGCGGAGTTGCACCTGTATTTTGTAATAACGTTCGATGAGCTGTCATACTTATTATTATTATTAGCCGTTACTCGAGTCCGAGTATAAAAATGTTACAGTCGATAAATTGTGTACAATAAAAAACAAGTAAAAGGTGTAGTCTATTGTAATTCCCATTCATCTACGGTGCACACGACTATGGCTATAGAGGCCAATTTGGGAGAGCACATGTCGACCGCAATCAGGACAAACATAGACCTGGTTAGGTCTTGGATTCGGCCTTCTTGCAGCAACATTTCCTTGATAGCTGGCCACAACCCCTCGCCATTCGGTTCTGTCCGCTGCAAGTTGTTCCCATTGCTCGTCTGCAATACCGCAGGATTTTAGATTTTCATGGAGAGCGTCTTTGAACCTCTTTCGTTGACCGCCACGCCTTCTTCTACCGCTTAGCAATTCACCATAAAGTGTACATTTAGGAAGGCGGTTATCATGCATACGATGAACGTGACCTGCCCATTTTAGGCGTGCTCTTGAAATAAGCACCTCAATTGGAAGGCTGTTTGCTCTCCTGAGTACTTCCACGTTTGATATGTGATGGAACCAACGGATTTTCATCATACTTCTGAGGTGTCTTTGCTGAAAACGTTCTAATTCTTTCACATGACGACGGTAAGTGACCCAGCTTTCACATCCATATAGCAGTGTTGGAATGACAACTGCTCTGTAGACAGCCCTTTTCGTGGACAAAGCAAGGTCGTGGTTGTCAAATACTCTCTCTCTTAGTCCCCAGAATGCTCTAGATGCAGCGTTAATTCTATTGCGAATCTCGCTGTCCATGTTTGCTTTGTCATTAACAACGTTGCCTAAGTAATTGAACTAATCCACCTAATTTCCGTTAAGTGTAATGTCTATTTGGTTCACTTGATGAGGAGTTGACATAATCTTAGTCTTTCCAATGTTGATTTTAAGTCCCAAGGAATCATAGCTCTGGGCATACACATCTAAAAGTTCTTGAAGCTCTTCCGGCGTAGAGGCTAAAAGTGCACAGTCATCCGCATACTGGAGATCACAAATGAATCGTGTGCGTGTCTTCGTGAAAGCTCTAAAGCGCCCTATGTTAAAGAGACCGCCATCAAAACGGTATCTGATACCTATCCTCTGACTGTCAGTTTGTTGTCAACAATAATTGTTAGAGCAGTGGTAAACAAATTAAAGAGTAGGGGTGCCAGGACACATCCCTGCCTAACTCCAGTGAGAGTTTGGAAAGCTGTCATACAGTGTTTATGTATTGAGCAAGTATATAGGATCTTGTAGAGTAGCCTATTCGTGTTTATTATCAATCTTTTGAAATTTGGCAAATAAAATTTTGTACTTATATGCAACGGCGAGGACGAATAGTTTTAGCTAAAAATAATTGCGGGCTCTTTTTGAAAATGGAGCAAAATTTGTTATGTATTTTTTTGTGGGAATTTTTGTGACTCTTCTAAGGGCATGATTGTCAACAAACCAACAAAAAAGGATTATTAAGCCTAATAAAAGTAACTGAATCTGGACAAGATGAATTTGCCAAGAATATTCTTAATCATAAAGTGCAATATTTTCTGGTATATAAAGCTTTAAATTTCATACATCTTGTTGAAGTTCGTATATTCGCCAAGGAAATATTATTACGACTTAATGCCTTCCGACCCTCTGCTTTACTGAGTACTAGTTTAAATGCACAACTTCGAACTCGAAGTACTGATTGCTTTGAAATACACACAATGTGTTTATTTTGTAAGAGCGGGAAAAAGAAACAAGAAAAAATAACTTCCATACAAACAGGTACACCTACTTATACAGGGTATTTCAAAACTGACGCGAAAAAAATTAACAGTAGAATTCGATAAGTACAAATTTTAATACACTTTTTTAATTTCTTGCTCCATTTCCAAGATAAAAGGTTTGAAAACCCTCCAAATCTCAGAAAAAAATTAATTTAACGTAAGCAAGAAATTTTCTTCATAGAAATGTGATTTTTAAAACCCTATACAACATATACACATAATTTATAATATTTATTAAAAAATTCTATCTTTGGAGTGCAAAAAAAAATTCCAAAAAAAAAGAATGTTTTGGAGGTGTACTGGAACACCACTTTGTTTTCTGGTAGAGCTTCTGTATTATATGTTTTTGTAGTTATGGGTTTCTAATTAATATTGTCAATCAATTAGGTACAGGACTATCAACAGAGGCAAAAATTTTAGACGCTGCTAACAGATATGGTAATACAGAAATGATCTCACGGCTTGGTAATTATAACGATCTTTTTGTTTATGCTATAAAATTTGTGGTTCAGATAAAGTTGCTGATAATGTTAGATCTAGTAGTTCAGATGAGGAATTTTCACAGAATACTTTTTCTTTAAACCTCTCTAACACTCACATTCTTCAGAGCTGTAGAAATTTAGCATTAGTCCATCCCTCTCTTAACGAAGTGACAAAAGAAGAATTCGAAAGTCAAGTTCCTGATGTTTTATGAACATTTTCAAAATGGCTTTTAAAAAGGCTCGATGAGAATAAGAATAATATGGATCATCTAACTCTCAAATATTGTCACATGAGCTTTTACTTAAAACTATTTTCCAAAAAAATATTTATATAATAAAGTCAGAAGCAAAAAAGTAATAAATCTTCTATATAACGTGGGATTTTCAAGTTCTTACAATGATGCAAGGAATATGACAATAGTTTTGGCTAAACACAGGTTGAGTAATGAGAAAGACATTTATATCCCATATGGAAATAAAACAACGAACATTTTTTGCAAGTACTTCCCTATCCAATATTCAAATAGGTGGATTGGTCGGGCTGGTCCCGTTGAATGGCCCCCGAGATCACCAGATCTCACACCCCTTGACTATTTTTTGTGGGGCTATTTAAAACCTAAAATATATAAAGAAGAAATAAATACCAGAGAACAGCTGATTGCAAGAATTGAGCACTTTTGCAATGAAATTAAAAACAGTTTAGAGATTGTTATAAAAAGTATAAATCAAATGACAAATCAATCAAGAAAATGTATTGAATTTGGTCACTTTGAAAATAACTGTGATTCAAAATAATTTAATTGGATTTAGTAAGTTTGACCGACTTGTATTTTACCACGTATATGTGATGAATTTTTAGAGATGTGTTTTTTTATTAGAGTTCTCGGTGCGTTTTTTTAAGTGACTTACCCTGTAGCCCTATTCATAAGATAAAAGCGAAAAATCAGCGTTAAGTCCCCATTAGGGGTGGTTTTCCGCAAAAAATGGATTTCCTTTCCTGAATGGGGTGGGAACTTTTCAGATTCCTAACCCTATCGAGAGTACGCATCTCAAATATTAGTTCTTTATAAATTATTTCTTCTAAAAAAGCTAATTTGTGTGGACTATGTATGCCACTTAGCAGCCTTATCACTCTCAACTGTAGTGTCTTAGTTTAACATACCACTGATCCATCGGTTGTTGTGTGATTTACTACCCTGTGTTTAACTACAGGGTCTTTTTGGAGTTCCACACATTTGCCTACACTTTTCCAATGCAATTGTCACTTTCTATACGACATTTAGATGTTGGCATTTTTTTCAAAAATGACTCCTAAATATTTAACTTTAAAAACAAATGGAATTTCCATTCTATTCAGTGTATTCTAAGCAGTGAAAATCTTCTGCAGACAATTTTCAGAAAAGTTCACTAACAAAGATTGGCCACGGCAGTGGAAATAATATCCCTCTGTGGTGGTAGGCTCTACTCATCTTTGCCTTAATGGTAACCTCACCTAGATTGAATGTTATAAGCCTGTTATCTAGGTTGCCTTTAATTGACTGGCGGATCATTGTTGGGACTCTTCTGTTTGATAATGCATTCATTAGAGAGTGCATTGTAGTATTAATGAATGCTCCTTCTATATTCAGAAATGCTACTGCTAGTTTAAAACCTTAAACTTGCAATTATAAAAATATGTTAACTCTCTACGTCTTCGTAAGACATAATTGACTGAGGCATTTCTGTTAGTTTCTTTAAAATATAGAACTAAGTTGCCAAAAAGTTGTTGCTCTATAATACGACTTTAATGATCTTGAACAAAATGTGGCGATATGGTATAGTGTAACTTATATAGGGGAGCAGATTATCATAAGGTAAGTGGTATAAATTCTCTGGAAGAAAAAATTGGCCTTGTGCCCACCTAGTGAAAGTTTGTTATCAGTTTAGATGTATCTCATTCATTGAACTGTTGCTTATTTGCTATACCTTCTACGTTGTTACAAGTTTGATCACTTAACAAATTTCCCTTAATTCAGCTAAAATTTTCCTATTATTTCCATTGGATCGCTTTGTTCAATTTAAACATTTAGAGGTGTTCAGAACCTTCTACCTGCAGGATAAACTATTTTTGGTAGTACCCATACCGATTCAAAGACTGGGACTGTTTTAGAACTACAAATGTAAATATAGTTGGTGAAGAAACTTTTGGTAAGAATTTTGCATGTATCAAGTAATGCAGCATATACACATTTCAGTTTGGATATGCTCATATATTAATGAATAATTGCTGATGTTAAAGATTGTTCACGTAAGGACATCATGAATGTCTTTGGGTTATTGCTTTCACATTGTGTGCAAGAGAAAATGAAATCGTACGCGTAGTATCAACTCATACACACGCCAAATTAAAGCAGTATGATAACATTATTCTGTGTGTTATATATGTGGCATTTTGTGAACTATCGTTTCAGCTTGGTATAAATACTTACAAATCAGAGTAATACATAATAGGGCGTATGCCCTTATTCTCCAGTTTCGTACATAGTTCCTGAATTAAAAAATACTGTTACAGAAACAAAAGAACTTTCTTATTTCCTTTCATCTTATAAAAAGTAAAAAGCCAAATTACTACGGCATACTTACTCCATAAAATACTTTAATTGAGCTTAAAATTAAACGGTTTGAACAAGTACCAATCAGCTGACGCTGATAACTACTTGGGATATGTCAAGCTTGTTTATAACTGCATAGTGTTTTCTTTCTACCGGACAAACTCTCTGTTAGGGCCGGTTTATCAATGCTGGGTTGTTACATTATCTTATAGATAGCGTCGATCTCGAGTTTAATCTATTTATCAATAGAGAGTTGTTGTGCAACCAAAATAACGTAACGTTATAAAGATACGCTAACTTTATTTCATTACGTATCTACAAATAACGTGTTACCAAAAAGAGACTTGTTGAACAGCGTAGGGCCGGTTTATCAATGCATGGTTAAAACTGTTGGATAACTATCATGTAGTTAAAGATATCCAGCAAATAAAGTAGTAGTTAAAGTTGGTAGCGTTTTTCAAGAATACTTTTTAGTTTCAACAATTTATTCGTAAGTTGGCTGCACTAATAATTCAGCAAATCTTTGTGATTGATGGCTGTCTGTCCTTGCATGGTATAATTTGACAAAATAACCTGTGCCGTTGCAGTGTTGCCGATTGAATTTGTTGAAAATGCCCGACTGTGCACCGTCAATTCACCGAAACTAGCATGTGTTGAAAATTTATGTTTACTGATTTAAGTCAAAATGAAACGAACACAATGCGACGAGAGGAGGGGAGAATTTTTTCCCAACACAATTTGATAAGGACCGGGCATTTTCTCAAAATTGAATTTTTTCTCTTTTAATTCTCTATAAATATAAAAACTCGTCATAATGTCTGAACTCTACAAATTCTCGATTCTCCTCATTGGGAATCAATCTCCAATTTTTAACCACGATCACTTGAAATTCCCCGGTATCAGGAAATTTCCCATCAATATTGGCAACCCCGGACAGATGTCTGTTATTTTGATATTTGCGCTTGCATTGCTGATTTGGTTATCACATTATCCACTACTTCCAAGTTAAAGTTATTTTATCCAGCACTTCAACTATCACTTTTGACATTGATAAACAGACTAACCTCGAGATTGACGATATCTATAAGATAATGTAACTTAACCCAGCATTGATAAACCGGCCTTTAATAATCAGCAATCGTTATCTTTGACCATAGGTAAGAAAATTTAGTATCTTTGACAGCCTGACCTAACCTAACCCTACTTTTAAGGAATTCTTGTTGTTTGAGTTTTGAAATCTTCAAACCAGTGTCCAGTTTAGTAAGAACATAACCTCAAAGACATAAGTATAACGTTAGCGTATATATATAACGTTAACTTTATCTGTCCGTAAATAATGTAGACCGTTAACGTATTTCCTAATCGAAACTGAGCATGCGCAGATGTCAAAAGTGATAGTCATAGTACTGGATAAAATAACCTTAACTTGGAAGTGGTGGAAAATGAAATAACCAAAGAGCAAATCAACTCGATTGGTGGGAAATTTCTCGATATCGAGGAATTTCAATAAGTGATCATGCATGGGTAAAAATTGGGGATTAATATTCTCAATGAGGTGAATCGGGGATTTGTAGAGTTCAGATACTATGATGGGTTTTTATATTTATAGAGGATTAAAAGAGAAAAAAATCAATTTTGAGAAAATCCCCCGTCCTTATCAAATTGTGTTGGGAAAAATTCTTCTCCTCTCCTCTCCTCATATTGTGTTCGTTTCATTTCGATTTAATTTAAGCACTTGGGGGTTTCGGGGAATTGACAGTGCACAATCAGATATTTTCAACAAATTCAATTGGCAACACTGCAACGACATAGGTTATTTTGTCAAATCGTACCAAGGCCAGCCATCCAATCATAAAGATTTGCTGAAATATTAATTCAGCCAACTTACGAATACATTATTGAAACCATACGGGCCGGTTTATCAATACAGGGTTAACGCTTAACTATGGGATAAATGTCAAATGAAACAATGGGTATCTATTGTTTTGTTTGACATTTATCCTTTGGTTACGAGTTAACCTTGCATTGATAACCCGGCCCTTAGAGGTAGTCTTGATAAAGCTACCAACTTTAACTACCACTTTATTTGCTGGATATCGTTAACTACGAAATAATTATCCAACAGTTTTAACCGTGCATTGATAAACCGGCCCTTAGACAAACTCCTAAAGTTTAGTTTAGGAAGAAATACGGTAGACTTATTGGTGTAGGTAAGGGGGGAGGTATTTAACTGAGGTAACCTAGGATAAAAGATCAGATAGAACGCCCAACCAATGTTGCCAAGCGTACTATAATTATAGTATTTGTCCTATAATCAGTAATGTGAGTTAGGAATTTTCCCAGTGGGTGGGTAAATATAAATCGGGAAAATATGGGAAATTTTCCCCGACGATATTTTTCCACTTCTTGCCAAACAAAACTGATATTGGCTAAATCTTACTTAACCTAACCCGACCAATATGTTAATATGTAACATTATTTTTTATTTACGTTTATTTTCTTTTGTTAATTGTCTATTTGTTAATTTACAAATTTACATAACATAGAATATTATGTATCTTTTTTATTCTTATTGTAATAAAACATTTAAAATCAAATGTTATTATTAAAAATAACTTTATTAATACATTTACTGTAATAACTTTAATAACATATAATACTTTAATAATACATTAAGGACCAATAATATTAACATTATTATTATTTATTCAAGGAAAATATTCGGGAATTTTCCCTCAAAAATAAATTCCGGAAATTTTCATCAACGCCTATAATTATAATCAGGTGCACTATATAATTAGGAACAAGATAAAGTACACATATTTTACTATAAATTCGCAGTTTTACCCCACCAAATTACTAAACTGAAAACTTTTCAGCGAAAAGGAAAAATTATAATTGAATGATGGAGCCTTTACTTGATGAAACTCTATATCCAAGTTGAATGAAAGTTAGGTTATGTCTTACTTGTTTTTCCCAAAGAATATGGTTTTTCCTTCAAGTAGCTACCTTGAAGATGTGTCCTGTAATTTTTTTAAAAGTACTATATTTTCTTTAGCGACTGTACTATATCAGTTTATTAGGAGTTGGCAACACATCGCCCAACTGAGCTAGATTGGTTACGTTCATCACGGTGAACGATCAAGTAGCGCTCACTGATCACATGCTTAAACTACGCTTCTTGCCCTGTCCTTATTGGCTTCTTGCATAATGATACGTGATCGCTCAGTTAGCGCTACCGCGTGATGAACGCGACCATTGCTATAGATTCCTTTTTAGTTTTTAGCTCAATTTGTTGGTATGTTGGTAGAAAGAAAACGCCTATTAACTGTCAAACATGCTGAGGTTTCTTAATTATTTATTCATGATCATTTATCATAGAAAATGTCAATCTCAAATTTAGTTATCATTATATGAGATATCAGATCAGACAATTAATTAAAAATGCGGTATCAATAAAATAATTTCGCAATATAATCTGGTAAAATAGACTTCACGGCTTTAATATTGAAATTAACTATTTTCATATTTAAAACCAAGATTATCATTATTATTTATTCTGATACGGAATAATGTTCAATTCTATATAAAAGAAAACTAGTGCAAAACAATTCTTGTCATTTTGATATAAATATTTTCTAAGGTTTTTGTCAAATGTCAGGTTATAGGTGTTTAGGTTATGCTTGGTTATCTGCATATTTCAATTCATCAAATTTACTAATTGTCGTCGTCCTTTCGTAAATAATTGCGGTAATCTTCAGATTCAAGTTCTCTCAGCAAGTTGATATGACTAAATTCTTTTCTTTTTGAAAGACACTTTTTAACCCAGAATAATCTTTTCTTTTTGGTTAAAACTAACGGTAATGATACCGATAAGGCAAGTCCGATTCTTTATTTTTTTTTTATAAGACTGGAGACATTTTATATGTATGTGTAGATATTCTACAGAAACAAAATTCAAATGATTAATTGGCTAATAAATTGAGAAGTATAAATGCAACACTAATTTGGTCGGTCAAACCGTTGGATCCAACCAGTAACCAGTTGGACCGTGTGTAGCCCGCTTTACTCGCGAAAACAACACTATTATGAACATTTAACTACGCAGGCGTGGTGCGATGAGAAGCGCATGGCGATGCGACGATCTGTTCTAAACATGGTACGCTCAGTTTCAAACCGTTAACAGAAATTTGATTTTTGTCCGCAGTTTGTCTACCTTTGTTTAATGTTATAGTTTATTGCGTTTTATACGGATCTTGTGCACATTCTGTTGTTTATGATAACGTTGGCCCGGAAAGATTTATATAAAAATATATGTAAATCAAACTTCCAAGGTAATTATTAAGGTTAGTAGTGCTAAATGTTTAAAATTATCGTATTTGGTATTGTTCTAGATGGCAACAGAAAATAAAGCTTTATACGATGCCGTGACTTGCGTCCTGAGCTGTGCATTACAGGCAGACTCGGAGATACAAAGACTGGCAGAAGAGAGGAAGAAAGCCTTAGAAATGGTAGATGGTAAGTTAATTGTTTGTATATATTTATTTACGGAATAACTCGAGAATATTGTATGCTTTTGTTCACCCTTAATTGATGGGATGAGAATTCTGACCGCAGAATATTGCCTTTCAATATTTCTGCTTTTAACTGGCGAAATCCAAATGTATATTTTAATATTTTAATAGATCAAAGATAACGTGATTTAGGTTTTGTAATATTTTTTCTACCTATGGCTTGTCTACTATTTAATATAGGTACTCCATAATATTTGGGCTTGGATAGACATTTTTTTTACCGTTATGGCGACGATTTTCTTATAGAAAAAATTATTTAACAATGATTTCTTCATGGATACAATCACTAGATTAATTGCCACCCTTATTTTGCAGTAATAATGGCTCTGCTATGAGTGTATTTTCGATTTCTTTTCCAAATCTCTTAGTATTTGCAGTGAAATTGAAGCTTTGATTAATAATTCTTACTGCGAAATGATATGCAGCAAAACTGTAGTCTGCCCGATGATATCCCTCAAAAATTAATTGCCAAGAGCGGGTTCTTAAAGCAATATGCATATACATTTAAATTAGTTCTGGATTGTTTAACGGATTATTTTTTTTCCTATTTTTTTAAGATTACCCATTTATTCTTGTTGAAATAATTGGCAGCAGCGAGGAAGCATTAGCAGAAAAACATATGGCTTCTATTTTCCTCAAGAACTACTTCCAAGATATATTTACTGGAAGCAGGGAAAATCAAATAATCAAAAACCCACTTTTGCTCTGCAAATTATGTTTGAGTTTGATAGATTTGTTGCGTTTAAATTTTGTAAGCATCAAAATGATGATCTGCAAAACTTTGTCTTATATAGTGCACAAAGGCTTTTGGGGGGTAATTGACCATAGGATTTGGCCAATGCTTAAGTCAGATAATGAGGAACATGTGTATAATGCTATTTTCTTTCTAAAACACTGCATGAATTTTGAGGAATTCAAAACGGGAGTACCTTTTAAGACATCTCCAGAGTATTTCGAGATCTTACTGACTATTTTTCAAAAGGTGAGTGACCTGTCATACTATTTAAAGAAATTAAAATACAGATAATATGTAATAGAGTCATCCCGCACATTTAAGCTTCGGTGCTTGATAATAATATTAATAGAACTTTATTGAAATGAGATACATATCAAAGGGCAATTGATCGAGATTGTTCAGCCCATTTAGTTTGACAACATAATGTGGTTTTACATAGATGATATATTTACAGATATCAAAAAATATGTGTGAAAAAAATAAAAACATTCTTAAATGTAATAATTGACAGTTGTTTAATATGAGGTTCTTAGTTGATTTATGTGTTCCCACAGGTCTTTTTCAGGAAACTTCCTATTGCCAGGTTTTTGCTGATTTCTCGTTCTGCATAGAAGTTGAATTATTTCCATGCTATGATCAGTCTTGATAAATTTAAAAGACAGTTTGGTTAGCCTCTAGGGAATTGGCTCTGTCCTATCCTCTGCCAATGACAATTGCTGCTCTATGTTGTCCTTCAAGTTTTGACATTTGGTTGTTTGATGTAATAATCAGTGGATGTGTGGTGAAGCATTTTTCACTGATCCAAACTGATAGTTAGGAATATTGTGACTAATAGCTTGAGAGATCAGTTTGTAAATTATCTGTTCAAGACGAGCTCCTGGGGGCACTTGGCAGGAAAGGCTTTACCATACAAGCCTATGCTGATGACATAGTCATCACGGTACAGGGTAAATTTAACAGTACGGTCAGGGATCTCATGTAGAAAGCCCTGAACGTCACTTAATCATAGGTGGAGAAAGACGAACTAAAAATCAATTTACAAAAAATCACCATCATCTTATTTACCACGAGAAGAAACTTGGAGAGACTCTCAAGTGTAGAATTAGCAATGTCAAGGGAGGTGAAGTACCTTGGAATCATTGTCAATTCCAAACTTACCTGGAACCAGCAGATGTAAGGATAAAACGGAATGTAATTAGACGAATCTGTGGAAAAATTGGGGAGTTAAACCTGGCATGGCGCAGTGGCTCTATACCATGGTTGTAAGACCTTCGCTCACATATGCAGCTCTGGTGTGGTGGCCAAAAATGCTGCATACAATAATAATAATAATTTATTCATCCGTAAAGTGGCAATATTACATTATCACTTATCTGACTAGTCATAACCAAAAGGAAAAAACAGGTACAATACAAAAATTATAAAAACTACAATTAAAACAAAAATAAAAGTTAAAATATTTAATGGTTAAGAATTCAAGAATTCATCCGCAGAATAAAATGCATTTTCTATCAGAAATCGGTTTAATTTATGTTTACAAACATTGATACTGTCAGTTATTACAAAAAAGTTTATTTTATTATAGCATTTTATGCCGATGTATGTGGGAAAATTTTTACCGATGTTGAGCCTAGAGAATGGGTGATATATTAAATGTTTATTACGTGTATCGTGAAGATGGATATCACTGTTATTTAAGAATTGCTGTTCATTAGATCTAATATGCATAATTGGTGGAGAAATATATAGACATGGTAATGTCAAAATCCCTAGGTTTTTAAAAATCGGCTTACAACTGGAAGAAGGATGAGCTCCAACCATACATCGTACTATCTTTTTTTGCATTATAAATATTTTTTCTAGGTGGCTTGATGAGCCCCAGAAAAGTAGACCATACTGGAGAGTTGATTGCACAAGCCCATATTACAATGTTTTCAAAATATTATTTGAGACTGTTTCTCTAAGTGTTCTAATTATGTAAGATATATTACTAAGCTTTGAGCAGGTAGATTGTAGATTGTTTTATGGGGTCGTTTGGCTTCGAACAGCCTTACTTCACTTCGACCTAAAAGATCTTTTGTAATTTACCCTACATCTAGTTGTTGCCCAGGATTCCAAGACTTTTTACAAAGCTTGTGATTTTCCTGGGGGCTAATTTCCCTATGTCTTCAGGCGTTAGTTCCGCCTGCTCTAGGAATTTTAGAATAATGCGGACTAACACCTTGCATTCACAAAGTATATGTTCCGCAGTTTCAGTTGCAGTATTGCAATTTCTGCATTTGTTGTCTACTGCCTTGCCCATATTCTTGAGATGATATCTCAAGGGGCAGTGGCCAGTTAAAAGGCCTGTGATTAGCCTTAATTCGGACTTTTCAAGTTCGAGAAGCCTTGTGGCATTCTTTGTCAAATAAGTTATAAACTTTTTCGCTTGTCTTTGGCCTGGAGTATTCCTCTAGTAGGACTTCTTCTGGTCCTTTTCCCATTCTTGGATCTCCTCCGCTATTTGTCCCTTGGCCAGGCCACAGAACGGTTCGGGCCCAATGAATGGTGCTTTAGATCCTTTTTTTGCAAGGCTGTCAGCAAGTGCATTCCTTGTATTCCCTCATGCCCTGGCACCCACATCAAGGTAACCTTGTTGTTGGCCAGTTGCTTCAGGGATTGTCTACATTCCCAGGCAATTTTAGACTCAAAGGTATAGGACCTTAGAGCTTTTAGTGCTGCCTGGTTATCAGATAATATATAGATCTTTGCCCTTCGGATGCCTTTATTTAGGCATTCCTGGGCACACAGATCTATAGCATAAATTTCTGCCTGGAAGATGGTTGGGGCGTTACCGAGGGCTTTGGATAGCCTACATTTAGGCCCTGCTATGCCCACTCCTACCCCTTCAGCCATCTTAGATCCATCTGTATACCAGATGAGTGACCCTTGTTCCAATCGCAGTGCCTCTATCTTGCTCGTCTGACGGCTTTCAATTAGCACGCCAAACGGGCAGTCAAAGTCTTGTTTCATGGGCATTGAATCAGTGGTTTTGGTCATGGACTTCAAATGGATTAACTCCAGAATCCTTAAGTGACCAACCAGATCACCTGGTTTAAATTTATGTGCCTGGTGCAGTCGTAAAACACTGAGTGCTGCCTCCTTCCTTACATGCAAGTGCAAGGGAAGTAAGTCAAGCATAGTCTCCATAGCTGCTATGGGACACGCGTGCATTGCTCCTGTAGTACCTATACAGGCAAGGCGTTGCAGTTTTTGCAACTTTCCCGGTGCTATTTTTGCTTCTGTTTTTGGCCACCATACGCATGATGCATAGGTTACCATAGGTCTGACAACCGAAAGATAAGACCAATGTGTCATTTTCGGCCTTAGACCCCAAGTCTTACCAAACAACCTACGGCACGTCCATATTGTCGCTGTTGCTTTAGTAAGAGTCCTTTCCAGATGTGAGTTCCAGGTAAGTTTTTGATCCAGGATTACTCCTAGATACTTGACTTCACTGGAAAAATTTAGTATTGTTCCATTCAGTACAGGAGTTTTAAGATTGAGTTTTCGCCTTTTAGTGAACGGGACAATAGTTGTTTTGCTCGGGTTGACATTGAGCACCATTTGGATATTATATTTAAGGCAATTTGCATGAGGTTGGAAATCATGAGCAGGTATTATTTATATGTTCCTCCCATGTGAGTTTTTGGTCGATATACATCCCAAGAAATTTAATTTCCTGAACAGTTTGTATAGATTTGCCACAAAGTTTAATCAACATACTATTATCAGGGTTAACATTTTTTGTTAAAAATTTCATATAAAAGGTTTTATTTGAGTTCAACATTAGTAAATTATCACTACACCAGTTAGCAATTTCTTGCGATGCAAGATTGGAGTTTTGAACAATAGTATCAAGAGTCTTCTGATGTAAGAGAAGAGATTTGTGTCATCTGCATAATAGTTCTATCAGAGGTAGTGCAACTATTTGTTATATCATTGATGAATATTATAAAAAATAAAGGACCCAAAATAGATCCTTGCGATACACCCAGTTCACTATTTTTTATATTTGACAGAGCTTGCCCAACACTTACTAACACAGTCTTATTTTGTAAGTATGAAGCAACCCAGTCATGAGCAACCCCACATAATCCGATACCATATAATTTATGCAGTAGTAACTGGTAATCAACGGAATGAAAAGCACGACTTAACGACTTAGATCATAATATAGGGCAATTATATGTTTTTTATCATTGAGAACCTCACAAATTGTGTATAAGAGATCAAAAATAGCTGTGTTAGTAGATCTTCCAGTTCTGAAACCGTGTTGAGTGGGATTTATTAAATTAAATTTTGCAACAAAGTTTGTAAGTCGATTTGCGTAAGCCGTCTCAATAATCTTTGCGATCTGACTTAAGAGATGTATTGATCTATAATTACTGATGTTTTCTGAGTCCTTATTTTTATAAAGTGGTATACACTTAGAAATTTTTAACGAGTCTGGATATATACCTGTGCTGAACGATTCATTTATAATGTAGGACAACGGTTCCGATATAAAGTTTTTTACTGATTTTATTGCCTTGCCATGAATATCGTCAGCTCCTGCTGCAGGCTTTAATGTGGTTTTGCTTATTATATCTTTGATCTCGTTTGGAGTTGTTGGCGTTAGATACAAACCGTGTGCATTGTTTACTATTGTACAATTGTTGATGATAGGTTTATGGCATGATTCTGTTAGGCTACAGAAAAATGTGCTAAATTCATTGGCAATGTCTACCGAATCAGTAATTCGTTCACCATTCTTAGTTAAGGTTATAGAGGAATTTGTTTTAGATCTGTGCTTATATTCATTAATTATTTTCCAACTCTCACGCATAATGTTTCTGATTGGACTATACAGTCATTATTTGTTTTTGTTTTAAAGTGTTTTATTGCATTCAGGCCCGCGCCTAGCACTTTTGGCGCCCTTGTGCAAATTTAAAATAACGCCCCAAATTTGTATTACGTTCATATGTGAGTACAGATACGGGTTAAGTTAGGTATTATTATCCACTATTGAAAAATAATTTTCATAAATTTATTTTCATTTTTATATTTTACAAGTACAAGCCATACAAGTATTTTCTCATTGAGGTACATAACATAATTACAAACTTATAAAAAACAGAAATATATTCTAACAGTATTACAACTCAAAATTTTTGTATTTTAGTTTCAAATGTAATATATGATACAAAAGCTTGTTCGCTCGTTGCAAGCCAAATTTCAAGCTCAAACATGAATAAAATCAGATTTGTTTGAGTTTACACAATTCATGTTATCATGTTACGTATTCGATCGAATAAATGCTATTATTGCGTACTCTCATTTGGAAAATATGTTATTTTCGAGAAGTAATTCGGTTCCCTCGTCTCAAAGAGTAAAAATAAAAAATAAACAAATAAAAAACAATGTAATAGCTAGAGCAATTCCTTACTGTTTTTTTTTTCATTATAAATTTTGTTTTGACAATTTTGTTTTGACAATTTTGTTTGTTGCTTTATCATTTTTTTACTTTTCAGTTTTGAAGCTTTTCGGCGCCTAGGCGCCGTCGTGCACCATACGACTTTGCCCTTATGTACGGCGCGGGCCTGATTGCATTTTTATATATTACTCTGAATTCATTGTATCTATCAGTATAAACTGGATTATTTAATTCTTTTTTAAGCTTCTCCATCTCGCACAGTTGGTCGTGGAGAGTCTTGATTTGAGGCGTAAACCATTTTTTTGGTTGAGACTCCTCAGGTTGCAAAATTCTGGGGAACTGACAGAATAGAGAATTCGATAAAACTAATCTGGGCGCCAGGACACAGTGGGGTCCTAAGAAATGAAAACGACGATGAATTTCCCCAACAAGGGATTGGCCACAGAATTCCTTGGTCCGGAACCGGCCCTCGTAGTACCAAAGTGCGGTGCAAGGAGGTGCATATCAAACTAGGTCAAGGAAGAGCTTATCAGATACTGGCAGAACATGCCAGGACTTAGATACGGGACGGCATTCATGACTAAACCGTGTACAAACAAAATAAACTTAGCAACTGCTTATGTTAAGCAGAAATCAGCTGAGAACGGTAACAGAGCTCCTCACAAGGCACACACCTATGGAGAAACACGTGCATAAAATGGGACTGTATGAGAACAACCGAACTCAGAGAGGTGTCTGTCGATGGCGAGGCACTGAATCACAAGAGGCAAAATATTGTAACGTGCTTACACTTTTCAGTAAACACTCCGTGGGTTTAAATAACTTGCAACAAGAATTTTCACAAACCACTGATTTATTTAATCACTAAAATTACACTAGCAAATACTTAAAAATCACACAACTAATAATAACTTAATCTAATTTAATTTCACTACTTTTAAAACACTAAGCACTTTACTTTTCTTCTTAAACTTGTCAACTCTTGTCTAACCTAAAAACTCTCTTGTCTGTTTACTTCACTAAACTGCATACTTCACTCAACTGAACTGTTCTTCTACAAACTGTCTCTGTAACCAGAACCACAGATTACCCAGAACTAAACTGAACTATTTATCCTTCACTAAACTGTACTGTACTCTTCTGAACTGTTCCCCCATCTGCTGGAGTCACCTCTTTATATACACACTTGGAATCCTTCTAGAACTCTTTTCTAGAATTCTCCATAGTTTTCTACCATGTAATAGATGATTGTTCGTCTATTGGCTCATAGACGGCGCCACCCTACTAGTCAGGGAAGTAACTAAGCTTCTGAGGAAAACTTTGAACATGAACTTAATCACATCTTTCCTTGTTAGAGGGCAGCACATAACAATATTTTTGGGGCCTCAAAACAGATTCGACTACTGGTTTGGTGACAACTCCTAAGTTTCTTATAACAAAGATGTTAGTCGAGAAACTTTTCTCTTAGTTATTAACATGTGTCTCCCAAGAAAGTTTAGGGTCCAAGTATATGTCCAAAAAACTTGCCGACTGAGGATTAATCCAACCATTGGTATCTCATAATATAAAACTTACCAACACAGTTTTATTATTATTTAGACTTAATTTATTTGCAGTAAACCAGTAAATGATCTTCGACCGAGTAGCCTCCATATTATCAAGCATTAGGGAAAGCATTTTGTTTCTGTTTACAGCAGTGGTGTGATCCGCAAATAGTTTGAAATTAGTGTTTGTTGGGTGCACAAGTTGTTACATCATTGGCATATACTAAGAACAAAATAGGCCCACTGGACCGCTAGATGGCGCCTGCTGACTATTTTACATGTCGCTATCCCAAAGATACCGAAATGTACTAAATGGTCAAGTGAACCTCGTGTCGGTCGTCACATGCCTACCTTGCACTGACGAGAGCCAACAGCTCGAAACTGCAGTCTGCAAGTGGTGTGTGACGACTGGCACGAGAGCTGCTTTAAGTAGGATCAGTCTTTCGGCTGGTGTTTGTTGCAATCGAAGCATTAGCGTTTTGATGGTAATATGCAATTATTACACTTAACGCGCCGGGCTTGTAACTTGTAATTCAGCGCTCGGCGGGGCACATATCCCGGAGAGTAGCTGTTGGTTGCAGTCTGCTTACGTTCCTTATAGTAAAATAAGGATTTTATAGAGGAGTTTGCGACTAAAATATTAAATTTTAATATTCCGCCCTCTAAAAGCACATTTGAAGATAAGAGCTTATTAAATCGATTGAATTATTATCAGACCCATAGGAAGACAACTTTTCCTTAATTATGTCAAAGGATCAAAGGCCTTTGTTTCGGAATAGTTAATGCTAAAACGTCGCCAGTAGATTACTGTAAATAAATAAGGCCATTAAAAAAAAAAAGAAACTAACTGAGCAATCTGCAGTATATACTTTATCAGTGACAATGAGTAGTAGGCTTTTATTATTTTCTTCTTTTGCTAAAAGATATAAGACAATAATAGTAATATCAGTTTTGTATCGTTTCAATGACATTTGATAATTTAAAATAAAAGAAATATGCGGGATGACCCTATTATGTGACCTTTTATACTAGTTGTCTATTTGGATTATCTAATTATTGTTTAACTTGTTTTTAGAATATACTTGCGGAAATACGGTATTTGGCAATTGAACCAATGTATTTTGTGATCTGCAATTGTTTAGATACTGAGGTACAGGAAAATGCTTTATCTCGTTTGGGGATTGAATTCTACAATGCTCTCAATGAACCCTACAGTGTAAATTCAGATTTTAAACTAAAAAGTGAAATTATAAAGTACATAACAAAATTTGAGATACTTGGACCAACTAAGCATTGTCATATTATTACCAATTCGTTGCCTGCTATTGGGCAGTTAATGACCAACTGCTGTGATCAATTCAAAGAGATAATAAAACAGGCAAGCTCTATTCCGAAAGATTCCAGTGAAGATATAGACGAGGAGTCTACGAATTTTATCGATTTGATCAACCTGATTATTGACTTGATTAAAAACATGGTATTTTCAATGTATTTTGATTTGCTACTAGAAGACTTGGATAATTTGGTGTATTGCCTATTTATATTCATGTGCTGTTATGATGAAATGGAAGAAGAGCTCTTCCTTGAAGATTGCGATAAAACTCAAATTTATCCAATAAGAAAAAATGCGTCTCATATTTTAATGGTAAGTTATTCAATCATATTAGACTATTATTATTATTATTATTAGTGTATTTCAATGGATTGGAAGTGGTCCCACTAAATGGCTTCATTTCAAAAATGCATAAAGACGTATGTCAATCAAAGTGGGCAACACGTCGAATACCTATTATAAATTTTTCTAATGAATTATTTGAGGGAACCTCTTTTTATTTTTGAATTTGACACTTATTTATTTATAAAACGAAATTGGTTGCAATTAGCCCTAGGGGAGTACTTACAAAAAATTTTCGTTTTTCATTTCTACACCACGTCGAAAATTATACAGGGTGTTCCATTTGAAAAAATTGAGAAAATTCAATTTAAAATGTTCTTAACTGAAAAATAATTACCTGTACATTTTTAGGAAATGAAAATTATTCAAAAACATTAATTAGATGTCTCGTAACTGGTATTCACATAAGTTTTTCTTAAAACCCATAATTGTGACTGTGGTGATTTTTTTAATATTCATCTGCAGATTGCATTATTTCAACAAAAAAATTCATTACATCCAAGTGGTTGGGAGATATTCAATGCTAATATAGGAATGATAGAGCCTACAAAGAGGCTTCAAAAAATGCACTGATATACATAGCATTCAATTTAAAAAAAGGCACTTCGTCCTATAATTTCGTCTTGGCTCGCCCTGTATGTTCGAAAATAATTTGCAGTTATTTTTTTATCTAGTTTACTTGCAATTTTTAAAAAAATTTCTAGCTATCGTAGAACTCGTGATATCGACGCACTATTGCCTCATCCTGTATATTGGTTGTGAGACAGTATAATAAAAAAACATTGTTTTAAATGCTGCAAATACCAATTGCATTAAGAATTGTATGAAAATGAAGGAAACAAAAGATTGATCTTTTGTAATTGGTTTACTCAACACGTATTTAAACTAGTGATGCAACGGTTTCAGGTTTTACGGTTAAGGTTACGGTTATTCCTACGGTTACGGTTTTTAAAATGAATCGCGTAATGATAAAATAATAAACTTTATTCTTCAAAATAAAACACAACACTTTGAAAGGGCATATTTAAAACAAAACAAAAACGTAAAAAAAGATTAAACTACATTTTTGTAGTGATATTACAAAAAAACAGTGTAAAATTATACGTTCTAAATATAAATAAACAGGAAACATTGTAAACAATAAAAGCTGATAGAGATTAAAAAAGAAAACAAACATTTATTTAAATTTTTAAATATAGGTAGGCATCTGTATCTACCTACTTAAGAATGTAGTTAAAATATTTAAACAGAAAATTTAAAATACAAAAAAGAACAAAAGAACAAAAATTAGTATTCAAAATTTACAGCAGGCAAATTTTTATTTAGGAAATATAACATTTGCAAATTCTGCGGATTCAACCTATTCCTCTTGGGTGTTTGCACAAGCCCTGCAGTGGAGAACAGCTAGATTGAGAGTTATCCGTTTCTGTTTCTATATCTTCACTGTGCCATCGTTTAAGGTGATTCCATAAATTTGAAGTTGAAAAACCATTAATTGACGCATTTTTGCCCCCTCGTGATATTTTTGCATCACAGAATTTACAAACAGCGCTGGTGGCCGCATCGGATGCCTTTGTAAATTATTTTCATACATTGCTAATTTCCCTTTTATGTGTATGCGACATTTTTACCGCGAAAACACAAACACAACACAGAGTCCAACGGACGCGCTTTCAGAAACTGCACCGTCAACTAACAGGCTCTTATTCGTATCGGTGCCGCCGCGCCCGCTGTTGCGAATTGCACGTTCAGACCTGCAAGAACCGTATAACAACCGTGAAAAATGACGGTTACGGTTAACCGTATAATAGCAAAAACCGTTCCCCAACCGTAACCGTTGCAACACTAATTTAAACAGTAGAATTTTATTTCGTGATCAATCTCGTTTTACATATAATGGCATATACAATAGATATAATCTACATTATTGGCCTAAAGAAAATTTACACGAAATATTTGAAGGTAACCATCGGGATAGATTTGGAGTGAATGTGTGAGCTGGAATATTCGGTACACAAATTATTGGTCCCATACTATTTCAAGGTCCACTAACCAGCACGCGTTACTTAAGCTTTTTGTAAAATGAAATAGAAAACGAACTGGATAAACTTTCCTTGGAAGATTTCAGAAATATGTACTTCCAACAAGATGGAGCACCGCCGCATAATGCTGATTTTGTGGGAAATTACCTTAGTGCAAATCTTTATAACCGGGTAATATCTACTAATGGAACTATTAGGTGGCCTGCCGGTATGGCTGACGATGATCGGGATATCTTTCATAATATAGATGTGTGGCCGCATGGGCATTTTTCTGACAATCACCATAAATTAAAAGTAAATCTACCTTTTCATTTTGTGTATTGTAAATCGTATCTTATTTTGAATAAAGCACCTAATTATAAATTTACAAATAATAAATGGACATCTATTTCACTCAACAATAATGTTTTGACAGATGCTGTGTGCAGTTTTTCATGACTTACTGCAAGATATGGACACAATTTGAAACGCTTCTAGAAACAGCTTTATTTTAATTTACCACTATATCTGATACAAAAATAAAACATACACGGTACTATTTGAAAAATTTGAGTTGGATTTTAAATCTGAAAAAAGCGTGGGAAGTGAAATTGCAGCTTTATGAGAAAAGTGACGAAATATACAGGGTGCTATTTAAAATAAGAAAATTGTGGCAATTTCCTGCCATACTGGAAGTGATTTATTTACTATCGAATGACATCCTTTCTTACAAGGAGTAGGTAGTTTTTTTGCTTATTCCGCGTTTCTTTTTTAATCCGGTTTGTCCTACAGCTAAGTCCTCATCATCACTTTGATCAGTCATACTAAACTCACTACTTTTGTCTGACGCAATAGCAGAATTATCAGAAAACTGTATGCTTTCGCCGAATAATAATGGTATGCTTTCTTTATTATTATTTTTAGAGGCTCATCGTCACTGCTTGAATCGTAGTCCACCAATTTTATGGGAGGGCAGTTTACGGTTGGCATAAGTGTTTCTTCTATTATACAGGTATTTTCATTCAAATTTCAAATCAGTATCGTCGATTGTGAATAATTGTGTCTCTATACTTGTATAGTCAACACAGTTGGCATTTTGCACAGGCATACCATCGAACTCATTTTCAGTAAATAACGTTTCATTTTGAATGTTAACCGACTTTGCATTTTTCATAAACATTTCTGTTCTATTCTTGAGGCATTTTACTTTTGTTTGAAACATCATGGATTTTTCTACGAAAAAATATAAACATTAAAAACACGTTAAATATCGTTGAAATTATTGAAACAAAACAGAATTATGATTGCTAGAATAGAAGTGCAAAAATGAGTCAACAAAACTAAATTGTATTTTTGGTTATAAACTACATTGCAAAACGACCCAGTATTCGTGTTATAGTTTGAGGTTAACCTATTGGAAATTTGCCCCAAAAATAATATAATATAATAGTTTGAAGGCAATATAGTTTTGCATACGTGGTTAAAGAAGTAATTGTGCATATAATTAATACAAGTTTCCTTATTTATTATGTTTAAAAATAAACTAAAAATAGTACTTACAGTATAATAGCAAAGCACACATGTCCCACCACACTTATCGTAAGTTACACAATCTCCCGCTCCGCAAGCGGTTTTTTTGAGGTATTTACGATCCTATGGCAGGAACTGACTCCTCAAAATGTGCTACTTACGATAATTTTGCCACTCTGCTTATTACAATGCTTTTACTTATGATAAAATGTATGCAGTTATTTAACCGTGAAATATTTAAATAAATTTACAATACTCTGCCAGGATGTGTATTTGCATATTATACTTATGATATATCCATAAACTCATTTTGATGGAAAATGTTACTTATGATAGTTTGACAAAAAGGTACCGATATCACCTCACCACTACCTATAAAAGTTGTAGATGTTCCAAATTTCAATTGTTTATCTTTAAAACTAAAGAAGAAGGGGGTGTACCCTTTTCATGTTACACCCGGTATAGAATTTTTTTCCGTTTTAGGTCAATTTTTTATCGCATAGGTACGATTTAGTAAAGTATTTGTTAGAGACATGTTCCTCGGTTGCAATTACTTATTTAGAATAAATAAGGCAGAGAAATGTCCTTCCATACATATTTGTGCCATTTTTAGTGGTCAATGTCTATTTTGGATTCTTTGGGACACTCGGTATGTTTTTGTACGTGTTAAAAGCTTAGTTCAAGTGTGCTTTTAGAGGGCGGAATATTAAACAAAATATTTTTAGTTGCAAACTCCTCTATAAAATCCTTATTTTACTATAAGGAACGTAACCAGACTGCAACCAACAGCTACTCTCCGGGCTATGTGCCCCGCCGAGCGCTGAATTACAAGTTACTAGTCTGGCGCGTTAAGTGTAATAATTGCATATTACCATCAAAACGCTAATGCTTCGATTGCATTGAATAATATGCAATTATTACACTTAACGCGCCAGACTTGTAACTTGTAATTCAGCGCTCGGCGGAGCACATAGCCCGGAGAGTAGCTGTTGGTTGCAGTCTGGTTACGTTCCTTATAGTAAAATAAGGATTTTATAGAGGAGTTTGCGACTAAAAATATTTTGTTTAATATTCCGCCCTCTAAAAGCACATTTGAAGTATGCTAAGCCCAGTCAGGCTATTTATTTTTCGATTGCAATAGACACTGGACCGCTAGATGGCGCCTGCTGACTATTTTACATGTCGCTAGTGTAAAAATACCGGGATGTACCAAATAGTCAAAGGATCCTCGTACCGGTCGTCACATGCCTACCTTGCACTGATGAGAGCCAACAGCTCGAAACTGCACTCTGCAAGTGGTGTGTGACGGCTGGCAAGAGAGCTCCTTTAAGTAGGATCAGTCTTTCGGCTGGTGTTACTTGCAATCGAAGCATTAGCGTTTTGATGGTAATATGCAATTATTACACTTAACGCCCCAGACTTGTAACTTGTAATTCAGCGCTCGGCGGGGCACTAGCCCGGAGAGTAGCTGTTGGTTGCAGTCTGGTTACGTTCCTTATAGTAAAATAAGGATTTTATAGAGGAGTTTGTGTCTAAAAATATTTTGTTTAATATTCCGCCCTCTAAAAGCACATTTAAGCCCAGTCAGGTTATTTATTTTTCGATTGCAATAGACACTGGACCGCTAGATGGCGTCTGCTGACTATTTTACATGTCGCTAGTGTAAAAATACCGGGATGTACCAAATAGTCAAAGGATCCTCGCGCCGGTCGTCACATGCCTACCTTGCACTGACGAGAGCCAATAGCTCGAAACTGCAGTCTGCAAGTGGTGTGTGACGGCTGGCAAGAGAGCTCGTTTAAGTAGGATCAGTCTTTCGGCTGGTGTTTGTTGCAATCGAAGCATTAGCGTTTTGATGGTAATATGCAATTATTACACTTAACGCGCCAGACTTGTAACTTGTAATTCAGCTCTCGGCGGGGCACATAGCCCGGAGAGTAGCTGTTGGTTGCAGTCTGGTTACGTTCCTTATAGTAAAATAAGGATTTTATAGAGGAGTTTGCGTCTAAAAATATTTTGTTTAATATTCCGCCCTCTAAAAGCACATTTAAGCCCAGTCAGGTTATTTATTTTTCGATTGCAATAGACACTGGACCGCTAGATGGCGCCTGCTGACTTTTTTACATGTCGCTAGTGTAAAAATACCGGGATGTACCAAATAGTCAAAGGATCCTCGTACCGGTCATCACATGCCTACCTTGCACTGACGAGAGCCAACAGCTCGAAACTGCACTCTGCAAGTGGTGTGCGACGGCTGGCAAGAGAGCTCCTTTAAGTAGGATCAGTCTTTCGGCTGGTGTTTATTGCAATCGAAGCATTAGCGTTTTGATGGTAATATGCAATTATTACACTTAACGCGCCAGACTTGTAACTTGTAATTCAGCGCTCGGCGGGGCACATAGCCCGGAGAGTAGCTGTTGGTTGCAGTCTGGTTACGTTCCTTATAGTAAAATAAGGATTTTATAGAGGAGTTTGCGTCTAAAAATATTTTGTTTAATATTCCGCCCTCTAAAAGCACATTTAAGCCCAGTCAGGTTATTTATTTTTCGATTGCAATAGACACTGGACCGCTAGATGGCGCCTGCTGACTATGTTACATGTCGCTAGTGTAAAAATACCGGGATGTACCAAATAGTCAAAGGATCCTCGTACCGGTCGTCACATGCCTACCTTGCACTGACGAGAGCCAACAGCTCGAAACTGCACTCTGCAAGTGGTGTGTGACGGCTGGCAAGAGAGCTCCTTTAAGTAGGATCGGTCTTTCGGCTGGTGTTTATTGCAATCGAAGCATTAGCGTTTTGATGGTAATATGCAATTGTTACACTTAACGCGCCAGACTTGTAACTTGTAATTCAGCGCTCGGCGGGGCACATAGCCCGGAGAATAGCTGTTGGTTGCAGTCTGGTTACGTTCCTTATAGTAAAATAAGGATTTTATAGAGGAGTTTGCGACTAAAAATAATTTGTTTAATGTTAAAAGCTGCATATTTTGAAAAATTTAGGTTTGTAGTTAAAATGTCTTAAGTCCAAAGACATTGTGCCCCAGCTGTTAAATACCATATTACATTACATAATAAACTAAATATATTTTTTAGCACATCCAATTCCGTGTGATCCGAAGTAGAAGAAAGGGTCCAGAAATATTTTACAAAAGTATGCATAGTGTGTTCCACAAGCTAATGGAAGAAGTGCAGTTGGTAAACACTAACAGACAGCTGTATCATGCAAGAGTAACCGAATCTGTAATGTTTGGACTAGGGTACATGAACTACAATCCACAGATAGATACCTTTTTCCCACATAGGTTCTATTTAGATAACTGGACTGCTCACATGCAACAAGAATCCAACCCCACAGTAAATGGCCGTTTGTTGTGGCTTGGTGGCAATTTCAGCGCTTTACTGAGCCCCAACACATTGTCTATTCATTTGAAGGCCATCATTCAAAATTTACGGGGCGAAACCAGATATTTATTTGTGCCTTCCACAGAGTAAGTACTAAAACATTCGTTAATTTTTTAAAAATATTTTCCAGGTCCATTATTTTACATTTGTATCTTTTTAGGGCCCTTCGAAGCCACATGTCGACTTATGATAAAGAAAATATGCCTGTAGAAAACCGCTTTATATTTAAGAGTTTTTCCAAGGAATTAATCGAGTGCCTTCTGATCATGATACAAAAAATGAACAACAACCCTGTCTTGTGCTTAAATGCTCTGGCCATGTTCGTAAAGGTATTTATTAAAAAATCATTTCTGTATTAATTATTAATACGATCACTATAACGTCATGTATGCTTTTTAAAAATGAACGTAGGCAAATTAGATGGTAGCTCAGTGTGGCTAACGCGTCCGGCTAGCAAACTGAATTGCCTAGCGAAATGGGTTCGATTCCCGCAAGGCGAAACAAATTTTCATTAAAAAAATTGCCCCGAGAGTGGTTCGGAGTCCACATTAAACTTTTGAGATCTTCCAGGGGGTTACTTCGCTAACTTGAGAGGCGGTTAAGAAAACATTTTAACTATAAAATAAATGTCAAGCATCAATTTTAATGTGTCTCGATCTATCAATAGCATTTGGCAGTGCGCATAATTCAGTATTTGTTATGAGGTAAAATAAAGTGTCGCTGGACCTGGTGAACCATTTAGCGGTTCCAATTGATCTCCGTTTAGATTGGTAATGTCCTGCTGAAGTACTTCTAAGCTGCCTGGTATATTACTGTTATGCGTTGAAGTATGATTAACAAATTGGCCCCAATCGCTTACCACTTTTATATTAAATTCAATTCTTTATTCATGCTACTACATTATCAAAATGTTTACATAAGTCAACCGGTGTGAAATCATCCACCGCCACATTCTGATGTAGGAAGGACTATAATCAATAAAGTCGTGACAATGAAATAATAGGAACTATTTTACCTGATTTAATTTAAACAACAAGCACAAACAGTCCTTGTTTCTTAACAAATGCAAAAAATGTAAAATTTCACAAAATTTTCTTGCTTTAAAAGTGAACAGTTTTTTATGAAAGTGCATTAAATAGTTCTAAAATTTAAAAAATTCGTAATTTTCTAAATAATTGTTGATGCTTCAAAATTTTTACCTAAACCTGTTACTAATTGAGCAGTGGATTGTTTCTAGTTGATGAAATCATTCGTCAGCCCGTCTAAGGGTGTGAAGCGAGGGGATGAAATGTATAATAAATCTCAACTTTCTAAGTGGTTGTTGATGCGTCAAAATTTTAACGTAGATTTGTTACCAATAGAGTACTTGACAGTTACTAGGTATTGAAAGCATTTGTCAGGGGGTTTAAGAGGGTGAGAATGGGTGAAAATGGTATATATCAATAAACAAATTAATAGATTATTAATATGTAAAAATATTTATGCAGTAACGTAGCAAATAATAAAATAAGTTATTGCAGCTAACAGAGTCATTCGCCAGGTCGTATTAGAGGGTGTGAAGGGGTGGAATTTGTTAATAAAAGATAAATACTTTTAACAGTCCTTAAAGTGTAAAATCTTTGATGTATATTTGTCACAAATAATTTTATTAATTGTTTCTAACTGCTAGAATCATTTGTCAGCCTGCCTAAGGGGTTGAATTGAGGGGATGAAGTATTAAAAAAATTGTAGCTTTTCAAATATTTGTTGATGCGTCAAAATTTTAACGTAGACTTGTTACTAATGGAGCAGTGGATTGTTTCTAGTTGATGAATTCATTCGTCAGCCCGTCTAAGGGGGTGAAGTGAGGAGATGAAATGTATAATAAATCGTAACTTTAAGAGGGTGAGAAGGGGTAAAAACGGTATATGTCAATAAAATTAAAAGATTATTAATCTGTAAAAATATTTATGCAGTGACGTTGCAAATAATAAAAGCAGCTAACAGTCATTTGCCAGGTCATGTTAGAGGGTGTGAAGGGGTGAAATTTGTTAATAAAAAATAAATACTTTAACAGTCCTTGAATTGTAAAATCTTTGATTCATACTTGCCATAAATAATTTTATTAATTGTGTCTAACTTCTAAAATCATTCGTCAGCCCGCCTAAGGGGGTGAAACGAGTGGATGAAATATTAAAAAAATTGTAGCTTTTCAAATAATTGTTGATGCGTCAAAATTTTAACGTAGACTTGTTACTAATGGAGCAATGAATTGTTTCTAGTTGTTGAAATCATTCGTCAGCCCGTCTAAGGGGATGAAGCGATGGGATGAAATATTTTTAAAATTGTAGCTTTTCAAATAATTGTTGATGCGTCAAAATTTTAACGTAGACTTGTTACTAATAGAGCGGTAGATTGTTTCTAGTTGATGAATTCATTCGTCAGCCCGTCTAAGGGGTGAAGCGAGGAGATGAAATGTATAATAAATCATAACTTTCTAAGTGGTTGTTGATGCGATAAAATTTTAACTTAGATTTGTTACCAATACGGTACAGTTTCTAGGTATTGAAATCATTTGTCAGGGGGTTTAAGAGGATGAGAAGGGGTAAAAACGGTATATATCAATAAACAAATTAAAAGATTTTTAATCTGTAAGACGTTGCAAATAATAAAATTGCAGCTAACAGAGTCATTCGCCAGGTCGTGTTAGAGGGTGTGAAGGGGTGACATTTGTTTATAAAAGATAAATACTTTAACAGTCCTTGAAGTGTAATAGAGTGGATATGATAGCCATATCGCATGAGAAAGAAAATTGAGCAAGACGCCATAGGCGGAGTGCCTCAATCTTTCGAGTGCGATATGGATAATCCACTCGAGTTGTACAGTATACTTTTTCTACGACCGGATTAAGAAAAAACTGCAAATAATAGTTTTAATCAAATTTTAATATACAAACTTAGCTACTGCTTAATCTTATGCTCTGGGTGAAAACATTTTATAAAAGCGGCAGTAGTCTAGTGGTTATATCTACGCTTCGAAAAGCAAGAGATCATAGGTTCTATCCCCGCATACAGCTACTTTTTTTTTTGTAATAATATACCTCTAGAATTTTGTCTGTATATAATAATTTCAATAAAATTTTAGGTAGTATACTGTTTATCGATTCTTCACTGGAATCACTCATTTTAAATAATTTTTTAGCCCAAACTGCACGAATATACACACTGACAATTACTTTGACAGCTTACGCACAAACTTGAATTTTTTAAAACGAATAGTTGCCTATGTACTTAATACACGAACTGTGATTGGTCGATTTCATATCCATCCTAGAACGTATATGAAATATATCCGTTCAGTTAACTGGAATGGCCCACTTATCCATTCTACAGACTGTACGGAAAACAGCAAATTTACATAAGGGAGTAGAAAAAATCTTTGATTCATACTTGTCCTAAATAATTTTGTTAATTGTGTCTAACTGCTAAAATCATTCTAAATGAGTGCCGGAATTTTTTTTTCGCAATGAATAAAGGAGCAGTAGTGTGTCTGACTTCAATAACTCGAATTCTATAATAGCTAGTAATTTTTAAAAAGTACAAGTAAATTAAATAAAAACAGTTTGTAACCAATAATTCGCATCTAATTATTACTCTCCCACTAACCACTTCCTAATATCTTACAAAATTAAGTTTTTATTTAATAAAAAAATCAAAATTTATATCTTCGTTATTGTTTAGACATAACTTTATTGAAAAATGCCGACTTGATTTTTTTAGCACCAAGAAGAGTGTGCATTTGCTTATATCCACAACATGCAAGAAACACTTATCAGTATAATATACACCCATTTATCAAATGTCTCCATTATGCAGGAGGTAAATTTTATACTGGGAAATATCGCAATGAAAGAGAGCTTGCAGGATGCACTTCATCACACCATGGTTCCTTTTCTTTGTAAAATTTTAGAGGGCGAAGTGCCTCAGCAATTACAGGGCAGAAAAGATGCTCCTGAAAAGGCTTTAGAACTACTGACCACTATAGCGACGTATACACCTCAACCTGTTAGCGATGCCTTAGTAATTCAAGGATTTTCTGGTGCTGCAAATCGTATGCTGAATAATGAACAAGAAGATGATTCTAACTTGAATGAGGTACGTATACCCATACCTGATCTCTTGCAGCATATTTAACCGGTGCCATTTTGTTACTAGGCAGCAGCTAACTTCATCACTACTCTAATAGTTAAAATGGGTTCCCAAATCAAATATCTCAGAAACGCCAAAGAAATTCCCTTGGCAGAATATGTTCCGAAGATCATTTTTGAATGCATTGATCCTACGAAACATATAAGAGGACTCCAAGTTGGAAAATTGTGTATCGCCAGTATCATTACTTTGCCTGAGATAATGGAACAGCACTTTGAATCGATTCTGAAGTCAATTTTGAGTGCTGTACAACTTGATAATTGCTTCAATAACATTCGTGGCCTGTGGTTGGTTTTCATATATATTTACATGTGCCGTCCAACTAACACTACCAATTTTCTATCGAGTATCCCCGGTCCTGAAGGAGGAAGCGCACTAAATTTCCTTATTAATTTATGGTCACCTGAGTATGTCAGCCTCATTACCAAATTTGAGAGAACTGTAATGTAAGTTTAGAATGTATTTTTAGCAATGTAATTACAATGGTAAAACTTTTCACTCTTTCTATTATGCATTTTTGCCTGTAAATTGCCTAGTTCATGTCCAAGTATTCGGTTAAATGCACTAAAATAACAAGAACACTAACTTACTTATTTAGCTGTAAAAATCGATTTTTGGGTATGTAATCAATCATATCTAGAAGTGATGTTTTTACTTTTCCTCATAATTTCATCTTTTTGGAATTTTTTACTAAAGTTCGCATTCTGTGGGTAAAAACAGGCATAAAAAAGATTAAGTGATTTTATAACGGTTCAAGCTTGGAAACGATTGAACTAATTGTTCTAAAAATTGTGTAGGTGCATGGCTCTGGTCCAAATCATCACTTTCTCGCTAGAGAATGCTGGAGACAAATTAAAGGAAATCGAAGTACATTTAAGCGCCACTGATAGACATCCCAGTACAATGATGGGGCTCGAGTACTTATATTTGTTACTTATTTTCGTCGTTCTGATGGAACATGCTCTGGTAAGAAATATTTTAGAAAAATCTAATTTTTGTTTATGTTTGTCTAATTAATTGTCATTATCGACCTTTCAGGTATAGTTTATCCAATCTTAGTTTGAAACGATATAAAAAACAAGAGCATGGCATTCCTTTGTAAACCAACCTCGACGCATTCCATCCGTAGGCATGCGTAACTTTTCAAGGCAACACATGCCCTACAATATTTTAGAAATCGTTTATTATACATGTAATAGTGTTTTGCAGACTTATTAACTAATAAATTATGACTAAAGGTGGTGAAATGATATACATCATCTAAACTAGTTTTGATATTGCATAAAGTAATTTGTAATGCTGCTTCGCAAGAGTATTTTTTACGAAAACCGGATGATTGTTTATTAAAACTGAATTCACAGAAACGTGGCACAATAATTGGGTCATATACAGCTATTTCTATAAGCTTTTCAAGTGGAGGTAAAATATTAATTGGATGAAATTCTTCAGCCTTCGTGGTGTTAGCTACTTTCTGAATAGGAATAACTACTAATTTTTAATATGTTTGGAATTTTACCAGTATTAAGAGACATATTTATTAAGTTTAACATAACATGACCAATAGCTTCAAAGACTTCTTTAACAATTCTACAGTTTAACGTTTCATAGAAAGAAAATTTGCTATCCAAACTACTATTTTTCGCAAATCGTGCATAGAAAGCATTTCAAAGTTTTCAGATTTCAAATATAAATTATTGTTAAGTTAGACCAAGTTCCAGAAGTATCGTTATGTTTTCAATACTTTCAATAAAACATTCATTAAAATTACATGCAATCTCAAGGCAATAAATTTATACAGTGGTATCTTATACTAATGAAGAAAAATTGGACATGATATAAATTTATGGATAGTGCGGAAAGAACAGTAAAGTAGCCAAACGTTTATATCGTGAACGCTTTCGAAATAGACCAACGCTATCAGACAAAATGTTTGCAAATTGGCAAAAAATATGGGCGAAAGTGGAAGTTTTGAGAAAAAAAGAAACGTATTTAGACCCAGAACTGCACGAGATTGTAGACCCGCATATTTTTATTCGTCAATTAGCGACAGAAACTGACATTTCATATTCTTTAAATCAAAGAATTCTGAGAGTCAATAAACTGCGACCATATAAAATACATTTACATCAGGGTTTGTTTCTTGGAGATTACGAGAGACGTCTAAATTTTGTAGCATGGTTGGCAGTTGCTCAAGAGATGACTATCTTAGATCGCGTCATGCGGTCAGATGAACCCCATTTCCATAACAGTGGAATAGTCGATCGGCGTAACTGCCATTATTGGTCATTGAGCGTTTTCTGCCCGTCACCCATTCCAAAACTGATACAATTTGGAGTGTCTTGACTATTATTGTTTACTAATTTTTTTATAATACCTATATCTGTCATTTGATTCTTTTGTCTCTTTAAGCAGTTATAAATATTTAAAAGAAGACGCTGGATTTGCACATGTAATACTTGGTTCTTAAACTCGCAACTTGATTCGATCAACTTACCGTTACCTCGTCTACAGCATTTTCATTATGTAAATTTTCTTTTGTATAAATGATCTCCAAAAAGCCATTTTAAAAATATTTTTTGAAAGAAATACATTTACATTATGGTTAATAATCATTATTTCACATAAATATAGCACAAACAACTTACATTTGAGAAAATCACAGTTCAAGATTAAATAACCTCACGGCGCTGCCCGGTTCCACTTTAATAGTTTCTTGTTTTAGAACTGGTCATTTTGAACATCTGCTTGAATTTTTTACCGGCCGCCCACATCGGCTCAATTGTACATCTGCTCGAGTACATCTCATACGAGGGGATAAACTATATCAATAACACGGCGCTGCCTACTGTATACCATTGTAGAGAGGCATAGCAATGGACATCCCTAGTAGAAATGCTGAATTTATAATATTTCAAACTAAGATTAGATAAACTATAATCTGTAAGCAACAGGCTGCATGTATACAGGGTGGGCAATAGTGTCTCCAATTTTGATAGCTCGAGTTCTACTGTAACTAAAAATTAAGAAAGAAAAATACAGGTAACCTACATAAAAAAGTCTTTAACTGGGAATTATTTTCCAATATACAGTGTGAACCAAGACAATTGTACACAATCAAGTGCCATTCGAAAATAATTTCTAGTTATAGACTTTTACGTAGTTTACTTGTATTTTTTTTTTAATTTCTAACGTAGAACTAGAGCTATCGAAGTCGGACGCACTATTGCCCCACCTTGCATAATTAAATATCATAATTTTTTTAGGCATGAGCGCAAGCACTTTTCTGTGACAAATTTTAAAAAATATACCATGTGATTCAGTTTGGTATTCGTGCCCCTGTATCTACAACTACAACAAACCATATATATTTGTAAATCGCCTGTCAAGTCATCTCTGTGATCACATATGCCAAAGTACCGACAGTAAACTTTTTTTTTTTTTTTCAAGTGGCGTGCTATACTTTTTTTGCTGATTGTTATAGATTTTACTTTCGCATGTAACTGTGTAAAAAAAGTATACATATCCATATATAAGAAAAAATTCGAGAAAATAATAATACAATTTATTCATCCATTAAAAAAATTACAAACATAAATATAAAATTTATCATATAAGATCTTATTAGACTAGTTAACCATACATTCTCTCAAGAACAACAGACAAACATACATCCGTTCACACACAATACAGCTCCATACACACATAATATTACACTAATTGCGCTTGTTTTGACATTTAATATCTAGATTCCAGAAATTCTTCAACAGAATAAAAAGCATTAGTTGATAAGAACTAGTTAAATAACTTAGCTAATAACTAACGTGTTACAATTGACATTGCCAAACAACCTGACTGTGTGATTATAGCAGATGAAGCCCCGATAACCTGCAGAAGCCTGACCAACAGTCAATCACGAGAATGGCAATCTTACTTCATTACCCCTTATAAAATTGTTGTCTTTCATAATAGCTATATTCTATGACTTTGGCGAACTGTGATTGTAAGGATACATTCCTGTAATTACTCACCTCTTGTTTTGAACCTTTATTTTTGAAGATCGGTATTGACCTCGATATTTTTAATTGTTCTGGGTACATTCTCATAGAGAAACTTTGATTAATTATGTGCGATAAAAGTGCACATATTATATCTCCCACCGTTTTTACTACTCTTCCATCAATCTCGTCTATACCAGGTTTATATATTTTTGTTACCTTGTTAATAATACTGTGAACCTCGTCTTACAGTCAGCTTGGTGGCGTGATGGACAGTGGTGCGTCCTTCCAAGCAGACGTTCCAGGTTCAAAACCGGCTCACAGCAAGGTGATGAGATGTAGTGGATGAGCAGATCAGCTTGTGTCGCCATCTTTCAAAAGAGATGTAAAACTGTGGGTTCCGTGTATCTACGATGTGAGCACGTTAAAAATCCCTACCCGACAACAAAGTGTTGGGATTCGGCAAATTTCCAGGTTATGGGTTCCAGTGCCTACACTGATGAGCTTATCCCCTGGCATCGGTGATTGGCATTGGTAGCAGAAATAGACCGACGTTAAATAAGTGTTTAAAAAAAGAAAATTAACCTCTTGTACAGTGAATATGAGGCAGCTCTTGAAGCCGATTTTTGTGATATTTTAGTGTTGTTTATTGTACTGTGCGGACATGACCGAGTGCCTTCGTCTAATGACGAATGCGGATATATGTTTAGTATTTTGTCAACAACAAAGAAAGATACATTCTACATTCTAGTGATGGGCAGAATCGGATACTTTTAAGAATCGAGATAAGAATCGGATACTGAGAATCGGAATCTTATTAAGTTCAAAGTTCACAAAATACAATACATATATGAAGGACAACTATAAAAATAAAATTCACAAAAAAAATTAGTAAATATTCGTAAATCACAAATGCTTCCTACAACAACATAGAATACGTCTATGAAAAAAAAAACTCTCAAAGTTGCAAAAGACAGTCTTAAGTTTCGATGTAAAATTAAGTAGTACTTTTTTTTGTACATTTATTTAACGCCGGCCTATTTCCGCTACTGAGGCCTAACACTGACGCTTGTAGACCAGCTACCCCCAACCAGGAATTTTGCCGAACCTGTTCTCTTAAGAAGAGTAGGGATCTTTTACTTGCCTAACATTTAATAGACAAGGAACCGAGGGCTTTACATCCCCTTCGAATGATGGTATATCCCCTATACAAACCTCGCCTAAGGTTGTATATATAGCTTTCACGCATACACTGATATACAAGCCACTGGAAGATGTGTAAGGCGAGGAAGCTGTCTTCGTTGGAACGGTCACCCATCCAGCTACTAACCACACCTGACATTGCTTTACGTCACATATCGAAGTGTGTACATAGTAAAGACGCACTTACGCTCGCCTCCAAGTAGTACTTATTATACCTAAAATTATATTTAATATAAATGTCACGGGAAAGATTTTTTGGTCATGGAAAACCTGGAAAACTCGGGGAATTTTTTCGGCTACAAGAATTCCGAACCCTGTTAAAGTGATATGCTAATATATTTTTATCAGTGACAATGTTATCATTTATATTTAGCTCAATAGATGTTCTACTATTTATTTTGTTTGTACTTTCGTTAATTATTTTCCAGGACTCCCTCCGTATATTGTCTGCATTTAAAATTCTTTCATTGTTATAACTCTACCTCGGCCTTCTTCACGATAACCTTGTATACACTTTTAAGATATTTATATCTGTCTTTTATTGTCTCATTGTTTGTGTCCTTGTATAGTTTTCACATTTTATGCAGTTCTTTGATATTGTTTGTTATCCATGGCTTCTTCTTTTTGCTCTTATTGATTTTAATTTTCTTTAAGAGAAATGCATTGAAGTGATGATATTGAAAGCTTGTAAAAAAGTTGTTATATTTTGTATCTATGTCTTCACCATTATATACCTCATGCCAGTCCTCGTTGGCCAATAAGTTTCTAAAAGTTATCAGGTTATCTGCATAATGGCACTTGAATGTAATGTTACGTGTTTACAGTCTTCAGTAAACACTTTGTGGATTCAAATAACTTGCCACAAGAATTTTCACTAACCACACCACTATTTTATTAATCACTAAAATTACACTAGTAAATACTTAAAAATCACACAACTAATAATAACTTAATCTAATATAAATTCACTGCTTTTAAAACACTATGTTACTTTTCTTCCTAAACTTGTCAACTCTTGTCTAACCTAAAAACTGTCTGTCTGTTTACTTCACTAAACTGAACTGTACTGCATACTTCACTCAACTGAACTGTTCCCCCATCTGCTGGATTCACCTCTTTATATACACACTTGAAATGTACCAGAACCCTATTCCATAATATTCTGGAATCCTCCATAGTTTTCTACTATGTACTAGATGGTTGTTCGTCAATTGGCTCATAGACGGCGCCACCCTACTAGTCAGGGAGTAACAGAATAACAGGTTTCCCTTCACCTTGAACAGGGACTTAATCACATCTTTCCCCGTTAGAGGGCAGCACATAACACTGCCCCCTCCTTAAGCCTGAACGCCCCGGTCAGGCAATTCAGATACCCCAGCATATTTTACCAACCTGTCCAGGTGCACGATTTTCATCTTGGTCTTCTTTCTACGTTGAATCCTATAAACAACGTCGTTGATCCGAGTGATGACAGAATACGGTCCTTCCCAAGGTGAGCGAGGCTTCGAGAATCCTTCTTCACTCCGCTGTGGGTTATACAGCCAAACTGAGTCCCCCACCTTGAATCCTGCCGAACTGGCATTGCGGTCATATCTAGCCTTCATTCTGTCACTACTCCCTGCAGGTGACCTCTTGGCAGCCACATTCACACAAACCTTGCAACTGCAACACCAAGCCTCTACATCCTGACAGCTATTTACCCAGTAAAATCGTTCCCGTACTGCCAAGGTCTTATTTCTGCTAAAGTGCTCTCTGGATATTCCCTCGTGCACTTCCCGAAGTACTTTTGGTACTCGGCACCTGGGTATCAGCAACCGCATGGTAACTTCTTTCCCATCCGGGCTCTCCCATACTCTCCGTAATAATTCATCGATAACCCTAAGGGAATCCCATTGCGCCCATAAAGCCTTCAGTCCAACACTTTTACTGGAAACGTCTTTCCATTCCGGTCGGATTCCTTTTTCTTTCGCCTTCAACATTGGTCTAATTTCATCGTCAGTCAGTTGTTCCTCTCTTAGAACTTCCTTTGTCCAGTCCTTCGGAACCTCTATCTTAACTACCTGAAATTTTCTCTCTATATCGGTAAATTTCCCTTCGACCCCAGTAACTTTTCCTTTGACTTCAGTTACTTCCTCTTCAACCTTATTTACTTTACCTTTGACATCACTTACTTCTTCTTCGACTGCAGTCACTTTTCCTTCGACGCCAGTCACTTTTTGTTCAACTTTATCTACTTTTTCCTTGACCTCATTAGTGGCTGACAGGATAGCATCTTGTTGCACCTGTATAATTTTTCTCAATTCTTCTTGACGTCTCTCTTGTTCTTCTTTTTCTTCTTGGCGTCGTTTCTCTTGCTCTTCCTTTTCTTCTTGACGTCGTTTCTCTTGCTCTTCTTTTTCTGCCTGACGTTTCCTTTCTTTTTCTTCTTCGCGTCTCTCTTGTTCTTCTTTTTGGTCTAACATCATTTTTCTACATTGCTCGAACATGTCTTGCATTTGTTTTTCAGCAGCCATGCTCTTGTTTCCATTCAAAAACTAACGAACAACACTAACAAGTCTTATTTAAAGTCTATGCCAGGTACAAGTCAAATATTTTCACAGAATTCAGAATAGAATGTTCTATAACTTTTCTCACACTAGCAGAAATTAATTAGTCTTGTTTAATGTCTATATCACTTTCCAGTTCGACTCACTTCACTATCTCCAGTGGTTTCCAAATAGAACACAATGGAACTTTATCGAATTCTTCAGAAATTCTGTTGCAATTCCGCTTCTGACACCAATTGTTACGTGTTTACAGTCTTCAGTAAACACTTTGTGGATTCAAATAACTTGCAATAAGAATTTTCACTAATCTAATATAAATTCACTACTTTTAAAACACTATGTACTTTTCTTCCTAAACTTGTCAACTCTTGTCTAACCTAAAAACTCTCTGTCTGTTTACTTCACTGAACTGAACTGTACTGCATACTTCACTCAACTGAACTGTTCCCCCATCTGCTGGATTCACCTCTTTATATACACACTTGAAATGTACCAGAACCATATTCCATAATATTCTGGAATCCTCCATAGTTTTCTACTATGTACTAGATGATTGTTCGTCAATTGGCTCATAGACGGCGCCACCCTACTAGTCAGGGAGTAACAAAATAACAGGTTTCCCTTCACCTTGAACATGGACTTAATCACATCTTTCCCCGTTAGAGGGCAGCACATAACAATAACTTCATTAATGTATTTGTTTAGTGCTGGGAAATTGAAATTGTAAATCTGAAATCTATGATCCGATAGGTGTGTATCATCGACATGACAGTTATTAGCTTGTATGTTGGAGAAAATGACATGCTTCTCTGCATACATGTTGGTTTATCCACCTGATTAAACATGTCAAATTGAAGAAAAATATTCTTTAATTTTCTTGATTCTGGGTTATCAGTTAATGTATTTACATTTATACACATAAAAATAGTTGTATTATATATAATACATGGCAGATCATAGAGGCGATTTAAAAATATGTCCAAATTACTGTCTGGTGTTCTGTACTTGTTACAATAATTTAATAAGTTTTATTATTATTATTTTTTTATTTAAGATATCTGATTTGGCTATGGTGACTGAAATATATGAATATGGTGAATTGAAATTTTTCTCAAGCTTTTTGTGAAAACTACCGGTTTAACTAACACACTATTTCTAGATAATAACACATTAAATATGATAAACTACATTCAAAGGTTTTGTTTCTGAATCAGCATAGTTGGCCATGGAAATAATTGAATTTTGACATTGTTAGTAATGTCAAATTGAAAATATAATTATTTGTGCTGTTCATTAGTAATTGTGTTATCTGTTTCTCTTTTATGATATACTTTTAAATAAATTTATACAATGGTATCTTACATTAATGAAGAAAAATTAGACATGATGTAAATTTATGGAGAGTGCGAAAAGAACTGTAAAGCAGCCAAACGTTTATATCGTGAACGCTTTTGAAATAGGCCAATGCCGTCAGACAAAATGTTTGTAAATTGGCAAAAAATATGGGCGAAAGTGGAAGTTTCGAGAAAAAAAGAAACGTATTTAGACCCAGAACTGCAGGAGATTGTAGACCCGCATATTTCTATTCGTCAATTAGCGACAGAAACTGATATTTCATATTCTTCAAATCAAAGAATTCTGGGAGACAATAAACTGCGACCATATAAAATACATTTACATCAGGGTTTGTTTCTTGGAGATTACGAGAGACGTCTAAATTTTGTAGCATGGTTGGCAGTTGCTCAAGAAATGACTATCTTAGATTGCCTCATGCGGTCAGATGAATCCCATTTCCATAATAATGGAATAGTTGATTGGCGTAACTGCCATTATTGGTCTCAGGATATTCCTCACTGGCTTAGAGAAACTAATTTCCAAAATATCTGGGGAATTAATGTATGGTGTGGAATTTTTAACGAACAAATTACAGGACCCAAGTTTTATGAAGGCACACTTACTGGAGAAAGATATCTACAGTTTTTAAGGGAAAAATTATTAAATTTCATAGAAGCGTTCTGTTGCATATTAGGCATAACGTGATATTACAGTAAGATGGGACAAGTGGGCTGCCAGATCTCCGGATCTTACACCGTTGGATTTTTTCCTTTGGCCCTATCTAAAAGAGAGAGTTTACTTTACACGCAAAAAATTATAGTTTAAAAAAATTAAAAAACACGCTTTAATAGCAAAACGAACTAAAAAGTAAAAAATAATGTTTACATATTTTAAATATTTTATTGTAAAAAGCGTGGGGTAATTTTTACTATATTTTTATTGCACCCTACGCTTTTTACAATAAAATATTTAAAATATGTAAACATTATTTTTTACTTTTTAGTTCGTTTTGCTATTAAAGCCTGTTTTTTAGTTTTTTTATTTAAACTATAATTTTTTTTTTAGTCATACCATTCATCCTGCTTTTCGAAACTACTGAGTATCTGCTAGTAGTACATAATTAATATTGCATCATAATATATTAAAGTTGGAACTAGCGTTTAACAAGGGCTTATACAACCAAATACGTTAATCAATAACTGCGGCGCCTCCGCCAAAATATCGACAATATATTGGTCATTTTTTAAAAATTATATTTTATCCCAGTGGCGGTCCCAGAATTTCGATATGGAGGGGGCCATCAAAGATGGGCAGTACAGCTGTGTACACGTACCGTTAGCTGTAAGGGGATTTAATGATTAACGCTTAAATAGTCGGAGACAGGACAATAAAGAAGAACTATTTTGTCGGCGTTTCGTATATTTGGCACACACTTCTTCAAGGTTTAATAGTTATAATGCAACATTTTTAAGCACAACAATTTCTTCACTATTAATATTGAATATTGGTGTTCATGAAATTGTTATGCCTACAGATGATGCATTAATAATTAAGGTGACCATATTTTTTTCAGAAAAAGAAGTACAATGATAAAAGTTTTTATCAAAGTTGAGGCGGCAGGGTTTTAAAATGCGCCGCAGGCGAAACTTTTAGATTTTTCAAGGTCAAACGGTCTTAAATTAAAAGTTAGAAGTTTTATTTAAAATAATATTGTCTTCGAAATGTAGGTCTCGTGGGCGCAAGGCTTAAAAATATGAAATACCAAATATATTTGTATCAGGTAAAAAGAATATAGAATACTTGCTATATTCTAATAAAAAATATAACAAAATAACAAACATGCTCTTCAATTTGCTCTCGACGTGCCTGCAACTACCGCACTTGAATCATCATGTTGGTACCAGTCGCACTTTTGGGAACTTAGGATTGCTTTCAAAATTTGTGGTCTGGCTTGCATTAAACCAACTTCGTCGAACAGTTCGTATTCATTCAATACCAGACCTATGTAGTCCTTAAAAGCCTCACATGAACAAAAAAAATTTGTTTTCATGAAACTTATCTTCTCAAATTCACACGTTCAAAAACATTCAGTTCATTTAAGTTCGAACTCCAGTGTTGCAAAAAGTAAATGAAAATTTAAATTTCGAATTTTCTGTATCTCAAGGAAAAGAAGTACATTTAGGTGTACTTAATGAACCTTTTAAGGACAGTAGGACACTACCCGAGAAGAAAGTACTGTCTAACTAAAATAAGTACATATGGTCACCCTAATTATAACTATTAAGCCTTGAAGAAGTACGCGCCAAATAATCGAAATGTCGGCAAAATAGTGTTTTTCTTTTTTATTGTTCTATCTCCAACAGGACTAGTACAGCACTACTGGGCATATTTTATTGTGATTTGTTGAAAGTAAATGTAGGATAGAGAGATCTTAATAATTGGTAATCGGTAGATTTACAAAGTTCAGATGTCCATGGGGAGGGGGGTCCCCTATGCCCCCCTCCTCCCACCCCTTAGGACTGCTACTGTTTTATCCTGATGATCCTGGTGAGGACGTTAGGACAAAGTTGTCAAATTATTGTGTTGTCATCGGTCCTTGATAAGTGTGCAAAGTTTCGGTTTAATCTGATGTTTTGAAGTGGATGAGAATCATATTCAAAGATTGAAAAAATTTACATATAAACATACAGATGAAGCTAATATAAAGCAAGTAATTAGTAGTTTTTTATTGGTAATTGTTATTTATTTTTAATTGTTATTTAAATGTTATTATTGATCATTATTATCATTAATTAACTAAAGATATGATTTAATTGTTCGTTTTTATAAAAATGAATTACATAGTTATTTAAAAACAAAACTTTCTTTAGTTAAAACATCAAACTGTATCGAAATGTTTACTTCTCATCAGTGCCGTATACGATCCTCGATGAAATCATTACTTACAATGTCAAATTTCATTTGTTTCCATGATCAACAGGCCAACTATGCTGATTCAGAAACAAAACCTTTGAATGTAGTTTTATCATATTTTATTAATTTTATCTTAGTGTAAACTTTTTTACACAGTTGCATGCAGAAATAAAATCTCTACAATAATCGGCAAAAAAAAATATAGCATACCATTTGAAAAAAAAGTTTACTATTGTTACTTTGGCATGTGATTACCGAGATGATTTTAGGATGTCCTTTGATAGAGCTTGACAAGCGATTCACAAATATATGTATGGTTTATTGTTGAAATAAGAATACAGGGACACGAATACCAAACTGAACCACCCGGTATAAATACCATCTGTCTATTTTACGAGGGCCACATCAAATAAATGAAAAGTACAAATCTCAATGTAGGCCATGACACCATTAATTCCGTTTATTTTTTCTCTTTCCAACGATATAAAACATGTCACAAAAATTTTAACTGACAGTGTCAATATTTAATATTTTACGAAAACCACAATTCATATTGAATCGTAAACATCAGCTATGCCATAGTAGTAAAAATTCACTTTATAATAATCATAATTCAGTAATTATTTATTAAAATTTAATACAACCAAACAAATATCTCAAATAAAAACACATGTACAAAAAAAAAACGAAAAACTATGTATAACAGTACTACCTACTACCATAATGAAAAGAAAATGTGTGTATTTATTTTTCTAACTACAAATGCTCAAATTGTGCACCATGCATTCAAATACACAAACGTGCTTACGCATTGCATTTTGGAGCATTTCAGGAGTAATTGCCTCACATACGTTTCTAATTCTGGTTTGGATGTCCTCAATATTTTCAGGGGCAGTTTGAAATACCTTGTCTTTAATGTAACCCCAAGACGAAGAAACCCAAGGTAGTAATATCTGGTGATCGAGCTGGCCATAGAATGGGTCTATAGGTGTCTATCCAGCTCTCTGGCATAATTTGATTTAAATAATTTGTACATATTACAGCAGTGTGGGGTGGAGCCCCATCTTGTTGAAAATATGAATAATTTAATCTTTCTGGCAAATCTTGAAATTCGTTTTGCAGGAAATGAAGGTAACTACGAGCGGTTAATTTGCCATCATTAATATAACTTACTTACTTTAGTTCCTAAAAGACCCACCCAAACATTTGTAGAAAACCTTTCTTGAAAAGCAATCTCTCTGCACCAATGTGTATTTTCTCGTGTCCACTTATAACGCATATTTCTATTGAAAACTTCATTATTAGAAAAATTTGATTCGTCCGACCAAAGAATTTTGCTACATATCAGCGGATCATTCCTTTTTTTTATTTATTTAACAACCACCTACAAAATCTTACTCTCCTCGGCTTATCTCCCTCATTGAAATGTTGGACTTTCCTCATTTTGTAGCATCGAAATCTGGTTTTTTAAATATTTTTCTTGCACTGTTTTCTTTTATGCTACAGTTTCTCTGAATTTGTCTTAAAGAGGTTTCTTCAATTTGGTTAACATAATTCAATACTCTATTCATCATCAAGAGAGAAGTCAATTGTGTGTCTAATTTGAGCTCCATGAAATTGCTGATTTATGGAGTGATAAAGTTTGTTTTAAAAAGTAGTTTTTTCACAACCTGTGCATAAAGAACCATTTTCTGTCTTAGTAACAAATTCAAGACTAAATCATACATAATTTACAAACTATTTTAATTTAAACATTAGTGTCTGTTAAATATTCATCAGTGCATAAAACAAAAATGTAAAATCTATTTTCAATAAAAAAAAAAAAAAACTCCGATAAGGTGTCAGAGTTTTTAGTGGCTCAATAAAAAAATAATATATCAACATAAACTATCTACATACTCAGTAGCCCAAATAAATTTTGAGGGATAAAAATCGATGGCGGTGTGTGTGACATGTAAAAAAACCGATGATAGTGATCAATTATGGTCATGTGACCAGTGTCAAAGAAAAATATGTTCAAACTGTTCAAAATTATCAGCATCTGAAGTGAAATGTTTGGAATTAAAAAAACAAAGAACACTGAAATTTTATTGTAAGATATGTACCGAAATACTAAGCATCAACAAAGAGGTAATGGACGAAATGAAGAAACTCAGAACAGTCATTAAACAACAAAATGAAAAAATAGACATGTTTTCAGTAAATATGAAGGTGCTAACACAAAAAGTGGAGCAGTTCGAAGAAAGGAGTGCCAAACAAAATAGTTGCTTAGAAACAGTAGTAACGGAGATGAAGAACGATATTGTAAATAGCAACTCATCATATGCAAATATAACAAAAAATAAAAACAGTGAAGTTCTGGTGATTAAACCAAAGGAAAAACAATTGAGTACCACAACAAAGAACGATCTAAAAAGAAATATTGATCCCAAAAGCATGGCTATTGCAGTAGAAAATATAAAGGAAGGAAAAGAGGGATCAGTAATAATCAATTGCAATAATATTAATTCAAAAGAAAAAATTAGAAAAACAGTAGAACAAGAACTAGGGTCCAAATATAGTGTAGCTGATGGGAAACAGAAAAACCCTAAAATAATAATACGAGGAGTAGAAGAAGAGTTCATTGAGGGAAGTGACGAGATAATTATTGAAGCCCTGCGAGATCAAAACGAACTGAATGTGACCGATGATTCAATTTTTGCCGTGCACTCTAAATACAAGCAAAAGGATAAAATCAACAAAGGAAACATAATCCTCAGTGTCGACACAAACTTAAAAAATAAAATTTGTCAATTAGAAAAGCTTAACATAGGCTGGAGAAGATGTGTAGCCCATGAGTACTTCTCAGTAGTCAGATGCTTCAAATGTGCTAGATATGGGCATACGGCGGCAAAGTGTGAAAATGATTTAACCTGTTTCAACTGTGCAGGTCCCCACAAAACAACTGAGTGCAACTCAAACTATTCAAAGTGTATAAACTGTACTGAAACAAATAATAAATTTAGAAAATCCCTACAGACGAATCACCCAGTAACTGATTCAAACTGCCCCTGCTATCTGAGGATTATAAACTTGGAAGGAAGGAAGACAAAGCAAGCATAGCAAATAAAGGTGATGGGAAGTACAAGTAAGGGTACGACTACTAATATAGAGGGTGCGGTGAATGTGGTAAGCAATACGACAAGTTTTAACTCGACAAATAAGTTCAATACGCTTGTCCTTAATGTCCAATCTCTAAAAAATAAATGTGGTGAAATAGAATGTTTTCTAAAAGCTGACGGGAAGAGTTATCAGGTCCTTTGTTTCTGCGAACATTTCTTAAATGATGATGAAATAGCGAGCATAAAAATCGAAAACTACAAGATGGCCTCAGCGTTTACAAGAAAAACTCACATTCATGGAGGTACAATAATATTTTGTAAAAAAGAATTAGAATACAGAGAGAGATGTGACATCACTAAGTTTTCGTCAGAAATAGACTGTGAAATTTCTGCAATTAAAATTCTATCAATAAACTTAATCATTGTAACAATTTACAGATCTCCAAATGGCGATCTAGAATGTTTTTTTGGCATTATTTATCAAATACTACAAATATTATTTAATACAAGTAGACTAGTGATTGTTAACGGCGATTTTAACTTTAAATTTAATACTAATGACCTGAATACAAACATTTTTTTAAACATCTTAACGTCCTTTGGTTTTGAACAAACTATTTTTGAAGCAACTAGGCTGACAAATTGCCTCGACAATATTTTTGTAAATTTTTTATTTAGCATTAATTATTATACAAATGTTTTCGAACCAAAAATATCAGATCATAAAGCCTTAGAGATCAGCTTAGATATCGGTGAACAACAAACTCAAAATACTATAAATTACTGTAGGCCAATAACGCAAAAGGGGCTGAGTGTTATGTATCAACTATTGGAAAACCAAAGTTGGGATTTTATTGACATAGAAGGAAACTGTGATGAAATAAGTAATAAATTTATGCAAATCTTAGTGAACTGCATGAACCAAGCATTCCCCACAGTTAAAAAAGTAATGCTTAGAGGCAAGAAAATAAATTGGTTTAACGACAAACTAAGGGACATGAGAAATAAACTACATTTGCTTATGGACTTGTATAAAATATATCAGGCTCCAAACTTACTAATACAAATTAAGGATTATCGTAAAAAATACCGAGAGCAAATTAACTCATCTAAAAGAAAAGCAAACGATGATTACATATTAAATTCCGGGAATCCTGTAAAGTCCATGTGGGATGTCGTAAATGACAACAGACAACTAAAAAATAAAAAATCTTCCCATAACGAAGTCAATCTGGAAGCGAGTGACTTCAACAAGTTTTTCACAAATATTGCTCCTAACATCATAAAAGATCTACCCGATCCTGACACAACTTCTGCAGATTTCTTGAGAAATTCTAATATCATGGTAAATGACCTAACTTTCAATTTTAGACCAGTAAGTGTCGAGGAGGTTGCTGAAGCTATAGAAAATGTCAAATCAAAAAATAGCAAAGATTGTTATGACCTGAACACTAAATTAATAAAATCCCTTAAAAATATTCTAATTGCTCCTTTAACTAAACTTTTCAATATCTGTATAAAGAACGGAATATATCCAAGTTGCTTTAAAATCGTTAAAGTTATACCCGTATTTAAAAAAGGTTCTGCCCAGGACTTAAATAATTTCAGGCCAATCTCTTTAATATCTGTGGTTTCAAAATATTTAGAATATTTATTAAAAAATCAAATGACTGATTTTTTTACACAAAATAATTTGATAAATTCTCATCAATTCGGCTTTCAACTAGGTAAATCGACTACTTATGCCTTAAATGACTTGATAGAGGTCATTGTCGAGGGCTTTGAATCAGGAAAATTCGTTGGGGCAGCTTTTTGTGACCTAAGTAAGGCCTTTGACTGTGTCTCTCACGAGACACTAATTGACAAGCTGACTTATTATGGTTTTCAACATGACAGCCTTTGTTTAATAAAGAGCTACCTGACTGACCGACACCAAAAAATCTACTTTAAAAACAAATATTCCGAACTTGAAAAGATTGATCATGGTGTGCCACAGGGCTCTCTGCTTGGTCCAATCCTTTTCTTAATTTACATCAACGATTTACCCACAGCTGGATTGTGTAGTGACTTCGTGCTATTCGCTGATGACACTACCATAATAGATGTCAATAGTGATTATGAAATTCTTACACTCAATATGGAAACCTCCCAAAACCTAGCCCTTAACTGGTTTATAGCTAATTCCCTAAAGCTAAATGAGGACAAGACTGATAAAATGGTATTTACCTTAAAGCATCAACAAATAAATAACCCAAACAGAGTAAAATTTTTAGGAATTATGCTGGACCCAACCTTAAAATGGAACGAATATGTAGATTACACTTGTAGTAAATTAGCTAAAAACCTATTCCTTTTAAAAAATTTAACTCAAACAACCTCAAAAGAAATAACTATAATGGCCTATCATGCCCTTTTTAATTCTATCATTAGCTATGGAATACTAATATGGGGTCATTCTTCTCACTGCGCAAGAATTTTTAGTATGCAAAGAAAAGCAGTCAGAATCCTACTCAGTTTAAATTACAGAGAAGATGTAAAGAATCATTTTACTAGCCTTGGCTTCATGATGGTCCCGAGTCTATACATATTTCACTGTTTGCTCTATGTCAAAAAAAACATCCATAAGTATGTAAACATTTTTAATATTCATACTTACAACACACGTAATAATAATAATTTATTTATTGAATATCTCAGACTAAAAAAATCAAGACATGCTACTGATTACTATGGGCCTTTTTTCTTCAATAAATTACCTCTCCAAATTAGAATACTGCCTCTAAACCAATTCAAAAATAAGATAAAAAAATTTCTTATTTCCAAGGCATTCTATAGCTTGAATGAATTTCATAATTATGATCTGTAAACTTCCACTCCTTATTTATAATGTTTGTCTTCAGTGTGATATGTTGTCATATATCAGTTATATTTGTAATTTTATTTGTGTACTTTTAATTTTATTTTGTGTACCTGTATTTCATTATTTGCATTGTATTTTACTGACTTGTGTAATGATTGTATAATCAATAACACCAATAAACTCTACTCTACTCTACTCTACTCTACTCTATTCACTTTTCTTACGTTATCCGCAACATGCCCTTGTCTTACTACTTTTTTTGAAAATGAACCGTGCGTTTTTAGCTTTTGAACTAACTTCCTAAACATAGCTCGATTTGGCTGCGGAGCATCTGGAAATCTATCTCCGTAAACTGTGACTGCCATCTCAGCGTTAAAATTGCACTGACAATAAATAAATGCTAATCATATCAATCTTGTTATTGGTGTACACCATAATTACTGATATAAAACTTGTCTTAGAACTCGACAACGCAACATACAACAATGACAATATGTCAATTTGTTATTAACTGTATACATTGTTTTTCACTAATCATGGCATTGCTGATTTTTACGATTCAATGGTATGAATTGTGGTTTTCGTAAAATATTAAATATTGACACTATCAGTTACAATTTTTGTGACATGTTTTATATCTTTGGGAAGAGAAAAAATATAGAGTTAATGGTGTCATGGCCTACTTTGAGATTTGTCCTTTTCATTGGTGCACAAGAGTGTATGTCAAAGCGAACTGCGTTTTTCGAATTTTTTGATAAACATTATTATTCTTATTGTCTTTGCCGTCAAATTTCATCCTTTTTATTTTTTTCGTATCTACTCAAATAAGAAAGCTATAATAGTTAGGCAGATTTCAGTAAAAATTGTGCTATTAATGAAGAAAGCATGAAACTTTCAGGGATTGTTCTGTATACAATTCTAAACATAAAAAAATAAGGAGCCCTTCAATATGTCACAAAATAACAAAATGGCTGCCATTTGAAAATGACGCCTACGCGCTCGTGTAATACGCCTACTATCTTGCCGATTTTAATAATTTTTTTAAATTATGGTAGCTCTTTTATGGAACTTTATTTAGATTTAGATTTAGTTATTAGAACTTTCTTGCTAAGTTTACAAATTTTGTAGATAAAACCAGAAAAGATAAAAATGTAAAATATGCTATCCAGTTTTTACAAATCCACTGTTAAACTGTTAGAAAAAAAAAAGTTTAAAATGATATAATTTTAGTATCTTTTAGCTGTTGCTAGAGTTGTTAGACATTTGGTAATACAACGTAATGATAACTCATAATGTTTCAATATCAGTTTTATTTAGTACAAAAATACAACTACACTTTTTAAATAATTATTTTCGGTGAAAAAGTTATGTGTACACGTGACAGAGTTAGTTCTCACAATTGCCCCCACACTTACACATTGATGTACACCGAACATTAGAACTCACGCATTTGCAATGCCCTGTACATATTTTACGTGTACAGCGACAAGCGATTATTTCTTTGCAGGATTTTAAAGCCTCTGGGAGTGTCATCCATTTTGGTTCCCAACCTATTGTACCAGCCTCCCACCCCCATTCTGTAGGTGAATGTATTACTGGCTGTTTAGTGTTTGCTTGGCCCCAAACATGACCAGCCTGATAAGCTGCCCTCTTAATATGTAATAGAAGTGCACCTCGTGTAGGGGGTATTCCTTCAAGTGTACGGTTTTTTTGGGTAAAGAGGTACCGTTTAACAACATTAACATCGGTTTCTGAACATGTTTGGTCGTACATTAAAATTACAAAGCGTTGAAGTTGGTCGAAAACATCTAGCTCTATCTCTTCGGATGGTTGTGATATAGAACTGAAAGCTGCTGTAACCTGTGGGTATCTTTCCCATGCCTTCCACGCTGTTTCTTTTCCGCGTGAAGCGAATGAAGACACTGTATCGCATCCAGTGAAAGCATGGAAGCCTGGGTGGCGCCGATGCTTTTTCAAGTCCCATCGCTGCAGCAACCCCATATGCAGAAATTATTCGAATGTTCTTCCCTGTCCCTAATTCAATCCACAATTTTACACCTGGATATTGACTAGCGAAAGTAATGTCCAATACTAGTATGTCAGAATCAACGGTTCTTAAAAGTATTCGAGAGCATCCCTGCTCAACGGCAGCATGAGCATGCAGGATAAGCCTGGTGCCCGCCTCTTCATAAGTAGACGGGCATACTGGTGCAAGACAGATGTCTGTATTACTTACTACATCTTCCCCCATTGTTGTTACGGTACTTCCAACATCAGGAGTTATATTTCTGACATACATTCCGAGGAACTTAAATAACTCTACCTTATTGTCATCCACTCGCAAAAATTCGTTCCATTTCTTTGGCAGGGACATTTTTGATGTAACATGAGTTCGAGTACCGGTTCCCCGTTTCTGACGAGCCATTGTTTTTAATGAATCAGAGCGGTAAGTATTCCAAATAGCTTCTAGCCTGGAAGTACGTCTAAAATATGTTTTGACGTAGGGAATAAATCCTTGTTCTGCGTAATCCGCAAAGTTTTTCATAGAGTCGGTCGGTCGGTCTAGTGATATTTACGAGTACAGCCCCATCAAGCAATATTGTATCCAATGTTTCAGGTTGGTCATGTTCCTGAAGCAGCTGTTCCACACAACTATGATATCACTTTTTTTCGATATTCGAAGATGCCCGTATTCGGCAAGTGATGGAGGCCACGCATGATTCTCGTCTCGGAAAAAATCAATCAGATCATCATCTCTGGCTTCACACCCTATATACAAACGAGCAAATAGATTGCAGTCACTACGTATTGATCTTTGGATGTTTGTGGAGGTGGTGTACTCATTAATGGGAGTTTTAGTTTTTTAAGTGGCTTCATAATGGTTTCTAATCGACGATCGGTTCTTTTGTTGACAAAACAATGAAACTCACGTGCACCTATGTCCTCTATCTCGGAAACAGTTATCTTCACAGCATCATGGGCCACCTGCTTTGTGGCAAGGTTTATAAGGTCCTCCACATCATTGGTGAAAGGATTTCCAAATTCCTCAAAAGTTGCAACAATATTTTGGACATTCTGCTTAAAGCGATATTGCGTAGATTGGTTCTCATCGTGGTGCCAGAAATCTTCCGCAGCTGAGGGGTCAATCATATCCTGAAATTGCAATATTGTAATAGTTAGAGGAAGGAGAAAATATATTTACAATTTGCTAAAATATACTACTAACACCCTGCATATTTAAGTTGGGTTGTCTCACCTTTATTGTCTAGTCTTAAATATATCCTGCTATTTTTTGTAACACAAGAAGCTTGTAGATCTAAAAATAAACGAACAAATTATAAAATTCTGTGTTTAAAAAATTATGTATAACTAAAATTTCTTACCTAGAAGTGTTTAATTTTATATATTGCTTAGTAAAATAATTATATTTAGTTCTAATGAAAGCACTGTCACACACAATCGGGTTGTGTAAAAGTATAAAACAGATAGATACTGAGATACGTTGCCTAATTTGTAAGCTTGGACGGAGTTGGCGCAGCGACATGTGACAACGTGCAATTGCTTTTGGGTATTTAACAAAAAATACTTTTTTTGCCGTCATCAGAAAGGTACTAAATAAGTCCACTTACGTTATTTAATTTTTTGTTATATGACCTAGTTTAACAATGAACTAGTAAAACTAGATAATATACTGTAAATTATTCTTTTTTTCGAGGCTTTTATCTCAAATTGTAAACTTGGGAAGAAAGTTCTAATAACTGAAAATAAATTTCCATTAAAGAGAAATCATAATTTAAAAAGATTATTAAAATCGAACAAACTGAAGCCAGGATATTTAAAGTATTAATTATATGTGCGAGTAGGCGTATCCTTTAAATGGTCGCCATTTTGTTATTACATGTACATATTTGACGGCTCCTTATTTTTAAATGATTAGAATTGTATACAGAACAATCCCTGAAAGTTTCATGCTTTCTTTACTAATAGCACAATTGTTGTGTTTTTTTACTGAAATCTGCCTAACTATAACCGTTTGTGGTTTTCCTATTTTTCAGGTTTTTGTAATATATCTCACAAAGTTGGCTATGGATTTCAAATTTCTTTTTACTAAAATATAGCTCACAAAAAATGGGATAACTGTTTATAAAACTTTGTTCTTCTGCGATAGATATTAAGCGAGATATTTGGTGTGGCCCTCGTAAAATAGCTGGCCTGAAAGATTGAACAAAGACTAAATTTGACAGTAAACTATTGAATTGTTTATATCTCACTATTTTATTTATGCTTTATAGAATGAGGACATAGGTGAGCACTCTTTTGAACTACTGGCAGAAGATGAAGATACTGCTAGAAACGAAGAGGATAATTCAATCCTAAATTATTCCCCACTCAATATCGACATAGTTGCTTTTGTAACTCAGTTCCTTAAACATGAAAATATTTACTACTTGAACGTTTGTAGAAATTATCTTTACCATGAGGAAATTGTTAGACTTTCCAATATGGGTTGTACTGTGCCTCAAGTGTCTATGGAGTAATTTGATTATCTTCAAAAATAAGGTAAACGAGGCTGTGTATTTATATTTCTTAGTTTTTTATCAGTTTTGTTGTTTTTTTAACCGGAAGGTTGTTTAGTTTATTTTTTTTTACTATTGTTAGACAATATTCCGGGTTTCTAACCTGAGAGTTTTGTCTGTAAGATTTTTTATATCTTTTAATTTTGTAGATATAGTTTATAAAGGACTGATCTCATAATATAGGACTTAAAGTTTATGAACCAAGTTCAATGTCATTTTTATATGTTTATGTTACCGCAATGTTCTTTTCAAATAAATATATTTCATATTAATGCAGCGTTTAAGAAAACCTTTTGACGTCCTTCATATCCTAAAGCAAACTTAGTCTGGGATGACTATAACTATCAACGCTAGTAAAGGTAGGATTTATATACAGTTATATGGAATTTTATGTGACTGATGGCCGAGAGGTAAGCGCACTTGCCTCTCACAAAAAAATTCCCAGGTTCCCGGTCGTGGTAGTGGAAAATACGGCGAGAGGGATTTTTTCACTATACACGGATATTGGGTGTATGTCCCTAGTCTCTAAATATATAGCCCCCTCCCACACAAGGCTCTTTTAAAGCCTTCCTGGATAATGGGGGTTGTAATTAGCTGTGTCGTTATTTATTTATACAAGAGCTGGATAAACAGTAATAAGTTTGTTACACGCCTATCTCACTCTATTGCCATATTTAAAAAAGGAGATCCAAAATTACTTTCCACCTATGGCCCAATTTCACTTTTGTCGATCCTTTCCGGAAATTATTGAAAAAATACTAGCCAAAAGAATATTAAATTTTTTTTTTTTTTTTTTTTTTATACATTTATTTAACGTCGGCCTATTTCCGCTACTGAGGCCTAACACCGACGCCTGTAGACGAGCTACCCCCAACCAGGAATTTTGCCGAACCTCTTCCCTTAAGAAGAGTAGGGATCTTTTACTTGCCTAACATTTAATAGACAAGGGACCGACGGCTTTACATCCCCTCCGAAGGATGGTATATCTCCTATACAACCCTCGCCTAAGGTTGTATAGCTTCCGCGCATACACTGATATACAAGCCGCTGGAAGATGTGTGAGACGAGAACGCGGTTTCCGTTGGAATGGTCACCAATCCAAGTACTAACCGCGCCTGTCGTTGCTTTACATCGCATACCGAAGTATGTACATAGTAAAGACGCACCTACGCTCGCCCCTATTAAAGTTTTTAGAATCCAACAATTTCTTAGCAAACTTCCAGCATGGTTTTAGGAACAACAAATCGACGTCAGCCTTACTGATCTTCCTTGATGTAATTTATAGGCAACTTGACAAAACAGTAAAGTGTACTCTCTTTGTGGACCGCTCTATAGCATTCGATTGCGTTGACCATGAAGTTATGTTGCAAAAAAATTGAGCTTTATGGTCTACGTGGTGGGTGTAATGATTTATTAAGATCGTACTTAAATAAACAGTTGTTAACTATTTTGGTGAAAGTTCCGATGAACTTACATAGATGGTGTTCTGCAAGGAAGTGTGATGCTATTTTCATTATACTGTAATAATCTGGATAAGTATCTCACTACATTTCATTGTGAATTTGCAGATGATATGACAATAGTTGCTTTAATAAGGATCAAAATGTTGTTAATCAACAACTTAATATTAATTTGTCAGCATTATACAATTATCTCAGTAGTATCTGCTTGAAAATTAACCAGGAAAAGACACAAATTTACAATTCCACCCCACTTATTGCAAATTAAATGTAGTCCTCTAATTAGGTCGAATGGAAAAACTATTAGTAACAAGTTTCAAACTACTGGGAATACACATAGACATATCACTGTCATGGAAAGAACATGCTAACTACGTATGTAAAAAATGTGCTAGTGCTTGTTTCGCATTAAAAAGACTTTGACCATAAGCAATGAAAATATTACAAAGAACTTCTACTATCCAAATTTCGAATATTTATTTATTTATTTCATGCACAATCTACAGAAATAAATCCATTTACAGATTGCTTTAAACTAACCCTACACTTAACACTTAACTCTTCATGACCACCCGGGTCCCTCCGCAGAGGGACCCGGGTGACTGTCATGAACAGGCAACTGAACCTAACCTAACCTATTTTAAAATAATAAAAACAAAAGCTTCGATGCAAAAAATTCTAAACAGGCATGTTATCATGTATGTGCTTTATAATATTAGTCCTAAACCTAGGCAAAGAGTCATTAAATATGTCACAACAGTTCTGATGCAAATTAAAATTTGTACACATTGTGTAGACTGGAGAATTAAAACGATAGTTCTGTCGCGGTGTTACAAACGTAAAAGTTCTATTAACACGAGTACTGAGTCTAGGTACACAGAATTTAATTGAACTAAGTAACCATTCATCAGATATTTTGAAGTTGACAATTTTATACAGGTAAATGACACTGGAAAGAACACGTCTGTTTGCCAAGGAGAGCATATTGCTACGTTTCAAGTTTGATAAATATTCATTACTACTGGGGTAGTGTCCCGTTAATATAAATTCGCGGTGCTTGATAAATTTTTTTTGAATATCCTCAACTGCTTGAATATATTTGATATAATAAGGATTCCAGACTATGCTACAATATTCAAGTTTAGATCTGACAAAGCTATTAAATAGTAGCAGCAAAGTTCTTTTGTTTTGGAAATGTCTACCATTACGCAATATGAACCCAAGGTTACGATAGGATTTGCTAACTAAATCTTCAATATGGTGTGAAAAACTCAGTTTTGTATCAAATTTATATGTCATATGTCATAAGATATGGAATTATTTTATATGGATACTCGACAGCAGCCAGCAGAGTATTCATAATGCAAAAAGAGCCATACATTGTATGTTTGGTTTAAAATACAGGGAGTCGTGTAAACAAACTTTTATTAGAGAACAAATTCTCACATTAAACATAATATTTTTAGTCGCAAACTCCTCTATAAATCCTTATTTTACTATAAGGAACCTAACCAGACTGCAACCAACAGCTACTCTCCGGGCTATGTGCCCCGCCGAGCGCTGAATTACAAGTTTCAAGCCTGGCGCGTTAAGTGTAATAATTGCATATTACCATCAAAACGCTAATGCTTCGATTGCAACAAACACCAGCCGAAAGACTGATCCTACTTAAAGGAGCTCCCTTGCCAGTCGTCACACACCACTTGCAGACTGCAGTTTCGAGCTGTTGGCTCTCGTCAGTGCAAGGTAGGTATGCGACGACCGACATGAGAATCCTTTGACTATAGTACATCCCGGTATTTTTACAATAGCGACATGTAAAACAGCCAGCAGGCGCCATCCAGCGGTCCAGTGTCCGTTGCAATCGAAAAATAAATAGCCTGACTTGGCTTAGCATAGTTCAAATGTGCTTTTAGAGGGCGGAATATTAAACATAATATTTTTAGTCGCAAACTCCTCTATAAATCCTTATTTTACTATAAGGAACCTAACCAGACTGCAACCAACAGCTACTCTCCGGGCTATGTGCCCCGCCGAGCGCTGAATTACAAGTTACAAGCCTGGCGCGTTAAGTGTAATAATTGCATATTACCATCAAAACGCTAATGCTTCGATTGCAACAAACACCAGCCGAAAGACTGATCCTACTTAAAGGAGCTCCCTTGCCAGTCGTCACACACCACTTGCAGACTGCAGTTTCGAGCTGTTGGCTCTCGTCAGTGCAAGGTAGGTATGCGACGACCGACATGAGAATCCTTTGACTATAGTACATCCCGGTATTTTTACAATAGCGACATGTAAAACAGCCAGCAGGCGCCATCCAGCGGTCCAGTGTCCGTTGCAATCGAAAAATAAATAGCCTGACTTGGCTTAGCATAGTTCAAATGTGCTTTTAGAGGGCGGAATATTAAACATAATATTTTTAGTCGCAAACTCCTCTATAAATCCTTATTTTACTATAAGGAACCTAACCAGACTGCAACCAACAGCTACTCTCCGGGCTATGTGCCCCGCCGAGCGCTGAATTACAAGTTACAAGCCTGGCGCGTTAAGTGTAATAATTGCATATTACCATCAAAACGCTAATGCTTCGATTGCAACAAACACCAGCCGAAAGACTGATCCTACTTAAAGGAGCTCCCTTGCCAGTCGTCACACACCACTTGCAGACTGCAGTTTCGAGCTGTTGGCTCTCGTCAGTGCAAGGTAGGTATGCGACGACCGACATGAGAATCCTTTGACTATAGTACATCCCGGTATTTTTACAATAGCGACATGTAAAACAGCCAGCAGGCGCCATCCAGCGGTCCAGTGTCCGTTGCAATCGAAAAATAAATAGCCTGACTTGGCTTAGCATAGTTCAAATGTGCTTTTAGAGGGCGGAATATTAAACATAATATTTTTAGTCGCAAACTCCTCTATAAATCCTTATTTTACTATAAGGAACCTAACCAGACTGCAACCAACAGCTACTCTCCGGGCTATGTGCCCCGCCGAGCGCTGAATTACAAGTTACAAGCCTGGCGCGTTAAGTGTAATAATTGCATATTACCATCAAAACGCTAATGCTTCGATTGCAACAAACACCAGCCGAAAGACTGATCCTACTTAAAGGAGCTCCCTTGCCAGTCGTCACACACCACTTGCAGACTACAGTTTCGAGCTGTTGGCTCTCGTCAGTGCAAGGTAGGTATGCGACGACCGACATGAGAATCCTTTGACTATAGTACATCCCGGTATTTTTACAATAGCGACATGTAAAACAGCCAGCAGGCGCCATCCAGCGGTCCAGTGTCCGTTGCAATCGAAAAATAAATAGCCTGACTTGGCTTAGCATAGTTCAAATGTGCTTTTAGAGGGCGGAATATTAAACATAATATTTTTAGTCGCAAACTCCTCTATAAATCCTTATTTTACTATAAGGAACCTAACCAGACTGCAACCAACAGCTACTCTCCGGGCTATGTGCCCCGCCGAGCGCTGAATTACAAGTTACAAGCCTGGCGCGTTAAGTGTAATAATTGCATATTACCATCAAAACGCTAATGCTTCGATTGCAACAAACACCAGCCGAAAGACTGATCCTACTTAAAGGAGCTCCCTTGCCAGTCGTCACACACCACTTGCAGACTGCAGTTTCGAGCTGTTGGCTCTCGTCAGTGCAAGGTAGGTATGCGACGACCGACATGAGAATCCTTTGACTATAGTACATCCCGGTATTTTTTTTTTTTACAATAGCGACATGTAAAAACAGCCAGCAGGCGCCATCCAGCGGTCCAGTGTCCGTTGCAATCGAAAAATAAATAGCCTGACTTGGCTTAGCATAGTTCAAATGTGCTTTTAGAGGGCGGAATATTAAACATAATATTTTTAGTCGCAAACTCCTCTATAAATCCTTATTTTACTATAAGGAACCTAACCAGACTGCAACCAACAGCTACTCTCCGGGCTATGTGCCCCGCCGAGCGCTGAATTACAAGTTACAAGCCTGGCGCGTCTGCAAGTGGTGTGTGACGACTGGCAAGGGAGCTCCTTTAAGTAGGATCAGTCTTTCGGCTGGTGTTTGTTGCAATCGAAGCATTAGCGTTTTGATGGTAATATGCAATTATTACACTTAACGCGCCAGGCTTGTAACTTGTAATTCAGCGCTCGGCGGGGCACATAGCCCGGAGAGTAGCTGTTGGTTGCAGTCTGGTTAGGTTCCTTATAGTAAAATAAGGATTTATAGAGGAGTTTGCGACTAAAAATATTATGTTTAATATTCCGCCCTCTAAAAGCACATTTGAACTATGCTAAGCCAAGTCAGGCTATTTATTTTTCGATTGCAACGGACACTGGACCGCTGGATGGCGCCTGCTGGCTGTTTTACATGTCGCTATTGTAAAAATACCGGGATGTACTATAGTCAAAGGATTCTCATGTCGGTCGTCGCATACCTACCTTGCACTGACGAGAGCCAACAGCTCGAAACTGCAGTCTGCAAGTGGTGTGTGACGACTGGCAAGGGAGCTCCTTTAAGTAGGATCAGTCTTTCGGCTGGTGTTTGTTGCAATCGAAGCATTAGCGTTTTGATGGTAATATGCAATTATTACACTTAACGCGCCAGGCTTGTAACTTGTAATTCAGCGCTCGGCGGGGCACATAGCCCGGAGAGTAGCTGTTGGTTGCAGTCTGGTTAGGTTCCTTATAGTAAAATAAGGATTTATAGAGGAGTTTGCGACTAAAAATATTATGTTTAATATTCCGCCCTCTAAAAGCACATTTGAACAAATTCTCACATTCCGTGTATTTACATATTTTAGACACTTTAAAGTTAGTATTAATATCTTCAATTTCAACCCCCGAAATGAATATCACAACTATAACAGCCATTATGGTCAAAATCTGTAATACAACATACATAGATTAGAAATCAAGTTCATACTATACCGGGTGACCCAGAAAGTACCCCCCCCCCCTTTTTTCTACAGTTTTAAAAATAAAATTCTGAAATTTGAGAAATCAAACATAGGTATCAATAGCCACATTTTGACCATTCGGTGGTAAAGAAATCACTTCCGGTATGGCAGGAAATTGGCACAACTTTCTTATTTTAAACGGCACTCTGTATACAGGCTGTCCATTTTATCCGGGCCCTCGAGAATATCTCATTTAATATCGGTCAAAAAAAAATAAAAAAAATTTACGGAAATTGTGCCGATTTATATAACCTACAAATTGTACATAACGAAACTATTAAAATAGATAATCAGATGCTAGAGAAGGTAGTTGAAATAAAGTATTTAGGTGTAATTTTAGACGAACAATTAAGTTTTAAACAAAATGTTAATTATATTGTAAAAAAGATTTCAAAAAAAATCGATTTCTTAAGGAGAATATCAAACGATTTGTCAATGTTTACTAGGTTAACCATTTATAAGACAATAATCGCACCCCATTTCGAATACTGTGCAACTCTTTTAATTTATTTGAACAATAATGAAATGCAAATTCTACAAAAAATGCAAAATGAGGCAATGAGGGTTATTTTACAATGCAATAGGTATACTCCAATAATCAGCATGTTACAGGTATTACATTTGATGACTGTGAAACAAAGAATAATATTAAAAATGTTACAATTTATTTTTAAAATAAGAAACAATATGTTACCAAGCTACCTATATAATAAAATAACTTATGTCGGTGATATTCATGATCACAATACTCGTAGGAGGGATGACTTGTATATTGAACGACACCATTTATCAATAACTACAAAATCACTGTTCTGTAAAGGTTTCAAAGAATATAATAGTCTTCCAGATATAATAAAAATGTGTAACACCTTCAGACAATTTACAAATTTATGCATTGTATATATAAAATCTAAACCTACATAGAGTACCTAAAAATTACACTTTGCATACCTATCCTAATATGTACATCTTTTGCTTTTTTTAGCTTAGTAATAGTTAGTACAGCTTCTTTACTAAAATAAAATCCCTATTACTATGATTATTATTATATATGATAATATAGATATGTAAACTGTTTTATTATATTTTTATGCTTGAAGTTTATATTTATATACATTTTTTAAATGTTTGTCTCATACATTGTACTACTTTTTTTGTATTGTAATTAGCAATTGCTAATAAAGTCTATTATTATTATTATTAAAATGGTTTAAAGACATTTGAAATCCATGACCTACTTTAAGGGTTATGGCGGAAAATGTCGAAAAGGCGGAAAACATCTAGGACAAATATCTCCGTTATTTGAAGAGACGCGAGAAAATTTTTTTGCAAAATAGAGTGTTTCAACGAGGTTTTATCTAATTTTTTTCAAAACCGCTCTATTTTGAGATTTACTCTTCAGGCTGTTAAAAAAATTATTTTGAAACGGGCGGGAAATGGCACCATTAAATAGAGTATTTTCCTCCCTTTTCAACGATATATCACATGCCATATTTATTCATTGATACTACGTTAGTAATTATAAAAACATTTTTTTAAAACCAATAAATTTTTTTTAACAAGCATTATACTTGCCGTGGAGAAGTATGATTAAATAAAACGATAAAATAATTCAATAAGTTGTTCAAATCTTTGATAATAAAACATTAACACAATTAAGAAGAATAAAGTAAATTCAGGTAACAAAAACAAATTAATAATAAAAAGAATATAGCACACAGAACATTAATATTTATCTGATCCTCAAAATAATTTTTAAGATATCATATCAAGTGTTCAAAGTGTCCACCGCGATTTCATATGCACAATCGAGCGCGGCGAGGCACTGCATTTAAAACATTACTCAGCATTTCGGGGAACTGTAATACATGCCTGTTGAATTCGAGCTTTTAGGTCCTCTACATTTTGCGGTGGCGTCGAAAACACCTTATCTTTAATATACCCCCATAGAAAAAAATCCATTGGGGTTATATTTGGAGAACGAGGGGGTCAGTGAATAAATCCATTGGTACCTATCCAATGTTGAGGCAAAATTTCGTCTAAATAATCTAGGCAAATCTGGGAATTGTGGGGAGGAGCTCCATCTTGTTGAAAATATTGAAAGTTGTGTCGACTCTCTAAAGGTAGGTCATTTAAGAATTCATTAAATTCGTTTCTCAAAAAGTTTAGGTACCTTTGACCACTGAGGTGACCATCATAAAAATAAGGACCTATTAAATTGGTGCCTAAAATACCTATCCACACATTTATTGAAAAACGATTTTGAAACCCAGTCTGTCTATGCCAGTGTATATTTTCAGAAGTCCATTTGTAATGAACAATGCGATTAAAAAATCCATTATTGGAAAAATTTACCTCGTCGGACCAAAGTATTTTACTACATATTAATGGATCGGCACGCTTCTTCTCCAAGAGCCACCTACAAAAAGCCGTCCTCCTTGGTTTGTCCCCCACTTGTAAATAGTGAACTTTTTTGGCTTTATAACACCGGTAACCATTTTTCTTTAAAAATTTTCTAGCACTTGTTTTATTTATATGACAAGCAATTTGAATTTCTCTTAATGATGTTTCCAAATTTTCTGTATTTTTATTTCTTACATAAAATAACTCGGTTTACCTTATTTGCATTATCAGTAACACTGTTCAACCTTGTCTTCTTTTTTAAAAATGAACCATTATTTTTTGAACGGCTGTAGTGCTTGTGGAAATCTGTTTCTATATTCTACTTGAGCTAATCTAGAGTTAAAATTGCATTGGCAATATGTAACGAACATATAACGATCAGTGTGAGTGAAAATCATTTTTGAAAATTCTAAATTCTTAAACGAGTGTGATTGAGTGAGAGTTTAAGTACTAACTGAGATAATCTGTCAAAAAATTAAATTGTCAAGTTTGTTCATAGCCAACTATTTTAAAATAATTGAAGTAATAGTGAAATCATGAAGTACAAACAAATGGATATTATACTTAAATTAATTGGTAAAAACATTTTAACTTTCTGAGCAAGGAGTGATGCTTTTATGGAGGACCTCTATACATTGGCATAACTGCTAATACTCTTTCCATAATTGCCCCATGTTGCTTTCTTGATTATTATTTTGTTTTTGTTATCTCAATTTACTTTATTCTTCTTAATTGTGTTAATGTTTTATTATAGCAAAGATTTGAACGACTTATTGAATTATTTTATCGTTTTATTTAATCATACTTCTCCACGGCAAGTATAATGCTTGTTAAAAAAAAATTTATTGGTTTTAAAAAAATGTTTTTATAATTACTAACATAGTACCAATGAATAAATATGGCATGTGATATATCGTTGAAAAGGGAGGAAAATACTCTATTAAATGGCGCCATTTCCCGCCCGTTTCAAAATAATTTTTTTAACAGCCTGAAGAGTAAATCTTAAAATACAGTGGTTTTGAAAAGAATTAGATAAAACCTCGTTGAAACGCTGTTTTGCAAAAAATTTTCACCTTAGAATTTTTCTCGTATCTCTTCAAATAACGGAGATATTTGGCCTAGATGTTTTCCACATTTTTGATATTTTCCGCCATAACTCTTAAAGTAGGCCATGGACTTAAAATGTCTTTAAACCTTTTTGTAGGTATATAAATCGGAACAATTTTCGTAAAAATAATTTTTTTTGTACGACCGATATTAAGTGAGATATTCTCGAGTGCCCTGATAAAATGGACAGCCTGTATTTATGTCACTTTTCTCATAAAACTGTAATTTCTCTTTCCAACGCTTTTTCAGATTTAAAGTCGGATGAAAAATTTTGAAGCAGACTTTGAATTTGAATAAGAGGGTATTTCTCAAAAATTAAATGTAAAACAAAACAGTCTTAACCTAGAGTTCATAGAGTAAACATCTCTTTGTGAAGTGCTAGTTTTGAGAGTGTTTTATAGTTTTATTTTATGACTATGAGTAGTGAAAGTGGAGGTGAAAGTGAAAATGACACTGGATTGGACAGCAGTGGGAAATAAAAAAAAAAACAAAGAAAAACAACAGCAAAGAAATTAAATCACTAAGGCTCTCCCCAGAAAAATTAATGAGATTATAGGACAACAAGCAACAAAAAACACAGCAAGTACATCAAAAAGCAAGTCTACTGATATCAGTTCTTTTAAGACCACAAAAACATCCTCACACACAACAAACAAAAACCCGTCAACAATAAATTATGCACTACAAATGCAGAATATATTAAATAAACAATTTAAAAATATGTTCTATTTGTCATCATCTACAGAGCTTACTAGAACACAATTAGCAGATTTTTGGAAAAACTGCAAAAGGCTTTTTATTAAAAACTGAAACTGAAAAAAAATATTGCAATAGGATATCTTAAACTCATTAATGCAATCACAAGTCATAAATGAATATAAAGAAACATCAACAAACCAACGACCTTCCAATACAAACACTGTTTCTGCCACATTTGCCTGTATGTCCTTCGCTTCTTATGCAATGACTGCAATAGTGGACTATTACAAATACCGTCAATAATTCAATCTATTAGAGAACTTAAATCTGAAATAGGCCTATTGAAGTCTTCAAAACCAGCAGAACCCTCTGAATCCCACCCGGCTCCATTCACCAACATAAACGAAATAATTGCAGAATTGAATGAGCGCGAACATCGTAAAAAGAATATAATGGTATTTGGACTGTCTGAGCACCAAAATAATACCCAAGCTGATAAGGATATCGGAATCGAGATAATAAAAGTCGCCATTCCCAATGCCTCTGACAATATTAAATTATTTAGAGTTGGAAAACCCAATGTAAATTCTACCAAACCAAGACCCATGAAAATTATCCTCACTTCCCCAGAGGAAGCGATCCAAGTTTTAAGAAATGTGAATGAGATAAAAAAAATTAAAAGTTTCGAGAATCTAATAATCACTAGCGACAAAACTCCAAATCAGACTCTTCATTACAAGCGTATCAAGGAAGAACTGTCCACAAGGACCAACGCAGGCGAAAAAAACCTAAAAATAAAATATTTTAATGGCGAGCCAAAAATTGTAAAAAACTAAATGCATTGTCCAACCAGATTTCACACGATCATATCAGCTGTTATTACCAAAATGTACGAGGACTAAACACTAAAATTCAAGAATTCTACACGTCTGTTGTATCCTCAGAATACCAACTAGTTGCCCTCACTGAGACATGGATTCAATCCAACGTTTATACCCACAAACTCTTCAGTGATAATTATCTAATCTTTCGTAGTGATAGGAACTTAGAGGCCAACTCAGTTTCACGTGGAGGCGGAGTCCTACTAGGAGTCAGGAATGATTGTACCGCAGCTGCTATTGATTTATCACACTATCGTGATGATTTTTTTAGTATAGATATAGTTGGTTGTAAAATAATTTATAAACATAAGTTAATTTTTGTATTTGTTATATATATACCACCAAATACTAATATCAGTCAAATTCAAAATTTATATAATGCATTGGAAAGCTTGAATTGTCTATATGATAATAGATTACTTATTTTAGGAGACTTTAATGAACCGTATTTCAAAGATGTCAATGAGCTTGCCTTTGCACACAATCAAAATCTTATTAATCTGCATCAACTAATCAGCTTTTATGACTTAAAACAATTTAACACAATAGCCAATAACTCAGGTCGTCTTCTAGATTTAGTCTTGGCAAACAATGAATGCCACGTGCTTCACGACGATCTTCCATTTGTTTCAGAAGATGAACATCATCCAGCCCTAAATATAACATTCAAGTTTTCTAAATCAGAACCAACAATATCTTTCAACACTGATTCAATATACTTCAACTTCCGCAAAGCCAACTTCCCCTTATTATATACTCACCTGGAAATCGTAGATTGGTCTTTTCTAGATAACCAAACAGATGTCAATTTAGCCATTGAAGAATTTCAAGCAACTCTTCACTCAGTGTTTGAGTTGTATGTACCTCTCACTCAGAACTATGTAAAAAAATATCCACCATGGTTTACAAAGGAAATCATTAGTGAAATCAAACAGAAAAACAGAATTTTTAAAAAGCTGAAAATCACAAATTCGGAAGAATACAAACAACAGTTCAGTGTGTTAAGAAAATCCATTAAAGCCAAAATCAAAATTGCATATAGCCATTATATAAATAAAACTGAAAACTCTATTAATTCTGATCCCAAACGCTTCTGGTCCTTTATACATAATAAGAAAGGTACTTCTAGCATTCCTGGGCTTCTATATTATGACGATATTGAATATAACAATCCACCTTCAATTGTAAATGCTTTTGCCGACTTCTTTCAAAGTAATTACAATCCAAGTGACCCTGACAATTTCAACGTGAATGCCCCCTCAACATCTACAAGTTATCCTCAAATATCTGTTAAATCGCTAAGCGAAATAGAAATTATAAATGCCCTTAAACAGCTCAAACCAAAGCTTACGTGCGGATACGATAATGTCCCCAGTTTCCTCATTAAAGACTGTGCACATGTTCTAGCTAGCCCGCTGCAGAAAATCTTTAATCTCTCACTTAACACCAATACTTTCCCGACTGCATGGAAAATGTCAAAAATTTGTCCTATCTTCAAATCTGGTGCCATTAACAATATCTCCAATTATCGCCCGATCACCCTACTTTCCAACTTTGCCAAAGCTTTTGAAATGTCCATCTATAACAGAATATTTCCTAACGTTAAAAATATAATACGGACAGAGCAGCACGGATTTATGAGCAAGAGATCAACTACTACAAATTTAATGTGCTTTTCGCAATTGGTGAGCGACTCTATAGACAACCAACTTCAAACTGATGCAATCTATACAGACTTTTCTAAAGCGTTCGATAGGATAGACCATTCGATTCTGTTAACTAAACTAAACGACTTTGGCTTTGACATCAACCTAACAGCTTTTTTTCAATCCTATTTAAGTGATCGCCCTAAATATGTTGAATACAGAGGTCACAAATCATTTCAGTTCACTGCTACTAGCGGTGCACCGCAAGGAAGTAATCTGGCACCCCTACTTTTCTCCATTTTTATAAACGATATAGGTGATCATATCAAGAGCAACATACTTCTGTTTGCAGATGATTTAAAAATATTCAAAATAATCAAAACTCCAAATGACTGCAAACTACTACAGAAGGATGTGGACTCGTTAAATGTGTGGTGCCTTTCCAACAAGTTACCCTTGAATATACAAAAATGTAAATATATAACCTATACCTTAAAAAATAATTTTATCCAGTTCAACTACTCAATAAATAATATTCCTCTACACCGGGAACACAAAATCAAAGACCTTGGAATTGAGTTTGACCAAAAACTCAATTTCTCACCTCACATTAACAGAATCGTATCATCGGCCACCCGAATGCTTGGTTTTATATTCAGAAGTTGTAAAGATTTTAAAAATAAGGATTGCTACATGAACTTATACACGGCCTATGTTCGATCACAACTTGAGTACTGTTCTTTAATATGGTCACCCTATTATAATACATACATCCAACAACTTGAGTCAGTTCAACGTATCTTTATGAAGTATATGGCATTTAAGCTAGACGGTATCTATCCTGCACAAGGTATTGACAATAATATTCTGCTATCAAGATTTTCACTTCTGTCGCTTGAAAACCGCAGAAAATACTACTCAGCTATATTTGTGTACAAGTTAACTAACAACCTATTAGACTGCCCTGAGTTATTGTCTCAGCTAAACTTTCATGTACCTCGTATTCACAGTAGAGATGAGAAATATTTTTATCTCTGTACTCCCAGAACAAATTTAATGACTAAATCACCAGTATATTATCTGCAACATTCTAAACCAACATTGTAGTTGCGCAGACATCTATTGGCACTCACTTGGCATCTTTAAGAAACTGATTAAAAATCAATTAGAATCTCTATAGTTGTATTCCTCTCTGTTTTTCACTAACTTTGTAAATGTCACTTTGAACCTTTTATATATTTATATTTATACTTTACTTTAACTTACTTTGCTCACATTATATCTCTATGTTATCTTGTCCTGTAATTGGGTATCCAACCTGTTTGGACAATAAAGGATTTATTTATTTATTTATTTATTTATTATAGCGATGGTCGAAATGGACATAGATGACACTAAAATTAGAGTATTTAGATGATAATAATAGATACTATAAACGAATTACGTCCTGTGCTACTGGTAAACCTACACAACTCATAACAGTAATTACAGGAGATATCACTTCATTTAAAAAATTGCTTAACTAAGGACTGTTCTATAAAAACAAACACTATCCTGTCTACCCTAGTACGCCACCAGTTGAACTGGCTTCCCCTTGCGCTAAATGTTCACCATAAACACATACAACTGAGAACACGAATACAAACTCATGCACATTCCCGCAACCTGAAAAATGTGTATCATGTCAGTCCGAAGACCACCAAGCCCCAAATGCCCCAACAGACCAGTCAAACCTGTAGAGGGTATCCCTAATGCAGGAATTAAAACAATGAATAAAAAATCATCCAAAATAAGCTCCAATATTTGAAGCAAAGTAGGATCCATACCCCACTGACCTACCATGACCATATCCGTGACAATGTAATGTTCTTGCATTAACGATGTCAAGAGCTATAACTTCAAAAAAGCTAATTTGGTATTACTTTACGATGAAATTTTAGATATTGATTGGTTGGCTCTGAATGAATATAATGACGTCAATAAGGCTTGTAGGTATTTTTATGAAATTTTATATGGTGTATTAGATCGATGTGTACCTTCGACATCATCAAATAATAGAAAGCGCAAGTATCCTCCGTGGTTTAACAGGGAAATTATTAGTGACATTAGGCAAAAACAGAACTATCGAAGCTTTACAAAAAATCTAATGATACTGCAATTCTTTTTGTGAACTGAGAGCGAAATTAAAAGCTGATATTTTCAACGCTCGCAAAAAATTTATAATATCTACCGAAGAGAACATTAAGAACGAGCCAAAAAGATTTTGGTCCTACATGTCTAATATACGGAAAAGTAAATCGGCCCCAGCTAATATGACATTGAATGATGAAGAGTTAGATAATGGCTACTCAGTCGTAGAGGGCTTTGGAATTTTTTTTTAAAAACGCATATACTTCAGATGCTGATGACATAGATGTCCTTGATGAGACGTTATCAAATATAAATGCAAACACTATAAATATTAACGCTCCCACTGAAGATGATATTTTAAAATGCATAAGAAGACTAAAGCCAAATATGACCACGGGTCCGGACAATATTCCTGCTTTCTTAATTCGTGATTGCGCTCCCCTATTAGTAGAACCTCTAAAAATAATTTTTAACCTTGCTGTGCATTCAAATACAATACCCGAAATTTTGAAAGTGTCACTTATATGTCCTGTTTAAAGTACTTGAATTTTACATCCATAATATATTATACAGTCATGAAAAACCAGTATTATAGTATACACCAGCATGGTTTTATGAAGGGTCGATCGACAACTACGAACTTAATGTGTCACACAGTATATATCAGAGGTTTTGGATGATCAAGGTCAAGTTGACGTAGTTTATACAGATTTCTCCAAGGCCTTCGATAGGCTCACTCATAGTATACGGGGTGTCTCAACGGGAACTGAATCGATCGATATAGAGCGTAGGCATCAGAAAATTTTGAAAATTTAGATAATTACTAATGTCGGTGTGGCCAATCCAACTAAAATAATTACAAGCAGCTGGCACTTCCGCTTATACCGGAAGTCGATACCAACTTGCTTATTTCAAATGGAACACTCTATATATTTTAGGGTTTTCGAAAAGAGCATAAAATTCTGAGTCGAAAATATGTAGCATAAGTACCTAAACCTAGCCGTTTCAGAGATATTTGACATTTTATAGAAAATTTGACAGGTGCAACGGTTTGCAAGAACCGTTATAACTTTCTTTGTGTAAAAAATCCTCATTTGCTTCTTGTCACATAAAAAGAACACAAGGAGAACCACGTTCTACAACTGAAATAAATTCAATATCATACCAAGTGTTCCGTTTTTCGCGTTACATTTTGTCAACTTCAAACCGCGAAAACTTGTTTAGGTCAAACGGAACACCCTGTATTTTTTTACGTCAAGTTGTGTAAAATTGAATTCCCTTTTTTCTGATATTAGCATTGTGAGGGTTAAAGTTACAACCTTTTGAAATATTTGCGATTTTATTAGGAATTCATGAATGTTGTAATCATTTCATCAAAATAGCCATGATTAGAAACAATCAGTCATTATCTTATGTCAAAAAATGCCAGCACGTTTAAATTACACCCACGAAGACTTTTTAAATATGTTTATTATTTATGGAGAATGTGATAAAGTAATATCAAGAACTTGCAGCACATTTGCTACTCGATATCCAGAAAAACGGAAACCGTCACCAAACACTGTAAAACGCATACTGGAAAATTTTAAAAATTATGGCTCTGTCAAGGCAAAAATGCAAAGAAGAAAGCCTATTGTTGATGATGAAAACATTGAAATAGTCCTTCTGGAATATTTTCATGCATTTCCAAGGATGTCATTAAGACAAGCTGCTCTGGAATCGGGACTATTAAAAATAAAGTTTATGAGAGCCCATTAACAACCATTGAAGATTGTATGCAAAGAGTAAGAAATGCATTTCAAAACATATCACAGGATTCAATTAGAAGAGCTACCCATGAGGAACTAATCCAAAGGTGCGAAAAATGTGTCGAGGTTCGAGGGCGGAATTTTGAGCAATTATTAAATTAAAATGAAATCATATTTTAAATTGATCTTATCTCTGCATTTTAGTTCATGCCATATCTTCAATTCGATTAATACGCATGTTACAGTGTTAGTGTTATTTTGCGTTTTTGGAGTGAATATGTGGGCTGGAATATTCGGAACAAAAATTATTGGTCCTATACTATTTCAAGGACCACTCACCGCCACATGTTACTTAAGCTTTTTGCAAAATGAAATAGAAAACGAACTAGATAAATTTTCCTTGGAAGATTACAGAAATATATACTTTCAACAAGATGAAGCACCGTCGCATAGATAGATAAGTTTATTTTCATGTGAGACAATTACAATAATTGTGTACACTCGTCAAACATTACAATTATAGTAGAGTCAAATTTACACGGTAAAAATTTACAAATAAATGCTGGTTTTGTGGGTGGGAAATTACCTTAGTGCAAAGTTGAACTTCTCACTATGACAAATAGATTGAAATGTTTTGTGGTAACAGCACCATTATCAAGAAAGGATGATATGCATAACCCTGATCGCTGGAAGCCCTAGTAACCTCGCCTAATGTTGCTTTGCATCGCATATCGAAGTATATATATATACTAAAGACGCATGTACGCTTGCCGTGACAAATGATTTGTAAAGAATTTTTAATATATCCATATCAGTGAATTCACGACTAGTGTGAACAATGAATCCAATGCTCTTAAAGGCTTAGGAGATAAAATTGTCGATGTGAACAGTAAAAGATAGTTTCAGTCAAAAATTACACTGAGGTCACGAGACGTTGGAGGTCTCAGGAGTGAGACTTTATCCAAATGGTATTCAAAAGTAATTAATAATGTTTTTAAAGAAAAAGACAATACATTGCACTTACTGGCATTCAAGTATAATTTATTGGTTATACACCAGTTGTTTACTTTATCAAGACACGCTTGAAGTTAAAAACAATCATCAATATTATTTATAACTGTGAATACTTTTAGGTCATCAGCATATAGCAGGCAAGGCAAATCAAATTCATCTGCTATGTCATTCATAAATATATTGAATAACAAGGGTCCCAGAATAGATCTCTGGGGAAATTCGGAGACGGCAACAAATTCGATTGACTTGAATCCATCGAGGACAACATACCGAGTTCTATTCATTAAATAAGCAGAATAGAGAATATGAAAGACCAATTTTATCAAATTTATCTAGAAGTAGCCAGTGATCGTGTTTGTCAAACGCCTTTGAGAGGTTCGGATATAAGACATCTAAACAGATGTCATATGTGGATGAGCATAGTCAAACGACTATGCTCATCTAAGGACTCAGAAATATATTGAGTGACACAGAAAAGATTTGTTTAGTTGGTGAATAGGAATTTTGGTGTTAATTGAATGATATATTTATACATTGGACATGCTTTGGAATATTAAAAGCAATAATAAAACAATAAAATGTAGAGGACGACAGGTTATAGTTAACAAAACATCAATCAATAAAAAAAGAAATATAGAAATAAATAATATATGTCTTGCAGGGTAACATGAGTATATTTAGATAGTTGCACCCGAATACACTAAATATGTTAGATAAGACTAAAGTCGCTATTTAAATATTCATGTGTGGTGTAGAAAGCGCCATCAAGTAAATACTTGAATTGTGTTTCATTTAGAGCCCTTACCTGAGGTTGCAAGGCATTATAAAACTGGATTCCCAAGTAACCAGTGCTGTCTCTGGTTCTACTTAGCCATAGGAAATTATTGTTTAGATTGTTCTTAGCTCTGATGTTGTAACAATGGACTTGGCTTCTGGTGCTGAATGAATCTTGATTTAATTTTATATATAGAAGACACTGAAATATGTAAGTATAAGTCACAGTCATGATTCCCAACTTTTTGAACTGTGGTTTACAGTCGTCCCTATATTTCAACCCCGAAATTATTCGTATGGCTCTTCTTTGGGCGGAAAATACATTCGCACAAGTTGTTGCATGCCTCCAAACTAGAATCGCGTATGAAGCTGTGATATTTGAGACTGAAAACTTAGAAATTGGAAACAACAAAACCAAAAAAGAAATTTTAGATGACATAAATCATTACTTTTTAAAGGTATGTGACGACATCAACATGAATGCTCAAAAAACTTTTGATCGGGTTCGTGAAAACAACCAGACAATGTTCCTATATGAAACAACACCGACAGAGATTTTTAATATAATCCACTCATTGAAAGATAAGGCTGCTGTTGGAGCTGATGAAATACCAACAAAACTTATTAAATACTGTGCTGAGGAACTTTCACAACCACTCTCTTTTATAATTAACCTATGCTTCCAGAAAGGAATATACCCTGATGAATTAAAGAAGAGCATTATTAAGCCAATATACAAAAAAAACAGTAAGAAAGAAATCTCTAATTATAGGCCCATAGCTCTTATATCAATTGTGGCGAAAATCTTTGAAAAAGCATTATTAAATAGAATATTGGATTTTACAGAAGCAAATAAAATAATAACAAATATGCAGAGTGCCTACATTAAAGGACGGTCAACCATAAGAGCAGTATACATTGCAATATGTGAGATACTGGATGCACTTAGTTCACAAGATAAAGTCGTTTCTCTATTTATGGACCTGTCAAAGGCTTTTGACAGTGTTGACCACACAATATTATTGGAAAAACTCGAAAAAATGGGTTTTAGAGGAAATGTACATGATATTCTCAAATCCTATCTACACAATAGAAAACAGTGTGTAATGATAATAGATGAAGGTAATGAGATTATTTCAAATTGGAAAAGAACAAAGAAAGGTGTACCACAAGGCTCCATCTTAGGTCCAATTTTATTCCTATTGTACACAAATGACTTGCCCGATATCGTAAATCATATGATAAACCTCTTTGCAGATGATAATTCACTCGTAATACGTGCAAAATCTGAAGAAGAATTAAAAAGCGAAATTATCAACACAATTGAAAAAACAGAAAATTGGTATATGTGGAACAACCTAAAAAATAATATTGAAAAAACTCACCTCATAAAATTCAGTTTGAGAAAAGAAGATTCACTCACAACAACTTATAATGATTATATTCTTACAACTAGTGACCACACAAAATTCCTAGGCATTGAAATAGACTCTCAACTAAATTGGAAAGAACATGTCCAATATCTAGCCAAAAAAATAAGTTCATTCACGTATGCACTACGTATTGTGTCCAATTCTGTCAACGAAGAAGCGGCACTGACCGCATACTACTTTTATGTGAATTCTAGGATCACCTATGGAATCATTTTCTGGGGCAACTCTACTGATTCCCCTAGAATTTTCAGACTGCAAAAATCCTACATTAGAAGTATCTTCCATCTAAAAAAAAGAGAAACCTGTAGGGAAATATTTAAGGAGAAACATATACTTACCTTACCATCCTTATATATATATCAATGTGCATGCTTTGTAAAAGAAAATTACAACGAATTTTTTAGTAGATACGAAACCAATCATGCTTTCAATACAAGAGGTTGTGCAACATCGGTATTGCGCGAGCCACAAACTACTTTCACCAAAGTGCAACGAAATGCAGTAACGCAATTAATAAAAATTTATAATAAAATTCCAAATGAATATAAAAATTTATTAACAAAAAACTTTAAAGTGAAACTAAAGACATACTTGACTAATCAATCCTTTTATTCCGTCTCAGAATATTTTAACCACCATTTTGATTTTTCTGTGTTAAGTGAACCGTAATATTTTATGCATTTATTTCCATTTGATTGTTTGTCTCTTATATTTATCTGTATGTAAACCACGGTTGTTTGTTTTATACTTACCTATATGTAATTATGATGTACTCTGTAAGTATATATTGACTTGTTCTACACTATCTGATATAGTATAAATGAATAAAGGAATATTATTATTATTATTATGCAGTTCTTGAGATGCTTTCCGATACTTTCCCCACAAGATTTTGGAGCAGTCGAAATTTTGGCACAAACAAAAGCTGTGTGATTTTCCCACAACTTTGGGTCAAAGTTATAAGTCTGTGAACTGACAATTTTTTAGTATTAAGTTAAAAATTGAGGTTAAGGGATATCCAATTATAATTGAGCAATCCTGCAATAAGAATGCCGGTATAGAATTAGGGCCTGTTGTCATCTAGGCTTAATTCATTTTAAAGCCTGAATTAACCTCGATCATCTCTGAGAATGAATTTATATTTATTGTTCAGGCAGTCACTTTCAGTATAAATATTCTTGATGTCGAATGAGGAAGTCCGTATAGGATTGACTAAATAATTTCGCAAAAGTATTTAATATGTCATCAGGATCTTTTAATGAAACACGAATACATCTCTTCCAAGACATTTGTTGACCCTCTTTTACTATTGATGAAGGCCCAAATCATGAACGTTGTGCTCACATCATTTTTTAATTTTCGAATCAAATCAACTCAAGGTCATACAGAATGGCACGCTTGGGCATATCAACGTCTGCAAAGGACAAGTATTTTGTCATACTACTAGACAATAATAGCATGCAATATAATGAATTTTAACATCCGCTGCCGCATTTAATTCTACAATTCACCTCATGGATTTCTTGCAAAGGTAAAATCTGTTATCTAATTTCAGCATCATGTCTCTGACTAATGCATTCACTCTTATGTCTACTGCACGCTATTGAATTGGCACAAATCTGAATGTTGGTTGTAGCTACAACTAGCGGTTGAATTATTTTATAAAATGCATCTGTACGCTTGGAACAGCCTCAGCAGAGTTATTTACATCCTATGTACATAAATTGATGACGTAAATGACAACATTCGTGATTTGGACTATTCCTATAAGAATTTAAATAGAAAGAATAGAAGAAATATTATAATTGTTTGACAGGTTAAAAAAAATCATTAAGATATTTTTATAATATTTATTTCCTAAACTATACAATTGGAATAAAATATGGTAAAAGGGAAAATATTGCACATCTTACAAGGAATAACAATGGAATACAAAAATTTAAAAAAATAATAATAAATGCATCAATTTAGTAAATACGGGTAAAAACATGCAGTAAAAACAAGTGTTTAATATACTTCATATATATGGATATGAAAAAAAAAACAGTTACCTCTACCATTGATAATTGAGAACATTATAAAATTATAGGAGTTTCGATCTTTATGAATTAAAAAAATAAAATTTAAAACTGCATGGATCTTAAAAAGCCCTACCTACGACAACATTAATTTACAAAATGTAACAAATAAACATATAAACAAATAATTCGCATCTTGTACATCATAATAATTTTTTTTAGATTCATAATATCACTAGAATACACATGCACTTTTATTATCGCATGACTTAATTATTAAAACAACTTGAGGAATTTTATTAAAATAATTTGGCACAAATAGTAATATCAAAGTCCTTAAGCGAGATCGGTTTCTGTCAACAATTCTCGGATGTTTGTATATTCTGAATCTAACGCAAATACTTCCACTAACTCGTTGAAAGTCGGCCTCTTTTCGGCAACATACTCCCAACAGCTTTGCATGATTTTGTATATGTGATCAGGGCACTCTTTGGGCTGCTCCAGTCGTTTCCCTTCTTCAATCAATTTTATTGCCTAAAGAAATAAAAAAATCTCAAACACTGTTACCAATGTGAACTAATTTCTGTTGTTTATAAAAATATTTGATCCATTGTATCTCCTCCAAGCTGATAATTGTCTTGGAAAGTACCAAAATATCAGTGACATTGTTAAAGAACACGCCAAAACCCTCGATAAGCTTTTCGAAATTGCAACAAAATCCGACATTTCGCATGAAAAGCGTGTTTCACGTAAAAATGCCATTGGAAGAGGTTTTTATATTTTAAATCATATTTTCGCTCTACCGTTTTTTATGCAAAAAATTTCAGAAACTCATCAAGGAGTGTAATTTTAGAAAGTGTAGTAAATGTCGCTGCACGGGGACATAATGTCGCCCCGACCACCAAAATTTAGAAAGTGTAACAAAAATCGACTCGATATAATTATATAATATTATATAAATTAAATGTTTGTCCTGACTGCGGTCGACATGTGCTCTCCCGAATTGGCCTCTATAGCCATAGTCGTGTGCACCGTAGATGAATGGGAATTATAATAGACTACACCTTTTACTTGTTTTTTATTGTACACAATTTATCGACTGTAACATTTTTATACTCTGACTCGAGTAACGGCTAATAATAATGTGAATACCAGTTACGAGACATCTAATTAATGTTTTTGAATAATTTTTATTTCCTAAACATGTACAGGGTGGCCAAAAATTATTTTTCAATTAAGAACATTTTAAATTGAATTTTCTCAATTTTTTCAAATGGAACACCCTGTATATTTTTCGACGATGTGATATAGAAATGAAAAACAAACATTTTATGTAAGTACTTCCCTATGGCTAGTTGCAACCAATTTCGTTTTATTCAGAAATAATTACGAAATTCAAAAATAAACCTAAAAAAAAGAGGTTTATTCAAATAACTCAGTAGAAAAAAATATAATAAATGTTTAGTGGGTCCATATCTTCCAGTCCGTTGATTAGGGTAGGTATTATTTAAGTGGTCTCTAACTGCATTTAAATAATATGGTGGAGCACCATCTTGCTGAAACCACATCCTATTTCGAATTCTTTCAGGGAGAATTTACCAATTATTGTGGCAGATAGTTTTCCAAAAAATGAAGATAAATAGCTCTAGTCCATGTACCATCAAAGAAATGTGGCCCTATTACATGTTCTCCAATAATTCCTTCGCAATCGTTTATAGACCATCTGTGTTGGTTATCAACTTGCATAAAAAAGTGAGGATTTTCCGAAGTATAATAATGGAAATTGTGCCTATTAACAAATCAATTTTAATGAAAAGTGGCCTCAACTGAATAAAACAGTATTGAAGAAGTTGACATCTTGTTGCATTTGACCCCTGGCCCAATTTCAAAATTGTAGGCGCTTTTGAAAATCGTTATCAGATAATTCCCGGTGCATTTGAATATGATATGCATGTAACTAATTTGTTTTTAAGATTCGACCCACAGACCGTCTACTTATTCCTACTAATGAGCTCACTTCTCTTTGACTAACATGGGGATTCTCAACCATTGCCAGCACCACAGAAAACTCATTTTCTTCATTCACAACACGTTTTATTCTTTCACTTTTTTTATATTAGACATTTCCAGTTTCCAGAAAAATATCGAGAAGGTTTTGGAAGCTGCTAACATTAGAAATCCTTCTTTCAGGATAACGTTGGTGATAAATTTCTGTCTGACTCGCCCAAAACAAAAGTCATGTCTATAAGTTCGGCTTTATCAAAATTCATATTGTAAAATTCCAAATATTTTAAATTCAATACAAATTGTAACAACCGATAAGTGTGATAAATGCTGTTTGTACACGACAATTTATACCAAACTGAGGTTTTATTGCTTGTTGAATAACGAAAACAGCAAAAAAAAAAGTACAAAAAACAATACAGTAAAGGACCGGTTAAATACTATTTACTCATTTCAATAGATTGGAAGAAATAGCCTCATTTCGAAATTGCATAAAGACGTGTGTCAATCAAAATGGGCAACACGTCGAACACCTATTATAAATTTTTCTAATGAATTATTTGAGGGAAGTTTATTCTTGAATTTGACACTTATTTATATATAAAACGAAAATGGTTGCAATTAGCCATAGGGAAGTACTTACAAAAAATGTTCGTTTTTTATTTCTACATCACATCTTCGATATATATATATAAAATAAAAAGCTAACATACTTAGTCAAAATTTCAAAATTAGAGTTGGCCTGACTGAAATTTAGTTATGTTAATGCATTGCTTTTAGATTCCGTGGATTGTTTATTTATGTTGATAAAAAATTTTTGAAAAAATCATACTTTCCACGGATAAATGAAGCAAGTCGAACAGCAAATTCTAAGGCAGAAAATGAATCAAAAAACAATTTCCAAAGCGTGAAGCTCAATTGCCTCTCTGATATTCCGTGGATTCCAGATTTATTGTTTATTATTGGCGATAAACAATTTCGGAAAAAAATTTTCCTCTCCACAAATGAATCAAGCAAGTCTAACGGCAAATCCTTGACCGGAATAGTGCTGATAAAACAGTTATGTAATAAAGTTGAATGAAATCTGGTAGAAATTATTTATCACGATTAATAAACAATAAAGCTCAAATCCACTGAATTTCAGCGAGGCCACCGAATTTTGCGTTTTGCAAATTTTTTTTTAAACCATTTTCTGCTTAAGAATTTGCCATCCGACTTGTCTGATTTAATCGTGGAGAGCAAGCTTTTTTCCAAAATTGTTTATCGCCATTAATAAACAATAAAGCTCGAATCCACAGAATTCAGCGAGGCCACCGAATTTTTCGCTTTGCAATTTTTTTCAACTCTTCTGCTTGACAATATGCCGTTCGACTTGTTTGATTTAATCGTGGAGAGCGAAATTTTTTCCGAAATTGTTTATCGCCATTAATAAACAATAAAGCTCGAATTCACAGAATCTCTGCGAGGCAACCGAGTTTTGCGCTTTGGGTATTTTTTTTTTTTGACTCGTTTTCTGCTTGACGATTTGCTGTTTGATTTAATCGTGGAGAGCAAAATTTTTTCCGAAATTGTTTATCGCCATTAATAAACAATAAAGCTCGAATCCACGGAATCTCAGCGAAGCAACCGAGTTTCGCGCTTATTCTAAATTTTTTTGTGACTAAGTTTCTGCTGGAAAATTTGCCTTTCAGTTGAAGCAAGTTTGCTTGATTTATTCGTGAATAGTATGATTTTTTCGGATTTCAGAGAATTTTTTTTTTATAATTTTTTATATATATAACCTGCTAACTTCATATGAAGTTAGCAGGGCATCTCATATTTTTTTAAATATAACGAAGTGAGTAATAAAAAGTAGATTTTTTAATTTTCACAAATTTTACACATTTTTCGATTTAAATGGCCTTTTCGGATGTCCAATGACCAATGATGTCATGAAGGTTATACCTCAAAAAAAATTTTTTAACACAATTTTATATCAAATATGCTTTTAGAGGACGGAATATTAAACATAATATTTTTAGTCACAAACTCCTCTATAAAATTCTTATCTTACTATAAGGAACGTAACCGGACTGCAACCAACAGCTACTCTCCGGGCTATGTGCCCCGCCGAGCGCTGAATTACAAGTTACAAGTCTGACGCGTTAAGTGTAATAATAATTGCATATTACCATCAAAACGCTAATGCTTCGATTGCAACAAACACCAGCCGAAAGACTAATCCTACTTAAAGGAGCTCTCTTGCCAGTCGTCACACACCACTCGCAGACTGCAGTATCGAGCTGTTGGCTCTCTTCATATGAAGTTAGCAGGGCATCTCATATTTTTTTAAATATAAAAGCGGCGAAATGTTTTCTTTCATGACTAATTAACAGCTAAAAAACAGCAAATATTTATGTTATACCGAGACCGATTTGCAAAAGTTGACATGCTAACTTGATATACATCGTGATATTTGAATTTATGATTAGAGACATTACTGGCATATCTGATGGATTATGTTTAGGCTTAATAAAAATGTGACCTATGCATGAATTATGATTTTCCTGTGACCTAGTAATGTTATTAATTATAGATATATCTACACCTTAACATATTAAAAGACAATTTGTTTCATAAATACAGAAGCTACAAGCCTGAGCTGAGTCTCATGGCCACCTAGTATAGCCCTTACTTAATAAAGAATTTAGCCCTAAGACCTTGAAAACTTTGATTTACTATAATACAAATTAGTTTTTACCTCGGAACCCTTCATTTCACCATAAGGTGACTCTCCAAATGCATACATTTCCCAAATAGTTACCCCAAAGCTCCATACATCACTCTTATGTGAAAACTGACCATAATTGTATGATTCTGGGGCATACCACTTTAATGGCCATTTACCACCTTTCATTGCTCTGTAAGAAAAAAACTAATTTTAAAAAACATTTTTTGACACAACTGATAATTACAAGACAAAAAAAAAGAATTGCAACAAAATTCTTACCGGTAGTACTCGTGATCCGTCCCTAAAGCTCTAGACAGTCCAAAGTCGCTAATTTTTGCCTGTACCTGACTGGCTAATAAAATATTTCTGGCTGCTAAATCCCTATGGACAAATCTATTTTCTTCCAAATATTGCATACCTTAAAATGATCAATCATTTAAATATCGGAAACAAATTTAAAATTTAATTTGAATAAAAAATTTGATAGAAAAATCTTCATAAATTTAAACTTTGAAGTGGGAGGCTTCTGTTGTGCTTATCGAAATGGACTTTACATTTTCCTGATCATATTTCTTCACCAGGATTCCAAGTTGTTATGTTTGGCTTCTCGTTATATATCTTGCCTTTATTTTGTTTCAATGCTCATTTGTTACGTTTCATTGACCATGACTGTCCAAACTACTGTCCTACAATAGTAGTGTCTCTACAATAATTCTTGAGTAACAGCGCATACTTCTGTTTAATATTTTGACGTTCTTGTAGTTGATTTATGTGAACTACGAGTAAGCGTTATTACACAAAATTATTATTAGAATCACCCGGTCAACGAAGCATAACAAATTTTAGCTTTAAGAATTACTAGTTATCTAGAGTCGGTAAAAATTATCTCAGAGAGACAATTCGGTTTTAGGAAAGGTAAAAGTACGTCAGCAGCGATATTGGAACTTATTACCTTTATAAGTGAGGGCTTTGAGAATGGCAATTCAACTTTAGAACTCTTCCTTGATTTAAGTAAGACTTTTGATTGCGTTTCCAATCAGATATCACTAGATAAGCTGAAATTTTATGATTTCGGAGGTGTAGTGTTTGACCTAATGTCAACATGGGGTTCCACAGGGGAGCATTTTAGGTCCATTGCTATTTTTAATATACATTAATGATTTATAAAGTGCCACATCAGCGTTTATCGTTCTCTTTGCTGATGATACTACTTTGCGAAACATCTAAAAGATACTGACAGCAATGTTGACGATACTACAAAAGATATCATTAGTAAAGCCTTTGAGTTAGCGGAGTAAAAACGATATAAAATTGTTAAACATAATATTTTTAGTCGCAAACTCCTCTATAAAATCATTATCTTACTATAAGGAACATAACCAGACTGCAACCAACAGCTACTCTCCGGGCTATGTGCCCCGCCGAGCGCTGAATTATAAGTTACAAGTCTGGCGCGTTAAGTGTAATGATTGTATATTACCATCAAAACGCTAATGCTTCGATTACAACAAACACCAGCCGAAAGACTGATCCTACTTAAAGGAGCTCTCTTGCCAGTCGTCACACACTACTTGCAGACTGCAGTTTCGAGCTGTTGGCTCTTGTCAGTGCAAGGTAGGCATGTGATGACCGGCACGAGGATCCTTTGACTATTTGGTACATCCTGGTATTTTTACAATAGCGACATGTAAAATAGTCAGCAGGCGCCATCTAGCGGTCCAGTGTCTGTTGCAATCGAAAAGTAAATAGCCTGACTGTGTTCAAATGTGCTTTTAGAGGGCGGAATATTAAACATAATATTTTTAGTCGCAAACTCCTCTATAAAATCCTTATCTTACTATAAGGAACATAACCAGACTGCAACCAACAGCTACTCTCCAGGCTATGTGCCCATAAGTAGTTATAGTAAGATAAGGATTTTATAGAGGAGTTTGCGACTAAAAATATTATGTTTAATATTCCGCCCTCTAAAAGCACATTTGAACTATGCTAAGCTCAGTCAGGCTATTTATTTTTCGATTGTCTACCTTGCACTGACGAGAGCCAACAGCTCGATACTGCAGTCTGCGAGTGGTGTGTGACGACTGGCAAAAGAGCTCCTTTAAGTAGGATTAGTCTTTCGGCTGGTGTTTGTTGCAATCGAAGCATTAGCGTTTTGATGGTAATATGCAATTATTATTACACTTAATGCGCCAGACTTGTAACTTGTAATTCAGCGCTCGGCGGGGCACATAGCCCGGAGAGTAGCTGTTGGTTGCAGTCCGGTTACGTTCCTTATACTAAGATAAGAATTTTATAGAGGAGTCGTGACTAGAAATATTATGTTTAATATTCCGTCCTCTAAAAGCACATTTGATATAAAATTGTGTTAAAAAATTTTTTTTTGAGGTATAACCTTCATGACATCATTGGTCATTGGACATCCGAAAAGGCCATTTAGGACTTTTTTTAACGGTACTGATTTTTTTTAAATCGAAAAATGTGTAAAATTTGTGAAAATTAAAAAACCTACTTTTTATTACTCACTTCGTAATATCTATCTTTGAAACCGCAAGATATATTTTAATGAACTTTTCTTTAGTTTGAAAGCAGACACATAAGCGCAGGTGACAGTCTCAAAATTATATAAAAACTTTTTTTTTATGTGGCAGATAGTTTTGTACTTATCGTCATTTAAAATTATTAATATTCGCGCGCGCAATGTGCTTGTCGTAAACGCCATCAAATATCGCACCGTGCCGCGCTCTCAATGTGTTTGGAAGGCATTCTTGGGTTTGTTAGGTTTAGGTCCACTAAGAATTAAAAAATGAGTAGAGAATTTTGCGATTTTTTTTTAAGATAGGTAATTTCATATTTTAGTATTCTACTAACATATGAAATTATCCATTGAGAGCGCGGCAAGGTGCGATATTTGATGACATCTCCGATAAGCACTTCGCGCGCGCGAATATTAATAATTTTAAATGAGGATATTTGCCACAGAAGGTTGATTTATGTTTTAAAAACTTGTCCAATATTTTTTCTTTAATTCATATGCAGATACTATGGCAAAATTCCTTTAATTAAAAAAAGTTTTTCAATTCATGAAAAAGTCATTACCAGGTAAACGAAACTATCAGATTGTCTTTTATTTTTTTTAATAAAAAAAAAGTTTTTATATAATTTTTAGGCTGTCACCTGCGCTTATGTGTTTGCTTTGAAACTAAAAAAAGTTCATTAAAATATGTTATATGGTTTCAAAGATATGGCGAAGTGAGTAATAAAAAGTAGGTTTTTTTTAATTTTCACAAATTTTACACATTTTTTGATTTAAAAAATCGATACCATTAATAAAAGTTGTTAATAGCCTTTTTGGGTGTCCAGTGGTATATCTAATGATGTCATGAAAGTTTCATCTGGTTATAACTCAAAATTATTTTTTTTCAAAAAGCGTCTTTTTCTTTACTTTTTACTGCGCTAACTGGTTTAATGCAAACAAGCTATGTTAAACTGGAAAAGACAAACGCATTACTTTTTTCCACTAAAAGAAACCCCTCAGAACCCATAAAATTTTTAGGTGGACACTTTGGACTGTAGTCTAACGTGGCATTCCTGTATTGATATTTTAGCATCTAAGCTGTGAAAAAAAGTGTATGCTACTAGACAAATTAAACTTAGGATTAATGAAGATGCCACACTGATTGCATATCATGCATTATTTCATAATGCAATGGCGTATGGTTTGTTAAATTGGGGTACGTCCAACCAAATACAGAGAATCTTCATTGTACAAAAAAGGACAGTAAGAGTTTTAGCAGGTGTGAACCAATTAGTAAGGTGTAAACCGTGGGTCATTAAATTTAAAATATTGACATTACCCTCACAAATGATCTACTGTAATTTGATTTACATAAGGGAACATTTAGGCGATTACATTATAAATGGTGAAACACATGCATACAACACACGTAATCAGGATCATTTACACCACCACATAGACTGGAATCCACAAAAAGAAACAACTTTGGTATTGGTTTGTATAACTCCCTGCCAAATAATTTGAAACAGTTACAAATTTCTTTTAAACTAAAAAGACACCTCTTATCCAATGCTTACTACAATATACACGATTTTAGGTATGAGAATCCAGGCTAATTTGCTGTTTGTCTGTACTATTATTATTGTTTTGGTTTTTTATTTTATTCAAAGTGTACTTATACTTATTCTGTGTATGTTTGTATTTATATTTATTTATGTACATATATTCTATTTATATTTGTTTATGTCCACTTTTACTTTATTTGTGTAATTATGACTTGTCCAAGCAATACATTATGAGAAATAAAATTATTATTATTAATTAGCAGTGCTAAAGTATATAATGAGGAGCAGAACAACAACTTTTGTTCTTGGAATCTGGAATTCTGAAAAAGTTGACAGTATAATTTTTAATTTAATTTTAATGTCTTGTTTATATTTAATCAGCGAAACAAAGAAGAAACTGGACAATGAACGTGAAAACTTGTCTGAACTTACTCTGTTAATCCTGGGGAGCATGTAAATATAATGTATTCTATTATACAAATTTAAATGAGTAAATGAGTTAATTCTTACCACAAGCTATTTGTGCGGCCCATATTTTAAACTCGTAATTTGGATTGATTCGGTCCTTATTGACGTCGATGTATTGTAAGATAGATCCTAATGGTACTAATTCTTGCACCATTAATAAAGGAGGACCGAGGGAAAGTCCGATGAGCTTAACCACACAATGATGGTTTAATTTCATCATAACTTGCGCCTCACTTAAAAATGCCCCTCGATTCGTTTCCATTTGTTCGTTACGCAGGGTTTTTATGGCCACTTTTATTAATTCTTCGTTCTTTTTTAAATAAGTACCTTCAAAAACTGACGCAAATTCTCCTTCACCGATTATGTTCCCTACATTTAATCTTTCAGAAGGGATATAATCATCTTCGTTTTCTGTGTAGTTATTATTATTAGATGTATTAAAATCAGTTGTGAACGATATGTTTTGAAATTGACTAGGATAAAATTTGTTCAACTGTGGTTCATCCGGTAAGGAAATCTCCGTTACTATAGTTCTGATTTGGCTTTTTTTCCTAGGTCTGGGCATTGTAGAAAACTAAAAAAAAAGATATCCGCAAATAAAATAACTTTCTGTGAAAGATTTTCAATTTATGTTATTTGGTGTATTAAAATCGCACAACCCACTATTGGCATATTTAACTTTAATTTTAAAAAAATAGTTGGTTTACCTGTGGAACGGGTGGTTTTGGTTTAGGTGGCACAGGGAATTGTAATACTGTAGGAAGTCCATCCGGCATTAAACTATAATGTTCAACAATATGTTCTAAAGATTCTAAGTATGGTCCATCGTCAATAAATAAATAACCATCCTGAAATAAAGTTTTAAATCTTCTCACAAATTGGACGAAGAAAAACATCAAAACCTGGATTACTGATGGGAGAGGGAATAAGTTATAATTTTTGCCACTGGTTTGCAATTGGATTTACAAATGGATTGAAATTTAAGTATGTTTTTTCAATTTTATTCAGCCATATTATACAAAAAAATTATTTGCTATTAAAAATAAAGTAAATATTTGCCCCTTATATGTTTAGTATTTTTTTATTCTTCAATCAATAATCTAGGGGTATATTGCATAAAATACATACCTGATTACGTATTATATAATTATAAAAACCATCATCATTTAATAACGTTAAAACATTTTCTCTATTTCTATCACTAAATCTTACAAGATATGTACCACTTTTTGTACTATATTGTCTAATTATTGATTCTGCTTCTTGTCTATCTAATGTTCCATGATACCATTCACTTTTGTTTGTTTTTGTAGCTGGACATTTGTATTTCTCTAAGATGAAAAAAAAAAAAATTGTTAAAGCTATTTGAGGCGAACAGTTTGACCATTTTGTCTTAGAAACATTGAGTCTAAGGAATCTGATGTTTTGTTTATACTTTGTAATCTTGGGGATAATTCTTGTAATATTTATTATTTAATGAAGTTAAATAAGCATAATTAGATAAGTCAGATATCGAAATGGTACTTGTTTGCTCGTGATTGCTTGTTAGTTAATGCTTAAGATAGTTCCCCACTTTCCAATATTATTTCCTTTGTTATAAATAAAACAAGCAAGCAGACACAACAGACTATCAAACATGAGCAAATGAATTAATCATTCAAAATTGAACAGACCAACAGTAATCTACCTAAAGCCTTTGATTTTGTAAACGGTCCTGTCTTATTTAGTAAATTGGAAAATATAGCTATAAGAGGCATCATTCTCGATCTAATAAAGTATTTTATGAATAACAGAACTCTAACAGTTAAATAATGAAGCTTACTCTGTCCCATAAGCTATACTATTACTCTGGGAATATCTCAGGGATCTATCCTGGGACCTCTATTATTTTCCATTTACATCAATGATCTACCGTCGCACATTAGCAAGGGACTCACAAATATGTATGCACATGATACTACTGTGTGTATCTCTGCATATAGTACTGATAAGCTTAGTTCTGATATTAAAACAACTGCGATGAGTGCCTGGTGTGATCGAGATAAATTAATATCAAATAGGGATGAAACAGTATACATAGATTATATACTTAGAAGAAATATATCACTTTGTGGTATACATTTAAGTGAAAGCACAAAATTGTTGGGCATATGTATCAACAGCACATTGTCATGAGAACAGCATTCAACTATGTTTGCAATAAATTAAATAAATCTTATTTCGCAATTTATCAATTAAAAAACATGCTCAGTGAAGACGGTTTAATGAATGTATATTATGCTTTGGCTTATTCGTATATAACTCAAAGGGGGCCCTCAAAAGAACGTGACAGGATAAAAATGTAAAAAGCTATAGAAAGTGCCACGAAAATACTGGGATAAGATTTATAATAGTACATGCTGGTAATAGAAATGGTTTTGTGGAAAATGTTAGACTAATATTTTCAACAAAGTCAAAAAGTGCTGGCTATCATGATTCTATGAACAGTGACTCTTTCGAAAAATGGATTTTGGAAAAACTAATACTATGTTAGAGGAACCATCGATAATTGTTATGGATAATGCACCATACCATAGCGCACTGGCAGAGAAAATACCAAATACTTCCTGGACAAAATAGAATGGCTAAAGAATAAAAATATTGAATACAACAAGGAGGACTTTAAAACCGATTTATTGCAAATTTGTAAGCAAAACTGCCCAAGTCAACGGCGATACGTTATAGATGAGCTACTGAACGAACATGGTCATCAATTACTAAGGTTACCTCCATACCACTGCCAATATAACCCCATTGAGATGGTAAACAGTATTATGATCGACACATTGGTGAAAATGGACACAACGATGAAAATGTGCTAAAAGTATGGAATGATGCTCTGGCAAGAGCTACCTTTAAAATCTGGGCAAACTGTATACGACACACTGAGAAATTAATCAGGCAAGACTTTGAAAGAGAAGTACGTTATTATGAAACATCCACACTTATAATAAATCTGGCGGAAAGTTCTGATGAGGAAGATTTTAATAGTGAAGGAGAAAAATACTAAATGTTGTTAATTTTTATTCCAATAATAACTATTTACTACTATTTAATAATCTTAATTCTTTTTTTTAATTTCATTATTTATTTTCATTTTCTGATCTAGAATTATTTTGTTTAATTTCAAATTAATCTATTTGAGAGTTTGATTTTATTTAATTCATTAATTTCAACCTCAGTGCAAAACCAACCAGTTCGTCCCCTGCTTCAATTTATCTTAGACCATACGCTTCTCATGACGCACACGTCATAAACGCTGAGACCGACTTTAATAACCTACCTGAAAGTATTAGACGTCTAAATTTATTAAGATATAAGAAAAAAATTAAACACTTACTACTGAATAGTAGTTACTATGGTGTGATGAATTTTTAGACAGATCTACAGATAGATAGTCCCTAGTTTTCAATTTGTTGTATGTATTAGCTTGTAAGTATACCAAGTATACATCTAAGGTTTCTGTCCATTATTTTATTACTTTAATTATGTATCAATACAATACAATACAATACAATACAAAATATACTTTATTGTCAGAAGAAAAAAATTCTCATAGACAAAGCATAGAAAACATGTAAATAAACTACATAAAAATGTAAACATACAGAACACAATATATAGTCAAATTAATAACAAAATGAAATATGAAATAAGGAAGTTGTAAATAAACTACATAAATATGTAAACGTATTAAAAAGAATATACACACATACAATAAATGTATAGTCAAATTAGAACAACAAAATGAAATACAAAACAAGAAAGTGGCATCCTATTAAAATATATCATTATAATATTCGTTCAAATCATAATAGGCTTTAACAATCAGTAGGCCTTTAACAGCCTTTCTGAAGTCAATATTTGAGTTAATGTCTTTCACATTATTAGGCAGATGATTGTACAACTTGTTGCCATTGTAAATAATAGAGTCTTTAACTAGAGAGGATCTCGGAATTGGTAAAGTAATGTTATTGTAATGTCTTATGATGTTATGCAATATAGTTTTTAATTTAGATGCTGACATGCCACATATACATATATTTATCATATAAATGATTAATAAATATTATTATTAGTATGGGTGCTGTTAATTTTCAACCCCCTCTATGAGCAGTACCAAGAAAACAAAACAAATTAACGAACAATCACAAGCAAATCACATTCAAAAATATTTAAATTCCCAAAATTGGGGAAGGTGTAACTTTAGAGCTTCGATTTCATGTAAATTACATTTCATAAACAGATAAATGTTATCAAGATTTTTTGTTAAGCATTTAAAAGTCAGATGATTATTTTACACAATATTCATAATGAACAATGAAGTTCAATTTATAAAAGGTAGAATACCCAGATCAGTTGCCTTTGGTGTATTTCAAACTGCAATTAAAGAAAATAATACTACATTTATAGTCCAGGTCAGCACTTCCCGACACTCAAAAACGCAACAAAAACTTTGCGACATAATTATCAACAACCCGACGCACATTAAAAACCTATAAAGGTAAGCGAGTCGATTTGCGGTCGAGGTAGCACAAAGAGTAATAGTATTTTAATGAGGTCGTAAAGTTTTTGTTGCATTTTTTATTTGCAGGGAAGCGTCGACTTAGATTATACTTAAAATGGCATTTTAAATGTCCCTTCTTTACGTTTTTTTTTCTGGGAAGATACCTAATGTAATATATCATCCTCCTTACCTAAAATTTCCGCACATTCAATATGATTATTCAATTTAGCAATTTGCGACGGTATATGGTTTTGTTTGTTCCTTGGTCTCACGGGTGCATTTAAACTTAATAACTCCTTAACTACGTCTTTATGGCCATGACTAGCAGCTTCGTGTAAAGGAACAGCTCCGCTTTCTGTATTTCGAGCTTGAAGGTTCGCACCACCTATTTGTATTAACAGCCGCACTGTTGCCGGAAAATTATTCTGACAAGCATACTAAAAACAGAAAATAACAGATCTATTTCTTGTTTAATGGCAGACATAATTTTATAAACGGCTGGTGCTTATGGTTATTAGCAGACAGTAACTTACGTGAAGAGGTGTAAAACCTGCAGAGTCCCTCAAATTTACACTGGCTCCATATTCAAGAAGTTTTGCTAATATGTCATTTTTTCCAGACATACTTGCCAAATGAACTGCCGTTTGGCCATCTTGATTCTTGGCTTCGTGGTGATAACCAGTTTTTAAAAGTTCCGAAACCACAGTATAATTTCCATAATTTGTTGCACGATGTAATAAATTATTTGTACGTCCATGTCTTCTAGAATCGTGTGGTGGAGGAAGTCCTTTTATGTAATCTGTTAAAACTAATCCTTCCGACAGAGCATTCGGCGTGATTGAATAATATTCTATCAAAATTTCTAATCCGTGGAACTTCATACATTCATCTGTATTGAAAATCTAAATTAATTTATGTTTTCAATATACAAAGTTATACAATGAGACATGTAACACTCTGTAACTTTGTTATTTAAGAAGTTAAAATTTTGAATTTTGGGAGAGTTGTGTAATTGTCCTTTCCGTGAGCCAAACATTTTCTTCAACTTCTGATTTAAGCGAAAGTGACTCAAAATCTGTTATTTTAAATGGTAATTACCCTTATACAGGGTGTTTCGTAATTGAATGCTGATCTTAAAGGGCAAAAATCCTTGGATGATTTTAAGAAAAATTCTTTATATGAACATACATCCGCAACCGCTTTATTTCTGAGATATAGGGTGTTGAAATTTAACAAAAAAAATCAGTTTTCCCCCAATATCTCTAAAACCGTTTTTTTTTCAATTTCTCATCAGTGGCATCCCTGTTAACATGCCCTGCTATAATTTTAATTAAAAAAAGATGCGTGACTGTTTTTTTTTAAATAAATATTATTCTCATATTTGCGGTTTATAAAAATGGTCCCTTGACTTTTTTCGTTCGGCAGACGGTTTTCGATTAAAAAAATAAAATGCATTCATTTGCTTGTCCGTATGCGATTTTTGCTCTTAGTCTCAATTATTTAATTTGTGCTAACCAAAGCATCTAGGCAAGATTTTTATAATTTTATTAGTAACTATTATTTAATTTTAATAATAAGTACACATAAAAAGACATTTTTTTAATTTCAAAAACTTATAACTATTTTGAACAAAAAATACCAAAATTAAATTAATTGTTCAAAATGTTCGCGTCCTGCAAGTATATACGCTTCAGCCCTCCTTCTCATTGATTTGCGTAGTCTCTAGAAAATTCCTTGAGTATACCTTATAGCTTCGCAGGAAACTATTATGCGGTTTCGCAATTCTCCTCAGTTTGAATTGGCTGACTGTAAAACCAAGGTCTTGAGATGTCACCAAAGAAAGTAACTCCAGACTGTTTAGGTCTGGGGATCTAGCTCACCATGACTCTATTCCCCCACGACCTATCCAGTGATTCTTAAAGCTTTGGTTTAAATACTCGCGTGCCAAAGCACTACAATAGGCAGGTGCACTGTCGTGCATAAACCATATGCGATTTCACATTAAAATAGGAACATCTTCCAACAGAATTGGCAAATTATCATCAAGAAAAGGCGATAATTATGCCCACTTAATCTGCCTGGTAGAAAAAAGGGCCAATTAGGTAATCTCCAATAATTCCAGCCCACACATTTAATGAGAATTGCACCTGGTGATGAGATTCCACGATAGCATGCGAATTTTTCTCAGCCCAAAAATGATTGTTATGAAAATTTCTGATACTGTTTCTCTTAAAACTAGCTTCATAGGTGAATAAAATTTCCATGTCAAATAAAGGATTTTGGGTAACCATTGGCAGAAATTCACTCGTAATGGAGAGTCTCTGGGAAGTAGAGCCTGAACCCGTTGAATGTGATAGGGATATAATAAATAATCATGTAGAATCCTCCATAAAAGAACATGGGCGATATTTAAATTATTGGCAACCTCCCTCGTACTTATGTCGGAATTTTCCTTAACTGAATTTAAAACAGCTACCTCAATTGCTGGAGTTCTTGCAGTCCGAGGTGCTCCTTTTAAGTGATTATTTGGCTCAAAACTTCCTGTTTCATATAACCTTCTGTAGGTGCTTAAAATCGTCCGAGTATCAGGAACAATTCTATTTGGGAAGCGCTCTTGATACAGTCGCCTGACTTTGTATGCGTTCCCGTCAGCAAGCCCATACAAGTAACACATGTCTGCCGATTCGATATTTGTAAAATTGACCATGTTTTTGATTAATAAACAAGTTTTATAACTTACATAATGTCACAAGACACGTATCTGATAAAGAGGTGTCAAAATTGTTTACGTTAATAAAATAAGGAAATGTGTTCTTAGCATACTAAATGTTTCTAGCCTACAAGATAATTATTCTACTTTTTAACGGCTGAATTGGCATAGGGCAAGCAAATGAATGCATTTTATTTTTTAAATTGAAAACCGTCTGCCGGACCAAAAAAGTCAAGGGACCATTTTTATAACAAGATGAACCGCAAATATGAAAATAATATTTATTTAAAAAAAAAACAGTGGCGTATAATTTTTTTAATTAAATATATTCCAGGGCATGTTAACAGGGACACCACTGATGAAAATTTAAAAAACATTTATCCTGGAAAAAATGTACTTTGCATGTACCAAAATTGAAAAAAGCGGTTTTAGAGATATTGGGGAAAAACTGATTTTATTGTTAAATTTCAACACCCTGTATCTCAGAAATAAAACGGTTGTGGACTTATGTTCTATGATTTTTTCTTAAAATCATACAAGGATTATCGCCCTTTACGATCAGCATTCAACTATGAAACACCCTGTATATTTTTTTACCTATCTGATTCATCTTTAAATTCTTGTTTCAACCGTGTATCGCAACATGGTATATGTTATGACAGTTAATAGCCATTTTATTGTATTAAGTCTAGGTAGCCATGTGAACCTTGGCAGATATTGAAGCCTATAGTGCGCCATGATATCGAAAGATCTCTCGTAAGCAACTTTGTGTCTCATATTTTTTTGGGCATAATCAGTAGCTGAACAGGCTAGCTGGATTTTTCTTACTTAAAAAAAATCTCTGAACAACCCACAGCATGAAAAAAACCAAGATAGGAAACTCAGTTTTTTATTTGCCCTACGTAAAAGATACTCCTCATTTATTTTTTAATTTTCTGCAGTACAATTGCTGTACCTATTATACTTTGTTAGGCAGGCTGTGGAAACAAAATAAAATGAAAAAAGACACAACAAAGCTTAAATATATGACAGGTAAATAAATATATGAGAAGTAAATACATGTAGACTCTTATTTACAATACAAGTAATGGTACAAAAAATAAAAAAAATAAAAGAAAAAATATATATAATTTATACCGGGTGTAACAGGATCATGGTATTACCCCCTTTTTCTCCTTTAGTTTTGAAGATAATTGATTGAAATTTAGCATATACTACATACATAATAAGCGGAACTTTTCGACATACAATTGATTTTTGTTCACTTCCGGTTTCGCCGGAAGTGACAGTAACTTTCGATTTTTAAATGGAACACCCTGTATATTATCACATTTTTGAATTCTGCATAATTTTCTGAATACAACGATGCCAAATAAGTGATATTTCAAACATCAATTTCTTTATAATATAATTTTTAGTTTTCCATTTAAGTGTGCCATGATGGTTCCGATTTATTCTAAATGACATGTGTATTGTGTAATGCTACAAAAATCGAAATCCCGTTAAAAACGCTAAATTACGTGATTTATGAGCAAGTAAAATTTACCAAAATTGTTTTTGGGGCAAAACTCAATTTTTTCAAATGGAACCATATCGGTACCGTGGTACCATTTATTACCACTATTAATAAGGAATTTATTCATATGTCGTATTAAAATGTGCGATAAATACAAATAAAATTACAGCTAAAAGAAAATAAGTAAATACAATTTTATTCGAATTACCTTGTTACACATAAGGTGGTTTTGGAATACAAAAAATTAACAAAAAACATTACAACAGTTGTTCAAAATGATGTCTATTAACGTCAATGCACTTCTGAACTCACATAGCTGTTTCTCAAAGAACGTTCATCAATTGCTGGGCCGTTATGCTATTAATTGCTCGTCTTACTCGTAGCTCCAGGTCTTCACAGGTTGTAAGGGCGGTTGCATAGACAATATTTTTTAAATGGCCCCAAACAAAGAAATAAGGGGCGTTAAATCAGGTGACCTTGGAGGCCACCTCACAGGACCATTCGCCGAAATTACGTTTTCTCCGAATCTACGTTGAAGGTAATCAATTACTATCCTTGAATTATGAGGAGGAGTGCCATCTTGTTGGAAATACATTCCCTGTTCTAAATCTAAAGGAAACTTATCTAAAATGTCCTCAATCTTATTTTCCAAGAATCTCAAGTATCTGGCACCAGTTAGAGGTCCTTCAAATATTATTGGACCAATGATTCTACTACCGATTATTCCAAGCCAAACATTGAAACGGAGCCGCACTTGAAAGTTACCCTCCCGTAATAAATTTAGATTTTCTTGTGACCAATATTTTGTATTTTGTCGGTTAAATAATCCCAAATTTGTAAACCTAGACTCGTCCAAAAATAAAATCAGTCCCAAAAAATCATTGTTTGGCTGCATGTTATTATACAAAATCCAATTGCAATATTCCGTCCTACGTTCGTAATCACTTTCGTACAAATGCTGGTGCAATTGGTATTTAAAAGATTTATAGTGGTATTTGTGCAAAATTCGGCTTACTGTTTGGTGACTGATGTCCAATTCAAACCCAACTTGCCTTAAAGAAACAGTCTTATCAATTTCTATTCGAGCCAAAACATTAATTTCCGTTCTTTTATCAATAATGAAGTTTTGTTCGGAATTGGTTTTCAACACGTTTAAAATCATTTTTCGCTGGACATTGTTTATCAGGATATCGTTACGCATAAACGTCGGTAGCGCAACTGCATTTCTTTTACATTTCCCATAAATATGTCCACTTTTCATCTTTTGTATAAATTTGCGGCATTTTGAACACAATTAACAAGAATTTCAAACAATTTTTAAAGACACAATAAAAACACCGTTAAACCAACAAATGTTTGACAAGCTAATTATTTCATTATTTTCAAAGCCACCTTAGTTACTTCTTAACAATTAATTAGAACAATAGGGCGAGCGTAGGTGCGTCTTTACTATGTACATACTTCGATATGCGATGTAAAGCAACGTTAGGCGTGGTTAGTAGTTGGATGAGTGACCATTTCAACGAAGACCGGGTCCTCGCCTCACACATCTTCCAATGTATATCAATGTATGCGCGGAAGCTATACAACCTTAGGCGAGGGTTGTATAGGAGATATACCATCCTTCGGAGGGGATGTAAAGCCGTCGGTCCCTTGTCTATTAAATGTTAGGCAAGTAAAAGATCCCTACTCTTCTTAAGGGAAGAGGTTAGGCAAAATTCCTGGTTGGGGGTAGCTCGTCTACAGGCGTCGGTGTTAGGCCTCAGTAGCGGAAATAGGCCGACGTTAAATAAGTGTACAAAAAAAAAAAAAAAATTAGAACAAAATTGTATTTTCTTATTTTCTTTTAGCTGTAATTCTGTTTGTATTTATCGCACCAAAAACTATTTTGGTGAATTTTATTTGCTCATAAATCACGTAATTTAGTGTTTTTAACGGGCTTTCGATTTTTGTAGCATTACATGGGTCATTTAGACTAAATCGGAACCATCATGGCATACTTAAATGGAAAAGTAAAAATTATATTATAAAAAAAATTGATGTTTGAAATGTCACTTATTTGGCATCGCTGAATTCAGAAAATTATGCAGAATTCAAAAATGCAATAATATACAGGGTGTTTCATTTATAAATCGAAAGTTAGTGTCACTTCTGGCGAAACCAGAAGTGAAAAAAAAAATCAATTGTATGTCAAAAAGTGCCGCTTATTATGTATGTAGCATATACTAAATTTCAATCAATTATCTTCAAAACTAAAGGAACAATGGAATAGTTTCTGCATTTGTTTTTAAATGATAACAGTGATTCACTATTTTTTATATCATTTAGTAGTTCATTATAAGCAATTAGTCCTCTATTGAATAAATTATTTTGACTATATGATGTGTTCACAGCAGCGAGGGATTTGGGAGTGCCGCCCAAGGCATTGTTTAAATTGCCGCCCCTAAAGAGTCAATACTACCAATAAAATAAAACTGTTTTGCTTATAAAAAACTTTTAATAAAAACACTGTTATATATCATTTTGCGGAACTCCTGCTGCAATCGTCATAGTTATTTTCTATTGCCCCCGATCTGAATTTTGCCGCCCTAGGCACGTGCCTACTATGCCTACTGCTAAATCCGCCACTGGTTAACAGTCTCAACATAGAAATTTCCCCTAGCTCTTGTTTCATAATTATGGATATCCTGGACAAATGTTAGTTCTTCCGTTAGGTGGTGAGGCCATAATCCCTGTTTCATTTTATATATAATAACCATGGTGTTAATGAAGATAGTCTGTCTGACACTTAATAGTTCGCCCTGTTCCAACATGTATTTGATGTTTGTATATCTATTACATTTTAAAATGAATCTTGTGCCTGATTCTGCTTTTTTTGTATGTCATCTGTCTGTGTTTTATTTAATAAATATAATATGGAAGCACAAAAATTTAGGTGTGGTGGTAAAACAATAGTTTCATATATTAACAGTTTAGTCCATGTACTGATGTGTCTTAATCTGCCTAGTAAGTTTACTTTTTTGGCAATTTTGTTGGTAATATATGAAGCGTGACTAGCAAATGATAAATTCTCATCAATTATAATACCTAAATATTTACATTTCGTAACTTGCTCTATTGGTTCGTCATTGATATATATATACAGGGTGTCTCACCGGGAACTGAATCGATTGATATAGAGAAAAGTACACATCAGAAAATTTTGAAAATTCAGATAATTGCTAATGTTGGTGTGGCCAATCCAACTAATATAATTACAAGCAGCTGGCACTTCCGCTTATACCGGAAGTCGATACCAACTTGCTTATTTCAAATGGAACACCCTATATATTTTAGGGTTTTCAAAAAGAGCATAAAATTCTGAGTCGAAAATATGTAACATATCCTATACGTAAACCTAGCTGTTTCAGATATATTTGACATTTTATAGAAAATTTGACAGGTGCAACGGTTTGCAAAAACCGTTATAACTTTCTTTGTGTAAAAGGTCCTCGTTTGCTTCTCGTCACGTAAAAAGAACACAAGGAGAACTACGTTCTACAACTGAAATAAATTCAATATCATACCAAGTGTTCCGTTTTTCGCGTTACATTTTGTCAACTTCAAACCGCGAAAACTTCTTTAGGTCAAACGGAACACCCTGTATTTTTTTACGTCAAGTTGTGTAAAATTTAATTCCCTTTTTTCTGATATTAGCATTGTGGGGGTTAAATTTACAACTTTTTGAAATATTTGCGATTTTATTAGAAATTCATGAATTGTTGTAATCATTTCATCAAAATAGCCATGATTAAAAACAATCAGTCATTATTTTATGTCAAAAAATGCCAGCACGTTTAAATTATACCAACGAAAACTTTTTTAAATTTGTTTATTATTTATGGAGAATGTGATAAAGTAATATCAAGAACTTGCAGCACATTTGCTACTCGATATCCACAGAAACGCAAAATAACATTAACACTGTAACATGCGTATTAATCGAATTGAAGATATGGCATGAACTAAAATAGCAGAGATAAGATCAATTTAAAATATGATTTCATTTTAATTTAATAATTGCTCAAATTTCCGCCCTCGAACCTCGACACATTTTTCGCACCTTTGCATTAGTTCCTCATGGGTAGCTCTTCTAATTGAATCCTGTAATATGTTTTGAAATGCATTTCTTACTCTTTGCATACAATCTTCAATGGTTGTTAATGGGCTCTCATAAACTTTATTTTTAATAGTTCCCCAAATGAAATAATCCAGAACTGATAAATCGGGCAAGCGAGGAGGCCATAAGAAAGGTCCATTATTGGCAATCCATTGATCATAAAAAGTTTCTTGTAAATAATTATTAATTAAATATGCGTTATGTGGGGGAGCACCATCGTGCTGATAAAAAATGTTTCTATGTTTGGCGAGAGGTAAATTTTCTAAATAGTTATTATTCAAATTTTGTACGATATTCAGATATCTTTCATCTAAAAAAAAATAAAATTTACCTATACATATTAGCAGAAGAGAAAATTCAATTTACTGTTTAAATTTTCCTGATAAAATTGTAATGCCACCACTCTATCGTTTCTTATGGCACAGTAAACATTGAACTGCCAACTTTCCTGAAAGTTTCGCACTCTGAATATATAAGGATTTGAGTCACTCCAATAATGCGAATTGTGTCTATTAAAAAGTCCATTTTTAGTAAATTTTGCTTCATCTGTCCATATAATATTTCCCAAATAAGAATCGTGCCCCTCAGACCTTATTAGAATAAACTCACAAAAATTCTGTCTTCTTAGGAAATCTGTTTCTTTTAATCCTTGAATCATATGAATAGAATAGAATAGAATGCATTTTTGCCTTGACAGAGTCATAATTTTTAAAATTTTCCAGTATGCGTTTTACAGTGTTTGGTGACGGTTTCCGTTTTTTCTGGATATCGAGTAGCAAATGTGCTGCAAGTTCTTGATATTACTTTATCACATTCTCCATAAATAATAAACAAATTTAAAAAGTCTTCATGGGTGTAATTTAAACGTGCTGGCATTTTTTGACATAAGATAATGACTGATTGTTTCTAATCACAGCTATTTTGATGAAATGATTACAACAATTCATGAATTTCTAATAAAATCGGAAAACGGAACGCTTGGTATGGTATTATTGAATTTATTTCAGTTGTAGAACGTAGTTCTCCTTGTGTTCTTTTTACGTGACAAGAAGCAAATGAGGATCTTTTACATGAAGAAAGTTATAACGGTTCTTGCAAACCGTTGCACCTGTCAAATTTTCTATAAAATGTCAAATATCTCTGAAACAGCTAGGTTTAGGTATAGGATATGCTACATATTTTCGACTCAGAATTATATGCTCTTTTCGAAAACCCTAAAATATATAGGGTGTTCCATTTGAAATAAGCAAATTGGTATCGACTTCCGGTATGAGCGGAAGTGCCAGCTGCTTGTAATTATTTTAGTTGGATTGGCCACACCAACATTAGTAATTATCTAAATTTAAAAAATTTTCTGATGCGTATTTTTCTCTATATCGATCGATTCAGTTCCCAGTGAGACACCCTGTATATACCCACATGACAATTTGCATCAATTCCGTTATATTTACTTTTTATTAACATAAATTTGGTTTTCTCTATATTTACACACATACTATTTAGTTTTAACCATTTTTGTAGTGTCTTAACTTCATCATTTAAAGTATTTACAATTTCATCTACATTGTCACCTATGAAGTATAACAATGTATCATCCACAAAAACACTACATTTATCTACATATTGCACTATATCGTTTATATACAATAAAAACAGATTGGGTCCCAATACTGTCCCTTGTGGTACTCCTGATAAACTCGGTTTTAGTGTAGATATAATATCGTTATATTTTGTCACTTGAGTCCAATTGGATAAATATTCACTGAACCATTTAATTTTTTTTTTTTTTTTTATATATACATTTATTTAACGTCGGCCTAACCATTTAATTATTGTAGTCCCTAAACCAAAGTTTTTTAGTTTTAACAGCAGTAAATCTCTACTATAAGTCTCACACGCTCTGCGAGTTGACAAGGATTTAATAAATATTTACTGTTAAATTATACCTAAGTTAGCATGTTTTAAACTGTATTTTATCATGTATTCAAGAAACGAAAAAGTAGGTATATGCCATTAATCTATGATGAATATAACAAAAATAGCAAATGGGCTGCTCAGTTATGTGAAGAAAGATTTCCCGAAAGAAATCATCCACCATACAAGTATTTTGTAAGAGTTGAACACTAATTCAGAAGAGAACCAAATGTACCTGAAAATAATCTTATTATCGATGAAGAGTCGGAAATCAATGTATTGACAATTGTCAAGGTAGATCCCACGAACTCGATAAAACATTTTGAGTATTTTTGAGGACCAAACTGGTGTAAATCGGAAAACAGCTCTACACATTTTGAAAAAACACAAATTTAAGTCACACAAGTACCAAATTCACCACCATTTATACGAAAAGATTAGACTATTGCAATTGGTTTTTGAACAGACACAATTTGGATAATAATTCAACATATTTTATTCAGGTTCACTAATTTGGAATTATTCCATCGTAACATCTCCTGGTTATAATGCAGAAGAAAATTCAGTTTTAATGTATGACTGGGGATAATTGGCAAAAGAATTATTCAGCCAATAATTTTTCATGGACCATTAAATTAATTATTTAAACGAAAGATTTAGAGAAAACTAGATGAGAACAAATGGGCTTGTTAGATGGCCATACGCCGCTTGTTTTTTTTTTATATGAGGCCAAGTCAAGAAAAAGTCTATAGGACTTCACCAACAAACAGAGAAGACATGGAAATTAGAGTCAGAAGAATAATTGATGGAATTAATGAATTACAGTTAGATAACATGTTCAGAACTAGCATAAAAAAAACACGATTGTACAAAGATAATAATGGGCAACATTTTGAGCATCTAGATTAAAACATATTTTTTGTGTTTAGTGCTTCAGTAAATCTTTTAGTTTAATTCCTTCGTTGTAATAATTTATTACACATTAGTATAATGATTTTTCATTAATTTTGTTCAAATGTGTTTTACTGATGTCTTTTATTTATTACAAAATTTTACGTCCTTTTATTTTATTTTCACCGCCTGCCTACTAAATATTTTTGTTGCAGTAAGTAATAGCAATATTCATTACTATGCAATAATTCTCAATACTAATTTTAGTGAAATAAGCAAAATAGGATAGGCACAGCAATTGTATTGGACAAAAATAAAAGAAAAATAAGTACTATCTTTTAAGCAGGCCAAATAAAAAAAAATTTCCTATTTTGGTTTTTATGATATTGTAGGTTATTTAGAGATTTTTTTTTAATATTAAAAATCTGGTTAGGTTGCTCAGCTACTGATTGTGCCTAAGAGAATATGAGATACAAGGTTGCGTACCAGATGTCTTTGGATATCACGGTACACCAAGCATCAATATCTGCCAAGGCTCATATCATGGCCACCTAGACTTAATACAGTAAAATGGCTATTAACTGTCATTTTAAAAACAAATATCATGTTGCGATACATGGTTGAAAAGAGAATTGAAAGACGAATCAGATAAGTAAAAAACATACACAGGGCACCATTTAAAATAACAAAGTTTGGGTCACTTTCACTTAAAGCGGAAGTTAAAGAAAATGTTTGATAGGCTCAAAACAATTATGTAATATATAACTCCCCCCCCCCCCAAAAAAAAAAAATTCAAAATTTTAACTTCTTAAATAGCAAAGTTACAGAGTGCTACATGTTTCCTGTGTCACCCGGTATACAGGGTTCTGCAACAGTGCAACTGCCCTCCATAACTCCTACACGAAACAAATTAGAGATTTCAACTGCAGTTCTTAATTATTATAAATGAAAGGGCACTGCAGGAAAATAATTACAGGGTGTCAGAAAAGATTGTGGCGCCAAACGATTTCTTTGACAGAAGAAAAAGTCTGGCTTTGTAAATCGGGTGATTTAAGACTGGCTATTCTGTGGGTCCATTACTAACACTCTACTGGTTCGGGAATATATTGGTCAGGTACATCTTTGTCTTGCAAAAAAGAACTGATAGCGAATAACACAAATGCTAATTTAAATGGCCCTTGCCATAAAATATCTTTTAGAGTTAAGCTAACTTTTTGACATTGAGGGTAAAAATTATATAAGACAGATAAATATGAGACTCAGAAAAATAAATACCTTTGCAAATATTTCAACTGGAAAGTTAAGGGATGAGGAAAGATATTTTCAAGAAAGAACAGATTTATGTTAGAAAACATTTTAAACATTTAATGTAGTTTGTAGTCAGTGTAAGTTATTTCATTATAATGCTATTTAAATATATAATATAATTCTGAGTTTAAATGTGTAACTTTAAAAATAATTACTTTAGAATGATTTTACATTCTCTATGGGATAATCTAAGCTCTAACCTATTAACACTTAGGCAAAAAATGGCCTAACTTTTTCAGTGGTCCAAAGTGTTTGGTACGGACCCTCAACTGCGTTCTTTGTTTTCAGATAAGGTAATAGATAATTATAGGTATATAAATAGAAATAAACCAGTAATTTGCATGAAAAGGATATTACGAGGAATATATTTACCTATCGAAAAAAATGCGTCCTCTGTATGTCTTCTAATTTGAAAGTGGCCAACTTGGTCATTATAGAATACAGACAAAACATAATCGCCTGTAGACGAGTTACTTTCTCGAACAAGAAATAAACCATCTCCTCTGGCATCTAAAAGTATGATTAACATAGGTAATTATTTATCAGATATACTTATTAGTTACTAATTCCTGTTACCTTGCATTAATAAATTTTCTGCATCATCTCGAGTTAGTTTACCATGGTACCAACATATATCGTCATATCTATTCATCATTTTTATTAATATTTAAAAGGATACCCAGTGAAAACACTCACGTTGTTAATAAAGAAAAGTGCCAGAAATGCTATGATGCCATACTACAGAAGAAATAATAAAATTTGTTATTAATTCTGGGGAAAAACGTCAATTTAAGCAATTACCAATTATATTTGACGTATTTGACAGCAACTGTCATATCTAAAATTTGTTTCTCAAACTGCCATTAGAACAAATTCTTGTTAAATAAAGATATTCTCATATAACAAGGTTGTAGAATGATTCCAGGTGTTTGTCTAGTAGTTCAAATATATTAATTTAATTTATTAATCAGGAACACTAACTAGAATTAAAGTACGATACTATTGCAAGTTTCTCTGTATCATTGAGTCAATGATGAATTAACAGTTTTCTTTCGCACTGGACAAAAGGGAACCACATCTGGCTTAGTCTGGACTCCAAAATCCAGATGAAGTCGTAGTACCGAACATAAGTTAGAAGTGTCCCCGCAATAAACAAAGACGGAAAATCAAGTATACTTTTCATTAACTCTATTAAAAAAAAGTATATGATTTAACACATGCGCAGTGAAGTTTATATGCGGACATCAGTGCGTTAATAAATAACATAAATAAGGACAAGACATAACCTCGATATTCTTTCTAATTTTATTGGACATTTATTTGTTCTTAGGGCAATAGAGTGTGGTTGGCTGATTTTTATTTCAGTTACTAGTTATTCAAGAGTGACTTCTAGTGTTTAATTTTGTATACAAATCACAATTCCGCTAGGTGAAGCAAATTGTGTTTCTCTGTTTGCAGCAGCTCTACACGTATCGCATTTGTCATTGATTTATCCAAGTACTTTGCAGTTGTGACTATACATTTAAAAAAAACCTTCATTTGTAGGTTACGCCCACTTTATGGTTGTATTTGGTTGCGAACATGTACTTTATTCAAATGTTCCTTTACACGATATACGCATAAGGCATAAGAGCCTATGTAGAACGTTGGAAATTTCCGTATCGTTGAATTCTTATATTCACTAAATATTTCGACCAATCAGAATTCTCGCTATATTGACCACAGTAAAGAATAGACCAGTAGTTTCACTCCTCGGGGGTTCCATTGATATTTGTTGTACTCGATTTTATTTTTCTATTCCACTGCGCATCCACTATATCCATCCCACGCGCATTTGCATGTACACTGCTCGAGTAAACAATAAACATCAACCAAATTACATCACTGCTGTCCACTGCGCATCAAATAATTTAAGCCCAGGAGCATGCTTGCGCGCTCTAAATCTTATCCAACTGTTCTGGCCGAGTGGGTGTGCTGGTCTATTCCATGATGTCAGTAATAGTATCGTGGGTCTATTCTCTACTGTGACAGTACCACAGAAAAGATGGCTCTCGTCCTCTTCTATGAGATGACTGATTATTGTTTTGTTTCGTCGATAATTTATAACATTAATCACAGTGATCATTATTAAACAGCGAGAAAACTGAAATAAACAATTTAACCTCGAAAACTGACATATCAACCATCACAATACTAATATCTGAGTGGCTTGCCGTAAGACATAACAAAGCATTGTGTAACATGACTTCTTCTTAAGCCTTGGTTTTCTCGAAAAATCCGTCGCGGAGAACCGACAGTCTGTCCACCGCCACGATATGACGATTTTTTTTAACGTGAAGATTTAAATGGGGCCGGTTTTTTAGAGTCCGCTCAGCTGCGTGGCTCCGCAGCGCACAACTGACCTCTCCGTTCGAATCTGTTGAGTTTGATTACAGCGGAATCGCACGGCTGAACTGACAGTGTTTAAATACAATTTGCTCTAGTTCTTTCAATTGTGGACGAATAAATATGTTTGAAAATTTTTCTGCAGAAGATGATGAAGCTCTAATAGACTTGGCGAGACAATATCCAGCATTATATATCGTCAGCGGTAAAAGTTATAAGGATTTGGTGTTGAAAAATAACATAATATGGAAGAAAATAGGGGAGAAAATGAGAAAAGGGCTTATTTGGAGCTTTGTAGGTCGCACATATCGATACCATATCCTCCTCTTCCAACAATAAAAGTACAACCAATTCATTGGGGTCCATTCTCTTTAACGCAAAAGACAAAATCGCTGATCAACGGACAAAAAGAGATACGAACCACCCATTTCTAATAAAACACTTCGGACCGAAATCGCCGTCATTGGCGATCAACAGATTGTCGGTTTTCCGTGACGGATTGTTCGAGGAAACCAAGGCTTTACATCTCAACTCTATACGTCTTAAGTTATACGGCCAGCTATTCTGTACCGGCCTTTAAGATGAAGGTATTCATCAGAGCGCGAATGCGTACGAGGCAGAATGAACATCTAACATCTCTATGTAGACGTGCAACCGAGAACCGAAACACGCAAACTGTTTCGGTCCGGTCGACAAACGGCTGGGGGGAGTTCGAAAGTTATCCGTTGCGAATCGGTTTTTCAAAAGGAATTTAATGTTGACGCATCATATGCCTCGCTTGTATTTGTATTTTACAAGCTAGGAATTAGGCTTGAAATATGGCTTGGAATAACGAAAAAGCTTTATTAAAGAAAATGAGGATCGTTCCATTCTGTAGAAAAAAGATCACAAATTATTATAAATATTGCGATTATATTATACTTCGGTACATTTTACTGGTCCAACAGCTTTTTTTTTCTTTTTGAATAAACCAGCTGTTATTATGAATGCAGCACTGCCACTATCAAATTATCGTCGTGAGCCATATTCCATATTCTACTAGTCAGAAAATGCGTCACACATGGATGGATTGTTGCAGCGTTTGTTGCCTCGGCCTCCTTTCATTCGTAGGGCAAGGAGGAGATGATACGCACCTACACGAAGCATTCGTTTTGTCTCGTACGCAGCGTTACCATATTTTTTTTAGGGGATCTACTAAATTACCAGGCAAAAATCTACCAAAATCTACTTAAATATATTCCATATATGTATCGGGGAGCCGATAGAGAAAAAGGCACTCTAAACATTATGGCTAACACCAAAGCGTTAACATTGAGTGTCAATCCGAGTTTTGGTCAGAGAGTAGGAATAGAATAGAGGAGTAATGAAGTGGGCGTGAAATCTGGCCCCGAGACAAATGTGTTTACCCACTTACGAAAATGGCAAAAACACGAAACAACCGCATCGATAGTATCCGACGAGAAATGGGAGAATAGTTCCGCCGTCGCCCCGCAGCCAAGGTGTAGTATATTAGATGATGCTACAAGACCCGTACGAATGGCTTCATAAGTGTTTAGTCGTGTACAATGCAATAGATGGCAGGACATCTCGTCGTTACTTACGCATAGAAATATTAGAAATACAGTTTACATACATACGATTTTTTTTTTATTTATATTTAAAGAGCCCTTTAGTTCGTTCTTTTTGTCTTAGTTTTTCCGTTTAGTTGTGTATATGCAACACTACATGCATCAAAGGAAATCCGTCTATCTATGCCTCAGACCTATGCCTAGGTAATTGTAGGGGGGGTATATTCCGAGCGCCATCTACTGAATTAGATAGAACCCAAACACCGTCGATTAACATGGCAAGTGCCGTGTGTCGGACCACCTAATATACTACACCGTGCTCGCAACTCCATATATTCAATTTATGTAGTATACCAAACAATTCAATTAGCGGCATATACGGATTATATTTCTAGTCTATTCCAATTCTCTGGTTTTGGCAGAGAGTTTTTGGGTATAGGCAACTGGCATTACACGTTCCTATATAATTGGTAGTATATAAAAGTTATAATATTTTAATTACTTCTTGATAACATAAAGCATTGCCTTCATTGCTACTATAGTGCATTTAAATCAACAAAAAAAAATTATCAAAATCTACCGAAATCTTCTAACTATTATTTACCTATTGAAAATTCACATTGAATAGTGAAAATCTACTAAAAAAGTAGAAATCTACCAAATGTGGTAACGCTGCTCGTACGCGTTCGTGCTCTGTTGTCAAGTCACATGACGAATTGGGCAACTATGTAACAATCTGTCAATCTGTGTTGTCTAATAAAATCTTATTCATCATGTCCTCTTCCAAATGTAAACAGCAAAAATTATAAGCTGATAGTGAAGCAATGTGATTACGTTTTTTATGTCCATATCCCAATATTATCATGAAAATATTAGAAATATAATTCATAAAACGGAAAAGAAGGTTGTCAATAATTGTTTTAAACGTGAGTGCTAATTTGGGTTATCCACCATTTCTGTTTATTCTAATTTTTTTCTTGGAATAATTTGTGTCATCATGTTAAAGTTTTTTTAAAAGATCTCGATCAGTATTTATTATATACGTGTCCTGTTGATAACTAATTGCTGAAGATTAGCGTAAGATATTGGAGGCTATATTAAGGTTATGTTGTTAGTTTGCTACGCTATGAATTTTCTTCAGTGGAAAAATTAATACAGGAACAGTTTTAACATCTGGATTAATCTGTGCGTACATCCTGTTCTGACAACCCCAACAAAATTTTTTGAAGTGGTTTTTGTTGATTTGCAATAATTTTTATTAATTATCCCTAGGCATCTTAGACCTGGATAAAATGGAATTGTCGCACAGTTTAACGCTTAATGAGGAGGCATTAGCTCAAATAGGGGAAGCAAAAAGACCAGTTTTTATATTTGAATGGCTTAGATTCTTGGATAAAGTCCTAGTAGCTGCACAAAAGGTAAATGTTTCCTATCTTTGGCATTCACTGTTTTATGTAATTGTATTTTCAGAATGACATTAAGGGTTGCCAAAAGCAATTGGTACAGCAGCTTATGAATCACATTCAAGAGTCTCCCGGTCCGCCAACCAGAAAATTGATAGCTCGATGTCTTGCCACTTTATTTTCCGTTGGAGACACTTTTTTGTTATTCGATACAGTTAATAAATGTAATGATATTTTGAAAAATAAGGATGATTCACCAAGTTTCCTACCAACAAGACTGTAAGTATTTGTTTATGTATTATATTATAATGATGTAATTTATTATAATGTTACGAAGGTGACATAGTTTAAGTTTAACTTTAAAATGGCTATTATATATAATTGCAACTTTATAATGGCAATTATATATAATTGAAACTTTAAACTTCAAATTATAAATAATTCCAATTTTTAATTTGCATTTCTTCTACGCCTTCTTATAATGTATCTCGTTTCGAGTTAATCCCATGAAACAAATTGTATATAACCTTTTAGGGCTGCTATTTGTTGTGTTGGTACAATGTATGAAAAATTAGGAAGGTTGATGGGGAGATCATATGAAGAAACGGTCCACATTCTTATAAGATCTCTGAGAAATGCTGAATCACAAACTAGAATTGAAATAATGTTGACGTTAGAAAAAGTTTGTGCTGGAATGGGAAATGTCATATCAAATGTACATAAGGACATATATAAAGCTGCACGACACTGTCTTATTGATAGAGTAATGGCTGTAAGATGTGCATCAACTAGATGTTTACTTGAAATGCTAAATCATGCTCCATTTTTGTATACCACAGAGCTAGAAAGCTTGGCGACTCTGTGCTTCAGGGCGTTTGATGGGTCAAATTATGAGGTGCGCTGTGCTGTTGCTAAACTTTTAGGTGCACTAATAGCAATGACTCAACAAAATCCGAATACTGGAAAAAATTGTAAGGAGTATTCACATCTGTTACATTATTTTGATAATAATTTTTTTGCTTCTAGCTCAACAACAACAAAAAGGGTTAAAATTAGTGTCACTTGATGAAGCATTAGGCATTTTAATGTCTGGTTTTTTAAGAGGAGGGGTTGGGTTTTTGAAAGGAACTGGTGAAATAATCAAGGGTAGCTCAGGGGTCAATAGAGAAGTCCGAGTTGGTGTAACGCACGTATGTATTTGCATAATTTTCAATAAATAAATGCTTAGTACTTTTTCCTTTTTAATTTCAGGGTTATGTTACATTTGTTCAAATCTTGGGCAGTGTGTGGTTAGAAAAAAATATGAAGACGTTCCTCAACCACATTCTGTATTTGGTAGCGAATCCAAAAGCTGCATCTTCCCATGTAGATGCCGTATATTCGAGAAAGTGTATTAATTTTATTTTACGTAGCGTTTTTGGAAAAATGTTGGGTGAGAAAGCACAGACATCTGCATGTAAAGAAATAGCTCAGATAATAGTAAAAGAAATGACCTCGATAGACTTTAATCCGGAAAATGCTAAAGAATTCAATCAAGAAACGTTATTTAGTCAGCATTTACTTGTATGTGCTTTACAAGAAATTGGAAGTTTGGTTTTAAGTCTCGGAACGACCGCTCATGATTTAATTACGGATCAGTCGTTGAGTAAGTAACAGAGAATGTTGGTAATAATTAAGTAATTTATTTGTGTTTGTTTACAGATCTAATAGATGTAACAGTGAGCGTTCTGATTCATCCATGCCAAGCCGCTAGATTAGCAGCTGCTTGGTGCCTTCGCTGTATTTGTGTTGCAGTACCTAGTCAAATATCTCCTCTAATAGATCGATGTGTCAACGGAATAGAACAGTATAGAACCTCCCCAGAAGCCATATCAGGGTACAGTTCGGCTTTAGCAGCCGTTTTAGGAGGTGTCAAATTGTCACCACTTGGTGTACCACACATGAAAGGCAAAATTATTTTTAATACTGCAGAGGAGCTTCTGAGAAGTGCCAGCCAAAACAGCCGGCTGTCTTTAAATAGAACTCATGCTGGTTGGTTACTTATCGGTGCTATAATGACGTTAGGAATACCAGTTGTTAGAGGACTGTTGCCAAGAATGTTGTTACTGTGGAGGAATTCTTTCCCAAGATCAGCAAAGGAACTAGAGTCGGAGAAAGCCCGTGGGGATGTATTCACTTGGCAAGTCACCCTTGAAGGCAGAGCAGGAGCACTATCTGCGATGCATAGTTTTCTCCAAAATTGTCCGGAATTGGTAAACGAAGATACTAACAGGAGACTGCTTACTCCAATTGAATCAGCCCTTGCTATGCTTACGAAGTGAGTAATGAGGAATTTTATTTACATTTAAGTTATAAAAACAAATGTGCAGTCAAATATATGCTATGAAAGACTATTTCCTATAAAAGGAAATAAATTCATTGCCACCGATCAAGGTGCACAATGTGCATTTCCAAAAAGATTGAAAATCATGTGCTATAACCTGGGACATACTATATCTTGAATCGGAAAATGCAAAATAAAATCTGATTGTTGATAAGCCCCCAGAAGGCAGATTAATCCTAGAGAAAGGATTCTAGTTCAGAGTCGTGTGTATCGCCAGCCGCAAACTAGTTTTGAGCTTGTTGGCTCTCATTAGTACGACATAGGTGCATACCCAACAACTCTGTACTGTTCCTCTAGTTTATCAAATTACAGAGGAGAGGAGTTCATAACTTGCTGAATAGCACCATCTGCTGGCGACTTATTGTAATCAAACTTGGTGAAATACCAGGACTAGGTTATATCAATAAAATATAAAACCAGCTGCAGAGGGATTCATTATTAACGTTCAGTATATTTTAATTTGGTGGGTCCAAAGGTCGCTTCGCAGTTTGAACTGAGAATGTATTGAATGGATCAGAAATGCCAGTGGCCCTCAAACAGTTCGCGTATGATAACTGTGACGTGGTCGCTAATTAAATATAAAAATATTAAAGGTGTTATGAAATGTTAAGAAGTATTTATTAATTTACTAACTTTATTGTTTTGTTGTAATTTTGATAACAAATGAAACTGATATAAAAAATGAATTGCCTAATTCAGTCAATAACAATATTAATTATTAGAAAAATAATAATAATCAAAAAGTAATATCATTCGAAAACTAGTATTGTTACAGTCCATCAAGAACCCCAGGAGCTATAGGCATTTCTTGCCAGAAAAAGAGAGGATGGTAATATTAGTGGGGGAAAGGATATTGGTAAAATAAAATATTTTGTGTAATAACAAAAATAATTATGAAATCTCCATTAGAAGTAACGACAGTAAGTTGTTCTTCTTTTAACGGAAACGAACAAAATTTCAGGTTGAGAAAATAAATACTAAAAAATAAAATAAATAAAAATTCTTGGATGATAAATAACAAATTTATTTATTTATAAAAAAGGTCACAAAACAGAATAACAAATTCCAATAACAGGGTAACGCCTTTACATAAATTAACGTGTACACGTGTTTAAAATAAAAATAAAATTTAAAAATCATCCAAGCTACGAGCTACCTAAAATCTGACAAAAAAGAAAAAAGGATAACTGAGAAGAAGAACAAATATATAATATTCACGTGTATACACATATATACGTACATACAAGGAGAACAGCAAGCGGACGCACTCCTCCGAGGGTGCGTTAACAGAGCCCATAAAACGAGCCCACCAACACGCCTCCAGAGGAGCACGCCAACCCACCAGTCACCCCGCATGCACATATACACAAATGCTATGCAAATACGAATATATAAAAAACAAATTCGCAATATTCATTTGAAACTTTCCATGTGTACACCACCATTTGGAGGTGTTCATCCAGAAAATGTCTCTACAACTCAATCTTACATGACCTAGGGAAGAAGCTGAAATGGTATCTAATCAGATATTAACTATTAACTAAACACCATAATAGCTTCACGCCTGACATGATACAATGATTTGCAAAGTATATATATCAATATGGCTAAAATATTTATTATAATTTTTTGAAGCAGAAAAATAGCCGAGTTATTAGCATAATTGGTTGAGTGTGATTTTAAATAAAATAGATTATTTGTACAAGTGACACATTGCTTTACATTAAAATAAAAATGTCCAGTGATAATACTTGAGTCTACCATATTATTAAAAACTTTAAATAGGAACAAAATATATGCTATGGTCCTTCTAGAAGACAGTTTTAATATTCTGTACTGTTTAAGTATCATTTCATATAGTGTGTGCTATCTATATATAAAAAAAAAAATTAAAGTATTTAAATATAAATATAGAGAATATAGAGGGTGTGCATATGTATCATGGATTGTTGTCGTTCATGTTGTGCTTATGTCATTAATATATTCCCACAAGGGTATTTTCTGCGTCTAGGTGCCGGTTGGTTTCTTGTTTTGCTATTATTATTATTTTTACAAAAAGCCAGTCGCCCTACTCTGTGGCTCCGACCCTCACTGAGGGAAGCTGGTAATAAATACCAATAGCCACTCCCCACGCCTGTGGGGTGAGTGGCTACCAGGTCCATGAATCATGTGCCCTGAGTAGACGCAATGAACCGAGGATGACAGCCTTCTGCATTTTGCCGGCTAAGATCTCTGCCGAATTTCGGCATGCCGGTATGATTTTTAATTCTGAAAGCAGTATCTTCTCGTTCCACTGAGGGTTCCTATAATCAGTATCATTATTTTAACAGAATGGTCTGGATAAAGCCTGCGGAGTTGGAAGAGTAAATCTCGATATTTTGTCAGTTTTTCCTCCTCTCTCAAGATAATGTTGCTCTCAGTGGGGGCTGAGAACTCCACGACATAAATTGTTTTGAGTTGGTGGTCGGTGTCAGAGGCTTGTTGGCTTGTATTTGCCTGACGGTGGGAAACGAGTAGTTCCAATAAATTAGACACTTCTCATTCCCCACAATGGACTCAATATCTCCCGGAGTGTAAGGCAGCACTGGTATTCCGTCTATCCTATACGAGTGCCTTAGATGATAGTAAACCACTTGTAATGCTATGTCATGTCTAGGAAATAGGCCGAGACTGTCTATGTCGGGCAAGACAACAGTAAGTGGCTTACAGTCCCCGGCGCCCTACGGCAAGCCCTGCAGCTGACATCAGGGACCTCCATACCCATGGCATGACTTTGATAGACAAGGGTGTTAAATACACCATCCTGACAAGCCATTATGAGCCAAGCTGACCTTAAAAAAGCGAAGGTCAACCTTTCGGATAAGCCGAGGTCTTCTATATTTTTATAGAAGACTCCGTGCAATGACTTATCCTTACGGAGCTGCAGAAGGATGTTGTGTTCTGCAGAACGGGTTCCAACTCGGTGACAGAGTCAGGGTTTACCTGCTCGACGTCAAAGATGAGACCAAGTTCATCAGCTGCTCTCCATGCTGCCTTAAAGAGAAAAGCTCCTACCTCTGCATTTTCATGGATTCGGACCATGCAGAGAAAGGGATCCGAACTCCTGATGACCTTACATGCGCCACCCAGAACCATCCTGCTATGGAGATTTTCCAAGCTCAAGAGTCCACGGTCCCCCCGATGTTGTGTGAGATATAACCATGGAACTGACGATTTAGAATGCAAGCTCCGATTGAGATGCATCTTCTTGCGGGTTACTACATCAAGTTGACGCAGCTGTTCTGTAGTCCACTTCACTACTCCGAAAGAGTAGAGAAGGATAGGAACGGCAAGCATATTTGTAGCAGACACCTTGTTCTTCCCCGACAGTTCTAAAGACCAGATGAGTAGGTGCTGATACTTGCCGTGGAGAGCGTTTTTCAATACACTCATTTCTTGGGTTGAGTATTGCTCGACACCCAAGTAAGGGTACAACTCTCCGGTATCATGGCGTCGTCCTCTCTTGAGATGAATCTGTGCGCATTTGTCCAACCCGAACCAACAGCCGGCGTGCACTCCTGTACCACCCTGAGGGATTGTTGGAGATCCCTTTCTGGGTTATCCATATAAAATAGATGGATGACCTTATGCCTCCTATCGCCGGGGGTACCGCAGTTGTAACCACGGGTTTTCCGGAGCGAGACGGATAATGGCAGTAGTGAGATGCAAAACATATCCAGAATGTTTGTTAAATTTAAGCTCATTATTAATTATCAGTCCTAAATATTTACACTCGTTTACATATTGCAAATATTCACCAAATAGTTGTAGCTTATTAATGTTTTGAACATCATTTTTATTAAATAACATCATTTTAGTTTTTTGTGTATTTACATGTTAGATACTAACCATTTCTCTAACTTTAATAATTCAGCTTGCATTTTTACCAACACCTCTTCTATTCCTTCACCATACACTGTAATAGCCGTGTCATCAGCAAACAAATTTATTATGGTATCTGGATCCAAACATGACATTATATTATTATATTATTTACATATAATATAAACAATAGCGGCCTTAAAACTGTTCCCTGAGACACTCCAAATTTAACTACTTTCTTACTAGAAATAATGTCTCCTATTTTAGTTTGTTGGTAACGATCCGTTAAATAACTTGTCAGCCACTTATTAGCGTTATCAGTTATTCCATACTTTCTTAGTTTTACTATCAAAAGATCCCTGTTAATGGTCCCAGAAGCCCTTTCGATCGATGAGAGGTTCTGCGTACACTGCATGGAGTCCTGTGTGACACATCTGTCGATCAGCAGGTTGTCCTTGCAGCCAGCGACACCTTTCTTCGACTCTCTTTGTTCATATATCCATTCGCAAATCGGTTCAACTGTGTGGAGCACCCGCATGTACAAAATGCGTGTAAACACCTTGTAACATGCGTTTAGATAGCTTATCGGTTAAAGAACATTTATTATTATTATTATTATTGAAATCGTATGTGCAACATTAGTTCACACACACGCCAATTTAAATTATACTAGATTTTACTACAAAATACCATAAATTCACTATTTCCTATGGAATAAATAAATTCATTACCATCAAGGTGCACATTTGAGTTAATAATCTTTCAAATAACTTTGCAAATATAAATTTTCTTGAACCCATATATGTTGATCTAAACGAAAAGATATTTACGCTCATTATTTTTTAGTATTTCTGGCATACTAAAAACGTACGGACAACAGTTAAAGGCGCCAGCTGCCATGGTGAGACTTCGACTGTGCGAAACTCTTCTGCTTCTCCACCCTCAGTGTTATGAAAGTAAGATATAGAAGCTCCTTTTTGTTTACGGTGATATCATTACACTCTTTCTTAGATTCCTATACTCATTTGTTGAGAATGTTGGTGGCAGAGTTCACTTTGACTGAAAATCCAGCAAATACCACCACGTCACAACTTCGTACTGTATGCCATGCTGATGATTCTGTAATTTTGGGCACTTGGTTGCAGGAGACTGATCATAGAACTATTGAGGATCAGGTATGGTTGATTTGTTCTTTATTAAGTGTAAATAATAATGCTTTATGTTCTTGTATCTACTTTTCTTCTTAACAAAGGGTAGACATAGCCTCTTACTAATTGGAAAAATCCCACTTTTAAAATTATGGTAAGCCACAAGTCTGATTCAATGTACCATTTGTCAACTTAACGATTAGAGTCCGGAAGAGTGAAGGGTCACCATATTAAATTTTGAATTTAATCTCAAAGTATTGATTGTTACCTAGAAAATAGAATGTTTTGAGTAGTGGCACGTTATCTTATGGCCCCCTATTTGTGAGTGCCCCAAAGCAGTCTTATCTTTTATAAATTCATTACTGTAGTAAGAATATCTTTAAATGTGGAGATAAAGGCAATACAAAAATTCCCAGGGGCTCCAAATTGACCATATGTTCGTAATTTTTGGCATCGCTTTCAGCATCTAGATAAAATATATTGAATTATGACAATTTTACTTGGTTTCTTCAGAAAAATAATCTTCATTCATATTATTGGCTTCGTCGAATGGGAAATGTAATAAAATTGTCAAGTGTGACATACCTTTGAATTTATGATTTAAAATGCTTTGAGAATTTCAAATTGTGGTTGAGTGATGGAATAGCTAAAGCTAAACTCCTCCAGGATGGTAATCTAAGTAAAGCGAAAAGAAATAACTAAATACAAGAGATAGGTCGGAATTTAAAAAAGTAATGTTGATGGTGGCCCTGATGAGATGAAACGTCATAAAAAAATATTCCTATAGAGTTTTTAAATATTTTTTATAATAACAGCGGTAGGTTAAAAAAAAGAAAACGAGCTATTTCGGATTTTCAGTTTCTATAGCCCATTTATTGGCCTTCAAAATACGAATCTTTTTTCCCATATAACTAACTTTGTGACTGTTATGGTTTGTGAGATATCAATACTGTTTAATATAAAAAGTAGCCACCATACATATATCCTCCGATAAGTTTTATTTATTTACAAAACTAACAATCCTATCGACTTGAATCTCAAAATTTTACTTATTCATACCCTAAGTGAGTGGTAAAATAAATCAAATCTATTCGATTTTTTTGGATCTATTTTATCTCAACTATTGTGGCTTACCGCTGTGGCTCCTATGAAGTGTGAGGTTTTGTTCTAAAAAATGGACAATCTAGTCTTCCGTTTTACGTAACTCAACTATATGTTTCAATAGTATTTTGGGAATTTGTGAATGCATTTAACTCTCAAAAATATTTGCACAGATGTACATAACAAATCTAACACTGCTATTCATGTTTAAAAGTACTGAAATGTTTTGTTGAAAATGTGGCTTAAAGGTTCGTTTGTTATTAATATTTTGTGCATTAATTAGTTTCAGTAAAATGTGACAAGAGTATATTATCACATTTGTTAAGTTTCATTTTTGATAGAGTGCACTAGCAAAGTCAAGAAACGTAGTTTTGGGACCCAAGGGCACTTTTTGGTCAAAATATGTGACCTAGCCAGAATTTTTACCCGGGCAGTACTTATTCTTCGCAAATATGAAAATGAAGAATATTATGTAGAATACAGCTTTCAGTGCCGTTGTCCAATGAAGTAGTTTCACCCGGGATTTGCCGTGATCATATCGCTAATCATACTGTCATCATTCTAGAATTTTAGAGATTGATGTTGTGTTCTACTCCTCGGTGTATACTTGATGCTGCTTTGTTTTGTTGCTTATTGATCATGGTTCATTGACTGTTTAAACCATTGGTACTATTGCGGCAAATTTTATAGTAATTATAATAATAATTTTATTTTCTCTTGGACCAGTACAAAATAGTACAAAAGAGGCATAGGATTCGTCAAAAGGTAAAATCCACTGTAAGTGAATCCACATGCTAAATATTAGATATACAAGTAACATAAAATTCATTCCTGAACGTGGAAAAGATCGTAAATATTATAAAATTAAGAGACTAAATACTAAACACTAAAATAAAATATACATAAAACAATCTATACACACTTATATACATGCAGGTATTGAATAGGTAGAATATAGCTATCGAATAAAATGATATTAATTAAGAATATACACCTTTACTAAAATATTCATCAAGAATGTAAAAACAATTTTCCATTAGGAAATTTGAGACATTCTTTTTATAAAGCTTAATATTTGTGATATTTTTTAGATTTAGAGGTAATTTATTAAATATCCTGACACTCGTATAATACGGACTTTTTTCATAGGTTGTTAACTGATGAAGGGGAACTAATAAGTCACTACCTCTGCGTGTGGAATAGCTGTGGAAAATTTGGTTTTCCTGAATTTGTCCATATTTTGCTTTACATAAAGTAGAATTTTTAAAATACATATACATGACAAGGTAAGAAGTTTTAGATTTCTAAATATATTTCTACACAATGTCCTTCGAGGGACACCAACCATGTTTCTAATGACCCCTTTCTGAATTCTAAAAACTCTACAACTATGACTAGATGATCTCCATAAAATGATTCCGTAGAATAATTTTGACACAAATTGAGAAAATTAATAGGTTCTAACAATGCACTCATTTGTAAATTTTCTTAAACGATATATTGCATACCTTTGAAAGTTTGTTACATAAATTGTTGCTATGCGTTTCCCAGTTTAAAGAATTGTCAAGGTGCGTATACCCAAGCATTTCACATCAGTTATTTGTACTGAGTTTCCATTGATTTTTAACAATTGACTTTCATTAATATGATTATTTCTCAGTGTGAAATTAATAAAAACTGTTGTTGATGGATTTAAATACAATTTATTTTGTTGAAACCAGGCTACAAATTTATTTAACCTTAGTTGTGCTATTTTCATTACATCAGAAAGTGACCAATCAGTACACAAGCAACTATTATCATCAGCATACATAACTAGTGAATCAGATTCATCAATGCCTGGAAAATCATTTACAAAGAGAATAAACAATAAGGGTCCAAGGACTGATCCTTGTGGCACCCCAGATTTTATTTCCAAGGTTTCTGACCTTACGTTGTTGATGTTAGCAAACTGTTGTCTTTTTGAAAAATAAGACGATATCCAACTGTATATTTTTCCTCTTAGACCATACTTGTATAGTTGATGAGCATGATTGACATTGTCAAAAGCTTTACTCAAATCCATAAAATACCAAAAGTTTTACTAGCATTATTTAGATTTTCATAAATTTTTTGCAAAAATTCTAGAACTGCAGTTTGCGTGGACATTTTGTTCCTAAAGCCGTGTTGTTGTACAGTAGTTAAAATATTATATTTTGTTGTAAAGGGAATTATTTTCTCATAAATAATTTTTTCTTTGATTTTGAATATACAAGTGGAAGGAAGTGAAATAGGTCGGTAATTTTCAAGACATGTTACATCTCTCTCTTTGTATATTGGAATTATGCATGCTGTTTTCAACACCTTCGGAAATAAACTTTCTTCTAATAGTGGAGTCAAATTAGCTCAGAAATGCACTATGTTTCGGAATAATTACAGGCAGTGGATTTCCTTGAAACTTTTTTGATAGGCACTTGAAATAGTTTAAAATAAAAAAAATATTAGGACACTGAAAAAGATTATAATGCTGAAAAATAAAAATGGCTGATCCAATATGGCCGACTTTATGTAAAATATTTCCTAAAAAATGACGTAGCTCGAAGAATTTCAAACAAATTTCGTTTAAATTAATATTATTGGTGATTTTGAGGTCACTGAAAAAGAATATGATCTTAAAAATTAGAAAATCAAAAAGGCTGATTGAATATGGCCGACTTTTGGTACAATATTTCATAAAAAATGAATTTTAAATAAATATCGTTCGATTGAACATATAGTTCATTAATAAGTTTTTTTACCATAAAATTTAAATTTTTTTCTCAGTTATTTACGGCATTCTCGCATATCAATTACTAATTATTAAAATAAATATTAATTTCTGTAGTTTACAGTTTTTTCCAGTTTTAACAACTTTTATCCGTTAATGTCAGTTATTTTCGTAATGTTTTTTTGGCATAAGCACTTTTTGAATCTCACGTGTAAATGTGCTTTGCGACAAATTGTTAAAAATTATTAAAAACCGTAAATAACTGTTATTAATAATAGTAACAGCTATTTACATTTTAAAATACAGATATTTACATTTTAAAGTTTCCTAAAGTACGGAATTGTTTTTTTTTTTTGAGTGTAACCTAAAATGTCAACATAAATTTATCTTAAAATTCAATAAAGTAATTTATACTCATAACTTACTTCGGGCCGGTTTGTCAATACAGGGTTAACACTTAAGTATATGATAGGATATGGAATAGGGATCTCAGCCATCTTAGAGCTGAGACTAGGAAAGCTTTTAACAGAACTAAAAGCACTGTAAACTAGGAGGACTACAGAAAAGCCCTTACGGAGTACAACACAAAGTTGAGAAGGTCTAAAAGAAGATCATGGAGACGGTTCTGCGAAGGGATAGATGAACTGGCCCCAGCAGACCGCCTACAAAAAGTCCTTGCAAAAGACCACTCAAGTGCAATAGGGCTACTCAAAAAGCCCGATGGTAAGCGCACCGAGAGTCAGCAGGAAAACATAAGGGTGCTTTTAGAACTCATTTCCCAGGCTCTCGCATAATTCAGGGTGAATTTCTACAGGACTACCTGGATGAGGATGCTCATCATCCTACCAGAGAAGGAAGACGCCTGGCTAGAAAAATATTCACCCACAACAGAATAAAATGGGCGGTATCAACCTTTTAAATCACCTTGCAGAGATGGTATCTACCCTGCCCTACTTCAATACGGAATTGAGGAGCTTGTCCCATGCCGAGAAGTATATTTATAGCAAGCTATACACTGGGGTATATTCCCCAAGCTTGGAGGGAAGTTAATGTGGCATTTATTCCGAAAATAGGCAGACGTGCACCAGACGAGCCTAAGTCGTACCGCCCCATTAGCTTAAACTCATTTCTCTTAAAAACAATGGAGAAACTTTTAGATCAACACATTAGAAGCGAAATCCTTACAGGAATACCGCTTCACGCAAAACAATTTGCCTATAAACCTGGCAAATCAACAATAAATGCTCCACATTGCCTGGTTCAAGGCATTGAAAAGACAGTGTGCTTTCGTAGATATAGAGGGTGCTTTTGACAACATCTCCTATGAATCCATACAAAAAACCGCGGAGAAAAGGGGAATACAGTCACAATTAAATGGATACAATCCATGCTCAAAAGCAGAATTATTACCACAAGTGTGAGGGATGAGTCGGCTACGGTGACTGCAGTCAGGGGTTGTCCACAAGGTGGAGTCCTATCACCCTTGCTGTGGTCAATAGTGGTCGATGATCTCCTACATAAAATGAGTAATTCAGGCTTTAACGTCCAGGGATATGCAGATGACCTGGTCGTCACTGTGAGATGCAAAAATGAGGTCATGATTTTCAACCTCATGCAAATTGCCTTAAATATAATATCCAAATGGTGCTCTTCAGAGGGGCTCAATGTCAATCCGAGCAAAACAACTATTGTTCCATTCACTAAAAGGAGAAGACTCGATCTTAGAACTCCTGTACTGAATGGAACGATTTATTATCGTTCCATTCAGTCAGTCAAGTATCTAGGAGTAATCCTGGATCAAAAACTTACCTGTAACTCACATCTGGAAAGGACTCTTACTAAAGCAACAGCGGCAATATGGATGTGCCGTATGTTATTTGTTAAGACTTGGGGTCTAAGACCGAAAATGACACATTGGTCTTATCTTTCGGTTGTCAGACCTATGGTAACTTACGCATCATGCGTATGGTGGCTAAAAACAGAGGAAAAAACAGCACAGGGAAAGTTGCAGAAACTGCAACGCCTTGCCTGTTTAGAGACTACAGGAGCAATGCACTTGTGTCTCACAGCAGCTATGGAGGCTATGCTTGACCTACTTCCCTTGCACTTACACGTAAGGAAGGAGGCGGCACTCAGTGCCTTACGACTGCACCAGGCACATAAATTTAAACGAGGCGATCTGGTTGGTCACTTAAGGATTCTGGAGTTAATCCATTTGAAGTCCATGACCAAACCCACTGACACAATACCAGTCAAACAAGACTGACTGCCCGTTTGACATGCTAATTGAAAGTTGTCAGATGAGCAAGATGGAGTCACTTATCTGGTACACAGATGGATCTAAGATGGCTGAAGGGGTAGGAGTGGGAGTAGCAGGGCCGAACTGTAGGTTATCCAAAGCCCTCGGAACACCCCAACAATCTTTCATGCAGAAATTTATGCCATAGATCTGTGTGCCCAGGTATGCCTAAATAAAGGCATCTGAAGGACAAAGATCTATATACTATCAGATAGCCAGGCAGCATTAAAGGCTCTAAGGTCCTATACCTTTGAATCTAAAATTGCCTGGGAATGTAGACAATCCCTGAAGCAACTGGCTAATAACAACAAGGTTACCTTGATGTGGGTGCGAGGGAATGAGGGAGTACAAGGAAATGAGTTTGCTGATAGCTTTGCAAAAAAGAAGCTGAAGCACCGTTCATTGGACTCGAACCGTTTTGTGGCCTAACCAAGGGACATATAGCGGAGATCGAAGAATGGGAAAAGTATCAGAAAAAGTCCTACTGGAGGAATACTCCAGGCCAAAGACAAGCGAAATAGTTTATAACTTATTCGACAAAGAATGCCACAAGGCTTCTTGAACTTGAAAAGTCCGAATTAAGGCTAATCACAGGCCTTCTAACCGGCCACTGCCACTTGAGATATCATCTCAAGAATATGGGCAAGGCAGTAGATAATAAATGCAGATATTGTGATACTGCAATTGGAACTGCGGAACACATACTTTGCGAATGCAAGGTGTTAGTCCGCACCAGGCTGAAATTCCTAGAACAGGTGGAATTAATGCCTGAAGACATAGGGAAATTAGCTCCCAGGAAAATCACAAGCTTTGTAAAAAGTCTGGGAATCCTGGATAACCACTAGATGTAGGATAAATCATAAAAGATCTTTTAGGTCGAAGTGATAAGGCTGTTCGAAGCCAAACGACCCCATAATACAATCTACAATCTAACTATAGGATAAATGTCAAACGAAACAACTGGTATCTATTGTTTTGTTTGGTAGTTATCCTTTGGTTACGAGTTAACCTTGCATCGATAAACCGGTCCTTAGACATGTACACCTATCAGTCAACAATAATTGTCACTATTCTAATTATTCAAACAAAATAATATTAAAATAAAAACGAAACAAAAAGTAAAGATCATGTTGACAATACAAGATAATCTATGAAAACGTGGCCCACTACTTTTTAACAATTATCCCATATCTGTATATATATACACACAGCAACATTCGGCAGGCCTACAGCTGCACAGACCTCCTTTTATAATATATCTCTCTCAGATATATTTATTGAGTGATGGTAACATAGCGAAACAATATTTTGACTGTGGTTTTACTATTTAAAACAGGAAAACTATCTTAACAACATAAAAATTGCGTCAATTTATTGTAAAAAAAATTTTTTTAAATAAAAATTATAAAGATTTATATTAACTCAATTTTCGTTAATTTTGGAATATTATTTTTTATTTTGTACATTTGTTTTATAAAAGAGAGCCTAAATTTAATTTTTAAGATATAACGACTCTAAAGAACACATTTCAAGTTTAATAAAACGCACCTTTAAAGTTTTAATAGCATATTTTAAACTGAGGTAATAGATCGTTAAAATTAGTCATAAAAATTGAAATTTGGGACTTTTTTTCAAATTTTCCAATATTTCCTGTATATTAAAAATTTTTTAAATTTTTTTCACATCATACATCTTTTTGTTTATTACTTTAAGAGTAAACTGTGAAAATTTCAAATCTTTATCTTAAAAATTTTAATGGCATAGCTTTAACGGATTTTGTAGAAAAACTCACTATGGTTAAACTTCATACATATTGATACAATGTTTTTCAAGTTTAAATATAGAATCCAATACCTAATATCCTCTACACAATTTTGGATTGTACAATTCCATCGATTAGTTAAAAAGTTATAGCGCCTGAGCCCGCGCGCTTCTCGCACGCTGCACATATATGCCTCCGTGGCATATGTTCGGACATTAAAAAAAAAATTCTACGGCCTACAATTTTGATTTTACAATAATACTTTCCATATCATTTTTATGTAAAATTTTCCGTTCTTTCAAATGGCGATAATAGTTTTTTTATAAAAATTTTTAATAAGAAATTTTTTTTAAAAATTGGTATTTTGCAACTAATTTGTTAAATAAAAATTAAGCAGGCACTCTTTTGTTGATAACTTTTTATATGTTGTTCGTAACATACTCACGAATGTACAGTAAAAACTTATCGCTTACCGGAATTTTTACGAAGTGAAAACCTATTTTGACTCCACTATAAAGATTTATTTATTAAGTACGTTAAGGGCTTAACAATAAAGTGAACTATGTGCTGTAAAATATTTGAGTTTATGAGGTCATCTCCAGATGAAAGAGATTTTTTTAAACTATGTATACAATTGTAGACTGCTGTTTCAGACACAGGTTCAAGATACATTGTGGGAAATATTTTTCCAAGATTTAATTGAAATTGCTCTTTTTCACTAAATACAAATTTATCATTTAATTTTTTTTGGTACATCTATAAAAAAGTTGTTGAAATGGCTGGTCATTATTGTTGGATCATCTGTGATAGATTATCTATTAGAATTTCTTTCACTTTATTATCACTCTTCTTTTTGTTGTTAACAGTATTATTAATTATTTCCCATGTAACGTTGGATTTGTTATTTGTTTCATTATGTATTTTATCATTAGACATTTTTCTTGCAGCTTTAATAACTTTCCTGCAACATTTTTGTATTTCTTGTATGTATAAAATGTTCAACATTTTTAGTTTCAATTGCAATTTTATAAAGAAGTTTTAATTTATTAGATGATATGTGAATACTTTTTGTAAACCATGTGTTTCCTTTTTTTGACATTTTTGATTGTTGTGATAAGGAAAGCTAGGTTTATGTAGTATTTTAAAATGTTGATAAATGCGTCAAAACCAGCATCTACTGTATGAGTATTATATTATTATCGCTAAACTTGGACAAGGTTGGTCTTAACAATGCATAACAGATGAAGTTAGTTGCAGCAAAGGTAGGATTCAAAAATTAAACCGAAAGTGGATAAAAACTTTTAATTTGAGTAGGCCTGTGGGATCCAGCCTGCCAAGTAAAACAACTAGTAATAACCTTGTGGAATATGTGAGGCAGAAACCAGTATTAGGTGTTTGATAGTTCCAGGTGAAGTGAATATATTCTTTTTTTTGGGTTTTTCTACCACATGTACTTCTGAAATTATCATAGAATCAAAAAAATAAGAAAAGCAACCAATGTTTTGGAAAAACAACCTCTACTCCTGTGACATTTGTCAAAGGAACAGTAAAAAAAATATATATATATGTGGTGTTCTTTCGAATTTTAAGTGCATTCTTAATTGTTCATTATTTGGCTGCTTTGAATTTTTAACTAAATCTACGAAAAGGGTGGTAACATCTGAAAACGAATGCCACCCGTCTCAACATTTATTTTTTTCCCAAACAAAGGAAGTAGTACATGTGGATAGAACTTGCCACTGGAAAAATAAGATAGAGAAAACGATAAGATAAACTGCATAAAAAAGTCTATAACTGGAAATTATTTTCAAAGTGCTGTTTTTTAAAATAGAATGCTATAAATATCAGTACATTTTTAGAAGTCTCTTTCTGGACTTCTTTCACTGCTATATTATTATTGATTATATCTGCCAACCATTTGGATGTAGTGATTTTTTGTTGTTGAAATAATTCCATCTGCAGATGCATTCTGAGAAAATCACTAGTCAAAATTATGAATTTTAAGAAACGAATTTGCAAATACCAGTTACGAGACATCTGTGTGATGTTTTTGAATTGAATTTTCTCAATTTTTTCAAATGGAACACCCTGTATATTTTTCGTATACAATCAAGTTGATAAGACTGACTATGTAAATGTTCTTCATGAAGATATGTAAGAAAATCGGAGATGTTACTGGTCCATTTTCGCAATTCAAATCCTTCATTTTTTAATAAATTAATCAATGTAGGTATCAGAAAGTAAAATCTTTGAGGCTTCAGGAAATTCATTTTTCTCATCATGTGCTAACTGAATAAATGTGCGGATAGCCAAAGATGGTCCAGATGCAACACCATAAGTAACGGTATTCATTTAATGTCTCTGAAGGCGAACATCTCCAAAGTATTATTTGAAAGTCTTTATGCGCAGGATTAATTAAAATTTGATGGTACATTTATTTTATGTTGGCGCACAGTGGCCTGAAATGCCGAAAACTGGCCAACTAAGTATTTTTCCCGAGACTGTTAACCCCGGAAATAGTTGTAGTGTTACTACTAGTATCTGGAATGATCACTAATAAGGGTCAGGAGACCCTACCTGGCTCAGGAATTCATTCCGTTTGTGACCTAGAGAGCGTCACTTTGACACTTTCTAGTGCCAAGAAAAACAGCACATATTCAAACGCCTTAGAAAGTGTTCAAATAAAGTTTTTGCAATTTTTCAAGATGGATTCTTCTCTTGAAAGTCGGTAAAATAGAAATATGTAATTCGTCAGTCATTTTTTAATTATGGATATTAGCAAATTAACGATAGAGTCGCTTGTAATTTTGTTGGTTTCTTCATGAAAAGAAGCTATAAAAAAAGCAAAAAGTTATGTCATTGTTAGCCATTGTGCATAAAACCAATTTTTAATTGTTTATTGAACATTTACCAAGAACTTGCTGCGTCTTCTTGCGACTTTGCCTTTCGTGATACTTTTTGTGCGTTGATGCGAGTATGCCCGTAAATCGGAGCACAATGTATTCTGAACTTTTTGAAAATTTTTTGGGCGTTTCAGTCATTTATTTTTTTTTTTAAATCTATTTCGGATTCTTAATCAGCAACCTCAAAAAACGCTATATGACAACTCTCATTTGAATCCAATGAATATTGATGATTTTTGGCACACTCTGTGTTTGATTCATAGCCGCCATTTTGTTTTTTGTTTTTTTGAATCGATTTTGGATTCTTAATCAGCGACACCAGCTTTTCGGCGTTTCAGCCCACTGTGTGGCGGTAAACACAATAGGCAGGTTCGACATTTTTTTATTTTAACTGAAATTAAGAGATTTTATGATTAAAAAATGATAACAAAAAATTTGAGCGCAAAATTTTAAGAATTACGTTCGAAGAATTTTAAAACCAAGGATCGGCGCGAGGCTAGAAAACGTACCTGTGCGCGAGACGCGTGACGTTAGTAGCCACACACACAAGCTTTGGCGTCGCAGGGAGAGTATACGGATTCACGTAAACCGTGGCCTACTTTTGTGTATTTTATTTATTCGTGATCTTATTTCTGTTCATAATCATAACACTAGCTAGCACAAGGCTGCAAGGTTATCGGAAAGCAGATTCGCGAAATTTACCCCATGTGGATGTGCAAATGGTGTATGAGTTTTTGGCTAATAACGCAAATTTAAATGAACCTCAAAGCAGCGGCGTTAAAGTAATCTGGTAAGTATATTAAACTATTATACATCTGCATTTTATTTTGTTTTATTATATTTTATTTTTATTTTTATTTAGCATCACTCTCGCTGTTCGGCAAATCCAACGTGGAATGTATTTTGTTCTTAAGAACAAAATGTCTTTCACAAACTACAAAGGTGAATAATATTTCTGATAAATGATTATTATAGTAACTACATTATTTATATTTATATTCAATAAAATAATTTAATGGAAACTCCACCTACACCATTCCATTCCACATTGGATTTGCCAAACAGCCGAATTGTAAAGAAAATGATAAACGAGCAGGGTTTTTAGGTATTTTTTTTTTTTATTTGTTTATCTTATAAAAAATATTTTATTGGCCAAGTAGAAGTCCTTTCGATTTTCTGACAAGTAATCTAATTTGTTATTCCTATATATATATTAAGTATAAAAAAATTGTCACGAGCCGGCATTATGTTTTAATATTATTAACTTCTAATACAATGAAACAGAGCTGAATCAATTTTTTGGAGAAATTCGAAGAAATACTACCAATTGGTTACAACAAAATAAAATGCAGATGTATAATAGCTTAATAAGTAGTTCAAAGTGAGAAACTGTTGAAGCAACAAGTATTTAACAGCTCTTAATTTTGAAGCTTTTTAAAGTGAGGTATAGTCCAATTTTAAATTAAATATGAGTGCAAACTCTGATATGGAGGATGAAGACATGGAATGGTTGGTCCAGGAGTATAAAAAGAGGAAGCGTAAAAAGAGTAGTACTGCACTAACTACAGATGAGATAAATGAAATTTTAGGAACAATTCAGGCTGCCACCAGTAAAAACACCACACAAAAACAATCAACAACTGATAACCCAGAAAAGAATAAAAACACACATAAAACCACAACAAAAAACTACTCATTAAAAATGAAGGAAGTAATAAACAAATCTTACAAATTCATGTTTTATATCAACACTCCAAACGAATTATCCAGGATACAAATGGTAGACATTTGGAATCAAGAACACTCTAACCCCACAGATGATGTAATACTAAAAACAAAAATGGGTTTTCTCCTCAAATCAAACACCGATAAATATAAATTATTAACAGTTCTCTCAAAGCTGGCGGCATCAAAAAAAATATCACACTATAAAGAAACTCAACAATCTACAACTACACCCCAAGGAACCCCCACTTTGTCATTCTCTGCAATAATTTCAGGTGTTGAATTAGAAATTAAAGATACAGAGGTTAGCGAATACCTAAACCAGCAGAAACTTACACATCGTTACTGTAAAAGAATAACATCCCGCGCTACAAATAAGGAAACGATGCTGTTAAGAATTATAACAGGATGCTCTGCCATACCAAACGTTATTAAATAATGGACTGTTTTATAAAAATAGGCACTATGCAATATTCCCCAGCAACCCACCACTTCCAACACCCCAACCGTGTCTCAAATGTAGCCTATTTGGACACACTACAGAAAATTGTACAACCCCCAATAAGTGTGACAAGTGCTTGGGAAACCATCACTCAAGTAATTGTACCTCAACACTGCCACCCAAATGTATGTCTTGTGGATCTGAAGATCATAGAGCTTGGTCCTATAAATGTCCGAATAGACCCATGAAACCCATAGAGGGTATCCCTAACACAACAATAAAACCTTTAAACTTGAGAAGTGAAGATATAAAACCCGAAACTAAAAAAAATACTAAGATACACTCAACTATAACAATTCATGACCTAATTATCAACACCTATGTCACAAAACTGAACAAACCGAAAAACATCAATCGGGAGGAACTTATTAAGAAGCTCAAAAAACGATTTATTCAACTATACAATATTGACACAACAGTTGCTTTCTCAGCTAATAGAATTTACATATTAATGTTTGACTTGGATTTACCCAACTCCGACTCCCCAACTGAACCAATACAAGGAGCTAACAATAGACAAATTCAACTCGCAAATTAGGATATTATACAACAATATAAACAGCTATCAGACAAAAAAACACTTACTATATAATTATGTGGAAAATAACAATATAGACTGCATTCTATTAATGAAAACCAAGCACAAACAAGAAACCAATATACAATACCGTAACTGGAGAACTATAGAACTGAAGGGAAATTCAATCACCAACTATGCAAGAGGAGGAAGCATAATTCAGAGCCACCCCAATCTATCAATGCGCAAGGAAAATTCCCCATGGTTAAATAACCCTCTTAACGAAATTACACACATGTCGATACCATTTCAAGATGAAAAATTATATATTTTCCTAGTTTACGTTCATCCTAATTCCAGAATAGAAGAGAATATATTCACCAAAGCTGCACAATACAAATATGCAATCATAATAGGAGACTTCAACGTCAATAGAGCAACCTAGCTGTAGAAATCAACTTCAATTTGCAAGAACCTACAGTAAACAATGTAAATATCAAACACAATTTGAATAAATGCGATGTAGTTAAAGTTAACCAAGAAATGTCAACATATCTTAACGAAATAAAAGAACAAGCAGTAACACAAGACGCTATAAAAAAATTTAATGAGAAGCTCTCTAATTCCATCATGACAAATTCACCCATATCAAATAATAAATTTTACTCCTAAGAACTACCCCCGTATATAATAAAATTAATCAAAATAAAAAGAAGAATGTACAGGGAATATAGAAATAACCCAGATCCACTAATAAAGACATCCATAAATGACTATAATAAAAACATTCACAGAATGATACAACAATACAGAACGCAAAAGTGGTTAAATACATGTGCCAACATCAATCAAAAACAAGGTAGAAATTTTTATCATGAAGTAAAGAAGCTATCAAGGTATAAAAAGAAAAACGACATACCTACCATAGAAGAAAATGGAAATTATTTCTCTGAAGATTTAGACAAAGCTGAGGTATTTGCAGAACATTTTAAAAAAGCTTACTCCGAAGAACAGAGTCCAAATTTCAACGAAGAAAATTATAATGCCGTGAACAACTGGTTCCAAAATTACCGTAACATCATTCCTAATAATGAACACCCGATCATAAATGAAGAAATCTATTTTGAACTATTGTCGAAAGCAAAAAACACAGCTCCAGGCATTGATAATGTTTCATACAACATTCTAAAACATTGAATTATGATATCCACTAACATATTATTAAAATATACAACTTCTGTATCCAGAACATGTACTTTCCTAACGAATGGAAAAAAGGAGTGATAATAACTATCCCTAAGCCCAACACAGATCATTCTAAAGCTCCCAACTATCGACCCATCACACTATTACCTGCACCGGAGAAAATATTCGAAAAAATCATAAAAACTCTACTAGAAGAACATGTCAAGCACAAAATACCAGGTTACCAATTTGGCTTTACCCCAAAGTCTTCCACGCTCCACCCACTAGCAATACTTGCATCAAATGTACAAAGGGCTAAACTGGAAGGAGACAAATCAGCAGCTATATTTTTAGATATCAACAAAGCTTTTGACAGCGTATGGCATATGGGACTAATATACAAACTAAAAATTTTAGAATGCCCTGACTATATAATACATTTAATAATAAGCTTTCTAGATCTGCGACAATTGCAAATTAAAATAAATAACAGTTATTCCGAACATTTCGTACCAGAACAGGGGGTCCCACAAGGATCACCGCTCTCTCCTATTTTATACAATATTTATTGCCATGACATATATAGCTACAGTCATCTGGACCCAAGATATTTTAATAAGAGTACCTACATGCTACAATTCCCTGATGACACCGTCTTAATATCTCACAATTCCAACCTCCGCAACACAATCCAACAACTGCAACAACTGATAGCAGACACAGAAAACTGGTTCAATATATGGAGACTTAAACCTAACCCTGTGAAATCTCAACTCATTATTTTCAATCATATTCCCAAACCAAGGTCACCCACAGTAACGATTGCTAATCAAATAATAGCTCCTAAAACTTCAGCTATTTACCTCGGAATTCAAATAGACCACAAGCTTAATTTTAATCAACACACTGCCCTCACAAAGAAAAAGATAAATACAAGAGCCAAACACTTCCGAGCTTTAACTTATAAAAATGATGGTATAACCACAACAACATCAGCAAAGATTTACAAAAGTATCTGTAGACCCATATTGGAATATGGACACACACTCTACCTTAACAGTGGACCACAAGCAAAAAAGAATTTGGAGGTGGCAGAAAGGACGGCCCTCAGGAGTATTACCAAATTACGCCATCCACGTAATCCCCTACATAATATATCTAACGCCGTATTATACCAAAAAACAAAAATAGAACCAATCCATCAACGTCTCACTAAGCTACAAACAAAATTCGCCAATGCACAACACAACTTCCAAAAAATTGAAGAATACTGCACAACACGAAACCGTAATATTAGACCTAAATTCAAGACACCTGAACACACCTTAATTGAGAAGATGCAGCAACTGGTTTAGAAAACAACATAAGCCATATATATATATATATATATATATATATATATATATATATATATATATTTTAATATAATCGTATACATAAGTCACAAATGGTACTTATCTAATAATTAATCATAAAATCTATGTAAATAATGTACTAACATGGGCAGAAGGACTTCGGTCGATAGCCCTTTGGATTTTTCCAATAAAGAACATATTTATTTATTTATATTTTATTGGCCAAGTAGAAGTCCTTCCGATTTTCTGACAAGTAATCTAATTTGTTATTCCTATATATATTAAGTATAAAAAAATTGTCACGAGCCGGCATTATGTTTTAATACTATTAACTTCTAATACAATGAAACAGAGCTGAATCAATTTTTTGAAGAAATACGAAGAAATACTACCCATTGGTTACAACAAAATAAAATGCAGATGTATAATAGCTTAATAAACTTACCGAACTAGTTTAACGCCGCTGCTTTGAGGTTCATTTAAATTTGCGTTATTAGCCAAAATCTCTTACACCATTTGCATATCCACATGGGGTAAATTTCGCGAATCGTCTTTCTGATAACCTTGTAGCATCTAGTGTTATGATTATGAATAGAAATAAGATCACGAATAAATAAAATGCACAAACGTAGGTCACAGCTTATGTGAATCCGTATACTCTCCCTGTGACGGCGGAGCTTGTGTGTGGCTACTGACATCAGGCGGCCTAGTGTCGCGCACAGGTACGTTTTCTAGCCTCGCGCCGATTCTTGATTTTAAAATGCTTACAGCAAACTTAAATCTTCAAATTTGTGCCGAAGTTTTTTGTTGTCATTCTTTAATCATAAAATCTCTCGATTTCAGTTAAAGTAAAAAAATGTCAAACCTGCCTATTGTGTTTACCGCCACATAGTGGGCTGAAACGCCGAAAAGCTGACCATAATACGAAGAAGGTTATCGATATCTTAGAAAATGTTTACATAGTGGTTTTTGAGGTCGCTGATTAAGAATCCAAAATCGATAAAAAAAAAAAATGGCGGCTATGAATCAAACAAAGAGTGTGCCAAAAATCATCAATATTCATTGGATTCAAATGAAAGCTGTCATATAAGGTTTTTTGAGGTCCCTGATTAAGAATCCGAAATCGATTTTTTAAAAAACTAATGGCGGCTATGAAACGCCCAAAAAAATGTGCTAAAAATCGTCAATATTCATTGGATTCAAATTAAAACTGTCATATAGGGGTTTTAGAAGTCGCTGATTAAGAATCCGAAATAGATTAAAAAAAAAAACAAAATGACGATTCTGAAACGCCCAAAAGTTCAGAACACATTGTGGTCCGATTTACGCGCATACTCGCACAAAAAATATCACGAAAGGCAAAGTCGCAAGAAGACGCAGCAAGTTCTTGGTAAATAGTTAAAGAAATGTTCAATAAACAATATAAAAATTGGTTTTATGCACAATGGCTAACAACCACATAACTTTTTGCTTTTCTTATAGCTACTTTTCATAAAAAAACCAACAAAATTACGAGGAACTTTATTGTTAATTTGCTAATGTTCATATTTAAAAAATGAATGATGAATTACATAATTCAATTTTACCGACTTTCAAGAAGAGAATCCATTTTGAAAAATTGCAAAAACTTTATTTGAACACTTTCTAAGGCATTTGAATATTTGCTGTTTTTCTTGGCGTTAGAAAGTGTCGAAGCGACGCTATCGAGGTCACAAACGGAATGAATTCCTGAGCCAGGTAGGGTCTCCCAACTCTTATTAGTGATCACTCCAGATACTAGGAGTACAACTACAACTATTTCCGGAGTTAACAGTCTCGGGAAAAATACTTAGTTTTTTTTTAATTTTGGCCAGCTTTTCGGCATTTCAGGCCACTCTGCACCAATATATCGAACCTGCCTATTGTGTGCAATCTAAAATTTAATGAAACAGTAACAATGTCTTGGCGAAGCCCAAGACCTACCAACAAGCAATCACTAAGAGAAATATTATCTGTGGCTTTAGCAGAAGCGTCAAATACGACACGTAATTTAGTAGTAGCATGGTGCGGAATATAGTAAACATGATATCAATATGGAATTAGAAATAAGTTACATGTGACCATTATTTAAATAATCCAACATAAATTTAAAATATTTTGTCTAGTTTTCAGAATTATTTAAGTGTGTTATCTAACAAATGACCATGAAAAGTAAAAAAAGTTGGATAAGCAATCAGCTAAAAACACTGCGGCAGAGCGGCAACGTTTGCCACAAAAACCAGTGGATGAGCAGCAATGCTCTCTGCAACAAAATGCGGCGGAACTACCGCATACAATCCCCCCCCCAAGGGCAATACAGGAGGAGGAAAGCACCTGAAGAGGAGAACTGCGCTGCTGCTGCAGCGCACTCCTCATGCCGAGCATCTCCCCCAGCACAGCTCAAAGCAAAGGCAGAGCACCCCTAGGTGTGCCGGCCCCTACAAGAAATTCACATTCCCAAAGGGGGCCGGGTACCCTAAGGATGCTCCGCCAAAAACACAGAGTAAAATAAGTATAGTACAGTGCAATCTGCAACACAGCAGGACGGCAATATTGTGCCGATACCTTGATGTGGAGCAGGATACATTGGCACTAATCCAGGAACCCTGGATAGTTCAAACTAGGATAACATCAAAACTAAGTGGACTTATTTTCAGCTCACCAACAACAGAGAGGCCGAGGACAGCCATCTATGTTCCTCGGCATATGAAAACCCAGCCACTTCAACACCTCTCAACATCTGATCTAACAGCTGTGAAGGTGAAATGTTTGGTGGCAGGCAAACCAACAAATGTTGTCTTGGCATCAGTATACCTCCCTCAAGACTCGGCCACTCCACCATCAACAAGGGAGATGGAGGAGCTGGTAGCACACTGCCACAATCAAAACTGGGAATTAATCATGGGCTGTGACGCCAACGCACACCATGTGACCTGGGGCAGTGAAGACAACAATGCAAGGGGTAAGTCGCTTTATGATTATATTACCGGTAACAACCTTAGCATAAGCAATAGGGGCTGTACACCGACATTTATTAACACTAGAAGTCAAACTATAATAGATATAACACTAACAACATGGCAAATATCCAGCCTAATCCAGAATTGGCATGTGTCTGATTGTGTAACACTATCAAACCACCAATGGATAAACTTTGAATTTAATCTCATCAGGGCATCCAAAAAACCATTCCAAGATCCCCGGAGAACTGATAAAGATAAATATCGATGTCAACTCAGGGAGAACTTGGATGGGGTTAATAAGAGGGTGCCCAGAACGAGTGGCGAAATGGAGCAATATGTCAAAACCTGCCCCTTGAGATCCTCGCAACAGCCCAATGCGGCCACCAAGTGGTGGTCTCAAGGGCTGACTAACCTCAAGAAGAAGGCTAGGACTTCGTTCAACAAAACAAAACTGACAAGACAGGAATTCGATTGGGAATCATACAAAATCAATCTGAAAGAGTTTAAGAAACTAGTCAGACAGAGCCAAAGAGATGCGTGGAGAACCTATTGTGAGGAAATCGAAGATTACTTACAGACTGTTAGGTTATGCAAAATCCTCGCCAAAGACAAAGACCATGACCTCTGCTTACTAAAAAGGAGTGATGGTACAAGAACTAGCGACTTTCGTGAAAGCCTAGAGTTACTCATGGAAACTCACTTTCTGGGATCTGTGATAACAGAACAGAAGGAGTGGCGTAACAAAGTCGACACCCAACCCTCGGATTTGGATTGGCAAATGGCCAACCAAATAGTGAGTGAGGACAAAATAAGATGGGCAATACAGAGCTTCTCCCTTTTTAAGTCGCCAGGCATTGACAGTATCTATCCCGCCCTACTGCAATGGGGACTGGATGGATTATTACCACACCTGGTGTCCTTAGCACACCTTTATATTGCAGAGACATGGAGAGAAGTGAGAGTTGTGTTCATCTCAAAGGCAGGGCGGATGGACTATACCACCCCCAAAGCCGCTAACCTATTAGCTTAACCTCATTCCTGCTCAAGATGATGGAGAAACTATATGAACGATACAAAAGGGATGTTGTAGTAAAAGACAACCTATACACCCTGAGAAAATTCACCGACACCGCCCTCCATACAATCGCGACTCGGATTTAGAGATCTTTGAACAATAAAGAGTCCACCCTAGGTATCTTCATAGACATAGAAGGTGCGTTCGACAGGACCACCTTTCCAAAAACTACAGCGGCCCTAGTGGAGAAGAATGTGGATATCCAACATGATCTCGAAGAGAGCTGTACAAATCAGTGTGGGAGATGCTTCTGTACAAGAAATGATCATGAGAGGCTGTCCACTGGGAGGTGTAATATCACCACTGCTATGGAACCTCATTCTTGATAGCTTCTTGTGCTGCCTCAATTCAGAAGGATTACACACAATTGCTTACGCAGATGATTTAACAATCATGCTTAGCGGAAAATTCGAAGGAGTCCTTTGTGAAAAAGTGCGAGGGGCTCTAAGAATAATCGAAGAATGGTGCAAAGAACACTCCCTGTCTGTCAATCCCAGGAAGACGGAGATGGTTCTCTTCACAAGGAAAAGGAAACTACGAGCACTGAAGGCGCCTGCCCTCCTGGATACAACATTAAGTTCCGCCTCAGAAGTGAAGTACCTTGGGGTAATCTTTGATGCCAAACTAACATGGAAACTTCACATAGATAGAAGATTAAAGGAGGCTTACATTTCTTATGAGCAGTGCCGCAGGACCGTGGGGAAAACCTGGGGAATGAAACCCAAATAGTCATGACCAATGATAACCTATGGAGCTGTGGTTTGGTGGCCTAAGAGCAAACAGACTACAGCTAAGGTCAAGCTCAGCCAAGTGCAGAGAGTTGCCTGCCTAAGCATAACAAGAGCTATGGAGGTAATGCTGTGTCTGCCACCACTAGATATATATCGGGAGAAGTAGCTCTGAGGACAATGGTACGCCTCAAATCCGTTGGCATACAACCAAATATAGGCTTTGGAGAGGCCAGAAATCACCTATGGAATGAGGCTGTCAGAAAGATGCCTCTTCTACAGACGTGCGCTGATGGCATTTCTCCTCGGTTTGTCTTTGACAGACCCTACATAATACAGACAAATAGTGAGAACGAGGCTGCTGGCGAAGGTGTGATCAACATCTTCACAGATGAATCAAAGAGAAGGATGTTGGCAGGCATAACCAGAGCTGCAAAAGATATTGTCCGTAGACAAACTATGGGCAAAACAGTCAGGATCTATACAGATTGTAGACAATCATTACTAGCCCTGAGAAGTTACAAAATAACCACAGGAGCAGTAAGGGAATGTCACCAAATGCTTGTGGGTGCCTCCTGCATGAATAATAACATACTGGTAGCTGGGTGAAAGGACATGCACAGTGTCGTGGCAACAAAGTATCCAATAGACTGGCCAAGAAGGCATCAGCAATGGACTACCTGGCAATGTCCAGAAAGAACCTACATTTTTTATAACGGGAATCCAGACTCGATACTGTCCGTTAAGAAAATATCTACATAATATGAGATTATGTGAAACACCTCTCTGTAGAGGTTGTGAACAAGGAGATGAGATGGTTCAACATGTACTATGTGACTGTTCTGCCATCTCGTCAATCAGAGAATCCATTTTGGGAGAACGTTGGCCTACTTTGGCCGATGTAAGGGAGAGGTAGCATCACCACCTATTTTGCAAGATTAGATTGGTTGGAGGTCTAGGCGAGGGTCTGCTTACAGGGAGGATGTACAAGGGGCCCAATGGGGCCTAAGTGCTGTGGTTCAATAATTTTTATTGACCACCCTCCCAACCAATTCCAGATTCCTAGAAGTCAAAATAGTGCTATGAAATGTGGCAGAACATTGCCATATTTATTATTGACATTACCCATTAAAATCCAACCAAGTGTTGTATTTAGTGCAGTTGGAATACGATTATCACTGATAATCTGACCACTTTCTAAAATTATACTCAAAATATCTGACCCAACAACAAATCTAATGAAGCGGGTAAATTAAAGGTTGGATCGGCTAATTTTAAATTTGTAACGTAAGACCACCTTTGACTATTAACAAACATGATATGTAAATTTGAACAAATGTTATCTAAAATGATTGCTTGGAAATTGCATGTTGGGGATATGTTTTCCAGAGGTTCTTTTGTACAATTTATGCCACCCGAGGTGGACTAATTATTCATGTCACCTAAACCGTGAATCGAAAGCATTAACATCAAGCGCGAAAAACCTAACTGATTTGCTAATTTCTTGCTTATAAAATTAACTCGTGACCCACCATCCAACAATACAAGTATCTTTTGATAATTTCCCCTGGAGTCTAATATTTCAGGTTGAACAGTGACTAACAGAAAGTTATTATTTGGAAAATTATCAGAATTTATTTTACTCATATTGAAATTATTAGAAGTGGCAAGTAAATTAGTGCTACATTATTTGATTGTATTGAAATGTAACATGAAGTGATATCTTAAATGACAATAGCAGCAAGTAGAACTGGAGTTACAATTTTTAAGCACATGTGATGTGCTCAGACAATTGATATACCATTTGTTCTGCTTAGCTAAATTAAAACGTTCAAGTGGGATTTTAGAATTAAAAAGTGAGCATTTATAAAGTAAGTGATCTACCTTACATAAAGGTCACAATCGGTCATTATTACTAGCCAAAAATGATGATAGATATAATGCATAATGCTGAATTATCCCATACAAACTTATTTCATTTTAAACTTATAACTCATAATAATGTGAGAGACGCTATTGATTCATTAAAAAATAAACACAGCAAAGACATTTTTGGTCTTAATATATTTCTGATAAAATCTATTAAAAATTTGATAATATTGCCATTATGCAAACTGATAAACTTATGTATTAAAGAAGCTTGCTTCCCAGACTGCCTCAAAGAGGCTATTGTAATACCTATTTATAAAAAGGGAGACGCAAGTGATGCAAATAACTATAGGCCTGTGTCATTACTTCCCATCCTTTCAAAGATAGTTGAAAAATGCTTGGCAGAACAAATAGCGAACTACTTTGAAATAGTAGCATTTTTTATAACAAACAATTTGGTTTTAGAAAATCAAAAAATACCACCTCTGCAATTCTAGATCTGCTAGAACAGATTGTGGAGGCTTTTGAGGGTCGGGAACATGTGTGCACTATATTTTGCGACCTAAGTAAAGCATTTGACTGCGTCTCACATGAAATACTGCTAGAAAAGTTAAATAGATATAAGTTTTGCCAGTGTTACACTATTAAGATCATATTTAACCAATAGATATCAAACTGTTAAAATAAATAATGAATATTTAAATACAACAAAAAAAAAATAATACATGGGGTGCCCCAAGGTTCAGTACTTGGGCCCCTTCTTTTTTTAATATATGTAAATGATTTCCCAAATTCAAATGAACACTCTAGTGACATACTTTTTGCAGATGACACAACTATTTCGGTTCAAAGTAATAGCATTGAACAACTTTCAGCAGTGGCATGTGAGGTAGAGTCAAGGGCAGAGCTTTGGTTCAAAGCAAATAAATTTACATTAAATCGAGATAAAACAGTGCATGATCTTCTCACTGCGTGATAAAATAGGACACAGTGTTCCTGATCCTCAGGAATCAACAAAGTTCTTAGGAGTTTATGTTGATAATAAATTGACCTGGCATGTACATATAGAAAATTTATCAAAAAAAATTGTCAAAAAATACATTTATTTTGAGAAATCTAGCTAATGAAGTAGGTAAAGAGGCTCTAAAAAATGCATACTTTGCACTATGCCACTCTTTGCTTTCCTACGCTGTTCTAGTATGGGGACAAGCGTCAAATTGGAACAGAATTTTTGCTCTACAAAGACGAGCAATACGTATAGTAGCCAACTTAAATTGTAGGGCTGATTGTAGAGAACAGTTTCGTGAGTTAAATATACTTACATTTCCATCAATATATATATATATATATATATGAGTTGTATGCTAGAAAGGATTTATATACTCAGGGTTTAAACAGAGAAAAACGTGTCTATCATTACAATACAAGACACAAAGATATGTTAACAATACCTTACGTAAGACTAACAAAAAGTCAAAAGGGAATTCAAATTTTAGCACCCAGATTTCTCAATAAACTACTAGCCAATATAAAATGCTTACCAGATCCGAGTTTCAAGAAAAAAATAAGGTCCATCTTGCTCGAAAAAGCTTTTTACTCGTATGTTGAATTTCTATCATATAAGTTCAATGATGATTAGGGGCGAGCGTAGGTGCGTCTTTACTATGTACATACTTCGGTATGCGATGTAAAGCAACGACAGGCGCAGTTAGTACTTGGATGGGTGACCATTCCAACGGAAACCGCGTTCTCGCCTCACACATCTTCCAGCGGCTTGTATATCAGTGTATGCGCGAAAGCTATACAACCTTAGGCGAGGGTTGTATAAGAGATATACCATCCTCCGGAGGGGATGTAAAGCCGTCGGTCCCTTGTCTATTAAATGTTAGGCAAGTAAAAGATCTCTACTCTTCTTAAGGGAAGAGGTTCGGCAAAATTCCTGGTTGGGGGTAGCTCATCTACAGGCGTCGGTGTTAGGCCTCAGTAGCGGAAATAGGCCGACGTTAAATAAATGTAGTTTGTTCTATATTTCTATGTTTTATTGTGGTATATATGATATCTGTATATATTTTTATATTGTTATTTTTTTCTCTCTTATTGTAAGTATTGACTTGTGCATATACTACTTTTGTATATAACATAAATAAAGTGATTTAATTTGATTTGAAAAATGATGAAGTACTGCATTGTGATTGGTTAGAAATAGATTTTCAGTTAGAAAAGGATGGCATAAATTGTCCATTTACTTGCGGTGATGCATAAGATATAGTATCCAAAGGGGTACATTGTTTATACAAAAAAATCTGTTAAACATTTGTAAGTTGGCATTTCATTTGAGTCATCTGTAAGTCCTAACTGGGAAATGGTTTCAGCATCTAAACGTTTAAAAAGCATATTAAGTAATATAAAATCCCAATGACGTACAGGATACTTAAAATTTTTCAAAGCACAGTACAAAATTCAAGAATAAACTTAAGAACCAGAGGTTTTTCAAATAATTAAATAGAAAATATTATAATAAGTGCTCCTCATGTTTCAATAGTAAACACGCATTGTGTAGTGGATATACCATCTTATATAGGGAATGTAAATCTATAGATCTCTCATCTATTAAATGTTAGGTAAGTGAAAGATCCTTGTAAGGGGGTAGTTCATTTTAAGCCATCTGTGATCACGGTGTAGTATATTAGGTGATGCCACAAGACCCATACGAATGGCTTCGTAAGTGTTTAGTTGTGTGTAATGCAATAAATGGCAGGACAAATAGAGTCTCGTTGTTACTTACGCATAGAAATACAGTTTACATACATACAATAGTTAATTGCTCTGTAGATTTGTTTTATTTATATTTAAAGAGCCTTTTAGTTAGTTATTTTTGTCTTAGTTTTGCCGTTTAGTTATGTATATATGCAACACTACATGCATCAAAGGAAATCCGCCTATCTATGCCATGATCTATGCCTAGGTAATTGCAGTTGTATATTCTGGGCGCCATATACTGAATTAAATAGAAACCAAGCACTTATGAAGCCATCGATTAACATGGCGAGTACCGTATGTCAGACCACCTAATACACTACACCGTGTCTGTGATTGACCTTATTCATGGAAACAGACATTAAATAAATAAATTTTAACAAGTATTGTTATAATGACTTCCATTTTTAAAGGTTCAAAAGAAATAAATTCTACATATTATGTTTTTATATAAGGACTTTGGAAAGTGTGTAGCAATATTTTTATTGCATATCTGTGGTTTCACTGGATTTTTAACCTTACATGTGCCTCTAGACGTAATCTAACTTCATTTCACATTCATCTCTTTCACATAAAGTAAAATATTTGGAAAATTATTTTAGTAATAGTTACCTTATTTCTATAAGAATAGAATATAATAGAATTTATTTACATTACTATATTACATTACATTGGCGTAATCCTTACAGTCTACAACTCGAAGTAATTTACTAATGTTATTAAGAAGAATAGAGAATTGCCTAAGGAATACTATAAATTATAACAAAAGACCACAAGGCTGAAGCCTGTGCGTGGATAATTCACTACTAATAATATTCCAGATTGTCCGCTACTCTCTGGGCTTAACCACCCAACTTTTACAAAGTCCACTATATCTGCCAATATATTACTGAATATTGCCAATACAGCTCCACCAGGCTGCTACCTGTTGTGTGGTTGCTTTACTTACAATCATTACTATCTAATAGATTATATCCTAGTTTCCAATAAATAATTTAGTTCTTTACCTTGAAAGTATTTGTTTAGTGACCTGGATAACTTTCTGTAAGCTTGAGTTTTTATTGTTACTGGAATATCATTGTATATTTTAGGAGCCAAGTATACAAATGATAATTGGGTTAAAGTTTTTTTAACAAATGGTATAATATGTAACAAACTTCCTCTGGCAATTAGTCGCTTTTCTATTAAAAAAAAAATGGCGTATTTATACATAGTTCTACCTATTGAGCTGCAATACAGCTCCTCGATATTTAATATATTATTCTGTGTAAAAAGAGGCTTGGAAGGCGTTAAACGTTTCACTTTGTTTATTAAACGAACCAATAATTTCTGAGAGACAACAAGACATCTTTTGTTACCCATATACACCCCACCCCACACTGAAATTCCATAATTTAGTACTGAGTGAGCAAGTGCAAAATAAATTATTCTTAGTGTGGACGATGGAACCAGTTCTTTCAGAGAGTAAAATTTTGGCACTGTTTTCCTTATTTTTACGTTAATGGTTTGAATATGAGTTTTCCAAGTCATATTTTGGTCAAACAATAGTCCCAAGTATTTACTAGTCTCCTTTTGTTTAATGATACCACAATGTCAATTTTGATTTTGTGTTTTCCCCCGGCAAGCTAATGAGTGATACTGAAGGGAGTTTCCAAATATAAAACTGTCTCAAATGGAAAAATTTACATACTGAGTATTTTTTTGCATTTAGACTCATTATATTTTCATTAAACCAATTCCTAATTATTTTTAGATCGTGATCAATATTCTCCCACACAGTTTTTTTTACATTTATGATTATAAAGTAAAACGGTGTCATCAGCGAATGTAAACAGTTTCCTCCTCATTGGAGTGTCACAAAGATCGTTAATGTAAACAAGAAACAGCAGCGGCCCAAGTACCGATCCCTGAGGCACTCCAGATTTTACTGTAGATACATCACTGTACATTATATCCACCCGCACTTGTTGTTGTCTATTGGTTAGATAACTTTTAATCCATTCGCAGCATCTTCCCTGAACACCCATCAGTCAAACTTTCAAGTAATTTATTGTGTGATATCGTATCAAAAGCTTTCGAAATATCTATAAACACGCTGTAACATAGTTATTGTCATCTAACGCTTTGTTAATCTCTACTGAAAACCTTGAAAGTAATAAATCCATATGATTCTCAGAAAAAAACTTAATTTTGGTCAGAAAATTCCTCAATCTCTCCGTAACTAATTTCTCTAATTTTGGATATTATTGATAATAGCGCTACAGGTCGATAATTATTCATTTGCATTCTTTTTTCTCCTTTATGTATTGGGATAATAATAGCCTTTTTTAATAACTGAGGGAAAATACCTTGTCTTATAGACAGGTTAAAAAGTTTTGTCAGTATTGGAGTAATTTCTTCTCTGATTCTTTTTAACGGAGATGGAGTTATATTATCTTGACCTGGAGCCTTATTATCTTTCAGTGAATTAATGATATTTTTTATTTCGACTTCTATCGGGAACATACCGAACGAATTTTTATTGGTTCCTACTTTCCTAGTAATCTTATTTCTATTGTAATTTTTTTCAATTCCGTTTATTAGAGTCTGTACATTATTTATAAAAAAGCCATTGAATTTGTCTGCTATTTCTTTTTTACTTGTTATATATTTTTCTGTTTCCATCTAACGAAATAATTTTTTCAATGCTGTTTGTTTTTTGTTCAGCATTATTTATACCTTTCACTATTGCCCATTGCTTTTTTATTTCATGTTTATATTTTTTGATCTCCTGTTCATAATATGAGTGCTTCCTAATTTGTATTAAGATTTTAACATAATTCCGGTATTGTTTATATTTGTTCTCTAATTCGATATTATTTTGCTGTCTTTTAAGTTTTTCAAACATTTTCTCTCTCCCTTATATTTGAATATACCGTAAGTCATCCAGGGCTTTAACTTCGAGTTTTTATTTTTAGTTTTTTCGTTTCTGTGCATTCTATAATAAATTCGGTTAATTGTCGGTTGAATTTATTGTAACTTAAGTCAACTTCATCAGGTATGATGCACGTATCCCAGTCATAGTTTTTTATCAATGCTTTGATTTTTGAAGTTAATTTTTGTTTTTTTGTCATCCTTATATCGGGTTTTAGTTATCGCCCCCATTGAAATACTTGGTTAATATTAGGTAATGGTCCGTCAAACTATTGGGAATGACGGCACAGTCAACTCTGTTCAAGTCTTTTTTTATAAATACATGACCTATATATGTACCGTCATTCCCATTAGGTCTTGTAATTTTATCAACACATGACGCATATCCCTTAGACAACATTAAATTTAAATAATCGTCTGATTCTGTGCTATTGAGTAAATCGATATTAACATCCCCTGTGTAGTACACGTAACCGTCCAATTCATACTTGCCTAAAACGTTTTCCAATTCCGCTAGGTAGTTATTAATAACTTGATGCGATCTATATACTCCAATAATTGTAATTTTTTCCCCGTTAGTGTTACATTGCACCACTAAAACTCAGATGTGGTGGTCATTTCATATTTATCAATAAAATTGATATTTAGTTCGTTAAGCACATAAATCGCGACCCCTCAGGTTCTGTTTGATTGTCTATGACAAAAGTTACCTGTATAACCTTGAATACTGTATAACTCAGCTTCGTTTTCTTTTATCCATATCTCGCTTAATATTATTACTGTTGGTTTTTTTTGCATATTCTCCAAGTACACTAGAAACTCATCAAAATTGGCCCTTAAACTACGTATGTTGAGTGCCAAGAAGGTAATTACATTGCTGTCATACTCTAGAAAAAAACTATGTTTAAGAAAAGCAAAATCCATTACTGTATAACTTATATCATAGACTGGTAATTGTAAAAAATCATTAATTATATTAGCCATTGTAATACAAGTAATTTAATTTGCCTACAAAATACAAAACTTAATACAGATGATTCAAATGTGCTTTTAGAGGGCGGAATATTAAAACATAATATTTTTAGTCCCAAACTTCTCTATAAAATCCTTATTTTACTATAAGGAACGTAACCAGACTGCCACCAACAGCTACTCTCCGGGCTCGTGCCCCGCCGAGCGCTGAATTACAAGTTACAAGCCTGGCACGTTAAGTGTAATAATTGCATATTACCATCAAAACGCTAATGCTTCGTTTGGAACAAGCACCAGCCAAAAGACTGATTCTACTTAAAGGAGCTCTCGTGCCAGTCATCACACACCACTTGCAGACTGCAGTTTCGAGCTGTTGGCTCTCGTCAGTGCTCTTTTAAGTAGGATCAGTCTTTCGGCTGGTGTTTGTTGCAATCGAAGCATTAGCGTTTTGATGGAAATATGCAATTATTACACTTAACACGCCAGATTTGTAACTTGTAATTCAGCGCTCGGCGGGGTATATAGTCTGGAGAGTAGCCGTTGGTTGCAGTCTGGTTATGTTTCTTGTAGTAAAATAAGGATTTTATGGAGAAGTTTGCGACTAAAAATATTATGCAGATGAGTATGTGTGACACAATAATTGGGAATAATTACCCCGAGAACAACACTACACAGTTATTTTACTGAAGGCACCCTGTTATTTCTTAGTGGGCGAGCATCCTTTTCTTTTTGTTTTTGCTTCTCATCAGCTTTTGGGGTTGATTCTTTCGCTTTTGTGTTGTTGACTTCTAGCTGTATAGTTCAAATGTGCTTTTATAGGGCGGAGTATTAAAACATATTTTTAGTCGCAAACTCCTCTATAAAATCCTTATTTTACTATAAGGAACGTAACCAGACTGCAACCAACAGCTACTCTCCGGGCTATGTGCCCCGCCGAGCGCTGAATTACAAGTTCCAAGCCTGGCATGTTAAGTGTAATAATTACATATTACCATCAAAACGCTAATGCTTTGATTGCAACAAACACCAGCCGAAAGACTGATCCTTCGTAAAGGAGCGTGACGACTAGCACGAGAGCTCCTTAAGTTTTTTGGTATTCTTTGTGACCACTAATTTTTTTATAAACGAGGTAAATTCTATTATAATGTTATTTTTTGATCTTGTTTTGTAGATATTATTTATATCATTCTCAGCTATTGAGATTTCCAGTAGCTTGTTTAATTTATTCATAGTTGCATTAAGCGAGTTTTCCTGCGGTACGTCTAGGACAAATATTATTATATTATTTTTCCTACTCTTTCTTTCCAGTGTGGTAACTTCATTCTCAAGTCGGGTGCGCTTTTCCTCTAGCTTTTGGATTTTCCTTCCAGCTGGTTGCTTATATTTTTCAGTTCTTGTTTAATTTCTAAACTATTTTTGTAACAATTCGGCACTCGATATCTCATTCATTTTTTGCACAACTGACCATGCGAGTTTTTAACCACGGCAAGCGTACGTATTATTCACACTTTACTTGTTGGCTATTCACTAACTGGTAGTTATATATGTATTGCAGTAATTAGTGCGCATATATTATTTATATTTATTACAGCTTATTCCAGATTTTCATTTATACACTTTACTCCAATTACGGATTGTAGCGACCGTAGGTGGCTTAGGTAAATAACCAAAATGTCTACGGTCCCTTGATGTTTACAATCGTTATCAACAGTTTAGATTACAATTAACTCACTTTAAACTAGATTTTATCTTTTTCAAACACTTGTGACCGTTCACCAACTGCTTAGTGGATGATTATACAACTTCCACTATTTAAAATTTAGTTTTTCACCATTAAACACACTTAAATCCCAGGACTGTTGACGCGAGACACAGTAGTATTGCCGTAGATAAATGAGAATGAGAGAAAATGAGAATATAAGCAAATGTAATTACTTCAAAAAACGCAGACTTACGTGCTGAATTATTGAAAGTACCTATTATGGGTCTTATGTGGCCTTGTTAAGGTTTGAAATAATAAAAAAATGCATTTTTTAAAATATATTATATATCCAAAATATTTCTTCATATCAATTAATAATACATTTTTAACGACTCAAATGTAATTCATTGGAGAATTTCTATTTGATTTTTTGCAATAAGGGGATTCAAAATCCTCAAACCATGGATGATACTGGCTAGGTCAATTTGCATAAAAAGTACCTACGGACCAAAAAATGCAAATTGAATTGCACTCCACTATTATGAGAGGCCTGTTACACTAAACCTTTTTGTGGTTGTGGTAATGATATAACCTCATAAAATTTTTCTTAGATGGAGCCTAATCGCAGGGCAGATGGTGAACATGTGAGTAGCTCGAATGTGTTGATCCTACTTTATTTTTACGTGCGCTTTTGTATCTGATTGCTTAATTTTCTTTTCATTGCTGAACTCCATTAATAATCGGCAAATGTTAGTTAGTGTATTGAATTATCAATGATATATTTTTTTAGTTACAACCAAACAGTGCTGCGGGTTCTGGAGCTTTGGAACATGACCCATGCTGCCTGTTTCGTCAAGTACAAATGGTAAACATTTCTCTAGTCCACAGAAAATAACTAAATACTTAATACACTTTTCTTACGTTGTGCAGGGCGAATTAATACCAGGACCATTGCCACTTGGGGTAGCCGTTATTGACATATCCGTGCTACTATTTGGCCAAATATTTCCCAGAGTTACTAATAAACATAGAGTTCAAATGCTTGATCACTTCGCCGAATGTATTAAGCATGTACGTAGCACAAGGCAAGAAGCTGTTCAAATGAATGTATTTACTGCTTTATTAAGTGGCCTAAAGGGTTTAACGGAGACGAAAGTGACCTTGAGTCAAGAGGATATTAAAAAATCTGCGGTTAATCTGATAATTGGTGCTCTCACATCTCCAAATCCCATATTACGTTGTGCAGCTGGTGAAGCCGTGGGTCGAATGGCGCAAGTGATATCAGATCCCAAATTCACAGCGGAATTAGCTCAGACTAGCTTTGACAGACTAAAATCTGCTAGGGATGTGGCTAGTCGGACTGGGCATTCATTAGCACTTGGCTGTTTACATAAATACGTAGGTGGTATGGGTTCCAGTCAGCATTTAAATACAAGTGTTTCAATTTTATTAGCTCTAGCTCAAGACCAGACCTCTCCAATCGTTCAAGTTTGGTCACTACATGCTCTTGCCTTAATAGTTGATTCGGGAGGTCCAATGTTTAGGGGTTACGTAGAACCAAGTTTATCATTAGCTCTTAAGTTACTTCTGAACGTTCCCCAATCTTACATTGACGTACATCAGTGTATCGGCAAGGTGTTGTCTGCTTTAATAACTACCATTGGACCAGAACTACAGGGAAATACTTCTAGTATATGCACTGCCAGATCCTCATTTTTGTGTGCCTGTGCTATTATGCAAGATCATCAAGATCCGTTAGTTCAAGCTGAGGCAACTGGATGTTTGCAGCAACTCCACCTGTTTGCGCCGAGACATGTAAATTTATCATCTTTAGTGCCAACTTTATGTGTAAGTACGATTTTTCTTATATTTGCAGCCTATGACCGAAAAAGATAATAATAAAGGATTTATATATATCCAATATCTTATTTTTTTATTGTCATTGTTTACCATTTATTCAGACGTCTCCAAGGCATGTGATTGCATTGATCATTGCCTATTATTATCCAAACTTCGACAGTACGACTGCTCTACCATTCTTGTTCAGTTCTTCTCTTTGTACCTGACAAACCATCTTAATTATCTCACTTACAATGGTTTTACTTCTAACAATTTAACATCAGGGGTACCACAGGGTTCCATTTTAGGTCCGATATTTTTCGCTATTTTTATCAATGATCTCAATGATACTCTTTGTTTCAAAAAGCTTTTTTTCGCAGATGACCTATAAATCTTTGCGCCAATAAATTCTATAGACCACTGTCATATGCTATAAAGGGAACTTACTAAAGTAGCACACTGGTGTCATTTAAACTCCCTCGCTCTAAACATAACAAAGTGCAGGGGTGATACTTGTCATAAAATCCTAAAATGTCATAAAATACGCAAAATGTCCTAAAATTGTCATAAAATTGTTCACTTGTCATAAAAATTATTTAAAAAAATCTGTTTCCATTACCATTTCCAGCCGTGCATAAAATTGTTAAACCAGCGATACGTGTTGAATTGCGAAAATGTTACATTGAAATTGTGAACTATTTAAACAGGAATTCCTATTGGTAACACATTTATAAAAGATGTCCAATATTTAAATCCATCAAATGACTATTGATTTTCAAAGAAGAGTACAGGAGTAATTACTAGACTTGCAATGACTTGAGGTAATGTCTTAAAGGGCAATATAAGAACATGTTTTGAAAAATGCGAAGAAATTAGTTCAGAGTCTTTAGGAGACACAATAAGACTTGGTAGACTTGAGATGGTATCTCAAAGGGCAGTGGCCAGTTAGAAGGCCTGTGATTAGCCTTAATTCGGACTTTTCAAGTTCGAGAAGCCTTGTGGCATTCTTTGTCGAATAAGTTATAAACTTTTTCACTTGTCTTTGGCCTGGAATATTCCTCCAGTAGGACTTTTTCTGATCCGTTTCCCATTCTTGGATCTCCTCCTGGATATGTCCCTTGGTTAGGCCACAAAACGGTTCGGGTCCAATGAACTGTGCTTCAGCTCCTTTTTTTGCACGGCTATCAGCAAGTTCATTTCCTTGTACTCCCTCATGCACTGGCCCCCACATCAAGGTAACCTTGTTGTTATTAGCCAGTTGATTCAGGGATTGTCCACATTCCCAGGCAATTTTAGATTCAAAGGTATAGACTTTAGAGCATTTAATGCTGCCTGGCTATCTGATAGTATATAGATCTTTGCCCTTTGGATGCCTTTATTTAGGCATACCTGGACACACAGATCTATGGCATAAATTTCTGCATGAAAGATGGTTGGGGTGTTACCGAGGGCTTTGGATAGCCTACAATTCGGCCCTGCTACTCCCACTCCTACCCTTCAGCCATCTTAGATCCATCTGTATACCAGATAAGTAACCCTTGTTCCAATCGCAATGACTTCATCTTGCTCGTCTGATGACTTTCAATTAGCACGTCAAACTGGCAGTCAAAGTCTTGTTTGATTGGCATCGAGTCAGTGAGTTTGGTCATGGACTTCAAATGGATTAACTCCAGAATCCTTAAGTGACCAACCAGATCACCTGGTTTAAATTTATGTGCGTGGTGCAGTCGTAAGGCACTGGGCGCCACCTCCTTCCTTACATGTAAATGCAAGGGAGTAGGTCAAGCATAGCCTCCATAACTGCACACGAGTTCATTGCTCCTGTAGTCCCTAAACAGGCAAGGCGTTGCAGTTTCTGCAACTTTTCCTGTGCTGTTTTTTCCTCTGTTTTTGGCCACCATACGCATGATGCGTAGGTTACCATAGGTCTGACAATCAAAAGATAAGACCAATGTGTCATTTTCGGTCTTAGATCCCAAGTCTTACCGAACAATCTACGGCACGTCCATATTGCCGCCGTTGCTTTAGTAAGAGTCCTTTCCAGATGTGAGTTCCAGGTAAGTTTTTGATCCAGCATTACTCCTAGATACTTGACTTCACTGGAAAGATTTATTATCGTTCCATTCAGTACAGGCGTTCTAAGATTGAGTCTTCTCCTTTATGTGCAATACATACTTACTACCTAAATACAAAGCATTATAACATATTTTCATTTTCAGTAAAAAACTTTTAATAAAATATAGCTTCTAGTTCATTTTTTAGGCATTAAAATTCAAATTTTGTGTCATAAAATGTCAAAAAAATTTGAAATATAGTCATGTATTTTTTGTCACTTTCTCGTCCTGTAATTGGTTCTTTTGTACTATTGGACAAATGTGTTGAATAAATAAATAAATAAATGTGTTGAGAGGGACTAATATTTTTATAGAGAACTTTATCCAGTAACCATCTGCTGTTAAGAAAAGCTGCGATATCATGTTTGAGGCAACTTGCTCAAAGGGAGGCCAAAGAAGTTTGTGAACACGCTATGACGTTGGCTAGCGAGAGTCGTGATCATAACACCGTGGAAGGTTTATTAATAACTGAAACTGGCTTGCCAGGGGTGTTTTTCAGTATGCTGGACACAGAAACCGATGCAAGTTTAATAAAAGACATCCACGATACCATCATTAGCATGCTGCAGGTTCTCGCTGCAGATAATCTGTCTCAGTGGCTAGGGTTATGCAAGGATGTGCTGACTGTAGCTACAGGTGAGTAGGCGAGCAAACGTAATAGTGGCTTGCCTTTAGTATTATCCATTTACCACTCTTTTTTACTATTTTTTTTTCTAATTTTTTTATACCATTCTGAACTTCTTGGTTATTTAAAAAGTAAATCTAATGCATAAATTTGTCTCTTATGTTACTAGAAACGAGTACCGAAGACCGCCTGAGTTTGACCACAAATGAAGCAGAAGAAAATGATGGGGAAATTGATGATGACCAGGCTGAGTTTCATGCTGAAGAGGACTCCTCCCACCCTGCGGTTCAGCCGAGATGGCCGACTAGAGTGTTTGCAGCAGAGTGCATTAGAAAGATAATAGCGGCGTGTGAAGCTAACAACAAAGCTGCCCATTTCGATTTAACTCAAGCTAAGGAAATGCAGATGACAAAAGGAAAAAGTGACTTTCTTGCATTGCATCTGTCTGACTTAATTCGTATGGCATTCATAGCAGCCACTAGTGATTCCGATCCCCTAAGATTAGAAGGCTTAAAAACTTTGCAAGATATAATCGAAAAGTTTGCAAAAGTTCCTGAACCTGAGTTCCCGGGGCATTTGTTACTCGAACAGTTCCAGGCTCAAGTTGGAGCTGCATTAAGACCTGCTTTTTCACCAGACACTTCCTCTCTAGTGACTGCAGTAGCTTGCGAGGTTTGTTCGACGTGGATTGGCTCCAATGTAGCCAGAGATCTGAACGATTTAAGAAGAGTACATCAGCTGCTTGTGTCGTCATTGACAAAGTTACAAAATAAGAACAACATGAACCAATTGTACAACGAAAGCCTGTCGACTTTGGAGAAACTAGCTATACTTAAAGCTTGGGCCGAGGTGTACATAGTTGCCATGAAAGGAAACGAATCCGCTCCAACACTGTATTTATTAACGACCAGTAATACCACTAACAATAATGAATTTAATGATTATGAATACCGAGGCGAGAGTTTATTAACTTTGGTACAACCTGAGTTGGTAAGTTTATCACAGTATTGGTTATCGGCACTGAAAGACCACGCGCTGTTGTCATTGCCCACTGAATTTTCTAGTCAGCTTCCACACGATGGTGGAGCTTTTTACACGAATGAGACTATGGAATCTGCAAGGCCGTATTATGTTTCATCATGGCCTCCGATTCTTCACGCTGCGGCTCTATGGCTAAACTCGGGAAGCTTCAAGAAAGATACAGAAAAAGAAATAAATAACGATAATAACTTAAACAATAATAAGCCTTTGGATAATGCTTCTGACAAGTTTCATCTGCTTTTCGGTATATGCATGGAGGCTTTGTGCAGTCCCCGTTCTACCGAGCCTTTAGAAAGCATCATAACTTGCCTGCAAGCTCTGTATACGTTGCTTGACACAGAGTACACAAGACAGTTACTTATTGCTGATGGATCCTTAGGAATTGAGCTGTGTAACGTGTTGCATCGATTAATATTGACGAGGGATAACCATACGTGTCAGTTGCTTTGCTTGGAAGTCCTCAAACAAGTTATAAAGGCTGCACAGGAAAATTTAAACGAGAAGAAACAAAATAAGTTAAACGACGAAGAAACTAAAGTTGATGCCGATATGTTGGGAGAAGGTGGTGAAAGTGGTAAACTAATTCCTGGTAAATCCTTGGTATTCGCAGTATTAGAGGTATGTCTGTGCCTATTAATACGTCAATTGCCTTCACTAAGCCCCTCGCCCAACTCGACTATAGTGAATTCTTTGCGGATAATGCAATCGAATGAACAATCCGGTCAATTATTAGCAGCCTCCATCAACTGCATGGAAAATCTGCATAGGCTTTGCTCGCCAAAGGGAGCTGTGTCAATTTTGCCAACTGTATTATATTTAACTACAGGAGTAATAAAAGAAGTAGCCACGAAAAACGTGAATGATGTCACAATTTTAGCCAATAATCCTTCTGTTCAAGCTGCACTACACTGCCTAAAGACACTTGCCACCGATCCTTATTGCAAACATCCGGAAAGCAGCGAGAGCTGGCAAAAACTCCTGCAAAGTGCTCTCGCCAAAATTATTGATCTTGCTAAAACAGGTAGCGATGAGAACAAGTTAGACGAGGTCACGATGATGCTGGCTGTAGCTGTATTTATTTTGCATGCCCCATCGAAAGTTGTTATTGCACCTAATCTGCAGTATCCTTGTATCAACCACTTCAGGCAGTGCCTCGAAAATGCCAACTCAACGGTAAGTGTTTTATCATGTATCCTTCACTCACATTTTGTTTCGTTCATATGCATTTCTAAATATAATTAATTACAAGTGTTATTTTGGTTCTAAGGCTTTCGCGGAGCTGATGATGATCCATAGTTAGGTTTCCAGGTTCTCTTCCACGCGTTTCGACCATCTTGTCGTGGTCTTCTTCAGAAGCGAAGTTTTCGCTTTAGAAGAAGACCACGACAAGATGGTCGAAACGTCAAGTATTCAAAACTATCAACGCGGAAGAGAACCCGGAAACCCAACTATGGATAATTACAAATTTTTTTTTGGGTTTTAATGTATGCTTGTGATAACAGGTACGATTAAAATGCGTCAGAACCTTGAAGTCTCTGTTTGCACACCATGACCGAGCTGTAGCCACGCCGTACATCCACACATTGGCACCACAATTGGTTGAATTCCTTTATTCGGATTCAGCTAGGAAGCTGTTTTCTGATGGAGAACTGTCAGTCACGGTTGAAACAATAGTAACGGTAGAATCTCTAATCGAATTAGCCGAACCACAAAACCGTAAGTGAATATATGAATATACTATTTTACTTTTTTGATATCCAAGTGGAGGAAAAATAACTTTTTATTGGGAACTGTCTTGGAATTTGCAATTGGTTGGGAGGGTGGTCAATAAGAATTATTGAGCCACAGCACTTAGGCCCCATTGGGCCCCTTCTACATCCTCTCTGTAGGCAGACCCTCGCCTAGGCCTCTAACCAACCTAATCTTGCGAAATAGGTGGTGATGCTGCCTAGGGGCATCTCCCTTACATCGGCCAAAGTAGGCCAGCGTTCTCCCAAGATGGATTATCTAATTGATGAAACGGTAGAACAGTCACAAAGTACATGTTGGACCGTCTCATCTTCTTGTTCACAACCTCTACTTACAGAGAGGTGTTTCGCTTAATCTCATATTATGGAGATGTTTTCTTAGCGGACAGTGTCCAGTCTGGATTCTCGTTATAAAACGTAGGTTCCTTCTGGACATTGCCAGGTAGTTCATTGCTGTACTCTTGTTGGGGTATTTTAGTAATTCCTTAACAAGCTGACAACTGTTTGTTTCATCCCACAGCTTCTTGAATTCATTGTGGGTTCTCTTTAATTATTTGTATTATCGCCGTGATCGGTAACAGACTAGCCGGCCAGGTTCAAAGATGCTTAGGCCTGCTACCTTCTTGGCCAGTCTGTCGGCCACTTTGTTGCCACTACACTGTAATGTCCTTTCACCCAGCATAGCTATGTTATTCATGCTGGAGACACCCACAAGTGCTTGGTTACATTCCCATACTGCTCTTGTGGTGATTTTGGGAACTTCTTAGATGGGTTTAGATTTTTACTGCTTGTTCAGAATATCAAAGGAATTTCACAGTTAAGTTTTGTAGAATGATCGGTCAGAACATGTTTTATTATCAGTTATATTTGCAAATTAACATTTTTCCGCGGTATTTCATAAATATCTCAACTTCTGATGGTCAGATCTCTACAAAAAATTGCAAATTGTTCAGGATTTGACCAAAACTAGATGTTCGGAAAGTCAGTTAAATTGTAGTTCTTTGGTAAATGAATAAAATAGCCGAGACTTAGCAATTTTTAAATTATACTTTATTTAAGACATTTTCTTTTCCAGATTTTTTGGGTTTTATTTTGCTCGACTAAAAAAAGGCATCTAATAGCTGTTTTAACTATGGCAGTGATTTTTTAGTACACCATTTTTTTATAACATTTCCTATGAAACTTAATAGTGGGTTTTAACCAGTGGGATAAATATATACTAGGTGACGATGATATTACCAATTTCTTGGTTGACTTTAGAAATGAAATTTTGGTATTTCGTTCATTTATCACACAGAAAGTCTAATTTTGCACTTATTAAGTGAAAAACATCACTTCCGGTCCAACCGGAAGTATTAAAACTTTTGATTTTTAAATAACACTCCATGTATATTTTTACATATTTAGACTCCACATGAGTAAGTATTTGTTTTCAAAACGGCGTCATAAATTCGATAAAATTAAAATTGGCTATTGCATGACTGTATGACTCAAAGAATTTACCTAGTAGGCCTCGAGTATGATGTATTACCTTTATTTTTATTGTCGCACTTCAATAAAAGTTTATTTCGTGCAAAAATCAGCGCTTTGAATTGAGGTACAATTTTTCGAAAAAGCAAAAGGCAAATGATTTTTTTCACTTTTTCTAAACGATAACCATATTTTTTATTTACGCCAACTAAGCCCAAAACATTAACCATTCTTTTGATGTAATATTTCTAGTTTTGGAACGACTTTGAATTTATAGGGCTTCTGTAGATGCTATTTTTCAGTTATTTAATGAAAACGGTGTATGAATTAAATTTTAAAGTGAGCCATGACAAAATGACATTTACCAATTGGCATTGTTAAAAAAATATACATAAAGATTATATAAAATGGACAAAATTTATTAATAATTATTTATAAGATAGGGGAAAGCAAAATTATACCAGTTATTCAAAATGCATTCTTTCAACTTCAGTATATTTTTGATGATTTCCTTTACCACGCGCTCTTACATTTGAGCAGTGAATTTTGATTTCTAACTCCTGGAGGTCTCTTGACGCAGAGGAATAAACTCTTTTTTGACGTATCCACACAGGAAAAAAATCCATAGGTGTTAGGTCTAGCAGGTCATCTTGTGAACCCATATGTCGAAATGGCTCATCCTGCTGATTTGGGATATAGAATAATTTTGACTGAAAATCTTTACTTTAGAATGTTCTTAAATTAACTTTTAGAAGATAAAAAGTCAAAGATATGGCTTATACATGGGGCCAGTACCAGCTCTGGTGTCGTTGAGACCGATCTTACAACAGGGGATGTCGTCATAAGGGTCCAGGTATATCCGTATAATTGTTGACATTTGACTAGTTTAGAATTTTGAGAATTAATTTAAGAGATGTGTGAAATGTGAGGTATGTGAAACTCTGGACAGTCTACATGTTATCCTCTACTCCGAGTTAGTTTTCGTTCCCTCTTCTTAGTGTTTTTGTCTTTTGTGTCTTTATTTTGAATCCGAAATCTCTCTTTTCAGTTGTGTGTATATTTCTGCCACCTCTTCCATTCTACGGGGCATTATATTATCATCTGCGTAGGCGGCAAGTTGTACTGATTTGTTTGTTAGTTGATTTGATCTACCAGCGTTTATTTGCCGTATGACATAATTAAGGGTTAGTTTTAACCCTGTTTTAATCCTTTATTTATTTGGAATATATCTGTCATTTCTTTTGTATGTTTATTGTTGCTATCATTGAGTCCATTGTTGTCTTTATTAGTCAAATACATTTAGAAATGTTGAAGCTACACAGTATGTGGTAAAATCGGTCTCTATTGATTGAATCACATGCTTGTTTCAAGTCAACAAAAATGTTGTACACATGTATGTCATATTCCAAGGACTTGTCCAGGATTTGCTTCACTGTGAATAGCTGGTCAATTGTGGATTGTCTTTACCTAAAACCGGTAATGTTATGGGACAGTAGTTTCCACATGCTAGGAATGCCGTCCTCGTTCCATATCTTGATAATCAATGCGTGCATCTGTGTTGTTAGGTGTTCGCCACCTAATTTGTATAATTCTGAGGGGAATTTGTTTATTCCTGATGCCCTGTTGTTGTTGTTGTTGTTGTTGTTGTTGTTATTGTTGTACGCTGTACGTTGCTTTGACAGTCATTCTATCATATGATGATATGGGTGTCTGCTTCAAGGAAGACAGTGTCCTCACCTCATATCTTCCAGCGGCTTGTATATCAGTGTATGCCCGGAAGCTATGCAATTCGAAGATTGTGTAGTGGTTATACCATCCTTCGGAGGTTATGTAAAATCGTCAGTCCCTTGTCTATAAAATATTACGCATGTAAAAAATCCTTACTCTTTGAAAGAGAAGAGTTTCGGCAAAATCCCTGGTTGGGGGTAGCTCGTCTACATTAAGCCTCAGTAGCAGAAATAGGCCGATATTAAATAAATGTTAAAATAAAATAATCCTTTGATGATCGCAAGAACCAGCACTCTGTTTCTTGTATTTATTCCGTTCATTTTTCCTTTGTGTTCCCTTTCTTTCACCCATTTTTTGGTAAACGTTGCAGTGGCATGTATGTTCTTGTGTGGGTAATCTTGTCTCTTCTATATATTTTCTGATGTTTGAAGGTTTGGTTTAGTCGTTATCCTACTGTGACGTTTCTATATTTGAATTTGAAAGAACTACAAGTTTTAACAAATGCTTAGGAAAGCAAAATTGTACAATAGTTTTGGAAATACGTGGTATTGCACTTTTTGTTCTGCATGTCTTGACCAATAAAAATATCATTTCCGAAGAAAGAATATATTGAATGAATTCTAAAGAGCCAGGAAATCTGTTGTTCAGCCAATATCAATTCCCATCTTCTATATAAAGATCAGAATAACAAGATGCAGGTTTCATAATATTATATTCTGTGACTAAATCATTAGCTTTTTTAACTGTGTAATGTGTATGTATATAAAATATAGCTTTTAAATTTAACTTAATTTTTTTCTGTTGGCATTCAGGAGATATAATACAAGGCAAGTAGTCGCCTCTAGCATTAAGTAATATTTAAGATTTTTATCTTGTATATTCTGATATAATTTTTGTTCCTGTATTAGGTATCCAAATGCTGACTTTATTAGTACCCATTTTGGTAAGCTACCTGCTCGTAGAACCAGCTGCTAGATCTGCCAACAAATATTCCCAATCTCTACATGAAATCAGCTTGCAGTGGTTGATGAAAATTGGACCAAAATATCCACAGGTAATAACAACTTTGTATATTTTCTCCAACTTACATTCTTATGACCTGAAGGGCGGTTAATAACATTTATAAACATTTGGTATGTCATGCATTGTAAATAAAATCCTATTTTTCCTAGGTTGTGTTTACAAAAAAAATATGTCATTGAATTCCTTTGGAAAATGGCTATCTATTTTTAGAATACAATATAGGGTGTCACATATAAAAAAACTATTGATGACGCCACGGATATGTAAATTTTTTTCTTTGCATTTCATTGCTTAATAGAATTTATGAATTTTGTGCGTTTCTTTTGGGACACTGTATATTTTCTTAATATCATTTGAATAGGTGTTTATTGTTTTTATTTGTTGTGTCCAGGAATTTAAAAGATTGATGACCCAAACCGAGGGTCTGCGTATGAAATTGGAAAATGCAATTCGCTCTAGCCAAGTCAACCACAGCAAGATTAAAAATGATGTGAATGTAAATCAACCACTATCCAGTCACACCCCAACTATTAAGTTAAAAACTGATTTTAGTAATTTTTCTTAAAAGTACACTAGTTATTTTTTATTTATTGTGATAATTTAAAATTTAAAAAGTGTTGCATATTATTTTATTCCAATTTTTAGTAGAATTACCTGTAATAAACAGTTTAATTAATTTTTAAAACTTCTTATAAGATAAGTATTTGCCATTATTTGACCAATATTCTGGTATTTGTTGGAGGTAGCAGGTGATATGAATTGATTAAATGAAGATAATAATAATAATAATAATAATTAATTAATTAATTTTTTGAAACAAAGTAATAATATAATGTTTCAAGAGCAAATTTTATGAAAATAAAACTTCATAGAAATTTAGGAAAGAATTTCCTAAAATATACTGCCGATTTAAATTTTTTGCTAAATATTTTTCCTCAAACCTCAAAATTAGGAAAATTATCGATAGAAAATTTAAATTTTCATAAATTTACACTTTCTTCAAATTTTATGAATCAAAAATCATTCTAATATTAAGCTTCAAAAAGGTGTAACTTTACAAAAATTAAAATATCTTAATGGAACTTGCCAATCAGTATTGTCTGAAAGTTATTTGTGGCATTCTACGAATATTCTTTCCTATTATTTGGGTTTTCTACCACATGTATTATTGTCCTCTTCAAAAATAAATCACCGAATCTACAAAATAATAGAATTATTGGAAAAAAAGCCTCTGCACCCGTGACGTTTACGCCAAAGGAATAGTCAGAGGTTATGTTTTGCAAATAATATAAATCGGAATAAACACAGAAATAATGTATTTTGCTGACGTTTCGGAAAGTAAACTCATTCCTTTTTCAAAGCTTTTTTTTGGAAGAATTCTTATTTTGCTGTGTATGTCAAATACACAGCTTTAAGATTATGTTTATGGTATTTCCATAGATACTTACTACTTACACAGAACATAGAACTGATCATATTTTCTTTTAGATAATTTTGAGTTTGTTAAGTTCTTCTTTTAACATTGGTAGCCAGGTTGTACAAATATCTACAGAACAATTCGATACGCACTTATCTTCATTTAAGTAATAAGATTATTGCTGATTCTTTAATTTTTCTTTTTTTGGTATCTCGCGTCCTCGCCTCAAACATCTTCCAGCGGCTTGTATATCAGTGTATGCGCGGAAGCTATACAACCTTAGGCGAGGGTTGTATACCATCCTTCGGAGGGGATGTAAAGCCGTCGGTCTCTTGTCTATTAAATGTTAGGCAAGTAAAAGATCCCTACTCTTCTTAAGGGAAGAGGTTCGGCAAAAATTCCTGGTTGGGGGTAGCTCGTCTACAGGCGTCGGTATTAGGCCTCAGTAGCGGAAATAGGCCGACGTTAAATAAATGTATAAAAAAAAATACTACTTACACAGAACATAGAACTGATAATATTTTCTTTTAGATAATGTTGAGTTTGTTAAGTTCTTCTTTTAACATTGGTAGCCAGGTTGTACAAATATTTACAGAACAATTCGATACGCACTTGTCTTCATTTAATAAGATTATCGCTGATTCTTTAATTTTTCTTTTTTTGGTAAATGAGGGACCCTACTCAAAACTAAACAAAGATCCAACAAAATCAATAGAGAGCAAAATTTACAAAACTTTGTTTAAATACAAACATGAATTTAATGATTTTGAACGAAGGAAACTTGCACCACATCATAGTAAGCCTCCTCATTTTTATGGCTTACCAAAGACACATAAACAAAATATTCCTTTAAGACCAATTGTTATTGTTAGTTCTATTAATTGACCATGTCATAATTTGGCAAAATTTTTACTTAAAATTATTGATCCATTATCTGGAAATACCGATTCATATATTAAAAATAGTAAACATTTTATAGAAAAAATTTATGAAAACGATATTCATGAATCACACCTGATGGTTAGTTTTGATGTAGTTAGTCTTTTTACCAATGTTCCGGTAGATGAGACCTTAAAAATAGTTAAAGACATGTTGCTAAATGATAATAATTTGGAAACTAGAACTAAATTAAGTGTAAATAGCATAATGGAACTCTTAACAATGTGTATAAAAACAACCTATTTTCAATTGGACAATGAGTTCTATCAGCAGGATTTTGGTATGGCTATGGGGTCTGCATTATCACCAATTTTAAGCAACATATTTATGGACAATTTTGAGAACACACATGTTCAAAATTGTATAAATAAACCGGTTGTCTGGTGGAGATATGTTGACGACATCTTTGCAATTTGGCCTCATGGTGTCGATTAGATAGTTTTTTGGAAAATATAAATACTAAGGAACCGTTTATTAAATTAACATTAGAAGTAGAAAGTAGGAATGAACTACCGTTTTTAGATGTTTTAATTAGAAGGGTAAATAATACAATTGAAACAAGCGTTTATAGAAAACCAACACATACTAATAGATATCTAAATTTTAACTCAAATCAGTCAATAAATGTTAAAAGAGGTGTTATAAAATGTTTATGCGATAGGGCCAAGATAATTTCATCTAATAATGAAATATTAAATAACGAGAAAAAATTTATCAAAGAGGTTCTAGTACAAAATCAATATCCTGAAGCCTTTCTTGATAGAGTTTTCATAAATGTTGAAAATAGGGACAATCAGGTACGACAAAAACCTGAACGTCATTATACAGCAATAATTCCTTATGTATATGGATTATCGGAAAAGCTACGCCATATAGGTGACAAATTTGATGTTAGGACGATATTTCAAACAGGGAACACTTTAAGATCTATTTTAACAAAAACAAAACCGATAAACAGGGAGCAGAATTCAATAAACTGTATTTACAATATCCCATGTGCGAATGTGATAAATGTTATGTGGGTGAGTCATCCAGACGTTTCAGTGTGAGGTTGGATGAGCACAAGAATTACATTAGAAAGAATGAAATTCAGAAATCAAAGATTTGTGAACATGCTTGAGAAAACGGACATAGAATAAACTGGGACACGGCAAAAATTTTAACAAAAGAAGCAGATACCAAAAAAAGAAAAATTAAAGAATCAGCGATAATCTTATTAAATGAAGACAAGTGCGCATCGAATTGTTCTGTAGATATTTGTACAACCTGGCTACCAATGTTAAAAGAAGAACTTAACAAACTCAACATTATCTAAAAAAAAAATATCATCAGTTCTATGTTCTGTGTAAGTAGTAAGTATCTATGGAAATAACATAAACAGAATCTTAAAGCTGTGTATTTGACATACACAGCAAAATAAGAGTTCTTCCAAAAAAAAGCTTTGAAAACGGAAAGAGATTACTTTCCGAAACGTCAGCAAAATACATTATTTCTGTGTTTATTCCGATTTATATTATTTGCAAAACATAACCTCTGACTATTCCTTTGGTGTAAACGTCACGGGCGCAGAGGCTTTTTTTCCAATAATTCTATTATTTTGTAGATTCGGTGATTTATTTTTGAAGAGGACAATAATACATGTGGTAGAAAACCCAAATAATAGGAAAGAATATTTGCCAATCAGTACTCCTCTTAATTTTGAAAAAAATATATTTTGCAAAAATATGCACAAGAAACCATGGTTTGGCAGGCCTAGCAAGCACGGCTTGGGTCCTGTATTCCAATTTTCATCGGCTGCCACCAATTGCAGTCTTTAAAAGACTAATTTCTTTTATGTACTACTTCTATAATCATGGGCCAATTTTTCGTATTTTGCTTTGCTTTTTACATATACTTATATAAATGTCTTTAATTATATTAATTATCTAATATCTTTAATTATATTAGCAATTTTATACATATACATTCTCAACGCCTAACTTATTTAATTTATGTACAATATTCTTTTTAAAATGTTATAAACTCCGGTAGTTATTGTAGATGTATAGATTCCTATTTACTGTACCAAAATATGTTATGGAATTAGATGTTTATAACTAAATGACTGAACTTTGTAGTGAAATTATACTGTTGTTTAAATCCAATATTCTTTTTTATAAGTTTTACCAGGAACTTTGTAGGTATGTAACAGATCTTGTTAATGTATAGCCTGATGCACTGAAAAGTTTTAACATGTAGTACCAATTTAAATAAAAATGCAATAATAATAACTAAATTTTTGTTTTATTTAAAAAATGTGCCAAATGGCCACCGGCAGAGGCATTCATGAGGATGCAGATAAACTGAAATCTAAATTACAGGCGACGCCATCTATTGGATAATTTCAACACTATCCTGATAAACGTGTCGCCGTGTATTGAAAGCTTGAAAGTAATATATTAATAATTTTAAAATTTTCCAATAGATGGCGCAACAACATATTGTGTTAGAAGAATCAGAACGCCATTCTTCCGCTATTATTCAGTAGATGGAGCCACACACATCGGGAAAATGCGCTAAATATTTCGACTATTGTTCAATAGATGGGACATAGCGGGAGAAGGTAAGATATTATTTAAACCGAAATATACGTATGAACCTTCTCGCCCTTTCTGTTTTCCTAATACTCTTGGAAGAATTTCAAAACAGGCCAAAAATTTTCCTTCCACAAATTTTTGTACATGAAGCCGAATGAATAGGTGCAATTTGAGTGCTCCTTATAAGTCATTAAATACCTCCTCGCATTTCTGTGATCCTGATACTCCTGGTATAATTGTAGGGTTTTGAAATGAAATAAAATGCCGTTCATTCTACAGATCATAAAAATAGAACTAGACTGCGTTTACTAACAGGAGAGCATGAAACTGAAGAGGTGTTATTTCAGTACTCCTTATAATTCATTAAATACCTCCTCCCGTTTCTGTGATCCTGATACTCCTCGTAGAACTGAGTTTTAAAATCAAATAAAATAACATTTCGTTCCACAGATCACAAAAATAGAACTAGACAGCGTTTAGTAACAGGAGGGCATGAAACAGAAGATGTGTAATTTTAGTGCTTCTTATAATTAATTAAATACCTCCTCGCGTTTCTGTGATTCTGATACTCCTGCTAGAATTGTAGAATTCTAAAATCGAACAAAAGTGCTGTTCGTTCCACAGATCTTTAAAGTCGAACAGACTGCGTTTACTAACAGGAGCGCATGACACCGAGGAGGTGTGATTTCAATGCTCCTAATGATTCGTTAAATGCCTCCGCGCATTTCTGTGATCCTGACACTCCTGCTAGAATTGTAGAATTTTAAAATTGAACAAAAGTGGTGTTCGTTCCACAGATTTTTAAAGTTGAACAGGTTGCGTTTACTAACAGGAGCGCATGAAACCGAGGAGGTGTAATTTCAGTGCTCCTAATGATTCGTTAAATGCCTCCTCGCATTTCTGTGATCCTGATACTCCTGATAGAATTGTAGAATTTTAAAGTCGAACAAAAGTGCAGTTCGTTCCACAGATTTTTAAAATCGAACAGACTGAGTTTACTAACAGGAGCGCATGAAACCGAGGAGGTGTAATTTCAGTGCTCTTAATGATTAGTTAAGTGCCTCCTCGCATTTCTGTGATCATGATACTCCTGCTCGAATTGTAGAATTTTAAAATCGAACAAAAGTGCTGTTCGTTTCACAGATTTTTAAAGTCGCAGACTGCGTTTACTGACAGGAGCGCATGAAACCGAGGAGGTGCAATTTCAGTGCTCCTAATGATTCGTTAAATGCCTCTTCGCATTTAGGTGATCCTGATACTCCTGGTAGAATTGTAGAATTTTAAAATTGAACAAAGGTGTTTGTTCCACAGATTTTTAAAGTCGAACAAGACTGCGTTTACTAACAGGAGCGCATGAAACCGAGGAGGTGTAATTTCAGTGCTCTTAACGATTCGTTAAATGCCTCCTCGCATTTCTGTGATCCTGATACTCCTGCTAGAATTGTAGAATTTTAAAATCGAACAAAAGTGCAGTTCGTTCCACAGATTTTTAAAGTCGAACAGACTGCGTTTACTAACAGGAGCGCATGAAACCGAGGAGGTGCAATTTCAGTGCTCCTAATGATTCGTTAAATGCCTCCTCGCATTTCTGTGATCCTGATACTCCTGGTAGAATTGTAGAATTTTAAAATCGAACAAAAGTGTTTGTTCCACAGATTTTTAAAGTCGAACAAGACTGCACTAACAGGAGCGCATGAAACCGAGGAGGTGTAATTTCAGTGCTCCTAATGATTCGTTATATGCCTCCTCGCATTTCTGTGACCCTGATACTCCTGCTCGAATTGTAGAATTTTAAAATCGACCAAAAGTGCTGTTCGTTCCACAGATTTTTAAAGTCGCAGACTGCGTTTACTGACAGGAGCGCATGAAACCGAGGAATTTCAGTGCTCCTAATGATTCTTTAAATGCCTTCTCTCATTTCTGTGATCCTTATACTCCTGATAAAATTGTAGAATTTTAAAGTCGAACAAAAGTGCTGTTCGTTCCACAGATTTTTAAAATAGAACTAGATTGCGTTTAGTAACAGTAGCGCATGACAACGAGGAGGTGTAATTTCAGTGCTCCTAATGATTCGTTAAATGCCTCCTAGCGTTTCTGTGATCCTGATACTCCTGGTAGAATAGAGTTTTAAAATCAAATAAAATAGCCTTTCATTCCACAGATCATAAAGATAGAATTAGACTAAGACTATGTTTAGTAACAGGAGAGCATGAAACAGAAGAGATTTTCAGTACTCCTTATTATAATTCATTAAATACTTCCTCTCGTTTCTGTAATTCTGATACTCCTGGTAGATTTGTAGAGTTTTAAAATAAAACAAAGCTTTTTTTCCACAGATCATTAAAATAGAATTAGATTGCTTATAGTAACTATAGAGCATGAAACTGAATAGGTGTAATTTCAGCGCTTCTAATAATTCCTTAAACCCTTCCTCATGTTTATGTGATCCTGATACTCCTGGTTTCGAACTGGACCGTATTTAGTAATGGATGCATGAAACCAGATAAATTTAATATTCATATATTTCCTCGTTTTTGTGATCGCAATACTCCTGGCAGAATTTTTAAAATCAGGTAAAGCTGCTTTTAGTAACAATAATCATACACCAAAGAGGTGCTGTTTCAGCAATCCCAATAATTCTTTAAATATCTCCTCGCGATCCTGATACTCCTGGTAGAATCTTGAAATGGAACAAAACAGCTTTTAGTTCGATAGATTTTTAAAATGGTATTCGACTGCCAAAATTGAGCAACGGCGCCCTTTCATAATTATATGTAGCGGTATCTATTGAAACATTTTAAACCTATGCTTATTAGTTCTAAGTATTGTCAATAGATGGCACCACATGTACCGTTAAAAATCAGAACACTGTCATACTTCCACTATTATTCAGTATATGGAGTGAGAATTATATGTATCGAGAAATATGCTCAGTAGTTCCGCTGTTATCCAATAGATGGAGCCACATATATTGGGAAAAGAAAGAGTCTGAACCTATTTCGTTGTTCCAAAATTTGTCAATAGAAAAATAATATCTAAGTATTTTAAAATAAAATTTCTCCCTTAGAAACCTGAGGGGGGATTTGTGATACTGTTAAAAGGCAATAAAATGAACTGCTGAAAAATATGCATCATCACCCAAGCCCAAAAATAAGTTTTCATCCCCTTTTCATTAAGTACATTTTAATGAGTCCGTTTTTGTCTTGGTTTAATGTACTTGCCCCGCTGTATTCACCAGTTGGAACGTCCAATACATATTTCAGTTTCATATGTGATGGCCATTTGGGATATAGGTACAGCTAACGCAAAATTGAAACACAGCATGTTGTAACAAACAATTTTATTTGGTTTAAATTCAATACATCATAGATAAATAAATGACAGATTAATATTGCACGACTGAAAAAATGCCTTTGTCAAATGGACGTAATTTGCCGGGAATAATAATAAAATTAATGTGCAAATGATACAGCTAACATTAAGATTGGCTGGCTACAACAAAATATGGCTATATATACATGATGTAGCTGGGTATTCGTCCATTTAAAAATAAGGCTTCAAATGTAACCGCTTAACATTAAACAACTAAATAAAAGTGTCAACTGACATGTGAATAATAAAAAACAATGTCAATAAAAACAATTAATACATTGACAATCAATAACTTTGTCCAGAACATAGAAGAAGCAATAACAGTACTTAGTGCAGTGACACGGAAGCCATTAAGAGATGTCGGAAAGGATTCTGAGGATAACAAGAAGGCACAAAGCAGCGGTAACCAGACTGGCCAGCAACAAAATGCCACCCAGCAAAGTTGTGTGTAGAATGGCGCAATACCCTGTGAATAGTCGACGAAAAAATAGAATTTATCCCAAACTACAACTGCCAGCTCCAACCTAAATCAAAAAAACACCTTTTAGCACCCCAAAATATTCATGTTTAGTTTTAGTTTAATTCAAAATACAACAGCAAACAATAAACAGTAAATATACCTTATATTCAACATTGTTACAATCACATGATAAATACAGACACTATATTCCTAATCGCCTCAACTTTCTAACATTGTCATTATATTATTAAAAGGTTATCAATTCTAGTGTAAGGGTGGGCGAAAGTAGAATTTTTTTTAAATCGAATATCGATGACTGGAGATGCACTGGTAAACATGGGGAATGACACAATCAATGTCTTGGTATATGGATTAATATGCAGAAATCTTTTCAACCCATTACCACTTCTTATACATCGGGTAAATGGTAAACCGTTTTATATGGCAATTTCTCAAATATATGAATATACGATATTAAATTTGAGCAGAAGTGGCAAAACAAAATGAATACTCAGCTCTGCTCTGTAACAGTCCAATTTAAATATACAGATTTGGTTTTCAAAGTATAATCGCTTTTTCTCTCTACCTTGAATAGTAAATAAATTTCCTGTAGAGTATAAAAAGCAAGATTATTTTGCTTAATACTCAAAATAACTCTCAATTGGTCGATATGTTGAGTTGTGGAAAATAGTGCTATTTGTTAGAGGCATTTTCTCCATAGTTATTGAAATTTCTGAAAATTCACTGCCGATATTAATTAAAGAGATTGCTCCCATGGACAGAATCAAGAGTTTGATAGGTAATATATACATATAACCATTTACAATTAGTTTGTTCATACGGAATGTGATCGTTATTCGATATTTGTTTTTCACCGACCCTTGTCTAGAGCAACTTGTTCCAAAACAGAATTAGCTTGCCTTCAGTTACAGTTGTAAACCTTTCGCTCTTATCACAGATTGTTAACTTTTAAATTAATAGTTCAATGTCAACAAATAATAACGTGTATTTTTTCAGCTCTGCAATGATAATCAGGAATAGCAGTGAAGATTAAATTTCTTTAACACTTCTAAATTATGCTTCTTCAGACCAGCACTCTTGAATCGATATATGCGGTGAAAGAACCGTAAAAATACATGTTACATTGGTATTGGTTTGATTTGGTCAGGATATGCAGAAGTTGTAGTTTGCAGATATTACCGCAGGCTTTCGAACATCAGATATGAACATCGAAGATGACTAATAAAGCCATTAAATGATGTACTACACAAATAGATACGTACATACTGTCGAGGCACTGTGAGTAAGGCAATCCTACAGTAGTTCAGTGGAGATAGGGTCGTCCGCGATAGCGGTATGCAGGTACGCGCACGCGGGAATACGGGGAACGTTTGAGAACCTCCCGGATATATAATAAATTTTTAAACTATGTGCAAGGTTTGTGCACACAACAGTATTAAAATATATGTATGTATATATAATAAAATTTATAATTTATATTTATTTATATAATTTACTTTGTGTAGGTCAATATACAGAATAGATGTACTCTGAAATCACAAACAAATTGAAAAGGCTACAGCAATGAACACTCTAGGTTCCTTGGGGAAGCAGTACTTTACATACAATAACATTGACAGGTGACAAGTGACACCTCCGTTGTAACAGCCAGTGGACAGAGTACATTCGATCAGGTTGGGGAAAGCACCAATACGACACGATACAATACGATGATACATAACGAGAAAAGTGTCCTGCATAGTTCAATATGTTAGTGGCTGCATCCTCTCTAAAATAACAAGTGTACATTTTAAACAATATGCTATTTCTCTAAAAACATTTATAAAAAAGACACTAATAATTACATGAAAATAATGGCACTATATAATATATATGTTTTTTCCAGATGAGAACAAAATGTTGGCGTCAGCACATTATACGTATAAACGGTGAAAATATCTCATATACATATACACATACATATATATATTTATATATATAGATATATACACACATATGTTATGTACAATCTGACGTATGTATGAAGATACGTATACATATATTTATGCTTTGAACCACAGCACGCACGCACCACACTAACTCATTCTAATAAAAATCTTATCTCTCTCTCTACAAAAATCATCTCTTCACTTATAAATGACTATAATTGTTAAAATATTCAGTTCAGTAAAATTAATAATTGCTCTACTAGACTCGTAGTTTATCACATGGATGACAATTGGCAATTAAAACAGAAACACGTTCAGTTAGGTTCATCCACACGTTATCACTATGGCACTTAGTGTCCTGTGCAGGTGCAGGTGAGAACGACAGCGAAAGGCGAAGTCACCTCTGCAAAGGTAATAAACCGCTCCAGCTTGGGATGCTCTAGGATGGCCAGTCTGTTAGTCTGGCTCGCTTATGCATCTGCACGGTGTCATACTCTGTTCCGCTGCTGGCGGGACCTGTTGGTGACGGTAGGTTTGTGGGTGTAACGCTCCCTGGCGTTGGGGTGATCTGTCCTGCAGAACTAGGCCGAGGGTGGTGACTGTGCGTTAGGTTGAGGCTTTGAACGTGTGAATGGTGGACGGCTGTACTCAAATGGGGGTGGTGCTCTCTGGGAGGTGATATTGGTTCGCTTTTTATCTTCACTGGAAGCGGTGATGATGCTGTAGGTGGTGGGGTGCTGCTGGACACTGCTAAATGTGGCAGGCAGTTGCTGCTGTGTGTAAGTGAGGTTGGAATTTGGTGACCGCTCCACGACATCGAGGCTAGTCCCATGTCAGATCCAATACTGAAGTCCTGGGCTCCGAACGATGTCAGCGCTCCGGGGTAGTTGGAAAGGCCGGGAGTCTGCAACGCCACAACGGGAGTGTTAAGAGTTGACTGAGTTCGATTATGCTGTAACAAAAACTGCTTTGACGTAAAACTACTAAATAGTCATCTGATAAGAAATCTATGATGCTATAACTATACCAATTCCAGTGAAAGTACGCAAAAAGTGGTAGTGGATATGCAGGCAGACATTCTTTCATGTTTGATTGTTATTTGTTAGTTTTGCATAGCGCGACAGATTCGGATTCTGATGCAAAATGTTAACGTACAAGACGATTGCAGTGTTTTTAAAATTCATTTATTTTCTTTCATCCGTTATTAAAACACGAAAAAGTTATCTGTAGCTTAATCTGTGAGAGTTTGCATTAAAGTAATTTTAATAATTCAATTGATCCCTTAATGATACAAATTTCCAGTCATTGTCGACATCAATATATATTGTACATACAAAATGTTCATTAGGACATTTTTTTTTAATTGACTTGACTATATCATCGTTCTGGCGAAGTCTAGCTATAATTATCCCACCATTCAACCAAGACCCATGTACACAGACAATTACACAACAACTTTTCTCTATGACATAACTATATGTCACAGCTGAGAGTCAAACACAGGAGAGGAGAGCAACTAACTAACCATGTTGTCTTTGATACTCTAAAAAACGCCAGTAAATATACAAACCCGGACTAGGATTCGAATCCAGAACTATGAAGAGATTTGAAGAGGGTACAAAAGTGTCAAAACTGTTGTTGAAAGCAATCAATAAATATAATGAATTAATGAAGTAGATTCTTCCGGGTCTTGCCGTGGTCGTCGAACTTGACTTGACGTTTCGCTGATCATCTTGTCAGCTTCTTCAGAAGGATTCTAAAGATTTTCAGACAAGACAGTCTTTAGAATCCTTCTGAAGAAGCTGACAGGATGATCAGGGAAACGTCAAGTCAAGTTCGACGACCACGGCAAGACCCGGAAGAATCTACTTCATGAGACAACGGCCGTGAAAACCTGCATTCTACTATAATGAATTAAGTTCGTTGACAGTGCCACAGTGACCTTTTCAAATTGCTGCTAATACATACTTACACATTGCAAAGGTTTTTTTTTTCCTTAATGGCTTTGGGCCAGAGACAATGCAGCCAGTCACATATGTTAAAATTATCTAACCTAAACAAAATGGAGAAAAAGAGTGAAGAAGAGCAACGAAGGAAAATACAGGGAAACATGCTTCTCGTCCAGGGGTCTGTCAGGACATTGAGTTTGACATCACAAAAAAAAGACCACGGTAGGGTAGGTAAAAACATAAGCTTAAAACAAGAGGAAAACAAAGCTAACCTATAGTGTGATATTAACATCTATGAAAAAACCAATGATTAATTCATAGATTTTATTACTACTTATAGCAAGTAAACTATCTACGTTGAACGGAGCCATCATATTGAAGCATGAACAGATATTTTTAATAAGTGAATCTGTAGCTGTGTTGTACTTATCGCAAGCGAAGAAAAGGTGATTAAGATCGCCGATAACACCACATAGATCACAAAGTTGCGATGTGACTACACCAATTTTATGCAAATGGGCGGGAAAGCAGGCATGACCAAATCTTAGTCTAATAATTGTGGTAATATATTTTCGTGGAACGTTTAAACTGTCATGCCAGAACTGTAGAAGGGATAGTTGGCTGTATTTTACAAAACATTGTTGAGCTGTTTAAAACGTATTGTTCCCAGGTGTGAATCCACTTATTTCTTAATTGAAGTTTATATAGATTGGAGCAATCCATTAGACACAGTTTGTGGTCTAATAGAGTACCATTAATGGCGGCGTCTTTGGCCAAAATGTCAACGTGTTCATTATGTTTTAAGCCTATATGGGCTTTAACCCAGACAAATGTGATGACTTTACCAGCAATTTCTTTTCAAACCGTTTATAAATTTTGTGCATAAACCCCTGTAAACGCAGACAAAACAATGTCAGGAAATTCGTATTAAACTGTATAAGTGAGATTTTCTTAGCAGTGGGACAAAAGTTTTGGGAAGAAAGAGCAACAACTAAGAGGAAACTTAAAGAACCAGGCTTTGGTAAAACAATGGAAAATATGTCTCAAGTGATTCCACAAGTACATCTGTTTGGTTGTCCACAAAGACAAAGTAAGTTCAAATAATATAAACACAATTTAACGTCTCATATACTTATCTATGGAAATGCATATATGGTGTTTGATATAAGAAAATGAATTTAGAAGTATTGACATCAGAAAGTGATTATTTTTCCGAAACTCTAATTGTACCTAAGCTTTATTTAAATGTTTATTGTTTACATATTTTCATTAAGGGGCGGGCGAAGCAGTATCTTGAAGATACGAAGTCAAACAACTAACTAGAATCACGTTACTATTTGGATGAGTGACCTAAGGCAAACGCAGCGATATCGTTTCAACTTCTAACGGCTTGTTTATCAGCATATATGCAGATACTCTTATACAGATCTTAGGTGAGGATTGTCTGGTGGATATACTATTCTTCTGTGGGGATGTAAAGCAGTAGATCAATTGTCCATCATGTTAGGCAAGTAGGGGACGGTAGCTCAGTGTGTTAAACCGTCTGGCTAGCAAACTTTGTTAACCGTAGAAGCAAACTGACTACTGACAACAAACTGACTCTATAGAAGGCAATTTTTAGACCGATAATGACCTACGCCTGTGCGTCATGGAACACCATCTCAGACGCACAGTGCTCACGCCTACAAACATTACAAAACAAACTACTTAGACTACTACTCAACGCCAACAGATACATTTATTAACGATACGGCCCAGAAATTCTTCTCAACCAAAATTCAGCGATCGGAGTTGACACGTAACCTTACAGACAGACGTCGAACAATGACCCCCTACATGCACATAAACTACTCCACCAGAATCTTCCCATCTATGACGCATTAGACTGATGGTGGAGTAAAACGCATAACATGTACAATACATACTTTTACATATACAAACCTACCTATCCCTCCCTTCCTTCCTACCACCCCTCTTTTACCCTGCACCTTCAGTGCATAGAATTTTTATTTATTTTAAACTATTTTTAAATGTACATATGTACGCAGGTTTTTACTTAATTTAGTTTCCTGAACGATGTATAGCTGAATATTTAATTTTTCTACACTGTAATTTTAACCTCTTCATTTATCATAATCTTTCCTAAGAATTAAACATAAAATTCGCTTAACCGTGTTGGAGAGCAGAAATAAAAGCACAGTAATTTTAATATTTCATAATGTTGGACTCGGCCGCCACCAGCCACCTAGCAAGATGAGGCTAATTAGCGTTTCTCTTTTTTGTTAGGGAACTTTACCATTGTAGCACGTAATGCAGGAATGTATATTCAATACTTAGTTTACCCAACAAATGAAATAAAACGTTATAACTTTGAATAAAATGTGTTTAATTGGTTAATTAATTGGCAAACTGAGGTGTCTAGCGAAGTGGGTTCGATTTCCGTAAGGCGAAACAATTTTTAATTAAAAAAATTGACCCAAGAGTGGTTCGGAGTCCACATTAAACTATAGGGGCTCGTCTTTCTTTACCTAGCACAAGATCGTTGAGATCTTCTAGGGGAAAATATTTAAAAAAAACATTTAAATAAATAATTTCTACTTGTCGACAGAGGAACAGTTTGGTAAAATTTCAGGTTAAGGGTAGCTCGTTTCCTGGCGTCGGTGATTGGCCTTGGTCTCGAAAATAGTTAAGTAATTGAATAAAAAGAAAAAAATACACATATTTTCAGGTGTGAGACATTTCGAAGTAGACGAAATATTCAAAATCAATCTTTAACTGATCTTTTAGCACTGAAATTTTTTTTTAGATATTTTTGCAAAATAATGGCAAAATATCTTAAGGAAGTTACCTATTCGTTTCTTTTAAAAATTCACAAAATGAAACATTGTAATTAATTTTTTTCCAATAAATAAAAAGTAACATTCTACACCTTTAAGGGGGCAATTGGTTAAGGTCAAAATTTAAAATACGCACGTCCTAGTTTGAAAACTACAATCTTACCTAATAATAGTAAGAGTCGGATTACTGTAAATTTTCGAGTAGAATATTTCTTATTTTAATCATTCTACAGAGTTGTTTATTTACGCGTAACTCTGACTTCGCCGCCCGCTGGCTGAGAATATCTCGTGAATCCGTCAATGCGTGTTTACACGTTGTACACCGTCGTTAAATGCTTTTATTAAAATTGTACCCACACTAATCCTGGCAAATTAGGATTTTAAAACGAAACATTCTGACCAATGCAAAATCAAACTCATAATTAAAATGCTGCTCTCACCTTAACGACGGACGTATAATAATTGCGTATTATACGACACATTTTCAACATCCCACTGAATATTTAAGTGTCACTTGCATGACTTCGGCGTCAGTGGCGCCGTCAGTTTATGAAGATAATTAGAAAGCTGTCAATGTATTTCAAATTTACTTACAAATTGATGTTTTGTTCTACCCGTTTGGGCGTACCTACTTTTAATATCTGACGTGAAATCAATGAATTATACTTATAGCCCGCGGCGGCTGCTGAAGTGAACTCGTTTCGTATCTCGGTATTCAGACGTGGGACCCAAACCCTACTTTAAGGTATAAGAACTATCGAGGACTATTGTTACATAAAAATGAGGAAAAGGTTTTGTGACGGTTCTCCTTAAAATATTTAAAAACCATTTTTTCCAGAACATTCGAGGCAACCTGAGACCTTTTGCAGAGACGTACGTAAGGCGATCATCTTTCAAAATGGCGTAAACCCCTTCTTGCATTTCAACAAAACAGAGCACCTCCACATTTTGCTGTGACTGTTCCTCAATTTCTTAATAATACATACTCTAGTCGTTGGATAGGTAGAAGAGATCATGGAGTGGCCACCTCGGTCACCAGATTTGACTCCGTTAGCTTTTTTCTGTGGGAGTCCTTGAAGACAAAAGTCTATGCAATTCAAACGGAGTCGCTAGATGGTTACAACGAAGGTTATGAATGTCAACACTTAACGCTATAAGTTTTAGAATGTGTGATAATCTTAAGAAAGAAAATATACAGGGTGTCACAAGGAAAAAAATAGCAAAAAACAGTGGGAAGCCTGATATTTTACACGCAGCTGAAACTTCTACCTAAGAACACGAAATCTGATAAATTTTAATAAAAAGAATTACTGGGTGGTCACATTAAAAAAAAATAATTAGTAAAAATTTGTCGAAGAAATCTCATATTTGGAATGTAGCTGAAACTATCGAAATAAAATAGTCTGATAAATTTGATTTTTTGTAAAAAAAATATATGGGGCGGTGACACTAAAAGAATTAGTAAAAAATTGCTTGAGAACTCCCATATTCGGGATGCAGTTGACACCAGCGAAAAGAAATAAAATCTGATAAATCCTTAAAAAACATATACAAGATGAGTCACAACGAAAAAATTATTAACAAAAAACATAATTTGGCATGTAGTTAAAACTAGTACCTAAGAACAAAACGTGATGAATTTTCATAATAAAATATACAGGGTGGTTATACTAAAGGAATTAATAAAAAATTGTCGGAAAAATCTGATGTTCTGGATGCAGTTGGGACTATCGAAAAGAAGAGAAATAAAATATAACAAATCTTAAAAAAGAAAAGATACAAAATGGACCACAATGAAAAAATCAACAACAAAAAAACAGTGGACGAATCTGACATTTGGCACGCAGTTAAAGTTATTTTCAGTAGTAAATAGTGGATATTCATTCGACAAACGGACATTGTCAAACCACTAAACATATAACAATTTTGTAGTATTTACATATTCCACATTTTATTGTAGAATTGTTGTCCTTGCGTAGCTCAGTGTGTAAAGATACTCTAAATTAAATTAGCAATGTAATACATCCGAGTTCAAATTCCGCTGGCTTCTTCCATTTTTTAAATTTTGTTATACTGAACATTTTCCTTCTAAAAATTTCATTTTATTTGTGTCGCGAGTTTTGTTAAAATTTTCTTTTCCCTAAAAGCATTATTTTATTATTCCGCGCGAGTTAATCTGTAAGTAAATAAAATCGACTTTCGGACGTTTAGCGACCTGGTTATTTATCCGATTGTCACACGAATATCCACGGCTTTTATTTTTACTTTACCATATACGTAGTATATAAGGAAAGTAGTGTGATCGTGCAAAAAAATCGAATTTGAGTTTACACTATTTCAGCCCACCCGAAGCAAAAAAAAATGGTTTTTAAAGAAGGTCAGTAATAGTGAAAGTGGTTCAAATGTGCTTTTAGAGGGCGGAATATTAAAACATAATATTTTTAGTCGCAAACTCCTCTATACAATCCTTATTTTACTATAAGGAACGTAACCAGACTGCAACCAACAGCTACTCTCCGGGCTATGTGCCCCGCCGAGCACTGAATTACAAGTTACAAGCCTGGCGCGTTAAGTGTAATAATTGCATATTACCATCAAAACGCTAATGCTTCGATTGCAACAAACACCAGCCGAAAGACTGATCCTACTTAAAGGAGCTCTCTCGCCAGCCGTCACACACCACTTGCAGACTGCAGTTTCGAGCTGTTGGCTCTCCTCAGTGCAAGTAGGCATGCGACGACCGGCACGAGGATCTTTTGACTATTTGGTACATCCCGGTATTTCTAGATCCTTGTGCCGGTCGTCGCATGCCTACCTTGCACTGAGGAGAGCCAACAGCTCGAAACTGCAGTCTGCAAGTGGTGTGTAACGGTTGGCAAGAGAGCTCCTTTAAGTAGGATCAGTCTTTCGGCTGGTGTTTGTTGCAATCGAAGCATTAGCATTTTGATGGTAATATGCAATTATTACACTTAACGCGCCAGGCTTGTAACTTGTAATTCAGAGCTCGGGGGGGCACATAGCCCGAAGAGTAGCTGTTGGTTGCAGTCAGGTTACGTTCCTTATAGTAAAATAAGGATTGTATAGAGGAGTTTGCGACTAAAAATATTATGTTTTAATAGTGAAAGTGATTTAAGGGTTTACATAATTTTATTTTTTGATACACCAATCTTGAAACGTGCGTCAAATAAAGTGTTCGAGTGTACAGTGTGTTTGTGAAAATGCTTTGTTGCTATAGTGTTATTCTTTGATAACTGTTTCAATTGCAATGTTTATATTTGAATACACGAATGGCGAAACGCGAGTCGAGTATTGTTCAAATGAAGTGTCCAAATGTTTTAGGATTCATGAAAACTGTTTAGTTTTGTTAAATTTTAAAATTATTGTTATTTGCTATTTAGTATCTAGGAATATTCATTTATTTGTCATCCACAAAATACGCGCAATTACAATAAAAACTTCATTAAAAATATGATGCAATTATGAAGTCATCAGTAAGGAGTCTTCTTTATGCACTCGCAAGCAAAATCTCTTGCAACTGGCAAAACATGAAAGAAATATCAACTACCACTGCAACGTTTCGTCAACTGCAACGATAACAGACGAGAAAAAAGTGACTTAACGTACAATATGCGATTGATTATAAATCCAAAAAATGCTTGCAGTGAATTTGGTAATAGAAATAATACGCAAATAACAAAACAGCTCTATACCATACTTACTTCTGTATAAGAGACTTCGTCTGTTGTTATGTTCGGTCCTAGGGGTGTCGGTATTACTACTCGTAAATTAGATCGTGGTCCGGGAGAGTGTTGCTTGGGGTGTTGCTTGGAGGAACTTAAACCTGGTCCAGGACTGGGTCCAGGAGAGGGCGAGCCCCCCATCGGAGACGCAGAATTCGGATATCCATTACTCATTTCTAACATCGCGCCACTGGGATAGACAGAGTCAGTTTCAGAAGAAGAAGGTCGAGGGCTAATACTAGTATGCGCCATTTGTGGACTAGATTGAAGAAGACCAGAATCACTGTAGCTTATATTCACGGGTACCGATACAGGTTGGGAGTAATTCGAAGAACTCATGCTGACCTGAGGGAAAAATCAATTTAAGTGTAGTCGAGATTTTACTTATACTATGGCCGTATTTGTTGCTAAAACACTAAGTAAACGATTTTTATAGCTCTTGGTAATTTTATGCCCATTTCTTTAGTAAGAAAATTTTTTTGGAATTCACAAAGAAAAGCGCACTACAAGGGTACCAAGCAATTTTCAATTGTCAAATTCCCTGGCTTTTCCAGGTTTTCCAGATTATTTCAAATAAAATTCAGATCAGTTTCTAAATATTACAATCATAAGATTGCAAATAAATGCAATTTTAACATTACGCTAAACTGAGAAAGTCAAGAACTTTCTTTAAGTTTACCAAAATATCCATTAATTTTAAACTTCTCACATTCATTTTCGATGGTAATTGACTGAGTTTATCACATTTTCTAAGTGATGGCTTTTTTCACTACTTTAAAGAAAGAATTTTTATGCTCCATTTTCCTCAAAACAATATGTCCTACATCACATCAAATATACTCTATAACGTTACACATTTAGTAAATTTTATCAGTTTTAATTTATACTAGTTGCGTTTATTTGATAATTATAAAAAAACTAGGCTTCAAATGCTTTAGAAACAGGAAAATGTCAAAGAACCACAAAGATAAGGATAAAAAGATCCTTGTTGCACCTGCATTTAAAAAAGATGAGCAACTAGTCAATGTGTTTGAAAGGAAAATTTTAAGGACAATCTTTGGTGCAACAAATGATAATGGCATATAGCGACGCGTGTACCATTAACAACGATAATAAAGGTGGGAAGATTCAGATAGGTTGATCATGTGATTGAGGGCGGAGAACAATAACACGGCCAAGAGAATCTTTGAAAAAGAACTATTAGGAAGTAGGAAAAGCGGAAGAATGCACCTCAGAGGGAAGGACAGAGTTACTCAATATAATCGTTATAAGGAACTGGAAAGCAGCAGCACAAAATAGAACAGAATGGCAGAGGAAAATCCTTTCGAGCTCATATAATACACCTGAAATATCGCAATATAACTTCATATTATTCGTTATTATTATTCATTTTAAAAATATTGTTTTAAAGAATCACATATATTCAAATGGCTGTCTCCAAAGTTGATATTGAGATAAATGAATGCTGCAGGCGGCACCAAGAAGAATCCTGTTAATTTTTTTTTACTTGATTCATTAAAAACGAGTACCATTGATTTTTTATGATTATGCATATTTGGAAGCTTTTACCCATATCTTGGCATATTAATTTCGATGGTTAGTAACAGGGCTCAAATTTTAGGTAACTGTATAACTTTACAGAATATTCTTGATGTAGAACTCATTGTTTTTTAATAACTTGCGAATTTAGGAGGTAAAAATCAATGTAATCAAAGCGATAAAAAAAGACTAAGTAAAAATGAAAAATTTCATTTATCCCTAACTTTTTTCCTTTATATTTCCTATTACCAAACAAATCAACATTCAAAAAATGTATTGAAACCACGTCTTTTCCAGAAATTTAGTAAAAAGTCCCTGACATTTCCCTGACTTTTCCAGGTTGCTGGGCACCCTGACTACTTATATCCTAACAGTTTTTATAAAGCTCAAAAGAGAATGAATACAAGTTTAAGCAATATCAGTTATTTAAAAAAATGTTGGACATTAAAATTAGTTGGTCGTTTTGCATATAAGTCGGCTATGAAATAAATATACCTAATCTAGATTGTACATTGTAACTATCCACATATGCCTTACCCTTTGTCCGTTGATTTGATTCCTCTGCAACATCATCTGGAAATCCTCGTCGATTTTGCTGTACTTGGCCTCGGTTCGGGGTGTCAATTGGTATTCCGTTTCCGGCTCCGGACTGTCAGGACTCATGACGCCGTTCTTATGCTCCTTCTTATTAAGTGCCTGCAAGTGTCAGTGGACCAGCTCATGGAGTAAAGCCTCTGGGGCAACATACACACACCACACGTTCTACCTCTACCACACAACTAGCAATCTAAGGTTAGGGTTTCAGTACTGAAGCAACAACTCGTATGAATAACAGGCAAATGCAGCAAATCGATAACTTAGTACATAATAAGCATTAAAAATACATTAAAAAATAAAAAACAAACGTGTTAGGATAATAATAATTAAGTGTAATATTAGTTAAAATAATATAGTTATCGTATTTGCATGAGCCAAGTATTGGGCAAGTTGCTGCTGGATTTGATGTACCTCGATAATATTTTTATTGGTGAGTGACTCGTGGGGCTCGTTGTATTCAGTGTACTTCAGGAGAACTTTGTCCATATCCGTGCTGGCATACTGGTATAGCTTGTTGCTACTGCTGAAGATAATTAGTGCTATCTCACAATCGCACAACACCGATAACTCGTACGCCTTTTTCATCACGCCAAATTTTCGTTTGTTAAAAGTCACCTAAATAACAAAAGAACAATTTTTTTTTAACAATTCACTTACTTTTCTTGCTTGCTGAAATTCCCCAAATAATAAAATAACCGTTCATTTCAGCAACAGGATTCCTGTACAGAAATTTCTTATTAAACTTGCGCGAAAATATCTCAAAATCACTTCAAGTTTTCCTACGTATTTATTCTATAAGGAAGACGATTATATTGGGCTACCACTTAATGAATTTTCAATATTAAGCCTATAAGATTGCACGATTAGAGTTGTTGATATTTCTGTATAAAATACTTGATAATAATAAGATACTAGAACAAATACGTGTTGATATGCTTAAATCTACACACTGAATAATATTACCTTATATTTTACCAAGTCAAGAACAAATTTGTTGAAATATGAGTGGACATATTTAATTGTAGCATAAATAAACTTAAGAGATTCTGTTTTTTCTTTTTTACAAACTACAAGTTCAAGTTCAGCCTGCAGTCAGCACGTATTTATTTACTTATTGATGGCGTCAACCCAATATGGCAGCGTTTTGTGTCATATGACAAATTTCAAATAATATCTGATTAATTTACACAAATTGAATTTCTTTTATCTTAATGTGAAATATATCTAGTCTGTAGTTAAATATGTTTTTATAAAAACTGTTAATCATTGCAAGAACCCTATTATTTTCACTGAATGACGAGGCGACTGTCGTAGCGTTGCTGAGCTTTAACAGTCGAAAACACATAACACAAATTTTACTTACAGTAAGTATTGAGAAACATTTATGGACACATCAATTCCAAGACCAGATATGGATACTAAAAAGCTTTCTACTTAATAGATTCTTATTATCAAGCCTATAAGATGGCAAGATAATATTTATGTATAAAATACTAAGTAATAAAGTAGATTGTCCTCGGCTATTACAACAAACAAATTCATGTGCCTAATAGAATTGGAGCTCGAATAATATTACGTTTTATCTGAATAAATCGAGAAAAATTTGTTGAAATATTCCCAATTTATACGTGACAATTATAATGGCCTGCAAGATAGAATTAACATTTAATTGCAGCACAAATAGACTCTCTGCTCACTGTGCCATAGATCTCTTTTTACTTCAATTTCTGTATAACGGGTGTCAACAGAATCATTAGACAAGCCATAGATTCTAGAGTTTTCAAGGTATGGAACTCAAACTTGGCAGGAGTAATATATACCAAAAGCTGCCAATATTCCATTATACAATAAACCGGAAGTATTTCTGTTAAAAATTTCTCTGGAAAATTTAGATGATTGGTATCTTTCTACGCATGAGAATATTACTTCTTCTCCAACATGTTATCTTCAATGGAAAGTATATAAGTTTATCCCTTCGCAAAAGATTGCAAATTCACCTCGGAAAAGTCTGCGAGTTATCCATGGCATATAATCTCGGTTGATGTCATGGGTCCGTTCCCACGATCTTCGAAGGGCAATACCCATTAACTTGTAGGTGACTGGTTCACTAAGTACACTGTTCTCTGTCTTATGCGTAAGGCTACCGCTCAAAATGTGGTCAAATTTAGGGAGAATGAAGTCTTTCTTATCTTTGGGGTACCGCAATTCATTTTGTGTAATAACGGCAGTCAGTTTGCTGGCTCCATGTTTAAGAAGTTAGCAAAAGAATATCAGATACAAAAGATTTAGTTTAGTGCACGTTATTCTCCACAGTGCAATTTCGTTGAGCGCAACAATAAGACAGTAGGTACTGCCATTCGGTGTTACATAAAGGAACACAAAGATTGGGATTAGGAATTTCACAAGATTAGGCAGGCCATCAATAATGCGAAACATAATGTGGCAGGATTCACTCCGTGTTTCTTGAATTTTGACAGACATGTTCCCATCTCGGAAAATTATTATGGTAAAGTAGTCTCCACAGACAATATTGAGATATCGCCTGGTGATAGACAATGTTATGCTTTGGAATTGAAATGTCTTTGAAAAGTTTCTGAGGAAGTTCTCAAAAAACTTCATTTCTCCTATCAGTGTAATACTAAGGTTTACAATCTCCACAGAGATATTTCCTTTCAGGAGGGTGATCAAGATACAACTTCTTTGGTGAATAATAATTAAAAATCGAGAAAAGTGTGTCATGGAAATTGAATGAAAATAGACTGTAAGCTGTAATTTGTCAACAAAACAAAACTGCAAATAAAAAAAGTGTGCCGTGAAAACAAAAAAAAGTTTGACAAATGACAAATAATAATACGATTGCTCTTTATCGTTAAATTTGTTGTTTTGTTTTTTAATTGTTGTTATTGTTTAACATCTAAACAAGGGATGATAAAGTGGATATGTTATTAATTTTTGGAGAATGCCACAAATATTAAAGAAAGCCGCAGAATTGTACCAAAGGTATTCGAACAGACATCCTCCATGTTTTCCACACTTTTCAATTGTGGAGAAACAAGTTAGGAAAGAAATTGATAACAATCGTGAAGCTTTTATCATTGACGAAGCGACAGAAACGTGTTTGCTCGGTGTTTGCTTTTATTGAAGCGAATCTTATTGCTTCTACTTGAAAAATTGGTCACGAGGTGCAATTTAGTCATGAGTCAGCAAGAAAGGTTCTCAAAAAATATGGTTACCGCTAGTTTAAATATCGATTGCACCAGTATTTGTACGAAGATGATGGTAACCGAAGATTAACTTATTGTGACTGGTTACTTCAGAACGGTACCGCTAACCCGAATTTTCATTCTTCCATGTTGTTTTCCGACGAGTCGAGATTCACCAATAATGGAATGTTCAATAAACAAAACAATAGATATTGGCAGCAGGAAATCAACATTTTGAGGCAAGGCAATTTTCTGGAAAGATTTGAAGTAAATGTGTGGGCTGGGACGATTAGAACAAGTATTATTGGACCCATTTTCTTTCAAGGATCTTTGACAGGGGAGAGACAAAATGTTATTGAAGAAATGTTGATTGACTTACCACTTACACAAGATGAGGCTCCGTAATTGCACCTGTACCTTGGCCTGAACTCTCACTAGATCTAAGCATTTTAGATGTCTTTTGTGAGGAGTTATGTGAAAAAAATGAATTTTTGTACGCTCCCTCAAACATTTGAAATTTCAAAAATGTAAAATTGTGTAAAATTTTACAAAATTGTGTACCCGAAGTTTTTATAAGTATAACTCCTGCTATGTTGCGAAACGTTATGCGAAACACCATTGACCGAGCCAGAAAATGTTAAGAAGAAGGGGGATGAACTTTGAACAATTACCACCCTTTAGTTAATCTTTTAATATGCTTTTTATTGTTTTAAAACTATGCCATCGCACGTAAAATCATCTCCGGAATCCAAAAATGTAAAAATATACAGGATCGTCGTCTTTGGTATATATTACCCCGGCCAAGTTTAAGACTTACGTCTTGAAAACTTGGCATGTCCAATGATTCCGTTGACACTCGGTATATGTTGTTTTCTATTTCTTGTAGACTATAGCTTGCAGCAGTTGAGAACACCATGCACGTGCATTTATTTATCTATTGATAACGTCAACCCAATAGAAAAGCGTTTTGTTTGACATAGCAAATTTGGAATAATAGATCCATAATTTCGTTTTGTTTTGAATTCAAATTAAATTAGTATTAATTTGCCTGCTGGAGGTTTATTGCAAACAGATTTTATTTTTAATTTGATTGAAGACGTGGTATATCGCAAATTAAGGATATTATTTTCCATTGGAAAGAAGCCCTTCTTGATTTAACTCAATGACACCTAAAAATGGCATAAGCGATTTTGTGGTCCTGAAAAAAAATCCTCAATAACATGGGGGATAAGAGTGTTTCTAGCCAAAACAACAAGCACTAGAATGACTAAACACTCTGCAATTTATCAGCTCTATGGCCAATTTCAACGTGACATACTGTAAAAAGTCAGGTGACCAAAAACGAAATAGATTCAGTTCCTCTCAATTACAAGGCATTTAAATATTTGCTAAAGTTCAAGTTACAGAAACAATTGTACAAAAAAATTCAATTAAAACATTTTTAAATTTCAAAAATCTTTTAAAAAGCATGAAATTTGATTTGCTTCTTAGTAATCGAAATCTTGAATCCTTTCAAGAAGTGACTATTGAAGACATACGCTAACCAATAGACTTTTCTTCTACAAAATTCGTCATAGAGCTGATAAATCACCCTTATATGGATTTCGTCTTCTTTTCGTCTTGAAGCGCTGCATAACCGCTTTTGTATCACCTATGTATTCTTAGTTAAAGAGGAATCATATTTACCTGCCGATTCCGTTCGTCGGTAATTCTTGATATTTGTATTTTCTTGCGACCCATGGCAGCAATTTTGAACCGCTAATTTGAAAACCCGTTGCGAGTATACAGTGTCGTATATCGCCTGAAGCGATAGGGAAAAGATTGGTTTGGATGAAACGTTACGTCGTTGTCACTCCTGAATAATCTGGAACAATATTTATTTATTAGATTTACAACACAAAATTTTAAAAGACAAGTACATGCACATCGAAAAATATATGCCTAGTAAACCAGAAAATGTACAGGCTAAATAAATAGTATTTAGACAGTTCGTAGACTATGTTATGTTGCACTGATGAGGAACAGTAATTCCGAAACAGAAGTATTTATCGCTGTTCATTTAGTTTTTCGGGTATATGACGTGATTACCTTTCCTGTTTCAGTATTTAGAATATTTAATTTCAAGTCCTTGGTCATGTAACTCAGTGACACACTTAGCAGATATTTATTTACTGCCATTTGGGAAATCACGCGGGCGATTATTTTTAAAATACTGCCAGGCCTGTGTTGTCAGTAGATGATCCTAAAAGGCCGATAAAGGGAAACAGAGAATTTACACAAGTTTAAGTAATGATATGACAATTTGTTATGATTTCCCATCCAAAAATATAGTCAATTACGTTCTGACAACATATTTACATCGCGACTTGGAGCGGTCAGGTGGAATATTGATTGAACTGGAAGATTGTCTGATTTTTAGGATGTCTTTCTAAATTTTCCGGTTGACGTTCTTTATATGGGGTGAGTATGGAAATCTGTTCAAATGAGAAGATGCGACGATAATTTGCAGAAAAAACAGGGCACCCGCAAACATAGTGACCTGATTTAATACAAAGTATAGTAGCGGATCGATCGCCGAGGGCGTACAAGGCCGGCGCGTGGCCCTCCCACGTACAAGGGCGCTTTACCTGTATCGGAAGTGGGTAGAGGGCCTAATTGAACCTCCAACCTAACCCCATCATACAATTTTCTTTATACAATTATCAAGGTCCCATTGTATTTGGATTTTGTTAAAAAAAACGCGTATTTATTCACCACAGTTAGTAACAATAGCGTAATATTTTATTTAATATTGTTGATCGGATCAGCGATACGGTCAAATCAATTTTGAGAATTCTAAAGAAATCAAAACGCCAATGAATTTATTGACAATAAATCTGAAGGTATTTGACGTTTGTTTATCTATTCCATATGGATAAGTAATAAAATTTCGGCTTAAAAAAAGTTATTTTAGAGGCACATTTTTCATTTAATAATTCCTACAGCTTCAATTTGAATTAGTTATTTTGTATTATGTAGAGGGCACAAATAAAAACATTTTTTTAAGTAGACGATACTCGTTAAAAGAAAGAAGGTAATAATATCCAATATGAGTGGATTCATTTTATATTTAATGTAACAAAGCATTATCAGACTAATCCAGTTAAAGAAACCCGAGGGAAATTGAAACCTTGGTTAGGTTTTCTTCGGCGGTTAAAAAAGGCTTTTTTAAAACCTTCCTTCATATTACAATTTCTTGGGCCATTTACTTCAGAGAAAGTTTAATTTTTATAAAAGAATAAACTCAAAATAAAAGTTTTTGATGATTAAACTTGAGTTGTCAAATTGAATAAAATATTTTTTTTTGCTTTCCTTATTTTCATGATCAAGAGGCGCGTTAATAACTTTGGAATGGATGGGGAGTGTGTAAATAAACGTGGATATTATAAACAAAAATATTAAACATTTAATTACAATTGTTCATTAATTCGTAAAATATAAAAATCAGTATTTAGCAGCGAACGCAAGTTATGTACGCACTTTCTTAAGTTTTTGTTAAAAGAATTTGTAAATAAGTGGAAAACTGCATGCGTAATCGGGGCTAATTTATTCAAATTTAAACAGAACATCCCAAGTATTTGTTTCATAAACTTTTATCTAGATGTACTTTCGTTATATAATCGAGATTATCAGAAAAGTACAAATTGTGTATTTGCTTTATTTTAATAAAATATTCCGAGCGAGCTATTTAAAATATTATGCTTTATTTAAATATTTTTTCTTATCATATCTCATTAAATTATTGAATTTTGTTAAAAATAGAACGACTATACTATTTTTAAAAAGTCGATAAAAACCATTGTTACTAAATATAGTTACAAACATTGCACGATGTTTGTTTTTAATTTAAAAATAGTAAAAGTAGCTATTTATTGCCGACTTATAAATTTACACGGATTTATTAATACATTCCAAAGAGGTAGTAGTAGGATATACTGTGGCATCTAAAATTAAAGCGATTAAAAGTTACTGACTTGGATATTTTAGTATAAAACATAATTGGATGATAAAGGTACTCGTGTCTAAGTTACAATGTCACAAGAACCATTGAGTGATGAATGACAGACAGTGAATTAAGTGCTAAATGATCACATTTATAATTAGTTTGAGTCAACATTTAATTGAAAATGTTAATTCGCTTTTTACATGAGAGTGGAAGTGCAGACTTTTAAAAAGAATTGATTAACATAAATTGACTGGCAGGGTTAAAAGTTTAAATGACAATTTGCATACCGAAAAAACTCACCTAGCTAATACTAGTATTCCAACTCACATCACTCTTCAAACCGCAAAAAATAGTAAAACTTATTAGACATAAAAAAAATCACCAGCACCACTTCGCGACGGCCTAAAAATTTGAATCGTCTAAAACTGAGCGAAGGCGACGGGTGAAATCTGTAACTATATGACAGAATTAAGTCGGGTACGAGCGTGCTATGTGAAGGTACAATGTTACTCAGCAGTAAGCGAATACTACTGGGGAGGCAGCGACGCGCACCACGCGAGAGAACTACCCAAGTAGCTAGACTCGTGCCAAGTTGAGATGATCCTCCGATACCCGCCACCTCAGACGGCCGTGCATTGGTCGATAGGAGCCCATGACGTCACGGCATCGGACCAATGTTGGCCTCCGTCGGTATTTACGCCGTTCAAGTCAGCTGGCGCGGGTAACTAAGACGCGTGGGGTAAAGCCAACAGCATCACCATGCGTTGCTTTCCGCGTCCCGTTACCTCCGCGTCCCGGCACCTTGCTACCAGGGACGGAGCTGCAGGGATTCCAATTCAACCGCACGTTTAATCCTACTGATCGGTTCTTCTAAATAAATTATTATTAGGAAGGACAAAAGTTCGTCCTAGTTATTCATTTCTCACAAAAATAAGCTTCTGAAACATTCATAAAAGCTCCTGCTACGGATTCACATAGGTGGATATGAAATAATGATTTATATATATTTTTAAAAATAAGTTTTTACTAAAAATGCATTAAATAAAAAGTATAAAATAAATTTGGTCGGCTCTCACCGTGTTTTTAATCACATACATTTAACTAAAACTGAAAGCGTGGTACGCTCACCATGAAATGTCACTTTTCTCTCTTTTGTAACTTTTTTGATAGACAGTACTAGGTACACAGGAAGTAGACAAAAAATCGATTTCAAGATTTAACCCAAATAAAAATACAGAGCAAGTAAGTTAAAAAGTATGTAAAGCATGTAAATGACAATGACACAATCTAGTACGGGTGCACTGACTTCATGGTCACAAAAATTAGATCAGATAAATAAACTAATGAAGGTCTTTATAGAACAAGAACTATTGATGTTTTGAAAAGTTGTCTGAAAATCCTCTTCAGGAACTTCAGGACACGGACGCAGGAATGCCTCCTTAAACAGGACAAAATTTCAGTAATTCTTGATTTATTATATAAGTACAACTATCGAATTATTCTGAGAGCATAAAACATATAGCAGCAAAAATGTACATAGAAAGAAGCAGATAAGAAAGAAACAAAGATACAGCGATGTGAATAAAATGGCGGCGGCGCAGGTCACACTAACTTATGCTACCATTAATATAATTGATAAATATGTTTTTCTTATCATTCTAAAAGCAAGAAAATGAAAGATAATTTGACAAACAGTCGAGCAGTGCAGACCTACAAAGCACAGGAATACGTCAAAAAACCAATTAAATTAATCAATTCAATAACAGAAAATAAACATTGTACATTAACGAATGATTTATTTGGTAAATATTTGTTACATACATTTTTTATCGACCATTATAAATTGGTAGTATTATAGTATATATATGAGTAATAGCTGCCAGATACGATTTTCTTTTCTTGCTCTTTTACCAAAATAAACATTCACATTGATTTTCTTAAAGTAGTCAGCAATTATCTTCAATACCAAAATTAATATATAATTATGAGAACATATAATAGATTAGTTTTACGGCAAAATCATTACCTTGCACAATTATTAAGGAAATTAGATTTCGGTCAGATTGTCTATATACTTGATATGTTTTATAGACTTTTATCTCTAGAATAAAAGTCACGGCCTCCACAAATTAACAGTTTTTGAGACAAAAAATTACCATCATGTTAGTCAATCGACAATTCTTTACTTTTGACATTCCTTACATTAATGGTTTAAAAGTAAACAATTTTCGATGTTGCAAATGATGAAAATTGGCAAGTAATGAGAGTGGTGATAAGTGTAGAACTAAATTTGATAGAGTTAAATAGAGCATATACTTATAACACACTATATAGCTCACGTCTTTTCCCTGACCAACTCACTAGTTTCCCACAGGTTTTATATCGTTGACGTTTACACAGAGGTCCTCCAGTGCTTCGTAATTTTACATACTGGACACACGTCCAAGATAAAGTACCTTCAATACTACCCAGTACATCTGACTTCATCATTGAGAAGCAGACCGCTTCCATAAGCACTTGGCAACAGGATATCCATGCTATACCCCCATGCACTGCTAGAATAGCAAAACCTTCACCTGGAAGACTATAGTTGTAAAATTGATAGCTCTTCTCTCCAGAAGACTATCGGCTTGCCCTGACAGTTTCTTCTTATTTCACGAGTAAAACTGTACGTCCTCTGTATTGAGCTGAAAGGTTTTTCGCATCCACTACCTCGCAGGAGATGGGGTTTCCCTCTCTGTTACTTTGCGTGACATCATTCCTTACAGTCACATCCTCAACAACTGCTTTCCACATTCTAAGGTAGACAGGTAACCGTAGAATTTTAATTTATAAGGGAAGCTTCGAAATGTTCAATGTACGGGCTCCAAACGGTACGAAAGTAACTGACCTCCCACAAATGATAAAAATCTACTCATAGGATAAGACTATATTAACTAATTGACTAGAACTTTGCATAACAAATGACGTTTAAAAATAAACCTACTACTATTGAAGAAGAGCATAGTATAATGGCGAAAGTTAACAGCTCTAAAGCTGTACTTTCCCCATTATTTTTAAATAATATTAATAAACAAAATATATTTTCGGTATACTATCAAAGAAAGCTACGCCTATGGTTGAAGCGCGCCCTCTCATTCTCTCGCTCTTTTCCAGTTTCTGTACAACAAATAAAATTCAATTCTGAGTTTTCCGATTTCGTGTTTTCTTAATTTTCTCAACATATTAATATTTTACCTGTTAATAATATTGCGATGTGGATTTGAGTAGCTCTAGTCCATTCGTTAAAGAAGATATTTAGAGTATCATTGAGACATTCATTACACCAGCGGAGCGGTTAGAAAGGAAAATAGTACAATTGAGGTGGATAACGTGATAGCTTGTTCAAAAGGCGATATTCAATTAAGTGCCTCGGAAATATCAAAGATCAGTGCCAGATACTCTTCAAACCCTTCGTCCTATGAATTTTTGAACAGCTTAACCTGACTTCAAATTTGGACATGTGTCACGAGAAATAAAATTTTATTCTGTGACAATAGATCCTAATCTTAAGCGGTGGCGTGGCATTGCTATAAAGTTCCAAATTTTCCGGTTCCAGATAATATTATAGATTCGGGTTATGCAGGAATAGGGGGGAATAAGTGGTGTGTGATCAGTTCTTATTGAGGAAAATCTACTTTGAATAAATGTTATTCCTATCAGTTCACTAGGCATAATATTCCATCAGGATGAAGCAGGTAGATTCTAAAATTTCTCGATATAACAAGGGCATTGGACAAGCAATCAATGTTCACTCAAACGAACCGATCAATCTGCCGATTTGATACTAATAAACTTCTTCCTATGGAAATATTAAAAAATAAGAAACAACTTATCAAAGAGGTTCTAATAAACCATGAATATCCTAAAATCTTCGTTGATAGAGCTCGTAATTATTGAGAATAGAATCAATCAGGTACGACAAAAACCTGAATGTTGTTATACAACATTAATTCTTTCTGTATATGGATTATCGGAAAAATTACGCGGAATAGGTGATAAATTTTATATTAGAACGGTATATCAAACGGTTTTGATGAAACAGAACCGCTAAACTGACAACAGAATTGTGATATTGTCCAAACCACTCACTGTAAAATTGGAAGAACACCAACATTACATTGGAAAAACCATCTTCAGAAATTTAATATTTGCAAGCACGCTTGGGAAAGCGGACCTAGAATAAAGTGGGAAAAAGGTAGAAGTGGTAGAAAACCAAAACAGAAAAGAAATGAAGAAATGTTAAATATTTCCAGCCCAATTAAAAAACGGCCAATGAAAATTAGATATACCTTATCTTACATATAATTATTAAGAAAAGTTTCTATCGGTGGCCCGTCGTCCAGGTTTATAAGTCTATATTGTTTGACCTTACTTCCCCAGTGCTATTTAATAGCAACAGCAATAATTGACCATCAACACTGAAAAAGGACAATGGATGTTCTCGAGAGAACCCACATTTTTTAATGCTCCAAATACCTGTCGAACCAAGATTATGTAAAACCTCATACCTTTTTTAAATTCTTGTAATTTAAAAAAATTGACACGAAGATTTGAGTTAAATGACATATCGTTGTGTAACTCGCTGTAACCACACAGAGTATATAATCCATTTTAATGACCTAATCCTAATTCCTGCCCAGGAATTGAATCTGGAAGCCCAAATTGAGGTACAGTGGTAGACATCAGGTATTTAATTTTTGTTCCTTATTATATTTGTAACATTAATTCTCAGTAGTTTGTCCGTCTTTTTGTAAAAAAATGCATTATAGAAATCTCATCCTTATTCACGGAAAACAGATTCAAGGGGAAAACAGCACGTGTTAATGTTCATATTTTACATTTTTTAAACGAAAATTGACCATAGTTTTATGTTCGTTAATTATCTTTATTTCCCACGCATTATAACACAAATAAAGGCAGCATAATTGCAAGAACGCGAAAAGCTTTAACAAAAAATAGTTGAAAGTGAATTATCAATAAAGCTTTCACTTGAGCTTTCAGTATAATGAAGTTATTACTAGTTAATCAAAGTTCATTTTCAAAAAGCTTTAATAAATTGAATAAAACGCCTACTTTTGACACGATAAAATACAAAAGTACGTTGTTTTCTCAGAAAAGGAAAATTCAGCCTTGAACAGTGGCGGAACGTCACCAATACCATTATGTTAAATCACCGATAAATAACAACCTTAAAAACGTAAATCGCAGGGTTGTACAGAGAGATGAAATATTTCAGTACACAAAACATGATAATTAAAATAAGTTTTCATGGTGGTTACACCGAGTTTTTAACTTTAATTGTCAATCCGCTCCCGGTAAACACGCGTACGTTTAAAGCGTATTTTCAACGTGTCATTAGTTGATAATTCGTGTCACGTAATACATTTATGAAATATTTAAAAAGCTTATCGAAACGTTTATAATTTTGTTATCCGAAAGATACAAAATGATATTTTAAGTTCATTGCACATAAAACACACATTCTCTTCAAATGGTGTTATTAACGTCTTTCTAACATGTATGTGTGTTCCTTAGGATGGCTCTCTAACCTCTACAATAACTTGATGCTATAAACTCCTACAGTATGTCTCAATAAGTACATGAATTACAGAAAACAAACAATTTATAAAGGCGTCCAGCTTTGCAACAATAGATAATAATAATAATAAGTAAACATTACAGATAATGTGGCCCACTTTATGCCTAATCCTCTAAAGAAGCCTTATGTGGGAGGGGCTACAAACTGAGAGACACACATTCAATATATAACTATACTGAAATTTCATCAGCTCCAAGGCCCGGAATAGAGCTCGGAATTTCAGCGTGTGTGCTTGCTTGCCCCTCAACCAAGCAGTCATATACACATTGTAGCAATCACAAGACTGGCCATTAACATGATTTTTCAGCTATGTGACTTTAAAATCAGGTGTGATTTAAAGCATATTATTATTAAATACCTGGTCTTGGAGTACACTTTTGGCAGTCTAAAATGGTGGATGCGCTGGGGCTACAACAGTGTGCAAACGGGCAATCAAACCACTTCTTCGGTGTGACCACAGAGTGGTATGAGGTAAGACAGGATCCGTTAGTCTCTTTGTGCGTAGCGCAGAAAAATTCGAAGATTTGACTGATATACCGTAGTTGTAAAGTGTGAAGGTTAGTTGTCAAAAATAGCCTGTAGAACCCACCAATTTTTTTTCATAAAGTAACGTGATGCGGTAGATTTTCTTTTAAGATCAACGGAGATGTGATTTAACCAAAGAGATACTATAACGGTGCAAACATTTTAATAATCGTTGAGATTTAATTAACGTAATTAAAACTCTCATTTTGTCCGATTAGTGTTAAAAATCGACCAAAACTCTGAGTACGCTGATACCCTTCGACTTTGAATTTGTTGGTGCATTTAGAGTGCCATGACCAGAAAAATCAAGCATAAAAATTTGAGAATGTGTGTTTCGTGGGTCATCATTTTAACAAAACTTAATTTTTTCAAATGGAAATCATAATGGCACAGTACAACCGTAAAATAGCGGATATTCTAAGGAATCCGTGAATGTGCAATTTTTTCTGGTCGTGTCATTCTAGATGCACCAGCAATATAATAATATACAGGGTGTTCCGTTTAAAAATCAAAAGTTGGTGTCACTTCCGGTGGCACCGGAAGGAGGAAAACGTGACAGTTATGTCACAAAGTGTCTTTTTGGTCATATAATACATCTACTAAGTTTTATTCCGATTTTCCAAAAAATAAGGGAAAAAAGAGGATCTACCATGATCTGCTGTCGCCCGGTATAGCAGTTTTTAGAACCTGTATGGAACTTATAGAAGCTCATTTTTAATTTTTCTGTATTTTCTACATTAATATCTATAGAGTGACACTCATAAAGAATTTACCACTTACTTCTATAACATAATTCAATACCATTTTTTCAAATTCTAAAAGAGAAATTTCTAAAAACCATGAATATTGCAATGTTAATACTTCTCGAGATTTAATGTTACTGATGCTTATAACCATTGAAACCATCTTTAAAATTCTGATAGAATATAGTGTTAATCTTTTGTATAACAGTTCCGCGAAATATTAGTCATAAATTTTATACATGTACAATCGTTGATAATTAGTAATGTTACAATAACCTTTTGACTTTGGTCGAGAAGATTAATAATAATAATATTACAAGTTACAATTACGCTGCGTATATATACAAACATAATAGAGAAACCGAATTTTCGAAAGACTTTAATATTTAAATATACTGCAAATTTATACTTGTTTCTTAATCGAGACACGCCCCCACAACTATCGGTTCTAAAAATGGCGGTTTGCCAGCTAATTATTCTCATTATTGCATTAGAATTTATTTATAAATAATACCGAGGTGGTTCATTGAATAGAAAAATGTTTGAATGTCCAAAAAATTGAATATTTTCAACAGGTTGGTAACAGTCTGGTTTTATATTTATCCATGCGTCTGCGAACGTATGTCTTGAGTCATTTTATTTCAAAGTTAACTTTTAAATTATTTTATAATTATTTTATTATATCGCTCTAATTTCTGAACGGTAATGCGCAAACTAAATAATAGATCTTCTTGCCCCATTTACAAAAACGATTATCGTAAATTCGATAAGCAATGTATAATATACCCCACTGCCCCCCATGCGACACACCTCTGACCTTGAGAATATTTTTTCGCACTTCCACGTTATAAATTTATTAGCCATAAACGTCCGCAAATCGTGGCCGTGGTGGGGATTTAAAAATATCGCCAGGATTCTTATTATACATAATAATTGTCCATAAAAGTGCTATTTAGCACGGCTAAGATGTACGTTGTATTTTGAAAACAAAATAAAACCATTATTTGTAATGGAAATGTCAATGGGAATACAGCTGGGATTAGTTACGCCTCTGATGTCCACTAAAAAACACCATTCCAAAACGATTGTTTAATCATTAGGTAATTTATACAAGTTAACAAAACATAAAAAGTATTACATCATTGTCTGTTAACCGAACAACAATTAGTATATAAAATAAAATATTAATACCAGGATTGCGGAAATAACTGTGTTTATTATTCGTGTATTAATTGAATAATTCATATTATTCCTTAGGCATATATTTTTTTTGCACAACTATATTATTTATTATTGTGCACCTAGGGGATGAGCCCTTATAATACATACCTACTGATTTGATACAATGTGAATGTTTTATACATTGCAAACAAACAAAACTATTTACTACGAAAATATTGTAAATGTTTGCCAAAACGTTTGTCGCTGTTGACGTGCGGCGTAAAAATGTTAACAAACGGTGCAAATAAATCTGAACTTGCCGTTTAAAATTCTGGCTCCTATAATCGCTTGCAAACCACACAATGTTTTCAATTTCATTTACACTTCATCTGATCGTAAGAGTTTTGCGTTATTAGGTAAAAAAACGATAACAAAACTCATATTTTGTGACGAATTTAAGAATTTTGTAATTTCAAAATAAAAGATTGTTTGCAAATAATTTCAGCACCACACAAATAAAGTTTTGTGTTTAAGAGTTTAGACGTGTTCAGAACATCATTCGACTGTTTATGAAAATTAAGAAAAGTTTTTTGGCACGAAAATTAAGATGGATTTATTTTTCTTTTTATTTATTATGTAAGTTGTAAATATTTAAAGAGTAAATTGGAGTAGAGGTTTATTAATGAGTTTTACATCACATACAGATTTGTAAAGAAATAATTGCTCGAAAAACAGAATTTTCAGAGCGGATTTCTACTTTGAGAAAATCCGCAAATCTGAAGATTCTATACGCATTCCCACTTGGCCGTAAGTTATTTGGTTCGAAGATAAACAAAGTAATTATCTACGTATCCGTGGATTTATTTTTCTTTTTTATTATTTATAATGTAAGTTATAAATACAGAAATTCAAAAAATAAAACGACGTAGAGGTATACTAATGAGTTTTATTAACATAGACTTTTCAGAGCGGATTTTGTAACAGCTACAGGCTAGACAAATTTAAAAAATTTGGGGAAACTGAAAATATTATATACATACTGCATTTGGCTTTTTATCCAAAAATTAAGAAAGATTATTTGATACGAATATAAACATATATGTACAGATTTATTTTCCCTTTTTCAATTTTTTATATTTATTATGCGAATAAATAGTAAAATTCTAAAAGTAAAAAAACGTTGAAGTCTATTAATAAGTTTTATTGATACATATTTTTATAAAAAAATAATTGTACAAAAATAGAATTTTCAGAGTTAAACTTGCAGCACTTCGAGAAATCGATAAATGAAAATTATATTTTTTTAGGCCATTCATTTTTTAGAAAACTGTGTTAATAAGGCGTTAATACACCTCTCTATCAATTTACTACTTGAATTTCAATGTTTATAAAAGATTTTAAAAAAGGAGAAAAAAATTAAAAATAAATACGTAGGAATACAGATCACCGTTTTGTTTATCATGGTAAATAACTTTTCTTAAACAAACAAGTGTGAGAGGATAGGGTAGATTTTGACGCCGTTTGGATTCTATAATTACTTGCAAAAACAATAGGAACAAGGAAAATGCGGAAAACGTCAAAACTATTAAGAGAGAAACAATAAACAAAAAAAAGTAGAAACGTATTGGAATTTGGAATTGGTTGCGAGGGTGGTCAAAGAAAAATATTGAACCACAGCTCATAGGCCGCATTGGGCTCCTTGTACTTCCTCCCTGAGAGCAGATCCTCACCTAGGCATCCAACCAACCTAATCTTGAGAAGTAGGTGGTGAAGCTGCCTAGGGGCGTCTTCCTTACGTCGGCTAAAGTGCGCCAACGTTCTCACAAAATGGATTTACTGACAAAGTATATGTTGGGTTGTCTCATATTCTTGTTCACAACTACTGCAGAGAGGTGTTTAGCTTAATATCATATTGTATAGATGTTTCCTTATCGGACAGTGTCCAGTCTGAATTTCCGTTATAAAGTGTAGATTCCTTCTGGACATTGCCAGGTAGTCCATTGCTCTACTCTTGTTGGGATATTTTAGCTGATAGCTACTTGTTTCATCCTACAGCTTCTCAAATTCGTTGTGGGCGTTCTCTTTAATTATTTGTGTTATCGCCGTGATCGATAGCAGACTGATCGGGCCAGGACCAAAGATGTTTAGACCTTGTTGGCCAGTCTGTCGGTTTCCTTGTTACCACTGCACTGCGCAGCGTGCATGTCCTTTCACCCAGCATACCGGTATGTTATTCTTTCTGGGGGGCACCCACAAGGGCTTGGTGATATTCCCATACTGCTCCTGTGGTAATTTTGTAACTACTCATGGCTAGTAGTGATTGTCTGCAATCTGTGTAAATCTTGATTGTTTTGTCCGTAGTTTGTCTACCGACAATTACTATTGTGGCTATGATTATGCCCGCCAGTTCCGTTTGTATTACGTTGGCTCACCTATCCATAGTCCATTTATATTGGATCTGTACCTGTAGACTTCTGGAGTATATTCCACAACCTGCCCCATCCTTCTTTTTTGATCTGTCTGTGAAGATGTTGATCACACCTTCACCAACAGCCTCACTTTCATTATTCATCTGTATTATGTAGGGTCTGTCGAAGACAAACTGGGGAGAAATGCCATCTGTGCATGCCTGTAGAAGAGGCATCCTCCTGGCAGCCTCATTCCATAGACGACTTCTGGCCTCTCCACAGCCTACATTTGGTTGTATGCTAACGGATTTGAGGTGTACCATTGTTGTCAGAGCCACTTCTCCTAGATATATATCTAGTGGTGGCAGACACAGCATTACCTCCATAGCTCGTTGGCGTTGTTCGCATAGCTCCGGTTATGCTTAGACAGGCAATTCTCTGCACTTGGCTGAGCAAGGCTTTAGCTGTAGTATGTTTGCTCTTAGTCCACCAGACCACAGCATCGGTCTTACGACGGCAGTGTAGATCCACATGACCACATTGGGTTTCATTCCCCAGGTTTTCCTCACGATTCTGCGACATTGCTCCAAGAAATGTAAGCCTTTCTTTAGCCTTCTAAGCGAAGAATCCATGTTAGTTTGGCATCGAAGGTTAGCCCAATATATTTCATTCTGATGCGAAACTTAGCGCTGTATCCGGGATGACAATTGCCTTCAGTACGCCTGGTTTCTTTCTCCTTGTGAAGAAAACCATTTCCGTATACCTGGAATTGACAGATGGGGAGTGTTCTCCATACCATTTATCAATTATTCTTAGGGCCGTATGCAAAGAAGTATTGGGGACATGTTTAGAGAAGAAAATGTGTGTAAGCAGGAAAATAGAAAACTGAAGATTCAAAAGAACAACTCTAGAAGTAAAAATACAAAAAGAGGAACAGAAACATTTTATATCACGACACAATGCGTTAGCGCATTTCACAAATACCTACACTTCCCATCTTTCATTTTTGTACTACGTGCCATGCGGCTCTCACTGTACGCTGGTCAAACCAAAACTTATACTCGGAGTTTTTTTAAGTTGATGGAACAGGAATATGATATCTAAATTTCCAAATAGCGTATTCAATATGGCCGATTTCAAATGGAAAATCATGCAAAATTCATTAGAAAAAATTTAAAAGCGGCTTAATGCAGCTGTAAGTTTTTGAGGTCAGTGAACACGAACGTAATTACTAAATTTCAAAATTTAAATGGGGATTTGACTGGAAAATGAAAAATAATGTAAAACATATTCATTTATTATTTTTATGGGGTTTTCTACCATCTTCTGATCATAAATTCTATAAAAATAACAGAATATCTTGCCAACTAATATAAATTATAACAAAAATATGCATAAGATATTTCTATGTCGTTTGGGAAACCAAATCTGTTTCCTCTTTCAAAGTTATGAAGTCAATTCTTATATACTGTGTATATTAAATATGGTTTTTCGAATTTTCCTTTGAAATCAAGGAACTTTACGATTAAGCATTACTTTTGTTAGAAAGTTAAAGGAAACTTTATCAGTTATATTTCATTTCTTTTGACTATTGCGTTCTTTTGTAAAAGTAAGTTTCGTAAACATTCTTAAATAATATAAAAATGTCCTGTTACCTGCGAAAATTGTTAAAAATATGCCGATATGAAAAATGCATATTTCACTAAAACAGGGGAGTAAAGCCGATTTTTGGAGTTTCCAGATAGTGTAGGTGAAAGAGGCTTTTTTTCTGAGAATACAATAAATGCGATAATACAGTAATAAAAAATGATACGTTGTCACTTGTTTTCTTAATATTTCATAGAAATTTTCTTTAAATTTCATTGCTTGCTGGATGAGTATTAAAGAAATACACTACGTAGGAATGATTCAAGCAAAACCTCCACATTGATAACAACTACCTCTTATTCTAGCCAATAACTAAAGAAATGGATTCTATAATAGAATTCATAGCATTTTGAAGCAAAAAATCTAAAACGGAAATTAAAAAAAAAATTATTGAATAATTTTTACACTCAAGTTAGAAGTTCATCAAGAACGAAAATAATCTCAAGATTCCGACTTCTGACTAGAGGCTTCCACTCTTTTTGGAAATCTTCAGGGGGCTGTACGATTTATAATTCAATAATCCATTTTTTGATTAAAAATGTTTGTTTACTGATTCTTTAAATTTAGTATTTTTTATATGACATGTTCAGAGCAAAGAATATCTTCAAAAACTAGGTAATTTCATACCAGTTTTGCTTGAATAATTCCTAAATTATATATCTCTTTAATATTTCACAGGATTTGAGTTTACCAACATTTTTGCGGAGAGAAACCAATATTAACATTTTTTGCAATATTCACCAAAAAAAGCAGTTGAAAAAAATAATAATAGTGTTTTTTACTACGTTTGTACATGAATTTTGACAATTTTCCAAAGTTTTGTAAAAGCCAATGAAAACTTCGATATTCCAATAATTAATAATAATAATAATAAAAATGTGTCTTTATTTAACAACATATGGCGAAGTCCAGCCTAGGGGCTGATACTCAACCATCAAAAATTTCACAGGAATTATATGGCAAATAAATATAATATGTACATGTAAATAGTATGCAATTGACAATACAAAATTAAAAAAAAAAACAAATACGTATTTTTATTTCTATACCTTTGCTCACTGGCCAAGAAGAAATGTTTTATAATTAATTTTAAAAGAGTTAACCGAGAGTTTCTTGATGCTAGCAGGGATGGTGTTATATAAATTTACTGTAGAGTACGTAAAGGATTTTTTAAAGAATATGGCCGAGTGTTGAGGAGTCGTTAGATATTCCGTGTACCTTAAGTTGCGATCATGAATAAGGGATATGGGGATCAGTAGCTCTTTTAAGTATGGGGGATTTTCAGTACAAATGAATTTATGTACGAAGCATGCAAGATGTATTTTTCAACTAGAGTTCACGTTTAGCCATTTTAAGGACTTTAATTTATGGGACACATGATCAGTATTTTTCAAGTTAAAAATGAACATTACACACTTATTTTGAACCTTTTGTATCCTGTAGGCATTAATTTGATTTAAGCAAGGACCATAAACGAGATCACCATAATTAAAAAATGATAGACCAAGTGAATCTGTTAAAATTATTTTTAGTTTTTCATTTAGAAAATGACATGAGTATAATTTTTTTAATGCAGAATATGATTTTTTCATGAGGTTATTAATATGCGGTTGGCATTTCAAGTCATGGACAAAAAATAGGCCCAAGTTTTTTATCTTATCCTTGAATGTTAATTTCTGATCTTCCACAAAGATTTCAGTATTATGCGTGATATATTGTATATTACTTTCCTTTCCAAAAACAATAACAGCAGACTTAGCTCCATTAATTTGCAAACAATGCTTACGAGAATATTTCACAAGGTTATTAATATCCTGATTTATATTTTCAACAGAGTGCTCAGTTTGTACTGGTTCAAAAGTGCTATAAATCTGGGTATCGTCCGCGTAAAAATGAGATTTACAGGTTGTGTGGGCAGTAAAAAAATCAGCAGTATATAGGATAAAAACAAAGGCCCCAAAATAGATCCTTGTGGGATCAGATTCCAGCACTTTCGAGTCATACAGAAGTATTTATGACTACTTTTTGTTTGGGGTTAGTAAAATACGATTTTATCATTTTTAGAGTATTGTTGGAAAAGCCGTAATATTTCAATTTAGATAATAATAATTCATGGTTAATAGTATCGAACACTTTGGAGTAGTCAAGCAAAACTAAAGTAGTCATTTTACCTTTATCATAGCCTCTTATTATGTCGTCAGATACTATACTTTGTATCTAACAGACCAATATTGACAATATTTATTTTAGATAATTATCGAAAAAAGCTTTAGCATTAAGTTTATATACGATTTTTGCCACAAAAGGGTAATTATGTGCATAGATCATCAACAGAAAATCTTCACGATTCACGAAGTATTGGAAAAACCGGTGTAAAATTCGATTTTTGATACTTTTTATCCAAAGCTAGCTTTTCGAAATGTTGGATAAGCCAGTACAAAATTTGGCTTTGTTATAGTTGTATCTTACAGAGAAAATCATTCATGATATTTGCAATCTCATCATTTTGTAGGAATGATTGTAAGAAGTAAAAAAACAGTTGTCTAAATTTTTTGCAATTTTCCGAAATTTTGGAAAATCAGTGGATAGACTTGCAGTACATGTACATTGTAAAAATCATTTCTGTTAATTTCCATCAACACAACTTTTAAAAATAAAAGGTAGAAGCTATTCTTCGCTAGAAATGGTAATAAATTGTCAGGACTAGATCAATGGTGTACAGGGTGTCCCGTAATAACGTGCAAAAAATGTAACTATAGATTCCCTGTCGACAATTAAGACGGGTTCTTATTCGTATACAATTTTTCAAAATAACCGTTTCCTGTCCAGCTATACCCCCTTAAAGGGGGTATGCTAGAGTTAAGTCCTTGCCTTTTCAAAATCCTCCATACTGATGTTCTTGTTGTGTGGAATTGAAGAGTAGCCTGTCTAATACTACATTCAGAATGTTTACCAAAATAATGTAATATTTGTGCCTGCATTGCATCTCCTATTTGTCTCTGACGACCACAATCACGACTTTTTTTTAAACACCCCCTTTCTCTTAACTTCAAGTGAATATTAGAAAAAGTACGAACATTTGGCACAGTACGAGTAGGGAACTTATGACGGTATCGTTCTTTTGCCGCTGAAGCATTTCGTTTACATTTACCATAAATTAAATACATGTTTGCATGTTCTTTATTACAAAAACTATGCATTTTAAAATCTGGTTAGAAAACTACTACTAGTATTAAGTAGTAAGCAATGATTATCTTATTATTTCAAAGGCAAGAAACAACGTAATATTGTCAAATTATAATTTAACACCAGCCTACTATAAGTATTTTACACTAATATGATTGTGGTCATCGCTTTTGATTGATCACTTAGGCAGATGTAATTTAATTTTTTTCTCAAAAATGGTCGATTTTACGACATTTTTTCAAGAGATAATAGAGTTTCAAAAAAAAAATAAATAAACAGTACATAAATTAGACAACCCCCAATACCATAAGCAAGAGGCTTGTGAGGAAGGGGGTTACACATTGAAAAAACGCGAACATACAACCATTTCCACCGACAGTGCCAGTGCCAGGATTCGAACCCGGTAGCGCGACAGCCGTGAGATTAATCGCGATTGCCACCTCGCGCCTTAACCCACGCGGCTATCGACCAGACAGAAATGAATCATATCTAATTATTTTTTTAATTGAAAAAAAATAACAGGCAGAAAGATATTTACAAAATTTCACCCCTTTGTGTACACGCTAGGTGAATGAAATAATTTCGATAAATGCCTTTTGATGAGTAACCGAGATGTGCCAGATTTCGTATTTTACCGATTACGTTATTTTGAGATAGAAATTAAAAACTGTTTTTTGGTACACCCCTTTCCCCAGATCTTACAAGTTTGAATTTTTTTGAAGTTGAACGATTACACAAAAAGATTCAATAACTTTTTAACGTATTTGAAAAGGGGGTGTAGCCAGGGTCGGACTGACATGAACGGGGGCCTGTAGGCAAAATTTGTGGTGGATGCTTCTGCAGTGCAAATCAAGAGGACCTTTTTAGGATGTCGATAATACTCCTCAGCACAGTAAGCATTCTTTTCTTTCATTTGTAATAAGGGGGCCCCATTTTGGTGGGGGCCCCGAGGCAATGCCTCACTGCCTTGGGGTTATCCGGCACTGGGTGTAGCTGGACAGGAAAGAGTTATTTTGAAAAATTTTATATGAAGAACCCGTCTTAATTTTCGACAGGGAATCTACAGTTAAATTTTTTGCACGTTATTACGGGACATTTTTATATTAGATTTCGAATGAAGGATAGTTACCTGCTAGAAACTCAAAAAAATAATCTTACAAGGAACTTTCTTAAAAACCATTTCACTCATAATATCGTCATATACTACCATCTTACCCAAAGAAATCGCGTCCGTCAAAAAATGTTTTCTCTGGGGATTACTACTAATTATCATGTTCTTTTACCTTTACCTTTTTTCCGAGACTGAGGATTTTATCCTAGCGAAAATCTAATTTGTATCCACTAACTCGCTGATCGGAAGATTATTATTGATATGATAATGAAATAACAGCCATATAGGCAGAATTCTGATTACTGATCAGATAACTAAACTCGATCGATAAACCCGCTTCAGGACTCGTATACTTATTTTTCAAGTTCAGTGTTTTACATGCCCAGAAGTCAAGATGCTGTTGCGTCGTCTTGTTTGCCATAACAAATCATCAAAGGGGCTGAAAATCCTCCGGCGTCTCTAAATAATATGTATTTTGTAACGAAATAATCCCAGTTAATTAATTAAGTATTTGATCATTAAACATTGGGGCTGTTTCAAAGGGTGCTGATTTACGCGAGTAAACGTGTATTTATGATTCGTTAATTAGCATTCAAAATAAACCAACAAAATTGAGAAGGTTACGCTTGCTTTATTTCCTTGAGATTTTTTCGTAATTGAATCCAAATTAATTCTCTATTAAAATCACCGAATGCTAACAGTTAATTAAAACTGTGTTTTAAACATAAAATAAGTATTTCTCTCTATGTACATGAATTTGAAAAATAACTTAATTCACAGACATGAACTTCATTTCAATTCATTCCGAGATTTTAATTAAATCGGAATTACCTATGTTTATACAATTTCACAGAAATTAATATTACTGATTCAATTTGTTTACACATTCGCTTTATTTTGGTGGAACGCGGCAGGTGCAATTGAGAGTGCAGGGGATCACATGGTATAAAGTTATTTTTGGAGCAAATATTCAATTGAATACTGAAAAGTTAGTATAAAGCCCAATTTGATTTTTCATAATATGTAGATTGTTAATACTGCCGATTTTTAATTTTTAAGCCAGGATACGTAAAAACCGAGGGGACAACAGTCATACCAACTAAAATATGTACATAAAGCACCAGATGAATGCAAAAATTAAGTTATAACTGTGTGTGTGTCTATTCGATTTTAATTTTCAATTTATCAAAATGGAGCTCTATTGAAACTTTCGGCAAAGCATCTCATAAAGTAGAGCCTGAAGTAGTTTCAACTTCATTGAAGAGACATCAGTTGATAGCCTATAAGAGCAAGATATTATGGCCGTTATAGCTTTTAAAACAAGAAAGAGAGAAAGCTAATATGCTGGATAAAAGATGAAACTTTGCATAGACAACTCCTATGAACCGAATAACTTTGATTTTAATAATCTAACAAACTGCGTTAAACGCAGTTGCAAATTATGTAAAGACAATGGATGTGGTTGGCAAAAAGTAAACATGAAGTGTGTAGCTCTCTGACTGAGTAAGAATGAAGGTTTTCCATTTATTTGTATAACAGACTAAAAAACAATTTGATATTTTTTTGGCTTTTTTCTTAAAATATTATGTATTTAACAGGTTACCTATACTGGGTGACCCAATTTATACGGCTGCCGCTATACCTACATGTAATCATATATTTTGTTGTTTTTCTCTATTAATGGTTAGATTGGTGTTTTTTTAAATTACTCGAATTCTTAAAACATGTTCCACTAAAATAACAATGAAATACAAAAAATCACAATGTCGTAATTAATATTTTGAATATCAATCGTTATCCATCGAAAAATATATCGCAAAATAAAATCATTATACTCTTTATTCAAAATATCAGTCACTAACTTTTGTATGTGCGGATTCCCTGAGAACCTATAGTACATTTTAATTAAGTCTCTTGAAGCTACTGCTGTATATGAAAACTGTTTTTCGCTTCTTGTTGTTATAAGCAGCATTGAGGCTGGTAGGTTCTTTAATCCTTATAAAGCTTATCGAACAAAATGTAAATCATCTCAATCCGGAATTAACTTTCAGTGGACCTTGCCTCAATTTAAATGCAAATTTAGCAGGAAAAGCTTCAAAAATTTCACAAAATTAGCAAATCAGATTCAAGCATATTTACCATAGAAGTTAGTAATTATAAATACTGACAAAAAGTCCTCCCAAGGTTAACAAAAGCCAGACACACCAGCCGTTTGCATGTTACCTTATAATTATTAAAACTAGCAGAATTAATTTCAATTGCACATTCACATTTATATGTAGCCATTCAGCCAACATTAAAGTTTCAGGAATATATGTACAAGACAATTTTCCGTATCAGGATTTGCACCCGCAAAACTTCAACAAAACTAAAACCACAACACATTACCACTCGACAACGGCATCATGACAGTTGCTCGCTTGCTTGATTTCAATTCGACTGAACGGAAAATTAAATTTAGCACGATAAACTTGCAGTAGATTTTATGTTGGTATTTGGAAGTTTCCAAAGTTAATTGGTTTTCTAAAGCCTAAAGCTGTTGACTTTAGAGCTAAAAAATCTCAAATATTTACAAAAAAGCATTGTACGAACTTAATTAGGGCTAAACATATTGATTTATGGCCTAAATTTTTTAATTAATAAAATCATTGAGGGTTGGATTAAGTACGGGCGAAGCTAGAGTATATCGTAGAGCTGAGTCCTCCCGCGAACATTTATTTTAAAATACTCTCCAACGCAAGCCGGTAAGAGTCCATAAAATTGGAATTTAGGGGATGTACGAAAAGACAAGATTTCAATTCAAAATTTTTTTTGGCATCAGCCACCCCCCCACTATTATGAAAGGGAATAAAAAAATAAAATGTGATTTAGTGTGTATACAAGAATGGAACGTCTCAAAAAATTTTTTTGGCGATAGCTAATCCCTCTACCACCTCCATTACCACTCCACCCTATTATAAAAATCCGTCCCACGGGACTAATTATTGCAACTGCAATAAATGGCATCGCAAGGGGCGTAAATTTAGCAACGAACCAATATTGTGTAGTACTGCTTCTCATACATGGTACGGACTATGAGGGCGAGTTAAAAGTTAACTATTAAAATTTCTAAAGAGAGATTGTTCGATCGTCATTACCCAAATTTATCAATCATTTTTGGCAGTAAACTTATGTTTTCCGTCGTATTTGCCTCCACATGGTTCCTCAGCGATTCGGAATCCATATCGCTCTATCATCATGTACATAATGCATGGAAAAGCCTTGTTTGAACGTATGAATATAAAAAATATTCTTATTAGACGCGATTCAAGCATCTTCAAGCCCTATAACGAATGCCCGAAATTATTTAAGATGCAGGCAAGTTAAAAATTTGACAAAGTCGTAAATATTACATTTTTAGTTGAATCTTTTTGATGCCAGTTGATTGATTAAAGTAAACACTGGATTTTAGTTAGAGACTGCATTGCCAGAGTCGTCCTAATCCTCACCATGTGTGTTATGGACCGACACTCTTGTTAAACCTATACGTTTGTTGTAACTAACAAAAAATTTCTAAAAATACCAATATTTATCTTTACCTAAAAAGCCTATCCTTTTCACTGTGTCTTAATGAGTCGATATTAACAAAGTTCTTTTTCAGGTTAATTAGGAAAATGTTAGAAATTAAGGGTGTTAGCCTTAAGACAGTGCAGCGACGTGCGCTTAATACCATTTGGTGAAAGCGGTTAAGCAAAAGTCAAGAGTAAGCATAAATTATGTATTTTACGTCTGAATACGTTTATGGGGGTTTTACGCATGATTCTAAAATAACAATAAAATTCGATGTGAAATATTCATTCATATAATAAAAATTCGTGTTACAATTTCTTAAAGTCAAAATTCTTCTAAAATCTTTTTTAACACGCTTTTATTAGCTTCACCTGTATGTTTGTTTGTAACGGAATCTTTCAACGTGATTCTCACCCACTTCAAAACATCAGATTAAACTGAAACTTTGCACACTTATCAAAGACCGATGACAATACAATAATTTGATAACTTTGTCCTAATGTCCTCACTAGGATCATCAGGATAAAATAAAAATATTAAAAAAATGACTAATCTATTTATATTTTATTGCAAACGGTTAACCTTCCCAGAGGTCCGATAGAAGGATAAGGCTCTTATACAACAGGGTGTGCCCGGTTTCCTGAGGTTGACGCTAGCGACATGACATTTTTAATCACCCTCTTGCCATTCATCCCTCGGCACGTTTCTCACCAATATATTCGATTGGGTGAATTTTAGAATTAGCATCAAGAATACCGATACATATAGAAACCAGCTGATACCCGCCTGCCTTTCGAAACCGCTGAGTATCCGCTAGTAGTACATAATTAATATTAAATCATGATGTATGTATTAAAGTTGGAACTAGCGTTTAACAAGAGCTCATGCAACGGCAAGTATGTTAAGGACAATTAAAAAAGACGAGATTGGCAAAAAATTATAATTTGAAAAAACTAGAAAAACACGCTTTAATAGCAAACCGAACTAAAAAGTAAAAATTAATGTTTACATATTAAGATTTTGTTTAACAGCGATAGAAAGTTCACTAACTCAATATAATTAAATGATTTTTAATAAGTTTAAAATAAGAATGAAGTGATTGACAAAAAAAAATTCATTTTATGATAAAAAGCGTGGGGTGCAAAACAAATTTTAAACATCTAACGTCAGGACTGACAAAAGTATGCCAGGTAAAACTACGTTTAGGACTGGTAAATTGCGAATGATTAAAATAGTTCTGTAATTTAGCAATAAAAAAGGTACGTCTCTGTCAACGGTCGAGGAGTATATTTGCTCGAAAACCAGCTCTGCAGATGAACACAGTAAGTCTTCTTTGGGCATTGCCCGCAAACCTAGTACGATTGGCAGTTCATCAGACTAATGCACGGAGTTAGCCCTGGCTATTAAAGTAGTTTTCAAGGTTCTGTGAAACCTATCAACGATACCATTACTTTGAGGGTGATAAGCAGTTGTATGAATTCTATGAAATCCTAAAAATTTTGAAAATTCGCGAAACAACGTTAACTCAAACTGGACGCCCCTGCCTGTAGTGACAGATAGAGGACACGCATAATTTTGAAATAGAGTTTTAGCGACAATTTCGGCAGAAATGTCCGGTAACGGGTAAGCTTTTGGCCAGCGAGTGAAGCGTTCAACCACAGTGAGGATGTAAGAGAAACCAATCGATGAAGGCAAGAGTCCGACAAGATCGATATGGAATATGTTCAAAACGACTCTTAGGCACTTCAAAATCTCTAACTGGTGTCTTGCATGGCATGCCGAGTGATCTTATAAGTTTGACAATTCATGCAAGTTTTGGTCCATAAAACACAATGAGTATTGAGTATTGACTTTGGGCCAAAAATAGTTTGCGGTTACTAGTTTCTTCATGGCTCGAATAACAGCATAAGTTAAATTGTGAAAAATGTCAAAAACTGTGCGATGTAAAGATTTAGGTACGAAAGGTCGATATTTGGAATAAGACACGTTACACCAAATTTTATCTTTTGAACCTGGAATAGCAACTTGTAAGGAATATTTTATTTCAGTAATACCACTTGTCTGTTTGGATAACAAAAGTAAAAGTTCAGTTTGTGTATACTTTGCTGTTTGCAAATTGAAACTATCTGAATTAATAGCAGACAGCTGGACAGGAGGTGAATAGGTTTTTTGTGCGAGTAAAGAAAAATCGTTTGTACACGATAGTGTATCGGCTACGATGTTCTCTTTACCTCAAACACGTCTGATGTAGTTCGTGAATTGTGTGATATATTCCAAATGTCGAGTTTGTCGAGGAGTCTTTTCGGAACAAGAAACTAGAGTTGTGGGTAACGGTTTATGATCCGTGAAACAAATAAACTTACGGCCCTGCGACAAATGCCTGAAATGTGTAACTGACATATATAGTGACAGCAACTCCTTGCCAAAAGTAGAATAACGCTTTTGGGCATCGTTCAACTTGCGCGAGAAGAAAGCTAAATGTCCGCAGTTACCAAAAGATGGCTATGGGGTGGTATTAGTGTGTTCTACCTAATACACCATCGAACCCTTCAGGTGAACATCCTATCATTCCATTTAGGAAGAGTAACAAAATGTCCTTCAGACGCCTAAAGCATGGATCGTTCACAAGAACACCATGACAAAAGGAGTAAATAATTAGGCACACAAAACAAACAACACGAAAAAAAGAGGAATCATACGAAACGGAATACAAAATTTCAAGTAACTTCTTGAGTAGGACATTTTTTCAACTTTGGAGATATTTAAAGAATTTAAAATGTCTAAATTCTCCCACAACCGGAAGATGACATCACTGAATATGAAGCTGATATAGATACTATAGAAGACTATGAATATGAATCAGAAAGTGATGAATCTGGTGATCAATACTGTCTTTACTGGAAGTGTGCTGTAAAACTATTTTATAGCAAGCATGACAAACTAAGTTGATTATATTGATATTATTAATTACTTTTAAGAATACAGATGTACGATGTGATATAAGAAGCAAATATTTTATGAATCGTTCTATAACAACTGTATTTACATACAGCATGGCTACTTTTTATCTGTAAACAGTATTGTTATCTCACAAACCATACGAGTTACAAAGTCAGTTATATGGGGAAAAAGTTTTGTATCTTAAAGGTCAATAATGTAATACAGTGAATATTTTGTATAATAACACGTTACGTAAAAAAAGGAAACGAGCTCTTTAAGATTTTACCATATATCTCCCGAACCAATAGGAATAATTTCAATTTCTATAACCCAATTCATTAGCCTTCAAAATAAGAAACTTTTATATCATTAAACCGACTTTATAACTCTTATTGTTTGGGAGACAGTGGTACTGTTCAATATAAAATATAGTTATTTTACTAATATATACGTGCATTTATAAATGAATGAATGACCATATTCAGTATTCCGCAGATCACTATCTCATCAGTTCATTAATATATAATGGCCTAATCATTGATGATTTACTGCATGCCCCCTCAAGAACTACCCCTTAAATCTTGAATTTATTGCACTATATTTACGTAGATTCCAGTAGAATATTTTTTAGATGATAGTTAAAAATCATCCCTTAAGTACTTAAAAGTTTTTCATTATTTTTAAAGCTTTTAATAGCTATTTTGTGTTCATTTAAAGAGTTGTGGAATTGGCCACTGTGCTTCACTGCCAATATACGCACATTTTACATTTTTTGTCTGCATTTATTTGAGATTGAATGCAAATGAATTATGGAAATGCTCCTTTAATTAATAAAAATACCAAATTTTACGTGGAAAGGTTTTTGTTCCCAACTTTACAGAGATTTGTAGCTCCTTTCACATTTTCTCTCGGTCTATGACACACCACAGATATCCTATGGATCTTTGGGACTGTGCCAAACAAAAATGATATATATTATTACAGTAGAAAGCTTAAAAATTGGTGGAGACGTGAACAAAGATTCAAGGTTTCTGCGAATTTTGCCAGTTGGTAGCCATTTACAAATATAAACGCCTTAAAATCACGGCCTTGCTGTTACGAATTGTTTCTCCAATATACAGATTTATTAAAAAAACTGTGTGGCACAGGATTTCGCTTTTCTTCAACACTTTTGCTTGGAAACAAAAAAAATACAAGTTGATAGAAATTTCACTTCTGTTCCGTATGATTTACAAAAATATGCATGATAATTTCGGTTAACTTAATTCAATGAAAACCGAACAGACTCTTCCGGTTACCACCGGAAGACTACATGCGAAATATCAAGTTGATAACTTAGATCGCGGAAACCAATTTATTAGTATCAGTGGAACCTAAAACGAGTAAAGCCACGTTGGAATCTCGAAAACGTTCACAAATACCATTTTTTAATGGAAAATGTTAAGTTTTAAGGTTGTTTTACCTGGAAATAATTTTAATGAATAGGACATGTATGAACAAGTCGATAGAGGGAATGACATATTCTTGAATAAAGTAATTATTTCTAATAACTAATAATGGTTAACTATTAAATTATTGGATAGGATTAGTCAGAATAACAAAAAATTACATTGGTTTATAACAATAGAATTTCTAATGGACATATAACATTAGAAATGTTATTCGATAACTTCTTCGTGTGAGTATACGCTATTATATTGTTTAAGGAACAGACAGATAGATGACGTTATTCCGATATCTAAGTTTAGAATTCAGATTTCTCAAAATTATGATTAGATTGTAGATTTTATTAGGGGTCGCTTGGCTCTGAGTAGCCTTATCTCACTTGAACCTAAAAGATCTTTTGTTTTATTATTTATTAATCACTACTCTATAGGAACGATGTTCCCAGTTACAGAGTTGTATACACATAGACCAATTGTACAACGACCATTCTCTATGACATTGCCATTTGCCGCAGCTGAGACTCGAATTCAGGAGTGGTACAGCGACTAGACGTGTTGTCTTTCACACAACCTCGTCCAGTCCACTGATACTAACTCCGTAACACAATGAAAAACGCCACTAAATATTCATACCCTAGCCAGGATTCGAACTGCTGCCCAGGATTTCAAGACTTTTTACAAAGCTTGTGATTTTCCTGGAGGCTAGTTTCCCTATGTCATCAGGTATTAATTCAGCCTGCTCCAGGTACTTCAGCTTAATGCGGATTAATACCTTGCATTCATAAAATATATGTTTTGCAGTTGCAGTATCACAATACCTGCATTTGTTGTCTACTGCCTTGCCCATGTTCTTGAGATGGCATCTCAAGGGGCAGTGGCCTATTAGAAGGTCTGTAATCAGCATTAATTCGGACTTTTCGAGTTCGAGAAGCCTTGTGGCATTCTTTGCCGAATAAGTTATAAACTTTTTCGCTTGGCTTTTTGATGGTTTGATATGATTAGATTCATAGCATATTCGCTCTCATTTCTCAATATTAAGAAAAGTCATTTGGTACCATTATAAACAAAACAATAACCCAGGGTAACTGATTTGTTTCTAATATAGTAATTGTAGAAAGAATGATAATAAATTCAATAACATTTTTAATTAATTAACTTTAAATATGAGGATAAAAGATATACAGTGTTATTTACTATATATTGACCCCCCTTTTATTACTGTTATTATTGAAAATAGAAAAAAAATTTCGTATAAAAGTTGTAGAATCTTACCCATAGTTTATTGAAACGTGATCAAAAAGAACAATATCATGTATAGGTCACGTGATACGAATATGTCAAAATTGAATAAACAATAAAATAATTATTTTCGTGGCCTACCTTGTTATTTTTGTTTCACTTGTGTTTTGACACACATGGCTTCTTGTAATAAGGCGGCTCATTTGCATTTTGAATGTCAAATATGTCAAGAAGTATTTAAGATAGACCTATACAATATTATATATTTGAAATCAGTAGAAAAGGGCTTCTCGAAAATGCAATAATATATAGGGTGTTCCATTAAAAAACATATTTATTTCGTATCACGTGACCTATACATGATATTGTTTTTTTATCACGTTCCAATAAAATATAGGTAAGATACTACAACTGTTATATGAAACTTTTTTCTATTTTATATAATAATAGAAATAAAGGGGAGTCAATATATAGAATAACTCTGTACGTATAAGTTTCTGAAATATTACAAAAAAAATTTATGTAAGGAACCGAATTTAAAAATAATAATTTAAATTGTGCAACATGTTTATAATAGCTGTTTATGATAAATACTAAAAGTTATTTGGTACGAAGACAAACAAAACAATAATCTATAGGTTTCTATGCATTTATTTTTCTTTATCTTTTTATGTATTATGTAAATTTTAAACACTGAAATTCATAAAGTACAGGTCTATTAATTAATTTTAATATTACATATTTCTGCAAAAAATTTATTGCTAAAAAAATCAATTTCTACTACGGATTCTCTAAAAATCTAGAACTGTGAGATCTGAAAAAGTTAGACGGATATATTTTTCAATTTTTTTTATTTAGAGGCACCTACCCCTGGGAGTTAAAATGGGTAAGTTTTTAACAGAAAATAAAAAAAATATGATGTTTCTTTCGCGAAAATAGGTCAAGAAATTATTTTTTCGGATATAATGGCACCGACACTCATTCCAACCCCCTTCTGGAGGGCGGTTATCGCTTAGTGATAAGTTTAGGAGATATTATGTCCTAGAGTATCTTCTTTGTATTTTTTCGGATTTTTCCTCAGAGTTAAAAAAAAGTCATTTTTAAGTTAATAATGATGACACTAATACGCATTTCAACCCCCTTGTAGGGGGGGGGGGTGTTATCGACAAGAGATAAGCTTGGGAATCATGTAAGTCTCGTGTAGTCGCAGTATTTCAATTATTTTATTTTTCAAAGTCGTGTTAGGATTCATGTTTGCAAGGATAGCAGACTCCCCTACTTATTGACCCCCCCCCCCCCCGCTGTAGAGGATGGTATTTAATTTACTATTCGATATTGGGTTAAGAATAAGGTAATACTTGAAATTCCTATTTTCATGAATGAAAAATCATAATATCATAATTAACTTTCTTTCTTTTTCATTAAAAAATTATTTATTCTAACACGCTTAACCCAAAATATGTCCATCTAGATTTTTAATTAGCTTTCATTTAAGACCTTTAACGCTAAATTTGCACTTTTTGTCTCATAGTTATGGAGGTTGCAAAAACGGGTTAATTTTGCAGTCACTCTTTTGTCCACCATTTTAATTTTCACATATAAACATAAACAGACCATATATAAATAATAATAAATAAATAACACCACAGAAATTAGACAACCCCCAATTCCAGAAGCCAGAGGCTTGCGCAGAAGGGAGTTACACATTGAAAAAACGCGGAAATATAACCATTTCCTCCGACAGTGCTAGTGCCGAAGTCGGGATTCGAATCCGGTGGCGCGATACCCATGTAATTAATCGCGATTGCCTCCTCGTGCCTTAATCAAGGCGGCTATCGGCCAGATTAGATTAGATATAGCAGACAACCCCCAAATCCAAAGCCAAGGGCTGTCCGAAAAGGGTTACGCTTTTGAAAAAACGCAGACAACATCCATTGCCCACCGACATTGCCAGTAAGGGTACCAGGGATTGAACCCAGAGCACAGCAAAGTCTGACCAAAGCGTATTTGCCACAAAACGCGCCCTAACCGACTAAGTTACTATGCTGTGCCGGTCGAATAAATAAATAATAAATAAATAACGTTATAGGTAATTACGACCTCCTTTATCCAGGGTGTGGGATGGGGCTACACATTACGAGATAAGGGACACATCCAATATCCTTGTATAGTGGAAAAATCACTCTCACTGTATTTTCCACTGCCACGACCGAGAATTGAACCCGGGACTTTTGGGTGAGAGGTTAGTGCGCTTACCTCTCGACTATTAGTCATACCGAATATTCTTATAAATGTTTTAAAAGAAACATTGAATTGAACAATATCCATATAATTTCTATTACCCGTAGGGCAAAGCGTAGGACAAATAAAAAATCGGTATCAAATTGCTGAAAGTGACATCTAGCTTTGAGCATTGCTATTAGAGTAGTGTCTATTTATCAGAATTGGGAAAAAAATTAAAACAGTCATGGTAAACCCGGAGTAGTTAAGGAATTTAATTTAGAAGGATTGCTATGAACCCTGTTTTGGCAAAAAATAACTTATTTTTATAAACAGCCGAATGAGAGCGCACGTGCTAGATTTCGACGTCTGATCTCTTAATGCGAGATAATGAGAGATGCGTTAAAGAGGTATATTTGTTTATACCTCAAATTGGCTGGCCAACTATTTTATAGGTAAAGGCCATAAAGGTGGAAGAAGCAGAAGAAGATAACCTCAAATTTGAAAATATTAGTCTACAATTAAAACGGTTCTCAAAAGAAAGTATATTCAGCGTGACATTTTAAAGTACGCATGAATCCCAGTGTTTGCCTTTCTGTGGATACTCGATGCCTAAGGGTTCAAGTTAATAGTTTGAATTTCAACATGGCAACTTCACGGGAGGTATTTTTATGGCAAGTTTCATATAGGTTTATATTTATACATTATTACCTGCGATATTTTAAATTATTAAAAAAATTTTTGTTAAATTATTCGGAATTCAATTACACAGTATGGGATGTTTTTCCATACCAGAATCGAAAAATGTCAGAAAAGTAGCCTAAAATTACAATTTCGCAAGTACTTAAAATGTTAATTAATATAAATTCACGATCAGTTTTACTCCAAAATCGGTCACTAACAAGCATTGTATTTTAACGGTATGTACAAAATATTTAACAAGAAACTTAATATTTAATTTAAAAATTATCTATAAGATTCGAATCATGTTACACAAGATTCATTTAAAGATTTTCCATAACTGATCATCACATCGCATCAAATCAAAGATAAAGCATCTTATTACTTGGGAGGTTAAAATTGTCAGAAATCAAATAATTGAGAAAATTAATACATTTCATTAAAATGACCACATAATTACTTGAATGGTGTTAATATCCCGTAACTATATTTATTTTTTATTTTATAACGTACTTATTAAAAACTAAACAAATAACATAATTTTGTATGATAATACAATAATATACCTAAGTATAATAAAATCGACTGACTGTTGTACATTTTAATCCAGTAAAGACGTTTATGTGCAGATATTACATTCTAAAACATTTTTTTTTATCAGCAGAACATCATTGTAATACACACAATATTTATTTTTTACTGAACTGACGTACCTCCTCACTAATATGCTTAAACTGATATTTGTCACATTTCTTTTATAGCCATATAACACTTTATTAACAAACCACTGGAACCACTACATACTTTCTGTTAGTGAAATATGTTAACAAATGTTTTAAAAGAAACATTGTACTGAACAATACCAAAAAAATAATATGCTACTTATGATTTCGCAGATAAGATTACGTCACATATCTCAACTTCATATAAAAAATGCAAAGTGCGATAAGGAAATAACATTCTTATCGGATGAAAATGGTGGTTTGCCTAAATTTGGGAGGATGTTTTTTTACACAAATACTGATTTTTGTATTTCTATAACGTTACATATTATTTTTGTCCAACTCGCATGGCAATATAAACTCAATTTATTAGGAAGATGACTAGAAAATCTGGTAAATTATCTTAATACTGTTTATCTACACTGAATTTTAGACAATTTCAAGGTCTCAGACTTTATGTTAGACGGTCACCGATTTTTTTTGAATGTTACACCACCATATTATTTTAATATACATATGTCCCGTAATAACGTGCAAAAAATTAAACTGTACATTCTTTGTCGAAAATTAAGATGGATTGTTCATATAAAATTTTTCAAAATAACCCTTTCTTGTCCAGCTACACCCCCTTAAAGGGGTGTGCCAAAAAACTGTTTTTAATTTCTATTTCAAAATAACGTAATCGAAAAAATACGAAATTGTGCACATCTCGGTTACTTATCAAAAGGCATCTATCTAACGAAATTATTTCATCCACCTAGCGTGTCAAAGGGGTGAAATTAACTACCCTTCTTTCTTTTGTAAATATCTTTCCGACTGCTACTTTTTGTTTCAATTAAAAAAATAATTTTAATAAACATTATGATTCATTTAGAAACTTTTTATCCCTTGAAAAAATTTCGTAAAATCGACCAGTTTTGAGAAGAAAATTAAATTACATCTGCCGAAGTGATCAATCAAAAGCGATGCACATAATTTATATTAGAGTAAAATACTAAAAGTCTGGTGTCAAATTATAATATTACGTTGTTTCTTGCCTTTGAAATAATAAGATAATCATTCCTAACTACTTAATACTAAAGTTTTCTAACCAGATTTTAAAATGGATAGTTTTAGTATAATGAGGAATATGCAGACATACATTAAATTTATGGTAAATGTAAAGGAAATGCTTCAGCGGCAAAAGACGATATCGTTGTAAGTTTTGTATGTTCGTACTTTTTCTAATATTCACTTGAGATTAAGAGTGTTTTAAAAAAAGAAGTCGTGATTGTGGTCGTCAGAGACAAATAGGAGATGCAATGGAGACACAAATATTACATTATTTTGGTGAACATGTAGTATTAGACAGGCTGCTCTTCAATTCCACATATCAGTATGGACGATTTTGAAAAGGCAAGGACTTTACCCCTATCGTTTACAGAGAATACAAGAGCTGTTCTCTCGTTACTTTCCAGTAAGACTTGATTTTTGTAGAATTATACTTAGGAAGCCGTTAGATTTTACAAGAAAAGTGCTATTCATAGATGAATGCTGCTTTACTCGACATGGAGTTTTAAATGTTCGTAACTGGCATTTATGGAGCGACGATAATCCTCACGTTACTGTTATAAATAGAAGATATCAATACAACTGTTCAATATTTGGGTCGGAATTATAGGCAATAAATTAATATTGCCTTTTGAGTTACCAAACACATTAAATGGTCCAACTTATTTAAACTTTTACAAAATGACCTGTATCAACTTATATAGACGATTTACCTCTTGCATTAAGTCAAACGCTGTAGTTTATGCAGGATGGTGCGCCACTTCATTATTCTTTAGAGGTTTGAGAACGGCTACACTCAACATTTAGAAATCGATGGATTGGAAGGGTGCGAGAAGCCACAATTAAATGACCCCCTCGGTCCCCAGATATGAATCCATTGGGCTTTTACTTTTGGAGCACTTGAAAAATGTTGTTTACTCGACACCTGTACCTAACGTCGAAGTTTTAAGAGAGAAAATTTTTAATGCTGCCTATGAAGTTCAAAACTCTCCACATGTTTTAAATAGCTTTTATAGCAATTTTAAGAAACGGTTGCAAACGTGTATTCAAATTGGAGGCCGTCATTTTGAACAAATGCTTTAATATATAAAAACTACAATCGTTATCTTCATGTTTAAATTTTTTTACTGTTTAAATTCATCTTTTGTATATTTTGTCAGTTTTTTTTAGTTTACTAATAAACTTGCTTTTCAATACTTTCATCTTTAATTTGTAATGTTTCGTGCAATTTATAACCACCAAATGATCATATCAGTACGTAATATTGTCAAATTATAATTTGACACCAGCCTACTTTTAACATTTTCAATTAATATAATTGTGCTCATCGCTTTTGATTGATCACTTAGGCAGATGTAATTTAATTTTTTCAAGAGATAAAAAAGTTTCTAAATGAATCATGTTTAGTTATTATTTTAAATTAAAAAAAAATAGCAGACAGAAAGATATTTACAAAATTTCAAGAAGGGTAGTTAATTTCACCCCTTTGTGTATATGCTAGGTGGATGAAATGATTTCGTTAGATGCCTTTTGATGAGTAACCGAGATGTGCCTTATTTTGAGACAGAAATTAAAAACAGTTTTTTGGCACATCCCTTTAAGGAGGTGCAGGGTGGCCACTTAATATTGCTCCTCAATTTCCCTGACTTTTCCCTGATATCCCTGACTTAATTTTTATAATCAGGGCCGCGGAACATTTTTTGATGAGCGAGGGGGAAAAATGTATACACTGGACACCTTACACAAGCCCTTGCTGGAGTAATCATCCCCTTACCTCCCCCTCTCGGGGGGCCTGTTTACAACCCAAAAGTCAATAGGGTCGTTTGGTCAAACTTCAAATTACACTATTTTTATGAAGCATTCATGGTGTATGGTCAACCCTGAAAATTTGAAGTTGATCCGGTAAGTAGTTTTTGAAATATACGAGGTCAAAATCGAATTAAACGCTCGCCCGGATCGCCAGGCAGTAAGGCCCATTACGTCCCATAACACGCCCGCTTCGAACTCGCGCAAGGGTTTGTTAGCTCATATTACTTTTAAAATTCACAATGTGCAAACGTTGCTATTTAAAAGCAGATTCGTCTAATCTACCAATGGTAGATTTAATTATGCTGAGGAGTATTTGAATACAAATCATACACATAACACGCTCATACTAAGGTGGTACCAAGACTTTTTATTCACCCTACAAAAAAATCCAGCAAAAGCAACATTTCTTCAGTTTTTTTCCGTCTTTTTCTCGCAGTGTACAATACACAAATATCTACTCACATTAAAGTGACCACACACATATTTGTGTGCGTTCCACCTGAGAAATCTGACGGATTACCAAAGAAGAAGACCATGGCATGGATGTGACAGCCGGGGAAGTTGTTTGAATATGAATACCTCCTTCTCATGCTTTTCCGACCTTTTAACACAGGCATTAAAATCTTCTGACAAAATTATGTAAAAAAAATATTTTTATAGAAAGCTGTGTATATATATATATATATATATATATATATATATATATATATATATATATATATATATATATATTGGCTAACAGTATTTCGTTGGCTATTTTATAGTAAAAATCAGTATCAGCGAGTTCTTCATTTGTAATAATTCATCTGAAAACTATCAGAAATCTAACATAAAATGATGCAATTGTCATTAACAGACGTCTACTTTGGCATATTACCTCGCTGACAAAAAACCTCTATAATATGTTAAAGGTTATAGCAGGCAGTATATCGACCATGTTCCCCTACAGTTCCTAACACTCGTGGCGTTTACAGTGTCCTGATTAAACTATAATATAATCACTAGCGAAAAAGTTATAAAAAAAGTATTATTCTTAGAAAATGGTTGCAAATTTCGAATTTTTGTGAATGGACTAGCAATAACTAAAAAAAATAAATGAAAGGATCGAACTACAAACCTCTTCATTTTTTGAAAGTTAACAAATAGATGTGCCGTTCAGAAATCAGTACTAGAAGGAAAGTTATGCAACTTACTTGCGTGTGATCATGAGGTATGAAACTAGTTGGAAAGCCAAGCACTTGCTATTTTTGCAAAAAAATTGCTTTCAAAACAAGTACCTTACCTAAATAAACATTTAAAATTTTTCAATATCACTACAATAACTTTGTACTATCGTTAAACAGATTAAGCAATATTTGCATTAACAAAAATATCAATACATCAAGTGGAGTGACTTACGACAGTTAATAGATTAGAAAAACGTTTCGTATAAATTTTAAGATATTAAATTAAAACAATTGATAAAACACATATTATCGATTGGGATATCAAAAATATGTTTTCATTAAGTGATGGAAGAAAAAAAAAATCAAAATATAATCATTTTTTCTGTGTAGTACTAACGATTCTAATCAATGCTAAATTTTTTATATATATTTTTACTACTACAAGCTCTCTACTTAATTACAATTATATTTTAATTATAAAATAATCAGTAAAAGTGAATGGAATATATATTTTTAAAGTAATAGTTATATCATATGAAAATAATAAAATACCATAAGGTTTAGAATGAAAATAAACATTTACCTAGTGTGTTAGATAATTTACATTTAAATGTAGATAACAAAAATTTACAACAAAATAAACACTTAACAATCGTAATAAAAAAAAAGTTGTTCTTAACTGATACACGTAGAAAAGATGAAGCTAATTTTTTTCGCATATATCGTTAATACATGAGAAAATGGAAGCGTTAAATTTAAATGTACATAAATAGTCATTTTTGATCTTGAACTTGGATAGAATAAGTATATTATATTTGCTGTTTATTATTTATTTATATGATAAACAATAATAAAATGTTAGTACACCTTAATGCATCGTGTAGTGTCTAGAGATAGTTTTTCCATACATAAAATTTGCTATTCATGAGTATGTGTTATATAAATTGCCTTTAATTCCATTTGCTCATCTAGACTTAGAAGGGCGGGCGGTGGATTGGTAAGGAGTCCGAAATTCAGGGCTAATTTTCAATGCATAATCTTCTCCACCTCGTTATGTCTTCCTAAATACATTCCTGTGGCCAAAGTAGAGCAGCCTCCTATTATGTGCTCGATAGTTTCGCCCGGTACTTTGCATTTCCTACAAATATCATTTACTTGGGAGACTTTCAGAATATGTTTTTCGTAGTTCCTGGTATGGATGATCCCGTCCTGGATGGTTGTTATAAATTCCTCTGTTTCCGGATGTAGTCTGCCTTTCTTTAGCCATAACAGTGAGGGCTCCTTGTCAATCTCTGGATTATTCAAAGCCTTGGGGTACTTTCCATGAAGCACTTTGTCTTGCCACGATGTCTGAATGTCTTCATTTGTACGGATTATCACAGCATGCTGTCGGTCTTTAAGGTTTAGTGGTAAGTATTTGTTGTCACATTCCACGATTTGCCTAATGAGAAACTAGATTTATAGAAAAAGGATCGAATGTTTTTTCTTGTGTTCTACGCATCTCTTGAATACTTATTAGTCCCCGGCCACCTTACGTGCGCGGTATATATAGTCTTTCAATTGCGCTTTTTGGATGGTGTATCCTAAATTTTGTAAGCGTGATCCGCGTCATTGTATCTAGTTCTTCCAGATCTGTATCGGAATACTTCAGTATTCCGAATGTATATGCCAGGCTAGGGATAGTATAATTATTGATCGCTGTAATCAAGTTCCTAGTGTTGAGTTTTGTATTTAGGAGCTTATTTAGGCGTTGCTTGTATTTCTCTCTGAACTCCTTCTTTAACTGGGTGTGGTCTATCCGTCTATTCTGCAGTATCCCAAGGTATTTGTCTGGAGTCATTTGCTCAAAATCTCACGTATTCTCTGGCTTTTGTGCTAGTTTTCCCTTTGTGATGTGTAATTCAGCACATTTATCGAGCCCAAATTCCATTTGTATGTCATCACTGAATGTTTTGACGTTAGAGACGAGTAACTTGAGTTGCTTTGGGTTCTCAGCGTATAGCTTGATATCATCCATAAAAAGCAAATGGCTAAGCTTTGAGTTTCGTTACTTGAGATCTAGTCAAAACCATAGGTGGTGTCATTCAATATACCTGAAAGCGGATTAAGTGCGAGACAAAACCACAATGGACTCAGCGAATCCTCTTGGTATATAAGCCTTCTGATCTTAATGTTTGAGGTAGTGCCTCCTCCGATTCTCATCTGGGTTTCCCAAGTCGTCATTACATGTGTTAGTAGAATACTGATGGTGGGACTAATTTTGTATACTTTTAGCACTTTTATTAGCCAGTCATGAGGTACCGAGTTAAATGCCTTTTTGTAGTCTATGTAGGCCATACTGATGTTTCGGTGCTTTACTTCAGCTTGTTTGATGGTTACCGCATCAATAGTTAATTGTTCCTTGCATCCCAATGATATCTTTACGCAACCTATCTGCTCTGGATATATTATGTTATTCATTTCACAGTGCTCATTAAATATGCTTATCTTATGTATAAATGATGTGAAGAGTTTGTAGATTACAAATAAGCAGGTGATTGCCCTGTAGTTTTTTGAGTCTTTCAGATCTCCTTTTCTGGATCTTCCAGAACTTTGTTGAATGCATAGGCAAAGTGCGGAAATAGGGCTGGGAATGATTTCAGCCGAAAGTTCTAGATGTTGTCTGGCCCAGGTGTTTTCCAGTTTGAAGTTGTCTTTATGCACTCTTCAACGTCTTCAAGGGTAATATTGGTGTCTGGCATTTCAGGAAGATCATTTAACCCGTGCTCGATTGTTTGAAGTCATGTCGTTCGTTGATTAAATCTTGCAGGGTTTGACCAAATGCTCTGCCAGAATCTACTGAAGCGCTCCTGATCGACTTCCTCAGATTCGACATTACCTTGGTTGTGGTTTCCGAGATTGCGATAGAAGACCTTTCGGCCATTTGCTCCTTGCGCTTTGTGGTTTCATTGTATCGTCGCAGTCTCGCCCCCTTAACTTTGGTCTTCTGCCTGGCATCGTCATAATAGTCTGTTAGCTTCTCCTACAATTGAGGGTCATTTAAGTCTACATGCTCCCTTCGGTAATTTCACGGATTTTGTTTTTGACTTTTCTACTATTTTGCCTTCTAAGTACTCTCTGATTATATTGGCCTCAGTTCTTAGTAATTCGATTTGCTTTTCGAGTCGCATCTTCCACGCTGGTTTTCTTGGTTTGGTTATTATTATTACTATTTTATACCTGTGTAAAATTTTTAAAATGCTAAAGTAAACAATACTAATCTAACAGTCTTCGAGAAAATTTTATTTGGCAATGAAGATCCTTTCATTAGACGAGGCAGTCTTAAATTGCTGTCTTTTTGTTCACGCCATCGCATCGAGGCAAAGTAGCTTGTAGATTGTTTAAGTGGTCTGGTAAGCCTTACTTTACTTCGACCTAAAAGATCTTTTGTGAATTACAGTACAACTAATTGTTGCCCAGGATTCCAAGACTTTTTAAAAAGCTTATGGTGTTCCGGGAGTTAGTTTCCTTCTAAATTACATTAAAAATAAATAAGATTCACTCTAATTCAATTCGCACAAATTGATATTTGTAGCTGTCTCAAAGATAAAGTAATGCTCGTGTATGAGAAATGACTGCTGACTGGTAATAAAATATGAGAATCGATGCAGGTTGCCCTATAAAATTAGTTTATTATATATGATTTTCCGTAATATATACGTTGAAGCAGGCTTGTTACGGAAAAATATATCAATTTCAAGGGTCTTAGTGGATGTTTGAATATTCAATTCAAATCAGAATACGATACACAGCAAATATGAGTTTCAATAACACAGTTATCAGAAATTTTATTGCTCCCCTTGTTCGCGGTAGAAGTAAAATTTTTATCAATTTGAGTTTACGCGGAAAAGGTAAATCAGAATGAACGCACACTGAAAAAATTATCGCTACTAATGAGTTTGGATAAAGCGATGTTTTGGCCGTCCGTAACGAATAACAGAAAATAATAAACTGAGTATTTTATTAATAACCAAGCAAGACGTGTGTGCTTTAACGCTTTACAAAGCGGCTATTTATACTTCACTTTGATAAAAAATTTACTTCCTAATTGTTTGAAAAATTCCTGAATTTATACGTAAATTTTACGCGAAGTTGACTGAAATTCTACGTAAAGAATGCAGGATAAGAATGGCCAATCGGCCCTCGCGCGGGCCGGGCACTTACAATTTTGCCAAAATTAGCCATTAAAGCGCTTGATCAATTTAATTTAAAAAATAAATGTTGTAGACACGGAGGGGCACACTCGTTAAAAATATGAGCAAGATACATAGAAAAAGAATTGATACATATTTCTAAATTTTTATTGTCAATATATTGTTCTAGTACGCCTACCATATTTTTGTGGTAAAATCTTTAAATAATGTTTCATAATATATAATTTTTTGAAATCGATAAAATGGGTAGAACATCCGTAAAAAATGTACATATTTATATTTACAAAAATGCTAAAAATAAATTTTACGGAGATAAAATCTATAAAGTGGTATGAGTTTTGGTCGGTTTACTGTTTAGCGAAAATCCACAAGGAGGATGTACCTCTCCGCCCAATTGTAAGTGCTGTGGGTTCACCCAACCACACTCTAGCAAGATACCTAGCCGGCATCCTAAAGCAATTGGTTGGATAGACGGAACACCACATCAAGAACTATGTGGACGACGATGCCTTCATTATTTGGCAGCATGGACGGGAAGAACTGGAGAATTTCACAATCTACCCTAACAACCTTCACCAAAACATCAAATTTACCATGGAGATTGAGAAAGATGGAGAGCTCCCGTTTCTAGATGTACTCGTATACAAAAAAAATGATTAGGACACACGGTGTACGGGAAACCAACACACACCGATAGGTATCTAAATGCGCAGTCTCACCACCATCCAGCACAGAAGCAGGCTGTCGTCAACACATTGGTACAGAGGGCAAAACAAATATGCGAAGAGGAACATCACCAAGAGGAATACCATACTTTAAAGACATCTCTACAGAAAAATGGATATAGAGCCAAGGACATAAACAACGCCATCAAGAAACAGCATGGTCAATATGAAAGAAGAAAAGAAATATACAGAGACCATTTATCTAACAGATATACAAGGTTGCACGGACAGGATCGGAAGAATGCTAACAAAGAAGAACATCAAAGTGATCTACAACACACAACAAAAAATCGGACAACATTTTCCTAAATACGATCCACTAAAAGAGCTCGATTCACCAGGAGTTTATAGCATTCCATGTTCTTGTGAAGAAGTTTACATAGGAGCGACCAAAAGACATATTAATACCAGGCTTAAAGAACATATCAGGCACACACAGAAGAAAAACATAACTAAGTCTGCAGTTGCGGAACACTCAAGGGAACCGGCCACTGGATAAAATTTGACGAGACCAAAAGATTGACGAGCACGAGACACTACTGGCCCAGAAGATACAGCGAAGCCATAGAAATACACAAAAATCCAAATAATTTCAACCGTGACGCCGGACTACAGCTACGATTGACATGAAAATCAATGTTCCGGTCCACTGACCATGTGACATCACCGGAACCAAGCCAGCCTCCTGAAGATACATATAAATAGAGGAGCTCAGGCCAACAGAGCTCACTTCGCTTCAGATGAATACCACGACAAGATGGTCGAAACGTCAAGTATTCAAAACGATCAACACGCAAGAGAACCCGGAAACCTAACTATGGAACAATAAATTTCTTAGATACAAATAGTAGGTATATTGTCTAAAAACAATGTGGCTTTCAAAAGGCTTAAGTACAAACGATGCAATGTATGCCTAACAAAAGAATTGAGTAATAATAAAAAATGTACTGCAGTATGTTTAGATCTTGCAAAGAGGCATTCGACACTGCCGGCAACTGTAAAATACAAGCATAATATGCAGATGACACCCAAGTAGCTTTCATATTAGACATTCATTAGTAGCTCAAAATAACATAAATAGCGACTTAAGTAAAATTAAATAAATATCTCAAGAGCACAACTTAAAATTTAATCCTAACAAATGTAAATTAATATTATCCGGACCTAAGAAAGATTCAGTTTCTGAAAACCTTAGTTTAAATATTGAATATGAGATCTTATCTCCTTAAAGTGCAGTAAAAAATCTGGGATTGAATTTAGATCAGCATCTCAAGTTCTCTGGGCATGTAAACACCCTATTGCTTAAGGCACATGGATGTTTAAAGTTATTGTATAGTAGTAGATTTTTCATGAGTCGCAATTTGAGAAAAATATGTGAGTCGTTGGTTCTATCTCACTTTAATTATTGTGATGTAGTATATAGTAATTTCATCGATAGCATAGAAAATAGAAGAATACAAAGACTCCTGTTGTCGTTTTATATTCAGTTTAAGAAAATATGGTCACATATCACACTCTCTTTCTGGTCTAAACTGGTTGAATATGCAATTTCGGAGGAAACTACACTTTTTGGTCTTCATTCATCACGTTATATCAACATCGGCGCTATCTTATCATTTCTGTAGACTCAGTGCTGTCTGCAGTACATAATAGAACTAGTCGCTTTGGACACTTGTGCATCATATCCAGAGACACTCTACTGCTGCTTTTCAAAGCTGTTTTATTTATTGTTCTGCTAAACTTTATAAGGCCCTACTTCCTAGATTAAAATCACTATCAGTGTATCTTCTTTTAAAACAAACTTAAAACAATTACTTCTTGAGGATCAAAACGCACGAATTTTACTTTACCCTGAAACTGTTTTGCTCTTCTTTTAAATTATTGCTACCATATCTATGACGTTCATTTACATTTTAGACGCTGGCGTGACTATTTTACATTATTGTTGCTTAACCAATAATGATGATCATAGCAAACTAGTAATTATTTTTCAATAACAAATTTATATATAGTCCACTTTTCTCTCTGTTTTTAAATTATATATAATCATTTCTTTGTAATTTAGAAAGTTTGTACTTGATCGATAAAGCTCTAAGCGAGGAGATAAAACTTGCTCAGAATTTACATGTTTTTAAATTAAAATTGAAAAAAATAATACAAAAAAAAAATTGTTATGAGGTTGATGATTTTTTTCTTTAAATAAGTACTGGTTCGATTAGGTACCCTTAATTTTATGTGTTTTTTATTAAGACTTCGCTGCACCCGCAGTTTTGAACCTTTTATCTATATTTTACCCAATATTTTTAGTGTATATATTTTTTATGTATGCATTTCCTGTTTTATTGACTTAGTATATGTTATAATTCAATGTATTGTTATTTTGACAAAATATTTCTTTCTTGTTTTTCTATATATATATTTACACTTTTTATGTAATGTGTTTGATATTTGTATGCTTGACTTGTGTAAAACAATTTCTGTTTTATACACCGCTAAAGATATTATTATTATTATTATAAATAAATATATGTAGGTACTTTTTCTTGCTTTGTTTAATTAGGATCAAGTAAATAATAAATTTATATAACGTCTTTTTTTCTTTTTTGAATTATATGTTATAATTTCTTCGCAATTTAGAAAGTTTCTACTTGATTCATAAATAAATATATTTAGGTAGTTTTCTTGGTTTGTTTAATTAGGATTTAGTGTACACATATGTTTTTAGTATATTTATTGTATTTTGGTTTTCATCTTTAATTTTGATGGGGTCAAGTGCAAAATAGTATTATGCTCAGCTTCGCCCATGAAACATTATATTATTTCTTAAAGACGTTTATTATTATTATTATTATTATTATTATTAATAGAGAATTCCTGCTAAAAGATGGTTGAAACATACTCTTTGGCTGGAGTGAAAAAAATGGGGACGTTATTAGCAACATTTTCAGACATAGCCGATGTAAATTTTTTGATAATTAGTTTTACCTTCCAATACTTGTTTTATGTCCTCTCCCTTGATAACTAGTTAAGGGGTTGCCTCACGTAAATGCGGATAAATGTACTCGAAATACAGCGTAAGAGATGAAATAATGACTAATTAAATTTTTTTAATGATTCTAGAGCCGGGCCAGTGACCCATAGACGAACACGAAAACTAATAGAAAAGGCACTCCGCCGGATTTCCGTTAAGACGGTGCGCTTACAGCTGTTCGCATATCGAGTATGGGGTTTGCTCATCTTCATCTCCCCCATAATCAGTTCAGATGGTCCTTACCCTATCTCGAACTTAAAATGTTCTACGGTAGTCTCAAAGTCAATGAACTAGATTACTACAACTTACGATTACGAACTGAAACCCATACAAACATTTGAATCCTTAGCGAGTGTGGTAAAAATACGTTTACGATTGTCGTAGTAAACGTGAGGCAACACTGCGTTGCGCTAGTATCAAAGTGCCCACATTTTGGTCACGCAGACAATTCTCAATAAAAAGATCTGCTTTATACAGAGTGATTATAACCTACGGGGCGAAAAATCAAGTGGTACTTTAAAATTGAAACAATTCGCAACAAACCAACTGCGCTTTCTGTTCACATAATTTTAGTCTATATATTTATTTAACTATCGACTGATCTAAGGGACCTCTGTCCATTAGAAACCAGCACAAAAAGATATAACATAAGATCGACAAAAGGCGAGACAGACTAATATAAAGATGGCTCTCAGTCTTTGTTTTCAGTAATCTTTCATGATTAAGAGCCCAGACGTCATCGAAATCTTAACATATCCCCGCTTACTCGACTGTTTATGAAAAAATATTTGGTACGACGATAAACAAAACAATAATCCATGTATCTATATTTTTTCCTTTTTAAATTGTTTAAAAATTTATTACGTAAGTTATGAACATTGAAAATCAAAAAGTAAAACGAACTAGAGGTCTATTAATAAGTTTTATAAACATATATTTCTACAAAAACTGAAATTCCCAAGAAATGGAACGGATTCAAAGCGAATTTCCTGAACCGTTGTAGGCTTGCAAAAGCCGAAAAATCTGAAAATGAGAACAGGTATATCTGTTCTCATTGGTTGTTTATAAAAATTAAGAAAAAGAAAAAAAAGAAAAATAATGGGATACAAATCTAGATTACTGTTTTGTTTATGTTATTATGTTGGTCAAAGGGGAACGTCGATAGCTTAACCTCCTACAGAGGTAGATGGAGACAGCAATGCAGTCACTGTTTCCTATTTACTACTATATCTCGCTTATTATTAAATGTTAAAAATATGAATGAGACATTATAGTAATCAGGAAGGACTATACAATAATTTTGTAAGAGAAAGATTTTTTGATTTAAGGCTTGGTTTTTGAGATAATCTGCGAGGAAGGAAAAAAGTATCAAAATGAATTAATTTTGACAACACCTCGAACACTTAAACTTGGAAATCTACATAGACAATAATTTTTGAAAACCATTTGACTTTATTACGCATAATCGGCACAATTATAGTACCCAAAATTTGGCAGAATATAGAAACATGACGTTAATTAACTCGGAAAATTTTAATATTACCCTTTTCCACAGGATAATTATTGGGTACATTTTTTAACCTATTTAGGGCATTTGATTTTGCCAAATGTCAGCTTTTAGGATGTTGGGACCCACGGAATCAATTTATATTTATAAAGGGAAACGTGGGTAAGGTATTGTATTGACCTGGTTCTCACAATCAAACTTCCAAAGTTACTGGTGGTCGAGAGGTGAGCCCACTTGTCTCTCACCCAAAAGTTCCGGGTTCGATCCCCGGTCGTGGCAGTGGAAAATACTGTGAGAGGGATTTTTCCACTATACACCGATATTGGGTATGTGTCCCTTGTCTCTAAATGTGTAGCCCCCTCCCACACAAGGCTCTTCTAGAGCCTTCCGGGATAAAGGGGGTCGTAATTACCTGTGGTGTTATTTATTATTATTATTTATTACTGTCAATGATACAGTTTTCACCATTTAAGTACCGACACAGCGTAAACTTCTAAATAAACTTTTTTTATTGAGCAATAACTACAAAATTCGAGAATGAACTTAAAATATTTGAGTTTTTTTCTCTATGAAATGAAGTTTCTACTGTTTCGAATAGAAAGGCAGTTATTATTCTTTTTTTCATAGTTTGGATTGTAGAATAGTAGAAACTTCAGAGAAATGGGTAACATATGGAGCACTTATAATTTTTTTTGTTCAATTACTTGAAAAATTTCTAATTTTTTACGTAAATTCTTGAATTTTGTACTTATTCCTCAATAAATCGAAAATGACTACAAATAGCCATAGATATGTACCTACATACAATAAATGTTGGTTTTTCATTCCTACATCATATGGTCGAAAAATATACAAAATGTTCCATTCGAAAAAAATTGACTACATTAAAAACTATTTTCGGTGACCCTGTATGTTTTTAGGAAGTGAACATGATTCAAAAACATCACACAGATATTGTCTGAAAGTTATTTGTGGCATTCTACGAATATTCTTTCCTATTATTTGGGTTTTCTACCACATGTATTATTATCCTCTTCAAAATAAATCACCGAATCTACAAAATAATAGAATTATTGGAAAAAAGCCTCTGCGCCAAATAGCAAAATACATTATTTCTGTGTTTATTCCGATTTATATTATTTGCAAAACATAACCTCTGACTTTTCTTTTGACGTAAACGTCACGGGCGCAGAGGCTTTTTTCCAATAATTCTATTATTTTGTAGATTCGGTGATTTGTTTTGAAGAGGATAATAATACATGTGGTAGAAAACCCAAATAATAGGAAAGAATATCACACAGATGTCTCGTAACCGGTATTTACAATTTTTGCCCTTAAAATCCATAATGGTGACTAGTGATTTTTTCAAAATAGATCTACATATAGGATTATTTCAATTATTTCAACAAAAACACCACATCCAAATGGTTGGGAGATAGTCAATAATAATATAGGAGTGAAAGGAATCTAGAAAGAAGCTTCTAAAAGTGTACCGATATTAACCCTGTACCCTGTATATTAAAACAGCACCAGCATTGTCATATACAATATTTTCTTTGTACTGGTTCTATCTTGTCCTCATAAACGCGCGTAAGTTTTGGGACGCCCCGTATAAAAAACGTGAGAGTGCCAAAAACCTGATTTTAAGTAGTCTAAACCAAACAGGAAGACTGTAGATTTTTTGGCACTTAGACGAGTTGTCCTCACATTAGATGATAAGTTCTAAATCTAAGTGGCCATGTATAAACATTATTGAAATATTCTGAAATAATCATGAAGGTATCACGGCGATGTTATCAATTGTATTGATTTATTCAGAGCTTTTCAGTTTAAATAAAAACAGAGGTTGAATAGTAATCGTTAATTTTGTTTACAAAATACCTAATACAAAAACATCATAAAAGCAGTGTTGCCAAGAATTCAAAGCCAAGACAAGCATACGAGTAGCGCAAGATTGAGGTTTAAGTTTATTAGGCGAGAACAGTGGCGGAGGTGCAATTTTTAGGACGCAAATTTAAAAAATCGTAAAATTTCGGAACTCGGCTTTTTAACATTTTCTATGGTGCTTTTCGTTATATATCATATTTGAAATTATCTGCAAATAATTGAGTCGGTGAACGACAAATTAATTCTCTATTTTCCACTTTAGAATGCACGATAAATAACGGAAACCAAAACAACGATGAAACCCATTTTTTAGTTATACCTATGAAAATTACATTACATATGATATAATTTAAGACGCGTAGTACTTTTTTGCATTTCTTGCTTCGAAAATGATATGTCCACAAAGCATGCGCAATTAAATAAATAAATAAATAACACCACAGGTAATTACGACCCCCCATTATCCCTTAAGGCTCTAGAAGAGTCTTGTGTGGGAGGGGGCTATACATTTAGGGATAAGGGACAAAAATCTAATATCCGTGTATAGTGGAAAAATTCCTCTCATAGTATTTTCCACTGCCACGACCGGGAATCGAATCCGGGACTTTTGGGTGAGAGGCAAGTGCTCTTACCTTAGTCATATAGAACAAAAAAAGTCTCTATTCAGTCTCTCAATTTTATATCATATCCTAATTCAAGCCATTTAAATTTTTTTATGACGTACCATCGAGTTTTAATGAATAAGCTAAAATTGTTAAGAAGCGAAAATCACTTTAAATTAGGTATACCCCAACGATTCATTTTGAAATCGCTTTTATTTAATCCAAATATCAACGACAATCATGAGTGTTGTGTTAAAATTTGTTTTTTCTTAAATACGTCTCTACAACTTTCCCTAAAATTCATGATACATTAGCCTAATTATTCGTCTTTGAATAACAAACATTCTTTCAATATCTCTGGTACTACCCCAAGACAATATATTAAATGACATATGCCGTAAGCCAAAGCATAATATATATTCAGTAAACCATTAACATCTAGCAAACTTACAAAATTGCAAAATATGCAGAATTTAATTATACAATGACCATGTCAGATGTGGATCGAGGTGAGTACCAAGAAATTTAACCGAATCAGAGATACTCAGGTTGTCATCAAGGCTTAAATTAAGAAGTATTGATTTAAGAATCTTAAAATTTAAACATACTGTTTTGCTATTATTCAGAATCAGCCTATTTCTCTGACACCAAGAGTTTAATTTCATAGTTATGGTTGACATATTACGTTGCAGCTCTTCCGAGATTTTAGAGGCTACAGTGATGGTAGTGTCGTCGGTAAACATAGTTACTCTGCCGTGACTAATGTGGTTCGGTAGCTCATTGACATACAATATTAATAGTAAAGGGCCTAAAACCGATCCCTACGGAACACCCAGTAGTACGTTAAAGACCTCCGAATTTTCGTTCTGCAGTTTAATCATCATAGATCTGTCACTTATAAAGGAAATTGACCAGGATTAAATATGTCCTCTAATTGCTAAATGTTTGCATGCTACGAGAAAGATGTAAAGCCTCCTTCATCTCAGGATGTCATTAACTGCAGACCGGTTTCGACCTATTTTTGGCATTCGAGCAATCCAAGTTATTGTATTTTAATGCTAACTGTGTTAGACAAAATATGGCAAATTTCACCATCTAATTCAGCGCTCGTCGTCGGCATGTGGCTGGGAGAATAGCTGTTTTGGTTTAATTTGTTTAGTACTTATTATACAGGGTGGGGCAACAGTGCGTGCGTTAGATAAAGAAGTCTATAACTGGAAATTATTTTCGAACGTACAGGGCGAGCCAAGACGAAATTACAGGACCAAGTGCCTTTTTTTAAATAGAATGCTATATATATCAGTATATTTTTTGAAGCCTCTTTCTAGGCTCTATTCATTCCTATATTAGCATTGAATATCTCCCAACCACTTGGATGTAATGAATTTTTTTGTTAAAATAATGCATCCTGCAGATGAATATTAAAAAAACCATCACAGTCACAATTATGGGTTTTAAGAAAAACTTATGTGAATACCAGTTACGAGACATCTAATTAATGTTTTTGAATCATTTTCATTTCCTAAATTGTACAGGGTGGCCAAAAATTGTTTTTCAATTAAGAACATTTTAAATTGAATTTTCTCAATTTTTTCAAATGGAACACCCTGTATATATTTCGAAGATGCGATGTAGAAATGAAATACGAACATTTTTTGTAAGTACTTCCCTAGGGCCAATTTCAAGCAATTTCTTATATAAATAACACAATTTAGAATTTTTTAAATTGAATTTTCTCAATTTTTTCAAATGGAACACCTTGTATATTTTTCGACGATATGATGTAGAAATGAAAAACGAACATTTTTTGTAATACTTCTAATTGCAATCATTTTCGTTTTATAAATAAATAAGTGTCAAATTCAAGAATAAACTTAAAAAAAGAGGTTCCTTAAATAATTCATTAGAAAAATTTATAACAGGTGTTCGACGTGTTGCCCATTTTGACATACGTCTTTATGCAATTTTGAAATGAGGCCATTTAGTGGGACCATTTCTTCCAATCCATTGAAATGAGTAAATAATATTTAACCGGTCCTTTACTGTAATGTTTTTTTATATAGTTTTTTGCTGTTTCCGTTATTCGACAAGCAATAAAACCTCAGTTTGGTATAAATTGTCGTGTACAAAGGAGCATTTATCACACTTATCGGTCGTTACAATTTGTATTGAATTTAAAATATTTGGAATTTTATATGAATTTTAATAAAGCGGAACTTGTAGACATGACTTTTGTTTTTGGGCCAGTCAGACAGAAATTGTTTACTTGCCAATAGAATTTTATCACCAACGTTATCCTGAAGGAAGGATTCCTGATGTTAGCAGCTTCCAAAACCTTCTCGATAGATTTCTGGAAACTGGAAATGTCGAATATAAAAAAAGTTAAAGACTAAAACGTGTTGTGAACGAAGAAAATGAGTTTTCTGTGGTGCTGGCAACGGTTGAGAATCCCCATGTTGGTCAAAGAGAAGTGAGCAATGCATATCATATTCAAATGCACCAGGAATTATCTGATGACGACTTTCAAAAGCGCTTACAATTTTGTAATTGGACCAGAGGTGAAATGCAACATGCTGTCAACTTCTTAAATTATATAACAGACTGGCCAAAGCCAAAACTTGTAGCAAATTTTAAATCATCCAGAAAAGAAGCAACCGAATTTTTGTTAGAGAAAAATTATTATTATTATAATGTTCATGAATTTTTAAACGAATAACTGTGATATTTAAGGTTAACTGGAATTCATCTTGGACAATAATGTTATTTATTATTATTTATCCTTAATATAGTGCACTGTCCCTTACTGAAGTTTTAATTAATTAGAGAAATAAAAAAGAACCGATTCTAAGCTTTGATTCCTTTAAATGGTGATTTTTTCAACCCACTTTACATGCGACTATTGGCAAAGCCTTTAGAAGTCATTTGATAAAATATACATTTTGAAAGGTTTCTTGTAGTAATGAAATTACGGAGAAGTGGAGGAATCAAGGGTGGCGTTATTAGAACATAATTACAGTATTCGATTAAGTTTAATTGAAGTTCAAAGGTGTATACGAGAGGGACTGCTAATTGCAATCCTAAAAGCCAATATATCTATTTGTAGACAATCAGAGTGGTGCAGAGTTTTAATGGTTAATGTATAATTACGTAGGCATAAGCTTCGTGATTGATAAGTTGCTCAGCTCTTACTCAAGAAATCTAAAGCTTATTCAAGATAATAGAGATTATTATGGCTCAAATTTGATTGCGTAAAATGTCAAAGTGCACACTTCGACAAGAGCAATCCTGGATACGTAATACCTAATTGTATGTAAAAATTAGCCCAGTAGAGCTTCGCAGCACATACTAGTTAAACAACTCTTAGAGGAATCTGAAGCTTTGAATAGAAAAATAAATACCTCACAAAAATGGTATGCGTTTTGTACGATTAATCAATCAGTGTAACAATTCATGAGAATTTATTTACTTCTGTTAGGTTGCGTCCCTGGTAGACGAGCCGCCCTCCCACCGAAGCCGACCTCTGACCTTTATATTTATTTGTGCTATATTCTTTTCAGAATCATTGTGCTGCTAATAATGCTAATGTTAATAGACTGCACAGGCAAGAGTATTTTTTAGATCAAATCGCAAATGTACGACGTAAACACACTAATGAATAACAGTTTATACTATTTTATTTACAATACGAGAAATACTTAAATAGATTGGTTATTTAATTAATGAACATGCACCCACGGGGTTTCTTTATTATATACCTCGCAGAATGATTAGTGGTGATATTTTACAAAAAACGAAATGCCTCGCGCCGCGGTGCAATAATTATTAAAAGGAGCTCATGAGTAATGTTTACGACGTATAGTTCCTAGCATTTGAAGACGAAATTTTATCTGCTATAAATTTTATTATCGAAAATGCAAATTGGTTAAAACTGGACACACCGAAACTTATAGCTAACTTAGCACACTACCGATCAAAACTGGCTTTTTTATTAGAAACTCAATATGGGAGAGCTCAAAATACACACATCCTGTAGTATGATGGAAATGACTCTGTACAACTCAACCTTTGAGTCCGCTCTCCGCCAGAATTCTAAACGGAATACCCTTTCCGCGGCTTGTGAAAGAAACTGGTCTGTACATGGAATGTCCATACCCCAATAAGAAATAGATTATCTGGACAAAAGGTATTTTACAGTATTATTTAGTATTGCGACATAATTTGAATTTCATTAAATCAATTTCAGGTAGAAAAATTAGTTGCAGTGCAATGTAACCTAAAATTCTATCAAACAGGTGAAACTACAGAAGATTACTATGACTACTCACCTAGACTTATAAAAGGCGAAGATGGAGATGAAGAGGAAGAAGTTATTCAAGAGGATTATCAGGACGAGAAAGAAGAGTGAAAGGAAATTAAAGTAATAAGGAAGAGGATGACTTACCACTTGGTGTTATTGCTTCTTCAATCAACAAGAAGAAGAATAATTAAGTTTATTATTTTTTTATTAGTGTAAGAGCTTATCATAGAAAATAAACCATTTAAATATATTTAATGCATTGTATGTAAAATTCTATAAAATTAGTGAATTTTTAACCGCCATTGGGCAGCTAAAAAATAACAAATCTCCCGGCGCCGACTCACTCCCAGCTGAGATCTTTAAAGCTGTGTCATCAGAGCTCATACCCTACCTCAAAAAACTGTTTGATGTCGTGTGGGAAAGTGGTCAAGCTCCGCAGGAGTTTCGTGATACACTTTTAATCAACCTCTTCAAAAACAAAGGGAGCGCTGCGGACTGTGGAAATTACAGGGGTATAGCTCTCCTGGCTGTTGGAGGGAAGATACTCACTAAAGCGATGGCAAATAGGCTAACACCTGTTACGGAAAAGTTACTTCCTGAAACACAGAGTGGTTTTAGACCAAACCGAGGCACATCGGATCTAATCTTCACACTTAAACAGCTTCAAGAAAAAACACTCGAACATCAAGGAGAAATTCACATGGCCTTCATTGATTTAATCAAGGCGTTTGACTCGGTGGACTGGGAAGTGCTCTGGAAAATTATGCTCCGCTTAAGTATCCCTAGAAAATTTGTGGAAGTATGTCGCAGACTACATACAAACAACAACGCCCAGGTTATGTATAATAATGAGGCAACCGAACCTTTCCAAACCCTCACTGGAGTTAGGCAGGGATGTGTCCTGGCACCCCTACTTTTTAATTTGTTTACCACTGCCCTAACAATTATTGTTGACAACAAACTGACAGTCAGAGGAATAGGTCTCAGATACCGGTCTGATGGCGGTCTCTTTAACATAGGACACTTTAGAGCTTTCACGAAGACACGCACACGATTCATTTGTGATCTCCAGTACGCGGATGACTGTGCACTTTTAGCCTCTACGCCGGAAGAGCTTCAGGAACTTTTAGATGTGTATGCCCAGAGCTATGATTCCTTGGGACTTAAAATCAACATTGGAAAGACTAAGATTATGTCAACTCCTCATCAAATGAACCAAATAGACATTACACTTAACGGAAATTCTCTTGAAGTGGTGGATCAGTTCAATTACTTAGGCAACGTTGTTATTGACAAAGCAAACATAGACAGCGAGATTCGCAATAGAATTAACGCTGCATCTAGAGCACTCTGGGGACTTAGAGAGAGAGTATTTGACAACCACGACCTTGCTTTGTCAACGAAAATGGTTGTCTACAGAGCAGTTGTTATTCCAACACTGCTATATGGATGTGAAAGCTGGGTCACTTACCGTCGTCATGTGAAAGAATTAGAACGTTTTCAGCAAAGACACCTCAAAAGTATGATGAAAATCCGTTGGTTCCATCACATATCAAACGTGGAAGTACTCAGGAGAGCAAACAGCCTTCCAATTGAGGTGCTTATTTCAAGAGCACGCCTAAGATGGGCAGGTCACGTTCATCGTATGCATGATAAACGCCTTCCTAAATGTACACTTTATGGTGAATTGCTAAGCGGGAGAAGAAGGCGTGGCGGCCAATGAAAGAAGTTCAAAGACGTTCTCCATGAAAATCTAAAATCCTGCGGTATTCCAGACGAGCAATGGGAACAACTTGCAGCGGACAGAACCGAATGGCGAGGGGTTGTGGCCAGCTATCAAGGAAATGTTGCTGCAAGAAGGCCGAATCCAAGACTTAACCAGGTCTATGTTTGTCCTGACTGCGGTCGACATGTGCTCTCCCGAATTGGCCTCTATAGCCATAGTCCTGTGCACCGTAGATGAATGGGAATTACAATAGACTACACCTTTTACTTGTTTTTTATTACACACAATCTATCGACTGTAACATTTTTTTATACTCGGACTCGAGTAAAGGCTAATAATAATAATAATACTATGGCTACTCACCTAGACTTATAAAAGGCGAATACGGAGATGAAGAGGAAGAAGTTATTCAAGAGGATTATCAGGACGAGAAAGAAGAGTGAAAGGAAATGAAAGTAATAAGGATGAGGATGACTTACCACTTGGTGTTATTGCTTCTTCAATCAACAAGAAGAAGAATAATTAAGTTTATTATTTTTTTATTAGTGTAGGAGCTTATCGTAGAAAATAAACCATTTAAATATATTTAATGCATTGTAAGAAAGATTCTATAAAATTACTGAATTTTTCCCAAAAAAGCCAATTTCTCCAAAGCTTTTTTCCAAAATTGCCGATTTTTTCCACATGCTCAGAAATCTAGTGCCCAGTTTAAAGGACGTCTTAATGTTTGTCCATCAGAAACCAACACAAAAAGATTTCGTCTGGATCTAAGACCCGATAGAGCGACATAAAACTCTACTCCAGTCGAATTAGTAAGAAAATTAGGTTATTCCGACAAAAAATTTTTCTAAGTGTAAGCCGAATCCAGGATGTTCAGAATGATGGTAGGAATGTAGGGTTTCTTAGGCTTCAATTTTCTTGAGTTGCAAATTTTTTTATTAAACACTTAAGGTTTGAGAAAATGGTTTCTTCGAGTTTTAGAAGAAGGTATTGATTTTGGAAAAAAAGTGTTTGTTAAAAGTTGTGCGCCTTGAAGAAACCTACAAAATGAGACCTATTTTATTAAAATCGGTTAATTTGTTTATGATTTATGCTAAACTGGCTGTTTTTTCAATTATTAATAAACAATAGAAAAGCATGTTTCGTATACTTCTTACCACAGGAAAGAAGGCTCTTCATAGAAAAGGCATGCCAAATCGGGAGCCATATGGTCGAATAGTTTTTGCACAATCAATTTGTTAATAACTTTTTGACTTATTTTAACGGTTATTTCTCAGCGATATGGCGGCTCTACAACAATTTGCGGGTACACAAATTAAAGTTCATGATTGTACTATCAATATAAAAAAAAATCAAATGAAGTATTGGTTTTAAATTGTTGAAAACAATTATCAAAGTTAGCATCTGATAGCTGACATTTTTTCACGAATTAAAAAAAAGCCTTTACGACCAATAGAAGCTGAGATAATTTTTTTTATCGCTGTGGCATTGTTCATTAATATTAAGGAATGATTTTAGATGGAATTTACAGAGGAATATTCAAAGAATCGTATGCAAAAGTTTTCGATTCGATTATTTAAAAATTGTTGATGTGGCAATTGTTTAAAATTGCCGTTGCTCCGATAGTCAGTGTGGGAGCGATGGTGAGGAAAGTCAGCCACGCGCGGCCGAAAACGAGTCTCTCGAAAATTTGCATTTTTTCGGCAAACATTGAACCTAGAACCTTGATTTTTTTTAAACTGGGGTATTTCGATGAAATATGAATAATGGAATGTACATTTTCTTTTAAAAAAAATTCGCATTTTCGTATATTTCATAAATAATAAATAATTAAGCAATGGAACGCTATTTTTAATACACTCAGTGAAAAAATGTCAGCTATCAGATACTTTTGTCAGCATTTCGATACCATGCATCGCCGAAGAAATTTTCTATTTGTTTATAACGAAAAAATTATTGCTAAATTTGATCATTGTTTTCAACAATTTAAAATCAATACTTCAATTGGTTCTTTTTTTATATTGATAGTATAAATCGTAAACTTTAATTTGCGCACCAGCAGATTGCTGTAGAACCGCCATATCGCTAAGAAATAACTGTTAAAAAAACTCAAAAAGTTATTAACAAATTAATTGTGCAAAAACTATTCGATCAAATGCCTCCCGATTTCGCGTGCCTTTATATGTTACAAGAGCCTTCTTTTCGTGTGGCTAGAAGTATATGAACATGTTTTTCTATTGTTGATTGAAAAAACAGCCATTTTAGCATGTTCTTTTGCAATGACTCATAAAGAAATTAACCGATTTTAATCAAATAGGTCTCATTTTGTAGGTTTTTTAAAAGCGCACGACTTCTAAGAAACACTTTTTTCTAAAATCAATAGGTTTTTCTAAAACTCGAAAAAAACATTTTCTCACACCTTAATTATTGAATAAAAATTTCGCTAACTAAAAAAATTTAAACCTGATTTAATCTGAAGCAATTTTCACCAACACTTAAATACTGCACTTGCGCACGTCAAACATGGTGGCATCATCTGGTGGCGATGATAAAACTACTAGTGTTTTAGTATATGTGGAAATTACGTCAGATGCAGTGTCCCACAAAAAGTTCCAACTACCTCCAGAACTGTCAAAATATATTTTGTATTAAGACAAAAATTGAATCAAGAAACTGCATACTCTTTAAATAATTTGATTTTGGTTATAAAAGAACATTATAGCGGGGAAAGAATTAATTTCAAAATGAACCTGATATGAAATTTTCGATTCTAGCAGGCAGATTCTATTGTAATATCCTTTACAAAAAAATAGGGTCGAGTCCATCTTTTACATAGAATATTATGAAATGTTTAAAATGTAGGTTAGGTTAATGCTCCTGTGTAAACACCTAAACTGTTAAATAATATAAAGTAATTTCAACTGAGTTCTGGTTTACATTCATTTGTTTGTTTGGTTACGTCATTGCAATTATCAGGTGAATCTGCGACTGACATTCCAGCAAAAGGACACCCACTTACTAGCTATTATGAATTAATTAGCTTCTTTATAATACTCCTATTATCCACTGAATTAATTACCACAAATATATCTGTGACAGATTGAGAAATGAGACGTGAGGTCAATTCTTGGATTAATTAAATAAAAATTACATAAAACAATCTATAGAATACATAAGCAAAATAGCAGAGGACCAGTACCTTCACGTAATAATAGTCATAGTAGGCAATTACAAAAAATCAGTTAAATACTTCGATTTTCAGCCGATTTCAGATTAGAAGCAGCACATTTTGTTAACCATTTATCACTTGTAATACCTCTATAGTTTACATTATTTCCGAAAATGTTTTCGAGATTATGAATATTTTGTTAATGACATTTTTTGAGCATAATTTTATATCTCCTCTATTGGAGTGACAGCCACCCCATTATATATATATATATATATATATATATATATATATATATATATATATATAATAATCAATATTATAACTTCCTAATACATTCATGACCGAGGAAAAAGTTTCGCGATTTTTAATTAATTTAACCCTGAGAAGAAAATTTCGTATCAAGTTGCAATTTTACAGTATAATACAGAGGACTTTGAATGACTTTAAGTGTCAAATTTGATTTGTTGACTTTTTAGTTGTGGTTAGATTAAGGTGCGGGCAAGATGATTCGTTTCGGTCAAAAAGTACCCAAGTTATTCGATGTGAAATTCGGGGTACCCCCAGTACAAAAAAAATCTAAAAAAATACTTTGGTTGCCATGGTGACACTAGAGGAAACACAAATTTTACTGGTTAACAAACACAGGTGTAAAATTTTCAATTTAATTTTTCGATCTGAATCCAAACTAGGAAATTTTGCTGAGCCTTTTCTCTGTTAGGGAGTAAAGAATGTATACACTACGCAATTCTTGCCTAAGATTTCATAGTTTCTGCCTATACACTGATGAAGAGAGATCGCTATATTTCCCTGTAGGTCACCCATCCAAGTACTAGCTGCCGATTGTTTTACTTTCTGTATCAAAGTACGAGTGTTGCAAAGACAGACTTGTACTCATCCCTTAGCATGTTGGGATTAATAGAAAAAAGTTCGTTAGTTAAAAAGTAAAAAAAATTAACTGTTCTGGGACAGTAGGGGAAAAATTGACGTCACACTTTACATTTTTTCGCGAACGAATCGAAAGTAAGAGACAATCAAAGAAACATTTAACCTGTCCCGAGGGTAAAACGTATAATTGGAGAAAAAAATTAAAGGCTTCGAAGACATTATTATTAACAAGCTGTAGAAGATTTGCACAAAAATATTCAACTTGGGCGGTCCCATATAATTTTGTATACTATACTTTGTAAGGCCCGTGGGCTCCATAGCGTTATTTTACTAATACGATTTTACGTAATAGTATTTGTTTTGCAATTCTCTTGATAAAGGCTTTGCAGGTCGAAACATATATAGAGTATTTATAAATATATTATTTAGAAACATGTAAAATGCTTGAAATAATAATTAATAGTATTTATAATGATTGTTTACCATGTGAAACGATTTCTACTATTTTAGAAATATTGATATAAAAAATCAAAGCGCTGGGCCCGCACGCCTCTGACACAAAGTGATACCTTTTGTTTTACACAGACCGGTAAATGTGTTTAGTGAAGGGCCCTAACAGTTGGACAGCTCCAGCACGAGACATACACAACTAAGATGAGATAGTAAATTGAGGCAAAAAAAAACAACGCAAGGGGGCCATGATCTAAAGATAGGTTTAGGCACGTGTGCAGTGAACATGGCAAGCCCGGGGGTGAGAGGTACGACGTACGGCGTCATGACGGTCGTCGCATCGTTGATTCAGATGTTTTGCGGCGCGGCATTCGAGTACCTCTTAATAGGTCTACAGGCTATTCAACCATACAGAGTGATCTTTTCCTCACGGTAATCTCACATGGCCTCCACAGGTTACGTTAAGCACTAATCACTCCTCTACACAGTCCTCTAGAATTACTTACTGCATTAAAATTACGAAATGATCGTCAAATGTACCTATAAGCCAGGCACTCTTCAAAAAATGTACAAACTGCGAGGCAAAGTCAATATCAGAACGTACCTTGTAATTTCGATTTTTTTATACGTGAATAGTATGTTTAAATCTGTATGATTATTATTGAAAGCACAAATATCGTTCCTACCTTATTTAAGTGTGCTAAATTTGATTCAACCATTGTTTAAACAGTCGATGTCGGAGTAGCAAAATTATTGAAATTAAAAACGAAAAATATCATAACTTGCAAAATAACGGATTTTGACGAATTTCATTATAAACCATTTGTCTCAGCAAGGGTTTCCAACATGCCTAAAACTTATATTTTCCCCCAATAATAAGTAATGCATTTGTCAACGAAACAAATTTAATTTTTTCGTTCGCATTTCACATATCGCTACCAAGCAGTTCGACTATTTTCTATTTTTGTGAAATTTGAACATACGCATCTTTAATAATCTATGAACAAATGAATTTGGAAAATATATTATTTAGAAATTATTCGAGTTAAATTCCCACACTGATAAAGAACTTACTGCAAAATTTACAATCAAGTTAGAAGTCAAATTAACAACAAAAATAACCCAGCTGGAAGCTACCATACTATATACAATTTGTTTTTTAAAGTGTTTAGTAATTATTTGACTAATGCTTTGATGTGTTAACACATTCGGAAATAAGAATGTTCATATAAATGCAGAAAAATTGGGTAATTTCTTATTAGTTTGTCCTTTAAACTTAGTACTATTATATGGCATATTCAGATGAAAGAACATCAACACGAAGATAAAACTAATTTCTCATCAGTGTGGAAGTTTTTCTTGAGTAATTCTTAATTCATAGATTTCTCTAGTACTCATTTATCATGCAATGAAATGTAAAGAAAATAACTAGGGAATTACTTTCGATACATTTTTACTTTCCCATATACGTAGTATATAAAGAAAGTATGGTGATCGTGCAAAAATTCGAGTTTAGAGTTTTTGATGGATTTACACGTTTTCAAGCCCCTGAATCCAAAAAAAGTGGTTTTAAAAAAATGTCTGTCTGCCGTCTGTGGTCGCACCTAGAGCCCATACTACTGGACAGATTTTGTTCAAATTTTACATGTGTATTCAAGACGGCCACACCTCGAGGCGAAATCGCAAAATCGATCCTGGCTCAAATGTGGGGGAGTAAATCCTTAAAAACAGGAAAAAAAAAATAGAAAATAATTTTCTCTAAAACGGCTCCAATGATTTTGATTAAATTTAGTACATGGACGCTCCCTTAGTACCGATATGAAATGACATGATCAGTTGCTCTTAGAAAATAAAGGGAGTGAAGCTGTGGGGGGTAAGCTTTAAATAATTTCATAATTTTTTTTCTACTCCTAAATGGGAAAATTTGTCCGAGTAGTCGCGGACCGAATTTTTTATTTTATTACAACACAATCCTAAACACATCCATAGAAAGAGTAAATAAAAGCATATTTATCTCAAAAAAGTAAAAATAAATTATATAAGATGAATGGTAACTTTACATGTTGCTGAATGGAAGATATTAGAATTTAACATATTTATTTATTCCTGTACAGGACTTTCAAATCCAATCGCCTCTACGTCAGAGATACGGAGGAGGAACACACATCTTGCCCTAATGCAATTGATGAACTCTGTTATTAATTTATTAATTTTGATTTAGCATAACATAAAAGAAAATGTTAACCTTTCAACCTCAGTAACTGTCGCTGAGTGTCATTCACGCAAACAAATTTTTTTTCACACACCGCTGGTTTGAAAACATCTTATATAATATCTAGATTGCATTATTTTTTGTTTTTAAAAGGTCATTCATAAATAAGGAAGTTATATAGGACACAGTAGGTAAACAGCAAAATTTCATAATTTTTCAGAAACTATGCGTCAGCTCAAGCAAAAGATGAAGAAATATTTGTGAAATAATTTTTATTTTGGAAATAACTTTTAGAAGGGTTGCGAATACGTGCCAGAAAAGTTTCCACCTATATCATGGATGACTAAAACCACTCCCAAAATGAACCTGACTGCAGTATTTTTTAACTTATCTCGAAAATGCGAAAAATATCATCAGAACAATAATGTTCCTCATAAATTTCTACATAAAACGGTTATAATACAGGGTGGGGCAATAGTGTGCATCGATCACACCGGCAATTGTAAAAATAGTAATTGGATTCTATAATAGAATTCATGGCATTTTAAAGAAAAAAATCTAAAATGAAAATTAAAAAACTTACTGAATAAAATAAATAAGTAAATAAATAAACACCACAGAAATTAGACAACCCCCAATTCCAGAAGTCAGGGCTTGTGCGGAAGGGGGTTACACATTGAAAAAACGCGGACATACAACCATTTCCTCCACAGTGCCGGAGCCAGGATTCGAACCCGGTGGTGCGATGTCCGTGTGATTAATCGCGATTGCCACCTCGCGCCTTAACCCACTCGGCTATCGACCAGACAATACCTTTCACACTCAACTAAGAAGTCAAATCATCAGCCAAGATCCTGGTCAGAAGCTTCCACTCTTTTAGATTTTCAGGGGTATGTATGATTTCTGTTGATTAATCTATTTTTTGGAAAAAAATAGGTACAATTTTCAATGCGCGTCAAAATCATAAAGGTTATTTGACACTATTTTGACCAAATAGATAGGTAGCAACCAAATATTCATACTATTTATAAGCCTATTCTTTTATAAATGGGTATTAAAGAAATACATTATTTTATACAGTAGCGGCACCTAGAAATCTTGGGACGATCCCCATAATAAGATAGAGTGAAATAGAAGTAGCAAAGTAATGCACGTGGAAGAGAGCGATATATTTAAACATATTATTTGTCCATTTCTCTTCTCTTCTACTACTACGGTATATACGCATCTATCTATTTAAACTCATATGTTTCTTTAATACTCATCTAACAAGCAATGAAATGTAAAGAAAAGAATTATATGATTTTGAAAACAAGAAGAATTAAACAAAAATATAGTGGATTATATACTAGGCATTACTGCCAGCACCAAATTCACATAAACTTTTTCATATCTCAAAGAAAAAGTATTACATATGCATTTGGTAGAGAAAACTTAGTTCTCTGAGACGTCTATTAAGTTGGCAGAGCAAAGTTAGCAGAACACAATTATGCCATATGGAGAATTAAAAGCTTATTAAATGCGCAAAATAATTTTTTCAGCTCATATATATTTTTTTATCGCATGCTCTGCTAACTCACAAAAGATAGCAAAACATCAATTTAAAATAAGAAATTCACGATTTTCAACCGAAGAATAATGAAAGCACATTAAATGACAAAATTTTTACCTTTGGCATATCCAAGAGAGAGAGAGAGAGGGAGAGATCTGATAAGCTTATTTTTAGATATAACTTTTTTTTTAATATATACAGGCTGTCCATTTTATCAGGGCCCTCGAGAATATCTCAATTAATATCGGTCGTACAAAAAAAATTATTTTTACGAAAATTGTGCCGATTTATATAACCTACAAAATGGTTTAAAGACATTTGAAATTCATGGCCTACTTTAAGAGTTATGGCGGAAAATATCGAAAATGCGGAAAACGTCCAGGCCAAATATCTCCGTTATTTGAAGAGATACGACAAAAACTCTAAGGCGAACATTTTTTGTAAAACGGAGTGTTTCGACGAGGTTTTATCTAATTTTTTTTCAAAACCGCTGTATTTTGCGATTTACTTTTCAGGCTGTTAAAAAAATTATTTTGAAACGGGCGGGAAATGGCGCCATTAAATAGAGTGTTTTCCTCCTTTTTCAACGATATATCACATGCCTTATTTATTCGTTGGTAGTACGTTAGTAATTATAAAAACATTTTTTTAAAACCTTTAACAAGCATTATACTTGTCGTGGAGAAGTATGATTAAATAAAACGATAAAATAATTCAATAAGTTGTTCAAATCTTTTCTATAATAAAACATTAACACAAGAAGAATACAGTAAATTCAGGTAACAAAAACAAATTAATAATAAAAAGAATATAGCACACAGAACATTAATATTTATCTAATCCTCAAAATAATTTCTAAGATATATCAAGTGTCCACCGCGATTTCTTATGCACAATCGAGCGCGGCGAGGCATTGCATTTAAAACATTACTCAGCATTTCGGGGGTAACTGTAATACATGCCTGTTGAATTCGAGCTTTGTCCTCTACATTTTGCGGTATCGTCGAAAACACCTTATCTTTAATATACTCCCCATAGAAAAAAATCCATTGGGGTTATATCTGGAGAACGAGGGGGCCATCGAATAAATCCACTGGTACCTATCCATTGTTGAGGCAAAATTTCGTCTAAATAATCTAGGCAAACCTGGGAATTGTGGGGAGGAGCTCCAACTTGTTGAAAATATTGAAAGTTGTGTCGATTCTCTAAAGGTAGGTCATCTAAGAATTCATTAAATTTATTTCTCAAAAAGTTTAAGTACCTTGACCACTGAGGTGATCATCATAAAAATAAGGACCTATTAAATTGGTGCACGCTTCTTTTCAAACAGCCACCCACAAAAAGTCGTCTTCCTTGGTTTGTCCCACGCTTGTAAATTGTGAACTTTTTTGGATTTATAACACCGGTAACCATTTTTCTTTAAAATTTTTCTAGCATTTGTTTCCAAATTTTCTGTATTTTTATTTCTTACATAATTAATAACTCGGTTTACCTTATTTACATTATCAGTAACACTGTTCAACCTTGTCTTCTTCTTTAAAAATAAACCCATTATTTTTCAGTTTCGTAGCTAATTTTCTGAACAGAGTTTTATTCGGCTGTAGTGCTTGTGGAAATCTGTTTCTATATTCTACTTGAGCTAAGCCAGAGTTAAAATTGCATTGACAATATGTAACGAACATATTATAACGATCAATGTGAGTGAAAATCATTTTTGAAAATTCTAAATTCTTAAACGAGTGTGATTGAGTGAGAGTTTAAGTATTAACTGAGATGATCTGTCAAAAAATTAAATTGTCAAGTTTGTTCATAATAATAATAATAATAATAATAATAACTCTTTATTTGAAATACATACATGTACGTTACATACATATATTATAATATCAAAAAGGAGAAAGTATCGACAAAGTCGTTTTTCAACTCCCCCATGAAAGAAAAGATACAAAAATCACAAATACCGTATACAACATAATCAGATATACTTATTAACTAAAATTAATATTGTACTAAAAGATATAAATTCAGAAGGTAATAAAAATTTGTAAGTGTAAACAAAAGACACACTATTAAAACTTTACATAAAAGAAAATTAAATTATACGAAGAGTATACACGTATACATACACAGACACATAGATACACACATATATATTCATGACTCCTGTCTCATCAGAAGTTCTTTTTTAAGATTTTTTTTAAATTGATTGACAGAACACGAAGAATTTATCACGTTGTGATATTTACTTAATAAAGTTGGTGCAGTATATGATATAGAACTTTGGAATTTTGTAGTTTTGTGCTTAGGTACAGAGTATCTATTTACATATCTTAGATTGACATCATGAACGGTGGACCTAAGTTCAAGAAGCTCAGACAAATATATTGGTGCATTATTTGCAATAACTTTATATAGAAGTGAACCATACAATAGAGTAAACCTAGATTCAATTTTTAAAATGGAGTTGGTTTTATAATGAGGAGTTACATGGTCTCTTTTATTTATATTATAAGAAAATCTTAAGCAGCTATTTTGTACAATTTGTATTTTATTCTTGAATTGTTTAGTTAGAAAACTATAATACACACTACTGGCGTAGTCAAAATGGCTCAGAATTAACGATTCAACTAGGGTCCATTTTGTTTTACTAGGCAAGATACGTTTATATTTATAAAGATACTTAATTTTAGAATAAGCTATCTTACATTTCGATGTTACATGTTTTTCAAAAGTGAGATTTTCATCAAAGATTATACCAAGGTTTTTTGCATCATCACTAAAACTGATTACATTTCCATTTAAAACTATATCACAGGTCACGTTGAACTTGACTCTTGCACATAAGGTGGAACTGCCTACGCACAAGACCTTTGTTTTAGAGGGGTTAATTACCATACCATGATTTTTTGAATATTCTGAGATGGATATTAAATTTTCATTTATTTTTTGCACTGCATCATTAGGAGATTGGGTATCACACGGCAATAAAAGTTGGACATCATCTGCATACATATGCATTTTACAGTTGGCTGTTAGCACTGTTGGAAGGTCATTAGTGTAAATGGTGAAGAGTAAGGGACCGAGGATACTTCCTTGCGGTACTCCTTTGGTGATTAATATATTATCCGAATATATGTCATTCAACTTTACAATTTGAGAACGGTCAGAAAGGTAGCTGGTAATCCATTTTAGTGCTGCTGGATGAATTTTGTAGAATTTGAATTTGGAAATAAGTAAGTCATGATTAATTACGTCAAATGCTTTACTAAAGTCTATAAGTACTAAAAGTGTTGCCTGTGATTTATCAATGCTTTGAACAATATCATTGGTGATTCTCAAGAGTGAGGTTGAGGTACTGTGATTTTTTCGGAAACCAGATTGAATATTTGACAAAATGTTGTTACTTGTAACATGGTGTATAAGTCTATGGCTCACAATTTTCTCCAGGACTTTAGATAATGGTGGTAGTACACTAATTGGTCTAAGATGTTTTAATTCATATGCATGAGATACTTTCGGTAGTGGCGTTATAACTGATTTCTTCCATATGGCAGGAATAATAGAAGTCTGAAAAGATGTATTTATGATGTGAGTTAATGTTTCTTTGCAATATGGAAATACATATCGTAGCATTTTAAGATTTATTTCATTTCAAATGCAAAAGATTTCACTTGATTCATAAGGATATTTTCAACCTCCCTGACACTAACATCTTCTAAGCACATTTCTGTACTAACAGTGTCATCAGTGTTATTTTGATAGAAAGTTAAAATATCGTTATTAATAGATTCCGCAGAAATATTGGCAAAAAATTGGTTGATCTCATCAGGGTTATTAATTTCATCAGATATATGGTTACGCGTTTTATTGTGCACGTTCCAACTTGCAAAATCATTCCATAATTTCTTAGGATTGTTTTTATTTTTCTTTATTTGAAACGCTATATATGCTTTTTTCTCATTTTTAATAGCCAAGGACAAGTAGTTTTTAAGATCTTTATAAAGTTGTAAATGCGTATCTGCTTTAGTTCTTTTATATTTATTGTAAGCTTTGTCTTTCAGTTTTATCATTTGTTTGATATTATCTGTGATATAAGGTCTGGAGGGATGACTGTGATTTGTGGTTCTATAGGGAGCATGTATATCAAATAATGTAAGGACAGCTTTATTAAAAAAATCAACTTTTCCATCAATGGCACCAATTGAAGTTATGTGATTCCAGTCTACTGATACAGCATCTTTGGTAAACTCACTGATATTAAAAAACCGATAATCTCTGTAAGTAGATTTCCGTGGTACATTTTTACTAACAGTATAATCTAGATTACAATAAGTTAGTATCCAGTGTGCCAACTATTGCCAAGTATTTTAAAATAATTGATATAATAGTGAAATCATGAAATACAAACAAATGGATATTATACTTAAATTAATTGGTAAAGACATTTTAACTTTCTGAGCAAAGAGTGACGCTTTTATGGAGGACCTTTATACATTGGCATAACTGCGAATACTCTTTCCATAATTGCTCCATGTTGCTTTCTTGATTATTATTTTGTTTTTGTTACCTGAATTTACTTTATTCTTCTTAATTGTGTTAATGTTTTATTATCGCAAAGATTTGAACAACTTATTGAATTATTTTTTTTCGTTTTATTTAATCATACTTCTCCAAGGCAAGTATAACGCTTGTTAAAAATTTTTTATTGGTTTTAAAAAAATGTTTGTATAATTACTAACGTAGTACCAATGAATAAATATGGCATGTGATATATCGTTGAAAAGGAAAGAAAATACTCTATTTAATGGCGCAATTTCTCGCCTGTTTCAATATAATTTTTTTAACAGCCTGAAGAGTAAATCTCAAAATACAGCGGGTTTGAAAAAAAAATTAGATAAAACCTCGTTGAAACACTCTGTTTTGCAAAAAAATGTCGCCTTAGAATTTGTCTCGTATCTCTTCAAATAACGGAGATATTTGGCCTAGACGTTTTCCGAAATATCTCTTAAAGTAGACCATGGATTTAAATGTCTTTAAACCATTTTGTAGGTTATATAAATCGGCAGAATTTTCGTAAAAATAATTTTTTTTGTACGACCGATATTAAGTGAGATATTCTCGAGTGCCCTGATAAAATGGACAGCCTGTATATTGGTAAGAAAAGGTATAAGACTTCCGAAGTAGAACTATGACAGGTGTAGTGATATGAATTTTCACTCAATAATTTCAGTTGTTTGCAAAATTAGTTAATTTAAAACTACAAGATATGGAGACTGGCACTCTTTTTTAATTTAAATTAACTAATTTTGCAAACAACTGAAATTATTGAGTGAAAATTCATATCATTACACCTGTCATATACCTTTTTTACCAATATATGTATTAAAAAAAAGTTATGGCCAAAAATAATAAATATATCTTTATCGGATCTCTTTATCTTGGATATGCCCACCTCAAAAACATTCACATCCTAATTACGATAAACTTGTAAGAAAATTTTCTTGTGTATAGCGTATATACCACCACAGGCTTATTGGTAGTCATTTTTAAGAGTTACATATCTCTTATACATCTTTTTGATATATTTCCTACAATTTTGATAGTTGATCGGGTTCTTCGTGTATAAACGGTAACTTTTCTAAAGCAGCTTGGGTTGTTGCCACTTGGACCAGATATTAAACAAATAGTTCCTCAGGGCTTACTAGGCATAATTAATGCTTAATCCAAAAAACTTGGATATTATAAGATACTGTTATATAAATTATAATGCAAATGACCAATTCAATGTAAAAAAAATTGTAAGTGCCTCGTATGAAAAATTAAGTCTATCTATCTGAATCTCTGAAAGAGTTTGAGAATAATTTAAAAGTACCTAATAACATATTTTCACTTTCATGAGTTGATAATTTTACATATATCTTTTATATTCATGGATTTTTATATATTGATATGTAAGCAACGTCAAGAGTTCCACCGGGTTTTATCCTGGGGCCACTCTTATTTTTAACATTTAATAATGATGTAGATTGCAGAGATAACCAATGCGTCCATATGCCGATGGTTTTATTCCTTGCCCATGTTAATTATATTACTGCTAATTTTTAATATATTTTGATTAATTCTTATTAAACTCAAGGTATTTTAAGGACATTCCTATGCTTCCTCTTCTGTTCAATGATTTTGTTAGGCCAAAATTTGGATCGAACTCAGTGAAAGTATGTCAAATATTTTTTCTCTTAAAGCTGACACTATTTATCAACTGAAGGTAGACCACAATCGGATTTGTTAACCAGATTTGAACGGAATGACTGGAATGAATCATGGCGGGTGTATTTTTCTACATTGTTTTAAATTCTGCCTCGTCAAACTTGTTACTAATATACGAATAAACTATCAGTTAAACCTTGACAATTCTAATTGTAGAGTTAATAATACAATATAATGGTAGTTCGAGTAACTCTTAACAGATATTTATTACATACAATTTTTCGCCTTATATTCATCGACTTCTTGTTTCTAATATACTTTAATAATATGATTACGTAATTTGTAAAATATTTATTATTAAGTATGCATAGCGTATTTTATATACATTTACGTGTACATTTCCAGCCCTTTTATTGGGTAGTTCTTGTTTAGGTATCTGCATTTTTAAATAAATAAATTTAGATTGAATTTCAGTCTCATTGAATCGAAAAGCGTTCATATTTTAGCGATGGCAAATTCACTTTCCATCGCTTTATTGCAATACCTGGTATTAGAAATATTGAAAAAATTAGCATGAAACATTTTGAAACTATATTTAGAGTTCATTGACGGAGATCTGTTTCTCCCCTGTTAAATGAACAAACTGTGTAAGTGTTTTACGTATGATTTTCCCGTACCTTCGGCCCTGACTTAAAATCTAATAATAATAAAGGAAAAGGCAAGAGTTAGAAAATATGGTGAGATACTTGAGTCGGTACATGTTGTGGGTTAGTCACCTCTATAATCCGCCGGAAAAGCCATGTGCTGGCTTTTAGTCAAACCAAAGCAGGGCCGAGATAACCTGAGCATCGTTAGCGGTTGGTTTAAATTGTACAGACCCAACCATTTAATTCCCGAGGTAGCCAATGCAAAAACAAATTCCGATACATTTTTTTTAAATAGATTTTTTTACATTACAAATACACAATTTAAAAAATAACATTTTTAACATGTTATTTGAATACGGATGTCCGTAAAGTTATTCTGAAACGGGCATTGTCAAAGAATTTTCAGTGTTATCCTTTATCCTGAATCTGGAGGAAGACTCTGAGTTTGGCAACGCTGCTCGTTGCCAGTGCTGCAGCATAGCAGGAGCTTTCGCCGGTCGGCGATAGACCGGGCTAAGCAGAAGCAGGAGCAGCGCATGGACCCCTTCTCAAGTGCCAAAGTGGTCGGCAAGCCATGCCTTTTAAGGCGCGACGAAACTGCCAAGTGCGTCGGGTTACTTTGCTCCCTTCGCCTCTCCCGGTGCCTGCCTGTTACTACACGCTGCTCTGCAACAAGCAGTATAGTCATATTTTTTTGTGTTCCGTTTCCGATTGAACGGTTAATACAATAATGACAGCAGGCGACTAATTGATACTCAATGAAGTAACAAACAGTTTGTGACACATTGTCTGTAAAATATTTGCAGCATGTATTCACCAAAATATCGGGATAGTTTGTTTTAATTTTCGTGTTTTGTTATACATACAGGGTGGTCCTTGTTATGAGCTATAAATACCATACTTATTGGAAACGCGTAAAATCATCTTAGCTGCAGTTGTAGGAACGTTTGTTTGACTGAATCGTGTAGGATACGCCTTCGGCTGTTACGTTTTTGTTCAGTAGTTTGCTCAAGATGTAACGTCATGACATATTATACGGAAAAGTATTGAAACTATTCCGAACCTTGTTTCACTCCGCTTTAATCAAGGTTATTTAAATTTTCATACTAAAATATATGCAGTGATGTTTGTAACTCTTCTATGAAAACGCAGCTAGAACCATGCCAGTTATGAAAATAATAGACATAACCGAAGTTGTATACAATCAAATTTTGTACAAAAAAGTTGCTAAAGGCAAAGGCTCTCTGGAATAGTCACCAGTATGCATTTTGCTGGAACTTTAAATAAAATCCTTTTTTGTTGTAAAATTACAAATGATGGCAAAACACAGTATTTAGAAAGTATTCTAGACAAACTTCCAATCAATAAGAAATCACATAGTTTAAATCGGCATTGATGTTCTTCTTCTGCAGGTGCTACGATAGAAGTATTTGGTTAAAAATTGTTAAAAAACACACTAATAACAAATGATCTAATGTCTTTATACTTATATTGACTTTCTTTTCTGAATCTGCCAATATAAAAGTTCTGCCAAAAAGACTCGTCAATACAGAATGATAACATATAAAGTTTTATTAGTTTTTGTAATCATTTATGAGATTTTCATGTTTTTATGACTGATGACATAGGCTTTATGGGATTTTTGAAGGTTTTTAAGAGCGAGAGTGTCTTATGACTTTTTATTACGATTCTACTAGATCTGTTTCACGAGTTTATATAGGAATCGAAAATAAATTTGTGAACCAATGATTACCCAAGAAATAGCATTAAAAATTTTATTGGCATCTAAATCAGAAGCAGAGTTTTTAAAAGATTTGAGGTGTTAAGTTCTTGATGTGCTCTAAGAATAAGTATAAGAACCCAACAAGCTCATAAGTAAAACGAATTCTTAATAAAAAATTACTGACATGTATCTGTGAAAGTGTCAAACAACACGCCAAACCCTAGAGAATTTTTTCGTAACTGCAACGAAATCCGACGAAATATTCCCCATGAAACACGTGCTCCACGTAAAAACGCCGTTGGAAGAGGATATCTGGAAGTATTAGAAAGATTCGCTCCACGGAGCATTTTTTATGCATAAAATAAAAAATGTCGCTCCACGGAGTGCAATTTTAGCAACTATCATGATGTTGCTGTACGGGGCGTAACGTCGTCTAGCCGGCCACCAAAATTTTAGTAACTATCATGAAATCAGACTTTTACTTCCGAATAAATCTTCTTTTTACGAACCGACGTTGTGTGGCATTGCAACTCATGCGTTATACTAAATATAAGGACAAGTTAAAAGTTCCAAATTCAAAATTTTAAGGGGAGATTTGGCGCGAACGACAAAATTTTTGAGGGTACATTTTAATTTTTTGCAGTCGATTTTGGCGGAAAAATTATATGTTTGCCCTTTAGGCGGTTCCTCAGTGATTCGGTGGCAAAAAAGTTTAATTACCATGTACGTAGTACATGCTTTGCCTAAACGTATGAATATATAAATAATACTATTATTCTGAATACTTGCGATTCAAGCATTTTTAAACTCTAGTACGAGTGCCCGAAATTATTATTGTGATATTTTAAATACATATAAAGACAGCCAAGCAAAAGCCCACATATTCGTAAATATTAAATTTTTACATTGAATCTTTTTGTGTCAATCGTTTGCTACAAATTAAAACATTGGATGGTAGTTGGGGACATCGTCTGAGTCGTCCTGTTCCTCACCATGTGTGGTATACAGACCAAAAATTGTTAACCTTATACACATATCTTGAACTTTTGTAAAAACATTTTTTAAAAGAACAATATATTTTTTGAACTACAAATATAATCTTTTTCTTGTGTTTCAAATTTCCCTTTCATTTTAATTAAGAGAGTGTCTAATGATGTACAAATCCTTCTTAAATCCAAGCTGATAATATTGAATCTACTAGTTAAATTGTTGTAATTTATTCCTTTTTCGGGACAAACGCCGTCTGCTTTAAAAGCCCAATATTTTACGCATTTTCTTTGAACCCGTTCCACCATTATTTTGTGACGATTATGATATGGATACCAAATCAGAGCTGCATACTCAAGCCTAGAGCGGACATAAGATAAAAACAATATTTTGAAAGCATTAATATCAGTAAAGTTTTTACAATTTCTTACGATGAACTCATAAAATGTCATTACCTCGCACACTTTTAAAGTTATGTTACATGCTCATTAAAAGCAAATTTAGAGTCAAATAATACACCTAAATCCTTGCTGGAATTACATCGAGATAATGCATAATTCTCAATGTGATATGCAAATTCTCATATAGTTTCCTTCCTTGAGAAGCTAGTAATCTTGCATTTGGAAACTTTGAGGCCTAATTTATTATAGGCACCAAGACTGAACGTGATTCAGATCAGATTGTAACTTCCTACAGTCATCAATACAAGTTATAACTGAATATATATTTAAGTCATCAGCGTAGAATAGTTTACAACAATCTATTACATCATTTGAATCATTAATAAATAACAGAAAGATAAGGGGACCAAGGACCCTTGAGGGACACCTGAGGAAACAATATAATAAGATGAACTAAAACCATTGTGTACGACTTACTGTCGTCTTTTCCATAAGTAAGATCTAAGAAATTCTATAGCGCTGGGATGGAAACCGAATTGTGTCAGCTTGCTAAGTAAGACGGCAAGATCTATCCTGTCGAAGGCCTTTGAAAAATCTGTATAAACTATATCTACCTGCCCCTGCCTATCTAACATACTTATTTATTTATTGCATACACTGTTCAACAGGTAAGGTAACCAATTACAGAATAGGGATAACATCAGAGTAAAAAAAACATAATATAGATATAATACATAGTACAACATAAATATATTACAAAAAAAATCAGAAAGGTAACAATAAAATACATAAGTGACAAGTGTTAAGTAATAAAATTAAACAAGTATTAAGGAAAACAAAAGTGTAGGCAACCAACGAACTACATATTTTATTTAAAATTTAAGATTTTATATCCTTCAGACGGTAGTTAAAGATATCAAGGCGCTGGGCAATTTATTTTTATTATTGCACATGGTAAACAAAGGCGAGTTTTTTAAAATGTTGGTATGTGGGGTGGGCATATAGAAAACTTGAGCATTGCGAGAAGTCAATCATAGGGACTTGAAAATTTAGTTTGCTGATCACTTCAGGTGCGTCAAAATCATTGTGTAACACTTTAAATAAGAAAACTTGTATAATCACCTATCTTCAAGTATAGATATGCAAAAACTTTCAAGTAGATTTCTCTGTGGAAAACCTACGACAGGGTAAGTAACATCTGATTTGAACCAGAGCAATTTGACAAATCTACGCTGCACTGCTTCCAGGTTAGTTTTATGTACCTCATAGCTCGGACATCAGATAAGTGATGCATACTCAAGCTTCGATCTAACAAATATTGGTAAAGACTTTCTAATGTATCCATATCAGTGAATTCACGACTAGTGCGAACAGTGAATCCAAGACTCTTAAGGGCTTTGGAGATAATAGTGTCGATGTGATCAATAAAAGATAGCTTTTTGTCAAAGATTACGCCGAGGTCACGAAACGTTGAAGGTCTCTGAAGTGAGACGTTATCCAAATGGTATTCAAAAATAATTGGTGATGTTTTTAAAGAAAAGGACAATACGTTGCCCTTACCAGCATTCTAATATAATTTATTGGTTATACATCAGTTGTTTACTTTATTAAGACACGCTTGAAGTTGAAAACAATCATCAAATTATTTATAACTGTGAATACTTTCAAATCATCAGCATATGGCAGGCAAGGCAAATCTATTTCGTCTGTTATGTCATTAATAAATATATTGAATAACAGAAGTCCAAGAATAAATCCCTGGGGAACTCCAGAAGTGGCAACAAATTCCATTGACTTGAATCCATTGAGGACAACATACTGAGTCCTATTCATTAAATAAGATTGAAATAAGCGGAGTAGAGAATACGAGAGGCCAATTTTGTCTAATTTATCGAGAAGTAGCCGGTGATCGAGGTTGTCAAATGCCCTGGAAAAGTCCGTATATACAACATCTGTTTGACTATGCTCATCTAAGGACTCAGAAATATACTGAGTGACACAGAAAAATTTGTTGTAGTCGAACGCCCTTTCATAAAACCATGTTGGTGAATAGAAATTTTGGTGTTAATTGAGTAATATATTCTGTCATACAGTAGGATTTCCAATACTTTGCAAAAGTTGCAGATTACAGAAATTGGTCTGAAGTTCTGAATATCTAATTTATTCACTTTTTTATAAATTGGACACACATTGGAATATTTCCATAAGTCTGGGAACTGACACTTGTTTAGTATTAAATTGAAAATTGGGGTTAAAGGATATCCAAATATAATTGCGCAATCCTTCAATAAGAATGCCGGTATGGAGTTAGGGCCTGTTGTCAGTTTAATTAAAGAATGAATAACCTCGACCTCTGAGAAAGAATTTATATTTACAATAGGACTGTTGTTTGGGCAGTCACTTTCAGTGAAAATATTCCCGGTGTCCAATGAGGAATCCGTATAGGATTGACTAAAAAATTTCGCAAAAGCTCAATATGTCATCAGGATCTTTTAATGAAACTCCATCCAAATTTATTTCTTTCGAGACATTTGTTGACCCTTTTTACTATTGATGAAGGCCCAAAATTTGTTGGGGTCACTTTTTATTGTTCTTTCGGAATCTTTCACGAAGTTACTGTATGCTATATTAATATTGCACTTTATTTCATGCCTGACATTTAAAAAACTCGTTATAAATAAGAAGATCACCAGTTCTTGCATATTGCTTTCTAAGGCTTTCCTTGACTTTGATTTTATTTATAATAGTGCTGTTAAACCAAGGAGGGTATTTACCACTACTAGTGACTGATTTCTTAGGTACACAAGATGCAAACACAAAGTCAAGTTTATCATAAAATTGAGTACATATGCTATTGACGTCGTTAAAAGATGAAAGAAAGGACCAGTCGATGCCAAGAAGATTATCATACAATTTAGACGAAAATTATAACTGTTATTATGGCAAGTTGGAAAGTGATTGAGATTTTTGGAGGCGTTCATATCGATTGATATGTCCAGGGCAGGGTGGTGCATATCTTCTATCGTTAAAGGATCAATTGGAATTGCGAACTAAATTGTGCTGGGATAAGTTATTAACAACAAGAAAATTATTCATGGCTTTAATTTGACCATTAGGTTGTAAATCTTCTAAATAAGATACATATTTGGCAATATTAAAGTCGCCTATGATGAGTACATTGCCACCATCATTATTTTGTAGATAATCTAAAGAACTTAGCGTCTCAAATAAATATTCGTAGTCAGCGACAGATACACCAGGTGGTATGTAAATGACGAATATATAGAAAGACTGATAATCGACCAAGATGTTTACTCCCAGAATATCAATGGCAGGTATGATGTCAAAGCCTACAGAATCCAGGTTTAGTGTGGACGAAACATATATCGAGTTTACAGCTAATAGTACACCTCCTAATAGAAGCAAAATCTCTGTCAGAACGAAAAACATTGAACTCGTTGCAAAAAAGTTCTCTGTCAAAGTTGGAGGAATCTAACCATGTTTCTGTTAACGCTATTGCGGAGTATTCGGAGTGCATCGATGCATTGAAAAGTTCAACAGTCTTGGTTCTGACATCTCGCATATTTTGATAATAGAAGAAAAAATTCTTAATGCCAACGGTGTCATTAGAAATTGTAAAACGAGCCCCTGTGGAGGGGATAGCCGTTGATTGCTATTGAACAGCCAACGCAAATATATCAGAACGAAACTTGTTACGTGCTCGAATATATATGCTACACTTATTGGTGTCCCAAGCTGCATGATCAGCTGGAACATCTTTTAATTTCGAGCAATTAGAGCATTTTAAAGTTTCCGATTTACATAAGTGAACTGCATGATTTTGAGCGCACCTTGGGCATGATACTGGTTTATCGCAATTACGATATGGTTAAGAATGGTTAAAATTATTACATGTAAAACAGCGGGAAATAAATATAGCGTCAAAAACTACACAACTATCATACCCTATGAACAGATTGCCTGCCGAAATGACTTTATCATAGGATAGATAACCTATCAATTTGTAATATATATAGTCTGATAGATATTATTATTTTTCTTAGTAGGAACAAATTTGATAAGTTTACGGTCACAATTTTCAGAAAATATATCAGTATTTAATTTTTTTAAATAATCAAGTAAAACATTTTCCGGATACTTTTCCGTAATTCCTACGACACGAATTCTAGGATTTACACCATTCACTTCTCTGACTTCCTAAGAGCCTGCCAGTTTTTTAAGTTTACCTTTATCGCCTTACTCTTACATCCGATTAACAAACCGCCATTTTAAATATTTTTAACTTTTAATAACTGCAGTTCTGATGCAATGGGATCAATTTTATAGTATATATCGGACTTGGTCTGAGAGTTGGGCTGATCTTGTTTTTTGGGTTGAATAATAACAGCAGGTTGAGACTTACCATGACAACATCTGAGTATTTGAGTTGATGAGCGACTTTGTTCTCATTAAGATTAGTTTTAACTTCTCAGAAGTGAGTTTCAGGAAGTCATTTTTCAGCGAAACAAATGTAGAGTTAAGGGTTGACAAGGCAATTTCAATTTTTTCTTCGAATAACTTATTCAAATCACTCTGATTAACTAATGTAATTTTTGATGTAGTCATTACATTTCCAGGAAAGCCCATTAGATAGCTCCAAAATACGAGAACGGTTGGGTTGATCACTAACACATGTAGAATGAAATTGTTTTATACAGAAATCACAAGACATGCCCGAGTTTCTGATAGCAGTATGACATAAACCATACTCATTATCGCAAGGATATTTGAAACATATTGGGAAAAAATCGCTTAGTTTGTAACCGTTGACGTATTACTCATAAACCCGTGTTGATCAGGCGATATTTGCTTACGAACAGAGAGATAGATGTGATCATACAAAATAATTTCGAAGACCTTCGAAAAATTTGATAAAATAGAAATAGCCCTATCATTATGAACTAGTGCCCTATCCCCGCTTTTAAAGACTGGACGAACTTTAACAACACTCCAGCGACTAGGAAAGGTTTAAGTAACATTTTCATGAGTACTAAGCAATTCGGTATGTTTTTTTCACCATCTGTTTCAGGTGGTAAGTAGACACTCTTAAAAAATTCTCCAATGACATCCACAGTATCCTGAGGTTTCATAAAATGTATTATCATAATATTTTACCGGGGATTCTAGAGGTTCCATTTTTAGAATGTACATACGACCAGAAATATTGGGGATCGTTATTGTATGCAACATTTATTTGTTCCTTTATCAAATATCGCAGTTCTCTATATTCTTGTAAAAAGTAGTTATTATGTGTTTTCTTATACTTCTTAAACAATTTAGCTTTATCTTTTACATGCCTAATAATATTTGCATCAAACCAGGGAGGATAACTACGCTTATATGTTTTCATCAAATAACTTGTAAAGTTGCTTATAAAACTCATGTACAGCTACTTCAATATCATCTATTTCACTTAAAAATGACCAATCTAATGATAATATTGAATTACACAAAGCCACAAAATCAGTTTTCTTAAAATTGTATGCTCTTTGATTCGTATTAGGTGAAAACTTTGGCTGAGTTGTCCCAATTTTATGAAAACTGATTATTAAAGATGGGTGATAACAAGTGGTGAATTGTTTCGTATAATTTCACAATTTACATTGGTTATAACTAAGGGCCGGTTTTTCAATGCTCAGTTAAGCTAATCTAACCAACAGCTAACTCTTAACCGCCAGTCAAGCCATTTTTTCAGGTCACAGTTTTACCTAACCACCAGTCAAATTCTCGGCTAAAGTAGTTGACAACTTGAATGTGTCTCTTTTCTAATCTAACTGATGGCTATATACTTAACGCATGCGTGACGCCGCGGTAATACTTTTATTTTTATTAAAATGAGAGGTTAATTTGTTTACCTTCTTTGATTTTAACCTAACATATTTGTCTTTAAGTTTTATTCTAAGTAGATAGTAAACGATGATAATATAGAAGCATTTGTTTTTGTAAGCGATGATGAACTAGAGTTTATAGAATTTATAGAATATGAGAGAAGGCCGTATGTCGTAAGGAACGAAACAGTCCCTTTGAGAAATTTGATGATGTGGATTTCCTCATGAAATTTCGTTGGAGAAAAGAGACAGTTTTATTATTATCTTATTCTGTTCGTGCCTCTCTTCCAGTAAAAGACTTTGATTTTTTCTAGTTTACTATGCCTAGCTGTACGAGAGTGGTGTCAATTTAAAGTACCCGGAATACATTTTTATTAATATTAGAGACGTCAATATTGACATTTTCTATCTGGTTTAGATATACAAAATAGTGGATGCACATTACCACTTCTTAGCATATTGTTTTATCACCTCTAAGATCTTAGGCTTAAGATGACATCAAGATCAAGACAAGAAGCGTCTCACCTCGGTAGGCCTATATAATATCTTTGTAGATAACATTTGTTTACCCATCAGTAGCCAACACTAAAGGAGTCTAATGCAGAATAGGGCGATGTAAAACTATCCACGAATGAAATTTTCATCAAGATCAAAATATTTTTCCGATGTACTCTATGTTCACTTCTTAGCCCTTAAAGCGTGTTGATATTCAAATTTAAACATGTTATTATTAGGATTAAGACAAAGCTGCATGGATTTCTCTCAAAATTTAGTAGTTCATATCCGCAGGTGCTCTGATCCTTTGTAATACAACTAATTTGATATAATTTCAATATCAGAGAGAATAAATTTGTTTCCCAGCTACTAAAATATTTCATTTCTCTGGAGTTTCCAAATAACTTACGTTTATTTGACGTTTCTTTGCCTTTGTATTATCTCACGTCACATCCATTTCCACTCTCAAAAGAACAATAAAAAACATAAGCTTTATGTATCCCCGAGTTACTTTGTACAATATAATATTTTGCAAACTTTACAGATTCACTGAGAATCTCTGAATTAAAATTGAAAAGGTAACGTGGGTAACAATTTTGATAACTGAATAAATATTTTTTTTTATACTCGATTGACAGATGAGCGTTATAGAATATATTATTTAAGAATTATTCAAGCAAAACTTCCTGCCACATTAGTAAGATATTACCTAATGTACTGATATTTATAGCATTTCAATTACAAAAAATTGCACTTGGTCCTGTACAATCGTCTTGATTCGCCCCCCTCCCTCCAAGTAACAATTTAAATGTTTTTTTAGTCTGGCTGTCGCTTTATAAAGGTTTTATAAAGGTTCGGTTTATTTGAAACCAAATGTATAGTTTGAGCACAAGAATTTATTGTAGTATATTTTAAAACTTATATTATTAATGTTAAAAGGAATTAACAAAACAGTTTGGTTTTAAAAAAGCCTTCGAATGCAAATTTGATCAATTCAAGCAACCATAAAACTATGAAGCGTTCAAATGATTTAAAAATATACATAATATATATTGATCTCCTTATCTTCTTTTAAAACCTTCTTCGAATAAGAAAGCGGTCTCTTGTCAAAATACGCAATAAAACAATGACACGTTTAGTAAATACACCATAAATCTTATTAGCTTATAATATATGTAAATGAAACTAAAATCTCGTAAGAAAATGAGGTTATGATATATTAATTTGACAGGAATTCTGACGCGCGTATACAGAATAAATAAAAACAGTAGTAATTTTAAAAAAAAATTAAATTATTTAAAACTTTCTAGGGGGCGAGCGTAGGTGCGTCTTTACTATGTACATACGTCGGTATGCGATGTAAAGCAACGACAGGCGCAGTTAGTACTTGGATGGGTGACCATTCCAACGGAAACCGCGTCCTCGCCTCACACATCTTCCAGCGGCTTGTATATCAGTGTATGCGCGGAAGCTATACCATCCTCCGGAGGGGATGTAAAGCCGTCGGTCTCTTGTCTATTAAATGTTAGGCAAGTAAAAGATCCCTACTCTTCTTAAAGGAAGAGGTTCGGCAAAATTCCTGGTTGGGGGTAGCTCGTCTACAGGCGTCGGTGTTAGGCCTCAGTAGCGGAAATAGGCCGACGTTAAATAAATGTATAAAAAAAAAACTTTCTAATGATATGCCAATCAATCAATCACTTGCAAAGGGGTTAGAAATTTAGACGGAAAACGCTGGGATAATCATAAAATCACTTTAAAACAAAGCAGTCTTATGAAGGTTCTGACTGCAAACAGTTTAGTTTTAACCAGGATTATAAGACTTTATTCAAATACAAATTGATCTATACATGCGAACTGTTAGTTTTAACTAGAATTATACCAATTTATTAAAGTTCAATTTGATTTTATCTAGGCCAGGAAGAACTTGTAGGTAACTAAAATGAATCTATTTATTAATGCGCTATTATTAGCTTCACCTGCATCTTTGTAACGGAATCTTTGAACGTGACTCTCACCCACTTCAAAACATCAGATTAAACTGAAACTTTGTACACTTATCAAGGATCGATGACAATACAATAATCTGACAACTTTTTCCTAATGTCCTCACCAGGATCATCAGGATGAAATTAAAAAAAAAATGGACTAATCTATTATCGAGATTTTGCCGGAGGCGCCGCTGTTATTAATATATATTTTATTACAAATTGTCAATCCTCCCAGAGGTCCGATAGAAGGGTAAGGCTCTTATACAACAGGGTGTGCTCGATTCCCTGAGGTGACGCTAGCGACATGACATTTTTAGTCACCCTCTTGCCATTCATCCCTCGGCACGTTTCTCACTAATATATTGGATTGGGTGAATTTTAGAATTAGCATCATGAACACGGATACATATAGAAACCAGCTGACACCCGTCTGCTTTTCGAAATCGCTGAGTATCCGCTAGTAGTACATAATTAATATTACATCATAATGTATGTATTAAAGCTCGAACTAGCGTTTAACAATGGCTTATACAACGGCAAATACGTTACAGACAATTAAAAAAGAGGAGACAAAAAAATTATAGTTTAAAAAAACACGCTTTAATAGCGAACCGAACTAAAAAGTAAAAAATAATGTTTAAATATTAAGATTCTCAATATAATTAAATGACTTTTAATAAGTTTAAAATACCCCACGCTTTTTACAATAAAATGATTTTTTTTTGTCAATCACTTCATTCTTATTTTAAACTTATTAAAAATCATTTAATTATATTGAGTTAGTGGAATTTCTATCTCTGTTGATTAAAATTTAAATATTTAAACATTATTTTTTACTTTTTATAGTTCGGTTAGCTATTAAAGCGTGTTTTTTTTAGTTTTTTTTTAATTATATATTTTTATTTACGCAAGTACTTAATGATTTATTTATTAGTTTCATACCCTTTGGTAAAGGAACTATGCAAAAATCATTTGAAGAAGCAGCGTTTGCCTTAAAAGTCGGTGAATTGTCTGAGCCAGTTTTCACCGACTCAGGCGTTCATATTATTTTACGCACAGTGTAAATATGAAATTATTCAATCTTCCTATTACAAAAAAATGCTGATTAATATTTAAAAAGCCTACATAAATATCCCTAAGTTCTTTGTCTTTTATATTATAAAACATTTTAGATATTAAATATTACTGATAGTATCTATCAATATGTGTTGTATAATAGTCTTTAAAAAGTAACTTTAAATGCATTTACTTAGAATATTTTTATTTAAGTATTTTTTATTACTGTTGATAAAAGCTGAAGATCTTAAAACTTATTTAACGAAAATAGGACGGTTTTGTTCCAAAAGCGGCAATTGTCCTATAGTGTTCGTTTCTGACAGAGGGGTATTGAAAATTTAGAGCTAGTTTGATACATTTCAACAGTAAACTGTTTGTCGTTTGAAACTTTTGGGAGTACCAACATCATTTAGCTATTTTTCTACAAACGTATGGAGAACATATAAAATAATTTCATTAACCTGACATGATGTTTCATCGTATTAAGTCTTCTCCGATGATGTAAAACATTTCTGTTTTACTACAGGCAACAATAAACTGAAATTTCATTGGAATAATAAATATTATAAAATAAAATAGTTTTAACGGTCATTATTTAAGGTAAATTTAGCTTTTTATTGCACCATGAAAGTCCCAAAAAACCCTTTCGTCTAAGACCAAATGCTCTTATTATAGGTTTTATAAAGCTCTCTATGCTTTCAAAAAGATTTAAACAATCTCCAGTTCCAAACTTTAATGTAGTTTACACGTATATAAATATTTTTTCATTTGTAGCCATCGTAGAAGTCAAGTTATCAAAGTCAAACGCACCACTCTCACACCCTATATATTTAATTTACAATTTGGCACTAAAAAATATTAATCTTTTAAATAACATAAATATAAATCGGGTTGTTATATACGTAATTCAGAGACACAAAAATTAATTGTACTACAGCCCGAGGAACAATTGTACTTGTATTTATCTACTTAATTAATTACCTAGTTAATTATCAAAGGTATATTTGTGACAAACAGAAATGAGATAGAGGAATCATAAAACAAGCCTTACTGAAACTTTGTCACAACAATCTTATTTTCCTTTAATGCTATCATCAACTCAAAGCGGTTCGACAATTAGATAAAATATGATACTCCAATAAAAAGAAAAAAAGAAATTCTTACCCTATGTTTACTTCGTTCCCAAATACGTTCTGCTCATCTGAAAAGAAAACATATTATGAAAGTCGAATACGTACAAGTGGGAGTCTGCTTTTTTCTTATTATTATTTTACCTCAGAAAGGTCACTGCCTATAACGATTTTATGTATTTGAGTAACAAAGCATAAAAGAAGTCAATAAGCGATTTATTTTCGTAAACATATCTTTCAATAAATGACATAACAAATACAAACAACAAAAGGAGGAAGCAGTATTCATTAAATATTATTTGGAAGAGTCAACAGCATAGCAAATATTGCTTTAGTTGATTTAAGGTAGTTCTTAAATCTCTCAGTTAGTTTTTTATATTATGTTGCGCAATATATTTCAGAATATATAGGTTTCAGTTTAGTTGATCCTTCCTCTAAGACTTTTAATCGTATCCGAGCCAAAGATTGAATGTAACGATTATCTCTACTATTGATCAAGAGATTCCTAAGGTTCTCTTCCAGGACCGTTTATTTCCATATTACTTATTAATGATATTGTAGATAACCATATGTATTCACTTTACGCAGACAGCACCTAGGTCTGCTTGATACTGCATTAATATGTATAATTTAAATATTACGTATATTACAATATATAAAGGCGAAAGTTTATTTGTATGTCAAAGAGAGTCTTAGACCGATTTTAAAGAGATTTCATTGTTCAACAATTTGAGTTTCGAGGGTGACATAGAATAAACCGTTCTATTGAGTCAAGTGAAGTTGGATAATAATTTACAACTCCTTGCTTGCAGCAGAGCTGCCTACGACCACAACGAGGCGTAGGAGGTGAAGAAAATTTAACATGTCATACATATTTCGGAACCAAAAATTATTATTATTTTTTCCGGTTTCCCGATACCGGAGAGTGTCTACGACACCACACGGAAATCGCGCCGGTGATTAAAATTACAGCCACTCCCCACATCTGTGGAGTCGGTGACTGTAAATACCCGAATCGTGTGCCCTAAGTAGACAAATGGACTCCAGGATAACTGCTTTCTGCATTTGGCCTGCTAGCCATTCGGTAGATTTCTGACAGGCCGGTATGGTCTTCAATTGCGAGAGCAGCGTGGGCTTCATACCTCCGAGTACACCGATTATGAGGGCGACCATCTTGACTGAATAGCCTGGGTACAGCTCTAGGAGCTCGTACCGGAGATCGTTTTTCCTGTTTGTTTAAGCAGGTACCGAAAAGTCGATGACGTACATCGCCTTGGTTTGGTAATTGAGGAGTACTATGTCAGACTTGTTGGCTTGAATTAGCCTGACGGTCGGGAACGAGTAGTTCCAGTATATCCTGCACCTCTCGTTGTCAACAACGGGCACAATATCTCCGGGGACGTAAGGCAGCACTGGTGTTTGGTCTACCCCATACGAGTGCCGTAGATGGTAGTAGGGCACTCGTAATGCCGCGTTATGACAGGTCCTGCAGTTGACATCAGGAACACCCTACACCCATCACACGGCTTCAGTAGACCAAGGTATTAATCACACCATCTTGGCAAGCCACAATGAATCCCTCGGTCTCCGACTTAAGCTCAGCTGAATTTAAAAAGGAAAATGTCGCCTGATGTCGAATATGAGACCGAGTTCTGCTGCTGTCTTCAATAGTCCTACACCCACACCTGCATTTTCGTGATCCCTCACTAGTTGCAGAAGCGGGTCTGAGTCCTAAGGATGTTACATACTATCATTCTATACTCAGCACTACCCGATCAAGAGTCCCCCCCCCCTGTTGACGTGGGAGGTACACTCGAGGAACGGACGATTTAGGATGAATGCTACAATGAATATTCATCATCTTGCGGTATCTCTATCTAACTGGCGAAGTTCATCTACCGTCCACTTCACTACTCCAAAGGAGTAGAGAAGAACAGGAACGCCAAGCACATTCGTAGCAGACACCTTGTTCTTCCTTAAAAGCTCGGAAGACCTTCGGAGTAGGTGTCTGTACTTGCCGCGGAAGGATTCCTTTATCTGTTGCACATCTTGGATGTGATGTTGCACACCCAGATATGTATAGGACTCTCCGGCATCCAGATGTCGTATAGAATGCTTCCATCTGCTAGCTGCGCCTCTTCAGAGAATTCCCCGCATCGCCCTGTCTTGAGGTGGACGACTGCATATTTATACAACCCAAACTCCATACCAACGGCCCCCATGTACTCCTCGACCACCCTAAGAGCGTTTTGGAGTTCGCGCTCTCCGGAGGAATATAGTTTGAGGTGATCCATATAGAATAGTTGCTGGGTGGCCCACAATGGTATCCGGAAATTTGGCGGAGTTCAATAGATAACGGCAACAGTGAAATGCAGAAGAGGAGAGGACTCCCTGGACAACTCCTCTACTAAAAGTCACCAGCTCTGTCGTAACCCACTGCGCACCTGATGTTATGGTGCAGCGGATTCTCCAGAGAGGCAGCAGTTGTTCTATGCATTTCACTAGTGGTGCTGCTACCGCAAGACGTTGGAGCAAGTGTAAAAGTAGCTCATGAGATGTGTCGAATGCCTTACGGTAGTCTATGCAGGAGACATCGATAGATTTCCTGTGTGATATAGTGGTCTATCAGCAGGCTGTCCTTACAACTTGTCATGCCCTTCTTAGCACCACGTTTCTCGTAGATCTGCTAGAAGACCGGATCAACCTGCCGTAGTGTTCTAGCATACAAAATACGTGTAAATATCTTGTAGCAGGACAGGTGATTAGCCTATAATTCCTTGGGTCGGGCAGATCCCCTTTTTTTGGGAATAAGCGCAGTATGCCCTTCGACAAACCAGTCCGGGATCTGCTGCCCCTCGATCAACCATGAGTTGAAAACTCGGACCAGACGGCGGTGAGTGGAAGGAAATTTCTTCCACCACCAGTTGTTTATGCCATCTGGACCCGGGGCAGCGAAGTTCTTGGCGCCAAAAAGTGCTTGCTGGACTTCCTCTGTACTGATTGCCGGACACACTTCCTGTGGCTCTCCTAAGGTTCTGTGGCACAGAGCTTAAAAGTGTGCAATTACTGAAGTGTTGCTATTGTATGGACGCGTCGTTTCCAGAAAACTTCAACATCTGCTACAGCCGGCGGATTATTGACAACACGCGGTGGTATTATTATTATTATTTTACTCTAATTGAGAGAGCAAAGTGCCTCAATTTTTTACTAATTTTTTTAAGTAACAATTGGAGGGGATTGTTAAGCCTCCTAAAATAACTTAGATTTTCCTAAGACTTTCAGTTGCAAGTTACTAGAAAACTAAAAAAATGGTCTATCACCAAATGGTAATTACTGACAACCTGAGGAAGTTAGCTCTACGTGAGAAAGTTAAATGATGGTCATATTTTAGTTTGCTCACCCAAATAGAACAGAAATCCGATACCTGCTACGAATAACCCGTTAAAATTTACACGTAAATTTTGGCGAATGCGCTGGTCATAAGAAACAAATTGAAAGAATGGGAAAGAAAATTTAACTTTTGTTTTACACTGGACGTGGTTCATAAAAATACAACGACACCTCTCCTGAAAAAAAAAATGTTTGCAGTTGGTTGGAATATATGATTTATTCTGGCGAATACTAAATGCGAGTGAGAGAGGAAATTTTGAGATTAATTAATAAGTAAAAGCTAATTAGCTGAATAAATAAAACTGTTCAAATTATAAACTGAATACGTGCGAGCATATATAAGAAAACGTACGCTCCTGTATCAAGATTTCAGGGCTGCGAGTGTGATGCCTGCTCCCGATCCTTCCTCTGCCCCGCCGTTCAGGTTCCATGAAAGTCAGCACGTGCCAAATGTACTGCTCTGAGTTGTTCACCGACCCCCGCACGGTTTACCGGGGCTGGGGACTCTCACCTCACCAGCAGGCAGCAGCTTTTCAGCTACGCTTTACGACTTACATTTTTAATTTTTACTCTCTCCAGTGATTTAACCGGATTTCTTAGGATTTAAGATGCGATCATAATTTTTTAAAATTAAAATCAGTCGCTCGACATACGCTTTAGGCTATTAGCAGCACTCTGTTGTGTTTTATCCTCCGTTATTCTCAACGTCTTGAAAACACCTTTAATCACTCGAGATTTGACTGTTATAAGCTTAAAAATATTAAAGGACTGGAAATTTAAAAGAAATAGGTTATTTTTTAAACTCAGATGAATATCGCAAGCTTGTTCAGGATTATTTGATTCTTTCGCAAATAATGGAAACATAAATAAACATAATATGTCAAGAGCACGCGTGCTTTTTTTCTCTTAAGTGAATATTTAATAAGAGCTTTTACAAGTTGTTTATTTCTGCTTGATAAAACAATATACGTTATAAGGGATATATTGAAGCAGGATTTAATATAAAACTTCTTTAAATATTAATCAAGGTACGGGGCAATTTGTTTCTTTTTTTTATTAATATTATTTTATTTGCTTATTTCTGAAACAGATTTTAACTTTGGAAGTATTCCAAAACAGACATTGTAATAATAAAATAGGTTCATGCAAGCAATGACGTCTCTCTCATAATAAGGTTGTTATAATACTTAGTATAAAAATAATAAAAACTATTTGCCTACCCTAGATTAGGCTATACTATGAACAGCTACATATTCAAATGGCATTATATCCACAAGTTCACCATTAGAATGCATACTTCGAAGTTTTTATAAATGGACATGCCAAATTCGACACATCACATATTATGTAAATGAATGTCATGGCCAGAGAATAACCTCCGACATTACTCGATCTAAATCTAATTGACTCAGTTACCAGCATCAGGAATCTAATAATTTAATTTAAAAAGACAGGTGCTGAATTAACGAGAGATCTCAAATAACCCAAGCAAGACAATCCAAAGGATTCAGATCAGGTGAATCTTCTGGCATTCACACTCATATGCACGTATAGGACATAAAGCAGTACAAACTAAAAATAAGAAAGTTTGTTAAAGTGTAACACCAGCAAAGTGATATAATTTTTAATCCTTAATTCAATCTAGCATAAACAGAAAAAAGATACACTCTTAAATAAAGTAAATAGGCTTAAACTTCAAAAATGACTTCTTAAATAATTATAATAATTAACAAATAACACAGAGTAACAATTATTGAATCATGCTACCTTAGTCATATTTTCGAATATAGATAGATAGATAATTATTGAATATATTGAATGAATGCAATGGTCCTTGACATATTGAAAGAACAAAAATTCAGTTTTTGTAGGTGCCAAAAATAGAGGAAATGATAGCCAAATTCATCGAATGAGCATGACGCTAATGATAACAATTTTTTGCTTTAGAGGTCGACATGTTGTGTAGTTCTTAACGAAATCTATTCCAATAAATATTACATTATCTTTTAAGCCGACCAGCGCTCCACTGTACGACGAAATTAAAGTGTTTTAGCTATCTTCATGCGCAACAACTGCAACCGGTCCAAAAGACAGTCGTAACACATAGTGTGTTGCTTGCACTGGGATCTGAACGTGTGCGTGGTTATCATGTTTTCGTGTAGTTTCCGTAAGAGCTATCAAAATAATTTTCGTTTACCTTTTACCCCATGAACGCAAATTTTCCAAGTACAAGATGATAATGGGTGTGTGCTCAACTCTAGATACACCAATTGTGTCCAAATAAAGAGCACACCGCAGTACTGGAACACGAATGACTGGCTTTACTCCTCGAAATAAAATAATTCAGGGATTTATCTGATTATAGAGGGTTGCCGTTAAAAATGCCATGATTATTTACCAAGAATAAGATTTAAAAAATTAAAATCACAAAATGAGGTGGCATATTTTAAAAAATTAAAAGATTTGTGTGTCTTTTTCGAAATTTATCACAAATATTCATAAGTACCTAAGCACAAACTTCAAAAAAAGCCTAATAACGGTATAAGACCTGTCAAAAAGAGTACTCGGTCAAGCTAGAAGAATACAAAATAGAAGACTACACCCTAAGAACCACGTCGTGTTGAAGCTAAAATGAATAAAACTATCTTTTACATTGACTTTTGACATGCAACAAACAGTTGCCAATGAGCGAGGCAAAACGATCGTAAATCAATGTCAACAACATATAAAGTTTGTCGTTGATATTTATTAATACTGACTGCGTAATAAACCTTAATAGGGCACTAAGTATTTTAAATTATAAGGATTAATCACTGAGAATTGTAGCTCTGCGAGGAATAAATATTCCTCTACATTTGTACAATCCACATCCTCAATAATCTTTTAGTTTTGTCTAAATAAAAGATATTTATATAAAAAAAATTTTATTGGCCTTGGTACTTCTAAGAACAACAAGGGAAGGGTTTGCCTGAGGCTTCTTGGAAAAAACACAATCATTCCGCCAATTATTTTTTCGTTGAAGTTTGAAAGTTCTTTTAAGGGCTTCAAAGCTACAAATGTGAAAAAATCCCCAAAAATCCACTTGTGAATAGTCAAACTTGTGTTTTTAAAAACGAAATGAAGTTGTGCACTTCGGTTAATAAACCTCAACGTGGAAGAGGGCCCAGAGATTTATTGACAATTGATGGTTATCGTATAATAGTTATTTGAATATTTCACCCTTTGAAGAGATGCAGGGAGTAAACGACGCGTATTTGAGTTGGTTAATAAATGAGTTGTTGTCATATTTTAGAAAAGTTGTCCAAAATACTACACTACAGTGAATTTTCTTGCTAAACACTGCGAGCCTTCTCTTTGGTTATTCAACTGAATTACGATTTTACCCAAATTATATTTCCACAGAATATATTTGGGAGGTGTCAAAAAAAAATGAAAATGGAAGACAAGGACCGTCTTAATACGTATTCAATAATATTTACTTCCAACCATGAAATACATAATCTGCATCATTAGATATATAACGAATAGTTGCCGAGAGCCCAATGTCCAAGCAAATGGGTGCTCATGGATGAGTTGCATTAAAAATTATAATTCAATGTACAGTGATACAAAACAAAGCACTACATAAAGTATTTAGTTTAGTTTATAAAGTTCTGTCTATTTGAATATAAGCAATAAAAGTATTTTATGGATTTTTAAATATCGAATCATTTACCAGAGAACGACGCACAAAGCTCACTAACACTGCTTTTTGGCAAATCTCCAACTTAAAATTTAATTCATAGTTTAAAATCTGCCAAAACATGTTCGTGATTAATAAACCGAGCGCAGCTCCAGAAGGAAAAAATATATAACTTGCCAAATAAAGCAGCACGTGACAAAAAGAGTGTTTTCCCGGTAAACAAACAAATATCGAAATCTCACTTTTGTTGCAAATAATTTTATGCGTCATCTGTTTTGCTCCGTTTACCTTCCAGGCACTGATCGTAAAAACGGTCCGTTTGAGTAGCTGCAAACAGATCCATTCACTCCACTCCAACTCGTTTGCCACCAATCCCACAAACGCTAAAACACTACCCCACTAGCTATCCACCATCGAACGTGCAAATATACAGGATCGAAAAAAGTGAATAATATCTGTTAATCGTCACATTTTTTTACGAAACAAGACTATTGTGTAAATATATTGAACTGACAATGTATACCTAACAAGAGATATTACTTTCTTCTTTTTAGTACAACTAAATTAAAGTATCTGAATCTTTAAATCTTATTTATTTAATGCGTCTTTGCGTCAATTTGACAGATTATTTTTTCACTGGAGCTTCGAAATATTCATGTTGCCTCAGAAAGAAATGTTTTTGGGGAGATGTAACAATTTTTTTGATCAGAAACGGTTGTCGCGAATTGTGTTCAATAAACAAATTGTTTAAAAAGAAGGCAGGGTGGGAAACTCCGAAATCACTTTTAGTAATAAATCTAAATGATTGAAAAATGTTTTTTTAGTTTCTAGCAGATGATTATAATTCATTCAAAATCTAATAGAAAACTCGCCACATATACTGTTGTTTTGATTCTGATCAGCTAGTATAGTCGGATGTATATTTACAGGGCAGTTGAATAACGTAACAAAAGCTTTACGACCTAATTATTAACGCCAGTGAACTATACAATTTTTTTTATTAACAAGCATCTACCAATAATTTGAAAGACGCGCTTTAAATCCACAAACACACTGAGAACTACATTATCCTCACTTATTTCCTTATTTCTCGAAAGCTTGATTGACCATCTGATAACTATCCTTTGAATTCTTTGGCGATCTTTTGCAGCTGGAATCGCTTCCTACAATATCCTCATATGATCCCCAAAATAATGTGTGGGCATTGGGTTTACTCATCAATATTGATATTGGGAATTTGATTAATCTGTGGAACTATTATATTTTGGAGAAATTCTAGATATCTTGGTCCTGTTAGAGTTCCGTCAAAAATTATTGGACCTATGGTGTGGTCGTCCAGTACGCCTAACCAAACATTGAAGCCAAACCGCTTCTGAAACCGCCCCTGTCTCATAATGTGAGGATTTTCAATTGCCCAATATCGAGTGTTGTTTCGATTAAATAACCCAAGGTTTGTAAAACTCGATTCATCAGTGAACAAAATGTTTTTGATAGAATTCTCATTTCTTAATTGGCGTAACTGTAACCAATTACAAAAGGTTATTCTTCATTGATAATCATTCTCATACAAAAATTGATGCAATTGATATTTATTAGAACGATAGCAGTGTTTCTTTAAAATTTTCCTGGCTGATTCTTAGGAAACTGGTAATTCATGTTCAATTTGTCTTACCGAAATGGTTGGGTCGACATGCACTAAAGCTAATACATTAATTTCCGTTTCTTCATCCACAATAAATCTTTCTTTAATTTCTATATTAGGTTCAGTTCTAAATTGATTCTCCAACCGGGCGAAATAGGTTCTCGGAGGTTGTCTTCTTTCTGGATATCTGTCCATACAGAGTTTGTGCTCTAGTTGCATGACGTCGAGTCTTTCCATAAATAATGGACATGTCAACTTTGTCATCTCTTGAATATTTTTCGGCCATTTTATATTAATTTTCTTGTTTATAACAACTTTAATACACTTGCTTCAGAAAATTAGTGAGTAAGTCAAGAATAATTCAATTGTTGCGAATGTCAATTTCATGGCTATCTGCAATTTTGGATTTAAATGTAGATAGGTACCTTATTAAAAAGATTTGTTGGCGCTTACTTTTTAACAATACTAACAAATTACAATTTATGAATCATTACTTCTGATTAATAAAAAAAAAAATAGCACAGTTCCATTAAAATATTTCCATAGGACCCCTACGGAAATGAAAATGAAATTCCGTTTTTTGCAAAAAAAAAAAACCCTAAAAATACTGGTACGTATCAGTAATTCAAACTACTATTTTCTTCTTTACAGACAAGTCTACAACCTTACTAATAATTTCCATAGCCTACTTAGTAATTTTCTTACATCGCATTCATGTGACGGCCATTTTGAAAAAATAAAAAAATTGTTCGTATCTCATTTATTTTTTGGAATTTTTTACATCTCAAAAAACTGTTGCACTTAGAAACTTATGCTTAATGAGAAATCATAAAAAAATATAATCCGGTTCAACCGGAAGTGACATTTTCATTCCTGTTAGTCTAAAAGTAGCCCATTATTGTCTAATTCATATGTACCAAAAACCAAATTTATTTTTTAATACAAAAACAACCAAAATATTGGGGGTGTACATTGACTCGTCGCCACCCGCTATATATTTTTAAAGAATGCAGTATGTAGTTTTATTATATATTTTAAATAAATAAATTTGAAATACAAAATTATTACATTATATGCATAGAATTATTTAAATTGTGTTTTTGCTTAGTACCATAAACAATATACAAAATTACCTTGCTAAATAAAATCACGGTATATGCTGCTTATAGTGCTTATACTGACTTTTTGCCTAGTAAAATGCTTATAAATATTTTAATAGGGAAACGTTAATATTTTAAGATATTAAGATCATTATATAATATTAAATTTATCCCTTCCAGTAGCAACTTGATCACTAACATAACATATTACACACAGCTAATTTATTGGTGACGTACTAGACAAAAACGCGGTACTTAACAGCAGCTAAGTAAAAACACCGCAAATTTCGCGCGGCTTGTCTTATTTGCCGTGTTTTACTGTAGCACGCGTTCTGTACTGTTTTTATTTAGTACCATCATACAGTTTAAAATTTATCATTTTCACATATCTAGAAACATTTTACAAGGTTTTTTGCTTAGTAAGAAGGTACATTTTGATATGATTTATATGAAATGGTTTCTAACTCATTTTTAACAAAAATTCATTTTACAGGGGTTTTGCTTAGCAGGGCAGTATATATTAACAATGTTCGGAATTTGGGTTTAATTCCAGTTGTGTTGCCGGTATGGATTTGTTTACCCTCTCCATTTCTTTAACTTGAATAGCGTTTTTTAAATAAATAGATTATATAATTTAATTTACATCATACGGACAATAAAATATTTTTTTTTATTTTTGGCTAAACCAAAAATGTATGGATATTTTAATAAATCCTTGTAAAGAAGCACCTGGAATTAAACCCAAAATTCCGACCATTGTACATTTCTTCTCATTAGTATAACTAAAAGAGATAGTTCTCAATTACATATGATGCATCTTATTCACAAAACGGTGGAAATGTCGGTAAACTACAGATTACAATCGCTTTCAAAAGATCACCGAATAACGATGGGCGAACACACTTAATCTATTTAAAGATACAAAATAAAAGAAAACATATTTTAAGGAGACTGTCACATTATAAAAGGCGCATGCTTGAAGCAGGAATAGAAAACACTATGCCTCGGAAAATAATCAGGTGTTATTACATAGCTAAACATATGAAGATGCAGCGCGGTTAAAGAAGAGATCTCTATCACAGCCTACTAAGGCAGTCCCAAAGTTTTACATAAACTACTCCGTAAAATTTAAATGTATCGAGTAAGTTAGAAATAGTCTTTAAGGTGCATCAGGATATGTAGAACTAGTATTTGGCATACCTTCGAGTGCAGAACAATTGGGGATCCTGGCCCAGATTGACAGAAAAGTCATCAATACAGGCAGAACCTACTAGGATTAGTTCATCCAAAGAAGTTCTCACATAGTCATTAATATCAAGAACTAAAAAATTACCACAGGTAAACAGGTTACACCTAAGATCTCTAATTGACCTATATATTGAGCCTACAAACTAAATCATCATCATTTGTGTTTAGAGAAAAATGAAACGACATGAGTAAAGTTACGATTTTGAAGGGCTACATCTTCTCTTATAAAGTTGAGCTAGAATGAATCGTTTTATTTCCATTTGATCTGCACATAGCTGCACTATATCCACTTATTTGTGAGACACTCTGTATATAATGGCAATAGAAATACTGTTAAAAAATCCCTATAATATCTAATCTAATCGCTGTACAGATGATCTGTTATCTTATTGTGGATTTTCATGAAAGTAATGGATTTAATTTATGATAGATTCGACTTTTAAACTGTGCAGAAGGGAATCTGATCTAAAAGAGGCATTATTATTCACAAAAAACATATATGCAGAAAATATTTTACGAGTTTGCTCTAAGGAGCCTTAATCTAATCTCGTCCCAGATAATTTCTTATCACATTGTGAATTTTGATAAAACAGATTTCATTTACGATGGACCCAACGCGACATTCCTAAACCTTATGAAGAATGTAATGAGATCTAAAATAACGTAACCTGACACTTAAAGAAAACCTCAACTCTGGTCTACAAACATATGGATTTGTGCGCTTCAGTTCCTGTTTTATGCTGCGGTAGCACGGATACAAGGAGTGGTAAACAATTAGTGCGCACTAATAAAACAAGTAGTGGCATTACCAGAGATGAGCTTAATTATTTAATTGTTAATAATCTTGGCGAGTTTTTTTTTATTTCTTGAAGAAAATCTCTAAATATAAAAAAGTTGTCCTGAGGACTGATGTAAACAGAAACACAAATATTTGAAAGGGAATATAAGTAAACTCACGTTTTTTAGGCAAAATACACATTTTTTGTATTTATGAGTAGTAATTTTTTCGTGATTAAAAAAATATACAGGTTTTATCTTTAAGAAGCCTGTTTAACGTCAGACAATCGTTTTTAAGTGTGGTACCACCAGATTTCGCAGCACTTAGAAGAGGTCGATATAGATATGACCAGCTAGATCACCCGATCTCAATTCCATTGAATATCTTTGGACTGTGCAAGAGCAAGGCCCAACCCACCACACTCCACATTGTAGGACAATTTATCAGATACAAAGCGGGGAAAGCAGAAAATTAACTGAAAGAACAGTGATAAAAATTTTAATTATGATTTCTGCTCTACTAAAATGTTGCGTTTTAATTTTCCTATGGTTAAATGTCTGTTTGCAAATGTTTTAATCGCCTTCCAAGTCACCTGTAGAAAACAGAGTGCATCATCATTAGGAGGAAAAGAATTCTACCACCCTTCACAGTAAGAGTAGGGCAGGTGGAGGTTAGACCTAGCAGGGGCTTAAAATATCTAGGAATATGGTTAGACCCGCGGCTAACCTATGGGTTACATGCACTGAAGACAGCAGGAAAGGCGGGGAAAACCGCCTCTGCCTTAGGGAGGCTTATGAGTAACACGTATGGACCCAAGGCTAACAAAAGAAGGGTATTATGCAGTGTGGTACATTCCATTTTACTGTATGCGGCCCCAGTATGGGAGAGTTCGATGGCGGTACAAAATACCAGAAGGAGGCTTGAGAGAGTAGAGCGGAGTGCTGCACTCAGAGTTTGCAGTGCTTACAGAACTGTGTCGTATGAAGCAGTCCTGGTAGGATAGATCTACTGGCCAAGGAGAGAAGAGAGGTATATGAAGGGACGGGGAAGCAAGAGGCAAGGGAGAGACTCCTCGAGAGATGGCAGACTAGTTGGAACAACTCAACTAAAGGGAGGTGGACATTCCAAATATAAGAACGTGGATGGAGAGGGGGCATGGAGAGATGAGCTTCTACCTCACCCAGGCTGTCACGGGACATGGTTGCTTTGTGGAATATCTCCTTGATATAGGAAAGGTTGACACACGGGAGTGTGTGTACTGTGGGGAGAACGACGACATAGAACATACTCTATTCTACTGCAACCGGTGGAGGACCGAGAGATCAGGAGACTATTGGAACCCTGATAACTTAATTAGGTATATGCTGGAATCGGAGAACTGGAAAAAGGTAGCACATGCTCTAAATCGAATAATGAGGGCAAAGGAAGAGGATAGAAGAAATCTAGCCCCAAATCCCTAATTGCTTTAACAGATGGGCGATGTAAGGGAACACCTGGGAATTTTTACTAACACCAATAAAAGACGAATGACCCGTGGCCTGATGGAAAACGAAAGCAGTTCCAGGTTACGTGGAAACACTGATCCAGGAGGGCTTTTAGTCGGTAGGAGTTCGACGGGGCGCGGCAGACCCTAGCGCCGGGTGTCCATGCAGGACTTCCCCTCCATCATAAAAAAAAGTCACCTGTATGACCCGCTTAAATCTAGGAGATCTCGATTTGTATGAGTAAATACGGGGCCCTACAGATTATAGTGGGATTCGAACCACTTCTTGAGGTAATTTACAATTGAAAATTATTTCGCAGGTGGGGCTCGAACCCACTTCGCTAGGTATGCTCAGAGACTAGACGCGCTAATTCGCAAAATTGTAAAATTTTAAGACGAAAAATCAATTAATTTTTTTGAATATATCCACAATATGGAGCTTTATGAAAAAGCCATTTGTTTTTAAAGAAAAATCCCTTACAATTCTGAGAATGATTATATTGCATGAAAAACAAACATAATTCATATTTGCCTCCGAACTATTCAACTCTCCCCTGTAAACGGCGCAAAATGGGTCAAGTCAGCACAACGTATACATTGTGAAGAATTTAATTACATCACGAGAAAACATTTGCAATTTCCTGTTTTCTCAAAAAAAACAACTAAATCCGAAACATTAATAAACATTTTTTTAATTTGAGAAAATAAAATGTGAATTTGAATTTATTTTTTAAACTTAACCGTGCGTAAATTGTAAAACTGTAGGTAACAAAGCACATGGATGACATACATACTTTTTTAACTGTGAGTCATATGCTGTAAATAGGCCATCGGAAGTAAAAAAATATATACATTTTTTACAACCTTGAAAATATTGCTGCAAACGTTTCCGTACGCGTTTGGGTAAATTACTGAAAATTTTTATTAGCTAACAATTTTAAACAAAATTATACATTTACAGAAACATCCTACGCACTTACTTAAATCCGGAAAATATTCACCAAAAATAACACACATACGCATATCGCTTAGAAAATCATAACTGTGTTTATATATCATGTACATGAAAACATATAAAGAACTTGAATTTATAAAATTTACTTTATACAGGAAAAGACATCACATTCACTGGACATATGTCAGGGTACTTATTCATAGTATTTGATTAACAAAGAAATAAAGGTTAGCAAATGTTTGTTTTTAAATTTCAAGGCATGACAAAAACAAAAAAATGTCAACATTTTTCTGGAAGCGAAATGCCTTTTAACTCTGGAGCATTGCAAAGTCACAGCTCAACTACAAAGCGAAGTTAAATTTAAAATGTTCAAATATGATTTACGATTTTTAATGAGGAATATCTACTATGTTTCCGGTCAACGGTTCAATCCCTATTTTTTTAGTATTCCCAAACTCTAGGAAAAACAACGAATACACTTTTATGGCATTCTAATTTCAACAACGATTTCCATACAGTAGAGTGAACTGCCGAAAATGTTAGCAATTAAACACTTCCCGGGTCAATGAACGACAATTTTGAGCAAAACTTGCTCGTTACAAAAAGTTCTAAATTAGTGGCACAGACCTTGCATTTTCTAATAAAAGAAATCTAAAGGAGTAACAGCAGAAAATGTTACCACTTCGGACGAGAGCAATCCGTTATGGAATGGGACGACCATTCTGTCAAAAAAACATAGCAAAAGGTTCTCGTTGCTTTCGAATATTTCAATAACCATAGAATACACATTTTGATATGATATAGAAAGAGTACGATCTAAGTAACGCGATGTAAATTGACCACATCCATGTACTTTTTGACAGCACTTTCAGTATTGTCACATATCTAAAATACATCGGATTATGTTGACAACTTTCATACTGATCGTAAAGTCCTCATTTCATTTTGACAATTTAAGTTATATCCTGTCTGTCAAAAGTCCCAAAATAATAGAGAGTTATTTGAAATTTTAAATACCGCCACGCAGCATTAAGGCTATCTTATTTTATTACTGTGTCGTACTGTATTTCAGCAACGAAATGTTAGTTATTTCTGTGCAATTCTGACGCTTGCGCATTACATTCCCTAGGCCTAACCCCGCAAATATGATAAATAAATCATTTGATATATTTCTATTATTCTTTTCTATCCTTTGTGCTCTGGTGGAGACTGATGCTTGCGTACTATTGCTCATTCAAAGCAGTAAACAAGCCATCGAATGTCAAAGTTGCGAAATGTCAAAATATGGTATATGGGTTCTATTATTTACGGATCAAACTGCGCAGGCGTAGACGTAAAAATAACGCTGACTTTAAAACTGCTTGTCCTTATTGCGCATTCAATAACTCTCTAATAACTAGGATTATCAGGCAATCGTTTATAAAGTATTAACTTTGCAGAAGAATTTTTTATGATGAGAGCTGTCGATGGAGCGAGATATTGATGGATCATTTTTCTTTAAAGAGTTATCGATACTATACGTATTGGTTTAGCTGGTGACTGGATTCTTCACTAGAGACCATATAAAGTAGAGACTGGCCACTCGAGTAGGAGGCACTGATTGGTCCGTATGTAAGTGGATGCATAATGGCCGGTGTTGCTTTTATTTTGACGATCATAGTGTCATTAGACTCAATGTAATAGGTTAAAATTAAAATAACAGTCTGTTATGACTGATTTGGTCACGGAACAATGGTAACGTTATTACTTACATATATTTTTCCACTGTGTCAAAACAATACTGCAACCTACGTTTGACACTTGCGTTACGTTGTAAACACACTGATGCCACCACCACCTAGATGCTAGGTGGTGTCGCTAGAGTCCCTATACATGCGCACACTGAAACCATCGCCGCCATGATGCATCCAGTAGCCAGTCTCTACTTTATAGGGTCTCTATTCTTCACTAAATCGGCGCGCCCTCGGTGGACGGTTTGTGAATCTGCAAACTGACTCAAAAGTCGAGTCGAGTTATCATACTCTCTCTCTACACTGTGCTCTGCGGTATAGATCATAATCAACCTTATTCAAATCTTGTGCGACATTTTAATGATATTATAATGAAATTGCGTATAAAACTGGTATCTAAATTAAGGAAATATGACGGTATTCAATGGAGTCAATTCCCAGATCATAAACAACATCCAGTGAAGTAGGTACCCACTAATTGTACTGGAAAGTGTACTACACAGGATTTTTTCTATAGCATTACTGAATTTCATTTACTGTTGGTTTCTACCCTATAATGGTCCAACTAAATATACTTCCTGTTTAAATTTGATGAAAAAGTATCAAAATTTAACTAAGTTCCTCAATTAATTGATAGATTGATAGTTTATATGACCTGTAACATTTCAACGTGTTTACAATAATAATTATTGTTTAACCTTGATGATTTGTAATGCATTGGCATTGAAAATTTATAGGATGTCCTTTGAATAAAGGTATAAAAACTCTTAAATCGGTTTTATGCCACCACATTTGAATCTCATGCCGAAATAAAAACAAAAAAAAAATTAATTCTCTGGGTTTTTAATCTTATTTCAGTGAACAGGATAAACTTATTATATTATCTCTGATATTTCAGCTAATTGTAATTAAAGCAGAGAATTTGTGAATAATACTAGAAAATTGGTTTGATAGAAATTAGCGTATGCTTTGCTTACAAAAAAATACCAACCCAAAATTATAAGTCTAAGTCAACGATATATAACTTCTCTTTGAGAAATATCTGCAATCGATGAACATTCAGGAGTAACGATATAAAAAGTCATAAATATGTTAAAACTATCTATTCAAACTGGACTAATATTCTAGACCCCTCACTTCAAATTACGAGCAGTGTATATAAAGAAACACATCATGCATATGCCAACATATTATGACTGAAAAATGGTTAACTTACCAATTTATCACATACTTAACCAATACTAAACACATTCTCTGCAATTTCTCGCCTCTAATAATCTGACTAAAAACAATTAATCAGAGTTTACGAAATTTCATTCGGAGCAACTTGAAAGTATCATTTTCATTTTTTAAATTTATAAAAATAACAAAGACATACATAGTGATCTGAATGATCTGGGTCAATTTTCGTACACCCCTTTTAAAATTAAAATTACACAGCACTACAAACTCTAACCTTACTTATCTTCTTCTTATTAATATTAGGTACGATGGCCTCTTGCCTCAGAAGCATTTACAGTGTGTTCCGCGTAAGTAATAGTTAGTTTTAACGCTGTGTCTTCCCGACCGGTACCGGCCGGCATCGAAACAGCTGGTAGTGGCTGATGATTGGCTGCCGTCAAGAGCAAGGGAAACTATCTATCATAAGCAACTATACTACACTACAACGGACTTACCTAAAGAAATATTCGTATTACGTATTTTAGTGCTAACAAAATGTAGTAAAGTTTTTTTAAAAACTGTAAAAATTTGATTCGAACCTTCGACCTCACGCGTGAGAATGACAGCTATGCAAGCGCAATAGCGAATTGTTGTACGTTTGTACTTGCGTCTGACGTAAACTTACGTGCTCCTACGTACACTTAAAACATATCGTATCGAGCCGAGCAATGGCGATGGGACCACCGATTGCACCCGATTGTATCATTGAAGCTGTCAAAGATGCCACATATTCGCATAACCACCATCGATTTTTCTTATTTTTGGCCTATTTACAAAACTATGCTATATAAATGCGTTGGGTTAAGCGGTTACGTTTATAAAGTTCGTTGAAATATAGTTCAGTAGATACGTTACGTTTCAAACAGTGCTTTATCTCAATTTAAGCCATGTATCGTAAGATGGATTTACGTGCACTTCTGTGTTTACTCCATATAATATTTTATATAAATTGAGAATGACATTAAACAACAATTTAAAAGTTATGTTATAACTTTTAAATTGTTTAAATTTCCCGATTTCTGAGAGCTTCCCAATCTCTTATTCGTAGAAATGAGCCAAATTGATAAAAAGAATGAGGAACAATCTAAGCCAGTTACTAATATATGCAATAGATGACGCCATATGTACTCGGTTTAATTTCATTCTCATAGTTTAAATTTCCGGATTTCCGAGAGTTTCCCAATCCCTTATTCGTAGAAATGAGCCAAATTGATAAAAAGGATTACGGTAGTTGGTCATTAAATCGTGTAAAAGCGGAGCTGCGAAAAAGAAGTGCTAGAGTTCATTGAAAAAAAGCTGATTTGGTTGAAAGGTATATAATTACATTTATGAACTTGTTGAATTTTTTGTTTATAAATCCTCTTTTATTTTAGATTAATCAATCATGACAATATTCTAGTTAGTGCACTTGAAGTAGATCACTTTGGTACACAGCAACAAGTTTTCATTTTACATCCTAATTAACTTTGTTTATTCAAAGACATATTTTTTCGTATTGACATTGACGGACAAACAACCGAGTACAGCTGGTGCACTCTGGCGGATAAAATAAAAGAGAATGTTCACCATTCTCCAAGTCTGATGATAGTTTAAATTTGATGTCAACCAATTAATATTAATTTCATACTACCAGATTATTACTCCAATCAGAAAACACACCTTGTTTTATATAGCATATACCTTTCCATATTTTATGTAAAAATAGGTTTTTAAACACATCATTCTGTATTGTATTCAGAATATATCACAGATTTGAACCTAGTTTGAAAATCACATCTTCTTTTACGCTATTTGAACTATACATAGCCTCACATATCTTCTTCTTATCCTCGTTAATTACATTATACTCTTGACATAATGGTCAAAAGCACTAATAGGGCATTCGGAGTGTAGTGTATTCATACTACTAGGTTATTACCCTTATCAGAATATGAACCTTGTTTTATTATGGTATATATACCTTCCATATTTTACGTAGATAGGTTTTTAAAAACAGCATTAGGGAAGTTTTTCTAATCTTACATATTTATGAAAATTCGTTTTCTTTCTTATCTGGGTCTCTACCAAACAACTAATTTTGATATATAATTAATTACCATTGAGGGTCAAAATAAGTGATGCATTTTATATTTTCTTCATATTTAACTAAAAGGACTTGTTATCATCGTAGCTTTGAAAATTACATTTTCTTCTTCTGGGCTACTCTGATCAATATGAACTGAACATAAATCTCATATATCTTCTTCTTTCGGGTTCTAATTTACCGACATCAAAATCAAACTGTCATTATCACTACACACAAACCATAACCCCACATATCTTCTTCATCCTCTTGTTAATTTGGGTAGTATCCAGCTTCAAAAGCACTTATAAAATCATTTACTATAGCATTTTCCAGTGAATAACACTGATTGCAAATCATACTCGTGATGATGCATTCCATACCGTTAGCCTGAATATGCCTTCTTTCTATTCAGTCCAAATAATTATTCATCTTTATAATTTTGAAAATTACATCTTCTAGTATATTCTAATCTATATGAAGTCAATATAATCACACATATCTTCTCCTTTTTAAAGTTGATAACCTCTTGTGACAAGAGTCAAAAGCACCTTTTATGGTTCTCCAAGTCTGATGTAGTTTAAATTTGATGTTATCCTATTAGTATTCAATTTCATTCTACCAGATTATTACTTCAATCAAAAAACACAGCTTGTTTTGTATGTATTCAGAACATACCACAGATTTGAAGTACAGATTGGAAATTACGTCTTCTTCCTCTGCGTTACTCAGTTATATTTGAACTATACATAACCTCATAAATCTTCTTCTTATTCTCGTTAATTACAATGTCCTCTTGATACAATGGTCAGATGCACTTATAGGGCGTTCGGTTGTTAGTTTAGTTTTCACGTCTATCAATTACTACCAGATTACCATCCTTACCAGAAAATGCACCTTGTTTTCTTATGGCATATACCTTCCATATTTAAAGTAGATAGGTTTTTAAATACGGCATTCTGTGTTGCATCCAGAACTTGCACAGATCTGAAGTTAGTCAAGAAATTTAAAAATTTTAAATGTTTATGATAGTCCTGTTCTGATATACAATTAACATATATGGAGGCTGAAAATGGATGATACAATTTTGATAAATACGTCTTCTTCTTCTGCGCCAGTATGATCGATCTGGCCAGAATACAACATCGAAATAACTTCTTGTTAATTTCCATGATCATTTCCAGCAAGAGTCAAAAGCACTTATACGACTTTATGAATGTAACGACAATGACAGTTTAATTTTGATGTCGATCAATTAGAATCTAATCTAATATGCCAGAGGATTAATTTTATTAGAAAATTCACCTTCTTTGTTATGATATGTATCTTCCATATTTTATGTAAAGATAGGTTTTTAAATACATCTTTCTGTATTGGATCCACAGAATATACCACACAGATTTGAGGTTAGTGGAGAAGTTTTTCTAACCTATTTATGAATATTCTTCTTCTTACTTATCTGAGTATCTACCAAAGAAACTGATTTTGACATATAATTAACATCGATGGAGGGTCAAAATAGGTGATATATTTACTTTTCCTCGAAGCATGCTTTCCTTATACCCAATCAAAAGAATTTTTTATCGTCATAGCTTTGAAAATTGCGTTTTCTTCTTCTGGGCTACTCTGATCAATATGAATTTACATAAACTCATATATCTTCTTCCGGATTGTAATTGATCGACATTAAAGTTCAACTATTATTTTCACACTCGTAAAGTCGTAGTAGTACATTTGACTCGCGTGGCAAGTGGTCATCGAAATTAATCAGAAATGATGTGAGGTTATGTTCCGTTTACAACGATCAGACTAGCACAAGAAGACATAATTTTTTAAACTGTAATGGTAAGAAATACTTTTGGTCATATAGAAAATAAAAGAAAGCAAAAGTTTTAAAAAAAGGGAAAGAAATTTTTTTAATGAAAGTGATACTCAGGTAAATGAGATTAGATTCTAATTAAACATCAAAGTAATCTATCACTATCGTATACTTGAAAATAATAATAATAATAATACTTGAAAAGTCGTATAAGTGCATTTGGCTCTTGTGACAAGAGGTCATCCAAATGAACAAAACTAAGAAGATATGTGAGATTATTAGATTAGCAGCCCAGAAGAATAAGACGATTTTCAAAATTGTAATGATAAAAAGTTCTTTTGGACGATGCCAGTGCCGGAGCCAGGATTCGAACCCGGTGATTGCCACCTCGCGCCTTAACCCATTCGGCTATCGACCAGACAACATTGAATGATGTATTTAAAAATCAATTTTAACATAAAATATATGGATGGTATTTTCCATGAGAAACAAGGTGTATTTTCTTGTAAGAATAATGCTCTGGTAGATCAGATTAAATTCTAATTCGAGTTCTAATTAATTAAAATTCTAATTAAACTGTCTTTATCACTACATTCGTAAAGTCGTAGTAATGCATGATTCTCGCTGCAAGTGGTAATCGAAATTAACAAGAAGTTGTGTGAAGTTATTTTCTGTTCATATCAATCACGCTTAGACCAGCAAAGAAGAAGAATACGTAATTAACGGTAATGATAAGAAATTCTAGAAACTATACTAGAAGAAAAAATATAAAATGTGTCATCAATTTTTACTCTCCATATTATGCTAACTATATATCAGAATTACTTGTTTGATACAGATCTAGAGAAGAATAACATGCATAAAAACGTAGAGTTAGAAAAACTTCTTGACTAACATCAAATCTGTGTGATTTGAAATTAGTCAAGAAATCTAACTTTACATATTTATGAAATGTTTCTTCTTTACTTTTCTGGATCTGTACCAATAATTAATAATATACAAACTTAAGGATTGGTTTTAAATACATCATTCTATATTTTATCGAGAATACACCGCACACGTTTGAGTATCAAGTAAATCGTATCACAGAGTTGGAATATACTAGAGCAATAAAGTGGGCGTGTCAACTGGATCTAAGACACATTTGTTTGCCCAGTAATGAAATTGGCAAAAACATGAAACAACCGCATCGATAGCTTCCGATAAGAAATTCGGAAACTTCCGTTATTTTGCTCTTTATTGCAAGACAACAGCGACTGCGACAAGGACGTGCACAAATTACGCCATTTTTGTTGTTATATTTATTGGTTGGTTTTATATCTCAAAATAATATAAACGTTTTTGTATATTTCTGTTTAACAATAATTGAATGTTTAAATTTACTTCTGTAGTGGTTAGGTTTGCGTTTGTATATTATTATCGCTTTGACGTGAGGGAGTGTGAAGAGAGAGTTTCTAGAAAAAGAAATTACTCTAACATTGTTTTTTTGTCTGCAGAGTATTCAATGCTTACTTGAAAATCTAATTTAATTTATTTATCCCTATAAATTAATTGGCAAATAGAGGCGTCAGTAAATTATAACAAATAAAATAAAAACACTTTTTGGTAAACAAAATTTTCAATTATATAATTTATTCTATAATAAATTCACATGAAATGAATTCCTAATAACAGACTTCATTTTTGTTGCTAAAAACACTACCCACATGTCACTACTCAATTAGTTTCTGAATTATGAGTAACACTTCAGTTTTGGAATTAGCCAATGAATATACATCTTTGAAAACATTAAAGTAGAATTATATGTTAATGTACTAACGTACAATAATTGATTATAATACATAATGATTTCATTGAAAAATCAGTATAAAAAATAATGTTAAATATATAGTTGTAGGGGGGGCGAGCGTAGATGCGTCTTTACTATGTACATACTTCGATATGCGATGTAAAGCAACGTTAGGCGCGGTTAGTACTTGGATGGGCGACCGTTTCAAAGAAGACCGTGTCCTCGCCTCACATATCTTCCAGCGGCTTGTATATCAGTGTATGCGCGGAAGCTATGCAACCTTAGGCGACGGTTGTGTAGGTGATATACCATCCTTCGGAGGGGATGTAAAGCCGTCGGCCCCTTGTCTGTTAAATGTTAGGCAAGTAAAAGATCCCTACTCTTCTTAAGGGAAGAGGTTCGGCAAAATCCACACCACCATTGACCAGTTATTTTTATATACAATTATATTTGCAATATTGATACCCCTAATTTCACCCACTACTGAACAACTGGGCAAATAGTTCTGTCGTTGCCCCCCAGCTCCATATATTCAATTTCATGTGGTATACCAAACAATTCAAGCAGCGGTATATACAGATTTTCTCTATACTATTCCAACTCTCTGGTTTGTATTACCTTACATATTTATGTTTTCTTCTTCTTCTCTAAATGTACAGATCTGTACCAAATAATAAGTACTCTTGATATCTAATTAACCCATATGAATGGCCAACTATCATAGGTAAAAGCCATAAACGTGGAAGCAGAAGAATACTATTGAGTATAGAGAGAATACTATATTGAGTAAGAATAGAATATAGTACTACGAAACAGCGAAACATAAATATTTAAAGCACATTGATTCGCCGTTTCGCCACCTCATACTGTAATATATTATACAACTAACAAGACGGTTAGCTTAAAATTCGTCAGTTAATTAACTACTATTAAACAAATTCTCCGCTACTTTCCACCTATAATGGCCGATTAATGCAAGGTTAACTCGTAATCAAAGGATAACTGTCAAAGAAAACAATAGACACCCATTGTTTCGTTTGACATTTATCCTATAGTTAAATGTTAACCCTAAAAAAATTTAATGAAAAATGTTAACCACAACAAACCCAACCTCATATATCTTCTTCTTCTTCTCGTTATTTATGCTGTTTGCCCCAAGAGTCAAAAGTTATCTCTCTCGCTCTAATTTAAATCAATTACAATCTAAATTTCGTGCTACAAGTTTATTACCTTTGCGACAAAATTTTGTTTCCTATGGCATATACCTTAAATATTTTACGCAAAGATACGCTTAAAGATATTCTCTGTTGTATGCAAAATATAACAGACGGATTTACGGTTAGCCAACAAATTGTTTAACCCAATGACTTTAACCTTACATATTCATGAGTAAGTAAAAGAAGAAGAAGAAGAAGAAAACTGTATCTTCTCCTTCTCTAATTTACTACATCTATACCAAATAGAAAGTAATTTTATTATATGACTAACCTATATGGAATAAAAATAAGTGAATATATCCTGTATTTTCATTCTATACTCTCCTTCTATTGAAACAAAGGGATTTATTTTCTAGCTAAATAATTTTGAAAATTACTTCTTCTGCGTTGCTCTCTCCAATCAGAAAGTAATTTGGATATGTGTATATATAAAGTCAAAATGGGCAATGATATTAAAATACTTTTCCTATTTGAAGCACAGTATAAAAGAATTAGAATTTACAATTTTCATACAGTTTTAAATAATATTTGTACAATCAATATCTCCATGACTTAACAGTTAACATACAAAACTCCCGAAAGTAACAATCTGGTAATACTTGTTATTCTGAACCTTATGTGTCTTGTGCACAAGGATTAAAATGAACCGTCTCATATTCCAATTAAGTAAGTTTTATACGAAATATTTCAGGAATTTTATTCAAGTATAATGAATTTCTGTTCATTATGTAGTTACCATTATATGTAAGTTTCTACTTTAATAAAATTAGAGATTTCAGTTACATCCTTAACCAGTTACATTAGTAGTTTAAATTCTTACATTTGATTCAATTAATCATAGGTGTATGTCAGATCCTGACATTTTATTTATCAATCGAGAAAAAAGTTGAATGGAAGACACATTCTGACGTCATTTTGAAATTTTTATCTGTTATCGCATTAAGATGATTATGTTTTAATTGACAAAATGAACCAAACAAGACTACCTTCATTTACAATTCAAATTAACGCTGATAGGATTTTCCCTCTCTCCCAAAAGTGCGATTTATTTTCTTTTTAAAGATCGCAATCTTTATTAGTCTATGATTTTACTAACTTCATGCCTGCCGCTCGAATATAATATAATTTCCAACAGACATTTTTCTGAGACTTCTTACAACTTTTTAAAAACGCGTTAATAACCTTTTCAGATAGACTTTGACAATGAACTGATCCTCCGGTTTTATGTTTTGGCAGTCAAGGCAAACAACCATTCAGGTTTGTTTTGATATTCAATTCACTTTTCCCACTCTGTATAGCAAGAATAGGTAAGTTAGAATCCCATTGCCATAAATTTACGAATTTTAAAAGTTTAACATTTACGAATTTATTTTAGAATATAGTGTTTCATAAACGTTTATGTTAATAAGTAATAATTGAAAAAAATCTATAAATCTACAAAAATTAAAACAGCATTAAATTAAATTAATATTCCTTCCGATAAATGGACGATTAAAATATATCTTAATAACTCTTTTCGAGGAAAAAATGTTTATCTATGTACACTATATTATTCACCATATTTTGATCCCGCCTTTATTTCTGTTATTATTGGCGATAAGCAAAATGTTGTAGGGTCATATATAAAGGGTGTCTCTAAGTAATGGTACACAGAGCAATGGCAGATTCCTTACATAACAATATTACGGTTCAACCAAACTTACCTAGGTCCAAAAGTTGATATTAACAGACACAGGGTGTCAAAATAAAATTTTTGTTTTGATTTTTTAAATAATTTCTTTAAAAATTGAAATATTTTAACAAAATTTGATGATAGGGTCTTTTTGAGGCGAGGGATTCAAATCTACTCATAGTTTTCTTGTTATTTGTAGAGGGCGCCACCTACGGTAGTTTGCGTGCCGATACGTCATATATTTTTGGACAAAAATTTTATATATTTTTAAATTAAAAATCTTGTTTTCCTGTCTTTTTACGAAAAAAGGTATACCTTCTAAATGTCGGTACGGGTAACGAAGCAAGAAAATTTTAAAAGACGCAGAGCTCATCGTCGATATTTAGAAATTTATCCAAATAGGAGGCAGCTGGATTTTAAGTAATTTCATAATATTTATAGTAGACTGGGAGAAACTGGTCCCTTTCGTCCCAAACGAGATGTCGTGGAACGCCCAAAAAATTTTTACAGTGGAACAGAAGGAGAAAACCTTGGTCCGTGTTTCAGAAAACCCAGAAATACTAAGTACGATGCGCCACTGAAAGTCATCAATTTCAAAAATTTTCCCATAAAAAAAGCTATATCCATACCATTTTACGCCTGTTCAAAATCTGCTGGATGACGATCTTCCAGCCAGGTTACAGTTTGTTAGTTTCTGTCGTGCCCAGCAAAACAGAGATCCAATGTTTTTAAATAAAGTATTGTTACGGACGAAGCCACCTTTACACATAGAGGTGTATTTAACTTTAGAAACAAATAAGTGAAAATCCGCACTTAGTAGCCGATCGCCACTTTCAACATGAATTTAAGATAAACATTTGTTGTGGGATTTTTGATAATTATTTTTTTGGAGTTACCACATAATATAAATGGTGCACTATACTTAAATTTTCTACAAATTGAAGAAAAAATATATTTTTTATGCAAGATAGAGCTTCACCGCATTTTTTTCTGCCTGTGAGAAACTGCCTAAATACAAATTTTCCTGGTCGCTGGATAAGTCGTGGGAGCAATATGCCTTGGCCTGCGCGGAGTCCTGATTTTAATACGCAGAATTTTTGCGTATGGAGGTACATGAAATTTCTTGTGTATCAAGATGCAATAAATAATTGAGAAGAATTATTGTAGAGAATTAGAAATACAATCGAATTATTTCAAAACGAACACTTATTATTTAAAATACGACGGTCGTTTATAAATGCATCGCCAAATGTATAGAAGTAAACGGAAGTCACTTCGAACATTTGTTAACGAAGACGGATCTCCTTTTTTATTAATTACTATTATTTTTAATGAAATTAGTATATAAATAAAAACTGTTTTTCAAATTTTAAGTTTATTTATTTGAAAATCATTGTTCTTCGTACTTTTTTGCTAGTGTTGGAATGTAATAAATTTAAAAAATTTGAAAAAAGAAAATTTAATTTTATACTATTTGCTTCATTATCAATTATTCTGTAAATCAAGCAATAATAGATATTTCATTTAATTTAAATTGGTTGAATTAATAATTTAAAACCGAATATATCGAAAACGGTTACTCGTAGCGACATTTAAAAGGTATACCTTTTTCACACAGAAATGACAGAAAAACAGGAATTTTCAATTTAAAAAAATATAAAAAATTGTCCAAAAATTAAAGACGTATAAACGGCACGTAAACTACCGTAGATAGTGTCATCTGTAAATAATAGCAAAACTATGAATAGATTTGAATTACTCGCCTCAAAAAATCCCTAGTCACCAAATTTTGTTAAAATATGTCAATTTTAAAAAATTATTTAAAAAAAACAAAAATCTAACTTTGACACCCCGTAACTCTGTTTTTTTTAAATACATTTATTTAACGTCGGCCTATTTCCGCTACTGAGGCAACACCGACGCCTGTAGACGAGCTATCCCCAACCAGGAATTTTGCCGAACCTCTTCCCTTAAGAAGAGTAGGGATCTTTTACTTGCCTAACATTTAATAGACAAAGAACCGAGGGCTTTACATTCCCTCCGAGGGACGGTATATCCTCTAGCCGCTGGAAGATGTGAGGCAAGGAGGCGGTCTTCGTTGGGACGGTCACCCATCCATCCAACTACTAACCGCGCCTAACGTTACTTTACATCGCATATCGAAATATGTACATAGTAACTCTATATACAGGTTATTATATTAATGTTAGTATTTTACACTAATATAATTGTGCTCATCGGTTTTGATTGATCACTTAGGCAGATGTAATTTAATTTTGTTCTCAAAAATGGTCGATTTTACAAATTTTTTTCAAGATATAAAAAAGTTTCTAAATGAACCATAATGTATAGTTATGTTTTATTTTCATTGAAACAAATAGCAGGCAGAAATATATTAATAAAATTTCAAGAAGGGAGTTAATTACACCCCTTTGTGTACATGCTAGGCGGATGAAATGATTTCGTTAGATGACTTTTGTTGAGTAACCGAGATGTGCCAAATTTCGTCTTTTTCCGATTACGTTATTTTGAGAGAGAAATTAAAAACCGTTTTTGGCACACCCCTTTAAGGGGGTGTAGCTGGACAGGAAAGGGATATTATGAAAAAATTTATATGAAGAACCCGTCTTAATTTTCGACAGGGAATCTACAGTTAAATTTTTTGCACGTTATTACGGAACACCCCGTATATCAATGTCCTGGAGAGCGATGGAGTTGGTTTTCCCACCAAAGACAGGTCGCACCAATGATGAGACTAAGGCATTTAAATAAATATTTTTAGAAATCGAATCCTAAAATTAAAAGTAAGTACTTCAAATAAACTAATAGTAAAGAGCTAAATTTTTATGTTTTATCACTCTGTTATCTACGGGGGTCTTAGCGATCCATTGATAAGAGTTTTAGGCTTGCTAATTGTTTTATGCGATTTTAAGGTTAAGGCTTAAGATTTTCAAGTCTCGTTCATAAAAAAAATATTTTATAAATGCATATTGGTTTTGTTTAGTAACTTCAACTAAGGACAAGGTTTACCATGTATTCCTTATGTATACGCACATTATTGAGATCCGATTTCTAATATGTTAAACTGTTTTAAATGATTAACATATACATTTTGAAATAAAGATTTTCTCAACTATCACTAGAGATCGGACGGCGGTATCGATACATGATATTGTTCTTTTTATCACTTTTCAATAAAATATAGGTCAGATCCTACAACTTTTATATGAAACTTTTTTTAATTTTCAATAATAACAGAAATAAAGGGGAGCTCAATATATAGTGAACAACCCTGTACTTGTGTAAAACCAATTCTTAACTACATATATGCAAAAAGGAACAAAAAAGTATATTGTGCTATATTTTCACAAAATCCCTCTTTACATAGATTGTAAAAGTAAATGGTTTACGTCAGAAAAATACTTTTCATTCCATTGGTTCTTGCAAATGAACAAGACGAAAGACTTGCCAAAAGGCGAAAAATACAGGAAACATATATCACTGTCAACTGTTTGTTTTTACAAAAAAAAATCGTAAAAAACATAAAAATTATTGAGGTATAATAATAATAAGCAAAGTATAAAAAAAATACCACTATCTAATTCGTATAAAATTAGAAAAAAAAATTGTAATATTACCAGTGGTTTCCTAGTTCTTATATTAGTGTAAAAAAATATTTAGTGAATATTTAGTTTATGAAAAAAAATTGTTAAAATGTTATTTTATTTATTTTATGTGGAAGGTAAAATCCCATGTTTTCGAACTGTGTCAACAAATAATTCTCTATTTCTTGATACAAAAAAAAATACATTAAATCAAGATTTTACTCATTTTGTATTTTATTACAATTCGCTTATCCCAGAAACAAATAAATGATAACTAATCAATTTACGCCTCAAATAAGTTTTAAACAATAGAATATAAATTATAATAAATCTTATAGATGATTAACAAAATAATTATATTATTATTACTAGATATATTTTGTATTATTATTTAATAGACAATGATGGTTTTGCAGCTCAAATATACCTTCAAGTTGTGGGTCAGACATACAGGGACGTGAAAGGGGAATATCGACAGGCTAGCTGTCTATAGCGTTGGACGAAATGAGTAATTTTTCTTATTTGCTATTAATGCTAAAAACCTAAGCGAAACATCAGTCTATGGAAACATCACGGGAATGAGGAAGGTTAGCAGTACTAAATTAAGTGTAAATAGCATAATGGAACTCTTAACAATGTATATATTTTCAATTGGAAAATGAGTTCTATCAGCAGGATTTTGGTATGGCAATGGGGTCTCCATATCACCAATTTTAAGCAACATATTTATGGAGAAATTTGAGAACACACATGTTCAAAATTGCATAAACGGTTGTCTGGTAGAGATATGTTGACGACATGTTTGCAATTTGGCCTCATGGTGTTGACTTACTAGATAGTTTTTTAGAAAATATAAATAGTAAGGAACCGTCTATTAAATTCACATTAGAAGTAGAAAGTGGGAATGAACTACCGTTTTTAGATGTTTTAGTTAAAAGGGTAAATAACACAATTGAAACAAGCGTTTATAGAAAACTAACACATACTCATTTTAACACTTTAAGATCTATTTTAACAAAAACAAAACCGATAAACAGGGAGCAGAATTCAAAAAACTGTATTTACAATATCCCGTGTGAATGTGATAAATGTTATGTGGGTGAGTCATCCAGACCTTTCAGTGTGAGGTTGGATGAGAAGAATTACATTAGAAGGAATGAAATTCAGAAATCAAAGATTTGTGAACATGCTTGGGAAAACGGACATAGAATAAACTGGGACTCGGCAAAAATTTTAACAAAAGAAACAGATACCAAAAAAAGAAAAATTAAGGAATCAGCAATAATCTTATTAAATGAAGATAAGTGCGTATCGAATTGTTCTGTAGATATTTGTACAACCTGGCTACCAATGTTAAAAGAAGAACTTAACAAACTCAACATTATATAAAAGAAAATATCATCAGTTCTATGTTCTGTGTAAGTAGTAAGTATCTATGGAAATAACATAAACAGAATCTTAAAGCTGTGTATTTGACATACACAGCAAAATAAGAGTTCTTCAAAAAAAAAAGCTTTGAAAACGGAAAGAGCTTACTTTCCGAAACGTCAGCTAAATACATTATTTCTGTGTTTATTCCGATTTATATTATTTGCAAAACATAACCTCTGACTTTTCCTTTGGCGTAAACGTCACGGGCGCAGAGGTTCTTTCCCAATAATTCTATTATTTTGTAGATTCGGTAATTTCTTTTGAAGAGGATAATACTACATGTGGTAGAAAACCCAAATAATAGGAAAGAATATTCGAAGGATGCCACAAATAACTTTCAGACAATACATACTCATAGATAACTAAATTTTAACTCAAATCAGTTAATAAATGTTAAAAAGGGTGTTGTAAAATGTTTATACGAGAAAAAATTTATCAAAGAGGTTCTAGTACAAAATCAATACCCTGAAGCCTTTGTTGATAGAGTTTTCATAAATGTTGAAAATAAGGACAATCAGGTCCTGAACGTCATTATTAATTCCTTATGTATACGGATTGTCGGAGAAGCTACGCCGTATAGGTGACAAATTTGATGTTAGAACGGTATTTCAAACAGGGAACACTTTATTATACATAGTATTTTAACAAAAACAAAACCGATAAACAGGGAGCAGAATTCAAAAAACTGTATTTACAATATCCCGTGCGAATGTTATAAATGTTATGTGGGTGAGTCATCCAGATCTTTCAGTGTGAGGTTGGATGAGCACAAGAACTACATTAGAAAGAATGAAATTCAGAAATCAAAGATTTGTGAACATGCTTGGAAAAACGGACATAGAATAATTAAGAGGCAGATAACAAAAAAAGAAAAATTAAAGAATCAGCAATAGTCTTATTAAATGAAGATAAATGCGGATCGAATTGTTCTGTAGATATTTGTACAACCTGGCTACCAATGTTAAAAGAAGAACTTAACAAACTCAACATTATCTAAAAGAAAATATCATCAGTTCTGTGTAAGTAGTAAGTATCTATGGAAATAACATAAACAGAATCTTAAAGCTGTGTATTTGACATACACAGCAAATAAGAATTCTTCGAGAAAAAAAGCTTTGAAAACGGAAAGAGACTACTTTCCCAAACGTCAGCAAAATACATTATTTCTGTGTTTATTCCGATTTATATTATTTGTAAAACATAACCTCCGGTAGTATTTTACACTAATACTTGTGCTCATCGCTTTTGATTGATCACTTAGGCAGATGTAATTTAATTTTTTTCTCAAAAATAGACGATTTTACGAATTATTTTCAAGAGATAAAAAAAGTTTCTAAACTAATCAGAAGGCTTCGTTATTTTTTTTTTAGTTGAAAAAAAGATAGCAGGCAGCAAAATATATACAAAATTTCAAGAAGGGTACCTAATTTTTGGTGTGTTGCTGGACAGGAAAGGGTTATTTTGAAAAATTATATACGAAGAACCCGTCTTAATTGTCGACAGGGAATCTACGGTTAAATCTTTTGCCCTTGCCTTTTGATGATTGCCCTCTGAGTATAAGACATATTTTTTTTAGTTTTTTATACTTCCCTTTGTATTTTCTATATATTTTCTAGGATACTCTATACAATTATCACTTATAACTATTTATTGCTTCTATAACATAGTCCTTCCTCATGCTTATCCCGCTAAGATGCTTGCCTGAGATGCATTAAAATCATTTTTTTTTTACAAATCAGCCTTGCAAAAATTTCGATTGATTAAAACATAATCCTATTCGATTATGGCCGATCCGTTATACAGAAATAAAACAAAGTAAATTAAGCTTATAAAATTATAAAGCTTTATTAAAGTATCATGAAATTCCCTACCAGAAATAGCCTACTAAAATATTTACCAGTTTAGCTTTTGTTCTAAACTACAAAGACGGTGGTTAGGCGTTGACAAATTATTTATTACTATGTTCTTTATTTAAACCTTCTACAATCTATGAGATGGCATATTCATAAAAACGTGTCGTATTAATGGAAAAATCATCCAGACGAAAGTAACTTTATACTTTCCAGTGGCGTAACCATATACTGTACAGTTATTAGAGCTGTTGAGTTTTATATCCCTTTGACGTTTCGAAAACACAGCCTACTAGAAAATAAAACAAATTCGGGACAATGTCCTTGTCACAATTTTTTCATTTTGAACTTTCTAAGAGTTCAAATGCATTCAGCTGTTTATTGTTTGTAATATTCGTAATAAACCTTAATTTAATAACATTTATTCTACGATAATTATTAACAAAGGCATGCTGGGAAACAAAGCTTTCTTACTCTTCGTCATTAACATGGGCATATGTTCCTTGAATCTAGTTATAATTTGACTTTCCGTATCCAATATTAAAATTCTAATCTGTTTAACCCATTTCGTAAATTTCAGACCTAATTCAATTTCATTTTTTGAGTCACCTAAAAGTTGTAATTTATATTCCGATGGATTTTGTTTATTTTTTTTTACAGGTTTATTTGTATTACACTTCTCCTATTCCACCGCTCAACCAAAATACATACACGCAGACAATTTCACAACAACCATTACTTACGACATTGCCATCTGCCGCAACTGAGACTCGACCTCAGGAGTGGTACAGCGACTAGTTGTATTGCCTTGTGTGACAACCCCGTCTAGTCCATTGTTACCAACCCGGTAACGCATTAAAAACGCCACTAAACACCCATACTCTAACCAAGATTCGAACTCGGGACTCCTTCATCTCAAGCTTAATACGTAAGTAATTATTGAGCCCAGGACAGCATTTACCTATTACTGGGCCCCTAGGCAAAATTTTGGTGGAGACCCACTTATGGGCAAAGTATTTTACGGTTAAAAACTGGTAATACTATTATCTAAATTTAAAAATTGCCTATTTCTGGGTTTAATTGTCGAAAAATTTCCGAAATATAATATACGTTCAAACATACATACTTTGATGTAGAATTTTCCGTACACTCCGAATTTGCTACTGATTTTTTTTTTAATGCACCAGAACGCTGTAAAAAGCAAAAAAACTGTCAAAAAACGTAATTTTGAAACATTCAAACAGGCAAGTACGTTGGCAAGTTCGCATTTCGTAATTTAAATGAAAATATTGAAGTATAATAATTATAATTTGTACAAATTTCAATATAAATAAATAAGTTATCATTACGGTAGTGGGGGGCCTTTCATGGTGGGGCCCCTAGGCCGTGTCTAGTATGCCTATATGGTAAATACGGCCCTGATTGAGCCATTGAGTCACATGAAGAACTGTCATAGGTTCTAAACTTTTAAAAATCTTACTTAGACCCAGGTAGTCGGAGTTCGCATGGAATTGCTAAAAATTTTGTATTCTGCAAAAGAGAGAACTTTCATTAAGGATGAGCCAGGAGTAATAGATACCAGTTTAACTGACAAAATAATTAGAAAATGTAGATTTAAAGAAATTCCGAAAGTCCCCAACCAAACAGAAGAATACAAAATTTTTATCAATTCCATAGAAACTCCAATTCACCTACCACTGTTTTTTTCCTAATCTGGCTCTGGGAAATATTTTCATTAACGTATTAAATCCGTATAACGGCATTAAAATTAATTCTCTCTCTCTGAAAGACGTTAAAGTGAAAGCCTCTATATATCAGGAAAGCTTATACTTTGTGACGACAAAGAAAAATTAGTCGTCATGGGTAAAGTCTTATTCTTACGCCTACTACGCAAATTCCATTTTAATATGTATAAGCAGCAAAACGACAGAAAGTATTAAAAAAGATGTATCAAAGCTAATTTATGAAAGCTCCGCACAATGAGACAGTTAATAATGAACAAAGATTTATTTGAAAGGAATATTTACAAGCCCGACCACGTTTTCTGTATTTAATAAGTCGCTAATAATTTCTGTATTTAATATGCCTTTATTAATAAAGAAAAATCATATTGGCAACATGAGAATTTATCGGCCTGTGATATATACAGTTTGTCCCCGGATAGACTCATGAACAGATGAAATAATTTTGAGGTAAAATTTCATTTTCTGGGGTTCATCCTAAATTACATTTCTCTTGAGGCGAAGAATGTGTAGATAGAAAAGGAGGACTTACTGAATAAATTAGGTCAATATCATTTTAGTTTGAAAATAAATTTAATCCTGATATTTTGTACGAGGTGAATTATTTGCATTTTGTTATTTCTTGCGTAATTTATCATTATGCATAACTTTTGTTAATATCTTCAACATTAGTTTTACACTTTGGACGATTTTTCTTAGTAACATTTTGTCGTATCTCCTACAGGAAAGTACTTTACTAGTGAGAAAATTAACTTTCTTGCAAATCTCTAAAGCGTATTTGATTTTTCGAAAATAAAATTATGACATGAATTAGTCTGTATTCCAACAGGGCTGAACAAAAAAAATAAAATTTCAAGAAACACACTATCTAGGAATTATTTAATCAAAACCTCCACACTGATAAGAAATTGGTTAGTTATTTATATTTATATCGATGTTCTTCGATCTAAACATGCTAAATGAAAAGAATCATTATTGACAAACACAAACTAATAAGGAACGTCCTGTACTTTTCACGGAAACCAATAGAGTACCATATATCTATCTTTTTTTGTTTCCTTTGGACCCATTTATGTGATATTATCGATATTCACAATATTCACATTTAATAATAATAATAATAATAAATACATTTATTCGAAAAGAAATTGTATAAATTCGACAATAACTGCCCCTCTTCCATTTGCCTAACTACAACTATAAACTAAAATAATTATTTACATGTATATGACGTGCTAAAGTCCGACAGACGCATGTGCGACGCCCCCTTTGCAGTCTTTGATAAACAATCAAAAATATCCCAAGGCAACTTGAAAAATCTTAGGGGGCACCACGGAATTATTGACGCTGAGCTAGCAGCAATTGATGTTCTATATATGTTGAAAATTTTTTACATTTTGTAACTTTTATTTCATTTGCAAGTTTATTCCATAAATGGGTAGCTAAATAAGTCTTATGTGGGACTATGACAAAATTGGTTACATTCCGGGTATCATGTACATGACTATGTGCAATTAATTTAGATCTTAGATAAGTCAACTCGTTCGTTTTAATGATTTTCCGTATGAGACAGTACATTGATATAATCTACTGTTCTCCATATTATTTAAAATTTTATGCTCACTTAGATAGAGTGAAATATGATTACGGAATGGAATATTATAAATGTACCTCATACAAGAATTTTGAACTTTTTGTATAGCATGTTTCATTAAAAAAGGCAGTGTGTTACCATAAACCACGCCTCCATATCAAGCAGAGATAATATTAGTGTTACAAAATATCCGCTTACATTTTTGTGGTATATTATGTTTTAAATGATATAATTTTTTCAAACGACAATAAGACAACTTCATTTTATTTTTAACATGAGTTTCAAACTTCAGGAATGAATCAAGAGTGACGCCCAAATTTTTTGATTCATTGACCACCGGAATTGTTTCATTATTTATTTTGAAAGAGAAATTCATTGATTCAATTTTTTTATTCATTGAAATTATTCCTATTAACAGCATTTGTGATTTAGATGCGTTCAACTTTAGATTATGATCACATGCATATTTATATATGTCAGTCAAGTCTTGATTAACCTTGATTTGTGTAGAATTATGGTATATTAGCTCAAATGAACAATAAATTTGCGAATCGTCTGCATATTGATGGAGTGTGGCGGAAGTATTGGAAAATCCATAATAATGTAATTTTGATAACAGCAATGAATGATCAAGCGTGTCAAAGGCTTTTGAGAAATTCAACAGTACCAAACAAGGAATCAAGTGCACCTTCCATTATCTATTTCTCTGATAACATCGTCAACTATATGCATTAATGCTGTAGTAGTGATATGATTTTTTTTAAAGCCGGACTGACAAGTGGACAATAATTCATTTTTTTGAAGATATTGATAAATTTGGTCATGGATATGTCTCTCAATTATCTTTGATATCGCGCAGAGTAAACTAATTGGCTTTAAATCGTTGAAATTTGTAGGATTATTTTTTTTAGCTATAGGTTTTACTATGGCTTGCTTCCATAGTGTGGGATATGTCCCGTGCAGAGGAGAATAATTTATGATGCAAAACAGCATAAAAAGTTTAATATCATAAATTGAAAGACCATCTACTCCCTTGGCTTGAGTTTTTATAGAGTTTATTATTTCAGCCACATTGTATTCTTCAATTGGTTTAGAAGTAAGAGGCTCATTTATGTGTGTATGGATATTATTTTTGCAAAAATTTAAATTAACTTCATTTACTGTAGATTGAGTATTTACTTCAGAGATAAAAGAATCATTTATTAAATCAGGGTTTTGCAAATATGATGATAAATCTTCCTCAGTTGGTTTAGTTAAATTTAATTTCTTAGCAGTTGACCAAAAAGTGTTCGAGTCTTTTTTATTAGATTAAAGTAATATAATCGCGTAACTCCTTATAATAATTATAAGTTACCACTGTTTTATTTTTTAGATATCTTTCACGAGCTTTATCTCTGTGCTTCATTATGATTTTTATAGTATCTGTAATCCATGGAGTAAATGGTCGTTCAGTAATTTTTTGCAAACAATTGGTGCATAAGTATCTAATAGATGAAGTAAAATAGTGTTAAAACGAAAAACTTTTCCATTTATATCCTCAGATTCGTAAATGTAGCTCCAGTCAATATTTGAACACTTATATAAAAAGACCTTAAAAAATAACAATTCAAATTATAAATTTAATTCAAATTTTTTATAGGCCAACGACGTCATTTATACCACAATTTGACTGAATGGAGACCGGATTTGCTGATAGTTTAATGGCAAATAAGATTCTGTTTACTTTAAGGAGCTACTGTTCAAGATATATCAATAATTAAAAACTTTCCTATTGATGTTAGAATGTTCTCTGTAACATCTAGTTCGGTCATGATATTTTCTAATTTTTTAGCAACAATTAAGCAACTCCGGTTTACAATACAGGCGAATGGGTCCCATTACATTGCCACAAGATCAAAAGCGACCGAAAAAATTAAATTAGTTTATAGCAATAACCTTTTAAGCGGAAAAATAAATTATTTATCATTATTGGAAAAATCTCAATTTTGGATATGTCAAATCCCTCGTCAAATCCATTATCGAGACAAAGGATTTAACATAGAATTCGTCAGCATCCACAGATTATTTTGTGAGTTATTGCGTTTTCGTTTTACATTTTAGTAATTTTGCAGTTTGAAGCGATATTTGGCAATATACATAAAGCAAAATGTACTTCATTTTGCTTTATGTTATGACATTTGTATATAACTGAAGATATTAAACTTCATTTTACATAAACAACTCTAATTTGTTAATAGCAATTAACAAAAATACATAAATCTTGCGCCAAACTCCGTATTCTTATGCACCAAAATGAAGCAGCACAGAGCTTAATGTAAATTACTACATTGCTATACTCATAATTTTTAAAACTACTAATCATTTCGATTTACATGTAAATCAGCTTCCGAGCGATTTATTTTTAAATGAATTTAATAACTCTCTTTAATTATTCAAGTTAATTTTGTCAAATCTGAACTGGCGCTATATAAAATAAATCTCCGAGGCCTAAAATTTTTACTAATGTAAGTTAATGTCAGATGATTATTTAGGCATAAAAATGCACCCTACGGAAAATTAAATAAATATGCATTTTACCTCACAATCGTATGTAGTATATAGTTTAGAATTAAAAGGCGGTTCGAATTTATGAAAGGACTATCTAGCTTTATTTAAAACGATCGAAAATTGTTCAAAGGATGACACATTCGTGTATGGTGTGGCCGATTGTGTCCGCTCGCGAGTAAAAATTGGTGGGGCACGCCACTGGGGCTAGACTAGACAAAATCGACCATATGTGACCGAGATCAGATCAGATGTTTGCGTTTTATTACCATGGGAAGGAGCCGTGTAGCTTTGAGATGGTTTTCGGTTCCTGGTTATATCGGAAGTGAGATAACTCCTGAGGGACTGAAACTATAATCGTGAATGGCGTCTACCGTCAAGTATGGGGGAGTGGCATTTGTCCGTATTTCTTATGCACTTGGTTTTGCTTCACTTTCATTTCATGTCGCTGTAGCACTTCACACGCGCATTCAGCACTATCACACACAACGGTTTTTCGATGTATCGGCATAGGGGACATTTTTTCGACGTACTTTGTGATAGTCTCTGACGGGCCGCTTCAAGGTACGGAGGCCCACTAACCACAAGTCCGAAGCTTCTCATTCAGAATAAAAGCCAAGCAACGCTCAAAATACAAGTTTTATTTCAGTACTCCCATAGCACAGCTTTTTGAGTATTTTTGACCTGCCTAAGTTGCACACAGCATTGCCTGAACAATTTTTAATGTTAATTATAGACATAAACAAACAGAAATATCTATCTATACATAGATTCGCGCTATATGTTACTTAAACGCTGAGCTGCACAACTTCACCGACTCACACTAAGTTTTTCTCCAACGGGCCAAACTGGACGTATTTTCTGTATTCCCAATATTTTTAACACAAGATTTTGTAAAAGGGATTATTCTTGTTAAATATCCGCGAAAATGAAATAAATGTCAAACGCGTGGAAAATTTTTCTGTCTGTTGATTTTATTTTATTAACATTTAGCCCAAATAACACAAGAGTAAATAACAATAGGGTTGCAGTTAATGACTTTCAAACACTTAGAAGCCTTATGTATGCGCAAAGCATGCGGAAATTACATATTCAGGGTCCATTTCTATAGCTCAGAGGGAAAACTGCTCACTTGTTCTAGTGTCCACCATATCGAATAATTCATATGAACTTTAAGTAAATTTAAACACACCCAACCGAATTGTGTTTAGCAAAAATTACACTACATAAGAAAAAATAGACTAGATAAAAAAAATAATAACTGACAAATAGTCGGCCTTTATACAAAAAAATAAATAAAACTATTTAAAAATGACAGCTTTTCAGTCAAACCGCGAAAATTACGAGAGTTGAGCGGCGAATGCATTTGAAAATACGACATATGAAAATATTTCTGATGTCCTTTAACCGACATTCTTTTTCTCAATTCGACACGTACATTCTTTTTGAAATTTGTTCATCGATGGAAGTTAAAGCGGGTGAAAATGAAAACTAAATGTTCGTTTACATATTTCAAAACAATTTTTATTCCTAGCGCCTTCGCCAATTTTCAAATATTACGGCAAAGTAATTTCATAATCCAGACTAATACAGCAGCATATTGTTTCCAAACAGTTGTGTTGTAGTTCCCAAGTTAAGAAGTAGTTTTATTATAAGTAACGGTTTTACTCACAATATTCTCGTAAGATGCGGAATAGTTTTATTAATTAGTTGTAAGAATATTCTTAGAACGGTATTTCAAATGAGAAACATTCTGAGATCTGTTTTGACAAAAACAAAGCCATTGTACAGGGGCGAGCGTATTTACGTCTTTCCTATGTACATATTTCGATATGCGATGTAAACCAACGTTAGGCGCGGTTAGTACCTACATAGGTAACCGTTTCAAATGTTATGGTACATTTCACGCATTAACAATATAGTCAAGGTCAAAAGTACTATAATTTTCAAAATAAATCGATCTTCAAGGTCACCTAATCAAAACCCAATAAAAGGGTCCTTCAGACACTCAAAATAGTCAAAAACCACAAATTTTCAAAAATATCGATAATTCACAATTAACATAAATTTATCAATAAAATCATTCAAACATCCAAATTAACCAATTTATAGCAAAAACCTTACAAACGACTGCAATAAAAAATTCCGCCCCCTCATTATCTCGATTCTCATCAATATCACTCTCCAAACCCCTCGTCAGAGTATTTTAATTCACTCCCGAAAATTTTCTATAAATCATTTTCCACCGTCAAATCAACTTCCAATTCAATCTTCTATTTATACATCAAAACACACTTTATTTACATTTCCAACAAGCCATCATCACATTCATCAAAACTTTCTTCCAATATACCAATATAAACGCTTATCATTCACATGTTCCATACGCGTTGCCAGCAACTCGTGGCTATCTTCACTTCAGTCATCAAAATTTACTTCTATTTCATTTCAACGCCGCCGGCGACGGAATATTCTCAATATGATATTAATATGGATTAAATTACGACTTTCAACATTACTTTACGGGACCAATTCAATTTTAACACATTATTCAGACAGTTATAGTTTATATTTCTAAAACTAACTCGGATTCAACTTTAATTTATATATCAAAAAATCCTATTTTTTATTGACGTTTTTCAGTCCTAAATTCAAATTTTTCAATATCGAGCCCCATAGACTGGCCGAGGACCTATCCAGCTCTATCCAGACTTCGGCAAGCCAAGTCCACATAGTACCGTATAAATAGAGAAGCATGACGAGCTCAGAGCAAGTCAGTTCCAGTGTCTTATCCAAGTTATATATGTTCGCGAGTTATTAGTTATAAGAAGTATAGTAGTGTATGCATTCGGTTTGTAAAACTTGAGTAATTTAGTATCACATTATGAACAATTAATGGTACCAATATCGATCCCAATATTTAAAAAACCGCTGCCCAAGGAATCACTACTTTCGCATCCAGGTTTTGTATCCAAGTGTTATACACACTAAATTCTAATGTAATATTTTACTCCCTTTAATAATAGGGTGGGGGTGGCAATGGGGGTGGTAGAGAGGTGGCTAACGACAAAAATTTTTTTGAGACGTTTCGTTCTTGTACACGCACCAAATCACTTTTTTTTTACTCCCATTCACAATAGTGTTGGGGGTGATAGGGGGATGTAAAAAAAAATTTTGGACCTTGACTTTTCGTACATGCCCTAAATTGCAATTTTATAGCTTTGCTATTTGCTTTGCCTATTTTACCCCATTTACCCACCGAACACCCCAACGGAAGTTTCAAGTCATATCATAAACGGTCCCAGAGTTAACGTGCGCACAAAAAAAGTTACAGACAGACCGAACAGACAGGAAATTTTTTTCGCTCAAGTTTAAAATCTCGTTTCATGACATTTTAAGCCTATTTCAACAAAAAAAAAATATATTTCGTGCAAGCTCCCGGACTAGACACACTGTATTTTCTTTAAGCTGCATTCATTAAGCTTAGATTTATTATTTATGATAGTGGAATTACTGAAGAAATATACTTACAACAAATTAAATAACATCTAGATAGGACTAATCTGAAAAATAAAAAACTAGGATCACAACTAATTTTAAGACATTTATACAAGTTTTTTTAACATTAACACCATTAGATCGATACATTGTCATACCTATAGTGATGTTGTATGTTCAAATTACACACACAATTATTACCAAAACCCAGAAATAATTCCCAACAAGATATACTCTTTTTTGTCAGATAGGGGAAAGTGGAAAAAAAATGTCCCACCATTCTGAAATTATTGTTTATCTTTGATTAACTCTGTAAAAAATTTATTTTACAAAATCCAGAAACCAGTTTATGGGATGCATCACGTCAACGTGGAAAAGGTTGCTCCAAAAGTTAAAAGACTTGAAAAGAATGACTGCAGGCCCTATTGTCAGCAAATACTCCAAAAATTGGATGCAAACCCTGATTTTGTGAAATATATATTGACAGATGAATTATCGTTTTCCACAGCAGGGGTTTTCAATAGGTAAAATAGACGGTGGGAAAAGAAAAATCAGCGACAAAGAAAAATTGTTGATATTAAAAAAATCGGTAGGAAGTCAGTTAAAGTTTGGTGTGGTATTCTTAACGGTAAAACTGGAGGGCCATTTTTTTTCAATTGTACTCTAACACGGGAAACATATTTACAAATAATTCTGGCAGAAGTAGCAGAGCTTTTAGAGGAACACTTTTCTGATTAGGAAGACAATGAAATAATTCGACAGCCACCACACACAGTTGGATATTAGGGAGCATTTCAATGGCCAATTTGACATTTGGATTGGTGATGGCGCACCAATTCCATGGCCACCAAATAGCCCCGATTTAACACCTTTGGATGCATTTTTGTGCGCGTTTTTAAAGGACAAAGTTAATTATAATTTAATTAAATTAAAATTAGGGGAATAATTAACGACTTAAACCAGAACAATAACAGCTGTGTTTCAAACTGTCTAAATAATTTAAGAAACAGATATGAGCTTTGTGTTTTAAATAATGGAGGCCATTTTGAACAATTTTTATAATACCTGAACCCAATACTGACGCAGTTGTAAAATTTTTGTTGTTATTTTATGTTATAATATATGTTTATATGCACGGGATTATGTTCGATGTCTCAAAAAATATTATAGCTAGACCTATCAACCCTTATATATTTGAAATCAAAGAAGATCTAACAGATCATATAAAAATATAGAGGGTTCTCCATTTAAAAAACAATATTCATTGTTATATCACGTAACCCATGCAAGCGATTCTTTTTAAATTTCATTTAAAAAATGTATGTTTTATTTTATATTTTACTTAAGCCTATTTGACTGAATCTTCATATTTTCAGCAAAATAATATCTAGTTACTCTATATCCAGTTCTTTAAGCCTCACCCTGTATATTTAAAGGTACACGTCAAATCATAAAAGTCTTAAATTACACTTCTTCCCCCGTATATAACATTTTAACACTAACACTATAATGAAAATGTAAATATTTATACAATAGGTGTTTATGGCAATCAAGGTATTTAACTAAAACATGTAACACATGTTTTTTGTTAAAAAAACTAGGCATCATTCATTCATTGAACAAAGTATGCACGCATCAGGTATTTTTTACATTAACAAACGTGCTCTAGATATTTCAAAACATAATGTGTGCTTTATAGTTAAGTAGTGCCCATGATGGATGGCATCTCGCCATTCTTTCGCACTTTACACGAAGTACTCTATAACATATTTTCTCAAGAACTACACACGTGATAAATACAAGATTCATATAACCCTCCCAGTTTTTCACATCGAACTGACCCACAGAAACATTAGCACATAATTTATATTAAATGAGAAATTAGAAGATGTATTTACTGAAGAACAAGTCTAATTGAAAGTTATCAGCTTCCGTCTACAGGTCTGTGAATGGGTTTCCGGGGGCGTAAAACACGTGCTACCCCACGTGTCCTTCATAAGGGGGTGGAAAAACCTCCCTCCATGTGCGTCACTCTCCGCTTGCTACCTATTGATTGTAGTTGCGTACCGTCGATGGCCCTTGACAGGGGTGGTTCATCAAGGTCATCACGCTGAAGGTACGGTAAATTATTTACAAGACGCACTGTACCCAGTATTTAGTGTACAGGGTGCTCTGGAGGGTAGATTCTACGGAAAAACGTCTGTCTCATTATTTCTGCAGAATGGTCAACTTACCATTTCAACGGTTAACGAAGGAGTTCGAGAGTTACCTATTGCATAACCCAGTTTTTAATCATGAATTCAAATTTCCAAAAGCCCAATAATATACACTAATAACAAGGAGAAATTTTGTACTGTTTCCAAATGTGTACCAATACCCCAAGTTGAAAATTTACTAGAACTAATAGTTGAAAACTTGTCAAAAAATATACTAATCTCATGAAACTTAATAGTCAGGGTTCAAAGGGCAGAAAAATGTCCACTGAAAAGGAAGTGAAATAACATCAAAGAACCCTCCGGTGAAACTCGTTGGAATCGATATATGTTATTCCTCTTGTGCTTCTGATCAAAAATCCTCATGGCCACAAGGCAGGAAAATGTACAGTTTTCCAGATAGGGGGGGAAGTCGATTTTTCGGGATTTTTTCACTAATAGTATGGAGCCATGATCCTTTCAATGTGGTTTCGCTTGTGTTCTACGGAGGTTTTTCTGGTCGCTGATTTCAAATCCGATGTCAAAAGTAGCATTTGGCAGTTGACAGCTGTCAGTGGCACTGTCAACTCGCTTTATTTTCCGGAAAAGATTTTTTGGGTCGCTAATTTCAAATCGGATGTCCAAGGTGGCATTTGACAGCTGCCAGTAGCAGTGTTAGCTGTATTATCTGGAAAAGATTTATCACAGTGTTCCCGGATCACGCTAAAAGTAGATGCAAACAATCCAATTAATATGTTGTATTTGAGCTCTTTCATAGTATATTACTCAACACGCTAGTACGAGGTGAAATTATTTTTGTTGATTGCTGATCGAATTAGCACGTGATATTACATTTAACGGATTCACCAATGCTGGTCAGTGAAGAAGTTTATTTAGTGCTAAATGTTAAGTAAAGTAAAGTTAAGTAAAAAAGCTAAACGTTAAGCTTTTGTAGAAGTGAATCCTACTGCCTGTACTAGTAAAATTGGCCATGAGTTACAAATTAGTCATGAGTCAGCAAGAAAGATTCTCAAGAAATATGGTTACCGCTCGTTTAAATATCAAGTGCACCAGCATTTGTACGAAGATGATGGTAACCGATGATTAGCTTATTGTGACTGGTTACTTCAAAATGATGCCACTAACCTGAATTATCTTTCTTTCATATTATTTTCTGAATGGAAAATTCAATAAACAAAACAATAGATATTGGGAGCAGGAAAATTAAGATTTAATGAGGCAAAGTATTTTTCAGGAAAGATTTGGAGTGAATGTGTGGGCTGAGGTGATTGGAACAAGATTTATTGGACCTATTTTCCCTCAAGGATCTTTGGCAGGGGAGAGATATTTAGAATGTCTACAAAATGATATTGAAGAAATGTTGATGAGCTTACCACTTGCAGTTTCAGAACCAACGTATTTTCAAGAAGATGAGGCTACGCCTCATAATGGCGCTCGAGTTATGGCCTATTTAGGAAGTCGGTATAATAATAATACCTTTATTTATCCAACTAGAATATCTACATATATGCATATGCGAAACTTAAAACCATTTTAATAGTAATATGTCTTTAACTTTTTTAATAAACTTGTTTAACTGCACTGCTTAATCCTATCTGGTAACTTATTGTACAATATAGTCCCGATATAATATGGATTTGCTTTATATTGTAAATTGAGACCATGTCTTGTATTATTTTCGTGATATATATTTTGGAAATTAAAACTCCTCATGTTGTTCTTTACAAACTTTAAGGATTCTAGAATGCATATGCATGGAAAAGTAAGAATTTTCTCATTTATGAAAACAGGCTTACAGGTTTCCCTACATTTTAGCCCATACATGCACCTTATTGCCCTTTTTGCAGAATAAGAATTCTATTTGTTTCAGATGCATTTCCCCAACAAATTATTCCATAACGTATCACCGATTCAAAACTTGAATAGTAGAAGGCTTTAGTTACATGTGAACTTGTGATCTGGTTTAGTATCTTTAAAGCAAAACATTGCTTAGCAATTTTGCCACATATATACGATACATGGTCTCTCCAGTTTAATGACAAATTGCTATATAGATTTACCATTTACTTTGATTAAAACACTACTTGTATAATTTGAAGCTTGAGGGTGAAATTATAAAGAAAAGGTTTTGTCCTGATTTATATTTAAATTAACTGAAGAAAAATATTCAAGCAATGAGTTCAGATTAACTGTGAGAAGTTGAGTAACATTTTCTAGATTTCTATCACTAGCTAACAATGTCATATCATCTGCAAATTCGCAATGCAAAATATCTAAGAAAGCACTTACGTCATTACAATTTATTAAAAATAGGAGAGGCCCGAGGGCGCAGCCTTGTGGAACTCCAATTTCTATTGGCAGTTCTATAGAATTGTCGCAGAGGAAATGGACAAATTGCTTTCTATTGCATAAATAGTTTTTTAACAGTTTGTGACAAATATCTCGTAGACCATAAGCCTCTAATTTTTGCAATAGTATTTCATGATCAACACAGTCAAACGCCTTCGTTAAATCAACAAACACTGCCATGACTGTTATTTTTGTCCAGCTGTTTATAAATAAAATCTAAAATACTACAGAGAGCGGATATTGTTGATCTTTTTTCTCTAAAGCCATGTTGACTATTTGATAAAATATTGTTTTCTTTCAAAAATGATTGTGTGATTTTTTTGAGCAGAATTTTTTCAATAATTTTCGAAAACACTGAGAGAAGAGAAATTGGGCGATAATTAACTATTGCTTTTGGATTACCTTTTTTATAGAGACAAATTACTTTTGATATTTTTAAGATGTTGGGGAAACCGCCCTCATTAAAACATAATTTTATAATATGACATAATTAATGGCTTAGCTATATATTTGGCTATTTTTTTTATTAATGTTGTTGAATAATTGTCAGCTCCTGATGACGTTGAGTTTTTTAGATTGTTTATAACATTAATGACTTCAGCTTCAGCCACAGGTTCGAGAAAAATTCTTTGCTCTATGTGTGTTTTTAAAGGTAAATTTACAGTTGTTTTAGAATTTTTTAACAGTAATGGGCGAGTGCTTGCAACAAATGAGCCTGTACTCACCAGATCTAAGCATTTTAGACTTTATTGTGTGGGGTTATGTTTTTTTATACACCTATTCAAACACTTGAAATTTTACAAAATCGTATTCGCTAAGTTTTTGTAAGTATAACTTCTGACAAAAAAAAATAAAAAAAAAATTTCTGCTATGTCGCGAAATGTTATAGGAAACACCCTTGGTCAATGGTGTTTCGTATAACATTTCGCTCCGTCGAGCCAGAAAATGTCAATGTTGATCTTTTAATATGTTTTTTATTGTTAAAATATATCATTTCGGACAAAGCACTTGTTATTTGCAGCGATGTTTTTGTTGACAAACTGAATATTTTGAATCTAGTGTTTTCAATTCGAGATTTTAATTATTGTTCATCAAAGAACTTGTGTGTATTTGGGTTAATATCAAAGCAATTTTCGATTTGAGGTTATCAATGGATCTGTCGTGAAAATTAGTATATAACTACTGGGTGTCTAAAACATGTTGCCATTTGAAAAAGTTGACTTAAACACAAATTAGTAATTTCGAAAATTTTGGTTGGTCGCAGGTACTAAACCAATTCGAAAAATTTCAAGTTTACGTACATTTTTATCTTATCGTTTTGTTCCATATATTTGGCTGATTCGAGTGCATTCGCTGCGCTCTAGATGCAAAATAAAAATAGCCCTAACAAATCAAGTAGTCTCAGAAAAGTTTTTAAAACTGTGTAATCTTACTTAAAATCTTTCCGAAATTCAAAAAATGTTAAAATATACAGGGCATTCTATTTAAAATTTCAAAGTTGAAGTCATTTCCAGGGAAACCGGAAGTGGAAAATGGCAAATAACGAAAAATTGGCTATTTTTGGTATACAGGGTGTCCAGTTAGTGTTCTCTCGAAAGATTGTGCAAAAATGGCTAACTTGATAAAAAAACTTTTTTAACAAAACTGTCAATGTTTCATCTTTACTACAACGTAAAATTATTTTCAATTATACAATGGGTGACAAAAACCACAAGAAAGTATAATTTTTTAAAATCGTACACCCTGTATTTTTTTGGCGTCCATTAAGCCTCCTAGGGTCCTGTATTATACCCTAAAATATTTCGCCAATCGGGTGCCGCGTTGCCATGTTAAGGTTTTTTCCTGTTTTTTTTTTTGGCAATTTACAAACATTATTTTGACTGCCATATTTTCGCGATTTATTAATTATTTTTTCTAAAAATGTAGGAGGTTATTTTGATAATGATGTATTTACTGAAAAAGATTTTTGATACAAATTATTATTATACCGCGAGTCCAAATGTTTGTTTACATTTCTTGATATTTAATTAATATTTTTCGCATTTTTTTTTTAAATGGAATGCCTATATATTTTTTACATGGATGAATAAAACATACAATTCCCCACATTTGGATATTATACACTTTATTTTCATTTCAAACTGTTTTTGAGGTATGATTATTTCAAATAGTTTTTGCGTAAATTATGGTGCTCTATATTTTAGCATTAAAATCTAATACGACTTTGGTCTTTTGTTTGACATTTTTTCCATTTTTTTAAATGGAATATCTATAACCTTTTTATATGAATGAATAACGCAAACAATTTCTCATATTTTGATATCATACACTTTCTTTTAATAATCATGACCGGTTTCTGAGAAATAAACTTTTTTCACGATGTTAAAACTAGCCTAACAATTACTCAAAGTGTCCACCATTTTAATTCACGCAACACTGTAGTCTCTTGATAAATGAACGCCTTACTTTGTATAACATATCAACGTTTCTATGATTGAAACGACGAATCTTTTCCATCATATCTTCTCGAGTCGTTGGTTCTATTTTATAAACGTCTGACTTCACAAATCCCCAAAGTAAAAAATCCATTAAAGTCAGGTCTGGTGATCTAGGCGGCCATGCAGTAGGACCTAATATAATTTAATAAAGTAATAAATTAGATGTAATTTAACAGTTTATTAAAATATCAGACCTCCTCTTTGTATCCACCTTTCAGGAAACTGGTTACTAACGGCCTGACGAACATTTCTACTAAAATGTGGTGGTGCACCATTAAATTCTAACCACATATTATTTGTAATATACTCAGGAATATGCTCGATCATTTGTGAAAACGCATTGTACATAAAATCCAAGAAAACTGCTTGCTCCATTCACATTTCCCTCTAAAAAGTGAGGACCAATAACATAATCATGTACAATTTCTCCCCAAACCTTTAAACTCCACTTGTGCTGGTAATGATTTTTTGTACAACATTCATTGCGCAATGAAACGTGAACAACATAAATTTGAAAAATTCTTCATTTCCTCCAATTCGGCTTTGAGCCCACTGGCAAAAATGTAATGTACGATTGAAATCCACATCCAAAAGCTCTTGATGCAGCTGTACTCGATAGGGGTGAAACTTGTTTTTGCGATGACATAAGGAAATATTGGATTTACTGACCTCTAAAGCCCTACTTAACTCCCGAACACTTGCCGCTAAAGTTATTGCCAGCTCATTTTCTTTACTTAATAAATTTCGTCGTCTCGCCTTCTTTTCATATGCAACACTTCCAGTACGTTCAAAACGTTCTTTCACATTTTCAAGAGACCTCATATCAGGACACCTTCTACCAGGATATTTTTGACGATACACTCTTTATACCAATAAACAATTTCCATTACATTCACCAATAACATACACCGTGAATATCAAATCTTGTTGACGATAATTATAATTCATATTTTTAAATATTACTTAACAATATTAATTCAACTTAATCACTATAATCTTCAACACCTTACAGAAATGTTATGAAGTGAAAAACAGATGCAAAACAAAATACCAAAATCTAATATCTTAATGTTAAAATAAAGAGCATCTTAATTTACGCAAAAATAATTTGGAATAATCGTGTCTCAAAAACAGTTTGAAATAAAAATAAAGTGTATGATAAAATGTACAGAATTGTATGCTTTATTTACCCATGTAAAAAAATATAGGTATTCCATTTGAAAAAATTGAGAAAAATATTAATTAAATATCAAGACATGTAAACAAACATTTTGGACTCCCGGTATAATAATAATTTATTTCAAAATGTTTCTCAGTAAATATATCATTATCAAATAACGTCCTACATTTTTAGAAAAAACAATGAATAAACCGCGGAGATATGGCAGTTAAAAGAATGTTTATAAATTGCCGAAAAAAGACAGGAAAAAACCATAACTTGACAATGCGGCACCGATTGGTGAAATATTTTAGGGTGTAATACAGGACCCTTGGAGGCTTAATTGGTGCCAAAATAATACAGGGTATTTCATTTAAAAAAAATATACTTTCTTGTGTAACTCGATTTTGTGACACCTTGTATAATTGAAAGTAATTTTACGTTCTAGTAAAGATGAAACATTGAAAGTGTTGTTAAGAAAGTGTTTTTATAAAGTTTAAAATGTTTGTTTTTGCACAATCTTCCGAGGGAATACCAACTGGACACCTTGTATGTTACCTCTGTCAACTTATATCTTGAAAACTCTGGGAACAATGGCTTGTGTAATGATTCCGTTCACAGCCGGTATTAACTAATCATTAAAATGAAACATATGGGAATGGCAATTCAGTATTATTCGTAAAATTAATTGGTTAGAAAGTGTTGGCCAGATTAAGTCCAAAATTTAATTTTCACTCACTCGCTTACGCCATGTTCTGCAAGAAAAAAATTCAGTGCGAGGTACAAAGGGCTTGTCAAGCTGACTCGAAGTCCTCCAGTTTGTCGAAGCCTCGTGCCCTTAGCAAACTACCCTTGCAGTGGTAAATCAACTGTTCACACTCATTTACGTAATTTTCTGCAAGAAAAATTATAACGATAACATATAACTAAGCTAACTCGAAAAACACACGCCTGCCTTGCCATGTAGTCACAAAATCCGCAAATGTTTTTCAAAACAAAAAGACAAAGAATTATTTATGAGCAAACTGAAATGTTGGTGCCAGCAATTGCCTTGCCTTGTAAATCTGTGTCTGTAAATAGGCCGCTCGCTCTGTAAAACAACTGAAAGGATAAGTCAATATTTTTTATCTGGTCGATAGCCGAGTGGGTTAAGGCGCGAGGTGGCAATCGCGATTAATCACACGGACACCGCACCACCGGGTTCGAATCCTGGCACCGGCACTGTCGGAGGATATGGTTGTATGTCCGCGTTTTTTCAATGTGTAACCGCCTTCCGCACAAGCCCTGGCTTCTTTAATTGGGGGTTGTCTAATTTCTGTGGTGTTTATTTATTTATTATTATCTAATAAGATGTACTATATTATATCTTTTATCAATTAATCTCAATGTTCATTTTAAGTAAATGGAGTCTAAAATATTGTCTGAAAGTTATTGGTGGCATTCGACGAATATTCTTTCCTTTTATTTGGGTTTTCTACCACATGTATTGTCCTCTATAAAAACAAATCACCGAATAAATAATATAAATCGGAATAAACACAAATATAATGTATTTTGCTGACGTTTCGGAAAGTAGTCTCTTTCCGTTTTCAAAGTTTTTTTTCGAAGAACACTTATTTGCTGTGTATGTCAAATACACAGCTTTAAGATTCTGTTTATGTTATTTCCATAGATACTTAACTACTTACACAGAACTGATGTTATTTTATTTTAAATAATGTTGAGTTTGTTAAGTTCTTCTTTTAACATTGGTAGCCAGGTTGTACAAATATCTACAGAACAATTCGATACGCATTTATCTTCATTTAATAATGTTATTGCTAATTCTTTAATTTTTCTTTTTTATCTGCCTCTTTTGTTAAAATTTTTGCCGAGTCCCAGTTTATTCTATGTCCGTTTTCCCAAGCATGTTCACAAATCTTCATGAAATTCAGAAATCAAAAAAATTCGATAATAATTTTAACAAAAGAGGCAGATAACAAAAAAGAAAAGTTAAAGAATCAGCAATAATATTATTAAATGAAGATAAATGAGTATCGAATTGTTCTGTAGATATTTTTACAACCTGGCTACCAATGTTAAAAGAAGAACTTAATAAACTCAACATTATCTAAAAGTAAATATTTATGGAAATAATATAAACAGAATCTTAAAGCTGTGTATTTGACATACACAGCAAATAAGTGTTCTTCGAAAAAAAGCTTTGAAAACGGAAAGAGACTACTTTCCGAAACATCGGCAAAATACATTATTTCTGTGTTTATTCCGATTTATAGTATTTATTCGGTGTTTTGTTTTTGAGGGCAATACATGTGGTAGAAAACCCAAATAAAAGGGAAGAATGGAGTTGTTCAAAGGCCGTGGCCAGACAAGCATGGGTGAACTGCCCCTTCTTGGATTTGGTTCATATTTGGGAGGTAAGTTACAAAAAAAAATAGAGAAAATAAATAAAATCGATTTTCTCAAAATTGGCTAAACCGATGGCTGAAATATTCTAAAGGTTCAGGTACAGTCTAGACACATTAGTCGGAAATTAAATAGATGTTTCATTATTATAGATCAAACAGTACTAGCGTTACAATAATTAACAGAAGCGCTTTCAATTTTAAAATGCGTATTACTAAACATGTTTATCGAAACAAAAAGAAATAAAAAAAACAATGAAATTTGGACAGGTCCATATTCAGTAACTTAAGTACGCACTCTAATTTAAACTATTACTTAAAACTGTAATTCACAACATACCTAGTTTAACAAGTCATATTAAGCGAGCTTTCAAGTTTCTTTAAGTTGTTGTTTAAAAAAAATCTCTCATTACTGAAAATGCATCTACCACAAGAGAAAGTAAAAAATAATCACTGTTAGTCTAAGATCTGGCAGCTGATTCCTGCAGATATCTGTTTTTTTAACGAAACTTAATTCAAATGAATGATTAATGGCAATGTAATGTATTACTGCCAGGTAGAATATCAAAAATTAGCTGTAATTTACCTTTAATTAATTTATTCTAATGAATTCCAACTACATGTTTTTAAGAGAATTAAATGTCATTTGATAGAAAATGATGCGAAGAATGGAAAAACCGCAACTTTTAGGTTGCCAGGTGTAAACAAGTATGTTATTGTTAATTACTTAACGCTCATAGTGTTTTTCGAGAAAATTTTATACTAAATAAAGTTTAATTGTTCCTGTACACGATAGTATATTCCAAGTCAGGACTTCCCGACACTCAAAAACGCAACAAAAACTTTACGACATAATTATTATCGCCAAGGACAACACATAGAGTGATGGTATTTTAATGAGGTTGTAAAGATTTTGTTGCGTTTTTTATGTACCAGGAACTGCTAATCTCAACTATACATGGTTGCCTGTAAAAAAATGGTCGAAAGTAGTGGTTGCCATGATTTCAATTAATTACTCTCGCTATAGATGAGTGTGAACGGTAACGGATTACAATGGTCCCTGTATTGAATTACAGCCATTGAAAAGGAATTGAAATTAATGAAAAGCGATTATTCAGATAATAGAATCACATTTCTAGATTTTAATTAATGAAAAAAAATCATTTTATCTATTAAAATACTTAAAGCATGCTTGTTTTATAACATTCCAAAACGATACTCACTAAATAAATAAAAAACTTCTTGTATAATTGGTAATGTACAATAAAATTTTTATTTAATCGATAAACAATAATAATTCAAATACCAAAAATGTCTTTCTTTTCTCTTGATGAAACACAACTATTTCATCAAACCGTGGTCTCAGAATAGATAAAAGGACTTCGATATTCTCGGAACATTTAATAGTCGATTTTTTCAACAGAACATGATTTCTTCCTTACTGCAACAGCTCGAAACTGCAGTCTGCAAGTGGTGTGTGACGACCGGCATGAGAGCTCCTTTAAGTAGGATCAGTATTTCGGCTGGTGCTTGTTGCAATCGAAGCATTAAGCTTTTTGATGGTAATATGCAATTATTACACTTAACATTATTATTCTCTTGAAGTGGTGGATCAGTTCAATTACTTAGGCAACGTTGTTAATGACAAAGCAAACATGGACAGCGAGATTCGCAATAGAATTAACGCTGCATCTAGGGCACTCTGGGGACTTAGAGAGAGAGTATTTGACAACCACGACCTTGCTTTGTCAACGAAAATGGCTGTTTACTGAGCAGTTGTCATTCCAACACTGCTATATGGATGTGAAAGCTGGGTCACATACCGTCGTCATGTGAAAGCATTTCAGCAAAGACACAGAAGTATGATGAAAATCCGTTGGTTCCATCACATATCAAACGTGGAAGTACTCAGGAGAGCAAACAGCCTTCCAATTGAGGTGCTTATTTCAAGAGCACGCCTAAGATGGGCAGGTCACGTTCATCGTATGCATGATAACCGCCTTCCTAAATGTACACTTTATGGTGAATTGCTAAGCGGTAGAAGAAGGCGTGGCGGTCAACGAAAGAGGTTCAAAGACGTTCTCCATGAAAATCTAAAATCCTGCGGTATTCCAAACGAGCAATGGGAACAACTTGCAGCGGACAGAGCCGAATGGCGAGGGGTTGTGGCCAGCTATCAAGGAAATGCTGCTGCAAGAAGGCCGAATCCAAGACCTAACCAGGTCTATGTTTGTCCTGACTGCAGTCGACATGTGCTCTCCCGAATTGGCCTCTATAGCCATAGTCGTGTGCACCGTAGATGAATGGGAATTACAATAGACTACACCTTTTACTTGTTTTTTTATTACATACAATCTATCGACTGTAACATTTTTTTATACTCGGACTCGAGTAAAGGCTAATAAATAACACTTAACGCGTCAGGCTTGTAACTTGTAATTCAGCGCTCGGCGGGGCACATAGCCCGGAGAGTAGCTGTTGGTTGCAGTCTGGTTACGTTCTTTATAGTAAAATAAGGATTTCATAGAGGAGTTTGCGACTAAAAATATTATGTTTTAATATTCCGTCCTCTAAAAGCACATTTGAACAATAACATGCCTGTTTACACCTGGCAACCTAGAGGTTGCGGATAATAAAGATAAGTGTGGCTAATTTTTGCTAGGCTACCCGGCAGTAATATATTACAGTGCCATTAATCATTCATTTGAATTAAGTTTCGCTAAAAAAATAAGAGTAATGTTAATTTATTTATAAAGGAAACTTTGGAATTAAAAAAACAGCGTTTTGTTTAAATAATTTTTCTTTTCATTATTATCAAAGAATATACATGAAAGTCCAGGATTTTAGACCAAATTAATATATCTACAATCAAACCCACCTGCAGGATTAAAAATCGAATTTTCAAATTTATAATTTGTTATAAGGCTTTTAAGCAAATATTTCAATTTAAAATATGGCACAATATTTTGGTTTAGCAAGAGGATGAATTAGCTAATATTTTTTAGTTTTTATTTTTTTTTTTTGACAAGTTAACAGAAACTACTTTTACTGATGAAATTTTATCAGAAATTTAATTGAGGCAGCCCATATTTTTGATTTTTTGATATGACAAATACAACCTGACATTCAACAAAAAGTGAGAAAAAAACGTGGTTCAAAAAATAAATTGTTTAAAAAAAGATCTTCGCCCTTTACTCAAGTTACTGTGTATGTTATACCTGTATCTTAGTGTAATAAAGACGTTTATTATTATTATTATTATTATTATGTTCCGTAGGGCCAGCATTAGACAAAATATTTTTCGACAACTTCTACTTACCAGAATTTATTCATTTCGTTAATAAAATTCACCATTCCAGACAATTTCATATACGGCAAAATTTTTGATAGATTGGCTCCATTGTTAAACAACACGAATGTTACTAATAACAAATTAACAAAAAAATAGATAGAATCATAAACCTCGCAAGCATTAAACTCTCCGTGTTTGTATGTTCCTCAAAATGATGGAGATTAGAAACTTTTAACATCACATCACAATATCAGGTAAAAAATATATTGACTTGCCCTCACCGTTTTGTAGAACAGGGGCAAAGTACTCAATAAAAAAGTAAGAATGGGCAGTAAATAAATAATTGTAAATCAGTGGCGGTCCTAAGGGGGGGACCCATGGGCACATGACCTTTGTAAATCTATCGATTACGAATTATTAATATCTCTCTACCCTACATTTACTTTCAACAGATCACAATGACCAGTAGTGCTGTATTGGTCCTGTCGGGGACAGGACAATAAATCAGAAACACACTACTTTGCCGACATTTCGGTTATTTGGCATTCTTCTTCAGAGCTTAATAGTTATAATTATATATTATACATATTTTTGTTAGACAGTACTTTCTTTTCGGATAGTGTCCTACTGTCCTTAAAAGATTCATTATGAACACCTAAATGTACTTCTTTTTCGTGACATACAAAAAATTCGAAATTTAAATTTTCATTTACTTTTTGAAAAGCTGGAGTTCGAACTTAAATGAACTGAATGAATTTTAAAGGGGTGAATTTGAGAAGATAAGTTTCATGAAATCAAGTTTTGTTCATGTGAGGCTTTTAAGGACTACATTGGTCTGGTATTGAATGAAGACGAACTGTTCGGCGAAGTTGGTCTAATGCAAGCCAATGTTGCAGAAGATAAAATTGCCGACTGGAATTCCGAAAATATTTGCACTATTCGTAGAATGCCACAAATAACTTTCAGACAATATTTAGATAACAGGTATGGGCCTAATATACAGCAATGTTTCAGATTTAATGTTATAAGAAACTAGCCAAATCAGAAAATAGCATAACCTTTTTGTGTAAATGTCGAGAACATGACATAATTCCGAGGTTTTTACGGCTAAAAGTACCTTTCCAAAATGCGAAAACCAGAAAAATTTTCGACAAGGCAAGCAAGTCCATGGTTAGGGAAAGAATTCAATATCATAGGTACCAAAAAGAACGAGTTATTGGCGACATTACTTACACGGAGAATGAACTAAGCTGGAACATTATAGAACAGGATTATCAGTTTATAATCCGAAATGTCAGGTTGAGTTACGAAAAATATTTTAATCTGCAAAAAGGTACGCATTTACATAAATTTAGAAACTTACTAAGGGAAAAACAGATTAGGCAATTACAAAATATAAATAATAATCCTTTAATTGACAGGACTGTCATTAATATGTCAAAAAGACTTTTGTCCATTTCAGACAGGCTTGTCCTAACAAAAGGTTTAAATTTTGCAATAAACCCGAAAACTGTTCCAAAATTTGATATAGTAGCGGCAATAGAAAAAACGGCTCAAAATTTACCAACAGATAATGGTAATGAATATCGCATACGGGCAAAAATTGCTTTAGAGAAGCAATACAAAATTAAAGATAATTTAACTCCAGAAGAAAAGTTATCGATACATTCTTTAAAACGCGATGAAAGTATAAAAAAAATTTGCCAGCAGATAAAGGTAATGCCACAGTCATTATAGATAAATATATATATAACACAAAAATCATGACTCTTGTAAATGAGGGACCCTACTCAAAACTAAACAAAGATCCAACAAAGTCAATAGAGAGCAAAATTTACAGAACTTTGTTTAAATACAAACATGAATTTAATGATTTTGAACGAAGGAAACTTACACCACATCATAAGTAAGCCTCCTCATTTTTATGGCTTACCAAAGACACATAAACAAAATATTCCTTTAAGACCAATTGTTAGTTCTATTGTCATTGTCACCATGTCATAATTTGACAAAATTTTTACTTAAAATTATTGATCCATTATCTGGAAATACCGATTCATATATTAAAAATAGTAAACATTTTATAGAAAAAAATTATGAAAACGATATTCATGAATCACACCTGATGGTTAGTTTTGATGTAGTTAGTCTTTTTACCAATGTTCCGGTAGATGAAACCTTAAAAATAGTTAAAGACAAGTTGCTAAATGATAATAATTTGGAAACTAGAACTAAATCAAGTGTAAATAGCATAATGGAACTCTTAACACTGTGTATAAAAATAACCTATTTTCAATTGGACAATGAGTTTTTATCAGCAGGATTTTGGTATGGCTATGGGATCTGCATTATTACCAATTTTAAGCAACATATTTATGGAGAACTTTGAGAACACACATGTTCAAAATTGTATAAACAAACCGGTTGTCTGGTGGAGATATGTTGACGACATCTTTGCAATTTGGCCTCATGGTGTCGATTTACTAGATAGTTTTTTGGAAAATATAAATAGTAAGGAACCGTCTATTAAATTCACATTAGAAGTATAAAGTAGGAATGAACTACCGTTTTTAGATGTTTTAATTAGAAGGGTAAATAATACAATTGAAACAAGCGTTTGTAGAAAACCAACACATACTAATAGATATCTAAATTTTAACTCAAATCAGTCAATAAATGTTAAAAGGGGTGTTGTAAAATGTTTATACGATAGGGCCAAAATAATTTCATCTAATAATGAAATATTAAATAACGAGAAAAAATTTATCAAAGAGGTTCTAGTACAAAATCAATATCCTGAAGCCTTTGTTGATAGAATTTTCATAAATGTTGAAAATAGAGACAATCAGGTACGACAAAAACCTGAACGTCATTATACAGCAATAATTCCTTATGTATACGGACTATCGGAAAAGCTACGCCGTATAGGTGACAAATTTGATGTTAGGACGGTATTTCAAATGGGGAATACTTTAAGATCTATTTTAACAAAAACAAAACCGATAAACAGGGAGCAGAATTCAAAAAACTGTATTTACAATATCCCGTGCGAATGTGATAAATGTTATGTGGGTGAGTCATCCAGACCTTTCAGTGTGAGGTTGAATGAGCACAAGAATTACATTAGAAAGAATGAAATTCAGAAGTCAAAGATTTGTGAACATGCTTGGGAAAACGGACATAGAATAAACTGGGACTCGGCAAAAATTTTAACAAAAGAAACAGATACCAAAAAAAGAAAAATTAAGGAATCAGCAATAATCTTATTAAATGAAGATAAGTGCGTATCGAATTGTTCTGTAGATATTTGTACAACCTGGCTACCAATGTTAAAAGAAGAACTTAACAAACTCAACATTTTCTAAAAGAAAATATCATCAGTTCTATGATCTATGGAAATAACATAAACAGAATCTTAAAGCTGGGTATTTGATATACACAGCAAAATAAGAGTTCTTCCAAAAAAAAGCTTTGAAAACGGAAAGAGATTACTTTCCGAAACGTCAGCTAAATACATTATTTCTGTGTTTATTCCGATTTATATTATTTGCAAAACATAACCTCTGACTTTTCCTTTGGCGTAAACGTCACGGGCGCAGAGGCTTTTTTCCAATAATTCTATTATTTTGTAGATTCGGTGATTTGTTTTGAAGAGGATAATAATAAATGTGGTAGAAAACCCAAATAATAGGAAAGAATATTTGCACTATTGTACTGAAGATCGCTGGCTTGAAAATTTGGAGATTTTATGGGAGTTTATTTTTTGTTTTCATGAGACAAATGCGTAGATTAAGCAACTGTTCTGCAATATTAATAACTACTGGAGTTCAGAAAAATTGTAAATGGAGATATTCACACTAAAAGCTGTGATGCAAGTTCGCACGAACATCAATGAGAGTTGCAGCAAAATGTTCCGGTTTCCAAAAGCCAGACCGCAAATTTTGAAAGCAATCCTAAGTTCCCAAAAGTGCAACTGGTACTAACGTCATGATTCAAGTGCTGTAGTTGCAGGCATGTCGAGGGCAAATTGAAGAGCATATTTGCTATTTTGTTATATTTTGTATCAGAATATAGACTACTTGGGCTTTTTACCTGATACAAATATATTTCATATTTTATATTTTTAAGCCTTGAGCTCACGAGAACTTTTAATTTAAGGCCTGCGGCGCATTTTTAAGCCCTACGATCCCAACTTTCATAAAAGCTACTTTCATCACTGTACTTCTTTTTATGAAAAAAATATGGTCACCATAGTTATAATACAACATCTGTAGGCATAACAATTTCTCGATGGGCCATTCCCCATGTGGAAATTCTGGGACCGCCACTGTTGTAGATAATAGTAATTATTAATATCCCTTTCATGTCGCTGTAATTCGCAGATCTGTAAAATAGAAGACATGTTATTTGTTATTACATTATCTGCAAATTATAGCGTAAATGTAACTATTAGTCGACGAGAAACTAAAATTAAAAACAAGTCGTTATCGATTAATAATTTCTAAACACTCCACAATTAATCAAGGTATATTACTTTAATTCCAAAATTATTATTTTATGAAAAAAAATCTGTGTATCATTTTTTCCTCGATTTTTTCTTTGTTACCACGACTTTCCCATTCTGGGAATTTACCTCAACAGTTATTATTAGTAAACCCATCCACATCTGACAATAAAATATTAAAATGAAAGAAATCAAATACAATATTCTATCCGTTACACGTGGTCATTTTTGTATAAATATATAAAGACCTTATATAGTAGCTAGTGCAATTCAACCTATTTTATAAATTTAATTTTTACCCATGACAAATAATGAATCAATTCCACCTATTCCGGAGGAAGATGCTAAAATGCCACGAGCAGAGAAATTAATGCAATTTCAGTGTACATATTAAAGTTTTCATTAAATAAACGCACAAGTTTTATTGCTGAGAATCGCGCACTTTCCTAAACTTTGGGCAATAAACCGTCCAAAACAATAATACTAAAGATAGTTAAAAACTCTTGAAGCAACAAAATGGCACATACTATTGACAACAAAGACAGCTGTTTGATATGGGAAGCTTTTTTCTCGCCTACTAGAAAAATTTCATCAAAACAAAACTGTAAGAAGTTATGACATGAAAGGGAGATGTATGCAAACCGTGTTTCTAACCTTGTTTAGATGGAGAATTTGTTCGTGCAAGGCATGGCTATCTATGTGTAAAATTTGGAACCCTTTATGCGATATAGGTTACTTATTTTACTATAGCGCGTGTTGTTAAGAAATATAATAATAGAATCTACCACACTACCATTTAGGCAAATATTTGAAAGTTTCACTTGTAACATCCCTAGTGCTTGAATTATTTCCGGAAACCTTTTCGACGTTTGAATTTTCTTTAAAAAATCGTGAGCGGGAAAAAAATTCCGATTTTTAATTCTAGAGCGAGGGAGATTCCGTAAGAACATTTTGGACCAAAATTACTTGACAAAAAAAAATTTACAAATGTTTGTAAAACCTCGTAGGCTGGTGGTGGACAGGAAAATACTGAAATAATGGTAGCTCAGTGTGTTAAAGCGACTGGCTAGCAAACTGAGTTGCCTAGCGAAGTGGGTTCGATTCCCGCAAGGCGAAACAACTTTTCATTAAAAAAATTGCCCCAAGAGTGGTTCGGAGTCCACATTAAACTGTAGGGCCTCGTCTCTCTTTACCTAGTACAAGATCCTTGAGATCTTCCAGGGGCTTACTTCGGTAACTTGAGAGGCGGTTAAGAAAACATTTTTAAGAAGTGGGCAAACTAATTCCAACAAGTACGAAAAGATCCAAGGCAACTATCTAACTAAAATCGAAGGAGTAACTTCTGTCATAGAACTGGCTGCAATTTTAGAGGGTGAAGAAAACAAACTCGAAAGATTATATAGGTTGTGAAGGTGATAAAAATTGTTGATTATTTTAAATACTTATATACTAGTTTATATAAAATTTAATCTACTTATTTCTGTTACTTTTTGTTATTATATTATAAAAAACTTTAGTTATTCATTTGCGTTTATTTACTTTCCCCACGTTCTATGCTCTGTTTGCTGAATAGAAATAGCTAAACCACTCCCCAAAAAAGTGCGCCATATGTAAATAGAATTATTATATTGGTTGATTTTTTAAATCCCATAATAGAACCAACCATTTTATGTTTTTCACGTTGTTTAGTTTTTGACGTTTGTCAAAAGTTACTGTTAAATTATTCGTGTCCTTTATTTGCAGTTATTCCCATTCATCTAATAAAACAATATTACTTCCACGTCCAGTGGAAGAATAGGAACACAAAAAAAATATGTTTTTTTTTTGTTGTTGAAATAGGTTCAAAATGTAATGAAACGTCGAGATTTTAAATTTGAGCGAAAACAAACTTTTTTGTGTGCACGTTTACTCTGAAACCGTTTATGGTATTGACTTGAAATTTGGTACACTTATGTATTATAACGAGATCTGGAACTAGATTATATTTTGATCTAATTCTGTTCAAGGGTTCGGAGGTAAATGGGGTAAATAAACAAAGCAAGCACGTAGCAAGGACTCAAATTTTTTTTATATTATTATTATTTTATGTGGTTTCCTCAGAGTAAAACAAAATATTTAATAGTAAATAAAATATGGTAAAAATATAGATTATGTGCATTTTTCGTACTAGGATTCAGGGGAACGCTAGTACGAGGTAAGCGATAATGAGAGTGAAGTAAAATTCAAACAAGTTTAGTATACTTATTTTTTATATTCCCTAAGTTCTAGTCGCGTAAAAATAATATAGCGAATTAATATTAGTCATAATAATTTATTTTGTATACAATCTTTATAATACCATAAAGGGAAACAGAGATGAAATAATATTTTCTGTGATTTAAAGTGGTGACAAATTATATATCGTATAAGAAATCCCATAGAGATAATGACTTTGAAGATTTTAAGCGCATTGAAGCATTGGTAAAAACAAAATTTCAGATGCATATGAATCATACACGCGTAATGTAGAAGTAAACGTAACGGATGATCCTAAACAATTTTGGTCCTATATACACAATAAGAAAGGCGAAACGAGGATACCGGGTAAAATGCATTGTAACTGCATAATATATGACAATCCTCAAAACATTGTCGGAGGATTCGGTAGCTATTTTAACAGTGTATATTCAAAACCGTCCAACGAACTATTACCCTTCAACAATATAGCCAATTATCCGTGCATTAATCTTCTACAGCTTTCTGAACTCGATATATCTGAAGCCATTAAAAAATTGAAAAATAAAATGACTTCTGGCCATAACCAGATTCCTAGCTTCGTAGTAAAGGACTGTTCTAATGTATTTATTACTCCGCTGTTAATTTTATTTAATCTCTCACTTCGAACATCTACATTTACATGAGATTTAATATGGATTCATTACAAAGCAGAAGAATTATGTCAAGCTTAATGTATATCTACAAAATTATTAATAATACAATAGACTGCCCAGAACTCCTCTCCCAAATAAATTTTAGAATTCCACGTTTAGGCTCGCGTCAAACTTCCACCTTTGGACTACCATCAAAACGAACAAATATTCTTGGTAAATCGCCTATTTATGCTATGATGGAAATGTATAACTCTCTTGGCAACCATTGTGACATGTTTAGTCTTTCCTCAGAGAATTATTCAAGAGGCGTAAAACTATCCATTAGAAATAGGCCGTAACTCTGTATTTTGTATTTTACAATTTGTACTTTGTATTTTGTATCTCGTATTTTGTACTTTGTATTTTTTTATTTTTATTGTATATTTTGCATTTTCTATTTATATTTTGTAATTTGTATCTTCGTAAAATTGTCCTGTAACTGGAGTATTCTGTTTGGCAATAAATTATTTATTATTATTATTATAAATGGTTCCTTACTCAGCGTGAAAGAAATATCCCTGTTCGTGGAGAAATAATTAAACAAAAATCACTAAGTTTATTTGCGAATTTAAAAGCAACAACACTGTAAAATTTAATGCAAGCGATGGATGGCTGCAACGTTCTAAAACCCGATAGGCAATACAATTTTTAAGAATTTATGGTGAAAAATTGTCATCTCAACCAGAACTTGTCGGCCCCTTCAAAGAAAAATTGATCAAATTAATTGACAAACTTGGGCTGAATGAAAATCAGAGGATAAAACCCTCACGAGAAAACTGCTTCTGGTATGAAGACAGCAAAACAACGATTGGCGTTTCTGTGTTGTGCAAATTCGATGGGCTTGAATAAACTAAAACCACTGGTGATTGGCAAAGCGAAAAATTCACGATGTTTTAAAAATATCAGGAAACGCTTATCTATAGGAATACAAAAACACGTGGATGACTGCAGATATTTTTAAAAATTGGTTTTTCCAGAACTATGTCCCAGAGGTGAACAGAAAATCTAAGAATTGTTTTGCTTTCTAATTTTTACCTTCCACAGAAAGCCGTTTTTCATTTGGATAATGCACTGTCTCATCATCGGGAAGAGGAATTAAAAACTGAAGATGGTACAATAATTGCTATGTTCATGCCTCCTAACGTAACGCCATTAATTCAGCCTATGGATCAAAATGCCCCGAGGCAAACTTTGTTGAATTCGATTGTGGCAATTGAAGAAAATGTAGTAGAGGCACTGAAAAATTTACTCTGAAAGATGCCATCTTGCATTTGCTTGGCAAAAAACAACCCCAAGAACACTCTCTAAATGTTGGCATTTGATTTTGTCAAAAAAACAAGGATATACTGATGAATATTGTATTCCATTAAGTGAATTTAAAGAACTGTGGAAAGACGAGGATGCCGAAAAAGTCGCGTCAGAAACTATAATTTTGTCAAGTAGTGGTGGGAGGTAAGTGAATCCTCTCATATGGTTAATTGCTACTATACACATAGATGTCTATGGCATATAGCGACTTGCGATTCTGCAAGTACCTGAGAGCGGCGACCTTTCAGTCCTAGGTGGACTTAACCTACTGTTATAATATATGATTTGCAGGAAACAACTACTCAGCGGGCAAATACTCCGACCTGCATTGAATTATACCTTACAAATAACTAAAGAATGGTAGCCAATATCATTTGTCAATTCCCTGACCAGACATAGACCGGTTTCGAACTTATTAGTTCTCATCAGTATGCCATAGGTCATGGAACAGACAAACGACTTTGGCCAACCTGATGTCTGGTCAGGGAATTGACAAATGATATTGGCTACCATGCTTTCATGATGAAGAGGAGCCACCTAAAATAACACTCGGGATGCTATTCAAGCACTGAAAGTTTCACTGGAGTGGGCACAACAAAATGCAGTTAGTATCTCCGACATCTTTAGTACAAAAAATGTTTATGAACGAACTGTCACCTCAAATAGTTCAAAACAACTTCGTATTTTACATGACTTTTTTACATTTATACGTAATATTAATGGTAGTAGTAGTAGTATGTATTTGAATATTTTCCCGTTTTTGGTATTTTCAAGACCTAAGTATCTAATATTGTGGTATATAATAATAGTTTGTGTTCTATTGTTTAAATTTTTTTTATTTACAGTAGTCTCTCTTTTTTGTAAATGAATTTGATATATCTTTTTTCACCTCCCACCCCCTAGTGTGAACGCTTGCGCTGAATTGAACACCCTTGGTTTTATTCTGTTCACGTTATTGAGCTTGTACTGTATTTTCTTACCGCAATGAAATGTTAAACACTCGCTATTTACTACCTGACACTGAAAAACTAAAAATATCCACACTAGTTGTTCAACCACTGATTAACTAAGTAAGTAAATTATCATTAAGATGTAAATTTGTTACACACCAGTCATAAATATCCTGTAAAATTGTACCCTAATATGTTACTAAAACTCACCCTACCTGATATAGGCCACGATTGCACGAATACTCCCACATAAAAAAGGGAATTACATTACACCCTGACCTGCACACCCTTATCCTGATTAATGGGTTACTCGGTTGGGTGGAAGCGACGTTCGCAGGCAAACCTATTCAGTACGTGACACTTTTACTAGGTTAGACCAACAACCCCTTTAGATACAATTATTCATGGAAAATACTACGCCCAGTAATTGAGAAACTTGGACAAGGGATGGATTTTAATAAACGAGATGCTGGGGTCAGCGGGTTTGAACATAACCACTACCAGGAAGGATACTTAATTTTCCCACCAAAACTAGATTAATTTCCATGAAGGTCATCTTTTTGTAGGATTTTTTGTCAATTAATTTATTGTTTAATGTCAACTTATGGACAGCTCGACTAAGTTGTGGAATAATATTTTGTCACTGCAATGCAAACTATTTATAATATCAATAAAATCAAGCGCACTAGTTAAGTCATGATTTATTGATAGCACAGATAAATTATTAAGTACTTCTTATGACTAATGGCATTTCGTACATGTCTTTTTCAAAGTAGAAAATGATCTTTCTCTTGACGCATTTGTTAATGGTAGCAGAGTAAGAAAAATACATTAGGAAACATGGTTATAACATTTTTTTTCCCTGATAAATACTAAGATGTCTCTAACAATGATATTTTCTATGTTTTCAGCAAAATATTTGAATTCAATACATTCCTCAGCAAAACATTAGTCCAAATCGTTTGAATATTCAGCTTGCAAATTATCTAAATCATTTCTTATGTCTAGCTTTATCAATAATAGCAAGGAAAGCATTAATTTTCATATCACTGTTGCCGTCAGAGTTGGTGCCATTTTCATTAGTTTCGTCAAATTGAAGCTTTCTCTTCTGTATCCTTTTTTTAAATCTTTGTTATATTCCATAATTTTGGATAGTTGTTTGCCCCTTTATTCATATTTACCAAACTGGCCTCAGTCTCATAATGATTTAAAGTAGCCAATTAGTGATTCAAAAATTGCAATCGTTGTTGATAAATCAATATCAACGGTTTGTAAAGTCTTGCAATAGTAAAGTGTACTCGCTGAGTGCCCGAAACTGTTGTCGAACCCCATTTTTTTTTTGGCAGAACAATTAGTTCTAATTTTCATTTTTATTACTACTATGCACACAACGTACATATTCTCAACGACGATAGCATCAATTCAAGCTAGGAAGCCCCGTCACACCGTTCCAAACTCCGGCCGCCCAGCGTTCGGAACTCCGTCCGCATAGCACCAGTAGAGTCAGTTTAGGTCAGTAAAGTTAGGGCTTAAATAATTGGATCATATTAGCATTGTTCTAACATCACGAACGCCGTTCGATTGCTTTTAGTTATTTTTGGAAGAATATCGTCTTTTATTTACATTCTAATTGAAACTCTGGACATTAGCGCCCCTATAAACCATCGTCTCAGGACGGTCGGTGATGTAAACAGTCAGCCTGGGCCCTCCTGCCATCGTAGATGCCACTAGAAATCGTAAATACTAAGTCACCTCAGACGACGCAGCAATACCCATATACAACATAAGAGTCTCATCGCTACAACAGTCAAAATCGACCCTGAGAGTAGCAGTTCGTCCACAGAAGCGTACCAATCCCCAACAAGGCTACTGGCGCCCTCGGACATCAAAAAAATAAACTCAAAACACGTAGTCTAAACGGGGATCTCCGGTAACAGAAATGTTGAAAAATCACGTTTTCGGTGAAAAAGTATCGAGGGAATTTCAAATTTAACTTCGAATATTTGTGAAAAACTGTTGAAGATAGAGCGAGTCGAAAAAAAGTCGCGCCACGCAGATTAAAACGAACGCGTTGAAACAAAGATCGTGCTTTTAAATAGAAGCGTAACCCGGCGTTTGTTGTTTTTTTGTTCGTCGCCGACGCCCCCCAAGCCGTCGGTGCCCCTAGGCAGCTGCCTGTATTGCCTTATGAATAATCCGGACCTGAATAAAAAAAGCAAGAGTTTTATAAATGTTTGCGTGACGAGTATTTCCCTCCGCGTGTGAATTTTGCCGGTAGTCAAGGGTGGATCTATGGGGGGGGGGGGGGATATAGCCCCTGTAGCCCCCCTCCATTGCTCAATAATAACAATAATAATATGAAGATCTTTAAAGAAAAGATCTTAAAAATATGATGAGACTATTAATGTGTTTATCACCGTATCCTCTCTATTATGAGAGTAGCAAGGCGATGCCTACTATCAAAATAAAGAGGAAACGGTGATAAAATCGGTAATCGTTTGATCATATTTAGTAGCAGAGTAGGTGCTTAAAAATAAATCTGGTAATATCGTCAACTTTGCGACTAAGAGAGATATACAGTAAAAGTGACAAAAGCGCTTACTTGATCCAAGTCTTCAGCGAATATAATGTGGATTGTTTCAGGGCTCGCTTGGCTCTGAGTAGCCTTACTTCACTTCGACCTAAAAGATCTTTTGTGATTTACCCTACACCTAAACTAGGGCCAATAATTCGAGTCAGTAAAGGAATACTAGATGGCCCATGTTTAAGCGGAGCAGCACATGCTTTTAGTATGCTTATGGCAGTGCGTGCGCGGCCGTCTTGCTTGTCCGCCCCATTCTTGTTGGTCATAATTACTGACTCGAATTATTGGTCCAGGTATAGTTGCCCAGGATTCCAAGACTTTTTACAAAGCTTGTGATTTCCTGGGGCTAATTTCTCTATGTCTTCAGGCGTTGATTCTAGTGAATGTATAGTGAGTGCTCTCACTCTACTTTGTCTGTCTCTTATGCAAAGTTGGCAATTAGAAAAGTAGATTGGCTGAGTGCCTTTGGGGCAAGAGGCCATCGAAACTAGGAAGAAAAAAACTAGATTCACTGGATAAGAAGTTGCTAGTTGCAGTGAGTTTCGTTTCGTCGATTAATTGCGTGATCGACAACGAATGTGTTAAAGTTCTTTAATTATTAGTATGTAGGTATCATATCATAAGGTTAATAAAGACGACATTAGACGGATCAAAGGCGACTGTTAGAGTAGACGGAGAACTATCATCAACTTTCGACATTAATCTAGGAGTAAGACAAGGTGACGCACTGTCAAGCATGCTATTCAATTTGGTACTTGAATCATCTCAAATATGTGCCTATGCTGACGATGTAGCTATTATCAGCAGAAATAAAACCCAATTAGAGGAAAAATTTACTCAAATTGACCGGGAGTCCCAAAAGAGAGGTCTTATAATTAATGAAAATAATACAAAATACATGGAAGTCAAAAGAACACCAACCAACAATAACAACAACATCCAAATCGAAAATTATAACCTTGAACGCGTGGAAGCCTTTACATATTTAGGAACGGAAATTAACCAAACCAATTCCATAAGCAGTGAAATCAAAGCACGTATAGTCAGTGGAAATCGATGTTACTACGCCTACAAAAAATTAATGACAAGTAAACTATTAGATAAAAACACAAAGACAAAAATATACAAAACCTGTAGTAACATATGGATGTTAGACCTGGACCATGACAAAAAGAGACGAGGAAATACTTCGAATATTTGAAAGAAAGATCCTGCGAAAGATACATGGGCCAGTCCAGGACGCTGATGGAACATCGAGAATCCGCAAGAATGCTGAACTGAATCAGATAAATGAAGGGAGTGACATTATTAGATATGTAAAGAGTCAAAGATTAACATGGTTGGGACATGTCAACAGAATGGAAGACTCGAGAACAACTAAAAAAATATATGAGTGGAAACCTGCTGGAAGAGGAAGAAGAGGAAGACCTAGGATAAGATGGATAGATGATGTAGAAGATGACCTGAGAACTATGAGTATTAGAAACTGGAGAAGAAAAACTCAAGAGAGAACAGAATGGAAGAAAATAGCCAGACAGGCAAAGGCCCACCCTGGGTTATGATGCCAAAAGAAGAAGAAGAAGAGGTATCATATTTTAATGAATAAAAAATGTTTTTTAATCTCTTACTAAATTTTCTAAAATAATTATATTTTATTTGGAACAGTATCGTTTCCTTCAATTTAACTTCGCACTAAGGTGATTTTTAACTTTTCATTTTAGGATTTTGACCTTGATTAATGTAAAATATTCGCCTGCGGCGCCTACTGTTTTTCTTTCTATAGTCTATGAAACCTCCCTTGACTTCATCTTAGATCCACCCTTATGTGTCTCCCGTATCTGGAGCCCAAACCACTGACTGGATCGATTTTGTTCAAATTTAGTATGCACATTCAGGACGGTCATACCTCCAAGCGCAAACTCGAACCTAGCTCAAATGTGGGGGAAGTTAACCCCTAAACCCCTAAAAACGGATTTAAAAAAATGCAAAATAATCTGTTTCTCAAAAACTGCTCTAACGATTTTAATCTCTTATTCGTTAATCAATTTTCGAAACAAAGAATTTTTGGATGACAGGAAATTAGAAATCCTATCTATGTTGAAGAGTATTTAATTTCAATTATATTTTTATATATCAACCTGTAAAACAAAATGACTTCATACGCAAAATGCAATCACATGTGCCTTTCGAATTCTTTATAAACAATACTGACAATATTGACATTGATTTAGAGCCTTTAGACAATGTTTTAGTTTTTGATTGTCAATTGGTGTGTACTTTATATTGTTACGTGTTTATAATCTTCAGTAAACACTCTGTAGGTTCGAATAACTTGCAACAAGAATCTTCACTAACCACTATTTTATTAATCACTTAAATTACAATAGTTAATCCTTAAAAAAATCACACAACTAATAATAACTTTAATCTAATGTAAATTCACTACTTTTAAATCACAACTGTACTTCACTTTTCTGATCATTTGTCAACTCTTATCTAACCAAAAACTGTCTCTGTATACCAGAACTGTAATGTATACTCAACTGAACTGTACCCCCATCTGCTGGATTCACCTCTTTATATACACACTTGGGATGTCTAGAATCTCATTCTAGAACCTTCCGGAATGTACTGGAATCCTCTACAGTTTTCTTAGGCAATACTAAATGGCGGTTCGCCAGTTGGCCCACAGATGGCGCCACCCTAGTGGCCAGGGAGTAATTACACTCTCCTCTATGTTAGAGGGCAGCACATAATAATATAAACCGGGATAAATCAAACATAATTTTAATTTATGGAGAAAGCCGTAAAAATTCTTCTGCAGCTGTGGTTTTATATGGAAGACGTTTTCCTGAGAGACCAAGGTCTCATGAAAATACAGCGTTAGTGTTAGAAACAATAGAAAATAATATAAGTTAAATGAGCAAACTAATGTTTCTGTAATTTCCTGTAGAATGATTCTAAAAAATAATAAACTTTATCCATATAAAACTCATTTGGAGCACCACTTAAGACCAAGAGATAATCAACGCAGACTAGATTTTTTGGCATACTTTTTCATTATCTCAGAGAAAAATCCTAATTTGCTGAATCAAATTATGTGGAGTAACGAATCTAGATTCCACAACAACGGAGTAATAACCAAACATAACTGTCGATACTGGTATAAAGAAAATCCTAAACGGATGAGACAAACCGGATTCCAGACAAGATTTAGGGTAAGTTTTTGGTTTGGGCCATTGTAAATGGATGATACATTGTTGGCCCATATCTTTATCATGAAAATTTAAATGGCGAACGTTATTTACACTTCTGAAATTAAATTCTCTCCAACATGGATAACATTTGTAAGTTCCTACCATAAAAAAAAATCTGTGTAGCTTATATTTGTTCAAAACTAAAGCCATTTATATATTCTAGCAATGGGCTTTTATACAACTTAAATATTTCTAGTAGTTTCTGAAATATTTCACCTGGGAGTATTTATTAGCACACCCTGTATATCTAGACAGTACAAATCCATCCATAAACATCTAGGAGACTATCCAAAATTTCATTCAGTGAACATTTTTCGCCCGTCTAAGCCTGAACTATTTTTTAAAGTCCATTCTGATTATGTTGAAATTAATAAAATATTTTTATTTATGGTGCAGCATATGCTTTCAGCAAAGTTTACCGAAAGTGGAGCCTTCAAGAAACTTTAGCAGGCCATGCAGATAAAATTAACATTTTTCAATTAAAAGCAGTCTTGTGGTCTGTTTGGCAAAACAAAAGACTTAACACAAGCAATAGCAGTTTCGGTAATTAACTTGTAACCTGATCCGCAGTTGCGCGGGAGATTGGCTCGTGTTGTCGTGCAGGCCACGTGTGTGTAGCTAGCTGTACACAGCTGTGGCACGGACAGCAGGGGACATTTACGGTATGCATGTGCGTTGTTACTTGTGGAAATTTCTTTACAGGGGCCACACATATAGGGTTAATAAAGTATAGAAATGCAATTGTTATTGTAGTCGTTAGACTCTTTCAGGGAGGTTAAACTGCATGTAATCGACACCAACTACAACTTATATCATCAGCAGATGTAGGCTGCGTTGTCGAAATTAAAAGAAAAATAGTTTTTTTTTAAAAGACGTGTTTATTCAAAACGCACTAAAAGATAGATAATATTTTTTTCAGCTTTCACCCTTAATTAAATGGGCATTTTTTAAAAGAATCTGGTGACCGTTTTGATGGCGTTTTTAAACTTTATTTACAAAGGGATCTTACAGCTAGGGGTTGTCGATATCAATTTTTTTTTGTGAAACTAAATCATAAATAAAAAAATACGGCTCGCTCCGTTTGTTCCACTGGACCTTCGTTTTGGAATTATAATTTTGAAAATATAAGTAAGCACACCTTCAAATTTCCAGGCACTGGATACAACAGGAGTGGGTGAAAAATCGGTTACCGTATTAGACCGAAACAAACAGAAAACGTGAGTTAAATAAATAATAGCATTTTTATTATTATATAGACATAAATCATCATACCTTTATTTACAATATCTTAGTAGCGCGTGTGTTAAAAAATATCAATATACCGGGTGTCAACGGAATCATTAGACAAGGCATAGTTTTCAAGAGATAAGTTTTAAACTTGGCAGTGGTAATATACAGTGTGATTCGCGAACAATGTGTCATAGCCTAATGGCAGATAGAGCACTTCAATGAGGGTCTAGATCAACAAGGAAAAATTTTTTGGCTAGTGGTTAAGAAGATACAGGGTGTTGTATACATTTGGTCTGAAAATTCAATGAGCTATATCTCTGCAACGTTGGATGTAATCGAATGAAATTTACCAGTAACATTCCTCAGCTGGGACTTGTCAGAATAGCCTACTCGATTTTAAAAAATCTATGGACGGACTAGGAAAAAATCTGCCCTCCCCGTTTTTTACAAAAAGTATAGTTTTCTATCGTATTTCTGGAAAACTATTAGCGGATTCGGAAAATTCAGAAAACTACTATCAGAATAGAGATTCAATTTTAATGGCACATTCGAGATGGAGTGTGGAATTCTAGGAATTCAAACATTTGGGATCACAACAATCCTCATGCCGTTGTCTAGAAATACTCCCAGCACAAGTTCTACCTTAATATATGGTGTGGAGTAAACGATACATTGATAGGATCGCATTTTTTTGAAAGCCGATTGGCTGGAGAAATCTAGTTGAATTTCTTCCGGGGCATTTTGCCCAATTTATTATTGGTGCAGAATGTCAACAGGAGAGGTCTTCATTTCCAGCATATGGGGCACCACCTCATTTCTCACTTCAGGTCTGGGAGCATCTCAACAATGAGTTTCCTAACCGCTGAATCACTCACGGAGGTCCTCAAGCTTGGCCAGCTATGTCTCCTGACCTAACTGTTCTCGATTACTATGTTTGGGGCCACATGAAACAATCGGTGTACAACAAAGAAGTCATCACGAGAGAGAAACTACGACAGCGGGTAGTGGCAGCCTCTGATGACACGAAGAACCACAGAGAAACCATTGGGAAGGCCACACGACATTTATTGGTGTGGTGCAAGAAATGCATCGGAGTTGAGGGAGGACATTTTGAGATCCTCATCTAGTTTACTAGTTTGAAATGAAGCATTTCTTATCTAATATTAAAATGTTAAGTTTGTGGAGAATTACCTATTGTTTATTAAAAAATTTCAGAAGTACTACCCTGTATTTTTCTTGCTAGGTATATTTTTTGCTATGTATGGGGTATGTATGTATATGGGTAGTCCAGTAAAGTTCAAGGTCAAATATTTTTTTGTCTTGTGTCAAATTAAGAATTTTGATTAATTATTGGATGTGTTATCAAACTTAAAAACTAAGGTAAGTTAGGTAGGTTTAGAGCAAATTGCAAAAAACCAGAGGCATTCTGAAGCAATTTTATTGATAATTTTATTCAAAAACAATGACAGCCTTTGTCCAGATTCTGAATTGTCAGATCTCGAGTTGTCTAATCAAAGTAGTGCAATGCTGTCGAAGATTATACCAATGTGATTTTTATCTTGACAGCAAGCCAAGGGAATGTAGTAAGTGCAATAAGGGAGTATCATAGATGATATCCCAACCGTCGTGTCCCAAATTTAAGAACTTTCTTGGGATTGAAAGAAGGTTACGTGAAACTGGACTAGGAAGGCCAAGGAATATCCGAACCCCATAGGTTGAAGAAGAGGCATTGGAGGTAGTTGAAGAAGACCCCGAAATTAGCACTAGAAGGTTGGATCTACAACAATCCTCAGTGTGGTGAATATTACATGATCAGCAGTTGCATCCTTATCACCACGCTAGAGTGCAGGAATTATTACCCAGAGACTTCCAACCAACAGTAGATTTTGTCCAATGGTTATTACAAAAACATGGCCATGACAACACTTTTTTAGAGAAGATTCTTTGGACAGATGAAGCAACGTTCACTCGGAACGGTGTATTCAATACTTTTAATCGTCATACATGGGCTCAAGGAAATCCATTTACCATCGAAATGTTTAGATGTCAAAGAAGATTTGGGCAAGAATTTTGGATGACAACTTGATCGGTCCACTTTTTTAGACGGTAGAGTCAATGGAGACCCATACCTACATTTTTTGGAAGAAAACCTGCCGGAGTTCCTGGATGATGTACCAAACGCGACCTGAAGAGGCATGTGGTTCATGAATGATGGGGCCTCGATCCATAATGTAAATTCAATAAGAAATTATTTAAATAGGACATTTCCGGGAAGATGGATCGGAAAAATTGAATAGAATAGATTTATTTGACCAAGAGTACAAAAATTTGTTTTTTGCAAGTCACAAAATATATGGTACAGAACACCATAAATAAACACATATATGAGTATAATATATAAAACACTCACAATGTATAAAACAACATACAATATAAAATAAAACAAATAGAAAAAATGTAACATCAGGAAATTACAAAATAAAATAAAAGACAAGAATTGCGTAACTAATGTGAGAATAGAATAGAGCGAAGTAACAATTTCTTAAGGTGCTAAAACACAGTACATTTTTCAGTCTGCAAAACAGAAATATAATGGTTGACAGATTGTTGGAGAGTATCTCCACATGATTGAACCAGCTGAGGGTGTCATCCAAGACAACGCCAAGAGTTTTTATGCTGTCACATTTTACTACTAAGTTGTTTGTAGAAAGAACGAGCCTCTGAGTCTTATCTTCATTGAGTTTAAGATTATTGGAAGAAAACCAATTACTAGCTTGCTGTACTGAACTAATGTTGTCCCTATATAAATTACTGATGTTAGAATTAAAATCCAATGTCGAGGTGTCATCGGCATAAGCAAGGCATTTTATTGGAGACATAAAATGAAAGAAATCGTTGAGGTATAAAATAAACAATAGGGGCCCCAGCACAGAGCCTTGTGGCACAACGTGCCTTATTGCTAAAAGTTTTGAATTAAAGTTATTAATAGCAACAGATTGTTGTCTGCGATTCGGATAGGAATTGAATAGATTCAGAGGTAAACCTCTTATGCCATAAAAGTTTAATTTCCCTATAAGCAACTTATGTGAGACACAGTCGAACTCCATAGAAATATCACACAGGCTAACAGCCACATGCTTACCATCCTCAAGGCCCTCGACTATATCACTGACTATTTTAAAAACCGCTTTCGTGGTAGAACATTTACTTCTGAAGCCAAATTGGCAGCAATTTAAGACATTGTTAATCTCAAGATAATTGACAAGCCTTTTTTTGAGAATGATTTCAAAAATTTTTGAAAAAATAGGAATTATGGAAATGGGCCGGTAGTTGTCGATAGTGTTAATATCTCCTTTTTTAAAGAGGTAAAACCTTCGCAACCTTAAGCACATCTGGAAAATGACCTTCACTAATACAACCATTGATAAGTAATGTAAGAGGCAGTAGAATTATATCAATGGTTTCTTTAAAAATTCGACTATTCATACCATAAATGTCAGTGCAATTAGAATCTTTTAAAGTTTTTACTGCCTCGGCTACTTCATGTGCCGAAACTGGTTCAAGAAAAAAAGATGATGTGACTTGAGATAATTTTTTTAGGTGACCTGTTGCACAGATGTTCGAAACAGGAAAGGCATTAGTGGTGAGAGGTAAGTGAAACCTCTCAAATGGTCAATTGCTACTATACACCATAGATGTCTCTATGGGCGTATAGCGACTTGCGATTCTGCAAGTACCTGAGAGCGGCGACCTTTCAGTCCTAGGTGGACTTAACCTACTGTTATAATATATGATTTGCAGGAAACAACTACTCAGCGGGCAAATACCCCGACCTGCATTGAATTACACCTTACAAGTCATTAAAGAATGGTAACCAATATCATTTGTCAACTCCCTGACCAGACATAGACCGGTTTCGAACTTATTAGTTCACATCAGTATGCCATAGGTCATGGAGCAGACAAATGATAGTGGCCAACCTGCTAGTTTTATACAAACTATAGTAAATTGAGTAGTGGTGAGAGGTAAGTGAAACCTCTCAAATGGTCAATTGCTACTATACACCATAGATGTCTCTATGGGCGTATAGCGACTTGCGATTCTGCAAGTACCTGAGAGCGGCGACCTTTCAGTCCTAGGTGGACTTAACCTACTGTTATAATATATGATTTGCAGGAAACAACTACTCAGCGGGCAAATACCCCGACCTGCATTGAATTACACCTTACAAATCATTAAAGAATGGTAACCAATATCATTTGTCAACTCCCTGACCAGACATAGACCGGTTTCGAACTTATTAGTTCTCATCAGTATGCCATAGGTCATGGAGCAGACAAATGATAGTGGCCAACCTGCTAGTTTTATACAAACTATAGTAAATTGAGTAGTGGTGAGAGGTAAGTGAAACCTCTCAAATGGTCAATTGCTACTATACACCATAGATGTCTCTATGGGCGTATAGATATAGGTTACCATTCTTTAATGATTTGTAAGGTGTAATTCAATGCAGGTCGGGGTATTTGCCCGCTGAGTAGTTGTTTCCTGCAAATCATATATTATAACAGTAGGTTAAGTCCACCTAGGACTGAAAGGTCGCCGCTCTCAGGTACTTGCAGAATCGCAAGTCGCTATACGCCCATAGAGACATCTATGGTGTATAGTAGCAATTGACCATTTGATAGGTTTCACTTACCTCTCACCACTACTCAATTTACTATAGTTTGTATAAAACTAGCAGGTTGGCCACTATCATTTGTCTGCTCCATGACCTATGGCATACTGATGAGAACTAATAAGTTCGAAACCGGTCTATGTCTGGTCAGGGAGTTGACAAATGATATTGGTTACCATTCTTTAATGATTTGTAAGGTGTAATTCAATGCAGGTCGGGGTATTTGCCCGCTGAGTAGTTGTTTCCTGCAAATCATATATTATAACAGGAAAGGCATTAATAAACTGTTCGGCTATAGCAGAAAAATATGTATTAAAAGAGTTTGGGGAGATACTGTGTTCAGAAGAATTAGATGTTGATTTATTACGTTCGAAATTAATCAGCTTCCAGCTGTCGCGGGCTTTATTGTTAGAATAATTGATGAAACCATCAAAGGCAGCTTTTTTAGCTTCAACTAGTTTAATTTTATATTCCTTTTTTAAAATATTATACAAATTGAAGTCCTTGGTGCAATTTGAAATAGTCTTTATATAAGAAAGTGTATCCCTCATACCTCTGAGTGAGTCATTAAACCACTGAACGGGTGGATTGTGATTAATTTTGCATTTTTTTAGTGGAAAATGATTTTCAATAAGAGATGAATAAGTGTTTACTAAAAACTCTGATAGAAATTTTGCGTTACAATTCGAATTCTCAAATAAACCCCAATCAACATTATTTAAAGAGTGTTTGAGCTTATCAATGCCTGCCTTACTAATGCTTCTCCAAATATGACCGGCGGCATCTTTGTTGGCTTTTATATTGATAAACTGACCCAGATGATCAGACAGACAAGGATCAATTACCCAAGTCTTATAACAATCATCATCTAAAATAGAAAAAATGTTATCAATACAGGTCAAGGTATGTGATGTAATACTGGCGTAGTCTGATATTGTGGCTACAAGGCCAAAAGAAGAAGTGAGACAAATTAATTCTGATAAAGAGGGTGATGCACCCCTAAAATTAACATTAAAATCTCCAACTAATATAATTTTGCAATATTTGGTTGAGCAGAATTGCTCCAGAAGGTCAAGAAAAATGTTAATGTCCCCCGAGGGAGATCTGTAGACATTAATCAGAACACAATTAATATTCAAAATTTCAATAGAACAAAATTCTGCATTGAGCACCTCATACTCCTGTACAATGGCCACACAGAACTCCAGATGTCACTCCAATGGACGTTTTCTTTTGGGGCCGTATGATAGATATTTTATATTCAGTTCCCATTGACAACATTGACCGCTTGTGGCACTCAATTCTAGACACCGCAAACACAAGAATACGGTTTAATTTACTTAAATGACTTAACCTTTGTATAGAACAGGGGGAGAATATTTTGAGTAGTTTATTCGTTGATAATTCTTAAATTTCTCTTATCACTAATTATGTTAAAGTTAATGTTCAATTATTCTGTATATTCTTTTATTAACCCAATTCCTATTTGAGTAAAAAACAATAATTTTGTATATTGACCTTGAACTTTACCTGTATAAGACACATCTTGCATACCAGTACGAACTTGCTCTGATGACCATGTAGCCCATCAAAATAAAGAGCCAGGGAAGGGACAATCAGGTTAATCCGCTTAAAGGTTATTAGGAAAAAACTGGTTGCCAGGCTCACTTTAAAGGGCTGTAATACAGTTAGGAGGCGCGGTAGGAAAAAAATTTATTAGGAAAATCTTCATCTCTGGGGCACCCCAATCTACAGTTGAATTTAATGTACTTTCTTTTGAATCGCCCTGTATATAAAGTGTGTGTTACTTGAATAACACTTATCAGGTTGTGTCCAGATGCGCTGCAAGTTGAAGTGCACTGAAGAAACGCAATTTTGTATAAAGTTTTTCGTGAGAAAATTTCCTCGTAAAATCAGTACCCCAGTCTTCTTTTGAGGGTTTCTATTGTACACATTAAATAATGGATGCGAGCAGGCTGATAAACATTGGTTCTTTGGAAGAAAAAACGAATTGGATTACATAGAAATACAAAGCGAGCATTTGTTTACGAGGTATTCATGGGGCGCTTGACGTTGTCGAAGGCAGGTTAGTTAAACCAAATGCACTACCAGAAGATTCTACTGCTGAGCAAAAAGCATTATATAAAAATGCATTAGATACATTTCTAAAAGCTGGCAATACTTTAATTGTTCAGAGGAAACTCATCAATAACCTCAAGTTGAAAATCGGTTTGATATTAACCCAAATACACAAGTTTTTTGGTGGATAATAATTAAAATATCGACAAAATACGCTTATCAAGTATGCCGTGGAAATTGAATAAAACTGGATTCAAAACATTCATTTCTTCAACAAAAACAAGTGTTCGGTTCGAAATGATTTATTTTAACAATAAAAAATATACTAAAAGATTAAAAGTTAGTAAATGTTCAACTTGCATCCCTTCTTCTTCTTGACATTTTCTGGCTCGGTCAATAGTATTTCGCATACCATTTCGCAACGTAGCAGGAGTTATACGGATACGATTTTGTAAAATTTCAAATGTTTGAGGGTTTCACGTAATCCCACACAAAAAAATCTAAAATGCTTAGATCTGGTGACTGGGAGGCCAAAGTACAGATCTATTTGTTGCAATTACTCGCCTATTATACCGGTTAACTAAATGAGCCATACATTTGTTCTGAAACTACAAGCCCATCAACATTTCTTCAATATCATTTTGTAGAAATTCTAAATATATCTCCCCTGTCAAAGGTCTTTGAAAGAAAATGGGTCCAATAATTCTTGTTCCAATCACCCTAGCCCACATATTTACTCCAAATCTTTCCTGCAAATTACCTTGCCTCATTAAATGTCGATTTTCCCGCTCTCAATATCTATTGTTTTGGTTATTGAATATTCCATTGTTGGTGAATCTCAACGTGTCAGAAAACAATATGAAAGAAAGAAAATTCGGGTTAGCGGTATCATTTTGAAGTAACCAGTCACAATAAGCTAACCTTCTGTTACCATCATCTTTGTACAAATATTGGTGCAACTTAAGTAACTGACATTTAAACGAGCGGTAACTATCTTTCTTGCTGATTTATGACTAATTTCCACCTCGTGCCCAATTTCTCTAGTAGAGGCAGTAGGATTCACTGCTACAAAAGCCAACACTTTAATTCCTGTCGTTTCATCAACGATAAAAGCTTCACAATTGTTATCTATTCCTTTCCTGATTTGTTTCCCCACAATTGGAAATTATTGAAACCATGGATTGCCTGTTAGGATACAATTCTGCGGCGTTTCTGGAATTTTTATGGCATTCTCCAAGAATTAATAATATGTTCACTTTGTCATCCCCTTGTATACATGTTAAACAATAAATTAAAAACCAACAAATTTAACAAGAAAGAGCAATCATATTAACAGTACACACGTATTATTATTTGTCAAACTTCTTTTTGTTTCCACAGTGCACGTTTTTTATTTGTAGTGTTGTTTAGTTGACAAAATGCATGCTTAGAATCTAGTTTTATTCAATTTCCATGACATACTTACTTCAATTTTTTTATTATTAATCCACCAAAGAACTTGTGTACTTGCGTTAATATCAAACCGATTTTCGGTTTGAAAGTCAATGGATTTGTCGTAAAAATTAGTTATTTAACTACTGGGTGTCTAAAAGATGTTGCCATTTGAAAAAGTTGGATTACAAATTCGTAGCTACTAAATCAATTCGAAAATTCTCACGTTTACATTTTTCTCTTGTCGCTTTGGTCCATTTGATTGATTTGAGTGCATTGTACTCTAGATGCAAAAATAAAAATTAACCTGAAAATCAAGTAGTCTCAAAAATGTCTTTAAAACTATGCAATCGTACTAAAAATCGTCTCCGGAATCCAAAACTGTAAGAATATGCAGAGTTTTCCATTTAAAATTTCAAAGTTGGGGTAATGAAAAATCGGCAGTTTTTGGTATATATTACTCCTACCAAATTTGAGTCCCATACCTTGAAAATTCTAGAAACTATGATACTGTCGACACCCGGTATAAAAACAGCATTTTAGGTGGATTGACCCGTCCCTCTCATCTCGAAAGATGATCCATGAATGCACGACTACAGCAGGAAATTAAAAAGGAAATGAGAAAAAAATATGTAAAAAATTATTTGGACGAACTAACGATTCGGAAATAAATATTTTCTTAGTCAGGGATTACTGTCGACTTTATATTTGTCTTGCTCGTCATTTTATTTTGATATAAATTGATCAGTCCAAGCGGCTTGCGTCTCTTGAACATCGATCTACTTTAAAATAAGTGTTTGTAATTTTACTTGTTTTTCTTAAATTTCAAAATCAAAAATCAAATCCTACCTTTTCTGAAACTCACCTGTTAATTCTCGATGCATTTAAAATGTACTAGAAACTAACCACATCCCAATAAAAATCGTTAGTTATATAATAGTAACCGAAAGGTACCTCACAATAAGCTCAAATAACATTAATTTATATAATATAGCAACGGTAATATTTCTGTTACTCTTATAAACTATAGTGGCCAACATCTTTGTGTGAAAACAGCATATAACATTAGAGTTTGTAACTAATAGTAACAGAATTTCTCATTGCCTCTATATAGCTTCGTATATACCCCCAGAATAATGCAATATGTTTTCTCACTTGACATTGCGTGTAGTTTGATATGGCGAAAAAAATGGACGTATGAAATAATTACTTTCGTTCTGGGTATTTTCGCATAGCCTTAACCCTATCAGCACAAAATTAGTAATAAAACTCTAGAGCTTATTGAACTTTAAAAAATCATATTGAATATAAGCGTATAAACCAATTCCCAAATAGCATTTTTCCATCTTCCAACCAAATCTGTACTAATTGCGACGTCGGATTAAGTTCAAATCAAGGTCGGTCATTAACTTTCAACCCAAAGTTGTAACACGACGACTAAGCGATGGTATCTGACGTCGGAAATTTTCTATTTGTCATAGTTTGAATATCACACCACAACCGATGTTTGTAGTACGTTATAAGATATGTAGTTGTTGTAGTGCAACGTTGGTCCGACGTCGGTAACTTTCCAATGATCATAGTTAGGCTACCCAAACACTACCAACGTTGGTTCGAGGTAATCGTCTCTCCTTAACTACGACCGTGTATTTTTGTGATGACCACATGGTCAGTTGGACGTTGCCAATACTCACCACAGATTAGCTACAAGAAACTCTACTGCCTATACGTCAAATAAATTGAGATTATAGCTTGTCAATTGTTTACTTATTACTAGTTAAATATGTTAGGTTAGGTTAGGTCAAAACCATATGACGGAAGAAAGGTAGTACGGTTAGTTAAACGTTTACCAACGTTGCATTCTGAGATTGAATCCAATGTTGGAACATCGTACTACCGTGGATATATAAATTCTTGTTCATATATTTAGGAGAGAAATTGCAACTAAAGGTCGGGAAAAGGTGTTAAATTTAAAAATTTAATGTTAGCGTTACGTGAAGTCAATATTTTTGGCATGGTAGTGTTAAAATGTGGCTATCTAGTCATAATTGGGTTGATTATATGGAAATTTCCCGACATGTTTTAGAAAAAGATGCGAATAACTTCGTCGGTCCACGTTTGAAGTTTAGACATGACACTATTTATTGCCATTTTTGGAGTAAAATTATTGGGCTTAAACTAATTCAATAAAATCCCTAGGGATTTTATTTAAATATCGACTTATAACACGTTTCTATATTGAAATTTATACTCCTCAGAGAATTATACATTTGAAATTTGTAAACAAAATAACCACAAACAGTAATAGCTTCCTTATTTCAGGAGATACGAAAAAAGTTAAGACAATAAGAATAATAATGTGTATCAAAAAATTCGAAAAACGCAGTTGGCTTTGACATACACTCTTGTGCAAAAATGAAAAGAACAAATCTCAAAGTAGGCCATGACACCATTAATTCCGTTTATTTTTCTCTTTCCAACGAATATAAAACATGTCACAAGAATTTTAACTGATAGTGTCAATATTTGATATTTTACGAAAACGACAATTCATATCATTGAATCGTAAAAAATCAGTTATGGCGTGATTAGTAAAAAACAATGTATACAATACAGTTATTAACAAATTTGACAGATTGTCACTGTTCTATGTTGTGTTGTCGAGTTCTAAAACACGTTTTATATCAGTAATTATGGTGTACACCAATAATAACAATTTCGATATGATTAGCATATACAGGGTGTTCGTTTTCAACCTACCCCCTAGACGTATCTCCGGACTGAATTGGAATATCGTTTTGAAATTTGTGTCGAATGAGTTTTTGAAAAAGACCTACAATTCTAAAATATTTTAGAATTTCTGTCACTTCCGGTTATGCCGGAAGTCAACTCCAACTTCGTTATTTTAAATAGGACCCCCAATTTTTCTCAAATTTCTGGATTCCTCATCAAAATTAAGGGTAAGTTTGATAATACAACTCTACCTTGATTTTCAACAGTTTCTGAGTTATTCCATTTGCTTTATAATTTGTTGCCTTTGTAGCGTCTCCCCTTATCGCGGTTATCTTTAAAATTAATTGATAGTAAATAATAATGTTTTGACGTCTTCTTAATATTGTAATGAGATAAATTTAGAAAAAAAAAATTGTAGTTAAACCATGTCTTGAATATCAATTTAAAATCGAAAAAACTACATTTTTTTAAATAGCACCCCATATTTTTTTATATACCGTTAGATCAACCGCTCAATCTTTAGTAAAAAAGTATAAGGCACTAAGCGGCTAAAATTGATATCTTGTGAGAAAATTTAAAAAAAACTGATTTAATACAACTTTTTTATTTTTACAAATGATTTTATTTAATTAAGTTAACACGTAATAAACAATAACGTAAAAACAATTTCAAAAATTGTTTGAATTGTTATCCATTTACTTCCAAACATTTCAAAATTCTTTTCTTGACAGACAGGACAGCATCAAGGATTTGTTCAGGAGGAATTTCTGCTATTGCTGTAGTGATTCGTTTTTGCAAATGTTCGATATTTTGTATCTCTGTTTCATAAACTAGGGCTTTTAAAGTAACCCAAAGAAAGAATCTAACGGTGTTAGATCTGGGGATCGAGCCGGCCAATCCCATGGTTCTAAGCGCCTTAACCAGTGATCTTCAAACAAGTTGTTAAGGATTGTTGTTACCGCTTGGGAGTAATGAGGGGGAGCACCATCCAACTGATACCAAGGCAAGTCATCCAGAAATTCTTTTACGGTACCATTTAAAAGTTCTACATACTTTGCGCCATTTAAATTTTCCCGGTACATCGTAAAACTTAATTTGTTTTCTTTCAGTAAACAGAAAACGTTTATACTAAATTTGTCTTGGAAACCGCGCTCCCGCTTTAGGTAAGGATTATTTGTAGACCAAAAGTGATTATTCCGCGTATTTACTGTTCCTTCTCTGTTAAATGTCGCTTCATCGGTCCAAATAATGTTACGCAAAAAATTGGGGGTTTTCTTGTTTTAACCAAAAGAAACTCGCAAAAACGTACTCCGCGTTCAAAATCGTTTGGCAATAACTGTTGTACTGGGGCTTTGAAACTGTGCATTCCATGTTCTGATAAAATGGTTTGAATGGATGTTTGGCAAATTCCCAATGCTCCAATAGCAGTTCGAATAGAAGCTCGAGGATATGCGTGAAAGTACCCAAGAACATTGATGATGTTAATTTCAGACCCAGTCACCGTTTTTTCACGATTTGGTTTTGATTTCATCGAACCAGTTTGTAGAAAATTGCTATGGATCTTGCGAAATTTTTTTGGTGTCATTTTCGGCAAATTAGGATATTTTTCGTTAAAAGCTCGACATGTTCTTTTTATAAAAAGAAGAAGATGAAGATAAAATAAATCCATAATAACTGCATGTGAATACATTGTTACAGCAAACGTTTAAAACTTTCAACTAAAGTCTGGTAAACAAATAATGCTTGCGCTACAGACATCGAATGAACGACTAACAAGTAAAAGATGGACTGCGCATGAGCGTATGCAGCCCGAAAACATGTGATTCGAAACAGACAATAGCATTCGTAGAACGACTTGATTTCATTTCGTTTAAACACTCTTAATGGAATACATTGTTTTGTGGAATTCAAATGCGCGTATCCATATCAACCTAATGTGTTTTACACAGCATAAGCCTACTGTTCTGTTTATTTTGAAGTAAATGGTCAATTCGAACAATTTTTTAAATAGTTTTTACGTTATTGTTTATTACGTGTTAACTTAATTAAATAAAATCATTTGTAAAAATAAAAAAGTTGTATTAAATCAGTTTTTTTTAATTTTCTCACAAGATATCAATTTTAGCCACTTAGTGCCTTATACTTTTTTTTACTAAAAATTGAGCGGTTGATCTAACGGTATAAAAAAATATATGGCATGCTATTTAAAAAAATGTAGTTTTTTCGATTTTAAATTGGTGATATTTAAGATATGTTTTACCTACATTTTAAATTTTTTTTCAAAATTTTTTTGAGCGGCTCGATATTTCATTATAATGTTAAGAAGATGTCAAAATATCATTATTTATTATCAATTAGTTTTAAAGATAACCGCAATAAAGGGAGACGCTGCAAACGCAACAAATTATAAAGCAAATGGAATAACTTAAAAACTGTTGAGAATCAAAGTAGGGTTGTATTATCAAACTTACCCTTAATTTTGATGAGGAATCCAGAAATTAAAAAAAGAATTGGGGATTCTATTTAAAATAACGAAGTTGGCGTTAACTTCGGTCTTTTTCGAAAACCCATTCGACCAAAATTTCAAAACGATATTCCAATTCAATCCGGAGCTACGTCTAGGGGGTAGGTTGAAAACGAACACCCTGTATTGTCAGTGCAATTTTCATGCTGAGATGGCAGTCACAGTTTACGGAGACAGATTTCCAGATGCTCCGCAGCCAAATGGAACTATGTTTAGGAAGTTAGTTCAAAATCTAAAAATGCATGGCTCATTTTCAAAAAAAAATAGTAAGGCGAGGGCATGTTGCGGAAAATGTAAAGAGAAGTGAATAGAGTATTGAATTATGTTAACCAAAATGAAGAAACCTCTTTAAGACCAATTCAGGGAAACTGTCGCATAAAAAAAAGACAGTGCAAGAAAAATGCTACAAAATAAGGATAGTTCAACATTTAAATGAGGGAGATAAGAGGAGAGTAAGATTTTGTAGATGGTTGTTAAATAAAAAAAGGAAAGATCCGCTGATATATAGCAAAATTCTTTGGTCGAACGAATCAAATCTTTCTAATAATATATTTTTCAATAGAAATATGCATTATAAATGGACACCAGGAAATACACATTGGTGCAGAGAGGCTGCTTTCCAAGAAAGATTTTCTACGAATGTTTGGGTGGGTCTTTCAAGGACTAAAGTAATTGGAATTGGATTTTATGAAGACAAATTAACCGGTAAAACGAATTTCAAGATTTTATTTATGAATTAACAGCTGCAGAAAGATTAAATTTTTCATATTTTCAAGAAGATGGAGCTCCACCTCACACTGCTGTAATATGTACAAATTATTTAAATCAAGTTATGCCAGATAGCTGGATAGGCACCTATGGACCATGGCCAGCTCGATCACCAGATATTACTCCCTTAAATTTTTTCGTCTGGGGTTACATTAAAGACAAGGTATTTCAAACGGCCCCTGAAAACACTGAGAACATCAAAACTAAAATTAGAAACGCATGTGAGGCAATTACTCCTGATATGCTCCAAAATGTAATACGTGAGGTGTCGTTTAGAGCACGTTTGTATATTACAATGCATGGTGCACAATTCGAGCATTTGTAGTTAGAAAAATAAATACACACATTTTCTTTTCAGTATGGTAGTAGATAGTAACTGTTATGCATAGTTTTTTGGATGTTCATTTGGTACTTGTATTTTTATTTATGAGATATTTGTTTGTTTGTATTAAATTATAATAAATAATTACTGAATTATAATTATTATAAAGTGAATTTTTACTATTATGGCATACTTAGCTGATTTTTACGATTCAATGATATGAATTGCGGTTTTCGTAAAATGTTAAATATTGACACTGTCAGTTAAAATTTTTGTGACATGTTTTATATCGAGTAGTGGTGAGAGGTAAGTGAAACCTCTCAAATGGTCAATTGCTACTATACACCATAGATGTCTCTATGGGCGTATAGCGACTTGCGATTCTGCAAGTACCTGAGATCGGCGACCTTTCAGTCCTAGGTGGACTTAACCTACTGTTATAATATATGATTTGCAGGAAACAACTACTCAGCAGGCAAATACCCCGACCTGCATTGAATTACACCTTACAAATCATTAAAGAATGGTAACCAATATCATTTGTCAACTCCCTGACCAGACATAGACCGGTTTCGAACTTATTAGTTCTCATCAGTATGCCATAGGTCATGGAGCAGACAAATGATAGTGGCCAACCTGCTAGTTTTATACAAACTATAGTAAATTGAGTAGTGGTGAGAGGTAAGTGAAACCTCTCAAATGGTCAATTGCTACTATACACCATAGATGTCTCTATGGCATACTGATGAGAACTAATAAGTTTGAAACCGGTCTATGTCTGGTCAGGGAGTTGACAAATGATATTGGTTACCATTCTTTAATGATTTGTAAGGTGTAATTCAATGCAGGTCGGGGTATTTGCCCGCTGAGTAGTTGTTTCCTGCAAATCATATATTATGTTTTATATCGTTGGAAAGAGAAAAAATAAACTGAATTAATGGTGTCATGGCTTACTTTGAGATTTGTCCTTTTCATTTATGCACAAGAGCGTATATCAAAGCCAACTGCGTTTTTCGAATTTTTTGATTCACATTATTATTCTTACTGTCTTTGCCATCAACTTTCATCCCTTTAACTTTTTTTCGTATCTCCTCAAATAAAGAAGTTATAACCGTTTGTGGCTTCCTTATTTTTCAGGTTTTTGTAACATATCTCACAAAGTAGGCTATGGATTTCAAATTTCTTTTTACTAAAATATAGCTCACAAAAAATGGGATAACTGTTTCTAGAACTTCTTATAAAGCTATTTCTCTTTCGGTAGTTACAATAAAACTTTAACACAACTTTACAACAACCTTTTGGCTTTTAAAATTACAATATAATTTATTACACCTGATACGAAGCAATTTAAATGAAATTTGTTGTTTTTTTTTTTTTTGAAAAACCAATTGACCTATTGAAGTACATATAAATATATTATAAAATTATTTACACTTACCTCAACTGAAAATACAGACATTGCCATTATTCGGTGCTAATAAACCTACAAAAAAGAGCAAAATTAAACGATTTAATTGATGAATGTTCCACTTATTTAAGGGGTGTAATTTAAGGTAATATTTGATCCACGAATCTACAAATAAACAGGTACAAATAGTTTTAAGCGTAGATTTGTTTACATCGCTTTTTGTTGAGGGAAAACAGAGCTTTTAAATTGCCCTACTGTCTGTATAAGCGTATTTTTTGAAAATGTAACGCGTAATGAAAACCGAGATAAATAATTAGAGATGGGGCGCCCATGTGTACGACACTGTCGTTTCCTATAAAGCAATTTCAGGTCGCATGGCTATGGCCCACGAAGTGGGAGTAGGGATTAGGATTACTTTCAGTGTAGCTAGTGATGTAATATATGCATGGCTGGAGGCATATGGAACTGAAACAACACGGGGAAGTTATATGAATAACGTGTGGTCTAATAAGCTCAGGAGGAGATTAAGCAAGCACCTGCATGCAGTTACTTCGCTTTTATGTAAAATTGAAAAATCTTACAAGGCACGCAAAAATATTATTTCGTCCATAAAACATTAAAATTCATACACTTTTTTCAAATAACGATATGAACGGTCTCATAGTTACCTTTCACATATATACATAATCAGACCCCATGAAAAATAAATACTTAATTCTACCTTTTGATTTGTTAACAGTAAAATTTGATAAGAGGATCAACTTCACTTTTAAACATGATACAGTTTCCTATAGACTTTGCAGAAGTTTTAGAGCTTTGCAAGATTTGTTATTTGTTCTAAGTCATCCCTCGGCAAACATAAAGTTGCTGTTTGTTGTGTGTTTAATACGATTGGCCCGAAGTGAACCGCATGATGCAGACATTTTGTAATAAATTATACTTGACGTATTACATCAAAGCTGGAATAGAAACGTCGTATAAAATCAATTGGAGATGAGCATATTAAGATATAGCGCTATCCAATGTATTCCGTTATTTGTAATGTATAAACACGATTTATATAGTTAATTTAGAGAGAAATGTGGCAAATATTCGGACGACTACTAATCTGAATAATGATTTTAATGACTTCTTTGTTACTATTGCTGACGATATCGTTAATTCTATTGCAGGCACGGGTTCTTTTTATACCCCACTACACCACAGGAAGTCATCAATGCTGTACAGTCCTTAAAAAATACTAGCTCACTTGATATCTACGGTATTAACACTGTTATTTTAAAAGAAACTATTAACACTATAGCTGTACCTCTGAGCAATTTGTTCAATGTTTGTTTCGACAAAGGTATTTTTCCTGACGCATTTAAAATAACCAGTCTCACCAATCTTTAAAAAAGGATATCGTCCGATATCCATTATACCAATTTTTGGGAAACTTTTGGAAATTCTATTGAAAATAAGACTGGTCAATTACCTAGAAGTGAACAACATTCTGAATCCTTATCAATTTGGCTTTAGAAAAAACTGCTCCACAATAAATGCAGTTTCTTGTGTCATGGATGATGTTATCGAAGCGCTCGAGCAAGATCTTTACTCTTCTATCACACTATGTGATCTAAGTAAAGCAATTGATTGTGTTTCTCACGAAATATTAATCCAAAAACTTGAATTTTATGGTATTAGAGGATTACGTTTATCTTTATTTAGATCATATCTTGAAAACAGAACACAGTGTGTTTCCCTTAATAATGAAAAATCTGACACTAAAATCATTAAACATGGAGTTCCTCAAGGCTCCGTATTAGGCCCAACTCTTTTTCTTATTTATATTAACGATCTGCCTTCTTTTCTTGACGATATTAAATGTACATTGTTCGCTGACGACTTAACCCTAAAAAACTCTTTTAAAAATATAATAGAACTGATAGATCAATAAGTCGTAGCTACCAAAAAATCTGAACAGTGGTCCTCTGCAAACAAACTGAAGTTAAACAAAAACAAAACTCAAAGTTTAGTTATCAGTACTGATACGACTATTACTAAGGGAAATAAGTGTCAAGATATTAGGCATAACTATTGGTGACGGCCTGAAATGGGATGTACATATTGATCAGCTATGCAAGAAATTATCTAGCACAATCTTTGTTATCAGAAGATTGAGTAAACTTATAAATAATGATACCCTATATATTATCAGTATATTATGGCTTCTTTCATTCCCACTTGAACTATGAGATAATACTCTGGGGTAACTATAGTTGTTCGCAAAGGGTTTTCATACTTCAAAAAAGAATTATAAGAATTCTTGCCGACGCCCCATACCTAGAGCACTGCAAACCATTGTTCACTAAATTAAAAATAATGTCATTGCCAAATTTGTACATATACAATAGCTTACTACAAATACATAGTAAAAGAAGTCAACTCCAGACATATTCAGATATACATTCCCATAATACTAGGTATAAAAGTATTCTATATGTCCCTAAGTATAGGCTGTCCAAATCTAAGAACAATTCCTTGGACCTCAATTTATACAATAAACTACCTAGTGACTGGAAAATTCTGAATAATATTCAATTTAAAAATAAAATTAAGACCCTCTTATTGAGTAACTGTTTTTATTCTGTTGGCGAATATTTCAATATGGATGTAATGTGAAGATGTTCTTAACTCTCGATATGTATTGATTGTACCGTGCTGATGTGCATATTTTATGTGTAAAAGTATTTTTGTACTTACTTGATAATATTTATGTCTGTAAATTTTTTGTAAATGGTGTATGTCTGATTGCGTGTACACTAGTATACATCATACGTCTGTGTATTGTAAGCGCATATATTATATGTATGTCAGTGTATATATTTTGCAGTTCTATTCTTCGTTTATATATGTATTATGCACTTGTTTTATATATATTTTATTTTATAATATGTGTATTGTTGTATTCTGTACCAATTTATGACTTGCCACAAATGTATTTTATATATATGTATATAGTGGTCAAATAAAGATATCTATCTATCTATCTATCTATACGTGAAAAGACTGAAAGTATGTTGGCATTGGCAGTTTCACTATAAGCTTATATGATATAGTCACGAAAAGCAAAGGGGCCTCACCAAATATCTGAATTTTAAGAGTAGGTAATTAACCTAAATCCAACTTTCGGTAAACAAGAGTTTCCAAAATCACACTATCAATAATTAAATCATATGAATTTCTTTCAGCAAGTCTTAAATATTTTTATTTTCCATGACCAAAGTTTGAAGGTTATTAACATTAAAAAAACAAAAACTTGGTCTCTGATCTCTTGCCTTTGCGACAAATTTCAACTTTCCGAACATCTGGAATTTGATTTTTGTTCCCGCTTTATATAATATGTAGATTTTCCCCATAAAAAGTCTTATCTCCAACTGGTGTTTTGGTTTTCAAATTACTGTGAATAAAGTTAAATTCCAATAACAACATACCGATAATGTCTGCTTTACGTTGGTTGATGTTATATCAGTCCCAACCCTTATCTATCTTACATATCTATGAACATATGTAGAAGTTAAACGCTTTAGTTACAAATCCATGACAATGTAGGCACGTAAAGTATTTACAAAGTTAATGATCGATCGTGCATGCCTGAAAATGTTGAATTCTTTGTAGTGTATCTACATTCAAGGTCAATTTAGGACAAATAATGCTGATTACGTATCCGTTAAGATATCATCAAATAAACTTTGCAAGTTAAATTACGAACCACACCATGATAGCTTTTTTCCTCTCTCTCGTGATAGTTTGTACAGGGTGAGAGCCCCAAAAAATACTTTTTTTAAAAAAGACAAGTGACGATGGCCCAAATAAATTCTGAATAAAATTTGTATGTCCATCATCAGTTAAAATTTTCCGTTTGTTTATTTTACGACCACACCAAATATCTCTCTTAATATCTATTGTAGAAGAATAAAATTTTAGAAACAGTTATCCCATTTTTTGTGAGCTGTATTTTAGTAAAAAGAAATTTGAAATACAGGATGTCGATTTTATCAGGGCACTCGAGAATATCTCACTTAATATCGGTCGTACAAAAAAAAATATTTTTACGAAAATTGTGCCGATTTATATAACCTACAAAATGGTTTAAAGACATTTGAAATCCATGGCCTACTTTAAGAGTTATGGCGGAAAATATCGAAAATGCGGAAAACGTCTAGGCCAAATATCTCCGTTATTTGAAGAGATACGAGAAAAATTCTAAGGCGAAAATTTTTTGCAAAACAGACTGTTTCAACGAGGTTTTATCTATTTTTTTTTCAAAACCGCTGTATTTTGAGATTTACTCTTCAGGCTGTTAAAAAAATTATTTTGAAACGCGCGGGAAATGGCGCCATTAAATAGAGTATTTTCATCCCTTTTCAACGATATATCACCACCGCCATATTTATTCATTGGTATTACGTTAGTAATTATAAAAACATTTTTTTAAAACCAATAAATTTTTTTAACAAGCATTATACTTGCCGTGCAGAAGTATGATTAAATAAAACGATAAAATAATTCAATAAGTTGTTCAAATCTTTGCTATAATAAAAAATTAACACAATTAAGAAGAATAAAGTAAATTCAGGTAACAAAAACAAAATAATAATCAAGAAAGCAACATGGAGGAATTATGGAAAGAGTATTCGCAGTTATGCCAATGTATAGAGGTCCTCCATAAAAGCGTCACTCCTTGCTCAGAAAGTTAAAATGTCTTTACCAATTAATTAATTTAAGTATAATATCCATTTGTTTGTATTTCATGATTTCACTATTATTCCAAGTATTTTAAAATAGTTGGCTATGAACAAACTTGACAATTTAATTTCTTGACAGATCATCTCAGTTAATACTTAAACTCTCACTCAATCGCACTCTAAGAATTTGGTATTTTCAAAAATGATTTTCGTTCACATTGAGCGTTATAATATGTTCGTTACATATTGCCAATGCAATTTTAACTCTGGATTATCTCAAGTAGAATATAGAAACAAATTTCCAAAAGCACTACAGCCGAATAAAACTCTGTTCAGAAAATTAGCTACGAAACTGAAAAATAATTCATTTTTAAAGAAGACAAGGTTGAACAATGTTACTGATAATGTAAATAAAGTAAACCGAGTTATTAATTATGTAAGAAATAAAAATACAGAAAATTTGGAAACATCATTAAGAGAAATTCAAATTGCTTGTCATATAAATAAAACAAGTGCTAGAAAAATTTTAAAGAAAATTGGTTACCAGTGTTATAAAGCCAAAAAAGTTCACAATTTACAAGCGGGAGACAAACCAACGAGGACGATGGCTGTTGGAAAAGAAGCGTGCCGATCCATTAATATGTAGTAAAATACATTGGTCCGACAAGGCAAATTTTTCCAATAATGGATTTTTAATCGCAATATTCATTACAAATGGACTTCTGAAAATACACACTGGCATAAACCGACTGGGTTTCAAAATCGTTTTTCAATAAATGTGTGGATAGGTATTTTAGGCACCAATTTAATAGGTCCTTATTTTCATGATGGTCACCTCAGTGGTCAAAGGTACCTAAACTTTTTGAGAAATGAATTTAATGAATTCTTAGATGACCTACCTTTAGAGAATCGACACAACTTTCAATATTTTCAACAAGATGGAGCTCCTCCCCACAATTCCCAGATTTGCCTAGATTATTTAGACGAAATTGGATAGGTACCAATTGATTTATTCGATAGCCCCCTCGTTCTCCAGATGTAATCCCAATGGATTTTTTCTATGGGGGTATATTAAAGATAAGGTGTTTTCGACGACACCGCAAAATGTAGAGCTCGAATTCAACAGGCATGTATTACAGTTACCCCCGAAATGCTGAGTAATGTTTTAAATGCAGTGCCTTGCCGCGCTCGAGTGTGCATAAGAAATCGCGGTGCATACTTTGAACACTTGATATGATATCTTAAAAATTATTTTGAGGATTAGATTAATATTAATGTTCTGTGTGCTATATCCTTTTTATTATTAATTTATTTTTGTTACCTGAATTTACTTTATTCTTCTTAATTGTGTTAATGTGTTATTATAGCAAAGATTTGAACAACTTATTGAATTATTGTATCGTTTTATTTAATCATACTTCTCCACGGCAAGTATAATGCTTGTTAAAAAAAAAATTATTGGTTTTTAAAAAATATTTTTATAATTACTAATGTAGTACCAATGAATAAATATGGCATGTGATATATCGTTGAAAAGGAAGGAAAATACTCTATTTAATGGCGCCATTTCCCGCCCGTTTCACAATAATTTTTTTAATGGCCTGAAGAGTAAATCTCAAAATACAGCGGTTTTGAAAAAAAATAGATAAAACCTCGTTGAAACACTATTTTGCAAAAAGTTTTCGCCTTAGAATTTTTCTCGTATCTCTTCAAATAACGGAGTTATTTGGCCTAGACGTTTTCCGCATTTTAGATATTTTCCGCCATAACTCTTAAAGTAGGCCATGGATTTCAAATGTCTTTAAACCATTTTGCAGGTTATATAAATCGGCACAATTTTTGTAAAAATGTTTTTTTTTGTACGACCGATATTAAATGAGATATTCTCGAGGGCCCTGATAAAATGGACAGCCTGTACATAGCCTATTTTGTAAGATATATTATAAAAAACAGAAAAATAGGAAAACCACGAATGGTTATAGCTTCCTTATTTGAGGAGATACGAAAAAAGTTAAAGGGATGAAAGTTGACGGTAAATATAATAAGAATAATAATATGTATCAAAAAATTCGAAAAACGCAGTTAGATTTGATATACGCTCTTGTGCAAAAATGAAAAGAACAAATCTCAAAGTAGGCCATGACACCATTAATTCCGTTTATTTTTTCTCTTTCCAACGATATAAAACATGTCACAAGAATTTTAACTGATAGTGTCAATATTTAATATTTTACGAAAACCACAATTCATATCATTGAATCGTAAAAAAATCAGTTATATCGTTGGAAAGAGAAAAAATAAACGGAATTAGTGGTGTCATGGCCTACTTTGAGATTTGTTCTTTTCATTTTTGTACAAGAGCGTATGTCAAAGCCAACTACATTTTTCGAATTTTTTGATACGCATATTATTATTCTTATTGTCTTTGCCGTCAACTTTCATTCTTTTAACTTTTTTATGACCTCAAATAAGGATGCTATAACCGTTTGAGGTTTTCCTATTTTTCAGGTTTTTGTAATATATCTCACAAAGTAGGCTATGGATTTCAAACTTCTTTTTACTAAAATATAGCACACAAAAAATGGGATAACTGTTTCTAAAACTTTATTCTTCTACAATAGACATTAAACGAGATATTTGGTGTGGCCCTCGTAAAATAGACAGACGGTATGTTGTAAATAAATGAAAAATATGAACATTGAGATTGAAATTGTTGAAATCGGTAACGTAACCTTTACATGTTAGTGCCAGGGGTCAAGGGAACCCAAAGTTCGCATATGTAGCTGTCGCTTACACGCAACAGCCCAGGATTTTGTATTGTCGATTTTCACCAACGAAGTGGAGCTTTATTCGTAGCTAATGATGAAGACTAGATGGCTGGGTGTTCTCATCTTCAATATTACAGGTTACGTTTACCTGATATCAAATTTTTAAAAGCATTACGATAGTCAACAAAACAAAAAAGATACGCATGTAATGGTCTCTCGCCTTCTAAACTGATGCAAATTCAATAAGTCAGATATGCCAGAATATATGCTGTTGAAGTCTGCGTCGAAAGATATACAGGATTGGAGTGTGATATTAACGCGAGCAATCTAAGTCGCTTCTCCAATATTTTTTGCCTGTTCTTGTCTTTCTTCAGAAGTTCAAGTAGCCTTACTGCCTGCCGTCTTATATTGCATTTCTAAATAATCCACTTATTACACTACTCCTCGAACTAAAAATTTGGTGTTTCGTAAACGATACGATATTTTCTAACATGAATCGTGAAAAATTGGCCAGTCCTCAAGAGAATTGGGGCTCGAGTCCTTGTGTGGTCTCTAAGTAACGTTATAATTGAATTGAATCCTATAAAATAACGCGCCACTCAATCAATGTGTCACTTATCAATATAGGGGTTTAGCTTCGGTGGGCATAAAAACGCTTTTCAATTAAAGTTAGACAAGTGTCTATTTAAATTAGGAAGTAAAATAACTAGATTATATTGTATAATGATGTGTTCAAGTCACAGTCATATAAAGTCTACGGTTCAAGTGCATACAAGGTCTAAAGGAAGACGGGACAGGATTTTGTAAGGAATGTTTCTTTTTTGCAAATACACAGTAATTAGATATGATGAATCTACAAGGTCAAACATACAAAGTCACAACAGGTACATATTTTTGATGAAATATCTGCCAGTGTCATTCACGATTCCATTTTCCTTCTGTTTTACATATAGATTTAACGTTAATTTGTATACTAAGGCAGTCAATAGAGAAAAACTAGGGTGACCAGAGAAAAATTACAGTTCAATCTTCTACGACAGGTAGATTCAATGCAGATAGCGTCAAAGTCTGAGGACACCGATGAAGTCAACGATATTGATTTTTTTTTAAATACTCATGTAACCAAATGAGAATGAATTTAATATTTGTACACACTGTACAAAACTGCAACACTATATTTATACAGGAAGCAATCTAAGTATGTTGCAACAATAATAAACAAATTAGGTAAGGTAAAATTTATCCAAATGATTCTTCGCTTATTATGACTTTGGGTACAAATTATAAAAACTTTCAAACACAACAAATTAATTATTATTAAAGCCTACTGTAACTTACATCAGCTTTTTATATTTTACGATATGAGTTAAACTTGCGGTGACCTGAATTATGATAAGGATAAGATTGATTTATATTAGATGTTATTCATATTTTTTCCATATTCTTTTATTTTGCCCGCTTAATGGCGATGACAATGTTTTGAGAAGAAATTCTTTTGGCGTATTTCAAACTTATACGCAGGAATTCGGGAATTTATTATAATAGTAAATGGATTTCTTATAAACAGCTTGCATAAATCCTCGCGTGGTATACAAAATCCGTTTTAAAAATCTGAGAGGCAGTAGAAAGAAACGTCTTTACAAATTACGTTCTATTTGAAGGGTCATGACTACTGAAATCTGTGGCCTTTCTCAAATTTAATAAAAAATCTCGGAAAGCTCAAATGGTTAAGAATTTTATGTGTGCTTTATTTTATTCCTCTAACATAAATGGTTTCACGTGCGAAAATAAAAGTCAAGTGGGCAATGAAACATTCGATAGCTTATTTTTCTTCAAACAGTGTAGCACGTGTCATATTTATTTATGGCAGGTTCATGGTACACCCCCCCAGTTTTGAAAATAATTTATTGAAATTTAGGATATACTACATACATAATAGCGGCACTTTTTGACATACAATTGATTTTTTTTCACTTTTCGGTTTCGCCGGAAGTGACACTAACTTTCGATTTTTAAATGGAACACCCTGTATATTATTTGAATTCTGCATAATTCTCTGAATCCAACGATGCCAAATAAGTTGACATTTCAAACATTAATTTTTTTATAATATAATTTTTAGTTTTCCATTTAAGTGTGCCATGACGGTTCCGATTTATTCTAAATGACCCGTGTAACGCTACAAAAATCGAAATCCCATTAAAAGCAGTAAATTACGTGATTTATGATCAAATAAAATTCACCAAAATGGTCTTTGGGGCAAAACTCAATCATTTTTTTCAAATGGAACCATATCGGTACCGTGGTACAATTTATTAGTACAATTAATAAGGAATTTATTCATATATCGTATTAAAATGTGCGATAAATAAAGAAAATTACAGCTAAAAGAAAATAATAATGATTTTGTTCTAATTAAATGTTAAGAAGTACCTAACTAATATGGCTTTAGAAACAATGAAATATTTAGCTTGTCAAACATTTGTTGGTTTAACGGTGTTTTATTGTGTCTTTAAAAATTGTGTAAAATTCTTGTTAATTGTGTTCAAAATGCCGCAAATTTATACAAGAGATGAAAAAGTGGACATAATTATTTATGCTTAATGTAAAAGAAATGCAGTTGCGGCTACCGACCTTTATGCCTAACGATATCCTGATAGACAATGTCCAGCGAAAATTTATTTTAAACGTGTTGAAAACCAATTCCGAAGATAGCCCAACAATGATCACGAAGAAAACTTCATTATTGACGAAAGTACGGAAATTAATGTTTTGGCTCGAATAGAAGTTGATAAGACTGTTGTTTCTTTAAGGCAAGTTGGGTTTGAATTGGACATCAGTCACCAAACAGTAAGTCGAATTTTGCACAAATACCACTATAAATCTTTTAAATACCAATTGCACCAGCATTTGTGCGAAAGTGATTACAAAACGTAGGATGGAATATTGCAATAGGATTTGGACCTCTGACTGGTGCCAAATACTTGAGATTCTTGGAAAATGAGATTGAGGACATCTTAGATGAGTTACCTTTAGTTTTAGGACAGGGAAGGTATTTCCAACAATATGGCGCTCCTCCCCATAATTCAAGGACAGTAATTGATTACCTTCAACGGAAATTCGGAGAAAATATAATTTCGACGAATGGTCCTGTGAGGTGGCCTCCAAGGTCACCTGATTTAACGCTCCTTGATTTCTTTGTTTGGGGCCATTTAAAAAATATTGTCTATGCAACCGCCGTTACAGCCCGTGAAGGCCTGGAGTTACGAGAAAGATGAGCAATTAATAGCATAATGGCCCAGCAATAGGAGAACGTTCTTCGAGAACTAAGCTATGCGAGTTCAGAAGTGCATTGACGTTAACAGACAGAATTTTGAACAATTGTTGTAATGTTTTGTGTTAATTTTTTGTATTCCAAAACCACCTCATGTGTAACAAGGTAATTAGAATAAAATTTTATTTTCTTATTTTCTTTTAGCTGTAATTTTATTTGTATTTATCGCACATTTTAATACGACATGAATAAATTCCTCATTAATAGTACTAATAAATGGTACCACGGTATCGATATGGTTCCATTTGGAAAAATTGAGCTTTGCCCCAAAAACAATTTTGGTGAATTTTATTTGCCCATAAATCACGTAATTTAGTGTTTTTAAGGGGATTTCGATTTTTGTAGCATTATATGGGTAATTTAGAATAAATCGGAACCATCATGGCACACTTAAATAGAAAACTAAAAATTATATTACAAAAAAAAAACAAGAAAAAAAATTGATGTTTGAAATGTCACTTCAAAAATGTAATAATATACAGGGTATTTCATTTAAAAATCAAAAGTTAGTGTCACTGTTAAAGAACACGCCAAAACCCTCGATGAACTTTTCGAAACTGTAACAAAATTCGAACATTTCGCATGAAAAGCGTGCTTCACGTAAAAATACCGTTGGAAGAGGTTTTTATATATAAATTTAAATAATAGGAAAGAATATTCGTAGAATGCCACAAATAACTTTCAGACAATATAAATTCACATTTTCGCTCTACGAAGCGTTTTTTATGCCAAAATCTTGGAAACTCATCAAGGAGTGTAATTTTAGAATGTAGTAAATGTCGCTGCACGGGGACGTAATGTCGCCCCAACCACAAAATTTAGAAAGTATAACGAAAACCGACTTGTTCAGCACTGCAACTCATGCGTTGTATTAAATATGAAGACAAGTTACCCAGTCTCTAGTCAATGTATTTCGAGAGTTTTAGCGAAAATAGCCCTTAGCTTCGAGGGTGCCCTATCATTTTCTAGCAGTCGATTTTGACGGGAAAATGATGGGTTTTAAGCGTATTTGCCCTAAACCGGTTCCTCAGTGATTTGGTGTCAGAAAAGTATAGTTACCATGTACTCAGATGTGCATGGGACCGCCTTGCCTGAACGTATGAATTTATAATTGCCACAATATAATTCAAAGTCGTTGCGATTCAAGAATTTTTAAGCTACGAGGAGCGAACTAAATTAATATTGAACTGATAATACGTAAATAGACAAGCAAGCAAGACCCCACCAAAATTATAAACATTGAACTTTTCTTGAATCTTTTTATGTAATCGTTAGCTATAAACCGCACATTGGATGGTAGTTGGTACATTATGAGTCGTTCCGTTCTCACTATGTGTTGTACACGGGCCAAACTATAATTTGTCAATACATTTTTCTTGAAAGTTTTGTAAAAACATAATTTTTTAAACGATTTAATATATACATTTTGAACTTTATATTGTCTTTTTCTCTTGTGTTTCAAAATTCCTTTTCAGGTTTACATAAAAGAGAATGTTAGTATTTACTGTGTTAGATATATAGTGTTACGACGCCCAATTGAAGTAGTTAAGCAAAAACGAACAGTCAGTATAGATTTTGTATTATTTTCCGTCTGAAACAGTCGTTTTGAACACTTATTTGTGAACGTTTAACATCCATTTTGGAAAGTATAATAAAAGTCCTTCAGACGTGTAAAGATGGATCGTTCACATCACTTTCGGCAAAACCGGAAGTGAAAAAAAAAATCAATTTATGTCAAAAAGTGCTGCTTATTATGTACGTAATATATCCTAAATTTCAAGCAATCATCTTCAAAACTAAAGGAGAAAAGGGGAGTACACCATGATCCTGTTGCACCCGATAGAGTGTGTTCCATGATAGATTAAACAAGCGGTCTTAGTTTATTCCTTAGCAAAAACTGTTACAAATACATGTATAAATATTGTAAATACGATACAAAAATGCAACGTTACTCCAGTCGAATTAACATTTTGACAAAAAAGAAACTTTCTAGATATAACCCGAATCCAGGATGTTCAGAATGATGGTAGTAATGTGGGGTTTCTTAGGCTTCAATTTTTTTGCGTGGCAAAATTTTTTTATTGAACAATTAAGGTATGAGAAAATGACTTTTTCGAGTTTCAGAGAAAACTATTGATTTTAGAAAAAGAAATGTTTATTAAAAGTTACAAAATGAGACGTAGTTCGTAAACATCGGTTAATCTGTTCATAAGTCATTGCAAAAAAACATGCTAAAATGGCTGTTTTTTTTCAATTGTTAATAAAATATAGAAAAACATGTTTCATATACTTGTTACCAAAGGAAAAGAAGGCTCTTGTAGCATAGAAAAGGCACGCGAAATCGGGAGACATATGGTCGAATAGTTTTTGCACAATCAATTTGTTAATAACTTTTTGACTTTTTTTAACGCGTATTACAAATTAACCGATTTTGATGAAATAGGTCTCATTTTGTAGGTATTTTCAAGATGCACAACTTTTTATAATCACTTTTTTTTTTAAATCAATAGTTTTCTCTGAAACTCGAAAAACCATTTTCTGATACCTTAATTGTTCAATAAAATAATCCTATCATTCTAAACATCCTGGATTCGGCTTATAACTAGAAACATTTTTTGTCAAAATCACGCTATTTTCATACTAATTCCACTGGAGTACGTAACAAAACAAAAATCTAAGAAAGAAATTCTCTGTTAGATACAGTATTTTTCAATTTCCTTTCAAGGCCTAATTACATTGAATAATTATAAAACATTAAATAAATTCGTAGAAGTTGTATGTCCACCTTATTTTAAGCCACTGTATAATATACGAGTGAGATATCTATAGACTTTACTGTGGTCTATGTGTTACGTCCTGATTTACCAGAGAATTTGAATAGGTAGGTATGTATATCCCTTCATGCGGTATACCAAGTTTTAAATCTTGTTTTCATCTTAAATACAAACATTTCACTAAAAATGTATGTATATTAAATATAAAAATTTCAGTACCACCAATATAAAGATTAATAAACACACATTAAATATGTATCTACAAATAACATAATAGCGATTATAATGACTATCTCATTTGTATTAATACATTTACTACATTAAGTACATATTAGTTTATGTCTAAACTGGTCAAATACACTCATTAGAACTATTGATTAGATCCGTGGAAATGATAAAGCGTCGTTTTACTATTTGGTTCTCGTTTAAATTATTAACGTATTCGGCTTTCAATGATCATGTTTCCAATCAGCGGACGCGGTGTATTTAAAACCTCTTCGACGTAAACCACACATAATCTTTAAGCACAATTTATTCCTATCTAGTAGGCCACTTGAATAACATGTTCTATGCTATTTAAATTTTAGCAGATCAAAGTACACACCAAAAATTGCGTAACATGGTATGCTAAAAAACAGTAGCTGGGAAAATTCGCGGGGTAGGAGATATGCGAAAAATTATGATCTACAACCATATGGCCCATCACTGATAAGAATATCGCCGAGAAAATGCTGTCAAAATTGTGAAATTTATGAAAAAATGGATATAAAGTTGTAGAGAATTAGATTTCGCACCAGAAAGTCACAAAGCATACGTACATACATATCTCGAATAGCTGATTATTTTTCTTGCTGTAAAATTCCAAATCGGCAATTTAAAGTTGCTGGAAAAACACTCTTGATTACTAGACGCCACAAGTTCTTCATTTAGAAATATGTGTTATCTGCCAATAAATTTTCTGCAAATTCAAATTCGTTAGTAAATCTACATCATGGGTCGTAGAAAATATTAATCGAGTTGCACTATTATAGCCCATTTGGAGTTAATTTGTTTAGAAAAAAAGTCACACTCCCCGTCAATTTTCATATTTAAATATAAATTTAAGAGTTAACACTCGAAGACCAGCACTCAACACTAAAACACAGATTACAAATCTAACATTTGACAGCGAAGATCGCGAGACAACTTCAATTGTTTTCAATGCACTCTATGGATCGGTGATATATGCCTGAGTGAAATATAGACACCTTTTTCACGCTTTTTACTTATTTTCACTATTACCATAAATAAGCATTTTACGCACAAAAATAATGAAATGAATAATTAAAAAAGTGCAGTTTCTTTAACAGTTGTATAGAAAAAATGTTAATTTTTGTTTAGTTAACAATTACTATGCACAATTACAGAAAAAAAATTGATTCGTCCAAAATACATTTTTAACAAACCATGATTATATTTCAGGAGACTTTTGCAGAAAATTTTATGTTATGTTATGAAAAACTAATAGATAATGCTTTGAGTATTTGGTATTTGGGCAAAAATAATATATTCAGGCATCTGCCAAACTTACAATTCTTGTGGAAAAAAGTCGGCAAAAGTTAAGTACTCAGTCTCTATGCCACTTAATTATTACAAATTTTTCTGGAATTTAATAGCACTACAATACTGATTTGAGATTTTACAGCAAAAAGGATGCCAGAATATTTTCCTACGGCCACGCCTTTGAACACATTTCACGCCTCAACTATTTAATATAGAGATATGCTAATTTTGTGTAGGAAATTTAATGTTCCACAAATATAATTACTTTGACGAATTGATTAGTCAATATACCGAGTGTGTCCAATATATTTGAGGTGTAGAAATATTTTTCAAGATATTGCCAAAAAACTTTCACCTTCCAGTCCCTCTAAAAAAATTACCATCGATCCTGGACCGACTATTAAAACAGTAAGTAATTTTTTTTCTTTATATTTCCTTTTTGTGACCTATCAACATTCAAGATAATCCACTCCTTAAATTTTAGAAAAATTTTCCGGCAATTGTTGTTTTTTTGTAATTTCACTGATTATTCCCTGACTTTTTGGTTTTTCAGGTTGGTGGACACCCTGAAATTTTGCATAAAACAGCTTGGGACCCTCAACAAAATTTGAATGCACTCCATGCTGTCACTTTTAGGTGCATAAACCTTAAAATACTGTAAAAGCAAAAACAAAATTATTTTTTTAATTGTTAGTGAATTTTTAATAAAAACGCGTTTATAAAATGATATTTTATTAAATGTTAAGAAGGTAATAGGTATATAATTAATATTTGATGCCTCGTTACTAGTCGGCAACAGATTTTTTTACAAAAAAATACTTAATAGCTTTGGTACCTCCCTTTAATCTAAAATAAATAAATATACAAAGCCCTGTAGTTTATTTACACTTTTTAATTATGAAATCGTTTAAAAATACCTCATACCACGAATCAGCTAGTACCTATAAATTTTAAAAAGTATCCACAATCAAAAGTTTGCTGTAAATAATAAATTTAAGAAGAGATATGTGCCTATTTGCGTATGCCATGCCTAGTATTGCGAAAAAACGTTGGTGCATAATGTTTACAAACAATATATTTGAGAGCAATTATGAAATATTACAGCGATTGCGCGCAAGAATAGTCAAACCACGTGCTTCTAGCCGGGTCAGCGCAATCAACGCATTATGCAAGATAAAAGCACCTGGCCCAGTAGGGCAGGTAGAAAAGCAATGCAAGCACAAGCAGGGCTTAGAAATGTAGCCAAAGATCAGGGGAGCTTTCCTGAAAAACAGATTTCAGCCACTATTCCTGCAACCCACTTAACTCACGTGCGTCGTTGGAGTCAACTCCATCTGTTGCTGTCCTGATACATCTTAAGATGGAAAAATTTTACTCTTTCCTAATTATTGTTTATATTACCAGTAAGGGGTTTTGTTTTATTATTCTCTTTGGTCAACGATAACCGATACAACCTGTTTTGCTACTGGCAAAGGATGTGGATTATTTTTTAAGTCAAGTTTTGTTTTAAAATGCCTACGAATATTAATTATTTCTTCTTTCAGACTTGCAAGTAACAAGAATTTTACAGAGTATAAATATAAAGGGAACGTTTTTAATTGGTTAAGTATTGTCAGCCGCAGTTGGTTCCCAGAGTAATTATTTGAAAACATAAATATTGTTGGTCGGTCTCGTATCTGGCGCGCGCTAGAGGCACGGGGTCACAGGTCGCAGGATAGCCAACCGGGACGTTAATACGATACGAAGTAAGAGACTAATGATATTTTTTAGTAATTGAGTTAATTATTATTTGAATTATATATTTGAATAGTTGACCTCTATTGGCCTTTTGCAGTCTTTGCGTAAAGACCTTCAATGTCAACACTAATACGCTGCTGAAGGCCACTTAGCACGGTAATGAAATACAACAGGGGAGCAGGGTAACCCATACAATCGAAGCTTTTTATATACAGTCCACATAGAATTAACAGATTTTAAAATTTCAAACTTACGCCAAATTTAGCGCTGCACACATCAATCACAAAACATAAGACAGTCCGAAGAGACACTTGCGCGGATACATGACACTACTAGCCAAGTTACAAGTGCACTGGCCCCCCCCGCTCACTGATAGCGCCGCTCCGACAGGCACCCACTGTGACGTCAACTGCTATTGATTCTAGAGAACAGCAATGGCGAATTGGCAACAATCAGATACTACTTGACAAGCCACATTATTCTAACATCTACAAATATTTTGTTACTACGATCAAGGTTCCCCGAAATACGACTACCTATGCGCAATGTGTTGTGTCCAATTTTTAATGCTTAACGGAGCCACAAACGCTTCCCGGTGATGTCATTATGACATCACATTTAACAGGCTTGGGGCAAAATTAAGACCTTGATTCTAGTTGGTTTGTTGGAGACCTTTCCGCTTGTATTTGTTTGCCCATGCCCACAAAACAAATGCTGAACACTTGTCTGTCTTCCTCTCGTTTTTTTTCCCTAAATGTGCTGGAAGCCGTTATAACCGACAAATTAAACTAGCGTTGCATAATTAATCTCGTGCTCCAAAATATACACGGGGACCAAGTAATACAGCTACAAGATGTATCGAGGTTATCGGTTTTAGAAAAGTAAGCTTTCATCACAACCCAAAAGCACAATATTTTATTGTTTATTACTTTATTGCCATGTGAATCAATCAACAAGTGTGCAGTTCACGTGACAACGCCTGTATCACTGCAACGCGGTATACATTGCATCGTTGATGGTAAAGAAACATCATGTTTGATGCTGAAGTTTGAGTTTTATATTTCTTAATAAACTATTTATTTGTTTATATAGAAAGTAACGTTTCAAATTTAAACGTCATTGTGAATGAAGGCGTGATGTCCAATAACGGATTAATAGACAAGTCATTAAGACATGACAGCTCCTTCGTGTATATGTGGTATATACATATGTCACGTATTTTTATCATTGATATAATAACAGTTTGCATAGTTCTTACTAAATAAATTTAATTTATAATAATTTATTAATTGATTACGATTAGTCAGCAGCCATTTTCTAAAATTTGGCGCCATCTGTGGGGCTCGTTGCGACTTGAATATTTAATACGCAATTTTTTATTTTGTTTAATATTACACCAAAATTATTGAATCGTCTCTGGTTACTGAAGCAAAAAACTTAGAGATGCGTTTCAAGGATTTAAAACGACGTAATTACAAACTTTTTAAAACAATGTGATTGTATTCGAATTCTTTAGTGTCTTGAAGTGGAAAATAATACACAATACTTACTTAAATGCACAAAGGATCGTGTCCACAAATAAGGGACAGGATGAGGCAAAAAAACACATTTGGGCTCATTAAATCAACTGTTTCAGGTCCTAATTATTTATTATTTAGGCCGTTACATCAGTGAATAATTTTTGTAAAAAAATGCTTCATCAAAATTTTAATCGTAATTGTACCGTTTAAGAGTTATGTGACCCATACAACATTGGAATTGGCTTGCTTTTGCTGTATAGTACGTCACACAGCAGCTTGTCATCTGTCATGGTTGGTTGCTAGTATACAATTTCATCAATACTCTGTACTATGTCTATTAATTCAGTGGTGCCAGATCCACATTTTGGAATGTCATTACTAAACAAAAAAATATACACAAAACAAGTGCTTATAAACGAAACATAACTTTGCAAACTTTGGGATAGATGTTTACCTCGACATGTCTTATTAAATATCCTAACCATTAAGCTAGTCCGTTTCCAAAATCATCAAGATTATGGTAGTCTAATGGATAGTGCTGCTTTTTACTATGCAATCGCCAATTTGGTGTGGACTCCAAACCATAGTATAGTCCCCTGGCTTACAACATAACCTACCACTGGGCACTCGTTGCCTTACCTGCCTTCTGTAACCAGTGCTGTTTTATTTTACCGATCAAATATTAGAATTTAAACTAATGAGCCATACATCATCGTCCATCGTAATGGGGTTTCAAATAAAATATATTCATATAAACATTGTCGCACCATGTCATATTAACTGTAGCCACCTTATATTAGAGGTAGGTACCTATTGCATAGTTCCTTTTAATTGGATGTTCGGAAAATTTTATAAACTACCATGGTCCAAAATGTTGACTTACATACTAGGTTATCTCAACTGTGAGTGGGCTTGTATCACATCCTCCACCATTCAGCCTATTGTGGCTCACTCTTAATTATTTTTCATCCAATAAGTCCAGCTTTTTAATATAGCTAGGAACCTTTTTCGGCATGAGACTGTCCAGGTCCTCTGGCAGCAGCTGCTTTTTGATAAGTATATAAACCATGCCTTGCACTCAAGAAACTTGCACCAGTCCAAGTCCATGTAGGCAATGATTTAGACTAGAGCCTAGTTATAAGCCGATTAAAGTTCTTAGATGTAACCTGTTTAAGTAGTCTTTCAGCTCTTCATTATGAAGGATATGTAATGAATTCCTTTGAATGAGATAATCCTGGTAGTTCCAATCAGTATTGGAGAGATTCGCTCTCAGCCCAGTCTAGGGAGTCTACAATTTCATTACCTCATATGACAGAGTAGCAGCCAGGCACCCAGACTAGAATCAGTTTGTTGTTTCCACCCAATTGCTTTACAGCCTTTTGGCAGTTCCACGTCGTTTCTGAGATCTAAAGAGTCTAAGTGCTTTAAGAGATGCTTCACTTAATTATTCTTAACTTTGAACTGCGACTGTTAATTTCGCCTGATGTTGTTTCAACTTTGGGACCGTCTGTAAACTAAAATATAACTGTCTTCCTCAGATCGGTTTTACTTGGGCCCCACTCAGTTCTTTCAAGAAATAGGATGTTAAAAGACAGCTTGTGGTAGGCATCATATCTGGAAGCATACTCAGGATGCAAGTCCATTTCGTTAAATAATGCTGACCTGCAGCATACCAATTGCTGAAATCTATATGTTGCGCATTTGGCCTCCCTTTTCAGGTAGATATGGAAAGGTAAATCCAGAATTTCCAGAGCAGCTGATGGTGTAGTACTTAGCACCAGTTATTGTCAGGCATGTTCGTCTCTATAAACCAGAGTTCGGTTTAACCATTTGTTATAGCTTTTCCAATGATACACTATCATTGGTGCAAATCACCATTATCTTTTATTATGCCGCTTGTATTCTGATACAATAAAGTGGTATTAGCAGATGGATTTATTATACACGCACAAAACACAGCTAAGAAACAGTTGCATCTGTATTTGACAAAACCTTGACATTGTTTTGGCTCCGTGCTGTATCCTATGTCCTTTTAAATGGGATTTACTTTCTTCTAATTTTCCCTTGCGAACATCTCTGTTTACTTTCTGTCTGTCCATGCTATTGTATCTAGTATCTTTTGTCAACTATTTAGATGTATTACCAGCAAGGTAGCTACTGGCAATTCACTTGACTAAATTATAGTAGCATATATTATTTGTCCAAAATTAATCATTATATCTTGGCTAAATCTGTCAAAATATGGAGGGTGAAAATGAAATAAAAAATAAAAGTCATAAATAAATTTTACATTTATTAAGCAATTTTAACAAGCATTTACAGAACTGTAATTAACCACATATTTGTTATTGAAGGTTATAATTTATATTGGTATTTTTATTTTATTAAACCTATAATTGCCTTCTGGTAAATTTAAATAATTACATATTAAGATGATTATGAAAAGTTACTGATAAAAAAACGTATTTGCAACTTGCACATATATTGAAACCAAACGTTTTAGGCTTTTGCAATATCCAGCACCTATTCCTTTTTTAAAATACAATCTCTATTTTCTTCACTTATCCAGATGCTAAAATATTTTGGACTTTCAGTACCTCCCGAGTTTTATTGCACAAAATGTTTTGATCGGGAAGTTTACATCAAATGACCTCTGAAAGATTTTACTTTGATGTCTAGGAATGAAAGTTCATTAAATTCAAACCTCTATACTGTAAAAATTTCAGATCTATGAGACCACTGTGTGTTAAGGCTGTCGAGCCAAGCAGCAAATTATGCCTACAAATTTTGTCACCTGGGCATCAAATTCCTGACTATTAGTTATAAATGTTGTCATTTTACAGTAATTATGTGTATCCAATCAAAACGTGTGCAAGAGAATTCAGTGGATAAAAATTCTAGCTTATATACAATTCAACATATCACCTGATTTACAGTGGCGCAGTTTCACTTCAAATGTTCCCACATGAGAAGACAACCCTCTCAGGGCCCTGGTTTAGTACACAACTCATTTGAAAAATGAGAAAATACGATTTTGTCACAAATTTTAGTACAAATGACGAAATTTAAGCACCTGCTAAGACCTACAGTAAGGTAGCCCTATCTTTTCAGTTTTAAAATTGTTCAGTTTCAAGTGCTAATGCATCAATTACTGTCTTTGAATAAAATAACACCGCATGTGAGAATTCAAACATTTAGAAATCACACATCCATCACAGCATATACACATCAACTCCTAGTAAAAAATTGTGATAATTTTCAATGTTACCATGTTTACTGAGAGAGATGAGCAAAAGTCCCAACAGATCATTTAAAAAATAAGAAACTACAATTATATCGCATAAATTTTAATACGATTAGGCGATAATTTCGTGAAAGCTAATGTCAGCTTGGGAAGCCGCTGCCAACCTTTAACTACGATTAAACTGGTTGAAACTTTAACATAAATATATTACTGGCATATTGAAGACAAAATCTGCATTTAAAATAGAAGAAATTCAAATTCTCTGGTTTATAAGCCAATCCAAAAAGTATCCCTTGTACAACCAGCACAAATGTCTCAATAATCCGCATTTATGGCAGTATTTGTCAAATTTTTTAACTCTTCCTTTAACATCTTAAACAGCAAGTCATTTAATTGTTCAATAGTTTTTTATAAATTCAACTTAGATTACCAAGTTTTAAAATATATAGGAGGATGCCAGAATTATTTTAAAATTAAAAACGTGTCGGTGAATAAAACGATTAAACTGGTTGAAACTTTAACATAAATATATTACTGGCATATTGAAGACAAAATCTGCATTTAAAATAGAAGAAATTCAAATTCTCTGGTTTATAAGCCAACCCGAAAAGTATCCCTTGTACAACCAGCACAAATGTCTCAATAATCCGCATTTATGGCAGCATTTGTCAAATTTTTTTAACTCTTCCTTGAACATCTTAAACAGCAAGTCATTTAATTGTTCAATAGTTTTTTATAAATTCAACTTAGATTACCAAGTTTTAAAATATATGGGAGGATGCCAGAATTATTTTAAAATTAAAAACTTGTCGGTGAATAAACAGTTCAGAGTTTAAAAATATATATATATGACCAAGAAGTTGGTCTTTTCAAATATTCACAATGGGTTTTATAATCACGATAGATGTAGGTCATGGTTCAATTTAAACCAAAGTTAAGACTCATTTCTGATGAATTACAAAGTAAAATATAGTTTGGGAGATATCATGGTCATTGTTCAACGAAGTAGTTTCTTCAGAATTTTGCCTGCATGTCGTACCTGACTTGATATTTCATTTACCATACCGAGGATAAGCTGACAGTACGATCAGCAAAACATTAAGCCTAGTTCGACGACAAAGCAAAATTCAAAATAAATCACACACAGGGGAAATCATAAAAAAAATATTTCATCCATATTTGCAGATTTAGTGCTTACTTAGTCTGCAATATACTACTTTTATGTAAAACTCTTTCTAGTTTTTATCAATTGAAAAAGGCACTTTATGAAAATAGAAAATAACTCCTTCAAGAAACTTTGACGAGCAGAGGTTCACTTTACGATGATTTTTTAAATAAAATACTATAAAATACCTGGCGGCGTGAGGGCCCCGAAGAGGGAGTCTCCAAAATCAAAATAATGCCACTGTTTATCTCCGCCTTCAAACAAATTTCAACAGTTTTGATTCGTTAAATCACAAGCCACAATCCCCCCATTATTATTAACCCTTTTATCTATATCTAGAGAAAAAGACTTGCAATAATAATTCTCAGGTCAAATAAAATATCCTCGTCGCGAAGTAACTTACGACATTTTGCGGTGCATCCTTTGAATCACAAAATTCTACCAGACTGGACACACTAACAGTAATTTTCATATGTAACGAAATAGTATTTGAAAATAAATCATTTATACTTAATAACAAAATTACCCTTTTCCATACGATTAACATGAATGGATATCATTCAAATAAAAACCAATAAAAAACATTTACCTTAATAAAAAACTATTAAAATGCAGATAATATAAATTAGAACTACCATATTAATAAAAATAAGTTGGACGCGTCCCAACAGCAGAGTATAATAATAACATTACACAACAATTTAACATACAATCAAGATGACTAGTACAGACCGAGTTTGTCGAAAAAAATGGAAGAAGTCAATTGCGATCAAAAGCAATCCTAATACTGAAAATCACATTGCTTTTGCCTTTGATCGGAATTTTTACATTATTATAGGTACACTCTCAGTCATTATATGTAACCAATTATTATTAAAAAGTTGCCATACTTCTATGCACCTATCACTGCTTATATACATCAACCCCTAGTAAAAAAATTGTGAAACATTCTTAAGCTTAACACTTTGAGGAACGTTTACTTAGGAGATGCGAAAAACACCGAATGTGTTCCTGGTATGGGTCCCAAAATAAACGTTCTTGCCATTTCAGAAGGAAACTTGAAGGTATTGCACACAGTGGACGTCTTGTAAACAAGTTTAACTTTATTAATCTTTGGAACATCTTACAAAAACTTGTACTAGGGCGTATATAAGCACTCACTTTGAAAGAGTGTATACAAACATGCATAACATATCAAATAAGTTAGAATAAGGGCATTTCTATGTATTAATTAATTAAATTATTATATAATTATATATAACTACAATTAGTTTCTCACATCAATGAATCTGAAAAATACAGATAAATGTTTCCTTCAACTATTGTTATTACACACAAAATTACCGTACTGTTGTGTATCCTGCCACGAATTATTTGAATTTATAGTATCAGTACTATTCATCGTTTCTATCGTAACTGTGTTAGCATTCTTTACTAATTCACTGGGTATTCTAAAAAAAAATTATGCTTAAATATGCTTAAATCACTGTAAAATATCTCGATTATACCTACATATTATCAACGATATCCACATCTTTACCATTTTTTGTTGTACCATTTTCTTGCTGCTCCACAATTTTCGCTCCATTTACCTTAGTTTCCTCTTTTATTTTATTTTCTTCGTTCAATTTGTTCTCTTCATTCATTTTATTCTCCTCATTTACCTTATTTTCTTCAGACTTATTCTCATTTTTATCATCTGTACTCTGAAATAAGGGAAAACTTATATGAAGCATTGTTAAGTACAGTTGAGCAGACCACAGTATCTATGTACTTCATCGGCAACAAATGATAAGAAATGTATTTTTTCAGTTCCAATCAGTTTAAACATTAGTGATTATAATGAAGTAGATTCTTCCGGGTCTTGCCGTGGTCGTCGAACTTGATTTGACGTTTCGCTGATCATCCTGTCAGCTTTTAAGAAGGATTCTAAAGACCGAATCTGTAGTGTTACACTCCTCGTTATATACCTAGGCGCCGCTTCGCTTCGCTGCTCATTCGTCGTGTTTGGTTGACCGTGACTTACTACGGTGCTGGTACTTGGCAATACAAGTCTCCACGTGTTACTAAGTCGATACCCATCCTCTCTGTTAAAGTTGTTCACGTTTTTCATAATTTCCAGTGATTCCCTAATGATTCGCGGATAATAGCGCGTATTCCTGTCTAATATATTGACGTCCTCGTAGTCGATTTTATGGTTCTCGTTATTATGGACATGTTCCGCTATCGCCGACCTATCCGTGTATCCAAATCTGGTATTTCTCTGGTGTTTTTTGATTCTGCACTGGATACTCCGTCCTGTTTGTCCGATGTAGCTCTTACCACATGTGCACTTCAACTGGTAAACACCTTTTGATAACAGTTTGGGGACAGGGTCTTTGACTGAGGGAAGCATCTGCTGTATTTTCTTCACTGTTCTAAACCGTACACCTACTTTCTTTTTAAATAAAATCTTCTTCAGCCTATCTGTGACTCCCGCGACGTAGGGTAGGCATGCATACGTTGTTGGTTGTTGCTGTTCTTCTTCTGTAGTTCTCCTCTGGTTATTTACTACTCGTTGTATACTGATTTGACTGTATCCGTTCTTCTCTAAAGCTTGTTGGACATTCTGTAGTTCCTCGGGTTTGTTCTCGTCGTCGCATATTGTGTTGGCTCTGTGGACCAAGGTTCTAATTAAGGTCCTCTTCTGTTGTGGATGGTGGTGAGATGTCGCATGTAGGTAACGATCGGTGTTTTTCTTTCTGTAGACACCATGGGCCAGCTTGCCATTGTGTGACCTTTTCACTAATACATCTAAGAAAGGTCCATCTTGCTCGGTCTCGGTCGGAGCTTTACCTTTCTGAGATGTATTAGTGAATAGGTCACACAATGGCAAGCTGGCCCATGGTGTCTACAGAAAGAAAACGCACACCGATTGTTACCTACATGCGACATCTCACCACCATCCACAACAGAAGAGGCCGTTTATTAGAACCTTGGTCCACAGAGCCAACACAATATGTGACAACGAGAACAAACCCGAGGAACTCAGAATGTCCAACAAGCTTTAGAGAAAAACAGATACAGTCAAATCAATATACGAGTAGTAAATAACCAGAGGAGAACTACAGAAGAAGAACAGCAACAACCAACAACGTATGCATGCCTACCATACGTCGCGGGAGTCACAGATAGGCTGAAGAAGATTTTATTTAAAAAGAAAGTAGGTGTACGGTTTCGAACAGTGAAGAAAATACAGCAGATGCTTTCCTCAGTCAAAGGCCCTGTCCCCAAACTGTTATCAAAAGGTGTTTACCAGTTGAAGTGCACATGTGGAAAGAGCTACATCGGACAAACAGGACGGAGTATCCAGTGCAGAATCAAAGAACACCAGAGAAATACCAGATTTGGATACACGGATAGGTCACCGATAGCAGAACATGTCCATAATAACGAGAACCATAAAATCGACTACGAGGACGTCAATATATTAGACAGGAATACGCGCTATTATCCGCGAATCATTAGGGAATCACTGGAAATTATGAAAAACGTAAACAACTTTAACAGAGAAGATGGGTATCGACTTAGTAACACGTGGAGACTGGTATTGCCAAGTACCAGCACCGTAGTAAGTCACGGTCAACCAAACACGACGAATGAGCAGCGAAGCGAACCAAGCGCGACCAATGACCAGCAAAGCGAAGCGGCGCCTAGGTATATAACGAGGAGTGTAACAACAGATTCAGTCTTTAGAATCCTTCTGAAGAAGCTGACAGGATGATCAGCGGAACGTCAAGTCAAGTTCGACGACCACGGCAAGACCCGGAAGAATCTACTTCATTAGACAACGGCCGTGAAAACCTGCATTCTACTATTAGTGATTATTAATTGTCTTTTGGATCTTAAGACTTAAATTGCTTTTTTTGTCACAAGAAGATTGTAAGTAATAATGATCAATTGTACACATGTCCTTATTTTGCTTCGGTTTGGAACATAAACATGAGCAACAGAAATAAAGGTTCAGCTCAAATAAATAAATAATTATAGATGAAAAATCTCTACATCAACAAAGCATATGAGAGATTGCACAGTGCATAGATATCAATTACTGTAGTTAAGGAATTTGGCAATATCTTTAAAAATAAAGGTAGCAGTTTATTCTTGAACTAATTTTAACAAACCTAATTTTCGTAAGCACCAAGACTAACAGAAATTTGTGTGGCAACTTTTTTGTTCGAGACTATGTATTGTTATGTGCATGACTATGACACTGGAATCATAGAAAGTTCGAGAACGGCGCCAGAAAAGTCGCAAATGTTGGACTGGAACATTCTGGAATGTTCTTTGATTGTGGGACGTCATCAGCGCGCGAATTATAGTGGCTAAGGTTTCATGCACGTTTCATATGAGAATTAGTCTGCGTTTATGGACTTCTGCAAACAGTTGTGTCCGTGTAGTTCTTCGTTTTGCGATGGGATGGGAAGGTTTTCAAAAGGTGGAGTCAGAAGTCGGACAAACTAGCAAATGTTTGGACTAGAGAACGTCCCTTCCCCGTTTTCGAGGGTGCTGAATCGATCTCCGGGATCAAACCAATTTTTCCACCTCGGCAACCCCCTTAAATTGGCCAAAAACCACCTGCAAAGTCCCCTTTTCTGTGAACTCGTTTACTTTCTGCAGTTTTCCGACTAATTGTTGTTCCCTCGAGTAGAACGGACGGTCCCTCGAGGGATTTGACCTCAGACACCCCTACTCCAGACTTTCACCCCTGTAGGGGGTTGAAAAATTGATATTTTTTTGTGAGAAAAAAATGGATATTTTGAAGGTGTTTTTTTTGAATAAGGTGGTAAGTGACCAGGGTTGTGTAATCACCCTCGGGGGTTGTTTTCACCCTTCAAAGGGGTGGAATTTTTTTTTGTGGGGGGAATTAATATTTTGTAGCAGGCGTTCCTTTGAGGAAGTTGGTAGGTGACCAAAATTGTGTAACTAACCACGGGGGTTGGTTTCACCCTTTAAGGGGTAGAAATCTTTTCCATCTATAATTGAATTAATCCCGACCTTCCCCATGTGACCCATGTAAATTAGCTTTAAAATTAGTAAGTAGAGTATATCTAAAGAAAAATCCACCCACCGATGATTTTAACTCCATCTGATGGCAATATTTACAGGCACAAAAGAGAAATTTGAATGTCAACATGCTACCCCCAATTAAAGAGGCGATTCGAGAACACGCTTTAAGAGTATATTTTCAATGCCAAGCATGGCTAGGAAATGAACTTAATCTTACTAAAGGGGTTAGATATTACGAAACGGACCGAGGAAAAGCCATTGGTACCAGACTTTTTTTTCAAGGTTTACAACTGTACTTGTAAAAGCGAATGTACCAAGCGGTGTAGTTGCGTAAAGTTAGGTGTAGCATGTAGTATTTTATGTAAAAACTGGTAAAGGTACGACATGAACCTAACGTACCATGATTTAGACATTAGTTACATATATTTCTTACAGGTCATTCCCGATATCACTCGTTCATTCCCCAAGAACGGACGATGCATGCGATATGTAAGAGGACAGCACCGAATGTTTTATACAAATAAGTAATAAGTACTATATAGTACCAAACCTTTAGTAGTATATTATACAGTGTGTTCCATATTAAATGTGCTTTGCTACGTTGGAAACAGGGATGCGAAAACATTGTATAATCGGAGACTGATTTTGATAAATGCGTTTAAGGTAACAAAAGTGTTTTAAAAATATCATTGGTTTAAAAAGGACCCATTTTACAAGCTATTATTTAATTTAGTTAGTATGCATGGGTCAAATCTTGCAATCCAATTCTGACTCCACTTAAAGTCGATATCTGGCGTTTTCGAGATCACATATCACGAATTTTATTATCAAAACAAAAAATCAAGGTGGTGGATGGCATTTATAGTGTAATTCAACTCAAAATCGTATCTTGGGGGTTTTGGGACTGCAGATCACCAGTTTTGTGTCAAAATTCAAAAATCCAAGATGGCGGTGTTAATATATACCTAATAAGTGCGACTAAAAAGAATCTAATAAATTAATATAAAAAAATGTTTAAAAGCAACTTTTTATTCAAATATACCTACTAAAATGTACTAAAACGAATTAAATAAAATTAATAATAATTTCATTAGACGTAATATGAGACCAAAATTAACTTTTTGGACAAAAATAAAAGCTTTGTCCATCATTTAATATTTGAATTTCTATTTCCAAATATTGCAACACATTAAATGAAAAATCCAGCGACATAAAACCCTTTTCTGGTTATTTACTGATGTATTTGTACATCTAGGAACAAAGAACACTTGTTTCTATTAACTTTCACACTTTTCTCCCATCTTTACAAAAACACATATAAAACAATAATGAAACAATCCATATCATGTAGGTATACAAGTTCCGCTGTGAGCATTATGACGTCACGTGCGCTACTCTCACTGCAGGGATAGTTTGCTAGCCTCGTTAATTTCGGAGTTTTTATTTTTAATTTATTTCCAAGAAAAAACTTTTTAGGCATTTTAATGGTTATCATGTGTTTCTGTAGCCTTAGAACTATAATTTTTCATTACAATTAAAAAGTAGTGAACATCCCTATTATTGTAATTAAGTGATTAATAAATTAGTGGTTTGTGAACATAATTCTTGCAAGTTATTTTAACTTACATACAGGGTGTTTACTGGAGATTGTAAAAACGCAACAGTATTAACCTTTATCAAAAATAATTTTTTTTTTTAAATTAATAAGTTTCCAGTACGGTGCAGACTTGTTGGATGCTGTACATATATATTCAAACTGATTATTATAACCTTAGCCATATTTCCTTGACATATTTTAGATGAATTAAGTTGATTCTCAAAAAAGTGAATAGCCCACAATCACAGTAAAATAATTGATTTTAGAATCTACTTGAAACAATGCTAAAAAATAATTTGATACCTGTTGTGATGGTAAATTTGCATTGTTCTTCCCCCTTGTCCGCAACATAATCGCTTCAACCCTTTTACGGCGTGCCTCTCTTTCTTTCTCCTCATTCTTAAGCCTTTCCTGAAGTTCCGCTTTTTGCCTCTCGGCATCTTCTCTCGCTTTCTTTTCAGCCTCTTCTTTTAACAACTTCAATCGCTGTTCTTCCTCTCTCTTCAGTCTCTCCTCTTCTTCTCTTTTCTGAGCTTCCCTTATCGCCTAATAACCAGAAAATTGCAATGAAGACAAAAAAAACCCACTGATTAAACATAACGTTACCTCTTTTAACCTTTCTTGTTCAGTTTGCCTTTGTAATTCAATTAACTGCCGGACTTGCTCTTCTTCCCTCTGCTGCTTTTCTAGTTCAGCCTGTGCCTCAGCTTCAAGTCGCAACCTTTCCATCTCCGCCTGCCGCTCGGCTTCCTCTCTAATCAAACGCCTCCGCTCCGCCAAGGCAGCTTTTGCCTCCTCCTCAGTGTTAATTCGAATTTTCGTCATGGATGAGGACATTTCGTTATTAGAATTATTCTCTTTGTTTTCTACATTTGAAATTATTAATTGCGAATCATCTTCTGCAACAACTTCCACTGGAGCTTTGTTTTCAGGGATCACCGCTATTTCCTCTTTAATCGCTTCCTCAGTCTTAGTTTCTTGTATTTCTGGTATTTTATCTTCTTTTACCGTACTATCATCTACAACTCTTGTTTCTTGATCTACCGTTTTTTTTTCTTCCACCTCTTTAATTTCAGATACTAATTCTATATCACCCTTTGCACTTATAGGCATATTTTCCTTATTAGAATCCCTTAAAACATACATACAACACAATAAATATCGGCAAATGAATTTTAATAGAGGCCTTTCCTTACATCATTTCTAGCCATCTCAAATTATGACAAAATGGTAAATTGAGAGATAATTGAGTTATAATTTGGTCATATAAAAAGAGGAGATATAAATTTTTTAACCCGCTCTTTTACTTATTAACAATAAGATAGAAATAACAACATTTAAGGAGAAGCCGCTCAATGGAAAATTTGAAAATAATGTGATTTTAAATCTGTAATTAACCCATAGTTCGCTTAACTTGTTACAATAATAAAGAATCTTACTCCTTAGGATTTTCAATCGGGACTGGCTGGACTTCTACTTTTTCTGGAGGATGATCTTCCAAAGCTGGCTTCTGTTGAATCACAGGAGCAGTGTCGGGCGGTTTCTGATGAGTTTCTTCATTGGCTGCCTTGTTAACTATGTTCTGTGCTGCATTGTTAACCGTTTTATCCTTAGAGCTACTATCCACGGGAGACTTAGCTTTGTTTTTCAGTGGAGGTCTCTCATGTGGCTTACTCAACGTTTTCCGTGTTTTGGGAAGTGGTGGTTTAGTTTCACCTATTTTGTCCGCGTTTCTCAAATCATGCGTTATGCCAGTAACGGCAATACTAGCTGGTCTTGGTCTTCGTGGTGTTGTGGCAGGGCGTTGTCTAACACTCACCGAACTTGCTACACTGTTTGTGCTTTGCTGACTAAGTGAACTACTTGGTCTCGATGATGCTATATACAACAGATTTGGGTGTTAACTTTAGATATATTAGTCAATAAAATATTTTTTATATAACAGAACCAGTCCTCGAATCATGATAAAGAAGAATCTCATACAACTTTAAAGTACTAGTTTGGAGGTAAATTAATAACAACTGAATTTCTAATGTTGCTGTTATTAAAAATATTGGACAGTCTGAGAACTATACACTTTGAATTCAACAAGGTTAATTAAGAAATAATGGAGAATTAACAATGTAAAAATGGAAACCATGCAATAGGACTTAGTCCGGGAAACGTAGCCGGGAAACTATGTTTGAGAGATTTTTTTTTTCCATGAAATTAATTAAATCAAAAATAGTCTGAGCAATTTTAACCTCTGCCAAATAAAATGAGCACTAGCGAAACTTTATTTAAAACTTTTGGAGATATTTACATGTATATAGATATATCTCTTAAAAGAAAAAAATGACCAGGTTACAAATTGGTTTAAGAACTGGAGGCTACTTGTGAATCTATTCAAATCACAGTTTATGATTTTTAACCACTTTTTACTAGTTAGTTCTCCAAAAATCGATATATCCAACCATCAGATTAGTCCCTCTAATGAGACAAAATATCTTGGATTTACAGTGGAGCAGAAGTTAAATTTCAATAAGCATACCTCCACAATCAAAACTAAAATAAAATCTATGCACTTTAGAGCGCATTAACTTATATAGGCATCAGATACTATATAATGAGAAAGTTGCATGATTTTTTTTATATCATAGGTAGATAAACGACAGAAAAATATGGTTCCCCGTATTTTTTCTTTTTTATTTTATTAAAATTGGGGGTGAAAAAAAAAATTTTTTTCGGCTGAGAATTTAAAACCATTAAAACACTCTATCCCTATCATAACCGGTAGCTTCACGTCATTATTGTTCAAACATTAAAACATCTGAAAAGAATGGCGTGGTTGTAGATCAATACGTTAGGGATTTATGAAGTCATTATTCGGCACATTAACCAATAAATAATAACAAAATTAACAATAACAACGTAAATTAGCAAATTCAGATCAAATTAGCGACGTAAAAATGACGTCGAAGTAATATCATAGCATTTTTCAGTCACGTGGTTTCGTTTATACAAAAGTTCAAATTTTAATGTGGAATATTTACAAAGAAGAATTATGAGTTACTTTAAATATATGATCAACTTATATAGTACATATTCTGGAAAAATAATAAAATTAAGCATTTTTTTAAATTCATGCATCGTCCTCATTATGCCAAAGCAACTTCGCAAGTAATTATGTAGAAGTTAAGGAATCCAAATGCCCACGGAAGACACTTAATGAAATTTTAAGGAACCTTCAGTGGAAAACTCAATAGATTCAATAGTCGCACAATTACTGATTTCATATATTCATACATTTGTAATTATTTTTTTACATATACGTTATCCACTAAAGTTGAATTATTATTTTTAACTTTTATGAACTGGCTCCATAAACCGCCAAAACTACCACTTTATAAAAAACATGCTGTATATTGTTTTCCACTTATTTAAATATCTGAGGACCGGCCTCATATATTTATTTCAACCATCAAGATGCAAAATATGAAGAAAAGAACTATTTCTATACCAAATGATAAATCAATTGTTTGGTATTCTTTATAAAAAGTTTTGCTTGCCTTAGCAAGTCATAAACAGTTGTCAATCTTAAGATAATTTATACAGGGCATTCTAAAAATTAGAAAATACGAAATCGACTTTAAGGGCATTCCCAAAAAGTCAGTCGTTCTCAACCTACAAAAGAATTTCTCCTATGTAAACTACCATGCTTACAATAAAAACTTGTTGACAAGCTGTACGTTTCTTCGCTCCACCCCATTTGCGCATAGGCACAGAAATAAACCTACTGCCTCGCTTAACTCAATCTGGTAATTTATACTCATCGGAACGTGAGTTTTTGCCTTGGCTTAGAGTGCATTATCATATTTTGTGAGGTTAACTATTGTTCCATTCCATTGTTAAATATTAATAAACATTTAATTCATCATAAATATTAACTTTTATTCTTACGAATCCATATTTTCTTAACATCTGTAAAGTGCACGCATTCGCTCATTATAAACTGTGAGGGGACAGCATTTTAAACGTTCCCGCGTAATTGCAACGTTGCCAAGTCGCGAACTCACGCTCGCCAACCTAACTGAGGCAAGCCAAGAGCAATCGAAAGTCACGAATTTTCAACAAAAAAAGCGAATATCGCTTGCAGTAATTTTTTTTAGTGAAAAACAATTCTCTTTCCTTCTTCTAAAAGCGCTCAGACCCTTTTTAAACTTTGTTAAATAAAATTTCCATTAAAAATGTAAAAAAAGGTAGTTTGCTTAAAGTTGATTTTACATTTTCTAATGTTTAGAATACCCTGTATAATTTATCTGACAATAATTTCTTTTTTTTTCCTACAATTTGTGAGCAAAAATATATTTGGGTACAAGCAATTTTTTTACTTCCAAATTTTTCTGCCAACATTTTTGAAAAGTATTACCCTTGTTTTCTGAAAACCAATTTATTTTTTGATTATTTCAAACTACAGATGATGTTCCAATTCTACATCTTAAAAGTTGGGGGGGGGGGGGGGGCAGTCAGGGTTCTTTTTAAATAATATAAATGACTTGAAAGAAATGGAGAAATTATAATATAGTAAAAATTATACTTGGATTATGTATCAGAAAATTCTTCTTGTCATTACATCACAACTGTATTTTATACATTGATGGTCCTAACAAATATGTATTTATAATTAATGTATTCAATACTGAGCTACACAGTATCTCAATATTTGCTTGGCGATATAATATTTGTGGTTTTTATAGTTTTGTGAACATTTTGGGTGGGCCTTTAGTTAATACTATTCATAGTTCGATGATTGAAAGAGCTACAACGAAGAAAGGTAGAAAAGTACAGTGCACAGTACTTACTCCCTTTGCACTTCATACCTCATGTGCCACATTTTGGGCTTCAAATGAGAGCAGTCAGATCGCCCAAAATGTGGCACATGAGGTATAAAAGTGCAAATGGAGTACTGTGTACTGTACTTTCCTACCTTTAATAGTTTTGCTCAACTCTCTGCCAACTCTAAGATATATTCGCTAAGAGACAGTAGCCAAAAACGCTATTTCAAAATTACATATGTCGTTTTGGCGTTCCTATACATATCACTACTGACCAAGGCGTGCAATTTGGATCAGAACTATTTCAGGAATTTTCAAAGTTTTTGGGGTTCCATCGGATTCGCACGACCTCGTATCATCCACAAAGTAACGGCTTAGTGGAACGTTTCCATAGGACGTTAAAAACTACCTTACTAGCGAGGGCTAATTCGATTAATTACGTCGCAGAACTCCCTACAATTTTGTTGGGTTTGAGGGCTATGCCTAAGACTGACTTACATTGTTCATCCGCTGAACTTGTGTTCGGTCAAACGTTACATCTCCCTGGAGAATTTTTTGTTAAATCACATGTTGATACAGGAGTTCCTTATTTTATTAATAAATTACATGACATGTTTGACAAGTCAAATTTTACAAATCCCAAATGCCATGTCTCTCAAAAATCATTCGTAAGTCCTGATGTTTGCACTTGTAATTTTGTTTTTCTTAGAGAAGCATGTCTTAAACCTGCTTTCTCACCTTTGTTTGAAGGACCTTACGAGGTGGTTTCACGTTCCGATAAAATCATCACCATCCTTAAGCGGGGAATAGTGACGACTGTCAGTATTGACAGTTAAACCGGCCTATTTATTGACCGACGATTCGGACCGACCCGCGCGGTTGCCAACTAAACGGGTACGGTTTGATAGATTGGTTGTTTATATATATATATATATATATATATATATATTTTTTGAAGGGGAGTATATGTAGCGTATTAGTTAGCACGCACTAATACCGCCCCATAGCCATCTTAAAGAAATGGAATTCGAGATGGTTGCCAGGAAGCAAAAAAATAATAAAATAATTAATATATAAATATCAATTACCAAACACAAAATTCAACTTGTGATAGTTTGAATAAATTAATTTTATTGTCTATCCCACATTGTTGATTTATTTTGTAGTCAACTAACTACACTATGCTACGCTGATGAGGAGCAATAACTCCGAAACACGTGTCCGTAGCTGCATTGTTGTTTCTTTTTGAGGAATAAGGCACTAACTTTCTTTCTTTAATTATTTGACCTGATAAGCCCTTATCTTTTAATGTGATTATTATTTAAGTTGAAGTCTGTTACTGAATTGTATATACAGAGGTTGGAACAAACATTCCTGACAAGACAATGAGCAAAAAACAACTCAGTACTCGTAGGAACTACCAGTAGTTCATTCAAAACAATTTATCAATAATTAATAAAAAGAAAATGATCATGGCTGAAAATGCCATCTACTTAGAGGAGAATGAAAAGGGTAAAGCACATTTTATCCACCCAATAAAGTTACTGGCTTTAACGGCAAACTGAATCCACTGGATGAAATATAATGTGTTAACAATAAACCAAATTATCATAAGGTCTGATTATAACTCACATATGTATAAAAAGAATTTGATTAGTGAATAATTTAAATGAGAATTAAAACCATTGGAAATGCTTGAATGCATCACTTAATCATGAAAAGTAATCATTTAAGTATAATTCATTTACACAAAATTTTCAGAAACAATTTTGCATATTTCAGAACTTTGCTAGTTAACAATATCAAAAAAAAACACATAAAATGATCACAAAACTATGAAAACCCAATAAATATTCGCCATATTGCTATTTACCACCGGGTAAATATAAAAATGAGACAAGAACACAACGTATAAGTACTTGCATTAAATACAAAGGTTTTTTGAAAAAAAAAAAGACATTGATTAAAAATGTTAAATGTAGTATAGGTAATTATTAAGAAATTTTAAGTATCAATTAACAAAAAGATGTACACATTGTTAATTATTTTAAAATTCTGTGCTTAACAGAACTAAAACAAACCTTAAAACTAGTTCAACTAAATCTTAAAGCATAATTCGTCTACATGGGTAATGTGCAAATCTTTAAATTAGTACCTAGAGGAATGCGATGAGCCACCACCAAAAAACATTTTAGAAACGAAAAGCTACAATAAAATTGTATTATGCATAACTTATTTAGATGTTAGTATTATTAATTTCAATGTTATATAAGAACAAAAATTATACCTGCCACCAACCTTCTCCTATAGTTTCGAAAGCTCCTGAACAAAACGCTAATAGGAAATACATGGGAATTCCCTCAAACAAATAACTCAGCATGTCAAAATGATAAAGTTGTATCTCATTTTTTGAAATTAAACAAATATATCCAGTTATATAAAGTTGAACCATTTCTCATTAAGTAACGTCATCAACAATATTTTGTCAAAATGTTGAAGCACATAAACCGATTCTTTTGATAGCATTTCACTTGATGTTCAAGTGTGAATGACCAACTCGGTCGCCAGATCTAACACCTTTAGACTTTGTTATCTGGGCTTAGAGGAACTTTGAACCATTGGCGATGAAGTGGTTTCCAATATCAAACACTTGAACACCACACCCACTCACAAAGTGCATTTCGTCAAGCATGCTGATATTAACTGGAGATGAATGAAACTGATTTTAATCATCTCCAAAGGTCAACACGGTTAGCAACAAGAACAAATATCAAGTATAACATAAGAGTTGTAACGTTTTAATATTTGATTACAAACCCTCCTCCCCCTCCGCAGAAAAAAGTATAGTGGTGTTAAATCTGGCAACCAGGTTGACTATTCGCAGTTTGAATATCAATGATATTACGATTTTTTAAGTGTTATTTAAAAAATATATTTTTCAAGTCATGACCTAAAGTAAGGATCTAATCTAATGAGGCTTATTAGAAAAAGTCAATTTATATGTTCAAAAATTTTGGCAAAATGCCATTGATTTTCAACTTACTTAATTTATTTCATAGATAATCCCCCCACTGTACATAAATACAGATCCTTCAATGAAGCACAATAGAATTGTTTTTAAATTGCATTTTCTAATATATAATAAAACAAAACTGATTGTATCCCACATGAACTTCCAGTAAATTTTTGCGTAATAAGAGTTAGTCACTTTCCAAGATCCTGATTTCTCAAAGATGAAGAGAAAGAAAAGAGATAGAACCTTGTCATTCTAACGTAGCTAAATATATATGAATGAAATGCTAATAAATGTAACAAAGTAACAAAACATACCCTCACTGCAATTAGAGGACGCATATAATTTCTGTTCCCTCAATTGAGTAGTGCGAGTAGTGCGTGGTGCCACGATGGCACCATCACCGGCTAAATGGTGCATGCTGCGACTGTCGGCCTTACTGAGCATTCTTCTAGTTGGTGACGGTCCTGACTTACTTACGGCTAAGTGGCTCATACTACGGGTAACAGAGGATACGCGTGGGGAGGACAAAGGCCTAGGATTGGGGGAGTTGGCTTCAGCCAAGGAAGGCAAATCGGGCCTCCTGCGCGGCTTGGCAAGCTGGTCTAAACGTGACATTGAGTATGCCCTACCTGGTGAGTGATTTAGAGATTTTCGGGAGGAGGCAAATGACGAGTCCCTTGACGGAATGGTGGGCACTAGGTCGGTACGTCGGCGGCCTGTGTATCCACTTGCACAACCTGCTGGAGTTATTGGCGCACTACCTATAAACAGAACCATGACATCAGTTGCTTAGAAAATGGAAAAGCCCTCACTGTTAGATCTACCTTCTTTTCAAAAATTAAAATAGTCAAACATCATAGTAGGCAACTAACAATAAATATACCTAGCTATTGAAAAGTAAATTGCATAATTTCAATTTGCTTTTCGGGCCCATGTTAACATTGTGCCCTATTTTCATAAGAGAAATTCGCTTTTTAACGTATGTGGCTTACATTTGAATTTTCCGGTATAAATATTTCAGAAATTCTAATCTTTTCTAATTATGATGCTATTTGAAATGTAATTAATATTACAGCCAACCTTGTTCTTCAATTGGGAGTAATTTAAATGGTGTTGCTAAATCAACCATTCATTTTTTATCATTGCAATGACACGTTGTTTTACCTTCAATTGAGAGTAATTTGATTTGGTACTTATAAAACTGAAGAATTCTTAATACTCTTAATTAAGAAAACAAGTTACTTAATATACATGGTGTCTCTTAAATAAATGGACTATCTTACCTGCACTTTTGAGAAGATGTAGCTTTCTAGCATCAGCTAAAATTTGGAAAAATATCGCTATTTCTAAAGTGGCTGGATTCCGATTTGATATTAGTACACAATTTAAACACCTAACAAGCCATTTATATTAAGTGGGAGTTAACTGAAGTTGTGTTGCCCCTAAAATTTCATATGTTTTTAATTGATTCATTAATTTGCAAAGGTTTCATTTCAGGTTATGCGAAAGTTTATTTTATGGAAACTTAATTTGCCCTTAGTAATTTTCTTGAAAACAGATTTGTAATTTATGCACAGTTTTAAGCGTTTTACACACAAAAAAACCATTCTTATAGGAATTGGCTTTCCACGGATCATCTAAATTTCTGTGTGACTTGAATAAAAGTTACAATGGGTACGAACAGTTTGATTTGCCAAAAAAATTCAGTTACTCATGAACAAAAATATTAATATCAGACCCTCCACTGCGATCATTTCAGTAGTTGGTGGAGTCATATGTAGACCAACAACTATTTGCCCTTTGATTTTATTCGGAATCCATTCATGTCATCCAGGACATAAGAAATTCTAGAGGTAGTCCATTTCCAAAAAATAATTGTAATGTACCTCTTCAGGCTACAAATGTAAATGTAGACTAAATTACTATATTTTAACCCGATCTACATGTATTTGTTCTATGTTCACTTACTTACGAGACACCCTGTATATTTTGAAGTAATAATTAGTTTACATAAATATATATGAAATATTTGTAGTGCCTGCACAAATGCATATGGAAAAGTTTTTGGCAACAAAACATTTCGTAAAAATGAAACCCATAGATACAAGAACAACATAAAAAATTTCACATCCATGTACTGGTTGAAAGAACGCTCGTGCCTTGAAGTGGATCGAAAAACATAAATTTCCGAAATGCAATTTAAAATCTTTGGAAAAGCTAATACGTGGGTTGTATAAGTTTCAGTTAAAAGGAGAAAAGCTTCTCGCACCCCATCCCCAAAAAATCAAAAAATTATATTTGGTGAGAATGTTTTTCATGTGGATGCTATCATTACTATTACAAGAATGTAGCTAGATTATTCTTTGTGCCTCAATAGATTTCAACTTTCTCGGCTACTTATCAATTGTGATGATTCGTGCGGCTCCTTGCATGACTCGCCACGTAGAAGTAGCTGTACTTCGAGTTCCATTTAAATGTCCAGTCATAGGGTTAAATCTTCAATGTTCCACTTAAACAAAAAAATTGTCTAAGAGGAAGGAATTTTTTATTCTATTTTTCCCTTTAACAGAAACATATAAACCCAAGTGACTTTTCCCAGAGTTTCAAATGGAATTCAAAAAAATTCGTATTTTGCGATCCACTATATATAATGCCTATATATTGATTTAAGGGAATCTATTTCTACAGGTACGAGAATTAAAACTTCAATTTTGCTATTGCAGTTTTCATTAAAACAATGAAGTCATAAAATCTACCAAAAACTGATATCAAAGTAAAGTAAATAAAATAAAAGTTATTATTATCTTAGTAGTGATGGGTCCTTCCACAATACTGACCCAAATCGAATTTGGAAAGGACGAAGTTGGAGGATGACCAGATCTTCCGAAAGAGATGTGGGCTGTGAGGTCTGTGTATCAGTGATGTGAGCATGGTAAAAACTCCCTAAAATTTCCATGCCAAGGATGACAGTGTTTACTTAGGCACTGACAAGCTCATCTTCTGGCATAAGTGTCTGTATTTGCGAGCCGGAGTAGACACATTAAAATAGTTTTAAAAATTTCAAATTTAATGGTTGTAGTAACCGATAACAAGCACTATCAATATACACATAATAATGATTTTATATATAGTAACGTTCACAAGAAATCTAATAAGTAGTGTTTTATTTTCTCACTTTTTAAATGATATACAATTTGCCCAAAAATATATGATTTTACAACTTCTGACACATCGGAATAGCATTAACAATGCAGTTAAAATGCCTTTGTCTGTATCCCTGACAAATGTTAAACAAGTTGCAGATAACACCAAGTGATTTACAGTGTTTGACAAGAGGCAATGATAATATTTGCCACATATATAGAGGAAAAATACTAAACAAATGTTCCAATAAAGTGACAACTTATGAATATCTTTCTATTCCTCCAAAATCAGCAATTATGTATCCCCTAGAATGGCCATGATGGCAAGGCCAAACTGGCAATGGTATACAAGCAAATTAAATGAATAAAAGTAACCCCCCAGATGCTCATATAAACTGAACTATTAAAATGGTCTACTATTCACCAGAGCAAGGTACATATTTCAAAAAAAATTGAAAGCACTATTAATATCAGAACACAAAAGGATTATACTGTATAAAAACAATACTAACTTTCACCAGATCGCTCGAGACCAGTAGCAGAGGTAGCACGTTTTTTGTTTCCTACATCCAAATCCCTTTCTGACTGCCTTCGCGTTAACGAAGAAGTAGAACATGTGATATTTTGTATAGAAGTAGCTTTTCTATGGCCCCAAAAAGACGCAGACATGTCCGTAGGATCTAGCATACGAGGTGTTGAAGAACCAAAAGCGAATACTATATTACTTTTTTCGTTTCGTCTCTTTGCCTCAATCCTCTGCTCTCGTTCCTGATTCCTCCTTAGAATAGACTCTAATCTATCCCTTTCTGCGTCACTTATTGCTCGTTTTCTTTCTTCTACTTGCTGTCTTCTGACATCGTCTTTTATCCTAAGTTCTTCTAATCGTCTACGTCTCTCTTGTTCTTTCTGTTCCTTAAATCTTTGTGCTGCAAGAGCTTGTGCTTTGATTTCCTCAAGTTTTTTTTGTCTCTCTTCATTCTGTCTGTCTTTTAAGCTACGTAACCTTGCTTCTTTATCTACTGAAACAAAAAATATATTAATATAACATTCGGTATATTCTAACTATTAAGAAATATTTAGCAATTGCTGAACAGTTTGCAAATTAATCAATAATTATTTTCTGCCATTTGTTCTGTCAAAATAAATGATCTATCAAAACAAAGTTTCTCGAATAAGCTGCACATAGTAAGTTACATTTTTTCGCATTATTAGTTAACGAGGATTTAATTAAATAGAAAACTTAAGCCTTTTATAATCCACATTAGAGATCTTAAACTCCTTTTTGTGCGGTTTAATCACTGTTAAACATGCGTCGCGACAGTAAAATAGACGTATTATCGATTTTAGGTTTTAGTAAAATGCTTTTAGATATGAAACTAAATAGATATTGACCTATTATTATTACACACAATTTTTACTGTTTTGGCATAAAATAATTCTTAGTGCAAAAATGTTTCAAGTGTCAGGCTTAAATATTGGCGTTCTTTGAAGACAGTCGACCCTTTAACTTTGCTATTGTTCGTTTAAAATTTGATATCAAAACAGCTTTATAGTAAAAGCTACAAAATGACATAAAAACGAGTTTGTCCTCAAATTTTGCAATAAATAAAGTGAAGTGAGTGCATCTTTGATTTGCAGATAGGGCTTGTGATTGTTAGGGTCTGCCCACATTATGCTGACGTCGCGAGAATCGATTCGAACGAATGTAAACAGAAGTCGTAGGTAGATCCAAGTATAAAATTTGCACTTATTATCTCTTGTACTTTTCGCTTTTCTCTCTTTATAGTCCTTCATCACATTTTTTCCAGTGCCCTCTCTGTATATTTTTCATTAAAAGTAGAGCAAGTTTCTTATGTCCTTTACAATTTATCAGTAATTATTTTTCAAAAATATATAACAGGTTTCTATCATCAGAAAAATAGTAATTTTAGCACAAATAAAACCTATTCTAGGCTGAAAATGAATCTGAAGCTACTGAATTATTTTTAACAAATTTTTTGTACATATTATTCCTGACATTTCAGAATTTAAAAGGACTAACATGAGATAACTTGGAGCTAGGTTAAGGGCAATAAATAAACCAAGGAATATTATTTCTTTCTTAATAAAAATAATCAAAATGAAGTATTAAATATTAAATTCTTGAGAGAAACGTTTGAAAAATGGAATTTCGCAATTTTAAACGCAACAAATGTAAAAAATGTCAAACCGTTTAAGGAAAAGGAAGGAAGTGCATGAACAACTGAATTCTTAAAAAATACATATTTCTGGTTAATCAATTAGCATATCGCAAGAACCATTCATGTGAAACTGCATTCAATTAACAGTATAAGAACGGTAATAGATATTAGCTGATAACAAAACTACACAAGAAACTGTTAATGAATAAACTGAAATATTCTGGAATAATAAGTAATGTTAAAGTATTTAGACAACAAGCAAGTAGCAGCAATAATATGGGAATTCCGCAAAGATCCATACTAAGGCTTCTTCTATTTATCGTTTATATAACGACATAAGCAACATAAGCATATATGACTTGCTAAATATTTTTGGATCCGCCACGATGGATGGATACTTGTAAATGTGTATATGATAATAAAACATGTTCTTCCCATTGGTCATTGGGCAGATATGTGAGATGTACAAAAATATAGGCAGAAAGAAATTAAGAAGACAGCGAAAGTAATAATCGAAAGTATCCTAAAAAAGCTACAATTGAAGACGTAATGGTTCTCGTTTCGTTATAATAAAGAAAAACAGTTAAAAATATTGCATCTGAAGTTCTCTTTTTGCTAAATAAATGCCAAGTTAAATCCCATATTTTGTTTATCTTGCTATTATTATTATTTCTTCTTGGTGTTCTGTTTTTTATTTAAACATATTTTATAAATTAATAGATTCAGCATTTATGAGATTAGGTGCAATTTATTTCAACTGCACGTATTGGTTGTTTGTTTTGTACAACATTGTTGATACAAGTAATAAAAACAAACTACATCTTTTGATTTTGTGCAATATAAATAATAAAACCAAACACTGTAATATTAATTATTTTTATTGACTTAGTGACAAGTCTACTACCTACTTGATTCGTTGTAAGCAAAAGTGAATACTTCTTTTAAAACAACTTCGAAAAAAAGAATATTTTGAATACAAATTGCATATACAGGGTGTCCCGTAATAACGCGCAAAAAATTTAACTGTAGATTCCCTGTCGAAAATTAAGACGGGTTCTTCGTATAAAATTTTTCAAAATAACCCTTTCCTGTCCAGCTACATCCCCTTAAAGGGGTGTGCCAAAAAACGGTTTTTAATTTCTATCTCAAAATAACGTAATCGGAAAAAGACGAAATTTGGCACATCTCGGTTATTCATCAAAAGGCATCTAACGAAATAATTTCATCCACCTAGCGTGTACACAAAGGGGTGTATTAACTACCCTTCTTGAAATTTTGTAAATATCTTTCTGCCTGCTATTTTTTTTTCAATTAAAAAAAAAATAACTAAACATTATGATTCGTTTAGAAACCTTTTTACATATGTCTAAGTGATCAATCACTTTTGGTATTTTACACTAATATAATTGTGCTCATCGCTTTTGGTTGATCACTAAGTCGGATGTAATTTAATTTTTTTCTCAAAAATTGTCGATTTTACGATTTTTTTTCAAGAGATAAAAAGGTTTCTAAACGGATCATAATGTTTAGTTACTTTCTTTAATTGACAAAAAAAATAGCAGGCAGAAAGATATTTACAAAATTTCAAGAAGGGTAGTTAATTCACCCCTTTGTGTGCACGCTAGGTGGATGAAATAATTTCGTTAGATGCCTTTTGATGAATAACCGAGATGTGCCAAATTTCACGTTATTTTGATATAGAAATTAAAAATCGTTTTTTGGCACACCCCTTTAAGGGAGTGTAGCTGGACAGAAAAGGGTTATTTTGAAAAATTTTATACGAAGAATCCATTAATTTTCGACAGGGAATCTACAGTTCAATTTTTTGCACGTTATTACGGAGCATCCTGTATATTACGATAGATGTTCCACCTATCTACATGAACCTATCTATCAAACGGGCGATAGTAACTTTTGTAAAGGTTGCAGTTGCGTTATTTTTTTTAATTACCTTCATCTCAAGATCGCGATACCAGGTCGATGTCCTCATCCGCACCGAATAGCATAATGTGGACATCCCTTTATTGCTCAGTCTAAGAAAACAGTGTACTAATCTAGCTAATAAATGAGTAAAAAGCTAACGAAGGCGGTGCCTGACAAAATTGAAAAATACTTACCTATATAAATAAATCAATAATTATGAATTCAGAAGTCCGTACTGTAGTTAATTTTCAATTTACACATATTTATTAATATCCAATCGTACAAATTTGAATTGAGTTTTTGCTTTTGAAATGGGAAAAATGAATGAGCTTAGCCTATCTACAAAGCATGATGTAAATAGAAAAATTGTCTAAAAATAATCAGCAGCCATGAAAAATTAAAGTTCTATTGAAAATAGTACTTCGGCGTTTTCAACTATGTTCAGTATGTTGCAGCTTGACTATTTTTAAACGAGACAACTAGAAATTTAAGTAAGACACTAGACTCGTATAGTGGCGGAATAACGGAAACGACTAAGATTTAAATAAATTTACTGCCAAACCATAAAAATGTTAAGTTTATGTTAAAAACTAATGGCATTAAATGACGAGGCAAGTTAACAAAATGCTTTGTCCAAGAACAGCCAAAGCATATAAAATAGCAGACAAGCGTTATATGATAATAAACGGCCACAAAGAATTATTTTTTTTTTACTTGTTTGTGTTAACTGATTTTAATAATACTGAATTGGAAAAATCGTGTCCTAATCGTACTCCAATCGAATTAGTATGAAAATGAGGTGACTTTGACAAAAAATGTTTCTAGGTTAAGCCGAATCCAGAATGTTCAGAATGTAGGATCTTTAGGTGTCATTTTTTGCGTGGCAAAACTCTTTATTAAACAATTAAGGTGTGAGAAAATGGTTTTTTCGAGTTTTAGAAAAAACTATTGATTTTGGAAAAAAAAGTGTTGCTTGAAAGTTGTGCGTCTTGAAAAAATGTACAAAATTAGACCTATTTTATCAAAATCGGTTAATTCCAATATGGTGGACGACTTTTGTCATTTATGGTCCAAATCGATCAAAATCGATATCTGGGGATTTTTGGGTTCGTCGATTACGAATTTCTAGTCAAAAATTTAGTTCACGATGGCGACTTCAAGATGGCGGACGACTTTACTGTTTAAGATCCGATTCAACTCAAAATCGATATCTGGGGGTTTTCTAGGTCGCGGATTATGAATTCTTAGTCAAAATTCATAAATTCAAACTGGCGGCGCCAATATGACTGACGACTTTTGTCATTTAGATCAAAATCAATATCTGGGTGTTTTCGGGGTAGCGGATTACGAATTTCTAGTAAAAAACTTAGTTCAAGATGGCGGACGACTGTACTGTTTATGAACCGATTACATTATATAATTTCTTAATACAAAAGCTTGTCGCCAGCAATCTCCTTTACACAGGAAAATCTCGCGACAAGCTTTTATATTATAAAAAAAATTATATAATGTAACAAAATGATGGGGTATGATTTATTTTTTGCATTTTTTTTAAATCAAAATGCTAATTCGACTGGAGATCGAATATGATGTTCAATACTAGACTTTAACAGGGCACACTATGAAATGGAGTCGAACAAATACAGAGTACACAAAAGTTAAGCATATTTCATATTTTATTTGAATTTGACTAAAGATAGTGATCATAATTACATGTTATGCATTATGAATAATAATGTATAAAATAGGCTGTACTATGAGCGAATTGTACAACTTAGGAGATTTAACAAAAATGTGTCATCTGAGCCCAGAAATGTTAAAATTGAAATGAATGCAAAAGCTACAAGGAACTAAAGATTGGCGTATTTATCTCCCTCCCGGTACATATACAAAAAAGAGACAAACAATGTTATCGTTTGAATTATGATTTGGAGGTTAATTTTAATTAAAAATGTTATATATAGGTATACTACGTGTAAAACAGCACTCTTTATACTTTTAAGCACATATAGATAGTTATCAGATCACAATGGCGAAGTACACATACAGGGATAATAAAAAAAACGCTCATTAATCTTATCTCCAGGTTCAAACGCAATGTTTCCTGGTAATTTGGTACTAGATCTAAACAAGTGTTATCAAGTTATCATTTTAATGAATTTTATTCCAGATCTCTGACAGTATGAAGCCTACTATCAATAAAATAAGAAACTAAATTAGTAGTTTTCTGATCTGATCAACTGATAACACATGAATTTCATAAAATTTATTCCAGATAGACATCACATAAACAGAACTTACATTCAGAAATTTTTATACGTATTTTGAATTTTCCCTGATACTTCAGTCGAAATAGCATTTTGACAAAAAAAAAAAAATGTTTCTAGGTATAAGCCGAATCCAGGATTTTCAGAATGATGGTAGGAATGTAGGGTTTCTTAGGCTTCAATTTTTTGCGTGGCAAATTTTTTTATTAAACAATTAAGGTGTGAGAAAATGTATTTTTCGAGTTTTAGAAAAAAATATTGATTTTGGAAAAAGAAGTGTTTATTAAAAGTTGTGCGTCTTGAAAATACCTACAAAATGAGACCTAGTTCATCAAAATCAGTTAATTTGTTTATTGGTCATTGCAAAAAATATGCTAAAATAACTGTTTCTTCACTTGTTAATACACAATAGACACACGTTTCATATACTTCTTACCACAGGAAAAGAAGGTTCTTGTAGCGTAGAAAAGACACGCGAAATAGGGAGCCATATGGTCGAATAGTTTTTGCACAATCAATTTGTTAATAACTTTTTGACTTTTTTTAACGCTTATTTCTCAGCGAGCTGGCGGTTCTATAGCAATCTGCGGGTGGGCAAATTAAAGTTCATGATATATATTATCAAGATTTAAAAAACAACAAATGAAGTATTGGTTTTAAATTGTTGAAAACAGTTATCAAAGTTAGCATTATTTATTATTTATGAAATAATATGAAAATGCGAATTTTCGTTAAATTACCAAGTCTAAAGATAATTTTTTAAAGAAAATATACATTCCGTTATGCATATTTCGTCGAGATACTCCAATTTTTTTTAATGAAAGTTCTAGCTTCAATATTTGCCGATAAAATGCAATTTTTTCCGGTGAAAGAAAATTTGAAGCGCCCGTGCCTCGATTTCGGGCGCGCGTGGCTGACTTCCCGCACTATCGCTCCCACAGTGACTGGAGCAAGGGCAACTTTAAACAATTGCCACATCGACAATTTTTAAATAATCGAACTTTTGCATAGGATTTTTTGAATTCCTCTGTAGATTCCAGCTAAAATTACTCCTTAATATTAATAAACAACGTCACAGCGATTTAAAAAAAAAATCTATGTCAGCTTCTATTGGTCGCAGACTTTTTAAAATTCGTGAAAAAATGTCACCTATCAGATGCTTTTATCAGCATTTCGATACCATGCGTCGCCGAAGAGATATTTATTTATTTATTTCTATAAAATATCCAGCGGGTATCAACCCAAATTACAGGATAAAGTATAACAGCAAACTGTAAAGTAAAACAAAGAGGTGTAAAATACACGATGAACATAATACATAACATAAAACTAAATAGACAGCATAAATAGAATAACAAGACACGAATAAACAAGTGAAAAAGTGACACGAAAGGAATAATCTAATATAATTACAAATAAAAGAGAGGGAAAAAAAAGAAAAATATATAAATATCAATGTAACTATAACATAAAATGTTAAAAATTAATAAAGTGGCTATATAAATAATCGCTTAATATCTTTTATACCACAGCAAAGTATATCAAGCCGGAGCTCAATATCCGAGTAGTTCACATACCATATGATACAATGGAGAGCATTTCTAGATGTTTGTTCTGTGGGTGTGGATATAAAACAGGTGGTTACTTCTAGCATTAGTTCTAGGGACATGAAAATCAAGTCGTGAAACTATAAAGTCGCAGTCCAGTTTGTTATGGAGTACTTTGTATAATACGATGACCGAGTGCATAGCTCGCCGGCTAATTAAGTTACTCATTTAAAACCGCTCATAAAGTACCTCTTGTGGAGTGCCTCTGAGAGGATAGGAACTGTCTAGGACGAACGTGGCGTGGTGACTTAAAAAAACGTCGTTGAACTTTCTCGATGGAGGCGACGTGTACAGAGTATATTGGACTCCATACCACCGATGCATATTCTAGCTTGGACCTTACAAATGTTACAAACAACAGGCGCAATATGTGGATAGATTAAAAATCCTTCATATTGCGAATTATAAAACCGAGACTCTTATATGCAGCAGCTACAGTGGTACCAATATGGTAATTAAAAGATAGTTTGGAGTCAAAGATAACACCAAGGTCGACTATTAAGTTTGGCCGACTAAGGATGAAACCATCAAGAGCATAATCGTGTATTAGCAAGTCTTTTTTATGACAGTACGACATTACATTGCATTTGTTGATGTTGAGAGGGAGATGATTATCAATACACCAGAAGTTTATTAAATTTAAATTTCTTTGCAACCTAACACAGTCGTGGAACGAATTTATCTCACAAAGTATCTTTAAATCATCTGCATATAGAAGAAATCTCACTTCCAGTTTGGTAGCAATATCGTTATTAAATATCACAAACAAAAGAGGCCCCAAAATCGAACCCTGGGGAACTCCAGATGTCTGGGCAAAATTAGCAGAGCGATGACCATAGCATTGAACAAACTGGGTTCTACCGGTCAAGTAGGACCTAAACACGGTAGTCAGGCCACAAATGAGACCGATATTCTCCAGCTTGCTCAACAGTAAACCATGGTCAAGTCTGTCAAATGCTTTGGAGAAGTCAGTGTGGATAACATCTACCCGACTTCTTCGATCAAGGATTTCGTTAATAAATTGTGTCTTACATATTAAATTAGTGACAGTGGAGCGTCCTTCAATAAAACCGTGCTGTTCTGGTAGAATAATATTTTTCAGATGACCTGACATAAAAATATGAATTAACATTTCAAGGACTTTGGAGAAATTGCACAGGATAGCAATTGGTCTGTGATTAGCGATTTCATTCTTTGAACCCTTCTTATAAAGAGGAGATATTCTGGAAATTTTCCAGATGTCGGGAAAGGTACAGAATTAAATTAAATATTATACACAGCGGTTGTGAGAAAATGATATCGCAGTCCCTAATTAGGAACGCTGGTATAAGGTCAGGCCCACTGGTCATTTTAGGCTTAATTAGTCTTATAGATTTCCGTACTTCCTCAGTGGTGATATTTTTGATGTGAAATAAATTATTGTTTGCGAACGATAAATTGTTGGGATCGACTTCACACGAATTGGTGTAAGCGCTGGAAAATAAATCGGCAAAACTGTTTACAATTGATTGGGGATCATCTAAATGACGTTCGTTATAAGTCATTGATGTTGGAATAGACGTGTTACCTTTCTTAGCATTGATAAATGACCAGAAATTTTTTGGCTCAGTTTTAATATCTGACTCTATTTTGGCGACATATCTTTTATAAGCAGCATTTGCTTTAGTTTTTACCGTTGATCTTAAGGCTTTGAACTTGTAATCGTCGTCAGAATGTGACGATCGATATATTTTCCAGGCTCGCTTTTTTTGTCTAACATGAGATATCAAATCACTATCAAACCACTGTGGATAACTTTTATTAGTAGGAATTTTTTTTGGTATATACTTTAAAAAAATTGAGTAGTTTAACGTATCATAAAACTCACAGACTGCTACATTGACATCCGAATGCAAAGTTAAAGGCGTCCAATCAACCACGGCCAGTTCTTGATATAACGCCGGGAAGTTTGCTTTTTTAAAATTAAAGCCTTCATTGCTTCTCTGCGGAAATAAGTTACTTTTGCTAAATGTGGTTTCAACAATTAAAGCAGGATGGTGTTGATCCTCAGAAATTAGAACGTCGGGTGATTTAAAAACGTTGCACAATATTCTATTTATTACGAAAAAATTAATTGATTTAATAATATCGCGTACCTTTTCTATGCTACAGAGCCTTCTTTTCCTGTTGTAACAAGTATATGAAACATGTTATCGTTTATTAACAATTGAAAAAACAGCCATTTTAGCATGTTTTTTTTGCAATGACTCAAACAAAGTGTCCGATTTTACTGAAATAGGTCTCATTTTGTACATTTTTTCAAGGCGCACATCTTTTAAGAAACACTGTTTTCTAAAATCAATAGTTTTTTCTAAAACTTGAAAAAACCATTTTCTCATACCTTAATTCCTACATTCCTACCATCATTCTGAACATCCTGGATTCGGCTTATACCTAGAAACATTTTTTATCAAAATCACGCCATTTTCATACTAATCCGACTGGAGTATGACTTAAATTAACGGCAGAATAGCATGGATATACGTGTTTAAAAATGCGATGTTTCTCTAAGCTTAATATTAAATTGTTTTGGCGTAGATTTAGGTAGTGCTGGGGGCATTCAAATGAAACATAATAGGCCATCAAATCGTTAAAATAATCGGCGTAATTCGAATATTCAAATGATAAATAACCATTTAATTTTTTTAAATAATCCCAAACAATAAAGACTCTTGAGCCTGGGTGGGTCATTACTTTTAAAACAATATTTATACCAAATGCGAGACTTCAAAATATCGACAATCAACTGGAAAATGTAGATGAATGAATGCACAATCAGTAATGAATGACTGATGAGGATGAATGAAGAATGAAATTCGCTCCATCATCGTGAGCTAGCGGTGGTATAATGTAGAATCCGAAAACACCTTTTATACGTAAAATTGAAATAATTAGTTTGTGGCTGTATCTTGCAAAAGTCCGTACTTCTGAATGTGTCTACATCTTACCCCATAAATAAAAAATAATAAATCCATAGATATAGAATATAATTTTTTGTTTATATTAAGTACAGGGTTATTCACTATATATTGACCCCCTGTGGGAGTTATTATTATTGAAAATAGAAAAAAAGTTTCGTATAAAAAAGTTGTAGGATCTTACCCATATTTTATTGAAACGTGATAACAAAAACAATATCATGTATAGGTCACGAGATACGAAATAAATATATGTGTTTTTTTTTTAAATGGAACACCCTATATATTATTGGATTTTCGAGAAGCCCTTTTTCCTCTGATTTCAAATATATAATATTGTATAGGTCCATCTTAAATATTTCTTGGCATATTTGACATTTAAAATGCAAATGAGCTGCTTTATTGCAAGAAGAGTGAGCCAAACACAAGTGAAACAAAAATAACAAGGTAGGCCACAAGAATTTGTTTATTCAATTTTGACATTTTTTTTTAATATACATTTATTTAACGTCGGCCTATTTCCGCTACTGAGGCCTAACACCGACGCCTGTAGACGAGCTACCCCCAACCAGGAATTTTGCCGAACCTCTTCCCTTAAGAAGAGTAGGGATCTCTTACTTGCCTAACATTTAATAGACAAGGGACCGACGGCTTTACATCCCCTCCGAAGGATGGTATATTTCCTATACAACCCCCGCCTAAGGTTGTATAGCTTCCGCGCATACACTGATATACAAGCCGCTGGAAGATGTGTGAGGCAAGAACGCGGTTTCCGTTGGAATGGTCACCCATCCAAGTACTAACTGCGCCTATCGTTGCTTTACATCGCATACCGAAGTATGTACATAGTAAAGACGCACTTACGCTCGCCCCTAATTTTGACATTTCAAACCGCCATTATTAGCATTTATTTAATCAAAATGGGTTACACTGAGGCTGAAAAGGTCGAAATATTATCCCTTTATGTGAAAAATAATAAAAATAAGTGTGCCGCGAGAAGAGAATGACGTTGTATCCGAATCGAGGGATTCCTAGCGTAAACACGTGTTTGAATGTTATCGTCATGTAAATAGTTTTTCAAGAAAACGACGTAACGTTACAGCAAACGAGGAAGAAGATTTAGATACATTGTTATATTTTGAAGCTAAGAAAATAATTTATTATAAAAATAGGTCGATATCTTAGTTTAATATTTGTTTTATAAAATTCGGTTAATACTTTATTAAATGCTTGACCTGAAATGGAAAAAAGTTATTCCAACATTCAAAGAACTTTGAAAAAGCATCAATATAGGCCTTACAAAATATTACCCGTCCAGGAACTAATGAAGACCAAAAACGTAGAAGATTGGAGTTTTGTCAGATCATGACTCCATAATTAGATGAAAATCCTGATTTTTTACAAGAAATTATGTGGACAGATGAGTCGAGTTTTTCCACGGCCGGAGTTTTTAATAGAAAAAACAGACGTTCCTGGGAGAATAAAAACCAAAGACAGATAAAGGTCAAGCAAATCAAAAAATCGAGTAGAAAATCAATCCAAGTTCGGTGCGGTATTTTTCAAAACAAAATAGTTTGGCCTATATTTTGTGATTTTACTTTGACACGACAAGAGATAGATCGTCTAATTCAAGAATTCCCTATGGACGTATAGTCTAAAATGATTTGGCATCAGGACGGAACGACTCCACATAGCGTTTTAGAAGTTCGGAAACATTTAAATAATCAATTTCCCATTTGGATAGGCAATGCTGGAACCATTAGATAGCCACCAAATACCCCTTATTTGATGCCATTAGATAGCTTTTTATGGGGGTTTTTAAAAGACAAAGTCCATTTTAATCATAACCACAATCTTTAGGCTATTAAAGCAAAAATTCAAGAAGAAATTAACAACTTAAACAGAAACCATAATAACGCTATTTGCAATATTTTCCTAAACTTAAGAAGACGATATGAGCTTGATTGAAAATAATGGTGGCCACTTTGAACATTTTTTTTAAATTGATTACTTATGTAGTATTATTTTATAAAAAATTTTCTCTTGCTTTGTTAAATCAATAATTTTCGAGCATAATTAGTAGTGCGTAGTTAGTAGCACTTTTCAAAGCAGTCGTAGAAAAAACTTTTTATTTTACTAGTGAATAAACAACTATTTACGGTTGTCGCTATGGAGTTAATAATGATGGTTTGAAATGTCAAATTGAATAAACAATAAAATAATTATTTTCGTGGTCTACCTTGTTATTTTTGTTTTACTTGTGTTTTGACACTCATGGCTCACTCTTCTTGCAATAAAGCAGCTCATTTGCATTTTGAATATGCCAAGAAGTATTTAAGATAGACCTATACAATATGAAATTAGGGGAAAAAGGGCTTCACGAAAATGCAATAATATATAGGGTGTTCAATTTAAAGAAACATATTTATTTCGTATCACGTGACCTACACATGATATTGTTTTTTTTTATCACATTTCAATAAAATATAGGTAAGATCGTACAACTTTTATACGAAACCTTTTTTCCTATTTTCAATAATAACAGAAATGAAGGGGGGCCAATATATAGTGAGTAATCCTGTACATACAGAATTTTCATATTTTTCAGGTTTTTCGGGGTTCCAAACCTGTAACGGTTCAGGGAACCCGCTCTGAAAATTTTTATTTTCGAGTAAACAATTTTTTGAAAAAAGAATGTAAATAAAATTCATGAATAGGCTTCCATTTACTTTTTGAAGAGAGAGGGGGAGGAGGAGGGGGAAGAGAGAGAGATTTGGTCCATAACTTTTTTAAATACATATATTGGGTAGCTGTCGTGATATGATCTTTCACTCAATAATTTCAGTTGTTTGCAAAATAATTAGATTTAATTTTAAAAATGATGTCAATCTTCGTATTTCCTAAATTTAAATCTAACTATTTCGTATATGTCTGAAATTATTGAGTAGAAATTTGTAACACTACTCCTGTTACAGTTCTACTCAGGTAGTCTTATACTCTGTTTGAAATATGTCTATTATAAGTTATGGTCAGAAACAGTAAATGTTTCCCTTATCGGATCTCTCTCTCCCTCTTGGATATGGCGACCTTCAGTTGGCAATATCCAAGAGAGAGAGGGAGATCCGATTAACAAATATTTATTATTTTTGGCCATAACTTTTTAAAAAATATATATTGGTAAAAAAGGTATAAAACTACTTAAGTAGAACTATGACAGGTGTAGTGATATGAATTTTCACTCAATAATTTCAGTTTTTTGCAAAATAGTTAAGATTTAATTTTAAAAATTGTGTCAATCTGCATATTTCCTAAATTTAAATCTAACTATTTCGCATATGTTTGAAATTATTGAGTGAAAATTTATAACACTACTCTTGTTATAGTTCTACTTTGGTAGTCTTATAGTTTGTTTGCAATATGTGTTTTAGAATAAGAAGTTATGGTCAAAAACAGTAAATATTTCCTTATCGGATCTCTCACTCTTGGATATGGCGACCTTAAGGTGGGAATATCCAAGAGAGAGATTCGATAAGCAAGTATTTATTATTTTTGGCCATAACTTTTCTAACTCTAACCTAAGTAGAACTATGACAGGTGTAGTGATATGAATTTTAACTCAATAATTTTAGTTGTTTGAAAATTTATTTAATTTAAAACTATAAGATATGAAGATTGGACTATTTTTTAAATTTAAATTAACTAATTTTGCAAACAACTGAAATTATTGAGTGAAAATTCATATCACTACACCCGTCCTAGTTCTACTTAGGTAGTCACCAATGTATGTATTAAAAAAAAGTTATGGCCAAAAATAATAAATATTTCCTTATCGGATCTCTCTCTCTCTCTCTTGGATATGCCCACCATAATTTTCAACCGAGCCTTTAATTTTGGACAGATGTGTCTGCTTCTAGCACGAATAATAAATGTTTGTTATATAATTTTCTCACTCTATATAAGTTTTTTATTCAAAATTGTTAAGGCGTGGAAATTTTAGTTTCATTAAACAGGCAAGTTAGACGCTCCATTTTAATTATGTCCTACAAAATACCAAAAATGGGGTTTTATGTTCTCACGTAGATCATAAATATTAGACTAATTTTAATTATCACTAACGAAATTAATAGTAGAGTGCGTGAATAAGCTTTTTTTGACTATTGTGTGATACAAAGTGAACTTATATAAAATGTATATACCCATGTTTCGAAATTCCGAGGCCATTAAAAATTGTCATATGAAAAAGGGCATTAAAGTTAACACACAAGTTAATTATATAGTGGAAAAAAAGATAAATTGCACTTTTTTCACAAAAAATACTGTAGTTAAAATATCCTATAATTTTCAAATGTTATGTTAACGTGAATTTTCCTTATTGTCGAAGTTATTAAGTTTTGTCATTACTTAAACAAATGTAAACTGCAAATTGTAAAGATAATGATTTGATTTTTTTCTTTAAAAAATTTGACAAGATGGCTTTTGGTAAACAAATATTTTGGAGTACTTTACATGCAAGCAATGTTTGACCATGCGAGGGATAATAATAATAATAAAATATCTTTATCCAATAATACCTTGCGGTGTAGAATGAGTCAGGATGACTTTATTATTAAATATACAACAACAAAAATGTAGCTGGAATTGTAGAGAATTTTTTTGTCTTGCGCTTTTTTGATAGCATTGATTTTCAATATTTAATAAATGTCTCTTGCATTATGGAAGCGCTGGCCTGTATGTTTGGTGTGTTCTAACTCAAAAACTATTGCATTAATATTGATAAAACTTGCGCAGTTTAGCGACTACATTGCTGGTACCAATTTAGTACAAAAATGAAAAAGAATTAGAGAAAGCTCGAAGTAATATCGAACGAAGCTAGTTTTAAACAATTAAATCATCACGAAATAATTATTTTTTGCCATTTACATTACGGATTGTCAATTTTACCGACCGGCTAATAAAATTAAGAAAGTTTGACCTGAACCTAAAGCAAATTTGGGATAAACCCATTTTAGCGGGATAATATTCCTAAATAGGCCCTTTTTAACTGACTAAAAATGGCCTGTAATCTTAATGACTTAACTACCTCAAAAGGTACAATTTTTCCTCGAATTTTTCAGTATTTTGGAATTTTCTCAAACACCTTATTTGCATTTCTGCGCAAATATACAAGAGACCTTTACCTGTAGGGCATAAAATTGACAATCAATTGGTATCCATATACTTGCTATTCAAACAACAACACAAACAATAACACATACCAAAAGGGGTAGATGACGCTGCGCTACAAAAAAATTCTTAGATGACAGGGACTTAGAAATGCTATCTATGTTAAAGAGAATTTATTTTCAATTAGATTTCGTGATATGGAAAAAAATTCGAAAATCCAATCGTTTTCGAGAAATTTGAGTTTAAAAACTAACGCCAAAAAATTTTCTTGAGAAGTTTTGTTCTTGTATACACACTAAATCACATTTTATTTTTTTTACTCCTATGCCTGCATATTTACCCTTATTTACCTCATTTACCCCCGAACCCTTCAACGAAATTAGATCAAAATATAATCTAGTTCCAGATCCCGTTATAATAAGTGTGCCAAATTTCAAATCAATATCATAAAAGATTCCAGAGTAAACGTGCGCACAATAAAAGTCACAGACCGACAGACAGAATTTTTTTCGCTCAAATTTAAAATCTCGACGTTTCATGACATTTTAAGTATATTTTAACTAAAAAAAATTATTTTTTTTCGTTACTATACGTTCACTGGACGTGGAAGTAATTGACAAGTAATAACTTATGGTGTTCAAAATTATTGCCATTTTCGTTTGTACACATGGAGAATCTATTCAATAGCTCAACTCCACAAACTCTAAGCAGTGTATTCCTGTTAATGGCTCCAACACTTGCATACATTTTATTATAAAGGTCGGCCATGTCTATGATTAGTTCTTTATAAACCTCACTTTTCAGATAACCCCACAAATAGAAATCTAATGGAGTAATATCAGAAGATCTAGCTGGCCATATAAGTACCCCATTTGTACCAATCCTTCTTCCTGGATATATTTGGTTTAAATAATTTACCACGATATTGTTATTATGTGGGCCAGCGCCATCTTGGTGAAGTCAGATAGTATCTAACTGAACTGGTAAATTATTCAATAGCACAGGTAAATCATTTTGTAAGAAGTGTAAATAACTTTGACCATTTAAATGCCACACCAAACATTTCCGAAATATTTCACCTGGGAGTTTTTATTGGCACACCCTGTGTACATAAAACTTTTAACACCACCTGAGACAAAAAAGGAATAATACAGATCTTAGTGAACCGGATAAATAGATTTAAAAAAGATAATAGCTTCAAGAGGAAACATTTACGCTTTTCAGAGTTACTCCGCAGGAAATAAAACGAGCCCCGCATTCTAGTAGAACAAATACCAGTCCAGTACACGAAAAAATCACCATCCAAAGGAAAATCTCCTTCTTTATATTGCTAATGTCGCCAATCGACAGAGCTGGGACATACTCGAGTACAAGTACTCGAAATCGGTACTTCGGTACCGTTATTAGTAATCTGTACTCTATACCCGATACACACCGCACGAAGGTACTCGTTACTCGTACCCGAACTATTTAAAGTTATTTACTTGTAGTAAAAATTGTGTACTTGAGTACTTTGCGAAGTACTCGAGTACATTGGAAAGTATTCAAGTACAGTGAAAAGTACTTGAGTACACTGAAAAGTATTTTTAGTTGCGTGCCTTATAGATGAAAACTTTGAAAAGATAGTGGTGATGAGAGCCAATAAAATAGGTATGTTTTCAGGGTTGAGATGATTTAAATCAGTTGATTAAAATCACGATTAAAATCATGATTTTAATCAATCTGATTTTTTTAAAATAAAATCATGATTAATTTTTAAAAATGAAGCTAAAATTTAGACACTTAAAAATTTATTTAGTATTTATTCATAAAAAAACCTTGGCGCATTTTTATGGCCATATTTATTATAAATTATAATAATTGAAAAGAAATTTAGCTGCTTAGCTGCTTTCTACAAAAATTAAAATACAACTTTTAAAAAATCTTTTTAATACAAAAAAAGAGAACTCTACCTAAAGAAAAACTAAATATTGTTAAACTTTTATAAATACCTAAGTTTTTTTTTTATTTTTTATACATTTATTTAACGTCGGCCTATTTCCGCTACTGAGGCCTAACACCGACGCCTGTAGACGAGCTACCCCCAACCAGGAATTTTGCCGAACCTCTTCCCTTAAGAAGAGTAGGGATCTTTTACTTGCCTAACATTTAATAGACAAGGGATTGACGGCTTTACATCCCCTCCGAAGGATGGTATATCTCCTATACAACCCTCGCCTAAGGTTGTATAGCTTCCGCGCATACACTGATATACAAGCCGCTGGAAGATGTGTGAGGCGAGAACGCGGTTTCCGTTGGAATGGTCGCCCATCCTAGTACTAACTGCGCCTGTCGTTGCTTTACATCGCATACCGAATTGTAACAAACACCGGCCGAAAGACTGATCCTACTTAAAGGAGCTCTCTTGCCAGCCGCAAGAGAGCTCCGTTAAGTAGGATCAGTCTTTCGGAGGGTGTTTGTTGCAATCGAAGCATTAGCGTTTTGATGGTAATATGCAGTTTGCAAGTGGTGTGGTGATGGCTGGCAAGAGAGCTCCTTTAAGTAGGATCAGTCTTTCGGCCGGTGTTTATTACAATCGAAGCATTAGCGTTTTTATGGTAATATGCAATTATTACACTTACCGCGCCAGGCCAACTTGTAATTCAGCGCTCGGCGGGGCACATAGCCCGGAGAGTAGCTGTTGGTTGCAGTCTGGTTACGGTCCTTATAGCAAAATAAGGATTTTATAGAGGAGTTTGCGACTAAAAATATTATGTTTTAACTGAAATCTAGATGGAGGAACGTAACCGGGTCTTAGCATTTCTATGGCCGTTCGAATTTCCTTATTTTCTATTGTTCTAAAACTGCAATTTGTTGCGTAAATGGCTGTGGCTATATAAACAGTTAGCATTGTAAGAAAATAGGTTTATATTAATAAAAACTAGCCAAAATTAGATTTATCAAAAAAAATCGTCATTTTCTTTAAAAAATCATCGATTTTTGATATTTTAGAAAAAATCATATGATTTTTTCAACCCTGTATGTTTTAACGAGAAATGTTAATGTTCTTGTTTTATTATTATTACAAATGCAAATAATATTAATAAATGACTAAATGAGCAGTACGCCCTTGTAATTTCGCTAATCCTAATACACAGGGTGTCAACGGAACCTGGTAGCCAATTTTTTTTTCCTTATTTTTTACAATATCGGAATGAAACTTGGTAGATGTATTATATGACCAACAAGACACTTTGTGGCATAACTGTCATTCCCCCCTTCCGGTTTCACCGGAAATGGCCCCAACTTTTGATTTTTTAATGGAACACCCTAATATTATTATATTTTTAGAATCCCTGAAAACCTCTGAGTACGGTGATATCCCATAAATGACATTTCGACTCCATGAAAAAAAAAATTGACTCAAATTTGTTGCTGCATCTGGAGTGGTATGACTAGAAAAAAATTGCTTTTTCCACGAATCCACTCAGAGTTTTCGAAGGATCCCAATAATATAATAATATTCCACTTAAAAATCAAAAGTTGGGGTCATTTCTGATGAAACCGGAAGTGGGAAAAATAACGGTTGTCACAAAGTGTCTTATTAGTCATATAATAATAATATGCATCAAATTTTATTCTGATAATCTAAAAAAATAAGGAAAAAAGGGGACATACCATGACCCGTTGACACACGGCATAAATAATTATAATTACGCTAAATACTATACCATATGAATGCACAGGAGCACAGGTAAGTATTTAAATATCAACACTTGTATTTTTTTTCTGTAAAGGTTCAAAGGTAATACTTTCACTGCTCAATCGTATTACCGTACACAGTACTCGGTACCCGAAAAATTGTACTCGAGTACTTGTATTCGAGTACGTTCTCAATTACTTTAGTACTTGTACTCGGTACTGGGAAACTAAGAATCAAGTGTACTTGATACTCTGTACTCAAGTACATTTTAGCTGTACTCGTCCCAGCTCTGCCAATCGAATAGGGAAATTTCTAAAAAAACGTGATGTCAAAACCATTTCCCAATCAACAAAAAATGAAGTTTTTGAGATCCGCAAAAGACAGACAAAATCATCTCTCAGCTTCAGGAATATACACTATACAGTATATATCCTGTAGTTTTAGACACGTGAGGTAACCAAAGATGTTGTTGGCTGGGGCAAAACTCAGAAAACAGTAAATTTTACAAAATCGGCACACTTGTTTTGTGTCTACAAACATCACCCTGACATGACCTTAATGAAAAATTTTATTTATTTTAAAGCAGCGGTTTTCAACCTGTGGCTCGCGACCCCCTGGGGGATCACGAATCAATTTCAAGGGGCTCCTGAGCTATTAAGAAAAATAACCAATACAGTTGAATCATTTATTCTAAAATCTAAAAATTATATTACACATATACAATTTTAATGAAACCAACTTTTTAATTTTTAATGGAAAGGTTGCGCCTGCTTTTCTTTTAGTTTATTAAATCGTGGCTCAACATTTGAAACGAAAACGATCAAATATTTCTCCAGATTCAATCTATTTCTATTTTGTAAGTTAACCATTGATGAGAAAGTAACCTTATATAGGTAGGATGTTTCGAATGGATCTAACAGCCTCAGAGTTTCTCTCGTAAGCTCTGGGATTGAAGTAAGGGGTCGCGAGAGGGGAAACTTTTTTCTCGTAAGGGGATATGTGGTAATAAAGTTATATTTTTTGGAGGTATATGTTTAAATTTTCTGCATTCGTAGTGTATATAGTATTGACACAAATCCAACTTTTCCATTTGCTTCTACATGAAACGCTGTTACATGTTACGCATGTTACGCTTTATGCATACATTGTATTGATGAAATTCTTAAATATAAAAGACAAAAGTCTGTGATGATTTTATGTTTTATCATTCCAGGAAAACATTTGTAACTCAAGACAGAACCACAGTTCATTAAAAAAATATATTATTTTTTTAATAAGGGAAAATGTTTAGTTGGATGTTTATATTTGAACGCCAAGTATTCTACTACATTTAAATTCTGGTGTTCCATTTTTATATTATTACTTATTTATACCTAGTTTGTTAGACTAATTTACTTTATATGTATAACAACTTCAACAAACCAAACTTGGACACATTAAATGCATAAACAAACAAGGAATTTTCTACAAAAAAAAGCATACATTCAAGTAGAATATAATTAAATTAGATATACTATTTAGTCAAGGGCATTTTTAGGCTTGAGGTGGCCGTCTACTTGCCGCGTGCAAATCTGTCTTTTATCTTTCATAGTATAGTGTTCACTCACTATGTTATTTATAGTTGTCAGTCCGTGTGCCTCAAAATGTTAAAAGCTGGCAAATGCCACAATAGAAAATTAAGTCCTAATAAGTATACCGGGTGGCTCAGCCGACAGGGACAATATTGTAACTTTTGAATGAACGAATGGATCTTTTTTCAAATTTGGTGTAATGATATGGGATGAAATTTTCCATTATGTGCTATAAAGAGGCCGACTTCCGGTTTCGATGCAATTTGCATGAAAATAAAATTTTTACATGAGACAACCTGTATATTTCATATCTGGATCCTGCTGGTCAAAATACATATGATCTGACCATCAAATAATACAAATTTTTAATTTTTAGTTTTAATCACAGAAGGTCGCGACTCGCGATTTAGCCAAAAGTGTTCAAAATCGGTCTGCAAGCATCTTTAAAATAATATCTTCTTCATAAAGTTCCACGATATTGGCTTTTCAACGGAAAACTTCTATGGAACATTTAAAATCAATATTTTTTTGAAAATCAAAATAATCTTTGTGGGTCAGATCCAAAATGAAATATCGATTTTCAAAATTAAACTCATGTCATAATATAATGAGATATAAATTCAAATAAGTCGCCATGTTTTCGCGATAAATGAAAATTTAAGACATAGATCATGGGCCCGCAGTAAAAAAACTCGTTTGCAAGTCTCAAGGCTAGTTTTCATCGAAAAAGATTAATTTGTATTAGAATAAAATCGTGTCAAAATGGCAAGTGAAAATTCGATCACGAAAGGGTTGGCAAACAGGGTGAAGTTGCACGTTTTTCGCAAAAATAAACCGGTATGACTCATAGTTCAAATGTGCTTTTAGAGGGCGGAATATTAAAACATAATATTTTTAGTCGCAAACTCCTTTATAAGATCCTTATTTTACTATAAGGAACATAACCAGACTGCAACCAACAGCTACTCTCCGGGCTATGTGCCCCGCCGAGCGCTGAATTACAAGTTACAAGTCTGGCGCGTTAGGTGTAATAATTGCATATTACCATCAATCGAAGCATTAGCGTTTTGATGGTAATATGCAAAAAAAAGGCACTTGGTCCTGTAATTTCGTCTTGGCTCGTCCTGTATGTTCGAAAATAATTTCCAGTTATAGACTTTTTTATCTAGTTTATTTGCAATTTTTTTTTAAATTTCCAGCTATCGTAGAACTCGAGATATCGAGGCCCGACGGACTATTGCCCCACCCTGTATAATGCAGGATTAAATTCATAGCCTGTAATTGCATGAAACGCCGGCAGAGACTTGCTTAACTCCGGTCCTAATTTTTCATACAATTTTGTTACATTTATCTGTCTTTTATCTCTCTTTTCAAACCACTTGCAATCCAAATTTTACTGTCCTTGTGGATTTTGTGCATATTTCCCAAAAGAATGACAAGGATATCCGTGTTAGTGCATTTGATTAAAAAACAGGCTGCATAATTTGCGTTACAAATTTGATAAACTATTTTTGTGTCAGTTTCCTCGTGAGCTGGACATGAAAATTGTTCACAAAATTCCTGTATTATCTATGTTTTTTTTTTAAACGTAGCATGCACCATAATTTGCCAGATGATTATGTTATTGAAATTATAAGAAATATGCAATCGGGTGAAATAACTGAAATTAATTTTGATAACGACAACCTCGGATCTCTTATGGAAAATATTTCTTTTCTTAAAAGTTATAAAATTAAAACGTCAAACAACCGTTCTCAAAAAAATCATTAAAAAATTTGAACTTACCATCGCGTGAAAATCTTTGTTAAGGCAAATTTTTTTTATTACAGCTGAAGCTGACGTCGGTGAAGATGATGGAGAAGACAGTGAAGAATACTCAGATGCTGAAAACTAATTTTTTTTTATCGAATATTAAATAATTAATTAATAGGATAGGATTGTTTTTTAAATTAATTTTTGCAATAAATGAAAATTTTGTTTCTATATACTAAAATAAAATGTGTTTCTGTTGACCTATATAGAAGGCACGAAGCTGGTTTGCCAAATTGCAATTTCAACCCTGTTCTCACCCTTTTCGCAACCGAATTTTTGCTTGCCAATCCGGCAACATGTTTAAAATAATTTCCTAAACATACTATTAAATTGACAAGCACGAGTCTTACCAGTTTATTTTTTGCGAAAAAAGTGCAACTTCAACCCAGCTTGCCACCCCTTTCGATGCCAAAAAAGATTTGAAACCTTGACTTTTCGTACATGTCCTAAATTGCAATTGTGTGGAATCTTACCTGCTTGCTCTGTCTATTTACCCTTATTTACTCCATTTACACCCGAGCCCTTGAACGGAATTAGATCAAAATATAATCTAGTTCCAGATTCTCATTCCAATACATAAGTGTACCAAATTTCAAGTCAATATCATAAACGGTTCCCGAGTAAACGTGCGCACAAAAAAGTTACAGACAGACCGGCAGGAAGTTTTTTTTCGCTCAAATTTAAAATCTCGACGTTTCTTGACGTTTTAAGCCTATTTCAACAAAAATATATATATATATTTTTTGCGTTACTATACTTCCACTGGACGTGGAAGTAATAAGAATAAAATATCTTCATTCCAAGAATAAAAATCAACAATGCAGGGATTTTCGAATTTTCCTACTAACATATTCCAATTTTTTGAGTGACAATTTTTGCACACAATAGTTTTGAGTTAAACATAAAATAAATACCAATAGCCATTTGAATATTGAATATTTTGTTGAAAAAATAAGATTTGAACACAGATAAACAGAATAAAATCGACCGTCCATGTAGCGTTCTTTGTGGAGATGAGTAATTTTATAGTACTTGTATTTATAAAACGCACAGATTTGAAAGAGTAAAAACCTGAACTAGACAATGTTAAATCAAAACGCTCCCCCCAAGAGTTTCAAACGTAGCTTTTATACTTAATTGATTATAAAATCCGTATATGTATATGTGTATACATATGCATATACGTACATATAAACATATATACGTATATTTTTGAAGATGTTTCAAGAACTTACGAATTTTCGACTTTTGCCCTTGCTGTAATAAAAGGTTTTCGAGCCTTGGTCCCATTTGAACTTTTCATCAGGAAGGTCTAAACTACAACATATCTCAATTTCGGCCATTTTCACCGCGATCTTAACTCACGTGTTTCTGTGGGTCCTTTGTCCTCTCGTGCAAAATTTTCGACTTATTGACGTGAATGGATATAAAGATATAAATTTAATGCATAAAAAAATATACAGTGAGGCAGAGCTGGGTCGAATCCTCTGAAAATGGATTTGTGTCACGAATCCGAATCATCGAAAAGGATTTGAATCACGGATACTAGGTTCGGATCCTTTTTGTAGAAAAAAAAAAAATTCGAATCACAGGATTCGAATCCTCTTTTCGGATCACGGATCCGAATCCTCAAGTTAACTTCAGAATTACTGTTTTACAGTTACACTTATTATCTTAATTGCTTGATTATCTAATATATGTAGGTGATTGATTGATTACATAAAAATAAATTAATAAATTGCACTTTATTTTAACGTTAAGCTTACGCTATTGAATTGTTTGGGTGTGGTAAAAAGATCGATAAAATCAATTTTAAAAAAATCGATGTTCCGTTTTTATTTTAAGACATCCTCAGGACTATCGAATTTACGTTTTACTTTAAAACATATAGAAGTCAGCATTTGAGGCATTAAACTTTCAATATCGGCTGGAATTTAATCAATATGTGTTGGAAGTTAAATGCCTAAAATACGAGCTAAAATACGTCTGCCTTTTATGCGTTCCATTTCCATATTGTCCCATATTTCTTACAACTTTTAAAACTAAGTTTTACAAGGAAAACCTAAATTAAATAGAATGGAGGAAATCTTAAAATAACAACGAAAACGTTGACTTTTTAAAAATTGAAAAATAATATAATGGATAGAGAAAGTAATCGCGTTATGTCCTCACCACCTAAAAAAAACCGCAAATCGGACTATTGTCAACCGATTGGCAACACTGACAAGTACCTACCAAAATGCATGCTATTTGCCTCTCGATTTGTGACAATAGGTAAGATCTTGACTCCGTGTGGCTTCACGCTCCCTATACTTAATAACATAATGCACAATCATTGGAACCACAAAAAAGGATTCGAATCCTTTTTCATTTGTCTTACGAATCCGGGTCAGGAATCCTTTTATATGAAAATATTCGAATACTCAAAAAGGATTCGAATCCTACCCAGCTCTGCAGTGAGGTTCATAAGTAACGAACAATTTTTGTATATTCTTCATCAATTAAATTTGAAAAGATTATTTAAAATTTGAACATTTGATTTAAACTGCTTCATGTTCTTTTGTTTACTTAAACATTAAAAAATTAATATTTTTCAATAAAAAAAATCTTATATTGTTGGATAGAGAATTAAAAACCCTTTCAAATTAGTTATCACACGGATCCTTGTTCCATTTAAAAATTTTAAAGGGGTAGCTGTCACGTCACTCCAAGGGGGATGAAGAGGGTGTATTAGCTTGTGCTAATAGCTAAAATTGCTCTAGCCATGCATTCGATGAAAAAAAAAAGAATAAAAAATTGACGTATTTTAGGATTTTACACATAAATTGTTAATTATGTAGATAATAAATTTATCTGTTACTTATGGACTTCGCTGTGTAAAAATAATGTACCTTCAATATCTTATTTGAAACGTACAGTCCAAAGTTTCGAACTGTGCCAAACAAAAAGTGATTTTCTCCTCATGCAAAAAAAAATATCAATTGGTATTTCCTTATTTCGTTTTCAATTACAACTAGCGTTATCTCAGAAGAAAATAAATGATAAATAATCAATACACGCCTCGAATAAATTTCAAACAATAGAATATAAATTATTATAAATCTTACAGGTAATTAGCAAAATAATAAATCATATTATTATTTAGTAGTTTTATTTTCTATTATCATTTAATAGACAATGGTACTGTAATTGAAGTAAACGTCATAGAAATCAGGAAGGATGACAAAACAATTTTGCAAGAGAATTTTTTAAATTTAAGGCTTGGGCTTTCGGGGAAATCAATGAGAAAAGAAGGAAAATAGCAAAATAAATTAATTGAGCAACAGTGCTCTTTAAAATTATTTGATTTAATTACACCTAAACGGCCAAAGATGCTGCTTCCAAAATTTGGCAAAATATAGGACACACTGTCGGATATCCGTGTATGCTAATAACTAGAAAATTTGCACAAATTTGATTTTAAGTATACGATTTGATACAGACTAGTGGCTCATCCTTATATTTCCTTTATTTTTTAATTTATTCATTTGAACTTTGGGGTGCATAACTACCTGTAAAAATGGATTTTTGGACATAAAAACGGTATGAGACCATTTCCCCTTTACCCGAAAATGACTGCAACTTCGATTTTTAAATGAAACACCCTGTATATTTTTACATATTTGGATTCAATACAACATTCTGTGTACACCATGAACTTTCGAGAATTTCTGAGTTAATGTCCAGTATTTTTAAGCATTTTAAGACATGGAAAAGTCCATATGGGAAAAATATAATTTTTCGTTTAGTTTCATTAGTGACTATTCACAAAGCCTCCAAAGTTGAGAACATATCACTCATAGTGTTCAATAAATTATAATTTTGTTTCTGAATTCATTAATATCCATTTCAATTCTATGCAATTTGTTTTTCTATTTTATTTAATTTATTTAAAAATAAAAGATCACTTTCAAAATAGTTTTTATTGAACTTTAACATAGTTGCCTTTGCACTACGATTTGATACATTATTATAAAACAAAAGAAAGGTGACATTTGTAAACAAGATTTGTGTCCAAAATCCAAAACTCTATCAACAAAGGCTTCAGGGTATTGATTTTGTACTAGAACCTCTTTGATACATTTTTTCTCGTTATTTAATATTTCATTATTAGATGAAATAATTTTGGCCCTATCGTATAAACATTTTACAACATCTCTTTTAACATTTATTGACTGATTTGAGTTAAAATTTAGATATCCGTTAGTATGTGTTGGTTTTCTATAAACGCTTGTTTCAATTGTATTATTTACCCTTTTAATTAAAACATCTAAAAACGGTAGTTCATTCCTACTTTCTACTTCTATGTGAATTTAATAGACGGTTCCTTACTATTTATATTTTGTAAAAAACTATCTAGTAAAACAACACCATGAGGTCAAATTGCAAAGATGTTGTCAACATATCTCCACCAGACAACCGGTTTGTTTATACAATTTTGAACATGTGTGTTCTCAAAGTTCTCCATAAATATGTTGCTTAAAATTGGTGATAATGGAGACACCATGGGCATAACAAAATCCTGCTGATTCAACTCATTTTCCAATTGAAAATAGGTTGTTTTATATACATTGTTAAGTTCTAATTTCCAAATTATTATCATTCAGCAACCTATCTTTAACTATTTTTAAGGTTTCATCTACCGGAACATCGGTAAAAAGACTAACTACATCAAAACTAATCATCGGATGTGATTCATAAATATCGTTTTCATAAATTTTTTCTATAAATTGTTTACTATTTTTAATATATCAATCGGTATCTCCAGATAATGGATCAATAATTTTAAGTAAAAACTTTGCCAAATTATGACATGATGAATTAATAGAAGTAACAATTGGTCTTAAAGGAATATTTTGTTTATGTGCCTTTGGTAAGCCATAAAAATGAGGAGGCTTACTATGATGTGGTGTAAGGTTCATTCGTTCAAAATCATTAAATTCGTGTTTGAATTTAAACAAAGTTCTGAAAATGTTGTTCTCTATTGATTTTGTTGGATCTTTCTTTAGTTTTGAGTAGTGTCCCTCATTTACAAGAGTCATGATTTTTGTGTCATATATATTTTTATAATGACTGTAGCATTACCTTTGTCTGCTGGCAATATTTTTATACTGTCATCGCGTTTTAAAGAATTTATCGATAGCTTATCTTCTGGAGTTAAATTATCTTTAATTTTGTATTGCTTCTCTAAAGCAATTTTTGCCTGTATGCGATATTCATTCCCATTATCTGTTGGTAAATTTTGTGTCGTTTTTTCTATTGCCGCTACTATATCAGATTTTAGAACAGATTTCGGGTTTATTGAAAAATTTAAACCTTTTGAGTCGTGTCAATTAAAAGATTATTATTTATATTTTGCAATTGTCTAATCTGTTTTTCCCTTATTAAGTTTCTAAATTTATATAAATGCGTACCTTTTTGCAAATTAAAATATTTTTCCTAACTGATCCCGACATTCCGGTTTATAAACTCACATCCTGTTCTATGACGTTCCTGTTTAGTTCATTTTCTAGTTAGTCTTTTTACCAATGTTCCGGTAGATAAAACCTTAAAAATAGTTAAAGGTAGGTTGCTGAATGATAACTATTTGGAAACTAGAACTAAATTAAGTGTAAATAGCATAATGGAACTCTTAACAATGTGTATAAAAACAACCTATTTTCAATTGGAAATGAGTTCTATCAGCAGGATTTTGGTATGACCATGGAGTCTCCATTATCATCAATTTTAAGCAACATATTTATGGAGAACTTTGATAACACACATGTTCAAAATTGTATAAACAAACCGGTTGTTTGGGTGGAGATATGTTGACGATATCTTTGCAATTTGGCCTCATTGTGTTGTTTTACTAGATAGTTTTTTATAAAATATAAGTAGTAAGGAGGTTTTTCCAATAAATCTATTATTTTGTAGATTCGGTGATTTGTTTTTGAAGAGGACAATACATGTGGTAGAAAACCCAAATAAAAGGAAAGAATATTCGTAGAATGCCACAAATAACTTTCAGACAATATTTGGTTAATTAATAAGTCTCAAAGAGACAATAATTTTACCTTCAACATCCCTTTTTCCGATGAAGCACGTTTCATCACAAATAATGCGATGTTCAACCGGCAGAACGTAAGACACTGGTCCCAACAAAATCAAAGATTAACTACACAAGGGAAGTTTCAAGAAAAATTTGGGATAAATGTATGGGCAGGTATTTATGGAACATGAATCCTTGGCCATTATTTCGACCGATTGTTGTATTTCCAGCGAGACGGAGCACCGCCCCATAACAGCCGCGTTATTATTTATTTATTTGTTACACTGTCCAATAGGTTTTTGACCAAATTAGAGGACAGGGAGGTACAGTAAACTAATACAGATATGTAGTGAAACAATAACACTAACATATAAAAACAGAGGGCAACAACGCCGGTTACAATGTTACAGGAGTTTTTGTGATTTAAGACCTGTTTATATCTGTTTAAAACCTGTTCAGGGCTATTTAAAATCTATTTCATATGCTGATGGATACATGCCTCTACTTGATGGTCCAGGAGTGACACAGTCTTACTACTAGCCCAAACAAGTGACGCATATTCAAGTTTCGATCTAACGCAGCAACAATGAGCATCTTCAGTGTATCAGGGCTTGCAAAATCACGAGAATTTCTAATTATAAACCCATACGTCTTGCTGGCTTCCAAGACTGTGGTGTTAATATGTATATTAAAGCAAGGATTTTGTCAAAGATAATGCCTAAGTCGGGCAGTGTTTCAGGCCGGCGAAGTATATTATTATTTATGGTATAATTGTAGGAAACAGGAGAAGATTTACGTGTAAAAGACATAATGCAAGGTTGTTTTTAGTGCACCAATTACTAATTCTGTTCAAGTTACCCTGCACAATCATTAACAGTATGAACTCTAGAAAAAAAGCTTTAAATCATCAACATACATCAAATAGTCAACCACGTGCGTTAAATATCCGCTATGTCACTGATAAATATGATGAACAACAGTGGCCCAAAAAGAGGTAGCAACGTATTCGACTTAAATTCATTGAAGGTAACATACTGGGTTCTGTTAGACAGACAACATCTGAATGAAGTTATCAAATTTCCCGAAAGGCCAATATCATTCAATTCTTTAAGCAACATAGTATGGTTAAATCTATCGAATGCCTTGGAAAAGTCAATATAAATTATATCTGTTTGAGACTGATCATCAATGGATTCCGAAATAAACTGCGTAACACAACACAGATTGGTAGTTGTAGAGCGTCCTTTCATGAAACCGTATTGATGAATAGTGATGTCATTACTACTTTTATCATATATAGCATTATGCAGAAGAAATTCAAATACTTTGGCAAAATTACATATTGATATGGCACGAAACTTCGTTATGTCAGATTTGTCTCTTTTTCTAAAAATCGGACATACTTTAGAATGTTTCCACGTATCTGGAAAATTTCCATTCTTTAATATTAAGTTAAAAATTGTCGTTAAGTGTGGAGCAAAAATACAAGCGCAGTCTCTTACCAAAAAAGCTGGTATACCATCTGCGCCAGTGGTCATTTTATTTTTAATTCTTTTTAGTGCTTTTATCACATCATCTTCTCTTCAATATGGATTGTCTGAATGAATCTTATGGCCCACAACTTATTTCAAACCAGGGTTTCTAACCTAGAACTTATTTCATTTGGAGCTATATCAAGGGATAGGTCTACAGAACTTCTGTTATGAACATTCAGGATCTCGAATTGAGAATAAGAAGAGATCACAAATGTTACGGAATGTAATGAGTTACACAATTGTGTGAGCAAGAAAAGATTGTGACGGGGGTCATTTTGAACAATATTTATAAAATTCAAATGCCGTTCACAATTTTTAGGAATTTAACACTTATAATTGTGCAATTTGCACTTGTATAATTGAAAAAAAATCATATGCCTAATAATCAAATGTGAATAAGTAATTTTTTGTGATTAATAGCCTTTCAGTTCTGTCTTTTGTTTCTTAATAGTATAAGTACTAGTGCAAAATGTAAAGACCAATAAAAATTATTTTGAAATGGATTTTTTATTTTTAATTTGGTTTTTGGTACACATAAATTAGATCTGGGTTTTTCAAAAAATGGAATTTCATTTTCATTTCCGTAGGGGTCCTATGGACATTTTTTAAATGGATCTGTGCTATTTCTTTTAATTAATCAGAAATAGTGAGTAGTTACTCTATGCGGGTTCTGGACCACTGAGTAGAGGAACACTGGGGGTTCTTAATGACGTCATGAACTGGATGGCATGTGCATCAGGATATAAAACGGATTTTAAACAGGTCTGTACAGGTTTTAAACAGGTCTGAACAGGTTTTTAACAGGCCTGTATGAAAAATAAACAGGTCTGTACAAAAAATAAACAGGTCTTAAACAGGTCTGAACAGGTTTTAAACATATATAAACAGGTTTTAACTCACAAAGACTCCTGATGGACACATGCCATCCAGTTCATGACGTCATTAAGAACACCCAGTGTTCCTCTACTCAGTGGTCCAGAACCCGCATAGAGTAACTACTATAGTGGTTCATAAACTTTAATTTTTTCGCCATTAATCATTTATTAACGATATCCTTCGTAATAATAGAAGTATTTTTAAAAAGTAAGCGCCAACAAATCATTTTAATAACGTACCTATCTAATAAAAATGAAATTCCGTTTTTTGAAGAAAAAAAACCTAAAAATACTGGTACCTATCAGTAATTCAAACTACTATTTTCTTCTTTACAGACAAGTCTACAACCTTATTAATAATTTCCATAGCCTACTTAGTAATTTTCTTACATCGCATTCATCTGACGCGGCCATTTTGAAAAAATTAAAAAATTGTTCGTATCTCACTTATTTCTTGGAATTTTTTACATCTGAAAAAACTGTTGCACTTAGAAATTTATGCTTAACGAAAAACCATGTAGTCATTCCATTTAAGAGAAAAAAATTGATGTCGCTTCCGGTTCAACCGGAAGTGATATTTTCATTCCTGTTAGTCCAAAAGTAGCCCATTATTGTCTAATTCATGTGTATCAAAAAAATCTATAATTTATTCAACACTATGAGCCACCACCTTCCCATTCGAAACGAAAAGTCTTCGATAAAAAGGTGGTTTTAACTTTAATAGACTATTCTCGTGTTTTTGACACAATTGATCATCAGCAACTACTTGCTAAATTACAATATTATGGTTTAAACAACGCAGCTTTAAATTTTGTAAGATCATATTTAAGTAACAGGACGCAAAAGTTGTCATTCAACAACAACATTCACAATTTATTGATATTAAAACTGGTGTTGCCCAAGGGTCCATACTAGGACATTTGCTGTTTATTATATACGTATTTGACTTTCAAAAAGAACTTGTCAGTTGTAACATGCGCCAGTATGCTGATGATACACAATTGTTACAAAGTATTAATATCAAAGATATAGAGAGAGACACGTTGAGCAAATTAAGATATTCTCAAACTAATAGAAATTTCACAAAATCATGCTCTTAAAATAAATTCAAGTAAATCATCTATAATAGTTTTTTGTAGTGATAGGTTTCATGAAGATGTCAGGAACCATGTTAAAACCTATATCGAAGGACAGCAGATTGAACACAAAGATGTTGTCAAATATCTCGGTTTAGATATAGATAATAAATTACGTTTTAGATAACATATAAATAAAAATATTCAAAAATCGTACTCAATATTAAGACATCTATATTCAAATAGGCATTTTCTAACAAAAAAAATAGAAATATGCTATGCAAGCCATTGATTTTATCCCTTTTTAATTATTGTGACGTAATCTATGGTCCTTGTCTCGATGTTGTCTATTAATAAAAAAATTATAGTTTAAAAAAACTTAAAAAACACGCTTTAATAGCAAACCGAACTAAAAAGTAAAAAATAATGTTTAAACATTATTAAAAAAAATCATTTTATTGTAAAAAGCGTGGGGTGCTTGATATCAATTGTTATAAATATTTCATTGGTAGCTATTGATAAAAGTAGAATTATAAAAATATAGTAAATAGCACCCCACGCTTTTTACAATAATATTTAAACATTTTTTACTTTTTAGTTCGGTTTGCTATTTTTTTAAATCATAACTTATAAAATATATAACATTAACAGTGAGGCCTCCGGTAAAATTTCGACAATAGATTAGTCATCTTTTCTTAATTTTATTTTATCCTGATGATCCTGGCGAGGACATTAGGAAAAAGTTGTCAAATTATTGTATTGTCATTATTATTATTAGCCGTTACTCGAGTCCGAGTATAGAAATTTTACAGTCGATAAATTGCGTACAATAAAAAACAAGTAAAAGGTGTAGTCTATTGTAATTTCCATTCATCTACGGTGCACACGACTATGGCTATAGAGGCCAATTCGGGAGAGCACAAGTCGACCGCAATCAGGACAAACATAGACCTGGTTAGGTCTTGGATTCGGCCTTCTTGCAGCAACATTTCCTTGATAGCTGGCCACAACCCCTCGCCATTCGGTTCTGTCCGCTGCAAGTTGTTCCCATTGCTCGTCTGCAATACCGCAGGATTTTAGATTTTCATGGAGAGCGTCTTTGAACCTCTTTCGTTGACCGCCACGCTTTCTTCTACCGCTTAGCAATTCACCATAAAGTGTACATTTAGGAAGGCGGTTATCATGCATACGATGAACGCGACCTGCCCATCTTAGGCGTGCTCTTGAAATAAGCACCTCAATTGGAAGGCTGTTTGCTCTCCTGAGTACTTCCACGTTTGATATGTGATGGAACCAACGGATTTTCATCATACTTCTGAGGTGTCTTTGCTGAAAACGTTCTAATTCTTTCACATGACGACGGTAAGTGACCCAGCTTTCACATCCATATAGCAGTGTTGGAATGACAACTGCTCTGTAGACAGCCATTTTCGTTGACAAAGCAAGGTCGTGGTTGTCAAATACTCTCTCTCTAAGTCCCCAGAATGCTCTAGATGCAGCGTTAATTCTATTGCGAATCTCGCTGTCCATGTTTGCTTTGTCATTAACAACGTTGCCTAAGTAATTGAACTGATCCACCACTTCAAGAGAATTTCCGTTAAGTGTAATGTCTATTTGGTTCACTTGATGAGGAGTTGACATAATCTTAGTCTTTCCAATGTTGATTTTAAGTCCCAAAGAATCATAGCTTTGGGCATACACATCTAAAAGCTCTTGAAGCTCTTCCGGCGTAGAGGCTAAAAGTGCACAGTCATCCGCATACTGGAGATCACAAATGAATCGTGTGCGTGTCTTCGTGAAAGCTCTAAAGCGCCCTATGTTAAAGAGACCGCCATCAAAACGGTATCTGAGACCTATTCCTCTGACTGTCAGTTTGTTGTCAACAATAATTGTTAGAGCAATGGTAAACAAATTAAAGAGTAGGGGTGCCAGGACACATCCCTGCCTAACTCCAGTGAGAGTTTGGAAAGGTTCGGTTGCCTCATTATTATACATAACCTGGGCGTTGTTGTTTGTATGTAGACTGCGACATACTTCCACAAATTTTCTAGGGATACCTAAGCGGAACATAATTTTCCAGAGCACTTCCCTGTCCACCGAGTCAAACGCCTTGGTTAAATCAATGAAGGCCATGTGAATTTCTCCTTGATGTTCGAGTGCTTTTTCTTGAAGCTGTTTAAGTGTGAAGATTAAATCCGATGTGCCTCGGTTTGGTCTAAAGCCACTCTGTGTTTCAGGAAGTAACTTTTCCATAACAGGTGTTAGCCTATTTGCCATCGCTTTAGTGAGTATCTTCCCTCCAACAGCCAGGAGAGCTATACCCCTGTAATTTCCACAGTCCGCAGCGCTCCCTTTGTTTTTGAAGAGGTTGATTAAAAGTGTATCACGAAACTCCTGCGGAGCTTGACCACTTTCCCACACGACATCAAACAGTTTTTTGAGGTAGGGTATGAGCTCTGACGACACAGCTTTAAAGATCTCAGCTGGGAGTGAGTCGGCGCCGGGAGATTTGTTACTTTTTAGCTGCCCAATGGCGGTTAAGATCTCTTCCGTTGTTAGTGGTTTATCTAAGTCTTCGAAGGTGTCATATTGAGGGATAAGATTTATAATATCGTGATCGGCTTGACTTTGCTGGTTAAGAATGCTAGAGTAGTGTTCTTTCCATCGGGCTCTTATTTCCTGGTCTTCTTTGAGGAGATTTCCATTTAAATCTTTAATAGGGCACATATTTTTCCGACTGGGGCCGTACACTGCTTTTACTCCTTGAAAGAAATTCCTGTAGTCGTGTGAATCGGCGTACTTTTGAATTTCTCTGGCCTTGCTTGCCCACCACTCGTTCTTTATTCTTCTGATTTCGCGTTGCGTTTCATACTTAGATTGGGTAAAAGCTTCTGCTTTTGATGAGTCGTTGGGGTGGTTGATAGCGTTTTGGAAGGCAGTATGTTTGCGGTCAAGAAGTTCTTGTATAAAAGCTTCATTATCATTGAACCAGTCCTCCTGTTTTTTACTTGCTGCAGTGCCAAGAATTTCCTCACTCGCACTTTTTAAACTGTCTTTAATTTGTGTCCAGGTAGCAGCGACATCTACAGAATTGGTTTCTTCTAGTGCACTCAAATTCTCTTGAACTTTTTGCTTTAGCTGTTCGACGGTTTGTTGGTCACGCAATTTACTAATACAGAGACGGAGTCTGCGTTTTACTTGAGTTCTTCGGTGTTTCTTCGGTCTTCGGGGTTTGGTTTGTCATAGGTCCTTGATAAGTGTGCAAAGTTTCAGTTTAATCTGACGTTTTGAAGTGGGTGAGAATCACGTTCAAAAATTCCGTTACATACATACAGGTGAAGCTAATAAAAGCGTGTTAAATACAACGCATACAAATAAATGCATTAGATTCATATATGGCCTTGGTAGAAGGGAGCACGTGTCATCTAAAATCAACGAAGCAAAATGGCTTATTATGAAAAATAGACGTAAACCACACTTATCCACTCTTACCCACAAAATTATTACAACAGGTAAACCCAAGGTTTGTAAAGTAAGATAGGTAGCATGGTAACTTGAACGGAATGGAGGGGTTACGATGAAGGCGGCCATCTTGCGCGTCATCGTGCCTGCTGGAATTTAATTGTACGTATGCATTTTTTGAGACGTTGCGCTTATTTGTTGAGTTATTTCGAAATATTTGTTGTTTTTGTGTTTATAATCGTGCAGTTATAGTTATTTAGTGTATAATCTAATTGACAATTACTGTTAAAGAGAAAAGTCTCATAGTATATAGGAGTTTGTAACCTGTGTATTTACAGAAATAATTTTAAGGTAAACAGTTTTTATTATTTTCCGTTCATAATAATAACAAATAACAATGTTACATACAATTATTAGATGACTGGAGGAAAGGTTTGTAGTGTAGCTGTTTGCAAAAACAACTCAAAAAAGGCAAAAGAGAGTGGTGAGATGTTGATGTTTTTTTCCTTCCCTAAAAAAATTACTTAATACAGAAAATAAAATTTATTTTCATATGATACAAAGAAATATTAGAAAAAACCAATGAGTGATTTTTTCTTATTAATTGCTGTGTCTAATATGACATGATAAAATTTAATGGCCTTCTTGGCAAATTTTATTAATAAATTGTTGTATGCACATCTAACAATAATAAAAAATGTGCATTAAATTTTTTTAATACTACATAATTGTAAAGGTTGGCCTGGGGAAAAATTTCTACTCAGTACGTCATAAAATAAGAAACTTTTCTAAGTAACTCTTTTCGTTAGGACGAAAATTAGTATCATGTATGTTTCTTCATCTATCTTATAACTTATTAAATTCGCTAAGAATTATATAAAGCAATGAAATCAAGACTGAAGTCTCGGGCAAGAAATTGCACACAAGATTAAAAGAACCTACTTCAGTCCCTTGATATAAAATGTACTTCTTTAACTGCATACATTAATTAGTTATAAATTTGATATATAGTAATGTCAATTTTAAATTCCAAGGAAAACGTTATCGATGTTAATAATCATTAATCAAAAAAGTCAATTTATTAATTTGTGCTTGTACATTAAAAAATACAACAGGAATTCAAATTCATAACTAATTATACTTCTATATAGTCTAGTATACTTTAACTTGGCGTGTGTATGTATGAGTTAATATTTCCGTACGATTTCATTTTCTCTTGTACACAAAGATCCAGGAATATTGTCCACGTAGACAATGTTTCTGGACTATTGCTTTAACTTTGTGTACAATATGGGAGAAAATGAAATCGTACGGAAATATTAACTCATACATACACACGCCACGTTAAAGTATAATAGACTATACTAATGGTTTGAATGCCAGAAATTCGAATGAGCAGGCAGAGTGACGCGTTCCCGCATTTTAAATAGTGATCTCTGATTGGTCGAAAGTTACCATGCTACCTATCTTACTTTACAAACCTTGAGGTAAACCTACGTACATAAAGTCGCATCTTGTTACACGACAAACGCAATATATCCGTGACTTAAAGATCAGTACATATGCTCGATATACCAAGACACTCGTCTTCTTTATTAGGAGGTCCTTTTCTCATTTTGCAGTACAAAATTATAATTCAATACCAAAATTAATAAAATAAGTTCTTTTAAAAACAAATATATGCCTCAACTATTAAGTGGTCAGCTGACTTTGACATTAACAACTCATCTTAAACTTTTCCTTTTTTATTTTTTTTTTTATTCCTTTCACTTTTCAGAGCACTGAAGTTCATTTACTCATACTATTTTCTATTCATTTATCATACATTTTTAAATTAGTTAAGTATTAGGTAAGTCTATTATATTATTTATTTTCCACATTTACAAACAGTGTACAATTTGTTATTCTTACGTGGTTAGCTGGAAGAGCAGCTTTGCTGAACTCCGCCACAAATAAAAACAATTTATTATTATTATTATATGTTCAACTTTGGAGGCTTCGTAAATAGTTATTAAAATGAAATTAAACGAAAAATTATATTTTTCCCATGGACTTTACCTGTCTTAGAACAAATTTTGGTATTCCAAAGCACTCTAGACGAATGTCTTAAAACGCTTTAAAAAATATACAGGGTGTTCCATTTAAAAATCTAAAGTTGCGGTCATTTCCGAGTATACCGGAAATGGTCTCATACCTTTTTTATGTCCAAAACCCGGTAGTTTATACACCTCAAATTTCAAATGGATAAGTTAAAAAATAAAGGAAATACAGGGGTAAGTCACTAGTGTGTACGAGTTGTTTACAAGTACAGAGCTTTCAACAATGATCACAGGACACGTGATTTTTTAGTTCATCTTTTAGGCTTGTCATGTTTTAGCCATGTCAGAACCTTCCATACTAGGGATATTTTAATTCGTATGTATCTAAGGATGCGTTTTCAAGTATCTTTGCTGACGGTTTTTTTCGACGAAGTTTCACGAAATCTCGACGCAACGCACGGTTTAATTGGCTCTGAAGTTGAACACGCCCAGCGGAACCAATAAGGCAACGGTTTGTCTACGCAGAATATTTAGCGCCGTACAGTCTTCTTGTAGGCATATCCTAACATTTAACTATTATTTTAATCTGAAATGTCATATCATAGACGAAGTAGTAGTGTTTTGGTGGATATTGCATAATTATCAGTTCTTTTTCAAGGGTTTTGAATTGTTTTAATTATTATTTGAGTACTAATCAGCTCTTTTTAGAACTACATAATTTACATCAGTTATCTTCTGGTGAGTAATGATAAAGAGAAAAAGAATGTTAGGTTAAGTAATGTTTTTTAAATTTTATTCTAGCCCTGTCTTGCCATGGTTTTTACGCCAGAGCAAGATGCCTTCATTTTGATGGCTCATTTTCGAAGTGGAACTCGCAACGAAGATGGATCATGGAAGTATTAATTGCAATCATGCATCGAACAATTTATGGAAAAATTTCCTGACGCAAATATTCCATATGACACATTTTCAAATCGTAAATATGTACTCGTTGATCGTTTTGCAAAGACACACTGCCTTTGCAAGGGAAAATCCACTGGTAGGCCAACTGTTTTAACTGAAGTGGTTATGAACGACGTTCGAGAAACAATGAATCAAAGCCCGACAAAATCCATACCAAAGTTGTCCGCTCAAACAGCTAGGTACTTTTACACTAAATTTTTTAATTACTGAATACGTTACATACCATCTAAATTTAGTTTCTTGAAAATATACAATATGAATTATTTCTTTGGTGAAAATTATTATCAACAACTAATAACGATACCTACTAAAACTCTTGTTTATATATAAAACCTGAATGCAAATAAAAAAATATATAAAACTGGGAATCGGTTCTCTTCAGATGTCTTAATATACCTAAACGACAAATCAACGAAATTTATTTATTTTAGGTCTTTCAGTTGGAACAACCCATAAAGCACTCAAAAAACTCCATTTGCATCCATACAAGGTAACCGTTGTTCAAGAACTATTACCCCCTGATTTTGAAAGTCCAGTAAGATATTGTCGTTGGTTCAACGGAAATTTAAATAACAAGGATGTATTGGATTTAACCTATTTTACTGATGAAGCATGGTTCCACTTAACAGGTTATATCAATAGTCAGAACTACAGGACATGGGCTACAGAAAACCCTCACACTTACGTAGAAACAAGTTTACACCCCTTAAAAGTTGGTGTATGGGTGGCAATATCCAGAAGGCGAATTATAGGCCCTATATTTTTTCGTGAAACAATTAATGCCCAAAGGTATCAAACTCTTATTTTAGAGCCATTTCTGGCGCAGTTGCATGATGATGAACTGCAAGATGGGTATTTCCAGCAAGACGGCGCTACTGCCCATACAGCAAGAGCTTCACTTGATTTTTTACGATGACCGATTAGTCAGCCAGGGACTATGGCCTGCACGGTCTCCAGATCTAACGCCCTGTGATTATTTCTTATTTGGACACATGAAGAACAATGTTTTTAAAAATAGATTACATACCATTGACGAATTACAAGAGGCAATAGAAAGAGAAATCCGCAATATTAGTGTTGATCAGTTACAGAACGTATTCGAAAATATGAAACGAAGAGTCCATGTGTGTTTAGAAACTCAAGGCAGCCATTTTGAGCATTTGTTATAATTTCTTGGCATTTCGTATTAAAATGTATTCATTCATCTTCTAATTTAAATCTCATGTAACAAAAGTTTTTATTATGTAATTTTTGTATTTATGTATTTACTGTTGATTGTTTGATTCGAATGTTTATATTCATGTTGTCTGTGGAAATAAAGATTATTTTGAATTCGGTGTAACAATTTATTTCTTGTGGACATTTTTTTTTATTCAGATATAGTCTACTATACTTTAACTTGGCGTGTGTATGTATGAGTTAATATTTCCGTACGATTTCATTTTATCCCATATTGTACACAAAGTTAAAGCAATAGTCCAGAGACATTGCCTACGTGGACAATATTTCTGGATCTTTGTGTACAAGAGAAAATGAAATCGTACGGAAATATTAACTCATACATACACACGCCAAGTTAAAGTATGCTAGACTATAAAAGGCATCCCATTTAATTTGGTTTTAATATTAAAACACTATTAAATTTGATGAATAAATGAATTATCATAATTTTTTTACCTTAGAACTAGAACGCCAATGGATTTAGGGTATTTCTGTTTAGTGCAATACCATCGTGTATAGTTGGTTGTCTATATTTTTGTGGTCACGTGTCCTGTGATCATTATTGAAAGCTCTGTACAAAACTTTTACTTTCGAAACTATATTATTTGTTGAGTCTGTTGTATAGTTTGCCATATTCCAACACTAAAATGGCTCGAAATTCCAATCCAAGCCAATTTAACGAAAATAATCTTCGTAATAAAATAAAATTATAAAATGATAATCACTTCAATAGAAATCATCCGCATTAAAACGATTCAAAATATATACAATATTTACATATGTATAAATAAAGCTGTATCTAGGTCATAAATCATCAACTATTCGGTAATCGTCAAAAGAACTTACGAAATCAAAAATTATACATATCCAGTTATGGAAAGAAGTTAAATTACTATTTACCAGTTCTACAAAACACCAGCCATCGTTAACACCTTACCTATGGTCCTGGGTCCTTTTCGTTTTCCACTCGTCATCACTAAAAATGCAGGAATTTAATAATTACTTTTATGTAGGTACCAAAGTTTATGTAAAAAAACTGGTTGTTTCCTACTTAATATTACAAAAAAAAAAATATATTGCACGTAAATTTCGTCAAGAATTTATGTACAGGGTTAACCATGAAACATTAAAGTTTCCGGTGAAATATTTAAGCATAATATAAAATATCCTTAATTCATAGTTTATTTAATATGGCAATGTTCGTTAACATAGAGCGTGATGTCAAATTATGACTAAATGTCATATAAATAAGTGCCTTGCAACACCCAATTTATTCTAAATTTGTTCTTTGGCTACACTGTAGATATCTTAGATACAAATAGTTTATTTAGCTTTGATATGTTGCAATTTTCGAACAAAGGAATCGATTTTAATTCACTTTTAATTTATAGTAGACAACAATTGCATAAGCAATAATGTTTTATGTGTCGTACTTTAAAATTTCTAGGTTTTGAGTCACCTCTCTATCCGCATCATTTCTTTGGAGTCTATGCATTCCATAATAATGTGAGGTTTTACTTTGCTTCAATAATCGTTACAAATAAGCACGTCTTGGAAAAAGGTAGGTAGCGGGCAAAATTTTAGGGGCCCCTTTGAAGTTGTCTTAAATTTTCCCTGTCAAATATACATTCTTGTAACTTTATAGCTATTATAGTTTTAATAATTGTATGAACATCGATGTAAATGAATACTTTGCCGAGTAGACTAAGATTATATGTTGCTTTTACATTTTTGTGAAACTTTAGGTGTAATATACAGGGTGGGGCAATAGTGCGTCGGACCTCGATATCTCGAGTTCTACGATAACTAGAAATTTTTTTAAAAAATTGCAAGTAAACTAGATAAAAGAGTCTATAATCGTAAATTATTTTCGAACATACAGGGCGAGCCAAGACGAAATTACAGGACCAAGTGCATTTTTTTTATGGAATGCTATGTATATCAGTACATTTTTTGAAGCCTCTTTCTAGGCTCTATACATTAGCACTGAATATCTTCCAACCACTTGGACGTAATGAATTTTTTTGTTGGAACAACGCAATCTGCAGATGGATATTAAAAAAAATCACCACAGTCACAATTATAAGTTTTAAGGAAAACTTATGTAAATACCAGTTACGAGACATCTAATTAATGTTTTTCAATCATTTTCCTTTCCTAAAAATGTACAGAGCGGCCAAAAATTATTTTTCAATTAAGAACATTTTAAATTGAATTTTCTCAATTTTTTCAAATGGAACATCCTGTATATTTTTCGACGATTTGATGTAGAAACGAAAAACGAACATTTTTTTGTAAGTACTTTTCTATGGCTAATTGCAACCATTTTCGTTTTATAAATAAATAAGTGTTTATTTTTCAATTAAGAACTTTTTAAATTGAATTTTCTCAATTTTTTCAAATGGAACACCCTGTATATTTTTCGACGATGTGATGTAGAAATGAAAAACGAACATTTTTTGTAAGTACTTCCCTATGGCTAATTGCAACCATTTTCGTTTTATAAATAAATAAGTGTTAAATTCAAGAATAAACTTTAAAAAAGGGGTTCCCTCAAATAATTCATTAGAAAAGTTTATAATAGGTGTTCGACGTGTTGCCCATTTTGATTGACACACGTCTTTATGCAATTTTGAAATGAGGCCATTCAGTGGGACCATTTCTTTTAAATTCATTGAAATGAGTAAATAGTATTTAACCGGTCCTTTACTGTAATGTTTTTTTTGTACATTTTTTTGCTGTTTTCATTATTCGACAAGCAATAAAATCTCAGTTTGGTATAAATTGTCGTGTACAAAAGAGCATTTATCACACTTATCGGTCGTTACAATTTGTATTGAATTTAAAATATTTGGAATTTTACAATATGAGTTTAAATAAAGCGGAACTTGTAGACATGAGTATTTTCTGTGAGTCAGACAGAAATTGTTTACTCGCCGATAGAATTTATCACCAACGTTATCCTGAAAGAAGGATTCCTGATGTTAGCAGCTTCCAAAACATTATCGACAGATTTCTGGAAACTGGAAATGTCGAATATAAAAAAAGTGAAAGAGTAAAACGTGTTGTGAATGAAGAAAATGAGTTTTCTGTGGTGCTGGTAAGGGTTGAGAATCCCCATGTTAGTCAAAAAGAGGTGAGCTCATTAGTAGGAATAAGTAGACGGTCTGTGGGTCGAATCTTAAAAACAAAAAAGTTGCATGCATATCATATTCAAATGCACCAGGAATTAGAGAGCCAGAGGTGAAATGCAACATGATGTCAACTTCTTCAATACTGTTTTATTCAGTGATACGGCAACTTTTCACAAAAATGGATTTGTTAATAGGCACAATTTCCATTATTATGCTTCGGAAAATCCTCACTTTTTTATGCAAGTTGATAACCAACACAGATGGTCAATAAACGTTTGGGAAGGAATTATTGGAGAATATGTAATAGGGCCACATTTCTTTGATGGTACATTGACTGGAGCTATTTATCTTCATTTTTTGGAAAATTATCTGCCACAATTATTGGTAAATCTCCCTGAAAGAATTCGAAATAGGATGTGGTTTCAGCAAGATGGTGCTCCACCACATTATTTAAATGCAGTTAGAGACCGTTTAAATAATACCTACCCTAATCAATGGATTGGAAATTGAAAGAAATGGACCCATTAAATGGCCTGCTAGATCCCCAGATCTTACAAAAATGGATTTCTTTTTATGGGGATACGTGAAGGAAATTGTTTATAGAGACACACCAACAACAGTACAAAATATGAAGGAAAGAATAATAACTGCCTTTACATCTATCAACCTCATTTCAAAAGCTCATAGAGATGTGTCTCAATCAAAATGGACAACATGTGGAACATTTATTATAATTTTTTCTACTGAGTTATTTGAAGAAACCTCTTTTTTAAGTTTATTTTTGAATTTTGTAATGATTGATCAATAAAATGAAATAGCCCTATGGAAGTACTTACAAAAAATGTTCGTTTTTCATTTCTACATCACATCGTCAAAAACATTAATTAGATGTCTCGGAACTGGTATTCACATAAGTTTTTCTTAAAACCCATAATAGTGATTGTGGTGATTTTTAAAATATCCATCACATATAAAAATGTGCGCACACAATGTATCTAATTTCAAAAATATAAAGTACATTATAATACTAGTTAATACAATGAATTAAAAGATATGAAGTAGAGACAATTAAAAAAGGCCACTTAATCCATATTGGTTTTCTCTCTTAAATTTGAGATAAATAAATCACTCAATAAAAATTCCTCGCTGCTGTAGAAGACATTTGTATAGTCTAAGTCAACGCATCCCCGCAGATAAAAAAACGCAACAAAAACTTTACGACATAATTATTATCGCCGCGGGCCATGCGGCATACCTGTCATCAAACAACTCGACGCACATTAAAAACCTATAAAGCGAGTCAATTGAGGTCGAGACAGCACAAAGAGTGATGGTATTTTAATGAGGTCGTAAAGTTTTTGTTGCGTTTTTTTATTTGCAGGGATGCGTTGACTTACATTATACTAAGATACATTTTTAATCTGGTTTAACACTTTTGCCTGGGGCAGTGCATTATACATATAGTTGGATCCTATGATATCTAGCGGCATCCCTAGATTTTTTAGGGTGTAAAAAGTTTTGGTGAATATCATTTTTTTTCCTAACATTTGAATGTATTTCATTTCGAACTGTGTATTTGTTTATATTGTTTTTTTATGTACAAAAGACATTGTACTATGTAAGTTCAGGGCACATTTAGTACACTTAACTTTTTAAATTGTTCTTTAAAATCGTCTCTAAACTTAAGTCCAGATATAATTCGTATAACTTTTCTTTGTACATAAAACATACTACTAGATGAAGTAGCATGACCTCATACAAGTATTCCATATGATATCACAGAATGAATTATACCATGGTATGCAGCTACCAATGCATTATGAGAGATCCTACATTTAAGATTTCTGAGTAGGCATATATTTTTAGAATTTTCTTTACAAACGTGTGATGTGTGTTCATACCATGATAGTTTTGTGTCCAAGTATAGACCAAGAAATTTTACAGATGTTGGGTTACTTGTTTCCTCCATGTTTCAGAGACTAAATATCATTAATTCCGTTTTTGATGTATTGAAATTTAGGCGATTTCCTAGAAATCAGTTTTGTATGTTTGACCGTATGTCTTTGACATCATTTAGTAAATCCTCCAGGTTCTTATTTACATCTAATAAATTAGTATCATCAGCAAATCAAATAGTCTGTATTCGTCCCACTGAATTGGGAAGGTCATTATATAACTAAGGAATAAGATTGGCTCCAAGATAGATCCTTGAGGTACACCGTGTTTTACTGGGAGTAGTTTAGATTTAGTTCCAATGTAATTGACATACTGTCAACGGTTTGACAAGTATGATTTCAGTAATAATATGCTTTCTGTAGTAAAACCGAAGTAGTCTAGCTTATTTAGTAGTATGTTGTGCGACACACAGTCAAACGCCTTTGTGAGGTTTAGGAATTGAGATGATACGTATTTACCATCCTCAAAACCAGAATTTATAAAGGAAGTTAATTTATCGATGACTAATGTGGTTGATAGTTTGTTTCTGAAACCATACCGACTAGAATTAAAAAGAGAACTACTTTCCAAATAATTGGATAGCTGGAAAATATGGGATAACAGAGATTGATCTGTGATTTGAAGGATAATAGACATCATTTTTACATATATATAGGTAAAACCTTTGAGATTTTTAGGCAAACCACCGATCCCATTTTGTCACAAGCACGAGTTAAGAATGCGTGGCGGATTCCTGCGGATCTCCTTTTCAATGTACTGTTTAAATAATTTCCATTGGTAACGCAAAAATCCTAGCCCCGCACTAAATTTTGGACATGGTTACGTCCATCTAGAGACATTAACACTGCAAGTACCTTTTTCCCCTTAAATAACTGTATTTCCCCTCAAGACAAGAGGAAGCGCACACGCATTCTTAACATATTTTAGTTACGACACTGACATTTTTTGGCTCGGGCAATGATGTTTCGCATATTTCGCAACATAGCAGGAGTTATACATAAAAAAAAACTTCGCGGATACGATTTTGAAAAATTACTAGTGTTTGGGGGGTCTATAAAAACTCGTTCTTTCACATAACCCCACACAAAAAAATCTAAAAGCAACGATAAAAGCTTCACGATTGTTATCAATTTCTTTCCTAATTTGTTTCTCCATAAATGAAAAACATGGAAACATGGATGATGTCCGTTCGGATTCCTTTGGGCACACAATTCTGCGGCGTGTCTGGAATTTTTGTTATATTCCCCAAAAATTAATAACATGTCCACTTATTAAGTTAACCATACCCACGTATTACTATTTGTCAAACTTCTTTTTGGTTTCCACAGCACACTTTCACTTGAAGTGTTGTGTCGTTGACAAAATGCATGGCTAGAATCTAGTTTTATTCAATTTCCACGATACAATTTTCTGGATTTTTAAATTATTATTCACCAAAAACTTGGTATTTGCGTTAATATCAAACCGATTTTCGATTTGAAGGTATCAATGGATTTGTCATGACATGTAAATTTGTATTTAACTACTAGGTATCTAAAAGATGTCATTTGAAAAAAAAAATGAGTCCTAGACCTTGAAAACTCCAGAAACTATGGTTTGTCTAATGATTTCGTTGACACCAGGTATGTACATAATTAATTTGTAATATGCGTTGCATTTTTGAAAATTTGCTCACATTTTTTATTATTTGTGCAAATCCTCAGCTAATTCCTTGAAATTGCGTACAACTACACATTTCCGATAACAGACTAGACCTTTAATAACCATTTTTAATAAATGACTCCTTATTTTCTACTTGTCTACAGGCAATCGCACTGAATTGTGTGCCTTCATCTAGGGCAAAAGGCTCTAGCCGCCCCTGGAAAGTTAAATTCCACATTTATTAGCACGCCAAAATTATTGTTAATAGCACATACTTTGTAACGTATTCACTTTTAAGATTAAATGCATTGAATCAGCATACAGCTACACAACTCATTCTAAGCATTAAGACAATTACAAATATTATCAGTATTTTTTAGGATAAATCGTGCTATGGTGAAGCGCTCGCAGTTCAGAAAGTCAGTTGAAAAAATATTAAAAACTACCATATGTAAAGTCAAACGCTAATGCCCTAAACAGCTTAAGCTTAAATTCAAATTTTCCCAAAAATTGTCCTTTGCAAAAGGGTACTATTTAACATTTTCTATATTCTAGTTATGGTTAAGGTGCCCGTCGGGAAAAATTTTGCTGATACATACTCTCTCCAAACTTCGTGTGGCTTCATTGGACCTAGTCTGACAGCATTTTCCTCTATCATTTTTTTTTGTTTTTGGGGCGTTTTCCCGCTAGATTTTCCGAAACATGTCATTTTGACGGCATATAAACAATTTATAGATACTGTTATTTTTCCAAGTAGAATAGCTTAAAAACGTGAATTGAAACGTGAAAAAATAATTGTCTGACAATAAATATGGGTCATTGGGCGTGTCCGCTATCTCGAACATGTCGGAAAAACGACTATAAGAAAATTTATTAATAACCAGCTGATTTTCGCTGTATTAATTTATTAAAACATACAAAAACAAGTTTTCATATTGTCTGACGAAAATTATTTTCCGATTTCCCAGTCTGACGCGTCAAAGTTGTCGGTTTCGTGACAGCAAAAAATTTATTCATAACATTTTTTTACAATTTTTTTTTATTTTTAAATAAAATTTATAATACGATTAAAAAATTGTCTGACGGTGAAATAAAGCCTTTTAGCTGGAAATGTTAAATAAAAGGTTTTTCTATATGGTTGTCAAGCTGCGCTTGGATGTTACATTCATATGTATATATTGAGGCTATATTTATAAATAACAAGCTGATTTTTCAATATAGCTTAATAAAAATAAATCAAATCCAATTTTTTAACTGTCTGACAAAAGGTGTTTTCCAGTCTTTCAGTCTGACGCCTGGAAAATACAATTTGTTAATGTTGTAATTTCCTTGAAATTGTCGTGATTATCTCATATTAATCATTGAAAAATCATTTTTACAGTGTCAATAAGAATAAGAAAATAATTTTTTATAATAATTATTTTATAATAATTGTTTTATAGTACTTGAAATTATTTTATTTTATACCTTTTTTAAAAGTTTTTTTACAATAAAATAAATCGTATAATTTAATAAAGTGCGGACTGAACAAAATTTTTAAGGCGATGCCAGGAAAATTAGTTTTTCAATTTTGGATTTTGGATTTTCATGTAATAGGATAATTTTTAGCATCGCCCTAAAAAAAATTTTGGTGCATAATGTTTATTTTTTTTTATTCCCTGCATACTTCATATATTTTTGATGCAAAATTGCACACTTAAATTGAATTCATATATTTACCGAAAATGGATTAGTTGTTTTTTCATTTATAAAAGGCACTTTGTTATAACTAATATTGTAAAGTGTTATCTTATAGCTTGTTACAAGACCTTTAATTTGGGCCCTGGATGAAAATTTTCGGACTAGTAGTATCGGAGATATAGCAATTTTAAACGTACTAAAAGACAATTTTCCGCTACTTTTTTCTACAAAAAGTTTTACATATTTTTCAATATTATCGAACTTAAAACTCGGGTAAGTCGAATTCAGATAGTCTAAAAGAGTTCAAGAAATTCAAAATAAAGATTATAAAATAAGCAAGTGAAATACCGTCTTCTCGACTAAACGAAATTTCATTTTTTATCGTCCTAACTTCGACGGCCGCTATTGGAAAATTATGTGTTTTCGTCAGACTCTCGTTATGCCCCACTGTATTTGTCAGACACTTATACCACAAATTAAATACCTATATCTGCATATAATTTTCCAATGTCTGAAAGTTATGAATAAATTTTTTGCTGTCATGAAACCGACAACTTTGACGCGTCAGACTGGGAAATCGGAAAATAATTTTCGTCAGGCAATACGAAAACTTGTTTTTGTATGTTTTAATAAATTAATACAGCGAAAATCAGCTGGTTATTAATAAATTTTCTTATAGTCGTTTTTCCGACATGTTCGAGATAGCGGACACGCCCAATGACCCACATTTATTGTCAGACAATTATTATTTCACGTTTCAATTCACGTTTTTAAGCTATTCTACTTGGAAAAATAACAGTATCTGATACATTTTTTATATGCCGTCAAAATGACATGTTTCGGAAAATCTAGCGGGAAAACGCCCCAAAAACAAAAAAAATGATAGAGGAAAATGCTGTCAGACTAGATCCAATGAAGCCATACACGAAGTTTGGAGAGAGTATGTATCAGCAAAATTTTTCCCGACGGGCACCTTAACTATTATATTGTACTGTTATTATTTTCAATATTTTGTGATACGATACAGAGTGTCCCATTTAAAAGCCTAAAGTCTGTCATTATCGGTTAAACCAACAGTTTTAAATTTAGTTCTATCGTAACATTACTTGCATTAACTTTCCATGAAGAAAGTTTCCAGTGATCTACCGTCTAAAATTTATTTTAAAATAGTTTCACAAATTTTAGTTTTCAAAAATTACAACATTTAATCTCAAATATCTCGAAGGCAGTTGGACTTTCGAAAATATTTTTATATATCCCAAGTAACAATTTAAATTTTTTAATGACCTACGGGACTTTCATAAGAACTAAATATAAATAAATAAATAAACACCACAGAAATTAGACAACCCCCAATTCCAGAAGGCAGAGGCTTGTGCGGAAGGGGATTAAACATTGAAAAAACGCTGACATTTAGTTGTCACAGCTAAATGTTTAAAGCTAGTATAAAATTTATCCTACTCATGAAGAATTTACCACCAAGTTATCTCTGTGTAAGCGTAGAGAGAGAGCTTGATAAAACCTATAATAAGAGGTTTTGGTCTTAGGCGAAAGGGTTTATTGAGACTTTCGTGGTGCCATGAAGAGCTAAATTTGCCTTGAATAATGATCGTTAAAACTGCTTTATCGTAGAATACTCATCATTCCAATGACATTTCAGTTTATTGTTGCCTGTAGTAAAACTGAAATGTTTTACAATCAACGGAGACGACTTAAGGTGGGCATATCCAAGAGACAGAGAGATCCGATACACAAATATTTATTATTTTTGGCCATTATGACTTGTCACATATGTTTTTGTATAGCTTACGTGAATACACACATTTTTTTATTATTATTATTGTTATTATAATTTTTTTTCATACATATATTGGTAAAGAAAAGTATAAGACTACCTAAGTAGAACTACGACAGATGTAGTGATATGAATTTTCACTCAATAATTTCAGTTGTTTGCAATATTAGTTATTTTAAAACTATAAGATATGAAGATTGGCACTATTTTTTAATTTAAATTAACTAATTTTGCAAACAACTGAAATTATTGAGTGAAAATTCATATCACTATACCTGTCACAGTTCTACTTAGGTGGTCTTATACTTCTTTTACCAATATATCTATTAAAAAAAGTTATGGCCAAAAGTAATAAATATTGTCTGAAAGTTACTTGTGGCACTCTACGAATATTCTTTCCTATTATTTGGGTTTTCTACCACATGTATTATTATCCTCTTCAAAAACAAATCACCGAATCTATAAAATAATAGAATTATTGAAAAAAAGCCCCTGCGCCCGTGACGTTTACGCCAAAGGAATAGTCAGAGGTTATGTTTTGCAAATAATATAAATCGGAATAAACACAGAAATAATGTATTTTGCTGACGTTTCGGAAAGTAATCTCTTTCCGTTTTCAAAGCTTTTTTGGAAGAACTCTTATTTTGGTATCTGCTTCTTTTGTTAATATTTTTGCTGAGTCCCAGTTTATTCTATGTCCGTTTTCCCAAGCATGTTCACAAATCTTTTTTTTTTTTATACATTTATTTAACGTCGGCCTATTTCCGCTACTGAGGCCTAACACCGACGCCTGTAGACGAGCTACCCCCAACCAGGAATTTTGCCGAACCTCTTCCCTTAAGAAGAGTAGGGATCTTTTACTTGCCTAACATTTAATAGACAAGGGACCGACGGCTTTACATCCCCTCCGAAGGATGGTGTATCTCCTATACAACCCTCGCCTAAGGTTGTATAGCTTCCGCGCATACACTGATATACAAGCCGCTGGAAGATGGGTGAGGCGAGTACGTGGTCTTCGTTGGAACGGTCACCAATCCAACTACTAACCACGCCTAACGTTGCTTTACATCGCATATCGAAGTATGTACATAGTAAAGACGCACCTACGCTCGCCCCTCACAAATCTTTGAGTTCTGAATTTCATTCTTTCTAATGTAGTTCTTGTACTCATCCAACCTCACACTGAAAGGTCTGGATGACTTACCCACATAACATTTATCACGCACGGGATATTGTAAATACAGTTTTTTGAATTCTGCTCCCTGTCTATCGGTTTTGTTTTTGTTAAAATAGATCTTAAAGTGTTCCCAGTTTGAAATATCGTCCTAACATCAAATTTGTTACGGCGTAGCTTTTCCGATAATCCGTATACATAAGGAATTATTGCTGTATAATGACGTTCAGGTTTTTGTCGTACCTGATTGTCCCTATTTTCAACATTTATGAAAACTCTATCAACAAAGGCTTCAGGATATTGATTTTGTACTAGGACCTCTTTGAGAAATCTTTTCTCGTGATTTAATATTTCATTATTAGATGAAATTATTTTGGCCCTATCGTATAAACATTTTACAACACCCCTTTTAACATTTATTGACTGATTTGAGTTAAAATTTAGATATATTAGTATGTGTTGGTTTTCTATAAACGCTTCTTTCAATTGTATTATTTACCCTTCTAATTAAAACATCTAAAAACGGTAGTTCATTCCTACTTTCTACTTCTAATGTGAATTTAATAGACGGTTTCTTACTATTTATATTTTCCAATAAATAAAATAAATAATAAATATTTCCTTATCGGATCTCTCTCTCTTGGATATGCCCAACTTAATACTATGAAACATAATGTCAGGTTAATGAAATTATTTTATATGTTCTCAATATGTTTGTAGAAAACCGCTAAATGATGTTGGTACTCCCAAAAGTTTCAAACGACAAACAGTTGACTGTTGAAATGCTGAAACTAACTCTAAATTTTCAGTACCCTCTCAATAATTTTTGAGTTTTATGAAAATTCTTAAATTTTATACAAAAACTGGTTTCCAATACAAAAATCGATTTTTGATTATTGACATTACAAAACTCCGGTAATATAATTTGTATGTACTAACGTTTTCTTCAAAAATAATGGAATAAAAAATACAGTGGAATCTTCAGATGCTTTGCACAACATTCATCATTTTCCTCGAGTGCTCGCTGATCTGTCAAATATTGATTTCCAAGAAGAACAAATTGCTGAGAAAATTCGTGCACTAGACCCGTCGGCTGCACCTGGCATTGATGAAATCTCCACCATGGTACTTAAAGCCTGCATTAATTCCATCTGCAAACTACTCAGTATAATAATGAAACTGTCCTTCGCTTCTGAGATATTACCTTCCAAACAAACAAGCATATGTTAAGGCCATTTTTAAGAAAGGGGATAAGTTCTACTCTAACAATTTTCGTCCAATTAGTCTTACTTCCGTTGTCAAGATGATGGAATCAATCATTGTGGGCAGTATGCGATCTTTTCTCCTTGCACATCAAATTATCCCTGCCGAACAACACGGGTTCATCCCAGGTCGCTCAGTTGACACTAACTTGCTGTGTTGTGTATCAGACTGATCTCTCAGGTTAGATCGTGGTGAATGCCTTGACATCATATACTTAGATTTCCGCAAAGTCTTTGATAAAGTGGCTGAAAACCGCTTGTTACAGAAACTGGAACAGTTTGGCATATGTGGGAGTTTGCACATGGGGATTCAAGATTTCCTTACCGATCAAATTTTTTCTGTTAAAGTTGGTACTGCAATGAGTAACAGTAAAAACGTGCTCAGTGGGGTCCCCCAGGGATCTGACTTAGGATCCCTGCTATTTATTGCATACACATCCGAACTGCGGCAATGTATCATATCCCAGTGTTCTTTCTAGGCAGACGACATAAAAATTTACTGCAACCTACTAGCGGATCACGTACAGTTGCTGCTCTTATTTCTGTATAATAAATAAATAAATATATTTGATTATAATTTTCTAAAAAATAGTTAAAAATGAACACTATAGGAAAATGGACGCTTTAGGAACAAAACCGTTCTATTTTCGTTAAATAATTTTTAAGATCTTCAGCTCTTATGAAAATAATAAATAAATCATTAAGTACTTGCATAAGTATAAATAGACTCAATTTAGTTACCTACAAGTTCTTCCTGGCCAGATAAATCAAATTGAACTTGAATAAATTCGTATAATCCTAGTTAAAATTATATGTTCGCATTTGTACTTGGAAGTCTTATAATCCCTGTTAAAACTAAACTCAGAACCTTTATAAGGCTGGTTAGTTTCAAAGTGATTTTGTGATTATTCGAACGTTTCCCGCCTAAATTTCTAACCTACTTCCTTGGGATTGATTGATTGAAGTACCATGAAGAAGTTTTAAATTTAATTTTTCTTTTAGAATTGCCACTGTTTTTATTTTTTCCACTTGACTAAGACTGATTCTGTACACGTCGCCTCAAAATACTTGTCAAATTAATATATGATAACGTCATATTCTTAAGAGATTTTAATTTCATTCACGTTTAAAAGCTAATAAGATTTATGGTGTATTAACATTAAAAATGTTAAACAAATCGAACATGGTCCACTAGCAATTTCTGAAACGTTTGGAAATTTCGCAATTTTTGCGTGGATGTTTTTGGTGTCACTTTAAAGATCTCGTCAAATGCAAACTTTTGGGAGTGATTTGAGATTTGGGGGATGAAAATACGGGGGTTAAAACGTTTTTTTGGACACGGAAGCTTTCGATGCTGTTACATCGCATATTTTTTGAAATATCCAAATTTGATTTTGGTTTAGTTAGAAAGAGGATGATCCGGCGCGCATCGTGTGGGATGGTTTTAGCGTCTACGATGCACAGGGATGAAGTTACAGGGGGTAAAGTGAAGTACGTTTTTATAGTCGAGGCAAGAATTCAAGCGATGCACGTCACAGATCAATTCTATAAATAATACAATACTGCTAATAATCATGAAACTCCATTAAATTGTACCTATTTCTGAAAAAAGCTTAATAATTGGGTGTCAAGAATTACTCTTTTTAACGTAATTAATGATTAAAAATTATGTTAGTATTAAAATTTCTTTAATGAGATCACTCGCGACGTGCATGGCTTGAATTCTTGCCTCGACTTTAGCAAATTTCGCTTAAAGTGAAAGAAAAAAATGTTGAATATCGTTTTTGGCAGCATATGGACGAATCTGTGGGTTTTTAAGAACTTTCTGGCCGAATTGGATTTGGGGGTTGAAAATGGGAAAAAAGTTATAATTATCGGAAAAAGCTGAAAATCGATATTTCTCTGAAATTCGGTGTTTTGTGAGACTTTTACGGGTCGATTGTAATTTTTAAGAGAATTCGCGATGTTGAGTGTCGAGTGGATAAAAATTTTTTGTCGTGCTGAAGTTTTGGTGTTGCGTTTTTCGAAATATGCGTGCACGAATATGTTCGTTTTTTTTGCCGAATTGAATTTGGGAGTTGAAAATGGACAAAATTAATATTTATCAAAAGAAGCTGAAAATTTATATTTGTGTGAAATTCGGTGTTTTGAGAGTTTTACAGATTGATTGTAATTTTTAAGGGAAACCAGGATACTGTTGTGGGGGTGGTCGAAGGTGATTTTTTTTTATGTTTTGATGGGCAAAGAACGTCGAATTGTGTTTTTGGCAGTATAATGACAAATCTGTGGGTTTTTAAGAATTCTCTGGTCGAGTTGAATTTGGGGGTTGAAAAATAGGAAAAAAGTTATAATTATCGGAAAAACTTGAAAATTGATATTTGTGCAAAATTCGGTGTTTTTCGTTTACTTTTTTATTTGCAAATAATGTTTGTGCATTTTTTAAATTTTGGCCCTTTGTAAAAGTGAATTTGCAAGTACATGTAAACTATCGTAATATACTGACGGTGTGGGCAATTGTCGGATTGTATTTTTCTGAAATTTAAAATGGTATTACTGGCTGAAAATTAACTTAAAATGATTTGATTTTGTTCAATATTATCAGATTTTTTGTATTTAAAAAATAGTTATATTTACGTATATGGTTGATACTAATCCAGACAAAACCATCTTTTTTTAATTTTAAAAGAGATGATTTCACAAAAAACTGCTATATTATAGTTTTGCCTTTGATTGTCACAATAATTGTTATTGGTAACACTGCCTTTAGAATGGAGAATGTGTGGGAGTCGCGTTTTAGCGAGTGGGGGTCGAAGAGAGTTATTTGTAGAAAATAAAATATATAAAGTGCGTCTCGAATACGATTTTTGTTGTATTTTGAGATTTACTCTTCAGGCTGTTAAAAAAAAAATTGAAATGGACGGGAAATGGCGCCATTAAATAGAGTATTTTCCTCTCTTTTCAATGATATATCACATGCCATATTTATTCATTGGTACTACGTTAGTAGTTATAAAAACATTTTTTTAAAACCAATAAATTTTTTTTAACAAGCATTATACTTGCCGTGGAGAAGTATGATTAAATAAAACGATAAAATAATTCAATAAGTTGTCCAAATCTTTGCTATAATAAAACATTAACACAATTAAGAAGAATAAAGTAAATTCAGGTAACAAAAATAAAATAATAATCAAGAAAGCAACATGGAGCAATTATGGAAAGAGTATTCGCAGTTATGCCAATGTATAGAGGTCCTCCATAAAAGCGTCACTCCTTGCTCAGAAAGTTAAAATGCCTTTACCAATTAATTTAAGTATAATATCCATTTGTTTGTACTTCATGATTTCACTATTATTTCAATTATTTTAAAATAGTTGGCTATGAACAAACTTGACAATTTAATTTTTTGAGAGATCATCTCAGTTAATACTTAAACTCTCACTCAATCACACTCGTTTAAGAATTTAGAATTTTCAAGTAGAATATAGAAACAGATTTCCACAAGCACTACAGCCGAATAAAACTCTGTTCAGAAAATTAGCTACGAAATGAAAAATAATGGTTCATTTTTAAAGAAGAAGACAAGGTTGAACAGTGTTACTGATAATGTAAATAAGGTAAACCGAGCTATTAATTATGCAAGAAATAAAAATACAGAAAATTTGGAAACATCATTAAGAGAAATTCAAATTGCGTGTCATTTAAATAAAACAAGTGCTAGAAAAATTTTAAAGAAAAATGGTTACCGGTGTTATAAACCCAAAAAAGTTCACAATTTACAAGCGGGGGACAAACCAAGGAGGACAACTTTTTGTAGGTGGCTGTTGGAAAAGAAGCGTGTCGATCCATTAATATGTAGTAAAATATTTTGGTCCGACGAAGCAAATTTTTCCAATAACGAATTTTTTAATGGACTTTTGAAAATAGACACTGGCATAGACCGACTGGATTTCAAAATCCGTTTCAATAAATGTGTGGATAGGTATTTTAGGCACCAATTTAATAGGTCCTTATTTTTATGATGGTCACCTCAGTGGTCAAAGGTACCTAAACTTTTTGAGAAATTAATTTAATGAATTCTTAGATGACCTACCTTTAGAGAATCGACACAACTTTCAATATTTTCACCAAGATGGAGCTCCTCCTCACAATTCCCAGATTTGCCTAGATTATTTAGACGAAATTTTGCCCCAACATTGGATAGGTACCAATGGACCCGTTCTCCAGATATAACCCCAATGGATTTTTTCTATGGGGGTATATTAAAGATAAGGTGTTTTCGACGACACCGCAAAATGTAGAGGACCTAAAAGCTCGAATTCAACAGGCATGTATTACAGTTACCCCCGAAAAGCTGAGTTGAATGTTGTAAATGCAGTGCCTCGCTGCGCTCGATTGTGCATAAGAAATCGCGGTGGACACTTTAAACACTTGATATGATATCTTAAAAATTATTTTGAGGATTAGATAAATATTAATGTTCTGTGTGCTTATATTCTTTTTATTATTAATTTATTTTTGTTACTTGAATTTACTTTATTCTTCTTAATTGTGTTAATGTCTTATTATATGCGCGCTTTATGTAACCACAAGCACAGAATACTCTAGCGAACTAATGGAGTATTCTGTGGCGATACTGAATAAGGTGTGTTTGACAAATAACACAAACGATATTACACACCATTTGTTTTATTTCAGAACTCAAAAAAATATGTTAGGAAATCTATTTAATGATATGGGGTCTTTCTGTGTTTTCAAAAGTTTTTAAACGTTTCTTTATTTCTATCTTGTACATTTTTTAGATTTTGTAAATTTCATGTCAGGTTCATTTTCAATGCCTCAACGAAGGTTGCTAAATTGCATGTTCTGTAAATTTTTAATAAAGGAGTTATTTTATTGCGTATTTTAACAAGAGACCGCTTTCTTATGAGGAGAAGGTTTTAAAAGGGTTTTAAGGTTTTAAAAGGGACAGGAGATTTGTATGTATATTTTATAAAGCAATTTTAAAACCATTGGTTTTATAGTTGCTTGAATTGATAAAATTTGCATTCGAGGGCTTTCTTAAAACCAAATTGTTTGTTAATTACTTTTAACATTAATAATAAAACTTTTACAAAACTATGCAGCCAGAGAAAGTTCAAAAGATTTTATGGTCATGTTTTAAAATATACTACAAGGCTCTTCAATAAATTCTTGTACTCTAGAAATATATTTGGTTTCAAATAAACCTAATTTAAAACTAATTAATGATTAATCTGCAAATATCCTTCATAAAACCTTTATAAAACGAGAGCCAGACTAAACAGGATTTATATTGTTACTTGGAATATAACATTTGATTGAAAATTAAGGCTTTTTTAAATGCCCTCCATTTCAATATAACTGTCATCTAAGAATGTTTTTGCAGTACAGCGCCATCTACATCTTATCATATTAACAACGATTTGTATCCAAAAATAAAGCTATTTACAGACTTTAGCAATTGGCTTTTGCAGAACTAAAATACAATTGTTTTTCCAATATTACGAAATTGATTCATTTGCTACATTTTCTTCCTTCCCATCGATTTTCTCAAGAAGCCCTAAATCAAAACTCCTCTTGCAAAGTTATTGTGTATCCCTTCTTAATTACTATGATGTCTCATGCATACTTTTAAGATTAATTATAATAAGTGGCATTACTTATTCCGTCTATCGCTGTAGACGGTTAAGCTGTAGACGTTCCCCTTTCAACCTCGCATACGTCTAGCCTACAAGTTGAAGGTACATTTCAGTTGCAACATCATTGTCTATTAAATGACAATACACAATATAACTACTAAATAATAACAATTATTTTGTTATAAGATAATTTATCTTTTATTGTTCTATTGATTATATATCATTTATTTGCTACTGGGATAATGCCAATTGTAATAAAAATGATATATCAAGAAAAAGTGAATTTTTGGTTGATCCAATTTGAAATGTAGGCTATTAACTTCAAAAAAATATATTGAAAGTAAATTATTTTATACATTAAATTTATGTATTTTCTCTACCGTCATAAAATATTTTTACACTAGCATAAATACCAGAAGACCATTGATAACTAGCTTTGCCTTATGACAGCTTTTAACATTCTGGGAGCCACGAACTGGCAATTTAAAACAACGAGAATTATAACGTCGAAAGCATCAACTGCACATTTAGCGCAGTAAAAAGTCAAGAAAAAGACGCTTCCTTATTGAATTTTTTTTTTTGAGGTATAGCCGGATAAAACCTTCATGACAATTAGATAGGTCACTGGACATCCGAAAGGCCATTTACGACTTTTTTTTAACGGTACTAAACGTACTTTTTATTACTCACTTCGCCATATCTTCGAAATCGTATGACATACTGAAAATTATATATATATATATATATATATATATATATATATATATATATATATATATATATATATATTTAAAACTGGTCTGTGTACCGTAAAGATCAGTAAAAAATCCGTACATGTACCGTACAGACCAGTAGCTCTCTGATTGCCAAAAATATTTCGGGGGTGGGCTAATTGCCAAAAATAAACAAGTTCCCACGGTCATCAAAGTTTTCCCAGGCTCAACCGACCCCGTGCCTACTCAGATTTTTTTTTATTTTTCCTAATAATAGAACAAAATTTTTATATAATTTTTATGTTGTCACCTGCACTTATATGTCTGTTTTTAAATTAAAAAAAGTTCATTAAAATATGTTATACGGTTTCAAAGATCTTGCATGGTGAGTAATAAAAAGTACGTTTTTTTAATTTTCGCAAATTTTACACATTTTTCGATTTATAAAAAATCGGTACTATATATTTAAAAAAGTCGTAATTGGCCATTTTGGATGTCTAGTTATGTATATAATGATGTGAAGGTTTCATCTGGTTATACCTCAAAAAAAAAAATTAAATTATTTTTCGTCTTATTTCGCTGCGCATTCTACTAAAATATGAAATTACCTATCTTAAAAATAAATTGCAAAAAAGTATTTTTTTAATTCTTAGTGGACCTAAACCTAGCAAACCCAAGAATGGCTTCCAAACACATTGAGAGCGCGGCACAGTGCGATATTTGATGGCGTCTCCGACAAGCACATCGCGCGCGCGAATATTAATAATTTTAAATGACGCTACAAAACTATTTGCCACAGGAGGTTGATTTATGTTTTAAAAACTTTTCCAATATTTTTTTCTTAAATTTATATGCATATACCATGGCAAAATTCCTTTAAATAAAAAAGTTTTTCGATTCATGAAAAGTCATTACCAGGTAAACGAAACTATCAGATTATCTTTTATTTTTTCTAATAAAAAAAAAGTTTTTATATAATTTTTAGGCTGTCACCTGCGCTTATGTGCCTGCCTTCAAACTAAAAAAAAATTCATTAAAGTATGTCATACGATTTCGAAGATATGGCGAAGTGAGTAATAGAAAGTGGATTTTTTTTAATTTTCACAAATTTTTCACATTTTTCGATAAAAAAAATCCGTACCGTCAAAAAAGTCGTAAATGGCCTTTTCGGATGTCCAATGACCTATCTAATGATGTCATTAAGGTTTCATCTGGTTATACCTCAAAAAAAAAATTTGACACAATTTTATATCGTTTTTACTCCGTTAATAGGTATAGTTGAGATTAGCAGTTCCCGGCATATAAAAAACGTAACAAAAACTTTACGACCTCATTAAAATACCATCACTTTTTGGGCTGTCTCGACCGCAAATTGACTCGCTTACCTTTATAGGTTTTTAATGAGCGTCGGGTTGTTTGATGACAGGCATGCCGCATGGCCCGCGACGATAATAATTATGTCGTAAAGTTTTTGTTGCGTCTTTTGAGTGTCGAGAAGTGCTGACTTGGACTATAGCTTGTTAATCAAAGCATTTCCACAGTTGATGCTCGGAACAAATTTAAAATTTTCAAAATCCACATCTATTTATTTTATTTATTTATTTTGTTCATGTACCTACTGTTGCAGTGGTATCGCACACAATCAAAGAATTTTCGGACACACTGTCACAGAAAAGTTGTGAAAAAAGTAGATTAAAATCGATAGCTTAGTTCGAAAGGCAAATAAATAAATAAACACCACAGAAATTAGACTTTAGAATTAGAGGTTAGATTAGAATTATGTTTCTTAATTCAATGTGATTTGACGACGTCATTTTGATCGCAGAAAAAATGTTACTGAAATACAAATATAAAAACTATCTAACCTAAATTATCATACATCAATCCACAAGTACGTAGAATATGAAAAAATTTCCAGTAGTTGATGAAGTTGATATTTAGTGACTCATTAATCGATTGGAACAAGAGATTAAGATACAAATAATTTGAAAAGTTTGATTTATTACAAGGCATATTTTATGTGACCTTTATTATGTTTTGTTCCAAGATTGGGTTTTGTTTCTGATATTTTTGAAAAATATAACCCATATTTTTCACGTCTTCAAAATACATATCAATGTTTTGTAGTGTGCAGAAAATTCCTCGAAAAGATTCATAAAATCAAAGTTAAATAAAAGTAAGGATCGTAATTTCAATTATTGTAGGATGCGCAGTTAGAAAAAGGCGAAAAGAAAAACCTGTTAAATGAACTTTATTCCAATACATAGTGAAAGAGTATAGACAAAGTGAAAATGTTAAAAATCCTCTAAAGACTGAAAGACTAAGTAGGCAACAAGGCAGCAGAAAAAGGAAAGTCTGTCAGAGTTCTTTCGGGCCGTTTATTGTTTTTTAAACTTATTTACCAATAAATATGTGTTGCAGTATACAGGGTGTCCTCTGATTGAGTTTGCTATAGGCGAAATGGACAAAATATATTTCAATTTTTTTTCATATTTGGAGGTCCACCCCTGCTTATCTAAAAAGTAATTTTGGGCGTACTTTTGGTTTTTTTTTAATCACGTAGGCCGTGACGAGTTTCTTGTTAGGTAAAGTATCTTTTCTCTAAACGATGCAGCAAAATGTCATAGTCCAATCAAATTACTTTTGCAGGTGCCAAAAAATAGTTCAGTAATTGAAAATATGTAAAAATTAGGAAAAATTCCGTAGAACTCAATGAACTACTTTACCCCACCCGAATTTTTGGCTTCATTTTCAAAATGGCGTCCAAAGTTCACAAAAAACAATTTTTTTTCATTTATACAAAAACTAATTTTAGAAAAAAAATGTTTTAAACAAAAGTTGTAGGATTTTTTAATACGGATCGAATAAGCCCAAACCGGTTTTGGTCGATAAATAAATTAATTAGTCATTGCAAAAAACCACTAAAAAATCGCAATTTTTTCAAATCTCTTTTCTCTTTCAAAAAATGAATATTTTTTTATGAAACTTGGTGAAAGGATAGCTCTTAAATTGATTTTTTCAAAATTGAAAAATATCTTATAGTTTTTGCAAAAATCGAGTTTTTCGAAAAAAAAAAGTGTTTTTGTAAAATCCCCATAATTCATAGGCCTCCACATCTTTAGGAACGCGGTTGGGCTTAAAATTTTCTTTAATAATTACTCTATTATGTGCAAATATTGCGTGAGCCTTAAATCGATTTCAAATATCGCAAAAAACGATCGAAAAATCTTTTTTTTTTTTTTCGGGGACATAAAACTTTGATTAACTTTTTGATTTCAATTCGTATCAAAATGTCGATACTGCCATTAGAAAGTTGACATTTTTTCACGAATTTAAAAAAAAAGTCTGTCTTACGACCAACAGGGGCCGAGATTTTTTTTTTTTTTGAAAAATCGCCACTGTACAGTGTGTCACAATAGTGCGTGAAAGTCCAGTATCGGCCTTATTAGAAAACTTTGGAAAATAATTTTTTTTTTTTGGAAGTGGTAGTGTCAAAAAGCGCACATTTAAAAAATATTTTGAAATATACAGGGACAGGGTGACTCGCTACAGCCGAGCAACTTCAAGGTCATCTTATTTAATGGAACACCCTATATATTTTTACATTTATGAATTCAGTGTAAAATTACCTTTTCAACGACCTCCAGATTTTTTGTTTTTGCCAAGTTATTCAAAAAAATATGAGCATTTTGGTCAGAACAAGGCTTAACAAATTAATTCACTGTGTGTGTATTACTATTAATTAAGAAGATTTATTTCGCAGTTACATAGATAAGGGATGTATTTTTGAAATGGCACGTTCATACTCTACGATTTTTGCAAATAATATCCTATACCTAAAATCGATATTTCCACAGATATTTTTACTTTTTCATTAATAACAAATAACCAAACAAGATGGTCGTTGAATGTTTGGGGATTATGTGATAGGACCACATTTTTTTTTATGGACGTGTGAATGATCAAATTTATTTCGAATTTTTGCATGACAGCTTTGAAGACTTACTGGAGGATGTCCCCAGAGATATTAGGAAAATAATGTGGTACCTCCATGATGGAACAACATGAACATTTAAACTACGCTTTTCCAAATGGTTGGATAGGAAGAGGAGGACCCTATAATTGGTCTGCCAGAAGCTCTTATTTGGCCAAAATAGGCTTCTTTTTGTGGGGCTATGTTAAGGAGCAAGTGTAAAAAGCTCCTACAACTACAAAAGAAAATATGAAAGAAAGAATAAGGGAAGTTTTTCAGGAAATTGGTGTAGATATTTTAAGAAATGTCGGTAGATCATTCGAAAATCGTCTACAGAAAAAATACTACTGGGGCAACCAAGACGCACCAAAAAAAAAAAAAATTAATACTACTTTCAATTATTCTCACTTTATGTCAAAATCATGGCTACTAAATCAGTTCGAAATGAAACGTATTGTAATTTAACGGCTTTTAATGAAAAAGTAAAACCGCTGCACAAGGAATCACTACTTCCACATCCAGATATTGTATCCAAGTCTTATGCACACTAGATCCCAATGCAATATTATACTCCCTTTAATAATAGGGTGGGGGTGGCAACGGGAGGTGGTAGAGGGAGTGGTTAATGTCAAAATTTTTTTAGAGTGCCTTGGTTCTCGTATACAAACTAAATCACAATTTAATTTTGTATTCCCTTTAACAATAGGGTGGGGGTTGCAATGAGGGTGGTAGAGGGGGTAGCTAACACCAAAAAAAAATTTTGAGACGTTTCGTTCTTGTATACACACCAAATCACATTTTAATTTTTTTACTCCCTTTCATAATAGTGTGGGGTGGTATTAGGGGTGTAATGGGGAGTGGCTGATGCCAAAAGAAAATTTTGAGACCTTGACTTTTCGTACATGCCCTAAATTGCAATATTATGGACTCTGACTTGCTTGCTTTGCCTATTTACCCCCCGAACCCCCCCAACGGAATTAGATCAAAATATAATCCAGTTCCAGATCTCATTATAATACATAAGTGTACCAAATTTCAAATCAATATCAAACCGTTCCAGAGTAAACGTGCGCACAAAAAAAGTTACAGACCGACAGACAGGAACTTTTTTCTCTCAAATTTAAAATCTCGACTTTTCATTAAAAAAAAAAAAATAATTTTTGCGTTACTATACTTCCACTGGACGTGGAAATATCGATTTCAGATATAGGATATTCACAAAAATCGTAGAGAATTTGCATGCCAATTCAAAAATACATAATATATAGAATATTCCATTTGAAAAAATTGAGAAAATTCATTTTAAAATGTCCTGAATAAAATATATAGGGTGTTCCATTTAAAAAAATTACCTCGAAGATGCTCCGCTGCAGCGAGTCACCCTGTATATTTCAAAACATTTTTAAAATATTTTGACGCTATACCACTTCCATAAAAAAATATTTTCCAAAGTCATCCAATAAGGCCGATATTGGACTTTGACGCACTAATGGGACAACCTGTATATAGGAAGAAGATGTTTTTTTTATTTTCAGCACAGTGTATTTTTAATAGATAAACAAAGCAGATCCGCCTCGGGCTTATGCAATTATTTTGAAATTTGGAACATCCTATACAGGGTGTCCCCCTTAAAGCTCCCGGGCCATATTCTGGATGGCCAAAAGAGATATTTGAATTCTGTAAAAGTCATTCACTTGAATATGACTTCAATTTTGAGTGAAAACGGCCTTTCTCCTCATTAAAGTATTGAATTTTTCAAGATCAACCACTTCTGTGGTCTGCTTCTGAACTTGTTAAATACTAATCATAGTATTTAACAGACATTATTTATATAATATCGCACTGCCCAAACTCGCGTTCACTGTAGACACAGTCGCTCGTTTCCGCCGGCAACCGCCAACTCGAAAAATTTAAATAACGCTCTTTTACATAAGACAATTTTCGGATAAATTTTAATTTAAGAGCGCTCCGGATATAAGCCGGCAAGACGCTTCGATATACTCTCATATAAATTATTATTTTAAAAAACGGGTTTTACTAAAAGAAATTAAAAACGTGTTATAAAGTGGGATGATGAGAGAAAAAAAGTATATATAAAAAAATATAATTTTTTTTCTTCTATTTTCGATTTGCAAAAATAATTTTTATCATCCCACATAAGTATTATTAAATTAAACATTTTCCCTTTTTTTTATATACATTTATTTAACGTCGGCCTATTTCCGCTACTGAGGCCCAACACCGACGCCTGTAGACGAGCTACCCCCAACCAGGAATTTTGCCGAACCTCTTCCCTTAAGAAGAGTAGGGATCTTTTACTTGCCTAACATTTAATAGACAAGGGACCGACGGCTTTACATCCCCTCCGAAGGATGGTGTATCTCCTATACAACCCTCGCCTAAGGTTGTATAACTTCCGCGCATACACTGATATACAAGCCGCTGGAAGATGTGTGAGGCGAGAACGCGGTTTCCGTTGGAATGGTCATCCATCCAAGTACTAATTGCGCCTGGCGTTGCTTTACATCGCATACCGAAGTATGTACATAGTAAAGAAAAAAATAAAATTAGCCCTAATGTCCTCAGAAATAAACAGAGATTTAAAGATTAGGTATAATAAATTTGTACAATGTCATATTCTATTACATCTCTATCTCTCTCGTTCCAAGCACACCGTACATTTGGTTGCGTCATTTTATTGACCTGAAGTCATTTACAATTAAAATTGGGAGCATGGATGACTAATACATTCCGGAGAGCTCTTAAGCTATTCAGGGCATTATTTTTCGATTTTATTGTATGTTAGTTTTTAGTATTGTTAGTATAAAGTCAATTAACTGACCCGACACATTTTGACATTTTTTACAGTTTGCACCCCCCTTGAGCACAGCTCGAAAGGCCTCTGCAAAGCATCATTAAATAACATTATACGTTTTTTTGCATGAACATGTAGATAAGACTTGCCAAATCAATATGAAGTTTAATAATCTATATTAGTGTATTTTTAAATTATTTTGGGATCCTGTAAAGTTTAAAGTGTGTAAAAATTACTGAACTCGACAGCTCGCCTTGTAATTCCGACTGTTTAATAATAAACATCGGTAAGGAAATATTTTCATCTCTATAAATACAAAGACAAATACCTAATATATGTATGCATACAGTGGGGATATTAAAAGAATTAAGTGCCCATCGTTTACTTACTCATGGCTGGATTCTTAACAGACTTTACTAATTCTTCGCCCCTTTTTGGTAATAATGCGATATTTATACTGTTTGAAAATATTTCGTGATATCTCGAAAAATATAAATACATCAAATTTTGGCGGAGATTAAATAAAGCGTGACGATGACGATGGTAATGTTGAAAAAAGTGTTTGGATCAGTTATTTTTGAAAAAAAAACATAAAGCACTTAGGGGTGCTGGAATATTATAGAGAATAAAATTTGTTCTCTCTTTCTAGAAACATTGTTTAGGTTATGAAAAATTTCATTGATCCCGTATTTTTTCTTTATAATCAACAATCAAAAAATGTATTTAAGCCTTTTCTTTAAGTTTTCCAGAATTTGAATAAAAATCAATTAACAATTATTAACTGTTTTTTAATTTCCCTGACAGTCTAATTCCCCGATTTTTTCTGATTTTATGGGCTGCTGGATATTGTGATAGAAACTTAAAATTTTATTTTGACGAATTTTTACAATCCGATTATCTTAACTAAAGGTATCAGTTAACAAATATTAGAGAATTCCGCAAACGTTGATCGTACAAGCAAGCGCAAGCGCGTCGATCAGCAGGTGTAAAATAACATATATCTGCACAAACCTCGCTCAGAACAATGCTAGCTGTCAAATATTAGTGAAAGAATTTTGTCAATAGGACAATTCGATCTGCATTAGCAGCTAAAGTCGACAAGTTCTAATTGCAGAAGCTTATGTGACCTCTTTGAGAAAGCACACACAGAATAAAACATACTTTATTTTAAAAAATAGCCTGGTCAAAGTCACAATTTCCCATGCAAACACAATTTATTAGTTTCCGAGTTACTTTCCCATATACGTATTATGTGATTGTACAAAAAGCGTACCTAAAGCTCAAACTACTGCATCGATTTTGCTCATTGTATGCATATTGAGAACAACTGTATCTCGCGATGAAAATGCAAATCGAACCTAGCTCAAATGTGGGGGAATTAACTCCTAAAAACCGATAAAAAAATGCAAAATAATTTCTTTCTCAAAAACGGCTCTAACGATTTTGATCAAATTTACCGCGTGGATACTCCCTGAGTATTAGTTAACACTAAAAAATGCAGGGACGGAGGCTATGGGGAATAAGGTTAAACGAATTAAATAATACTGTTTGTATTGTAACGATTGTTATCAAGTTTATTATATGGATAGTTCCTTAGTATCAGTATAAGATGGTATGATTATTTGCTTCTAGAAAATTTAGGGAGGTATGTTGCAAAGTGCGGTGTTTAAAGAACTATTTTTTTTTTCTCTAAAACGACGATTTTGATCAAATTAAAACACATAATTTAACCTCTTAGTACTAGTATGATATGACATGACCCGTTGCTCCTGAAAAATGCAGGGACCGAAGTTGCGGTGCGAGGTTCAAAAGAATTAATAAATTTGAAATGTTGTTGTTTATAACATAAAAAATACATTTATTATTATTTTTGAGTGCGAGTACCAAGATACATTAGTTCGACCCATTCTTAAATGGTAAAGTGTATCCATGTTATGTCGGACCGATTTTTTTCCCAACCGCACTCATGAATGTTCAATAATTTATTTAGGAATTGTAAAACGGACGGAAATATGCTAATGACTAGTCCAAAATTAATTCATCAATGATCACTCATTAACATATGGTTGAAAAAAAAACAGCTTTATTTCCATCATTATCACAAAACATCGAATATCACACCTTGTAAGTGGGAATTGTAAATTTGACATGTATATGTGGTTTCTTAACAAGATCACATAAGCTTCTAGTAAATTGTAGCAAATCCAATGAAGTAGTTCATACTGTCAGATTCAGTAAAATTCAAAAGAAAGTCGTTTGTTAACACTGTCAAGTACGACGATCACAGAAAAGGACTACTGGAACATAAGTTTGTACATATTTTCACCGACATTACTAATGCAGATAAAATTGTCCAATTGTCAAATTGCTTTGCCTTTCTAGAGATGGATTCAGCAAAAAATTTCACATTATACGAACCTAATTTTGAGACAATAAAAATGAAACGGAATTTAATGTACCGGATTCCTGTGTACGTTATAATGACCTTATTTGAAGACGCTTCAATCCTCTTAACAAGCAAGGTCAAATAATGATTAAATGGAAAGCCTGGTTTCTAGCTATAAACGATATTGTCAATCGTGTGGGCTATAAAGTGGAAACAATATTACAATATCTGAGGACGATCAACACGAGCAAATGAGGATACGGGCACCATAGTATCTCACGATAGAAGAGAATGCTATGGGAAATCAGTGAAAAGTTTTAGGGAGGAGAATATCGCAGAATTACAAGTTTTTGACCTCACTCCTACCAACCGTTTATGTGTCTACACTTTACTCCACGTCATCACACCCTCAACATGGTGTAAAAATAAGAGTCAATTGAAGACAGGTCTGCCATTAAACAGTGTTCAGTGATGAGTCTCGATTCTGTTTACCGGCCCATGATGGATGCTGAAGTGTGAAAATGTTCCAGTACGTAGTGCCCGCAGTGTAATGATTTGAGGCGATATCGAAGACTTAGTATCACAATTAAACCCCAGATGCCATATTCGTTTACTTAAAAAACTGTCTCCAGAGTTTCTGCATGCCTTTTTGCTCTGTCACCTCCCTGTACAATGTAAACCATATCTTCCATCTCCCCTTCAGATTTTCTTCAGCAGGAATATAATTCGACATAACAAAGTCTCTGAAAGTCAGCTGTTTGTGACAGGTGACTGTCAAAAAATCAGATAACCGTCGGTCTTGAGTTTTATGAGCATATTATCAAATTTATTTAATACAGGTTATTTAACACAGTTAAATGTTGTGTTTGTGGTACATTTGGAGGTTAGAAAAGCTTTAACAGACATCAACGTCAAATGATCATGCCAAACGCCACTGCTAAATAAAGAGTTTAACTAGAAAAGGTAACGAAATAGAACAAAATAAATACTATAGCATTCCAAAAGAAAAACAGATTTACTAGCAGCTTATATTATGAAAGGAGAAGGAGCAAGAACTGACTGGCTCCAGCGATTTGAATTATTTTGGTGTCTATGTGTAATAAATCTATAAGCAAGATAGATTGATATTGCAGTAGACTATCATTGGCCTTCGGTTGGGTAACTTAAATGGTGCAGGTTATACATCTAACATGATTTCAACCATACTTATAGCACATGGGCCAATAGACAACTCAAATCACTGCAGCCGGAATGGTCAGGTCGCTTCCACTTTTATGCAGCAAGCTGCTTATAAAGCTGACTTCTTTGTGACGCTACCGTACCTATTTCTTTCTATATATACCATTTTCAATTAAAGTCTGTTTAGTAGTGGCATTCACTCTAATGGCACTCATGTCCGTCAAAGCTTTTATAAGCTCTAAATGCACCACAATGCAAACACAACACTTAACCATGTTAAGAGAAAAATGGAAGATATGACTTACATTGTATACGAAGGTGATAGTGGTTAAAAAGTATCTTGGGGTGTATTTGTAATAAGTCGATAATTACGAAAAATTTCTTACAAGAATCTAATGTGCTTCCGAAATACCCATGAGATGTGATTGACAGAAGAATGAGACACTTATACATTCCTAGATAATTCGAATAATTTTCAGTTTTTCTATTCAGCGTCTTACAATGTTAAAATCTAAATTACTTTGATTGATTAAAGGGATGCATTGTTCGAACCGGCAAAGGTATGTTCAGGTATTATGCTGACATATTCTTTCCTTTTATTTGGGTTTTCTACCACATGTATTGTCCTCATCAAAAACAAATCACTGAATCCACAGAATTATTGGAAAGTGAGGTACCGTCATCGGTTTAAGCGCTGAGACCTTGATTGGCGAAGTTAAGCAGCGTTGGTCGAGTCCGTCACTTGGATGGGTGAACGGCATCTCATTTCGCCGTCCTAGTTGTGTGGAAGAGTAGCTGTAGCTAAACTCCGCCAGGACGTAAATATAAACAAGGCATTAAAATAAAAAATTAAATTAAAAAAAAAGCCTCTGCGCCTGTGATGTTTAAGTCGAAGGAACAGTCAGAAGTTATTTTTTACAAATAATATATATCGCAATAAACACAGAAATAATGTATTTTGCTGACGTTTCGGAAAGTATTCTCTTTCCGTTTTCAAAGCTTTTTTTCGAAGAACACTCATTTGCTGTATATGTTAAATACACAGCTTTAAGATTCTGTTTATGTTATTTCCATAGATACTTACTTACTACTTACACAGAACTAATATTATTTTCTTTTAGATAATGTTGAGTTTGTTAAGTTCTTCTTTTAACATTGGTAGTCAGGTTGTACAAATATCTACAGAGCAATTTGATATGCATTTATCTTCATTTAATAATATTATTGCTGCTTCTTTAATTTTTCTTTTTTGTTATCTGCTCCTTTGTTAAAATTTTTGCCGAGTCCCAGTTTATTCTATGTCGGTTTTCCCAAGCATGTTCACAAATCTTTGATTTCTGAATTTCATTCTTAAAGAATGAAGAACTTAACAAACTCAACATTATCTAAAAGAAAATAACATCAGTTCTGTGTAAGTAGTAAGTATCTATGGAAATAATATAAACAGAAACTTAAAGCTGTGTATTTGGCATACACAGCAAATAAGTGTTATTCGCAAAAACGTTTTGAAAACGGAAAGAGACTACTTCCCGAAACGTCAGCAAGATACATTATTTCTGTGTTTATTCCGAATTATATTATTGTAAAAAATAAGCTCTGGCTGTTCCTTTGCCGTAAACGTCACAGGCGCAGAGGCTTTTTCAATAATTCTATTATTTTGTAGATTCAGTGATTTGTTTTTGAAGAGGACAATACATGTGGTAGAAAACTCAAATAAATGGAAGGAATATTCATAGAATGCCACAAATAACTTTCAGACAATATTTAGATTATACTGACATCGAATTATTACTTGATATGTACACTGTACAGAATATCAGGAGAATAACGAATCTGTTTTAAGGTTTCAATTTTTCATGATGATTGAAATTTATTTATACTTAAATAAATATTAAATATATTAAACTTCTTTTTCCTCACCCGTGTACCTGGCTGATAGAATTTATCGAAAGTCAAAAGTTGGGAAAAAATTATGAAATGCTTATTTTCAGATTCTCTTCCTTATTAATATTAGGAAATTCATCCTTCTGGTGATGTATAAAGATTTATCTATCATAAATTTTAAAATTAGAACACGCCTGTGAAAATATCATGACCCAGCTCCTGCGCCATCATGACAAAACACGACAATTGGATTTGCTCAAACTTTATCAAAAAAATAATGAGTCATTACGCAAAATATTGCTCTTTTCCCCAACAGGCACTGACAGAAAATGATTTTTTGAATCCAGAAACATATTATATTTGAAGAATTTTAGTAAGCACCATCACGGCAAATCTGGTTAGCAGCTAACAAACCCAAAAAAGCCCAAAATGCGTAAATTGTAATTATTAAATTGCAGTAATCAAGCCAAAAAACAAAAATAAATACAGTTCTTTACACCTTTAAAGTATAACTGACCATAATTGTTAAAAATATGGGCCAAAATTCAAATACACTATTTTATAAATTTATATAGGTCATATAATCTTAATTGGTTACTGAAGTGTGTTAAGCTCATTTATGTAAATTACAGATAGAATGCTCTTTCAACAAAATTCAGACATTATTTGCCCTGCTATTGCAAACTAAAATAGAACATTAATATTGCATATATATTATTAGTATTTCAATAATTCTTCATATTAGTGTACCGGTACAGCTACAGTAAATAATTTCTGTAACATTTTTTTCTTCAATCAAAAATCAAACAACTGAGGCTTTAAGTGACTGCAAACCTATCAAATTATAACATAAATCTTTACAGATAGTTATACTTTTATGCAAAAAACAAAATATTTATTATAATTGTCTTCGAAAACATTGCCTTGACATGCTTTGCTAATTATTCAATTGTGAAAATGTGTTAATTCTTTATAAACTTTATTACCTATTTTTAAAGCTAAATAATATGAATGCTTAAAGAATATAAAACCATCTACTATGTTTTCGAACTAATGTCAATTTGAATAAATAAGATGTTGATAAGTAAGGCACCTACACATATTTTAAACCATCACGATTCATTTTTAATTATGATATAATGTACTAGGCTATAATTAGCTAATAAAAAAATACGTTTTCTTTAATTCTATGTAGACTTTAAATGCCAATGTTTAAGCGACTACATGGAGAGTATTAAATATATTTAACCTTCCTCAGTGATTATTAAATTAATATTATTACCATCAAATTTGCTTCAAAGTACACTGTCACATCACTAGGACACTAAGTATTATAATTCACAGCACTAGAACTAAAAACTTGTCACTTTTAAGCATAGGTACCTTATTTACCATTCTCTTCTTGTAGTTAGTAGATTATTAAATGTTTATAAATATATTATTAATGAAATTATTTTTTTAAGCACTTCATTCAGCACAACTACAAACGTACAAACTTTATAATATTTTTTAACAACTCACCTAGATCTATTTCAGGAGTGTTTGCTACAACCAGGTTAATATACATTAATGAAAATAAAGTATTTGATAAATTTACTACACACACCTACTCGTGTGCCTACATAATTATTTAAACTAGTAAAAAACAACTACATTTTATTGTATTTTAAACATAACCTTTGAGTAGCTACCCATAAATTGTAATGAGCTACATTTTGACATTTCTAATAAAATTAAAAACGTTATCTTTTATTATTAACGAACTGAATGTGTTAGAAATATTTACTCTTGTTGATATTTACAGACAGTCGTGTAATATTGCAAAAGTACACATTACAAAAAAATGAATTACTATACAAATATATACAAACCCAAAATGTTTTGCAATAAACCAAGATTTGTAGCACCCACAGATGGTGGACTTTTTAACTTATATAACTATGATTCACTAATACAACAAATGTACTTGTCATTTTCCAGCTTAATGGAAAAGCAGTAAAATGTTACTTTGAAAAATCTAATAGAATCTAACCTGAAGTTTTGGATTGCTCGAGAAAATCTCGTCCATTTTCTGCCATTTTATCTCACACCACTATAAACCACCACTCGCAACACGCGTCAAAGACATATCACAATTCACACAGCCTAGGAGAACTGACGTTTGACGTTTCTACACAACACCACAGATGTCGCCCTTGAATGTCCCAATGGCTAAGCCCAATGGTCAGAGTATATTAATTTCACGCAAAATTCAGTTTCGTCCAATTCTATGGAAATAAGGAACACAAAATAACCACTTTATTTCTGCGGAAGATTATATAGGAAGCTTACAATATATTTCGTTATATGAAAATATATAGATATGAATATAAATGAAATCATTTAAACAGTATAAAAAAAATTATTTAAGAACTTTTCTGCGCATGTCTTATTTAGTGCAGCAATAATGGAATGTATATAAATAAATATTGAACTTAAACCATTTTCAGAAATGCATCAAAGTATAATATGCAACCACACAAACACTATGTTGTATAAGTAATAGTCTATACATTCACATCATGTCAACATTCTTGATTAAACCGGTTATAATTAGTCGTATAATCTGCATAAAAATGAATATTTAACTACCAGGAACTTTCCTAATGACATCATATCATCATAATGTCGGGCGTTTCAAGTTATAGTAACGGTAATAGTAATAACAAACCACAAATGGGGCACGCGACAAGTTGGTCATTGAAGAATTTGAATAGAGAATTTGCTGACGATTAAAATTTCTGTAAATTTAAACGTGCGACTTGAAAAGGATCACCACAGGTATTAATACCTCTCGATATGTAATATGGATCAAGATATTAAGAAAACAATATATTATTTATTTTCATAAATTTATAATCAAGATAAAATATCATATAAAAATTATAACAATATAAAATGTTTAAATGTATGATTAATGGCAATTCAATTTACTTTCACCGTGCAAATGTAAGTTTGAGCAGCTAGTCAGTGAGAGGCATTGCCATGGGTTTGGCTAAAGTTCTTATACATCTTTGGAGCACGACGCTGATAGAAAAGACAACACATCATTTGGTATAAAGCCTCTAAAGGTTCCACATATTGCTGCAACTAAAACCACTGTCACTGATCCAAGACAATAACAGTTTATAAATTATCAAGCTAATAGAGCAAGCACATACTTTTAGTAACAGTGATAGTTTCTTCATTTTGGTCGATGTTCTCGTACACAAATTGCAGTACTGTACAATCCATTCCTGACGGTGTTGACAAAGTGAGAGAAGCCATTACATATAAATAGTCTTATAATCAACCACCATTTGTCTTCGCTTAGCTTGATCCGCTAAGCTTATTTGACAATAAAAAATATTCTGTATTATTTACAAGCTATCTGTCCTATTTCTATAAAAATATGTAACTTATTGTAGGTATTTAAAACAAAATATAACAGAGTACATGTGACGTCCAGTGTTCTATGTAAGTCTTTATCATCACAGAGATTCGAACTTTATTGATGTTTCTCAGACCATCTCTTAACTACATCTCTTTGATTAGTATCCCACAAAATATTTGACAAGTTTCCAACAGTTGCTTCTGCTGGTTCATTTTGTGACCAGTCTAGTAGAAGTTGATATATCACCTTAAAAAAGCAAAATTTTTAATCAATCGAATGTAAGAACCTTCAAACAAAATACATAATTTTGAAAATAACAATGTTTTTCTAGAGGAAATCAAAATACATTGGGTCATTTGGTCAATACTGTATCTGTATATATTTCGTATGTGGGGACTTTAACCAAATGACCTAAAGGAGAGATTACCATCAAAAGGTCAATTATAAAAACCACAAGGAATTTTGAGGAATGAGGATTTTTAGGAATTTTGATTGATTGATTATTGAATTTTCTTTTCATTTATAAGCAAAACTTAAATATGTACTATTAACTATGATATTTCAACTAATCTTCAACTCTCATTACCATTTCTCCTAAAGAAATTTTTCACTAGACTATGCAGAAGTCGGTTTTCTTTCTCGGACAAAGTACATTCAGTATATACAGATATAAAATAACATTACCTCCTTAATTCCAGAATGTTTATGATTGAAAAGAAACTGTTGAATTTGGCCATCAGAAAACTGTAAAGCTCTGGCAACGTCTTGCCATGTCTCATCCATATGTGTCGAAACAAATAATAAGTCATCTCTTGTCAATGCGTTTGTGTTACTTCGGAGAGACTTTATAGCATTTGTCTCTACAATATCAGTTTTTTTTGCACTTTTTTCAGATCTATTAAGATTGTATGTTATTTTAGCACCGACGTGGACATCTTTGGAATTATTGATATTTATTATACTCGCATAGGCTGCAATGGGAACAAATTTTTACAATTATGCAGTTAACTGATCGTTTTGGTTAAATATGAATACCTAATACAAAAATTATTTTTTGATAAATACTTTTGTAAGACTTAGTAGGGAATAATATACATCACAACAGTGGAATAATTATGAAAGTATACATTTCAGAGAGGTCATTGATCAAATATTTAACAAGAAAGGGCATCCAATAATTACTTCAGTACATGAGCTGATTACGCAGATATTTTGACTTAAAGGCATCTAAATCGACTGATTGAAGAACTTTATTTAAAAAATCAGCGACGCCTTCAGCAAAAATACGGAAACAATATGTTACTATTAATCTATATGCTTAATTTATTTCAGAGAATGACAACAATTAGGTAATTATTTTAACAAATAAACTTTTATGGCCTTATTGTTTCCTTTCAATATCTAGGTTAAATTGTACGTGTTTATGCATTCTAATGAGATTTATAAATGTATAGTTATGTAGTTATTTTTATACTACTGCCAAAGTTTTTTATATCCCTAATATATACCTACTAACCTGTTGCTGGATTAGTCCTTTTCACTTTAGTAAATCCCCGAGGTTTGGTTTTTCTGTAGTAGGCGCGACTGTTCGTATTTATTTCTTCATCAAATTCGGTTTCTTTGTTATCACTTTCATCGCTAGAAACTTTCCGAGAATTTTGATTATTGTCTCTTGGGGGACTAGGAAACGCGTCTGTTGTAAGATCGTCATTACAATTTTCATGTTGTGAGGACATTTCGCTGGAATTTAACTTTTTTAACGAAAAATCAACTCGGTGAACTACTGATAGATCGCTGCTCTAATAAACAAAGGACGGAATGACAGAAATTGTAATTATGTAAATGATCAAAATAACCTGTTAAATATTGGTAAAAAAAACAAGTATTTGCGGTTAACCCTGATAACCTAAGCATTCGTAATGACATCAATTATGTTCATTTTAACTACCTATAGAACCATCATGTTGGTGAAAGGATGTTACTTTTATTTGAGAGTGAGAGTACACCGTTTGCTTTTAAAGAGTGACATTGTCTGGAACAATGCAAAGATAAACTTGTCATAGTTGCCATACAAGTTCAAAGAGAAGTTAATTTTTGATGCAAGAGGATTATAAACAGTTTATAATCTTCGGATTTGATACTGATATGGCAAAGGGTTTGTTCATTTGTTAACCCAGATCAGTGATATTGCTTTACATTTTTGTCAGAAACTGTTGATTTGTTCATGGAGTAAATTTTTTAATTCAATTTCTTTGCTGTAACTTCTGTCACAATTTGTCTAACCAAGAGTAGATCTTGCAGTTTCAGCACAGAAGACTCGGGGTTCGTGGAGAGAGTGAACCAGTGAACAAATGCGTGTTGCTTCTGTTTCTGATTGTGGTGTAGCTAGTGTAAGTAAGAAAACAAACCTTTGGTCGGAGGAAGGAATAAAATTGGACCGCAAATTAATGTAGAATGGTACCACCTCATGATTATGGCAAAAGAAAAATCAAAAAATGAAACTCTTGATCCTCTGTTGCTAATATCTGCGTTTTAGTGCAAGTCGGATGGTCAATACCTTATTCATGTGCTTTTGGTAATTTCTAAGCAACGATAATAGGTACCTATACCTCATATTTATTAATAATAAGTTGCATTTATCGATTTTTTTCTCATAGCAAAACTTGTGTTCTGGACATTTTTAGATAACAACAAAATAATATTTAATGTAATTGTGGTTCTGACCTTGATTCGACCATATCAAAAAGTCCCAACTCTGCCTGAAACCACCACTTCGTTAATATTTCCTAGACCATGGCCCACTCATTAAGGGGCCTATTGACTCCAAGACCGGGTTTCTTAGCTCCAAGTCCTTTAGATTGTTTTCTCGTTGTCTGGAATCACGTGTGCCAGAATGCCCAAACACTTCCTTATATACCTTCTATATTATAAAACACCTACATAAGGGATATTCTCGTCCTTGGAAAGTAAGATACTTCTACTGCTGCCTGGCTGTCAAAGCAAATACCTACAAATTTTTTGTTCGACATTATTCCTTAAGCCTTCCTTATCTTCCACAGCGGCCCTGGCCATTAGAACACTGATAAACGATCACAGCACAAATCTTTCTTGCATGATAAATATATGGTGCATACAAAAGTCTTTGTTTTGTTTTACGCAATTCTAAGGATTTTAAAAACATTTCTACTCTGCGCTTGCTATTTATTACTTTCGTAAGATCTAGGCTTGAGTATGCTTCAGTAATATGGTGTTCAATATACACAACATACATAACACTAATTGAAAGAGTTCAACGAAGATTCTTCAAATCAGTTATTTTTCTTCTATATAGATGGTGTCTATCCCGCCAGAGGGACACCTCATAATCAGTTCCTCGAGCGATTTGACATGCAAAGTCTTGTCATTAGACGCACACCATTCTGTTATTTTTCTGTTTAAATTAATTCACTATAAGATAAAATGTGAGTCAGTTATTGCGAAGATTATATATCGAGTCCCTAGAATCAATAGTAGACATAACAGCTTATTTTTGCTCCCTCAGGTGCGCACTAACCTTCTCTTGAAGTCGCCTTTATATCAAATATTTAAATAACTCCTCAAATATTGAATATAATTTGGATATTTTATTTTGTAGTCTTAATGATGTCAAAAAATGTTTTATGTAACGTGTTATTTATATAATATCAACGTTTTTATTTTTATGTATTTTTCTTCTTTTACTATATATATTTTTTACAATACTTAATGTATGTACTACACTAGGATACTTATCTTGTAATTGGGCATTGCCCGTTGGATATTTTATAGTAATAAATAAATAAATATTGTTCCATAACAGTTACCGGGAACCATTATCCACCATACAAGAAAATAACAAGACCACATTTTTTAATGATGTAAAATATTTATTTAAAATAGCTTAAAATTGAATACATAATATTAAGTCTTCATAATTCATATAATAAAATAGATTAATCTTCATATACATTTATAATTTAATAAAAACCTATATATTTAAATTTGTAAAAATTGTTCTATAGTACATACATAAATATCTAAATAAATACGAGACATGATATTTTCTTTGAAATAACTAGATATACTAAATAATTTATTAACATTCATACACTTTAAGCTTGAACTGACACTGGGTATTTATTCAATATATGAGGTTGGCATTTTTCATATTCTGCTTCAATATCACACTTATCAAGATTAGCATTCAGTATCAATACAGGGGCTGGACAGTGGTGCAAAGTTTTATAATACAACCAGTCTTCATGAATTTCATGCAATTCCTTGAGATAATCAAACGATACGGATTTTTCTTCAGCACGATTTCTTTTCATCATTCGCTCATAGACTACGTCAGGTGTTGTTCGTAAATAGACTGCAAAGAAATTACATATGTCATTTCACTGTTAGTGTTATTGTACTTTTTACAATTAGATAAAGCAAAAGATTTTTCCATATAACCACACGATACTGGTTTTTCTACTTCTAGCAATCCAAACATATTAACAAAGAAATCCTTTCATTAAAAGGTGTCATTACATAGCACTATCAAGTAAATATGTTATACATATTCCGTACAGAATGGTTATATGTATAATAGCACTAGTAAAATATGTCACATTAATTTCAGATGTCAAATAGAAACCTAGATTTGTCTATTAAAAAGAAATGGTGCATACCAATCAAGTCAACTCCAGTATTTGCGTTATTTAAAAGCCATTTGAAATGTTCGTCAATTACAGATGCTGCAGCATCAGAAATAATTTGATCCCTGTTCATTTTTTCCACGAAGCAAAATCTGGAACAATTTATAGAATGAAAGTAGAGCTTTACCTAATTCACAGACATGTATAATATAAATGTGTATACCTAGCGCTGTAAACTGATCTCTCCATTAGCTTAACGGGATGACGAGAGCTATGACAATGATGTTGTAACATGGTATATTGAACGTATGATTGAAATGTAAAGCTCCATTTTTTAGGTTCTTCATACATAAGGCCCTTTAAAAAATGTCACTGATCAATGGATTTTAATTTGAATTATTAGGGGTATACTCACCAGTAAATTATGACCATTGCAATTTCTCCAGAGTTCGATTGGTTCAGCAAGAACACACACATTTCCGTATTTATTGAAGTAGTTCAAGAACGTCGTTTTTCCACTCCCGATATTTCCTTCTACTATTACCGTAAAAGGACGATTTAGATTGCCTTTTGAAGTCATCATTTTAACTTTGTTTTATATGGTTAGTTTCAAATTATTATTTACACGTGTATTATATTTTAGCCATAAATTAGACCAAAATTAAAATCAACTGAATCGTTTACACTTCTCTAATCTCTATATCCCCTATAAACATAAACGTTTTTTAATACACAGAACGCCATAATACAAAACGCTTAACTTGCTTCTAAAAACACACCACATCATTCACAGAACGATTTGCCGCCAAAATCATGTCCATGTTGCCACTTCTATTGAAAGTATAAACTTAGGAGATTTCGACCGAAGTTGGAGCTACTGTATTATGACTAGATTACTAGATCTTTGATGTACTTACAGTAGGTTAATAATTTAAAGACTTGAATTAATCTACTCTCACTTGGACGTCTCTTTAGCAATTATTAAACTTATAAATTAATAATACCGAATTTTATTGCCGCTCCGAACAACACTTTTTGGTAAATCTGGCAACGGTAGGTGAATTATATTAGAGGAGAGGTTTACTTTCGCAACCGTCTATGTTTATATTTGAATTTTGAACTGGTAACTGGTTTGAACTCAAGCTAAAGATTAAACAGATGTTCTTTCATAGATAGTAAACTAATTAGACTAGCCGTATAGTTGTTACGAACTAATTATACGTATAGTCGCTATGATTAACAGATTTAAGTTGCACTAGGACGTATTTCCTTTTGGCATTTAGGAATCTATTCTGCCCTACCTAATACGGGAATTCCTTTCAAGGGAGGAATAAACCAAATATTGTATCGATTCGCATTGCTTTCAACGGCCTGTCGCTGGCGATAATTGTTGCTCTCAAAAGACCTAATACCTAAATAATATTTTTCTATTGATTTTGCACCTTCCGTAATAAATTTTAAGTATCTATGTGACCCACCTTTCCCATTGGATCATTGACACCTATATCACGCCAGCTACATCAGAAAGTGGGGTTACCGGTAATTGTTTTGGTTTGATTTAGAATCATAGATAAGATATGACTATGTATCTATGCTATGTAAGTATATTTCGAATTCCTGTGAAATGAATGATTTCAAACAGTACCTACTGGCACTGGCATAAATACCATCTTAAATTTCAAATTCAAACAGTAAATTTTCATGACGTCATTATGTCCACTCAGGGACGGACTTGGGTTTTGCTTTTGCATCGTCTCAGGCACTGGACATCCGCCCTTAAAGTTTCCATATATCTGCCAAAATATAACACTTACTACTTTATAAAGAACCCCTGCCTGTTGCTATGCATCTATTAGCACAGCCATCAAAGCACGCATTGCATCTTATACGTGTCAGTGAAATAGTTTATATCTGATTCAATGTTCGGAGCCTCATATGAGGGTCAATTCATTCCATTTGTATTGAGTCATTTTGGAACGGTAGACGCAGATTAATTTAATTCAAATATACAGCAACATTAACGACATCAAGCATTTCTCTGTTCTAAAGATATATAAGTCTTGTTTGTAATTCGAAGAGTAAGAGTGTAATTTCTGTTACCAACTTTGCATAAAACATTAGCTTATATAGGAAACGTGTGGATGGCACGAGAGTTCCCTTTCCTTAACCGTTGCGCCTCATTAGGTATAAATTGGAATTAGAACAGATTCGAAATAACTTTAAAATAAGTTGTTGTTAATTGCCTCATTTGTCACTCAATGAAAGACAAACCAAACTAATATAGTATATGTATTGTATTTTAAAGCCGTCGCGGCTTCCTTACAGTTGGAGGCGTTACTATTCTGAAGTACTGAGCAGAACTATCGTGATTGGTTAGAAAGGGTTAGGAAGTGGTAGCAGTGACTATACGGAGTGATATGTTGAAGAAGTAATTAGCGTTTTCCATTGACATTCAGTCAGTAGATAAAAAATTCAAATTTTCAGAAAGTGACAGGTTGTCGACGTTCCATGTGTTTAAAATTTTCTGGAATTAATTTACCTTATCTTAAATCCAACTGCTTAACTAACCACAGTCTAGTGTCGGTCCTGTCTTTACTACATCAAAAACCAAGACAAATAAATATACAGGAATGCTCGATTTTTAAATTGTTAGACGAGGACAACCACATAATGTGACGTCATTATAGGCAGTATTTAGCGATGATGCTGAAAACTGCAACGTATGCTAGTGAGATATTTTATTTGGTCTGTAAACTTGTATATTATTGTCTTGCTATAGAACTTTGTGAACGTTTTGTTAACATAGGAAAAAATATAGCTACAATGTACTTTATTTATCATAAGCATTAAGTCAAAATAATATGTAAAAATATCTGTATTAGTGTACTGAAGTTATTTGGCGCTCTTTTCACTGTGTAAGGGTTAGTTCTCATAACTGCGGATTATTGCGAATTTCCGCTTGGGTTTTTTTTTTAATTCGACATATGCGTTCCAAGAGAACTTAATTTCCTAATTTAACTTCTAGTTAAAAGTAAACGAATTGTTTTACGAACATTTCGCTACACCTGCAAGCACATTATTTTAGAACAAATTTTAAAAAATTCGCATTCCGCAACTATCTGAACGAGGCTTAGTGCAGTGTTATATTAAGTTTGTCTATTTATGTTTATTAAAACAGTTTCATTTCACGTTATATCAAATTGAATTATGTTTCGCCTTTTACCTACTCAAAGTTATTGCTAGAAATCATCACAAATGAAGAAACATTAATAGGTCGATAATTCCCCTGATTCTAGCTCAAAATCCATCCAAACCGCCAATTATTTCAAAATTGCTGCTTGGTACTTACGGCATCCGACAGCATATTCGAATGTTACTGACGTATCCGCTGTTCAACATTTCACGAAGTCCAGTGCAAAATTTGCATAAGTGTTAGACGCAGCAATCTGTACATGACTAGAGCAAGGGAAATTATCTATCATAATCAACTATACTACAAAATAAAATTAACTTATTTAACCTAACGAACTAACCTAAAGAATTATTCGTATTATGTATTTAGTGGCTAATCGAGCCGAAATACATCTCGCACAAAATGTACTAAAAAAAACTGCAAGAAGCTGATTCGAACCCCTGATCCTACGCCTGAAAATAGGGCAACCTATTACCAATTACCAATTAAAACTTTTTTATTGAATATTATATATAACATTTCATTTCATTCATATCATTGTTTTCTAGGTATCTAGTTTTTGTTACAATCCTATGGTTGTTAACATGAATACCCTAACCTATCTAGAGGCTCCTCTTCAAGCCTAACCACTACACCACGGACGGCTCTTTGTGGAGGAACATAAATCTTGCTATATCAATACGTTATTATGAATATTTAAGACGCATATCCACGAAAATTGCCGAATAGCAAACGTGTCTGTAACATTCGAATATGCCTCCCGGCACCATTGTTTGATAACCGCCATTCTCATTCCACTACCTGCATGAACTGGTAAGCGGAATACGTTTGCCAAAAATTGCTTTTCGATGGAGTGTAAATAGAAGAAATGTGCACTGGCTGTGATTATAATAATTGAAAGGATCAACAAATCATAAAAATAATTAACATGTAAAGGTGATGTAAAGCAAAACCAAGATGAGGATCAAAGTAATGTTTTTGAATGGTCTCTGAATACAAAGTAAGTATTAAAGGTATTTAATAGGTACATAAATTAACTGCAATAACTCAACAAAATTGATTATTAGGGGATGCAAATTATTTTCTGGATTTGAAAAATTGTAGATTAAAAGTTTTATTCCATTTCGCGTCCAATGTATGTGTACTACTTAAGAAGTACATTTTAGATATACCTACTTTTTTTGCCAATAGGTGTATGATATTAAATTTACGGCAATGTCCTGAATAATAAGAAGGACCTTATTTTTCAAATGTGAAATTATTAGGTATATTGCGTAAATATTAATTTAAAATACCTAATTTTTGGATGTTCAAATTCATATAAATTTAAGAGATTACTTTTAAGTAATGCTTATTTCAACTGACTATTCTCTACTGTGGTCGGACCGAGATCATGTATTTGTATTTTTTGTAGGTTTTTTTGGATATGCCATATGATGAACAGTGGAAATAGCCAAATATGGCGACGCAGAAGTAGGACAGCATGGATTCGAGCCGGACTAATTATTTTTATAGTATTTTTTATATGGTTGCAATTAAATTTCCTAAGTTTTAGTGGATCCACAAGTTCCTATGAAGTGAACGATTCAAATGCTGCTATACTTAGTATGGTACCAGCTGTTTTGCACAAATATTTATCGCCTAGAAATTTAACGAATGTCTTAGGTCTAAATGGAAGTTACAATAATTTAATCTATAAATATACGCCTAATATATCTGATATTAAACGAAGCATTGCACAATATAATTTACAACAAGTTGTTTACAACGAAAACATTTTTGGACCTCTACAAAGTGATTCTGTTGTTATTGTTATACAGGTAGGGAAAATCGTAAGATTGTTTATTATGTCGACCACAAACCGATGAATGTATTATTTGTTACAGATCCACGATCGAATAACTTACTTACGCCATTTGATTGTCAGTCTTGCACAAGCCCGAGGTATATCCCAAGCTCTTCTAGTTTTCTCACACGACTACTATGACGAGGAAATGAATAGTTTAATCCAGAGTGTAGATTTCTGCAAAGTTATTCAGATATTTTATCCTTACTCGATACAAACTCATCCCAATGAATTCCCAGGAGGCGACCCAGGAGACTGCCCACGGAACATGAAAAGAGAACAGTATGTTTATTTAATTTTTTCTGAACTAATATTAACACATACTTTGCCACTTGCCTTATAGGTAATCTTATAGTGAAAAAGATCTTTTACATGTACTTAAATTAACTCCTTGTCATTTTATAGAGCTATGTTAACAAAATGCAATAATGCCCTGTATCCAGATTTGTATGGCCATTATAGAGAAGCAAAATTCACCCAAACTAAACATCACTGGTGGTGGAAGGCAAACAGAGTTTTTCATCAATTAGAGGTGATGAGAAATCATACTGGGTTAGTAGTATTTTTGGAAGAAGATCATTATGTTGCAGAAGATTTTATACACATATTAAAATTAATGGAGAAAACGTGCAGGGATTCTTGTAAACACTGCAATATTTTATCATTAGGAACTTATTTAAAAACCTACAATTACTATGGAGATTCCAAAAAGGTATTCAATTTAATGTTTTATTATAAAAAATAGCTGCTTATTACAATTTGTTGTATTTATTATTTTTAATCATTGTGTTTTGTGGTTTGATGCGTAATATTAAAGTAGCTGTTTAATTGGTGATGGTAGAATACAATATTCTATAAAACGAGAGATTGATTTGGTGTCCTGGAATAAGAATATAATCTATTTAATATTTTTTACTCATCTCCGGTAAAATAGCTACTTTTCTAAGGGGTGTCTCAGGTAAAGTTAACTTTTCATAGGTATGATGGTGTATTTGAAAAAGTAAAGGGCCTCACTGACCAGTATCCTGTAATAATAGATTTACGGGGTTCTAGGGAAAACGTTCGTGAAGGTCCAGGAATCAAATTTCTGAAAATTATATAATTTTAGGAAACTTTAAGGCTATGTTTATTTTCAACTTCACTATACATCACAATTTCTCAAATTTTTTCCCTAGAGGTCGCCATATCCAAGTGTGAGATATCCGATAGGGAAATATCTACTGTTTTTGACCATAACTTATTCTAAAATACATATTACAAACAAACTATAAAACTACCTAAGTAGAACTATAACAAGAATAGTGTTATGAATTTTCACTCAATAATTTCAAACATATACGAGATAGTTAGTTTAACTAACTAACTCTATACAACTCAATAGTAAACATATGCGGTAAGACGCTCCAGAGAAAACCGAAGGTTAAACCGGATAAAATAACAATTAAATAAACAAAGATGGACTAAAATATTGTGTAAAAAAGAAACCGCACTACGTACGTGTCAACCGCTATAATATATTTAAATAATATTGTTACGTGTTTACAGTCTTCAGTAGACACTTTGTGGATTCAAATAACTTGCAACAAGAATTTTCACTAACCACTATTTTATTAATCACTAAAATTACACTAGTATCTAAATACTTAAAAATCACACCACTAATAATAACTTAATCTAATATAAATTCACAAAACACTATGTAATTTACTTTTCTTCTTAAACTTGTCAACTCTTATCTAACCTAAAAACTCTCTCTGTATACTTCACTGAACTAAACTGTTCCGTATACTCAACTGAACTGTTCTCCCATCTGCCGGATTCACCTCTTTATATCCACCCATAGAATGTACCAGAATACTATTCCATAACACTCTGGAATCCTACAGAGTTCTCCACTATGTGACAGATGACTGCTCGTCAATTGGCTCACAGATGGCGCCACCCTACTAGCCATCAAAAGAATAACAGGTTTCCCTTCACTTTGATCAGGGACCAGGGTATCACATCTCTTCCCATTAGAGGGCAGCACATAACAATATTATATCGATAAAATAGTGTTGTGTTATTAAAATTAAACTTAAAAACTCGGACGTTGTGAAGTGACAAACTTCTAAAAGGGACCAACCAGGCAGTGCAATAAATCAACATCAAGTATGAAAATGTTCTACATGGACATTAGCCGAAACTAGAAGAAATTTACAGAGCTCAGTATAATAAATTAAACATTCAGGGTCTATATTTAAAAAACCAAAAACCAATAATGCCATTAACAAGCGACCAAGTGCAAGAAATAAAAATTTCCATAGCTGTAATCCCTCTCACAGTATTTTCCACTGCCACGACCGGGGATCAAACCCGGAACTTTTGGGTGAGAGGCAAGTGCGCTCACCTCTCGACCACCAGTCATACAAATTATTAATGATAATGAATTTAAATCAATACTAATAGAAAGTTTCGAAAATATTATTGACGAAAAATTGCAAGAACAAAAACTGAATATGAGAAAAAATTAAAAAAATGGAAGAGAAAATCGATACAATGGAACAACATTCGCTAGAAGGAAGAATGTACGAATTTATGATTAAATTGGATAATATCTCTCCTCCTCCTCCTAATAAACGGTAATAACATATTGCTTGTAAATAATTGTATATATAAACATAAACTTAACTAAACGATTTTATATTTCTTATCGACTCTGCAAATTAGAAATACACTTAATATTTTAAAACACTCAATACTTCTTACAATATTTAGATAGGTAAGTATATAATATTATTAATAAAAAGAAAATTAGGGATAATCTTAATGAGTACACTAATGAATTAGAAAATTATAACCAGGTAAATGAATTTATAATAAATAATGAAACCGAATTAAATAATTTAATACTATATACATGAAAACAGGAATAAACATTATTCATATGAACATTCGCAGTTTACAAAAAAACTCTGAGGAATTTGTGGTATTTTTAGATTCTCTAACTTTTACTTGTGACATTATAATACTGACTGCGACATGGAATATCGAAAATGTTGACTTGTAGTATATAAAAAACTATAAATTACACTATAATGGAAGTAAGTTAAATCGCAGCGATGGAATTGTTGCATACGTTAAAAATGAAATTAACTCAACAATAGGGCATAAAAAATTAACACAGGTGACAATTTCAAAACTAAAATTTTCCCTAAAAAACGTAAATTATAATATATTTGCTAGATACAGAATGCCAATATCTAACACATTAAACTTCATAAATGAATTAGACAGTTATTTAAATATTAATAGTACAGCCGACATTAATATCATGGTAGGGGTATCAATATTAATATAAAAAACCCTAACGTAACAGTAAACTCCTTAAACACATTAAACTTTCAATGTTATATATCTTATATAAATTCAAACACCAGAGTGATAAAAAACTGTGAAGTTGCTTAGACCACATATTTATAAAAAAAGAACTGACCATATAGTTGCACAAAATTTCACCTCAATTACTTACGAAACTGCCACTACCGATCACTATAGTGTGATACTTAATATAAGTGAACAAAATACAAAGACAAACAACCAAAAACCCGAAGATTTTGTACAAATTGCTAATATTAATTATATTAAACTAAATAACATCCTACAAGAGGAAATGTGGCATAATATAATATATATGCGGAAGAAAATATAGATGTAGCTTATCATAACTTCATTAAACAGTTAAAATGTCACATAAACAAATGTACTCGAAATAAAAATATTAAAATACACAAGAAAATTAAACCATGGATCACAAATACACTAATAACATCAATTAAAAACAGGGACAAAATGAAAAAACAATGTTTGAGAGACAAAAATAATGAACAGTTATGGAACCAGTACAAAAACTACAGAAACACGCTAACTAAATTATTAAAAAAGTCTAGAAAAGACTGACCATTACATAAAAAAACTAAATGAAGCAAACAAAAACACAAAGAAAGTCTGACAAATAATAAAAAATTCAGTGACAGAAAATAATAGCTATAGTAATTACCAAATATATGATCAAAATAATAAAGTTGAAACAAGCTCAAAACTAGTATCTGAAATATTCTTTCGTATTATTTGGGTTTCCTACCACATGTATTATTGTCCTCTTCAAAAAACAAATCACCGAATCTATAAAATAATAGAATTATTGGAAAAAAATCTCTGCGCCCGTGACGTTTACGCCAAAGGATTTGTTTTTTGAAGAGGACAATAATACATGTGGTAGAATGCCACAAATAACTTCCAGACAATAGTATCTGAAATGTTTATTAAATACTTTTATTACTTTTGTTGGTGAAAATTTAGCTAACAAAATAAAATCAAGTTCACCGTCAGAAACAACAAATATATCATCGAAAATCGCAAATATTGAAAACTCTATATTTCTAAAACCGTTCACTACAAATGAAATAGCAACCATAGTTGATCATTTGAAATTAAACTCATCTCTCGGAATAGATCAAATAATCACAAAAACACTTAAAAATATGAAATCTAATATTCTTAATATCCTAGTACATCTGATTAACTTCTCATTCCAAAATGGACAATTTACCCCACACCTATATTTAAAGGTGGCGATAAACTTGTTACAAACAACTATAGACCAATATCGGTAGTTAGTAACATAGCCAAAATATTTGAAAAATGCATGGTCTCTCGACTTCATAGCCACTCACTGTCTCACAACATAATATCGCCAAATTCAGATTTAGACAAAACTGCTCCACGGAAAATGCCTTATTTCATTTTACAAACAAAATACATGAACATCTTAACAAAAATCAAAAAACCATTGCCATATTTTTAGATCTAGCTAAAGCTTTCGATAGTATATCACACAAACTATTGTTGGAAAAAATGGAGAAATACGGAATTAGAGGAGTAGCATTAGATTGGTTAAAAAGCTATTTATCAAATAGAAAAGCCTTAGTAAAAATTAATAAAACATTAAATAATCCAGAAAATGTGACATATGGTGTTCCACAAGGAACAGTTTTAGGTCCGCAGTTATTCCTTTTTTACATAAATGACATGCTGAAATTAGACATACGTTTGGATATCATCGCATATGTTGATGATACTGCTCTAACATGCCACGGTACAGACTGGTCTGAGGTCACCAAAAAAAGCGAAAAGGGACTGTATAAAATTAAATGCTGGATGGATAATAATTTGTTAAGTCTCAATCATGCAAAAACAAAGTTCATTACTTTCAGCAATAGTTCAAGACTACAACCGAAAATTGACAATTTAAAATTCCACGAAAAATGTGAATTAATAAACTGCACGTGCGGGAATGTAATTGAGAACACTACAAACATTAAATATCTGGGTCTTATAATAAATGAGACAATGTGATGGAATGACCATACCGAATCTCTTAATACAAGACTAAGAAAACTTGTCCATGTAGGTATTCTATAAGCTTTGCAACATCCTTCCAATTAATATTTTAAAAATTACATATAAATCGTTGGTAGAATCCATACTGACCTACGGCATTATAGTATATGGTGGGACATATAACAGCCAATTGAAAAATATAAAAATAACTCAAAAATGGATACTTAAAGACAAGTAATGCTGTGGAAAAATCGAAGTTATTCTACAGAACAACTTTTTCTAGATAGTAATGTCTTCAATTTAAATGGATTATATATCCTTAATGTAGCAAAATTTATCTACAGAAATAGGGAACTAAGAGTACCAACAAACGACATACACAATACAAGGCAAAATGAACGCAATGCTCTTTTTACACCTAGACCAAATTCTAATTTGTATAAAAAATCTATTGGCACGGGTCCAAAGATATATAATATTATTCCCGAATACATAAAAGCAATAAATAATTACAAATTATTCTGTAAAAAGTTGTCAATATTTATCATGCATAATTTACATTTATTTGAACAAATATCCTCATAATTTCTGTTTCAATTACTGCACTTAATTTCCATAATTTTATAATAATTATTAATAATTCATTATTAGTATTTTATTTGTTAGTTTTAGTTTTTATTTGTTTTTTTTATACATTTATTTAACATCGGCCTATTTCCGCTACTGAGGCCTAACACCGACGCCTGTAGACGAGCTACTCCCAACCAGGAATTTTGCCGAACCTTTTCCTTAAGAAGAGTAGGTATCTTTTACTTACCTAACATTTAATAGACAAGGGACCGACGGCTTTACATCCCCTCCGAAGGATGGTATATCCCCTATACAACCCTCGCCTAAGGTTGTATAGCTTCCGCGCAAACACTGATATATAAGCCTCTGGAAGATGTATGAGGCGAGGACGTGGTCTTCGTTGGGACGGTCACCCATCCAACTACTAACCACGCCTTACATTGCTTTACATCGCATATCGAAGTATGTACATAGTAAAGACGCACCCACACTCGCTCCTTTTTTTTAGTTGTTAGTGACACTTAAATAGAATCCACATTGATATTGTTAATAATAATATCTTAGTGAAGTATTAAGACACAAAACGATTTCCTTGTGAAATCAGGTGCATTTATACAATAAAGAATAACTACTGTAAAAATAATACTGTAAAATTGGGTTAAAAATAAAGTTATTATTATTATTATAAATTTAGGAAATACGAAGATTGACATAATTTTTAAAATTAAATCTTAACTATTTTGCAAACAACTGAAATTATTGAGTGAAAATTCATATGACTACACCTTTCATAGTAATACGTAGGTAGTCCTATACTTTTTTTAAACAATATATGTATTAAAAAGAAAATTATGGCCAAAAATAGTAAATATTTCCTTATCGGATTTCTCTCTCTTGGATATGCCTACCTTAACGCCCCATATAAAAGTTATTATGTTCCAACTGTCTAAGGAGCTTATAACATAACAGATCTTCATATAGGTACATTCTTGCCTGTAATTGTGGTTGTAGTCTGGATTGATTATTGCAACCGACTCTACAGTTGTTATACTGTTTGAAATTATAGAGGTGTATGTAAAGACGATATTTTGTTATAAAACAATGTAAAAACTTTTATAAACATCCTCTATTGAAAGAAATATTTAAGAACTTTCATTGCATATTTCATATTTTTGAAATTTGTCATAATGAAGATGTATATATTATAATTTATTAAAACTTGAATGAATAATTAATAGTGGGGGGGATTCATATGGTCTAAAAGCGTTTTATTAAATTTTTTTTAAATTTGTTGGCAATTTTAGATAGATCATTTTTATAAATTCTATAGATTTTTGTCACATACTGAGTCAGATTTTGGATCCCTTAGGATCAATAAAATTTACAAGATGTAATGGTAAAAGGAAATTCTTTCAAGGTGCAAATAAACTGCATACAGGTAATCTTTGATCCTGCAAGGAATGACTTCATTATTAAAAATGCAGTGTAACTATACTGAATAAAAATATAGCTGGGAGTGAACGGGACTGTCTATTTTCATTTTCAAAAATTCAACATGCACGCTACAAATTAATCATAATGTATGTATATAGGGAGAGTATTTAAAATTAGAAATATAATTAAATAATACAGGATAAAATTAAAATTTAATATATTTCATCGAAAATATATATTTTACATACAGTGTGTCTCACTTTTCATCACCACATCCTAATATCTCGGTCATTTGTTGATTGATTTAGATCAAATTTGGCATAATTCTTGTGTTTCAGATTGTGATTAAAAAGTTATTTAATTTTTTTTTTTTTAAATTAAATACGCCTATTATGATCAAAAGAAAATGGCAAAAATTAGGAATTTATATTAGCGGCTGAGATAGGGTTTTTGTTTTTACAGAACCCTGTTTGGCATGACCTAAACCCCTGTATATCAAATTTCGGTAAATACATTCCCGTATAGGGCCAGCCGTTTTCAAATTATTTTCTTTTTATTATCAAAATTTAATTACCCTTATTTATTTTATCAATAATCATTTTTCCTTATGACATAATCACAAGGAATTAAATTTAAAAAGGCCATTAGCGATTTTATTTTGTACAGAAATGAATAAGTTTAAGAAGTCTTAAAAGCAACGTTAGGCTATGCTAGTTCCTTGCATTTCTAAACAGAAGTTAAGAGCCATAATGAACCTTATTAGTCATAGGAGCCCGTAACTAAAATTTAACAAATGCCATTCTCAAGTAGTCCCGTCTATGTGTCTCCAAACGCCAATCTCCTTCTGGCTGAAACCGCCAAAGAGGGTCATTTTTCCTTTGACCGCTCAGAGAATCAGAGAAGCTACCAACTACGAGAAACTAAGCCCAGCCCCATAGATTCTACTAGGACGTACAAGAGAATTAAATCCGATCTAATTATATCCAATACTTCCCGTATCGAGTCCTTGTAACTGAATATAAGAGAATTAGATCCGATTTAATTATTACCGACACTTTCCGTGTCGAGACCTTGTACTTTGAAGAAGAGAAGCAGCTTCACAGCCATGAAGTGTAACCTAATTCCCAGCGAGGGGGCGAGACTCTGCCGAAGTTACTCAGGACGACAACGTGGCTAACGAAAGAGATTGCAATTTGTCCAGGTGAGGCTCTCATGCCCGACCCGCGGCCTTACCCATTTTTCAAATCAATTAACTAAATTTCATCATTATTACTGGCTTTTCTAAATTTATCTGGCAACGATATAAGAAATCCGGGGGAGAATATAGACTTATACATACTGAGCCTAAGTTTCACTCGCCATTCGGCCGCGCTGGTATCTGTTTTTAATTAAGTTTCTTTATTTAGAGGACAAACAATCAGAGTTAGAGAAATTTAGGACGTGATTTTACGTTTTATTTACTGATTGAGGACAACATTTTTGTTTCAAGATTCATTCATTCTTTTCATTTTTGCTTTATTCAATAAACAGACAAATAGGTTCTTTTCAAATTAGACTCCGGTTAGTTCAGATCACAATATCATTGTTTTGCTACAGTTAACAAATAATATTGTTCCGCTTTCTCATCAGGGTGGAATTTTACTCTACCGTTGGTATGCAATGCTCTTTGAATTATGTTATTTGGGTCAACGGGGCAACGACTTTTCATCCTTCCTATTTAATAATATTCTAAAAGTTTATGGCCATCATGTGCAACAAGGGCCTTTGTGCGAGGGTGTCTTTACTGTATTTATTTGCGGTCAACGCAATGTAAGTACTGTTGAGGCATGCTATGGAGGGTTTTTGTAGGGAGATTGTTTATTTCTTCTGGCGTTAAGACTTTGCAACTATGGGTCATTTTATTCCAATTATGTGGATTACGGCACAACATTAGATTTAAAGCGGTGGCTGTTACAGTTACTTTTATTGCACAGGATTAAATGCATTTCCTTACAGTTGGTTATGTATTTCATACACTTTACGATATCTCTTCGACAGTAATTGTAGTGGCTGCCACCTTAAGTTTGGTACCCGGCATTGTATCTCTCAAAACGGGATTTATCCTCGCATCAATCGTAAGGTTTTACGCTGGTTCATACCGCCACGTGGTATGTAACATGTAACCACGAACGTCATGAAGCCATGAATAGATTTTTTTTATGAACTTACTTCGAGTAGCATTGAACGTACCTTGGGAGTACTATTTTATTCCCTCTGCGTTTGACGGTTTGTCACCAACATCTGAATATATGTATAAAAACGATTTCTGTCTTTTCTTTCAACTTACTTACTAATTTCAATCAACTAAGCACCGAAACAAACCTTACACATAAATTCACAATTCAATCTTGAGTAATAAGATAACCACTACATAACCTAAATGATTAGCGAAGTTTCTCAATTCATAAACAGTATGTTCAAACTGACAAGGTGCTTAAATTAAAAAGTGAGGTAAGGTAAATAGCATCAGATAGAAACAAGTAATACCAAACTTTGTATAAAAGAACCTTGGGTAAATATAAAGGGCTACTATAAACACAACGTAATTTGGGTCCTAATTTTGTAAAACTAGATGATCACGTAAATGGCCAATTTATTTATTTATCTTAACATAAAATAGAGATAAATAATTACTAGGTTGGATTTAATATGTTCTTAATTGCTTCACGATTAAGGATTTTTGTAATTAAGTAATATACTGGGGGTGGGAATGTTTCAATATTCAATATGTTTTATAGCACCGATACTAATTTGAATTCATTTTATATTCAATATAAACACTATAATTTATTTTTATTTCACGTACAAAGAACATTTAGACTAAATAATAAAATAGTTAGGTAATGTTTGTGGTTGATAAATAGTCACAATTTCCTGCCCAAATAATAACCATGTACAGGTGTCCTCTGGGCGATTTCACTATATTTAATGGAAAAATATCAACTTTTTTTGATAGACTCGATGTAGAAAATCTGATTATAATAACAGGTGATTTTAATGTAAAATTTAACACAAATGATTCAGGTGCATTGAAGGTGTTTGAATCATATGGTCTAATTCAAACCGTCAAAAAAATATTTGTTTCCATTCGTGTCTTGATAATATATTTACAAACCTCAACACAGAGTCTTTCTCAACAACGGTTTTAAATACCCATCTGTCAGATCGTCTAGGGATATCTTTTCACTTTCATTTATTTATTTATTTACGGGCCTAAGCCCATTTCTAAAATACAATTTAAAAAAAGAAAACATACAAATTGAAATTCACAATTGTGCATATAACATATAAGAAAATAGCAGTAATACTAGTATATTTCTAGGGTAAACATACACAAAATAAATATAAATATAACTAAATATACATGTATAAGTAAGGATGTCAGTTATAAAGTAAAATATGAGAATATAGAATGCTTAACGTTGAGTTTAAAAAGGACAGTTTGCTAATTGCAACGAGAAGGTTGGTGTATTTATAAAGAAGTCCAGATAATATTGTGGTTGTTGGCTAGCCTAGAGGTCCTTGCAACAAATGAGTTGAACCCAGAGTTGGTTTGATGAACTGGTTCATGAAACATAATAGCTGAACGGGTAGTTATTGATGGAACATGAATGCCAAATCTTTCCAGCAAGTATAGACAGGAAACGTTAGAATTCATTATCAAATAGAAATAACAGTATATGAACAACTAGAATTTGTAGAATTTAATGTTCATGTAATAGAATTTACATAATACCCTATTTGGGCGTTGAACAACGGATTAGGATTTAAAGGCTAAAACAAAAATTGAAAACCTAAGAAAAGACAAGGCAATCCAGTACAACCAATTTGTTTTTGTTTTTAATTTGCTTGATACAAAATAAAATATAACATTTTTCCTGAATATTTACATATACAGGTATATCATTTTGTATATGCACACATCATATATACACCTATACACACATATCTATTACCTAGTCTATACATTTCAACTTACGTACAATATGTTATCTATAGAAATTAAGTACATATAAAGATTTGATGCAATGGAAAATCCTTATTTTCATATTTAAAGATCCATACTGGAGCTGATATATAATCCTGTAAGTAGTGTACTTGATTTATAAAATATTTTTTTATAATTTGTTCAAAGTTATTTAATGTCAACTTTTTAATATTTGTTTGTATTTTGTTACAAAACAATTTCCCCAAATGATAAATCGTATTTCTGGTTAAGTTAGAATGAGACTGGGGCAGACATAAGTGATCAACACACCTTGTTGTGTAGTTGTGTACAGTTTCTCTGTTTTCCATAAGGTGTGTATTTTTATTAATGTGTAAGTTAGTATTTTAAATTTTTTTAAAAGTGGTTTACAACGATCTAGATAACCCGCACCCGATAATATTCGTACTGGTCTTTTTTGCAGTAGAACTATTATGTTGAGGTTGGTAGAGCTTCAAAATCCCCAGAAGATAATACAATATCTTAGATTTGACTCGAATAGAGCATGATATACTTGTAGAGCAGGTTCTCTGTTTAGTACTTTTATTGCAAATAGTGCTGATGATAGTTTTTCACTGAAGTATTTTATACAGGGTGTTGCATCATGAGAGGGACATAGCTTAATAGGAGGTAGAGAACATCAGTGGTAACCGGAACCTCCCATAGAAATGTCTCATTGGGCCTTCATTACGAAGTTACAGGGTGTTAAATAATTTTTGGCCAAACCTGTTTTTTGTCATAACTTTGACAGGGAATGAAATAACGGATTCATATTTGGTACGGCTAATGTACTAACGAGCCCCAAGAGGTACATGTATAAAAAAAAATATATCCAGGTCCGGACTCACTATAATTTATGTTTCTTCTTTGCATCAATAAAACATCACCCTGTATATATTTTTTTGAAATTTCGATACGATATTCGAAAAGAGCAAGAAAAAACAAACAAAATGGCCTATTTCATTTTTTTGTTACACCTTCGTGGTTATTTAAATACGTTGTTAAATGTGCAAGAAAATGGATTACAGAACCCTATTAAATGAGAGGCACGTGAAATAAATAGTTTTATAACTAAAATTTGCAAAAATTCTATTGAGCCTAGGTGGTCTGGGTGAATCCTAATTCCGGCACGTTTTAAAGGTTCATTTTGGTAAAAAACTGTGATCCTAATAAGTAATCGGGTATGAAATAACAAAATTTTTAATCAATCACAGTAGGCTTGTTCAAAGTGACAGATAATAAAAAGAAATCTCCTAAACAGTTGAATAATTGTTTGTTAGTAATTTAATGTGTCAATAATCCGCATTTAGTTAGTGAAAACTTGTGAAAATATTTTTACTATGCCAGTAAAATTTACAAACGTGGAATATGCTGACATAATATTCATCTATGGTTTCTGTAATGGAAATGGTAGGTCGACGGAAAGAGAATATCGGCTGCGTTTTCCTGGTCGTCGATGCCCTAATCATAAAACCTTTAGTACGGTGTTCCAGTATGCAAGGCAACACGGAAAGTTTCCTACTTCTGCAGTTGTGGAGCGTGTTTTACAACAAGGTGTGCAGGAACAAAACAATATTATAAACGTAGTTCAAGAAAACCTAAATATGAGCACTAGACGAATCAGTTTGGCAACTGGTATTCCTCATTGGCGAGTATGGAGAACCCTAAAAAGAGAACGTTACCATCCATATCATATCCAGCAGGTACAGCGTCTTCAACAAGGCGAAGATATCCCCCGCCTGGCATTTTGTCATTGGTTGTCTAACCATCGCCCAGTCATTTACAGAACCTTATTTACGGATGAGGCACAATTTACAAGGGATGGAGTAAACAATTCACGAAATAATCATAAATGGGCACAGGAAAACCCACATGCGGTACGCCAACGCCGTTCGCAACACAGGTTTTTTGTAAATGTTTGGGTCGGACTTGTGAATAGACATTTGATAGGGCCACATTTTTTTGAAGAAAGATTGAATGGTGAAATTTACTTTGATTTTCTTCAAAACATTTTACCGAATATGTTAGAAAATATCGGTATAAGAGGCATGTTGTTTCAGCATGATGGGGCCCCACCACATTTTAACCTTCAAGTAAGAGAAAACTTAAACAATGTGTATCCTAATAGATGGATTGGACGCGGGGGTCCACATGAATGGCCACCAAGATCTCCTGATTGTAACCCTTGTGATTACTTTTTATGGGGCCACTTAAAAAACGAGGTTTATAGCATTGAAATTGAAAGTAGACAACATTTAATCCAGCGCATCGTTACAACCTGCGACGAAATACGGAATAATCCAGAAATGATACGTCGAGCAATTGGTGACCTTTCTAAATGCACAAGAAAATGCACAGAATGTGGGGGAGGACATTTTAAAAATTTACTTTAGTGTCAATTACGTTTTATTTTTAAACACATTTAGTTATTGTTTTGTTATTTATTGTTAATTGAATGGAAAATATTTTATTTATTTAGATTTTAGTTTGTTCTCTTTTCCAATTTTTATTAAGTATAAAATGTTGATGATTTTCTTGATCAAAGTAACTGGTTGCTTAGGCCTAAATGGTTTAAATTATCTGTCACTTTTATTCTTTGAACAAGCCTACTGTGATTGATTAAAAATTTTGTTATTTCATACCCGATTACTTATTAGGACCACAGTTTTTTACCAAAATGGACCTTTAAAACGTGCCGGAATTAGGATTCACCCAGACCACCTAGGCTCAATAGAATTTTTGCAAATTTTAGTTATAAAACTATTTATTTCACGTGCCTCTCATTTAATAGGGTTCTGTAATCCATTTTCTTACACATTTAACAACGTATTTAAATAACCACGAAGGTGTAACAAAAAAATGAAATAGGCCATTTTGTTTGTTTTTTCTTGCTCTTTTCGAATATCGTATCGAAATTTCAAAAAAATATATACAGGGTGATGTTTTATTGATGCAAAGAAGAAACATAAATTATAGTGAGTCCGGACCTGGATATATTTTTTTTATACATGTACCTCTTGGGGCTCGTTAGTACATTAGCCGTACTAAATATGAATCCGTTATTTCATTCCCTGTCAAAGTTATGACAAAAAACAGGTTTGGCCAAAAATTATTTAACACCCTGTAACTTCGTAATGAAGGCCCAATGAGATATTTCTATGGGAGGTTCCGGTTACCACTGATGTTCTCTACCTCCTATTAAGCTATGTCCCTCTCATGATGCAACACCCTGTATATTTATCCCATTTCAAGTTTTCTTCAATTTTTAAGCCTAAAACGTATATTCTGGAACACGGTTTAATGTAGTTCAATTGACTTTGATTTTAGATGAGTAATATTTGTTAAACAGGATGAATTTAGGTTTCTGAGTATTTAGAAATAATGTATTTGAAGAGAACCATGTATTTATCATAGCCAGGTTCCTACTTATGTCTTGCTGCAGTACTAGTGCATCACTGTTACTCCAGCAAATGGAAGTATCATCGGCAAATAATGTAAATTTAGCAGCAACTGGAAGGCTTATGAGGTCATTGACATAAAACAAGAACAAGAGAGGACCAATTACTGACTCCTGTGGGACTCCAGTTTTCCTTAGTTGATCTAATTATGTTGCATCAGTCGTAAACTTGTACTAATTGCTGGCAGGTTTTTAGGTACGTTTCGATCCAGAGTCTTATTTTACCTCTAAGTCCATAGAACTAAGGGCAAGAAATGTTTAACATCGGAAAACTAAATTAACAAATTCATAAATTAGGTTACAAAGTTGAGCAGCGCATTTAATAATGCACGGTATGGACGCGATTTATTCAGTATAAGAATTCTCCTAATATGTGCTTCCTTACCTTGAAAACTAAAGTTCTTGATTTGATTTACCAGCATATATCCCTTTCATAGTTGCTTTTTCCCCCTATTAATATTGACATATTCTGTCTGTCATTCCTTGTCTTTGTTTTTGTGAGTAATTATACGTTATCCCTTTCACCCCTTCGGTAACATCAGAGCTGTGTATATCCATTTGAACAAACTACATATTGATTTATTTTTCCGATGAGCTAGAATAGTGATGTGTATTAATTTTCTATTGTAGTAAAAATTGATAGATCTAATGACGGGAATACCTAACAATCATGGAATGTTTCAAAAATATTCTTTTGCCTATATGGAAAATAAAAGCAAAATACTAACGACAAATTCGGCGAGTTTATAAAACGCTCCCTGAGTTGAGGCTAGCTTTGTGATGTTACTAGCATAGATAGTTGATAAATAGTACAACAGACGAAAATGTGCCAAGTCCTAGCTACATTTTTATTCATCACTGAGATGTTTTTAATAATATAATTGTTTCTTGCAGGATAAAAGTTATTTGCGCATGGAATGCCAATACCCTAAAATAATTTTATTTTACTGCGATTTTAATTTCATTTTATTTGTAAATTTTATAAATACTGTTAGAAAATTATATATTAAGGTAGTATTCACACAAAAATTCAAATCATAATCTTGAGTTGTAAAATTGTAAAATTGACAACAACCTACTTCCAATGAACACCTGGATCATTTGAACTTCAATGGCAAACTAACATTTGTTAGCATCCTCCAATAGACAAAGAGATATGACAAAATCGACTCCAGCAGATTTACTGCTAACCACTTAATTGAAATAGGACAGAAATTTGAATGACACTGCACCCTTAATGTTATTTGAATTTTGCATCGTGATTTTATATGATTAACGAGTTTGTCGAGACACCCTCTATAGAACTGTACATACGTTGTAAATTGCAGAAAGAGGCTTTGCGTGCTATCAAACAACAGTTTATTAAAAATGTGGGGCAAGTTCATCCATCCTGGACATTTCAAGTGCTGCCATCTTTGTATCAGCACTCACAGAAGGTAGTTTAGCTTGCCTCCATATTGCTTTCACTATTTTTTATTCATACCAAGAAATCGATTTATTAACCTCTGTGGAGTCGTTTTTAATGCCAGCAAATGGTGATGCTTTTTCTTTAATCTTCTTCAACGAAGCAAAAGTTAACAAATCGAATTCTTTGGAATAGCCATTTTGATTCCTTTTTTATGATATGTTTGCATTAACAATTTGCTTATTATCACCACTTGCTCAGGATATTACTTCATAAGAATGAGCTTTTTTTCCATAATGATATAAAAATTATTTAAAATAGTAAATAATCATTAGAAACCTTTTTCCTATTGATTACCGGGGCTACAAACAGTAATCTTAGACTCTTCTGAATGTTTTCGATTTTAGATGCACATTTTAGTGAAAACCTACACAATTTATTTTCATCTATTGGGTGATATAGGTGTTCTCTAGAATATAACTTTGATGTTTCAGAATTCTAGCTTTCTAGTTGTAGCCTTGGCCGACATATTTAAAGAATTATTTAGTTAGAAAATAGGTTTGCAAGATTGATTTTTAGATATCTATTTTTTACAAACATTCCGTTTGTTTATTTTAATAAATAAAAACAAATATTAAACTTCTTAAATGTTAGGGATATTCCAAGTAAGCTCTGAAGTATTCATTTCTTAAAGTTGCTTAAAGTTTCATTGTAAATTTCATTCATATGCTTATTACGATTACTAATGATACTAATTTAAAAGAAATATTGTACATCTTACGCTTACAATGTTTTTTTAAAAAAATAATAATTCATAATAAATATGGACTTGGGATTGTTAAGACTAAAGAAGAATATTATTCAGATCATGTTAAACAATCGAATAAGTCTGTAAAATCTTATTGGGGTGTGATAAATATCCATTGAAATGCTACTAACGGCACAAGTTAAATTTAACTGCAAAATGAATTAACACTTGTTAGTGTGTATGACTCATTAGTACTAATTGGTGATTTATAGCTTAGAAGTGCTAGTTGTTATAAAAACCAGATAATATAATAATGTTTAGTACCGTAAAACGGGGTGACTTGATAACAACTTTGACAAACTTTTTCTATTCTACGCTTTATTATCAAAGCATGACGCAAACAAAAAATATTTAACAACTCCTTGGAGCCTAGGAAACACGTTTCAATATATACTCCAATTTTATCACAAGAAAAATATGCCCAGGCAATAAATGGCTAATTTATAAAAAATAATCTTGGACTTGTATAATGTTTTTCAATTCGGTCCTGAAATGTAAAGAAACAAAAGGGGATGCCTCCGCCAAATTATATAAAGAAAATAATACATTGTTAGTATATTTTTACATATAAATTGGCAACAGAGAATAATATTCCAGTGTTATTACTTTTATGTGACATAACGAATATTAGAAATATTTGAAATAAAAAAATGCAGCATTTTCTTACTTACTTACAAAACAGATGTCGGTGTTTAAAAATTAATGCAGGATACCTGCATTTTTGAGTGAAATTTTTAAAATGTGTTGTTTTGTCACACTGCCCTCTTTCACTGGCTCCATATTAATTGGATTGGTTTGTTCATATTCTTCTGTCATCAAGTTATTTTTTCTTAAAATTAGACTTTTAAACTATACCCAATAATCCTTTTTCTGTTGAATTTTCATCAAATTATGAATCTAAGAAATTTATTTATATCTTTTCCTCATAGTGTTATTTGGTATTTTATTGACGTCAGAAGTGATGAGGCATTGTCTAATATGATAACACAATTTTTTCCTAATTTTTCCTCATATGATTCTACAATTTCAGGCAATTATCCACCCCATCTATTCACAAAACCATGGTGTACAACGATTAGTGATGGATGGATCCATTCATCCTTTTTTAGAAGTATCATGGATGTCATACCAGGTCTCGTCCAAATACTAAATAGTTCTGTTTCCTTCTATATATTTTTTAATATTGTCCATATTAATTATTTTAAATTTAAAACCCATTCTCAAAATCCACCTTCTTAATGTTTCCTAGCTAACAGTAATCAAATAATTTCTCCATAATTCTCTATATATTGTTTCCAGTATCACTGTAATTTTTTGTACTTATCTAAATTACTTCCTTTATTAACTTTATGTGCGACGAATCTACCTTTGACACTCCTTTGTCTTATATGTTTCTTTTTCATGTCGCTCTTTCCAGTAACTTTTTAATTGTTGATATCGATACCTTCGTTTTTCTTTTGCTCCTCATTTTCTTTCATTCGCTATGTTCTTATAGACATTCAATAGGATTTGTTGCATGAATGTTTTCCTTATAATTGCTTAGGGCTTGCAATGTTTCTGCCTTTTACACTTTCAACATCTACTTCTCTGCTTGTGGAGGTTGGGGGCTTTCCCAGTATCTAAACATTTTTATTATATTATAAACATTAAACAAATCATATACAGTGATTTGCTCAGACACGTCAATATTTCTCAAAATATATTTAGTTTGAAAACGTCATTTGAAAGAGCACATTTTTCTGCATATAGTACGTTAAATTGACGAAATTGTCGAGGAAAAAATCATATAACTTTAACAGCACATATTTAAACCGAACCCTGGTAGAGGAACTTTTTTCGCGTTTACGCTTTTTTTATTTACTTGGCAATGTGGACCTTGCTGTAACACGTTAGTCTTTGCATGTCACATTATATTTAAAGTTTTGATAATGGAACGTTTAAGTGAGACACAATGCATTGAAATTTTGATGTTGATTGACTATGGAGACAGGCCCAACACAAACTCTGGTTTGTGAACTGTTTAATGGTAAATACTCTGATCGACTTACTACACAATCAATTGTTAACAAAATAGAAAAGAAGTTCCGAGTTTGTTGCCATGTAACAGATAATTTCAGGAGAGGTCGTCCTGCAATTTCAGAAAATAAACAGTTAGACGTTTTACTGACAATGGAGGAAAATTCTCACAAACCAAGTTGCGAAGTAGCAGCAGAACTGTCAATTAGTCAGTCGACTGTTTTAAAATATTAGAAGAATAAGTGGCATCCATATAAAGTGATTTTAGTTCAAGAACTATATACACAGACATTCTTATTCTTTATTTGAATTCAGCATGTTATGAATTGTATTTATGCACAAAAATGGTTTACAGTTGTGAATGCTTTTGTCCGGTTGTAATATACATTATACTCATTAAATCTAACAAATGCAAAATGACCGATCTATATTATTATGATTCCTAATATCCCTAACTTTTAAGGAGAGGTTTTCAAAGAACCTTTTCATTTCTCTATGGCAATTTGGACCACTGATCAATTTCAGTTATTTGCATTGTAAAAGAGAGCCCTTGCCGTATTATTGCTGAAGTTCCATAATTGAGCCAGGTTTTTCTAAACGCATAGAGCATAATCTCATAACAGTAATTTGGTGACTAGATATCATACAGAAAAGTTACCAGCTCCTCCCGCTAAAACATTGTATGATTTCTATGTAAACAATTCGGAATTCAATGAAGTGGAATCTAATAGTAAAATTTAAATTGATTTTGAATCCAAATACTAAAAAATTAATTCATTATTATTAAAATTTTTCAACTTGTGTTATTAAATTAAATTCAAAACAAAAACAATTTTTCACTAGATATTCCTAAAAAAGTACCTTCTTAAAAAGTTTTAATACTCATTAAGATTTGACACTTTGGGTTTCATTGAAATCGATTGGTGGTTCAAATATGAAAAGATTCCTTAACTAGCATTCTTAAGCATGACAATTTCACATGAAATGTTTTGTTACGATTAAAAATGGGGCTTTCGTGACTAGTTGACTGCAACTTTGGTAGGAAAATGTTTGTGAAAAGACTCCAGCATCTGTTATGCACAGGGGATCCATTTGTATTTTCCCTCTGATATGTCGATTTGTAACTAAAAATTTTATTTCTTAAAGGTTGAAATAACACCTTGGATAAGCAGTAAACATAACATGGGTATGGCCTTTAATCGTTCTACATGGATGCAGATCGTCGAATGTGCTGCCTATTTCTGTAAATACGACGATTACAATTGGGACTGGTCTCTGCAACATATTTCTCAAAATTGTTTGAAACAGAAACTACATGCTATGGTGGCACGTGGTCCTAGAGTCTTCCATATCGGAGTATGGTAAGTGTGTTTGTATTTCTGATATCAAAAATAAATTATGAACTAAAAAATTCATTCCAATCCTAGAATAATTCCTTTATCAACCAATAGTAGTTTTTTCCGTTTATAATAATAGTCAAGGGTGATCTTATCACCTTTATTTTATAATAGTCTTTCCTGTATATGTAAATTGAAACATTAGAGAAATATATTATTTAGGAATAACCCAAGCAAAACCTAGATTTCATCTTTATATCGACGTTCTTTCATATGAACATGCCATATAAGATTACCAACTTTAAAAAAATCATTATTAACAAATACAAACTAATAAAATTACTCGGCTTTCCTTCATTTGTATGAACTTTCTTACTTCTGGATGTATCAACATTCAAGCCTTAGCCAAGAGATATTAGGCACTTTAAAATGCAAACCATTGCAGCGTTGTATCGTCACGATTTATTAATATGGTTGATACTCTTAATACGGTTGCTTCACTTAAACAAATCAAGTTAAAGAACAAAGAATTTATGGATTAACAATGAATGTAAAGAGGCAATACAAAACAAAAATGCGGCTTATAAAAAATTTCTGGAATACATATAAACCACAGAAAAATGCCTTAGTAAAAAAAAATAGAAGCTGCTAAATATGATCACTATGAAAAAAGCACGAATAATACAAAAATGAATACTAGACAAATGTGGACAAACTTAAAGGAATTAATAGGTAATAAAAAAAAGTCCAACCTCGCTAAATACATTAAATTGTAATGGAGTTGAATATAATGATATAGACGAAATTACTAATACACTTAACACTTATTATATAGGCGACATACAGGATGTGATATTATTATGTGACAATTGACAGTTGTTGACGAGGATATGTTAGAAAAAAATGCATAAAATCAACTGCATCATGTCTTCTTTTGGTTTGATTTCATTGACAAATCTAAATAAAGTAGTGAGTAACCAGGCAAGAAAATGCAATACGAATGAGATAGGGAAGGAATTAATAGAAAACAGTTTTTATGTAATTGATATCCCCTACTAAATGTTATCAATCTAAATCTTGGAAAAGGTATTTTTCCAGAATATTTTAAGACATCCACGATAGTACCAATACCAAAAATTCCAAATACTAAGTTAGCAGAGTATTTGAGATCTATAAATATTTCATGAATTAGGAGTGTTCAATTAAGTAATCCAATGCATGGTTTGGTCGATAGCCGAGTGGGTTAAGGCGTGAGGTGGCAATCGCGATTAATCACACGGACATCGCACCACCGTGTTCGAATCCTGGCACTGGCACTGTCGGAGGAAATGGTTGTATGTCCGCGTTTTTTCAATGTGTAACCCCCTTCCGCACAAGCCTTGGCTTCAGGAATTGGAGATTGTCTAATTTCTGTGTTGTTTATTTATTTATTTATTACATAAATTCTAATAATATATTGTGTACTTATCAATCGGGTTTTCGAGGTAAACATTCCTGTGAAACAGCTTTACAGTTAAAAATATGCCCATAATCATAAAATACAAAAGCAAAACATTAAATTGAAGATTGAAATTGTCTGACATGAAAAGTTAGGAAAATATGGTTCAGAACCGAAGAGAACCGTTATATAATTTTAAACGGTTCCGGTTCGGATAAGCAAGTTGGCATCTGATGAAATAAGGGTTTTGGTTCGGTTCCGGTCCAGAAAAAATTTCGGTTCCGGTCCGGTTTTCGGTCCAATAAGGGTTCAGTCCGGATCCCTGATATAAATATTAGAAATACAGTTTACATACATACAATAGTTAATGTAGATTTGTTTTATTTATATTTAAAGAGCCTTTTAGTTTGTTCTTTCTGTCTTAATTTTGCCGTTTAGTTGTGTATATATGCAACACTACATGCATCAAAGGAAATCCGTCTATCTATGCCTAGATAATTGCAGGGGTATATTCCAGGCGCCACCTACTAAATTATATAGAAACCAAGCACTTATGAAGGAGTCGATTAACATGGCAAGTGCCGTGTGTCGGACCACCTAATATACTACACCATGGTTAAAAGTAAATGATATGAAAATGGACGATTCAAATTGTTTATACAACTCTTTTAAAGAACTAAACATAAATATCATTTTAAATAATGAAAATGTGGAACATGTAAAAAATATGAAATACTTAGGATTTGTTACTGATAGAGAACTAAAACTAAATGATCACGTTAACTATGTGTCGAAGAAAATGGGTAAAAAGTTGGCTTCTTTAGAAGAGCCAGTCAGTGTTTTTCAGTTGGAAGTAAAATGACCGTATATAACTCTTAATCCTACCACACTTACAGTGGGCTGTACTATTCGTGTCTACTTTTGGTTAAAATTAATAAAATTCTCCGTTCACGTCAAAACATTATGCTGTCAAATTAAAGTCTGACATTATTTTGATTAAATATATAGAGAAAGTAACTAAACATTCATATTATTTTTAAGCTTGTAATTGTTTACTATAGATAACAATGCCTCGGCTAGCCAGTGTTTAGGAGGCAAGAGTCGAGGTAAGAGTTTAGATAACCAGTTACTGCAGCTGGAAATTAATAAATGTTATTGAGATTTTATGTAATGAAGAATCAAAAGGCTGGGCGCCAGGCTCTAAAGGAAAGCCAGAAAAGAAACACAACTTAATATATACAATGTTAATTTAATATAGCTGCAGAAGATATTATTTACATAATTATATTTACAGAAAAGCAGTCTGTACACAAAAAAATAGCCTAAAAAGCTACACTATACTACAAGCGTTTAAATATATCGGTAGGTATAATCCTACCTATGGCCCACACCAAAAAAAAAAAAAATACAATGGTCACAGCAGTGCCCTACTATTAAAAAAATAAGACTTAACCTCAGATACTTAAAATAAATGAAGCAGACCCACGGTCTAAGCAGTGCAAAAAATTTACTACTGGCACTAAAGATAAATTGTAGTTTCTACTTTTAACCAAGCAACTGAACTAGAAGCAATGTATTTTAATTATAATAATATCCTGCAGTGCAGAAATTCTACATTGTCACTTAAAACAGATTGGTACTTATCTTGAAATCTTGTCTAGGACAAAATGATTCCTCCTGGGTCGATTACACACTGGTTACATACAGATACAGCTTTCTTATATTCCTTTCCTTGAAATTAGAGGTTATAAAGTTGTCCAGGTGGTCCGCTGTCAATTTCTCGATCAGCTGATTCAAATGCAGGTGGCGCTACCACAGACTACGCGCTACTCAGGGAGATAAGGAATCCGATTCAAAAAACTATTCCGTCGAACTTGAGTTTTTTTGGAAACTGCAGGTGACTTAAATTCCACGGCCCGACTTCATAAATGAGCCTACTTGTATCGGTATGATAATAGTTGTGTATATAGATACAGAATTAAAGGTTTGAGAAAATACTAAGATATTTAAGAAATTTAAGAAAATTCAAGAAAAATCAAGAAATAAAAATCAATCTTGTAAATCTAAAAAGGAAACATACCATAATTAATATTTATCCATGAAAATATATAGCTATTAATTACCTTAGTCCATTTAAGTGATTGAAATTACTAGTTACACGTGTTTCAGAAATTTTTAAATCGCTCGAGGCAGACACGACTAATCTCTATCACAGCAGAAATTAAAAAGAGCGTTCCCGGTGTAATTCGACACCGTATTCCCGGTTTCGTGTTATTCTCTTCGAGGTAGGTCGTTCAAAATTGGCAGTGGCTATATATTTCATATACAAATATTAATTGCGCGGACACTGAACGCAACCATAGACGTCATCTGATAACTAAATGTGTAATCGACTTCATGTCTAGGATAAAATTTAGAAACCTTGTAACGTGCTGACAATGCACTGTTACAAGCTTATCCTTTTATAGATTTTTTAAAAAAGAATAGGCTTAAAAATAGTAAGAATGTTTAGTTACTCTCTCTATAGGTATATTTTTTGACAGTATAAGTTTTAACTATTTTAACCGAAAGTAGATTAATCAATAAAAATCGTACAGCTCTCTGAGAATCTCCAAAAAGGGTGAAAGCTTCCAGCCGGGACCTTACGGTTAGTTTTAGTTTCATTGTTGATGATTTAACTTTTAACTTCAGCATCAAAATCTTTCAGAAAGTTCTTTGAATTCCCATTTTCATTTCCTTTGCTTCAAAATGCTATAAATTCTAGTATACAAAAATCAAATTCCTTCGAATATCAACTAGAATAAGGTTGTTTTGATATACCCTCTACGATGTTTTGCTTTTTAAAATGTCTAGTAATTTTTGCTTAAGGTTTGAATATGTTGATTCGTTCAGAAGTGAGAATGTTCATATAAATGCAGAAAAGCTGGGTAATTTTATTATTGTATTTGTTAATAATGATTTTTTAAACTTACTACCTTATATGACATGTTCAGATGAAAGACCGTCGATATCTATGATAATTGTGTAAATTGCTGATGATACTAACAATAACAGAGAAAAATATAGACACCCTTCTGACACTTGCATGCAACAAAATCGCTTACATTTAAATCAAAGTCAGTGTGTACTATATAAATCGCATAGATCTAATTATTCACTGGACAATAACTTTCCAATACAAGCTACAGACAATGCCAAATGCTGTGGGCATCACCCTAGACAATCAAGTTATGCATTAAGATTTTTAGATATTTTTTTATTGTAGCAGCAACATTCTTAGATTATTCATTTTTTCACTCTCACCTGAGAAATGTTATTGTAAACTGGGAAAAGTTGCAATAAAAATTTTAGCAAATCTAGGTTACCATGAATCTTGTAGAGAGGCTCCTCGGCAACTTGGCATACTTATTATTATTAGCCGTTACTCGAGTCCGAGTATAAAAATGTTACAGTCGATAGATTGTGTACAATAAAAAACAAGTAAAAGGTGTAGTCTATTGTAATTCCCATTCATCTACGGTGCACACGACTATGGCTATAGAGGCCAATTCGGGAGAGCACATGTTGACCGCAGTCAGGACAAACATAGACCTGGTTAGATCTTGGATTCGGCCTTCTTGCAGCAACATTTCCTTGATAACTGGCCACAACCCCTCGCCATTCGGTTCTGTCCGCTGCAAGTTGTTCCCATTGCTCGTCTGCAATACCGCAGGATTTTAGATTTTCATGGAGAGCGTCTTTGAACCTCTTTCGTTGACCGCCACGCCTTCTTCTACCGCTTAACAATTCACCATAAAGTGTACATTTAGGAAGGCGGTTATCATGCATACGATGAACGTGACCTGCCCATCTTAGGCGTGCTCTTGAAATAAGCACTTCAATTGGAAGGCTGTTTGCTCTCCTGAGTACTTCCACGTTTGATATGTGATGGAACCAACGGATTTTCATCATACTTCTGAGGTGTCTTTGCTGAAAACGTTCTAATTCTTTCACATGACGACGGTAAGTGACCCAGCTTTCACATCCATATAGCAGTGTTGGAATGACAACTGCTCTGTAGACAGCCATTTTCGTTGACAAAGCAAGGTCGTGGCTGTCAAATACTCTCTCTCTAAGTCCCCAGAGTGCTCTAGATGCGGCGTTAATTCTATTGCGAATCTCGCTGTCCATGTTTGCTTTGTCATTAACAACGTTGCCTAAGTAATTGAACTGATCCACCACTTCAAGAGAATTTCCGTTAAGTGTAATGTCTATTTGGTTCACTTGATGAGGAGTTGACATAATCTTAGTCTTTCCAATGTTGATTTTAAGCCCCAAGGAATCATAGCTCTGGGCATACACATCTAAAAGTTCTTGAAGCTCTTCCGGCGTAGAGGCTAAAAGTGCACAGTCATCCGCATACTGGAGATCACAAATGAATTGTGTGCATGTCTTCGTGAAAGCTCTAAAGCCCTATGTTAAAGAGACTGCCATCAAAACGGTATCTGAGACCTATTCCTCTGACTATCAGTTTGTTGTCAACAATAATTGTTAGAGCAGTGGTAAACAAATTAAAGAGTAGGGGTGCCAGGACACATCCCTGCCTAACTCCAGTGAGCGTTTGGAAAGGTTCGGTTGCCTCATTATTATACATAACCTGGGCGTTGTTGTTTGTATGTAGACTGTGACATACTTCCACAAATTTTCTAGGGATACCTAAGTGGAACATAATTTTCCAGAGCACTTCCCTGTCCACAGAGTCAAACGCCTTAGTTAAATCAATGAAGGCCATGTGAATTTCTCCTTGATGTTCGAGTGCTTTTTCTTGAAGCTGTTTAAGTGTGAAGATTAAATCCGATGTGCCTCGGATTGGTCTAAAGCCACTACGTGTTTCAGGAAGTAACTTTTCCATAACAGCCTATTTGCCATCGGTTTAGTGAGTATCTTCCCTCCAACAGCCAGGAGAGCTATACCCCTGTAATTTCCACAGTCCGCAGCGCTCCCTTTGTTTTTGAAGAGGTTCTCCTCCTCCTGCGGAGCTTGACCACTTTCCCACACAACATCAAACAGTTTTTTGAGGTAGGGTATGAGCTCTGACGACACAGATTTAAAGATCTCAGCTGGGAGTGAGTCTGCGCCGGGAGATTTGTTATTTTTTAGCTGCCCAATGGCGGTTAAGATCTCTTCCGTTGTTAGTGGTTTATCTAAGTCTTCGAAGGTGTCATATTGAGGGATAAGATTTATAATATCGTGATCGGCTTGACTTTGCTGGTTAAGAATGTTAGAGTAGTGTTCTTTCCATCGGGCTCTTATTTCCTGGTCTTCTTTGAGGAGATTTCCATTTAAATCTTTAATAGGGCACATATTTTTCCGACTGGGGCCGTACACTGCTTTTACTCCTTGAAAGAAATTCCTGTAGTCGTGTGAATCGGCGTACCTTTGAATTTCTCTGGCCTTGCTTGCCCACCACTCGTTCTTTATTCTTCTGATTTTGCATTGCGTTTCATACTTAGATTGGGTAAAAGCTTCTGCTTTTGATGAGTCGTTGGGGTGGTTGATAGCGTTTTGGAAGGCAATATGTTTGCGGTCAAGAAGTTCTTGTATAAAAGCTTCATTATCATTGAACCAGTCCTCCTGTTTTTTACTTGCTGCAGTGCCAGTGTGGTACTTGTGTTAAGTTGGATACAAGTTGATTCCGAACGGCAAATCCTACTCCATGTTGTCTTCTTGAATTGGTGGGAAGTCCTTTCCAATAGAAGGTGTAGTACTTTTCTGTGAGAGAGCCTTCCTCCAAAAATCGAGTTTCGCTGAGAGCTGCAACGTCAACATTGAGTCGGTGAAGTTCTCTATCTATTAGAGCAGTTCTTCTTTCAGGCCGATCGGTGCGAGTACTGTCGTTCAAAGTACGAACATTCCAAGCGCCGTAGATGAAAGAATTAGTTTTCTTGGACTTAACTTGTCGGTGTTTTTTCGACATTCGATGAGGTGTCCCTGTGGGCACTCTTCCCCGGAGATCCGATCGGGAGGGTATTTTACCTCCGGATGATTTTGTCCCACTTGAACGCTCCATCATTTTTTTTAAAGCCTTAATTGACTGAAAACGAAGCTGCATTTGAAGTTTTAGCTGGAGCAGGTATGCAACTGACCAGCTCGGTTGCGGAAGGCGAGTGGTGTGGTCCCATGGCACAGAAGGAGACTGCGACGATGGGGTAACCAAACGATTCCAAAAGCAACCTTTGTGTGCGGTGGGTAATATTTACCGCACTCTTCGTGAGAAGGTGGATGTGCTCACGGCAAAAGGTAAGGGTTATTCCGCCCTTACTCGGTCGTTAGAGCCTCGTTAGTGAAAACAGGGTGCACGAGTTCAAATTGAACTCATCGCAAAGGTGAGGTTAACAATTGAGTAGGAGAGGCTATAACTTGCGCCACTACCCCATTACACCCCATACTAACTTGGCATACTAACTGTTGTTTTTTTTTTTTTTCTTTTTTTAACGTCGGCCTATTTCCGCTACTGAGGCCTAACGCCGACGCCTGTAGACGAGCTACCCCCAACCAGGAATTTTGCCGAACCTCTTCCCTTAAGAAGAGTAGGGATCTTTTACTTGCCTAACATTTAATAGACAAGGGACCGACGGCTTTACATCCCCTCCGAAGGATGGTATATCTCTTATACAACCCTCGCCTAAGTTGTATAGCTTCCGCGCATACACTGATATACAAGCCGCTGGAAGATGTGTGAGGTGAGAACGCGGTTTCCGTTGGAATGGTCACCATCCAAGTACTAACTGCGCCTGTCGTTGCTTTACATCGCATACCGAAGTATGTACATAGTAAAGACGCACCTACGCTCGCCCTCCCTAACTGTTGTTGATATCTACATATATGAAGTCTCCTGCTTTGTTTTCAAAACAGAGATATATATAGTCAATATATACTCCCTACTACCATGATACATACATATCATACATCATACATTTCAGCCTCAACCTGTCTCTCACTCTACCTCTTTATATCAAAAGAGCATTATATACAATGACTTTAGATTATTTAACCTTTTACCTCTGGAAATTAAGGACTCTGCAAATTAGTATATTTTCAAAAGATTATTCAAAAAATTCTAATAAACAGAAACTGTTACACACTGAACGAATTTTTCTCCACGTAATGTTTTTTATATTGTACTTTGTATATTTATATTGCAATTAATTATTTATGTACTTGTTAGTTTTGTTATTACTGTTTGTGAAGTGTATTTTAAAATTTGTTGTGACAGTGTCTCTTCAAATATTGTACAATCGTTTTGATGTATATGTATCTGATGAAATAAATAATCTGTCTAATTTATCTATAAAGATGAAAACTAGCTAGTTTCTTATCAGTGTGGAAGTTTTGCTTGAGCATTTCCTAAATAATACGTTTCTATAATAATAATATGTCGAGCAATGAAATGCAAAGAAAAAAAATAAATTAAAACATGTTTACAGTGGCGTCCATCACAAGAAGAGAAATTGCGAATCCACGTCTGTAATTTCGAAAGTGCAGCAGGTGCTTAAATCAGCAAAAAGACACTTATACCCTGATTATTTAGTATTGACATATACGACCATTTTGAAAAAGACTAAACTGCGGAAAGGGAATGGCGGATGGGGAGACAGAAGGGATCACAAGTTGTGTATGGGTATGACTATAAGGTAGTCGCCTTCTCTTTTCAGTGATATGTTCAAGGTGATTTTTGTTTAGTATTCATTTACTGAAAACTCTTAATCCAGGTTAATGTGAAAACTTTCGACAAGCACCTGGATTATAGTAATAATAATACATTATTATAGTAATATAATAATAATGTATTATTATTTTTGAATTTAGTGATAAAAATAAAATGATGGAGATATCTGCAAATGAATCTATTGGCTTCTATGCTTTAAAATTTTATATTTGTATATTTAGAGAGGTGTTTTTTTTTCACGGATCAATATTATAATTATTATAACAGAACGAATATAAAATGACTGGATCGATATATAAATTTGTCTGTCTTTATATATTGTACGCTCTCAATACCATTCATAAACATATTGGAAATATACAGAAAGCACAAAGTAATGTATAGATTTCTTATATGTATGTATGTATGTAAAACTTTCATTCAGATGTGCATTTTCACCCTCTAGCCCACAGGAGGGACTAAATCAAAAATTGATTCAAATGAAGAGTTACCAAAGTTACCAGTGTGCCATTTATTTTATTTTAATACGTTTACAGTGCCTGAATGTTACTACTCATATAATAATAGTCGCTGTTAAACGGAATTGATGAATTTCATCAACATTATTAATACAATCAGATTATACATTGAGTGATGCATCAAATCAGGTAGTTTTTTTGATATGTTGTTTATAACGGAAAGGCAATTTTAAATCCAAATTTTGGACCTCGGCAGATAACCGGGTCATTGTCAAAAATCAAGAAAATCACGAAATTCTTTACCTTTTTTCAGTTTTTGTCGACTGGCTTTTCATCAAAGACCTTTATAATCATTTTTGAAGTAGATTCAATTTGCAACAATTTGAGACTTGAGCGGTTATTGTAGGTCCAATAGTTTCGGAGATACGGCTTTTAAAAATTTGGCCAATTTTTCAAGTTACACGATTTTTAGCAAAGTTCCATCATTTTCAGTACCATTCAAGTTTCTGAAGGCCTAGTATATTGTTTGAAAACCATCTCCCACCCTCTTAGTGGCTCTCCTGGGGTCTCAGGGCACTCCAAAGTAACCCACCCACCCCCCCCCTCAACCACTTGAGCAAATAATGAGATATTTGTATTTTTATTTACAGGCGTGGGAATGTGAAAAAATCAAAGCACTGATAATGTCTTTTAATTTTCTTGCGATGATCATTATCATTTTTATTATATTAAAAAAGAAATACATATGTAATACATCGATAAAAAATATCTGAAAATCTGACATCAATTTTGAGGATGTGTTTATTTTAATCAAATTTTGCCCTCTTTGATGGATCTGGTTGGTCCAAGATGTCGTCTTCTGTGGTGTCAGGAGGGTTTTCAAGAATGTCCGGGATGGGCACCCACAATTCTTTGTTTAGCACATCTTCGTCTGGCAGGTCATCTGTGGGTGAGTAATCTAGGCTTAGTGGGAGCTCAGGGAGGTTTTCATGTGAGACTCCCTCGCAGTGGATGCAAACTACGGAGCACTTTAGTTCAGCCTTCCTGCAGTTGCAGAGCCTTTTTTGCAGCCGCACAAGATGAGCTCCAGGAGATGTTGTGGTGCCGCGTCTCTTGACATGATCTTAGGGCTGAGACCTTGGAAAGTGCGCAGCCACCCCCAGTCAAGAGACTCCTTCTCAACTCCTAACCACTTCTGGACCTGTGAAAAAACAACATGCGTACAAATCATCAATTTCTTAGCAAAGCAATCGAAGAGCAAATATGCAGGTAGCTAAATGGTATTCAAAGGCAATTTTACCTGGTGGTAGGTGCGCAGCGTGTGAAATCTGATTGGATTCTGGGTGGGAGGCAATCTCGCTGGATTGAAGTTTATTTTTACTGCCGCCTTTGCGAACAAATTGTACCTCAGATCGCCCAGGTTCTGCGTTTTGTGCAGTCCACTATAAAGAGCAATTGTGATGAAGGTCTCGATGTTTTTGAAACATGGTGACAATTTTTGTTTTCCCTTGCCCAAAGAATGAAGACGTGGAGTCACGTCCACTGAAGGCGGGATGACAGGAAGGAGTTGAGGGTTAATATTTGGAAGAGGTGTTGATGTAAGTCACATCACGTTTCATGAAAAATATATTCCGAAGGTGAAAATGTTGAAATTTTGCTGAAAATTATGTAACTTGAAAAATTGGTCAAATTTTGAAAAGCCGTATCTCCGAAACTATTGGACCTACAATAACCGTTCAGGTTTCAAATTGTTACAAATTTAATCTACTTCAAAAATGAGGTCTGATGGAAAGCCAGTCCTTCTGGGTCAAAATCGACAAAAATTGAAAGAAAAGGTAAAAAATTTCGAGATTTTCTTGATTTTTGGCAATGACCCGGTTGTCTGTCGAGGTCGAAAACTTGGATTCCTCTTTCATCATAAATAACGTACCAAAAAAGCAAAAATGCCAGATTTGATGCAGCGTTCACCCCCTTTTCATGTTTAATCTGACTGAATTATATTTAACGAATAGGTTTGGTGCTGCTGGTAGTGTCCAAATCAGCGCCAGATCAAGGTCTGTAAGAGCCATTAGCCGAAAAGTGAAAACTGTTTAGTGGGGGTCCTAGACTGCAGCCTAGTCAGCCTACCTTTGAATCTGGGCCCGACCTAAACCTGCCAGCTTCTTAAGTATGTGATCGTAATGGTCAAATAGTTCATGATATATGCTGTTTTGACATTTATAATTTTAATACCCTTCTTACTGAACTTACTTGACCATTTGTAACGTAGAAGTCGTTTGCTAACTTCAGGAATGCCATTTGCGAATTCCATTTCCTTGTGAAACTTATCTTAATCTTTTTGGTTACAATAAAGAATACTTTGATTTAGTTCCCTCCAAGCGGGCCTCGAATCTTGATATTTAGCCTGTACTGCCTGTAGTTATTTTTTGTTCCCACGGACTGATTTTGGACATTCTACATTAAAGTTAAGGTCGTTGTCCCATCTCTACATATAATCGCCAGCCTCATTGCTTTAATTACCTACCAATAAATTATTGTAGGAATTGAAGTACACTTACAGAAATAAATGTTCCGTATTAAATGGCCAGTGCAATCTGTGAATATTCTATACAGGTAGCTTAGCATTTTTATTCATCTGTTGGGTAACGGTAACTAAACTTTTTATATGTATGCTCAAACCATTTCTACTTTTAAGTATATTTTTATTTTTGTATTTATTGAATTGAAAGACAAATTTCTTAGCTTTAGTATTTATTTTTCCTTCAATAAGCTAGGAAATAAAAATGGATTGCCTAATTTCGACACCATTTCATGCTAGTTTTTAGGGGGAAAATTAGCGACATGTTTAATTATACAACCTGTTTTTTGCTGGAAAATTTCTGTGATTTAGTATCTCAAATACTACCGTTAAGTGATTTTCGCCTTCCAAATTTGATGTTGATTTTCCTCTAGCTACACAACAGGGCTAAAGATTAATTTAGTCATTTATAATACTGATATTGTAATTATTATATATTGTTATTTTTATATTTTTAAGAAAACAAATTAATAAATATCTAGTCGATTGTTAAATTGGTGGTGCATATGCAAAAGGAGATATGCAAATGTAAATCTCTACAATCAATTTTAAAACAAAATAATAAAATTACCCTCTGCATACGCCCGTGGCCAGTACGTTTTACTAGTGATTGTATGTAGATGTTTTTTATCGAAAACAATAATTAAGCCGGCTCTCCAGCATTGCCTTTGATATATCTTGTAACAATGCTCGATATTTGCCAAAGCTGTTCTGGTGCCGGCTTCATAATAAAATTATAGGGTTTTCTTCTTTGTCTGCATCACCAAAACAGCACACATTAGATTTTGTAGTCAACATGTAGGACATTTTAAATGTATGTGGGTTTCATGTGATTCTATCTGCCATAAATTACAACAGTAACTTTTTTGTGATGTAAGTTTCCATTTAATAATTTAAGCAGAGTGTTTCGTGAATAAAGTTGAATAAAGCTTTTACTGACATAATTATAATTAATAAGTCGCAAAACAAACATTTATCTAGTTTTAAGTAAATCGTAAAATAAGTAGATAAAATTGCGGATAAAACTTTTTCATTATTTCCAAAACGTTGAGCTAAGTGTATTGCTGCTCATATCTGGGATGCTGTTACAATAGTAACAAATGTTTGTGGGCAAGGATAACTTCGGTTAGGGAATCCCTCAGCATAAAGACACAGCAACATTCTTCAAACAACATGTGCATATCCACTAGCTAGATATAAGTATAATTTTCTACTATAATGTTCAAAATTCAGTTAATACCAGCGTAATAAAATACCTCACTAAATTAAACATGGTAAAATAAATTCTAAGGAACACAAAACACGTGGTCAAAAATCCAAAAAGAACAAAATTTATTTGAAACCGGTGTCTTGAAATGTTGCATGGATCACTAAACTAACGTAAGTCAATAAAATAAATTCTAACTTATTCAAATGGGTCCAAAATCCAGAAAGTAAAAATTCAACATATGTTTTGATATTCGTTAAAATTTATTGGGAATTTATATTGGATATGGATTGGGAATATTTCAATTTAATCTTAAATTTTGCTTGTGAATCCTGTTTTTTAACCCACCTTCTCAATTTATAATATTTAGGTGCACTTTTTAGTTTTTGGGAGATGAGGGTTGCATATTTAGATTAAAGTAGGAGTTTGTTTGGTTTTGAGGGTTTCTTTATCGTTTATTTAATGTTTTTTTATTTGGATGGAAGTATATTGACGTCATTACTTTGTTAACCCTCTTTAGTGTGTTCAAATTTTGCATATCATGGATACTTCTGTAGGCTTCCAGAGTTAAACAAGCGCTTTAAAATGTTTTGCTCCAAAATTCGACATTAACGAGTGTGTAACTTCTAGTGAACAACCTGTCTTGCATATGGAGCGAGGTGAAAATTCTGCAGTGCCATGTTATACGTGTATCAAATTTTAAGTTAATATGAGTATGGTAATATTTTGGAGCAAAAACAAATCTTCCTGACGATAATCTTTTGTTATAGTACGTATTTGTCTTATTGCGTTATATTTATTTTTTTAGTGTTTAGCAATGTCCTTGTTATTGTTTTTTTCTTAGAAATTTTGATTAATGCTACAATTATTTCTGCGATAGCCTCGGTAAGATGGCGCAAGGGCCTACTATAACACTAATGTTTCTAATATGTACATAACAGGTGGTTTTGTTCACGAAACAATTTGTTTCAGATTTGTGTTTCGAATTAATTACTTTGATATTAAGTGAGCATCTTCAAAACACCTCAAAAGATAGCAGACGAGATAAAACCAGACATTTCACTGATGTATTTTGGTTTTTGATAAATGAAATTGCAGAAGGAACCGATTTGTGAAATGATCTGCGCAAGCCTAGTTCAGGTGCATTTCTTTACATATTTCACTCAAGGTCCAATTAGAAGCTTGTACACAAAAATACCCTCATTTAATCAAGATTTCAAATCCCCAGTAATTCAATGAGCTAAAATTAAACGTGACTATTTTACGCAGGCACGTCATGGGATAAAATTGAACTGTTTTCATCGGGAACAGTGTTAAGTGAAATATCTGGTTTATTCAATCTGCAGTAGTGTCTTGAAGATGCAAGTGAACTATTTTGTTCTTAAATCCACTACAGATATTAGTTATTTTTTTACTCATCACAAATTTATTCTTATAGAATGTTTTAATTGTTACGTTTGTTCTTTTAATAAATTTTAAGTGTATATATTTTAACTTTTATTGATGAAAACCTTATCCTTTAATACACAACCTATCAAGGCATGTCTACATCTATTGATTCATTGATTGATAACTTATTGCATCTATGAGGTAAGGGAACTGTTCCTCAACAACACAACAACAACTCAAAAAAGAGTCGGGAATCGGGGTACTTGCAGAAGGAAACGTGATTCTCAGTCAAAGTTCAGAACTTTGACATCGCAATACCTGGCATTGATGCTGCCTATCTAGGGAGAGTTATTGATTGTTAATTTAAGTACAGTTTGATAATTGTTCATTTATGTGCCATTTACTATATGAAAATGTTAGAGTTAAGTTTTAATTTTTATACTATATGCATCACTATAAAAAAATCTGAAAAAAGTCTTAAGGCAATATGGTTCTAGATTTTTTAGAATTTGCAACGCAACCGAAGAGGCAAATATAAATAGAAACTGAAAATCACGTTTTGTTCTGTAACACACCTAGAAAAAAATATCAATGAGGACAGACACGAAAAGTGGCTCTTACGTAACAACTTAAAAATTAACTAAACAATATCTGTCTATATGGTATTTCAGCAGAAAAATACAAATATTGATACAATAAATATAAAAATCTGAGTTGTTATTAAATAAAGTCTAAACAATTCCATGCTCAGCAAGAAATTTTATTCGATAAATCAACTGTAATTGCTCTTTAAAATTAATTTTTTAAGTATAATTACTACATAAGGTGTTCTAGAACCTCAGGGGAGGATAGATTGGGTCAAGATGGTTGCAGTATTTTGTGTAATTTTTTTTCTAGAGGTCTCCGTTATTTAATGATGATAAACTGAAGAAAGCAGTCTCAGAATTGAAATCGCAAAATAACTCGGAGGACATGGAGTTAATGCTAGTCGAACTACATGAGCGTAATTTGTGATCCAATAATCTAATGATATATAATGTGTCAGAATCAAGCTAACAATTTGATTGATCGGGTTAGAGAGGATAAACTTGGAGTAGTCGAGGTATTGAAGAAGTTAGATGTTCTGTCCTTTTCTACTTTCAATATAATTATTTTCCATGTAAACTGGCTAAAGAAATGTTTCAGATAATTTATAGTTTACAGTCTGTAATTTTTAACTGTGAGGGTGTGTGTTTGTGTGTAACGTATAGTTTTGCGTGTGTAGGAGTACATGTGGGCTTTTCAGAAGAGTTTTTTTATAATGGGGATATATCGTGAATTAAATAAATTTATTACTTTTAAATTATCATCTCAAACTAAGTTAAATTTTGATGGTTTACTGAACAGATGAATGAATCTAATTTGGCACTAGAAGTAAGTCTATTTACTTTATAAGAAGTCAGGAACGAACTGCTCAAGGGTTGACACCCCAAAATATTTATAGCCTGGAACAGAATACACTTGGTTTTATTCAAAACAAGTCTGTTTCGTTCACACGAAGTGCTAAAATCAGAGATGGCTTTAGGCAGAGACAGCTTTAATTTGAAATTTTTCTTTCTAAACGCAACTCAATAGCAGTTACCGATATTATTGTTAATGGTTTAGGCAGTTTGTAGTTTGATTTACCGAATAAAAGAGCATATTTCTCCAAAACCGTTAATTTTATTGAATAGACTAACATTTGAAGAATCTACTTTTATTTACAGTTCGAAAAATCATCCTGTACAAATTTTGGGGTGTCAACCTCACGGGCATGGTCCGTTCCTGACTTCCTAGAAGATACATGAACTTACTTCTAAAGCGAAACTGAATACATTCCTCTGCTTTGTGAACTACTAAAATTTAGTTAAATCTAAAATGATAGTTTAAAAGTTCTACTCAATCTACCCTCCCCCGAAGTTCTGCGACACCCTGTATATGTGAAAGCTAGCATCTGAGACCCAAAAATTTTTTCTACTGTCAAACTTATTAATACGAATTTTGAACTTTATAATTTGATACAATTTTTTTTCCTTATAGATGGTATCAACTAGTGCCCTTCTACCACAAACCTTAAAGCCTGTTATCCTCCCATGTATTAATATATATCCTTCAGCATTCTTATGACATAACGTCTACAAACTCCAGTAAGGTAAGGTTTCGGTTAAGTTTTACAATTCTAGTTTTATTCGAAAGGACCCCGCACCAAATACAAGGGAACATGAATCTTGGTGAAATTCCTTCTAACTGAGGGAATAAATCAGACTTTTGATGCTGAAAAAAGTTTCTAATACAACTTGGGTCTGAAAATCCTGGCTTCGAAAGTTACAAGTGTATCAAAAATGGCTGTTTCGAGGGGAATCAACGAACAACATGGAAAATGTATGCACCCGTGTGGTGGTGTTTATATCATACATCATATATATATGTACATCATGCATACCTGCACTTCTAAATACGCGTATTGAGAAAAATAATAAAAATAAAATAAATAATCATGTTCTATAACAAGTCTGGCATTGACATGTCCGTTAGTACTGCCGGGATCCGGTCAATTACACATTATCCCCGTGGGTGTATACATTTTGCATGTTCTTTGTTGATTCCCCTCGAAACAGCCATTTTTGATACGGTTGTAACTTTCAACACCAGGATTTTCAGACTCAAGTTGTATTGGGAACTTTTTTCAGCATAAAAAGACTGATTTATTCCCCCCGGTTAGAGGGAATTTCACCGAGAACCATTTTCCCATGTATTTGGTGCGGGGTATTTTAATTCTAAAAAAAAAAAGACTTTCCCACAACCTCTTCCTACCCGTACTTAGTAAAATTCCCCCTTTCCTTCTCTCTCTCTCGTGGTCACTTGAAGCATTGCAGTTGGGTTAGCCATTCTCGATTAAACAGAGGTATAAACGTATTGGTGAAATAGAAAACCCAATTTTTTTTTTATGTAGCCAAAAAATATAAAATAGTGCTTTGTCAAACCTATATTGTTTTAATAGAGCAATTAATAATTCATAAAATAATACAATTATTTATAAGTATAATAAACAAGCTTTTATTGGAAGATAATTGTTGAACTGTTTAACAATACATATAACTAAAGTTTAAAAAAAAACTGTGCAAACTGAGTTAACCTCCCAGTTGTTTATATAAAATTGGCACGTAATCATCATACTCTGCCTGATACAAATTGCCAGCGACTGGTTGTCCCAATTTATATTTTTCGGCAAACTTTCTAATGGCAAAGGCTCCGCGGTTATCACCAGATCTAAAAACAGAAAAGATAAAAACAATTTCCCCATTCTTGCAAAGTATACCTATTAGTCAATCGCTTCTCGTCGAAATTAAGTTTTCCACTTTGTTTGTACACCAAAAAGACATATCTGTGCAGTCCGGTGCCTGGTGGGGGTCCAGAACCCACATATTCAGACAAGACTTCTCCTTTTGCTACATCATTTCCAGGAACATTTCCCACGAGCCAGTGGTGCCACTCACGGAACTTTGGTTCCTTACGACTTGGCGCATCAGGATCTAAATTTAAATGCATTTATATACCTACTGAGTAGACCATCATAATCAAAACTTACCGGTCATACACACAGTGTAAAACGCGTTACTTTCTGCCTCCCATTTGATGGTTGGTATGTCCTTAACTTGGGTAGGCGTCAATACATTACCCAGATCTACTTTAACGCCACTGGGATAATTAACCTAGAATAAAGTGGGTATAGTTACAGATCTATTTGATGTGGTGAGTATTTAACAGCTTCTTACCTCAGCAACTGATTCTGGGGCTACATCAATAACATCCGGAACGACTTCGTGTTTCTCCATACCTTTCACAGCTGAAGAGAAAAAACGAGAAGTAAAGAGTTGTCTTCTTAGTGCAAACATTCTAAAAATTTTTTTTTTGAAAAGATAAATCTTGTACCTACATCCAAACACGAAGTACTTTTTCTGAACATCACAAATTAACCTCAAAATGAAAAAAACGTTATACTGAATCTAGGATAGTTTTATTTACTCAAACTGCTATGAACTAATTATTAAATTGAAATTATGCCGGCGTTGGCAGATTCTAGAACAACCGGTCCATAACACAATATTCAGAACAAGTACGTGGGTACAGTGTACAAAATATTATCTAACTAAAGAATGCTTAAACTAGAAATACTATGAATATTTCAGTATTCTCCCAAAATATATTTTAAATATTTCCACTCACCTGACTTCCTGACTTCTCACAGATGTTGCAATGACTTTTGTATTATTGTACCTTTGATTCCTTCATATGTCGCCATCTATTAGTGCATACCAGAAATGGAATATAATAACTGTTCTACATTATCGACACCATAGGCGTTTCGAAAATATTTTTAAAAAGGGCATTCTAAAAACTGGTACCACACACTGATGCATTTTTTCAAATTTCGAACAGTTTAAGAGATATCGATTGTTCACTCGATATGGCGAATATTTGCCATTTTATTTCATCTTTTCTCATTTGTTTTGTTTTTGTTCCCTAGTTGCAGAGCTGTGACCAATACTCTTCAAAGATACTTGAAATATTCAGTAGTTTTATGTTTTATGAATGGTAGCTCAGTGTGATAAAGCGACTGGCTAGCAAACTGAGTTGCCTAGCGAAGTGGGTTCGATTCCCGCAAGGCGAAACAATTTTTCATTAAAAAAATTGCCCCAAGAGTGGTTCGGAGTCCACATTAAACTGTAGGGCCTCGTCTCTCTGCCTAGCACAAGATCCTTGAGATCTTCCAGGGGGTTACTTCGGTAACTTGAGAGGCGGTTAAGAAAACATTTTTTTAAAGTTTTATGTGCTGCCCTCTGACGGAGAGAGATGCAATTAATCCTTGAAACAAAATGAAAGAAGACCTGTTTAGTTGACGGCCGGTATGGTGGCGCCATCTCTGGGCCAACTGGCGAACTATACAGAAACACACTATATACGCGAAAGGGCCAGAAACGCCGCGAACAACGTTGGATAATTCTAGAGAATTCGAGTACCTTTACCACACGGTATATAAGATGTGAATCCGGCGCACGCGGGCAGTTCAGTACAGTATACAGGACAGTTCTGATAGAGAGTGAGACAAGTGATCAAAATAAAGAACAGTAACAAGTTGTGATTTAAAGTACCTAGTGAATTTATGTTAGATTAAAGTTATTTTTAAGAACTAATTATTGTAATTTAAATGCTTAATAAATCAGCGATTTGTGAAGATTCTGGTTGCAATTTATTAAACCTACGTACAAGGTGTTTACTGGACATTGTAAACACGTAACAGTAATGTACTTAAAATTAAACATTTGTAATAGGTAGCAGTATTAAGTAAAGTACTATTCAAGTATTTTTAGTATTTTATAATACTTGCAGTACTTTCAATTACTTTTTTAAAAGTAGTACTAATATCGGATAAATATTATTCAAATTGTTTTTAGTATATTAGGATTGCTAACAATAGGTCAGTAATATTGCGAACGATTCACGTTTGAAGGACTTTTACTACCCTTCCTAAAACGAATATCAAAATATTCACCTGAAGCCATCGTGGCACTGTCTTAAATCTAACACTGTAAATACTCACTCTGTTAATTAACCTGAAAGGGAATTTTGAAACACAAGAAAAAGACGATATTTAAAGTTCAAAAAATATATATTGTTCTTTTAAAAAATGTTTTTACAAAATCTCAAGAAATGTGTATAAGATTAACAAAGTTCGATCCGTATACCACACATGGTGAGGAACGGAACGACAAAGACAACTCCAACTAACATCCAATGTTTAGTTTTTAGCAAACGATTGACACAAAAAGATTCAATGTAAAAATTCAATGTTTATGAATAGGCGGACCTTTGCTTGCCTGTCTATTTACGTATTTTAAATTGCACAGTGTAATAATTTCGGGCGCTCGTTCTAGAGCTTAAGAATGCTTGAATCGCAACAATTCAGAATACTGTTATCATCACTGATATATATTCATACGTTCAGGCAAGGCGGCCCCATGTACATATGAGTACATGGTAATCAAATTTTTTTGCCACCGAATCACTGAGGAACCGGCTTAGAGCAAATACGCGGAAAACACATCGTTTTTCCGTCAAAATTGATTGCAGAAATTGTAAATGTACCCTCAAATTTTGTCTTTCACGTCAAATTCCCCGTAAAACTTTTTAGCCCCTCATATTTAACAAAACGCATGAGTTGCTAAAATGTTGGTGGCCGGCGTGACGTTACGCTCCGGGTAGGGACATTTATGTTTCTAAAATTACACTCCACGGAGCGACATTTTTATTTTTACATAGAAAACGCTCCGACGAGCGAATCTTTCTAAAGGTTCTCTCCCGATGCAAGCGACAGCGACCGGAGAAAGAGACATGTACCACGTGACAAGCAGAGACCAACGACAGATAGGGCTACTCTAGAGCACCTTTAGTAGCCCTCCCAGTTGTTGGTCTCTGCTTGCCACGTGGTACATGACTCGGTCTCCGGTCGCTGTCTCCGGTCAGCGGTCACTGTCGCTTGCATCGGGAGAGCACTTTAATACTTCCAAAAACCATCCTTTTATGCAAAATATTTCGTCGGATTTCGTTGTAGTTTCGAAAAATTTCTCGAAGGTCTGGCGTGTTCTTTGACAATATAACAGTAACATATTACCTAATATCAATAATAGTGGTGAAGTTTTTGGAAGTATAATTTTCATTAAAAAATTTCATGTGTGGGGCCCATTTTTATTATTATCGATTGGTAACAGTAAAAACTATTAATATTGCATGTATTATATGACGTATGAAAGTTACAGTAAGAACACAAAAGATGCTTTTTTCATACTCATTTTATTTATATATAAATTTACAAAAAGGGAAATAAGTAAAGAATGTATATAAACTTAAAGCAACTTAAAAGTAAAACATACAGTACGGCGATCGCTACTAGACGTACCTATAGGAAAACCCTATACACTTCTGAGCATGTGCAATACGGGTATGAGAATGTCATCTAATTGAGTCTGACTGGGGTGTTGCCAAGTACGCTGGTGCTGCTGTGATTGTCGATGTTATGAATTATTTATTATTTACTAGTTATTAGTCCGTTGGGCTTAGGTCACAGGTACGACGTTACGAAATTTAAGTATATTATTACACTCAAAATAATATTAATTAATATTTTGGGATGACACGTCGTAAATTCCTTATTTGACGACCGGTCACCTACATCTTCCCTTCCAAATACATTTACATTACTAACTGTAGCGGATCGGCAAGCTGTCATGCCTATGCCTCACCATCCATTTCATATCAGCTCTTGATTCTAACCCATATTGCACATATACATTTCCCTATACGCCTAGTAGCGATCCCCTTCCTGTATATTGTATAATAGTCTAAGAGCTGATTACATATTTTCTGTCATTCTATCATAACTGAGCAGTGAGCATTAAGCAGACAATGAAAAAATATTTATTAAGGTTTGTATATTATGATGGAAAAAATAATTTATATAGTTTACCTTATCATATAAACCACTTTGTCTCAAAAAATAAAATTGATTAGTATTTAAATAGCTGTCTAAACAGACTTGTAAAAACGCCTAACATTTTGAATTATCTCTGTATATCGCACCATTGTCACTATTTACACTTTGTAAATTGTATTTCATTTTAACTTGATAAATTAATACTAGCATTACCACCAAACAAAACAAATGCTGAATGAGGTGTTGACGTCAATCGCCAAGTACTTAAATAAAGTGCTTGCAGTAGATTATGATTTTACAGTACTTTTTTAAGTAACAAGTAATAATTCATCAAAAATTGTAGAAGATTAGTACCCTAGTATCTAGTAGAAATACATTGCAAACATGTACTGGAAATTTACAATACCAGTATAGTTCAAGTAGAAATATCCCGAGACATAAAAAATTTAACAAAAACTTTACGACCTCATTAAAATACCATTACTCTTTGTACTACCTCGATCGACCCTCGACCGCAAATCATCTCGCTTACGTTTTTAATGTGCGACGAGTCGTTTGATGCATGATCATGTATTCGAATATAAAGACATGGAAGTTCCGTTTCAAAATCCAGTATAACCTTACCTTAGTATATGAGACTTCCTGTATATTGACGATTTTACATTATACCACTATTGATGTATGTAGCGGAAAACAATAAATGAAAACAATCACAGACGTAGTGGAGAATATACATGGTAGTGGCAATGCATAACGCATACCTAGCTGTTTCTATCACTCATGTTTTACGTCTTTTATGTCGCGTGCATTAAAATGAGAGAGAAGGTTATGCTTATGTTGTCTCGTAGCGTCTCACCTCGCGCCCCCCTTCTCGATTAAAGCTTTCCGCTACTTATAGCACAATTATTATCTGAAACATTTTTGTAAATTTCAAAGGATCGAATAGATATTGACAATCCACAACTTATTTTGTCATCCTGCATATATTTTAAAAAGTTTAATGTGGCGAAATTTCGTTGTGTTTACCCTGTATATATTTTGAGGTGGGTAATTTATTAGCTTGTATTTGTTAATAATTATTTTCTAAACTTAGTATTTTTATATGACATATTCGGATGGAAAAACATCTATATAAATATAAAAAATTTTGTATCATTGTGGCAATTTGGCTTGAATAATTCCTAAATAGAGTTTTTCTCTAATATTAGAAAAGAAAAAAGAGAAAATCGCATTTTTAGCCCACATACCATTTGTAAAGTTTTTCACCCTGGTGTATTAATTAATATCAAATATCATATTTACTCCCACCCAGTAATTTTATGTCAATATGTAAATAAACAAATTGGCCATTTACGTAATCGTCAGTTTTACAAAATTAAGACTCAAATTTGGTTGTGTGTGTAGTAACCCCATAAACATATGTCTATGACTATGAGTAACCCTTTTCAATTACCCCAAGTTCTTTTATATAAAGTTTAATATTACTTGTTTCTGTCTGATACTATATAACTTAGAAAATTAATCACTCTTTTAATTTAAATACCTGGTAAACTTGAACACACTGTTTATTAATTGAGAGACCTAGTTAATTATTTATGTTATTTATGTGGTCTTTTATTACTCAAGATTGTCCTGTACATTTATAGTTGAAGTTGGTTTTCTATTTTAATTGATTTGAAATGAATCAATTTATTTAGTTAATTATTTGTATAACTAGAAAGGTAAATAGGAAAGGAAAGAAAACAACAATTGAATGGGAAAAATAGTCATAAAAAACCCATTTTATTTCATAATAATTGATGCGACAATTTGCCGTACATGAAATCAAAAACAATCCAAATATTTGAGACAATTGTCTAAATATTATAATAGGGAAATTTACGTAGCTATAGTAATGACCATACTATAGATATACTGAGTATTCTGATGCAACAACAAGAACTGAGTTATACAAAAGTATGCTGTGTTATTTTAATAGTAATTAGAGTGGCAATGGCCTGGTAATGATAATTTATAATTAGAGCTGTTAGCAATCGCTAGGTAATAATGATTTATAATTAAAGAAAGTTATTAACAATCACTATAAGTAATAATAATTTATAATTAGGGTTGTTAGCAATAGCTAAATGACGAATCGAATGCAAAACAAAGGACAAGAATCATGTCATGTTTTTGTACATTATCAAAATTAAGTTGAAAACTGAGCATTAAATACTCATGTAAAATATCATATAATGTTGAGGAAATATCCGACATAATATCATTTGGCTAGTAGTTTAAACGGTTCATTTAGTGAAAAATAATCACAAAATAATTTATTAAGATCGGCGAAATAGATCGCGACGTAGTTTAAAGGGTTCTATCTTCAGGTGCCGTCTATCTTCCAATCTTTCCTTGACCAACGTCGTCTTCTTTTTATATTGTAAATAACGTCACAATTTCTACGGAAAGCTTCTAATTTTTGGTCTGACGATCTGGATTGTTTGCATTAACCAAATTCCGATGTATACGTGCGTCGTAAGCTTGCAGCGTTCTAGTCACAAAATTTTCATCCCTCTGTCCCTTATGTGCTTAAGTTAGAAAACGACAGGCGATTTCACACTATGGGAAGTAACGTTTATCGTGTCCATTGTAAATAAATATTATGGCTTGGCTTATTTTAGTTGGATTCTTTCGTAAAAATGTATCGTTTATGTTGCTTTAAAAGAATGTAATTTTAAAATATATTTCTGGTAACTTTACTGTATTCAATATTTAATCGCTAAATAAATGAAAAATGAAATGGATTAACTGCAATAATTATTTGTATTTGGAAAAATAAATAGGAAAAAAGTAAATTTGTATATGGCTATATACAGGGTACTTCACACTCAAACTTGAAATTAGTCCGGCTTCGACTTTCTCAGATAAGAAATACAACCGAACTAGTATTTACAGATGTTTTATTAAGTTCAATACAAATTATAATTATATTTACAGTTTATATGATATTTACAAATACACATAAATTTGTTCTTAGTTTTAAAGGTTTCTATTCTTTATGCCTATATGATATAATCTTTGATTGCAATGACGTGAATAACAAATATTAATAGACATAAGTCACATTTCAATCAAAATTATTTTCCCTGATTTCATTAATTAAGTAGCACAATACAAAATAATACAAAGATTATATGATAATAAAAATCTAAATATGATTCAAATTCAAATACTTTGGGATTTTACAACATTGAAAATTTCTACCATTTCGAATACAGAATCCACCAAGTTCAGAACTTTGGCAGACCCTATGCTTACAAATTATGAAGCGAGGACAAAAGTTCTTATATGCACATTTTTCACAAAAATTATTTTACAAATGATACAAAACCTGTTAAAATTTCAAAAATTAAATTCTCTGTTTAAATGATCTTAAGATCTAAACATATGAAGCTAAAACACAACAATTGAAAATGTATTCCTATTGCCAAAAATATAAATATATATACACACTTAATACTATATACACTTTTTTTATATGTATATCAATAAAAATATGGATTTTATTCCATGTGGATAGGGAAGAGACCTCCTCCAAAACTTCCTAAGAGTTATCCGGAGTGTATTAGTCATCCATGCTTCCAATTTTAATCGTAAATGACTTACATCAATAAAATGACGCAGACGTATGTACGGTGTGCTTGGAAAGAGAGAGATAGAGATGTAATGGAATAACATAGTACAAATTTATTATACCTAAGCTGTAAATCTCTCTTTACTCCTGAGGACATTAGGGCTAATTTTATTTTAGTTCTACAACAGGGAAAATATTTATTTTAATAATACCTATGTGGGATGATAAAAATTATTTTTGCAAATCAAAAATAGAAGAAAAATATTATATTTTTTTATATATACTTTTTTCTCTCATCATCCCACATTGTAACATGTTTTTAATGTATTTTAGTGAAAGCTGTCTCTTAAAATAATGATTTATATAAGAATAAATCGAAGCGTCTTGCCAGTTTATATCCGGAGCGCTCTTAACAGCTAGCGTCTACAGGTTACAACCAGGTATAACAGTTATCTGAAAAATGTAGATAATTGTAGAAATAATAAGATTTGAAGTGGAAATGTATTTATTTATAAAACGTTGACAAATGAATACAAAGTACAAAAGCATTCAAACTGACAATACAGTAATTGTACTACAACTTTGATTTATTTTCAACAGATAATTATACAGTTTTAAGCAAAAGCAGTATGAAAAGGTCATCCAGATTTATACTATATTTTATGAAAAACATTGGTTTTCGGCCTACTGTCATATAATCAAACAATCTCACGTAAAATTATTTGAATTAATCTGTATCAGTAATGCTAAAATAATCAACATTTTACAAAATATTGTATTGGTATTACCAACTTTGCGGGTTGTGTGATTTACAAAGATGGTAGCACTGTTTTAAAAGGAAATGTATGTTATATTTTATAAAATATAGTTTAGTTTCTCTTCGACCGTCGTAGAATTCGAGTCGTTATTTTATTATTTTCTTTTTCTCTGTCGTTTAATAATCTACAGGTAATTATCAGAATAATTGTAGACATATCTGATGGGGTCTCAAAAGGTCTTTGCAGTCTATGGTAGCAGAATGGTTTGCTGAATACAGCATATTTTTTCATGTCAAGCAGATATCTCATTAAAGCATAAGATTCGGTGAAATCTACAGAGATGTTAAGACAACTAGCTGAGTCAAAATACCTACAAATCAGTGATAAAAAGTTGCGAGAAAGTAATTTTTAACAAAAAGACCAAAAACTCTATTGAGGCAGCATTGTCATATATGCATATATACAGAGTGATCCATTTAAAAGCAGGGCACCTCTCTAAAATTTTTATTTGTTGGCCGGTTTAAACCATTTTTTTTAATGATGGAGTTTTAATAACTCTACGGTGGTGCAAAATTTCAGATCGAAATTCAAAATTTTAAGGCCTATTTCGATTTTTCTTCAAGGCCAAAAATTCAAAAAGAGTATTAACATTTTTTTTTATTTCAAATTTGACTACGCCACTGGATTTAGGATACCTTCAAATGGATGTGACCGAAATTTAACAGTAAAATATTGACTTTTAACAGAAATATCACATAATTAAAATGTATATTATGTTACCGAAATAATTCCAATATACATCATGTAATTTACAATAATTATTTAAATAATATTATTTACAATGCTCGTTTAGGTCGTTATCAGTTGAATTTTAAAAATTATAACCATCAGTTATTCAATATTGGTAATAATTGTTGATAATTATTTTTATTAGCAAGTCTTGCAATTATTTTTATTATGAAAGTTGGCGTTAGAAGATTATGTAAATAATAATAAAGCCCATAAACCAAAAATTGTCAGACCTTAGAAAAGAGGCGATATTGAGAAGACCGGATAAATACTATTTACTCATTTCAACGGATTGGAAGAAATGATCCCACTAAATGGCCTCATTTCAAAATTGCATAAAGACGTGTCTCAATCAAAATGGGCAACACGTCGAATTTTTCTAATGAATTATTTGAGGGAACCTCTTTTTTTAAGTTAATTCTTGAATTTGACACTTATTTATTTATAAAACGAAAATGGTTGCAATTAGCCATAGGGAAGTACTTACAAAAAATGTTCGTTTTTCATTTATACATCACATCGTCGAAAAATATACAGGTTGTTCCATTTGAAAAAATTGAGAAAATTCAATTTAAAATGTTCTTAATTGAAAAATAATTTTTGGCCACTCTGTACATTTTTAGGAATTGAAAATGATTCAAAAACTTTAATTAGATGTCTCGCAGCTGGTATTCACATAAGTTTTTCTTAAAACCCATAACTGTGACTTTGGTGATTTTATTAATATCCATCTGCAGATTGCATTATTTCAACAAAAAAATTCATTACATCCAAGTGGTTGGGAGATATTCAATGCTAATATAGGAATGGATAGAGCTTAGAAAGAAGCTTCAAAAAATGTACCGATATACATAGCATTATATTTTAAAAAAAGGCACTTGGTCCTGTAATTTCGTCTTGGTTCGCCTTCTATGTTCGAAAATATTTTCCAATTATAGACTTTTTTATCTAGTATACTTGCAATTTTTTAAAAAATTTCTAGCTATCGTAGAACTCGAGATATAGAGGTCCAACGCACTATTGCCCCATCCTGTATAAATTTTAACTATGCTATATTTTTGTTGAAAACCAATATTTTTTTATTAAATTTAGGTCATTGGGTCATTCTGAAGGTATCCTAAACCCAGTGGCGTAGTCGAATAAAAGATAAAAAATTGCTAACACTTTTTTGAATTTTTGGCCTTGAAGAAAATTGAAATAGACCTTGAAATTTTGAATTTCGATCTGAAATTTTGCACCACGGTAGAGTAACTGATGCTCTATCATTTAAAAAGAAATCGTTTTAATCTGCCAACAAATAAAAATTTTTGAGAGGTGCCCTTGTTTTAAATGGGTCATTCTGAATGTTTCTTTTAGCAACATTTACAAAAAAATGTTTATAATCCAAAAGACAGATTTGTTTCGCTAAAAGTTAAAAAAATAACCTTTTCCAACGTTTTATGCAAAAAACGCTATTATTTTCAGATAATTTTTTACTTACACATATTTTGACTGAGCTATACTAACTACAGAAGAAATAAATGTGGAAAATACACATACATAACTTACCATTTTGGGACTACTTCTAAAACTAGTAACATCCGGTACCAAAAGATTGTTTGAAACTGTCATCAATGATCACCTAAAACGGGACAAACGTCTCATATAGGTATAGTCGAATACAGATTTACTGGGCACTCAAAAAGTGAAACAAAAATTTTACGACCTCATTAAAATCCATTAAACTAGTCGCAAAAGTAATTGCGCCCAGGTACACACTTGAAATATTTAGATCAGCAACTCTATTAATATGTATATTCTAATACATATGAATTTTAAGTTCGGCTCTGTACTATTTCGTTCGCAAATTGACTCGCTTACCTTTATAGGTTTTTAATGTGCGTCGACTTGTTTGATGACACCATGCCGCATGGTCCAACGGCAATGATAATGGGGTCATAAAGTTTTTGTTGCGTTTTTGAGTGCCCAGTAAATGTGTACTCGACTATATACAGGGTGTCTCATCGGGAACTGAATCGATCGATATAAAGAAAAGTACGCATCAGAAAATTTTGAAAATTTAGATAATTATTAACGTCGGTGTGGACAATCCAACTAAAGTAATTACAAGCAGCTGGCGCTTCCGCTTATACCGGAAGTCGATACCAACTTGCTTATTTCAAATGGAACATCATATATATTTTAGGGTTTTCGAAAAGAGCATAAAATTCTGAGTCGAAAATATGTAGCATATCCTATACTTAAACCTAGCTGTTTCAGAGATATTTGACATTTTATAAAAAATTTGACAGGTGCAACGGTTTGCAAGAACCGTTATAACTTTCTTCGTGTAAGAGATCCTGATTTGCTTCTTGCCACGTAAAAAGAACACAAGAAGAACTACGTTCTACAACTGAAATAAATTCAATAATATCATACCAAGTGTTCCGTTTTTCGCGTTACATTTTGTTGTTTGTTTAGGTCAAATGGAACACCCTGTATTTTCTTACGTCAAGTTGTGTAAAATTGAATTCCCTTTTTTCTGATATTAGCATTATGGGGGTTAAAGTTACAACTTTTTGAAATATTTGTGATTTTATTAGAAATTCATGAATTGTTGTAATCATTTCATCAAAATAGCCATGATTAGAAACAATCAGTCATTATCTTATGTCAAAAATACCAGCACGTTTAAATTACACCCACGAAGACTTTTTAAATTTGTTTATTATTTATGGAAAATGTGATAAAGTAACTTGCAGCACATTTGCTACTCGATATCCTCAAAAACGCAAAATAACACTAACACTGTAACATGCGTATTAATTTAAAATATGATTTCATTTTAATTTAATAATTGCTCAAAATTCCGCCCTCGAACCTAGACACATTTTTCGCACCTTCGGATTAGTTCCTCATGGGTAGCTTTTCTAATTGAATCCTGTGATATGTTTTGAAATGCATTTCTTACTCTTTGGATATAATCTTCAATGGTTGTTAATGGGCTCTCATAAACTTTATTTTTAATAGCTCCCCAAATGAAATAATCCAGAACTGATAAATCAGACGAGCGAGGAAGCCATAAGAAAGGTCCATTATTGGCAATCTATTGATCATAAAAAGTTTCTTGTAAATAATTATTAATTAAATATGCGTTATGTGGGGGAGCACCGTCGTGCTGATAAAAAATGTTTCTATGTTCGGCGAGAGGTAAATTTTCTAAATAGTTATTATTCAAATTCAAAATATTCAGATCTTTCCCCTAAAAAAAAAACAAAAATTTACCTATACATATTAGCTGAAGAGAAAATTTAATTTACCGTTTAAATTTTCCTGATAAAATTGTAATGCCACCACTCTATCGTTTCTTATGGCACAGTAAACATTGAACTGCCAACTTTCCTGAAAGTTTCGCTCTCTGAACTTATGAGGATTTGAGTCACTCCAATAATGCGAATTGTGTCTATTAAAAAGTCCATTTTTAGTAAATTTTGCTTCATCTGTCCATATAATATTTCCCAAATAAGAATCGTGACCCTCAGACCTTATTAGAATAAACTCACAAAAATTCTGTCTTCTTAGGAAATCTGTTTCTTTTAATCCTTGAACCATATGGAATGAAAACGGGTGAAACTTATGTTTTAATAAGATTCTGTGAATTGAATCCTTGCATAGTCTCGATTCCAGAGCAGCTTGTCTTAATGACATCTTTGGAAAAATGAAAAATATGAAAATATCCCAGAATGACTATTTCAATGTTTTCGTCATCAACAATAGGCTTTCTTCTTTGCATTTTTGCCTTGACAGAGCCATAATTTTTAAAATTTTCCAGTATGCGTCTTACAGTGTTTGGTGACGGTTTCCGTTTTTCTGGATATCGAATAGCAAGTGTGCTGCAAGTTCTTGATATTACACTTTATCACATTCTCCATAAATAATAAACAAATTTAAAAAGTCTTCGTGGGTGTAATTTAAACGTGCTGGCATTTTTTGACAAGATAATGACTGATTGCTTCTAATCATGGCTATTTAGATGAAATGATTACAACAATTCATGAATTTCTAATAAAATCGCAAATATTTCAAAAAGTTGTTACTTTAACCCCCACAATGCTAATATCAGAAAAAAGGGAATTCAATTTTACACAACTTGACGTAAAAAAATACAGGGTATTCCATTTGACCTAAACAAGTTTTCGCGGTTTGAAGTTGACAAAATGTAACGCGAAAAACACTTGGTATGATATTATTGAATTTATTTCAGTTGTAGAACGTAGTTCTCCTTGTGTTCTTTTTACGTGTCAAGAAGCAAATGAGAATCTTTTACACGAAGAAAGTTATAACGGTTCTTGCAAACCATTGCACCTGTCAAATTTTCTATAAACTGTCAAATATCTCTGAAACGGCTACGTTTAGGTATAGAATATGTTGCATATTCTCGACTCACAATTTTATGCTCTTTTCGAAAACCCTAAAATATATAGGGTATTCTATTTGAAATAAGCAAGTTGGTATCGACTTCCGGTATAAGCGGAAGTGCCAGCTGCTTGTAATTATTTTAGTTGGATTGGCCACAAAAACATTAGTAATTATGTAAATTTTCAAAATTTTCTGATGCGTACTTTTCTCTATATCGATAGATTCATTTCTCGGTGAGACACCCTGTATAAAGAAATCAAGAAATTTTGTGTTAAAATTTAAACGAAAAAAATGGCAATATGAAAGATGAAAAAAAACATATTTCTTACTTTTAATTTTAGTTAAAATGTTTATTTTACGTTGATCTGAGTAGACGTCTAGCTCTCATCAGGGATTGCTTTCTGATGTCATTTATATCTTTCATTTTCTACAACACAATCATATTATTATTGCATATTTAATATTGTGCAATCAGCTCACCTGCTCTATTTGAAGAATGTAGATTTTTTTGGTTCTAAGGTTTTCACGATTCATAGTAGGTTTCCGGGTTCTCTTCCACGTTGATCGTTTTGAGTACTTGACGTTTCGACCGTCTTGTCGTGATCTTCTTCTGAAGCGACTTGGCTTCAGAAGAAGACCACGGTAAGATGGTCAAGTATTCAAAACGATCAACGCGAAGGAGAACCCGGAAACCTAACTATGGATCAATGTAGATTTTCTTCTTACAGCTTTTTTAGCAGTGCCGAGTTTTTAAAAATGGTTAATAGACGTGGCAGGCAATAGTATAGAGAGGGATTCGTATTGTAAGCCCAGGAAAAGAAAGCAAAAGAAAGTCATATACAAACATGTACGTTTATCGACTCTGCTGATGGTTATTTTATTTTTTTTAAATTCGCAGACGTGCGGCACAATCAACAAAAAAAAAAGTGAAAAACCCGTAAAAAGCATGCCGATACTAAAATGGCGAAGCAGATTAGGGAACTTATATTTCTTTAATTGTTTCTCGGTAATTTAAAGAAAACGGTTGAGCTATTTTCTCATTGTTCAACCCCAAGAAATAAACGAGAAACAATTTTTTTTGCTGAATGATCTAACAACAGCAGCTCTTCGCATGATTCATACGTATAAAGAACTCTTTAAGGTGCGTATACACCGCGAGGCTGCTTCACGAGGCTGCTTCGCGAGGCCTCCTCGCGTGGCATGTCTCACAACGTGTAGTCCGTCTTCCCACGACGGAAATCGTGTTCGTTGGTTCGAGTGAGGCTGCCTCGATACGATCCTAGCTCTGTCGGTTTTTAGTCAGTGTTCAAAGATGCCTCGTGTGATCTGCATGCTTAGTTTGGACGAGATTTCAACTAGGTTCAGTTGTTTTGTGCATTTGCTATAAATCATGTCATTTTCGAAGCCGACGTTGGAAAATATACCCCCAATTATTATAACCAGCAAGCGTCAAATTCATCATCGCAATCTCCTTTACAAAGGAAAATCTCGCGACAAGCTTTTATATCGTGAAAAAATTATATAATGTAACAAAATGATAGGTTTGATTTACTTCAAAGTTTATTTTCGACTTTTTAGAGCACTTAAATAAAAGCTTTTTAAAAATATTTTTTTATATAATTTTTTATAGAATGAAGTAATATAAATGCGGTAGCGGCAACAACAGTTCGTACACGCGGCTCCATGTTTCGTGGCCTCGCGATTACTGCTGAATCAGGTTGGATCGCAATAACTTGCGTGCACAAAATAAACAAAACGCGAGGCAGCCTCACATGAGGCATACCTCGCGAGACGGCCTCGGGAAGCTTTATTAAAAGGCTGAACCTATTGGGTGAAATATAGACCCACTCACATTTCAACCTAACCTAATCTAACCTAACCTAGTTGTCACCATGGCTATTTCAATTTCATTTCAGATGCCTTTATGGTTGAGTGGAAGAGAAAACTCCTACCCCACTGACAGACTGTCTACAGTTTTCCATTTGATAGGTAACATATTAAGTCACAAGTTTGTTTGCATTCCCTAGCAATGAAATTATTTATTATTATTACTGTTATTAAATAATGAATTATACACGATATAGAACTTCGTGTAGTGTAATATTGTGTCATATACTTGAACGTCTTAGGGGACCCATACAGAATCATCCTAGAACTCACCGCGAGGAGACAGCTGCTGTCGAGTTCGGCCCTCCGCACCCACTCATAAAATATTTCCCTCACGAACGTAATTCGCGATCGGAAGCCGCCCTCATGAGGAAAATACGCCGAAGTTATGTTGGCACATAAGGACAAAGACACACGCCTCATTTTAGACTAGCGGCGGCCGCTCGGCAGCCGATTATTACCGCTCACACGTAGGACAAAGACACATGAAGCTCATTTTAGACGAGCAGTGGCCTCTCGGCGGCCGACTCGGCACATGATTCTATACTAATTCATAGAAACGCACACATGTGACGCACGAACATTTTGATCTTTAGGCGACACGCCTCGGCACATTGTCTGGACCATGGAAAACGCGCATGGCGTTGACGCTAGTCCTTTGGTCTATTCGTATTACGTCTATCCGCACACACGCGGTTGTGCGTTTATGTTGTAAAGTTGATGCGTGCTTGCCAAATCTGTTTACGGAAGAATATTTTGCGATTTGCGTGAAAAAAAATGGATGATTTGCGACAATTTTGATTTGGAAGAGTTAATATCAGAAGTTCAGAAGAGACTGGCAATATGGGCTATGAGAATTAGAATATTCTGACAAAAACGATCTAGTAGTATAGAAACATGTGTCGAATCGGCTGCCGAGCGGCCGCCGCTCGTCTAAAATGAGCCTCGTGCATCTTTGTCCTTAGTTGGATTGGGCAAACATCCGCTATATCTCTACGTTTTTGACAATGAGTGTTCCTATCCTATTTTTTATGATTGAATCTTCTACCTTATAATTCTAATTACATAAATTAAAGATTATAATTAAGGATTATAAGGAGTGAAATATTTGTAGTTGCTCGTGAAAGTCATCACACATATGACAAAGTAGTGTGATAGGACTTGATGGGCATAAACAACTGCTATATCCTTACAAAGTTATGACATAGGTATACAATGTATACTTTTTTACTTGTGTAACTTTTGAAAGACATCATCGATTAACTGATTGTTTTTGCGTACACTGTTTTTATTATTATTATTATTATTATTATTATTATTATTATTAGCCGTTACTCGAGTCCGAGTATAAAAATGTTACAGTCGATAGATTGTGTACAATAAAAAACAAGTAAAAGGTGTAGTCTATTGTAATTCCCATTCATCTACGGTGCACACGACTATGGCTATAGAGGCCAATTCGGGAGAGCACATGTCGACCGCAGTCAGGACAAACATAGACCTGGTTAGGTCTTGGATTCGGCCTTCTTGCAGCAACATTTCCTTGATAGCTGGCCACAACCCCTCGCCATTCGGTTCTGTCCGCTGCAAGTTGTTCCCATTGCTCGTCTGCAATACCGCAGGATTTTAGATTTTCATGGAGAGCGTCTTTGAACCTCTTTCGTTGACCGCCACGCCTTCTTCTACCGCTTAGCAATTCACCATAAAGTGTACATTTAGGAAGGCGGTTGTCATGCATACGATGAACGTGACCTGCCCATCTTAGGCGTGCTCTTGAAATAAGCACCTCAATTGGAAGGCTATTTGCTCTCCTGAGTACTTCCACGTTTGATATGTGATGGAACCAACGGATTTTCATCATACTTCTGAGGTGTCTTTGCTGAAAACGTTCTAATTCTTTCACATGACGACGGTAAGTGACCCAGCTTTCACATCCATATAGCAGTGTTGGAATGACAACTGCTCTGTAGACAGCCATTTTCGTTGACAAAGCAAGGTCGTGGTTGTCAAATTCTCTCGCTCTAAGTCCCCAGAGTGCGCTAGATGCAGCGTTAATTCTATTGCGAATCTCGCTGTCCATGTTTGCTTTGTCATTAACAACGTTGCCTAAGTAATTGAACTGATCCACCACTTCAAGAGAATTTCCGTTAAGTGTAATGTCTATTTGGTTCACTTGATGAGGAGTTGACATAATCTTAGTCTTTCCAATGTTGATTTTAAGTCCCAAGGAATCATAGCTCTGGGCATACACATCTAAAAGTTCTTGAAGCTCTTCCGGCGTAGAGGCTAAAAGTGCACAGTCATCCGCATACTGGAGATCCCAAATGAATCGTATGCGTGTCTTCGTGAAAGCTCTAAAGCGCCCTATGTTAAAGAGACCGCCATCAAAACGGTATCTGAGACCTATTCCTCTGACTGTCAGTTTGTTGTCAACAATAATTGTTAGAGCAGTGGTTAAACAAATTAAAGAGTAGGGGTGCCAGGACACATCCCTGCCTAACTCCAGTGAGGGTTTGGAAAGGTTCAGTTGCCTCATTATTATACATAACCTGGGCGTTGTTGTTTGTATGTAGACTGCGACATACTTCCACAAATTTTCTAGGGATACCTAAGCGGAGCATAATTTTCCAGAGCACTTCCCTATCCACCGAGTCAAATGCCTTGGTTAAATCAATGAAGGTCATGTGAATTTCTCCTTGATGTTCGAGTGCTTTTTCTTGAAGCTGTTTAAGTGTGAAGATTAAATCCGATGTGCCTCGGTTTGGTCTAAAGCCACTCTGTGTTTCAGGAAGTAACTTTTCCATAACAGGTGTTAGCCTATTTGCCATCGCTTTAGTGAGTATCTTCCCTCCAACAGCCAGGAGAGCTATACCCCTGTAATTTCCACAGTCCGCAGCGCTGCCTTTGTTTTTGAAGAGGTTGATTAATAGTGCATCACGAAACTCCTGCGGAGCTTGACCACTTTCCCACACGACATCAAACAGTTTTTTGAGGTAGGGTATGAGCTCTGACGACACAGCTTTAAAGATCTCAGCTGGGAGTGAGTCGGCGCCGGGAGATTTGTTATTTTTTAGCTGCCCAATGGCGGTTAAGATCTCTTCCGTTGTTAGTGGTTTATCTAAGTCTTCGAAGGTGTCATATTGAGGGATAAGATTTATAATATCGTGATCGGCTTGACTTTGCTGGTTAAGAATGTTAGAGTAGTGTTCCTTCCATCGGGCTCTTATTTCCTGGTCTTCTTTGAGGAGATTTCCATTTAAATCTTTAATAGGGCACATATTTTTCCGACTGGGGCCGTACACTGCTTTTACTCCTTGAAAGAAATTCCTGTAATCGTGTGAATCGGCGTACCTTTGAATTTCTCTGGCCTTGCTTGCCCACCATTCATTCTTTATTCTTCTGATTTCGCGTTGCGTTTCATACTTAGATTGGGTAAAAGCTTCTGCTTTTGATGAGTCGTTGGGGTGGTTGATAGCGTTTTGGAAGGCAATATGTTTGCGGTCAAGAAGTTCTTGTATAAAAGCTTCATTATCATTGAACCAGTCCTCCTGTTTTTTACTTGCTGCAGTGCCAAGAATTTCCTCACTCGCACTTTTTAAACTGTCTTTAATTTGTGTCCAGGTAGCAGCGACATCTACAGAATTGGTTTCTTCTAGTGCATTCAAATTCTCTTGAGTCTACGTTTTACTTGAGTTCTTCGGTGTTTGGGTCTCATAACAATTTTCATTTTAGAGACAACAGGACGATGATCGGTCCAACATTCGCTATCAATGCGCGCCTTTGTAATTTGGACGTCCTTGAGATGCTTCCTACGTACGATAACATAGTCCAGTAGATGCCAGTGGCCTGATCTGGGGTGACGCCAGGTGCCTTTAAATTTATCCTTTTGTCGGAAAATGGTGTTTGTTATAACTAGATCATGTTCGGCGCATTTAGTTAGGAGTAGTTGACGTTAGCGTTCATGTTGCCCAAACCGTTCTTGCCTATGATGCCTGGCCAGGTGTCTGCATCTCTCCCTACTCTAGCGTTAAAATCGCCAAGAATAACGAGTCGTTCCGTTTTAGGTATTCTACAGAGGGTTTCTTCCAGCTGTTGATAGAAGCTTTCCTTGGTTTCGTGACTTGCATCCAGAGTGGGAGCGTAGGTGCTTATTAGATTTACTGCGTTGCCACCTGATAGCTCATAGCGTAGCAGCATTAGACGCTCGAATAGGCCTTGTGGTACTTGTGTTAAGTTGGATACAAGTTGATTCCGAACGGCAAATCCTACTCCATATTGTCTTCTTGAATTGGTGGGAAGACCTTTCCAATAGAAGGTGTAGTACTTTTCTGTGAGAGAGCCTTCCTCCAAAAATCGAGTTTCGCTGAGAGCTGCAACGTCAACATTGAGTCGGTGAAGTTCTCTATCTATTAGAGCAGTTCTTCTTTCAGGCCGATTGGTGCGAGTGCTGTCGTTCAAAGTACGAACATTCCAAGCGCCGTAGATGAAAGAATTAGTTTTCTTGGATTTAACTTGTCGGTGTTTTTTCGACATTCGATGAGGTGTCCCTGTGGGCACCCTCCCCCGGAGATCCGATCGGGAGGGTATTTTACCTCCGGATGATTTTGTCCCACTTGAACGCTCCATCATTTTTTTAAAGCCTTAATCGACTGAAAACGAAGCTGCATTTGAAGTTTTAGCTGGAGCAGGTATGCAACTGACCAGCTCGGTTGCGGAAGGCGAGTGGTGTGGTCCCATGGCACAGAAGGAGACTGCGACGATGGGGTAACCAAACGATTCCAAAAGCAACCTTTGTGTGCGGTGGGTTATTTTTACCGCACTCTTCGTGAGAAGGTGGATGTGCTCACGGCAAAAGGTAAGGGTTATTCCGCCCTTACTCGGTCGTTAGAGCCTCGTTAGTGAAAACAGGGTGCACCAAGTTCAAATTGAACTCATCGCGAAGGTGAGGTTAACAATTGAGTAGGAGAGGCTATAACTTGCGCTTCACTACCCCATTACACCTCCTGTTACCTGACCATTGGAATAAAATAAAGTAGGAAATTGATAGCTTGAGATAGGCACAGGTCATGAACAACAATAACTGGTTATTTCGGACGGTTAATTGAAATTCCGCTATTGTTTTTCTATGAACTATGACTATCCATGCACGATCTAAGAGCAACTCTCCGCATGATCCTATGATACATGAATCGTGAACACGTTTTATATATCATAGCATCATACCAGAACTCACCGCGTGGAGGTGGCTGCTCGGCAACCCCGACTCCTTCTCCTCCTCCTCCTCCTCCTCCTCCTCCTCCTCCCTATTTATATAACAAATAAACATTTTTTATAATACAAACATAAAAGAATGACCTAAAAAGTCACCGCATGACGTTCAATATTGTGACCTCATCTATCAACTGATTATTTTTGTGCACACTGTTACCTGACCATTGGCATAAAAAAAATATAAAAATGATTGTTTGAGATAGGCATAGGCCAAGAAGAACAATAACTGTTTATTTCAAACAGTTACTTGAAATTTCGTTATTGTTTTTCTATGAACTATGACTATCCATGCACGACCTAAGAGCAACTCTCCGCATGATTCTATGATACATGAATCGTGAACACGTTTTATATATCATAGCATCATCCTAGAACTCACCGCGTGGAGGTGGCTGCTCGTCGAGTTCCACTCCGCCTCCTCCTCCTCCTCCCTTTTTATATAACAAATAAACATTTTTTATAATACGAGCATAAAAGAATGACTTAAAAGGTCACCGCTTGACGTTCAATATAGTGACATCATCTATCAACTGATTACCTGACCTGATCATTGACATAAAATAAAGTAGAAAATTGATAGTTTGAGATAGGCACAGGTCAAGAAGAACAATAACTGGTTATTTCGAACCGTTACTTGAAATTCCGCTATTGTTTTTCTATGAACTATGATTATGCATGCGCGACCTAAGAGCAACTCTCCGCATGATTCCATGATACATGAATCGTAAACACATTTTATATATCATGGCATCATCCCAGAACTCACCGCGTGGAGGTGGTTGCTCGTCGAGTTCCACTCCGCCTCCTCCTCCTCCTCCCTTTTTATATAACAAATAAACATTTTTTATAATACGAGCATAAAAGAATGACTTAAAAGGTCACCGCTTGACGTTCAATATTGTGACATCATCTATCAACTGATTACCTGACCTGACCATTGGCATAAAATAAAGTAGGAAATTGACAGTTTGAGATAGGCACAGGTCAAGAAGAACAATAACTGGTTATTTCAAACGGTTACTTGAAATTCCGTTATTGTTTTTCTATGAACTATGACTATCCATGCGCGACCTAAGAGCAACTCTCCGCATGATTCCATGATACATGAATCGTAAACACATTTTATATATCATAGCATCATCCCAGAACTCACCGCGTGGAGGTGGCTGCTCGTCGAGTTCCACTCCGCCTCCTCCTCCTCCTCCCTTTTTATATAGCGAATAAACATTTTTTATAATATGAGCATAAAAGAATGACTTAAAAGGTCACCGCTTGACGTTCAATATAGTGACATCATCTATCAACTGATTACCTGACCTGATCATTGACATAAAATAAAGTAGAAAATTGATAGTTTGAGATAGGCACAGGTCAAGAAGAACAATAACTGGTTATTTCGAACGGTTACTTGAAATTCCGCTATTGTTTTTCTATGAACTATGATTATGCATGCGCGACCGAAGAGCAACTCTCCGCATGATTCCATGATACATGAATCGTAAACACATTTTATATATCATAGCATCATCCCAGAACTCACCGCGTGGAGGTGGTTGCTCGTCGAGTTCCACTCCGCCTCCACCTCCTCCTCCCTTTTTATATAACAAATAAACATTTTTTATAATACGAGCATAAAAGAATGACTTAAAAGGTCACCGCTTGACGTTCAATATTGTGACATCATCTATCAACTGATTACCTGACCTGACCATTGGCATAAAATAAAGTAGGAAATTGACAGTTTGAGATAGGCACAGGCCAAGAAGAACAATAACTGGTTATTTCAAACGGTTACTTGAAATTCCGTTATTGTTTTTTTATGAACTATGACTATCCATGCGCGACCTAAGAGCAACTCTCCGCATGATTCCATGATACATGAATCGTAAACACATTTTATATATCATAGCATCATCCCAGAACTCACCGCGTGGAGGTGGCTGCTCGTCGAGTTCCACTCCGCCTCCTCCTCCTCCTCCCTTTTTATATAACAAATAAACATTTCTTATAGTACAAACATAAAAGAATGACCTAAAAAGTCACCGCTTGACGTTCAATAATGTGACATCATCTATCAACTGATTATTTTTGCGCATACTGTTACCTGACCATTGGCAAAAAAAAACAATAGAAAAATAATTGTTTGAGATAAGCATAGGCCAAGAAGAACAATAACTGGTTATTTCAAACGGTTACTTGAAATTCCGTTATTGTTATTCTATGAACTATGACTATCCATGCGCGACCTAAGAGCAACTCTCCGCATGATTCCATGATATATGAATCGTAAGCACATTTTATATATCATAGCATCATCCCAGAACTCACCGCGTGGAGGTGGCTGCTCGTCGAGTTCCACTCCGCCTCCTCCTCCTCCTCCCTTTTTATATAACAAATAAACATCATTTATCAACTGATTATTTTTGCGCATACTGTTACCTGACCAGTGACATAAAAAAGTAGAAAAACATTGTTTGAGATAGGCACAGGTCAAAAAAAACAATAACTAGTTACTTCACGCGGTTACTTTCTCCGTTTTCTTTACTCTAACATCTGCTCATCCCGACCGTCATAGGTTAATCTCAAGTTCACTATTTATTTGACTAGGTTACAGTACATATTTTCGTATCACAAAAATCAAAATAAATAAATAAATTGCCAGTGACATTCGGAGCAGCACATTTAATTCTCTTAACCTCGCACCACGGAGTGCTATTGTGCTGCTCCGTAGAAAACTGCAACTCCTTGCCAGTAGAAAGCTGAAAAAAAAACAATTCTGAAGAACCTGCAAAATGCTTTTTGGTCGACAATCTGAAAGAGAAATGCAAATGGTGCCTATTCAAATATTGGGTGAACTTGAATTTGCGCTATTGTTTTTCTATGAACTGTGGACTATCCATGCGCGACCTAAGAACAGCTCTCCGCATGATTCCATGATACATGAATCGTAAACACGTTTTATATATCATAGCATCATCCCAGAACTCACCGCGTGGAGGTGGCTGCTCGTCGAGTTCCACTCCGCCTGCTCTCCTCCGCCTTTAGTATTGCGCCTCAATCAGATTAAATTATTTTAAATGAAAAAAAAAACTTTTGTCATTAACCACTTATCCAAGTAAAATCGAGAAGTGAAAAACTCTTTGTGTAATTCGTGTATCATCCCAGAAATAATCATATCAATCGAATTTCGGTCCTCCTTTTATATAAAAGAAGAACATTGTGTACTATTATATGTTACTTTAATCACAAAAAGCTTTATTTTCATTTTTATCCACTAATTTAAGTAAACTCTCGCCAAAGAGGAGTTGGCTTAGATCTTCTAGTTCATGATCATGAGTGAAAAAAAAATCAAACAGCTCTTCGCGTGATTCATTTGTCATAGAATCATCCCAGAAGTCACCGCGTGGAGGTGGCTGCTTAGTGAGTTCCACTCCTCCTCCACCTCCTCCTCCTCTATTGTTCGCACCGATATTATTCCAAGCCTCTTTTTTGGTGTGTGCTCATGGAAATTATTATTTTCTCTCTCCGCAAGTAATTTTTGTTTCTATATGTATATCAGAATTAACAGTTGTCTGTAACCATTAACAAATATGCTCCATGTATTATTTGTCATGCAGTAGTTCTTCCGTGCATTTGATCAAAAGCTGCGAGATATGTTCATTTTATGTTGCTTTTATTTAATATTTCTTGTATTAATGGATACCAGTCCGCCTTCTAGCAAATAGAAAGCTTCATCACTTTCCCTACAACGAACTGCAAACGATGGTCGGTCACATAGTTAGGCTTGGTTGACAATACCCGAAATTGCAGAAAATGTCCATCTTAAGTACAATTTTTGTAAGTATCCTATTTACTATAACGGACATTGGAGAGGGGCCCGCCACCACCCCTGCTAAGTTGAAGTCTTAGCAGCCCTCTTAGGAGTGGGAATAAAGAAGGAATGCCAATTCCGTGTAAGAAAATGTTAAGAAGACAGAACGCGTTAAGGAGGGAGTAGAAAATTGCCTGTACCATAGGGTTTATTTTGTAGGATTGCAATTAATGAAGAATATGAGCAATTAAATGTCTAAGTATAGGAAGATAATATAGTGTATAATAGTATATCCGGTATCCATGTCAATATGAGACAGGAAAATAGGACGGTTTAGGAAAAATCATATGAAAAGAGGCGAAAATAACTCCCTCCAAAACGCCCGGTCGTTATCAAGAAATTGATGAAAAGATAACTTTTCACCGGTAGAACAAAAACGGTATCAAATAAATTCGAATGCTAAGCAATATTTTAATCGACATTTTGTAATATAGTAAATTTCAAAGTCAGTTGGGTGATAATTAGTTATGAAAGATATTGCTGAAGATTCTCAGGGTACTGTTGCTGGACTCTTCCTCTTGTAACTTTATATTAATATGTATTTTCTAATCATATATGAAGACAACATCTAATATTTGCAAATGGTTTTATAATACTTGGTACTAATGGATGCTAAGAAACTGCAAAAACGAGCTGCTGTAAATTTTAATGAAGTTCAGAACGGGATAATTTGAGCAAAAAAAAAACGTTATTTATAAATTTTTGCGATTACCAACTTTTACCAAAAAACGGTCAGAACTTCAAGTGATGTCCAAACCACTTGACTGATTAGGGTACGTACCAATTCATCTTTTTTTTTTTAATTTTATTTTATTAATCACCACTCTACAGAAACGACTTTACCAATTACAGAGTATCTATTATTTATTTTTCATATACACATAGACAATTATACAACGACTATTCCCTACGACATTGCCACCTACCGTAGCTGAGACTCGAACTCTGGAATGAAACAGCGACTAGCCATGTTGTCACTCAAACAACCGCGTCTAGTCCACTGCTGTCAACTAGATAACACATGAAAAACGCTACTATACACCCATACCTTTTTTCTTGTTACAAAGGTACTGTGTGTACCATTTAACCTTTGTAAAACATCGCTGGATATTAATATTTGTTTTCTACTACTCCTCGTATCTGTAAACTCCAAAGTCGTGTGCTCTAAGCAGCCGATGGGACGTCAGGATGGCTGTCTTATGCATTTGGTCTGCTAACCATTCGATTGACTTTTGGCAGGTCTTTATTGTTTTCAATTCTGAGACAATGTAGACCTCATCCTACCGTGTATATCGATCATCAGGACGACCATCTTGAACGAGTAGTCTGGATATAGCTCTTGGAGCTCATACCGGAGCTCTCGATATTTAGTCCGTTATTCCTCCTCCTTCAAAGTGACGTTTGTCTCGGCAGGTGTTGAAAATTTGATGACATACATTACCTTGGTTTGGTGGTGGAAGAATACTATTTCAAGCTTATTGGCTCGAATAAGCCTGGGGGTCGGAAACGAAAAATTCCAATAAATTCTACATTTCTCGTTCTCGACAATGGACTCGGTCCCTCTGTCAACGTAAGACAGCAGTGGTGTTTGGTTTACTTCGTACGAGTGCCGTAGGTGATAATATAGCACTCGTAATGCCGCGTTATGGCCATGGATGTAGGACGAAGTCGCATAAATCGGACATGCAGATAATAGGTGCATGAGCGACTTCGGTACCTGATGAGAGATTCTGCAGATAGTGTCAGCGATCCACAATGCGACTACAGTAGACTAAAGTGTTAATAACACCATTTTGGCAGGCCACAATTAATCCCTCAGTACTTCGAGTTCTGTTGATCGTAAAAAAGCGAAAGTCAGCTTTGTCGATAAACCCGGTGTCTATGTTGTTATAGAAGACATTGTGCATAAATTTATCGACGTGCAGCCTGAATAGGTTTCTCTGCTCATTAGTTTTGATTTTTACTGCTGGACGATTTGGCAGAAGCTCGGTTACTGATTCTGCATCAGCACCTCACTGGCCTCCTCGCCTGAAGTCGAATGCAAGACCAAGATCGTCTGTACCCCCTGGAAGATATTATTATTAAGTGTTACTTACCCAAGAGTTTTTTGTAAATTGCATTATAATAGTTGAAATGAAGAAAGCCTAAAAATGAAATATATATATATATATAATATATTTCTCCTACCGAAGTCAATCACCAAGGTCAGGAGATAACTTCGCCAGTGTTAATCCCAGAAGGAGAATATTGAAAACTATAACTTGATATCGATACTGCAACAGTTTTCGCAAACAGCAAAACAGTGACTGCTTATCTCCTGAGATCGAGAATTGCCCTTGGTAGCGGGTAACAATGAAATTGTTTATGTAAACACTGGCACTCCTAACCTATAAATTTTGCCCAACTCCCACTCTATAGTGGGGTAGGAATCTTTAATGTGCTCACATTATAGAACATGGAACCAATAATTTTATATCCTCGAAAGATATTGACGCAAATAAATCTACTCACTCCCCCATACCTTATTTGCTCCGATATAGAAGAACGCGTCGCCGTCTCGCTCATTACCGAGCCAATTTATCGAACAACCGAGCTCTTAATATACCTATAATCTACTTATAATTTTTTTCATAGACAGCAGGAAAATCAAAACAAATCTGAATATAAAAAATGTGTTATATACTTATATACTTTATTGAAAATTTTGTCGGTGAGTGAACCTAATTAATATTATTATTCGTAATATTAAAAAATACATGCTGTTACGTACTGGCAGATTTATAATTTGCAGAAAAATTAAATAAAGCTAAATTCAAAAAATATATGTTGTGTACTGATACTGAAAGTAGTAGGCATGGCGCCGCTTGAGGCAGACAGTCACGTGATCATCGTCAAGTATGAGATCTGCATCACCAGCCGGGGAATTGATGCGGGAACTTCAAACTGTGTTTTGCCGACCCACAGACCCCAACCCTCCACCATCTCAGCCAATCAGAGAGCACTTCCATGAACTACCCATGACACCCCATGAATGTCTATGAAAGGATAAAAAGGGTGGTTCATGGGGTGTCGTGGGTAGGTCATGGGGTGCTCTCTGATTGGCTGAGAAAGTGGAGGTGGGGTCTATGCGTCGGTAATACAGTTTGAACTTCACGCGTGAATTTCCCGGCCGGTAATTCAGATCCCATACTTGACGATGGTCACGTGACTGTCTGGCTTAAACGGCACCATGCGTACTGAAAGTTTTGTAACTGGTATCAAAAATTGAGTAAAAATTGGGAACGCTGAAAGCAAAAGCGAATAATGATCTATAGGTAGAAATATTCATAAGTCTCTAGATTAACAGCTTACAATTTTTACGTCTTATGTAAAGCAGTCATATCTATTTCCGTAATACTATGAAAAATATCAAGTTCAGGTCTTAAAGAATTTCATAAACTGTGTTTAAAATGTTGATAAAACCTTGAAAAGTCCAAATATTTCAGTTCTCCAAAATACGCAAAGTAAACGCAAAAGTAATATACATGTGCGGCAAAATATAAACTTAATAATTTTTACATATATATACTCTAGTATACAGTTAGATCCCAAACTAAGTTGTGTGCTCTAATAAATTTTTAATACATTTTAATTAACAAAGGATTGATATGATAGTCTTGATGCAGATAGGTTATTTTCTATAAAGAAATTGGATTAAAACATCTATAATTTTTTACAATTACACTATGTTGGCTGTCTGCCCACCAGTATAGAGTAATAAATTCATTAAATGTACCAAAAATGTATTAAAACAAATTTTTTTATTAAAAACTGTTGATATTTTGACGCACTCTCTTTTTGACTTGACATATTTATTAAACACGATGCTATTATACTAAACTTTTAGATTTAGCCTGTAATTGAGGGCGCTGAAGATTTTTAATGTTAATGTCATAATGTTAGTACTAATTAGATCGCGTTTTGAAATTCACACTAGCTGGCTCTCAATTACTGCAGTTACATTTATTAACTACGAAATTTCCCTATGTCGAAGTCTGAAATTTTCAGGTATAACTTTAATACCTTCATATTTTTTCAAGTGACGACCAAAATTTTGTAATCAGGTTTTTCATTAATTTTTTTCTTAATTTTCCTCTTTTACTACAATTATACAGATTAACCGCCGTTATGTTTTGACTTGAATAAGATAGTTAAAATTATTGTCTTTATTTGGAAGGCTATCAATGTATTTCACTCCAAATAATCGACACGAGATATTATGCAAAAAAATATGAAATTGTTGTATTGAGCTTGTGAGATATAACATTATAAGTTTAGAGTAAAATTGGTGTAAATTTTATACAAATATAATAGCTAGTGAAATGATTTATTGATTATTTTGTTAGAGCCTGTCAAAACAGTATATACTATAACTTTGAGTTGAAAATCGAAAGTTGATTGAATGGTTATTTTTGCTCGATATAATTTCGCGACTATTTAAAATGTACTTCTATCTTAAAGCCAGATTTTGATAAAGTCAGTATTATGCAACATAACCTTTTCATTAATTTCCGTCTCCGGATGATATCAACTTTGTGATTGAAATGCCTTCAAGTTGCAAATTGGCAATCCCCTCCCAGACATTGTAAAAATTAATGACCTCATTCTTCGTTAATGAAACTAATGCTACCGTAGACCGTAGCTCCTCAAATATAGTAGGTAGTTGCCACATAATTATGTTACACTTTAATAACTCCTTAAGGAGTATAATGTACTGATCAAGATACTTATAGTACAGTATCTTTTGTATAGTACTATTACTTTGTTGTTATACAATATTAATTCATATGCTGCGCACCCTATAGTACTAGTATTTTATATAATATACATTATCAACAGTACTATCAGTATAGTACCTCCTTCCCATTTCATCCAGATAATTTTTTCATTAATTTTTGGATCTTTTTTGCTTATTATTAACTCTATAATCTTTTAATCAATGGTAGTATTAATATTGGTACCAACATTTTCGTTGCTTATTGCTTAACTCATGTGTATGTATCTTTAAATTTTACTTTCAATGATACTAGTAGTATAGTCCATTTTTTCACCATTAATCCCAAACTTTCAAATACCGTCATATGATGCCAATGGTACTAAATGATATGTACTACAAATTTCACTTCCCTTTTATGACCCGATCATTATTAGCCCGGTACTAACAGTATCTTATTTTACTATTGTCAATGGTATTAGTAATATAGTGCATATCAGTCAATCCTTTTTTAATCAATAGCAATTATTATCGAGAACTCTTTAGAATCCCTAATTATTTGAAAATCTACGATACTAACAGTATAGTGTCATTTATAGGTAGTATCAGCGATGGTACCAGTATAGTATCGTCTCCTAACGTTGTCTCATCACTATCTTCAATATTTCTTGAATAATTTAATAATTATTAGTAATAATACACGAAACCATTCACAAGTATTATAAGCGGTATTATCAGTATAGTATCGCCCCCTATTTACTGTCCCAGTACCATCTTCATTATTTCTTAAATAATTTAATAATTGTTAATTCATTGTTGGTTTTGATTTTAGCTGCCTGTTGATAAAAAGTATACGAAACTTCCGCGATACTAACAGTATAGTATCATTCATAAGCAGTGGTACTATCCATATAGTAGCCTCCCACTATTTCCCATTCAAGTAATATCTTCACTATAAACTGTAATGATACTAACAGTATTATTGAAAGCTGGCTGGAATCCCTAATTACTTAATACTAGCAGTATAATATCATTCATAGTTAGCATTAGCAGTACTATAATATAGCCCCCTTTTATTTACTACCCCAGTACCATCTTCATTATTTCTTTAATAATTTAATCATTGTTAGTAAATTGTTGATTGATTTTATATGCCTGTTGGGTAAAAAGTATACGAAACTGCCGCGATACTAACAGTATAGTATCATTCGTAAGCAGTGGTACTACCCATATACTAGCCTCCCCCTATTTCCCATTCCAGTACTATCTTCACTATTTCTCGAACAATGATTGCCAATTAACTATTTGTTTTAATTTTGGCTGACTATTGGTAACAATAAACGAAGCTGTAACGATACTAACAGTATAGTATCATTTCTAAACGATCTCAACCGTACTACCAGGTATCTATCAATGGCGTTAGCAATATATTTGGGCAAACCCATTTTTGTAGTCATTATTATAGAGAACCTGCTGGAAACTCTAATTACTGCGATACTAACAGTATAGTATCAGTCATAAAAAGCATTAGAAGTACTACCAGTAGTACCAGTATAATATCGCCCCTTATTTACCACTCCAGTACCATCTTCATTATTCCTTAAATAATTTATTAATTGTCAGTTAATTGTTGGTTTGGATTTAAGCTGCGCGTTGGTAAAAAGTATAAGAAACTGCCGGGATACTAACAGTATAGTATCATTAATAGGCACTATCAGTGTACTACCCATATAGTAGCTTCCCCCTATTTTCCATTCCAGAATTATCTTCACCATTTCTCGAATAATTCAATAATCGGCAATTAGCTGTTGGTTTTGATTTTGGCTGACTGTTGGTGACAATAAACGAAACTGTAACGATACTAACAGTATAGTATCATTTCTAAATGGTCTATACCGTACTACCAGGTATCTATCAATAGTATTAGCTATGTACATATGGATTAACCCATTTTTGTAAATATCATTATTGAAAACTGGGTAGAAACCCTAATAACTGCGATACTAACAGTATATATAGTATCAGTCATAAAAAACTTTAGTAGTACTACCAGTATAATATCGCCCTTTATTTACTACTCAGTACCATCTTCATTAATTGTTAGTTACTTGTTGGTTTCAATTTTAGCTGCCTGTTGGTAGAAAGTATACAAAACTGCCGTGATACTAACAGTATAGCATCATTCACAAGCACTATCAGTGGTACTACCCATATAGTAGCTTCCCCCTATTCCCCACCCCAGTACTATCTTAACTATTTCTCGAAGAATTCAATAATTGGCAATTAACTGTTGGTTTTGATTTTGGCTGACTGTTGGTGACAATAAACGAAACTGTAACGATACTAACGGTATAGTATTATTTCTAAACGTTCTATACCGTACTACCAGGTATTTATCAATGACATTAGCAATCGGCCAACCCGCGATACTAACAGTATAGTATCATTCATAAGAGATGATGGTACTACCCATATAGTAGCTTCCCTCCATTTCCCTTCCCAGTACTATGTTCACTATTTCTCGAATAATTTAATAGCTAGCAATTAACTGTTGCTTTTGATTTTGGCTGATTATTGGTAACAATAAACGAAACTGTAACAATACTAACAGTATAGTATCATTTCTAAACGATTAAAACCTTATTACCAGGTATCTATCAATGGCATTAGCTATAGTACATATGGGATAACCCATTTTTGTAGTCAATGTTATTGAAAACTGGCTGAAAATCCTAATTTCAGCAATACTAGCAGTATGGTATCATTCATAGGAAGCATTAGCAGTACTATAATATCGCCCCTCATTTACCACCCTAGCACTATCTTCATCACTTCTTGAATGATTTAGTAATTATTAGTTAATTGTTGGTTTTGATTTTAGTTGCCTGTTGATAAAAAATATGCGGAACTTCTACGACACTAACAGCATAGTCTTATCCACAAGTACTATCAGTGATACTTTTCCCTATTTATTATCCCAGTACTATCTTCATTATTTCTTGTATGATTTAATATTTGTAAGTTTTAACTTTAGCTGGCTAGTGGGGACAGCATATAAAACTTTTACGATACTAACAGTAGAGTATAATTTATACATGTTCCTAACGGTACTACCAGTATAGTACCTACCCAGCATCCATGCAAATATGTACTTAATTTATGGATATTTTAGTACTAAGGGTGCAGCGGCATATTACTACATAACTCCTTTACATTCTATTAATAAATGGTACTAGCAGTATAGTACCCTGTTGACTATTGCTATACAAATGCATTTGTCAAAAAGGAAAATAAATATATTATTATTATTCCGATTTTACTTGCTTTGATAATAATATAGCGTTATAGCACAGTATTATTTATAAGTTCAATCGACTGTAAGACTGTGATAACTGTATTGCAGATACTTCTAGCTCCTTATCTTTGCCTGTGGTACCTAAATAATAGTAATAGATGGTTCTATCAGTTTAGTACACCGAGTCAACTATTATTATTTACTACCGGTATGAAATAGTAAAAACTTAAGCTGAGATTTATTTTTTAAATTGCCTTTAAGAAGTAAAATTTAAACAACCATTATATCTTTGATAAAAAATTACGAATCCGCCAACTTAGATTAGCGACTCACCAGTGGTTATAAAGAAGCATACTCTACAAAAATAATCAACAAATACTGTAATGTGTTTCTCAAATAAAAAATATCTAGTTCCATTTTATTTATATAAAGTTGTATATTTTATTATATAGTACTGAATTATACTAAATATTTTTTTATTTCATGTGTGTTTTTTGAAAGGTAAACTAACTAGCCCAGACATCTTATTTCAATCGTTATGTGCAAAAAAACAAATTTTAAAACAAATTTTTATAAATTATTCTAGAGATCAACATTAATAAAATATTCGCACGCTGTATATTTGTGTGTAAGATATACGTCTTAAAATATGAGCAATTTTTCCTACTGCTATCCACTTGAATATAGCTTGCATACAGGGTACATACGTTGTCTCTATAATTCTACATATTAACGTATAGTATATACCGCGTGTCTGTAATTTTTATATTATTACCGAGTTAATAAAACTTATTTTTACTTTTTTTTATAATTATTTTAATAAATATTGGATATTGTGCATGAGCCATACAGTGATTTTTTAATGCATTGTTGACCGCAGAGGAATTCTGTGAACAAAATAAGAAGATATAATGATATGTCATTCTTTTTGCGCGAATATATTATGATCATGATTTTAATGGAAGTTAAGAAAGATTGAGTACCACTAGTAGGACGGACGATTTTAAAATGTATTTTACACAAAATGTTGCGAGGTTATAATAAAAAAATTCTCGCATAGATTATTGTTTAATTTGCTGTCAGATGCTAATAGGTTACAGTTATATATTCTCATAATTGCCTTTTGTACAATAATTATATATAAGGCAGAGATTTCAACAGAAGATCAGCAAGGAAAACCCCCCAAAACCGGGCAAATACTATCGTTTTCGATATAGTTCTAATTATTATTGAATAAATAAAAATAAGATCACACTATCTAAATGTATCTTGCAAATTTTACTTAGATTTAATGTTTTTAATGGAAAGCTAAATGATTTTTGTATATATTAAGTTCGTGATCATAATTTATACGCAACATTTAGATAGAAAATATATATAAGACTGCGAGAACTACACTTGTTAAGTTACATGGTATAATTGAAGTTGTAAAATAGTTTACGTTTGTTGAGCACGGGCAAAGATATATATTCCGTGTCCAAAGAACATCTATGCCGTTTGCATCTACAAATACAAACTAAGAAGTTAATTTAATATTGTCAAAAAAATGAGTAAAATTGAAGACGAAATATGTAGCTTCTATACCGATATTTTTCTTACAATAAACAGATGTTTATAACTAAATATGATGATACTTACAAAATATCTTTAATCTATCTGATTTAACCACTTTTGAAACAATATTTTATAGAATTATTTTGGATTTTAATGGAATAATTAAAAATTTTGTTACTTGTCGAACTTTAAGAGTCCAACGTGTCGCTATTGGAATAGAAACAAATGTTCACATAGAAACAGGCCTTGAAATGAAGCGATATAAATAAAATATTACTATTACTATTATTATTGTTGAGCGGTTATAAAAAACAGCGTCAAAAATTATTGATTCATTTGATGTCAGCTGTCAATGAGCTCAAAGTTGTATAATTAATGAATTGTCTCTTCATGAAATAAGTATTAAGCCAAAAAAAGAGAGATTCCAACGATGGGTCAGGAAAGTAACCCTTTTGGGGTATATGATATTTTTCTTATAGCAACGGCATAGATTCTTGTTCTAATTCAAGACTATGTATAAAGCAATCCCAACCCAATAATTATAATCAGGATCGCCGCTTACGTATATTTTGAAAAGGAACTTCTATTGTATTTGAGTTTGTATACTTACCCTCTTGCTAGTTATATGCATATTTTATGTACATTACGTGTTAGGTCAGCGTTCGTCTAATTCTGGGTAATTGATTTTGAAGGTGGCGATCTCTTTAGTAAATGCCATCCCTATCACGTGAAAAATAATGTGATAGAGTGTACGCAACCATGCAGAAGTCGTATAATTTACAACACTCAAATACATATTTGAATACCAAATTGAGAGCAAATGGATAGATTTGCTTATCTAGTCGAAGCAGAACATGTTTATACACATTGCACTGAAAATATAGCAATTCTGATGCAGATGAAAAATTTTGTTAATTTTTTTCTTATTGCTTTATTGTGTTGATACATTCAGAATTAAAAATTTTGATATACATGCAGAAAAGTTGGGTAATTTCTTATTAGTAAATAAATATCGCTGAGTTTGATAACCTAAATTTTAATGACATTTGGTTCCAATGGAATGACTGTTCCGCTCACAATAAAATAGTTTCCTACACGTGTTAAGCAAAATGTCCGCCAAGATTAACCAGACTTGGAGAAAAATTATTTCATTTTCTGAGAGTTATGCCAAACATCCCAGATAGCACCAGGACGTACCAATACATTGGGATATTCGAGATGTCTTAAAAACTTGTGAAAGGATACAAGGGGGCCCTAAGAATAATCCAATAATTGTGTGGAGAATACTCCCTATCTGTCAATCCCAGGAAGACGGAGATGGTTCTCTTCAAAACAAGAAGGAAACTAGGGGTACTGAAGGCACTTGCCCTCCTGGATACAACACTAAGTTTGGCATCAGAAGTGAAATACCTTGGGGTAACCTTCGATGCCAAACTAACACTTGACACTACATTCGAATACGCTAATCATATTGGTATCATCGGGAATACTTATAACTAAGTGGGCTAAACAAATATCCTAAACTTAATTTTAATCATATCTCATAGGTCATGGTTAACGAAACGCGCATCAAGTGGTGTATTCGAGAGTAGTGTTCAAGTGTTTTGGTATTTGTAGAAATCACGTCAGAGATAGTGTTACACTGATTCGAACTCACTCCGGGACTAGGGATCTGGGACTAAAATCTTACTGTTTACAATGGGTTAAACTGTTTTGTTTAGTTCATTTAAAATTGATTTAACGGATTAGATGATTCAAAAACGTAAGACCTATGTGGTTTCAGGATTACTTGCCCCATTCGTTAAATTAATTTGTACGGTATCAGTCAATACAACTTTAAATCCGCAGAATTAGCAGTAAAGGAGCTTTTAAATTGTCTTAAACAGCATCGCGTTGCCACTGGGCCAGTGCTACTTCTGGTTTATTTTTCACGCGATGTGTATAAACAAATATTTGTTCAGCTTCCTAGAAACTGCACTAAGTTGTTCAGTTTCGAAATACATTTCAACAACGATATAGCAGCATGCATATATTATATCCCATCTACTCGGTAAGCACAATATGTCACTAGGAACGTCATAACTACATGAATTTGACTTTTCCTACCTTTTCTTACTCATTCTCTGACACATCAAATGTATACTGAAGGAGATTGCGTACAGCACCACAAGAGATCGTTTTCACTTTTAATGTCAGTTTATTCTTGAATGTTGTCCAAAAAATAGAGTTCACAGAGAATATCACTTAGCTTAGAGTGAGAGGCTACTGACGTGGATCAGTATATTTTATTTTTCACTAGCATTAAAGTAGTTTCATTGTACTATAGCAAATATTGGAAACGCATTTTGTTGATTCCAATTCTACATAGTTACATTACACATGACTTAAAATCACATTCTATATAAAAATCGAACTGTGTATTTTGTTCTTATTTAATATCAACAAGTTTGATAGTTTATTTAAACATAATAACAAAGAATGAAATACAGCAGAACTGTTCATACGCAACATTCAACATTCTACAAGGTAATTTGTAATTGAAGATAATTTGAACCTTTTAGTGCCAAGGTGTCCAGGCGTCGTTGAAATTTAGTATTCCTGCCCTCACTCGGATGTTTATGAAAATGAAGAAAAGTAATTTGACACGAAGAAGAACAAAATAACAGTGGATTTGTTTTTTATTTTTTTATTTATTAAGCCCAGGTAAGAAGTCTCCTTGTCATTCTCCTTTTGTATCTACTATAGTTCAAGGTAAAATTAGAAATATACTTATAATTAGGGATTAAATTCATTGGTCCCTGCTAAGGCCACCGCCAAAGCCAAAAATATTGCAAGTTGCTTGTATTGCTGGGGAAAGCTCTGTCCTAGTCATTGTTTTCATACACAAGCCGTATCCTACACAACATATTCTACACAGGCTTTAATTTATCCTACACGCCTTAAATTATCCTACATGTCATTTCTTCTCTTTATAGATTTTTCTACAACATATATCTTCTGATCACAAATTCTACAAAAATAACAAAATTAATCAGTATATTTGAAAAATAACCTCTACTTATGTCAAAGGAACATTCAGAGGCTATTATTTACCAAGTAATACAAAATATAACAAAAATAAGCATAAACTATTTCTCTGACGTTTCGGAAACGAAATCTGTTTCCTTTTTCAAAGTTATGGAGGCAATTCTTGTATGCTGTTTATGTTAAACACACAGCTTTAGATTGTGTTTGCGTCATATTCGTAGATACTACTTACACATAACTGTTGATATTCTAAATGATATTGTGTTTGTTAAATCCTTCTTTTAACATTGGTAACCATGTCGTGTAAAAATCATAATTCTGTGTAAATGTGTTCTATGGATATGACGTAAACACAATCTTCAATCTGTGTATTTAACAAAGCCAGCATATAAAAATTATATTCATAACTTTGAAAAAAAGGAACCAGTTGGTTTCCGAAACGTCGGAGAAACACGGCTGATAATTCATTAGTTGACAAAAAATAGCCTCTAACTTGTTCCTTGGGCATAAACGTCACAGACATAGAAGATATTTTTCCAATATACTGAATAATTTTACTATTTTTATAGAATCTGTGATCAGAAGATATATCGGCTGTCTATTTTACGAGGGCCACACCAAGAAGAATGAAATTTTAGAAACAGATCCCATGTTTTGTGAGCTATATTTCAGTAAAAAGAAATTTGAAATCCATAGCCTACGTTGTGAGATATATTACAAAAACCTGAAAAATAGGAAAACCACAAACGGTTATAGCTCCCTTATTTGATGAGGTACGCAAAAGGTTAAAGTGATGAAAGTTGACGGCAAAGACAATAAGAATAATTCGAAAAACGCAGTTGGCTTTGACATACGCTCTTGTGCAAAAATGAAAAGAACATATCTCAAAGTAGGCCATGATACCATTAATTCCGTTTACTTTTTCTCTTTCCAACGATACAAAACATGTCACAAAAATTTTAATTGGTAGTACCAATATTTAATATTTTACAAAAACCACAATTCATAACATTGAATCGTAAAAATCAGCTATGCGATGATTTTACGGACTAAAGTAATTGGACCTTATTTTTATGAATGCAAATTAACCGCTTGTAGATACTTTAATTTCCTGCAAAACGAATTTCAAGATTTTATGGTGAAGATTATGAATTAACAGTAGCAGAAAGATTAAATTATTCATATTTTCAACCAGATGGGGCTCCACCACACTCTACTGTAATATGTACAAATTATTTAAATCAAGTTATGCCAAATAGCTGGATAGGCACCTGTGGAACTATCCTATGGCCAGCTCGATCACCAGATATTACTCCCTTGGATTTCTTCGTCTGAGGTTACATAAAATAGTTATTTCAAGCCCCTGAAAATATTGAGGACATCAAAACCAGAATTAGAAACGCATGTGAGGCAATTACTCCTGAAATGATCCAAAATGTAATACGTGCATGAGGTGTCTCGTAGAGCACGTTTGTGTATTAGAATGAATAATGCACAATTCACATTTTCTTTTTTTTTTTTTATACATTTATTTAACGTCGGCCTATTTCCGCTACTGAGGCCTAACACCGACGCCTGTAGACGAGCTACCCTCAACCAGGAATTTTGCCGAACCTCTTCCCTTAAGAAGAGTAGGGATCTTTTACTTGCCTAACATTTAATAGACAAGGGACCGACGGCTTTACATCCCCTCCGAAGGATGGTATATCTCCTATACAACCCTCGCCTAAGGTTGTATAGCTTCCGCGCATACACTGATATACAAGCCGCTGGAAGATGTGTGAGGCGAGGACGCGGTTTCCGTTGGAATAGTCACCCATCCAAGTACTAACCGCGTCTGTCGTTGCTTTACATCGCATACCGAAGTATGTACATAGTAGTATACTTTATACGAGGACAATTGAAACTGGTCAGTGTTAAAGCACATGACCGTGCGCACTGAACTTGATATTTTGTCCTATATATTTAGCAATGGTATCGAGATTCGAATGGTAGTTGAAACTGTGCAGGCGAGTCCGAGACTGGCAATATAATCAACCTGAATGAACCATCTACGACTGCACTGGTTTAAAGATAATAAAACGGACAGGCCTACTAGCATAAAAAACTCGCAAATCGTTTCCCAGTAGTCAACGGTAGACTTAATGAGATGTGCTGTCAAGTGCCAGTGCAGTGCATAAATACCTGTTATAATATCAATATGAAGCGTAGGAGTTTAGTTAGTTATTGTTCATATTTATAAATATTTACTACTATATAAAAGGTAAAATATTTTGATTATTTACTAATTTGCCATGGCTTTTTGGAGACCATTTGAAACAGAGGATAATATAATAACGCCCGAAAATCTTATCATGTTCTTATGACAAGCATTTCTATTTACCTCCGCCCATGTACAGTAAAGAGATGCCGACTGTTTTTGCCTGCTTTTAGTTTTTATACGGTTTCAATTAGGTTCGTATACACTTTAGGTAGTACTGTTACAAATAGTTTTTCGTTTTTTTGGATGTTCATTTTGTACTTTTATTTTTATTTATGAAATATTTGTTTGTATTAAATTGTAATAAATAATTACTGAATTATAATTACTATAAAGTGAATTTATACTATTATGGCATAGCTGATTTTAACGATTCAATGATATGAATTGTGGTCTTCGTAAAATATTAAATATTGACAGTATCAGTTAAAACTTTTTATGATGTGATGTTTTATATCGTTGGAAAGAGAAAAAATAAACGGAATTAATGGTGTTGTGGCCTACTTTGAGATTTGATCTTTTCATTTTTGCACAAGAGCGTCTGTCAAAGCCAACTACGTTTTTCGAATTTTTTGATACACTTTATTATTCTTATTGTCTTTGCCATCAACTTTCATCCCTTTAACTTTTTTTGTATCTTCTCAAGTAAGGAAGCTATAACCGTTTGTGGTTTCCCTATTTTTCAAGTTTTGTAACATATCTCACAAAGTAGACTATGGATTTCAAATTTCTTTATACTGAAATATAGCTCACAAAAAATGGGATAACTGTTTCTAAAACTTTATTCTTCTACAATGGATAAAACGAGATATTTGGTGTGACCTCGTAAAATAGACAGACGGTATGTAGTAGAAAAACTCATACAAAAAAAAAATGAATATGGACAGAACACCGCAATTAACGTTTAGTATGCAATATTCAGGTGAAACATATTTTTCTTTAGTAGAATATACTATTATTATTACAATTCGTTAGGATGTTTGTAAATAAGAAAATTTCGTGACATTTAGTTATCTAGCGATCCCAAATCAAACATGGAGTTTTAGTTATCTAAAACTGTATTGGTAACATTTTTGAACATCCTGGGGACGTTACTGTGCTAGCCTGGTAAATGTATAGAATATATAACATCAGTATTACACAGAACATGCACATCGACATTCCAAAAAAAGGGAAAAAACATCAAATTTTGTATTTTCTGTTTCGTTATTTTAGGGCTTGCAATAGGGCTTTTCATATATGTAACAAGTTTTTGATGCATGCCGGGGCAAACTGAGGCAGGAAGTACTTTTGTAGCATCGTGTCTCAACATTTCTCTTGTCGTCGTTTGCTATCTTTGTGTACATTTTCTTGAACTCAAATAGCTGTAGATCTGTTAAAGCCCAACTGTTCCCATAACATGGATATATAAAAACCCCTATTAGAAGTCACATTGATAAAATAAGCTTTTCCATTCAAACGTAACATGCAGCAATACAAAAGGTGTTGGCACGTGAAGCCACACCTGCATAGTAGTACGTTCTGTTGAAATAGAGAGAACCGATGGCCTAATTCATAAAAATATAAATAATTACAAGAAATTTAGCAGATGAATACTATGTATATAACACCTTGATTAATTAATCTTTCCAGTAGGGTAATCAGAGAATGTTACAATCCAGTCGATTGTTCATTCCGTTAGCTCGTCTATTTCGTTGTGCTGTGTATGGTTCACAGACCATAGAAAGATAGGTGGTATGATACAAAGAATATATGCTTTCCATCACACCAAAACATGTAATAAAAATGATGGTGTGCATTACTTGGTTTACTTGTTATTGTGGAATATTCTAACTGATTTACTCCAAGGTACTTATTGTGAACTTTATTGTGTATTAAGTGATGGTATCGGTTTAACCACCCTAATGCAATGAAAAACGTACTTATCAAATCAAACTTTAATAAAACATCGACTATGTAGAAAAAATGTATTTAAGTAAAAACATAGAAAATTACACTTATTTGTTAGACTCCCTTAACAACTACGTGGGTAAAATTTGCAACTGAACTGTTTAAAAGGCTAAATTAATACCTACTAAACTGTTCTGGCAATTTTAACATAAATTCTCCCTTGTTGTTAAGAGACTAACTAAAATCAACACATTTGGAAGTAAATTAGGATTTATGAATTTCAAAAATTGCACACATTAGAGGAAACAAAGTAACAAAGAGGGAATAAAACATTTAACATATAACATCTACCTACTATTTTTAATATTATTCGTTCTAATTTTGATCTATCCTCTTTCCAAAGATTGGTTCCATTTGCATTGAAAAAACGGTTTGGTCTAGGATCTGATCCTCTTTTTATCCTGGAATGAATAAACAAATATAAATAACATGTAGGTACATTTTAACTTTACAAAATTATCACGATAGAGAAACATATCGGTAGATCTCGTTAAAAAATAGTCATGTTAAAGACAGAATTCTTAAAGACTCTCTTAGATCGCGATACCATTCCTTTCTTATAAAATTTCGACTTTTATCTCAGAATTTTAAGGTAAAAGTCAGAATTTGAGTTGTCAGAATTTTGAAATAAAAGTCAGAATTTTGAGTTACAAGTCAGAATTCTGAGATAATAGTCAGAATTCTGAGATAAAAGTCAGAATTTAATAATAATCCATTACCCAACCAAAGGTAAAGTTCATGTTGTATCGCTCATGAGCATACTAATTTAATAAAACCACTAGCATTACTATTGATGACTTTTCTCTCATCACCTTGCTCAAATAATTCTGCAATCTATTTAATTTTGCTACTTCGAAAACTAGAAGTTCTATAACGTAAGCTATAAAATGAAGCTATTATATAGATTCGCCAAACCAAGATCATTCTGTTAGTCTGTTTACGTACACGTAGATCTGCTCCTTTTAAATATCTACATCATGAATTAGAGACCAGGATCCTCAAAGCAATATTATAATCATTTCCATAAAAGTGTTAGGATGCAGGCAGCCGCTAGATGGCGCAGTGACACCTAGCAACTAGGCGGTTAATTTTATTTGCTTTCCATATCATTTTTGAGGTATGCCTTCTGTATATGCGATATATGGGTCGAAATAAATTACTTAAAAATGAATACATGCATTGTCATCTTATTTTCCACATTTAACTAGAGCAGAAGTTATTCACCTTGCTACAGAAGAAGACCATAACGTTGAGCAATCAAAATGGTCCACACGGAAGACAAAAATGGAAAAAAGAATAATTCTGTCTAATTATTTAATTTGAGTGAGGTTATTAGGTTCCTCAAACATTTTTTCCCTGTTTCCACTTGTTCTTCCATAACGATCAGCTTGTTGAATATTCTTCAAGTTCCTTCTTCCAATTCCATAATAAAATACACAAAGGCAGGTTTCATCGTATCCCACTTGATTCATAATATTTTTATTAGGAGTGCGCGAAAGGTATTTTAGTTATTATTATTATTAGCCGTTACTCGAGTCCGAGTATAGAAATATTACAGTCGATAAATTGCGTAAAAAACAAGTAAAAGGTGTAGTCTATTGTAATTCCCATTCATCTACGGTGCACACGACTATGGCTATAGAGGCCATTTTAGTTATCAGTTACTAGAAATGTATTAAAGTGTTTGCGACAGATGCTGGTGAAGGTAACTATTTTTAAAAATAGAGGAGTTTCGTCGCTTTGGCGGTGTCCAGAGTATCTATCTCTTCCAAGAAAACAATAATGTACAATAATATTATATATTGCCCTGTCCTGTTTAAACCTTTTGCTAAATGACAATATCTTGCTCCGTTTTCTTATATTTTCAATTGGTGTTTTTCCGTAACAACTGCCATCATTTTTTAACCGAGACTTACGTCTTTATGCAGATAAGTAATAGCCATATTAACATAACATCTATGTACATGTTTATACATTTTATCGTTTCCCTGAAACAAATTTGAAAAATATGGAAACCCTAAATGGAAGCTCTACCCAGTTCCAAAAATATAACGACTCTTTGTATTGGTTTCCAAGGTGACGTGCAGAATTATATTTTACAGGGATATGAGCATGAGCAAACAAATCGATAAATGTAAGGAATTCTCCTATTGGATTCGCCACAAACATGTCCAGGATACACCCAACAGATACTCATATAAGATCGCTTTTAGCAAAGAAAACAATTATTTTTAAATAATTATTTCTACCACTATGTTAATTAATATCGTTGGTATAACAGCAATAATACAACAAAATGAGAGACGATAAATAAGACAAGACCAAAATGTATTAAAATTTAGATAATTAACTTGTAAACTTGGCAGCCGCCATATTAGCCTTTCTAGAAGGAACAGTTTCATATGCAGAACTATATTCACAAAAAAATAATCGTAAACTGGGAACACTTCGCACCGAAAATGCATAAGGAAAGCGGAAGCCAAATACCGGTGAAAAGCATTAACAGAGTTTATAAAATAGGTCTAAATAAGGTAAATCATAAGTATCAAGGAATAAATGTGTGAGTGACAAAATTCAACATTTGTTGCTTAGGAATAAAAAATATCGATCGATCTAGAGAAGAATAGTTTCCACCTCCAAAACATCAATTTAATTAACAAATTCAACGACACATTAAACTATTGAAATAATTGAAGTCTTACTTGGTATACTTTCCAGTTTCATCACTCCATTTCCCGATTTTTTATTACCATATTTTTGTTAAACGTTTACTTTCACTCTTTACTTCACAACTTCATGCAAAGCTATGCCAATTCAATTGTAGATAGATCTTATTACGGCCATTGCGCATGCGCTTCCACCTATCCCGGCAAAACGTTGGTGGGGATGTTTGGTGGAAATCCAATAGAAAAGCTCTTTATATTTATTGATTTGCCTACAATGCGCATGCTCTGACAAAACGTAGTTCTGCGGACTTCCCTGGGAATCCCTTAGAAAAGATCGATATATATGTACATTTGGGTGATGCCCTTGTATAGATTTTTCTATGTTTCTCGGGTTTCATCGTGCGGATCCATGCTGTTTCGACATATTTTTGTTTCAATTTCAACAAACATTTTTCCCTTGTCTTTCGTCTGTTTCTTTCAGTAAAGCGATACAATATGTACACATATACATATATACACTTATGTCATGTTTATATCGTCTCCTAGTTTACGCTTTCTTGTAATTTTTTATGTAAGTAATTAATATAATACAGCCACATAAACATAATATGTAGAATATAAATCGCTTGACTGAAAAAAAATACCTACACTAAATTTTGCGAATATGGTGAATTTGTTTTCTATGATAATTCACTCATCATTCACACTCCTCAAGCCCTTTCTCAGGAAAAATGAACTTCAAAGTCAAATGGTAGATGGTAATGTACTCAACCAGTAACAAATGAAGAACATTTTGCAATGTAAAAACAGTGAGACAAAATCCACTCGGTGATAATAATAAAACCTGAGGACACTTGGTACCTAAAATGCACAAGGAAAACGGAAGCCAGTTTCCATAACGCTGAATGGAGAGCGTATAAAATAGGCTTAAAGAAGGCGAACCATAAGTATCGAGGAATAAATATGAGAGTGACAAAATTCAACATTTGGTGTTCAGAAATAAAACATATCGATCTTTAAAAAAATAATAATAATTTCCTATTGTTTCCACGTCCAAAAGACCAATTTATTTAACCAATTCAATGACACATTAAACCAATGAAATATTTGAAATCTTACTTGGCATACTTTCCAGTTCCTTCACTCAACTTCCCAATGTTTTGTTACCATCTTTTTGTTAAATGTTTACTTTCACTACTGTACACTACAACTTCATCTAAAGCTATGCCAATTCAATCGTGGATAGTACTGATTACGACCATTGCACATGCGCTTCCCCTATCCCGGCAAAACGTTTGTGAGGATGTTTAGCGGTGATCCAATAGAAAGGCTCGTTCTATTTATTGATTTACCTGCAATGCGCATGCCCTGACAAAACGTAGTTCTGCGGACTACCCTGGGAATCCCTTAGAAAAGATCGATATATTTGTACATTTGGGTGGTGCCCTTGTATAGTTTTCCATGTTTCTCGAGTTTCATCGTAATTTCAATGTACTTATTTAAACCAGATGTTTGCTTCTATTTCATCAAGCAGATCTTATCTCAGTATTCTTAGAAACACCTGTATTTATTTCCAATTAGTCTAATAGATATAAGTGACATTGACCAGTAAATAATTATAACAAAGAGGCTTAGATAGTACTTATTACGGTCATTGCACATGCGCTTCCCCGGCAAAACTTTTGTGGGGATGTTTAGTGGTAATCCAATAGAAAGGTTCGTTGTATTTATAGAGTAGACTAGAAGTCGCCTGGAACAGCCTGGAGTGAAGTGGATGAATAGAGAATAAGCGCTATGGAGTATATAAGAAGCGGGACCAGCGCATCGGAGCCAATCAATTCAGTACAGTTCTGAGACCAAGTAATCAGTTAAGATAAAGAACAGTAATAAGTTGTGAATTATAGCAGTGAGTCTATAGTAGATAAAAGTCATAATTACTGTGTTATTGTAAGGACTAATTATTGTAAATTTAGTGTTAGTAAATTAGTAGTTACTGACAATTAGTGTTGCAATTATTGGACCTAGAGGTTTGGGAGTGTTTACTACAGGGTGTACTTAAATACGTAACATTATGTACACTGATATCATGTTTATATCGTCTCGTTGTTTACGGTTTCTTGTAAATGAGAGCTAAGTTTTTATGTAAGTAGGTAATAGGATACAGCCACATAAAGATAATATGTAGATCGCTTTACTGAGAAAAATATCTGCACCAAAGTTTACTAATATAGCGAGTTTGTTTGTTTGTTATCATAATTTATCCATTACTGTTATATCGTCAAGCTCTTTCCTCAAAGAAAACTGTAAGCTAATACTTGCTTACTCCATGGTAAGGTACCCAATCAATAATAAATGAGCAATATTTTGCACCGTAAAAAACACCGGGACAAAATCTACTTTGTGAAATAAAAGCTATCATCCTCATAAAATAGTAGAGAATTGTAAAAACTTGATAAGCAAGGAAAAGTAATTGAGAACTCCACCCAAATCTAAAAATATAAGGAGCCTTTGGGTTTCCATGGTGATGTGCAGAACTATGTTTTGAAGAGATACGCAGACGGGCAAACAAATCGATAAATATGAGGAGTTCTTTTATTAGATTCCCCAAATATTTTTCACGTGCGCATGTGCAGTGGACACACATCCACCTAAGTACCCACAATAATTTGTTTTTAACAGTAGGAAAATTTGTTTTACTTAACAATTCCTGCCACTATACTAATTAATATCGCATTAGAAAATGAGCGGAGATAAAGGACAGAAAGCCAAAATTTAAACAAGTTTAGGCATATATCGAAGCATTAAAAGGAGAACTTGTCAGCCGCCATACTAGATAGTATTAAAAAGAGAATGTCATTAAAATCTATAATTTAATTAGTTCAGTTGTAAGAACAGAGGTAGAAAGTCATTAAAAAACAATTAGAAACAATTAAAAAAATATATTACATTGAAAGTGAAAAATGAGAACTTGAACTGACGAGGTATTCAGCAGCACATTCAACAAATGAAATGAAACATTTAAGATCTTACTTGGTACAGTTTCCAGTTTCTTCGTTCTTCCCGATTTCATTCTACAATCTTGTCGTTAAACGTTTACTTCACTACTGTATACAACAACTTCATGAAAAGTTATGCCAATTCAAATGCACATACAATTCATTATGGGTACTGCACATGCGCCTAGCCCGGTAGAAAGTTAGTGGGGATGTTTGTTTGTTGGAAATCCAATAGAAGGGCTTGTTATATTTATAGATTTACCTGCAACGCGCCTGCCTGGGCAAAACGTAGGTCTGCGGACTTCCCCGGGAATATGTTAAAATGGATCGTTATATTTGTAAGGGGCGGGACTTTGTTAAACTCTTCCCGGTTTCTCGAGTTTCATAGAATTTTCTTGCAATTTACACAAGTTTTTGCGTCTATTTCACCAATCGCCTACTTTCCAACTTCTTAGGAAGAGCTGTTTACTTTAAAATGTCGTCACTGCACACCATAGAATATTTTCATGGCCAAATGGCCTAGAAATATGTGGCATTCAAGAGTAAATAATTATAGCAAACAACCTCGTAACCTTCCTAAACTTGACATTTTTGCATATTTTCTTTCAATGTCAGTAAATATTATTACCTGCTCTTCTATCTATTTCTTTCAGTAAAGCGATACAATATGCACATATATATGTGTACACTGATATCCTGTTTTATCGTTGCCCTGTTTTACGATTTTTACCCCAGTTTGTATAAAAAAACAGTTGATTTAATTTATTACAGATATCTGAAAGTTGTAAGTCATAGGGGGGGTTAGTAAATGATAGATACGTATAGACGTTCAGCCAGATTTGCCTTATTTTTTTTTATAAGCAACAACCAAAGTCGGAAAATTCAGTTTTCGGGCCGTAGAATTTTCCAATTACGTTTTAGAGAACTTTTAATTTCATTTTTTATGCGTTAAAATCGACAAATAAATTATCGAGATAATAGCGAAAAATCCTCCTCTTTGCACTATTTTATAAATGTTAATAACTTTTGCAATAATGGGAGTAAGTGACACATAATATCTTAGTGACGACGCCATTATGGGTCTTTAAAACTTTGCGAAATTTCAGCCAGATCGGTTTTATATGAATAATTGCATTTGTTTTTCCCAGAGAGCGTCTGTTTAAACAATCGTCATAAGCAATATAATGAATCTACAGATGTTTTTTTTTTGTAAACAAGAGCTAAGTGTTTATGTATAGGTAGGTATAGTCGGGTACAGTTTTGCTGGGCAGTCAAAAAACGCAACAAAAACTTTACGATCTAATTATTAACGTCGGTGAAAAATTCGGCATGGTCTCATCAAACAAGCCGACGTACTTATTAAACTTATAAAGATAATTGATTCAATTTGCAGGCGAGATAGTACAGAGAGTAAGGGTATTTTAATGAGGTCGTAAAGTTTTTGTTGCGTTTTTTGACTGCTCAGCAAAATTGTACCCGACTATAATATGATACTACTACATAAACATACTACCATTAAGTATACATATGTAGATGGCTTTACAGAAAAAATATCTGCACTAAAGGTTACAAATATGGTAAGTTTATTTGTGATAAATTTACTCATTAATGTATCCCCCAAACTCTTTTCTCAAGAAAAGTTAACTGTAAAGTCTAATGGTCCATGGTAATGTACGCAACCAGTAATTAATGAGGGATGTTTTGCTAAGTAAAAATGGTCTAAAATAAAATCTACTTGGTGAAATACAACTTAATATCTGGATAAGATATCAAAAAATTCGAAGCAATCCGAGAAACAAGGAAAATCTAAATAAGAGCCGTTCTCCTGGATTCCCAGGGTGATATTACTGAGCATCTGCCACTATGTTAACTAATATCATTATTTAAACGATCCAAGGCCAATAAGTCTAGTATCAGTACCTCTGAAGATAGCAGAAGCTGCACTACAAAAAGAACTCCCGAATTATGGAATTATGCAACGACAAATAGTATATTGCCACCTAATCAATCTGGCTACTGGGAGAAGCACAGTACCACAACTGCATTGACAACAGTGGTAGAACGATATGTTCGGCGCCATAGATCAAGCACAAAATACTCCCTTAGTACTATACTAAGGGAGTATTATACACTAGTATACGACCAGAATTGAAACCGTATAAAAACTAAAAGCCGGCAAAAATAGTCGGCATCTCTTGCGGAGGTAAATAGAAATGCTTGTCATAAGAAAAACAATAAAGAGTCATCTGTGAAAGAATACCCTAAGAATAATCGAAAACTGGTGCAGTTTGTCAATCCCAGGAAGACGGGGATGGTTCTTCTCACAAGGAAAAGGAAACTAGGAACACTGAAGGCAAGACACCTGCCTTCCTGGATACAACACTAAGTTTCGCATCAGAAATGAAATACCTTGGGGTAACCTTCGATGCCAAACTAACATGAAATCTTCACATAGGTAGAAGACTAAAGAAGGCTTAAATTTCTGATGAGCAGTTCCGCAGGACCGTGGGGAAACCCTTGGGAATGAAACCCAAAGTGGTCATGTGGATATATATTGCTGTCATAAGACCAATGACAACCTATGGAGCTGTGGTTTGGGGGCCTAAGAGCAAACAGACTACAGCTAACGTCAAGCTGGGCCAAGTCCAGAGAGTTGCCTGCCTAAGCATAACCGCAGCTATCGAACAACGCCAACGAGAGCTATGGAGGTAATGCTGTTTCTGCCATCATAGATATATTTCTAGGAAAAGTGGCTGTCACAATAATGGTACGCCTCAAATCCGTTGCCATATAACCAAATATAGGCTGCAGAGAGGTTAGAAGTCACCTGTAGAATGAGGCTGGCAAGAAGACGCCTCTTCTATAGGTGTGTACAGATGGCCAATGTAAGGGAGATGCCCCTAGGCAGCATCACCACCTATTTCGCAAGATTAGGTTAGTTGGAGGCCTCGGCGAGGGTCTGCCTACAGGGAGGAAGTACAAGGGACCCAATGGGGCCTAAGTGCTGTGCTTCAATAATTTTCATTGACCACCCTCCCAACCAATTCCAGATCTCTTAACCTGGATGGAATCATATCGCCAAGATCGACGACAAATCGTTAGCTTAAATAGGGATTCACAACCTAAAGACTTAATATCTGGAGTACCCCAGGGCTCAGTTCTGGGTCATCTTCTTTTTAGTATATTTACCTCTGATTTGCAAAATATACCCAGTTATTGTAGTATGCAACTCTACGCAGATGACATACTGATATATTATAGCTATTCAACTCATAATATTATGAATACTGACCTATCAAAATTAGCAGCTGGTGTAAACAAAATTCGTTAATTTTATATTAGAATAAATGTAAATACCTACATATTACTTTCCAAAAGAGACTTACAGCCAGCAATACAACTGAACGGTTCAGATCTTAAAACCGTATACTGTGCCAAAAGAGCTCGGTTTAATAAAGTTCACTGAAAATCTGAAAAATAGCCTAAGAAATGGTTATTACAAGTTTAAACACTTATTTGCATTCATATCGGACTTAGACGCTAAGACAAAAATTATTGTAAGTCGAATCACTGGTTCTGTTAAGTTACACATATATACCATAGTAGGGCCCTGTCTTACAGTAAAAGATAAAAATAAATTGCAAAATTTGCAAAATCTATGCATGAAATTTATTAAAAATATTCTTCTGTTCGCTCACGTTACACCATATATTCACTAGTTTTTGCTCCGGTTTCTTTTATTTGGCTGTGGTTTAAATATCAGTTTTCACTATAGGTACCTAATATCTTTTGTTTTTTGTTTGTACATTATCACATTATGACACAATAAACATTTCCTATTGTATTGGAATTCTGAGAGCAGTGTACGCATGATCTCGCAACGAGTACCTATTATTAGGACGACCATTGATCCAGCAGTCTGGGTATAACAGTTGAGCTCATGACGGAGATCTCGGTATTTGGTCCGTTTTTTGTCTCCTTCAGGGTGATGTTTGTCTCTGCAGGTGTCGAGAACTCGATAATATAGATTTCTTTGGCTTGGTGGTGCATAGGTTTATCGATGTACAGCGAGAATAAATTTGGGCTGTCAGATGAATTAAAAGGGGCTCAGTTACTGATTCTGCATCAGCACCTCGCAGGGCTCCTCGCCTGAAGTCGAATACAAGACCAAGATCATCTTCGGCGTTTCGTGCAGCCTTCGTTCGTTATATTTATAGATTTACCTGCAATGGGCTTACTTTAGCAAAAAGATCTAGGAACTGCCCTGGGAATCCCTTAGAAAGGATCGTTATATTTGCAGATTTGGGTGGTGTTATTATATAGGGTTTTCAACGTTTCTCGAGTTTTATCGATTTTCTTGCAACTTATCTACACAAATGTCCAATGCTCTTGGAAAGATTTGATGTATTTTGAATTAGGTACGATCAAATGCAGCCACAATAAGGCAAAACAAACAAAACGTCGCATCGGATCAAAATGGCAAATGCAACGATGTACACGCCATTAAAAAAAATCTTGTGTATATCTCTTCTAAATTGTTGTGTAAAACATGGAGCAGCCTTTATGCATACGTAAAAATTTTAAAGAAAATGGTACAGACTGGATTATCAAAATTATGTACTCAGATGAAACATTGGTCAAAAACAAAAATTGGTCATCAGGGCCGTGGACTGCTAAAAAGCCTCCTGTTGAGAAAGCCGCTATTTTGGTCTTCAGCATCCAACACCGGTATTCTATGTCTTGTTTTAGAATCAGATAGAGAAATAATGAAGAAATCTGATACATATCGCTGTCTTTTACACCGCCATACAAAAAAAACCTACCCACAAATTAGAATGTAGGTATTCATTCCCTAATGTATCTGGAATTGGTTGGGAGGGTGGTCAATAAGAATTATTGAGCCACAGCACTTAGACCCCATTGGGCCCCTTGTACATCCTTCCTGTAGGCAGACCCTCGCTTAGGCCTGCAACCAACCAACCTAATCTTGCGAAATAGGTGGTGATGCTGCTTAGGGGCATCTCCCTTACATCGGCCGCCAAAGTAGCCCAACGTTCTCCCAAAATGTATTTTCTAATTGATGAGACGGCATAACAGCCACAAAGTAAGTACATGTTGAACCGTCTCATCTTCTTGTTCACAACCTCTACAGAGAGGATTCACTATTGTAATATCATCACAAGACAACTCTCTCTGTAGTATATGATCCATAGTAGTGTATATAATCAGTAATAAATGAGACATATTTCGTAACAAAACTTCCTGGTGAAATAAAAGCAAACATCTAGATAAGATACAGGAAAATCAGGTGAAATTCTGAAAACACGGAAACCCTAATGAAGCTCCACCCAAATCTAAAAATATAACGGTCCTTTCTATTGGTTTTCAAGGTGATGTGCAGAATTACATTTTGCTGGGCTAGGCACAAGCGCAAACAAATGGATAAATGTAAGGAGACCTCCTATTGGATTGAGGCATAGTCAAAATCAATTTCTCCCGGGACAAACGCATGTGCAGTGGCTAGTGGATACGCCCATCTACATCAGACACCCGCAACAAATCAACGTCATTATTAATTGGTTATTTCTGCTATTATGCAAAATTAATGTTGTTGACATCAAAAAATGAGTAAGCATAAAGAACATATAAATTCAAAATGCGTAAAAGTTGGTGATAATTGAAAAAAGGAAAAAATTGTGAAAACTATCAACTATTTAATTATTCGAACTATATATATATTCAAAAATAAAATATTACATTAAAAGTAGCTGATGCCTGAAGTGCATGAGATGCCACGGTGACAAATATTTTTGATATCGAAACGGAGTTATTTATATATCTATAGATGGTATTGGCATAACCTGTCGATTAAGTCTAAAAAGGGCAGATCACAAACACTGAGTTCTTATTGTAAAATGTGTGAGTGATGGAATTCCAATAAGAAATATCAATCGATCAAAAAAAATGTTCAATTTGTTTTCAAATTGAAGATGTCAATTTAGTAGAATCAACAATCCATTTAGTAGATTCAGCAACACATTAAATGACAGAAACATTTAAAATCTTACTTGGTATCTTTGATCCTTCTTCCTGATTTCATACTACAATCACCTTATTAGACATTTACTTTCACTACTGTACACCACAACCTCACGCAGAGTTATGCGAGATCAATCTGAGATAAATGTATTCATTAGCTACTGTACATGCGCCTGGCCCGGAAAAATTGATTACGGATGTTTGTTTCCTGGGAGCCAATAGAAAGGCTCGTTATATCTAAGGATTTACCTGCAATGCGCCTATTTTGACAAAATATTATTCTGCAGACCACCCTGGGAATCCCATAGAACGGGTCGATATATTTACTGATTTGAAAGATATGTTCTTATTTCTCGAATTTCATTTCTTACATCTCATCTAGATGTTTGCTTCACCAAACACAATTTTCTTTTTTTTGAGACTATCTACCACCTGTCTGAAATAAGGATATAATCTTCTTAGAAGACCAAAAAATAACGTAAAAGTTGACTTAATGACATTATAAACTTTCCCCCCATGCAAAAACCCCATTGCTGCAACTTAGAGTAAATGTTCGATATGGTCTCCACCTACTCCTATGCATTTTCTAATTATATTCATAAAATTGAAAAATACATTTTTCTGTCCTCTAATAAAATTCGCTGGGTTTTGTATTTTGTCCCACAGTTCTTCTCTTGAGTCGATAGTATTTGCATAGACTAAGGACTTCATACGTCTCCACACATGATCCAAAGGATTACAATCAGGACTCACCAGGCAAACTCACTTTCTCGACCAATCCATCTGCGTGGGAAAATCTCATCAAGATAATTCCTGACTTCAATGGAGAAATGAGGGAGAGCTCCATCTTGCATGAACCACAATCTGTTCCGTATGTCTATCTAGCACGAAAGCATGTAATATATCAGCAAGAGTATTTTGAAGAAAAAACAGATAAGACTGTCCATTTAAATTTGGAGGGAGGACGAATGGTCCCAATAATTGATCGCCGATGATATCACACCAAATGCTGAAAATGCCTTTCTTTAACGGCATGAGGATTTTCTACTTCACAGTAAAGGGTATTTCTCCAGTTAAAAACGCCTCATCGAGTAAAAATTGCTTCATTGGTAAATAAAGTGTTCTTAACAAAATTTCGATCCCTGTTATGTTTATTTAGAACAAATTGACAAAATTATAGCCTTTGTGGAAGATCCCTTCGAAGTAAGTTTTGTACAGGAGTGAGATGATATGGGTAGAAGCGTTTTTTACGTAAGACTCTTAGGACAGATTGTTTACTCACCCCCGTTGCCGCTGCTAAACGACTTGAGCTGGCTTGAGGATCTTCATCCACACGAACTAAAATTATTAGTTCTTGATTTGAAGTAATTCATTTCGGTCGTCCTACATCGTTTTTATGGTGAAATGAACCGGTTTCTCTCAAACGACGAAACAGATCTTTCAAAATCTTATGGTCACATATCATATCTCTCATTTCCCTATTTGAAAAATTATTATCTCTAGGCATTGTAAATAAAGAAGAAGAAGAAATTAGCTCGAGGAACACAAGAACAAAATAAAATGATTAAATGACGTAAATGACAGAACTAAAACGTAACCAAAGCACACTTTTCAATAAATACACTTTGTTTCACTAAATTTGAATTTGTCTTTCAAAAAATTATTGAAATGTTTCACGGCACTTTCCTCGAAAACGGTTGGAGTTATCAAGTTCTACCGAGTGTACCTTTTATACGTGGAAATAACACCCTCATCGGATTTTCTGGTCAGAAGTATCTCAACGTTTCGTCAAAAAAATATGAAAAAATTTATCACAAGATACAGGTCCTAGGGCGCCCTCTATGATTTAACGTGATGTAATACGTAAATTATTGTTATTTTTAATTAGGTACAATACAATACAACTACTGTAGTGAATATTTAAGGATTTTTGGACATTTTTGGCATCAATTTTATTACATATTCTGGTCGTTTCTTCGATTTATTTCTTGTATACCTTTATCATATTTATATCTTCTTGTTTATATACATCTTAAATTTATATATATATATATATATATATATATATATATATATATATATATATATATATATATATATATATATTTTAATGGGCCGGCTAGCTTATCTTTTCCTTCAGGGGCAGGTTCAAATTCAGTTCCTGTATTAAAATGAAATTTTATTAAAATAAAATTTTTAATCTGATATAAGTAATTTATTTTCCTTGATATTTAGATAATTTAGCTTTATAACAGGTTCCAAAGTCTAATACACTATTTAAATTTTAATATACAACCTTGTCCAAAATTAAACACACAAAAACCTTCCTTCTTCGTAGCTACACTCTTCTCTTTCCAAATCCAACAATTCTCCTTTCATTAATTCTTCATCTTATCTCGTCCTTATCTCCTCTGCAATTCCTATCCACAATAACACCTCTTCCTTCTTATTTACAGTCTATTTTTACTCTTCTTCGGTGATCTCCACAATTTCTTACTTTTTAATTCAATTTCAAATTATTAATCCTTGTTTATTATTTTTCTTCTTCACTCCCTATTTTCACTTGTTCTTTTTTTTCTTAAATTTATTTTTACAATTTTACAACCTCTCTTTTATCTGTTGTTTGTTGTTCTATATCACTAAATATCAAAGTACCCAAAATAAACAAAACAAAACACCATATGAATTTTGATTAATTTCATTCCAAACATAACCTAACTTAAACCTCCTTGTCTTTCTCCAGGAAAATATTTACCAACTATAAAAATAAAATTTCCTACTTAAAAGAAATGTCATAATGACTTAAATGTCAGAAATTATTTCAACTACAACTTAATAACTACTAACATAGATGTCAGTATCAAACTTACTGTTGACTCAAATAAAAACTTTAAAACTATTAAAACAACTATAAACAAGTATTAACATTCTAAAACACATACCTTTCGGATCTTTAGCTAATTTCAATAAATTTTGACAACCATCTAAAGGAAACAAACAAATCCAAACCCTGATTCAGCAAATAACACAAACATGCAATCTTCGTAATCGTCCAATATGCAAATACATAGCAATATATATATATATATATATATATATATATATAAAACCAAAATTATATATATATATATATATATATATATATATATATATATATATATATACAGAAAAATTTAATGAAATTCAAAAAACATGGAAATCTAAATGGAGCTCCACCCAAATCTATAAATACAACAAGCCTTTTTATTGGACTTTCAAGATGTGCAGAGTTACAATTTCGCGAGATGAGCGCAAGAGGAGAAAAATCGATAAATATGACGAGCCTTTCTATTGGATTCCTTGGAAACATGTCTACCAGAGTAATTTTTATAAGAATAGGCGCCTGTGCAGTAATTAGAGGAAACGCCTACCTACATGTTGAAGGCGTTAATTGTTATTCTATTTAGTATATGCTACAAAGTTATAAATAAAAAAAAAATGTTTAAGTAAAATTATTATTTAACAAAATATATAAGCCAACACAAAGTGGATAAATTATTACAAAAATAATAAATGTGTACTAAAGTAAAAATACCTACTACGAAATTCCAGTATTCCACTGTTCCCTGTGAAAGGAAATCGATTCATTGCCACCAATCAAGGTGCATAATGTACGTTTTCAAATCAAATGAAAATAATGTCTTATAACTTGCGACATGCTACGTCTTTAATCAGAAACAGCAAAAAAAAATCTGATTGCAATAAGCCCCCAGCAGGTAGATTTTCAGTGCAGTGCTATTGTGCATCGCCAGCCGCAGACTAGTTTCGAGCTTGTTAGCTCTCATCAGTATGATATAGGCAAATGCACAGCAACACTTCACTGGTCCTCTAGTCATCAAATTACAGACAAGAGGTGTCCGCAACATGCGAATAGCTCTATCTGGTGGCGACTTATTGCGATCAAGTTGACGACAAACTCGGACTAAGTTATATATAAGCCAACACTGGGAATGGTAGCTCAGTGTGTTAAAGCGACTGGCTAGCAAACTGAGTTGCCTACCGAAGTGGGTTCGATTCCCGCAAGGCGAAACAATTTTTCATTAAAAAAATTGCCCCAAGAGTGGTTCGGAGTCTACAATAAACTGTAGGGCCTGGTCTCTCTTTGCCTAGCACAAGATCCTTGAGACCTTCCAGGGGGTTACTTCGGTAATTGATGTTGCAATAGTCGAACATGAAATCAAAAATAATCCAAATATTTGAGACAATTGTCCAAATATTATAATAGGAAAATCTGCGGCGCTATAGTAATGACCATACTATAGATATGCTGCATGATTTGATGCAATAACAAAAACTGAGATACAAAAGTATGCTGTGTTATTTTAATAGTAATTAGGGTTGTGGCAATGGCTTGATAATGATAACCTATAATAGAGCTGTTAGCAATCGCTAGGTAATAATTGTTTATAATTAAAGAAAGTTGTTAGCAATCGCTAGATAATAATAATTTATAATTAAAGTTGTTAGCAATAGCCAAATAATGAATCGAATGCAAAACAGAGGACAAAAATTATGTCATGTTTATACATTATCAAAATTACGTTGAGAAATGAGCATTAAATACTCATGTAAAAGATCATAGAATGTTCAGGAAAAATCCTTTGATTATAATTAAAACAAGCAGTCTACCAAATTTTGTATGACTGTCCAACAACGTAAAACAAGCTGGGTAGATGTAAATCAAATAGACTCAGTACTCGACGAAAAGTAAACCCTTCTTAATACGAACGGGCTAATTAACCCAGTACTGACCGATGGTCTGTACAGTTTGTGAGCGCAAGGTAATTATGTGGACGGATCGTTATTAAACAATCATAGAAAACCAAATAGATCGCTGGTGAGAAATCTCAGATAATCATTTGAAAGATAAACATTACTATGACATTTTACATGTCCAAAATTAGGCACACAGTAGCTTTAATAAGTACAGCAAATGAAAAATAATGGAAGTGAAAGTCCAAAGCTCGGCGAAAATATCGCGACGTAGCTTAAAATGTTTTGTTTTCCGATGCCGTCTATCTTCACTTCTTTAAATACCACGTCCTCTTCCTTTTATATGGTAAAAATGACGTCACAATTACATGAAAGCTTTGGATTTGTGGTCACACGATTGGAAAATGTTTACATTATAAATTTCAACGTCTACATGCGTTGTAGTTTGCAGAGTCCGTCCTTTGCATGACTTAAGATAAAAAAACGACAGGCGATTTCACCCTGTGAAAAGTAACAGAAGTCGCTTACCGTGTCCATTGTAAACAAATGCTGTGACTAGACTCGATTTTTAAGTAAATTCTTTCGTACAAATGTAGCGTTTAACGTTGCTTTAAAAGAATGTAATTTTAAAATGCATTCTGGTAACTTTATTGTGTCCAATATTAAATAAGTAAATAAATGTAAAAATGAAATGAATTAATTGCAATAATTACTGGAATTTGGAAATAAATAAGAAAAAAGTAAATTTATTTATGGGGTATATACAGGGTGCTTCACTTTACTACACATTTATTATTTTTGTAAAATTATTATCATTTACTTAAAATGTTTAATAATTATACTCACAAGAAACATTAACAAATAAATGATTATAATAATTGCATTGTATCTATTCATAAAAATGAGAGCCAAATTATATACCTATAGATAGTGAACTGGTATACATTATTCGTAAAGAACATTAATTGTGAGTATCTAAACATGAAGAACGGTTGTGGTGACCTCTATCATGTTCTCTCTTATTTTTTAATTAATAACCAAAAAATGACTCCCAAATTGTTCATTGAAATATAAAACTCATAGAAATGTACGAGGCAAACGAGCGTACTTTTACCCAATTTTTGTTTGCAATTCTATGATATATATAAAAACTTTACTGTGCATATGTCACATATAGTAGATCATAATTATTTTGTTTGTTAGGATATAAAAACACAATAAAAACAACCTCTGCAGGCGTGGTGTTTCTGAGCTATAAAATACCTACGGTTGAAATTTCCCAATAAACGTTTTTAAATATACAAGGTGGTCCAAAATTATTCATTTTCGGAAATAATTTTATATAAAAGACTACCCTGACTACCACTATTTTTGGATGCAGAATTAGCCGCAGAAATATCTGGAAACAATTTTGGACCACCTGTATAATTGTAAGGGAAATGTATCATCACTGAGCTTAAATAACTTTAATTATATAATATAGTAACGGAAATATTTGTTGCCCTAATAAACCCCTTAAGAGTGCGTTACCAAGGTCAAATATTGCGTAAAATATCCTCATTCTAATTTACACTCTTCTTATTCAACGCGAACGTTCTACTCACTCGTCCTAAATTCACCATAAATTGTTTTATATTCTACAAAGAGACTTAAATATTAATATTTAAATAAAATATAATACGATGTAGTATAAAATAAAATAACATGAAAAAAGTGAAGTCTGCATAATAAGTTTAATGGCGAATAAGAATTTGTTAAATTTCGTCTTAAATAATTGGGTGTTTTGCTACTAGAGCAGTATCATAGCGATGACCATTGCTAGACGTGTGTCAAAGCAGGGTCGGGCTCATAATTTTTCATTTAACCTCGGAGCTTCGAGTGGCGGTATCATACGTAAATAAGTATGTTATGTGTTCCCGATAGCTTAATTGGGTGATTTACTAATATTTCGACTTTTATGCCAACTAAATACGCGCAACCCACAGTACTTCATGATGTTTTGTGTGTCACCGAGGTTTTGTTTGTAACTGGTACGTATAAATGTAAAATCACGTCCCGATTATATTCGTACGGTCCTGTACGCCGCCTAGACTAGTGTTGCTTCTGTGTTATCGACAGGACGATGTAATTCGATTACTTATAAATTTACTCGCGACTGACTGGTGCGCGCAAACCCACTCTTAAGTCGCTTAAATATTTCAGTTTATAAGGTTTGCCAACATCTTTGCTTGATTACAGTATATATAAGCTCAGAGTTTATAACTAATAGCAACTAGTTATAAAATTGCAAACAAAACCACGTGTTCTAAGGTAGAATTAATCTGCAGATTTTATGAAGGTTACTGCTGTTACTAGGGTGTCAGCAAGTTTTTTATATATAGCAGGTATATATATTTATGACCGTCAATCGACTGGTCTGGTCGATAGCCGCATGGGTTAAGGCGCGAGGTGGCAATCGCGATTAATCACACGGATATCTCGCTACCGGGTTCGAATCCTGGCTCCGGCACTGACACTGTCGGAGGAAATAGTTGTATGTCCGCGTTTTTCAATGTGTAACCCCCTTCTGCACAAGCCTCTGGTTTGTGGAATTGGGGGTTGTCTATAATGCCAATGAATATCAATGGTTTTGTAAATTTGCAACGGAAGCATTTATAAAAACTCTTTATGAAACTATAATAACAGTTTCCTACAGTTTTATATTATCCTAATCTAATTCTAATCCTCAAATCTCTTAGTAATCTTATATACCTCTTATAAAACTTCACAACACATAAGTAATCTTATAAACTTGTAAAAAAGCCCTGACTTTTATAAATCACTTGTAAAAATAAAATGTTACTTCAGATGACAGAAATTTTTCATTGAGAATGGTTCATTGTACCTACTTAGTAACGAATGAGTTTGAGGGATATCTTGCATTTTGAAATTCTGGAATCTTGGAATTTGGCGCAGTGTGACACAGTATCTGCTTAGTAAAATAGAAAAAAACATTAGATACCCGAAAATTTAATGAAATTTAAAAAATATGGAGTCAAGTCCACCCAAATCTATAAATACAAAATACACCAAGCATTTTGATTGGACTTCCGCGGTGGTGTGCAGAGATACATTTTGGCCAGAGAGCGGAAGAGGAGACAAACCGATAAATATAACGAGCCTTTCTATTGGATTCCCCGGAAACATGTCTTCCAGAGTATTTTTTTGTCAGGGTAGGACCGCCTACCTAAATTAAACTGGCGTAGATCTACATGAACGCCATAAATGTTATTTTATTTATTACACCAAATAGTTATAAGTAAACAAAAGTCGTTTATATGAAATTATTATCCTGTTTTGCATTTAGTTTTTGGCAACAATATTTCAAAAAAAGAAATAAAATATTATAATAATTGTACTATACATAAGCATAAAAATAAGAGACAACTTACTATAGAGCCAATGGGATCGATGTTTCTTTTCCAAAAATATATACGAAATTTGGTAGTTATTCTCATACTGAAAATCTTTTTTGTCAAAATGCTAATCAATTTAGTTCGGGAGCAAATGCTAAAAAGTCAAAATATTTAATTTCGTATCTTTTTAACATTAAATTTTGCGATATCTTGAGATGAGAACCGAAAAATCATGAATGAAAAAATATGTCTGTATGTTCCTACTGCTTACATGAAATGGCTTTTTAAAAAAATATTCATTCTAATTAACTAGACTTAATGTTGACTCTATAAAATATGACAAATTTCGGTGAAAAGGCGTGAGTATATTATGAACATTGTGCAATTTATATGTAACTATATCTGGAGGAGAGAGAGCATAATTCAAGTTTAACCCTATGACTAAGCTTAAAATATGAATTTGATATTTTAAGGGAGTTGGAAGATATTGCAGAAAAACTGAAAATTTATTATTCCCCTTTTAAGAGGTCCTATCCACCGCAGAAATATCGGGAAACAATTTTGGACCACCTGTATACTAGTAATCGGAAATGTATCATCACTGAGCTTAAATAACTTTAATTATATATTATAGTAATGGAAATATTTCTGTTACCCCAATAAATCCCTTAAATCTCTTAAATGGAACAGTTCATAAGGTTTGACAACAATATATAACTTCAGAGTTTATAGCTAATAGTAACTGGTTATAAAATTGTAAACAAAATGAAAGTTGATGTTTTATTGAAGTAGAATTAATCTCTAGATTTTATAAAGGTTACTGCATGCTATTACTAAAGAGCCAACAAGTTTTATGTATACCTATGACCATATCAACGGAAGCGTTTGTAAAAACTCTTTATTTATTTATTAAACAATATTATGGGACTATAATAACAGTTTTCTAAAGTTATATTACCCTAATCTAATTCTAAAAATCTCTTAGTAATCTTATGTACCCCTTATAAAACTTCATAACACTTAAGTAAACTTATAAAGTTATAAAAAATTCTCAACCTTTGTAAATCACTTATAAAAACAACACCTGAAGAGGTGACAGAAAAAACTATTCATTGGGAACGGGCCATTGTACCTACTTAGTAATGAACGAGCTTGAAGGATATCTTGCATTTTGTCTCAGTGTGATACAAGATCTGCTTAATGAAATAGAAACAGACGTAAGAAAATAAGTAAACCTATAATATAAAGTTATAAAAAATTCCCAACCTTTATAAATCGCTTATAAAAATAACACGCTACTTCAGGTAACAGAAAATATTCATTGGGAATGGTCTATTGTACCTACTTAGTAATGAAAGAGTTTGAGGGATATCTTGCATTTTGTCGCAGTGTGACACAAGATCTGCTTAGTGAAATAGAAACAGACATAAGATTCCAGAAAATTTAAGGAAATTTAAAAAATATGGAACTTAAATAAGAGCTCCACCCAAATCTATAAATACACCAAGCCTTTTGATTGGACTTCCGCGGTGGTGTGCAAAGATACATTTTGGCGAGATGAGCGCAAGAGGAGACAAATCGATATATATAACGAGCCTTTCTATTGGATTCCCCGGAAACATGTCTTCCAGAGTATTTTTTTGTCAGGGTAGGACCGCCTACCTATAAATTAAACTGGCGTAGATCTACATGAACGCCATGAATGTTATTTTATTTTTTATACCAAATAGTTATAAGTAAACAGAAGTGAACATGAAATTATTAACCTGTTTTGCATTTAATTTTCTAGCAACAAAATTTCACATTAAGAAATAAACGATTATAATAATTGCACCATACATATGCATAAAAATAAAACACAACTTACTATATATAGAGTCTATAGAGTCAATAGAAACCGGTTTCGTTTTCAAAAATATATACTATACGAAATTTGATGGTTATTCTCATACTAAAAATCTTTTTTGTCAACATGCTAATCAATTTAGTTATGGAGTAAATGCCAAAAAGTCAAAATATTTAATTTCATATTTTTTCAACATTAAATTTTGCGATATTTTAAATAATAACAACATGAGAACCGTTTATTCATGAGAACCGAAAAATCGTTAATGACAACATTTCTATGTATGTATGTTTTGTTAGTTTACATAAATGACTTTTTTTTTAAATATTAACTCAAATTAACTAGACTTAATCTTGACTCTATAAAATATGACACATTTCTTTGAAAAGACGTGAGTATTATAAACATTATGCAATTACTATGTAGTTATATCTGGAGCCGGCATCTATATGTTGCTCTCAAGACATTAGGCAGAGAGCATAATTCAAGTTTAAGAATAACTTAGAGAAAATTTATGACCATGTTCATATTAAAATCTTACTTGGTATTCTCTTTCGTTTCTTCCTGATTTCTTGTTGGGGAACCACTTCTCAACCGAACACCATAACTTCAAGTAGATTTGTGCCAAATTAATTAGTCGGCAGGTATATCCACAAGCCACTTCGCATGCGTCTACCCCGGGAAAAAGCTCTGCAGCCTTTTCCGGGGTCCAGTAGAAAAGCTCATATTGGCAGATTTGGTCGCACATGCGTCTATCTTAGCAAAATATAGCATTGCAGATATTTCCCGGACCTTAATAGAAAGGCGTCTCATTGCTTCTATTTTTGCTTGCTTCTATTTCACCAGGTGAAAGTGAGTTTCTTGGGGAAGATTGGTTTTGTATCAAAGGAACTAGCCATATCCATAAAGTTAAATCAATACAACTTTGAATTTTCTTCCACAGATCTTAAAATAGATTTATATATAGGTAATAAAAGTCGCTTTGATCTTTACAGTCCTTTCATCATCCTATTTCTTAAGGAAACCATTGCAATAGTTCAGTTTCAATTTAATTTTGGTGTATTTATTTATTTTCTCTTATCTTCATTCCTTATTGCATTCACAATATTATTTTCTAGTAGCTGATTTTCTTAAACCTTAAGTCATTTCCATCGATTCCATAATAGAATAAATGATTTTATCACATTTTATAAACGTGAACAGAACTTCTTTATTGGTATCATCTTCTTTGTAGAATCTTATTAAATTATTTATAGTATAAGATGGTTATTAATTCCCCCACAGCACAAACCACACACAAATAAATACATGTATATAGATATATAAGAAGAAAAAGCATTCGATTAGAATTTCCAATACAATGTATTATAAGAATACTACTTTTGAATACCCTCAGGATATAGTCCTTCCTTCTGCTGATTTCCTTTCGACACTTTTAGTAGCTCCAGTGAATTCTCACCAGCTGAAAATTTGCAGTATAGCAGCAACATTCTACATATCCGAGAGTTTATCGTGAGTGATGTAATTAACTCAAATAAGAAAATCAAGGTGAATATGACTACAGGTCCTGACCAAATTCCAGCGTTTATTATAAAAAAGACTGCACCGCAGCTCTTTGTAACCCGCTCTGTATTATTTTTAATTTGATATTAAAGACAGCAACGTGGAAAGAGTCGAGCATTTGTCCAGTGTTTAAAATTTTGCAATTTTATGTAAACATTTTTGAAATTTTAATTTATGATTATATCATTCCATACTAAAAGAGCATGGGTGTATGCAGGAAAGGTGGACAGTATCGAACCTTGTGTGTAAAACGCATTATATTGCAGAAATTTTATATCAAACAGGTCAGGTAGATGTCACCTACACTGACTTTTCTAAGCGTTTGACAGATCGGATAACGGTATACTATTAAATAAATTGCCGAACTTTGGTTTCAGTGATGCTTTCATGAATTTATTTATCTCTTATTTATATTGTGGTACTCAGTTTGTTCAATATCGTGGCTTCCAATTTGTGTAATTAAACAGACATCAGGTGTACCGCAGGGTTCCACACTTGGACCCCTATTTTTCGTACTTTGTATTAATGATATTATCGACAACCTCGATGTATGCTACTTACTTTACGCTGACGATCTTAAATTATATCACTGCCTTAACACTGAACTTGACTGTTTGAGACTCTGATTTGCTCAACGCCTGGTGCGTCTATAACCGTCTTCCGTTAAATGCTACTAAATGTAATATAATGTCTTTCTCACGTAAATCAGACCCCATAATTTTTAATTATAACTTGGATAACTGCCTTTTAGGTAGAGGTAGGGAGTTTGTTAAGGATTTAGGAGTTATATTCTATTCAAAACTAACTCTCTCTAAGCACATTGAGAAATGCGTAACTGGAGCTTACAAATCCGTCTTTATTCTGCGCAATGGTAGAAACTTTAAAGTTTGCCTACTCTTCGTCTTTTATTTATTGCACTTATTAGATCCAAATTGGAATATCCCTCCATTATTTGGAGTCCATGTTACAATGTGCACGTTACTTGAGAAAGTTCAGCGACGTTTCTTCAAATCCTTAGCATTTATAATATAAGGTAACTATTCATTAAGGGGTACACTTCACGAGTTATTTTTGAATAAGTTTGATGTGCAGTCTACTTAGGAGATGGGTAATGTCTGCAATATTTTTTTTATATAGAATTATTAATAATAAGATCAACCGTCCTCCAATTATTTCACTCATTAAATACCGAGTGCCCAGATTAACGGCGAGGACAACTAATAATATTTATTCTACACCAGTGTAATAGTTTCTATAGTCTTATTTTTCTTGTTTTGTCTGTTTTAAACATGTATACTATAGTATACCTAGTGTACGCGTATTTGTCTTTAGTACTCACCCTTATATGTTTGTTAACTTATTTCTATTTGTTACTTGTTTGTTTGTTGTATATTATTCGTTAATATGTTTTTTCTTGCAATTATGTTTTCATTTATATTCTGTAATTGGGTTTCACCCTTTAGATAAATTAATCAAATAAATAAATACTTGAATAAATAAAATAAATATACTGATAATAAAATAGTATAACGCAGTATGTGATTTTTCAGATATTTTGAGATATTGCCACATTTAGCTAGAACATTGCGTTTTACGACTATAAAACGGGTTCATTTGGTACTAATATTGTGCAAAATGATAATATATTGCAAAATGGATAAAATTTCAATCCTTAAAAGATCACAAACGACATTGTGTGCACATAAATAGGTGAAAGGCAAAAAAAAATTAGTATGAATTCACCTCAAAGAAATATAATGAAATCAACAGTATATCAAACGATTGAAAAATGTACATTCTTACTTGTTATAGTTCTTCCCAACTTATTTATCCCGATTATTTGCCACCATCTTCTATTCACTACCATACACGACAACTCCATACAGATTTGTATCAGATTTATCTGTAGATAGGAGTAGTCATCAGCTAGTGTACATGCGCAAAACTTTGCATATTTTCTGGGAGTCCAATAGCAAAGTTCGCCATATTTATAGAACTGGGTGGGGCTCGTATACAGATTTTCTTGACTTCTTCGAATTTTCTTTCTATCTAAACATTTGCTTCTATTTCACCAAGCAAATATTCTAATGGTATTAAAACTGATTTCAGTACAATGAAACCATTGAAATATACAGTTAGGTTTTGTGCACGAAGAGCAAAAATTTGGGTGTTGATAATTACAATTTTTACATTCTTTTAAAATTATCATCAATTCTTTTATCAATTTCTTATTTCAGTGGGTGATATAATATACCTATGCATGAGCATACCGCCTTTACGGCATGATCCCGAACTAACAACTACCTACTATTTAAAATTAATCTTTTCACTTTTGCATGCAAAATTCCGATAAAAGCAACAATCGAAATAAAATTCTTACCTTTCGCTCAATTTTTCTGATTAGTTCTTTGTCTTCAACATTTGTACCAACTGCTTCCACAGATTCACGAATTCTGCCACTGCCCTGGCATCAAGTCGGCGGAGTGTTCCTCGTATTGTCCTTAAATCTCGAATTCACCAATATAGGATTTTCACATAGGTTAACGCCCTTCATGATTTCTTCAACACACAACTTTAACACCACAAATTCACCTATTTTAAAGTAATTTCAAAAGCACAAATCGAGTTTCAACAAACCTGAAATTATCAAGGGTCTGAGAGACCTAATAATGTAACAGCCGAAAATTCATATTGACTTAAGGGCATAGCCACCTCGTTTGGGAAATGAACGATTCACTGATTCCAACGTGACATGCGTGGAAATCACGTGTGCGTGGCGCATGCGTTTGACTCTCAATTTATAGATGTCTTCATACATGAGGCCTAGGATATTGCACAAGTTTAAACACTTATATATGGTTTATAATAAGAGGTTTTAGCTTTGTTCTTTCGTTAAAAGGTTCAATAGTAATTGAAAAATGAATTGATATGTATATTTAGTCATGTAAGTGCAAGCAAAATGTAATAATGTTATTATTATGGAAGCTACATTTAGAGTTATCAAACATCAGTGCAAGAATTAGTTGTTAAAATATAGTTAAAAGTATCTAAGCTTGTATACTGATTATTAGTAACAGTGAAAATTAATATACTTACCACTAATATGTCCACATTTACACATTGGATGATGTTGATCATAAATTTATCTAAATATTTACCCTACACCGGCTAGGGCAACTACAAATTTATATAAATAACAAATTGATACAACAGATATCTGTATCTATTACCTATCTGTTTATATTAAATAAATTTGGAAGTTAGCTATAATGGAAGAATAGGATTGAGAACTTACCATAAATAGGTACTAAATTGTTAAACTCATGATACTGTGGAATAAATCAAGACATTATCGAAAAGTGAAAGTGAATAATAGTTTTCAAATTATCAGAATTAGAATAACCTGTAATGTGGCTAAATTAACACAAACAGCAACAATTAAAGATATGTATCTATTAATATTAACCATTTCTTGGTTTTATTTAATTGTTAGATAGGACATTTTAATTTTGATGAATTTATATTAAACAAATACTCTATGGACAGTTGCTTTTGCAGCAGCTTGTCAATATTTTTAATAAGTCTTATGAATCTGTAAATTTGCAGACAATTTATTGAACAATTATGTTAAAGTGATGGCAAACTATAATAGTTGAAATCAATAATAGAGTTACAACTGAGATAACAAGCATGTTTGCAATGAACGTATGTGGTGGATTTTATATTTAAAACATTAAATCATTATACTTATATAATTTGTTAAAACAATATACTCACACTAGCTATATTAAAGTAATTTTTATCATAAAATCAAAAATTTCAGTTACGAAAACGTTATCTTGCGACTTATAAAACAATTTGTATATGTTGTCATTACGCATTTGGGAACACAATTTAAAAACAGAACATCACTTCTACTCAGCTATTTTTATTATAATTCAGATATAGTTCACATAACTTAACAATCTTTACCCTTGTGGAAATAAAATATATTTAAGTACATTTTAAACTACTTATTATGAAGAAGGTGAGAACGGGAATAAATTTACGCGTAAGTATGTAATAAATAATAACAAAAATCGTATTCAGTATTTCATCATGCGTCGAAGAATTAATTGTTTATTGATTCGTCCCTCAAAAAATGGGCTCAATTCCGTTGTATATTGCAGAGATCCATAGTTTAAACAATTAATACGGTCAATTGAATTTTGAGTGCTCAAAATTTAGATAGATCTAGACATCAGACATAAAATACAGCTACACCTATCTATTACAATAGTCCATAATACGGAAAACATTGTTAAAGCTTATATCAGCGATATCGGTCACATACGCCAAACGTCAACGTTTGGAAATTTCAACGCTAGACGAAGACGTTAACGCAACAGTCGAGAGAAAAGTGTTTACCCATTATTTTACATAACTTATTTGTTAATACGTCTATTGACAAAATACTATAGGCTATAAGCTAATTAGAATTACAAACAAAAGTAGAACTATGAATTATTATTGTGTAATAAATTTTACAAACATAATTTTTATACTGTATAATTTTAAGCCGTAAATTTATAATTCTAATCTTCTATTTAAATCTTCGTATAATTTTTCGGCAACATATATAAATAACAAAACTACTACTACTACTGTTAACAAATGCCAAGAAGTATTGAATAACAGGATAAATTGATACTGTTTGAGAAAAAAAAATGAAAAATACTTAAATGTTTAATTTAATTTATTAGAAATGTAAAAAGCAATGTATTGTTCACTTTAAATTAAACAAATTAGCTATCACAATTTCGTAATACAACTGCCGCTTAGCGGAAACCTACGGTCATTGACTTTTAGAAATTTATTTACCGGGTGGTCCATATAATCATTTTAAAAGTTATTTCGGTAGGTATTTTAATGAAATGTACGATATTCACAACAAATAACTAAATTAAATATATAATTGTCACATGCTAATTACAGGATGAACGTCTCATTACCCCCGGCGTAACGAGTGCCGTCCTACTATAAGAGACAGATATGTATGGCGCTGATTGTTGGGAGCACTCCTATGCTATACCCTACTCTTATTTCTAGGTAGTTATAGCATGTTGCATATATGCGTTAAACGTTATTTTTATATGTTAAAAATAATGTTCAACTTAACTGCGGAATAACTCCATAATTTAGCGTCACTTAAAGTGACGTACCCTTGGAAAAATTGACTAGCTGATTTCCGCTTAAACGGTCACCGGAAGCATTGCGTCATTTCCCGTCTCACCTTCCTGACTATGTCACATATATCTACTTCAGTCATTTTGTTATGTTATTTAAATAAAATGCATAATAGTATATACAATAATAAACTAGTAGATATATATAATTTGACTAATTGTTACATAAGTATATTTCTTTCGATTATGGTGCCATTACACACAATTAAAAAAATAGTAAATAATTTAATAAACTTTATCAAAAAATTAACAATCTACTTGTGCCTTTTTAATACTGTCATTTGTCATATATATATATATATTTCAAGGTCAAGATAAAAATTCGAATATTCAACAACACGCGGAACGAAATATATCAAGGAGAAAACAATAAAACTTGATATGGTTCAGAATGTCCCTGAATGCGAGGTATTAACACAATTAAATATATATAACCTTTGAGTATACATGGAATAGAATTAAGTACAAAATGGAGATTCACATTCAATCTTTAACCGATTCTGGCACATCACTTGGTCCTGCTAATAATGGCTTAAGCCAGCACTTTATTCGAGGTACAGTTACTACAACAGCACCGCCATTTTCATAGCAACTTTTTAACACATATCACTTATTCCTATACGGACACGCTGTATCAACGCTTAAAACAAATTGCAGCGGTACATGAATGATCGCAGTGTAGTCTAGATTCCACACCTTAGTACTTTTTATTTTCAGTCCATACCAGAAGTCACTTTGAAACGGTTGTTTCTGCATACAGTCACAATCCTCAAATATTTTCTTAGCCTGCTAAATTTTGAGATCGCCTACTAATACAGTTTTTCACAATCAATATCAGCGACGTCATTAATAAACAGAAAAATAACAGGGGCCTTGGGTTGGGACCCTGTGATATTTCCGAAGTGGCAACAAAATAAGAGACAACCAACTGGACTTTATTAGAAAGATGTTATATATAAAAATAACAGAACTATTGAATTTAGAGTTACTAACTTAAGTACAAGCATATCGCGGTTAATCAGTCAACAGCTTTGGAAAAATCTATAGATGGCGTTCATTATCAGCACTGTGAAATCCATTGAAATTATTTTAGATGTCATTAACTAATTCGTGTAATATTCTGGTTGACCATTTATTTTAATAATGATGATTAAACTGCATGCTCTAATTAGGCCAGCCTAATTAGATAAGAAAAATAACTATTATTGCCTTAAGTTTTCCAGTTTTAAGGCCACTTTGGTAATTTCAAAAATCAAAAGTATTAACAATACTTTAAACATTCAAAATTGTTTTACAATTATAACAATCTTTCCTGTTGAACCCTCTCCCTACCACCGATGATAACCGAAAGGGTCGAATTGGTGAAACCGCACCGCACATTCTAGAAACAAAACCGGCCAACATGGATTAATGCAGCAGTTGAATTGAGCGTTGATAACGGCCTATTGGAACACAATTATAAGTACTTTCTTTAGGGATCTCTATCCACAGTTGAGGTCTCCATATGAGGAACAGCCTTTGCTTATCGTCGAGCGTTTCATTAGTAAAAATAAAGCTATTTACATCTAAATTTACATCTGTCTTCGCGCTACTTTATATTCATATATGTGACTATGAAGTAGTCTCCACGATACTCCATTTATACTCAAAAATTGATAATATAAGTACAGACAATATAGTAAAAATAATTTCTTAAATGTGCTCAAATAAGTATACAAAAATATAATATATATATTATTATAAATAGACTCTGTTTTGGAATATAATCATCGTGATAGGTAAGGAATTTTTGGTCATTTCATTTAGTCTAAGCTGGATGCTTCTCTGTCCGGTATATTGTTTAAGTCGTTGCCTTCGTTACTCCAGTGATAATAAGGGGGGCCTTCTGTTGTGCAGTATTTCATTTCGAGAGGCGTGTCGTTTTCCACATAGTACATGAGATAAAAATTACACATCTCGTCGTTATTCGTTGGCCTGAAATTAATGTCACAAATTAGAAGCGATCTTTAAAGGATTAATGAGAAAATAATTCCACTATAATAACTCTACCAATCATAAACAACATCAGTTATCAAAATCAAGAGAGAATAAGCAAGTTGTGTTTTTGCGTTCTAATTCAGTACCAAACAGCGCGGCGGTCCATGCAGATGCTACCAGTTGAGTTATTTGTGTAAAAATGAATTTTGATCTATTTTCAAAAACTGTATCACATAATTCAGAACAACACTATTATGTCAAAGAAATACCGATCTCACTAACTTTATAAAATATTCGTAAAACAATCTTGTTTTGTTAAAGGACGTGGCACGATAAAAAGAGGGCCCGGATTTCGATCGATCTATTCCGGCACTAAAAAACATATTATATTTTGTATCCGCCTACTCAATATTACTGAAAATCGTTTAAATCAATAATATTATAATATATTATTTATTGACCAAAAGATACACGGGGTATATATGGCATGTCAATACAAAATAGAAGATATAAAATACAAATACATACGCACAAACATATTTACATGATGTAAAAGATAAATATAAGTATAAAACAATGGACAAGTATATACCGTCTGTCTATTTTACGAGGGACACACCAAATATCTCGCTTAATATCTACTGTAGAAGAATAAAATTTTATAAACAGTTATCCCATTTTTTGTGAACTATATTTCAGTAAAAAGAAATTTGAAATCCATAGCCTACTTCGTGAGATATATTACAAAAACCTGAAAAATAGGAAAACCATAAACGGTTATAGCTTTCTTATTTGAAGAGATACGAAAAAAGTTAAAGGGATGAAAGTTGACTGCAAAGACAATAAGAATAATAATGTGTATCAAAAAATCCGAGAAACGCAGTTGGCTTTGACATACGCTCTTGTGCAAAAATGAAAAGAACAAATGTCAAAGTAGGCCATGGCACCATTAATTCCGTTTATTTTTGTCTTTCCAACGATATAAAACATGTCACAAAAATTTTAACCGATAGTGTCAATATTTAATATTTTACCAAAACCACAATTCATATATAATATATAAAAATACAGGGCATGGTCAGAAATTGTCTGCAGCTTTCCCTTTATTCCATATTAAAAGTTAACCTAATTTTTTTTTGCAAAATAAACACTGTATTTCTCGAGCACAGCACCAACTGATTATATTTAATGAGATATGAGAATATGCCAGGGCATAATAAATATTTAGCAATCCTGGACTATTAAGGCAATCTTTCATTTGTCTTATGGCATGATATGTCTTACTTAATTTTGCACAAACACTTTCGATTTGCGCATTCCAGGTAAATCTATTGTCTATGTAGTGCCTAGAAATTTTACCTTCTCATTGACATTGATGTATCGCAATAGACATGTGCCATTGGGCAAACCTTTCCTAATGTAATAATTATAATGGCTATATTTGTTTACTCATTGAGGATGAGCCTGTTTCGTTGACACCAGGTGTTACATTCATTCATTACGTTAGCAACTACAGATTCAACTTCTTGCGGAGAATTCGCTGCTCCAGTAATGGTAGTATCATCTGGAAACATTGTAATCAGCCCATTCGTAACATAGTTACATAAATTATTTACATATATCAAGAATAAGAGGGGGCCCAGGACAGAACCTTGAGGAACATCAAATTTTACATCGTGTGCCTGAAATCTCTCCCCATTAACATCAATGATCATATTTCATTTTTCCATATATGACTTAATCAAGTGCAAAATATATACTAGCAGTCCAATATTTGACAATTTAGTAATTAAGAATTGTGAACATACTGTGTCAAATGCTTTCGAAGGATCAAAAAGTAGTGAAACGGCTATTTTACCATTGTCCAGATTCTCATATATACAGGGTGTCCCACGACGAACTGCGGCGATCGATATCTCAAAAAGTAGACATCGGAAAATTTTGAAAATTTGGTAGTAAACTAATGTCGATGGGGGCAACTCGGCTAAAATATTTTCAAGATGGTGGCACTTCCGATTATACCGAAAGTCGATACCAACTTGCTTATTTTAAATGGGACACCCTATATATTATTACATTTTTGGATTGTACGCAAAATTCTAAGCCGATTTTGTGTATCATGTCCTATACCTAGGTCTCTCCATTTTTGAGATATTTCAATGTTTATGTCAAAAATGACGTTTGCGGGCCCTAAAAGAATTATCAATTTTTCCTATAAGGAAGCCTTTATTATGTAATTTGGGTTCGATTCTTTGTTGAAAAAGACCTACTTTAATAGAATTTTTATAATATTTTGATTAGTATTAATACAGAGTGTTCAAAAAATAAGAATAAAGATGAAATTGAGAAAACTGTCAAAAATCAATTTTTTCAAATGGAAACCCCCAATTTTTATAATCTTATCTTATTCGCCATTAGAAATAAGGGTAAGTTTGTATATGGATGTCTATTCCGAAAACTTTTAGTTTTTGAGATATTCCCAATTCAATATTTCTATATGGGGATTTTGCTATGGATTTTAAGTTCAATTACTGTTAGTTGGCTATGACGGCGTTGAGTGCTAAACAAATGTATGTAGCTGTCACTTACCAATTGACAAGTATTAATTATCATGCTGGGGCGCTTAAATTATGCACACGAGGATTACTTAAATTTGTTTATAATCTATGGAGAATGTTACAAAGTTTTATCAAAAACATGTGAAATATTTGCTAATAGATATCCAGAGAAACAAAAACCGTCTCCGAACAGTATTTAATGAATAATGGAGAATTTCAAAAAATTTGGCACTGCAACAGTTCATAAAATAATTAAACAAATGTAACTTAGATACAAAAGGTTCTTACATAAAATACTAACAGTATAACTACTTATACTCAGGAAAATATTTTATTTTAATAAGTGTTCAAAGTGTCCACCCTGAACTTCCAAACATTTTTCGCACCTCTTGATTAGTTCGTCATGGGTGGCCGCTCTAATAGAACCTGGAGATAATCTTTCAACAGCATTCCTTACTCTTGCCTGACAATCTTCCATTGTTGTGACTGGATTAAAATAAACCATATCTTTTATTGTTCCCCACATAAAATAGTCTAAGACAGACAGATCAGGAGAACAGAAAAGATCCATTGTTAGCGGTGAATTGTTCAAATATTCATTATCTAAATCTTGTAATATATTCAAATATCTTTCACCTAAAAAAAAGTTGATACGTAATTTGAAAAACAGAAACTATTTAAGTATTAATTCATTACCATTTAAGTTTTCTTCATAAAAATTAAGTTTTACGACTCCATCATTTCTCACAGTACAGTACACATCAAATTGCCAGGTTTCTTGATAATTTCGCAATGTCATGGCATGGGGATTTGAATCACACCAAAAGTGGGAATTATGTCTGTTGAAAAGTCCATTTTTCGTAAATTTTGCCTCGTCAGTCCAAATTATGTTGTCCAAAGTCGCCTTGTAACATTGTTAAAATAAATTCACAAAAGTGAACTCTTCTGGTCAAATCGGTGTCCTTTAGGTGTTGAACCATAGAAATGGAATAGGGTTGGAATTTGTGTTTCAAAAGAATTCTATGAATAGAGTTCTTGGAGATTCCTGTTTGTAAGGCCACTTGTCTTAAGGATGTCATAGGATATGCCGTAAAATATCCCAGAATAGCAATTTCGATATTTTCATCATCGACAATTGGTTTTATTTTATGAACTGTTGCCTTAACGGTGCCAAAATTTTTGAAATTCTCCATTATTCGTTTAATACTGTTCGGAGACGGTTTTTGTTTATCTGGATATCTATTAGCAAATATTTCACACGTTCTTGATAAAACTTTGTTACATTCTCCATAGATTATAAACAAATTTAAGTAATCCTCGTGAGTATAATTTAAGCGCCCCGGCATGATAATTGATACTTGTCAAATGGTAAGTGACAGCTACATACATTTGTTTAGCCCTCAACGCCGTCATAGCCAACTAAGAGTAATTTAACTTAATATTCATAACAAAATACCCATATAGAAATATTGAATTGGGAATATCTCGAAAACTAAAAATTTTCGGAATAGACATCCATATACAAACTTACCCTTATTTTTAATGGCGAATAAGATAAGATTATAAAAATTGGGGGTTTCCATTTGAAAAAATTGATTTTTGACAGTTTTCTCAATTTCATCTTTATTCTTATTTTTTGAACACTCTGTATTAATACTTATCAAAATATTAAAAAAACTCTATTGAAGTAGGTCTTTTTCAACAAAGAATCGAACCAAAATTAGATAATAAAGGCTTCGTTATATGAAAAATTGATAATTCTTTTAGGGCCCGCAAACGTGATTTTTGACATAAAAATTGAAATATCTCAAAAACGGAGAGACTTAGGTATAGGACATGATACACAAAATCGGCCTAGAATTTTGCGTACAATCCAAAAATGTAATAATATATAGGGCGTCCCATTTAAAATAAGCAAGTTGGTATCGACTTCCGGTATAACCGGAAGTGCCACCATCTTGAAAATATTTTAGCCGAGTTTCCCCCATCGACATTAGTTTACCACCAAATTTTCAAAATTTTCCGATGTCTACTTTTCGAGATATCGATCGCCGCAGTTCGTCGTGGGACACCCTGTATAATTCAACATTTGATATGTGGCCGTTTTAGTAGATCTATTTGCTCTGAATCCGTGTTGTGACGCCTAATTAAATGACTCAATTTTGAAAATAGGTAATTAAGTTAACTAAAATGTTTTTGTTTTGCAAAACTTCAAGGTGGCAGTATTACAAGGCCAGTTAGAAGGCATGTAATTAGCCTTAATTCGGACTTTTCAATTTCGAGAAGCCTTGTGGCATTCTTTGCCGAATAAGTTATAAACCTTTTCGCTTCTCTTTAGCCTGGAGTATTCTTCCAGTAGGACTTTTTCTGGTCCTTTTCACATTCTTAGATCTCCACGGCTGTGTCCCTTGCACAGGCCACAAAACGGTTCGGGTCCAATAAATGGTGCTTCTGCTCCTTTTTCGCAAGGCTGTCAGCAAGTTCGTTTCCTTGTACTCTCTCATGCCTTGGCACCCACATCAAGGTAACCTTGTTGTTATTGGCCATTTGCTTCAGAGATTGTCTACATTCCCAGACAATTTTAGACTCAAAGGTATAGAACCTTAGAGCCTTTAGTGCTGCCTGGCTATCTCATAGTATATAGATCTTTGACCTTCGGATGCCTTTATTTAGGCATACCTGGGCACACAGATCTATAGCGTAAATTTCCACCTGGAAGATGGTTGGGGTGTTACCGAGGGCTTTGGATAGCCTACATTTAGGCCCTGCCACGCCCACCCAGAGAAAAATGCAACTTGCAAATTTATGTTGATACATATTAGGCATAATGAAGTTTTACTTCTGTGTTTTAAGGTACCAACGTTTTATTTGTTTACTTGTTTTTTAAAGCGAAGTGGCGTGAAAATTTTACAGCCGGGGCCGCTCCCGAATTTATTATTAGTTTTTTTACTGTCATGATATGAACTGACATCGTATACCTAACACGCTATATTACTTGCTTTTAAAAAAGTTTTTGCTTACATTTAAACTGCATCAAGCAAAAAATTATATTTTACTCCAGTCGAATTAGTATGAAAATGAGGTGATTTTGACAAAAAATGTTTCTAGGTATAAACCGAATCCAGGATGTTCAGAATGATGGTAGGAATGTGGGGTTCGTTACGCTTCAATTTTTTTGCGTGTCAAAATTTTTTATTAAACAATTAAGGTGTGAGAAAATAGTTTTTTCGAGTTTTAGAAAAACCTATTCATTTTAGAAAAAAAAAATGTTGCTTAAAAGTTGTGCGCCTTGAAGAAGCCTACAAGACGAGACCTATTTCATCAAAATTGGTTAATTTGTTTACGAGTCATTGCAAAAAACCTGCTAAAATAGCTGCTTTTTCAATTGTTAATAAACAATTGAAAAACATGTTTCATATACTTTTTACTACAGGAAAAGAAGGCTCTTGTAGCATAGAAAAGGTACGCGAAATCGGAAGTCATATGGTCGAATAGTTTTTCACAATCAATTTGTTAACGACTTTTTGACTTTCTTAACGCTTATTTCTCAGCGATATGGCCGGCTCTACATCAATCTGCCGGTGCGCAAATTAAAATTCATGCTTTATACTATCAATATTAAAAAAGAACCAAACGGAGTATTGGTTTTAAATTGTTGAAAACAATTATCAAAGTTAGCATTAATTTTTTCGTTATAAACAAATAGAATATCTCTTCGGCGATGCATGGTATCGAAATGCTGATAAAAGTATCTGATAACTGACATTTTTTCACGAATTAAAAAAAAGTCTTTACAACCAATAGAAGCTGAGAAAAAGTTTAAAAAAAAATCGCTGTGGCGTTGCTTATTGATATTAAGGAATGATGATACGCGCGATAAATGCAACTTCCACGTTCCATTTAAACATCTGAATATATCCGCAAATGCCCAGAATATCTTAGGACTAAGATTATATTACCATTTACCTTTGTCATAAAAATTTAAAAAACACCTTGGTTATCAAAAAAATCTTTTAAAAATATGTGCATATTCTGTTCAAGAATACCTTGATAGTGATGTTAACGCTTAAGTATATTGTATTCGTATGTTATATTCTATACATCTCTGTGAATTCTAATTGTGTATACATTTTTCTAATTTTTGTATGTATGTGCGTATACATATGTGTTGACTTTATACGTAAATCTATGTGTATATTTATATATTTTAGTATTCTTATATATTTTAATATTCTTTTATATTTTGACCTGTCCAATAGCATACATGTAATGCTCCTACTGGATCAATAAAATTTTCTAATCTTTATCTACAGGGGAATATTCAAAGAATCCAATACAGAAGTTTTTGACTCGATTATTTAAAAATGTTTGATGTGGCAATTGTTTAAAGTTGCCGTTGCTCTAATAAGTCAGTGCCGGAGCGATGGTGACGGATGCGCGACCGAAAACGAGTCCCGGGAACAATTGCCACATCAACAATTTTTAAATAATCGAGTCGAAAACTTTTGCATAGGATTCTTTGAATATTCCTCTGTAGATTCCAGCTAAAATTATTCCTCAATATTAATAAACAACGCCACAGCGATTTAAAAAAAAAATCTATCTCAGATTCTATTGGGCGTAAGATCTTTTTTTTAATTCGTCGTAATTGTCAATTATCAAAAGCTTTTATCAACATTTCGATACCATGCATCGCCGAAGAGATATTCTATTTGTTTATAACGAAAAAATTAACATTAATTTTGAAAATTGTTTTCAACAATTTAAAACCAATACTTCATTTGGTTCTTTTTTGATATTGATAGTATCATGAACTTTAATTTGCGCACCCGCAGATTGCTGTAGAACCGCCATATCGCTGAGAAATAAGCGTTAAAAAAGTCCAAAAGTTATTATCAAATTGATTGTCCAAAAGCTATTTGACTATATAGCTCCCAATTTCGCGTGCCTTTTCTATGCTAAAAAACACTTTTTTTTCTGTGGTAAGAAGTACATGAAACATATTTTTCTATTGTTTATTAACAATTGAAAAAACAGCCATTTTAGCATGTTGTTTTGCAATGACTCATTTTGTAGGTTTTTTTCAAGGCGCACAGCTTTTGAGAAACACTTTTTTTCTAAAATCAATAGTTTTTCTAAAATTCGAAAAAACCATTTTCTCACGCCTTAATTGTTAATAAAAAAAATAGCCTAAGAAACATCTTCAACAACAACAACTTCTGAACATCCTGGATTCACATTTATTTTTGTCAAAATGCTAATAACACTGGAATATCTAGGTACTTAACATTCGCAGTACCTACTTACCCAACTTGAGTTAATCTATTCCTTTCTCTGCTGTCCATTGTGCACCTTGCTGCCTGAAACACACATAAATATATTATTAGAAGGAATACGGCATTGTTTACAGATGGCAGATAGTATCCAGCATTTTATCTGTTTGTTTGTCTGAATGTTAAATCATAACTTTAGAACTGTTCAACAATAGTGCGTCCGACTTCTTTATCTGGAGCTCTATAATAGCTAGAAATTTTATGTAACAACATAAGTAAAGTAGACAAAGTAATAATAATAAAGTAATATTGTTTTCGAATATACAGACGAACCAAGGCCGCACCAAACATTTACCCCAAATCGTATATGAATCTGATTTGTTTTATCCACTTAGGATTTTCCTGAGATCAGTATCGACAGTTATATCTGGGGCGAGCGTAGGTGCGTCTTTACTATGTACATACTTCGGTATGCGATGTAAAGCAACGTCAGGCGCAGTTAGTAGTTGGATGGGTGACCATTCCAACGGAAACCGCGTTCTCGCCTCACACATCTTCCAGCGGCTTGTATATCAGCGTATGCGCGGAAGCTATACAACCTTAGGCGAGGGTTGTATAGGAGATATACCATCCTTCGGAGGGGATGTAAAGCCGTCGGTCCGTTGTCTATTAAATGTTAGGCAAGTAAAAGATCCCTACTCTTCTTAAGGGAAGAGGTTCGGCAAAATTCCTGGTTGAGGGTAGCTCGTCTACAGGCGTCGGTGTTAGGCCTCGGTAGCGGAAATAGGCCGACGTTAAATAAATGTATAAAAAAATAAATAAAAAGACAGTTATATCTGGTTATAACTCCATTATTATGGAATCGAGATTCGTAATTCCACATAAGTTGTTCCAGAAAATTGTGATATTTCTCTAAAAGAATTGAAAATTGTGCCAAAAAATCTAGACTGCGTACATTATCTCCTCATCTTAAGTGATGCACCAAGTAAACATTATATGCGAGAAATTTATCATCTTTTAAAATTCTTCCACACGAATTTGCAGAACATTAGTTATTACATTTAACTGGCGTAGTGGAATGTGGGGATTATTTCTCATCGTTTAAGGTTTTTGGTTTTTTAAAACTTCCATATTATTAACTAAATTGTCAACATAAACTTACAACTGTTTTATGATCAGGCTTATTGGTTTCTCAGGAAAACGTCTTCCATTAAGACCACGGCTGCACAAACATTTTTACGGCATTCTCCGTAAATTAAAATCGTATCTAATTTGTTTAGGTTTGTATGTAAACCCATTCTTTAGGTTAATGCATTTACAAATTATTACATGTTGACCCGGAACAAAAAAGATGACACTAGTGGAAATTGGTTTGGTTTTGTGCACTGATTACCATACTAAAAGTCCCCATGCCCCATTTTGCATAACACCCTTATATTAAGGCCGGCATGTTGAATTTCTGCATTTTTTTCGATTTATTAATTATAACTCGAAAACTAAGCGGAATTTTAAGAAAATGCACCAGTGAATTTTTTTTTTAATTAAATTCTGCATCTCCTAGTACCAAACTTATCTTTTTAAGTAACGTTGTAACAGATATACATAAAGTAAATTCAGGTAACAAAAACAAATTAATAATAAAAAGAATATAGCACACAGAACATTAATATTTATCTAATCCTCAAAATAATTTTTAAGATATCATATCAAGTGTTCAAAGTGTCCACCGCGATTTCTTATGCACAATCGAGCGCGGCGAGGCACTGCATTTAAAACATTACTCAGCATTTCGGGGGTAACTGTAATACATGCCTGTTGAATTCGAGCTCTTAGGTCCTCTACATTTTGCGGTGTCGTCGAAAACACCTTATTTTTAATATACCCCATAGAAAAAAATCCATTGGGGTTATATCTGGAGAACGAGGGGCCCATCGAATAAATCCATTGGTACCTATCCAATGTTGAGGCAAAATTTCGTCTAAATAATCTAGGCAAATCTGGGAATTGTGGGGAGGAGCTACATCTTGTTGAAAATATTGAAAGTTGTGTCGATTCTCTAAAGATAGGTCATCTAAGAATTCATTAAATTCATTTCTCAAAAAGTTTAGGTACCTTTGACCACTGAGGTGACCATCAAATTGGTGCCTAAAATACTTATCCACACATTTATTGAAAAACGATTTTGAAACCCAGTCGGTCTATGCCAGTGTGTATTTTCAGAAGTCCATTTCTAATGAATACTGCGATTAAAAAATCCATTATTGAAAAAAATTGCCTCGTCGGACCAAAGTATTTTACTACATATTAATGGATCGGCACGCTTCTTTTCCAACAGCCACCTACAAAAAGTCGTCCTCCTTGGTTTGTCCCCCGCTTGTAAATTGTGAACTTTTTTGGCTTTATAACACCAGTAACCATTTTTCTTTAAAATTTTTCTAGCACTTGTTTTATTTATATGACAAGCAATTTGAATTTCTCTTAATGATGTTTCCAAATGTTCTGTATTTTTATTTCTTACATAATTAATAACTCGGTTTACCTTATTTACATTCTCAGTAACACTGTTTAACATTGTCTTCTTCTTTAAAAATGAACCATTATTTTTCAGTTTCGTAGTTTTTTCTGAACAGAGTTTTATTCGGCTGTAGTGCTTGTGGAAATCTGTTTCTATATTCTACTTGAGCTAATCCAGAGTTAAAATTGCATTGGCAATATGTAACGAACATATTATAACGATCAATGTGAGTGAAAATCATTTTTGAAAATTCTAAATTCTTAAACGAGTGTGATTGAGTGAGAGTTTAAGTATTAACAGAGATGATCAGTCAAAAAATTAAATCGTCAAGTTTGTTCATAGCCAACTATTTTAAAATAATTTAAATAATAGTGAAATCATGAAATACAAACAAATGGATATTATATTTAAATTAATTGGTAAAGACATTTTAACTTTCTGAGGAAGGAGTGACGCTTTTATGGAGGACCTCTATACATTGGCATAACTGCGAATACTCTCTTTCCATAATTGCTCCATGTTGCTTTCTTGATTATTATTTTGTTTTTGTTACCTGAATTTACTTTTTATAATTACTAATGTAGTACCAATGAATAAATATGGCATGGGATATATCGTTGAAAAGGGAGGAAAATACTCTATTTAATGGCGCCATTTCCCGCCCGTTTCAAAATATTTTTTTTAACAGCGTGAAGAGTAAACCTCAAAATACAGCGGTTTTGAAAAAAAATAGATAAAACCTCGTTGAAACACTCTTTTTGCACAAAATTTTCGCATTAGAATTTTTCTCGTATCTCTTCAAATAACGGAGATATTTGGCCTAGACCTTTTCCGCATTTTCGATATTTTCCGCCATAACTCTTAAGTAGGCCATGAATTTCAAATGTATTTAAAGCATTTTGTAGGTTATATAAATCGGAACAATTTTCGCAAAAATTTTTTTTTTTTTTGTACGACCGGTATTAAGTGAGATATTCTCGAGGGCCCTGATAAAATGGACAGTCTGTATATTAAGCAGGCATTATAATAATTAACCTGCAGCATTTTTTCTAACGTGTAATATAATTTTTGGAATTATTTTCAAAATAACCTTTGTATCTGTCTCCTTGTCAGTATAGTAGGCCGGCAAATAGTCTCTTAAGTTTCTGTAATGAAATACCAATGAACCAATGACTCATTACGCATGCCAGTTTGTACGCGAAAGCATTGTAATTGTGCATTGTATTACACTGATTTTCACGGGTTCTAATTGATTTAAATATTTTAAACAAATATACAGAACAATTCTTTGTGCCTTAAAACTCCATTTTATTGTAAGTATTGTTATAAAATAAGTTAAGTAACATGTAACATTTAGCGGTATGTTTATAACCTAGAATATTCTTTCCTATTATTTGGGTTTTCTACCACATGTATTATTGTCCTCTTCAAAAACAAATCACCGAATCTACAAAATACTTAATAGAATTATCGGAAAAAAGCCTCTGCGCCCGTGACATTTACGCCAAAGGAATAGTCAGAGGTTATGTTTTGCAAATAATATAAATGGGAATAAACACAGAAATAATGTATTTTGCTGACGTGTCGGAAAGTAATCTCTTTACGTTTTCAAAGTTTTTTTTGGAAGAACTCTTATTTTGCTGTGTATGTCAAATACACAGCTTTAAGATTCTGTTTATATTATTTTCATAGATACTTACTACTTACACAGAACATAGAACTGATGATATTTTCTAAGATATATATAACACAAAAATCATGACTCTTGTAAATGAGGGACCCTACTCAAAACTAAACAAAGATCCAACAAAATCAATAGAGAGCTAAATTTACCGAACTTTGTCTAAATACAAACATGAATTTAATGATTTTGAACCAAGGAAACTTACACCACATCATAGTAAGCCTCCTCATTTTTATGGCTTACCAAAGACACATAAAGACAACATTCCTTTAGTTCTATTAATTCGCCGTCATAATTTGGCAAAATTTTTAGTTAAAATTATTGATCCATTAACTGGAAATACCGATTCATATATTAAAAATAGTTTTATAGAAAAAATTTATGAAAACGATATTCATGAATAACACCTGATGGTTAGTTTTGATGTAGTTAGTTTTTTTACCAATGTTCCGGTAGATGAGAGCTTAAAAATAGTTAAAGACAGGTTGCTAAATGATAATAATTTGGAAACTAGAAATAAATTAAGTGTAAATAGCATAATCAGCATTAACAATGTGTATATAAACAACCTATTTTCAATTGGACAATGAGTTCTATCACCAGGATTTTGGTATGGCTATGGGGTCTGCATTATCACCAATTTTAAGCAACATATTTATGGAGAACTTTGAGAACACAGATGTTCAAAATTGTATAAACAAACCGGTTGCTGGTGGAGATATGTTGACGACATCTTTGCAATTTGGCCTCATGGTGTCGATTTACTAGATAGTTTTTAGGAAAATATAAATAGTAAGGAACCGTCTATTAAATTCACATTAGAAGTAGAAAGTAGAAATGAACTACCGTTTTTAGATGTTTTAATTAGAAGGGTAAATAATGCAATTGAAACAAGCTTTTATAGAAAACCAACACATACTAATAGATATCTAAATTTTAACTCAAATCAGTCAATAAATGTTAAAAGGGGTGTTGTAAAATGTTTATACAATAGGACCAAAATAATTTCATCTAATAATGAAATATTAAATAACGAGAAAAAATTTATCAAAGAGGTTCTAGTACAAAATCAATATCCTGAAGCCTTTGTTGATAGAGTTTTCATAAATGTTGAAAATAGGGACAATCAGGTACGACAAAAACCTGAACGTCATTATACAGCAATAATTCCTTATGTATACGGATTATCGGAAAAGCTACGCCGTATAGGTGACACATTTGATGTTAGGACGATATTTCAAACGGGGAACATTTTAAGATCTATTCTAGCAAAAACAAAACCGATAAATAGGGAGCAGAATTCAAAAAACTGTATTTACAATATCCCGTGCGAATATGATAAATGTTATGGGAGTGAGTCATCCAGACCTTTCAGTGTGAGGTTGGATGAGCACAAGAATTACATTAGAAAGAATGAAATTCAGAAATCAAAGATTTGTGAACATGCTTGGGAAAACGGACATAAACTGGGACTCGGAAAAAATTTTAACGAAAGAAGCAGATACCAAAAAAAGAAAAATTAAAGAATCAGCAATAATCTTATTAAATGAAGACAAGTGCGTATCGAATTGTTCTGTAGATATTTGTACAACCTGGCTACCAATGTTAAAAGAAGAACTTAACAAACTCAACATTATCTAAAAGAAAATATCATCAGTTCTATGTTATGTGTAAGTAGTAAGTATCTATGGAAATAACATAAACAGAACTTAAAGCTGTGTATTTGACATACACAGCAAAATAAGAGTTCTTCCAAAAAAAAGCTTTGAAAACGGAAAGAGATTACTTTCCGGGACGTCAGCAAAATACATTATTTCTGTGTTTATTCCGATTTATATTATTTGCAAAACATAACCTCTGACTATTCCTTTGGCGTAAACGTCACGGGCGCAGAGGCTTTTTTCCAATAATTCTATTATTTTTTAGATTCGGTGATTTGTTTTTAAAGAGGACAATAATACATGTGGTAGAAAACCCAAATAATAGGAAAGAATATTCGTAGAATACCACAAATAACTTTCAGACAATATAACCTAGAATATTAAAATACCTAATATAGTCTGCCTAAATACCTTGAGAAAAAAAAACCATTTGGATGTTTGCGTAAAGTAGAAGTAGTTTTTGCATGTAAAAAGATATATCTACAAAAACTATTTACCTATTTACTTCTGTTTGCGCGCGGGCCTACTATCACTATGGCACAAATTGCATAATCGTTTTCGATGGTTATCAAACAGTGACCACTAAAAACTAGGAGCAATTACGTCGTCATCCAAATGTCTGTGCTGATATTTCCATTTCCGATTTTACTGTCTTAAGCAACCCTCGCAATAAACCGAATTTTATCCGTGCCTTAATAGTAAAACTTCAAGCTGCTCAAGTATTTACAATTGAAGCTGAACGCGATGCTGGTACAGGAATTGTCAAGACAACGATAGCTTTAAAGGAAAGTAATAGTTCTATAACATTGGTTGGAGAAGACACAGATTTACTTGTTCTGCTAATCGCTTCGTCAACCAGACAAAATTACAGATATATACGAATTACAAAAACAGTTAGGCGAAAAAATACAAAATTATTCTTGCATGCTGCAATAGGTACCGATACAACCTCGTGTCTTTACAAACCAGGGAAGCTAAAAGCTCTTAAAACTACTCAAAACGAAGGGGTGGCTAGGTTGAAACCTGGACTTGGTTGGGAGGGTGGTCAATAAAAATTATTAAACCACGGCACTTAGGCCCCATTGGGCCCCTTGTACATCCTCCCTGTAGGCAGACCCTCGCCTAGGCCTCCAACGCTCCAACCAACCTAATCTTGCGAAATAGGTGGTGATGCTGCCTAGGGGCATCTCCCTTACGTCAGCCAAGGTAGGCCAACGTTCTCCCAAAATTGATGATTGATTGATTGATGAGACGGCAGAACAGTCACAAAGTACATGTTGACCGTCTCATCTTCTTGTTCACAACCTCTACAGAGAGGTGTTTCGCTTAATCACATATTATATAGATGTTTCCTTAACGAACAGTGTCCAGTCTGGATTACCGTTATAAAACGTAGGGTGGCTAGGTTGGTTATAGTTTTAAAGATCCTTCGGCTAATAGATGTGACATTATAAAAAACGGAGAATCATTTTTCATGGTAATGTACGCGAAAAACAAGTGTGCTAAGTCGTTAAACGGTATGCGATTTTATAAATATAATACTTTAACAGCGCGTCAAAACCTTCGTAATAACTTTGAAGTTGCAATACTTCCTCCTACTTCAAATGCCTCAAAATATTATGTTCTCAGGGTGTACTTACAAATACAGGAATGGAAAGGAAACAAAATAAACCCAAAAGAATGGGGGTGGGTTGCAAAAAATAATATTCTCTTTCTTCAAACAACAACAGATCCGATCGCTCCTAGTTTTATTTTAAAATTGATTTTAATTTTTTATAATCTGGATTTTCTTCTTTTGCGTGTTTTTAAATCTAGAGTGGTTTTTGAGTTATTAGGACTTTTATCGCAAAAATACTGAAAATCAAGATGACGGTCTTAATTATATGTAGGATATATAGTCATTACAAAGAATATGTAGCCCAACATATGTCCCCTCTATCTCAGCGATATATACCATATATTTATTGCAAACTTAAATTTAAATCTTTTTTAACTATATACGGCGTGGCCATATAAAAAATATATACATATTGACATAGACACATATTATGTAGGTATAAAAGTATACAAAATGGTATGTCGAAGAAATAAACATACCAGATTATTTTATGATAACGACGGAGGCAAGGGGACTTTTAGTATGTTAATCAGTGCATAAAATACTACCCATTGCCACTAGTGTCATCTTTATATTAATTTATTCCAGGTCAAGTCACTGGACTATCTTATAACAATTTAACCAACAGAGGACGTAATAATTACGTTGAAAACAGGTGACATTAGAAATTGAATTTAAATCCAAAGAATTCCAAACTGATGTATATAATAGTAATAATTTCATTTATATTTTCTTTATTGCTATTCAGCCTAGCAATGCCTTTTGCAGAATTCAAATATCTATATTATTTTCCGAAATAATACGCCTGGAAGTTTCAATTGGTCACCCTGTATGTAGAATATGGTATTATTTAAAAAATAAAAGTAATAGTGGTTTAGAACATGGTCAATAATAATAGAAATGAAAGGAGGCTATTAAAGAAATATATAATATATATGACATTCCATTTAAAAAGGGCATTCGATTCTATAGAATAATTTTTGCTTGCCCTGTATATTCAACAATAATTACCGGTTGCAGACTCTTTTTATATAATTTATTTATATTTTAAATTAAATAGAACTCAAGACATCGAAGTCAGACGCATTGGAAAGAGGAGAAAATGGTGGAAAAGAGATGCTAGGGAAAGATCGTGGAATGGTGGAAAGCGTGATAAGATGGTGGAAACAGATGATCAAAAATTGTGGGAAAATGAGGGAATATAATGGGGAAATGGAAGAAAGTGGTGAGACAGGTGGTGATTTAATAGGCGAGACAATGGGAACAAATACAACATTTTTATTACACTTACCACACGATCGCCATATGTTATTGTGCTGTTGTCAAATACTGGGTAGAACATTTGAGCAGTTAAAGGATCGCGCTTGCCAAGTAACTTCCAGTGGTCCTTACCATACACATCTCTACTAATACTGTACCCTGATACAACTCGTCCTAATTAAAAAAAAAACATTATTATTCAAGTTAACCGGAAAAATTTGAAAATGTATTTATATATATAATATGATTATTGATTAAATCATTCCATAGATATTCTATGGTTTGAAAAACTGGTAATCTTGAAGACCAGAGGTGTAAGAACTCGAGGTATGATAACAAAAGACGTTCTAAATTATAACACATCATGAGTTAGGTCTGGGAATCACGTGCTGAAAAATGTTGTATAAATGCAACATTTCAGGAATAAGCTCATTAAAGCGATTTGCATGCTCTGTTTGAATCTGGGATTATTGGAGCTGACATTTACTTCCGCGAAGTTCGTGGTTTGATTTTCGGGTCTTTTTCCGCTTTGAATTTGATATTATTATTTTTAAAGTATTTATGAAACAAACAGATAAATAGTGTGAGTATATAATTTTGTCAAATTAATGAAATTAAACGTTTCACTATTTTAATGTAAGAAGTTATTAGTATTCTAATTATATTTAAGATGAGGTTTAAATATTAATACAATATCTGGGTTTTTATTATTATTATTATTTATTGCAGTGTTACAAATGAATAGACAATTTGTATAGAAGTAAACGAATCAACTACTAAATGTGTTGATGCAGAAATTGACACATCGGTTTGTAAAGAATACAACAATCAAATATTAAAAATAAATAAAAAGGTGGGTGTAAATTTACTACAACTTAATATACGAAATATTAACAACAATTTTAAGGAGCTACTTATTTTGATACGGACGATTGGTACAAATAATGTAGATATTATGAAGCTTGGCAAATTAATAATTTAAATAAATATAATACCATAAGATTAATTTGATGAATTCAAGCAACTATAAAACTATGAAGCGTTCAAATGGTTTTAAAATTGCTTTATAAAATAGATACCCTGTATCCTCTTTTAAAACCTTATCCTCCTAAGTGCGATCTCTTGTCAAAATACGTAATAAAACAATCACTCATTTATGGTACGGTATTCTAAAAACACTTACCTAAAGTGTGGGTGTGTGTTCTGTATGCAAATGGGTGTATTGTCTTCTTCTCTTCTATCTGGCAGGCAGTTTCCATGTATGTTATAGACCGAGGCGGTATAACTCCTCCAACTCCCAATAGCAGAACGGCAGCCAGTTTACTTTGCCTTTAAAAAAATATGCAAGGTTCATTAGCATAGACTGTAGAGTAGGGACAATAATTTTTGTTTTAGTATAATGGTATATGTAATATCTACTTATATTGATTTTCTACTATGACATGAGTTGCCTGATATGTAAAAAATTAGTTGATTCTAGGGTTTTACATCGTTCGATTTATGATTTTTTTTTATCGATCAAAGCACGGCTGAGAGTTATAATCTCTGAACTTTTACAGAACTGTGGTACCTACTGAATACTAAAAGTAGTTAGAGAGGGAAAAGAGAAACAAAATACAGTAGAGGGAAGAAAGAGAAGTGGGGGGAGGGGAGGTGACAGGGAGTGAGACAACAATAACAGGGATTAAGGGCAATATGATTTCACTTTTCAGGTGTGGTAGTTTTTATTTCTTTCAATTATAATATGAAGTGAGGAGAAATAATATAAGCAATGATTCAATATACCACGTGTAACATGATCATGGTATACCTCTCCATTATTCCTTTAGTTTAAAGATAAACGATTGAAATTTGGAGTATCCTATATAGGTACTACGATTCTTAATAAACCACACTATTTTACTTCCACGTCCAGTGGAAGTATAGTAATGCAAAAAAAATTGTTTTTTGTTGAAATAGGCGTAAAATGTCATGAAACGTCGAGACTTTAAATGTGAGCGAAAAAAAATTCCTGTCTGTCGGTCTGTCTGTCTGTAACTATTTTTGTGCGCACGTTTACTATGGAACCGTTTATGATATTGACTTGAAATTTGGTACACTTATGTATTGTAACGAGATCTGGAACTAGATTATATTTTGATCCAAATCCGTTGAAGGGTTCGGAAGTAGTTGGGGTAAATAGGCAAAACAAGCAAGTGAAAGTCCATAAAATTGCAATTTAGGGCATGTACGTAAAGTTAAGGTCTCAAATATTTTTTTTGGCATCAGCCACCCCCCCCCCATTATCACCCCAATACCACCCCCACACTATTATGAAAGGGAGCAAAAAAAAATTGAAATGTGATTACATACAAGAGTATATACAAGAACGAAACGCCTAAAAAAAAATTAGCGTTAGCTACCCCCCCTACCACCCCCACACTATTATGAAAGGGAGCAAAAAAAATTGAAATGTGATTATATACAAGAGTATATACAAGAACGAAACGTCTACAAAAATTTTTTGGCGTTAGCTACCCTCTCTATCACCCTATTATTAAAGGGAGTAAAAGTTAAATTGGGGTTTGAACCAAGGGCCTCTAAAAGTTATTTCGGCATTAGTTAGCCCCTCTATCAACCCCACCCAATTGTTTAAGGGAATACAAAATTAAATTAGGGTTTAGTGTGTATACGAGAACCAAGGACTTCTATTTTTTTTTTTTTTACATTAGCCACCCCCTCTACTACCCTCACTCTATTATTAAAGGGAATAAAATATTACATTGGGATTTAGTGTGCATAAGACTTGGATACAAAACCTGGATGTGGAAGTAGTCATTCCTTGGGCAGCGGTTTTTAATTTTCCATTTAAGTGTGACCGCTCCGATTTATTCTAACTCACCTGTGTAATGTTAGAAAAATCGAAATTCCGTTGAAAATACTAAATTATGTAATTCATAAGGAAAGCATTGGTAAATTAAAATTTTTGAAATCATTGGTTCATCACTACTTCAGCCTACCATTTTCAAGGAAAGCATAAACTTGTTAAATTACTTAGCTTTAACACGGCTTTGCAAAATGAAGCTAAAATTTGTAATAGCCAAAATGCTTCGCATGAGCAGATTTAAAAAGTAGGTTTTAAAATTATAGCTGAGCTGATATGGGTAAGAGAGGTTTAGAAGTAGATTTGGATACTCTCAGATTTTTGCGCTACAAAAAGGGTTGTGCCAAAAAAAAATTAATTTATCAACCGTTTCTGCCGCAGAATAGCAATGCTTCAGAGCTTACTATCAAGTTCAACAGTCGCTTGGTAATAACTTAAATCCATTAGGGTGGGATTGGGAGCTTACTAAGAATGGTTTAGAGCCTGTACAAATGAAACACCCATTACTTCCTGAAAATTTATTAAACATCATAAGCTGCAGTTGTACGAAAAACTGCTCAAAATCATGCAGCTGCGTTAAGCATGGTTAAAAATTTTACGACCTCATTAAAATACCATTACTCTTTGTGCTATATCGACAGCAAATTGACTCCCTTACCTTTATAGGTTTTTAATATGCGTCGGCTTGTTTGTTGACAGGAAACCGCTTGGCCCACGGCGATAATAATTATGTCGTAAAGTTTTTGTTGCGTTTTTTGAGTGCTGATAATAAATGAACCCGACTATAAGTACTTGGATAAATAAAGCTATTGGCCGAAAAACAACCCTTATAGTTTGATTGTAAATTGAGTTCAATTTTGGTCTATCATAACACCGGTTCCAATAAACGAATCATCGTGCTTTTTTTAAAGAACCTTGTTTTCCGAATACTTTCAAAATATATTTTAAAAATAAAAATCCGTTGAAAATTTTCGAAGGTATGCATTTATAAGCAAAATAATTTTTTCAACTTCTAAATGCTTTAGTTTAGCCTCAGCAACATTTTGAAAATTTGCAAATTTTTTGCGAAGTTTAGATTTCAAAATTATTATGCAAAAACTAAGTCCGATCCTGATGAAATTTGGTGAGAAGATTTATTATATTAAAAAGTTTTTTTTAACCAAGTATGAAGGTCATATACGTACAATATAAGTATTTGAAAAAAAAATCCACAAATAACTTGCTATTTCAAAATTTTTTTGCGATTTTTACTATTTTTGCAATAGTAACTATGAATTAACTAGCGCGTAGTGAAATTATCATTTCTTATGATTTTCAGTAGCGATTAAGGCGAAAATCTGTCATACTACCCGATTTACCCAAACATAGGTGATTTTTTAAGCAGATACCGCCTGGGCTATTAGTTATTCCATCTCTCAAACAGGACACATGCACACAGACAATTACACGACGACCATTCCCTACGACACTGTCATCTGCTGCAGCTTAGACTCGAACTCAGAGGTGACAGAGCGACTAAACGTGTTGTCTCTCACACAACCCCGTCTAATCCACTGCTATTAACTAGGTCTCAAGCCTAACCTGTAAGCGTTGAGCCATTGAGCAAGGTCAATTATAATAAATAGGAACAATCATGACACACTTCGGCGGGAAATTAAAAATCAAATTAAAATAAATAATAAGGACAACTGAAATAAATTGAAAACTATGTAAAATTCAAAAATACAATAATATACAGGGTCTTCTATTTGAAAATCAAAAGTTAGTTAGTTACTTCACCGGAAGTGACAAAAAATCATTTATATGTCAAAAAGGGACATTTATTAAGTATATAGAATGTTCCAAATTTCAATTGCTTATCTTTAAAACTAAAGGAAAAAAGATCGTGACATGGTCGTGTTCCCATCATGTGCCAAACAATAGTCAAACCTGTTGTTATGTCAAGTGTTAATAACTTTAATTCGCAATTCATTACAGATACTGGCTGTCTGATAATCACGTTGATAAATAACTTCTTTGGCATAACCCGGCAAACAAAAGTCATTTAGCGCCAAGTCTGGTGGTCTTGGCGGCCATTCGATCGTGCAATTATGGCGTGTTCCACAGGAAACGTTCTGATACTAGTGATGCTTCTCTAGTTACGAGTTTTACCGAACCCGTTCTAACATAGGTGCACAAAATGAATATGTCATTAGTATAATATCGTGTACTTACGGTTCTTCTGTATACATCAGAAATAATCCAGAGCTATCCGTTACCCTATCTGAAATAATAAACATTTTTATTAGAAAAACTATAAACGTATATGTAATTTATAACAAACCGGGAAATTTTTTGGAATAATGTATTTGCAGAACTATGTACTGTATCCCTGTATCTCCCCCTACTTGAAATCCGACGTCTTTAGGAAGTTCTAACGTTTTAGCGTTTCGAGCCCACGCATAAAGAACCTAAAAAATAAAAAAAATTAATACCAACAATTTAATAAATTCAGATGAGTCTTACATGTGAACCTGAGGCGCATGGGCTCGCTTTTTTTAAAGGGCTGTCAGAATCTGTCACTGCCATCTCTCCACAGTCCCTAAAATAGTAAAAAACTGATTATCTGTTGCAAGAAAACAACTGATTCTATACGTACCAATATTCGTCCGTAGTACCTGGTGTGGTACATCCAAAAAGCAACATGTGATGTGCTACATTCATGGTGGCATTGGGCTCAAAGCCAACTAAAAATGAAGTATGTAGTTGTATTTGCAATTTCGTTTAAGAAATTTAAAACTTTACCTATATAAAAACTTTTATCATCGACCACTCGTACGGGAGTACATAGGTATAACTCATCCTGAAAAAAGAAACCTTTATTAGGATCAGATTAACATAATTTCGAAATAGTAACAAATTCACTGACAACACGTTTTCAATAAGAATGAGAAGATACTAACAAAATAAGTCAATCACACCGAGGACTGTGTATACCAATTTATAAAGATTTTTACACGGTTTTAAAAAAGGTGTATTTGGCTATGTCTGTCTCTCTCTGTATGTGTGTGTGTGTGTGAATGCGACAATCTCTACTAAATCGATCTTGATGCAAATTTTGCTTATACTTTGAGGAGTCTTAGTGTATAAAAATACGCACTGAATAGGTGCACTCCAGAGTGCCAGTTTAACCTAACGAACTAACCTAAAGAAATATTCGCATTACGTATTTCAGTTGCTAACAAAATGTAGTAAAAAAAAACCGTAAAAGATTGATTGGCACCGTCGACCTCACGTGTGGGAAACGGACAAACCTAACCACTACACCACGGGCTGCTGATGAGAAACCTACATACTTCTTACTATATCAACTAGCACTACCGTGCACTCCATCAATGACGTCACATCCAGGGCGTTTGTGATTTGGAGTGCACCCAACGCTGAAAACAGCGTGCGCTAGTATGACTGGTGGTCGAGAGATGAGCGCACTTGGGTTCGATCCCCGATCGTGGCAGCGGAAAAGGAAAATACTGTGAGATTGATTTTTCCACTATACACGGATATTGGGTGTGTGTCCCTTGTCTCTAAATGTGTAGCCCCCTCCCACACAAGGCTGTTCTAGAGCCTTCCGGGATAAAGGGGGTCGTAAATTCCTGTGGTGTTATTTATTTATTTATTTAACTCTGGAGTGCACCTAGTCATTATGATAAAAATATGTACTACTGCATTTTTAGGGGGTATAAAATTGTTAAAAAATAAAAAATAAATTCCCAATAAACCAAAGACTTCAAATATGGCTCATATACAGATAATTAATAGAAGGTGAGACATAGGTGTTATTTCTTTCACGGACAAAGCCAAATTTAACTCACACTTAGGTATTCTAAAAGAAAAAATATCGACTAGTTTTAAGTCAATTATAAAAATTGAATGGTTCATAATGAAACAAATCAGTTGATTTCTTTCATTATGGAAACTTTTTTTAATATAAATTGTTAATAGTCAGAAAATTGCTCAATAGCTCGAGGGGGAGGATGCCCCCTTGCGTTCCTGATCGCCCGTGGTACATAAAAAATTAAATCATTCAATAAAATTGGACGGAATTTATTTGATCTTGATGTAAATTTCGTCTGTTAAAAACTCCTCCTTTGGAAAATTTAGCCTTGTCAGTTCAAATAATACTTTTTAAAAAATCAGGATTTTTTTTAAAACGCACGATCACCAGCTCACAGAATCTTTTTTTAAAATCTTCGGGCTTCAATGATTGTACTTTTTGGTACAGAGTTACGCATCTTCTATTTCTTTAGAATTCGTTGAATATATGAATATGAAAGTTCTAAATCCCAACTAGCACCAGGAATAAATTCCTGCGGATTTGCATAAAAGTAAGCCAGAACATTAATCTCATTTTCTTCATTATCTGTAACTGACTTCGGTATTGTCTTTACGGCTTTAACACGGCTTTAACTTTGCCTAATATTAAAAAATTTGACCTAATTCTTCGGAATATATCGTTTGTCATTTGGTGGTAATTGTCGGTAAAAAATTACCATTACGCTATGTACTTATGTTTAGTTTTAAGACAGGCTTGAAAACCTTATATTTAATTGATCCAATTCTAACAGTAAGTACAACTACAACTTTTATTTCTTTTTCATGGTAGTTGACCTTCTATTTTTCAGTTACATAAGGTAATAAAAGTAACAAACACATAAAATTATATTACTGTTACGAAGTAAAATATGATTGTTAGCATAAAATCAAATCTGCCTGAATAAGTTTTAAGTGATATTAGAAACATTTTTAACGTAAATTCGGTAATAATAATAATAAACGACTTTATTGAAACAAAGTAATAATATAATGTTTCAAGGGCGAAGTTCAGCATAGGCTATTCTACCACTTGACCCTATAACAAAAATAAAATATTGAAATTTAACAAAAATACGACATTAGTACGTGAAGATACTAATTCTACGTTATCCTTAAATTTTAGTAATGACATTGCGATTTAGGCTGCTTTAAATACAGCACTGAACTGTACATTCGCCTGTCTTTTCTATTAGCAAAATTATATTGTACTTATTACAAATAATTATTAAAAAACTTAGTAACATATTTGAAAATATTTTTTGATCACCTTAGAAGAAGTCTCAGATTTATAATTGAAATAGTGAAGCATCCCGTATATATCCCATATACAAATTTAATTTTTTCCTAGTTATTTTACAAATTTAAGTAATTGATGTATTTAATTCATTTCATTTCATTTTTTTTCATTTATGTAGTCATTAAATATTACACACGTTAAATTTACCAGAAATGCCTTTTAAAATTATATTTTTAAAACAAAGTTAAACGCTACAATTTCGAGACAGAATTTACATAAAATCTAGTGGAGTCGCAGGGTTTGTTTATCGTATATTCAGATAAAGTGTTGCACAGGGCTACGTCGTATTGAATATTATTATAGCGTTAAAATAAACATATTCCCACAAGAAACAAGCGGAGATGCATAATCCGGGTAGAAGGGTAACATCAGAAACCATATAAAAGAAGACCAGCTTGTTTACCGAGGGAAATGCCACTTCTATCACTCCCGAATTACATCGTCGAATGCTATCATTCGCTGTGCTCCTGAGTAATTGCATTTCAATATACCTAAGTCACATCGCTGACCCTCTGGGCTAGCTGTTCTTATGGTAGATTAAGATTAATTATCTAAACTACAAGTCAAACGATCCAAGGAAATCCACATTTAATTTTGCTATGCATCTCGTAGTTATGCTCAACGAGTACGTTAAACATGAAGAAGCTGAGGAAGAGCATTCACGGGCGATATAATGCTATACAGGGCGCATGAAAATCCTGCAGGCCTAAATTTCTAAAGGTGATTACTTTCTTACATCGACACTCTACTTTATTATTTGCAATTGCATTCATATTCTGGTTATGAGGTGTTTAAAAAAGGTTTAAATGACACATTTGTGGTACCAAAAGAATATTAGATAATAATATTTTAAATGGAATAGTAGTTTTGATTTTTAACTATCATAATATTATATTACCAGTTATTCAGTTATGATTTTATTCACGATTTTAATTCAGAAAATTTCATTTTCTGAATATTTTACTAGGGAAGTTTGTGTTTGCAAAATAACAAGTTTATATTCAAGAACTATAGCTTTTGACCATACGCTACAAGTTTACAAATACTTTTTCTTAGGCGCTTTACGCTGATATAAGAGTTGTTATAAGAGTCTTTGTCGACTTCAACCAATTTTATTTATTTAACTACTAAATTGTCAACGATGTAAAATTCTCGTGACTACGAGAACGTAATTGGTTGTGAACTGTGTTTGCACAACATAACAGTAAAATGGGTGCATTACGGACTATCGGAGTTCGATCTAAATTTAAAATTAACAGTCCGCTGTTTTTAAGGATACTTGTCTACACAAATCTGTAAGGTCGTCGATCTTTTTGGCCACTCCATGTTTACATCTGTCCGGTGCTAAACACTTACTACTGTTGTTTAGTTTATCAGTAAATTGACAAAAAATTAAATTTCCTGCGTTGTTTAGATTGTTCTTTCTAACGCTATTTTAGCCGATTGGTTAAGTGCAGCCGGTAATTACCATATACTGTATCCCTACTATCTCTCCTGTCAGTGGGCGTGAGCACAACTACAACAAAGCTGGAAATTTCCACATCAATTGTTTATTTGCAAAAGGGAGTTTTTCCCACAGCTAGTGAGTATTTTCACTGAAGCCAGGCGCCGTTGCCGACTACCACAGAAAATATCAAATAAACTTTTGTTAGGTTGAAACACTTATTCTATGTTATGTTCGTAAAACTTTGACACTGCAGTTGCGTTCTCTTTGTTTCCAAGTAACATCTTTGACGTTTGTTCACTCATGTTATTATCATTTACCGGCTATTGTCACAACTGTTCAAAATAAGTATTGTCTGGCCGATAGCCGTGTTGTTTGAGATGCGAGGTGGCAATCGCTATTAATCACACGAGTATCGCACCACTGGGTTCTAATCCCGGCTCCGGCCTTGGCACCGTCGGAGGAAATGGTTGTCTAATTTCTGTGTAGTTTAATTATTAATTATTATGTACATAGACTATTGTCGCTGCTCTTATTCTTGTCTATATTAATTTCTCAATGTAGACATGTGATGTTATATGTTTATTCAGGCATTCGCTACAACTCTAATTACTATTAAAATAACACAGCATACTTTTGTATCTTAGTTCTTGTTATTGCATCAAAACACTCAGCATATCTATAGTATGGTCATATAGCAGCGCAAATTTTCCTATTATAATATTTAGACAATTGTCTCAAATATTTGGATTACTTTTGATTTCATGTTTGACTATTGTTGCATCAATTTATATAAAATAAAATGGGTTTTTTTAACTATTTTTCCCATCAATCATTGTCTTATTCTTTCACCTTTACCTTTTCGTCATAGAAGTAATAAACTAAATAAATGTTTAATTTCAAAAGTAAAATAGAAAACAAACTTCAACTATAAATGTACAGTGCAATCTTGAGTAATAAGATAGGTAATACATAAATAACATATATAATTAACTAGGTCTCGCAATTAATAGAGAGTGTGTTCAAGTTTGCCAGGTATTTTAATTAACAGAGTGATTAATTTTCGAAGGTAGATCGTATCAGCCAGAAACAAGTAATATTAAACTTTATATAAAAGAACCTGAGGTAATTAAAAAGGGTTACTACACACAACGAAATTTGGGTCCTACACTAACAAAACTAGACGATCACGCAAATGGCCAATCTTATTTGTTTATCCTTCAGATAAATAAATAGTAATTAATTAATTAGAAAACAAAATCATCAGGATTTCATTTGTAATTAATTGGGGTGGGCTTCAACCTCTTCAATAGTTTATTCTGTTCTGCTACTACCGACTTACCTGTGTATTCGATTCTGGTGTGTCCCTGGTGTTCTTTGATTCTGCCCTGGATACTCCACCCAATGACTTGAAATGAAGAACAAGGATAATTTCAACAGAGACGATCAATCAGTTAACTTGGTAATTTGTTTTTAACAAGCATTTAAATGGAGATGGGTATTTGGATTTTCCTTCAAAAATATTTTCAGGTGAAACAGCGGCAGCAGCAAAGACAAAGGTAATTTGAAAGCGATTAAATTTTTTTAACACAAGCAGGTAGAATATAGTCCAAGAATGTCATACTGTGGGTAAATACAATTAAATTTCTTTAGCAGTACAGATTACCAATATTAAATACAATGAGATATTTAAAGTTCAAAGGACCAACTTGTCGTCCGGCGCTACATCAGAAGCAGGCCTCCTATACAGGGTGGGGCAATAGTGCGTCCGACTCCGATAACTCGAGTTCTACGAAAAAAAATTCAGGAAAACTACATAAAAAAGTCTATTACTGGAATTTATTTTCGAATATACAGGGTGAACCAAGACGATTGTACAGGACCAAGTGCGATTTTTTAAAATGTAATGCTTTACCAACGTAAATGGTTGTACTACTTCAAGTAAAATAGACTATCTAAGCACGAACATGCCTGAATATGAATATAGGTGTAAACTAACAAATCCAAACATAGCGGACCACTTAGCTCATGTTTTTAATTTCAGTATCTTTCATACTCCAAAAATACAAGTTGATAATAACAAATATATAAAAATGCGTGATGTTTGCGATTTGAATATGCAAAATTTAATGAACAGTTTAAGGTTAGAAAACTGGGATTGTATATATGAATACAACATAGATGAAGCATTCAGCAAATTTATAAATTGTATAAATTGGCACTTAGATGTATCATGTCCTGTAAAATCATTTAAAGTAGGCAAAAAAGAAACGGTTGATAAAAGTTGGGTTACACCAGGTATTATTCACGATGGAATTGAACTAAAAAATTTATATTGGCTAGTCAATAATTTAAATTGCCAAAACACCAAATTGTTATATAACAAGAAAAAACAATTATATAAAAATAATGTCAAGGAAGCAAAAATGAATTTCTACCAAAACAGGATTGAACACTCAGTTAATAAAACTAATTATAAATTTCAAGTTGGGTAGAAAAAATAAATCTCATAATGAATTAAAATTATCGTACGACAATGTAGTTATTACAGATCCAAGCAAACTCGTTAATACATATGGTTCATATTTCTCTACAATAGTTCATAATAAATTACATAGCCACTTTGGACAAAATATCTCTCTGCCGTGTACACTTCCGATCATGATCCCACAGACCTTTTTTTCTCCTATAACTGAACTTGATTTGGAAAAAGTATTTAACAAAATTAAAAATAAAAATAGTGTTGGAAACGACGGTCTTAGTTTCAATCTACTCAAACAAATTAAAAACTTTATTCTTCGACCGCTAACATATCTAATAAATGAATCACTCGAGAGAGGTTCTTTCCCAAACATTTTAAAAATTTCGCATGTAGTTCCTTTATTAAAAACTGGTGATCCCCTCGACATTGAAAATTATAGACTAATAACTCTAGTCAGTTCCCTTTCAAAAATTATGGACAGGGTTATTTATGATTAACTATCAACATTCATTGATAAATACAAGATTCTGACACCATGCCAGCATGGCTTTAGCGTAGGGAAATCAGTAGAGTCTGCTAGCATCCACTTATTGGATACAGTTTACGCCGATATTGACAAAGGTAAATACGTAGTAGTTCTGCAATTCGACCTATCCAAGGTATTTGATACCCTGGATATTGATTACATAGTATCTAAAATGTTTAACCTTGGTATACGTGGTAATATCTTGGAATGGATTCATTCTTACCTGTTAAATAGAAAAATAATTGTACGTATTGGCACACACTTCTCAAATGAATATAATGTATCCCTAGGAGTGCCTCAAGGTTCTGTACTTTGGCCTCTACTATTCATACTATATGTTAATGATCTACCAAAGCATATAAAGAGTGGTACAGTAACCATGTTTGCAGACGATAGTACCATAACAGTGTCAGATTCCGATATTGATACTTTAAATAATAAAATCACAGGAGTGTTAGATGCATTTACTGCATGGTGTGATCGAAATAAACTTATTTTAAATACATCCAAAACAACCTTTATCAACTTTTACAATAGGAGGCCCTGTCCTCAGCAAAACATCAACTATAGTAGTCAAGGTAAATTTCTAGGAGTTGTTTTGGATGCAGACTTGTCCTGGAGATCTCAAATCGATGTGGTATGTAAGAAGTTAAACCAAGCCTACTTCGCTATTATTCAAATGAAAAATATTTGTGGCAAAAAAGGATTATTAAATATATATTACTCGCTAGCATATTCACACATAAGTTACAGCGTTATGTGTTGGGGTGGAGCGACAGACACAGAGAGAGTACGTACAGTAGAAATGGTTAATAAATATTATTATTATTATATTATTATAAATATCAGTACATTTTTAGAAGCCTCTTTCTAGGCTCATCATTCCTATTGTTATGTGCACGCCGCGCCCTCTTACAGAGAGAGGTTTAATCTCTGGTAGTAGACAGTAAAAGGAAACCTGCCTAATGGGCAATCAGTAAAGCAATAGTTAACCAGTCGATCCAGGGTGGCGCTGTCTCATAAAATACACTGGAAGGAGTAGAAACATCTCGAATGACAGACTGGATTAATCGAGAATAAGTGCCACGGATATACCGTCTGTCCGTTTTACGAGGGCCACACCAAATATCTCGCTTAATATCTATTGTAAAAGAATAAAGTTTTAGATACAGTTATCCCATTTTTTATGAGCTATTAATATTTCAGTAAAAAGAAATTTGAAATTCATAGCCTACTTTGTAAGATATATTACAAAACCTGAAAAATAGGAAAACCACAAACGGTTATAGCTTCCTTATTTGAGGATATACGAAAAAAGTTAAAGGGATGAAAGTTGACGGCAAAGACAATAAGAATAATATTGTGTATCAAAAAATTCGAAAAACGCAGTTGGGTTTGGACGCTATGTTTCAGTAAAAAGAAATTTGAAATCCATAGCCTACTTTGTGAGATATGTTTCAAAACTTGAAAAATAGGGAACCACAAACGGTTATAGCTTCCTTATTTGAGGAGATATGAAAAAAGTTAAAGGCAAAGACAATAAGAATAATAATGTGTATAAAAAATTCGAAAAACGCGGCTTTGACATACGCTCTTGTGCAAAAACGAAAAAAACAAATCTCAAAGTAAGCCATGACACCATTAATTCCGTTTATTTTTTCTTCAAGGATATAAAACATGTCACAAAAATTTTGACTGATAGTGTCAATATTTAATATTTCACGAAAACCACATTTCAGTTCTGAATGTGTTAAGTAATCGGATAAGATAAAGAACAGTAACGAGTTGTGAATTATAGTAGTGAGTTTATAGTAGATAAAAGTTATAATTAGTGTGTTATTATAAGGACCAATGAATGTAATTTGGTGATAAATAAAACACCACCACAGAAATTAGACAACCCCCAATTCCAGAAGCCCGAGGCTTGTTGATTGAAAAACATTGAAAAAACGTAGACATACAACCATTTCCTCCGACAGTGCCGGAGCCAGGATTCGAACCCGGTGGCACGATACCTATGTGATTAATCGCGATTGCCACCTCGCGCCTTAACCCACGCGGCTACCGGCCAGAAATGAATCAGTAGTTAGTGAAAATTCGTGTTGCAATTATTGGATCTACGTTTGGAGGTGGTTATTATGGTAAACACATAACACTATATTATCATTGACTATCTCCCAACGATTTGGATGTAGTGATTTTTTTTGTTGAAATAACGCCTTCTGCAGATCCATTTTGAAAAAATCACTACAGGGACCATTATGGATTGTAGGAAAAAATTTCTAAATACCAGTTACGAGACATCTGTGTGATGTTTTTCGATCATTTTCACTTCCTAAAAATATACAGGGTAGCCAGAAATGTTTTTTCAATTTAGAACTTTTTGAATTGAATTTTCTCAATTTCTTCACGACATGGGCACCCTGTATATTTTTTGAACATATGATGTAGGAATGAAAAACCAACATTTTTTTGTATGTACCTCTCTATGGCTATCTGTAAACATTTTCAATTTATTGAGCAATAAGTACAAAATTCTAGAATAAACTTTAAAAATTAGAGGTTTTTTCTAATAATTTAACAAAAAAAAATTATAATAAGTGCTCCACATGTTACCCATTTTGATTGGCACACATCTCTATATATCTTTGAAATAAAGTTTCTACTGTTCTACAATTCAAAATAGGAAAGAAAGAACAATAACTGCTTTTCGATCGATCACACTGAGAATTTTAAAAGCAGTGTAGAATTAAAATTGTTTCGATTAGTCTTCTTCCATATTTCTCGTCAGAGAACCAGGGACGGCTCCAGCGGGGGTCCGAAAAAGTTTTGGTTTCATATATATTTTTTTTAATTAAAATTGCTTAGAATGGAAAACTGTATCGAAAAGTTCCTTTACAAATTTCTCCTCGGAGCACCAGGGAGAGCCCAAAATAAGTATTTGTACGCGACGGTTAAACTAAACTTTGAAAATTTGAATTGTTAATAATAATAATAAATTTTTTTACTTTGGAAATACTTGTTGTAATTATGTAAAATTTTGACTTCTGGATTATATTTCTAAGTCTATTATTTTTGCCCGATATACAGGGTGTTCGATTTCAACCTAGCACCGAATTTGAATATTGTTTTAAAATTTTCGTCCTTTTGGTTTCCACTACAAACCTACCATTCAAAAATATTTTCGAATTTGTATCACTTCCGGTTGTACCGGAACTTCATTATTTTAAATAGAACTCTCCCACCTCCCACTTTACTTACATTTTGGATACTTCATCAAAATTGAGGTTAAATGTAATAACACAACCCTACATTTATTCTCAACTATCTTTGAGTTATTACAATTTTTTTAAAATTTGTGGTGTTTGTGGATCTACTTTTATTGCGGGTATCTTCAACTAATTGTATGTTTATATTTATGTTTAGGTTTTCGTTTACATTTACGTTTAATTAATGGTTTTTTGGCATCTTAAAGTTTTTAATAAATTACTAAATTGTCGAAAAATTTTTTGAAAGAAAATTAAAAATTAAGTGAAAAATAAGTCTTGAATGTCATAAAAATATAAAAAATTTTGATTTTTTAAAATAGCACCCTATATTATTATACCATATTAATCGATTCTTAGTAAAAAAAGTTATTATGAGGTACTATACAGGGTGTCCCGTAATAACGTGCAAAAAATTTAACTGTAAATTCCCTGTCGAAAATTAAGACGGGTCCTTCGTAAAAATTTTTTCAAAATAACCCTTTACTGTCCAGCTACACCCCCTTAAAGGGGTGTGCCAAAAAACGGTTTTTAATTTCTATTTCAAAATAACGTAATCGGAAAAAATACGAAATTTGGCATATCTCGGCTACCCATCAAAAGGCATCTAACGAAATTATTTCATCTACCTAGCGTGTACACAAAGGGGTCAAATTAACTACCCTTCTTGAAATTTTGCAAATATCTTTCTGTCTGTTATTTTTTCTTCAATTAAAAAATAACTAAACATTATGATTCATTTAGAAACTTTTTACCTCTTAAAAAAATTTCGTAAAACCGACCATTTTTGAGAAAAAAATTAAATTACATCTGCGGAAGTGATGAATCAAAAGCGGTGAGCACAATTATTATATTAGTGTAAAATACTAAAAGTAGGCTGGTGTTAATTATAATTTGACAATATTACATTGTTTCTTGCCTTTGAAATAATAAGATAATCATTCCTTACTGCTTAATACTAGTAGTTTTCTCACCAGATTTTAAAATTCATAATTTTAGTAATGAGGAATATGAAGACATACATTTAATTTATGGTGAACGTAAAGGAAATGCTTCAGCGGCAAAAGAACGATATCGTATCCGTCGTAAGTTCGCTACTCGTACTGTGCCAAATGTTCGTACCTTTCTAATATTCACTTAAAGTTAGGAGAAAGGGGGGAGTTTTAAAAAAGAAGTCATGATTGTGGTCGCCGGAGACAAATAAGAGATGCAATGGAGGCACAAATATTACATTATTTTGGTGAACATCCTGAATGTAGTATTCTTCTCATCAATTCCACATAACAAGAACATCAGTATGGAGGATTTTGAAAAGGCAAGGACTTTAGCCCTATCATTTACAGGGAATACAAGAGCTGTCCCCTCGTGACTTTTCAGTAAGAATTGATTTTTGTAGAATTATACTCAGGAAGCCGTTAGATTTTACAAGTATTATTCACAGATGAATGCTGCTTTACTCGACATGGAGTTTTAAATTTCCGTAACCAGCATTTATGCAGCGACGATAATCTTCACGCTGTTGTAAATGGAAAATATCAATACAACTTTTCCATAGGGGCGAGCGTAGGTGCGTCTTTACTATGTACATATTTCGATATGCGATGTAAAGCAACGTTAGGCGCAGTTAGTAGTTGGATGGGTGACCGTCCCAACGAAGACCGCGTCCTCGCCTCACACATATTCCAGCGGCTTGTATATCAGTGTATGCGCGGAAGCTATACAACTTTAGGCGAGGGTTGTATTGGAGATATACCATCCTTCGGAGGGGATGTAAAGCCGTCGGTCCCTTGTCTATTAAATGTTAGGCAAGTAAAAGATACCTACTCTTCTTAAGGGAAGAGGTTCGGCAAAATTCCTGGTTGGAGGTAGCTCGTCTACAGGCGTCGGTGTTAGGCCTTTGTAGCGGAAATAGGTCGATGTTAAATAAATGTATATAAAAAAAAAACTTTTCCATAAATATTTACGTCGGAATTATAGGCAATAAATTATTAGGGCCTTTTGAGTTACCAAACAGATGAAATGGTCCAGCTTATTTAAACTTTTTACAAAATGACCTGTACCATCTTATAGACGATTCACCTCTTGCATTACGTCAAACATACTCATTATTCTTCAGAGGTTCGAGAATGGCTACACTCCACATTTAGAAATCGATGGATTGGATGGGGGCGAGAAGCCACAATTAAATGGCCCCCTCGGTCTCCAGATACGGATTCATTGGACATTTACTTTTGGAGCCACTTGAAAAATATTATTTATTCGACACCTGTCCCTAACGTCCCTAAGTTTTAAGAGAGAGATTTTTTAATGCTGCCAATGAAGTTCGAAAGTCTCCACATTTAAATTTTAAATAAACACCACAGAAATTAAACAATCCCCAATTCCAGAAGCCAGGGCTTGTGCGGAAGGGGGTTACACATTGAAAAAACGCGGACATACAACCATTTCCTCCGACAGTGCCAACGCCGGAGCCAGGCTATCGACCAGACAACAACATGTCCACATGTTTTAAATAGCTTGTATGGTAATTTTTGGAAACTGTTGCAAACGTGTACTCAAGTTGGAGGTCGTCATTTTGAACAAACGCTTTAATATCTAAGAACAACAATCATTATCTCCATGTTTAATTTTTTTTTCTTTTTAAATTCATCTTTTGTGTATTTTGTTAGTTTTTTTAAATTTACTAATAAATTTGTTTTTAAATACTTTCTCGAGCAATTTATAAGCACCAAATGATCATATCAGTACGTAATATTGTCAAATTATAATTTAACACCAGCCTACTTTTAGTATTTTACACTAATATAATTATTGTGATCATCGCTTTTGATTGATCACTTAGGCAGACGTAATTTAATTTTTTTCCCAAAAATTGTCGATTTTACGAAATTTTTTCAAGAGATAAAAAAGTTTCTAAATGAATCATAATATTTGGTTATTTTTTTTTATTGAAATAAAAATAGCAGGCAGAATGATATTTACAAAATTTCAAGAAGGGTACTTAATTTCACCCCCTTGTGTACATACTAGGTGGATGAAATGATTTCGTTAGATCCCTTTTCATGAGTAACCGAGATGTGCCAAATTTTGTCTTCTTCCGATTATGTTATTTTGAGATAGAAATTAAAAACCGTTTTAGGGAATCTACAGTTAAATTTTTTGCACATTATGGGCCACCCTGTATATACGGATAGAATCAATACGGGAAAAAATTTAAAAACTGATTTTTTTATTACTATTTTATTATTATTATTATTATTATTTTATTTTACAAATGTTTTATTCATTTAACATAATAACACAGAAAGCTAAATAATTTTTAAGAATCATTACAGAAATTGTTTGATTTGTTTTTTGTGTTGAAATGTGTGGAAAGAAATATGTAATATTTCTTTTGATCATTGTTTAGATTTGTGTATTTATATGCTAGTTTAATTAAGCAAAATGTAAAATTTTAAAAATAATACTAATTTAAGAAGTGGTAAAAAAATCAGTTTTTCGAAATTTTCTCACAAGATAGCAATTTTAGCAGAATAGTGCCCTATACGTTTTTTTACTAAACGTTGAGTGATTTATGTGATTGTATAAAAATGTGGAGCTATCTAAAAAAATTTTTAGACTCTTTTATGATTTTATGGCATTAAAAACATGCTTAATTTTTTTTAAACGGTGAGAAATAAAAATACTTTTTTTAAATGAAAAAGGTATGAGCCACTGACAAAAGTAAAAAACCTGAATATTTCGAAAACGATAAACAATCCGATAACATACACATGAGAGTTGTTCTCATGGAACTGATGACCTCTATTTGTTTTTGGCGCCTATCGTTGGGCCACCCTGTATATTAGCTTAACTGCTTCTCTAGCACGATACAACGTGTTAATTATGTAGATGTTGTTGTTACTGTATTTGATTTTTATCAAATATAGAGGAAGATATCGACTCTGTAGTATTTATAATTTTATTTAAATTTACTAATTCATTTGATAAATTTTAAAGTATATTAATCTTCGCCGCGTTGAGCATTACAAAATCAAAACTAAATAATTAAATATTGATATTTCAAAAAAGGAAAACTTTATTAACATTTTTCTAATCCAGTATTTGAGTCTTCTTTTCAACACGGTATACATTTTGATTAAACTAATAAAAAACTAATCAATTTACTTGTTGCACTAAAATCCCACACAAGCAGTTAAATATATATTGCGTATATAATTATTGTAACACCCCCAAGAAGTTACGCCTATGGTTACTAACAAAATTTAACTCTATATAAGGCAGATACTTATCAAATATTATAATATCGATTATGTATATGATTATGATATAAATGTTCAGTCTACTTCAACGTTAAAAAAACTTTAATTTTATTCATTAAAAAATGTGTTTTTACAACGCGCAAAATTATTCTCTACTGTTCACTGATTATTTATCAAGAAAAACATTAAAATGCGTAGCGCATATGTGGGATTTTACACAGAATTTAAAAAAGTATTTTGCAAATAGTTGTGCTCTGTGATCTCCCATATCAGATATTATACCCATCTCAATTAATGCGGGAAAACCTAATCGAGCATTAACAAAAACAAAAGATACAAAACAATATTTCGTAGCAGGTAGTGCAAAAATATGACTATGGGGCCCAATTGTACCATAATATCGCTCACATACCTACTTTTTTACATGTAGGTATATAAAATTTGTATGTATATATATATCTGCAACAGATTATCAATACATTCTTTGACCATACCGTTTGTTCATAACAATTCGCATAAGAGAAAATTTATAGCAGAACGATTTACTTATAACGTTTATTATTTTTGTTATTCAGTATAGGTAAGTAGGTACCTATTTATTATGTTTTCGCAGTCACCCTTACTCTATTATATAAAAATATATATGTAACTTATGACTTTTACTACCCACTTACAACCACAATTCAACAATTAAAAATTATTCATGCCCATAATATGGAAAAAAATTCAAAATATTATTTATGTATGCAACCCTAAATATTCAGGTGTTAATAACAAGTATAAACATAAATTTAAACTTACCCTGTCAGGATAAACATTTGGCATATGTAGAGGAAACTTCTTTACTTCACAACAAGTTAAATGAAAAATAAATAAAAATATAACAACAACCGGCAACCAAAACATATGGGTAAACGCCATTCTTTATGGAATCGATATAAAGTTGTTAGTTGCTAACCTTCGTCGGTAAGTCCAAACATTTCTGACATCATACACTGATTGCCACAGATTGTAGAAGGTAGAACGGTAATTTGAGGAGTTTGTTTAGGTCATAGCCGCTAGAAGAGCTACTACTGTATTTATCCGTTATTAAAGGATTTAGTAGAAAAAAACTTACAAATTATTTTTTTGGATAAATTATTATATTAAATTTCCCCTTATTAAAACTAATACTCACGATAATTTATATACAATTTTTTGGCGCTGAAATACTTCTACCCGAATAATATCTATGATAAATCTTGGGGTAAAAGGGAACTCCCTAATGTTTGTTAGTAGCCAATCGGAAGTACACTAGATTTGTGCGTGGTAGTAAGACGTCAGAACGTAGGTGTTTGAATAAAAGCGCATTCGCAACATATGGTATTCTTTTGTATAAATACTACTAGAAATATTGATTCGTAGATATTATTAAGATAAAATGTTATTAAATGAGCGTAGGTAAACAATTTTATTTCATATAACCGTTTTTCAGAACTGTTTTTATTATTAATTAATTTAATTACATTACATTGACGTAAAAAGTAGAACGCTTGTCATGCTAGTTTAGAAGGATTATCATATATTCAAACAGATATCTACCTAAAATATGCATAATATCACATATAACTGTTAATCTATTTTGTAAAAAATTATTCTGGAAGTTACATTTGCTGGTGACACAGACAACACAGATTTTAATGACTTCAATTACTGTGTATCACGTTAAAGAAATTAGATATAAAAATTATACGTTGGTTTTAAAAACAGTAATTCTTCGTGCAGTTATCGTATGATGGACAAACGGACAGACGAACAGATATACGGTGACTTTGAAAGTTGTTCAGGATTCAGTAACTGCCAAATATAATTATCAGTTTATAGGTACAAATCAAATAAATTTTCAGTTGGCATATATAAATCTATGGAATTTCCAGTCTAATTTATAGGATGGATTTTAGTAGGTAAATCGTTACAACTCTATGGTTACAACGTTTGAACACAGAAGACCTACTGTTCTGTGGCTTGAATACAAAGTCAGAAAACAAAAATAAACTTCCAATAGAAAATATTTTTATTTCATACTACTATCGCCATCTAGAAGGAAATGTCTATAGACGCAACGAATAGTCTTTACGAATTAAAGTTTGCTATAAGTGCATACAACCAGACAGCAGAAAACAGTCTTCTGCATATATATATGATCTATTGTAATACCGCAGAAAGTTTTTCATGGGCATTACTAGGTACTGCTAACCAAGTAACCAGCTTCTAATAGTCATTAAGGTGTCAAACGTTGGTAGTAGCGCATCTTGTTCTATCGGTGATGAAAAATACTGATTAAAATATCTATAATTGCACCAAGGACTGTTAACTACAACAATCCTTGCAATTACACAACCTGTAAATTACAAGCTGTAATGTTCATTATTAACTTAAGATGTTACATAAAAGTCAATAAGGCTAGAGTGATACGAATTTATATAGATATGCTACGTTACGTTTATAGGTCCAATACACATAACGGGGCGTCAGCTGTTAGTTGATTTCCTGCATTAACATTTAACCAAAATATAATCTATTAACACGTCATCATTCAATTCATAAGGAGCCTCTTGCTATATAAACAATGTTGATAAGCTTTTCTACGGGGTTTCAACAATGTGGCAGTAGATAACTGATGTATGTGCAGGATCCTGTAATCTAAACTAGAATATACTCAGCATTGTTACACAGCTGTCTAGAGAACAGAGTAGTAAATGTCAGAACAAATTTGAATTGTGACAACCTGGCAATAACCTCACCAACCAGCTGGTTTTTGACGACAATAAAACAATTCACATAGGTAAATTTTTAAATTGAATGTGATTAATACGAGTTATTTAAAATCTTATTAATTCATTTTACTTTCTTCAGTTTATTACGAGGAAATATATCTTACATCCAATAAGAATGAAATTCAAACGTTCGCGGGTTTCAGCTGTGCCACCTATGGGAAAGTCTGTCAAACTGTAGATTTCTATTAAAATCAGTGGTGTACAATAAAACTTTTTCAATTACTTATGAGATCCGTTGATGGAGGTTTACAGGTAATATTTTTACGATTCCGTCCTAGTTTAACGATATTTTTTTATGTGCGTGTGGAAAAACAGTGTGTTGGAAGTATATCGAGAGTTTTTTGAGTGTGGCACATGGTGTATGGGGGTGGTTGCACGCCTCTGAAGTCTGCAATGTAGTTTTAGAGGGGTATAGGGTATACTGAAATAAGCCTTCAATCCATTCTATCGTGGCGGGATGGAACTTCCTTCCATCTTGATTCTGAATATTTGGTAAGAAGCCGGCTAGTGCTGAATAAAAGTAAACCAGAAAAAAATAGATAAATCAGTAAAGGTTATCTGAGTTGCTATGTGTTAATTGGATATCAGTAAATAAGTTTTCTTCGGAATGAACTAGGTATGATGTATTTAAGTGTAGGCTTTATCCATTCTTGCTAAGTCTAGTATGTGGGGAATGGCGAGTGCCTACCTATACAAGGCTATTGACTATGAAAATCACAAATTTGAAGATTGTGATATGTAGTTATGCTGATTAAATGTTCTAGAATAGCGAAATTGTGCTTTAAACAAGGTAACTTAAGCCAATATTAGCTGATTAGTTTTAAAGTTCCTGTCATCACTGCTACAAATTCCATGTTTCGTTTATATCTATATTTTTAATTGCAGTTTGTAACGAAGGAAGTAAATCTTATGTTCGCCACTTTGTGAATAATCTAGTGCATTATAAAAGTATGGCCGTACCTAGTCGTGCTAGAGTTTATTCTGATGTTAACTCCCACAAACCGAGAGAATATTGGGACTACGAAAGCTATGTTGTTGATTGGGGCCAACAGGACGACTATCAGTTGGTTCGGAAACTGGGCAGAGGAAAGTACAGTGAAGTGTTCGAAGCGATCAACGTTACAAATAATGAAAAATGTGTAGTTAAAATATTAAAGGTTAGTGTTTAGTGTTCATATGGCCCCGCTTGGTAAGAAATTCTCAATTGCTTTTATTTATTTCTATAAATAGTTTTTATAGTATCTCATCTATTTTCTTTATAACCAATTTAAATACTAGGAACTCGACTAAATTGTGTCAAATGCAGTAAAATTAAAATAACATTATCACATCATCCTTATATTTAGAGCACATACCTAGATTAGACATTCATTTAAATAGAATAAGTCTGAGTAATTTTGAATCAATAGAAAGAATCTAACTTTACATCTCTAGTCCAATTAACAAGACAAAAAATTCAGCCTTTAAATCTTCAATATAAATCTTTTTTTTGTCCTTAATAACGCACATGTTTTGACGTGGTACAATAAATAAAATAACCTTCGTATTTAGGCAATAAGTGCCTATTATTGTATAAATGCCGCACAAAGTCTTGTTCTGTCTGATTATTTAATCAGAGCTCTGATCCTAAAAAAAAATGTTTGCTATGATTTTATCTTTACAGATAGGTTGAATGCTACTTACTTGATATACCTACCTATTTCTAAAACTCAAGTTCATCATAGCAAATATTTATAAAAGTTTCTCTTTTGATCCAACGTTAATTTCATTACCTTTTCCAGCCTGTAAAGAAGAAGAAAATTAAAAGGGAAATAAAAATATTAGAAAATTTAAGAGGTGGTACAAATATAATTACATTAGAGGCTGTTGTCAAAGATCCCGTTTCGCGGACGCCTGCTTTAATATTTGAGCATGTAAACAATACTGATTTTAAGCAGCTTTACCAAACACTTACAGATTTTGACATTCGATATTATTTATATGAACTGCTCAAGGCTTTGGATTACTGCCATAGTATGGGTATAATGCATAGGTATGTAATTTCTTCTTTAATTAAAGGTAAGCCATCGTAACCTCAGTTAAAGAAACCTATTCTCTGGCTCGCTACTAGTACTCTGTACATCATTAAGTAAACGTGTAGCTTTATATTTTCGCAGATTCCGGTGACTTACCTGTACCCGAAATGTTTGTTCTAAGTGACATTGTTCTCGCTTTTAGGGATGTAAAACCACATAACGTCATGATTGATCATGAAAATAGGAAATTACGTTTAATAGATTGGGGCTTAGCAGAATTTTACCACCCTGGGCAAGAGTACAATGTTAGGGTGGCGTCGAGGTACTTTAAAGGTCCTGAACTCCTTGTAGATTATCAGATGTATGACTATTCCTTAGATATGTGGTCTCTGGGGTGTATGTTAGCATCAATGATCTTCAGAAAGGAACCATTCTTCCATGGTCATGATAATTATGACCAGTTAGTCCGTATAGCCAAAGTCCTAGGAACTGAAGAGCTTTTTGAATATCTTGATAAATATCATATAGAATTGGATCCGAGATTCAATGATATATTAGGAAGGTGAGTTTAATAGTTAGGTAATTTCTTTCTAACAGCAAACTGAGCTAAACTTAAGGAATCTAACTTAGTTGGGCGTTCTATTTGATCTTTTTGTCTTAGGTTAGCTCAGTTAAATACCTTCCCCCTTACCTACGCCAAGTCTACCATATTTCTTCCTAAACTTTGGGAATTTGTCTAAATTGATTTCAAAGGTGACAACTGGCCGGTTTTGATCGTTCTTTTTGCAAGTTAGTTTAGGTAAGAAACTCACCTAAAAGTTGGCTATGTTTGTCGGTAGAAAGAAAACACCTATTATTTAATAATAATAATAAACTTTATTAACCACATAAGATACATAGAGTACATATGGCATGTCAGATAAGTATATAAAGTATAAAGTACTCAGCAAAATAAAATACATATGTAAATATATATACACACACATATTAATAATGTAGATACAAACAACAAAATAATATACAACAAATAGTGTATAAATGGGTTTTAACAGTGTATAAACAGGTTAGGAAAAACCGGAACATTGGAATTAAAATTTTTGTATATAATTTTCATAATGTATTGATGTGCCAGAAGGCAGTAACTTAATATTAAATGGTAGGTTCCTTGTGTCCCAAGTTACAAATAAAAAATAATTCCATTTTCTGTAATAATTTTATTCATGGACACATTGGAGAGAAAAATGGAATGACTAGCTCAATAAAATTACATAATGAATGACAGGTTGAATTAGTAACAAAAAGCCATTGAAAGTACTTAAAAATTTATTTATTATTAATAATAATAAACATTCTCTATCCATGAGGTCGCCGGAAGAGTTTAAGGGAGAGGGGCTACACATTCAAAAGACAGTATCCAAGTATGCTGAAATTAATTTCTTTGAGAGCCAAGTGTGCCTACCTCTCAGCTGCACCGTCATATGTTTTTGTTGCTCACATGTTGTAAATGATATGAGATAAGCTGGCAACATAGACCACTTTGTAGGCCATTTTTCATCTCAACTCTGAGGATCTTGCAAATAGGTCGATAGTTTTTATCAATATTAAAAGTATTTGCCTATTGTTAGGTTTGACAATTATACTTCATGATATCCTAAGTGAGAGGGTTATGCAAAATAAACAAGGCTTGTGTTATTAAGTTTAATTATTTACATACCAGAAACGTAGGAGGGAAATTATAGCCGGCTTTATTGCACTCATCACCGGGGGCTTTTGAAGTGCCGTTAATGGTGTGGAGTGTGTGGGGTTTCATTTGTTTTTTAAAAATTTTTAGTTCTTTCTGAACACAAGGAATTATCAAATGCCATTTACTACTACTGTCTGCCGCCTCACCACCTGGTGCTAAATAGTTCTAAAATACCCCCCCAAAGCCGGCACTATCTTCGGCATAGCTTTAAATAAATAAATAAACACCACAATAGACGACACCCAATTCCAATAGCCAAAGGCTTGTGCGGAAGGGGGTTACACATTGAAACAACCTGGACATATAACCATTTCCTCTGACAGTGCCGGAGCCGGGATTCAAACCCGGTGGCGCGATACCTGTGTGATTAATCGCGATTGCCACTTCGCACCTTAACCAACGTGGCTATTGGCCAGATATTTCAATAGTCAAGGAATTCTGCAAATCCTTTTATTAATTTTTGGGGCATCTAATTATGGATCAATTTTTTTGAAAATGTTCGTTTGCTCAATGCTGAAACAAGTAATGTGGAAACTTTCAAAAAAAAGCATCGATCTAATAGAGAATTTAATACTCAGATAATCGATGGTGAAAGCATAAAAAAAACCAACTTTTCAACTGTTCTTTGGAAATTTCAAGCATTCTTATTATTGGGGACCCATCCAACATTATTGATTCGTGAAAGTGAAATGCAAATTCTATTTTTGTTATTTAGTTTTATTATCAGCTGCCGACTTGGGTTCAATTTGTGTGCCTCTAATTACTGATTGGCGAATTCGCAAACTGACTATTTTTGCTTAACTCAACTTGTGACCAGTCATACCACTGCAATCTCTCTCCACCGCGACCACACGGATACCTGTATAAATATTTTAATGTTAGTTAAGCAGTAAAAAATATATGTCTTTTTATCATTCTTATTTTATTTAACATTTCAGACATTCCCGAAAAAGGTGGGAGCGTTTCGTACATAGTGAAAATCAACATTTAGTATCCCCAGAAGCATTAGATTTTTTGGATAAACTTTTACGTTATGATCATTTAGAACGCCTTACTGCACGTGACGCAATGGATCACTCATATTTCTGTAAGTATTTTAATTTTAAAGAAAATCTTATTCGCAACTCATTTTTCAATAATTAATGAAGTGTCAACTCAACATCGGTGACAATTTGTTAAGCCATTAGAACGATTAAATTATGATATTAATGGCATTGAAATAAATATTAAATAAGGCTTCATGCCTTTTGCATATATATATATATATCGGCCGCAGACCTGTTTCTACCATATCAGTCATCAGTGGTAAAAAATAAGTGAATATATTCTTTCCAGCAAAAGGTATTCTTTCCTGTTCTAGTGATTCTAGATTCTAGAACAAAATCATAACGTTTAACCCTAAAGTTAATGCATCACTTTTTTTTAAACTGAAGTTTAGAAAGTTCAGTTATACTTTAGAGATGAAATAATGTTACCCTCTTGGTCTATCTAAAGCTCTTTTGATTCCAGCCTCGGACCTCGGATTTAGAGCTTAATTTAGTTAGTGTTGAAATTTAACCTCACTTTTTAAAATATATATATACTGATTCAATGGCAGTAGTAAAGCCAAGTGATTATTTATTAATAAATATCAATTTACACTAAAATTATTAAATAATGAGTACATAACAACCTCAATTGTAGTGACATATTTAGCAATTTGCTCATAGACTTGTTACAAGGAAACTTATTGAGGCTAAAATAGTTACGACATTCTGCCCTGATTCTTATTTTGTCATGTAGGCTGCTTATAAAACTCTCTCTTTGGGATACTACAGCACCTATTTCATCACCATTTCTAATTAAATTCTCTTATATGTGGTGTTTGACATGATCAAGTGGATTGATATCTGTCAAACCTTTTCTAACCTCTAAATGCACCATAAGCACAACACTTAATCATGTTAGAATAATCTTTGTTAAACAATTTCGAACAAAACCACACATCTGTTACTAAAACTCAAAATATAGAATCAAGATGGGTGGTTATTGGACTGACTGGCAATAGACAACTGATCTTCAGTGGCGTCGAACGTCTGAGCATTTTTTATCTGAAGAAAATTCCAAAGAGAGATGAAATATGTAATTTATGTTGTATAGAGAACTATACAGGGTGCTCAGCAACCTGGAAAATTCAGGGAAATAGTAACAGCCAGGGAATAGTCAGGAAAATCACAAAAATCATCAAATGTCAGGGAATTTTCACTAAAATCCTGGAAAAGAAGTCTTTTCAGTACATCTTCGAATGTTGATTTGTTCGATAATAGGAAATATAAATAAACAAAGTTAAGAAATAAATGAAATTTTTTATTTTTACTTGACCTTTTTTCATTGCTTTAAATAAATCGATTTTTACTTTCCAAATTCACAACTTATTCGTAAACAATAAATATTCTATAAAGTTATACAGTTACCTAAAATTTGAGCCCTGTTATATCCCTTTTCGATATAAATATGCCGAGATATAGGAGAAAACTTCCAACAAATGCATAATCATAAAAATTCAATGTTAAGGTACTCTTTTCTAATGAGTCAAGTAGAAATAAACCTCACCATCATAAGTCTACAGCCCTTTCTGAGCTCTGACTTCCTGCAATTTCCTCTGCCATTCTGTTCTATTTTATGCTACTGCTTTCTAGTTCCTTGTAACGATTATATTGAGCATTTTGAGTAACTCTGTCCTTCCCTCTGAGGTGCGCCCTTCCTCTTTCATAAGTCTACAGCCCTTTCTGAGCTCTGACTTCCTGCAATTTCCTCTGCCATTCTGTTCTATTTTATGCTACTGCTTTCTAGTTCCTTGTAACGATTATATTGAGCATTTTGAGTAACTCTGTCCTTCCCTCTGAGGTGCGCCCTTCCTCTTTCATAAGTCTACAGCCCTTTCTGAGCTCTAACTTCCTGCAATTTCCTCTGCCATTCTGTTCTATTTTATGCTACTGCTTTCTAGTTCCCTGTAACGATTATATTGAGCATTTTGAGTAACTCTGTCCTTCCCTCTGAGGTGCGTCCTTCCTCTTTTCCTCCTTTCCAATGATTTTTTAAATATTCTTTTGAACATGTTATTATTCTTCACCATCAATGACGTGAACTTTCCCACCTTTATTATCGTTGTTAGTTGTACCTGCGTCACTATATGCCATTAACATTTATTGCATCAAGGATTTTCTGTAAATTTTTTTGATTAGTTATTTAGATTTTTTAAATGCAGGCACAATAAGCCTTATCTTTGTGGTTTTTGATATTTTCGTACTTCTAAAGTATTTAGTGAGGTCAACAAAGTGGCACCTATGAGCCTAGTTTTTTATAACTCTCAAGTAAACGCGACTAGTGTAAATTAGAACTGATAAAATTGCCTTTCATTTGGTTTTAATTTTTTTAACGATCTGAGGTGGAAATTAAAATCAGAAGCAGTAGCAATAAAAGTTTACATTTTATATATGAAAAAATCATTACGAAAAATTGTCTTTTAGCTTTTTCTCATTGAATATTCGCCCAGAAAATAGAGAAAAATAATAGCAGCTTTATAGAATCAACATCATAGTTTTCGTATGAAATCAGGTCGTTGTAACATATTGGAGTCAAAGCGGTCGTTTGAATAAACATTTAAATTTATTCGTTATTTTTGCAGAAATTATCAAATGCAGTTAATATATCTTATGAAAGAAGGTACATATTTTGCATAAGAAAATTGCCATCTTGTCGTTTTCCAAAAATATACATACCAGTAGATTCTTTTTTAATTTTATTTATTTATACTTTATTAACAGAGCTCTTAACAAAAATACAATACTCTTTCATAACATATATACATTACATAACCTAATATTAAAATTTCACAGACATATATTTAAAAGGTATTCTTTATGTGCTCTATGCAAAGCCTCTTAAAGATATATATATTCCTGAATTCTTTTATCCCATATGGTAAGTCATTAAACCAAATTAGTCTTTTTCCTAGTATGGTATTGATAAGTTCCATCATTCCATTAAGGAACATTGGGCCTCCACAAATTGTTGCCATCTGACTCTGTTCATGGCAAGTACTTTTATTTCTCCCGATGTCTTGTTCATTTTCGTTGCTTCATCTAACACGGTTCTCTTCCATGTCACCTTTGGTCGTCCCACTCTTCGACTGCCTTGGGGCTTTCAATCAAGGGCCGCCCTTGAGATAGTGTCTTCTGGTCTCCTAAGTGTGTGGCCTAGCCATTTCCACTTCCACGCTCTTATTTCCAGTCGTATTTCTCTCTGTCCTGTTATATTCCATAGCTCCCTGTTAGCGATTTGATTTGGCCAGAATATGCGCATTATCCTGCGCAAACACCGGTTAACGAAAACCTATATCATGTAGTCCGTGGATTTAGTACCCTTCCACGTTTCATATCCATATAGTAGGACTGATATGATGTTGCTGTTAAATAGGCGTTGGTTCTCTTTGAGTATACAGAGGACCGCCAGATGCCGTTAAGAGCACCATACGCTCTTTTCGCTTTTAAGAGTCTTTGTTGTATATCACGATCCGTTCCTTGTGTATTATTGATTATGCTACCTAAGTACTTGAATTCGGTGACTCTCTCTATTAGTGAATTTTGAACATATAAATCTTCTTGGTTCAGAGTCACAATGCGCATTTCTTTGCTTTTACTGGTGTTTATTTTCAGACCTACCTTAGTTTCTTCTCTTTTCAGAGACTCGAGCTTCACCTTAATATCCCGTAAAGTGTGAGACATGAGGCAGATATCGTCTGCATAATCCAGGTCTTCTAGCTTACCCGTGAGCCCCCATCTAATTCCTACCTGCGTACGGTTTACTTCTCTCATTATGCAGTCTAGTGTAATATTAAACAACAGTGGTGAGAGTAATACTTGGCATGTTATAGAGTTCTTTTGTTATACTTATTATTTTTCTTGGGATCCCTTTCTGCCTCATGGCTTCCCAGATTTTATTGTGGGCCACGGTGTCAAACGCTTTTTCAAAATCTATGAAGACCAGGAAGAGTGGCGAGCGCCATTCATGGGATTGCTCGATGATTATCCTGAGGGTATTGGATTTTATATATTCAATTTTCACATAGAAATCATTATTTATTGTGGCCCATGTTTTATACGAATGAAAGTCAATTACATATTCTAATTTATTGGTCAAGTAAAGTGGTATCATTCCATATCTCATTTTGAATATAAACATCAATGTATTGTTATGTGCATGACTAGGCCACTGGAATCATAGAAAATTCGAGAACGGCACTAAGTCGCGAATGTTAGGCCAGAACATTCTAGAATAATCTACTACATTCGACGCGGGTATATATACAGTGGATCTAAACGTACTGAAGACAGTTTGATATGAGATGAACAAGTGATAAGATTCGAGACTCGAGATTGTAAACACGTAACAGTATTATACATAATTCTTTGTTCGATATTCATTAAATTCAGAACACTCAGCTTAGTATTAATTGGTGTATATCTACTACAACTCAGTATGGCTCTCATGCCTCTATTCTGAACTTTCTGTAATGTTGGAATTTACTGTTTGTTGAGGAAAATAAGTGTAGTTCCATAGTAATCGATATGTGGGGACATCATAAGACTGATAAATAGTTAATTTAGTGAACATTGATATTTTATTAGACAGCCGAAACAACAGGCTATTTTGCCATTTTATTTTTTACATACTCACAGTGAGCATTGAAATTCCGTTCAGTCAATAATTACTCCTAAATATTTAAATTTGGTAACCTCCTCAATGATACAGTGATTTATTATTAAGTTTTATTTCATTTAGTTTAACTCCTTCAAATTGTGTTTGGATGCTACAATCATAAATTTAGTTTTATTCAAGTTCAGCTTTATCACATGTTCATTCATATTTGTTTTTTAAGTCCTCATTTAATTTACTTTCGATATCTTGTACTTTGCCTGTCACATCCCAAGTAGCACAAATTGCTTTTTAAAAACTCTATGACTATCTACTCCTTTTTATAAAGCTTAATACTTTATAATTAAGAGTTAACAACAATAGTCCAGTATTAATGAAGTATCCATATACCCAAAATAGGCACAGTTTATACAGCCTCGGTAAACTCTCTAAAAGGTACATAAATGCTTAAAGTAACATTATGGCAACCTCTTTGTTTCGTCTTACCAGCTGTTATAAAACATGTTATATGACTGCTAAGAAGTTGTTATATAATTGCTGCAAGTAAGTTTTTATACAGTAAAAATTCCTCTAAATGTTAGTTACTGTTTGCAGTTATAAAGCATCGATATCACAGTGTCTCTAGCAGCTTCGATGTAATAACTTTCTTACAGCAAATTACTAGGAAGCTGAATGAATATTGCTTGCGAATTAGTGTATGCTGTGGTTCGTAGAAAAGTAAATTTGTCTGTTGAAATTTGCTATTCTACTTCGAAATAAATAAACGCGCCTTCAAAATTCCTTGAATTTGATAAGTTGAACATTATTTTAAAAAATATATTTTTTTTTTTTTTTTTTTACAGAATTGTTTTAAAATGATAAACCACGTATTTTGAACACTCCATAAGTGATTGCTGTAAATATTTTGCAACGTTTTCCTTTTCAAGTGATAAAGTTAATTTTACCGGTAACAATGGCCGCCCTGTCATATTTACTTTTAGAAAATACAATATGGTTCCCTATAAGTATCCAAAGAAGCAGTTACAAATTCTTAAAGCAGCACTTTGGCTGCGTAGAAGTAGTAGTGGAAGACAAAATCCTCGGACAGGTGAATTTAATTTGATAGAAATCCACATTTTGTGTAATTGAATTCATGATAACATCGTTTTGATTTTGAGGGATGTGATATTATCACTTTTGTTTGAATTTCAGACCTAACCTTTTATTGATTTTGGTGGATTTTTGTAGTTTGTAATGAGAAAATGACTGCATAAAATTTTCTTTTAATGATAATAATAACACCACAGGTAATTACGACCCTCTTTATCCCGGAAGGCTCTAGAAGAGCCTTGTGTGGGAGAAGGCTATACATTTAGAGAAAAAAGGGGCACACACCCAATATCCGAGTATAGTGAAAAAATCCCACCCACAGTATTTTCCACTGCCACGACCGGGAATCGAACTCGGAACTTTTGGGTGAGAGGCAAGTGCGCTTCCATCAGTCATACATAAGAAAAATTCGAAAGCAAATCAAATGATATTGGAGGTTATGAAATGGAGTAAGTTTAGCTGTATAAGAGTTCTATAAAGGCGGGAGATTGCAGCTACATAGCTTCAAAACAGAATTTCCTGTGAATAAATGCTTTATGAAATACTCCTTCTACTATACGTAAAAAGCATTTATAAATAATCTATATTAGGGCTGACGTAAATGGCATTTGGCTTAAATAACTACATTGCTGTAAAATTTCGCTTTAAAAACCTTTAAAGCTCAATGTTATAAAACCGTTATAGAGAAATTGCTAAGCTGTAAAATGGATGTATAAATGTTATATAGAGGTTTATATACCTGTTATAAATATACGTGGTGTGTATCTGTATAATAGACCTTACTAAGCCTCTTATAAATTAAAAAAAAAAAACCTGTATAAGATGCTTTAATAAAGAAGCTTTATATTTATGCTGTGAAAGCATTTTACCAGCAATCTTATTCCGCTGAGTTACTTTATAAGCAGTTTAGTGTTGAATAAAGCTTCGATATGAAATTTTTTTTGTACAAGTTGCCATAATGTATTATTTATAAAGCTTTAAGTGTAATAAGAGGGCGACATGTGTTACTTGGGATACAACGTTGTATCATCCGCAAACAGTTTGAGTTTACATTTCTTACAATCATTTCTAATATCATTAATGTATAATAAAAACAGTATTGGAGCAAGTAATGACCCTTGTGGTATTCCATGTTTTATATTCATTTTTTCTGAATAAGAGTCATTATCATTGGATTCATTTTTTATTGGGTACTTTTGACAATATTTTAGCTAATTTCTATCATAAAATGATATGATACCTAGGTCTTAAATAAAAATACTTGAATAAATGTATAACTTTATAGAGTATATTTGATGTTTGATTGTTTTGAGTAAATTTTGAGAATTTAGTTTAAAAATTAGATTTCTTTAAAGTACTGAAAAAGTCATAAAACTTCGAAATGTCTAATTTGAATAATTGGGGTCTAAAATTAATGAAAATTTTGGTAAACTTAAAAAAAATTCTTGGTATTTTTCGTCAAAAACGCCCAATTTTTCAGTTTTCTTGCAAAAATTTAATAGAAGTTGATGGCTTTCTCCGTTTAGTATAATGTTAAAATTGTAATTTATTTACAATCTTATGATTGCAATATTTAGAAACTGATCTGGATTTTTATTCGAAATAATTCTGAAAACCTGGAAAAGTCAGTCAATTTGACAATTGAAAATTGCTGGATACCCTGACTAAGAACACTTTAGGGAACAGGTTTTTAACATGTTCGTATGGGACGTGCACTTACCAGATGCCACATATTTTTGGTGAGACAAAAAAGCTTCAATGACATTCTAGCTACAATGTCTTAGTGGCATACTGGCCGAAGTGTAGGATAAGACAAGTTAGACACACTTGGGGTCTGTTTGTAATAAGTCTACTACGAATTAGTTCGGACTCTTTCCCTAAATGCATCCAATGTTTTCAACAAGCTAGTTGATTCCTCAGCTATTCTATTACCATTTTTTTTTTTCAGATCCGGTTGTAAAAGAACAATGCAGAATGATGTCCACGGTTTCTTCTTCTCCTACTCCATTAACAGGCAACCTGTCTGTTGTGGGGGTAGGTGAGTAGCATGCAAATAAGCACTTTCATCATTTCACCAGCTGTCATATTTTGCCATACACTGTTTTAAAAAATAGTCATCCAGACTCATTCGTATTTTTTCAGTCAAATGATCGAGTTTCCATGTACCTACTTTCCTTTGGTAATTAGAATATTCTGTTTTTCTTTCTTTTTTTTTTTTTTAGAATAATTTCAAATGACTGACGTTTCTTTTATGTAAATGATTATGCCAATATTGGAATTTTCTGTATCAACCCAAGATATGCAAATAAAACTATTTAATGTTAAGATGAAAGATTATGTTTACTGAATAGTTGTTACCATTTCTATTAACGAAAGTTATTTGAAATTGTGTTTTTTTTTTCCTGTGTATTATATTGTTAAAAACATTGTGTAATGTATTGTTTTGTAAGTATCTTTTTATTTTAATTATTTGCGCAGAATTATTAGCAGCCTGAATTCAGTAAATTGTGTATATTCCATATTGCCGCCGCTAATAATTCTACATGATCTAAAACAATCAATGGAATAAACGATTCTGTAAATTATTTATGTTTATTTATAAAAACTTTAATAAAATGTATTCATTATGGTGATGTACAACCTGTTATTGTACAAAGTAATCCTGTGTAGAATTTTTTGCGAAATGGCCCAAAAGTTAACAAACATTTACTCCTGCGCCGCTGGTTTTCTTGACGTGTGATGCTTAATATTATTTGCAAAGAAATGAAATATACCAAACTCCTAAAGGAATTTTGGTTTAAGCCAAAGTTTGACTGAGAAATTTCCTTCATAATTATAACATGAAACTGTAAATTCCTTAAGTATAGGAAAAAGTTAGACTTAAGTCAAAGTTGGGAACAATTCTGTTATGAATGTGTCAAAGTCGCATTTTATATTTTTGTTCTGTTTAATTTCAGTTCTTATTTTGTTACATAGAATAGAATGGGTAGCCCTTTTTGGCATACATTCAAAGGTGTATATACAGGGTAATTTAAATGCGCTTTTCACTGCCAGGATTTCGAAAATGGTAAGAACAACTTTAACTAAGTTATGGCGAATTTGCAGAAATTTTTAAATAGGTTGCAGTACTGTCGTGTATTCTACTACAAAAGCTTAGATATCCAAGATCAAGAAAAGATTCTTAAACCTCAATTTTAGGATCCCTCCAAAATTGAACAAAAATTTTATGTGAATTTGGTTGTTTATTCTTTAATAGCAAACTTAGCATTTGCAGAAGAAACTCCCAAAATATATGTATGATAAGGTATAGCCCTATAATCTACAAAGAACTTGTCAAAAGGGTAATGTGCTTATCAGCCTATATGTATGTATATCTGTGGTCTAAACAGGTTAACTCTTTTTCATAGATGAGATGCTGTAGATTCCTCTTGGTTCCCAATGTTACTAAATATGAAAATTTAAAAAATTCAAATGGCCGTTATAGAGCCTCATCTTACTGTATATAAAAAAGGCTTGCTACAAAGTGTTGTAACTTGTAGAGGAAAAAGCATGTAAGTTCTGTCAATATGAACATGAAAACTTAAAATGCCTTGCCCCTGCGTTTGCTGGTTGCAAATTCGATGAAACTCATGTTGGATTGAAATCCTGCCATGCTACGGTCTTGGTATAGCTCTACTGCAGACAGCAAGCTGCGATGGAAGTTATCAAGGCATCTTTTACACCGCTACTCAACATGTACTCGATACATAGCCCATGACACTCTTTGAAACCACAAACGAACGGTGAAGATTTAACTAGAATTGGTTGGGTAGTTTAGGAGGTTACAGACTTTAAGTTACTATATATTAATATTTTGTTCTCTATGGTGTAATACTGATCTAATTCTGCAACTTTGCCTGGATTAAACTGAAAATGTGCCTATTACTGTTTCGAGACCCTTGTGGCAGGGAGCGAATTTAAATTACCTTCTGGGCGTGTCTTGTAACCACCAGTAAATAAATTACGCTTCATTAACTATAGTGCCTGGTTGTTACGAAAATTTTTCAAAGATGACATTTATCTTTGGTATTTCTGACGTTTTAATATTGAAGTAAATGTTTTCATCGTTGTTTGGGACATACCTCAAGAGTTTCTACTGGGGTTTGGCTGCTGTTGTAACATATATTATCAGAAAATCAACAGCTTGTTAGTTCATAGAGTTTTGGGCTCTCTAGAGTTAAAAACCACGTGCTGGTCTAAAATTTCTTTATATAAGAAAAGAACTACGAGTAATAAACATTTTTATTGTTCTAACTGAATTTTTCGTTGTAAATTATCTTTTGCAATAAACTTTATAAAAAAAAAACATTGGTTTATTAATACTTTGCGTTTCGTAGAAGTCGTGTTCTGTAAAAAGTATGTCTTAAAAATTCGACAAAAATTCATTGTAAAGTTTTGTGCAAAAATATGTTCATCCAGATTACCATTTGCAAAGCTGTTACATAGAAACCTAGTGTTGGCGTTTATCCAAAACAATTTTGGTTTAGTGTCGATGCTACTATAGATATTTTCTAGGTAGGTAACTTATATTCTATTTAGCTCTGTGTCTGGATTTTACATCTAAAAGAATATATACAGGGTTACTGGTAATTCGATACATTACTTTGGAGATATGATGGGGCATGAGCAAGGAGTAAATCTAGCCCTAACATACATTATGCAAAACTCAATAGTTTTTGAGATATTTCAATTTTTTTGTTTTTCTCAAAAAAGTAGATCTTAATGTTTTAAAAGTTAATTTTCGAAAAATCTACTTGACATTTAAAATTTTTTTTTACTGGATTACTTGTACAATATTATGGATATCCGTTTGGAATGAAAAATATCTGGAAACATTTCGATCATGTGAACATCTGAAATAAAAACTTTAAAAAAATTTTTTTTTAAATCGGCTATGAAATTTACCTATTAGGTTTTTTCAAAAAAATATTAACGTAACACGCGTATAAATTATTATAAAAACTACCTTATTTCAATAGCTATCTAACTAGGTAGAAATGTTTAATGTACCTTGATAGTTCTAATAAAAAATTAGTAAAGATAATGCTGGTGGCGGAATTTATTAAACGACTAATCGTTCATTTTCATTTAAGTCAGTCAGTCCTTGACTTTGACGTTTGTGCATATATGTCATTAACTGACATTCTTATCTCCGTGTCCCTTAAGTTTGTTGGTCTTGTTAAAGTAGTTATCGAAGATTTTGATTTTGCTCGTAGTTGTTATTGTATTTTCTGTGCCATGGCCGCGTATGCCAACGCAGAATACGCTGATATCTTATTTGTCTATGGATACTGTGACGGCAACTATACCCCTGTCCAAGGCTTGGAGGAAGGTGATCCTGGAAGGAGAATGGAATTCTGCCGCTTTATGTTAAATTCAGATGCAGAAAGTGCAAATTTTTTAACAAGTATTTTATGGACGGACGAGTCGAAATTTAATCGCGAGGGTATAACAAATTTCCACAACCTACATTATTGGGCAGAGGAAAATCCCAAGTTAACACGTGAGATCAAAGTTGCAGCAACAGAAACCTTGTGTGACGTCGGAGGTGGAAACTTCATAAAATTTCATTGTGGTTTTCCAAACGTTCTGTTACACTGCGATGTGTTAAAGAATAACGTGGTTGGGTTTTACTCATACCTAGCTCGTTTTGATTAAAATTTTGTGAATAACCCTCATTGCTAGAAATTGATTTTGTATAATTTTAGATTACCTGTTACCTATCCTTTTTTAACTACATTTGGACTTTTATGGGACCTGACTTGAGTAAGGGGTTATGGTCTAAAATAAGGGAGTGCTGTTTGTAAAACAGAACATCTGATTACATTATAATGTAACATATATCCTTACAGTGGAAAACTCACCATGTGCAAAATTCATAATATGGATATAGACGCATTACAATTCTTTTTGTGCAGATCAACTCAAAACATGCAAGTAATTTGATGATTTCTTTAATGAGGCAATTGCAGTGTTTAATTAACTTCATTAACATTTAGTGTTGCTCACCAATTTACTGAATATAATTATTGAGAGCGATATAACCAACATTAAAGGTATACCACTGGTTTTGATAATTCAGTATAATTAAATGAAGTAAAAATATATTGCTACTAAAATAAAATAAGGTAATAGCCAGTGTGGGGGTCATTTTGTAACTGCAATAATAATGCATCTCTAAATTTATAACCAGTGGAATATAGAACCTGTGTATGGACAACTTTTGATTGTCCTCTGAGAATTAGTGTAATGGCAAAATTAAAATCGGCTGTAAATGTAATATCGGAAGAAAGTAGAAGTTGTGTGCAGAAGGTAATGTAACATCAAAGCCATAACTGGTTCTATCTGTTGTAGTACCATTCGTATGGTCCTCCATTGAAAACGCACTGCTGTTTTCGTAAACCATAAACTAGTATAAAAGAATACAAAAAGCACCAATAAATGTTTATGTGTACAGATTGCCCTTAACTAGACTAATTATGATAAATGGAGAGTAGAAATATTAATGTAACCAACAGTAGAGCGTGCTCGAGATAATAAACTTGAGCCATTCTGCACATTTCGGGCACTCCAAATGTCATTTACTCAAACTCACCATTCTGTGAATGCATTAATATTCTATTCCCAGTCCGTGTAAAGAAAACCTGTATATATAAACTTCAAGTGCGTGCTGGGATGATTTTAGGGTTCAGTACAATAATCTGAAAAGGGCTCGGGTTGTATTTTTATCAAAACCTTTTTTAAAATTCAGCAAGGCTCCAGGGTCCTTTTAAATTATTTTGTGTGAGCTCATAGGGAAACTCCTGTTTCCTGGTGGACCAGTACCCACTTAATAAACTTAATAAATGCTTTTTAACCGCCTTTCAAGTCGCCTGAATGAACCTTTTAAGTCTAGGAGATTTAGATTTGTCTGAGTGAAGGAGACGTGTCGTACAGTTTATAGTGAGAACCGAATCACTTCTTGGGGATAATTTATATTTGAAAATTACAGGTGGGCTCGAACCCACTTCGCTAGGTATGCTTAGAGAGAGAAATCTAGACCCACTGATCTACCGTCCCAATTGAACTAATTGTTGTTTCTAGAAGCATAACGCTTATTTAAAAACATTCTGAGAAAACAAAAAGATCTGTTGCATGAAAAACCCTCACTTCTTGGGAGCATGTGAGGATGTTTTAGAGAAATGTGGCCAGCATTTTGCGTACTCTCCTTGAGGATGTGAACGATCCATCTTTATGATGTCTGAAGGACTATATATCTATCTTAAAAAAGTTAGAAAAAATTAAAAAAATAGGAAAAAGAAAAACAAATTTTTCTTTTTCCTCGTCTATTTTTTTTTATTTCAAAAATGAATATTTACGTTCACAAAATTTTTAGGGTTCAACACGACTGTTTCAGACGGAGAATAATATAAAAAATCATACTTACTGTCGTTTATGCTTAACTGCTGCTCTGATGGTATCAATTGGACGTCGTAACACTATAAACCTAACACTGTCTGTACCACACTTTCTTAAAATTATACCCGAAAGGGAATTTTGTTAGAAAACACAACTAAAAGACAATATAAAGTTCAAAAATATATATATTAAATCTTTAAAAAATTTATGTTTTTACAACAATTTTTATTTCAAGAAAAATGTTTAACAAACACTAGTCTGGCCCGTGTACAACGGAACGGAACGATTTATACTGTACCAACTACCATATGCGGTTTTATAAGCTAACGATGCACAAAAAGATTCAAGAAAAGTTCAATGTAACTGAAATTTTGGTGGGCTTTTGCTTGCCTGTCTTATAAACGTATTTTTTAATTCACATTAATTTTGGTCGCTCCTCAGAGCTTAAAATTGCTTGAAGCGCTACTACTTCGAATTGTATTCTACAATAACAACTTTTTACGTTCAGGCAAGGCGGATCCCATGCACGTATGAGTACATGGTAATAATGCTTTTGTGACACCGAATCACTGAGGAACCGGTTTAGGGCAAACCCCGTCAAAATTCATCATTTCCCCGTCAAAACCGACTGCTAGGAAATGATGGGGGTCCCATGTCGCTAAGGGCTATTTTCGCTATAACTTCCGATATACTTTGAATAGTCGTTGGATTAACTTGTCCTCATATTCAATACCTCGTAAGAGTTGCAGTGCTTGACAGCGTGGATTCGTAAAAGGGTTTTTAATCTTGAAAATTTCGAAGTCAAATTTTATTATACTTTCTAAATTTAGGTGGTCGGGGCGACATTACGTCCCTGTGCAGCGACATTTACTACACTTGCTAAATTAACGCTCCTTGAGGAGTTAGTGAAAATTTTGCATAAAAAACGCTCCGAAGAGCGAAAATATGATTACAAGTATTAAAAACCTCTTCCACGGCATTTTTACGTGAAGCACGCTTTTCGTACGAAGTATTTCCTAAGTCGGATTTTGTTACAACGTCGAAAAGTATATCGGGGTTTTAGCGTGTTCTTTAACAAGGACATTAAAAATTGTTGATTTGCATTAGCTTAAAATGGCCCCTATAAATAGTCTGGTCACTCGAGTGGGAGGCACCGATTGGTCCGTATGAAAAGTGAAATGCATAATGGCGGCGCCAATAGGATCTGTTTTCTTTCGTCCTGAACAAACTGATTGAAGTTACCATTGCTGAATGCAATCACTTTTGATGGCGTCCTTTCTTACTGTTCAATTATATAAATCTGAACGCATTCACAATTCCCTTCGCCCCTCGAGATCAAATAAATGTTCGCGTTCATCACGCGGTAGCGCTAACTGAGCGATCACGTATCATTACGCCATTTGATCACAAGAAGCAAATGAGGACAGTGCAAGTAGCGTAGTTTAAGCATGTGATCAGTGAGCATCGCTCACCGTGATGAACGCAACCAATTTTACGGTTAGTTCATACAGTTAGATACACATAACCTAAAATATGTCGGCTTGGTGGTATGATGGACAGTGGCATGTCCAAGCACGCAAACGACCCGGGTTCAAAACCGGGTCACAGCAAGTCGATGAGATATAATGGATGAGCGGATCTGCTCGCGTCACCATCTTTCGAAAGAGATGTAAAACTGTGGGTTTCGCATATCTACGATGTGAGCACGTTAAAAATCCCTACCCCACGACAAACTGTGGGGGTTCGGCAAAATTTGATGAGCTTATTCCCTGGCGTCGGTGATTGGCCTTGGTGGCGGAAATAGGCCGACGTTAAATAAACGATTAAAGAAAAATCTAAAATAAAATGGAGGATAATAACAATAGCGTTGAAGTTCAACTGTTTGATACTGTAGATCTTACAACGTATACATTATATTTGAGTGAGGATGATGCAAAAAAATGTGGTTTTCAGCAACTCTTCCTAAAATATACGCAGTTATAATGCAAACGTAACCAGGAAAATAAAATCCATCGATTTATGTTTTATTTGTTACAACAATTTATGCTAACCAATATATAAATTTTTCCATTTTAAAAAATAATTGTCTTGACCTTTATAACTAACCTCTATCCAATAAATATAACCCAAATCAGGTTGTTGACATTGGTAAATCAAACTGGTTGTTCTTTTGGTTAGTGAATTGAATATTGCGTATTCACTTTCAGTTAAATCACTCTCACAGTACGTTCAGTTTGTTCACGACGAAAGAAAACGGGTACTAGCCTAGTTGCTTTTGTTTTGACGAGCATACGTGTCAATACACGAAATGTAATAGGTTAGAATTAAAATAACAGTCTGTTATGATTGATTTGGTCACGAAATGTTGCGATACGTTGTAAATTGTAAACACGCGCACATACAAACCATAGTCGCCATTATGGATCCATTTGAATGGGAGTGGGACCGAGCGGCCAGACACTAGCTTAAAAATGTAGCTGGTGACATCTGGTCTAATTCTAGAAAGCTAGCTAAATGAGTAAAAACATGAGGGAGGTTACCTGCTAACTTTTCAAGGTCGAATCAAGAAGCCATATTGCGTGTCAGCGTGCCTACCCTGGAGCACGTTCAGGAAGTACGCCCGACGAGATGATTATTAAACAATTGTTTACCCCATCGCTCAGTAAAGTGTATACGACGGGAATTGAAACCGTATAAAAACTAAAAGCCGGCAAAACAGTCGGCATCTCTTTATTGTACATGGGCGGAGGCAAATAGAAATGCTTGTCATAAGAAAATAATAAGATTTTCGGGCATTATTATATTATCCTCTGTTTCAAATGGTCTCCAGAAAGCCATGGTAAATTAGTAAATAATTAAAATATTTTACCTTTTATATAGTAGTAAATATGAACAATAACTAACTAAACTCCTACGCTTGATGTTATAACAGGTAAATACCTGCGTAAATACGCACTGCACTGGCACATTAACAGCACAGCAGAAGTCCACCTTTGACTATTGAGAAGCGATTTACGAGTTTTTTTTATGCTAATAGACCTGTCCGTTTTATTATCTTTAAACCAGTGCAGTCGTAGATGGTTCATTCAGGCTGATTACATTGCCAGTCTCGGACTCGCCTGCACAGTTTCAACTACCATTCGCATCTCGATACCATTGCTAAATATATAGGACAAAATATCAAGTTCAGTGCGCACGGCCCTGTGCTTTAACACTGACCAGTTCCAATTATCCTCGTATAAAGAATAACTATCAGAGCAGTATGACATAACCACTTGGGTAATAATCGTCTGGTCGAGCGTACTTTCTGAACGTGCTCCTAGTAGTTACTGAGCGATGTTTCTGAACGGGTAAAATTTGGTTGATAATTGTCCGGCGTCTTTACTGAACATGCTCCTGTGTAAGGTTTGAACAAAGTCTTTCTGTATGATTTCATATTAAAAACTTGTAATTAATGTAATATTCTCGTGTTTTTCTTTTCGAATTAAGTTTGGCTTTAGTCTTAGTGTTCTGTAGTTGTTTTTTTTTGTGCGTAATATTAAGTTATTGTTAGTTTATAGTGTTAGAAACAGCCGATTTAAATTATAAGTGTATTTTAACTATATAATTTAATGGCTCCTTATGCTTTCTTCATATTGACTTACCTTTTTGTGCTGCAATGGCGTTGTTTGTATTTTAGTAGTATAAATTCATTGTTATAAGTGTGATAATACAAATGCAAATAAACTTATTGTTATTATGTATTTTTAATAAAATTAATAATAAAAAAACTTTTTAATATACAAAAGTACTAGAGGGTCTTAATTTCATTAATGCAACATTCAATTTATATTGCAAATAAAATATGTATGTTTTTCATGACCTATGGAATATTTAATTGTAGATAAGTATACATTACTATATGTACAATCTATACTATTATTTTAAAACTCACTTCATTTGATGACGATTCGCTAATATACAACAATTTCGATACTTCCCGTGGTTACAATTAAAATTAAATCGGAAATATCGACGTCAATGGACCATCAGGTGCACATACAAACAATCAGAACTATTTGAATTGGGCAGGCACGGTGACACGTTCCCGCGCCGGGCGGTGACTGGGTGAAAGTTAGTAGGGCTGCGTTAAGTGAGCGGTTCGACCGGTCGAAATTGTTAAGTGAACGGTAAAATTATAAGGTCTGACCGATCAGCTGATTGGGCGAAACGGTCGGGTTTTATTGTTGGACTTCCGCGGTCAAAAGCGTTAAGCGAACGGTCGAGCATGTTGTAACGTACACCATAACCAAACAAAAATGCATTAATTGTTTTTCGGTTTTGTCATTGTAATTGTAAATCATCCAGTAAAATGAAAAAGATGCAGAAAGTTGTTATTAAGCCAAAGAAGATTTACGTACATAAATCTTCTTTGATTGAGCACCCAAGCAGTCAATGTTTCAACATATTTTTAGGTAACTGAGATTGAGAGGGTTGAAAATGATAAATAGATTTTTTTGCAAGATCCATAATTCATAATCAAATATTTTGTTTGAAAAACTGATTACATTAACACAGCATACAAAAACCCACCATCTATAAAAATTCAAAAAACTGGTCTATCAAATTTGAAATTGCCGCCCAATATTGCGCCGTCATATTTATGGTCAGACCATTGGTAAAATACTGCTTAACGGTCTTACCAAAAACGTTAAGTGACAGGTCGGACCGCGGCGGTTAGTCGGACTCGTAGCTTAACGCAGCCTAGGCAACCTCATAGGTGCTTTCCATTTACCGGTACCAGTCGACTCGTGTCGCCAAAAGTGCTTTCCATTTAATTTGTGTCGCCGTGAGTCGGCGACACCAGTCAACTCAAACAGACTCCGGTAGATAACTAAGTTCATGCTGAATTGGCGTAAAAGAAGCGGAAGTTTGAAAGAACGCGGCAAAGCAAAATATATAGTGGAGAGTTAATGTAAAATCGGTTTGAAGAAAATGAAGGAAGGTGAAAAATATAATTATTTGCAGTAATCTGTAGATATTAGATCCGTATATTTTTATCTATTTATTCGTAAATATTAGGTCGATTGTATATGTCCGTACAGGTTAGAATAATTTCATAAACACATTCATCTGAAATGGTGAATGCGTGAAATAAATAAATTTTACAATCTTTACTTACATTAATAACCTTTCAACAAGTGTGAAACACTTTAAAAGATGTGTATTTTTAAAGCGATTCACACTAGCCTAGCGAGCGTTCCATTTACCATCGTGTTGAGAGTTGACACGAGTCGACATAGGAGTCGTGTAAATGGAAAGCGCCCATTGGGTGCTTTCCATTTACCAACACGAGTCGACTCGTGTCGCCAAAAGTGCTTTCCATTTGATTTGTGTCGCCGTTACTCGGCAACACCAGTCAACTCAAACCAAAGATTATATTAACTACAAAGGATTGCTCATCTCCATAGGAGTAACGTTTCCCAGTTCCCACTCTGTTTGAACTTTTAGTGACGTATTAAGCTGTTCATTTCTTGGTGCGACGGTAGCTATAGTTGATTGCGCCATGGGCTCTACTGCTACGGATATAATATAGGCACGCCATATTTGTGTTTTTGTTTTGGTTTCTTTCTATACATATATATATGATAACTGCGTTAGAAAAAAACTAGGAATTTTTAATTTACCATTCATAAAATATTGAGATGTATTTAGTTAAAAAAAAAAAAATAAAAATTAAACAGCATCCCACAAAATGTATCTATTTTAAAAAGGACTGCTGGTGCAAGCCGCTAGGAGACCGGAACTTTTGTCGGCGTCACAACTGGCTAATTGCGTATGACTTTGGGGAAATAAATCGGTGCAGATAAGCTATCCGTTAGTTAACAATCCAATATGTGCAAACGTATCTCCTTTGAGTCTTCTCTAAAAATTTCCATTTTTGGTAAGATAGGTTTAGGGTGGTGTATGTGTACTCTGTATATGTGCATGATTATGTATGTTTAAATTATGGCATATCTAATAACTTGTGCCTGGCTGCGTGGTTTTTTACCTAATGCCATTAAAAAAAAAAAAAAAAAAAAAAATTAACAATCCTTGAGTTCACGCTGAGCTTGGTGTAAAAGAAGGGAAAGTTTGAAAGAATGCGGCAAAGCAAAATATAAAATGCAGAGTTAAGCAAAGTCTGATTAAAGAAAATGAAGGTAGGTGAAAAATGTAATTATTTGCAGTAATCTGTAGATACTAGGTCCGTAGATTTTTAGCTATTTATTCGTAAACACCAAGTCGATTGTACAGAGGTTACAATAATTTTGTACATATATTCATCTGAAATGCTGAATGCGTGAAATAAATAAATTTTACACTATTTACTTACGTTAATAACCTTTCAAAAAGTGTAAGATTTTACATATATACTTTGAAAATGTGATTTTTTAACGATTTACACTAGCCTAGCGAGCGTTCCATTTAGCCTTATGGTGAGAGTCGACATAAGGAGTCGTATAAATGAAAAGAACCCAGTCTCTTCCAGTTAATATGACGTCATATATTTTGCCATCACTGGTTAACGGTTGAGCTGACCACTGACACGAATATTTCCCTACTATCATTTTTTTTACAGACTACGTTTTTTTCTCTTTTGCATGGTTGTTTTGTAAATAGTGCAACTGTTGAAAAGTCTTCCTCTTATCTGTGATATTATTTTTCATACTAGTTTGTTAATTAGCCCATATAAGTAGTACAATGGAAAATAATAAGTAAATAGTTTTTTGAGTAAATTATACCTCTATCTTTCTTTTAATATCTTCAGATAGATAATATGTAATATAACTGATGTGTTTATTTTGAAATTTGTAATTCTTATCATTCTTTATCAAATAATTTACCTAGCATTAATACTGATAACAATATTTATTTTAGAGCTAATTCAACTCAAGATTCAACCACTACTGATTTAAGCTCAAGCAAAACTGCAAAGCCGAAGTCGGTAAGTTGTTAATTTAAAAAGGAGTTTTGTATTCTGTCCAGTGCTGGATGCAGGGGTATGGGGGCCCGGGGCAATGAAGAAAGTGGAAGCCCTTTCAATCAATAAATATCTTTCGATAATTTTATTTTTATATTTAATAAACGAATTTCCACTATTAAGATATATACATACTATTTTTAATAATTTAAAAAAAAAAATCATTATTACTTACTTTCTGACGAGTGATGAGCAATGGGGGATGGTTGATGGGCTTAAGTGAAAAACACTACGTAGATTTGACATAGAACGAAAATATCCTCTTGTTTGGATATTTACTCATTACTTTCTTAAAAATTCTTATTATAAAATTTTTGAATCCAAGGTTTGTGGAGGCTCTCATGTGTGGGGGACCCGGTTGCCCCACCGTGCATCCCGACCTGATTCTGTCATAAACCTTTAATAATCATAATTTACCATGAATGTTTACTTAAACAGCCCATAACCCTTTGCATGTTTGGCTCTTAGGGCCAAATTCTTCATAGGCTGTTAAACTGACTGTTAGTTAGCAGGTAGATAAATTTTGTTAACATCGCATATTAAAATTGACTTGCAGATTAGATAGAAACAGCCAGATGAACCGGCTGATAAATAATGTTCATGTCAGCACTATTTTTTCTTCTGGTTGTCTCTAACAGGGTATTTATAACAGAGCTGGGTCGAATCCTCTGAAAATGGATTCGAATCACGAATCCGAATCATCGAAAAGGATTCGAATCACGGATACTAGGTTCAGATCCTTTTTGTAGAACAGAACTAAAATTTCAAAATTTTCGTCAGTTAAAGCATTTCTTTGTGGGTCATCTATAATTGTGGGAAATGAAAAACCCGTTCAACGGGTCCCGATGAAGGGTGGCAGGTATTGAATTGTATAGGAAGCTTTTTTCTTGTCGTCTAAGTATCTAAGCAACTTAAGCGCAATTTTTGGAGTGTGAGCTATGTCAGCGGTATCCATATTTAAGTCTGACTTATCTTCGATGCTAAGGCAAGATCTTGACTGTTCGGCTTCACGCTCCTTACACTTAATAACATAATGCACAAAATATTGGAACCACAAAAAGTATTCGCGAAAAAGGATTTGATTCCAATTTCATTTGTCTTACAAGTCCAGAACAGTAATCATTTTAAATTAAAGTATTCGAATACCGTTTTTGAATACTCAAAAAGATTCGAATCCTACCCAGCTCTGATTTATAATTTCTATTTTTATACTAACAGAGAGATATCTTTATCAGATATCTTAACAGCTTATTAATAATTTGGCCCTTAATAGATCACAGTTTGCAGAGGTAGTTCGCCTAGATTTATAGAGCTCCTTATTGGCAGGTATCACCCATTACTATAGATGTTGTGATGTCTTTAATGTATTTAATAATTAGGGAATAAGTTTGTGAAACCCAAGGCAGTGTGAGAAAATTAATAATAATAAATATTGAAAGCCATAGGATGTCCTAGAAATTCCTTAAATGCATTCTTTTAAACCCAAAGTTTGTGATGGTCTTGCAACTAGTTATTTTGTAAACGAATCTACCACTGTCAAAATATATTTGAAACCAGTTTTACTTTCAAGGAATGGCCCTACATGATCTATGTGTCCATGAGACCATTAGGTTTAGAAGTTGGCTGTAAAGTGCCTTCAGTTTTACCATACATTCCCTCACAGTATCCACAATAAAAACAAGCATTGATATACTCTTGAATGAAACAAAACATTCCTTTAAAACAACCTAAAAGGGCGATAACTCACAGGTTTGGATTCGTTTGTCAACTTAATTTCAAGTTAACAATCTTTAACTCTCCTAGCTCAGTGGAACGAATAACAAAGCAATGCTGCCCATTATTCGGATTTGTTAAAATCTTCCTTTTCGATTCCGAATCCAAGTCAATATTTATATCTACATCGCCCTTTCAAATTTTTCTAGAACAGCTGTCATTGAAACTCACCTTATGATCTCCCGCAGAAGGCAAATCAGTTCCTCCTTTGATTATTTCTTAATTACTTACAGTGGAAACAGGTAAACTGCAGAATAGAGTCCCCTAATTACTATTCCAGGGTTGCAGATCAAACTTCTTCCTAGCTGGAAGCGCTTGTTTTCCATATACAGTTCCTTATTTTTACCAATGTCCATATGGTTGTGACTTCCATCGTTATAGATCGAGGCCACAACTTAGACTCCTTCTCAAGAACAATTCTTGGACTTATTTCACTGCCTTTCTTGTAGCCAATTAATACTACTCTTGATTAACTTTGCGCTTCCTGAGCAAACAATAAGTGATATGCCTTCGGCATTTATAACCGGCTGCCCAATAATTATTTTAAAATTGTCCACGTCTGTGTCTGTAATAAAAACAGATGCTCTTGACCTTTTCTTTTGTGCAACCGGCTCTACCAATACTGTTGCATAATTGGTGCATCTTGGAAAGGCCTTGTGTCAAGGCGGTCTTCCATTCTGTCCAAGTCTTCTTGTAATCCTCCGAATGGTTAAAAAAAATTTCGAGCCAATCCTTTAAATTTCTGTTGCACAAATGCCAATTTTTGGTACTCTGCTCAATTGCAGATCTCCCCCAACCGGTCCATTTTTTGTAACTATCCCATGATAATTAACGTTTTATCATCGGGATCAAGCATTGGAATGATATTACTGTTGACAGTCAAAGTAGAATATGATTCCGTCTTAGCTCTTTCAGACTAATCTGGTTGAATTATCTTTTAAGTGCTTGATTAACCTTTCTCTCAATATGTTTGTGCAAAAGATCTTGATGTAATACGTTTTCGTCATCATTCATCTTGAAAGTAAATTTTTACCATAAGATGCTTTTGTCGGACACTCTGTATAGTTTAAACGAGTTTTTCAACATAACGGCACGTGAAAATGGTAAATCCAAAATATGAATAATGGATTTTTATAAAAAAACAAATTTTCCACTCAAATTAAAATTTTAAGCACATTCTTAGATGCACAAATGCTAATATTCAACTATCTCCTATTGTTATTTTTAAAGTTGCATATCCAATGCTTCTTTTGATATAAGTACAGGGTTATTCACTATATTGACCCCTCTTTATTTCTGTTATTATTGAAACGTGGTAAAAAAAAACATCATGTATAGGTCACGTGATACGAAATAAATATATGTTTTTTTTTTAATGATGAAACAATTCCTTTTTGACGATTATGATTAAGATTACGATGATCAAAGCTACAATCGTACGAGTACGATTATTTAAAAAAATCAAACATGATGTTGAAAAATTAGCCTTTTATTGTTTTATTTATAAAAATATAAGTAATTCCTTAACTTACGTCTAATCAAATCAATAATAGCTAAAAGAAAAACTTATTATTGGTAATTAAAAAACATACCATGCAAGTTGTTGCAGCTCAGACGGTTTCTTTTTTGAGTTTGAATAAGACCTGTTGTCGAAAATAATAATAATGATAATAACTTTTTTCATGGAATGTTACATAACCATAAGATGAATTGGCGTCAGAATAAGATATAGTCGAGGCAAGAATTCAAGCGATGCACGTCACACGTGATCTCATTAAAGAAATTTTAATACTAACATAATTTTTAATCATTAATTACGCTAAAAAGAGTAATTCTTGACACCCAGTTATTAAGCTTTTTTCAGAAATGGGTACAGTTTAATGGGGCTTCATGATTATTAGCAATATTGTCTTATTTATAGAATCAATCTGTGACGTGCATCACTTGAATCCTTGCCTCGACTATAAGTACATAATTATTCAGTACTTCGAGTCGAGTTTTTCATTCAATTCATTATTTGGCTATTGCTAACAACTTTAATTGTAAATCATTATTATCTAGCGATTGCTAATAACTTTATTTAATTATTAACCATTATTACCTAGCAATTGCTAACAGCTCTAATTATAGATTATAATTATCAGGCCATTGCCACAACTCTAATTACTATTTAAAGTAACACAGCATATTTTTGTATCTCAGTTCTTGTTATTGCATCAAAACACTCAGCATATCTATAGTACGGTCATTACTATAGCAGAACAAATTTTCCTATTATAATATTTAGACAATTGTCTCAAATATTTGGATTATTTTTGATTTCATGTATGGCTATTTGCTACATTATATAAAATAAAATGAGTTTTTTTTACTATTTTTCCCCATATTATTGTCTTATTCTTTCACATTTACCTTTTCGTCATATAAGTAATAAAGTAAATAAATAGTTTTAATTTCAAAAGGAAAATAGAAAACAAACTTCAACTATAAATGTACAGTGCAATGTTGAGGAATAAAATACTACATAAATAATATATCAATTTAACTAGGTCTCTCAATTAATGGACAGTGTGTTCAAGTTTACCAGCTATTTCAATTAACAGAGTGATTAATTTTCTAAGGTATATCGTATCAGACAGAAACAAGTAATATTATTAAACTTTATATAAAAGAATCTGGGTAATTAAAAAGAGTTACTACACACAACATAATCAAGGTCCTAACTTTGTAAAAACTAGACGATCACGCAAATGGCCAATCTTATTTGTTTATCCTTCAGATAAATAATTAATTACTTTCTTTAGTAATTAAACAGGGTATCCCACAAGTAGATACCTTTAAATGATTTAGAATCAAATTTACCATACCTTGTTTTATTATGTACATATACAGTTGAACCAAAAATCTTTAAATGTTCTACTGATGGTTTTTTTATTATGCCATAGCTCATACGGAGTTTTGTCCGTTTTTAAAGCCTTAGTTGGTAAGCGATTAATAAGATAAACTGCTGTTAAAACAGCTTTGCTCCAGAAATTTTTGGACAAATTTGCTGTAATTACCATATCACGAGCCATTTCTGTCATAGTACAGTTCATGCGTTCAGCCACTGAATTTTGCTGTGGCGTGTAACTTACGGTTAGATGGTATGTTATATGTTTTTGTGAACAAAAGTTCGTGTATTCGTTTAATAGGTACTCGCTTCCATTATCACAATATAGGTTTGCGATTTTCAAATTAAAATGTGTCACATTTAGCCACAAAATCTTTGAAAGCATTTAACACATCAGATTTGTACGTTATTAAGTAGACAGTTGTATAATGATTAAATTCGTCTATGCATGATACAAAACAGTTTTTATTGTCGAGTGTAGGAGGTTTTATTTTACCACAAACATCTGAATGTATAATAAATAAGGGTCTTTGGACGTAACCTTTCGATTTCGCCCTAGCGAAGGGTAATCGTGCCTGTTTTCCACAAATACAGCCTTCACAGATTTCATCTGTTGGTATTAAACCTTCAAAAGGTTTCATATTGTTAAGCATTTGACAGTTTTTTAATTTCAAAAATTTTTCTTTACTTATATGACCCAGGCGCTGGTGCCATAAATTATAATTTTTTGTATCATTCATTCCACTACTATAAATCATCAGGTGACTATCTTTGGTAAATGTTATACTTATTAAGTCATGCATGAGTTTACCTGTTAAGATGGTTTTACTACCATTTTTAATTGTTACCCTGTGTGGTCAAATATGAGGGTCATTCCATTTTCCTGGAGGCGGCGGACTGATAGAAGGTTGTAGGGTACTTCACTGGCATAGAAAACATTTTCTAGACGTCCACGGATTCCCAGGTTAGTTGTGACTTCTATTTTTCCACGTTTTGTAGCTTGAATGAATGATCCTGTTTTTGCGACCGAGATTTGCAATGGTGTAGTCAGATTCTCACTTTCGGTAAAGATTTCAGGGTTATTAACGATATGCTCTGTAGCTCCAGAATCCGAGATAAAAATTAATTCGCCTATATTTGTGTTGGATATATTTTCATTTTTCTTTCTCAGCCCAGCCACTTTGTTACCTTTTTAATTTAGCCCTTAAAACAAATACTTTTCCTGATGTATTAAAAGAAACTAGAATATCGCCTGTATATAAATCAGGGTATAGAAATGAAATTGATAATTATCGCCCTATTGCCATACTCTCAAACATTTCAAAAAATTTTGAATCCATCATTTATAAATATATATATAATACAGTCAAGAACAAAATTTCTGAAAATCAGTATGGATTTCAAAAACAAAAATCAGCGTGTGGTAATCTCTTTAACTTTGTGCAATATACCTCTGAAGCCTTGTCAAGAAATCATCAGGTGGATGTAATCTATACAGATTTTGCCAAGGCTTTTGATAAGGTTGACCATCAGGTGATATTGTCAAAGCTGTCTAGTTTCTCGTTATCTTCCTCTCTTATTAAGCTAATCGCATCCTATTTGAGTAATCGGAAGCAGTACGTGTCAGTAAACAATTTTAAATCTGTTGAGTACATTGCAACCTCTGGTGTTCCTCAAGGTTCAAATCTCGGACCCCTGTTATTCCTTTTGTTTATTGATGATGTAGTTAACGCTGTGGATGAGTGTAAAATCCTATTGTTTGCTGATGATATTAAGCTCTTTAAGGAAGTATCATCTATTGATGATTGTGTAAAACTTCAGTTGAGCTTAGATAAGCTATATCAATGGTCCAATTTTAATAAACTTCCGTTCAATGTGACTAAATGCAAAACTATGACCTTTGCATATGTAAAAAATCCAATTTTATGTAACTACTCAATGAACAATGAAAGTTTGAAACATGTAAATGATATCACTGATTTGGGCATTAAATTTGATACAAAACTGAGTTTTTCACACCATATTGAAGATTTAGTTAGCAAATCCTATCGTAACCTAGGGTTCATATTACGTAATGGTAGACAATTCCAAAACAAAAGAACTTTGCTGCTACTATTTAATAGCTTTGTCAGATCTAAACTTGAATATTGTAGCATAGTCTGGAATCCTTATTATATCAAATATATTCAAGCAGTTGAGGATATTCAAAAAAAATTTATCAAGCACTGCGATTTTATATTAAAGGGACACTATTCCAGTAATAATGAATATTTATCAAACTTGAAACGTAGCAATATGCTCTCCTTGGCAAACAGACGTGTTCTTTCCAGTGTCATTTACCTGTATAAAATTTTTTTTTTTTTTTTTTTTTTATACATTTATTTAACGTCGGCCTATTTCCGCTACTGAGGCCTAACACCGACGCCTGTAGACGAGCTACCCCCAACCAGGAATTTTGCCGAACCTCTTCCCTTAAGAAGAGTAGGGATCTTTTACTTGCCTAACATTTAATAGACAAGGGACCGACGGCTTTACATCCCCTCCGAAGGATGGTATATCTCCTATACAACCCTCGCCTAAGGTTGTATAGCTTCCGCGCATACACTGATATACAAGCCGCTGGAAGATGTGTGAGGCGAGGACGCGGTTTCCGTTGGAATGGTCACCCATCCAAGTACTAACTGCGCCTGTCGTTGCTTTACATCGCATACCGAAGTATGTACATAGTAAAGACGCACCTACGCTCGCCCCCTACCTGTATAAAATTGTCAACTTCAAAATATCTGATGAATGGTTACTTAGTTCAATTAAATTCTGTGTACCTAGACTCAGTACTCGTGTTAATAGAACTTTTACGTTTGTAACACCGCGACAGAACTATCTTTTTAATTCACCAGTCTACACAATGTGTACAAATTTTAATTTGCATCAGAACTGTTGTGACATATTTAATGACTCTTTGCCTAGGTTTAGGACTAATATTATAAAGCACATACATGATAACTTGCCTGTTTAGAATTTTTTGCATCGAAGCTTTTGTTTTTATTATTTTAAAATAGGTTAGGTTAGGTTCAGTTGGCTGTTCATGACAGTCACCCGGGTCCCTCTGCGGAGGGACCCGGGTGGTCATGAACAGTTAAGTGTTAAGTGTAGAGTTAGTTTAAAGCAATCTGTAAATGGATTTATTTCTGTAGATTGTGTATGAAATAAATAAATAAATACAAAATCATCACTCTTATTATCACTAGATGTGTCAAAATTGGCTGCCATAACCTGTGGTTGTTTTTCGTTCTTCTTAAGCATTCTTTTTAAGTAAATGCAATCTTGTCTGAAGTGATTCTGCCACAGTGGTCACACTGCATGTTTGAGAATTTGCGATTTAATTTCTGATACTTATTAGATCTTTGGAACTTAACATTTCGGTCATAATTTCTGTACTGAGACTTTTCATTACGACGCTGATTTGGTTTAAATCTTCTATATTTGTTTGTATTAGATTTAGACGATGACGCGGAGGTTAGAGTCTTCAAGCTTGTTGATACATTTACCTCAGTTCTAAGTTTTACCTCATGGTCTAGGAGACGAGTTTTTACAAAGGCAATATTTAAATTATCTTCGCTAAGAGTTTCAAGAGCAGTTATTACCCCATCGTACGTGTTTGGAAGAGCAGTTAGCAAATGTGAGACCTTATAGATTTCTTCAAGATTGGTTCCGGCAGCGAGCAATTCCCCAAGAATTTATTTATTTATTTATTTAATTGACGGGATAACCCCATTATATAGTGTACAGCTAAAAAAGAGAAAAGAACATATACATATAAATATTACCTAATAAATGTATAGAGCATAATAAAATAATAATACATATACAATAACTATATCATAAGATAAATATATACACGCAAAACTATAAGTTGCACACAAACACACATCATCACAATTAAAAATTACAGACTGTAAACTATAAGTTATCTAAAAACCGAAACTATTATAACAAGAATGCATGAGCGAAATGACTAAATAGTACTCTTGATCAGTCTCATAAACCTTGCTAAGCTACAGTCAAATATATTCAAATTATGATCATCAAAGGCTCTCAGACTGCTGTCGATTGGAGAATTTCTACCGTAATTAGTTGAGTGATGCCGAGTAATAAAGGTATATTGATTTCTTAGTATTCTGGTAGGCACATTAAAATTAATAATTTGTAACAAATCGGGACATACGATAATTCCATTAACCAATTTAAATATAAATAAAATATCAGTGTGAACTCTACGTTTTTCTAAGGCGTTTAAATTGAGCAAAGTCAAAATGTCTGTATAATTGTGATTGATTATTGGTGGATTATTGAGCCTAAACGAACAAAACCTCAAAAATTTATGCTGCATTCTTTCTAGGGTTTTCACATGCACCATGTATATAGGAGACCATATCATTGAGGCATACTCAATTTGTGATCTAACCAAGGCACAATAAACAGTTTTTATAGAATTAACCAAAAATTCATTGCTATTACGTAAGAGAAAGCCTAACATTTTAGATGCTTTAATGAATATATTGGTAATATGATCAACAAAGTTTAATTGCTCATCAAAAGTCACACTAAGAACTTTTATAGACGACACTGATTTAATAATGATGCCATCTATATCATAAGAAGTATTAAATTTTTTATTTACTTTGAAAAAGCTGATGTGGTAGCATTTGTTTATATTTAGAGATAGCTTATTTATTTTGCACCAGTTTATCAAACCATCCTAATCCTCCGTAAAAATTCCTGATCTTCTTCGGCATTAATAATTCTATATAATTTTAGATCATCAGCAAATAATACAAAATCACAGTCTTTTATATGTAACGAGATATCATTAATAAATAAATTAAACAAGAGTAGTGCACAGTGTGACCCTTGCGGCACTCCTGATAAAACCTCTATTTCCTTAGATTTATTGTTCCCAATTTTGACCCGTTGTTTACGGCCTGTTAGAAAACTTCTTAACCATGATAAGATTAGGTCATTAAAACCTAGGTTATTCAATTTATGTAACAATAAATCATGATTCACTCTGTCAAATGCCTTGGAAAAAATCTGTGTAAATTGCATCGACTTGCTCTCTATTCTCCAAGGCATTCAACAAATATGTCTCATAGACTAACAGGTTTGTGACGGTTGATCTACCACGAAAGAAACCATGCTGTTGGTTAATGATTAATTCCTTACAATACCAGAATAATTGATCATAAACAAGGCTGTCAAACATTTTCGGAATAGAGGATTGAATACATACACTCCTGTAATTTTCAATATTACTTCTATTACCCAATTTAAAAATTGGTACAACAAAGCTGTCCTTCCACAATTCAAGAAAAATACCTGTTTCTAAGGACCTTTTATAGAGAATATGTAGGGGCTTAGATAAAGTACAGGCGCACATTTTCAGTAATGTATTAGGAATACCATCAGGTCCTACTGACAACTTATAAGGTATTTTCGATATTTTATCGAATATATTAACCAATGATATGTTGTTACATGTAATGAGGTTATTGCTAGATATTGTCTTATTGAGAATATCACAACTTTCCCTTGAATACACTGTGGAAAAAAAGCTCGCTAAAAGATCTACAACTTCCTCTGCTTTATTTGAAATGAATTCATTTAAATACATTTCCCCAAGTAAATCAAAGGAAGATCTTTGTTCTCTAAGAAATTTCCAGAACAACTTTGGATTGCTTGATAAATTTCTGTCAACATTTCTCAAATAATCACTGTAACAAATTTTAGAAATATTTTTGCAACTTGATCTCAGTTGCGAGAATATAAAGTAATCATGGTCATTTCTCGATATTAAGTAGTTTTTGTGTGCTATTTTTTTCCTGGCAACCAAATTGAACCATTTAGGAAAATTGAAAGTTTTAAATTTCTTTAAAGAAGCAAACAGAGCTATACCCATATAAATCATTTCATAAAATTTTTCGGTTTGTCTATTCGCATTCATATCATTCAGATAAGCACTCCAATCCACAGAAGCCAGATAGTCATTGAGGCCAATATAGTTTGCATTTCTAAAATCATAATAAAAGTCCTCATATCTAAGACATGTATCAGTGGAATGAAGATTCTCTATAACAAATTTATATGCGTAATGATGGACAGAGGCTGGCAAAAGCAAGTCTTCTGCTAACGATATATTTATGTTATTATCTTGTGAGAACAATAAGTCTAAAAATACATTTCTGCTATTGGGAAGCACATTTAATTGAAACAGATGTAGGAAACCAAAACGTTGTGCTAAATACACTGCAGCTGAACCTTGCAGGCAATTCACATTAACACCAAAATCATCGTTATTCCATGTAGTTTCGGGTAAATTGTAGTCACCAAATAGTATTAATTTATGGGAAGGGAAATTCTGGACAATATTTTCCACAATTTGACAATGACTAAGGTACACTTCATTAGGTGAGTTTGGAGTTATATAGACTCCTAAAATAAATGGAGCTTCATTGCCATATTTACATAAAAGAAATAAGTGTTCTACATTATCATGTCCTAATTTAATTATTTTTGCTGATATTTCTTTTTTGACAGCTATAAAAATGCCTCCGCCTCTAGATTTATTGCTAGTTAATTGATTCCTGTCCTCGCGAAAGATTTTATAGGGTTCGATAACAATTTCTGTGTCTGCAATATCCTCGGTTAGCCAGCTTTCACATAAAATAATTATATCGAAATTAGAAAAGGACATTGCAAGCTTGAGCTCAAGCAATTTGGTATGAAGCCCACCAACATTCTGACAGTATACTAATGAGGGGTTAGCTATTAATTTTTTGAATTAGTTACATCCTTTTTTATAATTTTTGAAATTCCTTTAATATATTTGATGGTAAGATTTTGTTCGCCTTTATCTTCTCTATCTTTTAACTCAGCCTTGGCACATCTAAATTGGTCCTGTTGCATCTTTGTCTGATCTTGACTGGTTCTAAAATCAGTATTATATAGTCTGGCTTAAGATTTGAGTGCCAGTTTCACAACTTGTGAATTAGAAAACACAGCTTTGAGAGGTCTAGGTCTATTTCCACCTACTTTACCAACACGTATAACTTTTAATAGATGCTCATTGCCGTTTTGAATATCTAGCTTCTTCAATATCTCGACTACCCCAAGTCTATCCTCTCTAACCCTATCATCCAAATTGTTAGCTTTTGATTCTGACATATTGTATAACATTAGATTATTGGACCGCACGTTACACTCATGTAGCTCGACTAACATTGACTGCATGTCCTCCGAGTTATTTTGCGATTTCTTCAATTCTGAGACTGTTTTCTTTACTTTTTCAACTTCAGAATTCAGATCCTCAATTTTCCTAATGAGCATGGGAACACTTTTGAATGCTGACCTGCAATCCTCACAGAAAAAGAGTAAAATCCGTTTTTGTAATACTGCAGCTCGAGTTTCAGAAGATGACATATTACAACACTTTTCCACCAGATGAAAAGAAACATGACAACTATCACAGGCGATAAATTTGTCCTCTGTATTGATTTTTATTTTGCATTTGCCACATTCATCCATTTTTGTCTTCTGGGTGATAATTAGTTAGTCCACCCTATATAACAGAACTTATTTTACTTATCTTTATAGAAAAACTAGGATGACCGTAAAAAGGAGCACGGTTTTTATCACTACAAAAAACTTTTAATGCAGATAACACTAAACTTTGATGTTTAAATAATCAAGGGTTTTGTTGAAAATTACTTCAGAAATGCACTAACTAATTAGCAGGATTTCTCCACAGCTCTTGCTCCACAGATTGATGCAAAATACAAATTTAATAATCCAATATTGCCACCGTTATTGGCATTAAACACTCTTGGCATTTATACACTATACTTTTTCTTTGCTGATTTTAATTTTTTCATCAAATTTATAGAAGTGTGTTGTTAATAATGTGTCACCCTCTAATTTGAGGGACAGTAATTTCTTGCGGCAAGCCAATTGAGTGGCAAGACTTTTCCATTCATAAATTACGTCTAAACTGTTCAAAATTTCTTTTACGTAAATCTTTATCTTGAGCAAAATTTAGGAATGAATCATTTAAAAAGTCTATTATTATATTACAGGCAGTTGAATTCTGTTTAAGCCACTCAGGACTTGGTTCCGGCGGAATTTCTAAGTTTATAATGTTCACTACATCAAGTTCACTGAGAAGTGCTATCACTCGAAATTTCCATATTGCATATTTTTCACCATTCAATGGTTTTATATTACGCTTCTGACATTGATCCATATTTAACACTCACTTAATTTATTACACAGAACTGGAGTTTATATAAATGTTTATTTAATGTTTATTGTTTACACTACAAGCGCCACAAACACACAATAATCATCTGGGGCCCCATAACCTATTAGCAGAGTTGGGGTTTGAGGTGAGAAATAAATTGATAACTAAAATATCTTCAGGTGTTTATTGAAAACTATAAACAACTTTACAGTAGAATAGTCTATATTGGATTAAATTAAAATCGTAACAGTGAACCTCACCAAGTGTTAGACTGATGATTTCATCATATAATGTTTATTCTTAATGTAAAGTAAAATAAATCTAAAAGGACATTAATAATACTTTATGCTTTAATAAACATATATGGTATAGTAAGTTATGATTATATTATTTTGTTATTGTTAAAGAGACAAAGAAATAAAATGAACAGGTCTGGACTTAAAACAACTGAACCAAAATTTAAGTGCTGCAAGAAAGATTTACATAACTACTGTTGTATATCCTGTCATAATGTCTTTCATAAAAGTTGTTGGGAAAGGAAGAAAGAAGTGGTGGTGCTTGACAAGCATAAAATTTATTGTTCAAAAATATGGGCAGAAAAAACCGACAAGGAACAGGAATTTATAGCTGAGTTGCAAATAAAAATAAATGATCTCAAAACTGAAGTGCAAGAAAAGGACATGTATATACTAAATATAAAAAGAAGATCCCAAAAATTCGAATACGACGTCTTCGAGGCTGAACATAACTATGTCACTGAAATAAGTGAACAAAAAGAAATAATAAACAATTTAAAAATAAAATTAGATCATATGATGAAGAAAAATAATGAAATTGAAGAAGAATTATGTAGAGAAATTAATAGACAATCCGAATATGAAAATGAAATTGAAGAATTGAAGAAAAAAAATCAAAGTATTGTAACGTGCTTACAATTTTCAGTAAACACTTTGTGGATTCCAAATAACTTGCAACAAGAATTTTCACAAACCACTGATTTATTTAATCACTAAAATTACACTAGCAAATACTTAAAAATCACACAACTAATAATAACTTAATCTAATATAATTTCACTACTTTTAAAACACTAAGCACTTTACTTTTCTTCTTAAACTTGTCAACTCTTGTCTAACCTAAAAACTCTCTTGTCTGTTTACTTCACTAAACTGCATACTTCACTCAACTGAACTGTTCCTCTACAAACTGTCTCTGTAACCAGAACCACAGATTACCCAGAACTGTACTGGATACTAAACTGAACTGTTTATCCTTCACTAAACTGTACTGTTACTCTTCCTCTATCTGCTGGCTTCACCTCTTTATATACCCACTTGGAATGTCCAGAATATCATTGTAGAACTTTCCACAAATATACTGGAATTCTCTAGAATTTTCTTAGGCACTACTAAATGGTGGTTCGCCAGTTGGCCCACAGATGGCGCCACCCTTCTGGCCAGGGAGTAATTACAACTCTCCTCTCTGTTAGAGGGCAGCACATAACACTGCCCCCTCCTTAAGCCTGAACGTCCCGGTCAGGCATTTCAGATACCCCAGTATACTTTGCCAACCTGTCCAGGTGCACGATCTTCATCTTGGACTTCTTTCTACGTTGAATCCTATAAACAACGTCGTTGATCCGAGTGATGACAGAATACGGTCCTTCCCAAGGTGAGCGAGGCTTCGAGAATCCTTCTTCACTCCGCTGTGGGTTATACAGCCAAACCGAGTCCCCCACCTTGAATCCTGCTGAACTGGCATTGCGGTCATATCTAGCCTTCATTCGATCACCACTCCCTGTAGGTGACCTCTTGGCAGCCACATTTGCACAAACCTTGCAACTGCGACACCAAGCCTCTACATCCTGACAGCTATTTACCCAGTAAAATCGCTCCCGTACTCTAGCCAAAGTCTTATTTCTGCTAAAGTGCTCTCTGGATATTCCCTCGTGCACTTCCCGAAGTACTTTTGGTACTCGGCACCTGGGTATCAGCAACCGCATGGTAACTTCTTTCCCATCCGGGCTCTCCCATGCTCTCCGTAATAGGCCATCTATAACCCTAAGTGAATCCCATTGCGCCCATAAAGCCTTCAGTCCAACACTTTTACTGGAAACGTCTTTCCATTCCGGGCGGATTCCTTTTTCTTTCGCCTTCAACATTGGTCCAATTTCATCGTCATTCAGTTGTTCCTCTCTTAGAACTTCCTTTGTCCAATCCTTCGGAACCTCTATCTTAACTGCCTTCACTTCTGCTATATCCTGCTGCGTTTTTACACTCTCGGCATTCACTTCCTTAGGGCTCCTCTGGCGACAGTACCTCTTGACATGCCCCAATTTGCCGCAATTATAACAGCGGATTACTTTTGTCGGACCTCCAGCACTTCGCTGCTGCTTCGGCTCCTGTTTCGGCGGTTGCGGTTCCTGTTTCAGCTCCGGTCGCGAACTTAATTCGTTTAGTAATTGTGCGACCATTTTCTGTATGTCTGTTAACATAACAATCAATCTCATCTTATCAGAGCGAACTTCCTCTTTCTTTGCAGTGTTTACTTCCCCAGGATTCCGTTCTCGACACTGCCGCATCATATGTCCTGGTTTGCTGCACTGATAACACCGAATCACCTTCCTTGGCTGTCCATCGCTCTGTTCTCTTTCCTGCTTCCTTGGAGCATCTGGTTTGTTCATCAACTGGCTTATCATTTTGTGCAGGTCAGCCATCAAAGATTCCATATTTGACTTTTCTAAATGGTTCTCTTCTTCTACTTTCATGGCTCGTACTCTCGGATGTAGAGTCTCTTCATAAGCGGCCTCAACTTCGAGGGCATGGATCAAGGCTTCGCTACCAGTCTTAGCTCGAGTTAATCTAAGGACTCGCCTGATCTCCTCATCTCTTATGCCATCGATGAAAGTACCAACTATTAATTGTTCCTGGAATTCTTTGGGTGCATCCGGGTAAGCCAGGTATGTCAGTCGCTCAACAGCTGCTTCAAAATCTTGTAAACTTTCCCCAGCCTTTTGTGTGCGTGATTTGAGCTGAGTCCTGTATACTTGGGCGAGGTGTTGGTCGCCATATCTTAGATCTAGTGCAGCCTCCAAAACTTTAAAATCCCGTTGCTGCGTCACTGGGATAGTCTGAAGCAACTCTGAGGCTTGGCCCCTTAATGCTAGCACCAATGCCATAGCTTTGTCTTCATTACTCCAATTGTTTGTGTATGCCGCTGCCTCAAATTGTCTTTTATAGGTTGACCAAGAAGTTTGACCATCAAAGGAAGGCGGTTGTAATCGAGGGCCTGACGATGATAATACTAGCTGGCCTCCTTGCGTTCTTAACTGTCGCTTAAGTTGTTCTACTTCCCCCTTAACTACCTGAAATCTTCCTTCTATATCGGTAACTTTCCCTTCGACGCCAGTAACTTTTTCTTCGACACCAGTAACTTTTTCTTCGACACCAGTAACTTTTTCTTCGACGCCAGTAACTTTTCCTTTGATTTCACTTACTTCAGTCTTTATGTTGCCTATATCCTCTTTAATTTCGCTTTTGAGGTCTTCAGTGGCTGAAAGGATAACATCTTGTTGCCCCTGTATAATTTTCCTTAATTCTTCTTTCTCTTCTAGACGTCGTTTTTCTTGTTCTTCTTTCTCTTCTAGACGTCGCTTTTCTTGTTCTTCTTTCTCTTCTAGACGTCGTTTTTCTCGTTCTTCTTTTTCTTCTTGGCGTCGTTTCTCTTGTTCTTCTTTTTCTGCCTGACGTTTCCTTTCTTTTTCTTCTTCGCGTCTCTCTTGTTCTTCTTTTTGGTCTAGCATCATTTTTCTAAATTGCTCGAACATGTCTTGCATTTGCTTTTCGGCAGCCATGCTTCTTGTTTCCATCCAAACAATTAACTCGAAACAGCACGAACAAGTCTTATTTAAAGTCTATATCGCTTCTCAGTTGAAACCACTTAAAAACTATACTAATTTCTAAACAGAATGTCCCAGAAATTTCCTCACACTAGCACAAATAAATCTTGTCTAATGTCTATATCACTTTTCAGTTCCACTCACTTCAATATCTCCAGTGGTTTCCAAATAGAACACTATGGAACTTCGTCGAATTCTTCAGAAATTCTGTTGCAATCCCACTTCTGACACCAATTGTAACGTGCTTACAATTTTCAGTAAACACTTTGTGGATTCCAAATAACTTGCAACAAGAATTTTCACAAACCACTGATTTATTTAATCACTAAAATTACACTAGCAAATACTTAAAAATCACACAACTAATAATAACTTAATCTAATATAATTTCACTACTTTTAAAACACTAAGCACTTTACTTTTCTTCTTAAACTTGTCAACTCTTGTCTAACCTAAAAACTCTCTTGTCTGTTTACTTCACTAAACTGCATACTTCACTCAACTGAACTGTTCCTCTACAAACTGTCTCTGTAACCAGAACCACAGATTACCCAGAACTGTACTGGATACTAAACTGAACTGTTTATCCTTCACTAAACTGTACTGTTACTCTTCCTCTATCTGCTGGCTTCACCTCTTTATATACCCACTTGGAATGTCCAGAATATCATTGTAGAACTTTCCACAAATATACTGGAATTCTCTAGAATTTTCTTAGGCACTACTAAATGGTGGTTCGCCAGTTGGCCCACAGATGGCGCCACCCTTCTGGCCAGGGAGTAATTACAACTCTCCTCTCTGTTAGAGGGCAGCACATAACAGTATGCAGAAATACGTAAATAACTTATCAGAGGAAAATAATAAAATCTTAAAGCAAATGAATAACCTCAAAAAAGAGTACATTCCAGATAATAGGAACAATAAATATGTGAATTGACATGACAAAAATATAAAATTATTTTCTGAAACAATAAATGGTGTTACCAACAATAGTATGATCCGCAGTCGCCGAACAAATAAGATTTTAATATTGTCGGATGAGCTAGGAAAGGGTATTAACTTGAGACTACGCACACTTCTTAAGGATTACCAGATAGCAGCCGTTGTCAAACCCTTTGCAAACCTTAAACCTGTTATCGAAAATGTTGAGACGATGTCCAAAGATTACAATGAAAATGATTTCATTATCATAATGGCAGGAAGAAATGAATTCTATAAAAAGCAGTTTCCCTCTTTTAAATACTTATATAATATTTTTAAAAAGTGTTGTAATATAAATATAATTGTTTCATCTGTACCATATTCAAGAAATAACTATTTGAATCAACGCATCTATGACTATAATAGTAAGCTCAATGTATTTATTGAAAAACTAAACAAGACAGTGGAAGGTAATATTGCATATTATGAGATAAATAAAGAAAATTATGTTGTCAATAAAAATACTATTAGCAAGGATCTGTACAAAATTATTACACACAGTAAGAAAAGTATAAAAAAGTCATTAATTTTTATTAAACCAAATGAAACACCTCTAATCCAAACATTTATAAACAAAAGCCTAGGAATTACTGACCCGCTAACGAATGAGAATAATTATGATGAGGAAAAAAATAGTAATACACAAAAGAGAACTACAGAAAATCGAAACGAAGAAAGTCAAATAACATCTAATCTCTCTTGCTACATAACAGATGTACAGAAAAATGATATAAATGTTTCTCAGAAAGTGAGTAAAAATAGTGATAATTTTTTATACCACAGTTTCACCCCCCAACTGCACACAATACTTTAAAGGTTCGAAAATCAAACTCAGATATTCATGAAATTCTATTATTAAATATTAACATTCAGTCACTAGCAAACAAAATTAATCTATTCAATGCATGTTTAATAAACAATGACAACATAAATATAGTAACTATGACTGAACATTGGCTCAGAGAATTCCAGATAGATAGGATTAATATACCAAATTTTTATGTAGGAACGTCGTTTACTAGAAAAGAGCATATACATGGAGGTGTTATGATACTCTTAAAAAAAGATATTAAATCCACTGAAATAATCGAAAAAAGCTCTCTCAGTAGAAAAGCACATTGAAATTGTTGGATTAAGTACAAAATATGGCATTATATTATCAATATATAGGTCGCCTTTAGGAGACATAGAAACATTCCTCGAAAAATTAAACAGTGCACTGAATTATGTTACAGAAAAATATAAGGGAGAGAAAATATACCTATCTGGAGATTATAATGTCAACTTTATAGTACACTCAAACATAAGGACCAATCTTGAAAATCTACTGTCGTCTTTCAACCTCCACAAGATTTTTACAGAGCCGTCAAGAATTACAAATATCTCACAGAGTTGTATAGATAATATTTTCACCAACATAGGTATAAAGTATTATAAAGTTAAAACAAATACAGTGAATCTACATGTATCAGACCATTTGGGACAGCTCCTTGAAATTCCACATGAAGTCGGTAATTCCAATAAAGTGAAAGATATTGAATATAGAGAAATAAATGACTACAATATTTACCAATTTAAATGCAAAATGGTGGCCATAGATTGGAATACATTATTAGAAGCAAAAAATGCCTCTCAAGCATATCAGTGTTATTATAATATCTTCACAAAACTTTTTGAAACTCGTGCCAAAAATGAGGAAACGAGTCTTAGGAAAAAACAACAAGAATAACAAGTGGTACACAGAAGAATTGAAACAAATGAGAAAACAATTAGATGCTTTATCTACGATACAAAATGTAAGAAAAGATCAAGATTCTTTAAATGCCTATAAAAATCTCAAAGAGGCCTACATAAAGCGGATCAATGAACAAAAAAAGGTAGCAAATCAAAATTTTATAGCTGATTGTGAAAATAAATCTAAAGCAATTTGGACAATAATTAAGTCAGAAACCAGAAAAAATCAAAACTGCGATAAAAACCAGGAGCAAACAACTCTAACAACTGAAGATATTAGTACCTTTTTTGGAAATATCGGATTAAACATTGCTGCCCAATTAAAACCATCCAAACAACCTGATGAGCTATTAAGAAATCAAATAATATCCAACTCTAGGTCTATATATTTGGAAGAAGTGGATGAAAACGAGATTAGAAATGTTATACAGAACATCAAGACTAAAAAAACAGAAGATATACATGGTATATCAACTTACATTTTAAAGAAAATTGGAGATGCTCTGGTAACACCAATTACAATAATAATAAATAAGTGTATTCAAGAGGGAATATTTCCCAATGATTTAAAACATGCGAAAATTATTCCGATATACAAGAAAGGTGACATCAATAACATAAATAATTATAGACCTATCTCTATCCTACCAGTCATTTCAAAAATATTTGAAATTATTTTAAAAAAAAGACTGATAACATTTTTTGAGAAATTTAATATATTACATAGCAGTCAACATGGGTATCGTATAGGGAAATCAACTACCACTGCCCTGATAGAAGCAGCATCGATATCAAACAGTATGGTGGAATGATAAAAGATCGAACCCAAAGCTACTAACCCGAGGTGTGCCACAAGGCTCTGTGTTGGGGCCAGTATTATTCATAATATATATCAACGACTTACTCTCTAATGTTAAGAGTCATGGGGCTTGTTTATATGCCGATGATACAACATTCATAACAAAAGGGAAAAATAAAACAGAGTTAACAACCCTATCACAAAATATATTGCACGAAGCAAATATCTGGCTCATGGCGAACTCATTAGCTTTAAACAGAGAAAAAACGCAAAATATAATTTTATCTACAAAAAGAGAAACGGAGAGGTTATCGTTGAAATTCTTAGGCTTAACATTAGACAGTAAATTAAATTGGAAAGGCCATATTGAAGAGCTCTGCAAAAAACTTGCCGCAGCTATTTACACCATTAGAATACTAAAAAACGTATCCACCAACCAATCCGCAAAAATAGCATATTACTCAAATTTTCATAGCGTCGCAGTATATGGAATACTACTATGGGGAACATCATCTGACGCTCAGAAAGTCTTCATCCTACAAAAGAAAGCCATCAGAACATTATGTGGCATGAATTATAGAGAGAGCTGCAGAGATGCCTTCAAAGAACAAGGTATTCTCACTATGCCAAGCTTATATATACTCAGTTGCCTTAAGTATGTGCATTCACATAAAGATAAATTTAGTCCAAATCTTGAAAATCACCACTATAACACAAGAAACAGGGAACAGCTACAAATTCCGCATCACCGACTGAATATAGCTCAGCAGGGAGTGGACTACTGGGGTCCAAAATTATATAATAAAATTCCTCTCGAGATAAGGAATAAAAATTTTAAGGCGTTCTCCAGTTGGGTAAAAAACTTGTTGACCACAGAAGTGTTTTACTCTCTGACAGAGTTTCTAGAACATTGACACTTTACTGATTGCTCATTTGTTACTTTTTTTTTTTTTTTATACATTTATTTAACGTCGGCCTATTTCCGCTACTGAGGCCTAACACCGACGCCTGTAGACGAGCTACCCCCAACCAGGAATTTTGCCGAACCTCTTCCCTTAAGAAGAGTAGGGATCTTTTACTTGCCTAACATTTAATAGACAAGGGACCGACGGCTTTACATCCCCTCCGAAGGATGGTATATCTCCTATACAACCCTCGCCTAAGGTTGTATAGCTTCCGCGCATACACTGATATACAAGCCGCTGGAAGATGTGTGAGGCGAGAACGCGGTTTCCGTTGGAATGGTCACCATCCAAGTACTAACTGCGCCTGTCGTTGCTTTACATCGCATACCGAAGTATGTACATAGTAAAGACGCACCTACGCTCGCCCCTCATTTGTTACTTATATATATATTTTTGTTTGTTTGTGATTGTTCATTTGTTACTTATATATATATATATATATATATATATATATATATATATATATATATATATATATATATATTATGTTTATATATACTTATATGCGTGTATGTGTCGTGACAAAATACAATAAGTTGTATTGTTATTTATATTTGATTTCATATTACTGTATTTTGACGCTTTCTGTAATATTCTTTTTACAGAATAAAGTACTATTATTATTATTATCCGTTGAAGTCTCCACCACTGGTGGGTATATAGACACATGTCGGCAGCAGCAAGACATTTGTAGCTATTTCATTTATATGGTGCAGTTTAAAAAGGAGCGTACTATTGAGGTAGTGCAGAGTATCACGGCTTTTTGGATAGTTGCAATCTTATCGGCGATACCTAGTTTACTCAAGTTTGCTATGAGAGTTTTGGGAATTATACCAGTAGCTGAGATTATTAGAGGTACAACAGTTACATTTTCTTGGTGCCACATTTGCTGGATCTCTTGCCCAAGTCGTTGATACTTTCCATCTTTTTCAGCGAAGCAGTTTTGGATATTGTGGCAGTTAGGGATCCCTATATCAATAAGGCAAGTTTCTTTCAGAACTTTGTCGATTAAGATGATATCTGGCCTGTTGTGGACGATGGTTCGATCCGTCAGCACAGACCGGTCCCAGTACAGTCTGTGAGTATCGTTTTCCAAGACTGCATTGGGCACGTACTGGTAGTAAGGCACCATTTCTTTCAACAATCCATGTCGCCAGGCTAGCCCTTGGTGTACAATTTTTGCCACTTGATTGTGCCTAGTCAGATATTCAGTGGCTGCTAACATTTGGCAAGCACCTGTTATGTGCTGGATAGTTTCGGACTGCTGGTGACATCTCCTACACTGATCATCCTCGGCATTGACCCTCACGATGTATTTGAGGTAATTTTTGGTGGCGATGACCTGATCTTGAATGGCGATCATGAAACCTTCTGTCTCAGCGTAGATATCAGCACGTCCCAGCCAGCCACATGAAGCTTTAGAGTCGACATGTGGCTGACTGAGAACGTTCGCATATCTACCATGTAGTGGCTTTGACATCCATCCCTGCCTCTTCCGTTGCATATAGGCAGCCTCGGCATCATGTTCAGTGCCATCATAATGGAGTAAGTCCAGTGGGGTGTACTTGTTGTCCGACGTCCTTATGGCCTGATGCAAGTTGTTGTTCTGCTTTGCAAAGTACTTTTGAAGCCTACATGTTTGGTTCCTGCAGAGCCTGCTGATGTCAATTAGGCCGCGTCCTCCTTCGTGGCGTGGTAAGGTGATCCGCTCCACTGCTGACCTTGGATGGTGCACTCGATATTTGGTCAGCAGACTACGTGCAGCCCTCTCAACATCTCCCAACTCAGTTTCCGACCACTTAATAACACCGAAAGTGTACATTAGAATCGGAATGGCAAAGGTATTAAGCGCTTTAAACACATTTTTTCCATTCAGACTTGACTTGAGAATATCGCCAACTCTTTGGAGGAATATTTGCGTGGCCTTGGAGCGGATGTCCTTATGTTGGATGCGTCGGTTTTGCTCGAAGCCTAGATACTTATACGCCTCATCCCAGTTCATAGCATCAATATAATGTCCATCCATCAGTTCGAACCCTCGTTGTATCACCCGGCTTCCCTCGATATTAAGTCTACAACACTTATCCAGTCCGAACGACATCTGGATGTCATTGGAGAACCGTTCTGTGAGCTGCAATAAACTGGTGATATGTCTATCAGTGGCTGCGTACAGTTTGATGTCATCCATATACATTAAATGGGATAACCTATACTGGGTTGCATCAGCTCCTTTGATGAGGAATCCATATCCAGTGCCATTAAGGAGTGCCGATAATGGGTTCAGTGCGAGACAAAACCACAATGGGCTGAGGCTGTCTCCTTGGAAAATGCCTCTGCTGATAGGAATAGGCTCTGAGCAAATGGACCCTCCCTTGTGATATAAGTGTAGAACAGTTTCCCAAGATGACATTAAGTTCTTAAGCGCCTCTACTAAATTAGGTGCCACTTTATACAACTCAAGTACGCGAATGAGCCAAGAGTGGGGCACACTGTCGAAAGCTTTTCTGTAGTCTATAAATGCAGTATATATTTTCCGGGACTTATGGTAAGCCTGCTCCATTACCACTGCGTCAATGATGAGTTGTTCTTTGCAACCTTGTGCCTTTCTGATACAGCCTTTTTGCTCTTTAGCCAGTACAGAGTGTTGTTCTAGATGGCTATAGATCTTGTCAGCCATACAAGATGTTAAGATCTTATACAGAGTACATAAGCAGGTGATGGGCCGATATTTGGAGGGATCTTGGGTGTTACCGCCATCTTTGGGAAGTAAGAATGTCCTACCTTTTGTCATGTATGTCGGGATTTGATGTGGTTCGCTGAGGAATAAGGAGAAAAATCTGGAAAGATATGAGTGAATGCAGGGCAGTCTCTTGAGCCAAAAGTTGTGGATACTGTCAGGGCCTGTAGCCTTCCAATTTGGGGTTTTGTTCACTGCAGAAGTGACATCCCTTACCGAAAATTCTACATTGGCCATAGCAGGTATTCCAGAGACTCTATCTTCTTCGGATGTTATCCAGGTGGAATTCTCCACATGCTCTGCCCTGTTGGCCCATAATTCCCTCCAGAAGTTCTCAACACTCTGGCTAGTTGGCGGTTGACTTACATTTACATGACTGCCCTCTCTTAAATTACGATAGAACTGTTTTTCATTATGCAGGAATAAAGAGTTTTGCTCCCTTCTTTTGGCCGACTTTGGAGGGTCCCGTTGCGTGTGAATCGCCATACTTCTCTGTAATTGTTGATAAACGTTTCGTACTTTGCGGCTTCTATTTCCTGCAATATATTGCGTTACCCTGCCTAACTGGGTTCTTAATCCATCTACTTCACGAGATAACCGGTGGTCCCAAGCTGGCTTCCGTTTTCGAGGTGGCGGGCTCGATCTGGCCATAGTGATTTTTCCTCCTGTAAATCTGACAATAGCAACAGCTGCCGCATAAATTGCAGTCTGAAGATCATCGAACTGCTTCACGTATTATTTTTTTTTTTTTTTTTTTTTTTTTTCTTTCAAAAAACCAGTCACCCTACTCTGTGGCTCCGACCCTCACAGAGGGGAGCTGGTAATACCAATAGCCACTCCCCACGCCCGTGGGGTGAGTGACTACCGGGTCCGCGAATCGTGTGCCCTGAGTAGACGTAATGAACCGAGGATGACAGCCTTCTGCATTCTGCCGGCTAAGATCTCTGCCGAATCTCGGCATGCCGGTATGATCTTTAGTTCTGAAAGCAGTGTCTGTCTCATTCCACCGAGGGCTCCTATAATCAGTACCACTATTTTAACAGAATGGCCTGGATAAAGCCTGCGGAGTTCGAAGAGCAAATCTCGATATTTTGTCCGTTTTTCCTCCTCTTTCAAGACAATGTTGCTCTCAGCGGGAGCTGAGAATTCCACGACATACATTGTCTTGAGTTGGTGGTCGAGGAGTACTATGTCAGGCTTGTTGGCTTGTATTTGCCTGACGGTGGGAAACGAGTAGTTCCAATAAATTAGGCACTTCTCATTCCCCACAACGGACTCAATATCCCCCGGAACGTAAGGCAGCACTGGTGTTTCGTCTATCCCATACGAGTGCCTTAGATGATAGTAAAGCACTCGTAATGCTGCGTTGTGTCTATGAATATAGGCCGAGACTGCGTAAGTCGGGCAAGCCGACAGTAAGTGCATTACAGTCTCCGGCGCCCTGCGGCAGGCCCTGCAGCTGACATCAGGGACCTCCATACCCATGACACGACGTCGATAGACGAGAGTGTTAAATACACCATCCTGGCAAGCCATTATGAATCCCTCGGTCTCAGACTTCAGCCCAGCTGACCTTAAGAAGGCGAAGGTCAGCCTTTCGGATAAGCCGAGGTCTTCTATATTTTTATAGAAGATCCCGTGCAATGGCTTATCCTTATGGAGCTGCAGAAGGATGTTGTGTTCTGCAGCTCTAATGTGGGCTTTTAGTCGAACGGGTTCCAACTCGGTGACAGAGTCGGGGTTTACCCGCTCGACGTCGAAGATGAGACCAAGTTCATCGGCTGCTCTGCGTGCTGCCTTAAAGAGAAAAGCTCCTACCTCTGCATTTTCATGGTCTCGGACCATGCAGAGGAGGGGATCCGAACTCCTGATGACCTTACATGCTCCCTCCAGAACCATCCTGCTATGGAGACTCTCCAAGCTCAAGAGTCCACGGCCTCCCCGATGTCGTGGGAGATATAACCGTGGAACGGACGATTTAGGATGCAAGCTCCTATTGAGATGCATCTTCTTGCGGGTTACTACATCGAGTTGACGCAGCTCTTCTCTAGTCCACTTCACTACTCCGAAAGAGTAGAGAAGGATCGGAACGGCAAGCATATTTGTAGCAGACACCTTGTTCTTCCCCGACAGTTCTGAAGACCAGATCTGTCGGAGTAGGTGCTGATACTTGCCGCGGAGAGCGTTTTTCACTACACTCACTTCTTGGGTGGAGCGTTGCTCGACACCCAAGTAAGTGTACGACTCTCCGGCATCTAGATGGTGTAAGATGCTTCCGTCCACGAGCTGCGCGTCCTCTCCATAGTCACCGCATCGTCCTCTCTTGAGATGGATCAGTGCGCATTTGTCCAACCCGAACTGCATACCGACAGCCTGCGTATACTCCTGTACCACCCTAAGGGGCTGTTGGAGATCCCTCTCTCCCGAGGCATAAAGTTTAAGGTCATCCATATAAAATAGATGGGTGACCTTATGCCTCCTGTCGCCGGGGGTACCGCAGTTGTAGCCACGGGTTTTCCGGAGCGAGACGGATAATGGCAGAAGTGAGATGCAAAACAGAAGGGGGCTGAGGGAATCTCCCTGAAATACTCCTCTTCTGAATGTTACCGACTCTGTTTGGACTCTATCGTTACCCGATGTTATGGTAAAGCGAGTCCTCCAGAGCGGCATCAGTTCTTCAATACATCTCACTACGGGACCGGGTACCACAAGACATCGGAGCAAGTGAACAATGAGCTCATGCGATGTCATGTCGAATGCCTTGCGGTAGTCGATCCAGGCCATAGAGAGGTTCCGCTTATACTGCATGGAGTCCTGCGTGACACATCTGTCAATCAACAGGTTCTCCTTGCAGCCAGCGACACCTCTCTTCGACCCTCGTTGCTCATATATCCGTTCGTAAACCGGTTCAACTGCGTGGAGCACCCGCATGTACAAAATGCGTGTAAACACCTTGTAACATGCGTTTAGACAGGTTATCGGTCTGTAATTCTTTGGGTTGGACAAATCTCCGTTCTTGGGGATCAGCACTGTCCGCCCCTCAACAACCCAAGAAGGGATTTGCTGCTCCCCATTTAACCAGGAATTAAATATTCTGGCCAAATGGTGGTGGGTGCTCGATAACTTTTTCCACCAAAAGTTATTTATCCCATCGGGACCTGGAGCAGCAAAGTTCTTAGAGCCATCAAGAGCCCTACGAACCTCTTCTGGGGTTATTGGTTCGCACACTTCCTGTGGCTGCTGAAGCCTTTGACAAAAGGCTTCAAAGTGTGCAAGGGCCGGAGAATCTCGGTTGAGTGGAAGCCTCTCCTCGTACAGCGTTTTCCAGAAGTTCTCCACCTGATCTGCAGTCGGCGGATTGTCTACAACACGCGGAGGCGGTTGGAAAAGGCGCGAGGGCTTCTCGCGGAACAGTTTATTTTCCGCAAGCCCCCTCGCCCGCCTCACTAATGACTTTTTGCAAGTCACTAGCATCCGTATCCTGTCGAGACAGTGCTGTTTGGTGGTTCGCAGCACTGCCTCATTGAGTGTGTGATGGACGCGTCTTAAGTTGGCGGCTAATCGACGCACTTTAGGCGTGAACGGCCTGTTGGCCGCCATATAGTCCATCACACATTGGATACGGGATGCGTGTTGCCTCGCCGACTGGATCTTGGCTTCCATCTTTTGTATGCGCCGCTGCGCTCTCTCCTGTGGGGAAGAGGTATTTCGCCTCTCCACCTGAGACGAGCGTTGAGCAGCGGCATACACGGCACAATTTATGTGCCAGATGTCAGCCTCTTCTGGTAGCGCTGTACGAAGTTCAGCGTCCACTCTGGCCAGGTCTTGTGGCCCGGGGGTTTTCAGACGGTGTAACCCCCTTCTGGTACTGAGGCCCTCTGGTATTGGCGGAACGAGGAGAGCCACGTCCTCAACCGGTGAATGTGGCGGCTCTTCGGCCACCTCATTCACCGGCCCAGGAGCAGCCCTCACGTAGCCCCTACTACGAAGGTGGGATACATAGTCACGCAGATTTTGTGGCGTGAAGGCGCTATGCTCTGGTAGCCTCTCACACCACAGAGCATGCATCCGCGCCATGTACCCCCTCCGCGCGGGCTCACTGCTTTCATAACAATGCAGAAGCTCATCCCTCAGTTCATCTGTCCACTCAAAGCGTCCTTGTTCATTGCGTACGTCGTCAACGGGCGGTCTATCCGGTTGGGCCCCACCACCTTGCCCTTGACCCCTATCCGAACGGGGTCGATCGTGGGGGCCCAGTCTTCGGCCTGCCGGAACCAAAGGTTAGAGCCTGTGGGTGGTTAGCCCTGCAGGCCCACGACCGACACCAGAGGGGAAGATGCTTTCCCCTCCCGGGTGCACTAGGGCTGCCGGTTCGGTTTTGCACCCCTAGCTGGAGTAAGTGGTGGCGCTACTCACCAAAGGCTTAATAGATGTATTATTATTATTATTATTATTATTATTATTATTACTAATATTTACTGGGTTTTTTTGTCACTGGTTTTTGTTTGCCTGTGGTATATCTTATCAATTGTGTTTTTCCACTGACCTACATTCTAAAAACTTATTGAAAATCCTATGTATATTTTCATTTTCCATTTCACCTAATGTCAAACTAGTCTATTTCTGAGTTATCCACCATTCCATTTTCTCTGCTTCCTTACACAAGAAGAATCCAGGTAAACAATAATTAGTTATTCAATGTTAGAGAAACACTACAAAAACATTTGCATTTATTTATGTGTAATTCTTTTATAATGTAGGTATACGATGACCTTTTCTGATCAATAATTTTTTTTCTAGCTTAGAGAGTTAATTTCTGAAAGGCGTAGGAAGCCGGTATTAGTTTCATCAACTGAAGTTGATATTATGGACCCTTATGAGGCTGTGACTAATTATAAGAGTGTTGAAATAAAAAAGACTGGATTTATTGAACAAGATAGTAAAACCCATTTCTGTATATGGGATATAGGTTATCCCGAATGTCCTCAAAGAGTAACCTATTGCCGAAAGAGGTAATATATACAATAATCATTTTTTAAAATTTGCTGTTCTTGAGTTATTTTATCTAATGAATGTAACTGAATATGCCTTTCCAGATTAGACAATTTAGATTTAGTATCCAGATGTGAAATAATTACAGCTGAAGTGTTCTCTGAGGAAGAATATGTTTTACATGCAAAAAGTCATTTTGAATTGCTCAAGAGTACTTCTGAAATGTCAGAATCTGAACTACGAAATACATCTTCACAATTTGATTCGGTGTATTTTACTGGGGTATGTCCAAAGTAATTTTAATAACCATGTATAAGGTAATTTATTGTAGGCAACATATGAAGATGCCAAACGCGCAGCCGATTCTGCTTTAACATTGACATTAAAGGTAGCAAAAGGTGAGTTAAGAAATGGTTTCGCTTTGATTCGACCTCCAGGACATCATGCTATGTCAAACGCTTCTTGTGGATACTGCTTTCTGAACAATGTAGCTCTCTCAGCTGATCTTGCCATTAAAAGGAGGCTTGCAAAGAGAGTTCTAATTGTAGACTATGACGTTCATCATGGCCAAGCAACACAACGAATGTTCTATGAGAGAAATGAGTAAGTTTATGGGTTTTAAATTATTCATCAAACTTTTGCTAATGTCCTCTTCTGTTCTTTTTCAGTGTTCTTTATTTCTCCATTCATCGGTTTGAACATGGAAATTATTGGCCGAACCTACGGGAAAGTGACTCTGATTATATTGGTCACGGCCCAGGCAAAGGTTTTAACGTAAACGTTCCTCTTAATTATGTGGGTTTAGGTGATAGCGAGTATCTGACAATTGTTTTTAACTTGTTACTTCCCATAGCTTATGAGGTATGTCTTGCTAAAAATTATATTTCATTTCCTGTCATGATCACTTTAGAATCAAATCTAAACCATATCATCCAATCGTATCATTTTATTTCAGTATAACCCAGATCTCATTCTAATATCTGCTGGATATGACGCTTCTATTGGATGCCCAGAGGTAAATATTATATTGTTTTCTTTTTTTTTTCTAGTTTAACCCTAATTTAATCATTGTATCAGCGGGTTATGATTCTTGTCTGGGCGACGAGAAGGTGAGACAATACTATCTGATTTATTTTTAAAATTAGTTGCTATTTAATAGATTTCATTTTTTAATTAACATTTCTGTTATACAGTGGAACTAGTATTCTTTCCTTCTTTTTGGACTATATTTAATAATAATAATAATAATAATAAAATGTCTTTATTTCCAGAGTATCAGGGTACGCAAACACATATGTCACACATATATTATTGTCTTGCGATAAGGCAGGATTTAACCTTTTTACGGAAACCGTTTATTGAATATGCTTTAAATTCATTTTTTAGTGTATTATAAATAGTACAAGCATTATATGTGAAAGATCTAGTAAACATGGCTGAACGAAAATTAGGGAGAGATAAAGTACTAGGGAATCTTATATTAACATTATGAATATCTCTTCTGTAAATTAATTTGTCGCGTAAATGTGGTGCAGAGGATGTAAAAATTAAACGATGAACAAATACACTCATATGGAGTTTAAAAGTATTACCAACATTTAATCAGCCTAGCTGTTGAAAACTATCAAATATTTTAAATCAAAATATGAATCTGCAACAACTGTTTTGTATTTTTTGAGGTGATATTGTGTAGTTTTATCTAAACATGGGTTATATACAGTAATGCAGTAATTTGTGATAGATAATACAAATGTTTCAATCAATTTTTTTTATCTTACTTAAAATAAATTATACTCACATTAAAATAAAGAAGTTTTAATGGGGAATAAAATTTTTTTACCATGCGAGTAATATGATCGCGAAAATGAAGCTTACTATCCAAAAAAAGGCAAAGATTTTTTGCAACATTTGCAGGGTTTATTTGATCATCATCAATTTTTAAATTTAATTCTTCTTGAACTCTTGTCTGCATATTTTTTGGGACAGAAGCAGATAAAATTGCATTTATTTGTGTTTAGTTTTAAGTTATTTTGTTTAGAATAGTCCGCAATAGATTTAAGGTCAATATTAATTCTAGTACAAGCCGATTGAATATCATTACAGTTAAAAGACGGAAAGTTGAGTGTCATCTGCAGAAGCTGAGATATTCGTATACGTAACGGTTTGAAAAATATCTGTTGTGAATATGAGAAAAAGTAACGGCCCAAGTACTGAGCTCTGCGGGACTCTAGAGGTAATAAGCCCAAATTGAGAATATTCATTCATTATCTAATCCATAATAACTGAGCTTTGAACAGAGAAGAGTATGGTCAAGGGTATCAAACGCCTTGGAAAAGTCAAGCAATACCAAAGCCACTGCATCATCTCCGTCCATAGTCCTAAGAATATCATCCACAACATTTGATAACACTGTGGTAATACTATACCCCTTTCTAAACCCAGACTGTAAAGTCGAGATAATTTTATTTGATAAGACATACTCCAACAGTTGTTTGTATACTATTTTTTCTAAAATTTTTGATAAAGTCTGTATTAGACTGATTGGACGAAGGTCTCTATAATTGGCCGGATTCCTGGTTTTAGGAAGAGGTTTAACAACAGTAGTACTCCAATTTTCTGGAAAGCAACCTGTTTCCAAACAACAATTAAATATATGAGTCAAATATTTGTCTAACTTAGGTGAACATAGTCGAAGCATTTTAGCATTGATGCCATCAAAACCATATGCAAAAGACTTTACACTGAATAATTTGTCGTGAACTTCACTTATGGTTGCCATTTTAAAGGAAAAAGACATATCCGGATTGTGATGTGTATTGTAAAACAAATCGCATGTGTTAGGACAATTATTGACAGGAGAGAACACAGACAAAAAAAAAAATTATTTATGTCATCAGGATTGCTCAAGTTGCTAGGAATATTTATGTTTTTTTTTTTTTTTAATTAAGAATATTAACAGCCTTCCATTATAACTTTTTATCAGTTATGCATTTGGGAATTTAAAAATGCTGTATCCTCTTCTAATAATAATCACAAAATCTACAGAAATAACAGAATTATCTAGCATATTGGAAAATTACCAGCAGTAATATAGGCTGTAAGAAATAATCCCCACAAGTCACTATGCCAGTTAAATATGATAACTAACGTTTCTGAAACTTCGTGTAGAAGAATTTTAAAAAATAATAAATTTTTCGCATACAAAGTTCATTTCAATGTGATACAGTTTTTTTTGCTGGAGATTTAAACAAACTTGCTAAATGATAGTCCAGGTGTTAAACATTTTCATTATTTTATTGAGTCTTATGATCTGCGTCCATTACTAATTACAATTACTACTAGTATATTTCATACCAATGACCGCGAAAGCTTCTAACACAAATTAACATCACAGAACAATATAAAAATGTACAAGAGTAAGAAAATCTGTCATTCGAATTTTGCTAGCGTCGAAAAAAAAAAAAGACGTTATCAAATGCTTAAACTCTATTAAGAGTAACTCGGTAGGCATTGATCTTATTTCTCTTAAATTGATCTAGTAAGCTTTTATTTAATTGATCATCTCACCTTCGTCATGAACTGTACACATACCACTACAGTATTTCCTGAGGCATGGAACCAGACTAATGTATTACCTTTAGGTAAAATTCTAAATCTTACAGATTTAGTCCATTTAAGACCTATCAGCGTGCTTCCCACGTTATCAAAAGTTTTAGAGGCTTTAATGAACACTCGTATAACCCAGTACGTCTTTCAAAATAATATAGTGCCAAACTCACAGTCAGGTTTTAGCACAGCACAATTACTGCTCTAGCTACAATAACTGATGATCTAATCTGAGCCACAGATGAAGGCAAAATAAGCTGTTTAGTGTTGTTAGATTACAGCAAGGCGTTTGACACTATGGATCCCAATATCTTATGTGATAAACTATTATATTACGGCTTTTATCAAAATTCTGTTACTTTAATCAAAAGTTACTTACACAACAGGTGGCAACGTATAATATACGATAATCACAGTTACACCATGTTAATTTAGGTGTCTCTCAGAGATCCATACTTGGTCCCTTGCTGTTTTCAATATACATATCAGATTTCCTCAAGGTAATCTAAAATTGCATTATACATAATTATTATGCTGATGACACTCAGGCTTATTTTTCCTTCACCATTGACGACATCTTACCAAGTACAGAAAAAATAAACAACGACTTTGTTAAATTGGTTGATATATCGGCAGCTCATAATCTTAAATTAAATGCAAGCAAATCATCTGTTATGTTGTTTGAACCAAAGCATAAAAGAGATCATGTAAATACTGTTTTCAAAATAAAGATAAATGGGAAAACCTACCCATTACAACTGAGGCAAAAAATTTAGGCTTGTGGATTGATTCAAATCTGAGATTTACGAAATACGTGAATTACTTATGTAAATCCTCATATAATATATTTATATATGGGTCACTTAAATAACTCGAATTTAATAATAATCGGACTGTATTCGTAGGTAGGTAAATTGAAAAATGTTCATTGAGCGATCTTCGCCTTTTCATAATTTTTGTACATGTAATTTGTGGACAATTTGTAAATTGTGGTATTGTACATGAATAAAGATGTATTATTAATTGATGCATCACTCAAGACGAGGAGATATCACGATTTTCTGAAACAAATTATGTGGAGCGACGAATCTCGATTCCATAATAATGGAGATATAACTAGACATAACTGTCGATATTGGTCTCAAGAAAATTCTAAGTGGATGAGACAAACCAGATTCCAGACACTATGAGGCGTAATGTTTGGTGTGGCATTGTAAATGAATCCATAGTTGGACCATATTCAAAAATTATGGACTTGTGAACTCACTTGGGAAAATGAACAGTTTTGTATAAGCATTGTCTATAGATATAATTTAAACGAAATCTTAAGGCAAAATACATTATTTTTATTTTTGTTCGGATTTATGTTAGTTGACAAGAAGATACAATGTGACTGTTCCTTTGACATAGTCACAGATATTGAGGTTATTTTCCAGCATGCTAGATAACATATTTTTGTAGATTCTGTGATAACTTTTAGAAAAGGACACGTGGTAGAAGTTGCCAAAAAAAGGAAAGAATATTAACATCACAACTAATGTTTAGAGAATATTAACAACTACTTAACCAATGTTACTAGGCATGTGGATAAGTGGATAAATACAGGCAGTATTTTAGCATTTTTAATCTATGCACATCTCAAACTCATATAACGGATGATTTGATTTTTTTAACCTGAAACTTTCAAATATCTCGAAAAATAGGCACTTTACCAAAAAAAAGTCTATAACCAAAATTTAACCATTCCGTGGAGGAAATACATTAGTCATTAGTCACTCTCCTTATAAGTCAGGCAGAGTGTAACTTTGATATCTTAAATAATAACCCCTATTTTTTATTGCAGATTCAGATTCTACGGCTAAAAATACGTAGGATTTGTCTTGAAACATTTTTTCGATTCATGATAAATAATAATAGACTTTATTGAATTAAACAGTATAACAACTATTTAATATATGGGCGAAGTTTAGCTGTAATCGACGAAATTCATTTTTTTTTTTTTTCGATTTCTCACTGAGAACCCATGCATACGATTCTGCAATACGTTTGCGATAAAAATACCACGTTTTCATTGTAAATAATCAAAATTAGTCGTAAAACAAATTTAATTTCTCAAAGGATCCTACAAAGAATATTTATTTCTCTTTAGGTTAATTATTTTAGAAATGTAAACTAGATGAGGAAGGGTTAAGTGTAAGAATAGCCTTTAATGGCTATTCGCCTAAATGGTTTTTTAGTTTTGTGGAAATCAATAAAGACATTATTATTATTATTATTATTATTATTATTATTATATATTAATGATAACGGCTCCTCCGCCAAAATCTCGGCAATAGTCATTTTTTAAATTTTAGTTTATCCTGATGATCCTGGTGAGGACATTAGGACAAAGTTGTCAAATTATTCTATTGTCATCAGTCCTTGATAAGTGTGCAAAATTTCAGTTTAATCTGACGTTTTGAAGTGGGTGAGAATCACGTTCAAAGATTCCTTTACAAACAAACAAACTTACAGGTGAAGCTAATAAAAGCGTGTTAAAAAAAGTGAATTCTATAAAAATGACAACTATTATGTTTGATAAGTGACATTTCTTTAATGAAATCATCAAAATGGTTTACAGAGAGGAAGAAAAAGTCCAAATATTTATACAAAATAAATAAAGATTTATTTAAAGAATTTAAATACAAATAAATGATCTCATAAAAGATGTTCGATGTGTCCACCATTATTGTCAATGCATAATTGATAACATCTTTTTATATTTATATTTATAATTGCATGGGAAATGGCTTTACATTTAGATTGTTTATTTCAAGTTGAATTCTGTCTTTAGTGACTTGAATACTATCATTATTATTGACAATGTCTTAGAAATTCCCAAAAAAAATAATTAATCCATAGGGATGAAATCTGGACTGTTAGGTGGCCAATTAATTGTTCCATTATTTCCTATCCATATTGGGAATACATTATTCATTATAGGACATTATGCGGAGTTGCCCCGTCCTGCATCCAAATCATATCATCAAGTTCGGCTTCTGGAAAATTTTGCAAAAGTATATTTTCTGCTTCTATGATAATTATTTCCAGTTAAAGTATAATCGTAAAATATAGGCCCAACATTACTATTTCTGAAAATTCCACATCAAACGCTAACAGTTTTTCTTCTTGATTTTTTATTTGTTTTACCAATCTTTTTCTGTTGTGCTTGTTTTCCCACTACCTTCGACCTCCTGCCATAGAAAGGGATGATTCATCAGTCCATAATATTTTAATTTTTATTAAAATATTATGGACTGATGAATCATCCCTTTCTATCAGGATTTTCATCCAACTTTTGAATCATCTGTTGGCAAAAGTCCAGCCTTTTTCTTTTATGGGCCTATGTGAAAACTTGTACGGGTAAAATTTTATATAGTCTGTAGTTATTATAGTAGAGAGTTCGCACCACAAAATTCCTCTGAAAATTGAAGTTGTCAGAGTTTTGATAGTAAAATTGTGACAGGTTTTATTTGATAGTTTATAATTAATTGTGTTTATGTGCAAAGTTGGACAAAAATTGGCCTGGAAAAAAGGGCATTATTCAAAATTTTCGAGATATTGATACTGAACGATTGTTACAAGTAAAGTAAATATTTTGGCATAAAAATTATCGAAAAGTCTGTAGCCATTGCTCTAAAAAAATATATTTAATAAAAGAAATATCATTGACACTTTTGGAAAATTAAAACTATCGCTATCGCATATTTTGCTATCAATTCCCCCACAGAGTGACACATTTTGCTCGCCTGTGCTCTCTACTATTATTTTTTAACATACGTTGGACTTTGGAATAATTTACCTAATTGATCAACTGCATTATTTAGATTTATAGTACATTCATTCTAAAAATTAATACAATGAAATGAGGCAGTATATCTAGCTGTTCTTCCTGGTTTGATTGAACTATACGCGTTTTTCTATTAAAACTGGTGGTATTATTCACTTTTCGGTAAATATTTTTGGATGTATTTTCTGATGACGTTGGGCGATTTGGATACAACACCCAATATGTTCTTTTTGCTGCACATTTATTTTTGTTATTTTCTATATAACAAGTGAATATTTAGATTTTTTCTTCCTCATTGTAAACCATTTTGATTATTTCATTAAAGAAATGTCACTTGTCAAACATAATAGTTGTCATTTTCATAGCTCTCTTTAATAATGTTAACTTTTCCATATTTACAGTAACTAGTTTAACTAAGATATTCGATGTTTAATAACTCAAAAACGGTATATGGTAGAGGTAACATATGGTATATTTTTGAAATCAGGAAAAAAGGATCATTCCAAAAATTTAATAATATACAGGGTCCCATTTCAAAAAAATATATAATTTTTTTGAAATCTGCAAGCTACTGTACTTTTGATAGTCATAACCACGCAACTTTTATTTAAAACTTTTTTTTTCTATAGGCAATAATAAGGGGTGGGTAATTTATGATGAATAACCCTGTACAAGAGAATTTATTTTTATACAATTTTGTATGTTTAGGGACGAATGAATGTCACTCCAGCGTTCTATGGTCATCTGATAACACTTCTATCAGGATTGGCAAATGGTAAAATTGTTGTGTGCTTAGAGGGCGGTTATTTCATTGAATCTCTAGCTGAAGGGGTTGCGTGCACTCTGAAGGCTCTTCTTGGTGATGCTTGTTATCCCTTACAAATACAAGATAATCCGACTGTGCATCCTGATGTACGAAATGTTATCAATAATGTAAAATTCTATCTCCACAATTACTGGGAATGTTTCAAGCATGATAAAATCTTTGAGTTAGAACATGAAGAACAGCTTCTACAGTTGTTGGATAGTGATGAAGAACACGTTACCTGTATAGATTTTTGTGAAGTTCCTCCAGAGGGTCCACCATATCAAACTGCAATGTATTATCCTGTACATAGTATAGAAAAAGTCGAACATTTTGTTATCTTAATAAACAAACTCAGGGAAGGTAAGAACACATTTAGTTTTCTTATTGAAACAAAAACTAAAATTTGTAGTAATTGATTAATCATCTATTATATCTCACATACACTAAGGGGGAAAAGTCTGGTAATCCAGCAGGCCAAATTAAAATTTATTGTCTCTAAGAATCCAATAAAGTTGAGGAAATTTTCTATAAATACAGTTGAAGTTGCAACAAATTCGTGGCAAAAATTAATTCATAGAATCAAACTGCTTTAATATCTATATGTTTGGTTAAATCTGAAAAAAAGAACCAACAATCATGGTGTGGGACTAATGACACAGGAACCAAACAATAGTGTCTTCTAAAAGTAGATTTCCTATTTAGGTTCCATTTAGATGAACTCTGAATTTGTAATAGGCCGTTGGTTTTATTTAACCTAAACTATTTCACAGTCATTTTAGGTTAGGTTTAGGTATTATTTGGTTCACAAATTAGGCGTTGTAAAATTAAGGGTTTTCTTGCAATAAAGTATTTGAGTATTATATTTTCAGTTGGCACATCTTACATTTTTTTCCTTTTGGTTTTTTAACACATTTTTTTTTATTTTTAAAATAGAACTGTGCAACAAAAGTGGGAACAATAGGGAACCAAATGCCAAAAAGGGGGGTTTTACAACTTTTAGATTCAAGTTTCTTCGACCTATTTTCAAATATAATGGTATATCAAACAAGATATAATTTTTAAACAGAAATGTGTTAGAAAACATTCAGAATTAGGTACATTTGCAGTAGAAATGTAAAATGTGCAAAAGTCGCTTGGATCCTTTTAGATAAACAGTATTCTCTTGTACTTATTTATTATAAAAACATAATTTTTTGTTTACATTTATTTTAGAGTATTTCAAGTGCCGTGCATATAATAACTTTGTGGGATATGTTTATGACGAAGAATTTTTGGAACATAAACCAACTGCAGATACTGGCAGGACTCCTCCAGAGAAACCAGAACGGTTGTTTGAAATTATGCAGCATTTACAGGAATTTGGTTTAATCGACCGTTGCATGAAAGTAGCGGTAAGTCATGGCAATATATGGTTTCATTTATAGTAAATGTTTGCAATTTAAATTTTCAAAATTATATCCCAATACTTCAATGCTATATTATCAGTACGAACATCATAACAATAAGAACAAAGACTTTCTCATACTTATAATAATCACTCTGATCTTAGATTAGAGAAATAGATAATACATAATCGTTGCTCAAAAAATAATTTGGACCTCAAATATAACATTCAACAAAAAAATTCTTTGATAACACACTTGCATATTGTAAAATAAAAAGTTTATAGTCTGGCCGTCGTGCCAGACCCTGTCGAACGCTTTGGCGACGTCTAGGAACAGCGCCGCGGTGACTTGACGCTGGTTGAACCCCTTGGTGATCTCCTCGGTGAGGCGAAGCACTTGGAGTTCAGTGGAATGTCCTGTTCGGTACGCGAACTGTTCATCCGGGATGATGTTCAGCTCTTCTGTCTTTTTTGTTAGCCTCTTCAAGATGACCCGTTCTGCAACCTTGCTCATGGCTGGGAGGAGGCTGATGGGCCTGTAAGAAGACGGGAAAATTATTTCTTTCCCTGGTTTAGAGATCATAATGACGTCGGCCTTTTTCCACCTGGCTGGAAAGTGCCGTAACCTTAACATCGCGTTTACGATGTTGACTAGTGCCGCTACTCCTTTCCTGGGCAGCTTTTTGAGAGCGATGTTTCCTATCTTGTCACATCCCGGAGCTTTTATCGGCTTTAGGCTCCTCAGGATTTCCTTGACTTCCTCGGGGGTATCGGACGGATGTGGTCTGGCAGGCGAAGAAAACACTGCAACAATAAAAATAAATACTGCATATATTATGTATTAGAATATATTACATTTTTTTCTTTTTTTTTTACAATATAATATGTATCTACTTCTTACTAAAAACAATAAATTTACACAAGCAATTGTAAAACACTGGCAGAAGGACTTCGGTTGATGGCCAATTGGTATTTTCTCTGTATTTTACCAATAAAGAGCTGTTATTATTATTATTATTTGTAAATGTTCTGATCGACCTATAACACAATCAACTGTTAGGAAAATAAAAAGTTCCAAGATTGCGGTCATGTAAGAGATAATTTCACAAGAGGTCATGCTGTAATTTCAGAAAATAAACAGTTCGAAGTTTTACTGAGAATGGAAGACAATTCTCACAAACCAAGTTGCGAAGTCGCAGCAGAGCATTCAGTTAGTCAGTGAACTATTTCAAAATATTTGAAAAAGAATAAATGGCATCCATAAAAAGTGAATTTAGTTGAGAAGCTTAACGAAGATGATTTTGACCGTAGAGTACAATTTTGCAAAACGTTTTTGCGAGCGTTGTAATACCAATCCACATTTCTTAAGTCGAGTATTTTTCTCTGATGAGCCCACCTTCCGTTTAAATGGCGCTGTAAATAGGCAAAAGTGTCGATATTGGTCACATGAAAATCCACACTGGATGATGGCACAATAGTCTAGTATACTTTAACTTGGCGTGTGTATGTATGAATTAATATTTCCGTACGATTTCATTTTCTCCCATATTGTATACAAAGTTAAAGCAATAGTCCAGAAACATTGTCTACGTGGACAATATTTCTGGATCTTTGTGTACAAGAGAAAATGAAATCGTATGGAAATATTAACTCATACATACACACGCCAAGTTAAAGTATACTAGACTATACCCAGTTTCCACAGAAAGTTAACGTGTGGGCTGGAATTGTTGGGATTAGAATTTTGGCTTCATTTTTTATTGAGGTTCATTAAACAGTGCGCCCAGCATCTGCAAAATATGGAAAAACCTGGAAAAGTCAGGGAAGTCGGGGAAATCATAGAATAACAGTAAATGTGAGGGAATTTTGAATGTTGATTTGTTCGATAATAGGAAATATAAAGGAAAAAAGTTAAACGAAATTTTTCATTTTTACTTGATCTTTTTATTTCAATATAAATATGCCGAGATATGAGCTTCCAAAAAATGCATAATCATAAAAATTCAATGTTAAGGTACTCATTTTTAATGAATAAAGTAAAAAAAATAGGATTCTTCTTGGTGCCACCTGCAGCATTTATTGATCTCAATATCAACTTTGGAGACAGCCATTCGAATATATGTGATTCTTTGAAAAAATATAAAAATTTTACATTTTTGAAAAATGTGTCAAATGAAGTTGTATTAAGATATTTCAGGAGTTTTCCCTATACTCTGAGAAATGTGTATTTGAAATTAACCTTATCATCAAGTCTACAGCACTTTGTGAGCTTAACTTCCTGCAATTTCCTCTGTCATTCAATTCTATATTGTGCTACTGCTTTCCAGTTCCTTATTTATTTATTTATTTAAATAGGAACTCCTAATATACATACGGATAAGTTGACACAAATTTACAATAAAACATATACACCAAATATACATCAACAAATGAATCAAAGAAAACTTAGCAACAGTAGTGTAAACAGATATAAAAATACATATAAAAATACAATAATAAAAATATGAAAATACAATAAAAGTACTAGGCAAGTTCAGCACCTGCATGTATCTCAAATATATCTCAAAATTTGCAGTTACTTAGACTTAATAAAAATGGTTAGTTGTTTCTTGAATTGTCTAACACTATTTACATTTTTTATCTCATATGGAAGAGCATTAAAATTGATTAAGCCATTATGAAAAATTGAATTCATTGTACGTGAGAAATTTGTTCTGGTAACATGAGAGTCATTTATTCTTCTAGTGGGGTAATTATGAATTTGATTGTTCAAGGCAATAAATTGGTCAAAGTATTTGGGAGCATTTCCTGATAATATTTTATATATAAATATCATAGAGAACAAAAACAATCTATCCTTTACTGAAAGCCAATCTAGAGTGGAAAGCATTAACGTAATGGGTGTATATCTGTTACACTTAAGTATAATTCTCATCCCCCTGTTTTGGAGCTTTTGCAAAGAACCAATAATATTAGAGTTTAGTAAAGCTAATAAGCTTGAGCAATAGTCAAAATGAGGTTGTATAATTGTTTTATAGACTGTAAGTGATGTTTTAAAACTAAGCTTATTGCAAACGCGACTGAAAAAAAATAATTTTTTAGAAATCTTATTATATATATACTGAAAATGTTTTTTAAGACTTAACGTATTATCGACTATAAAACCTAGATATTTAATATCTTCAACCAAAATAATGCTTTCATTATTAATTTGGACATTAATAGTATTATTGTCAATTAGATTGTATTTATAACTAGTGGTAATTATCATGGCCTTTGTTTTGGATATATTTAGTTTAAGCTTATTTACATTTAGAAATTGCGAAATATTTTCAAGCGAACGGTTGACTTTACTAACAGCATTTTCCAAATTATAATCACTAGCGGCAATTAGTGTGTCATCAGCAAATACATTTAGAAATTCACAATCTTCAATAAAATGAATATCATTTAGATATAATATAAACAAAAGAGGTCCCAACACACTGCCCTGTGGGACTCCAGAGAGTACTGGTATTTCAGAAGAAAAAACATCATTAATTTTTGTTCTTTGGCGTCTGTTTAGAAGATAGCTTTGAAACCAAACGTATGCATTTTCTGTAATACCGTAGTATTTCAGTTTTTTTAATAGTATATCAATGTCAATAGTCTCAAAAGCTCTTCTAAAGTCGAGAAATACAGCTACAATGTATTTATTTTCATCTACCGTTAATTTCCATTTACTGAGTGTTAACTGAATGGCTGTTTCGCATGAATGCTTAACACGAAAACCAGACTGGTAATCCATAAGGAGATTATTATTTTCAATATAACTACAGACCTGAGTGTATGCAGCAATTTCTAATATCTTTTCTAACCCAGGCAAAGTATTAATTGGTCTGAAATTAATGGCTTCGTTGGTATTGCGGATCTTAGGAATTGGTATAACAGTACTTAATTTAAGTTCATCAGGAAATACACCAGTAACAAGGGAAGAATTTACGAAATTTAATATTACATGACCAATGACTGGGAACACAGATTTTATAATTTTATTATTAATTATATCTTGACTACATTTATTATCCAGATCATTAACGATCACTCTTAACTCATTTAATGTTAAAGTATGAAATTCACTCATTCTATGTTCAATTGGTGGAAGATTTATTTGTGTCCAATCATTCGCAAGGGGTATGCTGGCTTTAATTTCAATTATACTGTTGACAAAAAACGAGTTAAACAAATTCACTTTCACTGTATCTAATTTAGCTATAGTATCGATATTGTTATGTGCTGCCCTCTAACGAGGAAAGATGTGATTAAGTACCTGTTATTCTGTTACTCCCTGACTAGTAGGGTGGCGCCATCTATGAGCCAATTGACGAACAGTCATCTAGTACATAGTAGAAAACTATGGAGAATTCTAGAAATAGAGTTCTGGAAATTCCAAGTGGGTATATAAAGAGGTGAAGCCAGCAGATGGGAGAACATTACAGTTTAGTGAAGTATAAGGAACAGTTCAGTTTAGTATCCAGTACAGTTCTGGGTAGTCTGTGGTTCTGGTTACAGAGACAGTTTGTAGAAGAAGAGTTCAGTTGAGTGAAGTAGGCAATACAGAGTTTTTAGGTTAGATAAAGTTGTCAAGTTTAGGAAGAAAAAGTACATAGTGTTTTAAAAGTAGTGAATTCATATTAGATTAAGTTATTATTAGTTGTGTGATTTTTAAGTATTTACTAGTGTAATTTTAGTGATTAAATAAATCAGTGGTTTGTGAAAATTCTTGTTGCAAGTTATTCGAATCCACGGAGTGTTTACTGAAAATTGTAAACACGTAACAATATCTTGTATTTTGAAAACAATTTCATCGGGTAATGTTTCATTAGAGGGCTTAACCAATTTTTTGAGTCTTCCACATTTTTTTTTAATCTAAACGCCGATCAATGGCGTTTACAAAATATTCGTTTTTTTTCTTTTTTAATAAATTAACATCTTCATTTCTGCAGTTTTTATATCTTTCCCACATAACGATTTTCTCTTCATTAATAAAGTTAAAAGTTTTTAAAAGACTTATATGCCATATCCCTATTATAACGATTATATTGAGCATCCTACTCTGTCCTTCTCTCTGAGGTGTGTTCTTCCTCTTTTCCTACTTCCCAATGGTTCTTTTTCAAAGATTCTTATGATTGTGTTATTGTTCTTGACCCTCAATCACATGAACAACCTATCTGAACGTTCTCACCTTTATTTTATGTACCTGCGCCGCTATATGCCATTATCATTTATTGCACCAAAGATTTTCTGTCAAATTTTCGTTTCAAATGTTTGCTCATCTTTTTTAAATGCAGGCATAACAAGGATCTCAAGGATCTTGTTTACCCTTGTCTTAACGGTTTTTTTTTGATATTTACCTATTTCTGAAGTATTTGATGCCAAAGTGGCATATTAGTCTAGTTTTTTATAATTCCCCAGGAAATGCGGCTAGTATAAATTAGAACTGATAAAATTGCCTTTCATTTAGTTATCATTTTTTTAACAATTTGAGGTGGAAATTTAAAACAGAAGCCGTAGCAGTAAAAATTTACGTTTTATATATGAAAAATATCATTACGAAAAATTGTGTTTTAGCTTTTTCTCATTGAATATTCACACAAAAAATAGAGAAAAATAATAGCAGCAGCTTTATACAATCAACATCAAAGTTTGCGTACAAGATCAGGTCTTGTAATATATTGGAATCAAAGCGGTCGTTTGAAAAAAGATAACTTTTAATTTCTTTCGATATTCTTGCAATATCAAATGCAGTTGATATCTTTTATGGAAGGAGGTACATATTTTGCATGAAAAATTGCTATTTTGTCGTTTTCCAAAACTACACATACCACTAAATTCTTTATTATTGGAAAAGTAATCAAAATAGCCCCATTCATTTTTTTTATTGGGTATTCTGTGTTCTTTGCTTTTACATGTAATTGACTATATTGTTGATCCGTTATGTAAATTAATTAATCTATCTTTTATTAAAGGTACTTTTCCTTCCAATTAAAAAAAAAATATATTGGTACCTATTCACAAAAAAACATGATAAGGAACTTACATCTAACTACACAGCGATTTCATTACTATCTGTCTTTTCCAAGCTATTTGAACTTACATATGCCAGTCAGCTCAAAATTTATTTAAATAAAAACAATATTCTTTCATCTAGTCAGTATGCAGTAGGGCTGCCTTACGCTCCGGGAGATATTGAGTCCGTTGTGGGGAATGAGAAGTGTCTAATTTATTGGAACTACTCGTTTCCCACCGTCAGGCAAATACAAGCCAACAGGCCTGACATAGTACTCCTCGACCACCAACTCAAGACAATCTATGCCGTAGAATTCTCAGCCCCCGCTGAGCAACATTGTCTTGAAAGAGGAGGAAAAACGGGCAAAATATCGAAATTTGCTCTTTCGAACTCCGCAGGCTTTATCCAGGCCATTCTGTTAAAATAGTGGTACTGATTATAGGAGCCATTGGTGGAATGAGACAGATGCTGCTTTCAGAACTAAAGATCATACTGGCATGCCGAGATTCAGCAGAGATCTTAGCCTGCAGAATGCAGAAGGCTGTGATCTTCGATTCATTGCGTCTACTCAGGGCACACGATTCACGGACCCGGTAGTCACTCACCCCACGGGCATGGGGAGTGGCTATTGGTATTTATTACCAGCTCCCCTCTGTGAGGGTCGGAGCCACAGAGTAGGGTGACTGGTTTTTGTAAAAAAAATAAAAAAAAAACAATAATAATAATAAAAGTCTTTATTTAAAGGGCGAAGTTTAGCCAAAGGCTATTCCTTCACTTAACCCTGTAATTACAATATTTAGATCGCGCGTCTGGTTACGAGTAATTAGTTTGTCTCTAAGATAGGCAGGAGAAGACGTGGTTGTCTTCATTGAATTTGATAACAAACTCAAAGGAAAAATATATTTATTTACAAATATTGCCTCCAGTTTCTATGATCATGACATCGATATGCCATTCGGCTCTCGCTTTAACCATTGTAGGAATTGGAATCTAAAAATCAGCATTAAAATTTTTACCTACCTCCTTTTTTCTTAACAGACAGTTTTATTATTCATATTTCCCATTTTTTCTCAACACAATTAATAGTTTTTGAAGTTGTACATTTTCAGACGTAGTAACACCGCTGCACGAAGTTGAAGAATGAAATTAGCAGCATAATGTATTAGGAGAGTGAAGGGTAATATGGTGTGAGAGGGGCAAACTTTTGTTAATACTTTAAAAATCGTGGCAACATCTAGCAGGAAGTGGGGGTACTACACAGTGATCATTGAGGACAAGGCATGAATATAATTCTTCTAGTGCAGCATTTGTTACATAACTTTCTAGCCTTCCTGTGAATTTCTGGTCTGGTCGATAGTCGAGTGGGTTAAGGCGCGAGGTGGCAATCGCGATTAATTATACGGACATCGCACCACCGGGTTCGAATCCTGGCTCCGGTACTGGCACTGTCGGAGGAAATGGTTGTATGTCCGCGTTTTTTCAATGTATAACCTCCTTCCGTACAAGCCTTGGCTTCTGGAATTGGGGGTTGTCTAATTTCTGTGGTGTTTATTTATTTATTATTTATTTATTATAATTTCAATTTCAAACTGATACCTCGTTTCATTCATGCAAATGGAAAGTCACGTGTTTCTTCAGAAGTGGCAGCTGGACGCTTAGATGGCTGCCAAGTAAATGACAATTCTAGGACAGTGTTTGTAAATTGATTTTACAGCTTTTGTGTGAATTTCAAAGTGATAATCCGTTTCCTTCATGCAATTTGAAAATTACATATTTTTTTGGGGGCGCTTACAACCCCTTGGACGGCTGTCAAGTAAATTATACTTTGAGTGGAGTGTCTGATTTATCCTTTTCTACCTTTCCTGTGAATTTCAAAGGGATACTTCGTTTCCTTCATGCAATTTTAAAATCATAGATTCCTTCCGGGGTGGTTTTCAACCCCATGGACGGCTGCCAAGTGAATAATTCTTCTAGTGCAGTGTCTGTTATATAACTTCATAGCTCTCCTGTGAATTTCAAAGTGACACCTTATTTCCTTCATGCAATTTGAAAATTACCTCTTCTGTCGGGGGCGGTTTTCAACCCCTTGGACGGCTGCCAAGTAAATTATATGGCGGTTTGTGTTTCAACCCTTAAACAAATTGTATGTACGTATATTTTTAATGTAATATTTTATGTAGATAATTTTTAGTGAATTTGAGTCTTGAAGTAATGTGTCATGCATGTGTTCGAATAAATAATTATAAAACTTTTTTCTACCGATAATTACTATTTAAAAATTAATAGATGAAGGTTTATGATGTGGCTTAAAAACATTGCTCCCTTTGCTCCCCTCTTTCGTGATACTAACACGAAATTATAATTTACTTAGTGATTGTATCTCGAAGTTATATTTTACTTCATGATAATATCTCGAAGTTATATTTTCCTTTATGATAGTACCATGAAATCGAATTTATTTCAAGATGCTATCACGACGCAAATAAAAAATATAAATAAATGTGGTCCTTCTACGCCTTGGTATTTCTCAGTTTAGTGTATGTTAAAATTGTAATTTATTTACAATCTTAAGATTGCAATATATAGAAACTGATCTGGATTTTATTTGAAGTAATCCCGAAAACCTGGAAAAGTTAGGGAATTTGACAATTGTAAATTGCTGGGTACCCTGTTAAATGGTGAAAAATATTTGGAGCTACTCTAACAAAACATAATTCCAGGAGTTGTCGCACCGTACCTAAATGGCAAAAACCCTAATGTACCGGAAAACTCCAGCTAGATCTCCGGACCTAACCCCATCGGATTATTTTTTATGGGGTTACCTTAAATCCAAAATTTGCTTTAATAAACCGAACAATGTTGAGCTTAAAACACAGAATTAGTTATGAAATTGTACCCAATTACTGACGTTTTGCGAGAATTTCAGTTTTTGCTTGGATATTGTCAAGAAACAAACGGCACACAATTTCAACACTTACTTTAATTATGTTTTTCTGTATTTATTAATTCTTATATTTTTGTTTTATTACGTTGTTATAAGTCGCTAAGATTTTTCCTCAATAATTGCCAGTCATAATTTAAAAAAAATTGTTTGTAGAAAAAAAAATTACAAAATAATTGAGAAATGTATTAAAAATGTGGGGCGAGCGTGGGTGCATCATTTTTTTTTTTTTTATGGTGGAGGGGAAATCCTACATGGACACCCGGCGCTAGGGTCTGCCCACGCCGGGTAGTGTCGGACTCCTACCGATTAAAACCCCTCCTGGATCAGTGTTTCCACGTAACTTGGAACTGCTTTCGCTTTCCATCAGGCCACGGGTCATTCGTCTTTTATTGGTGTTAGTAAAACTTCCCACGTGTTCTCTTACATTCCCCATCTGTTAAAGCAATTAGGAGTTTGGGGCTAGATTTCTTCTATCCTCTTCCTTTGTCCCCATTATTCGGTTTAGAGCATGTCCTACATTTTCCCAGTTCTCCTCCGATTCCAGCATATACCTAATTAGGTTATCAGGGTTCCAGTAGTCTCCTGATCTCTCAGTCCTCCACCGGTTGCAGTAGAATAAGGTATGTTCTGCATCGTCGTTCTCCCCACAGTACACACACTCCAGTGTGTCAACCTTTCCTATATCAAAGAGATATTCCACAAAGCAACCATGTCCCGTGAGAGCCTGGGTGAGGTGGAAGCTCATCTCTCCATGCCCCCTCTCCATCCACGGTCTTATATTTGGAATAAGTCGTCTTGTCCACCTCCCTTTAGTTGAGTAGTTCCAACTAGTCTGCCATCTCTCGATGAGTCTTTCCCTTGCCTCTTGCTTCCCTGTCCCTTCATATACCTCTCTTCTCTCCTTGGCCAGTAGATCTATCGGGAGGACCCCCGCTAGCACCAGGACTGCTTCATACGACACAGTTCTGTAAGCACTGCAAACTCTGAGTGCAGCACTCCGCTGTACTCTCTCAAGCCTTCTTCTGGTGCTCTGTACCACCATCGAACTCTCCCATACTGGGGCCGCATACAGTAAAATGGAATGCACCACACTGCATAATACCCTTCTTTTGCTAGCATTAGGCCCATATGCGTTACTCATAAGCCTCCCTAAGGTAGAGGCGGTTTTCCCTGCCTTTTCTGCTGTCTTCGGTGCATGTAACCCATAGGTTAGCCGCGGGTCTAACCATATTCCTAGATATTTTAAGCCTCTGCTAGGTCTAATCTCCACCTGCCCTACTCTTACTGTGAAGTGTGGTAGAATTCTTTTCCTCGTAATGATGATGCACTCTGTTTTCTCTGGGGCTAGTTCTAATTGCACCCCATTTAATCACCGCTCTATGTTTCATTTACCCCTGCCTCTACTCCAGCCACCCAGTTTCCTGTAACTGTTATGGCCAAGTCGTCGGCATACCCTGTCACCGTAACACCGAATGCCAGCGGCAGCTGTAAGACGTCATTGAACATTAAATTCCACAAGGTCGGACCCAGAACCGATCCCTGTGGAACCCCGCAGGTCACCTTCTTCCAGTGTGCTCCGTTTTCTGCCTCCCATCCAATTCTTCTGTTCTCCAGATAGCTCTTAATGATTCTGAGCAAATAAGGAGCTACTCTCACTCTCCTCAGACTACTGGCAATCTCAGCCCATCCCGCCGTGTTAAACGCATTTCTGACATCCAGGGTCACTACTGCACAAATCCTTTTAGAGTTCATGGCCTCCCTCGCAATCTCCGTAATCCTCCTTACAGCATCCACCGTCGATTTGCCTTTCCTAAAACCGTACTGATTATCCGCCAATCCTCCTTTCTGCTCTATTTCAGTCTCTAGTCTTCCCAATACAAGGTATTCTAGCAACTTGCTCCATGCGTCCAACAAACACAGTGGCCTGTAAGAAGACGGTTCCTCTGGCGGTTTATTCCTTTTTGGTATCAATACCAGCCTTGCTTTTCTCCATCTGTCCGGGTGCATCATTACTATGTACATACTTCGATATGCGATGTAAAGCAACGTAAGGGGCGGTTAGTAGTTGGATGGGTGACCGTTCCAATGAAGACCGCGCCCTCGCCTCACACGTCTTCCAGCGGCTTGTATATCAGTGTATGCGTGGAAGCTATACAACCTTAGGCGAGGGTTGTATAGGGGATATACCATCCTTCGAAGGGGATGTAAAGCCATCGGTCCCTTGTCTATTAAATGTTAGGCAAGTAGAAGATCCCTACTGTTCTTAAGGGAAGAGGTTCGGCAAAATTCCTGGTTGGGGGTAGCTCGTCTAAAGGCGTCGGTGTTAGGCCTCAGTAGCGGAAATAGGCCGACGTTAAATAAATGTATAAAAAAAAATGTATTAAAAATCGACCTGTTTGAGAGAATTTTTGTCACTTGCTTTGTAAGGAATTTATTCCAACCTTTTCATGCTCACTATATAGATTACTTGTTAGGGTGTTCTGTATGCACGTAATCTTTTCTATTTTCAGCTATCTCGGTTTAATGAAATCCAGTGGATGGATGTAGTCCATGGTCCCGACTATATAAGAAATATATTAAGCCAGAAGAATCTCTCGGAAAGACCCGACTGGTATTTTAACTCGCATACAAGTAGTTGCATAAAAAAATGTGTAACTAACATTCTATCACTTGCAAAGTCTATTTCTGATGGAGCGGTAAAATCTGGAGTAGCTTTAATTCGACCACCTGGCCACCATGCTACGTCCAATAGAGGATCTGGCTTTTGTTTTGTGAACAATGTCGTTATTGCAGCTGAATACCTAACTAAAAAGGAACGTTATAAAAGGTATGAGAACAATGAACTGTTAGATTTTATTTGAATTGTTATATTTTTAGAGTCTTAATAGTAGATTTTGATGTCCATCATGGGAATGGTACGCAAGAGCTCACATATGAAAGAAATGATATTATGTACATATCTGTCCACCGTTTCGATAACAAAAAGTTCTTTCCTTCAATGGCTGCAGCGGATTATAATTATATAGGACTAAATGCAGGGAAAGGTTTTAATGTAAACATTCCCCTCAACCAGGTTTGTACATATAAAGGAATTACAATTGTTTCTAATGTCTTATTTCTATATGTAATTTTAGGGCCCCAAGACAGACACTGATTATTGGACACTGTGGTACAAGCTTGTGTTACCATTAGCATATTCTTACAATCCTGATTTTGTCCTAATATCGGCAGGATTCGATGCAGGTATTTATGATCCTCTTGGTGGTTACAAAGTTACCCCTGAAATGTTTGGGCATTTCGTGCAAACTCTCAAATCTCTTGCTGGCGGGAAAATATTATTAGCCCTTGAAGGTGGCTACCACGTTAAAACAACTGCTCTGTCCATGACAATGTGTGTCAAAGCTTTGCTAGGGGATCCATTGCCCACACCAACGTTTTCTAATAAGATTACACTAGAGACATTGGAAACAATTAAACGAGTGATATTAGTACAAAGAGAACAGTGGCCACTATTACAAGTCAACAAAAATTTGGTAAATTTTGCTTGCACAGGCACTGAGAAAAACGAAATATATAACCTTCTTAAAAGTGGTGACCCGGATGCTAAAACCAAACTAAGAATAACTGTTAAAAGTTTAAAAGATCGTATTCATCTCGAAAACGATTTATAATGTTACGGAAATAACCACTTATTTATAAATTCCAGTTGTTACGACTAAAAATGGCTTTAATCTTTGTTTACTGTTAACTGATTAATATTTTTAAGATTCTAATATTTCGTTAAAATTATATTAGTCTTAGGTTTACTGTTTGTTTTTTATTTTATGTTAATTTCTATATGTTTAACATATGCTTACATTGCGCTTTATTTAATTGTTTGGTTGTTTAAAACATTCCATATTGCAATTAAAAACTGTTCTAGTTATTTTATAATAATAATAGGTATTATAAATGATCTTTTAACTTTCTGTTTCTATATTGTTTCTGTTGTTCTTAATAAAGTTTTTGAAGTGTTTGTAAGTAGATTTGTTTCTCTGACGTTTTTATCCACAGCCAAGAAATTAATGCAGAATACAAAAACCTCGACTTATGTGACACAGGCTAGCTGTTTTTATGAAAACTAAATTCAGCTTTGCTTTAAAAGGCTCCAGTTACTTTTACATGGTTTTTGTAGCTTTGTTTTGCAGGAAAAACGGTTTATTAAATTTTTATTAGTATGCAAAATAAATAGAAATCTGAAGTTGAAAGAATTTTAGGGAAAAGTGAAGGAGACCTCATTTTTTTCTAACTCTCAAAGTGGGCCTCTTGTAATGTTATAGAACCCTCCAGGGACCACAGAAAACTATCGAGTGTAAGATATGTGAAAACTTAAAGGTAGTTTTTGGAAGTGCAACAAAATTTGATTTTAAAATTTCTGATCGTATGTAACAAAATTTGACTTGTAAGAATAATAGGCTCGTCTCAAGAAGGTTTGAGATAAGTACTTTTAAAAAGTACTTCCAGTACAAGCAGTCCAAATTTTTATTTTTACTCCCAGTATTAAGTATAGGGTTATTCACTATATATTGACGTGTCCTTTATTTCTGTTGAAAATAGAAAAAAAATTTCGTATAAAAATTGTAGGATCTTACCTATATTTTATTGAAACGTGATAAAAAAAAATATGTATGTGACGTTATAGGAAATAAATAATTGTTTTTTTAAATGGAACACCCTATATATTATTGCATTTTCGAGCATCCCTTTTTCCTCTGATTTCAAATATATAATATTGTGTAGGTCTATGATAAGTTCTTCTTGACATATTTGACATTTAAAGCTGCTTTATTGCAAGAAGAGTGAGCCATGCATGTCAAAACACAAGTGAAATAAAAATAACAAGGTAGGCCACGAAAATAATTATTTTATTGTTTATTCAATTTTGACATTTCAAACCGTCATTATTAACTCCATAGCAACAATTGTAAATAGTTTATTATAAAAAGTTTTTCTACGACTGCTTCGAAAACTGCTACTAACTACCCACTACTAGTTACGCTTGAAAATTATTCATTTCACGTAGCGTGTGATAAATCTTTAACACACACTAACAATATGTGAAAACGCTTTCACGTATGAAAAGTGCTATTTTCAATATGTAAATTATATAGAATCATAGAATCTAACTATAATCACATGTAAATAATATATTAGAATTATTTACATGTAGAACTTCTAAAATGCTATGTGGAGTCGCTCCGTCCTGATGCCAAATCATTCTAGACAATACGTCCATAGGAAGTTCTTGAATTAGACGATCTACCTCTGGTAAAATTATTTCGAGATATGTTTGTCATGTCAAAGTAAAATCATAAAATACAGTCCCAACTACACACCAAACATGGATTGATTTTCTATCCAATTTTTTTAATTGTTTTACTTTTCTTTGTCTTTGGTTTTTAATTCTTCCAGGAACGTCTGTTTTTTCTATTAAAAACTCCTGCCGTGGAAAAGCTTGGCTCATCTGTCCATATAATTTCCTTTAAAAAATCGGGATATTTAACTAAATCATGGAGCATGATCTGACAAAACTCCAATCTTCTACGTTTTTTATCTTCTTTCGGTTCCTAGACGGGTAATATTTTGTAATGCTTTTTTATGCCTTTTCAAAGTTCTTTGAATGTTGGAATAACTTTTTTCCATTTCACGCCAAGCATAATAAACTACTGACCCAAATTTAATAAACAATTTTTTCATTAACAACATACCGCAAGTGCAGGGTAATGATGATTTAATTACTGAAAAATATAACGGTTTAAAATTTCCAAATTTTGTGAGCGAATTTTCGTTTTCTCCTGTCACTGTGGAAACGGTAAATAAGTTAGTTGATTAAATCTCATGCCATGGGTTCTGACGGAATTAACGTTAAAATGTTATATTTAGTATTTCCCCAACTAAGTGAATATTTTACATTTATAATTAATTCTTGTTTATCTAAGAGTGTTTCTCCTAATGCGTGGAAAGAGGCAAATGTTATCCCCGTTCCGAAAAATACTAGCTTTTTAGATATTTCTAATTTCCGTCCTATTAGTATACTGCCCACATTCTCTAAAATCTTGGAAAAAATCGTAGCACAGCAGTTAAATATGTACTTTATTGTTAATAATAGATTACTACCAGCACATCAGAGCAGATTCCGTTCCCGTCACAGCTCCACTACGGCCCTACTTCAGGTTACTGATGATCTGTATAGAGCTAGCGATGGCAGTAATAATACTTGCTTAATATTATTAGATTTCAGCAAAGCGTTTGATACGTTAAACCATACTATTTTGTGCAAGAAATTAATTTATTTTGGCTTAGGTGACATTGCAATAACGTTTTTTCGAAACTACTTAAGTAACCGTCGACAAAGAGTTTGCATTAATATAAGTTCTCTGAATTAAAACCCGTTAATTAAGGTGTTCTGCAGGGTAGTATCCTTGGACCACTTTTATTTTCTATTTATGCTTCTGATTTTCACACATTCTTAATGCATTGTTCCATTCATCAATATGCGGACGACACCCAATTATATTTTTTTTTTTGTTTTGATGACTATTTACTAGCAAGGGATAAGATTAACTGATCTAGCAACAATTGCTGAGGTGTCTAATGCTCATGGATTAGCTCTGAATGAATCTAAAACCAAGTTATTAGTTTTTGGGAAAGACAGGTCCAATGTGGTTAGTGATCCCAATTTTGAAATTATACTTAGACACAAAGTTTTGACCCCCGTTGATGAAGCAAAGAGTTTAGGTTTATATGTCGATGTCAACTGAAGATTCTCCACTCAAGTTACTAAATTGGCACAAAAATCTTATGGCAAGTTAAAACTATTAAATATGCATAGAGAGGTACTTAGTTCTGATATTAAGTTGCTATTATGCGATTCTTTAATCCTATCTCAGCTAGGGTATTGTGATATTGTATATTGGCCTGCTTTGTTGGGTAGAGATAGAACTACTCTTCAGAAAATTCAAAATGCCTACATTAAATTTAGTTTTAACTTGCGTAAATTTGACCACATCTCCATAAGATTTTCAGAAAGTAAATGGTTAAACTTAGATGAAAGGTTTAAATATCATCTAGCCTGTCTAGTTTATAAAGTTGATAAATATCAAACACCTGAATATTTGTATGCTAAACTTATAAGAGGTAGTGATACGCATGAACCACTACCCGCCATAGGCATCTGTATAATGTTCCCAAGCATAATACTGTAGAGTTTCAAAGGAGTTTCTCATACAATGCCGTTAAAATTTTTAACAAGATATCCATGAATGAACTTCTTGCTAATATCTCTTCATTCTGCAAACAAGTTGAAGCTTGGTTATTCTCAAGTAGATAGGATATGTTTGTTTTAGTCATATTAATTTTCGGATATTGTTTTTTTTAGCATTAATTTGGTTGGTTGTATGGAAGAGCGACCCGAGGTCGAATACCGCCAACATTTTAAATGTATTTTTTTTTTATTATACTGCAATTTTATAAATAAAGGTGATTATTATTGTTGTTATTATTATTATTATCATCACATCATCTGTTTCGACGAATCTAGTATGTGCCGTAAACAGTTATTCTGTTGTACAAGAATTCTCATTTTATGTTTATTATGTCGCGAATATTTTAGAAGGTCCATTTCATATAATGCTTACAATTTTATATATTTTACAAAATTTTCTTTTGACTGAAGTATTCCTTACCATGGGGCCATTCTATTTTAAAAATAAGTCTTATGTTTGTTTTTAATTTAGGGAATCATTGCTTTTACAACCAGACATTATTTAAGCATTACATTCTTAATTTAATTTCCAAATTTAGGCAAATATAAAGTGTACAGAAATTATTTTACAAGTCTGTAAAATTGCATACACACATACACATAAGTAGGCCTGATTCGATGTTGCTGAGGCTTTTAAATATTGGGATAAAAACATAGATAAACTTCAAGTGATGCCTTAAAAGTGTCTTTAACATGAGTTGTTAGAAATTTTTACATGACAAATGCATTTTGTGGTTTGAGCGAATTAATAAATTAATACGCAATTAATAAATCTATTCTACGACGTCGGATCAAGTATCTGGGGGCGATTAAAGAGCTATTTTTCTGTGTATGACGTACCAGTCCGCTGGGGCAACAAATATCCACATTACTACGACACCTGCCAGCACACTCCAACTTGGCGATTTACACGACGACGCTCTCATCGATATAACTGTTTAAGTATCATAACCGATTTACTTATCTGCGTTATTATTTAAAATTGACTACATTCTGGCTTTGACAGGGTGTAATGGGGAAAATTGGCGCATTTGTGGTATTAAAATAATATTACATTTTTTTATGAACTATTAGCTTTGATTTTTAACTAGATAACATGATAATATTATATTACCAGTTATTAAGTTATGATTTCATTCACGGTTTAATTCATAAAATTTCACTTTCTGAATATTTTACTGGGGAAATTTTGCATTTGCAAAATAACAGGTTTATATTCAAGAACCATATGTTTAGAGTTATGCAATCACAAGGTGCTTTATCATTGACTAGTCGGACTTAGTGTCAATCATTATTCTGCAGTTTTTATAAAATAAATAGTTGACTTTCGTTTCCACCACATCTCATGTAAGGTTTTTCAAGAATGCTTTATATTTAAAGTACACTAGGAATGTTTTCCTACTGTAACCACAAGGTTGCCTGATTGTTGATCATTTACCTACGATAAAATATAGTTATATGAAATCGGCATATTATGCATTAACAAAGGTTTGAAACATTGACAACGGCCAATTGGCTGGTTCGGTTTTAAATTGGGTTCCGTTACAACGAGGGATGTCAATATTTCAGGCAGTTATCTGGTCACTTGTTCAATTGAAGGGTGATGCAACACCACTTTCAATTGACAATCATAGGCAATATTCTGGTTGCTTTTCTATTTAATTACTATAGAGAGATTTCCCCAGCATTCTAGAAAATTTTACGTAAGTGTAAATTCTCACCTCAGCAAGATTAATATAATTATCTGAACGATTGTTCCTACTCTAATCTCAATCAATAAACAGTGTATAATTAAAGGATATTTCCTCAACACTCTATGATATTTTACATGTGTATTTAGCGCTCATTTCTCAACTTAAATTTCATAATGTACAAACATGACGTGATTCTTGTCCTCTGTTTTGCACTCGATTCATTATAGCCATTGCTAGCAACTCTCATTACAAATTATCTGTATTTGGTTATTGCTAACAACTTTCTTTAATTATAAACCACTAGTACCTAGCGATTGCTAACAGCTTTAATTATAAATTATTATTACCAGGCAATTGCCACAACTCTAATTACTATTAAAATAACACAGCATACTTTTGTATAACTCAGTTCTTGTTATTACGTCAAAACACTCAGCATATCTATAGTATGATCATTACTATAGCTACATAGATTTCCCCGTTATAATATTTAGACAATTATTGTCTCAAATATTTGGATTATTTTTGATTTCATATACAGCTATTTGCTACATCATTTTATATCAAATAAAATGGGTTTTTTTTACTATTTTTTCCCATCAATTATTGTCTTTTCTTTCACCTTTACCTTTTTCGTCATACAAGTAATAAACTAAATAAATGATTTATCCCAATCAAATAAATTAGCAAACAGACTTAAACTAAATGTACAGTGCAATATGGAGTGATAAAATACCACACAAATAATATATATAATTAACAAGGCCTCTTAATTAATAGACAGTGTGTCTAAACTTACAGTGTATTTAAAATAACAGAGTGATTAATTTTCTCAGGTATATAGTATCAGACAGAAACAAGTAATACCAAACTTTATATCAAATAACCTGGGGTAAATTAAAAAAGGGTTACTACGCGCGCACACACACACACAACGTAATTAAGGTCCTAATCAAATAAAACTAGACGATCACGTAAATGGCCAATTTGTTTATTTATCTTGACATAAAAATGAGATAAATAATTTCTGGGTGGCAGTAAATAGGTTCTTGATTGCGTCACCATTGAGGATTTTTATTCATGATTATAATAGGCTGGGGTTGGGGTCATCTCATGACCAACCTCGTATTTCACGAAAATATATTACAATATTTCCCTTTTAATATTTGTTATCTCGCGAATTTTTTGAAAAATTCGTCTCATTCACTTCTTCCTTTTTAATTTATCTCTCTGTCTTATGTCTTCTTTTTGAAAATATTATTATATATTATTAGATTAAGTTCTTTCTATATTTGACATGCGTGTTTCTCCCAAATTCATTAATTGTCAATCCTATATTTATCCTGTTGCTTAACAACCTCCTTAACAATCAGTCCCCGAAATAATATGAAATTACGGGTTATCGATTTGCGAATACATAGCAAATTTTGTAAATATTTTTTCTTATTTAAATAATTATGTACCTCAAGACTTTGGTCATTAAGGGGGCGGTAGCTCAGCCACCAAGCTTTCTCTCTGTGTATACTTAGCGAGGTGTTTTCGAGACCTACCTACTGTGAAGTAATTTTTCAAATATAAATTATCCCCAAGAAGTGGTTCGGATCCCACTATAAACTGTAGGGCCCCGTCTCCTTCATTCAAACAAGTCTAGATCTAGACTTAACAGGGGTCACTTAGATGACCTGGAAGGCTGATAAGCATTAACAAAATGAATGTCTTTATAGTTTGTGAGGTAAATTGTTCTGATTTTTGATATATTTGCTATTGATTGAAAACGTTTTTTTTTTGTTTTGTAATGGTCCCTATTATTACGTCATAGACACTTTTGTGAAAATGCGACTAGTTGTGGATGTAGCAGGATCACTGATCTTTATACACATATAGATCAGTGGATGCTTTGACTCGGAGCATTCAGATCACTATCTCTTTAATTTTTATAGATTTTTAGAAAATGAGGATGATACTTTCAAATCACTCCGAATGTTTCCGGAAATTAATAATATACCACTGATCTATCTCTATATGTATACACTGGGTAGCGTACATACCTCAGATAAACAAATGTCTGAGGTACAGGCCAGAAAGGGCTGTGCGCTGATCCCGCCATTTTGTTTGGCAGTTTGGTGCCAGTTTTCCGAAATATCGATAAGGTAGATAGAGTTACTTCATTTACATAATTATAATAATATAGACGGTAAATGAATAAAATAATAACAAAATTAAAAAACTGTCACAGAAAATGCATTTATATTTTAAACATAAATAATATTTATCTGCAGCTTTTAAATTTTATAAATTGCGCCCCTCTGTTTTACCATATACTAATCGTGATTCATGTTTGCACGTTCGATCGTTGATTTGTTTTCTCCCTCTCTTGTTTTTTAGAATCATGTTTAGTAATCTCCTTGCCCCTTTGAATCATACATTTTTCGTGTTCACTTTAAGTAATTACTGATCACGTTTGTCTGTTTATAACTTTATAAGCTGCCTTTCAAAATATTTCTGTTTTGTTCTATGAAAATATATATTTTGATTCAAAAATTGATTTTTTCATTTATTTACAGTAAAGGTAGTCCAACAGAATATTAGCAATTCCCATTACAGGGTTACACAAATAAAATAATGAAGCAGATACTGCTCCTTCAAATAGATACAAATATTTTAAGAATTAAGTATATGTAGTTTTATTTCTGTTTGAGGGTAACAAAAACAAATTTTCATTTGAAAGTGCCTAACGAAAAACGTATTGATTAAGTGGAAATAATGGAGTAGGTTTGTGGTTAATAAAATTAAATATATATATATATATATTGGGTAGAAAACATATCGTAAGTCGTAACGTATAGAATTCAGAATCTATAATTGTTTGTATTGTATTTGAACTCGTATTTGAATTTTGAATCACAAGTTGATGTAGTATGATGCGTTCGTTCGATTTACATGACGTCATGACCATGATTAGTAAAACACAGACTATGTTCACGTAAACAGTGATTAGTGTTCATGCACAAACGAAAGCATCTTTATTACAATCAATACTGTTAACTTCCTATATATCCTTTGCAGTAAAATTTAGCCAAGATTTAGCGTACCGCGAATCTTCTACTCATGCGTCAATCTTTTGGTATGTTTTCATGGGTTGGTGTCTGCGTATTATCAACAAATTATCAAATTACATGTACTCCATAGATGTATGTACTCCGAGTGATTAGTCTGACATACAGTGGTCACGTTCATCACGCGGTAGCGCTAACTGAGCGATCACGTATCATTATGCAAGGAGTCAATGAGGACAGCGCAAGATGCGTAGTTTAAGCACGTGGTCAGTGAGCGCTACCTGACGCTCACCGTGATGAACGCAACCATTATTAAAAGTTCATTAGCACTAATTGCAAGTTCCATAGGCGCCTATGAAAATGTGGACTTTCCAATACAGTATTAATTTATAGTTACTCTATTACGAACATTCTAAAATTGTTTTTATTAATTTTATACTCGACGAAAATCATAAAATACGCATCCTGATTTAATCATCTGTCAGAGATTGGTACATGCGCGCATAAGTTATTGAGTACGCTTAGCAGTATTGGCGTATTGGTCTAATAATTTAAGTATATGGTTTTACTGACAATCTGGAATTTTGGCACCAACGGCACGGAACAACAAGGCAGCTAAAAATCTGAGAGCTAAAAGTACGGTGGAGAAAGCCTATATGCACTATTCACTATTGCCATTATCCAGTGTATAACATAGTAGTGGGTTGGACCCAAGGCACCCCAAGAATTGTAAATAATTCTTGGTTCGGTCCAATCCAAGGATTATCCACAGAAAAGGAATCGCCTACGCGGACAAATCTATTATCAAGGCCGACCGACGTGACGTCACCACTGATGCTCCTGAGATATGGCATCATTAAAATGCATATAGTAATAAATGAATAAATGATTCTCTTTTATATTGTTCGTCATCAATTTTCATATGCATCGAATGAAGGAAATCCTTAGGAGTTTATTGGAAGCAGGCTTATTGACGAAAAAATGACACTAATGCGATCACTGTACAACCAAAGGAACTGGTGATCAGGAGACATATGGAGTTTAGGATTATTCTAATTCTTTAAATATATACTTTATATAAACAAATTCATTTAAAACGTGTATATTTTACTATGTTCAGGTAGGTAAGTGTACCAGTGATGTGAGTCAGGAATTTTCCCAGTGGGTGGGTAAATATAAATCGGGAAAATATGGGGAATTTTCCCCGATGATATTTTCCTATTTTCCCACTCGCCAAACAAAACTGACACTGGCTAAATCTTACTTAACCTAACCTGACCAATATGTTAATATGTAGCATTATTTTTTATTTACGTTTATTATTTTTTTTTGTTAATTGTTTTATTTGTTAATTTACATAAGATAGAATATTCTGTATCTTTTTTGTTCTTGTAATAAAACATTTAAAGTCAAATGTTATTATTCGTAATAACTTTATTATTTACTTAATAATTTTAATAATACATAATACTTTAATAGATAATACGTTTAGGATCAATAAAATTAGCATTATTATTATTATCTATTCAGGGATAATATGCGGGAAAATATGCAGGAATTTTCCCTCAAAAATAAATTCCGGGAATTTTGCACCACTGAGGTGCACACAAATAAGTACTTGCTTATTACCTAATTAGCTCTATTTGCACAGGCATAGGTGGCCACATCCGATCTTGGTTTCGACCGTTAACTTATTCATTAAATCGTATTAATAGGACCGCTTTCTTTTCAAATTCTTGGAGCCCTAATTTTTTTAAAACAAGAATGCTGATTGGCTGATAAAAGTTGAAAACTGACAACTGTCAATTATGCCATACATATACCATATACTTACTAAAGTATATGATCTAAACAGCCGGTAGTGACTGATGATAGGTTGCCGTCAAGGGCAAGGGAAATTATTTATCATAAACAACTATACTACATCAAATAATATTTACATATTTAACCTACCGAACTAACCTAAAGAAATATTTGTATTACGTAATTTAGTTGCTAACAAAATGTAGTAAACAAAAAGAACTGTAAAAAGTTGTTTCGAACCCTCGACCTCACACGTGGCAATCTAACCACTACGCTACAGACGGCTGATGAAGAATATATATACTTTTTTACTATATCAATACGTTTTAACCTCAATCGCTATGGCGTCGTTACCGATAATTTCGATGCCGGTCAGTACCAATCGGGAAGGCACAGCCAATTTTGAAACCTCTAGAGCCCCAAGCACTCGAAAAGAAAGCGATCTATAGCAAGACGTATGTTCATTCTTTAAGGATAAAAACACATGAGGCTCATTTTAGACGAGCGGCGGTCGCATATTGCTCCTTGGTTCTATACTAATTCATAGAAACGCACACACGTGGCGCACATACACTTTGATCTTACGCCGGCTCCACACATGCATCCACGAATATTCTCGTACTTTTACGAATATTCGTGTATACATATTCGTTTATGAATATTTGGCAAACACACTCTCCGCACATAACATCGTTGTTACCGATTATTTGTATACGGCATTCGTGGCGTGACGTTCTCTGTGATGTGCGTCTATTTACCGACTCGAGGCGGGAACGTGTTCGTGTTCGGACCAAATATCAAATGTTTGTGTACGAACACGAACATTCAATCCACACTTGCGTACATTTCTACAAATAGCAAAGGCATTTGTACACAGAATAACGCATGCATACGACCCGGCACATTTCTGAACATTGGACCGCTCGTTGCCCATGATACAAATTCTTTGTATCATGCTCGTTGCCTGTCGTTGACGCGTTGACGCTCGTCTTTTCGTCTATTGGTGTCGGTATTTACGTGTAACCGCACAAACGAGGTTGTGTGTTTATGTTGTAAGCTTGATGCGCGCTTGCCAAATCTGTTTACAAAAGAATACTTTGCGATTTGAGTGAAAAGAAAATTGATGATTTTCAAAAGACCTTCGTGATCATCTTTCATTGTACAATTAAATAAATTATAGAACACTCTTTTCAGAACCTTCTTTGTTTATTAGGTGCAGTTATGTAAAATTCCCGGAATTCATTTTTGAGGGAAAATTCCCGGGGAAAATGCCCGAATATTTTCCCGCATATTTTCCCTGACTAAATAATAATAATGCTAATTTCATTGGCCCTAAATGTATTATTAAAGTATTATAAGTTATTAAGGTTATTAAAGTAAATGTATTAATAAAGTTATTATTAATAGTAACATTTGATTTTAAATGTTTTATTACAAGAATAAAAAAGATACATAATATTCTGTTATGTAAATTAACAAATAAAACAATTAATAATAGGGGAAAATTCCCCATATTTTCCCGATTTATATTTATCCACCCATATAATTCTCGATTCACATCACTGAACCCTCATATGTCGAATTTTCTTTTTCTGCAATTGGCAATACCATTATGTCTATGGGCAATATAATAAGCCTACTAATCTACACTGGGCAAAGGAGGCCGAGGTTTGCTAGAGTTTGTCTAACGTGGAGCGCTAGCATAACACAACGTGTAGTGCCGGCTTAACAAAATTGTTTATTTCTCCGAACGTTACAACCTCACTTTTTGACCTTTTTTTTGTTGTTGTCAGGTCCAGTTTGAAAAAGATAAACCTCGAAATAGATGAAAGATGAGTGACTCAGATACAACACCGTATGAACATATATTGAAAATAATAGTCAAGTTATTATTATTATCCTCATTTTTAGAGTATGGAAAAAGTTATACCATTTAATTTCGGGTGGAAATTCAACGACTACCGGTGACATCGTTGATGAAATTTTATGTCTTTGCAGAACAAAACTGGTTAGTGGTCTACTTGAATTTCCAGCATATACGAAGGAGAGCTTGCAAACATGGAAAGAAATTCCAGGGTTAAAGGGTTTTGCAGACGACGATGAAATGTGTAATTTTATTAATTTGTTAAGCAAAGAACTTGTAAGTTTTTTCTGTAAAATTTTGCTACTACTCGTAGAGATTAATTCATTTTCCTTAAATTTTAGGATTTAGATGTAACCGTAGCATGGACAATCATATGCAATTTCCTCATGTTTGAGTATTTTGGAAAAGTGGATGAACTAAAATCAATTATTAAATTTGACACGAATGTAAAATGCCTTATCGAAACCATTTGGTACTTTTATACAGGAGATCGCATGTTCATGCTCAAAACATTAAGACATGTATTTGAAAATGTATCAGACAAGGAGCATAAGTTTCATCAGCAGTTCGATGGCTTTATGAAAGCTATTGATGTTAATTTATTGTGGAAAAACTTGGTGACAGTATTCGATAATCTTATTAATGAAATAGATAGGGATAAGGCACAAGCAATTTCTCCAGAAACATTGCCCCGTTGGATTCACAGGAACAATCGTGAACAAGTTGAGGTGCTTATGTTATTAATCCATACGATGCAGTACTGTCAGTTAGATGGCAAAGAATTGGAAGTCATGTTGGTTTTGTTCATTAGGCATGGCTTTAGCAGACATCCCTTATATCAAGAAGCTACCACAATATCTAAACCTAAAGATCTTCTGGAAGTTAAATTTGCTGAAGTTGCTTGTGTGTTATCAATAATGGAGAGATACTGGTAAGCTGTTCAATTGTAGGTTCAAATATGAGTTGGTAGTAATGATTAAATATTGAATTCTATTCTATATATTCTGGCAGTGGTTATTTGCACTGGGTATGTACATTTATATACGTGTAAGTCTCGATGTACACGTAGTATGATAGTATGTACATGAGGTTAGGTTAGGTCCCTGAAAAAATACTTTGATTTCATTTGTTTATATAGATTATAAAAAAATTATAGTCATTAAGATGTACACAGTTTTATGAATAATTGGCAACTTCTCGAAATTCGGGGAAGTTGTCAGTCAGTGGGATCATGTGTTTGGCATGTTGTGGAGTTTTAGGCTATGATGCATCAATTTTAGTTTGAATCTTAACAACATTGTGTTGCAGTGTTTCACGTTCTATGTTGGAAATACTATGTAAATCATATTTTGTCCCAAGTTCCGGACTAAATATTGCACTTTTTGCAACATTGTATTTCTCCGGTGAAATAATGTGATAAGGATGCCTGTAAATGCAGATAATTCTTTCTTAATTAGCAGAGGAACATGGGAATCATAGGGTTCATTTTTACAATTTTAACACTTTTTATAATCATGATATACCTGTATTATTATATTTCTTAATAAACAAAAGAAAACCATACATTCTCGTGTACGTACTATCTTTTACCTACATGTACTCCCATGTATATCAGGACTTACACGCATATAAACGCACACACGCGGTGCAGACAGACAGTGCTTATATTCTATTCCACCATATATCCAAACCACACCCACTCAAGAGTGGGAATATTTTTTTATTCAAGAATAAAAATATTTTTTCAGCCTAAAATTGCTGATTTAGGAATTTTGATATAAAAAAATACATTATTTTCGCATTTAAAAAAAATCTATGTACAAGAAAGCTGCTTTAGTAAACTTTTTAAATAAACTACTTCCAAACCTTAGCGTTAATTATCAATATCCTATCATCATTTCCGGAAAAAAATAATTTCAAATTTAAAAATAATATAAAACTTAGCTGTCAGCGTGTTAATTAGACACAAGAATATACTCATGTCAAGCATATTCAATAAATTTTTTATGTGTTAATGAGCACTGGCCATTAAATGATGAAATGTCTTGTAATACTTTCCACCCCGGTGTATCAATTAATATCAAATATCTTTTATCGTGGAGCAATCAAGAAAATATTTACTCTCATCCAGGAATTATTTATCTCAATTTTATGTCAAGATAAATAAACAAATAGGCCATTTACGTGATCGTCAAGTTTTAATAATTTAGGACCCAAATTTAGTTGTGTGTGTAGTAACCCTTTTATAAGTTACAAGCCTGGCGCGTTAAGTGTAATAATCGCATATTACCAACAAAACGCTAATGCTTCGATTGCAACAAACACCAGCCGATAGACTGATCCTACTTAAAGGAGCTCTCGTGCCAGTCATCCCACTTGTAATTCAGCGCTCGGCGGGGCACATAGCCCGGAGAGTAGCTGTTGGTTGCAGTCTGGTTACGTTCCTTATAGTAAAATAAGGATTTTATAGAGGAGCTTGCGACTGAAATATTATGTTATAATATTTCTGCCCTCTAAAAGCACACTTGAATTATGCTAAGCCCAGTCAGGCAATTTATTTTTCGATTACAACAGACACTGGACCGCTAGATGGAGTCTGCTTACTATACTAAATAGTCAAGGGATCCTCGTGTCGTTCGTCACATGCCTATCTTGCACTGACGAGAGCCAACAACTCGAACCCGCAGTCTGCAAGTGGTATGGGACGACTGGCACGAGAGCTCCTTAAGTAGGATCAGTCTTTCGGCTGGTGTTTATTGCAATCGAAGCATTAGCGTTTTGTTGGTAATATGCGATTATTACACTTAACGCGCCAGGCTTGTAACTTGTAATTTAGCGCTCGGCGGGACACATAGCCTTAGAAAATGAATCACTTTGTTAATTTACATATCTGGTAAACTTAAACACACTGTCTATTAATTGAGAGACCTAGTTAATTATGTTATTTATGTAGTATTTTATTACTTAAGATTGCACTGTACATTTATAGTTGAAGTCTGTTTGCTGTTTTGATTTGAAATGAAACCATTTATTTAGTTTATTACCTGTATGATGAAAAAGGTAAAGGTGAAAGAAAGCGAAAGTGAAATAGATAATGGGAAAAAATAGTAAAAAAAAACATTTTATTTTACAATAATTGATGTGGCAAATAGGCGTACACGAAATCAAAAATAAATTCAAATATTTGAGACAATTGTCTAAATATTATAATACGAAAATTTACGTCAATATAGTAATGACCATACTATATATATATATAAAGTGTTTTGGTGCAATAACAAGAACTGAGTTATACAAAAGTATTCCTTGTTATTTTAATAGTAATTAGAGTTGTGGCAATGGCCTGATAATGATAATTAATAATTAGAGTTGTTAGCAATCGCTAGATAATAATGGTAAAATAATAATGAAATTAAACTTAATGCAAAATAGAGGACAAGAATCATGTCATGTTTGTGCATCATAGAATATAAGTGATAAATGAGAATTAAATACTCATGTAAAATATCATAGTGTTGGGGAAATATTCTTTAATTATAATTAAACAAGCGGCGACTACAACATTTTGTAGGACTGTCCAACAACGGAACACTGGGTGGGTAGATGTATTTCAAAGAGACGAGACATCCCAGTTCAGTACTTGACGAAAAGTAAACCCTTCAGAATATGAAGAAGTTTATGGGCTAATTAACCCAGTACTGACCGATGGCCTGTACAGTTTGTAGTGTGCAAGATAATTAAGTGGATGGATCGTTATTAAACAATCATAGAAAACCAAATAGTCACTGATGAGAAATCTCACACAATCATTTGAAAGCAAACATTCCTGTGACATTTTACATGTCAAAATTAGGCATACGGTAGCCTTAATAGTACACCAAATGAAAAATACTGAAAGTTAAAGTTTCTTGTTATTGCATAAACGCTGAAAATATATAGTTTTTGAATATAAATTTGTTATTTTGTAAACGCAAATTTCCCTAGTAAAATATTCAGAAAGTGAAATTTAAAAATTAAATTTGTATATGGGCTATATACAGAGTGCTTCAGTCTTCTATGCGCCTAAATGCTTATAGTTTAGTGGCATATTTTTCCAGATCAAATGCAATACATGGAGGTGTTGCAATTTATTGTTTAAATAGGTACAAGTGCACACCCATAAAACTTGTAAACAATCTGTCAACTGAACTTTACTGTGAGATAGTGGGAATAAAATACAATGATATCCAAATTATAACTGTATATAGATCATCCAATGGAGATTTTAATATGTTTTTAGAGAAATTGTCGCACAACTTGGAAATACTGTTAATAAATGATAAAAAAATTGTTATAACTGGGGCTTTAATGCTCATTTTAATACTAATGAAAGAAATACTGCTTTGATCTTAAATACTTTTATATCATTTGGATTAAAACCCATAAATACTGAAAACACTAGGAATAATTATTGCCTGGACGACATTTTTTAAAATTTTGATTGTGTTCAATTCAAGTGCAAAATATAGACCCCAAGTTATCAGATCACTTACGAATTTTATTGGGTGTTAATACCTTAAACCAAGAGTTTTAAGAAAGAAAGTAAATTATAGACCAATAACTAATGAGGTACTATATTGTTTAAACAATTACGTGCAACATGTAGATTGGAACTTTAGTTGTAACAATGACTTAAATGTAGACGATATTTCCCAAAGATTTATGTGTTATATATCCGTGGCTATTGAAAATTCATTTCCTGAAAAATCTAAATTAATAACTGAAAGTGACTGGTTTAATAATAGCATACGTAATAAAAGAGATACATTGCATTTGTTTGGGGTCTGTATACAGAAGATTTGAAAATTTTTATAAAAATAAGCAAAACTCAATACAGGATAGAACTGTCCAATGCAAAAAAAGAGGCAAATGATAAATATATTAAAACTCATATAATTCACAAAAAGCTATGTGGAAAATCATCAATAGCAGTAAAAAATGTAATGTAAAAAATATATCTCAAATTTCAGCAGACGAATTTAATATACTTTTACAAATGTCGCTAAAAACATAATAAATAATTTAGCAGCCACTAACAAATACGTCTTAGATAAAAAAACCACAAGATATCCAATCTCAGTTTCATTTCAGATAAGTTACATATAACGAGATAAATGAAGTTATTACCAATCTAAAAAAGTCCAGGTCCAATGATGCTTATTTTTTAAACATAAAGATCCCGTATGCAATTAGATATATAATATTGATACCACTAATGAATTTAATAAATATTTGCATATGCACGGGACATTTCCTGATATTCTCATACTTTCAGAAGTCATACCACTACACAAGAAAGACTCAATCAGGGCCGCGTCTAACGGGGGGGCCATTTCGTGCCATGCACGAAGGCGCACTAGGCCATGGGGCGCCAAAAAGCCAATTTTATAGTTTTTAGAATAATTTATAATAATAAAATAGGCACGTCTTGTACTAACATTTTTTTAAAAAACATCGTACCTTTTGCCCCTCCAAAAAAGGGGCGCCAAAAATGCTCCCGCACGAAGGCGTCTCATGACCTAGACGCGTCACTGGACTCAATTAATGATGTTGAAAACTTCAGACCAATCTCAATTTTACCTTTACTTGCAATGCAGTTAACTTATTACTTTGTGTCAAATCTATTTAGCTCAAGCCAAGTTTGGTTTTAGAGCTAAATCTTCCAAAACTTTAGCCATAAATAAATTAATTGAAATAATAAGCAACGGTTTTATAGCTGGTAAACATGTATATGCTCCATTCTTGAATCTTTCTAAGGCCTTTGACTGGTCTCACATCATATCTTAATTGATAAACTAGGTTATTATAATTTCCATTCAAATAGTATAAAATTAATTCAATCATATCTAACAAATAGACTTCTGTACGTTACATGCCAAAATACAAACCGAACTTATTAAGTATGGAATATGAAGTATCGCAGGATTCTGTATTGGGACCTATTAATATATATTAATGATCTCTCTTTATCAATTCGTGCTATTTGCAGATGACACAACCATCATTCAGTCACATCAAGATATTTGATACCTGTCAGAAGCCCAGGAATGAGCCCAATTGAGCTTAAATAAATTGAAATCTGAAACCATGGTTTCTAGTTTGAGAAATGTAACTGAGATAGTCAACAAAGACAGCATTAAATTTCTTGCGGTATACTTGGACAAAAACTGTCTTGGGAACAACATATACATTTTATCTGCAAAAGAATCTCAGTTAACATTTACCTATTACGAAATCTTGTAAATGACGTTTCTCAAAAAACATTAATTTTACGTTATCATGGCCTGATCCATTCCTCATTATCATATGCTATTTTAATCTGGGGACATTCCACTCACAGCGTTTTTGCCTTACACAGAAAAGCCGTATGGATTTTAGGTGGCCCAAATTATAGAGACGATTGTAGACAAGTTTTTAAAAATCTAAATATATTAACCTTGCCCAGCGTGTATATTTTGCAGTGTCTCCTGTATATTAAAGAACAGAGTCTGACTACAGATCTCATAATGAAATGCACAGATACCCTACGAAGAATAACAACAACATTTGTCCCAATTTTTTAAGACTGAATCTCATAATTGAGTAAACTACCACGCTATAAGGTTTTGTAATCAGTTGCATGCAAAAGTCAAAGAACTTGACCATAAATTATTCAAAAATACAGTTAGAGCTTTTTTAACGGCCAAGGCGTTCTACAACGTTGATGAATATTTTTTCTCAAATTTTAATGATATATAATACATATTAACGTTATTACTTCTAATAACGTCTGCCTTCTGATTTATGTAAATAGTTCGAAGGGGATGTGAAGACATTGGTCCCTTGTTTATTCAATGTTAGGCAAGTAAAAGATAGCTGCTCTTTGAAAGAGAAGAGATTCGGCAAAATGTGTAAAAGCATAAACTAACATAATTATATTTATTAATTGCTGTATTTTTTTAGGCAAAATCCTGAAATTTCCCCTACTATGCCTAATAATATAGAAAATAATTTAGAACTGTTACAAATTCAAGGAGATAATAGTGTTGTGTTATTTGCTTGGTCAGTATTGAAAACATCCGTCCTCAAATCAGATGAAGCTATGGATTACTGCAATGCAGTTACACTCGGATTAATTAAAAAAAGGGTTTTTAAATCATTGCATCGACTACTTACACACCCAATTTTTGCCGTAAGGGAAAAATTTCCTTTTGTAAACCTTTATAAACTTAGTATTTTTTAGAATTGCAAATCCGGTGACATAGTATATGACGCAGCATTTAAGTTAATGGCAGAGCTCGTACAAATTTGTGCAGATTATGAATTCCTTCATGAACAGATAGGAGTTTGTTACGTTACAGCTGATTTGTTAAGACGCAAGGGCCTAGTAGTAATGGATTATTTAGGTCCTATTTTTCAATTATCACTGGATGCATTTCCATTTGTATTTATGCCATTTTTGGAAATGTGTAAATCGTTAATTTACATTCCAGGTTATTATGACACCGTAAGTAATGACAATTATTTATATTACAATGCTTCAAAACATTGCACCTTAACACGTTCCCGACTTAGTGTACCACGGGTGCATTGCATTGCACATAAAATCATGAGGCTATATGTTAGAGAATTTTCATGATAAGGCTACAGTAGAGGTACGTGTACCACCCGTGTTGCACCAGATTTTAAATTGGAGGTGTAACATTTTCTCCCTGATTAGGTCATTTCTATGCCTCCTTTACAATGGCTAACGCGACGATCTCTTTAGCTCTGGTACTCATTTTTCTTTTACTGCAAGGTTACCTGGAACAAGTTATTTTGTAGAATATTCGTCAATTTTCCATAGTGACCATCGGTGGTACACCAGGGTTCCGACAGATATTGATCCTTACAGCCTACGTGAGCCACCGGTGGAACACGTCAAAAATGAGTAAAATATTGAAAAATACTCACAAGTTTGAACAAAAACACATTTTACAATCTAAAAAAAATTTATTGATACAATTACAACACACTTACAAATCTAGGTACAGGGGAGTGACTGCGGAAACCATGCATGTCGGGAACGTGTCAATATTATAATAGAAGAAATTATTATAAAATTGCTAACTCGAAGAAATCTTCGAGACACTGTGTACAAACTTCCAAGAGACTTCACATTAGTCTCAATTTTTTTCAAATTGCTTTACTAAGTTAATTTCTATTTTACAGATTATGGATTTGCTAAAAAATATACCTGGATTCTTGGCTGAAATACCTTATAATGACCATAGAGATAGTTTCCGCTTGGTTGGTACTCAAAAGTTATTTATAGATAGTGACCTATTTATAATACCTGAGGGTACGTTAGTGAAAAGATTTAGGTACCATGGACTAGAGTTTCCCAGATTCATTTATCCATTTAGTTTTTTCTTGTTAATGGAGCAGTTCACAAAATCCCTGAGTGTCATTACTTTCGAAGTGGGTACGAGTTGGTACTGTTATGAAAATTTAACTGAGCTAGTACAAACCGGTTTTCGGTTTATTATTCACATTTTGAAGCTATACAAAGGTGATTTTAGATCAGACACGGTACTAAGAACTTTAGTTCAACGTTTAGAAATCGTCCCAACGCAGTTTTGTGAGGGCCCAGCGAAAAACTTTGATTTTATTAGGCTATATTTTGAAACCAACGTTACTTTGATCACTCACGATTTATTAGATTTCACTGAGGCTTTTCCTCCACACATGCGGAAGAAATTTTTTCCACAAATTTGCAATTTTGAAAAAACAGAAGAACAGTTGGTGTACACTCAGATGCAAGATGAATCCATATTATTTACTAGCTTGAGAGAAGAAGAATCCATGGGTGATCACAGTCTTCTTGTTCAGTATTTAATACTTATCGAAGATATGGTTGATGTAAGAATTAATGACCAATTTATCGAACAAGACTAATGTTTTTTGAATTTTCAGAAAGACTTGTATCACAGGGAAGTACAAGTGGCTGGCATTTGGTACTTACTGAATGTGGGTTTCCCCTTGCATCAGCAATGGCCCTATGAAGATGAATTACAAATGACGCTTGTCTGTAAATACTGTGTTTCTATATTTGTTAAGGTGCTGCAAAACCAAAACCAACAGTCGAAAGAAAATGGCCTATCTAAGGAAATATTTGACATTTGCTGTAATGCCTTTATGCGGGAAGATGTGCTGATAGGTAGTTACATTTCAGTATTCTATAAAGACAAATTCTATATTCAAAATCTCATGGAAGATGAATCAAATTGGATCAAAGGACCTCTACTAATATATATTGAAAATATCCGACAGCAGATGGCTTTGCTTTTATTGCTATATAAAATTAGGTGCCATTATCCGGTCACAATACACCATGCTATTGATGATAAAATTGGTATAATAGCTAAAGCTGTATCCGCTAATTTGGTCAACCCATACAGTACCACCTTGAGAATATTGTCTTGCAAGTTTTTGGAGGTATTGGCACGGGTAAGAAAGTTTCAATGAACATTTTACTATTAATTAAACCATTAAAATCTTAGACCTCAATACAGTTTTTTTTCTAACAGGATATAAACACTTGAGTAATTCATATTGATGTAATATTTTAACAATAAACTACATTGCTACAGCAAAAGGTGGTAGCTAAACAAATTATAAAATAATAAAGATAAACATTTTTGTGAAGCTGTGTTAAATATAACTAAAAAAATGTATTATTTTAGGATGAGAATGTTCCATTGATGGCCTTACTTGGACTGGATTATGATCAAATTCAAAGGTTGTTTTTGGACAAGCTACGAGACCCTATGGAGGATGATAATGTTAAAATGCATATTCTTGATCTGATCAGTGTCTGTATTTTTTGCCAACACGGTATGACAGCTGCTTTTTTCAATGTTACAAAAACTCGAAAGTGGTATATTGACAATAAGGAAAAATCGATTGAAGCAGATACTGTTTCAGATTTTATGATTGATTACTTGCAAAATATCAGAAAGGTAAAACTTATATGCTATTGGTAACTAAAATGTCATTAGGTTTGTGTGTGTGCATGCGCGAGCGCGCGCGTGTTTTTACAAAAACTAATTACTGTCGATTTGTTACTTTATTTTTTGTTATGTTACACTCTTTGCGAGTAACATAGGACAGTCACTAAGAAATTTGTTTTTGTTTCAGTCTGTTGAGTACCTGAAACATCCGTTGCAGGTGGGTATATTGAGGGTGATGGCGAACCTTTGGATGTGTGGAAAACATCATCTGATGAAAGATGTAATTGCCTTAGATGCATTTTGGCCACTTTTAGCTGACCCGTTTTTTAAGGAGTATATTCAGGCACCAGCTGTATATGCGTACATTTTGAAGATATTCAGTATACATCTGTGTGAACCTTCAAGAGGAAGGAGATTTATTTTATGTATAGAAAAATTCGTAACAAGTGACAAACAGTTGGTATTGTGGCAGAAGTATCTGTTGAAAGTGCTGGGAAGTCGCACAAAAAATGTGTTCGAAATTGAAGATACGGAACTGTTAATAAAATCTTGGATGGAGTTCGTGGTGGTGACCCAGAAAGATAGAAGACTTAGAAAGTCCAATGATGAAAAAACGAAATTTCTTTTCATTGAAATGGCCTTGGATGGAACAAAATCCATATTAGCAAACACTCTCTATTTAGATACCTGGGTTAATTTATGCCTTATACATATATCCTTTTGGGGCTTACACTTTAAGGGTACAGATGAGACTGTGACTAAAAAACTAATACATATGTTTGGCATAATTAAGCTACATTATACAGTTCTTGATAACGATTCTCGGTCGAGTGTTTTAACTATCGTTTACGATGTTCTTAGAGAATTGCGAAAGTATTTCCAGACTAACACCTCAGGCTTATTAGAGTTTTTAGAGCAAATTGGACCATTGGTGGATTATGAACATGAAAATTTGGAGGATGAAGTGTGGAAACAAATAAAGGTGGATGGGGCAAAAGCAAGAGAACTAATGATTCCCTGGACGATGTGCATAAACATAGCCAACAGATTGTTACAGTTTCAAAATGTTGCTGATTGTGCTGTGTGGTTTTCATATCGCAACTATTTAAATAAAATGGTTAAGTGCACTTGTGATTTGGTCAACGAACCTGAGACATTGACTTTGTCGAAAATTGCAATCCGCAGTCTTCAATTGTACGTGGAGTCGCCATTGGCATGGGATTTTCTAAATGTAAATATGACAAAATTTTTCGACACCATTGAGGCACCAATTACTGCCCTCTTGCTTGGCAAAGGCAATAAGGTAAGGCTTATGTAAGAATATAACAAATTGATAACTCTTTTAACAATTTCTGCTATCCAAGAGTACAGAAGCATGTACCATAGTGTTTTTCACATTTAGTTTAGTGTATGTTTATTTGAAGCCATATGTTACATCTAAAATGTTAAACTCTCATTCTTGCACGTTTTTTTAAAAAGAAATACATACCAACATTATTCAGTAAAATGCTTTCATCATTTAACATGCTGCAATAGAATTATTATTATTATTATTTGGTTATTATAGTTATTATTTATTTATTACAGTTATTATTGGTTATTATAGTTATTATTTGGTTATTAAAGTTAATATTCAGTTACTATTTAGCTATTCCAGTTACCATTTGGTTACTATGGTTATTATTTGGTTATTAAAGTAGTTATTTGTTTATTTTAGTTATTTCATAATAGTAACTTTGAAATTAGAGAACGTTGATTAACCTATATATGCTTTCTAGAAAACAAATGTCAATTATTGCACTGAGATTGTACCATATTTATGTAAAATGTAAAATCGAGTACAACATAAAAAATGCTTCCAAAAATGTGAAAAAACTAATTATGAGAGCAATTAAATTTGTGTGAAACTACAAACTTCTCTTAATAAAAAAATAAATTCACATCTCTAGTAACTAATAATAAATATTTAAGTATTTGCCGACTTATTTTCATTTTCGAGTCATTATTTATAGCTGAGGGCGGGTCGAAGGTACTTGTGCAATTAATTAAAGTGTATATATACCTACCTACTAGTCCAGATTTTGGAGAGGTATCTCTCAGATGTGTCCTATTCGGTGCAAAATTTTCTGCTCAATGCGGTACCGATGGCGCATAAAAATGGGGGATTGCGTTTACCTCTTAATTCGCGAATTTTTCCTTCGGAAATTGTCTAAAACTTGTTAAATATAACTTGCGGTTTCTCCCATTATTATGAGCTAATCAATCGAAATCGGACGGACGCCGACGCGCCTTTTTTACTCTAAAACAATACTGTAAACGCCACGAGTGTTTGCGAGCGGTGGGGAATGTAGAGGAATATAGTCGACCTATCGGAGAACGGCATAGACTGCTGGCACGATTTAGAATTTATACTACACCAATTAGGATAGCGATGCATACGCTAAGTCATACTACTCTCCCCATACAGATTTCCCTTTGCTCTCGCCTTTGCTATTGTAGTCGAGTCATCGTCCAAAAATTCGACTTCGAGATTTTTACGTATTTTTTTATTTTGTAATATTAGTCTTAGTATTAGTAAAATGTGTATGATGTTGGTTGGAGGTATTTAGTTTTATTTTATAAAAAAAATATAATAACATTGTTATAGGAGCATGTTATTCAAAATGCCAATCAAATCCAATTAAAAAAAGTATAATTTTTTCGTTTTTCGTCGTCTTTTTCGCTGAATAATTTGAGCACCATAAAATAGAAAAAATCGAGGAAAAAACAAAATAAACTAAGGTAAACAAATATAACAGACAATAATCGAGGATGAATGTCTAAAAAAATAAAGAATATTAAAAAATTTTGCGTGTATAAATCGAGGTTGGATATATTATATATCGATTATATATACAAAAATATTCTAATTATTAATCATAAATTTTTTGTAAGAAATTTAATTGTCTACAACACTGTTGTTGTTTTTCTACAACTTTCACGGTTCTCGCCTCGGTTGTCGCAGCTTTTTTGAATGAACATAATACATATTTTTTTGCAAATTCGCCCTGGTTATTTCAGTTATTCCATTAGTTCTGTAACTTGTTTTGTTCTGAGGTCTGTTTCTTAAAATTCTTGTAATTTCGTATGATACAGTTTTCATTCGGTTTTAATCAATTTTCACAAACAAATAAAAAATAAAATGTATAAATAGTAGAAATACTTTGATCAAATTGTTACAGTGCAGATTTTATGGACTACAAATAAAAAAATACTTAAAAAAAGCTTTTATTTAAATGGTCTAAAAAGTAGAAAATAAACATTGAAGTAAATCAAATCCATCATTTTGTTACATTATATAAATTTTTTTTATGATATAAAAACTTGTTGCTAGATTTTCCTGTGTAAAGGAGAATGTTCGCGACAAGCTTTTATATCATAAAAAAAATATATAATGTAACAAAGTGATGGGTTTGCTTTATTTCGAAGTTTATTTTCTACTATTTAGAGCATTTAAGTAAAAGCTTTTTTTAAAAATATTTTTTCATATAATTTTATTTTTTACTTTTTAGTCGTTTGATATGCTGTAATCCCCAGATATCGATTTTGAGACGAATCAGATCATAAACGGTAATCGCGTCCGCCATCTTGAACTAAATTTTTGACTAGAAATTCGTAATCCACGACCTCGAAAACCCCCAGATATCGATTTTAATCGATTTGGATCTAAATGGCAAAAGTCATATTGGCGCTGCTATTTTGACTTTCTAAATTTTGACCAAGAATTCATAATTGGCGATCTCGAAAACCCCCAGATATCGATTTTGAGTCGAATCGGATCATAAACGATGAAGTCGTCCGCCATCTTGAAGCCGCAATTCTGTTTTTTTCTTATATGAAAATGTTAAAGTGTATTGTCACCGGACTTATACTCATATGTAAAATTTCAAAGCCCTAGCTTAATTAGCTAGATTAGCTTAGCTTAAACAAACAAACTAACTAACAAACATTGCAACTTAAATAAAAGCTTTTAAAAATAAATGAGTTCTTTAAGTTATTGTTTACTTGAAAACGCAATTTATTCAATTTTAGATAACCTGAGTGACTCTCTTAAATCTAGATCTAGATTTGTCTGAGTAAGGGAGATGGGCCCTAAAGTTTTTAGTGGGATCCGAACCACTTCTTGGTGAAAATTTTGTATTTGAAAATTATTTCGCGGTCGGTGGGTTTCGAACCCACCTCGATAGCTCACAGAGAGAAAGCTAAACTAGCTAACTCACTGAGCTACCGTCCCATACCGTACCTACCTTTAATTTAATAAATATAAGCGCAAATATTATGAAGACAGTTCTAAATAATGCCAAGTTCTAATACAAAATTTCCTTCACATAGTCAATAATTAATTTTTATTTTGATATTTAAAATGTACAGAGTGGTAAATAAGGCCAAGTGAGTCCCAATAGTTTCTCCCACATAGTCAATAATCCATTTTTTTTCAATTTTTAGAAATAGTAATATGCAAGAAACTTGATTATTAACTATGTACATGAAACTTTGTGTTAGGACCGAGTTCGGAGTAAACTTGGCATTATTTACAGCTCTCTTTACAATATTTGCTTATATTTATCAAATTAAAGGTATTTTAATGATGTGTAATTAGTAGTTGAAATGTTATATGTATAGTAAATCTTAATTCTAAGAATGTTCCAAGGACTTTTCAGAATAAGTTCTGTCAAATCGAAGACAATATGTCGCGTATAATGGAGTTAAGTCTGTCGAATTCTTGGCATCATCAGGTGTCCCTCAGGGCTCGGTGCTAGGTCCCTTACTATTTAATATTTTTATTAATGATATAGTGGATATTTTAGATGTTTGTTGTTTGCTATATGCGGATGATTTAAAGATCTTTACAGAGATAACGAGTGTTGAAGACTGCTACCGCCTACAGCATAACCTTGACAGACTATCACAGTGGTGCCTAAACAACAAATTGCCATTAAATGCCAGTAAATGTAATGTTATGTCGTTTACGCGTAAATCAACTCCCCATGTGTTCAACTACCATCTTGACAATACCGCCATACAAAGACCTGGTACTTACCGTGACTTAGGTGTAATTTTTGATCCGAAGTTAACATTCAATGCCCACATAGAAAACACAGTTGGTAATGCATTTAAAACACTTGGTTTCATAGTGCGCAGTAGCCGTGAATTTGCGAACATAAGCACTCTACAAACATTATACTGTTGTTTCGTGAGGTCTAAGCTAGAATACGCGTCCCTTGTTTGGTATCCCTATTATGATATACATATTAACAATTTAGAAAATGTGCAACGAAGATTTCTAAAACTTCTGTTTTATAAAACCAATGAAACGTATCCTCCTATTGGCTACCCTCAACAACGCTTACTCGATACTTTTGGTATGGTTAGTCTTGATGACAGGAGGCAATACCTTTCGCAAGTATTTTTATATAAGATCATTCATAATATTTTGGATTGTCAGGAAATAGTAGGGAAGTTAAACTTTATTGTCCCCAGGCTAGCTTCTAGACAGGAACTAACTTTTTATATACCAACGGCGCGGACTAATACCTTAAAAAATTCTCCTTTTTATTTAATTTGTGGCAACTACAACAAACACTGTAGCCGCATAGATATTTTTCACTGCAGCCTTAATGACATCAAGTCATATTTTAAAGATTAGTGTATCAACGATAATGTTATATATAATTTTTCATGGTTTATATGTATTACGTACTATATCTCTTATATGTTACAATCATATTGTATATGTCTTATATTTTAACTGTATGTATTAGTTTAGTTTTAGTTATATGTATTTTTTCTGTATTTCCTGTTCTGTAATTGGGTGTTTACCTGTTGAACAGTGTATTTTAAATAAATAAATAAATAAATAAAGCGTAACTTTTTACCAAAAAACTAAAAATTAAAAAACAAGTTTATTTAAAGTATTATAGTAGTTCAACCGTGAACGTACTGTATATATTTCAATTGGTTATTACAGTTATTATTTATTTGAGTTATTATTCGGTTATTGTAGTTATTATTTGGTTATTATAGTTACTATTTGGTTATTATAGTTATTATTCAGTTATTACAGTTATTATTTTATTTGGTGTATGAGTTTTTTAGGGCCAATCAATTTACACATTTAGGGTCAGTCAATTTACACAATCAATGTTTAATAGGTACTCGTGGAAAGGCATATCAGAGTGCTTGCGTCCTTTTTTACTTATGATTACCATTTTATGAATTTCGCACTTTTATAAATTTTGTTTTATACCTGTTTCAACTGAATTTGTGAGAAATTAACAATGAACTACATTGTTTCAGTTACACCTAATGCAGCTCGAAGATGGTTGGGTAATATGTACACTATTAATGAAATTCAATCAAGCCTTTTTAAATAAATTTCAATATATCGCTCTACCCACCTGCTACATGTACATGATGGTACATGAACATATTTTACAACACATCATGAATATACCCGAATCGACTGTTGCCTTAAAAGCCCTGGATTTGCTATTAAACACTTTAATATATTTTGATAGCATACTAATTCAGTGGCAAGTTGAATGGTACAGGAAATCGAATAAAACCTATAATTTTGTTGTGGTAAGTATAGTTAATTTGGTGCATTTCACAATTTTTTATGATAATCACAGAATTGTCACATGTACTTCTCTCTGTGTTAGATCCTATGAATTGCAGAAAATGAATCAAGATTGATACGATGCTTGTCACTGCCTATAAACCACCCGTAAATCAATATTTATATGTTACAGTGCATGAAATCTGATCTAGCACAAATATCGTCATCAATCTCACAACTGTACTACAATAAATCAGCACCTTTTCCAAAGGTTCTTCTCACCAATATGTAATCGTGGAATATGCCAAATTATCTCGCCATCATACTAAAACATTATCAATGTATTTTCTGTGCCACCTGCATCTGTTTCTTTTTAGAATGGCGTAAAAAGGATCATTAATGCTTGTTTGTACACAATATTGAGACCAAAGAATATCGTAACTTACACATTGGACGAGTATTATAGACTTGTCCAAATGGATAAAGTGCCAATGACGTTAATGGTAGCAATTATGAACAAGTAAGTCCTGTTTTCTGTAAAAAGTCCTATATTACTTACTGATAGTTGAATTTTGAAAATGCTCCATTTATACGTTTGTCTTACCCATATTTTATTGATCTGACCATATTAGTTGAAAATATTTGTTATTAGACAGGAGGCTGATAGTTTTCGTATGTATGTTATAGTTAGGGAGTTACTAAAATACAGGTTGTCCATTTTATCAGGGCCCTGGAGAATATCTCACTTAATATCGGTCGTACAAAAAAAATAATTTTTACGAGAATTGTGCCAATTTATATAACCTACAAAATGGTTTAAAGACATTTGAAATCCATGGCCTACTTTAAGAGTTATGGCGGAAAATATCGAAAATGCGGAAAACGTCTAGGCCAAATATCTCCGTTATTTGAAGAGATACGAGAAAAATTCTAAGGCAAAAATTTTTTGCAAAACAGAGTGTTTCAACGAGGTTTTATCTAATTTTTTTCAAAACCGCTGTATTTTGAGATTTACACTTCAAGCTGTTAAAAAATTTATTTTGAAACTGGCGGCAAATAGCGCCATTAAATAGAGTATTTTTCCTCCCTTTTCAACGATATATCACATGCCATATTTATTCATTGGTACTACGTTAGTAATTATAAAAACATTTTTTAAAATCAATAATTTTTTTTTTAACAAGCATACTTGCCGTGGAGAGTATGATTCCCGCCCGTTTCAAAATAATTTTTTTAACAGCCTGAAGAGCAAATCTCAAAATACAGCGGTTTTGAAAAAATTACATAAACCCTCGTTGAAACATTCTGTTTTGCAACGGAGATATTTGGCCTAGACTTTTTCCGCATTTTCGATATTTTCCGCTATAACTTTTAAAGTAGGCCGTGGATTTCAAATGTCTTTAAACCATTTTGTAGGTTATATAAATGGGTACAATTTTCGCAAAAATATTTTTTTTTGTACGACCGATATTAAGTGAGATATTTTCGAGGGCCCTGATAAAATGGACAGCCTGTATATGTTAGATATCTTAGATATCTTGGGAACATTATATAGATTTTTAAGGCCACTTTGCAGCCTGATTATAAAAAAACTATTTTTCATTCTGTAATTGCATTTATCGTTCAATACATTTTGTCCAGGCATGTTCCAGAGATTCTCTATAATTAGCGCTTATTAAATACTTCATTAAGCAGTGTTTCTCCATTTAAGCCAGTATAGTAACCATTTATAATGGGATCTGTATACAAAGTTGAACAACTTGTATTAGTATTCTTCTGAAGCAAAGAGAACACTTTGATCAGGTGGAGACCAGGATACGATGATTAAAGCACATTTGACAATCTCAATGCGGAAGAAGAAAATTTTCATATTTCGGATATTTGTTGATAAAAAAATTTAGAACAATCACAAAGTTATGAAAAATTTAATAGTCTTAGAGTGATATCTTTCACCTCCTGTCAAATGCATGAGCCTTTCCTCTGATTAAAAACGAATATGTTTACAGGTTAATAACAGCCGCCGGGTTAGGATTTTTAATTCTGTACCGAATCAACCCAAGCTTAATTGATCTAATGGGTGTTTCTATGCCAGATACTGTGACTATTTTGATTTTGAATGACTTCAGCGTGCCAAAATTTGAACGACCAGTTCCATATGATCTCACTTATGGAAAAATACTATGCTTAGCTCATTTTATGTGCAAAACATTAGATGCCCTGAATCTTGGAAATACTGATGCAGTAGATGAATTACCACAACAATATTATTCCGATTGCATAGCTCTTGTCGAGCACCAGGATCTCAGTGACAATCTACCTAATCAAAAACTTAGTGCGTTTTTACGATATGCTATGTACGAATATTCTGGACTGGCAGATCCGTGGATTCACAAATTAAGTTATCATCGTGTGAAAAAGTCGTTAGATTTATTAATGATTTTCCTAGGGCAACAAGTCTTTCTACATGTGAATACTGCAGATCCTGAGAACACACCATATTATAAAAGGAATTTGGCTTCTGAACTCCAGTTCTTTTATGAACATATTAAAAGACACACTTCTCTATTGGTTACCCAGCAAGCTTCATCATCATTACGGTCAATAGCATCATATAAGCCTGAGATGGACGTCATAAAGAGATATTTGCTATTTTGTAGAGAAAAACGTAAATCTAATCACATAATTGAAAACAACTTTTGCTTAGTTCTCTCCCACTGGTTTACGAATATATGCCATGTACATTAATGCAACTTTTCTGTCTCTATTCATGCTTTTTTTGGTCAATTAATAAATTTATTGTTTCTTACAAATCTTTTTCCATTTATACTATTTACATAATACTAAATAAAAAATATCCCTTGGCCTGTAACCAGCATTTACAGTACCAAACTGTGGAACATACGGGGTCAAGAAAGAGCTTAAAAGGACCTGGCAAAATATACCAGGGCATAACATTGCACTTACACATAGTTTCTGTGAATATTTTGAACAAATATGAAAGAGTCGTCGCTTACCATAACTGGGCAGTCAAAAAACGCGAAAAAACTTTACGACATCATTAAAATACCGCCACGCTCTGTACTTCTCGCCTGCAGATTGAGTCGCTTATCTTTATAGGTTTTTAATGTACGTCAGCTTGTTTGATGAGACCAATGGTTCGCCGGCATTAATAATTAGCTCGTAAAATTTTTGTTGCGCTTTTTGACTGCTCAGTAAATATACGCCCGACTATATACTTCAAACTGGCTTGCATCAACTTGATGTTGCTACAGAATTAGGAATAAGCCAAAGAGTCACTGGATAATTTAAGTTTAAATCTAATTCAAAGTAAACAAAAAATGCTAGAATGATCCTCGGATATTTTCAGAGTAATAAGTCAGGTCCCAACCAAACCAAAACGAGTCAATAAGGCTGAAAAAGAAACCTGGCAGAAGATACCAGGATGTAACATTGCATGTTTACAAATGAACTGTTGAAATCGTTTCAACTTGTGCATAATTCTGTGAATATTTTGAACAAATATGATAGAGAGACATCACTTACCACAACTTAATACAAATAGGGCGATTGGTATAGTCAGGTGTCCGCAGGGCAGTCAAAAGACGCAACAAAAAATTTACGATCTCATTAAAATACAGTTACTCTCAGTATTATCTTGTCTGCAAATTGAATCACTTTTCTTTATAGGTATGTCAGCTTGTTTGATGAGACAATGCCGAATGGTTCACCGGCGATAATGATTAGCTCATAAAGTTTTTATTGCGTTGTTTGACTGTCCAGTAAATATGCACCCAACTATATATTCCAAACTCCTATCCTAGATAGGTTCATTCCGTTTATAGGCCTCTTTCAGACAGATGGGAATTTTTGTGCAGAATTTCGGTAAATTTGATTTTAAAATATTCGTGGTGGGATACCTTTACTTTATTTGTGAATCTGAAAACGTTTACTAACAGAGTTTAACGGTCATACTGGTTATTTTAGATCTTCAGATTGATTACGGCCAGGAAAATATCCTGCGAAGCTGTTTTGGACATAAATTAAGTATGAAATTTCTCGCCTCGAATGGTATTAAATCAAATTTATCGAAATTCCGCACGAAAAAAACCGTATTTCGCATATGTACCATTCCTCTCTTCGTTTGATATTGGAGTATAGGGAATGTATTCCCGCGATTGATGACAATTATCAGCGATTGTAGTCATCTAAGAAAGCGGTAAATCAAGCATCTCGTGCCGTGACGTCACATAAATGACAAGGGCAAGGAATCTCTAATTATCTTATTATACTACATCAAATAATATTAACATATTTAACTTAATGGACTAACCTAAAGAAATGCTCGTAATTATTATGTATTTTAGTTGTTAACAAAATGTAGTAAAAAACATAAATGTCAAGGGCAAGGGGAATTATCTATCATAGGCAATTATACTGCATATATAGTATCTTTAATCTGTGATACTACATCAAATAATATTAACATATTTAACTTAACAAACTAGATTACATCATGGACTGCTGATAACAAACCTACATACCTCGTATATTAATGTCAATCACGCATGGGCGTCATGGAGAATAACATCATGGCACGAGATGCTTGATTTACCGCCTTCTCATCTAGACATCCGTGATTTGGCCTTGATTAGATTTTGTTTTAGCGCCCTCTGCTAAGCCGCCATTTTCAAAGTTATTTTCACTAGCGTTTAGATTCTGCGACATGCAGGTTGGCTCCGACCAGAATTATAAGAGGTGACAGATTTATAAGGCGTAAATTTGAATTCTGTAGCAATCTAACTTCAAAAATCAGTGAAATGTTCTCTAATGAAAATACACATTTATGCATAAGTACTGTATTTGTGAAAAATCGTATTTTTTATTTCACTGTATTATTGCTAATTTTTAAATTAATAAGTCTTCACACAGGCAGTCAAATTTTAATATGTATACCTGTAATTAACTATAAGTTACATAATAATAAGAGTAAAATTTGTTTTAGTCAAATAATTTAAAAATATTTAACAACTATATATATCAAATTTATTGTTGATTCATTACGAATGAAAGGGATATTTTATTTTGTTCTTCCACAGTTGGTATAGACATTTTCTTAGTTATCTTGTTTTTCTTTTTTGTTGAACACAAACGTTGTGGGATGATTTTTTTTATTATGAGGCGTCACTGACTGATTCTTTGCTTTATTATCCATAATAATGTCACATTTGTTTTTGTTTGCAAACGATTTTACGGCCCCCATACTGGCTTCCAATGATTTTGAATAATTTTTGGCTATATGAAGTTCTTCTTTACTTGTAATTTTGTCAAGAAGTGCTACATACTTGGATTTTAAAGTACTTACTTCTTCAGCCAAAGATTCATTAGAATTACCTGTAATCATTTTATTTTTTAAAATTTCCTTGGTTAAAATGTCCTTTTCATCAATTAATGATAACTGTGTATCATAATCTTGCGGATTTTCATTGTGTAAATTTTGCTGTGACATGCATAATAAATGAATGTGTTTACACATGTACATGTACAAGAAAAATTGTGTATACAAGTTTTCCAGTCTTGGTAACGTAAATTGCACTTACAAATTTCAATATTTTGTTGAATAAAATATAGTTCATTATGAGACGCTGATTGAACATTTCAGCTTGTATCATCCTTTACTATCTGATCACTACATAGTGTACGACTTGCTCTATGGCGGGGTCGAAGATCAGACAATTTCTTTGTAATTTTTCCTTTATGTAATGTTATAATTCGGTCATAAAGACGATCTCTAATAAATTTCATGAGGACATGAAGCATTTTATCTAATCTCTTATTATTTTTACCATGGAAATAAACATTTAATAGTTTTGTGCATTCTTTCTAGATGCATATTTGTATTCACAAGACAGTACAATCTGTAGCAATATGCCCATGACTGAGCACAATTTTGATATTCACCAGCAAAATAAATACCATAATCTTGAGTAGCTGGATCATCCATTATTTTTTTAATGGCCGGATTTAACAATTTTTCAAAAGCTGCCTGGTCGGTCTCTTGAAGTAGACTTATTAGTGAATGGTAAACTTCTGTTTGCTTGCTCCTTTCCTTGATCTTCGTCAAATTTTTTCTCCACGCCCTAACGACATGCCATGTACAAAACAATCTATGCTTTGGAGGTGCCATAACTTTTATAAAAGCATTAAAAAATGCATCAGCCATGTCAGACATGAAAACTAGTGGTTGAACTTCTCCAACTTTCTCTTTAATACAATTAAAAAACTGATAACACATCTTCATTACATCGGTTACTAGGAAATCCTTGGCGCAAATCATCTAAAATTAATAGGATAATAAGCTCGAAATTATATTGATTTAGTCTGTGAGTACCATCAATACAAACAGTATCATTTCCATATTTTTTAAGCATCTCCATTTGAGCTTCATTCATTAGTACCAATATGAAATCATCTTTTTTGAGTTGTGGGTATTTCTCAACTAGTTGTTGTTGAGGTTTATAAAATAAAACGAGTCATTTATCCCATGCATCAATACTTATTGCATCGTTTTCATATCTTTTTATATTAATATTAAGCTTAAAGCTGTTTTCAACATTATTTAAATCTAATTTTGTTAAAAAATATAAATGTTTCAACTCTCCACTGTCTATTAGTGCTTCACGTATCTCATCTAAAATAGAATCGAAAGTAACATTGGAGGTAATTTTTTGAGCAATTGCATTCCTCTCAGCTTCACTAAGGCTCAAGTGACCCAAATCATTTTCATGATCAATGACCAACTTTTATGGTTCCATCACATTCATTTTCATTTATTCTAACAGCCATCATGGCAGGGCAAATGCCATTTATTTTATTGGAACCTTGAGTTTTTAATGTCCATACTCCACAACTTTTAGATATGAAATATCCTGATCTGTGACAATCAAAGTAAATGAATTTAGTTTTTCTCTCAACATGAGCTCCGCCTCTCTTCACAAATTTTGAATTTGTTTCATTTTCAGTTTCTTTTTTCCATTCCTCGAAATCCTTCCCAAATTGAACCTTCAAAGCTTCAATTTTCATTTTATGTTGTTCTTCAAAATGTTGGCACAATATATTTTTGTGAAAATGTTTAAAATCACAATTTGGACAATGATATAACTGGTTGTCCTTCTTCAATGTTGTGTACATCACATTCATAAGAACTTAAATATGCCTTGGTATTGTATTGCAAACACTACATTGATATTTGCGTTTACGTAATGGAGCAAGAGCATCTAAATCATTTGAATGTGCTTGATTTACATGTCTCCTAAAAATTAAATGCATCTAATAAAATACTTAAAAGTAAACTTTTTATAACATTCTGCAGTGAACGAATAAACTTGTTTATAATCGTTATCGGTTCTTATCAGAAATTTTCTCGGGTGTGACCCAACTGCACAGAGGGATAAATTTATATTAAGCTAAGTTCTCGAAAAGTGTTTCGCTTTTTGGATGGTGTTATCTGCAATTAAATTACTTTTTCTTGTTTTGGTGAAATGTGCAGGCTCGCAACCAGCTAATCATGTCTGTGTGTGTTTTTTGCTCCGCTGCGATAAAAAGGAAACCCAGCATTTCTTGTGCCATATGTAAAAAGCAAGCCCATCCTACATGTGTAACTGAAACCGTCGACTTAGTTCAACTGCTAAGCAGTATAAAAGGTCTGTCTTGGAAATGTAATGATTGCTCGGAAAACTGCATTTCTATGAATCATGCAGATATCAGCAAGCTGTTGGATGAAAAAGTTGAGAGCGTACTATCAATTGTAAATGATAAAATAGCATCTATTCAATCCGATATTGCTATGACTACGAAAGTTAGTTTGCCGGTCACGGTCGAACAACCCAGATATTCTGATATTCTTAAAAATAAGACTCAGCCTGCTATTATCATTCAGCCAAAAAATCTGGAGCAACCCATTAGCCAAACTAAGTCAGATATTTCGGAAAATATAAATCCCTCGCAATCCAACATTCAGCTGGCAAAGGTCAAAAACCTAAAAAATGGTGGTGTTCTAATTGGCTGCAAAAATAGTGAAGATAATGTGAAATTTAAGAAAATGGTGCAGGAAAAGTTGTCTCAGTCATATGAAGTCAGAGAATTACATGGCGTTCTTCCTAGGGTTCGTATCGTAGGAATGTCTGAAAAACTCGCCGAAGATCAGCTAGCGGATTATATAAAGAAATGTAACTCCGACTTATTATCTAATTCCGAATGCAAATTAATAAAACTATTTCCATTAAGGAAAAACAAAGATATTTTTCAATGCATTCTTCAATTAGACAGACATTCGTACGATAGGGTCATTAAGGCAGGTAACTTATTTGTAGGGTTTGACAGTTGTGCTGTTTTTGACGCGGTAGAAGTTTATCAGTGCTTTAGATGTAACGAATTTCATCATTCTTCAAAATTTTGTAAGAAACCTATTTCTTGCCCACTATGCGGTAAAGATCATGACGTCAAGCAATGCAAATCTAAACAATTTCATTGTACTAACTGTGCTAACTTAAAAAATATTCATAATATTGATGTGTCTACTGACCATGCAGTTTGGGCGAAAGAGAAGTGTACTGCTTATATTCGCGCTCGCGACAAACTTCAACATGACTTACTATCTATTCAGTAGCAATCACAGATATATGACACCTTTACGATAACGTCTTCCACCAACAATGCGACCATGGAGGGGATATCACTGTTGCCTGTTACCTCAAATGTGTGCAACCAATTGTCAAAGTTCGCCGTTTATTACCAAAATACTCGTGGTCTCAGAACTAAAACAAATGACATTTACAACGCCTCATTCACGTCCAGTTATTCGGTAATTGCACTTACAGAAACGTGGTTAGATGGGTCGGTATACAATGGTGAAATATTCAGCTCTAATTATAACGTTTATCGTACTGATAGGAATTTCACATTTACCAATCGTACCAGAGGTGGAGGCGTCTTACTTGCTGTACGAGATAATCTGACTTCAAGTTTAATAGATCTTCGCTCTGACGGCCTTAGTATCTCACCTTCTATTGATATCATATGCGCCAAAATTGTATCTAACCGGTCCTCGCTGTATGTCATAGTCTTATATATTCCTCCAAATTCTGCAGTCTCGGATTACGAAAAATTATTTGATTCACTTGAATCTCTAGATTATCTGTATGAGTCCAACATACTTATCATTGGTGATTTTAATATCTCTAAATACGCGACTTATCTTGAAGATTCTCAGTGTGATCGTCCAATTTTTTCATTAATTAACTTATTAAATGTTTTCAATATCTCTCAGCACAATTTTGTATTTAATGATAATGGTAAGTTACTCGATTTAGTTCTTTATAAAAATAATTGTACGGTAGAGCGGTCTGTCGATCCGTTTGTAAATGAGGATAGTCATCATCCAGCTTTGCATATTTCTCTTCAGTGGAAGGCTGGTACCAGTTTCAAGAACAACTTTCCCACTAATAAGAATAATCGTTGTTATAACTTTTGCAAAGCTAATTTTCCTGTTCTATATAATTTAATTACCGGCATCGATTGGGAACCCCTTGAAACTTTCTCTAATTTGGAAAAAGTGACTAGTTATGTTTACGATAAGCTATATTTCATATTTGATCTATGCGTACCGAAATTTCCTGCTGTGAATAAAAAAAAGTATCCACCATGGTATAATTCTCGGATAATAAATAATATCAAGTTAAAGGCTAAATATTGGCAGGTTTATAAAAAACATGGTGATGTACGGGCATTCGATGAATTTAAATCATTGAGATCTAGAACCAAAGCTGACATTTCTATAGCCTATAAGGAGTTCGTTCAAACGGCCGAAGCCAATATAAAAAATGATCCAACTAAATTTTGGTCGTTTATAAACAATAAGAAAGGATCGTCTAATATCTCCAGCAAAATGTCATATAACGGGCGGCAACTTGATGATCCGATAGACATTATTAATGCATTCGCTGATTTCTTCTGCAATTCTTACGCGCCTAAATCTGATTTCACTGATACGTTGTTAGACGAAAAAGGATTTAATTCAACTATTCATTTACGGGAATTTGATGAAAATGAAGTAACAGCTGCCTTAAAGAAAATCAAACCTAAAATGACGACTGGCCCCGACGGAATACCCGCATTTTTATTGAAGGATTGCGCATATGCGTTAGCGTACCCATTAAAAATTCTCTTTAACTTGTGTTTAAGGAACTGTGAGATACCAAAATTGTGGAAACGATCAAAAGTTTGTCCTATATATAAGAAAGGTGATAAACTCGATATAAGTAACTTTCGGCCAATCTCAATTATTTGTAACTTTTGCACAGCCTTAGAAATTTTACTGCATGAATTCATATACCATTATGTCTCCAATAAACTATCGGTTTTTCAGCGACGAACCTTATTTGTGTTACACAGTTTATTGCGGAAAGCATTAATTTGCAATCACAAACAGATATAATTTACACGGACTTCTCAAAGGCATTTGCCCGACTTGACCATAACTTGATACTTCATAAGCTTTGTTCTTTTGGTTTGTCCGATTCTTTAATTACTCTTTTTAAATCATATTTACAAAACAGGACTCAATATGTTGTATCGGGTGGGTTTAAGTCTGTCGAATACTTGGCGACATCAGGAGTTCTTCAAGGGTCCATACTCGGACCATTGCTGTTTAATATCTTTATCAATGATATTGTAGATGTCATTGATGTAAACTGCCTTATTTATGCCGATGACCTAAAGATATTTACTACTGTCGATACTTTCAATGACTGTCTTCGTCTTCAAAATAGCTTAGATAAGGTAAATGCCTGGTGTGCGCAAAATAAGTTGCCCTTAAACGCTGAAAAATGTAACGTCATGACTTTTACGACGAAAACCACACAGATAATTTTCGATTATAATCTTGACAATCTCAGTTTGAAACGTCCAGCAACCTTTCGAGATCTTGGCGTTATCTTTGATAGAAAACTTAGTTTTGCCGCACATTTGGATGCCATTGTCCTCGAAGCTAATAAGACTTACGGATTTATAGTGCGAAATTCTCGTGATTTCACAAATCCGGATACTATTAAATTACTCTACTTTACCTTCGTACGATCTGAACTCTAGTATGCTTCCCTTGTATGGGCACCTCATTACAGTACACACATCAATAATTTAGAATCGGTTCAACGTCGATTCCTAAAATATCTGAGCTGGAAGTTGAACGGTGTGTATCCACCTATCGGTTTTCCACAACCAGATTTGCTTGTTAAACACTCTGTGATTAGCCTTGAAAATAGGCGTAAATATTTTTCTTTAGCATTCCTCTTTAAACTTATACATAATAAAACTGATTGTCAAGAATTAACATCTAAATTAAATTTCATTGTTCCCAGAGCAACCTCTAGGAATAACTTAACTTTCCATCTCCCAACACCTCGTACGAATACACTTATGCATTCGCCCCTATATACAGCTTGTAATAATTGCAATAATTCTGGAAATGACCTAGATATCTTTAGTTGCAGTCTTAATGACCTAAAATCGCTTTATTTTAAGTAAATGATTTGTTTTTCTTTAATTTTATTTTTTGCTCTTCTTTTGCACATTCACTTTTTTATAGCTATTTGTTTTGTTTAGATATTTATAGTTTCGTACCTTTGTTACTGTTTTTACATGCAAGAATATAATACACATTCTTTTCTCTTTCACTTGTATTAATTTTGAATTTACTTTTGCTATATATGATTATTCATTTTACTTTGTTATTCACTTATTTATTTCTATTTCTACTTATATTTAGATTTATAGTTCTATTTCTTTGCTTACCCTCCTGTTCTGTAGTTGGGTTTAATTACCTGTAGAACAGTGTTTCTAAATAAATAAATAAATAAATAAATAACTTACCGTAAGTTTTTGTACAGAGTATATGTTTTTTGGCATTTAGAACATGAAAGAGTATTATTTATTTTACTAGATTTTTCATCCATTTTAACGATATATTATTCGAAATCCCAAAATACCTACAGATAGAAAGGTTTAAGGCTATGTTGATTACAAATCAATTTCTGTTTTTTTAGTTATAAGTTACACCAGTACAGAATTGAAATTTACAGCCCTTTAAATCTGTCACCTCATATAATTCTATTGGTCGGAGCCAACCTGCATGTCGCAAAATCTAAATGCTAGTGTTATTTTCGTTGTAATTACTGTTAAGAGTAATTTCAAAGTTATACCTATATGTTTGAATTTCACAGGTTTAAATGGAACCTTTAAGTCTATTCTTTTGTAAATATCTGACGTAGGTAATTCATCATTATTCTACTTTGGTCAGATCTGAACCTACATTAGATTCAGTTGACTGTTCCTTCAAGTAAAACTACATCTGCAACTGTAGAAGTCACACGTACTTGAAGTAACTTTTAAGTGCTGCAAACAGCAAATTGCTTTAACTTCACCCAGTCGTCAGCAGCCAGGCAAAGCCTGTCTCATATTGGGGGTTGTAGACAAACCCAACTACAAACATGGGGTAGTGAAGCGCAAGTTATAGCCTCTCCTACTCAATTGTTAACCTCACCTTCGCGATGAGTTCAATTTGAACTTGGTGCACCCTGTTTTCACTAACGAGGCTCTAACGACCGAGTAAGGGCGGAATAACCCTTACCTTTTGCCGTGAGCACATCCACCTTCTCACGAAGAGTGCGGTAAAAATAACCCACCGCACACAAAGGTTGCTTTTGGAATCGTTTGGTTACCCCATCGTCGCAGTCTCCTTCTGTGCCATGGGACCACACCACTCGCCTTCCGCAACCGAGCTGGTCAGTTGCATACCTGCTCCAGCTAAAACTTCAAATGCAGCTTCGTTTTCAATCGATTAAGGCTTTAAAAAATGATGGAGCGTTCAAGTGGGACAAAATCATCCGGAGGTAAAATACCCTCCCGATCGGATCTCCGGGGGAGGGTGCCCACAGGGACACCTCATCGAATGTCGAAAAAACACCGACAAGTTACATCCAAGAAAACTAATTCTTTCATCTACGGCGCTTGGAATGTTCGTACTTTGAACGACAGCACTCGCACCGATCGGCCTGAAAGAAGAACTGCTCTAATAGATAGAGAACTTCACCGACTCAATGTTGACGTTGCAGCTCTCAGCGAAACTCGATTTTTGGAGGAAGGCTCTCTCACAGAAAAGTACTACACCTTCTATTGGAAAGGTCTTCCCATCAATTCAAGAAGACAACATGGAGTAGGATTTGCCGTTCGGAATCAACTTGTATCCAACTTAACACAAGTACCACAAGGCCTATCCGAGCGTCTAATGCTGCTACGCTATGAGCTATCAGATGGCAACGCGGTAAATCTAATAAGCGCCTACGCTCCCACTCTAGATGCAAGTCACGAAACCAAGGAAAGCTTCTATCAACAGCTGGAAGAAACCCTCTGTAGAATACCTAAAACGGAACGACTCGTTATTCTTGGCGATTTTAACGCTAGAGTAGGGAGAGATGCAGACACCTGGCCAGGCATCATAGGCAAGAACGGTTTGGGCAACATGAACGCTAACGGTCAACTACTCCTAACTAAATGCGCCGAACATGATCTAGTTATAACAAACACCATTTTCCGACAAAAGGATAAATTTAAAGGCACCTGGCGTCACCCCAGATCAGGTCACTGGCATCTACTGGACTATGTTATCGTACGTAGGAAGCATCTCAAGGACGTCCAAATTACAAAGGCGCGCATTGATAGCGAATGTTGGACCGATCATCGTCCTGTTGTCTCTAAAATGAAAATTGTTATGAGACCCAAACACCGAAGAACTCAAGTAAAACGTAGACTGCGTCTCTGTATTAGTAAATTGCGTGACCAACAAACCGTCGAACAGCTAAAGCAAAAAGTTCAAGAGAATTTGAGTGCACTAGAAGAAACCAATTCTGTAGATGTCGCTGCTACCTGGACACAAATTAAAGACAGTTTAAAAAGTGCGAGTGAGGAAATTCTTGGCACTGCAGCAAGTAAAAAACAGGAGGACTGGTTCAATGATAATGAAGCTTTTATACAAGAACTTCTTGACCGCAAACATATTGCCTTCCAAAACGCTATCAACCACCCCAACGACTCATCAAAAGCAGAAGCTTTTACCCAATCTAAGTATGAAACGCAACGCGAAATCAGAAGAATAAAGAACGAGTGGTGGGCAAGCAAGGCCAGAGAAATTCAAAGGTACGCCGATTCACACGACTACAGGAATTTCTTTCAAGGAGTAAAAAGGGTGTACGGCCCCAGTCGGAGAAATATGTGCCCTATTAAAGATTTAAATGGAAATCTCCTCAAAGAAGACCAGGAAATAAGAGCCCGATGGAAGGCACACTACTCTAACATTCTTAACCAGCAGAGTCAAGCCGATCACGATATTATAAATCTTATCCCTCAATATGACACCTTCGAAGACTTAGATAAACCACTAACAACGGAAGAGATCTTAACCGCCATTGGGCAGCTAAAAAATAACAAATCTCCCGGCGCCGACTCACTCCCAGCTGAGATCTTTAAAGCTGTGTCGTCAGAGCTCATACCCTACCTCAAAAAACTGTTTGATGTCGTGTGGGAAAGTGGTCAAGCTCCGCAGGAGTTTCGCGATACACTTTTAATCAACCTCTTCAAAAACAAAGGGAGCGCTGCGGACTGTGGAAATTACAGGGGTATAGCTCTCCTGGCTGTTGGAGGGAAGATACTCACTAAGGCGATGGCAAATAGGCTAACACCTGTTATGGAAAAGTTACTTCCTGAAACACAGAGTGGCTTTAGACCAAACCGAGGCACATCGGATTTAATCTTCACACTTAAACAGCTTCAAGAAAAAGCACTCGAACATCAAGGAGAAATTCACATGGCCTTCATTGATTTAACCAAGGCGTTTGACTCGGTGGACAGGGAAGTGCTTTGGAAAATTATGTTCCGCTTAGGTATCCCTAGAAAATTTGTGGAAGTATGTCGCAGTCTACATACAAACAACAACGCCCAGGTTATGTATAATAATGAGGCAACCGAACCTTTCCAAACCCTCACTGGAGTTAGGCAGGGATGTGTCCTGGCACCTCTACTCTTTAATTTGTTTACCACTGCTCTAACAATTATTGTTGACAACAAACTGACAGTCAGAGGAATAGGTCTCAGATACCGTTTTGATGGCGGTCTCTTTAACATAGGGCGCTTTAGAGCTTTCGCGAAGACACGCACACGATTCATTTGTGATCTCCAGTATGCGGATGACTGTGCACTTTTAGCCTCTACGCCGGAAGAGCTTCAAGAACTTTTAGATGTGTATGCTCAGAGCTATGATTCCTTGGGACTTAAAATCAACATTGGAAAGACTAAGATTATGTCAACTCCTCATCAAGTGGACCAGATAGACATTACACTTAACGGAAATTCTCTTGAAGTGGTGGATCAATTCAATTACTTAGGCAACGTTGTTAATGACAAAGCAAACATGGACAGCGAGATTCGCAATAGAATTAACGCTGCATCTAGAGCACTCTGGGGACTTAGAGAGAGAGTATTTGACAACCACGACCTTGCTTTGTCAACGAAAATGGCTGTCTACAGAGCAGTTGTCATTCCAACACTGCTATATGGATGTGAAAGCTGGGTCACTTACCGTCGTCATGTGAAAGAATTAGAACGGTTTCAGCAAAGACACCTCAGAAGTATGATGAAAATCCGTTGGTTCCATCACATATCAAACGTGGAAGTACTCAGGAGAGCAAACAGCCTTCCAATTGAGGTGCTTATTTCAAGAGCACGCCTAAGATGGGCAGGTCACGTTCATCGTATGCATGATAACCGCCTTCCTAAATGTACACTTTATGGTGAATTGCTAAGCGGTAGAAGAAGGCGTGGCGGTCAACGAAAGAGGTTCAAAGACGCTCTCCATGAAAATCTAAAATCCTGCGGTATTGCAGACGAGCAATGGGAACAACTTGCAGTGGACAGAACCGAATGGCGAGGGGTTGTGGCCAGCTATCAAGGAAATGTTGCTGCAAGAAGGCCGAATCCAAGACCTAACCAGGTCTATGTTTGTCCTGACTGCGGTCGACATGTGCTCTCCCGAATTGGCCTCTATAGCCATAGTCGTGTGCACCGTAGATGAATGGGAATTACAATAGACCTTTTACTTGTTTTTTATTGTACATAATTTATCGACTGTAACATTTTTATACTCGGACTCGAGTAACGGCTAATAATAAAAAAACTACAAACAGTGGGCATTTCGCCGAGCGTCCTCTGCAAGTGTATTACAGACGCTAGTTGGCTTGAAGATCATAGAAAACCCTATAATAACTATTATAAGGTTTTCTATGTTGAAGATTGAGATAGATTCAGCCATAATCCATTATTTTTGGATTGTATTCAGAGGTAATGCTATAGAGTATCTGCGGGGGATACCAGCAGCATATAAAAAATTATGAAAACAATATTTATGAAACACACCTGAAGACAACCTTCGATGTACTTGGTTTGATCCATTGTCATCAATTTCAAGCAATATATTTATAAGGGATTTAGAGAACATACATGTTCTGAGTTCTATATACCAACCAGTCTTCTGTATTTTTTACCGAGACGTCCATACGTCTTAAAATTTAGTTATTGGTTAGGCCCGTTTGTTTTTTGATTTTATCTAGTGTAATGTATGTCCAACTGCTATGCGGATGAATCTAACATTACAGGGTAGTGAATAAAATCCACTGACTTTTCTCTTTTTACCCCAAATTGTATGATTTTAAATACTAATGCGAAATATTAACTACTGAATAGTAATATAATGATTTTGTTAATTAAGTCCCTACTTGTAAGTTATATAATTTAATTTATTATTTAAAAGATATTCGATGAGTAAGTTGATTATTTATCACTTATTTGCTTCTGGGTTAACGCAATTTATAATAAAAAATGAAATGAGAAAATATCATTTGCTTCTTATTAATTATTATGTCTCGGATGTTAAAAATATGACATCATGGTAATCAGGAAAGATGACTCAACTAGGTATATAAAGTTAGATAGCAAATGTAGCACACAACGAAACGCATATAGTAATAAATGAAAGTATTTTAATCATTAATTTATTACGATGAAGATAAATTTATCGCTCCATAATTATTAAAAATATGTGCTGACTTGAGCATCAAGCATGTGAAACAGATGTTGCGAATTTGTTACTAATAAATTACCCTGTTATTAACAATCAAATCACTGTATTTTAAAAAAACGTAGGTATGTGTGTGCTGGCCTGAGCATCAAGCTAGCACACAACACCGAAACCAACGTCTCTCCCTTCGAATTGTGTGTAAAACAGTTATTTCGAATTTGTTACTATCCACCATGTTATAGACAACGGAACGATTGTTTTTTTTTACACATTTGTTTGTTGACTTAATGATTAAGTTAGCGCTCTTCTGCAAATTCAAAATTTTCTCCGAATTCACTGAACAGCGGAACCCTAGGTACATTAGGAATGTACTAATTTGTAAAATGGTATTTTCTCTGTGTAAGTATATATGATTTATTTTTTATTACTCAAATGTATTTAACAAGTAAACAATAATGTAGGGGTGTTGTTTTATGTTTCTTTGCGTGTTTTGGCACTGCATGTTATGTCATCGTATTCAATCCATTGATTTTCTCTTTTTACAATACTTCTTGTATAATGGCCCAGTAACTGAGCAGACGTTTGTGTTTTATATTCTTTTCCCTCTGGTATATTGGCATCTTCGTTTTCACTTGATGTGAAGTGATCCCAAATGACCGGCGTAAACCTGGTCTGAACGCAACAATACCAAATAATTGCATTTCAGCATTTCTTTAATTTTATTTAACAAATTTACATAGCGTTTGGTAGCCGTTTTAGAGGGATTAGCCTGTTGTCATCAAGGGAATCAGTAATAACAAAAAGTAATTTTTCTTCAGTTCTATAACTCCCCTGTGAAAATGAAACATATGCATTCAAATAACTTGACCTAAGAAAATCAAAGCAAGTGTGTCATCATGTGTAATTTAATACATTAAATTTACAGTTCAAAATACCTTAATTTCTAATTTATAGTATCTAAATGCGGATTTTTTAGAGTACAATAAATAAGGCAGTTTCTTTACTAGTTTCTTCTAGAGATGTTTTTAGAATTCCCGAACAATTGTAAAGGACCCCGGAACAAATCTCGTGAAAATTGAGGTTCGGCAGAATCGACTAAAACTTTGTTATTTTGTAGTTCTAGTGATGGTGATTAAAATTCATAATTACCACAACTCTATCCTATGGGCCGTTTGTGAGATACAGCTTGTCAGAACATGGTAATTTGCGTCATTTTAGCCATTTAAGAATTTTTTATTCTTAAGCTATTAACTTTAGAGAAAAATTGCATGGGTCGAAACATGTTCATTTATGTCCAGTAAAACTCGGGTTTATATATATATATATATATATATATATATATATATATATATATATATATATATATATATATGTATATATATATATATGAATATACCGGGTGTTAGAAAAGTATGAGAACGGTGGAAAATCTCAAATAGTTTGCATCAAATCGAAAAATAAAAAAATACGTGTCAAAAATTTTTCAAAAGACTATCTACTGATACCAAAGTGACCTCCCCACCCACCACCCTGTGGGTGGGGCGAGGGGCAACTTTAAAATTTCAAATGGAAACCCCTATTTTATATTGTGGAATCGGATTCTACGGCAAAAAATACGTAAATTTTATTCCGGATATTTTTTTCGATTTTTGCATGGTGTCGCTGTAATCGCAAAAAATGAAAAGAAAACATTACTGTTTCAAAAGTAGCGTCTTGTACCCATAAAAAACGTCGAATTCAAAAACTGAAAAACACGTATTTTTACGAAATCTATCCAATGACATTGGGTTCAACTCTCCCACCCCTAAGCCAGTGGGTGGGGCGGGGGGGCTACTTTGAAATTTGTAATGAAAATCCCTATTTTTTATAGCGGATTCGGATTCTACGGCCAAAAATACGTGAATTTTATATCGGGCATTTTTTTAGATGGTGTCGCTGCAATCGCACAAAATTGAAATAAACCTTCAGCGTCCATAAGTTTGTAAATATTTACAAACTCTATACCCGTGTTGACAAAAAAACATTCAGTTTAAAAAGCAATATCTGTGATATCTTGGTTTTTATGAATGTTTTTTTTTTAAAGTGTTCTTAATAACAGTATTAATTTCTACTAGAACGTTCAGTTCCTTCCAACTTTCATAGAGGCAGGAGCGCACTTTTGTACGGAGAAAGTTATTTAATTTTTCATTAGTTCTCGCGTTTTTTTCTGCATAATGGCTACTTTAACATAGGAAGAGAGAGTTTCTCTTTTAATGATGCGAGGATAGGGCGATAAAGAAAGGCCCTATGATGAAGTTGTGATTTTATTCAACGAAACTTTCCGTGTAGATCAAGTGGGAATTTCGAAATCTACTGTGTCTCTTACCATCAAACGATTCCTAGACACAAGGACAAATAAAAATCGCTCAAAATCTGGAAGACCAAAATCTGAAACATCGGAAGCTCGACAAATGGAAGTGGCCCAGGCATTTGTTGAAAATCGAAGGTTATCAATCAGAAAAACCAGTCAACAGCTTGAGATGAGTGCATTTTCAGTTCATAAGAATTTGAAACTTTTGAAATTTCATCCTTACAAAATTCACCTTCACTAAGAGTTAAATGAAGATGATTTTGATCGGCGACTTGAATTTAGTGAATTAATGATGGAAAGGAGTAACCAAAACCCAAATTTTTTGTCATCTCTACTTGTCTTCTCAGATGAAGCAACTTTCGAACTCAGTGGAAAAGTTAATAGCCATAATTTCAGATATTGGAGTGACAAAAACCCTCACTGGATGCCTGAAACACACACACGTAGTATCTACAAAAATTAAATGTTTGGGCAGGAGTTTTCAGGGATCGAATCATAAGACCATTTTTCATAGATGGAAATTTGAATGGAGAAAAATACCTGGAAATGTTGACAAATCAAATAGTTCCCGCAATACAAAAGATTGCTGGTGATGAGTTAGATTAGTGCTTGGTTCCAGCAAGATGGGGCTCCTCCACACTATCGGGATATTGTTAGGGACTATTTGAATGATACTTTCGAAAATCGATGGATAGGTCGAGGAGGAACTATTGAATGTCCAGCAAGACCTCCCGACCTCGCGCCACTTGATTATTTTGTTAGGGGTTACGTGAAGGGTAAGGTTTATTTCACTAAACCTCTGAGCTAAGGCAACGCATAATAAACATTTTTGTAGAAATACCACCTCAAATGATAAGAAGTGCTATTGAAAATTTTTATGTTCGTCTCGGACAATGCCAAGAAATCAATGGGCACCATTTTGAACACCTCCTATAATCTTGAAATTAAAACTGCTTGTGTAGCAGTTAAGCTGTAAACTAATCGCCTCAACTGGCGGAAAGTCTCACCTTGCCTTAAATGGCTGAGTTACCTCCTTGCCTTCACTGGCTGGGATCAAGAATTTGTCTGAAGTGGCTGAATTAAGAGGTAAAACCACTGTTAGTTTTTTAAAAATCAAGTTTTTATTGCCCTGTAAAAAATGTAAATTGAAAATTACTAACAGCTAATAAATTTACAGAATGTTAATAGTTGTTTAATTTCCGCACGACCGTGTAAAATCACTGTTCTCAAAACAGCTCGGGAAATCATTCACTCTGAGATCAGTAGTTTTACTTTTCGTATTTTTTTAAGTATGCGTTCAAAACTTTCATGTTTCCACTGGGTTAGGGGTGGGAGAGTCGAATCCAATGTCATTGGATAGATTTCATAAAAATAACAAATACGTGTTTTTCAGTTTTTGATTTCTACGTTTTTTATGGGCACAAGACGCTACTCTTGAAACAGTAATGTTTTCTTTTCATTTTTTGCGATTACAGCGACACCATGCAAGAATCGAAAAAAATGTCCGGAATAAAATTTACGTCTTTTTTGCCGTAGAATCCGAATCCACAATAAAAAATAGGGGTTTCCATTTGAAATTTTAAAGTTGCCCCTCGCTCCACCCAACGGGTGGCGGGTGGGGAGGTCATTTTAATATCAGTAGATAGTTTTTTGAAAAATTTTTGACACTTATTTTTTTATTTTTCAATTTGATGCAAACTGTTTGAAATTTTCCACCGTTCCCATACTTTTGTAACACCCGGTATATATAACATACAATGGTGCTTCGACGGAATTGGCTGAAACTTTACTAATCTGTAGTTCAAGTCATGCTGATCAAAAGTTCTCATAGCATCGAATCGGTCCTATGAGAGGTTTTCGCTCCAGGAGTGAAATTTTGATGCGGAACCGTTGAAAACACCGATGTCAATATAATATCTCGTAGTAAGCTTGCTTCAAGTTTCCAAGTAGCAATTCTGGCAGCTATTCGTGGTAAAGTCTCCATGAAAGGCCAGTTCGGCTTGGTTATTCGCGGAAAAATCTACAATTTTTATCCCATGTTAAGGTTGAACGGGAGTGACTCCGCCAAAAGTTAATAAAGAAAAATTATTTAGAAGACATAAACCGAATCCAGGATGTTCAGAATGATGGTAGGAATGTAGGGTTTCTTGGGCTTCAATTTTTTTGCACGAAAATTTTTTTTATTAAACAATTAAGGTGTGAGAAAATGGTTTTTTCGGGTTTTAGAAAAAACTATTGATTTTAGAAAAAAAGTGTTTCTTAAAAGTTGTGCGCTTTTTTCTAAACTTTACGAAATATCAATACTGTACCTGTAAATTAGTTGGGAACCTGTATGTCAACTTCTATCATTTTGGGACCCAGAAAATCTATTTTGAATGGACTTTTTGAACCACGAGCACTCTAATATGTGCTAAATAAAACAAAGCGTGATAAATATATTATAATTTTAATTAAAACTACGCATATCGTTATTTAAGATATAGTAAAGTCTAGTATGAATTTTACATACAACAGACAAACAACAAGTTGACAAATAAATGTATTATTCATAATAACTGTACTACACATTTTGCTTAAAATTGAATACATTATTAACTTACAATTATTATTTGTTTTAATTGGAAGACTCAGTTTTAGTATAGCGTAGTTAATTTGATGAAATAATTATGTATAGTAATTAGTATAGCGCAGTTTGTTCTAAACCAAAATGTATTATATCCTAAACTAATCTTACTAATTTTTTTCAATCATATTCGCACCAGTCTAATGTCTTATACCTAAGAAAATACAAAATTACTCAAGTGCTCCATTAAAAAAATAATATCTTAAATTATCAGGTTAATGTGTTATATTATTTTATAGAATTCATGATATATCAGACAGTAAGAAATCCAAATAAACTAGATATGTATATGTTCTAATAATCTATTTATAATTATTTCATTTCAAAACAAAAAAACATATAAAAGCTTTGAAAAATCGGTTTACCATAAAAAAGTGCTCGCTTGCCTTCGCACTGTCTTCCCTTTTTACACCATTTTCGAAATCATCCTCACTTGAGCTAATGATACTCCATAGTTCAAAATAAAAGATTAGGTATCCCTTATGAGACTCGTCGAAGTATCACTTTTTTTTGGATAAGGGAAGACCGCACGTGGATACAACCGGTAAATAATTGCCGTATTCCTAGTTTACTAATACCATTTATCAGTCGTTCTTAAAATAAGTTACAGTGTAATGATAAAAATGTTAAATTAACATTATGACATGTATTTTTGTTATTATTTACAACAACAGATTATTAAGACTACTCTAAATAACCTGTATGTCAATATTCACAGTTTTATCATATATATGTATTGTCATATAATTACAATTTTGTATAAATTGTAAATCGATGATACAGAGAAAGAGTAAATGAGTGTTACCATCTAGTAAAGTGCACAGTGGACAAAATTAAATAAACCTCCACATCGGAAATGCATATACTTATAATTCATATGTCCAAGCAGACAGATAAATCATTTTTATGTATAATACAATAAATGTATAAATATTTGATAACTCAAGTTGGGTTCTCTTTTTTTAAAGTTTATTACACAAGTTGTTTCAAAAATGGGTATTCAAAACTTAGAAATGTGTGGAGCAAGTCAAAAATGATGAAAACCTCTAAAACACTTCTTTAAAGCGTTTTATAATGGAGTTACAGTTTGAATAATAACTAGGAAAGCATAATGGACTCTTCAATTCAACATTAAACGTATTGTAAAAAAGTCAGCAAATAACTAGATAAGTAATTTGTAAGCAGATATGTTCCAAAAACACAACTTTTTATCGTTACTTCTTAAGAACAGAAAAATAACCTATTAATAGATCGGTAGTGTCCAAAAATACGCATCCTCAAAATTTTGGTATTATTAGTGAAATCAAACAAAGTATTGAAAAGAATTTTAAGCAGAAGTTGCGGAAAAATGTCCCTACCATTGCCGATAAGTTCAGGGCATCTTACTGAGGATAAAGCCTCTGTGCATGGCTTTTAGTTAGGCATGCTCAAAAAGTCAAAACCCCACAATCGTCTCAAAAATTGGTTTTAGTGATGAGGCTATATTTCCAGGAAGTGGAGTTTTCAAAATCCAATGAACACATTTAGGCAGAAGAAAATATTTTTCGAAGAAAAAATAGTTTATTATTATAAGTAAAAGTGTGGGCCATAGTAGTAGAGACTGATCTATTAGGTTGTCATATTTCTTTGGTAGTCCAAGTGGGGAACTCTGTGGAGTTCTTATTCACGAGACTTTTGATCTTCTGGAAGATATTACCTTAACGAAAGGACTTAAGTTTTGGTATATGCGATATGGTAGCCCTCTACATTCTAATTGGAATGTCGACAGTGGTGTTTTAAATCCCCATGGATTTTACTATTCGAAGTCAAATAAAGTCAGTAAATACTGTTGAACATTTGCGTCGAGGAACTGAAAATGTCTTTACTCATGTTCACAACAGTTTAAGGATCAATGGTAGAGACTTTTAAATGTAAAATAATACATTTTTAATAAAACTACTCCTAGGTTATGGATAGCTCTCTTACGATACATCTTAAAGAGAAAATTTTGTTTAAGATTTTTGTCATCATTTCACATGCTTTAGAGTTGGCTTTGAATACCCACTTTGAACACACATTAAATATAAAATCAGTTCTAAAATAAAATGTGACTACTGTTGTGTTTTTATTTAAAAAATACGGATCATATGATTAGATATTCCGAAAGTACACGACCGTTCTCATAATCACAGCTGCATTCAAATTTGGAAGGCAAGATATTTGATTTTTAATTTACTGGAAACATTATAAAAAATTTATTAAGTTATTTTCATTGTCGTTCGTGTTTTAAATATAATAAATGGAGGTAAATTACTTTAGTATTGAGAAAAGACCAAAGCATGTGTCGAGATTTCTACGTATATAAAATTATGAAAAAAAAAAATTGAACATTTCGTTGCTTTCTTATTGTTATTTTATACAACGAAATTAATTTTGTATATTGAACCATTACCGAAGAACCTAAACGCTGCTAACGTTAATATAAAGTTTAAAACTGGATGTAAAAAACAATAAATAAAATATAATGGATATTTTTGAAAAAGCTATTCTATGATACCAATCTTGACTACCTACCCCAGCCCCTGGGGGTACCATATTTTATTAGTAGAATACGTAGATACTATTTCATAATATATAATTTTTTTAGAATCGATAAAGTGAGTAGATCATCAAAAAAAAAATTTGAGACATCATATCACTGTGGTATTTACCATATTTTGTACAAAATATAATTTTATGATTTAAAAAAATATTTTCTGAGAAATTTTTGGCCAAAAAGTATTACACCAAAAATATACCAGTGGGATCTCTAAGCTATCTTAAAGTGGCAAATTTTAGGAACATAATTTTATTATAGCATTAATACTCATTGATATTGCGGTTACTGCTAACTTTAGATTAATGTTAGTGGTACCTATTTAGTTTTCTCGGAAACGATTCAAGTACAAAAATTTTTGATGGCACAAAATAACAATGAAAGAGGTAACAAAATGTCATTTTTGCATTTTGCTAGAAATACTAACAGTAAGGAAAAACAGAAATCGCTTATCATTTCGCCAGATTGGACCCAACATTACTACCCTCGATATGTTTATTTAATTTGCCACTATACAAGCAAACACTTCATTATATGGATTATCAAACCCTATTGTGTTTATATGATATCCCAAAACATTTGTATCTTAACAAATTGCATACCCATATTTCTAGTTCCATACTTATTTCAGCGACCATGGTTTGTTAATCCAATATGGTGCAGTAAAAAAAGGCCAAAAAAATTAAGAGATAGGTATAGTCCGGATACAGCCAGATAATGATTTGATCCTGTTTTGGGTATCACCCGGAGTATATTCCTAAGTTTTGGATCTCGAAAACCTTGTGCTACTTTTTTTTATAAACAATTACATTTTTTTACCGCATTTTTCGAGCTGAAAATGTGAATAATTCCGGTTCTATAAGTCCTATCGGGGCAAACAAAAAACCAGTCTCTCCGTAATAAAATCTCCAATAAATCTTCGTTAGTTTCAAGTTTCTGAAGTAGTACATAATCTAAAAAACGAGAAAAACCAGTATTTTTTCATTTTAGTACCCAAGATCGTCAACTAGACCAATTTGCATCAAACTTTCAGAAAATATACTTTTTGATGTAATAAACAGACCCTGAAAAGTTGGTGTCAAAATATTGAACCCATTGGCCAAAATTGCATTTGTTATTTAAAATTTGAAATGCCCGCCATTTTATGCCATTAAGTCCAAAATAGAAATTATTTTTTCAAAACGTAGATTTCGATGTCAGCTTTCGAATTCAATTAAAAAGAAATTTTTTAAATGTAAGTTTGGTTATTTTTTTAAAAAATTTCTCAACTCAAATTTCATTTTTTCGGCCATTTTGAAAAAAAATAATTTTTTTTAGATCTGGTAGAGAATTTTGGGACCTTTAATTTTAAAAAAAGGAAGTTCGTTTTTGTTAACGTGAACTCGAGATATTTAACTTTTTGGTTTTTGGCCAATTGTTAACTAACAAATACATATTTTGAGTTAAAACTTAGACATTTTGAAATCTATTCGTTTCATGTGATAAATTAAAAAAAAAATTTAAGTTTAATAGAAACTTATTTACAAGCATTATAATATAAGTATTATTAATTGAGTTAAAAAGTGATTTAGTTGCAAAATGCGGAGGACTTTTAAAAAAAAAAATGTTTTTACCCTAGCAATACGATGAGAAACTTAGTTTTTTGTTTTTTTTTTATTTAAAATGTGTTATTATTTTTTAAATTTTTTCATAGAGCTTAGTTGCAAAATGCAATAAATTCATTGTTTTTTAACATGCAGAGGACTTTTTTAAAACATGTTATTTTTACCCTCGCAATGTGATCATCAACTTAGTTTTTTGCTAATAATGAAAATGAATATTTTTTATTTTCAAATTCATATGTACACATGTACCAACGATTGCTATCATATAAACCTCTATAAAAAAATTTTTTTTTACTATTCTTCTATATTAATATGAATACTTAAATTAAATTTATATTGTCTTCAAGATATAATGTTTTAAGTTTTATATAAAAAAGAAAATAGTAAATACTGTAATATAAATACTTGTTAGAAAAAGTAGCGAGGATTAATAATATGGTAAAAACATTTTATTATTTAAAAATAAACATTTTTATTCTTATAAATGTACAAAATCGTAATGGAATGGAACTGGTGGGGAATAAGAAAGAGAAAAAAAAATAAATGAAAATGTAATGTTCATGTTAACAAAAAAGAAGTTTCTTTTTTTTTAAATTAAAAGTCCCAAAATTCTCTAGCAGATCTGATAAAAAAAAATTAATTTTTTTTCCAAAATGACCGAAAAAATAAAATTATTGTTATTTGAGCTATAAATTTTTTTTAAAAAAAGTAACAAAAATTACATTTAAAAAATTTCTTTTTAATTGAATTCGAGACTTGACATCGAGATCTACGTTTTGAAAAAATAAATAATAAAAATAATTTTTCATTTTGGACTTAATGGCATAAAATGGCGGGCATTTCAAATTTCAGATAACAAATGCAATTTTGGCCAGTGGATTCAATATTTTGACATCAACTTTTCAGGGTTTTTTTATTACATCAAAAAGTATATTTTCTGAAAGTTTCATGCAAATTGATCTAGTTGACGGTCTTGGGCAATAAAATGAAAAAAATACTGTTTTCTCTCACTTTTTCAGTTTTGTAGATTATGTACGTACTTCAGAGACTTGAAATTAACGAGGAAATTTTATTACGAAGAGACTGATTTTTAGTTTGCCCCGATCCGACTTATAGAACCGGAGTTATTCACATTTTAAGCTCGAATAACGCGGTAAAAAACTTTAATTATTTGTAAAAAAAAGTAGCACAACATTTTCAAGGTCCAAAATTTAGGAATATACTCCGAGTGATACCCAAAACAGGATAAAATCATAATCTTGCTACGTCCAGACTGTGCAAATTAAAATGCTTTTTTTTACTGCACTAATAGTATTGATATGTGTTATTAATACAGAGGGATCACGTATTATATCTAGGTATGTTGAAAATTTGCGTGCATTTATAATTCTGACATTCTTGAAACAAATTGAATAGGTATTTTAGGAATTCGAAGCTTAATACGTGGATCCTCTGCACTTTTCAAAAATTTCAATAAACTTTCATACATGTACGTAAACAATAAGCTTGAAATTAATTTAGTCAACAAGCACATAGACGTATAAATCTCAATTTTCCTAAAAAATATATACACGTTCACAAAAAGGTGGTTTCAACTGAAATGTTATTGTCTTTAGTTATATATAAATGTTTAATTTTAAAAAATTAGGTGTTTTTTCAAAAATACATCTTTTTGAAAAATCATCATTTTTCTACAACATCAGATATGTACAAATACACCAAAAATTACTTCTATTTTTATAAATTATATAAAAAAATGTAACTATTTTTTTATTCGACTTTGTCATTATAAAAACAGTACCCTACTATACTAGTTGCAAATAAATTCATATACATTTATAATTTTACTAACTGTAAAATGATAAAAAAGATAGTGCCAACCATTTTATGGTTGAAATTTATTATTAAGGACCTAATTCAATACGTATTTAATCACGATAGAGAAGCAAGGAGGCAATTTCCCATGCCTAGTAATAGCACAACGATGCTTACTGGCATTTTCGAGGCATTTCCACAAATATGAATCTCCGTCTCCTAAAAATAAAAAAAAATTGTGAATTTTAAATATCGGTCACTATCGACTGTATACAATTTTGGTTAGTCAACTGACCAACAAGCCAACGCACAGTGTGGCGATCTGTACTGTAAGTAATAAATGTTATAAAAATCTCTGGAAATAGTGAAATGTTATTAAAATTATGTAATTTATAAACACTGAAAATCAACAAAGTAGATGTCTATTAATGAGTTTTTTAACAAATAAACAAAACAAAAAAAATTAATATCTCGAAAAATGAAATTTTATAGCAGATTTCCTGAACCGCTGCAGAGGTTCAGACGACTTGTGGCGAACGATATCTCGAAAAGTAGACACTGGAAATTTTTGAAAATTTGGTAGTAAACTAATGTCTTTGGGGCCAACTCGGCTAAAATATTTTCAAGATGGTGGCACTTCCCGTTATACCGGAAGTAGATGTCAACTTGCTTATTTTAAATGGGACACCCTATACATATATTATTACATTTTTGGATTGTACGCAAAATTCTAGGCCGATTTTGTGTATTATGTCTTATACTTAAGTCTCTCCTTTTTTGACATATTTCAAATTTTATGTCAAAAATCACGTTTGCAGGCCCTAAAACAATTATCAATTCTTCATATAAGGAAGCCTTTATTATCTAATTTGGGTTGGATTCTTTGTTGAAAAAGATCTACTTTAATAGAGTTTTTATAATATTTTGATAAGTATTAATACAGAGTGTTCAAAAAATAAGAATAAAAATGAAATTGAAGAAGTGTAAAAAATCAATTTTTTCAAAAGGAAACCCTCAATTTTTATAATCTTATCTCATTTACCATTAAAAATAAGGGTAAGTTTGTGTATGGATGTTTATTCCGAAAGTTTTTAGTTTTCGAAATATTGCCAATTCTATATTTTTATATGGAAATTTTGCTATGGATTTTAATTTCAATTACTCTTAGTTGGCTATGACGGCGTTCAGTGCTAAATTAATGTATGTAGCTGTCATTTACCATTTGACAAGTATTAATTATCATGCCGGGGTGCTTACATTATACGCAAGAGGATTATTTAAATTTGTTTATAATCTATGGAGAATACCATAATTTAGCCGAGTTGTTGATCTGCATTAGTTTACTACCAAATTTTCAAAATCTTCCAATGTCTACTTTTCGAAATATCGATCACCGCAGTTCGTCGTGAGACACCCTGTATATAACTGCTTAAAGAGAGAAAATAATCAAATGATGGATACAGGCATTATAAAAATAATGTTTGAATTAACTAAGATTACGATATCTACTACTAATCTTGTTATTAAGAAAGGGGTTGTTGTAGATCACGCTATGTTAAAAGAAAACGGAAAAATAAAAAATATAGAAAAATTAACGATGCTTCAAAAGACGTTTTCCGAACAGTTTATAATTTTTAACAAGAAAAAGTCCCCACTTTGGAAATGATTTCGAATAAATTGTGCGAATACCCTGATTATAATTACCTATCTTTGGAAACTTTAAGAGGTATTTTATTAGAGTGCGGATTTAAATATAAAAAAAATAATGGCCGTTTAATAGTAATGGCAAGAAGAACCAAAGAAAGAAGAGCAGAGTTCGAGGAAGCTAGAAAGAGAGCAGATAAAATGTGTAGAAATAAGAAGAGAAAATACGAAAACGACCTTATCACAAAAATGGAAGAAGAGTTCAGAGATAATGACTCAAGAGGGGCATATAGATACCTTAAAAACATCAGAGGGGGATACAAACCCCGAACAAACCTATGCAGAAACGAAGAGGGACAAATAGAAAGTGAGGTAAAAAATATCTGAAAAAAAATATTTCCAAACTTTACTTGGGACGCAAGAGGAAAACGAAATCAGAGAAGATGTGAGTCTGAGGGCTGAAGCGGAGGAAAGAATAGAGCTCCCAACACTAGAAGAGGTCAAACAAGCAATACAGCGCAAAAAATAACAAGGCACCAGGAATCGACGAAATACTTTCCGAAATCTATAAATTAGGTGGCGAGCACCTAACAAAAGGTATACATGCACTGATAACGAAAATATGGGAGGAAGAGACAATACCTAGTGACTGGAAAAAAAGTATTATATGCCCTATTCACAAAAAGGGAGACAAGCTAAAATGCGACAACTACCGCGGGATCTCTCTGCTATGTACGGCGTATATTGTTAACCTATATTATCAACCAACGTCTGCAACCATTAGCGGAGAATACGATTGGCGAATACCAAGCAGGATTCAGGCGTGGCAGATCCATGATGGATTAACTCTTCATAGTAAAGCAAATCTTACGAAAAGCCTGGGAACATGACATAGACGTATATAACATCTTTATAGACTTTAAACAAGCGTATGACTCGATCGGCAGAAACAAACCGTACCAGATATTACTAGAACTAGAGATACCGCACAGACTAATTAGATTGATTAAAACAACAATGGATAACACGGTAGCCACGATACGTATTCAAAATCAACTAAGTGACACGTTTGACATCTCAAAAGGTCTGAAACAAGGAGACGGACTGGCCCCCACCCTTTTTAACCTAGCCCTTTAATAAGTAATAAGACAGACGGATATTGGAAAAGAAAATCTACTGACTAACAAGACTATACAGGTGGCTGCATACGAGGACGACATTAATATCACGGGTCGAAGAGCCTACTTGGAATTAAAAATGCATGCCAGAAAGAGATCAACACAACAAAAACACTAATACAAAAAAAGGGACAACAGATTAGCACAAATAATCGTAGCAGATAATATCGAGTCAGTGGACCAATTTGTGTATTTGGGAGTGGAATTGAACACAACCGGTACAGAAGATGGAGAAATCCGCAGAAGAATAAGTATAGCCAATAAAGCCTACTTCGCAATGTCCCACATACTCAAATCAACAAATGTAGCGAAGCATGGACCATGGCGGAAAAAATAAAAGCAAGCTCAATATCTTTGAAACGAAGGTACTGAGAAAGATACTGGGACCAGTTAAGGAAGATAATATCTGGAGATCCAGATATAACTACGAAATATATAATCTCTTTAAGGAACTCCCACTCTCAGAATTCATCAGACTACAACGGTTACAGTGGGCAGGGCATGTGGTCAGAATGCAGGATAGGAGGTTGCCAAAAAGAACTTTAAACAGCCGAATGCACGGAAAGAGGCCAATGGAAAGACCCCGGAAACGATGGGAAGATGAAGTCCAAGAGGATGCACGCGATCTTCTAGAGATTCGAGTCTGGAAGAGAGCAGCAGGAGACAGACAGGAATGGAGGCAGAAGTTAGAGGAGGCCAGGGCCCGATTTGGGCTGTAGCGCCATAAGAAGAAGAAGAATAGTAATGGAATTAAGCCGTATTGTAGAAATTTGACAAGAATATTTGCGTAAAATAAAAGAGTACCGCGAACCAATTAGGACGGTAATATATTTTGACGTGATGTGGTTTGATACGCATGATACTGTTAATTGCGGTTGGGTAGACATAACTCAAAATTGTACTTTAAATGCGCCATGTTCAAGGGGAAGACATATTATAATTCTGCATGCCGGAAGTAAAAATAGGTTCGTATCCAACGCACTGCTCTTGTCAGCCAAAAATATAAAACAGTGTTTTGGTGACTATCACGAAGATGTGACCGCGAAGTTGTTTAAAAAATGGTTCGCTGAACAGTTGTTACCTAATATCCCCCAAAATTCAGTTATCATTATGGATAACGCTTCTTATCATTCGCAACTACTAAATAAAGTAGGTATCAAATAATAATGCGAAAAAAGACGATATAGTTTATGAAATCTAAAAATATAAATATTCCTGAAAAAATTCCAGTAAAAAAGATTTATTGAAAACTATCAAAGAACATGATTAAAAAAAAAACAGTATGTTGTAGACCATATCTGCGAAACACACGACCATAGTCTGTTATGTTTACTGCCATATTACTGCATGTCTAATCCAATAGAATTGATTTGGGGCAGTGTAGAACACGAGTTGAGAAAATGCAATCATAATCCGACTTTAAGCGCTGTAGTTCTAGATAATGTAAGAACCGTAATATCCGATTTAGACAAAACCGGCATAGTTATGGAGAAAATCCGTGAATCACGTTATAAGCAAATAAAAAGAGTATCCTATTTTGCTGCCCGTAGAGTCTATTGTTATTCAGGTAGAGAATGATTCTAGTAGTGAACTTACTGATGACTCTGTTACCATGTGACCATTCTTTTTCTCATGAGAATTTCTGTTATTATTATTTAGACTTTCTTACTTTAATAGAAGTTTTTATTTTAATTGAGGTAAAATAACGTAATTAATTCTGTTTTGTTTGAGATGCGACGGCGTTTTCGGTGACTGGAAGCCACCCTAGCAGTGTTAGGTACCAAGTGTAAAAGAAAAAAAAGATTTTGGATCAAATCATATCAGATTGAGGAAAGAACGTGGTGAATTTTCACTTTTTAACGAGTTAGATGATGAAAAATTTCGTAATTGCTTTTGAATGGATATACGCACGTACGTACGTTTTAGAATTTTATAAGAGTAACTGCATTGTAAATAATGAATTCTATTTTATAGAAGTAAATGTAAATGTAAAGCCATATGTACTATAAAAAGTAATGCAACGGGCTGTGATGAACTCAATATAAAACTTATTAAATTATGTTGCCCATTTATCATACCATATATTACGCATATAGTCAATTTCTGTTTTCAAGAAAATGTTTATCCTACAGCATGGAAAAATGCAATAGTTAGAGTCTTGCTTAAAAAATCAAACCCTTCTGAATATAAGGATCTTAAAGCTATAAGTGTATTTTCAACACTTTCTAAGATAATTGAACGAGCAATGGAAGTTCAATCGAGGAATCATTTAATGTAATTTGATTTATTGCCATCAGTACAATCGGGTTTCAGAAATAGTTATAGCTGCACAACAGCATTACTATAGGTGGTAGATGATATTATTAGGGCTACAGATCAAGGTGATTGTATAATCTTAGTTTTATTAGATTTCAGTCGAGCTTTTGACACAATCAATTATGATATATTACTCGCTATTCTTCAGTATATGGGTCTTTCTGAAAATTCGATTATGCTAATAGAGAACTACCTTAAAAATAGGCAACAAAAAGTCTGCATTGACTGGGTTAGCTCTTGTTATATAACTATTAATTCAGGTGTACCACAAGGATCAATTTTGGGTCCCTTGCTCTTTTCAATATACACATTTAACTTAATGAACAGCTTGCAGCACTGCAAAACTCATTTTTATGCAGACGATACCCAAATCTATTACAGCTTCCCTCCACAGATGTTACTTAATGCTCGTATGTCAATCAATAGTGATCTTGAGTCATTTATTAAAACAGCCACAGATCACTGCTTAATTATAAACCGTATTAAATCTAATATATTAACTTTTAGAAATAGAATAAATCGTCAAATTTTAAATAGTACCATTAATACAAAAATTAATGATTTTTCACTTAAAATTGTTGATCAAGCAAAAAATTTAGGGCTTTTAATGGATTATAACTTAAAATTTGAAAAATATATTGATATATACATAATATTATACATCGTCTTTTCTTTAAAATTGATTTACGGCAACAGGCATTATTTGACACTGAAAATAAAATTAATGCTTTGCGAATCCTTGGTATACTGTCAAAATTCAATTATGCGGATACTGTTATATGGTCCACATTTTTAATCAGTCAATATAAACGCAAAATTCAAGCTGTTCAAAATTCATGTTTATGACTTATATTTGGTGTACGAAGACGTCAAAAAATATCTCATAAATTAAAAAATGCTGGATGGTTAAATATGGAAAATCGTAGAATTATGCATGCTGCCGTAATTTTCCATAAAATTATTATCAATAAAATGCTATCCTATCTACACAGAAAAATAACATTTACTGATATTCATAACATTAATATTGAAACATCCTGTATATACCCCATATATAAATTTAGTTTTTCCTGTTATGTCTCCAAATTCAAGTAATTATTGCAGTTGATTAATTTCATTTTTACATTTATTTACTCGTTTAATATTGGAGACAATAAAGTTACCAGAATGCATTTTAAAATTATATTCTTTTAAAGCAAAGTTAAAAGCTACAGTTTTACTAAAAAGTTACATAAAAATCGAGTCGAGTCACAGGGTTTGTTTATCAGTTATAAGATAAGTGTCAAGTACTTCGTTTATTCCCAGAGTATGAAATCGCCTACACTTTTCTACCTTAACTATAGAAAAAGATAGAAAGTTGAGCGTCGAATATTATAATAACGTTAAAATAAACATATTCCCACAAGAAACAAGCGGAGATGCATAATCCGGGTAGAAGGGTGACATCAGGAACCATATAAAAAGAAAACCAACTTGTTTACCGGGGAGATGCCTCTTCTATCACTCCCGAGTTACATCGCCGAATGCTATTCGCTGTGCTCCTGAGTAAATTGCATTTCAATATACCTAAGTCACATCGCTGACCCTCTGGGCTAGCTGTTCTTATGGTAGTATTGAGATTAATTATCTAAACTACAAGTCAAACGATCCAAGAAAATCTACATTTAATTTTGCTATGCATCTCGCAGATATTCCCTGGTTTAACGTACTTTTTATGAAGTGCCGTTTCAACCTCTCTACGATGCTCAACGAGTGCGTTAAACATGAAGAAGCTAGGGAAGAACATTCATTTGCGACATCACGCTATACAGAGCGCACAGAAATTCTACAGGCATAAATTTCTAAAGGTGATTACTTTCTTATTTCGAGACTCTACTTTATTATTTGCAATTGCATTCATATTCTGGTTACGGGGTGTTTAAAAAAGGTTTAACTGACGCATTTGTGGTACTAAAAGAATATTAGTTTTCTCTTATGAAATACTAGCTTTGATTTTTAACTATAAAGAATATCATATTACAGTTTGTTCAGTTATGATTTTATTCACGATTTTAATTCATAAAATTTAGGGAAATTTGCGTTTGCAAAGTAACAAGTTTATATTCAAGAACTATAGCTTTTGACCATACACTACAAGTTTACAAATACTTTTTCTTAGGCACTTTCCGCTGATATAAGAGCTGTTATAAGAGTCTTTGGCGACTTCAACCAATTTTATTTATTTAACTACTAAATTGTCAACGATGTAAAGTTCTCGTGACTACGAGAACGTAATTGTTTGTGAACCGTGTTTGCATAACATAACAGTAAAATGGGTGGCATTACGGACTATCGGAGTTCCATCTAAATTTAAAATTGACAGTCCGCTGTTTTAAGGACACTTGTCTACACCAATCTGTACGGTCGTCGATCTTTTCGACCACCCCATGTTAACATCTGTTCGGTGCTAAACACTTACTGCTGCTGTTTAGTTTATCAGTCAATTGACACAAAATCAAATTTCCAGCGTTGTTTAGATTGTTCTTTCTAATACTATTTAACCCGATTGGTTAGGTGCAGTCGGTAATTGCCATATACTGTATCCTACTATCTTTCTTATCAGTAGACGAGAGCACAACTATAATAAAACTGGAGATTTCCACAACCATTAATTACTTGCAAAAGGGAGTTTTATTTCCCACAGCTGGTGAGTGTTTTCACTGAAACCAGGCGCCGTAGCCAACTACTACAGAAAATATCAAATAACTTTTGTTAGTTTGAAACACTTATTTTCTATTATGTTTGTAAACTTTGACACTGCAGTTGCGTTCTCTTTGTTTCGAAGTAACATCTTTGACGTTTGTTCACTCATGTTATTATCATTCCCAGACTATTGTCACAACTGTCTAAAATAAGTATTGTCTGGCCGATAGCCGTGTTGTTTGAGATGCGAGGTGGCAATCGCTATTAATCACACGAGTATCGCGCCACTGGGTTCGAATCCCGGCTCCGGCCTTGGCACCGTCGGAGGAAATGGTTGTCTAATTTACTTTAATTGTCACTGCTCTTATTCTTGTCTATATTAAGTTCTCAATGTAGACATGTGATATGTTTATTCAGGCATTCGCCACAACTCTAATTACTATTAAAATGGCACAGCATACTTTTGTATAAGTTCTTGTTATTGCATCAAAACATTCAGTATATCTATAGTATGGTCATTACTATAGCAGCGCAAATTTTCCTATTATAGTATTTAGACAATTGTCTCAAATATTTGGATTATTTTGATTTCATGTTCGACTATTGTTGCATCAATTTATATAAAATAAAATGGGTTTTTTTCTACTATTTTTTCCCATCAATTATTGTCTTATTCTTTCACCTTTACCTTTTCGTCATATAAGTAATAAACTAAATAAATGTTCTAATTTCAAAAGCAAAATAGAAAAGAAACTTCAACTATAAATGTACAATGCAATCTTGAGTAATAAGATACTACATAAATAACCTATAATTAACTGGGTCTCTCAATTAATAGACAGTGTGTTCAAGTTTACCAGGTATTTAAATTAACAGAGTGATTAAATTTTCTAAGGTATATTAAGTTATATAGTATCAGACAGAAACAAGTAATATTAAACTTTATATCAAAGAACCCGGGGAAATTAAAAAGGGTTACTACACACACAACAAAGTTTGAGTCCTACACTAACAAAACTAGACGATCACGCAAATGGCCAATCTTATTTGTTTATCTTTCAGATAAATAAATAGTAATGAATTTACTGGTGACATGATTACCAGGATTTCATTTGTAATTAAACAGGGTACCCCATTAACCGTTACAATATTAGATTTAAAACTTCATTAACTCCACCAAAATTTAGAACAGAATTTTTTAAGAGATCCTTCACCTATCAGATATGTAAAATTTATAATTTCATTCCGAAAGTTTTAAAAACTAAAAATATTCACAGTTTCAAATCAAAATTCAAAACGCTTCTTATTAATAAACAACAATAAAGCTAATTATTATAAATGCAGTTAGTATAAATGCTCTTTTGGATTTTAAGTTATGACAGGCGGTCATAGTTCTAATTAGTTAATCTTATACTGTCTTTACCAATGTATGTATTTGAAAAAAAAAATAATGTCAAAAATAATAAATACTTATTTATCGGATCCCTCTCTCTTATCCAACTTAAAACAGCAACACTGCACTTAGAGAGAATTAGGACGGCTGGCACGTGCGCGCGAGTAAAAACAAATAATTTTTACATATATAACAAATTAAAAATCGACAATTTTCTTTTTGGAAGTCTCAAGATATTATAAAACATTATGTATTAAAAAACCATTTTTGATTACACTTTTTGAGCGTCAAAAAACGGGAAACTGGCGTTTTTTCAATTTATAAAAATTAATAGCTCTGAAAATATTCAACTTTACGAAAACATTTCTTGTTTTAAATGGATAAAAAAATATTAAAAAATGTTTGAAAAAATATTTTTCTGTTTGTTGTAAATAAAATTGTTTTAAACAATAACGGCCGAGGTTACCGTCTGGTAACACGGATTTTCATAGTCATATATTCTTTTGAACCTGAGAGACACTGTATAATATCTCCAACATCATCATTAATCAGAAATCTTAGTAATATATTACCTTGAATTTAAAATTATAATAAAACGTAGATTATACGTAAATATAGGTATACCCTCTAGCATAAAATTATTATATACATGAGTCTAAGCAAAAACTTGTCTTTAACTTTAACAATAGTTTTTGGTTTAAGATTGTAAATGTGAATTATTTTGAGTTTAATACTCCGCGTATGGATCCTTTAAAACCTTGCAATAGTATTTACCTCTGGATGATAATTTATACATTTTGGTGGCCTCCTTCTATACAGGCTATCTTTCGGTTTGTGCAGGCATCCACCATTTCTAGATTCGTAACTAACTTCTTGGGGAACGATACTCAACTGCTTGCTGCCACAGGGACACATGGTATCCACAACGAGAAGAATTAAATTACTATGCGGAATTTTCTGTACACTAAACGGTCTAGAACATTTAAAAATTTCCTTAATAAATAATGCTCTCTAAATTTTATAACTAAAACATTACCTTTCACACCCAGTTACATGACAGTTTGTTAATTTCCCTTTTAAGGGATTGCTTTGGCCACTGGTATTTAACCTTTCGGGTTGTAAAATATATAAATCCACTTTACGGTCGCAAGGTCTAACACCAAATTGTCCCATATCAACACCTTCCAGAGGATCGGACTCATATGGAGGTATGAAAGATGGTGAGTAGGTATTTGAAGGAGGGGAGATAATCGGGTCTTGTTCTTCTATAACATCTTCCCCGGTTGGGTATTGCTCCAGCTCGTAATCAGGGTACACATCAAGCATATCATCTACAAATGTAGCTACATATGGTTGTGTTACAAGAACATTATAATATTAACCTCACCTTCTTGAGTGTATGCTAAGGCTGCGCCATATACAAATTTCAATTTTGAAAACAACAGAACGACATTTTTCAACAATAAACTGAGCAACATTTTAGCTGGATCAAATATCTGCAAGATACATATTTTCAGTTAATAAGTATTCAGTAGATAAACTATGAGAGTTCTGCTCCAAAATCCCATGTTATTTCTTATGGAGGTTTATTCTGTTGTGGCCTTCATCTCTACCGTTCCTACCTAACGAACTTAACCTATCGTAGTCGTATGCACCGGGAGTGTTATGTATAGTTCATGGATGGTTCATGGGGATATCATGACCTGTTGGAAAGCTGTACAGGCCTGTTTAATATTCGTACAAACCCTGTTTTGAAAGCTGTACGGACCTGTTCTAAACTGTACAGATCAGTTAATACGATAAGTTCGATTTGCTAGGTGCATACGACTACGATAGGTTAGGTTCGTTAGGTAAGAACGGTAGAGGGGGAGACCGCAACGTTTGAAGTTGTGAAGTTAGCCACAGGTGGGCGGGTCCTGGCGAAAAGTGACCTTGAAAACCAGAATGAACCTCCATAAGAAATAGCATGGGATTTTGGTACAGCCAATTCAGCGTTTTACGTATGACAATGAGCTCAACCCTCTTCCAACTTCTCAATTGATTTTGAAAATAAAATCTGGCGAATCATTTCTAACACAGAAATCCCAATTTTGCAGTTATTAAGTGAAAAATACAAGTATAACAACAACTTTTGATATTTAGATTCTATATGAAATTTTCGTTTATAATGATGTATCACAAATAGGTATTTGTTTTCAAAACGGCGCAATAAATTCTAAAAAGTGAAAAGTTTTTAAAAAATTTACTCAGTAGGTCTTGAATAGGTATATTACCTTCATTTTTATTGCTGCATTTGAATAAAAGTTTATTCCCTGCAAAAATCACCATTTTGAATTGAAATACATTTTTTTGAGAAAAAAACATAAAAGCAAATGAATTTATTCAATTTTTTAAATGGTAAGTAACTATATTTTTTAACCTTTCATTATTAATATATAATACTTCTAGTTTCGGTACTAATTTACTTTGAAATCATTGGATTTCTGTAGATGCTATTCTTCAGGTATTAATGAAACCGATGTATGTATTAAATTTTACAAGTGAGCCATGACAAAATGACATTTCTTTTCAATTTATTTGCGAATATAACTATTTTTGAGTTTAAAAAAATACAAAATTGTAGTATGTACCCAAAATGAAAAAGTGGATATGTTACTTATATATGGAGAATCAAAGAGAAATGCATATCAAGCTGAGAGGCTATATGCAGAGCGGTATCCTGGAAGCCATCACACTTGTAGAAAATATTTAAATATTTTCTGATAAATATTTAGGGCCCAGCCAAATGAAAACGAAGAAAATACGTTTTTTATTAAGTTAACCACAGAAATTAAGGTCTCAGCATCCGTGGAAATTAATAAAAATGCAAGTACACGTAAAATTATCAGTCGAAAGTTTGTTAGAGAAATATTGAGAAAATATAAATATCATAATCAACTTCATCGGTACTTATTCCCAGAATCCTGTTCACAGATGAAAGTCGACTTACTAACAATGGCATGTTTGACCGAAATAATTTGCGTTGGTCTCAGGAAAATTTACATGAATTTAGAAAAGAAAGTTATCAGGTGGTGTTAAGGGTGATTATATGGGGAGGAATTGTGGGTACTAGGATCATAGGGCCTATTTTATTTCAAGGGACTTTAAATGGAATTAGATACCTGAACTTTTTTGAAAATTAAATTAAGGGCTTTTTAGGAGAATTACGCTTGAGAAGTAACATTTATTACCAACAGGATGGGGTTCTGCCACATAGCATTCGAGATGAGAATAGAACCATTATTTCGACATATGAGCCCACAAGATGGTCTACGAGATCATCTGACTTAACCCCTATCAATTTATTTTGGGGATACGTCAAAGAACAAATTTATTCATCTTCAAGAAACGTTCAGGAGTTGGAAATCAAAATTCGCCAAAATTTTGTAAACTGCTGGAATGTTAGAACCTTGTGGTAAGAAAAATCATCAGTAGAGCTCAAGAATCTGCTGAAGTTGAACTTTATTTAATCTCTATGTATATATTTTTTAACTATACGAATTGGTAAATGTCCTTCTGTCATGGCCCGCTTGTAAAATTTAATACATCGGTTTCGTTAAACAACTGAAGATCTCATAAAAGGTAGTCGAAAATTGTCTCCTGATATTTCTGCCGCTAGTACATCCAAAAATAATGGTAGTTTATGTACACTTACTTCCGAAAATTAATAATATAGGAGGTATACTCCTTAAAAGGGACACAATAAATTTCAGTTTTTCTGCAAAAGAGTAAATTCTTTGAAAACACAGTATTGCCAACTTTGCTTTATCACTTTTTCGAATTTATGACGCCATTTTGAAAACAAATACCTACTTGTGATACTTCGTTGCAACGAGAATTTCGTGTGGAATATAAATATGCAAACATATATACAGGGTGTTATTTAAAAATTAAAAGTTGTAGCTACTTCGGGTTGGACCGGAGGTGATCATTTAATAAGTTCAAAATTGGTCTTTTGTGTCACAAATTATTTGCCAATATTTCAAAGTTTTTTTACCCAAAATGAACCGAGAAATTGAACGGAACTAATCTTGTTGCGACCCGGTATAGCGTGTGATTGCCAATCTTTCAGTAATGTTTTTTAAATGTACATGTGTCCATTGGGCATAACATAACATTTTTACCAGAAACAGTTGCCTTTCTCACTGAGAGATAATACAAATTGTATGATGCTATATATAGACATAAAAGATTCAAACAAATTGTTAATATTACCCCCATTTTATTTGCACTTCCACTGTAGTGAAATTTGCTATTTGAGCAAGCACCTTGGTAGTCATACACAGCAACTTTTTTATAGATCCTATCTTGAACTAGAGAATCCATTATTGTTCCATCGATCTGACCGAAGAATCGACCGGTATGTTCATTATTTTCAGATATCACTATAAAACCATTATTATCAAGCACGTAACAGTCTAGTTTATCGCTTGCACAAGTTTTTCTACATAATGAGGGTCCGGTACACTGAAAAAATTAGTGAGATTAAAAACATGACTCTTGAATAAGTCAATATGAATTATCTCGATGCGAAACTCTGAGTACTCCCACACCAAAATTAGAAAAAACGCCTTTTTGGCTTAGTTACTTAGGTGTTTATTACTTCCACTCTTGAGTAAAACCAATTACTTTCAACCACGCACAGAACTTAGATAATATCTCATTTTGGACGTAGTTCACAGTGGTATCAATTTTTCGTTATCCACAACCTATGCCCATCTGAATGGACATGAAAGTGTTATGATTAATTACATAACATTCATTGATGGGAGTGGTCTACCGTCTGGTTTTTTATGCAAATAACACACATGATACTAAGTCGATATTATCTCGAATGTCGAATTATTTATCGTAAATGAGATCTTAATCGTTCAGTATTTTTCTACTTTCTTTAACTAAATCTACGAAAAAGACATCGGCAAAGAAATCCTAAGTTTACCAACACTTCTTATATGTAGATATAGAATTTGACACTGGAAAGAATCTGAAATGTGTCTTGTGAAGATATCGCCAATCAGCTTGAAGAAAAATGTTTTTTCTTCTATTTTTCCATTCACTGATTGTGATACCACTTTCTCCTTTTTCTAAAAAGGTGAAAAATGTTGGAAAGCTTGGGATAACTTTCCGGATTTGACTTTCATATATTTGATTAAAAATCCAATATAACCAAATAATGAAAAATTAGGAGTTCCCCGAAGTATGCCATAACAATTTCCGATAAATATTCCGACATAGGCAATTCACCCTGTGATATGCGGTTATTTGCACAAGGAAACGGATCCGTCCAAATGGGAGATGGATGGATGGATATGGGTAATATTGTACATCAGACGCAAGGTAACAATTTCTACTGGTTCTACGGGATGACAGGCTCGCCAGTTATTTCCTCCTATCACCAGTAAATACTGTTTTACCTTGCTTGTGATGTAAAATACTATACACTTCTAGTTTAGGCTATCACGGAGGTGGAAAATGTTCTTAGATCATTCAATGTACCGCTTAAGCTGTAATGACCTCTCTTTCGTATGTCCTCCAATGTGCTGAAAATATTACAACATATGGACGAAGCACACGATATTGGTTGTTCCTTTCTTCCGGAAATTCCATACTGAGTTTGTGTCCAATTTAAAATAAACAGCACATGCAGCACAGGACACAACAGACCCTCGTACTAATTAAATATAAATTAATTTACTATTACATAAAATACACCATGTTGAAAATATCATGACGACTTCTTGGTTCATGAGGAACCGTAAATTGATGTTACAATAACATTGATGCCAAGATCGATAGCATTTCGTTTCTTTTAGGAACATTTTAGAACATGTCATTTGGATATTACTCAAATGATTGTCGAAACACTATCATCCCAATTCTTTTTCATTTTCAATCTATAAATTTGTAAGGAAGTACCGCTGAAGCTGCAGATTATTTATATAAATAATATGAATTCAAGGTTACCAGCAGCCTGGAAAATACGGAAAATCTGGAAATGTCGGGGAATTAGAAACAGTCAGGGAATAGTCAGGCAAATCACAAAAAAATCAGCACATGTCAGAGAATTTTTACTAAAATTCTGGAAATGAAATGGATTCAATACATTTTTTGAATGTTCATTTGTTCGATAATAGGAAATATAAAGGAAAAAAGTTAAGAGATAAATAAAATTTTTCATTTTTACTTGACCTTTTTCATTGCTTTAAATAAATCGATTTTTACTTTCTAAATTCGCAACTTATTTAAAAACAATGAGATCTACATCAAGGATATTCTATAAAGTTATACAGTTACCTGACATTTGAGCCCTGTTACATCCCTTTTCGATATAAATATGCCCAAGTATGGGTAAGAGAGCTTTCAAAAAATCCATAATCAAAAAATTCAATGTTAAGATACTCGTTTTTAATGGATCAAGTAAAAAACAAAAATTAAAGAATTCTTCTTGGTACCACATTCATTAATCTTAGCCGCATTCATTCATCTCAATATCAACTTTGGAAACAGCCATTTGAATATATGTAATTCTATAAAAGAATCAAAATTTTACAAATTTGAAAATGCGCTGTATTACGATATTTCATGTATATTATATGAGCTAGAAAGGATTTTTTCCTGTACTCTGAGAAATGCATATTTGAAATTAACTTCATCATCATAAGTTTACAGCCCTTCGTGAGCTCTGATTTACTACAATTTGCTCTGCCATTCTATGCTTTCTTTTGTGCTACTGCTTTCCAGTTCCTTATAACGATTATATTGAGCTACTTGAGTAACTCTATACTTCCCTCTGAGATGCGTTCTTCCTATTTTCCTACTTCCCAATGGTTCTTTTTTAAAGATTCTCTTGACCTTGTTATTGTTCTTCACCTTTAATCATATGATCAACTTATCTGAATCTTCCTACCTTTATTATTGTTGTTAGTTGTAGTTGCGTCGCTATAGCCATTAATCATTTATCGCACCAAGAATTTTCCGTGAAATTTTCCTTTCGAACACGTTGATTAGGTGCTCATTTTTTTTAATGTAGCCACAAGGGTATTGTTTATCTTTATCTTTGTGTTTGTGTGAGGCCAAAGTGACATCTATTAGCCAAGTTTTTTATAATTCTCAAGTAAACGCGGCTTTGCGTAAATTAGAATTGATAAAATTGTCATTCATTTAGTTTTCATTTTTTTAATGATTTCTGGTGGAAATTACAAACAGTAAAATCAGTAGCAGTAAAGTTTACATTTTATATATTTAAATATATTATCCTAAAGCTGAAATAAATCATTTCGAAGAAATATCTGTTAGGTGTTTCTCATTGAATATTCGCACAAGAAATGGAAAAAATAGCTGCTTTACATGATCAACATCAAAGTTTGAGTACAAGATCAGGTCGTTGTAGTATATTGGAGTCAAAGCGGCCATTTGAATAAAAATATTTTACATTTTTTAGTTATCTTTGCAGAAAATATCAAATGCAATTAATATTTTTTATGGAATGAAGTACATATTTTATATACTATTTTGTCATTTTCCAAAACTACACATACCGCTAAATTCTCTATTATTGAAAAAACAATTAAAATAGTCCCATTCATTTTTACTTTCCCATACACGTAGTATACAGAGTGTCCCGTAATAACCTGTAATAAATTTAACTGTAGATTCCCTGTCGAAAATTAAGACGGGTTCTTTGCATACAATTTTACATACTGATATGATCATTTGGTGCTTATCAATTACACGAGACATTACAAATTAAAGACGAAAGTATTGAATAGTAAACTAAAAAAAAATCTAACACAATTTAAACATAAAGACAACTATCATCATTTTTAGACATTGAAACATTTGTTCAAATTGACGACCTCCAACTTGAATACACGTTTGCAACCGTTTCCTAAAGTTGCCATACAAGCATTTAAAACATTGGTTTCGAACTTCATTGGCAGCATTAAAAATTCTCTCTCTTAAAACTTCGACGTTAGGGACAGGTGTCCAGTAAGCAACATTTTTCTAGTGGCCCCAAAACTAAACCTCCAATGGATTCATATCTGGGAATCGAGGTGGCCATTTAATTGTGGCTTCTCGACCCCTTCCAATCTATCGATTTCTAAATGTTGAGTGTAGCCATACTTGAACCTCTAAAGAATAATGAGATAGCGTACCATCCTGCATAAACCATAGTATTTGACGTAATGCAAGAGGTAATCGTCTATAAGGTGATACCGGCCATTTTATAAAAGGTTTAAATAAGCTAGACCATTTAATCTGTTTGGTAACTCAAAAGGCCCTATTAATTTATTGCCTATAATTCCGGCCCAAATATTTATTAAAAAGTTGTATTCATATCTTCCATTTACAACAGCGTGAGGATTATCGTCGCTCCATAAATGTTGGTTACGAAAATTTAAAACTCCATGTCGAGGTCTAGTAAAACAGCATTCATCTATGAATAGTACTTTTCTTGTAAAATCTAACGGCTCCCTAAGTATAATTCTGCAAAAATCAAGTCTTATTGAAAAGTCACTAGGTATGCTCTTGTATTCTCTGTAAATGATAGGGGCAAAGTCACTGCCTTTTCAGTATCCTCCATACTGATGTTCTTGTTATGTGGAATTGAAGAGCAGCCTATCCAATACTACATTAAGGATGTTCACCAAAATAATGTAATATTTGTACCTCTATTGCATCTCCTATTTATCTCCGATGACCACAATCATTACTCCTTTTTTTAAAACAGCCCCCCCCCCCCCATTCTCTTAACCTCAATTGAATATTAGAAAAATTGGCACAGTACGAGTAGGGAATTTACAACGATATCGTTCTTTTGCCGCTGAAGCATTTCCTTTACATTCACGATCAATTAAATGTATGTCTGCATATTCCTCATTATTAAAACTATGCGTTTTAAAATCTGGTTAGAAAATTACTAGTATTGAGTATTAAGTAGTAAGGAATGATTATCTTATTATTTCAATGGCAAGAAACAACGTAATATTGTCAAATTATAATTTGACACCAGCATACTTTTAGTACTTTACATTAATATAATTGTGCTCATCGCTTTTTATTAATCACTTCGGCAGATGTAATTTAATTTTTTTTTCTCAAAAATGATCAATTTTACGAAATTTTTTCAAGAGATACAAAAGTTTCTAAAAGAATCATAATGTTTAATTATTTTTTTAATCGAAAAGAAATAATAGTAGGCAGAAAGTTATTTACAAAATTTCAAGAAGTGTAGTTCATTTCATCCCTTTGTGTACTGTACATGCTAGGTGGATGAAATAATTTCGTTAGATGCCTTTTGATGAGTAACCGAGATGTGCCCAATTTCGTATTTTTCCGATTACGTTATTTTGAGATAGAAATTAAAAACCGTTTATTGGCACATCACTTTAAGGGGGTGTAGCTGGATAGGAAAGGGTTATTTTGAAAAATTTTATACGAAGAACTCGTCTTAATTTTTGACAGGGAATCTACAGTTAAATTTTTTGCACGTTATTACGGGACACCCTGTATAAGGAAAGTATGGTGATAGTGCAAAAATTCGATTTTGAGTTTTTGATGGATTTACAAGTTTTCCAGTCTCCTGAACCCAAAAAAGTGTTTTTAAAAAATATCTTGTCTGCCGTCTATGGTCGCATCTAGAGCCCAAACTACTGGATCGATTTCTCAAATTTTACATGTGTATTCAAGAAGGGCACACCTCGAGGCGAAATCGCAAAATCGATCCTAGATCAAATGTGGGGGGGGACTAAACCCCTAAAAACAAGAAAAAAATAGAAAATAATTTTTTTCTCTAACACGGCTCTAACGATTTTGATTAAATTTGGTACATGGGCGCTCCCCTCTTAGAAAATACCGAGGGGGAAGCTATCTATGATGGGTGAATTTTAAATAATTTCATAATTTTTTTATTTCTCAAACGGATCTAACAATTTTAATTTAACAGATGAATACTGACTTAGTAGTATCATAAAGTAACATGACCAATTGTACCTGTGAAATGCAGGGAGGAGGTTGCGGGGGGGGGGGGCAAGGAATTAAATAATATTTCCTTTAAAACGGTTCTAACGATTTTGATTAAATTTGGCGCATGGACACCCCTAATACCGATATAAAATAATATGATCAATTGCTCCTAGAAAATGCAGGGAGGGAAGCTGTGGGGGGTGTGTTTTAAATAATTTCATAATTTTTTTCTCTAAAATGGATCTAATAATTTTAATCAAAATTAACACATGAATACTGTAGTAGTAGCATAAGGTAACATGACCAGTTGTGCCTGAGAAATGCAGGGAGGGAGGTCACGGTGGCAAGGAGTTAAAACAAAATGTTTTAAATTTCAACAAAATTAGAAGTAGAGATTTGACGTTGAAAAGATTCGATGCCGGGACTAGGGTAGGTACATTAGTTCGGTCTACTCCTAAATGGGAAAGTTTGTCCGAGTTGTCGCGGACCGATTTTTTATTGGGAACTTTTGACAATATTTTAGCTAATTTCTATCATAAAAGGATGTGATAGATTTTAAAGAAAAATACTTGAATAAACGTGTAACTTTATAGTGTATTTGATGTAGGACACATTGTTTTGAGTAAATTTTAAAAATGGAGCATAAAAATTTGATTTAAAGTAGTGAAATAAGTACCTAATAACCTCGAAATGCTGTACTCAGTCAATTACTATCGAAAATGAATGTGAGAACTCTAAACTTAATGAAAATTTTGATGAATTTAAAAAACAATTCTTGTTATTTTTTGCTAAAAACGCCTAATTTTGTAGATTACTTGTAAAAATTTAATGAAGATTGATAACTTTCTTAGTTTAGTGTAATGTTAAAATTGTAATTTATTTACAATCTTATGATTGCAATATTTAGAAACCGATCTGGACTTTATTTGAAATAATCCTGGAAAAGTCAGGAAATTCGACAATTGAAAATTGCTGGGTACCCTGAAAATGTCCATGGCCAGTTGAAGAATATGCGTAAATTCATGGCAACGTGGTTAGGACTCGACCAAAGTTTATTACGACATACTATTTCTGCCTAAAAAGGGATAGTTGGGATTTTCTATCTTTTAACATCAGAATAGTTGTTTTCGCTAATGTAATACCAATCCATTAGAGCGTAGCGGCAAATTGAATGGTCTAAGGGTTGTATTTGATTTGTATACATACTTTAGACGTAATATTAAGAAAATGCATCGCTAATGTGGAGTGCTGATATTGCAAACCAACCACAGCCGCTGGAGCCCTGTGCCCTTTGTGCTCCACGAATACGGCATGAGTGGCAGTTATGAGAGGTTTACCATATGATCCAATATCGAACGGAACAGAGAATACGAAACTTTCTGGCTCGATTGAATGCTGATCAACTGCCCTCTTGTACCACGTTTCATCCATCGCTCGGACGTTATTGTCACTGAAGCGCCTAAAAATATAAAAACCGAATTTATCAGTATTTACCCAGTCTGCAAATGTATAATTAACTTACGGTTCCATTGTTTCTGTATTGGTTAGATTGGTCCAACGAAGCAAACCGCTTCTTGTTGCCACAAACGATAACGTTAGGCCAAATATCTCATATCCTTGGCTGCAATATATTTAAATAGATAATTGCTAATCGAGAGCTGGCGTGTCAGTATTGACTACATATATGTTATCCTTTAATTGAAATAATCAGAAATAATGTATTGATTATTCTACACACTTTGTTATTTATTATGCTTAGGGTTCGTTGAGTTACATTTAAGTGTGCGATAAAGTTTTATAGTTGTTTCGAAGTTTTAGTGAGCATGTGGTGAGAATTACTCGAACTTTTCCCAATATATAAAAGGTCATGAAAGAGTCGTTGGGTCATTGGGTTTTAGTTTTAGTTTTGGAAAAGCTTTTCGAGTAGGAGTTGAACGATGTATAAAACTTGAATACAAAATATTAAGCATTTTAACCGGTTAAAATTTGAATATGCTGCGTCGGGAATATCTACAAATATATACGTACATATTTCCAGATTTTCTACAAGCAGTAATACAGTATTAGGGACGTCGCAGGGTTGGTGATTTGAAGCAAACTATGGCTATGAAGAAGTATACGTTTGAAAACGCGTATATTTTGGTAAATCGACACCATTATTCTCGAGACTGGCTTGCTAATATAGAAATAGACATTCAATAAAGATATTCTACTTTGAGATGTCATACCTAGGCTAGACAAAAACATTACGAACGACAAAGGAAAGTCGATATTCTTTTACGTCAACTTTTTTATCTTGATTGTCATAATCGTATATGTTTTAAAAATTGAAAGACATTCTTTTGCAAATATTTGAATTTTTGTTAAATATTATAAAACATATCTTCTGTTATTTAGATGAATATAAAAATAAGAAAGCTTGGACTCAAGTTTATTATGTTCCTACCTATTTTTAAAACAAAAAATAAATTTTGTCTATGTCGGGAGTTATGGGACTCAAACTTGGCAGGAGTAATATACCGTCTGTCTATTTTACAAGGGCCACACGAAATATCTCGCTTAGTATCTATTGTAGAAGAATAAAGTTTTAGAAACAGTTATCCTATTTTTATGATATATTTCAGTAAAAAAAAAAATGAAATCCATAGCCTACTTTGTGAGATATATTACAAAATCCTGAAAAATAGGAAAACCACACACCGTTATAGCTTCCTTATTTGAGGAGATACGAAAAAAAGTTAAAGGGATGAAAGTTGACAATAAGAATAATAATGTGTATCAGAAAATTCTGAAAACGCAGTTGGCTTTGACATATACTCTTATGCAAAAATGAAAACAACAAATCTCAAAGTAGGCCATGACACCATTAATTCCGTTTATTTTTTCTCTTTCCAGCGATATAAAACATGTCGCAAGAATTTTAAATGATAGTGTCAATATTTAATATTACGAAAACCACGATTCATATCATTGAATTGTAAAAATCAGCTATGCCATGATTAGTGAAAAACAATGTATACAGTTATTAACAAATTTGACAGATTGTCACTGTTGTATGTTGCGTTGTCGAGTTCTAAGACAAGTTTTATCAGTAATTATGGTGTACACCAATAATAACAAATTCGATATGATTAGCATTTATTGTCAGTGCAATTTTGACGCTGAGATGGCAGTCACGGTTTACGGAGATAGATTTCCAGATGCTCCGCAGCCAAATCGAACTATGTTTAGGAAGTTAGTTCAAAATCTAAAAACGCACGGTTATCTTAAAAAAAAATAGTAAGGCGAGGGCATGTTGCGGATAATGTAAGATAAGTGAATAGAGTATTGAATTATATTAACCAAAATGAAGAAACCCCTTTTAGACAAACTCAGAGAAACAGTCGCATAAAAAAAGACAGTGCAAAAAAAATATAAAATAAAAAACGGATTTCGATGCTACGAAATGAGGAAAGTTCAACATTTAAATGAGAGAGATAAGCCGAGGACAGTAAGTTTTTGTAGATGGATGTTAAATAAAAAATGGAATGACCCGCTAATATGTAGCAAAATTCTTTGGCCTGACGAATCGAGTTTTTCTCATAATGGATTTTTCAATAGAAATATACATTATAAGTGGACACGAGAAAATACACATTGTTGCAGAGAGACTGCTTCCCAAGAAAGATTTTCTACGAATGTTTGGGTTTGGGTCTTTTAGGGACTAAAGTAATTGGACCTTATTTTTATAATGGTAAATTAACCGGTCGTAGATACATTAATGTCCTGCAAAAAAATATCAAGATTTTCTTTATGAATTAACAGTCTCAGAAAGATTAAATTATCCATATTTTCAACAACCTCACCTCACCTCACCTCACACTGCTATAATATGTACAAATTATTTAAATTAAGTTATGTCAGATAGCTGGATAGGCACCTATGGACCCATCCTATGGCCAGCTCGATCACCAGATATTACTCCCTTGGATTTTTTGCCTGGGGTTACATTAAAGACAAGGTATTTCAAACTGCCCCTGAAAACATTGAGGACATCAAAACTAGAATTAGAAACGCATGTGAGGCAATTACTCCTGAAATATTCCAAAATGTAATGCGTGAGGTGTTTCTTAGAGCCGGTATTAGAATGCATGGTGCACAATTCGAGCATTTGTAGTTAGAAAAATAAATACACACATTTTCTTTTCAGTATGGTAACAGGTAATACTGTTATACATAGTTTTTCGTTTTTTTTTAATATTCACTTTGTACCTGTATTTTTATTTACGAGATATTTGTTTGTTTGTATTAAATTGTAATAAATAAACAATGAATTATAATTATTATAAAGCAAATTTTTACTATTATGGTATAGCTGATTTTTACAATTAAATGATAATGATGGTTTTCGTAAAATATTAAATATTGATACTGTCAGCTAAAATTTTTGTGACATGTTTTATATCGTTGGAAAAAGAGAAAATAAAATGAATTAATGATGTCATGGCCTACTTTGAGATTTTTTCTTTTCATTTTTGCACAAGAGCGTGTGTCTAAGCCAACTGCGTTATTATTCTTATTGTCTTTGTCACCAACTTTCATCCCTTTAACTTTTTTTCGTATCTGCTCAAATAAAGAAGCTATAATCGTTTGTGGTTTTCCTATTTTTCAGGTTTTTGTAATATATCTCACAAAGTAGGATTTCAAATTTCTTTTTATTGAAATATAACTCACAAAAAATGGGATAACTGTTTCTAAAACTCTATTCGTACTCGTAAAATAGAGAGACGGTATACCAAAAGCTGCCAATTTTCCTCTCGTGTTTGTGATACTAAAAGAAGTAAAGATGATTAGACTTTGAAAACATATTCTATTTCAATTTAATATGAAAGTAGAATATATTGTAATATTAGATAATTTTCTCAACAATTATTTTCATTCAGAATAATGAAGCCAGTTAAAATTCCACTATTTAGAAATTTCATTAGGGGAATTAACGTTTGATAATTTACAATTTTTATCGCCAAAATTTTGTAAAATTAACAAAACTAATGTTTTGCCTTAGGTTTGAAACAGTTGATATAAAATTAAAGATACTACACTTTGTTTTTACATAACACAAATTTGTTAATAATAAATTAACAAAGTAGGCAGAGATATACACAAACACTCTTCGTGTTTTTATGTTCTTCAAAATGACTGAGATTAGACCTTATAATATTCAATAAAAGCTTAGATATTTGCAATAAAAAACATATTTTTCATTGTTTAAACCACCACACAAGCGCACTGTTTACGAATACGAAAACCGATAAGAAAGTACCGTCTATCAGTAACAAAATGTATTGACTTCTTCTCACTGTTTACAAAATTCATTATGTTAATTGCAAGAGGAATGGTGTTATCTGACGATCTAGAAAGACTCTTTATAGATAATTTAAGGGATTTACAGGAAAGAAACAAATTTTAAAAAAATAGCCGTAGGTAAGCTTTTTAATACCTCTATGAAATCAAAAATATGTTCTTTTTAATATGTGTTTGCATTACCGCAAACCGCTGCTAGTGTGTGTAATTTTGAAAGTAATATTATTACTTAACCTTTTTTTATAAATAATACAATTATTTTACAGCTTTCTCTATGAGAGAAGACTGTAATCATAAAATATCAAAGAAAAAAGTGATTTATAGTGTAAACTGTTGCAGTGTGGACTTTAAAATAGTATGTGTGTTAATATCTCAGCCATTGTCAAATATTCAGGTCCAAACTATGAGTTTTCAACGCGAAAATTTTACAATTATTATCAAAATCATCTTTAACTACAATGTTTTGGGCAAATACATGCAACATAAATAAGCTTGGCTCCACCGTATCTGAATTATTTGATATGGCAATAATACTTACTTGTTCCGAGGAAGCTTTAATGTTACACAAAATAAAATCAATTTATGTAAAAGAACCACTAAGCGCCTATACTGAAATTAACTCGAGCTCAGACTATCAGTTGCAGGAAATAATAAACTGATTATAAATAAATGATAGTTATTTTGTAAAACAAAGCTAATTTCGATATATTAACAATAAAAGACAATAGTTAGTATTATAATACTGTTCAAAACGTCTTTCATATGCTTATTGACCGCTGTGGTTTGGGTGTTGTTTCCATATTCGACTTCTTCTTTTTCCTTTCTTTGAGCATATCATACATTAATTACTTTGTTTATTGATTACTGCTGGTTGGTGGATTAGCTTTCACTACCATTATAAATTCAAATATATACAGGTACTTTTTATTTCCTGCAACTTATGTATGTAAAAGTAATAATTATAAGATTTGTCGCGTCTTTTTGTATAGTAAATTTGAGGTTTAATGGTCTTTTACTTGGAATATCACTAAGTAAAAACGGGAAAACTTTTGTACTAAATATTAAGTATTATAAGCGCATCAAGTTGTTAATTTAACGATTTAAATTCAACATATTTAATACTTATATAAGAATTTTTAAGCAAAAGTGCTTTACATTATGGTTATAATATCTGGCGCCCGACGTGGGGCATGAACTCACGACCCTGAGATGCTTTACCAACTGAGCTATCCGGTGACGTTTAACACAAATACGGTATAATTTGCGACAACTCCCCAATACATCGTGTCACGACAAAACTAGGTCTGGTTAGAAAAGACTGAGATACCTAACTGAGTCTTAAAAAGTACTTTTCCATACTTAAATATTTTTATTTTTTCTATAAGTAAAATTTCCTATAAAAAGTTAAATATTTAAGTATAAGTTCCAAAAGCAAAATTTAAGTACCAATACCTTCATTTTTGCCACAATCTAAAGTTAAAATATAAGTACACTTTGTTCTGAAGTATAATTGGGTGTATATTTACTGGGCAGTCAAAGAACGCAATAAAAATTTTAGGAGCTAATTATTAACGCTGGTGAACCTTTCGGCATTGTCTTATCAAACAAGCCGACGTACATTAACAACCTATAAAATAAGTGATTCAATTTGCAGGTGAGATAGTACAGAGAGCAACGGTATTTTAATGTGGTCTTAAAGATTTCGTTGCTTTTTTTGATTGCCCAGTGAATATACACCTGGCTATAGATATTTCATGCACTTTTAGTATTCTGCATCTCAGCTGATTTTCAGAATATTTAAGTATACCACCCGAAAGGGATCGGAACGTTTGACTTAACAGCCTTTCGCCAACCAAGTGGGCGATTAAAACTGAATTATCCCCAAATGATTGTAAAATCTATATCAGAGTGAGAAATGCACAATCGAAGAAAAGTCCCTTATTTGTCTTATTACTTAGTGATAATCCTTAACAATAATAATATGTATGGGCATAACTTCGTTCTTAAAACTATAAATATTTTTTTCTCAAGAAAAATGCTTTACCTTTGCAATTGTACCAAAAGTGTGCCAATAGGGCTAATGTGCAAAGAATTAATTAGTAAAATTATTGTGTATATTAGTATAAGTGCATTAATAAAATAAATTGATTAGTAAATATCATGCTATTAATAAAAAAAATAATTCTTACTGTTTGTCCTCTAGATGGGTGCGAATAGGATGCTTTTCTAAGCCTTCCGTTACCATAGCGTCCAACACCAACGACTGAATCAATGTTTTGTCACCTGAAAAACGTTTGATTTTTTGACATTGAAAAATTTCGTTAAAATCGGAAAAACATCTGCGTGATTTTACATGATATATCATTTTCGATGTACTTTCTTTCAGTCTAAGGTACTCTCCCGATGCACGCGACAGTGACCAGACACCGCGACCGGAGACATGTACCACGCGACAAGCTAGCGACCAACGACAGAGAGGGCTACTCTCCTGATACACGGGACAGCGACAAACAGTTGTGGGTGCGTTGAACATACACGTTCAACACACTTGTACGACTGATGAACGAAGACAAATTGCAGCAATGCGACGCAACAGGAAAAGGTGTCGCGGCACCGCTACCGAACCAGTCCAGAAACCTACTCGAGCGACAGCGACCAGAGACAGAGACAGTTGTCGCTCGCATCGGGAGAGCTCCCATTTAATTCCACTAGACCGATGCCCTGCTCGACACTTGCCGCTGTCTCCGGTCGCGGTCTCTGGTCGCTGTCGCGTGCATCAGGAGAGAACCTTTACTTTTAATATGTACCACAGTACCACAATATTCTTTACTAAAAGCTGTAAAACGGATGACAACTACATTTCAAAGCACTGCACTAGGCCGATATTTATTATAGCGAATATATGTATGTGTATTTTACTGAATATAAACGGTATCTTAGACGATTAAGTTTTCCTCTAAAAGTTCAGAAAATGAGTAACTAACCACGACCATGTGTTTATTATTTATTTTTAATCCTTTGAATTTTGCAATATTCCTCTGTGAAGGTGGCGAAGGAGATTGTAATGCTTTTTGCAAATTTAAACGTCTCGTAAAGTTCAAATTCGGCCAGGTCCATTCTGAGATGTTCAATCAGTAAATAAGCAAAGTGGGTACTGGATCATAATTTAAAGTTCCCATAGAAAAAAGGAAGTGGTAAGCTTCTAATCGCATCAGATTACGCAATAAGCAATGAACAACGGAAATTACGTATTAATAATTGCGTCAAATATCGAAAAGTCCACTTTTCTCTAAGTAGCCATTTTTTCGTCTCCCCCGATGACACCTGCAGTGGCTTCTGTGAGTCGGAAAAAACCTCCACGAAACTAGTTACCCCCCCCCCGTTTTCGAGGATGCTGAACACGATGGCGGTGGTTTAAACTCTTTTTGAATTGACCGTCACCCCCAAACGGCCAAAAACAACCCGCAAAAGGGGTGAAACGCGAAAACACCGTCTTATATTGAGAAAAACTGCGTCACCCCCCGCTTTCGAGGATGCTGAGCACGATGGTGGTGGTATAGACTCTTTCTGAATTGACCGTCACCCCCAAACGGCCAAAAACAACCCCCAAAAGGGGTGAAACGCGAAAACACCGTCTTATATTGAGAAAAACTGCGTCACCCCCCGCTTTCGAGGATGCTGAGCACGATGGTGGTGGTATAGACTCTTTCTGAGTTGACCGTCACCCCCAAGCGGCCAAAACCATCCCTAAAAGGGGTGAAACGCGAAAACCCCGTCTTATATCGCGAAAAACTGCGTCACCTCCCGTCTTCAAGCATGCTGAACAAGACGGCGGTGCTTTTGAATTTCTCCGAGTCAACCCCATCCCTGCGTCAATAAAAATGTATGGTATGGATATATAGTGGATATGTAGTTGTATGCGTCAAGGAATCTGTTTTATTTTTATATATATAGCAAGTAAGTAATTGTATGCGTCAAATACACATGTGAATATAATAAAATATATGAAATTTACCACTGATTCCATACAGCAGATTTCCCCGCCTGAAAATCACCAAATAACCTAACCAGACCCTATATATGCGCCTATTTTTTAGGGTAAGAGATCAGTCAACAAACGAGGAATCATCATCCGGTTTGTATTCAATGATTTGTTATTCATTTTGTTATATCGGAATTTTCTTATCCACTTCATAAGGCAGGGTCTCACGGGGTAATTTTTGTCCGGTTCAGGAGTTGCTTTGCTTCGGGGAGAAGATCCAGAATCCCCATCATGTTCAGCATACTCGAAAACGGGAGGTGACGCAGTTTTTCTCGGTATAAGGCGGTGTGTTCGCGTTTCACCCCTTTTGGGGGTTGTTTTTGGCCGTTTGGGAGTGACGGTCAATTCAGAAAGAGTCTATGCCACCACCATCGTGCTCAACATCCTCGAAAACGGGGGGTGACGCAGTTTTTCTCAATATAAGACGGTGTTTTCGCGTTTCACCCCTTTTGCGGGTTGTTTTTGGCCGTTTGGAGGTGACGGTCAACTCAAAAAGAGTTTAAACCACCGCCATCGTGTTCAGCATCCTCGAAAACGGGAGGGGTAACTAGTTTCGTTGCGTTAGAAAATATTATCCTATTTTCCGACTCACAGAATCCACTACTGAGAACTGGACGGCATATGTCCCCGTACCCACTTTGCTTATCTACTGTAGTATAAAATTAGTTAATGTAGTTATAAAATATGTCATTGTAGCTAAAGAATTTTAAACAAAATTTACAGATACGATTATAACACCTGACGTTAAACCTTACAGAGAGTGTCCAATTATGACAAAATCAGTGTTCGAAAATTATCCGCTCAAGAAATTATTCCATCGCATCGTATGCACTATGACTATAAATCCGAAGTTCTCTACTTTCTCGATTAAAACGTTTCCAGTTACCATTTAGTAGCAGAGTTTACGTTCATACATCACTAAACTGCCGAGTTTAGAGAGAATATTTTAAACAATAGCAGAGCTGATTTTCCATAAACGTTTATAATGAATAAGTGCTGGAGTAACTTGGTATCTGCTGGAGAACAGGATGTCTCTAAATGGAACAGTTTACTGAAGTTTCTCGTGAACTTTATGTTATCCTCAAATGTTAAAGTATTGGTACATGGTTGTTAGGTCAATCGAATTGGCTCATAAATAAACGATGAGTCGAATAATTACTACATGGTATAAAAACACCTATGCAAACGCGTTCAATTCCAGAAGAAATAAATCAATTTTGATAAGAATTTCTATTTAAATCACAAAAGAGGAAACCCAAATAGCATTTTTCCGTCTTCCGACCAAATTTGTACAAATTGCCACGTCGGATTAAGTTCAAATCAAGGTCGGCCACTAACTTTTAGCCCAAAATTATAACACGACGCCTAAGCTATGGTAACCTGTAGTGAAAATAATATTAAAGATGTCATCATAAAAACTTCCTAATAAAATGACCTCGGATCATGATCAAATCCCCAGTTTCGTACAATTGCTTTTATTCCCCCATTACTAATATTGTTTAATATTACTTACACGGAGAATGAATTAAGCAGGAACATTATAAAACAGGATTATCAGTTTATAATCCAGAATGTCAGGTTGAGTTACGAAAAATATTTTAATCTGCAAAAAAGTACGCATTTACATAAATTTAGAAACTTAATAAGGGAAAAACAGATTAGGCAATTACAAAATTTAAATAATAATCCTTTAGTTGACAGGACTGTCATTAATATGTCAAAAAGACTTTTGTCCATTTCAGACAGGCTTGTACTATCAAAAGGTTTAAATTCCTGTTCCAAAATTTGACATAGTAGCGGCAATAGAAAAAACGGCTCGAAATTTACCAACAGATAGTGGTAATGAATATCGCATACGGGCAAAAATTGCTTTAGAGAAGCAATATAAAATTAAAGATAATTTAACTCCAGAAGAAAAGTTATCGATACATTCTTTAAAACGCGATGAAAGTATAAAAATATTGCCAGCAGACAAAGGTAATGCCACAGTCATTATAGATAAAGATATATATAACACAAAAATAATGACTCTTGTAAATGAGGGACCCTACTCAAAACTAAACAAAGATCCAACAAAATCAATAGAGAGCAAAATTTACAGAACTCTGTTTAAATACAAACATGAATTTAATGATTTTGAACGAAGGAAACTTACACCACATCATAGTAAGCCTCCTCATTTTTATGGCTTACCAAAGACACATAAACAAAATATTCCTTTAAGACCAATTGTTAGTTCTATTAATTCACCATGTCATAATTTGGCAAAATTTTTACTCAAAATTATTGATCCATTATCTGGAAATACCGATTCATATATTAAAAATAGTAAACATTTCATAGAAAAAATTTATGAAAACGATATTCATGAATCACACCTGATGGTTAGTTTTGATGTAGTTAGTCTTTTTACCAATGTTCCGGTAGATGAAACCTTAAAAATAGTTAAAGACAGGTTGCTAAATGATAATAATTTGGTAACTAGAACTAAATTAAGTGTAAATAGCATAATGGAACTCTTAACACTGTGTATAAAAACAACCTTTTTTCAATTGGACAATGAGTTCTATCAGCAGGATTTTGGTATGGCTATGGGGTCTGCATTATCACCAATTTTAAGCAACATATTTATAGAGAACTTTGAGAATACACGTTCAAAATTGTATAAACAAACCGGTTGTCTGGTGGAGATATGTTGACGACATCTTTGCAATTTGGCCTCATGGTGTCGATTTATTAGATAGTTTTTTAGAAAATATAAATAGTAAGGAACCGTCTATTAAATTCACATTAGAAGTAGAAAGTAGGAATGAACTACCGTTTTTAGATATTTTAATTAGAAGGGTAAATAATACAATTGAAACAAGCGTTTATAGAAAACCAACACATACTAATAGATATCTAAATTTTAACTCCAATCAGTTAATAAATGTTAAAAGAGGTGTTGTAAAATGTTTATACGATAGGGCCAAAATAATTTCATCTAATAATGAAATATTAAATAACCAGAAAAAATTTATCAAAGAGGTTCTAGTACAAAATCAATATCCTGAAGCCTTTGTTGATAGAGTTTTCATAAATGTTGAAAATAGAGACAATCAGGTACGACAAAAACCTGAACGTCATTATACAGCAATAATTCCTTATGTATACGGACTATCGGAAAAGTTACGCCGTATAGGTGACAAATTTGATGTTAGGACGATATTTCAAACGGGGAACACTTTAAGATCTATTTTAACAAAAACAGAACCGATAAACAGGGAGCAGAATTCAAAAAACTGTATTTACAATATCCCGTGCGAATGTGATAAATGTTATGTGGGTGAGTCATCCAGACCTTTCAGTGTGAGGTTGGATGAGCACAAGGATTACATTAGAAAGAATGAAATTCAGAAATCAAAGATTTGTGAACATGCTTGGGAAAACGGACATAGAATAAACTGGGACTCGGCAAAAATTTTAACAAAAGAAACAGATACCAAAAAAAGAAAAATTAAAGAATCAGCAATAATCTTATTAAATGAAGATAAGTGCGTATCGAATTGTTCTGTAGATATTTGTACAACCTGTCTACCAATGTTAAAAGAAGAAATTAACAAACTCAACATTATCTAAAAGAAAATATCATCAGTTCTATGTTCTGTGTAAGTAGTAAGTATATATGGAAATAACATAAACAGAATCTTAAAGCTGTGTATTTGACATACACAGCAAAATAAGAGTTCTTCCAAAAAATAGCTTTGAAAACGGAAAGAGATTACTTTCCGAAACGTCAGCAAAATACATTATTTCTGTGTTTATTCCGATTTATATTATTTGCAAAACATAAGCTCTGACTTTTCGTTTGGCGTAAACGTCACGGGCGCAGAGGTTTTTCCAATAATTCTATTATTTTGTAGATTCGGTGATTTGTTTTGAAGAGGATAATAATATATGTGGTAAAAAACCCAAATAATAGGAAAGAATATTCGTAGAATGCCACAAATAACTTTCAGACAATATATTGTTTAACCTTATTTTTTTTAAAAAGTACATTTCCCAAGCAAATTAGCAAGTGTGTCCAGTTTTAAAATCTGGCCCGCCAAACAATTCAGAAAACTATTGGTCCATATCTATCGTATGTAATTTCGCCAAGGTCTTGGAAATAGCTCTGTACTGTCAGATTTATCCACAGATTAAACCATTTATTTCACCTCATCGATATGGCTTTCTTGAAAAACGTTCAATAACATCAAATCTTGCAATAATAAATTAGTTCATCTCTGATTCGATGGATAACAGAGAACAAGTAGATGTGATCTACATAGATTTTTCTAAGGTGTTTGACCGAATATGTAACATATAATTGATTTAAGTTCAGTGTGTATTCTTCAACGTCTGGGGTCCTGCAGGGATCTAATCTAGGGCCATTATTATTTAAAATTTTTATTAACGACCTCTCTCAAGTTTTATAGTGCAATATTCTTCTGTTCGCTGATGATCTGAAGTTATATACCACTGTTAAAGCTCTTGATTACTGTGCTTTATTACAATTGCAAATTGCTATTGTGGACAGATTGTCATAGTTTGAATATCACACCAGAACAGACATTTGTAGTACGTTATAACATGTGTAGTTATTGTAGTGCAATGTTGATCCGACGTCGGTAACTTCTCACTAATCATAGTAGGCTACTAGACCACAACCAACGTTGGTTCGAGGTAGTCGTCTCTCCTTAACTACGCACGTGTATTTTTGTGGTGGTCACAAGGTCGACCGCACGTTGCCAATACTGGCCACCGATTAGCTAGAAGACATTGTACTACCTATACCTCAAATAAATTGAGGTTATCGCTTGTCAATTGTTTACTTTTATTTTCATAAAACTGATGAAAAATGCCTAAAAAGCGGAAGGCAGTTAAATGCAGTAGTACATTTTATAGGAAAAGGGCCAAATTGCGTGCAGTTCAAAAAAGACAGGTAAGTGTCAAGTTAGGTATGTTAGGTTAGGTTAGGTCAAAACCATATGAAGGAAGAAAGGTAGTATGGTTGGTGAAACGTTTGCCATCGTTGCATTCTGAGACTGGGATGAGGTGATTCCAACGTAGGGACGTCGTAATACCGTCGTTATGAATTCTTGTTCATATATTTAGGAGAGAAATTGCAACTAAAGGTTGAGAAAAAGTGTACAACAACGTTGGCTCGACGTCCAAATGCTATTTGGGAAGCTCCTGGTCTAAGGCCTAATATAGAAAGATCAAATTGATATCTGGTAAGACCGGGTTGCGTCGCCATTGTAGATGGTTTGATCAATACAAAAATGCGCTCCCATTTCATTAATAATTTTAACAAGCGATGCACTAATGAACGCAAATGAATGTAGGCATCTAATTAAGTTATCGAGCCAGTGCTAAATTTTCGATAACCCAGGTATCTATTTTATCCATCATAAATATACTTACAGAAATAAGCATCCTTGTCCTGCTTGGTGGTTAGATGATGATGTTCTCGTTGTAATGGCGATCTGGGTCGTATAGACATCCACTTCCACCCTGGTCTTCTACTTCTCGACAGAAAATGCAAAACGCGCTCCTCTGCTGTCTTAAACCATTGTTCCCCAGACGTTCCGCTTATGTACTCGCAGTAAACCCTGTAAATGTTAAAAGTTATTTAAACAATAATTTACCAAAACAATGGAATAAATCAGTCATAATAATTACCAATCTGGGTGTACTCTCCAATGGTCGCCTTTGAAATAATCTGTAACTGTAAAAAATGCAATGGTATTTTCATGTTTGAATTTCAAATAAAATTAGTTACCATTTTTCTTGCTGTGTTTAATTTCCTGTTCCGCTAGCAGTTCATACATCCCATAGCCCTCTGGGATGGCTAGGCCTAAAGAAAACGGCGTACCTTCTATTGGGTTGTAGAAGTATTTATTACGCCTAGTTGTAACGCGGCGCTAAAATAAAAAATATATAATTTTTATGTAAAATCATAAATTGATTACTAATTTACCATATGGTCGTAGTGGATTTTTACACTTAATTCCGTCTCTCCTTCTTTCTGATCTATCATATCGTGCCTTAACTATAAAAAAAACACTTACATTGATGAAACTTCGAGACAAACTAAATATATCTCTTACGTCTAGCAGAGCAGTATGATTTTCACGAGGACCATTTTCATTTTCAACCAATTCTACCTCTGTCAGATCGACAGAGATATACTGAGGCTCAAGTGTATCTTCATACAACTCATTATTTTCCTTAAAACGAAAATATTACTAACATCTTTCTATTAAGTTGGTGTATATGAACGCCTTACCACTGGTCTTAAATCCGGATGGTATAAGATATGTCCGTTATTGTTTACAATAAATGAGTACCCGTTTACTCCAAGCTAAAAAAAAGGTTGTTAATACTTAAATACTTAATAAAAATTCTTGCTCACAAACTCACTTTGTACGGTGGAACTAATTTCTTTATTTGATCAATGGAAACATCTGTACCCACAACTCCCAATACGTTTGCTACGCGTACCTAAAATAAATAAATCACAATTGTATTGGATACGAAAAATAAACCCTTCTAACTTTAGCCAGTGGCAAAACCATATAGGGTATGTCAGTTACGTTTTCGCCACGGATTTTTTTTTGACAGGCGGAAAGGATAATTTACACGTTTAAACTGAATCGTAGCATTTCCAGAAGAAGAACTGCAGCAACGCAACATATGCGTCACATGGTGGTTTAGCGTGATTTAAGACGTGTCCGTATCATTTAAGAGATCAGACGCTGATTAACCAGAATGCACCACCTCGTAGGAAATTATGTGCATGGTTTACATAGAAATGTATTGAAATGAAATTTTCGTTGTGGAATAGTTAAGTCGAGGTACAGGGCTATTCACTATATATTGACCCCCCCCTTTTAGAAAAAAAGTATCATATAAAAGTTGTAGGATCTTACCTATATTTTATTGAAACGTGATAAAAAGCCAATATCATGTATAGGTTACGTAATACGAAACAAATATATATTTTTTAAAATGGAACACCCTATATATTAGGGTCCATACATAAATTACGTCACACAAATTTAATGATTTTTTGAGATTTTGCTGCAATATCTTCCGACTACCACAAAATATCAAATTCATATTTTAAACTTAGTCATAGGCCATCCAGACACTAGTTTATATGTTATCAGTGAAAGCCTTTCTTCTGATTAAGGGGTAGTATTAGGAGCTGACTGCCAGTATTCTCCGCATAACTTTTTAATTTTTAAAATTTCCTGATACAATTTAGCCACTACAGGACACTGCAGGTATTATAAGTGAGAAACATTCTCTGAAAATCAAGAGACTGCTTTTTATTTCAAATTAAATTTGCGTACCAAATTTAAAAAATATAAATATGTAATTTTTCAGTGGCCTACCATAATTTTGGGTGAAAACGTAAACGACGTATCCCATACCTACAATTGATTTTTTCTCATGTATCAGATAATTATTTTGTTCTCAAACAGGAACAACACCGAAAATATTTCCAATTATTCCGTCATAAATAGAAACATTAGAAAAAGTTGAAAATTTCAATCACAACTAGAAAAATCTCAAGAAATAATTCAATGCTTACAGTATGGTTCCGTCGATCGAATACGGGTGTAGTAACGGTCGTCATGAGTTGGCCACGCTTGTCGTCAGAAAAACTATCGGCCTAAAAGTGCGAAACATTTAAGTGAGCGAAATTAGGTTATGGACTAAGGATCTACTTACCCTACCACCCACATAAGCGGATGTCCATTGGATGGGATGGTCGTTTTGATACATTACCATTGGTCTAGCCATAACTTCAATATAATGCAAGACATTTCTTTTAATTTCCTCATAATGTTCAATTCTTGTGTAAAAACCTAAATAAGCATTTTGCAGTTTTTTCCATACATTTTATAGTAGGTTGGGTATTTTACCTTTATTTGTGCAAGCCATCCATTTCATCTCTCTGGCGTTGCTGGAATCCTTGCCAATAAGGTATGTGAAAAATCTGACGGGACTATGAGGAAAATTGTAGGCTTTAAATATTTCTTTGTAAGTTGAAGGTGGGCCGTCGGTTATGAGCATTATTGCTTGATTACATTGGCAACCCTGTCCAGTTCGATTATACTGAAATTATAAGTGAGTGAGAACTACTTTAGTTAAGTTTTGTAGTGGATTTTTACCTTTTGCAAGATTTCAAATCCTGTTATAAGTGCTGAGGTAAAATTGGCAATATTTTCTGGCTTGAGTGTCTCCATTGAGTCTTTTAAATATCTAATATTTTCGTTATTTGCCTACAAAGGAAACTGTTGAGTAATCACTGAATAGAATTGCGTTAAAATTTACTCACCTGAGCTAACTGTTCCCTAAAACACGGTACAGTTTCCTCAGTTGTATCAGAAAATTTGTAAATATTTACAAAATCATTATCGGATAATGTATCTAATATTGCTTCTACAGTTGCCTTAGCCAAATTGGCTCTATGACCTGTCATCGATCCTGAATTATCTACAAGTATGACTATATCTTTAGGAGACGTGGCTGCCCCCACGTACCAAGAAGCAGATCGGAAATCGTACACGTTTCTACTGTTTCTTGGTCTTTGCCAGACAGTCGACAGATCCTCAGGTGGCCAAGCAATTCCTTAAATACATCATTTGATAATTAACTTTATGTTAATGAATTTAATGGTTGTGAATTTTTTTAATTCAAATTGTTACTAAAAATAAAAGTGACTTATTTTAAAAATATATAAATTGTGATACTGGTCACGTAGGATTCTCTTTATATAAATGTCCAATAACATAAAGGGGTCAGTAATAATTAGGCGTACAATTAAAGATTTTAACAACTGAAGCATCCACTGCAGTAGGCGGGCCACTCTATCTTCTGCGGGATATGCAAAGCCCACCGTTAAAATGGAGAAAATACGATTATCTTGTACATTAAATGTTAAGTTCCATAATCAAATTTGAAAATTTTCTTTAAGGTAAATTAATGTTTCTGTTTTCAATATTAACAGAAAATTATTTAATGAAAGTTGGATGTGTACTGTTAATATTGTGTGACTTCCAGCTGATATTTGACCTAAACAATAAGTAATTATTTATTGGTTACCTCCAAAGTTTTTAAAGTAGTCCCATTAAATGTGAAAATTATGTTACATAAAGAGAAATTGAAGCACTTAGTCGAACACTTTGTCAAATATTGTACTACAAGAAAACTTTCATTTTAACATCTGTATACTTAGATGAAATCTATTTTTACCTGGATATCTTCTGAAGAATCCTGATGAGCTTCCGAAAAATTGCCAGGATAAGGAAGGATCTCCTTCATAATTGTTAATAAAAAGAAGATCCAAGTGTTCAGACCACTGTATGGCATTCACTACTTCAGGATCTAAAAGTACATAAATATTAATAACAGAAGAATTAATTTGCTGACCAAAACTCTTGTATTTGGTAATTTTTGTACAGCTCTCTCCCTGTAAATTTTCTGTTATTAATGTTATCAACTAATTTTTTTCAGTCGAGGAGAACCTTGTCGTATTTAGCTGAATGTAGGAACTCTTGGACATTTGAATTAGAATGCAAGTAAAAATAAGTAGTGTAAATTACTAAAAAACACTATATCGCAGCAAAAAAGATTATTTAAAATTCTAAGAAAGTATTATTAAATAATTTTATTAACAGCGTTAAAATTTACAAAAAATGTCATACCGACAACTTTTTAAATATATTTGATATCCGACGACGAATCACTATGTATGTTAACTAGTTCCGGTTTTTTGTGATCGTTAGAATTAAATTAACCATGGACTGACGTAAATAAATATTCAAATTGTACAGTGTGTAACAGCCAAATTAATAAATTCAGTATCTCAATTACATTTCGCAGTCTCGTCTCGAATTATAACACCATGTAGTTGTAACTTGCTGCACGAATCGTACAACGTTCAGAGATTAAAATTTTTGAATCCTATCCTGGGTGCGTGGCTACCTAGTTCGCTTCTGTATACACTCCCACCACGCAGCCGTTATTAATCACATACATCACTGTAGTTTGTCGTACGCGTCGAGTAGGACATATTAAAGTACTAGTGCTTGTGATTTAAAAATGGGAAAAGAGAAAACGAAAAGTGGAAGACAATATGAAGAAAATAATTAAAATACAAATCCGATAAATCAAGCAAATTGTTACCAATTTTAGGTAAAGATTACATGGAGAAAAATCTAGTATACGAGGTAATGGCCGACATATGACGTGCCATGAGTGCGATCTAAATTTTGGTTCACATGAGTCCGAAATATAGATGTACCCCTCGTCAAATCGCTGACACATGTCATGCAATATCTAATAAATAAAAACTTCTAGTTTATTTGGAATATTTCGATATAATTAATCCAAAAGAAGACCTACGCATTATAATCCTGAGTATGGTAAAAAACCATTGTTATGGGTTTTTACTGTTAATGAAATTCATAAAATGTCAAAAAAATGTAAGTAGTTATCTATTTTAGGTAAAAACTATATGGATGAAAACCAAGTATACGGGGTAATGGTCGACATATTATGTTGTTCCATGAGTGTAGTCTAAAAAATGTTGTGTCTAAAGGAAGAATTATGCATTCTATGTCTGAATATGGCAAAAAACGATGCTATTGGCATTGCAGACGTTAAACAGTCACCAGGTATCGAACCATTCTTAAAAAAGGTTACTGAAGATAGCTCAATAATTGACCATTGGCTTTTCGGTGAAAATTTGATAAAGTAACGAAAAAAAAAAAGAGGAGGGAGCAGATGGAGGAAGAACGACAGGAAATAAAGAGGCTAAATGGGTCAAAATTTTCCGTTAATACTGCTCTGAGGTAGAGGTAGATTCCTCCTAATATTATTAAGCCTGCTATACAGCAAGAAATAAGGCAAAAAGTTCAAGAGCTATGTAAAAACCTTGTGATATCACGCTATACACAGGAAGTTGGATAATGTATTTCCAATTATTTCTTAATAAAAGGAAGTCAAATGGAAATGATCATATTATATTGAAGTTGCGTAACCTTAATAAATGTATAACCTCACCTTATTTGAAATTGGAGGATTATCCCAACGTAAAAAGTCTATTACGTAAAGGTTATTATTTATGTTTGATGGAACTTAAAGATGCATGTTTTAGTTACTATTGATAAACTTGCTAGAAAATATTTTATATTTAAAGTTTCTTATGAAGTATGCATAAGGCTGTGTACAGCTGCATTCATTTTTACAAAATTGTAAATAGTGAAAAGAAAAATCTATTGCCGAATCAGCAGCGTAAGCGCTAAGAATTTAATTGAAACACTGTAAACGTGGATATGTTTTTATCAACTAAAAATACAAAAATTATGGATACAATTTATAGAACTGAAATCTTGTCTATAAGAGAGTTTGAGAAATTTCTAAGGACCTATTAGGAAGGGGATGAACGTATAAATTATCTAGAGTGAAAAACAGAATTTAACAATTTGATACGTTCCATAAAAGGTATATATTCAGTGATATAAGTACGAGAATTGATAACAATACAGCGGTAGCTGTATAAGCCGAATAGGTTGAATCAAATACAAAAACCTGACTTATAAAAAGATGGAATTACTGTGAAGAGAAAAATATCCATATGTTTCCCTCGTATGTAAACTAGAAAGTTATAGGATATATAGTGTCTAGATCTAGATCTACTCAAACTAAGATGAGTTACCCGCTAGTTATTTTGAAGCTAGTTGCAACAAATTTTGGGTACTACAAGTGGACCTATATGCCTCAAAACTAAATGCAAAATGTGCAGATTAAGAAATCAGATTCAGATTTTTGTTGTGTTCATGCTTTCAGCAGGTCTTGATAATGTAACATGTTATTTTATGCATTTCCACTTATGCGTTAATATCCAAAGTGTTAAAGGACATTATTAATGATCACACGGAAGGTACCGAGTACCGAGGTGGTTCCAAGATGGAAACCTAGTACTCAGTTTTTAGAAACCTATTAGTTTTTGTGTCTGAGTTCTTGTAAGGATCTAATTCAGTTAAAAAAAGTGGCTTAATGTGCCCTAACTGAGTTGAATCCATGTATTTATAATTTGTAATCGATGGCAAAATTTCAAACGAAGTAATAAGGGTTCTGTCTGTTGTTATACTATTTAATACAGATCACGAGAATATGTTAAGTGGTTTTTAAAAGGGCTTTTTTAATATAAGACCTTAAGGTATTATACAACATAGGACTCACATCCGGTGTTCGTTTATTTGCCAATTTTGTATCCGGTAGAATATTTGACCATGGAAAAATTAACATTAACATTAACAATTAACAAAACCAGCAACATTATTAGTTCATATTTCAGTGTATAGGACGCAAACTATATGATAAAAAATATGTAATATGTTACAGTTGGAAAATCGTATTAAAAGAATTATAGAGGACAGGAATAATACAGGCAAAGATAGACAGCAGCCAATACTTGTTCTATCTTATTTTAAGGATTTCCCAATGTTTGCTTGACGTGAACTTTATTTTTAATTATTTATCAAAATTATAAAACATGGACTTCAAAAATAGCCTTATTTAAACAATAAAAAAGCCAATATGCACTACATCTACTCAAACATTAAAGTGAGTGGATTAAGGATGTGTTAAAGGCATGTAGAATTGATACAAAGCTTTATACAGGATATAGTGCAATCTACTATGTTTTGTTGGCAATTCTTCCAGATATATTTGCCAGGGAGTTAATACATGGCATTGGAAAACTGGCCATATATTAGTAGCTAATATAAGTTATAAAGTATAATATAATTATGTGTAGGACTACTGTAAATTTTAAGACTTTTTGGCTAGTATTAGAAAGTGTTTTAACCAAGTATTTATGGGCAGGTATTGTTTAGATGTTAATAATAGGAAAACAATACATAAATACGAGGTTAAGTTTGGATTGTATAGTCTTTTAAACATCTACATGTTGTTATAATTCGAGACACGACTGTGAAATATAATTAATAGATCAGTTGACTTACCTGTAAGGAAGAATGACCTTAATTATATGAGCAGTATCGTCGAAGGATTATAATAACTCTCCCAAAAAGTAAAATCCCAACCCGTGATAAAAGCAATCTAAACTTAAAATACTTTAAACCAGTGAGGTATGTGATGAGTAACGGCTGCGTGGTGGGAGTGTATACAGAGGCGAAGTGGGTAACCACGCACCCAGGATAGTATTCAAAAAATTTAATCTTTGAACGTCGTACGATTCGTGCAGCAAGCTACAACTACATGGTGTTATAATCTTTCGACGAGACTGCTTATATAATTAAGATCATTCTTCCTTACAGGTAAGTCGACTGATTTATTAATTATATTTATAAGAAATCTCCAGATACGTCAATTTTGGATTCTGAAATGACATTCAGCAACCTGCAACATAAAATTCAACCCCAAGTTAAACCCTCTTCGGGTGGCAGTTGCAACCCCTAAATTTTTAATGGCGATAAGAAAATAATATATCTAAGCCAGTTTTAACAATCGCAGAACATATTGCGCCACTTGAGATTTTAAACTCCATCAGAAGATGTAAGTATTTTATTAATAGCTTACGAGTACAGAGATTTGTCTTTGCGAAGGAGATGAACAAGTGTGTAAAAACAATACGGACCAAGAAGAAACGCCAATAATTGGCCTCAGCGATGACAGTAGTGGCGAGGATCAAGAAGAAACATCAATGACTGATCTCAGCAATGAGATACGTCACATCTCCTTTTCTGTTGAGTATTCTATTGCATAAATAAACTAAATTAATGACAGATATCTATACCAATTTGAAGCTTTCAGCGCCAGCTACAAATGTTTTGCAAGCATGTTTAAATTCAAGTACGACAAAAAAACATAATTTTCCAAATTACCTCCCTAACTATTCGAAATATGACAAAAATTTATGAGGCCTTTTTCTTTCTATACAAAAACACAATCATTAAAAAAAAATCAAGACATACCGTTCACGAGATATAAAAGATTGAAGAAAACCCCCTTATGGGGGGACGAAGGTCGAAGCCCACTGATCTGAGGGTGGAAACAAGTATTTCTTGAATAAAATAATATAATTAAACAGAGAAATTATGTTTTTAACATTAATTATTTGTTTCCCACGCCATGATACATGCCCTTCCACTATTTAATTCCCACTACTTAATAAAATTAATATTCAATTAAGTTAACGTCTTTCAACCACGTAAATTCCACGTTAATACACATTTACGTTAAAGGCAAGTTTCTTCTGTCGCTAGCAAAACTTTGATAAGAATCGCAGATGTAATTTTTCAGTTAACTTTAGACGTTTCTTTAATGTCCAGCTTTTTTATGTTTTGTACATAACGTAATATAATATACAATATTTAACTGAATTCACGTCTGTACACCGTCTATAACAGTATGCAGGCCATTAAAAATATCGCAACATTCAATGTTTAAGCGACATAAACAAATTACGTTAAAATCAATGAATTTTAATTTTTTTTTTATTTCTAACGTCTTTTTGAAGTTTATTTGCTTTGTGAAATTTTAACTGTCAAGTTTCTATAACCTAACAGGTACTTAAATGAACGTGCGTAAATCACGTAAATTTTGCGTTAATATATCACCAATGTACAACAGAAAATTGAAAATATTACAATAACTGTCAGCGTTCAGGGGCGACGTGGAGAATAAACGTTAATATTACGTTAATTATACTATTTAAATAACGATGATGATCAATGTAGGGGTTATTTTCAATTATAACTTTGCGTGAGATTATTCAATAAATTTATATTTTTTAACGTATAAACGAACCCTTGCGTTCATGACAGTGGCGAAATAGATGTAGATGTTTTATTAATTTTTAGTTTAAACGTTTCTTCAACGATGATAACGTTATATTCAAGTTTAAATTATAAACTTGTCTTCATTGAAAATTTGTTTGCCTTATATCTCTATTATTAAAGGAGATGTCAGTCAAATCTCTGCGAATAAGCTTACGAACATATCAAAACAAGGTATTTTAGTAATATGACTAATCACTCTGTAAATAAAATAAACTATTTCGTTCCAAAAATATGGAATTCCGAATAAGATCAACATTTTGCCAATTTCGTAAAGTATATAAACGGGTTAACGGATGCATTGCATTACCCTGATGACTTACCATTTTCATTCACGTTGCTGGGCATAAGTACCGAACTAAGACTAGTATTAACAGGCAAATGATCAAAATGTGGATTTGGAGTGAGCATCATTTCCCTAGTGCCTTCCGCCGGACGACCATCAGGTCCGAAGGCATTCAGTCTTTTAGCATTATAATATCGAAATGGCTGACCATTATCAGCTCGTGGCGTTAGAGCCGCTTGTTCTGCAGAATCCATTATTCTCTGTAACATTTCAGAATAATATATTTCTAAATATGGATAAGGCCTTCTGTGCACACAGTATTCAGGGCATTAGCAATAAAAGCAGAAATAAGTCGCAAGGTTTATGAATAGAATAGAAGCAGATAATTCGGCGGAATATTTTTGAATAAACATTTACTAACCATAACGGCGCTCATTTTGAAGTCCATCATGTTCTTCACTTCTGTGGCCATTTCTCGGATGAGTATCAAACCATCCTTTCGTACGACATTGATATCAACATCGTGGTATTTCTAAAAACAGACGTGTGGGTTGAAATATGGATACCTAAATTCGTGCATGATTTAATTATACATTTTATTACCACGCTGTCAATGCTTGTTAGTAGTTGGAACCACTCAAAAGGGCCGGAGAGTTACACGTATGCCCTCGGCAATGTCCTGGACAAGTCCCCTATTCCATTTATACATAGTGTCGATGTAAAAATATTACCAATTTAACTAAACTAGTTGTTAGTAAAAGAGTTCTTGGTGAAAACGTTGCAAGATTGTAGTTATCGCAAAGGGTAGTTTTGTATGTATTCGTAAACATTATTTATTAACAAAATATATAAGCCAACGCAAAGTGGATAAATTATTGTATTGAACACAAAATTAATTAAAGAAGAGTTGTTAATTCGTTGCAATGACAGAGTTCACTCGATTCCCTTAAAACCAATATGAGCAAACAACTAGGCCCTAAATTTAATGTTTTTGAACCTAAAACATGCAACCCCAGGTTTATTATTTTTGGTGTGGAAAATGTAGCGACTATTAAACTTGATATTATAGATAATATCATAACACATAATCAACTCACTGTTTCAAATAATGAATTAAAATTTGTCACCACAGTTAAATACAAAAATAGCTATATCATTTTGGAACCATCACAGGCTTTGTTTAAAATTATTATGAATAAAAAAAACTTTACATGTTGAATGAAGAAGCTGTTTTTAAGGAACATTTCAACCTAAAAAGCTGGTATAAATGTTGTAAATATGGGCATATTAAAACGAAATGCACTTCGGATAAATTCATTTGCCCCAACTGCTCAAAATTTCGTGAGAAGAAGAGTTGTACTCTTACTGATAATAATTTTTTTTTGTCATATCAATTGTACTGAATGAAAGAAAAAACATAAGTTAAATTTATTTGTAGATCGTGCTGTGACTGATCCAAATTGTCAGTACTATATTAAAATGTTGAATCAACTTAAATCAAAAATTAATTATGACTCGTAATAACCAACTGAAACATATTAAAATTAGTCATTTTAATGCACGTTCATTGAGCATAGGATTTTTTTTTAAAGATATTATAATATCGTCTAATTTAAACATTATGTATGTTAGTGAAACCTGGTCAAACGAAAGTATTCCTTCAGAAAATTTATTAGTACCTTCACTGAGAGAAAAATCTATTAGCCATTATTAAAAATTTAATAATGTTTGCATAAAACTTCGATTAAATAGGGGACAGGCAGAGTCATTTCCTACGGTTATTAAAGTCGTTTTCCTAAAAACATCTACTAACGGTTATTAAAAACCATGGAAATCTCTATAAAAACGTTTGTATTACCATCAGTTTTTTTATTTTGTTATGGTTATTAAATGCTTTACCTACTACTGCAAATTGAACAACTGGTCACTATTATCATTATTATGCTGAATTTATTAGAGTTTCTTATAAGCACTACAAAATGAACTTATAGTCAGTATTAGATAGCTTCATTAGTTTGGTTAAATTAACAGAACTACAGATATTAAACAATTTAATAGCACCTTGATGGGTGGCAATGAATTTATTTCCGTTTATAGGAAACAGTGGAATATTTGGTGTTTCGTAGTATGTTTTTTACGACACATTTATTTTTGTAATAATTAAATCATTCTCGTTGGCTTATATTTTGTTGATTTAATAGCAGTTACACGAAATAATTGCTGAGATAGTGAGCTTATAGGATAGGTATAGTATCGTCCAAAGCCTCCCAGCATATAAAAAACGCAACAAAAACTTTACGATCTTATTAAAATACCGATACTCTCTAGTATTCCGCCGGCAAATTGAATCACTTACCTTTACAGGTACGTCGACTTGTTTGATTACACCATACCGACTGGTTCTGCAGCGTAATGATGAGCTCGTAAAGTTTTTGTTGCACTTTTTATCTGAATGAAATTGAAGACCACTATAACTTTGAATGCATCTAGGCGGTCCCACTGCAATAAAAATAATTTGTAAGCCATCACTAATAACTTTAACTGCCGTATCCTGTGAGCACTGGAGATACAAGAACAGACATGAAATACGATAATGATGATGTGATGTGATCACGTGATGGTCGCAACTCGCGAGAGCCGAGGCCTGTCTGTGCGCAATATCGCTACGTATGATTGTTTATACGATCAGTACCGAATATTATCGAGAATAAAATATTAATTCGATGCTTATTTGGTACACGTAGTATTCCCAATTATTATAGGTATAGTGGACTAATAACATTAATTAAGAAATATTTTGTTAGCCCCTTTTAATAACATCAACTTGAACTTTAATAATGTTTGTTAGATGCGTAATAAAGATTATTAAGGTAACAGAATATTAGCAACAACTTCGTTTTATTAAAAAATACCGATTTACTCCAATAAAGAATGTTAGTTACCGTAGCTAGAGAACTGATAACCATAATAAGACTGTTTTAGGAAAATGACTTTAATAGCTCTTAGTACTTTGAAACGTTGTAAGTATTAAAGTTATTATAATGGTTACAATGTTTTTAATCATGTTTATTAAGAACTTTTTAGCAAGATACTTTAATAGGTCGAATTTTCTCAGTGTTCTTATCGTATTTTTCGTAAAGATAAATTGGGTCCTGGTGGGGGAGTGTGTATTTTTGTAAGAAATATTTTTAACTGAAAAGTTGTTTTGAGTGACTTTGGTACCTACTTTAGACGGTACCGAACATCTTTGGCTCGAAGTTAAAGTAATAAAGCAAACTTTTCTTATTGGAGTTGTATACAGAGGCTCCATCATGTAATGTGAAAAATTTTGTTTTACATTTAGATGATATTTTGTCGTTTATATCTCAGCAATATGATATTACTACTATACCGGGTGATGTCAATATTGATAAGACATTTGATAATATCATTGGTCAAACTCTGCTCACATATGATTTCAGTTAAATTATTGACGAACCAACTCATATTACGCAAACATCAGAAAAAATGATTGATTGATTGTAATTTTTTTTAATAAAGCTGAGCTTGTTAAACAATGGGGTATTATAACGGACTTGGTATCTGATCATAGAGCCGTTTTCTGTGAGTTAAATTTGACAATCCCTCATATAACACCCAAAATAATAACCTATCGAAATTTTAAAGAGTTCTGTTATGAGGAATTTAACCGGAATTTGGAATCTATTAATTGGGACTCCTTAATTTATTTCAGTGATATCAATAAAAAAAATCAATTCCTTTCAGGCAATATATTAAAACTATTCGATAAACATGCCCTAATTATTACTTCGCGTATTACGAAACCGTATGCACCCTGGTTAAAAAGCAGTGTTAATGATCTTAAAAAAGAACGAAACCGTGCCGGAAGCAAATTTAACAGATCTAAAAATCATCAAGATTGGTTTTACTATAAATCTTTACGTAAGTTTACTTTAGCTGCGATAAGATCAGAAAAAAAGCATTTTTAAATTCCCAATTAATAAAAAGTTATTGTGGAAGGCTGTATCTTCTTAATTTAAAAAAAAAACGTAAATGTAAATATTCCTAGTAACTTGCGCAATCCTGATGAAATAAATAATTATTTTTTGTCCGTTATACGGCTTAGTCTTTTGCATATGGCTTTGATGACATCACTGCTAAACTGCTTCAAATATGTTCACCTAAGACAAATATTTGACTCATATACTTAATCGTTGTTTGGAAACAGGTTGCTTTCCAGAAAACTGGAGTACTACTGTTGTTAAACTTCTTCCTAAAACCAGCAATCCGGCCAATTATAGATACCGGCTTTATCAAAAAATTTAGAAAAAATAGTGTACAAACAACTGTTGGAATATGCCTTGTCAAATAAAATTATCTCAACTTTACAGTCTGGGTTTAGGAAGGGGTATAGTACTACCACAGTGTTATCAAATGTTGTAGATGATATTCTTAAGACTATGGACGGAGGTGATGCAATTGCTTTGGTATTGCTTGACTTTACCAAGGCCTTTGATACCCTTGACCATGCTCTTCCCTGTTCAAAGCTCAGTTATTATGGATTAGATAATATTTCTCTTACTTTCTTCTCCCCCGTCAGATTGTAGTTTTAGATAATGAATATTCTCAATTTGGGCTTATTACCTCTGGAGTCCCGCAGGGCTGAGTACTTGGGTCGTTACTGTTTCTCATATACACAGCAGATATTCTTCAAACCGTTACGTATATGAATATCTCAACTTATGCAGCTGGGACTCAACTTTCCCTATCTGTTAATTGTAATGATATTCAGGCAGCTTGTGTTGTAATATCGACTTGAAATCTGTTGCGGACTATTTTAAACAAAATAACTTAAAACTAAATGCAAATAAATGCAATTTTATCTGCTCCTGTCCTAAAAACATGCAGACAAGAGTTCAAGAAGAATTAAATTTAAAAATTGATAATAATCGAATAAACCCTGAAATGTTGCAAAAAATCTTGGACTTGTTTTGGATAATAAGCTTCGTTTTCGCGATCACATTACTCGTACAGTAAAAAAATGTTATTCTGCATTAAAACTTCTTTATTCTAATGTTGAGAATTCGTAAATTCTGGGATTTGGGATCCCGCTGATGAAAAGTTCAAATCGAACCACGGCTCGAAAACCTTTTATTTTGTAGTTATAGAAGGGTTGCGACAAATTTTCAAGAATCAAAAATATATATTTATATATATGGTACTAGATAACAGTCATGCGATATTAATATGGTAATGCAACTTAAATTTAAAATTACCAAGCGCGTCGTCTGCTAGATATGCAGCGCATGCGTAAATAAGATTATACGAAAACGGAATTTCCGTTGCAAATATGCTATAATCATCAAGTTCAAGAGCTAGTCATATTTAATGTTTGACGTTAGAAATGAGAGAGGAGGCTAAAAAACTCATGACATGAATAAAATTCAATAAATTCGGAGGAGCGTAAAAAATTGTTATTTGCAAGAAACTCCTACAATGTGGGGATTTTCGAATTTTCTTACTAACATATTCTAATTTTTTTGAGTGACATAATTTGCGCACATAATAGTTTTGAGCAAAACATAAAATAAATACTAATTATATATTCGGTTGATAAATATGAAAGTAGGAATAGGCATTCGAATATTGAATATTTTGTTGAAAAAATGAGATTTTAATACAGAAAAATAGAATAAAATCAACCGTTCATATATCGTTCTTTGTGTAGATGAGTTCTTTTATAGTACCTACTCGTATTTATAAACCGCACGGATTTGGAAGAGTAAAACCCTAAACTAGACAATGTAAAATCAAAACACTCTTCTAAGAGTTTCAAACGTAGCTTTTATACTTAATTGATTATAAAATCCGTATATCGTTTATGTATATGCGTATACGTATATGTATATTTTTGAAGATTTTTTGCGAATTTACGAATTTTTGACTTTTGCCCTTGCTGTAACTCAAAAATAAAAGGTTTTCGCCTTGGTCCCATTTGAACTTTTCATCAGGAAGGCCTGAACTACAACATATCTCAATTTCGACCATTTTCACTATGATCCCAAATCACGTGTTTCTGTGCGAGATCCTTTGCGTAAGTATTTTAAAATAAATTTTAGACGATAGGTCACTGGAAACTTTCTCCATGGGAAGTTAATACGAATCATGCTACAATAAAATAAAATTTACAACGTTCGGTTTAACCGAAAATGACTTTGATTTTGGAGTTTTTCAAATGGACACTGTATTTTATCACAAAATATTGAAGATATTAATAATACACTATAACTATGGTGTTAAATTTAGTCATAATTAAAATATTAATTAAATAATACAATAGAACATAAAATAAAAAATATAAGACAAAAATGGAAACAAAGTAATTTAAAAAAAAGTTATGGAAGAAGGTGATCAAAATTATTGCCATTTTCATTTGTGCACAATCAAAACTCATGAATCAGTTCAACTCTGCACACTTTCAGAGTCACTTGTTCTTGTAAAATTGTCTTGACACGCCCTGTATATTCAAAAGCAATTTTCTGTTATAGACTCTTTATGAACTATGTAAAAAAGTTTTTGAAATTTGAAGATGTGAATAAATTTGTAATTTAAAGAAATGGCGAAGGATCCAGTTTCATGGCAATATAAGCAACACAAAATAAATGTCATGCTATCAGTTTGTTTATTTGTTTATAAATGAACCGATAAATCTTGCCTTGAGATAAGAAACACTACTTAAAAACATGCAATTCAAATTAAACAAAACAATGAGGAAATAAAACAATTAAAACCCACCAATTTTTTCCAGATGGTGAGTTATTTGATTAAAATCATATCTATTTTCAGTAATTTTGAACCCTTTCTGTGGAATTTTGCACGATAATGGGATTAAATATTTAAAAAAACAATTGTTCACATAAGTCAAATTTGGATTACATAAATAATACTCAAAATTTCTATTAAGATTTCCTTCAATAACCTTAAAAGTGAATAATACGGATTTTTTTAAAAACTTTAAACCGTATTTGCAAACAATATTCTTTTAAATTAAATACTACATTTGTGTATGTCTTCCTTCTCTTTCCATACATATTATTGTGCTATTGCAAAATTCTTTGGTTACATTTCTCAAAATTCTTGGGGGTACTTCAAGACAGAGATCCCGATCCCTGATGATGTTTTCTACTAAATGATCGATATTTTGGAAGGGCCTTCTATGATAAACTTTATTTTTCAAGCAACCCCATAAAATAAAATCTAGGGGCGTTATTTCCAGGAATCTTGCTGGCCATGGATATTGTGAATAGCTGCCATTCCATTTGCCTCCAAACAAGTTGTCCAGATAATTTCTTACATTAATAGTACTGTGAATTGAAGCGCCGTCTTGTTGAAACCATAAGACGCCTCTTTCCTCCAACGAAATGTCGTCAATTGCTTCAGTAATTTCATTTGTAAGAAAGTTCAAATATTTTTCCGAATTGAGATTATGCCAAAAAAAATAAGGGCCAATTAGTCTGCCATTAAGAATATCGCACCAAACATTGCTTTTAAAAGAGTACTAGTCTTTACATTCAATCACAAATGCGGGGTTATGGTCAGCCCACCACCTGCAATTTTGCACTTACTACCCCATTGGGTGGTGAATAAGATCTGTGTAGCAAAAGATCGATTTTTTTCTATTTCCCCTTGTATCCAAGCACAAAAAACGAATCTAAACGTGAGAAGCTTTAAGCGTGAGAAAATGTTCCTTACAGAAGTTCTCCCTGCGCCAGTTCTATTACATCAAACAAAGCCTTTTCCTCATGTTCATCAATTCTCCAATTCGTGTGTGACTTTTTGTAAAGATTTCCAATTGAGCCGGTTGTTTTGAATTTTTGGAAAATACGTCCAACTGTTGAATGGGAAACAGATGTTTGGTTGAAAATATTAGCTGGTCTCCATTTTTTCTATTTTCGCCGTAAATTAAAATAATTTCAGTTTTCTCTTCTTTAGTAAGCATTTTTTAAACGATTAACAGCAATAAAAAATTAGATTGTTTAATTAAATCCGTATTATTTCACTTTTAAGGTTATTGAAGTATATTTTAATAGTAATTTTGAGTTTTATTTATGTGATCTAAATAAATGTAACATGTATTTGTTGCATCAAAATATTTCAAATTAACTCAACTGTAAACAATGAATACGCAAGAAAATTAAATGTTGCATATTTTTGGATTGAAATGAAAAACCAAAACATTTAAATTTCCAAACCAAACTTCACATTTAGATTCTTAATCTAATTACAAACAACTTTTCCTTATGGTACTTTTATATATTTTGATAAATAAGGGCATTTTAGGCCATTTACAAGAAATAAATATAAAATAAATAAATTTAAAATTTTTTAGAGGTGTCATCACAAATATTTTTGGCTATTTTGTGGCTATTAATCATGCTGAAACCCGTTAAAAAACAATTGAATAAAAAAGTTTTCCATATGGTGCAGACTTTTTGGCGGACACTGTATATATTTTTGGAGACTATTCAGATTTAAAAAAATTGTTTCGATATATCAACTAAAAATTCGAAATTCGACAAAGTGGGAAATTTATTTAAACTTGTAATCCATCTGTTTTTGGATTCTAATTAAGGAATGGACAATAGCTAGTAGTAGTAGTGTGAGATTGTAAGAGGTATTATAGTAATGCAAGATCGTAGTACACGACCTACGATAGCCACTGAAAATGTGGTGAAAGGAGGCAAGCGCATTAAGCATAGACTATTGACGTTTTTCACTTGACTAGGGCGCATGCACGTCCATGACTTTCTTATAACTTATGTAGAAGAACCAATCATATATTAAAAACCTTCTTCTACATAATTACACCTATAACGCCCAAGGTCAATATTGAAGTCTCGATTTTCGTTAATTTCTTTCAATACCTAAAGCGAAATATATACATTTACCTTGTATTTACCCACACTTTATTTCTATATAATTTTCCGTAAATATTAACTAATAGTGCTAATAATAAATTACTTTATTTGCAAGTACATACCTAGCAAAAGAGCCATTGATCGAAGTCCATCACCCCATAATTAATTGCAATTTAGTATAGTTTATAACTTGAAGTAAATCATATAAGATATACAATACAGATTAAAGTGGAACAGAAACACATAGCCTTGGGCAAGTGGTTGATGGATTGTCCGGGAAACATTTTGCTAAAAAATAAGACTTTGGCTATAATAAGGGAACGATTTTACAGGAGAAACAGCTGTCATTACGTAGACGATTGATGCAAGTTTTGTGCGGATGCGGCCATCAAGTTGTCATCTACAAGGAGTAGTAATCATAGCGCCAGTTCACCAGAATTAATGACGTTGTTTATCGGATTCAGAGAAGTAAGAAATCGAAGATGGATAGACTGGCGATAGGGGCAGTGTTATGTGTCCATTCCCTTACGGGCAGAGGCAGCTGTTGTTAATCCCCCTTAGTAGACAAAAACCTGTCTAAGTAGCTACTCTATAATGGTGATTGGATAATTGCTACATAGATGGCGTTACTGATCCTTAGAACCGTTGATGTGTCTTTAAGAAAGATCGAGTCTTCGAATTGGGGACGTTCAAGAAAAATCTAGAACAATCCAGAGTGCTTGTCTACAAGTAGAGAATGAGTAGAGAGGAGTGCTCAAAGCAATTCAATATTAGATAGTGAAGTGAACAGATCAGAAGAGGAACAATTTATCAGTATAGCGTTAAGTAGTGATTTACAGTGGTTAAAAGTAATAGTTGGTGTTATAATTATAAGGACTAATTAGTATAAGTTAATTAGTTGTTAAATAAATCAGAGGTCAGTATTATTCATGTCACAATTATAGAATCCACGTTTGGACGTGGAATTGCACTCCCTCGGTTAGCGAGAGGCGAGACTCGGTTTAAATCCCCAGATTTTCTCGTATAAGGCTACATAGGAACATATTCTTGTTTACTTGTGAGTAATAATAGAACAAGCCTCCAATTCCTTTGAAAATGATGAAACATGCTCTTTAATAGCATTTTTTATCATTGTGCAACTTATTTTTTGTTACTACAATTTTGTATTTAGCAGATCCATTTTTTAAATTATTTGTGGCTTATGAACAAGTACTCCATTAAAATAATATTAAAATTTTGTTTGTAATACAGTAAGATGACTTAAAGCCTACTTAATGCAAATGATAATATTATATAGTATGTAATTCAGTTAACCTTTGGTTGATTTTAGCGACTTAAGATAAGCATATCTTTTTTACTTAAAATTACATCATGATATTAAATAAAAATGGAAGTATCGCCGCTCTGAAACAAATCTATTTCATGTAATGTCATGTGTGGCGCCCTGTATAACTGAGAATAAAACACTATAACCTACCTATACTAATTTTAAACTTGACACTTCAAATAGTTTTCCGTTATGTCATTTTAATAATTTATTTTAGCACCCTCCATCGTTAAGCATTTATAAGTCACCCTGTATACTTTATGGATTCGACATCCAGGCTGTTGTTCGACCTCACAGCCTCGTCGGTCTCCGGCCCTAACGCATACTAAACATTATATTGTTATTGCCCCTTTGTAAATTGATGGAAGAATTTAATTACAGTAGTCCTAAATTAAAAACATTTTATACAGGCGCTTGACAAAATCATTATAAGATATTCTTTCAACGTGATGACAGTAATGTTTTAAATGTACACTTACCCTTTGCAGTTCATTCATTCTTGTCATCATCTTGCCGTATTCCCACAGGTCTACACCGAATTTTAAAGCCCAATTTTTTACTCTAAAAAATATTGCCAAGCGTCAACTACTTAAAAACCAATTTATATTATTATATTTATAGGCAATCGAATAAAATGTTCAATACCTCTTAAATTTTAGCAGAATAAAGGACACATCATAATATGAAAGTGGAAGTGCAACAAATTATATAAAAGCGACATTAAATACGAAAAAAAACTAGCATGTTGCAAATGTTTGATCCCGATTTTCGTTTTTTTGACAATTTCCTTTGCTCTTGGATGTTACGTATAATTTTTTACAGACAGACATTCTTATTATAAATATTTCCAGTCTCTTGTTCGATTTTGCGACTTGCTAGAGTTTGACAAAATATAATTTCGTTTGCTGCAGGTCATGAATTGCAACCGTAATATTACTAATTTAAATTTTATTGGTACTCAAAAGCCTATCTTAATATTTAGATTTAATATATCACTTACAATCACTTAAGAAGCACTTAGAGCAATTGTTTAAAATAACCATTTCCGCGAATTCAAAGGCGATGTAAACATTCAAATTGTACTCTTTGTATCTTGTTAGCGTCGTTTTTTAGATGTTTATGTTCTTATTAGTTTGTGTTTGTTAATAATGATTCTTTAAACTTAGTATCCTTATATGACATGTTCAGATGGAAGAAGATCGGTATAAATATAAAAAAAAATAGGTAATTTCTTATCAGTATGGACATTTTTCTTAAATAATTCCTAAATAAATTCTTCAATAATTCTCTATAGAGCAGTAAAACTTAAAGAAAATTACTACTTGTGGTTCATCTACTGATTTATCTATTTCGGTATAAAGTAAAATGCAGAGGTGTCTCATAGACCACATATTTCACGTTTGGTACAAACCTTTGAGAGACACCTGTATGAGAGTTATGGCATATTTTAAGAAAAAATGTACCTGACGAGTTTTCCAACCTTAGATTCGATTCTAGTGTGTAGTATATTGACGAGAATTTCGACAATCAAGCTGGCATTTTCGGGAGATTTCTAAAATTACAAATATAGCAGTCATTTCTAAATGACTGAATTGTTTTGAAAAAGTTAAACAACCATACAGAAAGGTAGCGATTGCATCTAGTTTTTGCATCTGCTTATTCCAATTTCCAATAAATTAAATAAGTACTTTGTGCTGCTAAAATTTAAACTGGTTTAAGTGATAACAATAATTCTATTCCTCTGTCTTAATATCAATCAATCGATTACGATTATATAAAAATACACAGTGTTTCGACACATTCAATCCTCAACTAATAGATTATTCTGCTATCGCTAAAAATGAAAGGACTCAGAGGATAATATTTTGAAGGATCTCCACGTATACACCCTAAAAGTGGCTGAAAAAAAAAGCTGAAAGCAGATGAATGATTTATTGTTAAAGATAGTTTAAATTAATTCAAAACTTCGTACACATTTTCAAACATCAGCAAAATGAACAAAATGAATTTTTATGTTGATTTGCTAAATTGCATTTTATCTTATATTCCTGTGTGTGTGTGTGGAGGGGGGGGGATGGGTAGGTTTTTAAATATTTAAAATTTACTTCAATTTCATTATAAATTCATCTGTGAAATATTGTTCTGTATTATAAAAGTCTTCTTTCGTAATCTTATTGGAATATTTTAAAGTAAAATGAGTATACCATACCCTATCCTACTATATCTACATAAAGTTTCAAACTGTGAAAGCACACTGTATATTATTTCAATACCTAATTTTTGTATGCCTTATCAAAAACAGTAACATTTTGCTTTAAAATTATGATATTACAGTTTATATAAAACATGATAGTTTACACGTTTTCAGCGATCACTCTGTGTGACCAATGTGGTTCAATTTTAATATGGAGTATTTAACTTGACCATGCTATATTTGCACCAAATTTGAAAAAAAAATCTAACAAAAGTTATCGTGTCTACACTGTCTACAAGGATTTAATAATAAGTTTAAAGCAAAGGGTTAAGCATTTTGATCAAGCATAGAAAATATGAAGTATGTGTTTTAGGTTAGGTAGATTATGCGATATATCAATTCTACGTTAAAATGTAAACGTGAAAAAGAGATTTTTTTTAAATTAAAAATTATACAATTTTAGAGAAAAAGAATGCAAAACTTTATCTTGTTTTACAACAATTTTGTACTCAATTCAAAATTGGGCCATATAAGATTCTACTTGGACTATACAAGTTCAAAGCAAATAGCTATTTCCTTCAGTTCACCATGGTGTAATATGTAATAATATTCATTATTATGACAGTAAAATAAAAATGTTTGCATCATCTTCAGACAAAATGCTTGACAATTCGCTATGCAAGACTTATACTCGTTTAAATAATTATTTATAATATACTCCTTCAGAATTGACAATTTACCTTCCCTGACAACGGTATGCAGTCAGTTCTTTTCAGGTAATATTTAACCGCCATAACGCATTAAGATTTTGATATCTCGCAATTTTAGCAACATGGAGTTAAAAGTGCAGGCTACACGACATCTTTCAAGAAAAATATATATATATATCAAATGACCTGAACTTTGTTCATTTAACAATGTACAAAATAAATACTTCCTTTATGTTGAAATTACAAGGAGATATGGAAAAAGGAGGTTATAAGGTGATAAATATGTTTTTATTGACGACATATTATGCTTCAACGTTTATAACAAGCTCGTGTTCTGTATGTCGAAGTTTTAAAAGATATTTTAAATACATATATAAAACTGATAACTGTTTGAAAAGTTCTGAATGCCCAGTTGTATTTATTTTCTTAAGATGTGCGTAAAATTTGTTGAATTGACCTTAGAAGGGCTGTAGAGTGTAAGATCTGCATAAAAAATAATAGGTAGAAGGAGATTGAATATTTAAAGTAGGTGGAATTGAGAGCGATACCTTAAGGAAGAGCAGTGAATACATTGACTTACTCATTATGTGGGATATCTTCGTCCTGTTCCAAGAAAGCGGGCGAAACTTGCGATAATATCAGGAAAACTACAAGAGTTCTCTGGCAGGACTTCAGGAGTATATTTTGGTTTTTACACAACATGATCACTTACACGTATATCTACACTACCTACTAGGTCAATCGAGCAATCATTAAAACTGAAAATTTCACCATTTTCATGGAATCTCAAGAGCATCTGATATGTGATGTGTACATCACAAGCACTTCTCGCCAATTGGATAACTTATTTGGTCTACTTCACATGTTAATTGGATTATAATTGTATGGTTAAGGTTCGAGTCACAACCGGTGGCGTTTTGGCTGTAGTACACACCCCGAGTCGGCCGAATCTATTTTGGATTCGGGACTTCCTATGTGCGCCGACGCCGCCCCCAAAGTCGATATTGAAAACTATAATCTTCTACAGAGCGTCTCATGTTTTATTATTGCAATAATTTTAATACATTACATATCAATCTCTCGTCCTACAGGCGAAATATTTGCCGCTTTACTACTGCCATTGCAAGGCAAACTCAAAAATTGTCCTGATTGATCCTGCAGCACTGAGACGGAACGATTTTAAAATCGCGCACCCTGAGACAACAATTGTGAATTTTTAGTGGCAGAAGTTAAGGTTAATCCTGTTGTCTTAGAGTTGTTGGTTAGAAAATCGGTTCATAAATATACTGATACCTTTATTACTGGCTAACTAATTTAGATGTGCTACTTTTTATATATTTCCGCCTCTTGTCTTAAAGTTTTTATTTACGGACTTAATAATTTTTTATTTCGATCCTTTCATTCGACTTTCAATATATTTACACCTTTTGGCGCCGGCGCCGGCGTTATCCCCAACTAATCAATTAAAAGAATGAATAACTTTTCGTACAAGAAATTAACCGAACTTATTAGGTATCCCGATATGTTTCAGCCGGAATAGCAAATATTTAAAACTTTAGACTAATATATACAAGCGTCTAAGATACATCACTATTAAACTGAAAAATATACAGATATTTTAGTACGTTGAATGTTTTTTTTATACGAAAAATCGTTGGCCCATAGACATGTATCACACCTAGCTGTGTGCTAAGAAACTTGACGCTTGAAGAAAAAAGTTCTAGTTCTAAGTCAACAGAAATTACAAGTTTAAAAACCTCGACACAAAACTTTGACATTGAGTATGAAATATTATTATGTTCTTGATATTTGAGTTCCTATACGCATGACTCCATCAAGGGCTGCTGCTTTTTACATTACTATTTTGAATATTACTATTTAATAGTTCGATACGATACGTGCACGAGTCTATATGATTTCTATTTGTTCACGGTTCAAAACAGCCCCCAACATATTTACGCATACAGGGTGTTTTTGAAATACATGCATATATTTAGATCTGTGAATAGTCATCTCATCCTGATTCACGTAAAAGTATTTATTTTTCAAAATACCCAAAATTAGCCGAGGAAATAAATTTCGAAAATTGAAAATTGAATTAAAAATATATCAAGTACGCACTTAAGCATTACTTCCATACAGTACATTTTCTGCATCTGACCTCGATCTTGTTCCGTATTTATGTGCGCGTTGCCAAACGCAAATAAGAAATGAGCTAGTAAATAAATAAATAGTAGCTAGAGAGTACTCTTAAACCAACACTTAAAGAACTACTAACTACTTAAAAGAACTATGAGCGGCTGTGTTTTCATAAGGACGCGATTCTATGGTAAAAACTAAATACAATAGCAACTTTGTTATTGATTTTCTGTTTCATTGATCATTTCAGGCAGACTTGGGAACGCCTTAGTCTCAGTTGGATACGTGCTAATTTAAATTCTGGGCGCCGGAATTGGAATATAACTCATTTTTTTTTCTTTTTGGATCTTTAAATTTGAAAGATGGCATTTATCTTCACTTTACACGAGGACTCACGGATTAAAATATATGCATGCATTTCAAAAACACTGTATAAGTACAGTAATATTCGTTCAGTAGTTTTCGAGATATGGATGGTGTAAGCTCCCAGCTGGACACACTGTATTTCGTATTCTTTCAGTGTTCATATTTTTGTGGCGGTTATTTTATCAATTTGTAACTTCATTTTGTTATAACTTTTTAAACTAAACATACCTGCGACCATCGCTCATTATCACATCACAGAACTTTTAAACTCATCTAATCTTATGGTGGTGGTTTTTTATTAATATTGTTTTTATTTGATGTGTTTTTGTTTACTTCATTGGTTCTGTCGAACATTTTTAAATTAGTCAATATGAGAAAGTAATAATAATAGTAGCTTTCTGTTTTTAAAATTGGCGGAGGAGCCGGTGATTAAATGAGATAAAGTGCGTTAACATGCAACTCACTGAGGGTGTACCGAGATGGAACCTTGCTATCAAATTAAACGAAAAAACATATCACAGTCGGATCACTCGGTGAAGTAACATGAAGCCACAGACAGACATACACATCCACAATTCTATACTTATGTACTCTAAGTATGTACTCTAAGAATTTATCTGAGGTTTTACATGATCAGGGGTACATATATACACACGCACACACAGATACACATCTGCATAAATATACTCATCAAATTTATAACATCCTTCTTTTTGTATTGAGAGTTAAAAATCGTATTTGGTGGCAAATCTACGATGAAAGAATAGAGTAATCGTAAGCAAAAATAAAACTATCCTGGGTTGAGGTTGATCAAAATGTAACACAGCTTAAATATATAGAGCATATCTGGACAAAATTATTATAGCATAATGCTGTTAAAATTTTCTGTAGATCATGATGCACATTGTCATTTATTACTAAATATTGGGGTGTGGAGGCAGATATTAAATATAACTTTTTTTTATCAAAAAAGACTTCTACGCTGATACGACTTAAAACCATCATACACTTGTAGGGATATATTTATGAAGAACAATTTGTTGACATTTTTTTTATATTTATTTAAAAAAATGTTTGTATGTCAAAGATATATATTTATCAGTTTTCCACTCTAGGTAAATTCACACGTATAATACAGCAATAGTTTACTGATACCAAATCATAAATATTCATACCTACTTTACAAATGTACAAAATTACAATTCTCTTACGATGTATCATAAGTTGCCTAGTGACATTAAAAACATTAATAATTTTAATAATTCCAAACATGACACTAAAGAATGCGAATTCATCATGCTTTCTACAGTGTTAAAGAGGATCTACCTTAAGACTCATTATTCACGTCTCTGTGAGTTTATGTTGATAATGTATACATATATTGTTTCTATAAGGTTTGTTTTTAGCAGTTAATGCTAAATGCAAAAAAATATCATCAGAAAATAAGAAACACAAGAAATTAACCACTAACAGTAAACCAAGAGAGATAATATTCCTCAGAAAGTCATCGATGCTATAGATATATAGATAGATACTTTATTCATCGTATTAAGATCAACATTACAAATGTAAAAAAGCTTATCAGACTAGTCGACTGTTACATCTCATACAATCACGCATACAAATACAGATATTCACTCACAATTATCCTTTCATCCTATATGACACCTAAGTGACTTACATGTAAAAGTTTAAAATAAATCTTAAAATTATCGTTTTAGAACAGAAATTACATATATTACGTATTACAAATTATCATATAAATAAAATCAAAAATTAAAAGATTTCTCCATCGAATAAAATGTATTATCCTTCAAATATTGAAACAATACTGATTTAAAAGTTCTGTAGCTTTCTATATTGCCAAATATTCTTACAGAGTGATTATAACAGATGATTCCTTAATATAACGGTGCATTCTGGCCGGCCGTTAATCGTGAAAAAGGTACCTAATCGTATATCGTTGTTAGTACGTGTGTGATAATTGTGTATGTCATTATTTCTGATGTACTCTGAGTGATGTTTTCTTATATCTAATGTAATCAAGTATACATGACATGGTAGAGTTAGGATGGATAAGTTAATGAATGTTTGTTTACAGGACTCTAGCGGGCTTGCTACCACCATACATCTTAATACCTTTTTCTGCATTACAAATACTTTATGCATATGAGCCGAATTTCCCCAGAATGTTAGGCCTTAGCTGTCTGATAATGAAATAGATACCTATTGCTAAGTTTAGAAATGAGGTTTTCTGCATGTTTTTCCCATGTTAATTCAGGATCGATGGTTACACCCAAGAATTTTATTTCATGATCTTGTTTTATTGATTTATGGTCAATTTTGATCAATGGACTATAATTATATCTGACATTTTTTTGTTGAAATACCATAAAAAACGTTTTATCGATGTTAAGTAACAATCCGTTGTTAGTGCACCAGTTTGCACAATGCTTTGCAGTAGTCATTGAGCTTGCAAGGACTTTTTTGGATACAACTTGATTTGTGTCGTCAGCATAAAGGATCATTGTATCTGGAAATAAGCACGAGTATGTGATATCACTCATAAATATTAAAAACAATAGAGGAGCCAGAATTGACCCTTGCGGTACACCAGTCGTAACTAGAGCCGGACGTGATTTGACATCGTCTATAGCTACAATCTACGTTCTATTCTTTAGATAAGAGGATCGACTGTGTCGAATGCTCTACTTAAATAAAAATAAAGCGCAATTGGGAAATATTTGTTATTCAGGTGAGTATAGATATTATTGCAGAGTTCTTTTATAGCGGTTTCAGTGGATTTGTTTTGCCTAAACCCATGTTGACAGTTGGGTATAATATATATCTGTTCCATGAATTTTGTTAGTCTGGCATTGTAGCTATAGTCGATTACTTTTGAAAATTGTGATTGTAAACTCACGTTTCTATAATTGCTGGCCTCGCTTCTAGCTCTTTTATGTTTAAAAATTGGGATTGATTTTGATTTTTTTAATTGGTCAGGGTACACCCCCGTGCAGAATGAAATGTTTATCAAATGCGATAATGGGAAACAGATGAAATCACTTACTACTTTCAATGTTTTACCATTGATTTTCTCAATCCCCGAAGTTGGTTTATGGGAGATTCTTTTAATTATACCATTCACCTCATGCGGAGTAGTAGGATGTATAAAGAAAGTGGAGGTTGAGAATGGTGCTAGTTTTAGTTTATTGAAGTTAGGTTTCGTTGTTTTCACATCTAAGAAGACATCGCTAAAGTGATCACACAATATGTTTTTATCGGAAATATTTTTATTGTTTATTGTGAGCTCGAGTGTTGAATTGTAAACTAAATTATTTTTTGTTTTATTTATAATTTTCCAACTTTCTCTACTCACCTTACCAGCATTTTCTAATCTGATACTGTCAATTTTTAATTACTGTGATATTGTTTATGGCCCCTGTCTAGATGCTCATACCGCCATGCGAATACAAAAAGTGCAAAACTCATGTGTACGTTTCGTCATTGGATTGCAATACAGAGACCATACAACTCCGTATATCAATGACATCAAATGGCTTAAAATGTTAAATCGTAGAAATCTCCATTTGGCCTGCTTCACTCACAAAATTCTAGCAACCTCTTGTCCCAATTATCTGTCAAGTAAATTACTCCCGAGAACTTACATCCATAATAGAAACTTGAGGTATACTAATCAACTTACCACACCCCAACATACGACTGCCTTATTCCAACGATCTTTCTCCTATCAAGCAGTAACCACTTACAATTCTTTACCAGAGGACTTAAAGTCACTGTCGATGTCTTCTTTTAAAAATAAAGTAAAAAAGCTGTATCTAGATAAACAATGACCTAATTTAATTTAATTTAATTTTTATTCTAATTCACTTTATTTTTCCGCTTTTCTTTGTTAATTTCTGTGAATGGCTATATTTTTGTTATTTTTATTATCTTTTGTGATTTTTTTTGTTCTTATACTATATAATATTTTCTATTGTTAATATTTATTGTATGAATTGTCTTGGTTGAGTGGTAGAGCAGCTAGACTGAACTCCGCCAAGACTGAAATCTAAATAAAGGCGATTTATTATTATTATTATTATATTATTATATTCTACCTTGCGCTTGTTAACCAACTCCTTATATAATATTTTTAGTAGCTTGTATCTATTTTTCATTATTTCATTGTTTGTTGGTCTAGCTAATTTTGACAGTTTACAAAGTGTTTGATGTAATTCTTTGATCTCGTGATTAATCCACGGTTTTTTCTTTTTATTAATGGTAATTTTAATTAGGGGGGAAGGCATTAGGATAGTGAAATTTAAAGGTTGTAAAGAAGAAATCAAATGCTTTGTTTAAATTATCGTGACAACTATATGTATCTACCCATGTCTCATTTAACAACAGATTACGAAATGTTGCCAAGTTAGCATCCGAATAATCACGTCTGAATACCACTTCTAATTTTTTTGGAAATGACTAATGATACTATAAAATTGCAAACTTCTTTTGTGGGTTTGTATGATTTTTTATGTCAAATTCTTTAAACATATCTGCTACTTTCTTTGACTTGTTACTTTCTACTTGGAAATCAACATTTATATCACCACATATAACATAATACCAATTTGTTTCATAGATTTCACACATTACATTTCACCTAAAGACAAATCCAGGTTACTTTTAGGGGTCCTGTACAAAACAATTACAAATAATAATTTTCCATTTGAGATATTGAAGTTTACTATGGTTACTTCAAAGGAGTTTTCTATACATTTATTATAGTGAAAATGTTTTATGTTTATCTGGTTTTTAGCAAAAATGGAAACTCCTCCATGCGTATTTATTCTTTACGACAAAAGCTGTTGATCAATGTATAACCATTTAGGTTCAGGTGCTTAATTTCTGGAATCGTAAGCCAATGTTCTGAGAAACAAACTATGTCTGCTGTCACTGTATCTAGAAGTACTTCTAGCTGTGATACCTTGCTTGATGTAATGCCCTTTGTATTTAAATGAATCATACTTAAGGAATCTTGATTGTTTTTGTGAGTGTTTTCCTGGTCCGGTATTGCACGATTTGTGTCTTCTCTTCTGGAATAGACATCTCCACTGGTGACGGAAGAAGTGTTGAAAGTCATGCATTTTAAAAATCCTTATTCCTCTGAGTTAGGCATTGTTGATAGGAGAGGCAACACTTTTTGACCAAGTGGTTGGTTTATACAGCTCGTCTTTTAAATTATAGTCTGCACTGAGCATGAATCATTTATTTCGTGTTTCAGATGTTTGCAGTTCTTTTACTGCAATTTGTGCATTTTTAAGACTTGGTACATTTTTCAAGTATTTTATAATCTTCTCTTCTGTTACGTGTCTTTTGATTCTATAGAGATATATCCAAACTTTTTTTTCAATTCCAAAGTCCTCGGACTCAATTGTGCCCAGGGTCCTTTTTCTAAATTCGGTTGTCCTCTCTCTAGAATATTTTTTATGCCTTACTGGAATAAAGCCCTGAGAGTCTGTATCATGTTGGTCTTTTTCTTTGTCCATTTCTAGATTAATTATTTCTTCCATTAATTTAGTCTGCGCTTCAATTTCCCTGTTACATCTGTTTTTAGCAATTTCATCCGTTTTTTGCATATTATGATTTTTTGGTCTAGTAACTTAGTTTTTGTTTTGTCACTGGATTTTTGTTCATGTTTGTGTTGTATCTTATCTGTGTATTTTTTATTATCATTTTTTGTTGTTAACAGTTGTCTTCAAGTAGTTGATTATTTTGTTTCAATAATAAAATATATTTATCATCCTTTTCTTTTAGTAGATTTTTCAGAAGTTCGTTTTCAATTTCGAGTTGCTGCATATCCGTAATTTTCAAATCTTGCTCGTTTGAGCTTGTACTTATAGTGTATACGACCAGAATTGAAACCGTATAAAAACTAAAAGCCAGCAAAAACAGTCGGCATCTCTTGCGGAGATAAATAGAAATGCTTGCCATAAGAAAAACAATAAAGAGATGCCGACTGTTTTTGACGGCTCTTAGTTTTTATACGGTTTCAATTCTGGTCGTATATACTATACACAGCAGTTAATTTTGCTGTCACATATTTTAGTATGTTTCCAATTGTTTTTTGCTAAGCAGGATCGGTAAAAACGTTTCCACATTTTACACACACTAATACTTTATTAGGTTTACTCTGACAACATTTGAAATTTTTATTTGTCATTTTATCTGCACTATTTTTGAGAGTAGCACTTTCTGATTCATCATCACTCGGTGTCATTTTGAATTTAGAGAAAGAATTATTTTTCTCAAACGTTTGGTAAAGAGAATCTTCCGAATAAGAGATTTTCCTCCGAGAGCGTTTTAGATTGAAGATTGCAGTGCCGGATTAACTCCAGGGCAATGACCTCGGGGCCCTCACTAAGTTGCCAATAGGGCCCCAATAAGTTCCCTTGAAAATTTATTTTATTGCAAATGAAAGAAATGGATGGTTACTGTGCTGAGGATTATTATCGACATCTAAAAAATTGGTCCTCTCTTTACACTGCGGAAGCCTCCACCACAATTTTGCCTACACGCCCCCATCTATATTAATTCGGCCCTGGAAGATTGCTTTTCTTAAAAGGCAATAAGGCTATTTTAGAGATAAGGATAGTTATTATATAATGGTAGATAACCTGATTAAGAATGGTTCCTACAGAAAACTTTCTTTACGAGTGGTACAGGATTTGTGAAACCATTTGTAAAGATGATAATTTGAAATATGTTGGTCAAACGAAACTTCCAATTATAAGTAGATTCAAGGAGAATATGGCTCATCTCAAATGTGGCAGAAGCGAAAAATCCAGTGGCTAACGATGATGATTTACTGTCGAAGGCTTTTTTAAATTAAATATATGTATACAGCACGGGGACAGCTACTAGCCCTATAGGGAAATCCTATACACTTATGTACATGTGCAATACCGGTGAGAATGTCATCTAATTTAATGCAATTGGGGTAGGGCGATTCAATGCACTGTACGCTGGCGCTGCTGTGATTATCGATGGTATGAATCTATTTATTATTTACTAGAGTCCGTTGGGCTTAGGTCATAGGTAACCTTACGGAACTTAAGCATCATTGCACTCAAAATAATATGAACCAGTTAAAATGGATATTTAGAAGAGAAAGTACAAATAATTAAATGGTACTGTTGTGGGCATTCACCATCCATTTCATATCATCTCGTGATTCTAACCCATATTGTACATATAAGTTATAATAAGGTTTCGAGCGTGTGCGTGTTGCTTTAATCTAGTTTAATTGTGGTTTTTCCTGTGAATTAAATGTGAAATTTTCCCTTGTGGAAATAACAAATATAAACAACCAAGTTTATGTTAAATTTGGAGTGTTGCAATGCTGGTAATTTTAGTGAAATAAGTCAATTCACTGCAAATTATTGGGTTATCGCTAATCGTTTTTATATTCAGTTTTTTACTTTTGATCGCTATCTAAATGTCTAGCCGCTGTCCCAACTGTAACTCAAATAAACTCATTGCGACGGATGCCGGTCGAATGTTCACCTGACGTGTGTTGAATTGCCCACTGATGATGTACGGGTAACTCGCAATAAATCCCGTAACATAAAAATTATCTGCAATTCTTTTAATAAGTCTATGGGGGAACTGGGCGACCTTAAGAGCCTAATGTCCTCAATACGTGAGGATTTTAATAAGTGTATTTCAATTCTAGAAGAAAAAATTACTGCAAACAACTCGCAAGATATTAATTATATTAAAACCTCTGTTGATAAACTCCAAAACGACTTCAAAGAGTTTAGTAAAGTATCTGAAGCTTGCATGCAAAATGATATATTTGAAGAAGTCTTCCAGGAACTTAGCGAACGTCAGAAGAGGAAATGCAACTTATTTTGTGTACCTGAACAGCGGTCAAATAATAAAGATGATCGTGTTGAGACAGATAAAAGAATTGCTCTTAATATCTGTAGAGCTTCCGCCGTCACAATAGTAAACATGGTCTGTTTGAACGCTTTGCGTTTGGGTAGATTTTCACCGGATAAATGCAGACCTACTAAAGTAATACTTACCAATGAAGATCGAATACATCAAGTAATTCAAGGTCAAAGAGATCAAAAACATTGATAATTTCAAACATTTGTCAATATCCCTTGACAGAACTCCTAAACAAATCGAGCAGTACCGCCAGCTTAAAGCAATTTTAACTCAAAGAATTGATAATGGCGAAAAAAATATCAAGATTAAATATGTCGATGGATCCCCGAAAATTGTTAATTTAAACGTGTAATATAAGTTCATCCAATTATAAGCACGATTTGAAATGGTATTATCAAAACGTTAGAGGCCTTAATTCAAAGTATAGGACTAAGTGAAACGTGGTTATCGAATGAAGTTACCAGCCAAGAAATATTACCGAGTTCGTATTTTGTCATATTACTTACTTGTTACTTTATTATGTTAGGCAACGTTATATATGGTTCCTGTAATTGGGTGCCTTACCTGTTGGAAATTAATGAAATAAACAAATAAATATACTTAAGTGTATATTCCCTATACTAACTCTATACGGCTAGTAGCCTTCCCCGTACTGTATTGCACCTATTTCCAGGACACCCTGTATATTCAAATTCCAAGTAAGATACTTCAACATATTCTTTCAGGTATACCCTCTCTCGTATAATATATGTTATTCTTATTTGTTGCACAAAGGGATTTGTACTTTAAAGTCGTGAAAGTTAAAACATCTTGATTAAGAAAAGTAACTGTTCTTGGTAAAATTTATCAGGATTTGGTTGATAAGAAGAGAAAATAAACAGTAAATTATATTTATTATATACAAAACATATAAAAAATATACAATTATTTCAACGGTATTATCATTAGTTTAGTAGGTCACAAAATACACTATTGTACTTAAAATAATCGAATATGTTCTCAGTTAAAACCTAAAACATTTTTTTTAATAGGTACATAGGAGTGTTATTTGATTACGTTGTATACCTGGTGATAGGAGCGTATTTGTTGTGGTAAACTTGTGAATTATTCTGTGATTCTTCCGAAAATGTACTCCCAGCGGACATCGTACTTTTAACTCCACACGCAAAATCCTTCCTATAATTGCCGCCTCCCGCTGTGGTACCTAGAAAATTATGTTTACATAAATTCCAGTCCTTACTTGCTAATAGCGGCACTATGCTAAATAGAAAAAACTTGCTTAGGCAAGCGCACAGTCCGCAAAGTCCACTTGACATCTCACTCTTTATTTAAATGAAAGTCCTTTTAAGACTCTCGTATATAGTCAGTTCGATTATATATTCAGTACCAGTCGTGGTCAAGTTTTCAGTTAAACTCGTGTGCAAAAAAACGAAGGAATTAACTGAAACTAATACGGGGCTGTGGCTCGATCAATGGTTATTTGTTAAATTTTGCATAGACAGATTTCTCCGTTTATGTCTCACTGTCTCAGTTTTTGTGATAGCTTGGTCAAGAGCAAATCTTCTGTAGAATAGAAAAATCAGGACTTCACGAAAATTTATTGAGATTTATCGGGGCCATTCATGCTTGTGAAAAAAGTGTGATCTTCAGTATATAACGCCAATTTTGCTAGAGAAATGATAATTGTTAATAGTCCGGACGGTAACCGAACGAATGGATCCCACCTTGCATTTTATGCTCAAGCGTTGAAATTTGGTTCATTTGTTCGTTAGACCCTACTCTTTGAATCAACGAGATATGATTTGGTATATAGAAATATTGCCACGGTCGGGCCCCCCGCGGAGACCCTGTTGCCTACCTTCAGGGGCAAATCACCATTTGCTGAAAGTGTCGTAGAGGACTGAAATTTGATATACATGCAGCATTTGGACTATTTAAATGCATAAAATAATGTTATTTCCAAAAAAGTTCACTCTACCGCATTTTTTCGAGTGAGTCCTTGTTTCATATGTTTTCGGGGTCACTGATTTTGAAAAATCATGTTATAATTACGTGCGGTCGATGAATACTGCGCTGTAACTGTCCAGCCGTGTCTTTCCGCGGGCCTGATATCCGGCCACCCCGCTGCTCTAAGAAAATTTATGTTGTCGGGTCCGGAAATGGCAAACATGGTTGTTAAATTTGAGGAAGCTTTATTTAATGATGAGAAACTAAACCAATACAGCAACCACTACAATTCAAATAAGGCAGCGCAAATGCATTTCTTAACTCACAAAAAAGCACTGAAGGACGTCATAAGCGATTTAGACAACACCTTCCTGGAAGAAAGTGAAGATCTCTGTGACCTAAAGTAAAAAAAATTCTGTGCAAGCTAAGGACACTGTAATGAGCATAGAAGAGCGCGGTGTAACACTGTATCAGACCTTCGTTACTGATCGTCTGGAGAACAACAATGTGTATTTAATGGACCCCATTAAACTAAATGAATTCCCTCTGTTCAAGACCCCTGTCAAGAAAATGCCAAATCTGAACCATAGATCCCAAGCGGCAAGTTTGAAAAATGGTTGTGCCTTATTTAGCAGACTGTACAATGTCCATTGTCACTAGTGCCAACAAGCTTAATGATCTAGGAGATTTTTCTGCCACGAAAACCAGGGATACCCTCCTTCTATATCCGTCATGGGGCAAATGCGGTCCAGCGACGCCGAGTCGGACTTAACCAAATATATGCCCAATTTATCTGAAGAGTCCACTACTGATACAATTCCAAATGTACAGGCAAAAATACTTGACGGAGCTGTATTTGCGCACATGCTTAAACTTGGAACTTCTGTCAGTTTCAGTGATTCTATTAGCATAGTGTTCTTAAATTACATCAGAAAGAAATCGGCTTCAGTCTCTCGCCTCGACATAGCTTTTGACAGGTTAGTGCTAAAACAATAATTAAATGTACTCATTTTGCGTTTTTTTTACTTTACAAGGGTGCTTGGTAAGTCACCACATATAGTCTCATTTTAGAACACGGTTGATAAGATGTATTAATTTTGTTCCCAGGTCCTGAAAAATCTTAGTACATAATAGGATTGCACGCAGCTATTCGATGCGATACTGATCTTTTTTCCGTATAATAGAAAAGCTCACGGCTATTAATGCCTGGCTACCGTATCCTGGAGCTACACAAGAAGTCACAGCCCTGCAGACTGGGGATTGAAAAAGCAATGGAAACTTTGGAAAAATTTGTCGTTTTAACGTACAGCAGGTAATTGAAATGTACCAATAAGGAGCAATTTTACATATTACAAATCACATCAAATGAAAGTTATGTTTACAGAACCGTGTCTTGTGACATTGTGAACGAATGCTGGAGAATGTTATTTACCAAAAACGATCCTCAGCTGGAATCGATTTCACCAACAAGGGATGCTCTAGAACAGCATGCCAGGCGCGCTTCCTTTCAAAGCCAAATATAGAGACAATCTACAGTCTATACAGGTACAGCACCTTCCAGATCCATCAGATTTTGGATGGAAAAAATGTGACAGTATTTGAGAACCCGTGTAGGGCACAAAGCCTGTAGCAGGGGCCGCTCTAGCTCTTGCCGCCCTGGGAGAAATGGCATTTTGCCGCCCTCCTCCCTGCATGTTAAGCAAAATATAAATATTCCCTTTTTTATGAGATATAATTTGGGATTTGGAAACAATATCAGTCATTTTTTCTGTGTAAGTTCATCGTTAAATATAATAACAGCAAATAATATAATAAATAAATACCACAGAAATTAGACAACCCAAATTCCAGAAGCCAGGGGCTTGTGTGGAAGGGGGTTACACATTGATAAAACGCGGACATACAACCATTTCCTCCGACAGTGTCAGTGCCGGAGCTAGGATTCGAACCCGGTGGTGCGATGCCCGTGTGATTAATCGCGATTGCCACCTCGCCGCGCCTTAATCCCCGCGGCTATCGACCAGAAATATGTTTATAGTAACATATTGGCAAATATACTTGCAATAATAGAGGACAAAAAGGATACTATACTTAATAAACAGATCTAACTTAACAAAATGCAATCTACCTTTCTTTTTCAAAATGTACTTATACCGCACAACAAGCTCCCCTTTTGCGCATTTCGCAGCTCATGAGGTTTTGAAATTACTTCTCCAGTGACATTCACTTTTGTCTTGACGATTTGCGATTCTTGAAAAATTCGTATCGCTATGCCGAAAATGCCGCTCTTATAATTCTGACGCCCTTTGCGGCCGCCCACTATGCCCACCGTCTGGAGCGGCCCCTGGCCTGTAGCTTCAAAAGCGTGCGACGACTTAATTAAGTGTAGCTGTAAAAGGGGCTGTGTTGCAAATCGCTGTAGTCTCAAAAATAATCTGAAATGCTGTGATCTATGTAAATGTATAGTTCAAATGTGCTTTTAGAGGGCGGAATATTGAACATAATATTTTTAGTCGCAAACTTCTCTATAAAATCCTTATTTTACTATAAGGAACGTAACCAGACTGCAACCAACAGCTACTCTCCGGGCTATGGGCCCCGCCGAGCGCTGAATTACAAGTTACAAGTCTGGCGCGTTAAGTGTAATAATTGCATATTACCATCAAAACGCTAATGCTTCGATTGCAACAAACACCAGCCGAAAGACTGATCCTACTTAAAGGAGCTCTCTTGCCAGTCGTCACACACCACTTGCAGACTGCAGTTTGGAGCTGTTGGCTCTCGTCAGTGCAAGGTAGGCATGTGACGACCGGCACGAGGATCCTTTGACTATTTGGTACATCCCCGTATTTTTACAATAGCGACATGTAAAATAGTCAGCAGGCGCCATCTAGCGGTCCAGTGTCTGTTGCAATCGAAAAATAAATAGCCTGACTGGGCTTAGCATAGTTCAAATGTGCTTTTAGAGGGCGGAATATTGAACATAATATTTTTAGTTTAAACTAACAGCCAACAGCTCGAAACTGCAGTCTGCAAGTGGTGTGTGACGACTGGCAAGAGAAGCTCCTTTAAGTAGGATCAGTCTTTCGACTGGTGTTTGTTGCAATCGAAGCATTAGCGTTTTGATGGTAATATGCAATTATTACACTTAACGCGCCAGACATGTAACTTGTAATTCAGCGCTTGGCGGGGCACATAGCCTGGAGAGTAGCTGTTGGTTGCAGTCTGGTTACGTTCCTTACAGTAAAATAAGGATTTTATAGAGGAGTTTGCGACTAAAAATATTATGTTCAATATGTAAATGTAGTTGTAACACATCTGAAAGTGTATAGTAGTTCTACATGTGCCACTCGGATTAATACTCAATGCACAGGTACTATTTATTGTCATTGGTATGAAATAAAAGTGTTATTCCACCATTATTATATGAAAACTGGCACATTAATTTATTCGCCCTGTCATTATTTTCGCCTCGCGTACTAAAAACAAGATTTTCGAAATCAGTGACTCCAAAATCCTATGAAACGAGACCTCACTCGAAAAAATACGATAGAGTAAACTTTTTCGAAAAATATCATTATTTCATGCATTTTCCCGCCGAAATTTTGAAAAAGGGCCTGAGCCCTGGGACATTTGCTTGTGACCTTAAACATCCCAAATGCTGCATGTGTACCAAATTTCAGGCCTCTACGACACTTTTCAGCTCCAAAACCAGCGAAAATGCTGATTTGCCCCTGAAGGTAGGCAACCATGCTATAACAAGGCCCCCGGGGGCCCGACCGTGGCAACATTTCTCATATCGAAATGTAGGGTCTAACGAACAAGTGTGCCAAATTTCAACGCTTGAGCATAAAATGCAAGGTGGATTCACTTCACCTTACGACTATAAAGCAAACACCATTAGCTTGCGTTCAGCTTATAACAAAAAAGAAGTTGAAAATGTTAGGACAATCTTCATTCATGGTGAATCTTTTACAGGAGATATACCAATATACCACCGTCCGTTTCCAAAGTGAACTGTCAAATTAATTGACACCGAGACTGAACGGACAACTGAGCTGCCGTATAAAATCATCTTTATATATTCTGCTAGAGATGAAAAGGGTTGGATATCTATTACTATTTTAAAATTAAAATTACCTTTGGCCTTTGGCATGTTACACGTAACTTGAGGGTGCACGGTTGTCTGTTTAGAGAACCTCGCTTCACTTGTATATTTCGTACTTCCTCGGTACTCTTTGTAATCTCTTTGTGTTTGTCTATACTCAGATAATTCTTGAGTAGCCTGAGTTTTAATTTTACTTTCATTCAGTTTTCTATCTGAGCATTTGTATTTCTGAAAATGTTTGTTATCGATAGATTTCGTTACTGGCAATGGCGAGGAAGATGTGGTAGAAGATGATATCGCCCCATCTGGTTCAGGTCGTATCTAAAAAAATGAGAGAATACATTATATTATTGAGACGAGGAGAACTTAAATGAAAATCTATTAAGCCATGTTGCTTGTGCTAGGGACGTCTATTACTGACACGCTATTCCGCTTTAAATAGGACTGTAATTCTGACTGAATTACTTTCAAAGGACGTGTAGAGAAAAAATATGAATTTGATAAGGGCAATGATGCCAACTTTTCGCCGCAGATTACAGACATGTGTAGAAAAAAAATGATGATTTAGTGAGTTTTAATTTTAGTTTTCCTCATTCAAATGTTTGTTTATTACTTCATTTTTTATTTCCAAATTTGGCGGAAGACTGGACCATGCCGGGTCCTCGTCCATACAGTATAACCTAAGCTGCTGTCGAATTGTTGCTTTTTCTCTAAAAAGAAGACACATTAATTTGCAAACATATATAGACTCAGTAGGTTTAATTTATGCACCTTGCCCTTTTTTTCTGAAACTCTTCCTCGACTTTCTGCATTGCTTCAAGTTCCCTGAACCGTTTCTTTTCTCTCCTTTCGGCTTCTCTCGAAAGCTTATCAGACAGTCTCTTTTTTTCTATTTGTCGAATTGTACTTTGGAAAGTAAATTTTTTAGATTTCTTGTTTGACTTCCATTGATAACATTCGTTTATCGGTGGGTCTTGTAGAATTTCTGGAGCCTTTATAACCTCAGCATGTATATCCTCGCAGGACTTAGAATAAAGGGATAACTTATGCTTGTTTGAACTGTCTGCGTTGCGTGATTTTTCCTTTTCCCTGGTATATTTTTCATCCCGATGATTGGTGACATTACTTTCAATTTCTGGTAAATACATCACTCTGGATGTTTTGTTTATGGCAGGAGGGTACATGTGATCTGAATCCTGTGACTTGCGTACCTCCAAAGAATGAAACCCATTGCTTAAAGAATTAGGAGCTGATTTGCTTAAGAACCAGTTGACACTTTCTTCGTCGGTTAAGTTGGCCTGCACAAAATCTTTTTTATTTGACAAGTTACTTAGAACCCCTGAAACTGATCTTTTCAGCTTTTGCAAGCCGCTATAATGAGGATTGGATTTTTCGATCATGTATGCTGCTAATTGATTTTCCCTAGGCAGAGATAAACTGAAGAGATGAGGTCCTGAATGTGCGATTTTTTGTTTTTGTACAAGCGATTTATTGTTCGTACATTCCTCTATGCTAGAATCATCGCCAAGGTCTTGTTGCGGGGTCCACGATGTTCTTTCTTGTCTGTTGAAATATGATGTGGTCTAAAAAAGGAAATTAGAGTAATAGTTAGTTAATATGTAAATTGTACCTACCGGTCCTGGTATGATAATTTCGTTTTCTGGGTGGTCGTCGTAACATGCTGTCGGGATTGCATCATCTCCAGAAATCCCTGAATCTCCGGATTTGTCATTACTTGACCTAGGACCAACTTGCACTGACGGTGGCGGTGGTCTGGAATATTTCTCTATGCGTTCCTCAATGAATACTGGCACATCGTCACTGGCTGTCGTCGTAGCAATTGTATCTTTGGCTTCCATGGTAGATAGTAATCTCCACGCGACAGCCGGGGAGAATCTAGGTATATCTAATTGCTTTTTTGGTAATATTGGCCGGAGTTGCAAATCAATTCCTATTTTGGATATATTATTCTCATCTGAATCCATATCGCTCGATATATCAGATTCGGAAGAGTTTGGTATTTTGCTCATTTGATGAAAATTTGTTGTTGCAAAATGATCAACAATGTTATTGTTTTTAACAGGCTCATCCATTCCAAAATAAAACGTTTTTGGTTGCTCTCGGCCTTTAATGTCCTTAACTATTAAATTAGGTGAGGCTTCAGGTGTGGACGACTCTTTACCAGAGGCTTCTCCCCTAACACAATTATTCATTATTATGTTTTTGTTATCGTCTACCTCTCTTATTTCTTTGAATTTTTTCCTAACATTTTCTGTATTATTTACATTATGATCTAGTGTTTTCAGTTTTGCGTTGTTGGTGATTTGGTTTGTATCATTAGGTTCATATTTTACGGTGTTTTTAATTTCTACTTTCAGATGCCGTAAGCGTTTTGTAGCTTCTTTCAGTTCTTTCTGGAAGTCGTCGGTAACCGCAAGTTTTAATTCTGGCAATGACAATCTGTTTGATCTTAGGTTTGGGTAAGGTTCATTTTTGGGGCCACTATTCGAATTTTCAGTGTATTCCATACTTGGAAGCTTATTTACATGACTAGAATTTTTTTTCGTTTCAGCTCGAGTTTTAAATAAACGAGTTTTTCGTACTGGGAAATCGTTATCACTAGAATTTTCTTCCCACTCCAATTTCTCGTGCTGAAATAAAATTTATAAATCAATAAACAATTTTCGACTGTCTAAAATTCCGAACCTGTTGAGACATACATTGGGGAAAGTGATATTTTTATATTTTGACGGTACACGATATGCAACAAAAATACAGTTTATTTTTACTTTATTGAAACAAAGCTGCCTTCCTATATATAATAATATAGTTTAAATACGTTACCATTCGAAAGTTCTGAGGGGGTGGAGGCGCTTTGTATTTTTTCTTAGTCTTTTTTTCTTTCAAATCCGGAACTCTAGGTGATGAATATCTAAGGTCTGGCTCTGAGACAAACAACTTCATCTGAAAAATAAACTTTAATATCAAAGACAAATACACAATGAATACAAAGTATTTGAATTTAGTAAGATACCTGCTCCTGGAGAGCTTTTTGACTAGCAGCATTTTGATTGAGTCTGTGTGGTACCCCTTGTGACCTTGATTTATGAAGAGGATCTCGTTCATTGGAAAAGTAGGTCTTAACTGGTGGACTGTGTTCATTGTATCCATGTGGGGGATACTGATTCTAAAAAATACTACATTTATTAACAAGTCAAGTTCGGGAGAGCGTTGTATTTTTGGTATGCAGGAGTTCTCACAAACATCAAACACAGTGTTAGTAATCTCTAGATGATGCCAAAGTGTTTTGGTATTTGTGGAAACTACTTTACAGACAACAGGTCAGTGTTTATAAATAACATACATTTTTTTCCGCTGGTAATCTATATTGCCTTCCCGTTAATGTACCTCCAGAATGTAGAATTTCTCCATTGTTAGTGGGCCTTAGTTTTTGACGAGCGTCCCTGTCAGGAAGTACTTTATTTTGATGGTTGATGCGGGAAGGCTGCGTTCGCGGAAAAGAGTGTGCCCATTGTTCCTCTGGTATTGTTCGTTGGCTAATATGCCCAGTTTGACTTCCGATGTTGCCCATTATTGATATTTTTTATAAACAAATGGTCACACATATTCTGAAAAGATACATTTGATTTTAGTAATAGTTTGGTTATGAAAATAATAAATTACTTTTAATAAATAACAATTTTTTAGCCCAAGAATTCAAGAAATGCTGTATAAAAGTTGCTAAGGCCGGTGTATCAATACATGGTTAACACTTAACTATTACAAGGAGCTATTCGTAAGTTGCGGACACCTCCTGTCTGTAAACTGATGGCTAGAGGCTCAGTGAAGTGTTGGTGTGCATTTGCCTATGTCATACCGATGAGAGCTAACAAGCTCGAAACTAGTCTACGGCTGGGGATGCACAACAGCCCTGCACTGGAGTCCTTTCTCTAGAATTAATCTGCCTGCTGGGGGTTTATTACAATTAGATTTTATTTTGCGTTTTCCGATTGAAGACGTAATCGAAAGTTATAGGACACTATTTTCAATTGATTTGAAAACGCACATTATACACCTTGATTGATGGCAGTGAATCGATTTCCTTTCAAAGGAAACAGTGGAATACTGGACTTTCGTAGTAGGAATTTTATTTTATTTATTATGTTTGTAACAAAATTTATTATTATTCATGTTAATAATAATTAGTTTCAATTTGAATTTAATTGTTTTAATCAAGAACTGTGCGTCTGATGAGAAAAACGTAAGTTTTCATGTAGAGTTGACCAGGCCAATCAGAAAAAATATCCACATGGAAAATGTCAGTGGAGTAACGCTTTTTTTGATAAAAAAAATATCAAAGGACATGTTTGCAGGAACGCCACTGGTGAAGCGATAAAATAACTCTTATAATTAAAATACGGGTTTTACTCAAAAGTGGAAATAAGGAGGCAATTTCGAGGAACAAGTATAGTGGTCTTCAATTTTACTGGGCAGACAAAAAATGAAACAAAAACTTTACGAGCTCATTATTAACACTGGTGAACCATTCGGGATGATGTCATCAAACAATCCGACGTACATTAAAAACCTATAAAGGTAAGTGATTCAATTTGCCGACGGAATAGTACAAAGATTTTTCCATGTGGATATTTTAATGAGGTCGTAAAGTCGACTATTATTATACCAACTCCGCTAATATTATTTAGATACTAAATACCAACCATTTTTGACTTTCATCGACTTTAAACAAAAATAATAAACTTTTTGAGATCTTATATTGAATATTCAAAATACAATTATAATTAATATTTTTGCTGATGGGAAGAAACACATTAAATGCCAGTCACCAAGTGAATATACAATTTCTTCGAATTGTTGTATTTAGATGCCATATTGATTATAAGTATTTTTGTTACTTGAATTATAAGATGCATTTTATAAATATCGTAAAAAAACAATAATACCTCCGTTGCGATTATATTGGTACAAGGCTCTTAAAAACATGTTCATCCCATAACAATGAATGAACGGATACTTTCTCATTAGGTGTGGTTCTTTCCGGTTAAATAATGAAAGTTGCCGAAATGTATCCTCTCTTTAATTATTACCGTCATTATTATTCACCTGTCTACTATACTATCGCTTATCTCAGCCTCCAGGGGAATTTCTTTATTTTCACTTTTGTTATTTGTTTTCCCAAAGACTTAAACACCGGCAGTTTTAAAGCGACTGGTGTAATTATATAACGAAAAAAAATATAGTTTAAAAAAGCTAAAAAAACACGCTTTATAGCAAATCAAACTAAAAAGTAAAAAATAATGTTTAAATATTAAGATTTTGTTCAACAGCGATAGAAAGTCCACTAACTGAATATAATTAAATGATTTTTAATAAGTTTAAAATAAGAATGAAGTGATTAACAAAAAAAATTCATTTTATTAAAGCGGGGGGATATCAAGCACCCCCCCGCTTTTTACAATCAATTGTTATAAATATTTTATTGGTAGCTATTGATAAAAGTAGAACTATAAAAATATAGTGAAAAGCACCCCACGCTTTTTACAATAAAATGATTCTTTTTGCCATTCTTATTTTAAACTTATTAAAAAACATTTAATTATATTGAGTTGAGTGGTATTTCTATCGCTGTTGAACAAAATCTTAATATTTAAACATTATTTTTTACTTTTTAGTTCGGTTTGTTTTTTTAGTTTTTTTAAACTATAATTTCCTTTTTTTTAATTGTCTGTAACGTATTTGCCGTTGTATAAGCCTTTATTAAACGCTAGTTCCAACTTTAATATATACATTATGATGTAATGTTAATTATGTACTACTGCCGGATACTCAGTGGTTTCGAAAAGCAGGCGGGTATCAGCTGCTTTTTATATGTATCGGTGTTCATGATGCTAATTCTAAAATTCACCAAATCCAATATATTGGTGAGAAATGTGCCGAGGGATGAATGGCAAGAGGGTGACTAAACATGTCATGTCGCTAGCGTCAACCTCAGGGAACCGGGCACACCCTGTTGTATAAGAGCCTTACGCTTCTATCGGACCTCTGGGAAGGTTGACTGTTTGTAATAAAATATATCCTCCGGAAATTTTTTTATTTTATCCTGATTATCCTGGTGAGGACATTAGGACAAAGTTGTCAAATTATTGTATTGTCATGGGTCATTGATAAGTGTGCAAAGTTTCAGTTTAATCTGACGTTTTGAAGTGGGTGAGAATCACGTTCAAAAGTTCCGTTACAAACAAACATACAGGTGAAGCTAATAAAAACATGTTAAAAAGATATCACGTCTCTCAGCACGTTTCAGATACATATTGGTTGATAAAAATATTGAAGTCATGCTCATCGTAAATATTTTCCCTTTTGCTTGAAGTGTAGATACGCACATCCAAACTTTAAGAAGCACAAAGGAGCGTTTAAAAACATGTACAATTTAAAGTGAAAGTGAACCCATTACCTTAAGAATACATAATCTTCAGTTAAAAGATACTAATGGATCTAATTGTTGAAATTGTTATTTCATGAAGAATTGCAAATTCTGTTACAGCAATTATAACAATGGGGAGAACAATGGAACCCAGTTGTAAGAACTGTACTCAGACTTTGCCAACTGCGAAAATCTGTTAATAACAATAACAATGAAAACGTTCATACTGAAAGGCCACAGGCGAGTTAGAAAGAGCATAATTTTATTCAACAAAAATTATTTTCATTTTAAGACGTGTAAACGTAGTTTGTATACGTGATCAATAATTGTAATTAACTAGTTGATAACATTGTTTTTCCACAGGTTTATGAATATGAAAATTAATAAATGCAATGAAATTGATTTTAATACTAGAAGCGAAATATTTAATCGGACTCAAAAAAAGGAAACAAATTCAATCTGTATGTATTTTTACTTCCACGTCCAGTGGAAGTATAGTAACGCAATTTTTTTTTTTAAATAGACTTAAAATCTCATGAAACGTCAAGATTTTAAGTTCGAGCAAAACAAATTTTCTGTCTCTCTGTCGGTGACTTTTTTGTGCGCACGTTTACTCTGGAACAGTTCTGGAACTAGATCATATTTTGATCTAATTCCGTTGAAGGGTTCGGGGGTAAATGGGAAAATAAAGGTAAATAGGCAAAGCAAGTAAGAGTTCATAAAATTGCAATGTAGGGCATCTATTGTATGTATGACTGATGGTCGAGAGGTGAGCGCACTTGCCTCTCACCCAAAAGTTCCGGGTTCGATCCCCGGTTGTGGCAGTGAAAAATACTGTGAGAGGGATTTTTTCACTATACACGAATATTGGGTGTGTGTTCCTTGTCTCTAAATGTGTAGCCCCCTCCCACACAAGGCTCTTCTAGAGCCTTCCGGGATAAAGGGGGTCGTCATTGCTTGTGGTGTATTTATTATTTATTATTATTATTTATTAACTCTCGATTATAATCTGTTTACTCTTTGTCAGGGTGAGTTCAAATTGCTCTATTTTATTACGTTATAATAATATTATTTAAACGACAAAGGAAAACTATTTATTAGGATTTAACAAATCTTGTATATTGACAACAAGTCTAACAAAACAAATAATGAACAACACAAACTTTACAAACTAAAATGTTCCAACTGTTGACAATTAGAACTTCAGAAAATTTTCCTTTTAAGGTTAGAAAATTTCTGACAAAATATAAAAATTTAATTATCTTTTAGGTTAGGAAAATATTTGACTGTTATTAAAATTTATTTCAAATGTATTCCTGATCAGAGAATATAAGGTTCTTAAAATATATTATACGGCCGTCTTTGCCCTATTATATTTTAGTTTCTTGACAGATTTTATTCCTCCTCCTCTCCCAGATTCCAAACAATTTCTCACCCAGACCTTATAACCTTTTATTCTTGAACGGCAACCTATCTATATACAGGGTGTTGCATCATGAGAGGGACATAGCTTAATAGGAGGTAGAGAACATCAGTGGTAACTGGAACCTCCCATAGAAATGTCTCATTGGGCCTTCATTACGAAGTTACAGGGTGTTAAATAATTTTTGGCCAAACCTCTTTTTTGTCATAACTTTGACAGGGAATGAAATAACGGATTCATATTTGGTACGGCTAATATACTAACGAGCCCCAAGAGGTACATGTATAAAAAAAAATATATCCAGGTCCGGACCCACTATAATTTATGTTTCTTCTTTGCATCAATAAAACATCAACCTGTATATATTTTTTTGAAATTTCGATACGATATTCGAAAAGAGCAAGAAAAAACAAACAAAATGGCCTATTTCATTTTTTTGTTACACCTTCGTGGTTATTTAAATACGTTGTTAAATGTGCAAGAAAATGGATTACAGAACCCTATTAAATGAGAGGCACGTGAAATAAATAGTTTTATAACTAAAATTTGCAAAAATTCTATTGAGCCTAGGTGGTCTGGGTGAATCCTAATTCCGGCACGTTTTAAAGGTCCATTTTGGTAAAAAACTGTGGTCCTAATAAGTAATCGGGTATGAAATAACAAAATTTTTAATCAATCACAGTAGGCTTGTTCAAAGTGACAGATAATAAAAAGAAATCTCCTAAACAGTTGAATAATTGTTTGTTAGTAATTTAATGTGCCAATAATCCGCATTTAGTTAGTGAAAACTTGTGAAAATATTTTAACTATGCCAGTAAAATTTACAAACGTGGAATATGCTGACATAATATTCATCTATGGTTTCTGTAATGGAAATGGTAGGTCGGCGGAAAGAGAATATCATCTGCGTTTTCCTGGTCGTCGATGCCCTAATCATAAAACCTTTAATACGGTGTTCCAGTATACAAGACAACACGGAAAGTTTCCTACTTCTGCAGTTGTGGAGCGTGTTTTACAACAAGGTGTGCAGGAACAAAACAATATTATAAACGTAGTTCAAAAAAACCCAAATATGAGCACTAGACGAATCAGTTTGGCAACTGGTATTCCTCATTGGCGAGTATGGAGAACCCTAAAAAGAGAACGTTACCATCCATATCATATCCAGCAGGTACAGCGTCTTCAACAAGGCGACGATATCCCCCGCCTGGCATTTTGTCATTGGTTGTCTAACCATCGCCCAGTCATTTACAGAACCTTATTTACGGATGAGGCACAATTTACAAGGGATGGAGTAAACAATTCACGAAATAATCATAAATGGGCACAGGAAAACCCACATGCGGTACGCCAACGCCGTTCGCAACACAGGTTTTCTGTAAATGTTTGGGTCGGACTTGTGAATAGACATTTGATAGGGCCACATTTTTTTGAAGAAAGATTGAATGGTGAAATTTACTTTGATTTTCTTCAAAACATTTTACCGAATATGTTAGAAAATATCGGTATAAGAGGCATGTTATTTCAGCATGATGGGGCCCCACCACATTTTAACCTTCAAGTAAGAGAACACTTAAACAATGTGTATCCTAATAGATGGATTGGACGCGGGGGTCCACATGAATGGCCACCAAGATCTCCTGATTGTAACCCTTGTGATTACTTTTTATGGGGCCACTTAAAAAACGAGGTTTATAGCATTGAAATTGAAAGTAGACAACATTTAATCCAGCGCATCGTTACAACCTGCGACGAAATACGGAATAATCCACAAATGATACGTCGAGCAATTGGTGACCTTTCTAAACACGCAAGAAAATGCACAGAATGTGGGGGAGGACATTTTGAAAATTTACTTTAGTGTCAATTACGTTTTATTTTTAAACACATTTAGTTATTGTTTTGTTATTTATTGTTAATTGAATGGAAAATATTTTATTTATTTAGATTTTAGTTTGTTCTCTTTTCCAATTTTTATTAAGTATAAAATGTTGATGATTTTCTTGATCAAAGTAACTGGTTGCTTAGGCCTAAATGGTTTAAATTATCTGTCACTTTTATTCTTTGAACAAGCCTACTGTGATTGATTAAAAATTTTGTTATTTCATACCCGATTACTTATTAGGACCACAGTTTTTTACCAAAATGGACCTTTAAAACGTGCCGGAATTAGGATTCACCCAGACCACCTAGGCTCAATAGAATTTTTGCAAATTTTAGTTATAAAACTATTTATTTCACGTGCCTCTCATTTAATAGGGTTCTGTAATCCATTTTCTTGCACATTTAACAACGTATTTAAATAACCACGAAGGTGTAACAAAAAATGAAATAGGCCATTTTGTTTGTTTTTTCTTGCTCTTTTCGAATATCGTATCGAAATTTCAAAAAAATATATACAGGGTGATGTTTTATTGATGCAAAGAAGAAACATAAATTATAGTGAGTCCGGACCTGGATATATTTTTTTTATACATGTACCTCTTGGGGCTCGTTAGTACATTAGCCGTACCAAATATGGATCCGTTATTTCATTCCCTGTCAAAGTTATGACAAAAAACAGGTTTGGCCAAAAATTATTTAACACCCTGTAACTTCGTAATGAAGGCCCAATGAGACATTTCTATGGGAGGTTCCGGTTACCACTGATGTTCTCTACCTCCTATTAAGCTATGTCCCTCTCATGATGCAACACCCTGTATAGGTATTATTTCCACAATTCTGCTACTTATCTATAATACTTTTCCTTCGCTTATTTGTACCGCCTTTTCCATATTATCTTTTCCTACACCTTCTCTTTATCTGCATACTTATTGGATATTTATTAGCTTATATTCAATATACTGCCCTGCCCTTTGATCGTCCTAGATATTATACTTCTATTTGGTTAACTTCCTTCTTGTTATATTGGATTATGATTTTCTTGCCGTATTTCTCCTCTCTTCAAATAAATAATTTGCAACTTCTATTTCATTTATTTCTTCTTGAATTTTTCTTGGGTTATGTTTTCTTATTAAATTTTGATGCACTTGTAAGCTGAAGAATTTCGAACTGATTTTCTAGAAAATTATTTTTCTTTTTATAGCAAATCCATAAACAATAGAAGTTTTCTTGTTCTTATTGACAACTAAATTTATTATTTCTTAAGTAATTTCCAATAACTTCCATGATTTCAAATTTGAATCTAAATCATTCCTATATTTGATTTTGCTCTCCATTGTCTGCCTTTTGACATGTCCAAATTTATATAATATTAATAAATGAACTTCATCGAATCAACAACTGATTCAATAGGCTACTGACCAAGGTCCTTCAACCTATTGTTACAATTGTATATATAAATATTTTACAGAGCTTTCAATACAATATTATAAAAATAATTTATAATATTTGTTATTTACATTATGTGTGTTAAAGTAATAATAATAATTTGGAAATTTGGCTAGTTCTTGTAGATTCTCCAGGAGCGTGTGTTCCGGATGCTTACCTGTGGTTCTGATTCCTGGTTCTTTTAGACAGATTAATTAAACGATCTTCTATCGGCATTATGTTGGTGAGCTGGTATAAGAGGGGGGTTCGGAGGGTTATGTAGAGGATTGAGAGGATGTCGAATTTTTGTGATACTTCTTATTGAGGTATTGAGGTTGAAGTTTCTGCCACTTTTAGTTTTTTCAGTGCTGGTTTTTTACAGTTTAAAAATAAAACATATTCAATCATTGGTCTGCAGATCAGCTTATAAATTCTGCTTGCTGTTTCAACATTGATACCCTTCCTGTTATAAGTTAGATTTGGGAAATATTTAGCCCTAGAAATCATATTCCTCTTTTTAAGCTCAACATGATCATTCAAGTTTATTTTGTTGTCGAACTTTACTCCAAAGCAGTTGTCAGTAGTTTTAGGATGCAGGGTATGTACATATTCAATGATTGTGAAGTTTCTGATGGATGGTGGTTGAATAAAATAAAATATGTTTTTACCGGGTTTGGTTGAAGCCTCCATTTGTTAAACCACCTACATGTTGAGTTCACCAATGCTTGTAGGTTTTCTGCAACTTTAGTGATTGTTTTATCGTGGGATGTTAGAGCCGTCTCTCTCGTCCGCAAATTGTAGGATGTACGCATTGTGCAAATTTATATATTTTTGCAAAACTTCCTTTATGTCAACATCTGACAAATTAAAGCGTACTTTTTTAATTTTGCCTAACCGGGTTCTTTTCAACATATAATTTTTAGGACTTAAACCTTTTGAATTGATTTCTAAAGAATAAACTTTAGATGCCCAGTGTTGTAATTTAACATGCGATATTGGGAAAAGCTTCATTTAAACTTTTAAGTAGGTACTTTTCTTTCAGAATGTGAATACTTCAATTTGGTTAAACCAGTTTATCTAATTATTTCTTTATAATTGACGATTGACGAAATTGTGATTTTTAAGCATGACAAATGTATTGCGTGAATATACTGTAGAAACAGTATTTTTGGGCAACCTGATCTTTAATTGGAAAGTCAGTGTGCTGTTCCCCTTTCAGTGCCGCTTCACGTCTAGCCCACAAGTTGAAGGTAAATTTTAATTAAATACTGTTGCCTATTAAATGATAATTCAATTATTGTCATTTATTTGTTTTAAAAAAATTATAAAAACGAAGTATATTATCGAAGTATAATAAGCAAATATCACAAGGAATAGAAAACCAATGTATTTAATCTATATGAAATTAAAAAGCATCCGAACGGAAATATGTGCATTTGAAGTTGGAAAGCTACATAACAAACAATGTCTTTTGAAAGTAATTTGATTTTATTGCACTTAACCGACCACAGATATCTTATCCAACTTCAATATTAGTATTAGGCAATAATATGAAATTAACCCGAAGACTGATTTTAAATAAATTTTATTAGCGACTTTTTTTATAATTTTTTTTGTTGTTTCATGTAATTTCAAGCTCGTGAAGTTTTGGCGAAAATAAAACAGTTGCGTTGGCTTGAATAGTTTTTAGAGTCGAGTTAAAAATTCATCAAATTGATAAAATATATTTTATAGAACCGCAGCGCCACCTAGGTACACTTAAGTTATAGTTTAAAGCATATTTCACCTCCACAGTGCGACATAGGTGCGCGTAAACTCTTGTTAATTAGATTCAAATACCATTGAACTGGCTGGTGAGTAGTTTTTTTAAATTATTTTTTATAATAAAAGTAAATTAATAATGATTGGATAATACGATTTACAAACTTTTTTGAAAATATTTTCGATTTATTAATTTATTATTATTATATTTTACATTATACCCTCTCTCAAAATTTGTTTGTACTATTCTGGTATATATTTTTGGTCTAAATATTTCTATTCAAATTACACAACTATATATTTTATATAATAGCTAGAGACAAGTTTAGAAGTTATTATTAAATAAAGTTATACATGTGTTTGGTGATTGGTATGTTGTAGCAAATCAATTCCAGGTACCCGTTATCAAATTGCATTAACAGCAGACAGTGCAATACTGCATTTTTGATTGAGATTAGCAGAGACACATTGATAATTTATAAGTAGATATTTTAATATTTAATGCTAAGGAGATAAATAAAAATTTGTTAAAAAAAGTATGAATTGCCTGCAAAAGTAAGAAGCCTCTAAAAGATATGCACTAAAATTTCACTTAGTTTTACACATGCCAAATCTTATGCTGTGTACGAAATAACACAAAAATCAATTTTAGATAGGTAAATCTATCTATCGTTTGTTTGTTTATTAACCGTCTTCCAGATCATCTGAGTGATCTTCTTAAGCTTACGAGATCTAGATTTGTCTGAATAAAGGAGGCGGGGCCTTACAGTGTATAGTGGGATCCGAACCACTTCTTGGGGATAATTTATATTTGAAAATTACATCGCAGTAGGTGGCGCTCGAACCCACCTCTCTAGGTAGGACAGAGAGAAAGCTAGACGCAATTACAATTTACAATTTAAAATTCTTTATTCACATATAAATAACATGCCATTTTATATTTATTTTATTAGTATTACATTGTCATAAAACACCCGGCGCGTTACAATTTGCTAATAGCAAAGAAATGGGGCGGGGGGCTGATGTCATGCCAAACATGATAACTACAATATAAATTTAAATTAAAAATGTTATTTTGTTTTTCCAAAGGTTCAAACCAATTATCAAATTAAGTGTGCCCAAAGGGTTTTTGAAAATGAAAATGAAACACTGAGCTAACATCCCCATCGTGGCGTGGCGTCCTACATTATTTCTCGCCCCAAAATAACCTTTGTTCAATTTTTGTTTTGCTTTGACAATATTTATAAGAATGTATACTCAAGCAAACGATCCCTTATCTGTTAGATATTAGGAGGATAAAAAATTCTTATTCCTTAAAATAGAGTTTTGGTCCAGGTTGGGGATGACTCGTCTCTTGACGTCGGTGATTGACCTTAGTCGCAGAAATAGGCCGATATTAAATCAATGAATAAAAAGTATACTAAATCTGAACTCTCTTAGTTTTACTAGAAAGAATTAAAGTGTCCAGGTATATATTCTCTGTGTCATATTACAAAAAGAAAGGGCTAATTTATGATCATAATGGTCTACAAACTAACTGAAAGGAAGCTGGACATTACACAGAAAGAAAGGGTCTTCTAGTTTTACTGGAATAAACGAATAAATTAAGAAAGAATTTAGTAGTATTAGTAAATTTGAAACCTAATTTAAAATAAGCTAAAATTTATTACTGAAACTCTGGTAAACGATATAGAATGTTTATTTTTGATTATAATTATTTTCCGAACGAATTCATTCATCGAGGCACGACTCCTGTTAGAACGAGCCCAGGCAGGCATTTCGTCTAGTAAAGAATTTCCGGAAGATAAGAATTTACAAACAATCAAAATTGCGATGCGGTATTAAGAACAGACCTAGACATCTCCTCCAATATAGTAAAATTATATACTTTTGTTAAAATTTATCAATATCTCAATGAATGAATTGAACAGGAGTAACAAAACCACTAATACATTAATATTTGTGAATCATATAGTTTAAGGATTTTATACAAATTTTTACAATTTTACATTTTTACAGTTATATACAATGGATATATTTATTAAATTAGAAAATGCTAGTTGTATGAGTTGTGATATCTGAAGGGACTCGTGTTGTGCCTAACATGACATCATAGACACAAATAATAGAAAGAATTAGACTAGTACTTAATGGAAAATAAGAATTGTTATGTTTCTGGGTGCTCTTGGTTGTCTAAATGGCGTTTCGACAGAATCGCATCTGTCATCTTCATTCTTCATGTTCTCGCTGGTGGTTGCTTACTGCTGCTTCTCGTTCGAACTGACCAGAAGCAGCTAACCAATACGAACTTGGTTAAAGACAGTTGTTATATATCCTTTATTTGTTATTTGTGTAGTATTTTTAGTATTATTGGCTAATTATTGCCTTTGCAATTTCTGTTGTGATTTGTTACTTCATTACCTAATACAATCCAATTCTTTTTTGTAATTGCTTCCAGCCGACTAAATTTTCTCTTTAAAAAACAGTTCGTCATTTTAGTTAATGTCGTAACTATACAGGGTGTAACTTAATTAGGTTAAATAAACTAAATTATTAACCCTGTATTCCTATATTTTTTGGAATATTCCCTTTTGTTTTTGGGAAGTTTTTGTTTAAGTTTATCACGTTTTATAGCGTTTGATATACCTTGGGTTATCCACGGTTGGAGTTTATCGTTTGATTTTTTATTTTAATCGTCTTGGCTATAACATAAATCTTAACATTTTTCTCTGAGGAACAATAAGCGAATTTATTTAGGTTACAATGGAACCGGAATCGAATTCTGTCGATTTCGGCATATTCTATGTATATTTAGGTTCAGCTTGTGGTAAAACGAATGTCTGTAGAAAAATCTGACAATAATATTATTGTTAAAGATTTTTGGTCGGCTAAATAAAATAGATATATCATTATCAATAATTCATATTGTATTATTTATTTCAATTAGTAGCAGATTATGCTATTCCAGTTTTTTCCACATATGTATATTACATTTTGAATAAAATCAGTTAACATTGCTCGAAGAAATTAACACGATCTTCCTTATTATCATATTGGTGACTTTTAATACATAGTTATAGTATTTACCAAGAATAGAAAATTGTGAATGAAAAATAATTACATATTAATTATATGTATTAAAACTAATGGAAATATTAAAGATGGTGTTATAGTAATTAAATGTGCGATATAATTAGGTTTATATTGTATGGTCGAAGAATATTGAGGACATTCAATGTCCACACGTGAAATGATTATAATTAGTTTACATAATGTGCCAATTATATAATTCACAACTAATATAAATTTTTAGGTGTCTAATTGGCCCCTCATCAGGTTAATAACGATGTATATCAGTTACTAAATAAAAATCTCAGAAAAATGCCCCGCATCCCGGCGTAGTATCAGATACCTCTAAATATGTAACATGTAACAATTATTATTATATTGGAAGACGAAGAAAACGAAGTCTCAAGGTTCGCATTCAGAAATTGACTTTCTCTAATTTACTTGACATGCCTTTTACCTTATAAAGTGAGACAGAATCATTTTACCATATATGCCGAGAAGAGAAATAGCTTATAGAAATTTGTTTGCATTATATTAAACAAGCATTTTGTAAAGTGCGAAAATATGTATTATTAATGGTTAGTTAGTTGGCAAGAAATGTGTGTATGATCGATTTGAGTGTTACAATTATATATATATATATATATATATATATATATATATATATATATATATATATATATATATATATATATATTTTGTATAAATTTCACTACTTCAGTATTAGCATTAATTGACATTCTATTAATCGTGATTTATATTTATTCAGCTTGACAGTTAGAACCAAAATCACATAAATAAATTATGAGCATATATTTACTTAATTCTTAGGAAACTTTTACTTATGGAATTTCTGAAAAGAGAAATTTCAAAATTTTCGTACTTATCGAACTCTAACATTTAACGGAATCTGTTTACGGTGGGTCAAAGCAACGTTATCTTAGACACATGGAATTTTCCTCAATTGTTGCTGTTACAGTGCCAAGTTGAAGAAAGGCGAACAATTAAAAATATTTTTATTTTTTCAGAAAAATTCAAATTGTTTACTTACTTCATAGTATTCATCTTAGTCAATCCATCACGTGGTTAACATCGGTGGCGTACGTATTTTGCTTAAATCCTTTATTTAAATATATAAAAAAGACTTTGAGTTTGTGTGAGAATTCTAACTCAGTCAAAAATCTAGAAGAACGAAATGTGCAAAAAATCACAGAATCATGGATTATTCTATTCAATTAAATCCCTGCATTAAAAGTAGTTCTAAAAGAAAAAATCTAATCAAATATTTCATTAAACAAAAAAAAAAGTCAGTCAAAATAGTTTTCCAGAAATCCCTTTTTTAAATTTTTTTGTCATACTTTACTGATTTCTTGAAATTATTTTTTAAACTGCGTTTTTTCTCACTTTTTGTTGAATATTCAAGATTACCATAAATAACTTCAAAAACCCGTTCGATTACATATTTGTTAATTTTTACATAGATATTAAAAAATAAGGTTCAATTACTTGTTAGTTTTATACATTTGTGAAACTGAGTCAAATTTTCTTTTAAACTTTTACTACTTTTTAAAGGTCTTTTTCGTTTTTTTTTAAATCAAATTTGTTAGTGAATTTCTGCAACTTCCAAATTCCCGTTTCTTTGTTGCGTTAACACCTGCATAAATTTTCTAGGATTATCATTAAATAACCTATGAAAAATAAAATCCATCGCAGCTCATTGAGCGAAAATATTACATTATTTTGTTTTACCATTTTGATTGTTTCTCCACGTCTGACTAGTGAGCAGTTCATATAAAAGCTCGCTCTCAGACATTCCTATCCCCTAATGCAATAATCTTAAATGAATTCTTCGTGGATTTTTGAGTAAAAGTGGCATATACTTTAACTATTATGACTAGAACATAAGTAATTCCACGTCCAGTGAAAGTATAGCAACAAGAAATTTTTTTTTTGTTGAAATAGGCGAGATTTTAAATTTAAGCGAAAAAAATTCTGCCTGTCTGTCGGTCTGTAACTTTTTTGTGCGCACATTTACTCTGGAACCGTTTATGATATTGATTTGAAATTTGGTACTTATGTATTATAACGAGATCCGGAGGTAAATTATATTTTGATCTAATTCCGTTGAAGAGTTCGGGGGTTAATGGGATAAATCAGGGTTAATAGGCAAAGCAAGCAGGTAGGAGTCGATAAAATTGCAATTTAGCATGTACGAATAGCTTAGATTTAGCCTAATTTTTTTTTGGTATCAACCACTATCGCCCCCAATACCACCCCCACACTATTACAAAAGAGAGTAAAGAAAATTAAAATGTGATTTAGTGTGTATACAAGAACAAAATACCTTAAAAAAAATTTTTTGTTAGCTACCCCCTCTACCACACCCATTGCCACCCTCACCCTATTATTAAAGGGAGTAAAAGATTGAATTGGGATTTAGTGTGCATACGAGAACCAAGGGAATCTAATTTTTTTTTTGGCATTAGCCACCCCCTCTACCACCCTATTATTAAAGAGAGTAAAAATTAAATTGGAATTTAGTGTATGTATGAGAACCAAGGGCCTCTAAAATTTATTTTGGCATTATCTACCCCCTCTACACCCCCATTGCCACCCCCACCCTACTACTAAAGGGAGTAAAATATTACAGTGTGATTTAATAAGACTTGAGTACAAAATCTGGATGTGGAAGTAGTGATTCCTTGGACAGCGGTTTTTTTGTTTGTTTAGATTTACTATTACTGTAGAGCGCAATAGGACGGGATAGTTCACAATTTCGTGACTTTTGCACTTTAAAAAAAAATTTCGGAATCTGAACCAACTTAGAATCAATTCTGAGCTATTTGAAAACACTGCATAATATATGCTCACGACGTGATGGAAATGGGTTTGATCGCTCCCAAGTTATGCGAGGACAAACAAATAATTGACAAATAATGCAATTTATTTTCTTTATAACAATGTAAAACCAGATCCTTCGCCTTTGTCTTTTGCAAGTTTTGCATCATAAAAAAGTTTTAACTTTCATTAGTCAATATCATATCAAAAGTTCCGACTGACTTTCAGTTAATATCATTTTATCATTAATGGCTTTTTCTTTTGCACCCTGTATAATTCAAAGTCTCTGATTAAAACAGAAATTCAATTATAAATATATTTTATTTGTCAACATTAATAACAAAATTTTATAGCTTTTTGCAAATTCGCAATCGTCAAGGTAACATTGTAACATTTTTAAACAAGTTTTTTGACATGGTCATTTTAATGTCTAGTTTTATTGTTAAACTAATATATATTTTATTTTATAAATAAAATATAAAGATTAATGCTATATATAAACATAGGAAGCAATATCATTAGCTACACAAATAAAAAGGCAGTATGAATAGATAATACAAATCTGTAATAACAAATAATTAAAATAACAACAAGAATAAACAAAGTAATATTATAATTATGATTAGTCGCTCCCTAAAAGTTTTGATTTAATAAACCTGAAGCTGCAGTGTAGTGCCATTTAAAATCTTAAAGAGAAATTAAAGAATGTGATATATACGACATAAGTGAAAATCATTTGTGCCAAATATGTCTAATATCATCTGTCTGAGTAAGTTCCAGAACCTTAGAAGCAAAGAAATTTAATGAAACGTTTTTTTAATGCCAAATTTATGATTTTCTAGATGTCCACACCGTTGAAGCGTATTCAAACTTTGATCTAACAATTGAGTTAAAAATAAGGGTTTAGTGTACTTTCGTTAAATTTTTTACAATTACGAATAACGTAACCTAAGTTTCTGAAGGAATTAGCAGTAATTTAATTGATATAGCCAACGAGACAACTTTGGATCGAATAGAACTTCGAGATCTTTGAATTGACTACAGCTGTTCAACCTTTCATTGTTAATTATGTAGACAAATTTTGTTGCATTCTGTGGACGAGAGTATGTCATAGAGTTATATTTTGAGACCTACGCTATAGTTAAGTGCGCTAGAGCGTGTTTTGTGGCGAGCACGCTTGGTCAGACAGTCTGTTATGTTCTGGGTTCGATCCCCCGCTCCTCTTTTCAAATACGTAACATGTAATTCGTACTAGGGCTGACATCGACCTGATTTAAATAACTATATTACTGTAAGATTTTGCTAAAACTCAATGCTATACCCATATTAGAGAAATAGCTAAGCTGTAAAGCAGTTGTATTTATGTTATACACCTCTTATAAATCCATGTAATTTGTGTCTAATAGAATCTTACTAAGACTTTTGTGAAGTATAAGAAAGCTGTACCAGATGCTTTAATAATGTAGCTTAATATTTAGACTGTGAAAACATTTTACCGGCAATTATTGCACCGAATTGCCTTATAAATAATTTAGTGCTGAATAAAGCTTCAATATAACCAGTTAGCTCTATAAGTTGCCATAATATGTTAGTTGTACCGCTTTAAGCATATTAAGAGCATCAGATGTATTGTTCGGGTTGCCTATGGATCTGGGAGGTTGTTTACAATATGTGTTATGTTTATGTTTTATTTAACTGTAGGTTATGTGCCACCAGAACCATAATTGTATAATTGTCTTCTACAATAGTAATAAATATGTAAACTTTTGTCTTCCACATAGGGTAACATTTTGCAATGTAAGCCAATCACGGTACAATTTATGAAGATGTGAATTGTAAAGGCCTAAACATGATCCACGACGAATACATTATACAGGGTGTTGCATCTTGAGAGGGACATAGCTTAATAGGAGGTAGAGAACATCAATGGTAACCGGAACCTCCCATAGAAATGTCTCATTGGTCTTTCACTACGAAGTTACAGGGCGTTTTATAATTTTTGGCCAAACCTGTTTTTTGTCATAACTTTGACAGGGAATGAAATAACGGATTCATATTTGGTACGGCTAATGTACTAACGAGCCCCAAGAGGTACATGTATAAAAAAAAATATATCCAGGTCCGGACTCACTATAATTTATGTTTCTTCTTTGCATCAATAAAACATCACCCTGTATATATTTTTTTGAAATTTCGATACGATATTCGAAAAGAGCAAGAAAAAACAAACAAAATGGCCTGTTTCATTTTTTTGTTACACCTTCGTGGTTATTTAAATACGTTGTTAAATGTGCAAGAAAATGGATTACAGAACCCTATTAAATGAGAGGCACGTGAAATAAATAGTTTTATAACTAAAATTTGCAAAAATTCTATTGAGCCTAGGTGGTCTGGGTGAATCCTAATTCCGGCACGTTTTAAAGGTCCATTTTGGTAAAAAACTGTGGTCCTAATAAGTAATCGGGTATGAAATAACAAAATTTTTAATCAATCACAGTAGGCTTGTTCAAAGAATAAAAGTGACAGATAATTTAAACCATTTAGGCCTAAGCAACCAGTTACTTTGATCAAGAAAATCATCAACATTTTATACTTAATAAAAATTGGAAAAGAGAACAAACTAAAATCTAAATAAATAAAATATTTTCCATTCAATTAACAATAAATAACAAAACAATAACTAAATGTGTTTAAAAATAAAACGTAATTGACACTAAAGTAAATTTTCAAAATGTCCTCCCCCACATTCTGTGCATTTTCTTGCGCGTTTAGAAAGGTCACCAATTGCTCGACGTATCATTTCTGGATTATTCCGTATTTCGTCGCAGGTTGTAACGATGCGCTGGATTAAATGTTGTCTACTTTCAATTTCAATGCTATAAACCCCGTTTTTTAAGTGGCCCCATAAAAAGTAATCACAAGGGTTACAATCAGGAGATCTCGGTGGCCATTCATGTGGACCCCCGCGTCCAATACATCTATTAGGATACACATTGTTTAAGTGTTCTCTTACTTGAAGGTTAAAATGTGGTGGGGCCCCATCATGCTGAAACAACATGCCTCTTATACCGATATTTTCTAACATATTCGGTAAAATGTTTTGAAGAAAATCAAAGTAAATTTCACCATTCAATCTTTCTTCAAAAAAATGTGGCCCTATCAAATGTCTATTCACAAGTCCGACCCAAACATTTACAGAAAACCTGTGTTGCGAACGGCGTTGGCGTACCGCATGTGGGTTTTCCTGTTCCCATTTATGATTATTTCGTGAATTGTTTACTCCATCCCTTGTAAATTGTGCCTCATCCGTAAATAAGGTTCTGTAAATGACTGGGCGATGGTTAGGCAACCAATGACAAAATGCCAGGCGGGGGATATCGTCGCCTTGTTGAAGAGGCTGTACCTGCTGGATATGATATGGATGGTAACGTTCTCTTTTTAGGGTTCTCCATACTCGCCAATGAGGAATACCAGTTGCCAAACTGATTCGTCTAGTGCTCATATTTGGGTTTTCTTGAACTACGTTTATAATATTATTTTGTTCCTGCACACCTTGTTGTAAAACACGCTCCACAACTGCAGAATTAGGAAACTTTCCGTGTTGTCTTGCATACTGGAACACCGTACTAAAGGTTTTATGATTAGGGCATCGACGACCAAGAAAACGCAGCCGATATTCTCTTTCCGCCGACCTACCATTTCCATTACAGAAACCATAGATGAATATTATGTCAGCATATTCCACGTTTGTAAATTTTACTGGCATAGTTAAAATATTTTCACAAGTTTTCACTAACTAAATGCGGATTATTGACACATTAAATTACTAACAAACAATTATTCAACTGTTTAGGAGATTTCTTTTTATTATCTGTCACTTTGAACAAGCCTACTGTGATTGATTAAAAATTTTGTTATTTCATACCCGATTACTTATTAGGACCACAGTTTTTTACCAAAATGGACCTTTAAAACGTGCCGGAATTAGGATTCACCCAGACCACCTAGGCTCAATAGAATTTTTGCAAATTTTAGTTATAAAACTATTTATTTCACGTGCCTCTCATTTAATAGGGTTCTGTAATCCATTTTCTTGCACATTTAACAACGTATTTAAATAACCACGAAGGTGTAACAAAAAAATGAAATAGGCCATTTTGTTTGTTTTTTCTTGCTCTTTTCGAATATCGTATCGAAATTTCAAAAAAATATATACAGGGTGATGTTTTATTGATGCAAAGAAGAAACATAAATTATAGTGAGTCCGGACCTGGATATATATTTTTTTATACATGTACCTCTTGGGGCTCGTTAGTATATAAATTGGAAGGCTTTTTGCTCTCCTGAGTACTTCCACGTTTGATATGTAATGGAACCAACGGATTTTCATCATACTTCTGAGGTGTCTTTGCTGAAAACGTTCTAATTCTTTCACATGACGACGGTAAGTGACCCAGCTTTCACATCCATATAGCAGTGTTGGAATGACAACTGCTCTGTAGACAGCCATTTTCGTTGACAAAGCAAGGTCGTGGTTGTCAAATACTCTCTCTCTAAGTCCCAGAGTGCTCTAGATGCAGCGCTAATTCTATTGCGAATCTCGCTGTCCATGTTTGCTTTGTCATTAACAACGTTGCCTAAGTAATTGAACTGATCCACCACTTCAAGAGAATTTCCGTTAAGTGTAATGTCTATTTGGTTCACTTGATGAGGAGTTGACACAATCTTAGTCTTTCCAATGTTGATTTTAAGTCCCAAGGAATCATAGCTCTGGGCATACACATCTAAAAGTTCTTGAAGGTCTTCCGGCGTAGAGGCTAAAAGTGCACAGTCATCCGCATACTGGAGATCACAAATGAATCGTGTGCGTGTCTTCGTGAAAGCTCTAAAGCGCCCTATGTTAAAGAGACCGCCATCAAAACGGTATCTGAGACCTATTCCTCTGACTGTCAGTTTGTTGTCAACAATAATTGTTAGAGCAGTGGTAAACAAATTAAAGAGTAGGGGTACCAGGACACATCCCTGCCTAACTCCAGTGAGGGTTTGGAAAGGTTCGGTTGCCTCACTATTATACATAACCTGGGCGTTGTTGTTTGTATGTAGACTGCGACATACTTCCACAAATTTTCTAGGGATACCTAAGCGGAATATAATTTTCCAGAGCACTTCCCTGTCCACCGAGTCAAACGCTTTGGTTAAATCAATGAAGGCCATGTGAATTTCTCCTTGATGTTCGAGTGCTTTTTCTTGAAGCTGTTTAAGTGTGAAGATTAAATCCGATGTGCCTCGGTTTGGTCTAAAGCCACTCTGTGTTTCAGGAAGTAACTTTTCCATAACAGGTGTTAGCCTATTTGCCATCGCTTTAGTGAGTATCTTTCCTCCAACAGCCAGGAGAGCTATACCCCTGTAATTTCCACAGTCCGCAGCGCTCCCTTTGTTTTTGAAGAGGTTGATTAAAAGTGTATCACGAAACTCCTGCGGAGCTTGACCACTTTCCGACACGACATGAAACAGTTTTTTGAGGTAGGGTATGAGCTCTGACGACACAGCTTTAAAGATCTCAGCTGGGAGTGAGTCGGCGCCGGGAGATTTGTTATTTTTTAGCTGCCCAATGGCGGTTAAGACCTCTTCCGTTGTTAGTGGTTTATCTAAGTCTTCGAAGGTGTCATATTGAGGGATAAGATTTATAATATCGTGATCGGCTTGACTTTGCTGGTTAAGAATGTTAGAGTAGTGTTCTTTCCATCGGGCTCTTATTTCCTGGTCTTCTTTGAGGAGATTTCCATTTAAATCTTTAATAGGGCACATATTTTTCCGACTGGGGCCGTACACTGCTTTTACTCCTTGAAAGAAATTTCTGTAGTCGTGTGAATCGGCATACCTTTGAATTTCTCTGGCCTTGCTTGCCCACCACTCGTTCTTTATTCTTCTGATTTCGCGTTGCGTTTCATACTTAGATTGGGTAAAAGCTTCTGCTTTTGATGAGTCATTGGGGTGGTTGATAGCGTTTTGGAAGGCAGTATGTTTGCGGTCAAGAAGTTCTTGTATAAAAGCTTCATTATCATTGAACCAGTCCTCCTGTTTTTTACTTGCTGCAGTGCCAAGAATTTCCTCACTCGCACTTTTTAAACTGTCTTTAATTTGTGTCCAGGTAGCAGCGACATCTACAGAATTGGCTTCTTCTAGTGCACTCAAATTCTCTTGAACTTTTTGCTTTAGCTGTTCGACGGTTTGTTGGTCACGCAATTTACTAATACAGAGACGGAGTCTACGTTTTACTTGAGTTCTTCGGTGTTTGGGTCTCATAACAATTTTCATTTTAGAGACAACAGGACGATGATCGGTCCAACATTCGCTATCAATGCACCTTTGTAATTTGGACGTCCTTGAGATGCTTCCTACGTACGATAACATAGTCCAGTAGATGCCAGTGACCTAATCTGGGGTGACGCCAGGTGCCTTTAAATTTATCCTTTTGTCGGAAAATGGTGTTTATTATAACTAGATCATGTTCGGCGCATTTAGTTAGGAGTAGTTGACCGTTAGCGTTCATGTTGCCCAAACCGTTCTTGCCTATGATGCCTGGCCAGGTGTCTGCATCTCTCCCTACTCTAGCGTTAAAATCGCCAAGAATAACGAGTCGTTCCGTTTTCGGTATTCTGCAGAGGGTCTCTTCCAGCTGTTGATAGAAGCTTTCCTTGGTTTCGTGACTTGCATCCAGAGTGGGAGCGTAGGCGCTTATTAGATTTACCGCGTTGCCATCTGATAGCTCATAGCGTAGCAGCATTAGACGCTCGGATAGGCTTTGTGGTACTTGTGTTAAGTTGGATACAAGTTGATTCCGAACGGCAAATCCTACTCCATGTTGTCTTCTTGAATTGGTGGGAAGACCTTTCCAATAGAAGGTGTAGTACTTTTCTGTGAGAGAGCCTTCCTCCAAAAATCGAGTTTCGCTGAGAGCTGCAACGTCAACATTCAGTCGGTGAAGTTCTCTATCTATTAGAGCAGTTCTTCTTTCGGGCCGATCGGTGCGTGTGCTGTCGTTCAAAGTACGAACATTCCAAGCGCCGTAGATGAAAGAATTAGTTTTGTTGGATTTAACTTGTTGGTGTTTTTTCGACATTCGATGAGGTGTCCCTGTGGGCACCCTCCTTCGGAGATCCGATCGGGAGGGTATTTTACCTCCGGATGATTTTGTCCCACTTGAACGCTCCATTATGTTTTTAAAGCCTTAATCGACTGAAAACGAAGCTGCATTTGAAGTTTTAGCTGGAGCAGGTATGCAACTGACCAGCTCGGTTGCGGAAGGCGAGTGGTGTGGTCCCATGGCACAGAAGGAGACTGCGACGATGGGGTAACCAAACGATTCCAAAAGCAACCTTTGTGTGCGGTGGGTTATTTTTACCGCACTCTTCGTGAGAAGGTGGATGTGCTCACGGCAAAAGGTAAGGGTTATTCCGCCCTTACTCGGTCGTTAGAGCCTCGTTAGTGAAAACAGGGTGCACCAAGTTCAAATTGAACTCATCGCGAAGGTGAGGTTAACAATTGAGTAGGAGAGGCTATAACTTGCGCTTCACTACCCCATTACACCCCACTCCCCCCTCCATTTACCCTCCACTCCATTTACCCCCGAACTCTTCAACGGAATTAGATCAAAATATAATCTAGCTCCAGATCTCGTTATAACACATAAGTGTTGAGAACCAATTCGTTTTATCAAGTTGGTGTCAAAAAAGATTCAAGTTGGTATTGGCGATTTTATTATTTGCGGAAAATATAAGGGAGAGTGTGGAAAAATTGGAAAATTAGAAGTTACTAGTGGATGAAAAATAAATAAGAAAAAGATATATAAAATTGCAGGGCTTGAGAATTATTGAGAAAGTAAAGATTGGTATATAATAGAGAGAAGAGATTGTTTTTGGTTGAAATTGGAGTATAGAGTTATAAGAAGGAAGACATCTAGTTAGAGTCGATCGAAACGAAAGAAAAGAAAATTAATTTTTTCAAAATTCTGATAAGTTGGAGAAAGAAGATAATTATAAATTATTTTACGGTGCAGAAAACGATTCCTAGTGGAAGCGAGATATCAGTTGAATTGTGTAGGAGTTTAGCAGATTGGAGCTAAACATCGAATTAAGTAATACAGTGCGGCTGGAGATTTTTTTTGAGCTACTACGCTACTTTCATGTGATGTAACTAAAAATAACTTTTTTAATTTAAACGATTTTTTTGTCATTTTTGGGATACATATGCGCGCGGTGATTTCTCGTCATTTTCGGTATTATACGTATGCGCGCACAAGTGTAGTTATTCGTGATATAAATTTCAATGTTAATAATAAAAAGTGATTGTGAGTAAGTTTTAAATATTTAGATTTAAAAAACTCTCGAAGGTCAGATATAATGTTTTTTCGGAAATTCACTTGATTTTTATTAAACTTTTTTGCTCAGGCTCTTCATCAGCCACAGCTTCGTCATCGTCATCTGCATTTTGACACAAAGTATTCCTTCCATTGTGGCATAAATTACTGCATGTGACGCTAATGGTTTTGCATGAGCAACGTTTAGTTTTGCAACTACAATCGCAAGCGATTATATTAAGATACCATGGCAAAATTCCTTTAAATAAAATGTTTTTCAATTCATGAAAAAGTCATTACCAGGTAAACGAAACTATCAGATTGTCTTTTATGTTTCTAATAATTTTTTTTTCATATATATAATTCTTAGGCTGTCACCTGCGCTTAAGTGTCTGCTTTCAAAGTAAAAAAAGTTCATTAAAATATGTATACGGTTTCGAAGATATGACGAAGTGAGTAATAAAAAGTACGTTTTTTAATTTTCCCAAATTTTACACATTTTCTTATTTTTTAAAAATCCGTACCATTAAAAAAAAAGTCGTAAATGGCCCTTTTCGGATGTCCAGTGACATATCTAAAGAAGTCATGAAGGTTTCATCTAGTTATACCTTAAAAAAATTTTTTCAAGAAAGAAGCCTCTTTTTCTTGACTTTTTACTGCGCTAATTCTCGTTTCTTAAAACCCTAATCATGGCAACGTATCTCCTTAGATACGTATATTTCTAAATTTTTTTGTCAACCATCCTATTTAATCCAGTCATTGAAGCGAAAAATAGGGTCTTACCTCCGAAATATTTTACTATGAACCGATTTACATGAAATTTTGGAATTAGGCTTATCTTACCCTTAACTTCAAAAGTGATATTGACCCGACCTCCGTTTTTTATTTTTAAGGGGTGAAAACGATCCCTTAATGAAAAACTTGACATTGAGCCATTTTATCGCTAGAAAACGTATTTAATAATAAGGAGTAAAATCGTAAAGTGTTCTCTAACACAATTATCTCATGTTTAACCCATTTTCAACCCCTAAAAAACTTTACAACCCCTGCAAATGACCCCTAAATTGAAAAAAAATACAAAAAAACACTTTTGTATAACTTAAAAAGATTTAAATATAGAGTAAATATTGTTTTACGTTCTCTACCTTAATTATCATATTTTTAACCCCTTTTCAACCCTTAAAAACAACCCCTCAATTAAAAATTGTATAAAAAAATTTCTTTTGATGTACTCAATATGATTTAAATGTTGTTCCACGTTCTCGAAAATGACTATCATATGTTTAGCTTTTCAACCCTTAAAACTACCCCTAGATTAAAACATTGAAAATATATGTTTATACAATTAAAAATAATTTAATTATAGAGTAAGTAATCAGACACTTTCTATTGAATAAAATATAAACTTACAAGTTATATGGAAATGTACTAGATTAAATTAGTAATTAATTATAAAAAAATCTGCAACAAGAGCATTACAATACATAAAAAAACTATTACACCAATCGCTCATGACTCAATATCGGAGTTGCTGTCGTAATCAAGATCTTCTTCTGGGTCAATTGGAGGGCTATTCTGGCAGTTATCTCCACTGCATATATGAACATATGAATATATATGAACGTTTGTATGTATTCGTGCGTATGTTTCCGATATATATATGCCATATATATGCCATACATGAACATATATATATATATATATATATATATATATATATACATATATATTTTTCATGATTTGTAAGGTATAATTCAATGCAGGTCGGGGTATTTGCCCGCTGAGTAGTTGTTTCCTGCAAATCATATATAATAACAGTATATAGGTTAAGTCCACCAAGGGCCGAAGGTCGCCGCTCTCGGTACTTGCAAAATGGCAAGTCGCTATGCACCATGGAGACATCTATGATGTCTGGTGTATAGTAGCATTAGACCACATGAGAGGATTCACTTACCTCTCACCACTATATCATTTACATTAGTCTGTATAAAACTAGCAGGTTGGCCACTGTCATTTGTCTGTTCCATGACCTATGGCATACTGATGAGAACTAATAAGTTCGAAACCGGTCTATGTCTGGTCAGGTAATTGACAAGTGACATTGGCTACCAAATGATTTGTAAGGTATAATTCAATGCAGGTCGGGGTATTTGCCCGCTGAGTAGTTGTTTCCTGCAAATCATGTATAATAACAGTATATAGGTTAAGTCCACCAAGGGCTGAAGGTCGCCGCTCTCGGTACTTGCAAAATGGCAAGTCGCTATGTATAGTTTTGGGTTCATATTATTCTTTACTTTCACTCTGCTCCAAATTTTTGTGCTCCGAAGTTTTCATTTTACTAAATACGTTTAGTTTCTGGACCATAACTCCTTCAATTTTAAAGCTATCACAACTTTAAAAAAACCGTTTTAAAGGTAATTAAAAGAGCTACTACTTTTTTCATTATGACATGTAGTGTAAAACCCTTCATTTTGAAACGGTGAAGGGTCAAATGGCTCGAGAGAGACTGTGATTGCGCTACCGCGCGCTCTTTAAACGGCCATATCTTCGTCAATATTAATCTGACAGAAAAAAAAAAAACAAAATTTTTGTCAAAAAAAGACCTACATTATTTACCATTACAGTTTTTTACGTATCTTTCATTATTTCTGAAATATTATGAAAAAAAGGTGTTTTTTTTTTAAATGAAAAATTTTTTTTTCTTAAAATCGTGATATTTTTGAAAAGTATGCATTCTAAAGCAGCCAAACGGCTGGAATCCAATAAACTCTTCATATTAAAGTTAAATCTAGACGGAATACGATTAATTTTAATTTTGGTGAAATGGCACTTATGAAACACATCGATTTAAAAAAATATATTAGATGTCCCTCTTTTTTTCATTACAACTCACTTACTTTATGTGCAAAAGACTTTTAACGCTCATTTTAAAGATTAGTTTAAACACTATAAAAAAGTTTGTCATTGTCATATGGATAAAATGTATCCGTTGTCCGCTAGATGGAATTAAATACATCGATTAAAGTTCAGACAAAAAAGAAACGGCTTTTCTCTTCAATATCTCGCTTAATATTGCACTTATAACACTCTTTAAAAAACCAATTTGTTCATTTTCTTACCTTCTACAATTTTGTTTATTATAAAATTATCGTTAAAACGCATATTTTTTGAGATATTTGCAAAAAACCGTTGAAAAACGTGGGAAAATTCCGAGTTTTCAATCGCCAATAACTTGAAAAGTATTGAGTTTTTGAAAAAATTTTATAGAACACTTTTTACTTATAATTGGGTCTTCTATCGAATTTCCACTAACGAGAAGGGGTGGCAACCACCCCCAGGGTAAGAACGGAGGTCAGGTCAATATCACTTTTGAAGTTAAGGGTAATATAAGCCTAATTCCAAAATTTCATGTAAATCGGTTCGTAGTAAAATATTTAGGTATAAAGCTTCAATGGCTGGACTAACTCTCCTATGAGCGCCATCTGCCAATATTACATGAGTTACGTATCTATAATAACCTGTGAAATTTTGGTGTGATGATATACGATCATTTGAAGTAACAGGAATTTGTCCAAATAAACGATATCAGTGTTTGCCGCCATTTCCAGCAGTGGATAGTTGTTTGCAGATTTTGTGATATTTAGGTGGGTAAATCCTTTTTTTATTGATTTTTTGATAAAGATATTCTTACAAGAAACAAGTACCTTCATATTAGATAAATTATTTTTATGATTTTACTAAAAACAATAATTCAGCAAGCCTTACAAAATAATGTATCTGCCGAGATACATTGCCAGGTTGACGGAATCATATAAATGGTTTTATGAAATACATTGCCGGCTTTGTAACAAAATGCTATTGCATCTCAGTAGATACAATGCCTGGTTATATAGAATAATAATTTAATATATAAGTTATGTGAATACATATACGAGGTGGTCAAAATATAAGCCAGTGATCTAAATTGTTAGAATGATTTTTATCATTATATTGTCTGAAAGTTATTTGTGGCATTCTACGAATATTCTTTCCTATTATTTGGGTTTTCTACCACATATTTTATTAGCTAATAATTAGCTAATAGCTTTGAAAACGGAAAGAGATTACTTTCCGAAACGTCAGCAAAATACATTATTTCTGTGATTATTCCGATTTATATTATTTGCAAAACATAACCTCTGACTTTTGCTTTGGTGTAAACGTCACGGGCGCAGAGGTTTTTTTTTCCAATAATTCTATTATTTTGTAGATTCGGTGATTTGTTTTGAAGAGGATAATAATATATGTGGTAGAAAACCCAAATAATAGGAAAGAATATTTTTATCATTGTTTGTATTACATTTTGAATCCTGTGTTAGATATAGTTAGGAAAAATTGTTTGCAAATTGAGCAAGAAAGAAAATTTTCAGTTGACGAAATGATGATTCCCTATAAGGGTACAAGGGCAGGTTCTAGGCGTCAATATATAAAATCTAAGCCCAAAAAATGGGGATTTAAATTTTTCGTTATTTGCGGAGTATCCGGTTTAGTATATGGTTTTATTCCCTATGGCGGAGATGATACTTTCAGAGGTTATAACTTCACAGAAGATGAAAGCTGTTTTGGTTTGGGGGGAAAAGTTGTTTTAACATTAGCTAAACACATTTCAGAAAAACCTTGCGCGATCATGTATTTCGACAATTTTTTTTGTTCGCCAGATTTGATGTATCATCTCAGAGAAGAGCATGGTATTCTCTCTCTTGGAACACTTCATTCAAGCCGCATAAAAGGCTGCGAGTTGCAAAACGATAAAGACCTGACGGCCAAAGGAAGAGGTACATATCAACAGAAGGTTGATAATGACAAAAAAGTGGTAATTCTCAAATGGATTGACAACAAAGCCGTTCTTTTAGGCAGTTCATATGTATATGCTCATCCCCTGACCACAATAAAAATATTTGACAAAAAGGTTGGTAGGAAAATTGACGTTCCATGTCCACAAATTGTCAAGCATTATAATGCATATATGGGTGGGGTGGACTTAGCTGATATGCTGGTTGCCTTATATCGCACTGGCTTTAGGACTCATAGGTGGTACATGGGAATATTTTCACAAATTCTCGATATTTGTGTAAACAATGCATGGCTTCTGTATAGAAGGGAAGCTACACTCCTCCAAATAACTAAACAAACAAAACTAAAAGATTTCAGATATTATGTCATTGAGGGACTATTGTTGAAGAGTAGGAAACGGGGCAGACCTTCAAATGAAGATATAAATATTCCAGGAAAACGAATTCATCGTCCCGTGAAACCCAGGTCTGGAGATGACATAAGACTTGATTCTGTAGGACACGTTCCAAAATTTATCAAAAAAGGTAGATGCAGAAACTGTCCTAAAGGTCAAACCTCTGTTAGTTGTGTAAAATGTGACGTGAGATTGTGTTTAACAGATAAAAGAAACTGCTTCATTAATTTTCATGAACCATGAAAATTTTCTTTTTATTGAATAATGTATTTATGTTTTTCAAATAGCGAATTTATATTGTAAAGTTTAACTATGTATTTGATCCTAATGAATAAAAGTTATACGATATTTTGTTGCACTCTGTATATCATAAGGGGTCAATAATAAATATCAGTAAATCAGATAATGTATATCTGTGGATACGAACTTATAAGATATGTGCGCAGCGTGCAATGTATATATGTGGATACATATCAACTTATCACGAACCTAGTAAAATATCTTTACAGATACAACTAATTTAAAAAAAAGAAAAAAATGTATTAAAAAATTAAGCCTTATTTGTCATTCTTAGAAGTCTCTACTTGCATATTAATAGGCAGAATAATTTTTATTTTGGTTATTTCTAGTCTTGCCAAGAATAGGGTTAACTAGCATTTTAAAGGGTCCAAATTAAATTAAAACTGAAAAACGACTCTTAAAAATGACCAATTTACCCATTTTTCGCAAAAAAGTGTTCCCCCACCTACTCGACGTAGAAAACTCAGGTTATCCTTAGTTTCATCAAATCAAACTTATTTTTCTGCGTTGCATTGCTCTATGTAACATTTTCTCTGAAAATCTATAATCTATCTTTACTCCAATAGTGGGACGCTATTCAGATTTGTCATGATTAAAAATGTGGATATATTCATCGTACATTTTTGTTACTATTATTATTATTTAACGTTTTCTATAAATGGTACAGTACACAGAGATACCTGTTTTACAGTAAACAAATACTGATTCAGAGTGACTTTATTTAAAACTGTATTAAAGTAGTAACAAAAAATCGAGGGCATACTGTTCAGCCATTAGCGTAAGAAAATTAGCTCCGTCTTCTAAATTAATATTTAGATTATTTCTAGGACAATACACTGATAATGATATAAACAAAGTTATCATTGGAATATTATAAACTCATTTAAGATGTTAAAAAATTACTAATTTGTTTCACGAATAAATTCATTTTAACGGTAAACAACATCCACTGTTAATCTACTAAATAAATCATTTCAGTGAGTTTTTAAATTAAATGTCAATAACAAGGATACATTTTGTATTAAAAACAAGCATGATTTATTTTAAATACATTTAGACGTTCTAAATGTTACCGAATTAATTCCTCTCCTTTAAAATCCATTGAATCGTGTGAATGATTTTTGAAGAATCAGGTAATACATTACGGTTTTGATAACTGAACTTAATCCACAATAGAATTTGATTCATATATATATTTTTTAAATTCTTATTAGATTTAGTACTCGTGCTTAAATGAGAGTAAGATTACAGTTCTGTTAGCTTGTAAACAATACGAACCTGGTGTAACTTTTCTCATTCTGAATTACAGTATGTGGGAAAAACAACTGTTTGACACTATAGAGTAATAGTAATGGTTCATTGTTTTGAATTTGCATCATATACAGGGTCTCAAATAGCTATTATTAGATTAAAAGTGTCAGAAGTCTTGGCTAAGTGGTTTAGTTAAGACCAACTAGAGTTTCCGAACTTACTAATTTGTAATTAAGTCAACTTTTTCAAATGACATCTTTTAGACACCCAGTAGTTAGAGAGTAATTTTCACGACAAATCCATTGATAACCTCAAATCCAAAAACGGTTTGATATCAACCCAAATACTCAAGTTCCTTGGTGGATACAAATTAAAGTTCGAGAAAATACGCTTATCAAGTAAATATAACGTGAAAATTTAATAAAACTAGTTTCAAAACATTCATTTTGTCAACAAATAGCGCTGCAAATAACAAGAGTTCAGTCTGAAACGATTTATTTTAACAATAAAAAACATATTAAAAAGGAAGAGTCTCGGGGGTCCGCAAATTGCGTACCTGAATTATATATAATAGAGTTCCGCAATTTGCGGACTTGCATTATATATAGTAGAGTTCCGCAAATTGAGGACCTATATTATGTATAATAGAGTTCTGCAAATTGTGTCATCAAAACCTAACATTATGCCAAATTTCAAATTCCTGCGTTACATGAGAAAAACCTCTGTGGCAGATCTTATATAGGGGTTCCGTTTTTCCTTTTAAGGTACGGAACCCTAAAAATGTAAAAGTTAAAATAGAAATTGTTTATTTGTTAACGAATTACATACACACAAAGTACAAATCTGAATTATTTACATGAACACAAAAACACAAGAACCTAATCTACCCTAACTTATTTCCATTCCTAATATTTCCATTCAAAGGTTAGTTTGAGTTCTTTAGTGAATATTTCCAATTGAAACATCTCAACCCCAGTGGTGTTAATTAATATCAAAATTCTTAATCGTGAAGCAATCAAGAACTTATTAATTCCTACCCAGTGATTATTTATCTCAATTTTATATCAAGATAAATAAACAAATTGGCCATTTATGTGATCGTCTAGTTTTATGTGGTTAGGACTTTAATTACGTTGTGTGTGTGTAGTAACCCTTTATAATTACCCCAGGTTCTTTGATTTAAAGTTTGGTATTACTTGTTTCTGTCTGATACTGTAACTGTCTATCATTTGAGAAACCTAGTTAATTTGATATATTATTTATGTAGTATTTTATTACTCAAGGTTGCACTGTACATTTATAGTTGAAGTTTGTTTTCTAATTTATTTGATTGGAAGGAAATCATTTATTTAGCTTATTACTTGCGGGATGGAAAAGGTAAAGGTGAAAGCAAAGACAATAATTGATGGGAAAAAGTAGTCAAAAAAAACCCATTTTTATTTTATATAAATTGATGCGGCCAATAGCCGTACATGAAATCAAAACAATCCAAATATTTGAGACAATTGCCTAAACATTATATAGGAAGGATTACGTCGCTATAGTAATGACATACTATACATATTTCAAAGCTGGTTATGCAATAACAAGTACTAAGGTAACACAATCGTAGGCCGTGTTATTTGTAGGTGTAATTAAAGATGCGGCAAATAGCCGATTACAATGTAATTGAAACTTTGGTGTTAGCAATCGCTCTGATAAAATAAGTTTACTGCAAAACAGAGGACAAGGATTATGTCCTGTTCGTGCATTAGAGAATGTAAGTAATAATGAGACACTCATGTAAGAGATCATAGAATGTTGGGGGAAAGCTCCCTTAATTGAATAAACAAACTGCAAATCCCAAATTGTATATGATTGTTCAACAACGTGAACAGGGGGCGTCGATGTAAATCAAACAGACAAGACGTCCCGGTTCAGTACTCGACGATAAGTATACCCCTAAAAATAAAAGCAAGTATACAGGGTGCGGGGACCCAGTACTGACCGTTGGCCTGAACAATTTGTAGTTTGTAAGGTAGAAACGTAGTTGAGTACAAACCCACGATCGCGGTGTTTGTACTAGAGCCAGAGAACTCTTTATTAATTTGATGGATCGTTATTAAACAATCATAGAAAACTAGGCATTCGCAGGTGAGAAATATCTCACAATAGTTTGACTGGAAATATTCTAGTGAAACCTTACAGGTGAATCCAGGCACACGGCAAGCCTTTGATAGTAAACAACTGAAGTATAATGGAAGCTAAAGTCTCTTGTCATTGCATAAACTCTGAAAATATACAGTTCTAGAATATAAACTTGTTAGGGTGCAAACGTAAATCTTCCTAGCAAAACATTCAGTATGTGAAATTTCATGAATTAAATTCGGGAATGAAATCATAACTGAATAACTGGTAATATAATATTCGTTATAATAAAAAAATCAAAGCTAGTATTTCAAAAAAAAACTAATATTCCTTTAGTACCACAAATAAGCCAATTTCCCCTGTCCCCCCCAAACCAGAATGTAAAGTCAATATTAAATAATAACGCAGAGAAGTAAATAGGTTTGATACTTAGATAGTTATGTTGGTGAAATTGTCGTCGTGTAAATTGCGAAGTTATGTTCTAGCAGCCCAAATCTTTTAGTAGCCAGTCTGGATTTATTCGTAGAATTTATGGATGTATTTAGAGAACTAAGGCGGGCTCGAGTATTTAATCGTCGACAAGCGTCCGGCAATTAGTATCTCTTAGCAAATTCAGAGGGTTCGAAAATCGACGACAAACATCCTCGATGAAATTTGCTATTACTGGAATAAGTATTCTTCCGGGCAAACCGAGAGGGCTCGTAACGTCGGCAAGCATCCTCTATCAGTTCTGCCAGGAGGTATAGCATCGCCTGGCTTTTATTCTGTTCTTCCAACAACGCGGTTCCAAAATCACAGTGCCAATTCTCCCATTAGCTGAACGTTGCTTGTATATTTGACACATGAGACGTGGCTTCGGTATCCTGCCCTATCTTCGTCTTATACGTTTGCTTAAAGTCGCCCTATTCACTTCATACACAACTCTCGACGCTTTGCTGGTTTTACTAATGCATTAGACTTGTTTTTAAAACTGCCAAGTTTTAAATAAGAATTAATAACCATGTTACAAGCTATTTTAAAGTGGCACTTGACATATGTACAACTTTCTACCCTAATAAGTTAAAACGTAACGGCGCCCTGAAGTCGGCTATTATTGAGAACATAATTTCTGTTGTAAAAATAAATATTTGTATACATTTGGAAATGAAATTAAGAATGTAATGTTTAAATAATTTCTGGTTAATTGTAGTTATAAAAGAGATATTTCCCTGAATTTAAAACAAATTTAAGACATATTTTTAAAGTAGGACGCCCCCCAGGGCGGTGTTCTTCACAATCAAAGGTTAGGTTAGGACCTTTAGTAATTATTTTCAATCAAAGGTTAGGTTAGGTCCTTTAGTGAATATTTTCAATCAAATATTTCACATCTTTTTGCATTTTTAGCAACAAAAACCTTATTCCTCCGACTTAAAATCGCCTTTTACGGTCAAACCAAAAATTTTAGCAAAAAAACCTATTAAATTTTGAACATTTTCACAGAAATCACTAAACTGAACTATTACCTCCTTATTTAATAAATTTCATAAGTCTTTTACCCACAACATTACAATTCTACAACACACATCATGCGGTAAAAAGTAAGGTTATAATTTTCGGATCCCTACAAAAATAAGATAGGAGTCCGCTATTTGAGGACCTTGAAGAAATGGAAATACGGGAACGCAAGTTGCGGAATTGTAACCTACAGAATAGAGGTCCGCAAACTGCCCATGTATTTTACATTTGCGGACTCCCAGTGAACAGGATAGAGTTACGCAATTTGCTGACCCCGAGACTCTTCCTTAATAAAATGTTTGACTCCACTAGAAATGTATTTGACATAATAGCATTAACAGTTTATTCTGGGAGTGGTTACAGCTTCCAGTGTGACGACTAGGAAGTATAGTTCCACAAATATCAGATAACTACAACCGAACTATACTTGATATACTTGACGATATACTTTATAACCCGTTCAATATTCTCCAGATGACGCACACGTAGTTTGCGAAATGCACATAATGAATAGTTTTCCAATATTTTGATGTTTGTAGATCTTACTTCAGTAGTCAAAAGAAAATTTTTTCTCTTTTTAGATCATGGTTATATAGTTTATCCAATCTTAGTTTGAAACAATACAGGGTGGGCCATTGGGACACTTAGACTAGTTTCTTGAATAAACGCTCGGACAGGTCGATTCATGATTTTTGGGGGACACTCGACCACCTTAACATAATTTTGTTTTGTTGGGGGTTAACCTGACAAAGTCAAATTTGACATCAAAATGTGCCGTTCAAAAGGTGACGTGTTTCAGGATTTTTCCCAAACAACACCCCCACCTTAGTTAATCTAGAGGGTGGTTTTCATGAGGACGAAAAAAAAATTGAAAAAAATTTAAAAAAACAATCTCTTTTACGTTACTATACATCCACTGGACGTGGAAGTAAAAACAAGAACGCGGCATCCCTTTGTAAACCGATCTCGATGCGTGCCATCCGTAGGCCATAGGCGCGCGTAACTTTTCAAGGCAATATATGCCCTAAGATATTTTAAACATTATTAACTAATAAATTTATTAGTTAATAATGACCCATAATTATAGGTGAAAGTGGTGAAATGATAGGTAGGTATATATATGTTCGTTTGTATAAAGGACCATAATATAAAAAAATACTTATATACTTTTACATAAACTAACAACAAATTTTAAACTTAATCAATGACATTTTATACACAACATCAACATCAAAATTTCATTGACTATTAATGTAGGGGACTAGAGAAACTTGATATTATAGAAAATGTCCGTCCAGCAAAAACCAACAGGGAGGTGTGCGTAGATTTTGTCAGGATGGGAAAGGTATATAATGTTAGCAAGCTAGGGCGTTAGAATAAACTTAACAAACCTGATAACAGTGAAAACATTAATAACATAATTATAATATTCAAGTCTTGTTAAAAGCGATAAAATAAAATAAAACAAAACATAATTTTCATTAAAACGCCGTCGTATCTCAATCAAACCAGAATTAATTATATTATTTTACCTCAATTAAAATAAAACTTCTATTAAAGTAAGAAAGTTTAAATAATAATAAAAGAAATTCTCATAGTTTCGAGAAAAAAAATGGTTGCATGGTAACGGAGTCATCAGTAAGCTCACTACTAGAATCATTCCCTACCTGAATAACAATAGGCTCTACGGGCGGCAAAATGGGATACTCTTTTTCTTTGTTTATAACGTGATTCGCGGATATGTCGGTTTTGTCTAAATCGGATATTCCGGTTCTTATATTATCTAGAATTACAACGCTTAAAGTCGGATTCTGATTGAATTTTCTCAACTCGTATTTTACACTGCCCCAAATCAATTCTATTGGGTTAAACATTCAGTAATATGGGGGTAAACGTAACAGACTATGGCCGTGTGTTTCGCAGATATGGTCTTCTTTTTTAAAATTATGTTCTCTGTTTGATAGTTTTTAATAAACCTTTTTTTACTGTAATTTTTTAAGGAATATTTATATTCTTAGACTTCATTATAACGTCCTTTTTCGCATTATTATTTAGTAATTTATTTAATAGTCGCTAACGATAAGAAGCGTTAACCAAAACAATAACTGAGTTTTGGGGAATATTAGGTAACAGCTATTCAGCGAACCATTTTCAAACAAATCCGTGATCATGTATTCGCGATAGTCAGCAGAACACTGTTTTATATTTTTGACTGACAAGAGCACGCAGAATTATAATAAATTTTCCCATTGAACATGGCGTCTACACCACCGTAATTAACAGTATCATGCGTATTAAACAAGGTCTCGTCAAGATATATTACCGTCCTATTTGATTCGCGGTACTCTTTTTTTTACGCAAATATTCCTGTCGAATTTCCACAATACCGCGTGACTCCATTACTATTAAACGCCGGTTATTATTGTTTTTATAATTAAATCAGCACTCTAATAAAATACCTTTTAAAATTTCCAAAGTTCCAATTTATTCGAAATCAGTTCCAAAGTAGTTACTTTATTTTCTTGATAAAAATTGAAAACTGTTCTTCGGATATCGTCTTTTGAAGCATCCTCAATTTTTCTAAATTTTTGATTTTTTCGTTTTCTTTTAACACAGTGATCTACAACCCCTTTTTTAATCACAAGATTAATAGTAGAAATCGGAATGTTAGTTAATTCAAACATTATTTTTGTAATACTTGTATCCGTCATTTGTTAATTTCTCTCTTTAAGCACTTATAAATATTTAAAGAAGACGTTGGATTTGCGCGTGTAAATCTTGGATCTTAAATCCACAAATGCCTCAAATTTAGCAATGTGAAATCGATTTGTTTTTGTATAGAACAGGAGTAAATACACTTAATATGCATGCGCTTTATATTATACTAAACCATTAAAACTGCTATTAGCATGTTCGTCGAAATCTCACTTATTAATATGAAGATGTATGCAAATTAAAATAAATATCTATAAACATATTTATTAACAATAAAACGCATAAAAACACATTGGAAAGTTGTTAAGAAAATATGTTATAGCTATTACCACTCGCTTCCACATTATTATTTGTTATGGTTTTCGATAATATATATATTTTACTGTTACGCTTGGTTCTAACCCATTCGTGGTCTACAATTCCGTTAAGCCAATCAAAAAGCAAATTGTGGAGATTCAATGAATTTTAAAATCCGATTGAATTGTTAACGGAAAGATATTCATCTTAGCGGAAAGGCGAGATAAAATAAAATCCTTCTTAAAATGTGACAGTAGTAAAATTACTATTCAAAAGAGGTGACACAGGCTGAAATGGCCTTTCTCAAGCGTGACCGACGACGGTTATACATACTTGAATTAAGTAAGAGATGAAGTTTTGTCCAAAATACGTTCTTTTAAATCGATTTTATGGGATGGTGGTTCTTCTTGCTCTTTGTGAAATATCTGTCAAATTATTTATAGAAACGAAACGTGAGTTACTATTTCATACGGAATTAAAATTACTGGAAAAATACAGATAATACTTAAAAAATGTAATAGATAATATACTGTTTGTAGAAAATGACGAAATTCCTTTTAATAATCTCGTTGCATTGCATTTCAACAGCACGAAGCACACCCCCACATTTTGCTGTGACTGTACGTCAATTTCTTAATGATACATTCCCTAGTCGTTGGAGAAGAGGTCCAATGATAGAGTGGCCACATCGGTCACCAGATTTGACTCCTTTAGAGTTTTTTGTGGGGGTATTTGAAGACAATGGTCTATGCATGCGTTACATGATTTACGACAGTAAAAAAATGTCAACATTTCTTAAAGCCACAAGTTTGTAGTAATATTAGATTAGATAGACGTTTGAAACGCGACTGTTTCATTGCATGGAAGTAAATGGAAGCAAGTTGAACACCTAATAATCCTTGGTATTGAATCGTTTATTACTCTAAACCCTTTTTTAATTCAAAACAATGTGTAGCTCCCATAAATATAAACATACCACATACCGGGTGTCAACGGAATCGTTAGACAAGCCGTAATTTCTAGAGTTTTCAGTATATGGGAGTTAAACTTGCCAGGAGTAATATACCGGGTGACCCATAAAGTACCTATCACCCCTCCCCCTCAACTTCTTTCTACAGTTTTAAAAATAAAATTCTGAAATTTGGGAAATCAAATATAGGTATCAATGGCCACATTTTGACCATTTGGTGGTAAAAAATTCACTTCAGGTATGGCCGAAAATTTCCACAACTTTCTTATTTTAAATAGCACCCTCTATATTTAAGTCACTTTTCTCATAAAGCTATAATTTCTCTTTCCAACGCTTTTTTCGGATTTAAAATCGGATGAAAAATAGCCTTGGAAATGACATGTATTTGCTATTTTCAGTTGGCTTTGGAATTCAGGAAAAAATTTAAAAAATTTCGAAGTAGACTGAATTTTATTAAAAGTGTATTTCTCAACAAAATAAATGTAAAATTGGCCTATTTTGTTCATTTGATTGGATTTAGAAATGTTTTGTTATAACTTCAATGTTTCAAATACTACCCTGTATGTTTTATTTTTTTATCAGATAGAGTGGTAAATTTGCTTTAGACTGGTTTTTCCCGATTAAAAATTGAATATAAATTGAAATAAATATTAAGGTTTTTGTAGAAGCGTTTCGAATTATGTGTCCATATCTGGCAGTAAGTTATGAAAAACAGATGAGTTATTTGTAAGTAAAGAAAATTTATTTTGATAAATATAACAAAAATTTTGATGAATCATTAACTAAAATCAAAAATTCACACGATCAAAACCAATTTATAAGTTATGATACCTATCTGGATAGCAACTTACTAAGTTTATAAATATTATAATTAGAACAATACAACACAACTAAATACCAAACCTATAACAGGTGCTCAATATGACGACGCCCACCTATTTAAGAACACTTGTTCACTCTTCGAATAGTTTCTAACATAACACTTTGTAATATGACTGGAGTTATGGATTCAAAGGCATTTAAAATTTTATTTTGAAGTTCTTCTAATATTGCAGTCGGTTTCGAGTATACTTTGTCTTTCAGATAACTCCAAAGAAAAAAATCAAGTGGAGTTAAGTCTGGTGACGTAGCAGGTCACCTAATAGTTCCATCAGTAGATATTGCCCGGTTATCAAACTTTGCACTAAGGTAATTTCCCACAAAACCAGCATTATGCGGAGGTGTTCCATTTTGTTTGAAGTACATATTTCTGAAATCTGCCAAGGAAAGTTCATCCAATTCATTTTCTATTTCATTTTGCAAAAAGCTTAAGTAATGTGCACGTCGGTTAGTGGTCCTTGAAATAGTATGGGACCAATAATTGTTGTACCGAATATTCCAGCCCACACATTCACTCCAAATCTATCCTGATGGTTACCTTCAATCATTTCGTGTACATTTTCTTCTATTGTTTAAGTATACGTGTTGAGTAAACCAATTACAAAAGATCAATCTCCTGTTTCCGTCGTTTTTAGATAATTCTTGACGCAATTGATATTTGTAGCATTTAACCATGTTTTGTTAATATACGTCGTACTGTCTCACGACCAATATATATCTCTTTTGCCAGCTCTCTTGTAGAAATTTTTGGGTACACGTGTGTAAGCCAATAATACATTTGTCTCAATTTCTTCGCTTACTATAAATCTGTCCTATGCCACCTCAATATCTTCTGCATTTCGGAATGACTCTTCTAGAACTTTAAAATACTGCCGATATGGCTGACGACGATCGAGATTCTTTCATGATATAGACATGCGGCTGCATTCGCCGTAAATTGAAAGTAAATCTAACTTTTCCTTTATATGTATATTGCATCGTATTTTGAATAAAGCACCTAATTATAAATTTACAAATAATAAATACGCCTCTATTTCACCCAACAATGACGTTTTGACAGATGTTGTGTGCAATTTTTCATCTGTTTTTCATGGCTTACTGCAAGATATGGACACAATTCGAAATGCTTCTACAAAAAGTTTAATATTTATTTTAATTTATATTCAATGTTTATTTATTTATTTATTTTTATTTATTTATACACCATCTAACAGTACAAAGACCATTTACAAGATGGGAAACAACACATAATTAATATACAGTACACATAGTGAGTAGCTTAAGTATATATAATAAAAGTAGGAGAGAGAAAAAAAAAATCCAAATCTAAAATCTAAACTGACTAATATAAGAGAAACAAAAAAGATATAAAAGACAGCTAAAGAAAAACTGTATAGTGTATGGAAAAATTAACAAGATTGCTGTACATAAGGAATATATAAATAACAATATAAAAATAAAAATATAGTGAGGAAAATTGATAGAACAAATGCAGGAAGCACCATTATTGAAAAATATCAATATTCGGATTGTTATTGTAACAGGAACAAATATTATATACAGGTGAGAATTTTAGGACATTAGTCCGAGCTCTAGGCAGATAAAAAGTTTGACTATGACGTGAATTAACTCTAGGAATATAAAAGTCCAATTTATGAAGTATCTCGCTGCAGTCAATTTCATGGTGAATTAATTTCTTCAAAAAGTTGATAGCAAAATTATTACGTCTATCACTTAAGCTGCACATAGAAAACATGTCAAGCAGATTTGATTGAGGAAAACCAATAGGCGGATATGAATTTAGAGATTTGAAGTAGAGATATTTAAGAAAGTGACGCTGCACGTTTTCTAATTTAGCGATATGGGTATTATAGCAGGGCTGCCATACAAGTGATGCATACTCTAGCTTAGATCTCAGAAATGAAAAGTATAATAATTTTAAGGTTGAATTATTAGTGAAATCACGACCATTACGAATGATAAAACCTAAAGTTTTGTTTACGTCACATACAGACGTATCGATATGATCGACAAAGGTCAGTTTTTTATCAAAAGTTACACCAAGGTCTTTAAACGTAGACGGTCGCGTTAGCTGTTCGTCGTTCAACGTGTACCCATAGATATACTCAGAATCTCTAGTTGTAAATGACATTATATTGCACTTTTGTACGTTTAACGAAAGATTGTTTTTAACACACCAGGAACTCAGATTAGAGATATTATTTTGCATTATAATGCAATCGTTTAAACCAGAGATTCTGTGTAGAAGTTTTATGTCATCAGCATACATTAAGAAATGCACATCTAAAGTATCGCCTATGTCATTAATAAATATATTGAAAAGCAGTGGCCCTATAACAGAGCCCTGGGGAACACCTGAGGATGAGCCATAATCATAGGACTTAAACCCATTATACGCGACATATTGAAGTCTATCAGTTAGATAAGATCTAAAGAAAGCTATGAGCGAGTCCGATATACCAAAGGTGGAAAGTTTTGCAATCAATATATTATGATTAAGCCTATCAAAGGCTTTCGTAAAATCAAAGTATATTACGTCCGTTTGCAACTGCATGTCAATGGACTCAGATATGAATTGCGTAGCACATATAAGGTTGGTAGTAGTAGAGCGACCTTTCATAAATCCGTGTTGCTGACTGGAAATGATATTTTTAACATTAGGGTAAATACAGTCATGTAATAATAGTTCAAAGGCTTTGCCAAAGTTACAGATTATAGTTATTGGGCGGAAGTTAATTATTTCGTTCTTATTTCCCTTTTTATACACCGGGCAGACTTTGGAGTATTTCCAAATATCAGGAAAACAGCAGCATTTAATAGATAAATTAAAAAGTATCATGAGCGGGTGAGCAAAGATAGCAGCACAGTCTCTCAGCAGAAATGCGGGGATCCCATCGGGACCCATGGTAAGCTTAGGTTTTATCTTTTTTAGTGCCAATAACACTTCATTTTCTGAAAATGAGACTATATTAATACTATTGACATTATTGTCACAGAAATCATCTAACAAGATGTTTTCTGGCTCTAAAGTAGAGAATGATTGCTCAAAATAGTCGGCATAGGCATTTACAATATTATTAGGGTCATTCAAATGCTCCCCCTTATAAACCATATTATTACTGATGTTAGTCCCTCCTTTTTTGCTATTAATGTAAGCCCAAAACTTGTTAGGGTCGTTGTTAATATTACTTTCAGCCAGATGTATATAGTTTCGGAAAGCAGTTTTAATGTTTAGTTTAATTTTGGACCGGAGTCTCATAAATTCATTGTAAGCAATATCATCTCCAGTTCGCTTGTAAAGTTTTAAGTGCCTTTCCTTATTTCTTATATCTCTGATAATTTCAGCATTGAACCAAGGTGGAAATTGTCTATTATTCTTTTTTACGTATACATATTTGGGTACGCAGGCTGTGAAAACCTCAGTTAATTTCTCATAAAAATGTTGACACGCGGAGTTAATTTCGGTATAGTAATTTAAAAAAGACCAGTCTATCTCAAGCAGTTCCTGATAGAGTAAGTGAAAATTAGCTTTCCGGAAGTTAAAAGTATTTGTATAATTAATTGGAAATTTATTATTAAGGTTTTCATATTCAACGTGTAGAGAGATTGCAAGTCCGGGATGATGGCTATCTTCTTTAACTAATACTTCTAAAGCTTTCTCAACTGTACAGCCGACGTTAGACAAAACCAAGTCGAGTAATCTATTATTATTGTTGTACACAAAATTATGTTGAGAGAGGTCTAGGAAGTTTATAAAATTTTAATCGGGAAAAGCGAATCTAAAGCCAATTTATCAATCTATCTGATAAAAAAAATAAAACATACAGGGTACTATTTGAAAAATTGGAGTTATGACAAATTGAATTTCTATGAAATGAAAAAATGGGAAAACATTTTTAAATCCAAGCAAATGAACAAAATAGGCAAATTTTACATTTAATTTGTTGAGAAATACTCTTTTATTCCAATTCAAAGTCTACTTCGAAATTTTTTAAATTTGTTCCTGAATTCCAAAGCCAACTAGAAATAGCAAATAAATGCCATTTCCAAAGTTATTTTTCATATTACTTTAAATCTGAAAAAAGTGACTTAAATATACAGGGTGCTATTTAAAATAAGAAAGTCATGGCAATTTCCGGTCATACCGGAAGTAATTTTTTTACCACCGAATGCTCAAAATGTGGCCATTGATACCTATATTTGATGTCCCAAATTTCAGAATTTTATATTTAAAACTGTAGAAAAAAGTGGGGGGGATAAGTACTTTCTGGGTCATCGGGTATATCAAAATCTGCCATTTTTTTCATTATTTGACACTTTTCATCACTTCCTGTTTCCCCGGAAATGAGTCCAGCTTTGGAATTTTAAATGGAACACATATATTTTTACATTTTTGGATTCCGAAGACAAATGCATAGTTTAAAAAAAAATCAAATCCGAACAGACATCATCCATGTTTTCAATATATTCCAATTGTAAAGAAACAAATCAGGAAAGGAATTGATAACAATCATGAAGCTTTTATCGTTGTTGAAGCGACATAAATTAACGTGTTGGCTTCTGTAGTAGTGAATTCTTTTGCTCCTACTAGAGAAATTGGTCGCAAGGTGCAAGTCATGAGTCAGCAAGAAAGATTATCAAAAAATATGGTTACCGCTCGTTAAAATATCATTTGCACCAGCATTTGTACGAAGGTGATGGTGACCGAAGATTAGCTTATTGTGGTTGGTTATTTCAGACCGATATCACTAACCCGAATTTTCTTTCTTTCATATTGTTTTCTGACGAGTCGAGATTCACCAACAATGGAATGTTCAAAACAATAGATATTAGGCGCAGGCAAATCAACATTTAATGAGACAAGGTAATTTTCAAGAAAGATTTGGAGTAAATTTGTTGGCTGGGGTGATTGGAACAAGAATTATTGGACCTATTTTCTTTCCAGGGCCTTTGACAGGGGATAGATATTTAGAATTCCTACCAAATGGTATTAAAGAAATGTTAATGGACTTACCACTAACAATTTCAGAACAAATGTATTTTCAATAGGATGGGGCTCCGCCTCATAATGCCACTCGAGTTATGGCACATTTAGTGAACCGGTATAATGGACCTGTAATTGTAACAAATGGACTTGTATCTTGGCCTGCCCGCTCACCAGTTCTAAGCTTTTTACATTTTTTTGTGTGGGGTTATGTGAAAGAACGAGTTTTTTACACACCCCTTCAAACAGTTGAAATTTTTCAAAATCGTATCGGCAAACTTTTTGTAAGTATCCTGCTTTGTTACGGAATGTTATCCAAAACACCATTGACTAAGCCAGAAAATGTCAAGAAGAAGGGGGGAATGCATTTTGAACATTTACTACCTTTTAATTTATCTTTTAATATGTTTTTTATTGTTAAAATAATCATTTCGGACATAACACTTGCTATTTGCAGCATTGTTTTATTGGCAAAATGAATGTTTTGAATCTAATTTTATTCATCTTCCACAGCATACTTCCCTGATAAGCACATTTTCTCGAAAAATTTATGTATTTGGCTTAATATCAAACCGATTTTCGATTGGAGGTTATCAATCGATTTGTTGTGAAAATTAGTATTGACCTACTGGGCGTCTAAAAGATATTGTCATTTGAAAAAGTTGACTTAATTACAAACTAGGGATTTCGGAAATTTTGGTTGGCCGTAGGTACTAAACCGATTCGAAAAATCTCACGTTTACATTTTTCTCTTATTCTTTTGGTCCATTTGATTGATCCGAGTGCATTCACTGTACTCTAGATACAAAAATAAAAATAGTGCTAAAAATCAAGTAACCTAATAAATGCTCTCAAATCCATGCAATCGTACTTAAAATCATCTCCGGAATAAAAAAAATGTGAAAATATACAGGGTGTTCTATTTAAAATTTCAAATTTGGAGTCATTCCCGGAAAAACCGGAAGTAATAGAAAAGTGCCAAATAATGAAGATGTGGCTGTTTTTGGTATATATTACCCCTGCCACGTTTAAGACTCTGGAAACTATGGTTTGTCTAATGATTCCGTTGACACTCAATATAGTAGACAACCCCCAAGCCCAAACCCAAAATCTGTCCAGAAGGGGGTTAGACGTTTGAAAGAACGCAGACCCACCGAGATTGTCAGTGTCGGTAACGGGACTATCGGGGATCGAACTCAGAAGACAGCAGAGACTCGGAGAAAGTGAGTAAATGCCTTGCCCACTCAACATCAGCTGTGCTACTCTGAAGGAATGTAAGGAAAATATCTTAAGAACATTTTTAATTTTTTTTTTTTCAATTATATAAATATTTTCAAATATTCAGTTTTAAGTAAAATTTATTTGAGTTAAATGTTGAATTATGGACTAATAAAGCAATTATGAGCAACTTTTTCAACTGGATTTTTTTAAAAAAGTAAAAATTCATATTTTTAAATTTTTGAGCGCCCAGTAAAAAGAATATAAATTATCTTAACAGAAATCGTATTTTTTAACAAAAAAATTTCTTTTATGTTGACTTTTTGTCCACAAATTAAAACTTAGATTCATTTGTAGCATATGTACTTCCATCCGAAGATTAGCATAATACTTTTTAACACTATTTAAAGGAGGTCGGGAATTTAAAATTTTCTTTTGTTTGTTTCTTTTACTACATACATAAAGTAACTCGAGAAAAGAAACGGACCTTAAGAAAAAGCATCAATGAAAATAATGAAACATTTATTAGATTATTTATCGTTCTAAATATGAAGCCGATATTCTACATTCGCTATTCTATTCTAAGTGGAAAGCGCGGTTCACAAAAAAATTTGTTAAAGAAATGTATTAATCATAGAGAACAGTTTAAATTAAATATTCATTTTAATAATTTACAAACATTTTCAAATGTTTTTAAAACATTGTAATAATATCAAAATAGTTTTTGAATATTAAAAATGTTTAATTTTTTTTAAATTATTAAATGCTGTTGGGGATTACACAGCCCAAAATTGTTCAGAAGGGGCTTACACTTTTTGAGAAAACGCAGACACACATCCATTACCCACCGACAGTGTCAGTGTGGGAGCTGGAGATCGATACGATAGAAAGTATGATCAAGAATGCTGCCACACAAACCGTGTCGCGTTGTGAAGGCAATGTTTACACTTGTACATATAATATGCATGTTTATTTTGTTTATGAATTTATAATATTTTCGACGTGACCATAAATAGGATACGCAATAAATTATTAAATATTTAAGTAGCATGTTCACACATTTCATGAAAATAATAACAAATGAAGATAATTGTATTCATCAACATTGTATTTTCAATTAACGCGATAGGGAACGTACAAAAATATGTGGAATTTAAATAATAATTTTATATTTTCACGCTTCCGTTAACAGTTATTATGAAAAATTTGGAAGGTTGATAATTCCAGCAAATTATTCCCTCTGTGGCAATCGGCAGTGAATATTACAGAAACCTCTATTATACAACAGTAAAAATAAAAAATCAGATTGTGACTTCCAGATAAACGAACATGTAAATGGTATTGCAATGCGGCTTTGAAATCAGAATGAACGTGAAATTCTCATTCAACTTATGCTGATTGTAATAATACATCATTTCGTAATATAGCAAGTCAGTTTCGTGCTATGCTAAATATAGGGTTGGCCAAAGATATTTTCAACCATATTTTTATTTGCAAGTAGGTATTTATGTTTATATAATTATATTCTCTAAAAAGCTGTGGGCGTTACATCAAAGTGTGCGTTCTATAATATTAAGGGCCCTAAGCATGCATACAGGGTGACGAAAAGGAATATAATTTTTATCACCAATTTTTTTTTGTTTTTCGCTCGTACTGCAAACGATTATCCCCCAAAACAAAATAATATCGTGTTATGTTTTATCAACGGTGATGTAAAAAATAATGAGGCTTTTGAAGGTTCGTATTAGAATCACTCGGTATGTGTGTGATTTGCTTAAATTGACACTCGAATGAAACAAGTAAATTTTCTAGGCACAAGCTTATTTAGCCGGTTCCACTTTTTATTCGCATTTTATCAAAAGGAATTAACATAACAAATATGTAAAGGCCTTGAAATCGCGTGTAGGTATTTTATTATTGCGTAATTATCTGTTAAAAAGTGCGAAGAAAAATGGATACCCCGTTGATTTCAATATTTAAATTAGACCTACACTCTTGGGTGGATTGATAGGTTTGACAACTGTTTAGAGTCAATAACTCCACTGTGAAGAATGCAATTAAGTGTGGAGGTTTCTGCAATAAAACATGCAGATATTACTAAGTCGACTAAAGACATTTTTTAATAGGATTACAGTAAATGTAGACTGAAATACAATTCATTAATTGGGGCGCCGATAGTACCTAATAAGGTACTCTTTATTTCACAATTATCAGATCTCTTATTCCTGTAAGTCTTTAGATAAAAATGATGTTGAAAATACTGGAACTTTGTATTCTTATAAATAATATATAAGTTTATAAATAGTTGCAAATGTCAAAAGATCGGGCCATTATTAAATAAGTTTTGTTGAAAAAAATATTAAAAAATATATATTGAACAAAATAATCTTGCGAACAAACAAAAACTGCCTTGTTTTGTAAAACAAATAGTTAAGATGGGCGATGGCGTGTATGGGGTGTCTCAAATTTATATTATTCGCAGAGAGTTAATAAATTAGACACTTCTCATTCCCCACAACGGAGTCAATATTCCCCGGAGCGTAAGGCTGCACTGGTGTTTCGTCTATCCCATACGAGTGCCTTAGATGATAGTAACACAGTAGAGAATAGACCAGTAATTTCACTCCTCGGCGGTCCCTGCAGCTGACATCAGGGACCTCCATACTCATGACACGACTTCGATAGACGAGGGTGTTAAATACACCATTCTGGCAAGCCATTATGAATTCCTCGGTCTCGGACTTCAGCCTATACCACCTTAAAAAGGCGAAGGTCAGCCTTTCGGATAAGCCGATGTCTTCTATATATTTATAGAAGACTACGTGCAATGTTCTGCAGCTCTAATATGGGCTTTTAGTCGAGCGGGTTCCAACTCGGTGACAGAGTCGGGGTTTACCCGCTCGACGTCGAAGATGAGACCAAAAGGGCCTTAAAGGGAAAAGCTCCTACCTCTGCATTTTCATGGTCTCGGACTATTCAGAGGGGGGGATGGCTCCCCGATGTTGTGGGAGATTTAACCGTCGAACGGACGATTTAGGATGCAAGCTCCTATTGAGATGCACCTTCTTGCGGGTTACTACATCGAGTTGGCGCAGTTCTTCTCTAGTCCATTTCACTACTCCGAAAGAGTAGAGAAGGATCGGAACGGCAAGCATATTTGTAGCAGACACCTTGTTCTTCCCCGACAGTTCTGAAGACCAGATCTGCAGATCTATCGAAGTAGGTGCTGATACTTGCTGCGGAGAGTGTTTTTCACTACACTCACTTCTTGGGTGGAGCGTTGCTCGACAAGTAAGTGTACGACTCTCCGGCATCTAGATGGTGTAAGATGCTTCCGTCCACGAGCTGCGCGCCCTCTCCGTAGTCACCGCATCGTCATCTCTTGAGGTGGATCAATGCGCATTTGTCCAACCCGAACTGCATACCGACAGCCTGCGTGTACTCCTGTACCACCCTGAGGGATTGTTGGAAATACCTTTCTGATAAGGCATACAGTTTAAGGTCATCCATTATTTACAAATCTATATTAGTATTTACTCTGTAATCATAAAATTATTTCCCTTCGTAAATAAACATATTTTTTTTTTTTTTTTCTTTTTTTTTTACAAAAAACCAGTCACCCTACTCTGTGGCTCCGACCCTCACAGAGGGGAGCTGGTAATACCAATAGCCACTCTCCACGCCCGTGGGGTGAGTGACTACCGGGTCCGCGAATCGTGTGCCCTGAGTAGACGTAATGAACCGAGGATGACAGCCTTCTGCATTCTGCCGGCTAAGATCTCTGCCGAATCTCGGCATGCCGGTATGATCTTTAGTTCTGAAAGCAGCGTCTGTCTCATTCCACCGAGGGCTCCTATAATCAGTACCACTATTTTAACAGAATGGCCTGGATAAAGCCTGCGGAGTTCGAAGAGCAAATCTCGATATTTTGTCCGTTTTTCCTCCTCTTTCAAGACAATGTTGCTCTCAGCGGGAGCTGAGAATTCCACGACATACATTGTCTTGAGTTGGTGGTCGAGGAGTACTATGTCAGGCTTGTTGGCTTGTATTTGCCTGACGGTGGGAAACGAGTAATTCCAATAAATTAGGCACTTCTCATTCCCCACAACGGACTCAATATCCCCCGGAACGTAAGGCAGCACTGGTGTTTCGTCTATCCCATACGAGTGCCTTAGATGATAGTAAAGCACTCGTAATGCTGCGTTGTGTCTATGAATATAGGCCGAGACTGCGTATGTCGGGCAAGCCGACAGTAAGTGCATTACAGTCTCCGGCGCCCTGCGGCAGGCCCTGCAGCTGACATCAGGGACCTCCATACCCATGACACGACGTCGATAGACGAGAGTGTTAAATACACCATCCTGGCAAGCCATTATGAATAACTCGGTCTCAGACTTCAGCCCAGCTGACCTTAAGAAAGCGAAGGTCAGCCTTTCGGATAAGCCGAGGTCTTCTATATTTTTATAGAAGATCCCGTGCAATGGCTTATCCTTATGGAGCTGCAGAAGGATGCTGTGTTCTGCAGCTCTAATGTGGGCTTTTAGTCGAACGGGTTCCAACTCGGTGACAGAGTCGGGGTTTACCCGCTCGACGTCGAAGATGAGACCAAGTTCATCGGCTGCTCTCCGTGCTGCCTTAAAGAGAAAAGCTCCTACCGCTGCATTTTCATGGTCTCGGACCATGCAGAGGAGGGGATCCGAACTCCTGATGACCTTACATGCTCCCTCCAGAACCATCCTGCTATGGAGACTCTCCAAGCTCAAGAGTCCACGGCCTCCCCGATGTCGTGGGAGATATAACCGTGGAACGGACGATTTAGGATGCAAGCTCCTATTGAGATGCATCTTCTTGCGGGTTACTACATCGAGTTGACGCAGCTCTTCTCTAGTCCACTTCACTACTCCGAAAGAGTAGAGAAGGATCGGAACGGCAAGCATATTTGTAGCAGACACCTTGTTCTTCCCCGACAGTTCTGAAGACCAGATCTGTCGGAGTAGGTGCTGATACTTGCCGCGGAGAGCGTTTTTCACTACACTCACTTCTTGGGTGGAGCGTTGCTCGACACCCAAGTAAGTGTACGACTCTCCGGCATCTAGATGGTGTAAAATGCTTCCGTCCACGAGCTGCGCGTCCTCTCCATAGTCACCGCATCGTCCTCTCTTGAGATGGATCAGTGCGCATTTGTCCAACCCGAACTGCATACCGACAGCCTGCGTATACTCCTGTACCACCCTAAGGGACTGTTGGAGATCCCTCTCTCCAGAGGCATAAAGTTTAAGGTCATCCATATAAAATAGATGGGTGACCTTATGCCTCCTGTCGCCGGGGGTACCGCAGTTGTAGCCACGGGTTTTCCGGAGCGAGACGGATAATGGCAGTAGTGAGATGCAAAACAGAAGGGGGCTGAGGGAATCTCCCTGAAATACTCCTCTTCTGAATGTCACCGACTCTGTTTGGACTCTATCGTTACCCGATGCTATGGTAAAGCGAGTCCTCCAGAGCGGCATCAGTTCTTCAATACATCTCACTACGGGACCGGGTACCACAAGACATCGGAGCAAGTGAACAATGAGCTCATGCGATGTCATGTCGAATGCCTTGCGGTAGTCGATCCAGGCCATAGAGAGGTTCCGCTTATACTGCATGGAGTCCTGCGTGACACATCTGTCAATCAACAGGTTCTCCTTGCAGCCAGCGACACCTCTCTTCGACCCTCGTTGCTCATATATCCGTTCGTAAACCGGTTCAACTGCGTGGAGCACCCGCATGTACAAAATGCGTGTAAACACCTTGTAACATGCGTTTAGACAGGTTATCGGTCTGTAATTCTTTGGGTTGGACAAATCTCCGTTCTTGGGGATCAGCACTGTCCGCCCCTCAACAACCCAAGAAGGGATTTGCTGCTCCCCATTTAACCAGGAATTAAATATTCTGGCCAAATGGTGGTGGGTGCTCGATAACTTTTTCCACCAAAAGTTATTTATCCCATCGGGACCTGGAGCAGCAAAGTTCTTAGAGCCATCAAGAGCCCTACGAATCTCTTCTGGGGTTATTGGTTCGCACACTTCCTGTGGTCGCTGAAGCCTTTGACAAAAGGCTTCAAAGTGTGCAAGGGCAGGAGAATCTCGGTTGAGTGGAAGCCTCTCCTCGTACAGCGTTTTCCAGAAGTTCTCCACCTGATCTGCAGTCGGCGGATTGTCTACAACACGCGGAGGCGGTTGGAAAAGGCGCGAGGGCTTCTCGCGGAACAGTTTATTTTCCGCAAGCCCCCTCGCCCGCCTCACTAATGACTTTTTGCAAGTCACTAGCATCCGTATCCTATCGAGACAGTGCTGTTTGGTGGTTCGCAGCACTGCCTCATTGAGTGTGTGATGGACGCGTCTTAAGTTGGCGGCTAATCGACGCACTTTAGGCGTGAACGGCCTGTTGGCCGCCATATAGTCCATCACACATTGGATACGGGATGCGTGTTGCCTCGCCGACTGGATCTTGGCTTCCATCTTTTGTATGCGCCGCTGCGCTCTCTCCTGTGGGGAAGAGGTATTTCGCCTCTCCACCTGAGACGAGCGTTGAGCAGCGGCATACACGGCACAATTTATGTGCCAAATGTCAGCCTCTTCTGGTAGCGCCGTACGAAGTTCAGCGTCCACTCTGGCCAGGTCTTGTGGCCCGGGGGTTTTCAGACGGTGTAACCCCCTTCTGGTACTGAGGCCCTCTGGTATTGGCGGAACGAGGAGAGCCACGTCCTCAACCGGTGAATGTGGCGGGTCTTCGGCCACCTCATTCACCGGCCCAGGAGCAGCCCTCACGTAGCCCCTACTACGAAGGTGGGATACATAGTCACGCAGATTTTGTGGCGTGAAGGCGCTATGCTCTGGTAGCCTCTCACACCACAGAGCATGCATCCGCGCCATGTACCCCCTCCGCGCGGGCTCACTGCTTTCATAACAATGCAGAAGCTCATCCCTCAGTTCATCTGTCCACTCAAAGCGTCCTTGTTCATTGCGTACGTCGTCAACGGGCGGTCTATCCGGTTGGGCCCCACCACCTTGCCCTTGACCCCTATCCGAACGGGGTCGATCGTGGGGGCCCAGTCTTCGGCCTGCCGGAACCAAAGGTTAGAGCCTGTGGGTGGTTAGCCCAGCAGGCCCGCGACCGACACCAGAGGGGAAGATGCTTTCCCCTCCCGGGTGCACTAGGGCTGCCGGTTCGGTTTTGCACCCCCCCTGGAGTAAGTGGTGGCGCTACTCACCAAAGGCTTAAAGATGGAAGTTGGCCCCTCCTGCCTCAAAAACATATTTTTTTTTTTTTTTTTTTTTTTTTTTTTTTTTACAAAAAACCAGTCACCCTACTCTGTGGCTCCGACCCTCACAGAGGGGAGCTGGTAATACCAATAGCCACTCCCCACGCCCGTGGGGTGAGTGACTACCGGGTCCGCGAATCGTGTGCCCTGAGTAGACGTAATGAACCGAGGATGACAGCCTTCTGCATTCTGCCGGCTAAGATCTCTGCCGAATCTCGGCATGCCGGTATGATCTTTAGTTCTGAAAGCATTATTATTATTATATGCATTATTATTATAAGCATTATATTATTATATATATATATATATATATATTTTTTTTTTTTTTTTTTTTTTTTTTTTAAGTAAAACCAGTCGTCCTTCTCCCTGCCTCCGATACCAGAGAGGGTACGCTGGGAGCGCCAGTAACCACTCTCTACACCGTAGAGTCAGTGATCACTGGTTCCGTGACTCGTGTGCCCTGAGCAGACGCAATGAACCAAGAATGACAGCCTTCTGCATTCTCCCGGCTAGGACTTCTGCCGATTGTCGGCATGCCGGAATGATGTTCAATTCTGAAAGCAGCGTGTGTCTCGTTCCACCGAGAGCTCCTATAATCAGTACCACCAGCTTGACAGTATGGTCTGGATACAGTCTGCGGAGTTCGAAGAGTAGGTCTCGATATTTTGTCCGCTTTTCTTCCTCCTTCAAGACAATGTTGTTCTCCGCGGGAGCCGAGAACTCTATGACGAACATTGTCTTGAGTTGGTGGTCTATGAGGACTATGTCAGGCTTGTTTGCCTGTATTTGCCTGACCGTGGGAAACGAGTAGTTCCAATAAATTAGACACCTCTCATTCCCCACAACGGACTCAATATCCCCCGGAGCATAAGGCAGCACTGGTGTCTCGTCTATCTCATACGAGTGCCTCAGATGGTAGTAAAGCACTCGCAGTGCTCCGTCGTGCCTTTGGATATAGGCGGAGACTGCATATGTCGGGCAGGCCGACAACAAGTGCATAAGCGTCTCCGGCGCTCTGCGGCAGGCCCTGCAGCTGACGTCAGCGACCTCCACACCCATGACACGACTTCGATAGACGAGGGTGTTGAATACACCGTCCTGGCAAGCCAATATAAATCCCTCGGTCTCAGACTTCAGCCCGGCTGACCTTAAGAAGGCGAAGGTCAGCCTTTCGGATAAGCCAAGTTCTTCTATATTTCTATAGAAGACACCATGCAGTGGCTTATCCGAATGGAGCTGCAGAAAGATGGTTTGTTCTGCAGCTTTTATTTGGGCTTTCCGCCGAGCGGGTTCCAACTCGGTGACAGAGTCGGGATTATCCCGCTCAACGTCGAAGATGAGACCGAGTTCATCGGCTGCTCTGCGTGCTGCCTTAAACAGAAAAGCTCCTACCCCTGCATTTTCATGGTCTCGGACCATGCAGAGGAGGGGATCCGAACTCCTGACGACCTTACAGGCTCCATCCAGCACCATCCTGCTGTGTAGACTCTCCAAGCTCAAGAGTCCACGGCCTCCCCGATGGCGTGGGAGATATAACCGTGGAACGGACGATTTAGGATGCAGGCTCCTATTGAGGTGCATCTTTCTCCGGGTTCCTACATCGAGTTGACGCAGCTCCTCTCGAGTCCACTTCACTACTCCAAAGGAGTAGAGAAGGTTCGGAACGGCAAGCATATTAGTAGCAGACACCTTGTTCTTCCCCGACAGTTCTGAAGACCAGATCTGTCGGAGTCGGTGCTGATACTTGCCGGGGAGAGCGTTTTTCACTACACCCACTTCTTGGGTGGAGCGTTGCTCGACACCCAAGTAAGTGTACGACTCTCCGGCATCTAGGTGGTGTAGGATGCTTCCGTCTACGAGCTGCGCGTCCTCGCCGTAGTCCCCACATCGTCCTCTCTTGAGATGGACCAGTGCACATTTGTCCAATCCGAACTGCATACCGACAGCCTGCGTGTACTCCTGTACCACCCTAAGGGATTGTTGGAGATCCCTTTCTCCGGAGGCATAAAGTTTAAGGTCATCCATATAAAACAAATGGGTGACCTTATGCCTCCTGTCGCCGGGGGTACCACAGTTGTAACCGCGGGTTTTCCGGAGCGAGACGGATAATGGCAGTAGCGAGATGCAAAACAAAAGGGGGCTGAGGGAATCTCCCTGAAATACACCCCTTTTGAACGTTACCGGCTCTGTTTGGACTCTATCATTACCAGATGTTATGGTAAAGCGAGTCCCCCAGAGCGGCATCAGATCTTCAATGCATCTCACTACGGGACCGGCGACCGCAAGACATCGGAGCAAGTGTACAATAAGCTCATGAGATGTCATGTCAAATGCCTTGCGGTAATCGATCCAGGCCATGGAGATATTCCGCTTATACTGCACGGAGTCCTGCGTGACACATCTGTCAATCAACAGGTTCTCCTTGCAGCCAGCGACATCCCTCTTCGACCCTCGTTGCTCATATATCCGTTCGTAAACTGGGTTAACTGCTTGGAGTACCCGCATGTACAAGATGCGTGTGAACACCTTGTAACATGCGTTTAAACAGGTTATCGGCCTATAGTTCTTTGGGTTGGACAAATCTCCGTTCTTGGGGATCAGCACTGTCCGCCCCTCAACAACCCAAGAAGGAATTTGCTGCTCCCCATTTAGCCAAGAATTAAAAATTCTGGCCAAATGGTGGTGGGTACTGGTTAACTTTTTCCACCAAAAGTTATTAATCCCATCGGGACCTGGAGCAGCAAAATTCTTAGAGCCTTCAAGAGCTCTTCGAACCTCTTCTGGGGTTATTGGTTGGCACACCTCCTGTTGTAGATGAAGCCTTTGGCAAAATGCTTCAAAGTGTGCCAGGGCCGGAGAGTCTCTGTTGAGCGGAAGCCTCTGTTCGTACAACGTTTTCCAGAAAGTTTCCACCTGATCGACGGTCGGTGGATTGTCGGCAACACGCTGAGGCGGTTCGAATAGGCGCGAAGGCTTTTGGCGAAAAAGGTTATTTTCCGCCAGCCCCCTCGCCCGCCTCACTAGTGACTTTTTGCAAGCCACTAGCATCCGTATCCTATCGAGGCAGTGCTTTTTGGTGGTTTGTAGCACTGCCCCGTTGAGTGTGTGATGGGCGCGTCTTAAATTGGCGGCTATACGTCGAACTTTAGGCGTGAAAGGCCTATTGGCCGCCATCTAGTCCATCACACATTGGACACGGGATGCGTGTTGTCTCGCCGACCGGATTTTGGCCTCCATCTTTTGTATGCGCCGCTGCGCTCTCTCCTGTGGGGAAGAGGTATTTCGCCTCTCCACCTGAGACGAGCGTTGAGCAGCGGCATACACGGCACAATTTATGTGCCAGATGTCAGCCTCTTCCGGTAGCGCTGTACGAAGTTCAGCGTCCACTCTGGCCAGGTCTTGTGGCCCGGGGGTTTTCAGATGGTGTAACCCCCTTCTGGTACTGAGGCCCTCTGGTATTGGCGGAACGAGGAGAGCTACGTCCTCAACCGGTGAATGTGGCGGCTCTTCCGACACCTCATTCACCAGCCCAGGAGCAGCCCTCACGTAGCCCCTACTACGAAGGTGGGATACATAGTCACGCAGATTTTGTGGCGTGAAGGCGCTATGCTCTGGAAGCCTCTCACACCACAGAGCATGCATCCGCGCCATGTACCCCCTTCGCGCGGGCTCACTGCTTTCATAACACTGCAGAAGATCATCCCTCAGTTCATCCGTCCACTCAAAGCGTCCATGAACATTGCGTAAGTCGTCAACGGGCGGTCTATCCGGTTGGGCCCCACCACCTTGCCCTTGACCCCTATCCGAACGGGGTCGATCGTGGGGGCCCTCTCTTCGGCCTGCCGGAACCAAAGGTTAGAGCCTGTGGGTGGTTAGCCCAGCAGGCCCACGACCGACACCAGAGGGGAAAATGCTTTCCCCTCCCGGGTGCACTAGGGCTGCCGGTTCGGTTTTGCACCCCTAGCTGGAGTAAGTGGTGGCGCTACTCACCAAAGGCTTAATAGATGAAAGTTAGTTAGTTATATTATTATTATTATTTTTTTTTTTTTTTTTTTTTTTTTTTTACAAAAAACCAGTCACCCTACTCTGTGGCTCCGACCCTCACAGAGGGGAGCTGGTAATACCAATAGCCACTCCACACGCCCGTGGGGTGAGTGACTACCGGGTCCGCGAATCGTGTGCCCTGAGTAGACGTAATGAACCGAGGATGACAGCCTTCTGCATTCTGCCGGCTAAGATCTCTGCCGAATCTCGGCATGCCGGTATGATCTTTAGTTCTGAAAGCAGCGTCTGTCTCATTCCACCGAGGGCTCCTAAAATAGTGGTACTGATTATAGAATCAGTACCACTATTTTAACAGAATGGCCTGGATAAAGCCTGCGGATTTCGAAGAGCAAATCTCGATATTTTGTCCGTTTTTCCTCCTCTTTCAAGACAATGTTGCTCTCAGCGGGAGCCGAGAATTCCACGACATACATTGTCTTGAGTTGGTGGTCGAGGAGTACTATGTCAGGCTTGTTGGCTTGTATTTGCCTGACGGTGGGAAACGAGTAGTTCCAATAAATTAGGCACTTCTCATTCCCCACAACGGACTCAATATCCCCCGGAACGTAAGGCAGCACTGGTGTTTCGTCTATCCCATACGAGTGCCTTAGATGATAGTAAAGCACTCGTAATGCTGCGTTGTGTCTATGAATATAGGCCGAGACTGCGTATGTCGGGCAAGCCGACAGTAAGTGCATTACAGTCTCCGGCGCCCTGCGGCAGGCCCTGCAGCTGACATCAGGGACCTCCATACCCATGACACGACGTCGGTAGACGAGAGTGTTAAATACACCATCCTGGCAAGCCATTATGAATCCCTCGGTCTCAGACTTCAGCCCAGCTGACCTTAAGAAGGCGAAGGTCAGCCTTTCGGATAAGCCGAGGTCTTCTATATTTTTATAGAAGATCCCGTGCAATGGCTTATCCTTATGGAGCTGCAGAAGGATGTTGTGTTCTGCAGCTCTAATGTGGGCTTTTAGTCGAACGGGTTCCAACTCGGTGACAGAGTCGGGGTTTACCCACTCGACGTCGAAGATGAGACCAAGTTCATCGGCTGCTCTCCGTGCTGCCTTAAAGAGAAAAGCTCCTACCTCTGCATTTTCATGGTCTCGGACCATGCAGAGGAGGGGATCCGAACTCCTGATGACCTTACATGCTCCCTCCAGAACCATCCTGCTATGGAGACTCTCCAAGCTCAAGAGTCCACGGCCTCCCCGATGTCGTGGGAGATATAACCGTGGAACGGACGATTTAGGATGCAAGCTCCTATTGAGATGCATCTTCTTGCGGGTTACTACATCGAGTGGACGCAGCTCTTCTCTAGTCCACTTCACTACTCCGAAAGAGTAGAGAAGGATCGGAACGGCAAGCATATTTGTAGCAGACACCTTGTTCTTCCCCGACAGTTCTGAAGACCAGATCTGTCGGAGTAGGTGCTGATACTTGCCGCGGAGAGCGTTTTTCACTACACTCACTTCTTGGGTGGAGCGTTGCTCGACACCCAAGTAAGTGTACGACTCTCCGGCATCTAGATGGTGTAAGATGCTTCCGTCCACGAGCTGCGCGTCCTCTCCATAGTCACCGCATCGTCCTCTCTTGAGATGGATCAGTGCGCATTTGTCCAACCCGAACTGCATACCGACAGCCTGCGTATACTCCTGTACCACCCTAAGGGACTGTTGGAGATCCCTCTCTCCAGAGGCATAAAGTTTAAGGTCATCCATATAAAATAGATGGGTGACCTTATGCCTCCTGTCGCCGGGGGTACCGCAGTTGTAGCCACGGGTTTTCCGGAGCGAGACGGATAATGGCAGTAGTGAGATGCAAAACAGAAGGGGGCTGAGGGAATCTCCCTGAAATACTCCTCTTCTGAATGTTACCGACTCTGTTTGGACTCTATCGTTACCCGATGTTATGGTAAAGCGAGTCCTCCAGAGCGGCATCAGTTCTTCAATACATCTCACTACGGGACCGGGTACCACAAGACATCGGAGCAAGTGAACAATGAGCTCATGCGATGTCATATCGAATGCCTTGCGGTAGTCGATCCAGGCCATAGAGAGGTTCCGCTTATACTGCATGGAGTCCTGCGTGACACATCTGTCAATCAACAGGTTCTCCTTGCAGCCAGCGACACCTCTCTTCGACCCTCGTTGCTCATATATCCGTTCGTAAACCGGTTCAACTGCGTGGAGCACCCGCATGTACAAAATGCGTGTAAACACCTTGTAACATGCGTTTAGACAGGTTATCGGTCTGTAATTCTTTGGGTTGGACAAATCTCCGTTCTTGGGGATCAGCACTGTCCGCCCCTCAACAACCCAAGAAGGGATTTGCTGCTCCCCATTTAACCAGGAATTAAATATTCTGGCCAAATGGTGGTGGGTGCTCGATAACTTTTTCCACCAAAAGTTATTTATCCCATCGGGACCTGGAGCAGCAAAGTTCTTAGAGCCATCAAGAGCCCTACGAACCTCTTCTGGGGTTATTGGTTCGCACACTTCCTGTGGTTGCTGAAGCCTTTGACAAAAGGCTTCAAAGTGTGCAAGGGCAGGAGAATCTCGGTTGAGTGGAAGCCTCTCCTCGTACAGCGTTTTCCAGAAGTTCTCCACCTGATCTGCAGTCGGCGGATTGTCTACAACACGCGGAGGCGGTTGGAAAAGGCGCGAGGGCTTCTCGCGGAACAGTTTATTTTCCGCAAGCCCCCTCGCCCGCCTCACTAATGACTTTTTGCAAGTCACTAGCATCCGTATCCTGTCGAGACAGTGCTGTTTGGTGGTTCGCAGCACTGCCTCATTGAGTGTGTGATGGACGCGTCTTAAGTTGGCGGCTAATCGACGCACTTTAGGCGTCAACGGCCTGTTGGCCGCCATATAGTCCATCACACATTGGATACGGGATGCGTGTTGCCTCGCCGACTGGATCTTGGCTTCCATCTTTTGTATGCGCCGCTGCGCTCTCTCCTGTGGGGAAGAGGTATTTCGCCTCTCCACCTGAGACGAGCGTTGAGCAGCGGCATACACGGCACAATTTATGTGCCAGATGTCAGCCTCTTATTATTATTATTATTATTATTATTATTGTTATTATTATTAGTATTATCCATATAAAATAGATGGATGACCTTAAGCCTCCTATAGCCGGGGGTACTGCAGTTGTAGCCACGGGTTTTCCGGAGCGAGACGGATAATGGCAGTAGTGAGATGCAAAATAGAAGATGGCTGAGGGAATCTTCCTGAAATACTCCCCTTCTGAATGTTACCGGCTCTGTTTGGACCCTATCGTTACCCGATGTTATGGTAAAGCGAGTCCTCCAGAGTGGCATCAGTTCTTCAATACATCTCACTACGGGACCAGGTACCACAAGACATCGGAGCAAGTGAACAATGAGCTCATACGATGTCATGTCAAATGCCTTGCGGTAGTCGGATTATTATTATTATTGTTATATAAATTAGTGTGAGCTAAATTTCGCCAATTAAGTTGGCATCATCACGGGTTGATCGTAATTACAAATGCAACAATTATATCCGAAAAATTAAGTTATTTTCAAAAACCTGAGAGTATCACACAGAATGTTCAACGATAGGTATATAAATTAGCGAATTATGTTTACCTCTAGCATTATTTTTATGAAAAACGCAAACGTGGGTTGTAATTGTTGAAATGAAGGAACATTTTAGATATTCTTCCAGTATACAGGGTGCACCAATAAAAATTTCCAGGCGTAATAATTTGGAAAATAGATTATCAAAGTACCTCTCATCGAAAAATATCTTCGCAGCACAGCACCATCTACATCTTATTATATTAAAAAAAAAAACGATTTGTATCTAGAACTGAGGCCATTTATACATTCTAGCAATTAACTTTTGCAGAACTCAAATATTTATATTATTTTACGAAATATTATGCCTGGTAGTTTTTATTGGTGCAGCCTGTATACAAATTAATTTTTAATTTTTTGTATTAACAATTTTTATAATCAATACCATGTATACCGGGTGACACAGGCTAGTGACTCACCCCTATATATCCTTTATTTTTATTTTATCCATTTGAAATTTGGGATGTATAAATACCTGTTAAAATGGATTTTTCGACATAAAAACGGTATGGGACCATTCCAGTTTACCCAGAAATGATCGCAACTTTCGATTTTTAAATGGAATATTTTTACATATTTGTATTCAAGACAAGATGAGGCTTTCAAAAAAATTTTGAGTCGAAGTTAAATTTTTTAAAGCATTTTAAGACATTCGTCTAGAGTGCCTTGGAATGCCAAAATTTGTTCTAGGGCATGTAATGTCCTTGGGAAATATGTAATTTTTCGTTTAATTTCATTAATAACTATTTACGAAGCCTCCAAAGTTGAACATATCATTCTTTTATCGAAATCTTTTCTTTTCAAATGGGAAGGTGGTGGCTCATATTATTCAATAAATTATAGATCTTTTTCTGATTTTATTGATATTCATTTCAAATCTATGCTATTTGTTTTTTCTAGTTTATTTAATTTATTTAAAAATAAAAAACCACTTCAAAAATAATTTTTATTGAACTTTAACATAGTTGCCTTTGCATTACGATTTGATATATTATTATAAAACAAACAAAAAAAATCTGACATTTGTAAACAATTATTGTTAGCGAAACATTTGTGTCCATTATTGATATTTCTTAACATCAACTTTACCAGTAACGAAAAAACTGACAAGATATTAATTTATTGCGAATGTCGAAAAAATTCTGTGCTTGCAGGTCAAATGTATGCTCAGAGATTTTCTGAAAGAAGACATCCGTCTTGTCATTATTTTAAGAAATTAGAGAGAAAAATGCGGCGAGAGCCACTTGTCCAAAATCAAGAATTTATTGTAAATGAAGAGTTGGAGATTAATGTACTATGAACCTTCAGCCACAATCAATCAGCTAGCCTCTGTTAGAGAAATAACGATATGTTAATTAATAAGTTTCAAAGAGACAATAATTTTGCCTTCAACATCTTTTTTCCGATGAAGCACGTTTCACAAATATTGCGATGTTCAACCGGCAGATGTAAGATACTGGCCTCAACAAAATCAAAGATTAGTTACAAGAGAGGTTTCAAGAAAGATTTGGGATAAATGTATGGGCAGGCAGTACCGGATGCAATGAGGCATTGTCTCGGGGCCCCCATCAAAATGGGGCTCCCGGGAATTTATTTTATTTAAAAAAACAAATGAATGATTTCTGATTTCTTTCCAAATTTGGAATGACAAATCAAACTCCTACCCAGTTACAGTACAAGTACTGTTTGGTTGTCAGCAATATAGTGATCAAAGAAGCCGAGTACGTAGGCGTAATACTCATTTTATTACGAAGGAGACGAAGAATTTATTTTGGTCGTTGCTGACAAATTCTGGGTACAGAGTTTTCTATGGATAATTTACTCACTTGTTTAGCAAACCGTATATCCGCATATGAACACGCTGACGAGCGTTTTGGTTTTCTCGAAAGGTAAATTTAGTGAAGGATATATATCGGGATATTCGTTTATAAGTTTAATGTAAAATGTTAAACATTTCTACGTTTGTTACCCTGCAACCACCAAAAATTATAAACATAAAAACGGTACTAAACAATATGTAAATAAAGAGGTACTTATGATTTACACCCCAGATTCCAGAAAGCTATGGAGGTTGATTTGAGCAAGCCTCCACACCAATTTTACCTACAGGCCCCCACCCATGTTCATCCGACCCTGTGGGCAGGTATTTATGGAAAAAAAATTTAAGCAAAAGATCGAACAGGTTCCTCTAGCACAATAACGATTGTTGTATTTCCAGCAAGACGGAGGACCACAGATAATAATAAACACCACAGAAATTAGACAACCCCTCAATTCCAGAAGCCAGAGGTTTGTTCGGAACGGGGTTACAAATTGAAAAAACTGGATATACAACCATTTCCTCCGACAGTGCCGGAGTCGGGATTCGAACCCGGTGGCGCTATACTCGTGTGATTAATCACGATTGCCACTTGGCGCCTTAACCAACGCGGCTATCGGCCATAACAGTCGTGTTATTATGGATTATCTGAATGAAACTTATGGCCTACAACTTATTTCAAACCAGGGTTTCATAAGGTGGCCTGCAAGGTCAACTGATTTAATCCCATTAGCCTTTTTGGGGGGTTATATCAAGGGACAGGTCTACAAAACTCCCGTTTAACTATCGAGGATCTCGAATTGAGACTAAAAAGAGCTTTTAATATCCACAAATGTTAAAGAGTATAATAAGTAACACAATAATTGTGCGAGCAAGAAAATGTATTGATTGTGATGGGGGTCATTTTGAACAATATTTATAAAATTCAAATCCCGTTCACCATTTCTAGCAATTTAACAATTATAATAATTGTGCGATTTGCACTTGCATAATTGAAAAAAAATCATATGTTTAATAATCAAATGTGAATAAGTACCTTTTTGTGAATAATAGCCTTTTATTCTATCTTTTGTACTAGTATAAGGATCAATAAAAATTATTTTGAGTGATTTTTTATTTTTAAATAAATTAAATAAAATAGAAAAACAAATAGCATAGATTTGAAATGGATATCAATGAATTCAGTAAAAAATCTATAATTTATTGAAAACTGTGAGCCACCACTTACCTATTTGAAAGAAATAGTTATTAATGAAATTAAAGGAAAAATTATATTTTTCCCATGGACTTTACCTGCCGTAGAACAAATTATGTTAATCCAAAGCACTCTAGACGAATGTCTTAAAATGCTTATAGTACGGCAGCCCGTAACAAGATCAATTACAATACAAAATCGATTTTCCTTTGACAAAAATTTCCATAATGCTGCAGTAGCCGGTAAAACGATTTTCCGTCCCTTAAAAAAAAGCGAGATTTTTATGAATATCAAAGCGCGAATCGGTTCCTTTTTAGTTGAAAAAATGATTCCGCGTTCTATACTAACATCAAAAAATCAGTTGGTACTTCGACATTAATGAAACTCTCGTTTCTGGGCTGCTTTTGCCCGTAGGATTACATCCGGTGGGTGGGGGGTACTGAGACTACTCGCATTCGATTAAGCGCCCCAAAAAACATAAGGAGAGAAATTTTACTCGGCTGCATTGCCATATGAAATTTTGTGCTCTTATTAATGAGTTGCGACGAAAAATGATTTTTTTCAACATATCAAGTTGAAAATTGTCCGTTCATATTTTTCATACATGTTTTTTTATATAAAGCATAATTTCCATTAGAGAACGAACATTAGGAAGTAACAAAATTAGCTTAAAAACCGCTGCCCAAGGAATCACTACTTCCACATCCAGATTTTGTATCCAAGTCTTATACACACTAAATCCCAATGTAATATTTTACTCCCTTTAATAATTGGGTGGGGGTAGTAGAGGAGGTAGCTAATGACAAAATAAATTTTAGAGGCCCTTGGTTCTCATATACACACTAAATCCCAATTTAATTTTTTACTCCCTTTAATAATAGAGTGGGGTGGGGGTAGCAATGGGGGTGGTAGTAGGAGTAGCTAACGCCAAAAACATTTTTTGAGATGTTTCGTTCTTGTATACACACTAAATTACATTTTAATTTTTTTTACTTTCTTTCATAATAGTGTGGGGGTGGTATTGGGGGTGATAGTAAGGGGATCCCAAAAAAAATTTAGAGACCTTGACTTTTCGTACATGCCTTAAATTGCAATTTTATGGACTCTTACCTGCTTGCTTTGCCTATTTACCTTTATTTACCCCATTTACGATCAAAATACAATCCACTTCCAGATCTCGTTATAATACATAAGTGTACCAAAGGACCTCGCACTTTTTCTTATATAAAATAGTTCTCGGTTAAATTTTCTGAATTTTTAGTATGTTATAGATCTCGATCGCCTGATTAAAAGTAACTTGGGCCCAATCTAATCCTATGACTAGTTTTTAAGATACAGGGAGTTAAAGTTAAAAAGTAGCTATTTTCAGAATTTCGTCGGTTAATTTCCGTAATTCTTTTAAATTGTGTTTACTATGTATACGTTAATAGAATAGCAATAATTCAAAATCTTACTACGACTAGTTCTCGAGATTTAAAGCGAAAAATACCGTGTAGGTACGTAAGATTAAGGAATAAAGCTTGTTTATATCTAATCATCACCGAATACGAGATTTCGGTTAAATAGTGGAAAGTGATCATCAATTTTATATAACTTTCCTGCTCGAATTTCTTTTCCATAGAACAGTAGTTTTTCCCTAACGGCTCTCGCAAAGGAGATAATATTTTTCAATGTTATGTTTGTTTGTCTCTTTCTTTATTCCCTCGAAGAGCCTAAACTACTGGATGGATTTTAATAAATGGAGTACCAAGAGATTCGTTATCGTGCCTTGCAATATGGTCATATAATAAATCCAATGTGGCGTTCGTAAAACATCATGTCAAAATTAAAAAAAAACATTTTATTCTATGACGATGGTATCACATTTAGGAGCTTTATTATGAGAGGACTGCAGACCTTTCATCAATAAATATTATAGGCGATTATGCTTATTCTATGAAACATTCATTTTCGTGGCCGGCATTATTGTTGGAAGGTAAATACACACATGGTATTTTTCGCTTTAAATCTCGAGAACTAGTTATAGTAAGAATTTGAATTTTTGGTACTATATTAACGTATATACAATAAACATAATTTGAAAGTCTTACGAAAATTGACCGACGAAATTCTGAATTACAGGACGATTAAAATTTCGGCAATTTTCTTTTGTTTTATCTTTTGTATCATCCTGTGGACCCCTCTAAAATTATATATATATTTGGAATCAGCTGTCAATGGACAATCAATATATATTAAAATATACAGGGCGTCTTATTAGAACGAGTCATACGTTCAAATGTGTTTTTAAAGGGCGGAATATTAAAACATAATATTTTTAGTCGCAAACTCCTCTATAAAATCCTTATTTTACTATAAGGAACGCAACCAGACGGCAACCAACAGCTACTCTCCGGGCTATGTGCCCCGCCGAGCGCTGAATGACAAGTTACAAGCCTGGCGCGTTAAGTGTAATAATTGAATATTACCATCAAAACGCTAATGCCTCGATTGCAACAAACACCAGCCGAAAGACTGATCCTATTTAAAGGAGTTCTCGTGCCAGTCGTCACACACCACTTGCAGACTGCAGTTTCGAGCTGTTGGCTCTCGTCAGTGCAAGGTAGTCATGTGACGACCGACACGAGGATCACTTGACTATTTAGTACATTTCGGTATCTTTGCGATAGCGACATGTAAAATAGTCAGCAGGCGCCATCTAGCGGTCCAGTGTCCATTGCAATCGAAAAATAAATAGCCTGACTGGGCTTAGCATAGTTCAAATGTGCTTTTAGAGGGCGGAATATTAAAACATAATATTTTTAGTCGCAAACTCCTCTATAAAATCCTTATTTAGTCATACGTGTTTCCATATTTTTGACTCGCACTGTATAATATAATACAATTGGGAATTTCGCTAATTATGAAATAGTACATTTCATTTCAAAAATAATTTTCACAACATTTTGTTGTTTAAGCAAAAACACATCGATTTTAAAAATTCACTTTGTGTTATTGGTGGCTCACCCTGTTTATAAGCGCATATTTTTTTCACAATATATTATCTGATGTTAAAGGAATGATATTCGCAAAAAAAATCGAATCCTTCAATAATTGTCATGAATATATTTTATAAAAATAGCCACTTTTTAACTTTAACACCCTGTATCTCAAAAACTAGTCATAGGATTATATTGGGCCCATGTTACTTTTAATCAGGAGATCGAGATCTATAACATACTAAAAATTCAGAAAATTTAACCGAGAACCATTTTATATAAGAAAAAGTGCGGGGTCCTTTTAAGTCAATATCATAAACGGTTTCAGAGTAAACGTGGGCACAAAAAAGTTACAGACAGACAGACCGACAGACAGACCGACAGACAGAAAATTTTTCTTCGCACAAATTTAAAATCTCGACGTTTCATGACATTTTAAGCTTATTTCAACAAAAAAATTTTTTATTTGCGTTACTATACTTCCACTGGACGTGGAAATAAAAATACGCACAACTGAAATGCAAGTACTGGGATATGCGACGATTAAAACGTCCGTTTTTATTTTTTTGTCGTAGAAAAACTTTAGAAATAGTCGAGAATTGCCGGAACGAACATTAGGCACGGCAGGAATTTCCAACTGTTCCCAATTTTCAGTAATTTAATCCTTTATATCTTGACGCAGCACTAAAAATGTCTGTTTTCATTTCTTTCTAAAACTACGGATATTTATCAGCACCAAGAAATACATAACGGACATAAGACGATAAGTCAAAAATGTTGGTTACGGACTGCCGTACTATTAGAAAAACTGAACATCGACTCAAAAATTCTCGAAAGCCTCATAGCATACTCAGAATGTTGTCTTGAATCCAATATGTAAAAATATTCAGGGTGTTCCATTTAAAAATCGAAAGTTACGGTCATTTCCGGGTAAGCCGAAAATGGCCTCACACCGTTTTTTTTATGTCCAATAATTCATTTTTACAGGTAGTTTATGCACCCCAAATTTGAAATGAATTTCATGTTAAAAAATAAAGGAAATATAGGGGTGAGACAGTAGCCTGTGTCACCCGATATTGTAAGAAATTCCAAGTTTCTTCAAAAACAAAAATGTTCGCTTGCTACTTAAGTCGACAAACGCCAACCCGCTCAGCGTGTTAATTTTTGTTCGAATTGCAATTTAGAATGCAGGAGAGGCGTGAAGAAAGTAGTTTATAGCTAGAAAATTTCGAAAAACGTGCTTAGTGTTAATATGAAATGTAAAACTGCTGTCCTTAAATTAAGTCGATATTAACCTAGTGATTTTAAATTTTTGTTAATTAAAAGAAAGTTTGCTGGGGCTCCCTAAACTGAATATCTGATTATCATACAATCCGTAAGAGATATGATTACCTATTTGTTTTAATTTTCAATGTAATACCTCACAATAACTTTAATTTTCAAATAATTACTTGTGGACAGGATAGTATAAGAATTTTATGAACTTGAGAATGATATAATGTATCTACAAAAGGTTTCTGAGGTTTGAGCACTTGCACTGCTAACTAAAATAGAATAATAGAATAATTTTTAGTTCTTACATCATTTATTTTATGAAAAAAAGTGGTACAAACGAAAAATCTCCTAAAGTTTTGACAAAGTCGTATACCTACTTCAGAATAAAATTTTTGAACCAGACTTTCCTCAGTAATTATCTGCCAATGATGACTGATTATTACATTTCTGAAGTGTATGCCTTTATTCTATAGTCGAACTAGAGGAGGATCTTTTCTTTTCCTGTGCTTCATTTCCAAACACACTTATCTAAGAATTGACTTTCTTTCTATCCTTGGCTATTGTTGTAACTGTTTTAAATCTTTCGTTAACTCTGTAAAAGTCTAGTATATCACCCCCGGTTATGCTGGTTCGTTGTTCTCAGACCATCCTGTGCGAAACAACCCCTTTTCCGTTGCAACCAAATACAACTATTTCAGAGCCTTGCAAATTCTACGTTTGAAAGTTTTGGCTTTTAAATTAAATATTTGGAGAACGAAAATATATTACTAAAAATATATACCCTTCTCTCTTTTGGATATGACAGAAAACGGTATACTAAATGATATAAAAAAATTAACTGAGTTTATTTGGGTATGAATTTTTCAATATACAGAGTGTTTATAGAAGTCTAATGAACAGTACAAATGAATGCTTTCATCTGTACTTCACTTAACTGTTAGAAATTGAAAATAAGTATTCTTAAATATGAGCAGATGAGAACGTGACGATTTGTTTCTGTAGAAAGGTTTTGATTTCAAATAATTGATTATTTAAAAAAATTTCTTTCTTACATGGATATGGTGGATTTCATAAAAATGTTCAGCAATAAATATACTCTGCGACTCCTAGTGATTTGAATAAACAGACCGCAATTCCTTTGATTCGGATTGAGAGCAGATAATTATTTTAAGTTTTGAACACTGATATTAACTCACACACACTGAAGACAACAGGTACACCAGATTACAATACTACTTTCACCGTGCACTTTGCTTCGGTACTGACAACTACAACAGTTAAAAAGTACGGATAGCTAGCGGTATTCTTTGATAGGTGGGGTTAAAAGTGGTACCCACTTACTAACTAGCGTATACTGTAGGTACTCTCATAAGAAAATGTGGAATGCAAACAAATTATTGTTATCCGTGGATTTTTTATTGTAATTGTTGTTATTATCGCGTTTAACGTTTCTAAACCTTGAGGTACTACCTACCTACATCAGACTTCGATTACTGCTATTTTAATAGGTACCTACTATGTTAATTTTAGACTGCATTTAGGGTATTATCGACACTTGACAAACTTTTCTTTTAAACCCTGGCGCAAAAGAGAGGTGTGATATCTATTATTCGTATATATAACCCATTAAAGATGTCTTCAATGGGTTATCCGAATAATCCGATTTTATCTAATTGCAAGCATATTTTTATTTTGCTAAAACGTTAGAGTATTTGTACAGACAATTTAAAAAATTATATAAAGAAATATTTAAAAAAAGCTTTTATTTAAGTGCTATAAAAAATAGAAAACAAACATTGAAGTAAATCAAGCCCATCATTTTGTTACATTATAAAGAAAATTTTTATAATATAAAAGCTTGTCATGAGATTTTCCTGTGTAAAGGAAATTGCTCGCGACAAATTTTATATCATAAAAAAATTATTAATGTAACAAAATGATGGGTTTGATTTACTTCAAAGTTTATTTTGTACTTTTAGAGCATTTAAATACAAGCTTTTTTAAAACATATTTTTTTATATAATTTTATTTTTCACTTTTTAGTCTTTTGATACGCTGTAGTCCCCAGATATCGATTTTGAGACGAATCGGATCTTAAACGGTAAAGTCGCCCGCCATTTTGAACTAAATTTTTGGCTAGAAATTCGTAATCCTCAACCCCAAAAACCCCCAGATATCGATTTTGATCGATTTGGACCTAAATGACAAAAATCGTCAGCCATGTTGGCTCCACCATTTTGAATTTCTGAATATTGACTAGAAATTCATAATCCGTGACCTAAAAACCTCCAGATATCGATTTTGAGTTGAACCGGATCTTAAACGGCAAAATTGTCCGCCAACTTGAAGTTGCCATCCTGAACTAAATTTTTGACTAGCAATTCGTAATCCCCGACCCCGAAAACCCCCAGACTTCGATTTTGATCGATTTGAACCATAAATGACAAAAGTCGCCCGCCATATTGGCGCCGCCATCTTGAATTTCTAGATTTTGATCAAGAAATCATAATTGGCAATCTCAAAAACCCCCAGATATCGATTTTGAGTCGAATCGGGTAATAAACGGTAAAGTCGTCCGCCATTTTTTTTTTCTTATATGAAAATAGTCACCGGATTTATATACATGTGCAAAATTTCAGTGCTCTAGTTTAATTAGAACTAATCGAAATTTTGATTGCAAGATTTGACCTAAGCAAAGTAACTAACAAACATTGCAAGTTAAATAAAAGCTTTTAAAAAATTATATAAAAAAACATTTTTTTTATTTAAATGCTCTAAAAAATAGAAAATAAACTTTGAAGTAAATCAAACCCATCATTTTGTTACATTACATATTTTTTTTACGATATAAAAGCTTGTCGCGAGATTTTTCTGTGTAAAGGAGATTGCTCGCGACAAGCTTTTATATCATAAAAAATTATGTAATGTAACAAAATGATGGGTTTGATTTACTTCAAAGTTTATTTTATACTTTTTAGAGCATTTAAATAAAATCTTTTTTTAAAATGTTTTTTAATATAATTTTATTTTTTACTTTTTAGTCTTTTGATATGCTGCAATCCCCAGATATCGATTTTGAGACGAATCGGATCATAAACCATCTCGAAGCCGCCATCTTGTTTTTTTTTCTTATGTGAAAATATTAAAGTGTATTGTCACCGGACTTATACACGTGCAAAATTTCAAAGCTCTAGCTTAATTAGAACTAATCGAAATTTTGATTACAAGATTTGACCTAAGCAAAGTAACAAACATTGCAACTTTAATAAAATCTTTTAAAAATAATGGCAACGAATATTGTGATATATATATATTAAAACATAATTTTTTCCAAGGAACGTAACCAGACTGCAACCAACGCTACTCTCCGAGCTATGTGCCCCGCCGAGCGCTGAATTACAAGTTATAGGCCTGGCGCGTTAAGTGTAATAATCGCATATTACCAACAGAACGCTAATGCTTCGATTGCAACAAACACCAGAAGAAAGACTGTTCCTACTTAAAGGAGCTCTCATGCCAGTCACCCCACACCACTTGCAGACTGCAGTTTCGAGCTGTTGGCTCTCGTCAGTGCAAGGTAGGCATGTGACGACCGGCACGAGGATCCCTCGACTATTTGGTACATCTCGGTATTATTACAATAGCGACATGTAAAATAGTCAACAGGCGCCATCTAGCGGTCCAGTGTTTGCTACAATCGAAAAATAAATAGCCTGACTGGGCTTAGCATAGTTCAAATGTGCTTTTAGAGGGCAAAAATTAAAACATAATTTTTCCGTCGCAAGCTCCTCTATAAAATCCTTATTTTACTATAAGGAACGTAACCAGACTGCAACCAACAGCTACTCTCCAGGCTATGTGCCCCGCCCAACGCTGAATTACAAGTTACATGCCTGGGACGTCAAGTGTAATGATCGCATATTATTTCGAGCAACGAGGAGCAGCAGTAGGCAGCTTTCAGTGAGAACCTGAAGATGGCAGATGAGATTCTACCGAAACGTCGTTTAGACAACCGTGACTCCTGGAGGAGTCGCCCATCGACGCAGGAGAGCACCCGGAAGTACAACAACACTTCATTATACAGGCTGTCCATTTTATTAGGGACCTCGAGAATATCTCACTTAATATCGGTCGTACAAAAAAAAAATATTTTTATGAAAATTGTGCCGATTTATATAACCTACAAAATGGTTTAAAGACATTTGAAATCCATGGCCTACTTTAAGAGTTATGGCGGAAAATATCGAAAATGCGGAGAACGTCTAGGCCAAATATCTCCATTATTTGAAGAGATACAAGAAAAATTGAGTGTTTCAACGAGGTTTTATCTAACATTTTTCAAAACCGCTGTATTTTGAGTTTTACTCTTCAGGCTGTTAAAAAAATTATTTTGAAACGGGCGGGAAATGGCGCCATGAAATAGAGTATTTTCCTCCATTTTCAACGATATATCACATGCCATATTTATTCATTGGTACTAATAAATTTTTTTTTAACAAGCATTATACTTGTCGTGGAAAAGTATGATTAAATAAAACGATAAAATAATTCAATAAATTGTTCAAATCTTTGCTATAATAAAACATTAACACAATTAAGAAGAATAAAGTAAATTCAGGTAACAAAAACAAAATAATAATCAAGAAAGCAACATGGAGCAATTATGGAAAGAGTATTCGCAGTTATGCCAATGTATAGAGGTCCTCCATAAAAGCGTCACTCCTTGCTCAGAAAGTTAAAATGTCCTTACCAATTAATTTAAGTATAATATCCATTTGTTTGTATTTCATGATTTCACTATTATTTCAATTATTTTAAAATGAATGAATGAATGCTATGAACAAATTTGACAATTTAATTTTTTGACATCTTCTCAGTTAATACCTAAACTCTCACTCAATCACACTCGTTAAAGAATTTAGAATTTTCAAAAATGATTGAATGATCGTTGAAAAGAGAAAAATACTCTATTTAATGGCGCCATTTCCCGCCCGTTTCAAAATAATTTTATTAACAGCCTGAAGAGTAAATCTCAAAATACAGCGGTTTTGAAAAAAATTAGATAAAACCTCGTTGAAACACTCTGTTTTGCAAAAAATATTCGCCTTAGAATTTGTCTCGCATTTTTCGCCATAACTCTTAAAGTGGGCCATGGATTTCAGATGTCTTTAAACCATTTTGTAGGTTATATAAATCGGCACTATTTTCGTAAAAATATTTTTTTTGTACGACCGATATTAAGGAGATATTGCCCTGATAAAATGGACAGCCTGTATATTAAAATGGACAAATGCAGTTTTTCGTCATATTCCTCTTGAAATCTAACCATTTTGTTAGGATGTGCGCTCTGAATGGTATTTTAGTTACCAATTACTAGAAACGCATTAAAGTGTTTACAGCAGATAGCGGTGAAGGTATCCATTATTAAAACAGAGCAGTTCCGCCGCATCGGTAGTACCCAGAGTCGTCTGCAGACCGGTTTCGAGCTTTTGCCTCTCATCAGTGTAGAGCAGACCAAGACACCATCTTCCTGTGAAGTGTGTGTCAATGCTTAGGGCCATCCATCGAAGACCGATGCCTACACTGGGATTTTCATGTCGATAGAAAACTTTGATCTTTGGCTGTCGGTGTGTATGGATGTCGTTTTGATATTCTTCATGTTTCTTGGGTGTTTTGTTGTTGATGTTAGTAGTTGTGTTATGGGTTAGTTTTGTTTTTTGGTGCATGTACCATGTTGGTTCTTTTCAGTGTGTATTATGGCTCTTTTGGATTTGAATGTAATTATTTTTTTTTGTACGTATCGGCGATTTGGGAATAGTACAAATGGGCCCCTCCATATATATATATATATATATATATATGAAAAATACTAGCTTCTCGGGTTGAACCGCGTCTGAGATTGTTAATGTCGGATTAACGGATTAACAATAGAATATATGAACATCGTCTTGCAGTTAGAAAATCCGATCCCGCATCATCACTTGCCCAACACCGCCTTCTAACAGGCCATAATATAGACTTCGATAACACCAAAACCATAGCACCATCATTTTTCCAGAAACCGCGAAACATTCGCGAAGCAATTGAGATTGAAAAACGTCCCAATTGTCTAAACAAAATGGATGACGGTCATCGTCTTCCAATCGCTTGGAAATCATTGATCTCCAGGCTAGCCCCACAACATTCATCCACACCTCATAATCCTGATAGCAGCCGTTCTGCTCTGATGCCTCCATCAACAGACCCTCAACCCCCCACCGCTCTCCCACCCACAGACAGCTTTCGTATAAATAACACTTCGTCCGATACTGCCAGCGAGTTCGCTCTAAGGAGTAGGCAGGTTGAGGCCTTAGAGACGGATCGTGGTGAGACCCCGGAATCGAACCAGTTCCACGAACTCCTAGCATTATTTTCTTTGACAATTTTTACTTGACCCACTTTTTCTCTTGAAAATGGCTCCAAAACGGGAGCCGAAACATCGAGACATTAACAATCTCAGACGCGGTTCAACCCGAGAACCTATTCTCGGAACATTTTATATATATATATATATATATATATATATATACATATACATATACATATACAGTTACTCTCCGAGCTACGTACCCCGCCGAGCGCCGAATTACACGTTACAAGCCTGGCGCGTTATTATATATTACCAATAGAACGCTAATGCTTCGATTCTAACACACACCGGGCGAAAGACATTAATTCCTACTTAAAGGAGCTCTAGTGTCAATCGTCCCACACCATTTGCAGACTGCAGTTTCCAGTTATTGGCTCTCAACCGTGCAAGATAGGCTGTGATGACCGACACGAGGATCCCTCAACTATTTGGTACATTTCGATATCTTTAGGATAGCGACATGCAAAACAGTCAGCAGGCGCTATCTAGCGGTCCAGTGTCTGTTGCAATCAAATATTAAATAGCCTGATTGGGCTTAGCATAATATTTCATTCGAAAACTCCTCTATAAAGTCTTTATTTTTAATATAAGGAATGTAGCCAGATTGCAACCAACAGCTACTCTCCGGGCTATGTGCCGAGCGCTAAATTACGAGTTACAAGCCGGGCACGTTAAGTATAATAATTACATATTACCAACAGAACGCTAATGCTTCGATTGCAACAAACATCGGCCCAAAGACTAATCCCTACTTAAAGGAGCTCTCGTGTCAGTCGTCCCACATCACTTGCAGACTGCAGTTTCGAACTGTTGGTTTATGTGAAATTTTGGTCCTTATGTGTAATGCACGTAAGGTTCACAATAATACATTACAAATTTTCATTGACCATTTCCTAGTAAACTCCAATAATTTTACATTTTGTTACCAAACCATCCATCAGAAGGACTTAGATATTCCTACCTGGGTTAATTACTGTGGGTAATTACACATCTAACCAGGGTCGGCCTTAGTTCCTCAAGCGCCCTAGTGCGAAATTTTGAAAGGCGCCCCTTTTTCTCGTCAAGTCAAGTTAGAGTAAAATCAAGAAACTAAGTGTATAGAGTGATTGATTATGATAATATTTTTATTAATCTCTAAAATATATATATAAATATCTATAAATAAAGGAAGTAACAATGTAAGAGCTGCTAAATGCTTTACCTACAGTTAAAGAAATACTTAAAATGTAATGTGCAGGAGGTACAACAGGCACTTTTCGAGCCTTCTTGGCGGCGAATGTATTTGATGACCCCAATTTTTATTATATTAAGCTAGCGGAGCGGCGCCTTCAATTATGTGCTTCATTTTCTTGTGAGTTCTCGTATCATAAAGATAGAAAAAGAAAAAAATTTTCGGCAAGATAACTGTTTAAAGGTATTATATGTCTTATTCATTTTTTTAATTCATTATTTGAAATTTAAAAAAATTGTAAAATGTTTACACAAAAATAATTTTTAGATATGCTTTGATACACATGATTTGTAACTTTGTAAAACTTTTTATATTTAATAAAATTGAATTGAATTGAATTTGATACACACACCGAAACGTCTGTACTCAATAAATGCATACATAGCAAGTTTTTATATCAGTGAATATTACCCAAAAATAATATAACAATAAAATAATCTATGTATCCATAAATTTTTCTTTTTTAAATTAAAAAAAAATGTCTTACATAAACACTGAAAATCAAAAAGTACTTTTGATTTATTTAGGGTTTAAAAGTGCTTTAATATGTTCGATAAAACGATATTGGTTTTAAAGTTACCTTAAGATAAACTAAAAGTTCTTAAAGACCACTTATTCTTATGCAAAGAATTTAATGTACTCTTTAAATTAAAATAAAAAAAACTATTTGCTCTTAATGCCCTATTGATCTTTACTGGTTTTATAATACTCTTGACATTGACTATTTTAAAACTAATTTGCTATTCTAAAGAATTAAATAGCAAGTTGGTTTTAAAAACTCCATTTGGAACAATTAGTTTTAATGTAGTTTTATGGAGTACCCTTGATGTACTCATTACAACCCATTAATAAAGCTATTTTATCTTAAACCTATATGCTCAATGAAATTCCACATTAAGTCCAAAAACGTAATTTTTACGTTTTAAAGAGTAATTTAAGAATATTTTAACGCTCAAAGTTTTTAATTTATACTTCGGCCGAAAACTCTATTCAGTAGGGCCAGGGGCGTGCGGATTTACGAATTTTGTAAATTCCCTGATATAATATGTTTACGCTGTTAACTATTTATTTTCCTTAACTTTGGAGAATTTTGACGAATAACATCAATTTCGAAGGAACGAAAGTCCTCGGATAGAGTTAACTATGCATGAACTACCATATCTTAAATCTAAAATATTTTGCTTAAATCTGGCAACATTCTCCATGCATTCAGCGGTGCTTGGTGCGTTAAACCGTTATAATTCAGTTTAAAATAAGTGTACATAGAGTACGGTCGTTTATCAGTTGAGCAGTATTAATTTGTTGTTTATAAATTACGTATTTGTGGTATCATAGTGCCTTAAAATTTTATTTCATTGTGAAATAGTTATAGTGTGAATTATTTATTTATTTATTTATTTATTTATTTATATAATTCATCCAACGGGTGAAACCCAATTACAGGACAAATAACAACAGATTTAAATAAAATATCGATAAATAGAACAATATGGTGTAAGTAAAAGGTACACAAATGACACAAATATAAAATGTAACAACTACAATCAAAATATATACTCTAGTAAAATAAATATATATATATACATACATACATATATACACATATATATATACATATATATACGCATATATACATACACACATATATACACACATACACACATATACATACATACATATACATATATACACATACACACATACATATATATATATCACAAGTGTAATAGATATAGACAAGAGCGTGTTTAAATGGGGTTTAAGTAAATGTTCTTTATGTCAGCAATATTACAGTTAAATATATCCAGGCTAGCCTCAATACTATTATAATTTAAACACATTTGATGTAGGGGAGATGATTCTAATATATTAGTGCGTGGAGTAGGAAGCATGAGTACATTATTTGTTCGAGAATTTAATCTCGGAATTCGATACCTAAGAAGTGAGGTGAGGCAGGTGCAGCTAATTTTATTATTGATAATTTTGTGTAAGAACATTATTGAATGCATTACACGTCTCCTTATTAAGCTACTCATACTAAATTTATTTAAAAAAAATTCTTGTTGTGTCCCTCTCATTGGATATGTGCCCTCCAGAATAAAAGTTGTGGACTTAAAAAATCTTCGTTGTACTTTTTCCAAGGACGCTATGTGAATGTTGTAACTAGGACTCCAAACAATGGACGCATATTCCAGTTTGGATCTGACAAATGTAACAAATAACATACGTAGAGTAGATAATTCAGTAAAATCTTTGCTGTTTCTCAAAACAAAACCTAAATTTCAAAATGCACTACTGGTGCTTTCCTCGATATGTTTAGAAAAAGTTAATATAGTATCAAAAACAACGCCAAGATCTTTTATAAACTCCGGTCTATTTAGAGTACAGTCGTTTAATTTATAGTTAAATGAAATTTTATTTACTTTACGTGTGAAAGACATGACATTACATTTAGCAGCATTAAGAGGAAGACGGTTATTAATGCACCAGGTATTAAGAAGATCCAGGTTACGCTGAACCCTCAGGCAGTCATAGTCGGAATTTATAGGAAAGTATATTTTTAGGTCATCAGCATAAAGCAAATAGTGAACATCCAAGTCATCAACAATGTCATTGATAAACAGTACAAAAAGCAATGGTCCAAGTACCGAGCCCTGTGGTACTCCAGATGATTGGCTGTAATGATCAGACCGATAACCACGATACTGAACATATTGAGACCGATAGGACAAATAAGACATAAATAAATTTAGTAGCGAAGTACTGATTCCAAAGCTTTCTAATTTAGTCAATAAAATGCCATGGTCTAATCTGTCGAATGCTTTAGAGAAGTCGGTATAAATTACATCAACCTGACCCTTACGATCTATGACTTCAGAAATAAATTGGGTGATACATACCAGGTTTGTAACAGTTGACCGACCGCCCATAAAGCCATGTTGTTCTTCAATTGTTGAACTTTTAGTATGGAAGGATACGTAATCATGCAATAAGAATTCAAAAATTTTAGAAAAATTGCATAAAATTGCGATGGGACGATGGTTCTCTATTTCATTTTTACTGCCCTTTTTAAACACTGGACAAATTCTGGATAGTTTCCACTTATCAGGGAATGTTTCTGTGCTTAAGATTAAATTAAATATAATACAGAGAGGTTTGTAAAAAACATTAGCGCAATCTCTTATAATAAACGCGGGTATTTCATCAGGTCCTGTAGTCATGTTTGCCTTGAGTTTTTTAATTGAGTTTAGGACTTCGCTCTCAGTGAATATTCGAATACGCATAACATTGTTATTATATACACTGTCACCAGGCAAATAGTCACTAGAATTAATATACGCATTAGAGAAAAAATCAGCAAAGGAGTTAACTATATCTTGGGGGCTTTCAAGAGTGGCATTGTTGTAGTTCATAGTACTAGGAATAGATGTGGCATTATTTTTTGAATTAATATAACCCCAGAACTTATTTGGGTTAGATTTTATGGCATTCTCGGCATCCCGTATGTATGCAGCATAAGCATCTTTTATAGTCATTTTTAGCAAAGCTCTTAATTCATTGAATATTATTAGATCATCCTGGTTTTTAGTCCTTCTGTATGTATTACGTGCCCTGTTCTTCTGTTTAAGCAGTCTAATTGTATTGGAATTAAACCAGGGGGGATACTGTTTGTGTGATGGTGTTTTTTTAGGGACGTGTTTCTTAAAAACAGAATATATTTTGTCATGAAATTCAAACACAGCTTCGTTTACTCCCAGATTAGAAATAAAACTCCAGTCAACTAGAGCTAGCTCATTGTAGAGTGCGGGGTAATTAGCTTTTTTAAAATTAAACGACTCATGACTAAATAGTGGAAACTTATTAGTCGTAAGATTTTGTACACACACATTAATACAAAGAGCAGGATGATGAAGATCTTCCGCTAACAAAACTGAAGTTGATTTTTGGACGTTACAAGACATATTACTTAAAATGAGATCTAATAGTCTGTTATTAGCGTTGAGTATATTATTTTGTTGCTTTAGATTAAAAAAGTTCATAAAATGCAGCAGGGAATTGTATTTCCGACTGGGAGTTTTTGAAAAATATTCAGGGATGTTAAAGTCGCCAATAATGAGAATGTCGGATCCATACAGGTCATATAGTGATTCAATATTATCAAATAAACACTCATAATCCTCACAGGTAGCGTCAGTGGGAATATATAAAACAAAAATCAGATGATTTCATATATTTCATTTCATTATGATTTGGGCAGCATTAATTTTTGTTTATAAATTACGTACTTGTTGTATCACAGTGCCTTAAAGTTTTATTATGTTAGTACTTTAGTGAAAATAAGTGTAATTGTGGGATACCGTAATATTTTTAAATGTGCAAAAATGGAAACGGTCCCTGGTTGTTCAAAAGAAGTGATAAAAGTTCATACCCCTAGAAAGTCTCCATTAAGCTTCAAGGAGGAGAAAATTATTTTGAATGTATATCATGCATTGGAGAAAGTTCATCCCATAGTACAGAAATCAGCATCAACAGGTTTAGTTAACATGACTTCAAGATATACCGGCGTGAGTGAGCGAACCATTTATAGAATTTTAAGAGAAGAAAAAAAATGAAGGGGATGTTTAGAAACCTAAAGCGAAGTCTGGAAGAAAAAAAAATTAGACAAATTCCAGAAAAATGGAATTCGACGTAAAGTTCATAAATTCTTCTATGACAATGAAATCCCTACTGTTAAGAAAATTTTACAGTCTCTGAATGATGATGACCATATACCCAAAATGGGCAAATCGACGTTAAAAAAATGTTTGCATGATATGAACGCTGTATTTGCAAAAGGAAAGATAAATAGCCTCCTACTTGAGAGAAATGATATTATTTGTTGGAGAAGGAATTATATTCGGGCAATTAGACCTGTCCGTGAAAGAGCAAGAAAATGCTATTATTTAGATGAGACATGGTTAAATGAAGGACATACTGTAACGCAATTTTGGCAAGATAGAATTGTAAAAAGTGTTCGTCAAGGCCATATGGAAGATTGGTCAACAGGATTAAAAATGCCAACAGGAAAAGGAAAACGCTTAATAATAACGCACATAGGAAGTGATTCAAGATTCGTGGAAGATGGACTTCTATCGTTCATGTCGAAAAAAATTGGCAATTATCATGAGGACATGAATGCGGATGTTTTCGAGGAATGGTTTGCAAAACATTCTCGCTAAGATTGAACCCAGATCAGTCGATTACTGGAAAAATTACCAACCAGTGCATGGCAAGCAGCGCAATTTTTAGAATGTTTAGATGGTAAAGGTATCCTATTCGATCGGGCTTCGCTGAAAGCCGAACTGCTAACCCTAGCGAAACAGCATTCGCCGATATATAAGAAATATATTATGGATGAAATGGCTAAAGCTAGAGGTATACGGCTGCCGCCTTACCACTGTGAACTCTATCCCATTGAGTTTATTTGGACTGAAGTAAAGGGGAATGTTGCAAGAGAAAATACAACTTTTAAATTAGAACATGTAAAAGGCCTTCTATCCAGTGCATTAAAAAGAGTTATAGCTGATTATTGGTAAAAGTGCATATGGCACGCTAAGAAAGTTGAAGAAAAAATGTGGAATACGGATATTCGGATTGACGCAGTAATTGAGCCAATAATAATAAATGTAGGAGACAACAGTGATAGTGACAGTGACAGTGGTGAGTGAGTGATAATCTGTGATAGTGTCATGTAGTGATTATGATATGAATTATTTATTGTGGAAAATTATTGTTGGTAAGTTTTGTTTTTTATTATATATTTTAACAAGAACGTTTATTTATGTTGTTATAGAACAGTTATTTATTTTTAACTTTGGTATATTTTGCTTTTAATTATTCTATTTTAACAAGAAAGTTTATTTATGTTGTAAGGACAGTTATTTATTTTTAAGTTGTAAGTCGATTTATTTATTTTCTTTTTTAACCTAATTAACAACCCTGTTACCATCCTTTCCCGGAAGAAATATGCTCACGCCTCCACGTTGATCCTTGCTGGGCAATAAGAACAACTGACATGATTATTATTTTTATAAACATCAACAGTTTTAATGTCGGATTACGTAAGTATTCGACTAAATTTGTTTTAAAAAGAACTCCAGTTTTTCTTTTTGGCTGAGGTGAGCGCGATAACAAATTTAATCATATTTATTCTTTATTTTATGAAATATTATTATTTTATATATACCTACATAAATACGTATGTGGCGCCACTGAGTGCCCGGGATATACGATTTCTTTCTTTCTTTCCAAGTTTGTTTACGACTGAATAGTTATTCGAGCAAATTATTAGGTATAAAGGCGGCACGTTAAATCATTTACTCTATGCGGTCGAGTAGGTCATTAAAATTGTTTGTGGTAGTCGTTGTTTCCATTTCTACTAGGCGGATAAAACTTAATATATTTCTCTCGATTCAATGGGATTATATGGTAGAACGAGGTGCCGCTTTAGTATCAAATAAGAGCTACTATCCTTTGACGAGAGTGCCGCTTATTTTTTGCGTTACTTACTCGAGTTTTCGGCCGAAGTATAGTCAATTTGGTTAAAAGAAATGCCTGTTAGATTTTTGACGACTTTATTTCTGCACATTCGGAGAAAACGCCAGCTTCTCAATAAGCTAATTTAGTGAACCAGTGAAGTCCGGCGTGTACCTACTTTAGACGTGAAAGAAAATTAGAACACATATTTAAAATGGAAAGTATTAGCGACAAATATTTTAATACACAAATATGAAAACTCACTAAATGCGGCAATCACAAAACCGACACAATTTGTAAGGTTATAGGATTTCATTTGCGCGCCAAACCACTTTAAATCAATAAGGCCACGAGTTTGAATATATTAAAACAACTCAGTTTTAGAATGAGAGTAAATAGACGTTTGAAGAGTAATTGTAAAATAGGTACTTGTTTAAACGATGTTTTAAGCCTTGGTAAGATTTAAAATGTTCTATAAACTTGCAATCAGTTTTAATCAAGATCGCGCCACGTTTTATATAAAATACAGACTCCGCCATGATGGACATTTTCAATAGCGCGAGAAAAAAAAACATTATTATTAAAATATATGCGCATTACATCCTTAAATAACTGAAGAACGGTATGTCCAAACATGCAATTTAATTTAAAAAATGCATTTAGATGTTTAAATGCAAAATAAAATTTGACGATATTTTTTAAATAATAAAAAAAACATTAAATTGATGGCGCTGGAGTTATGTAGAAGTATTTTATTAGATTTTGTCAGAAAAGTGCCATCCGTTGTTAAATTCTAAAGTTTGCATTTGAATATTATTTATGATCCGCTTTATATAGGTATTACCACTCTGCCATTATACAGACTTGCCGTTTTAACTATTTCACATAAAAGTTGTCCGACTTTAGTAACAAAATAAAACCTTTTTAGGGTTAATTGTAATGATTCTCAAAGTAATTTAGTCTGCTGCAAATAAGTACCTATATATTGTCTGAAAGTTATTTGTGGCATTCTCCGAATATTCTTTCCTATTATTTGGGTTTTCTACTACATGTGTTATTGTCCTCTTCAAAAACAAATCACCGAATCTACAAAATAATAGAATTTTTGGAAAAAAATGTAACTATATTTTAAATGCAAAACGTCAGTTAATAAGTTTTAATACATAAATTTAAAGATGCCTTGAAGAACTTTTTAAGAATATAAAATTAAAACTAAATGGTTTTAACATAGTTTTAAAATTTAGTCGTGAAGGCTTTTTTAGAATGGGCCCTTTTTGGTTAGAAACTGCTTTATGGTGGCCCTAAGGCTGTCTTGATGATCATTTGGTTTTATTCGAAGTTTTATTGTAGTTTTAAAGCGACCTTGGAGATCGCAATAAGGGCATTAGTGTCGGAAGATTAGGTTGGTTGGAGGCCAAGGCGAGGGTCTGCCTACAGGGAGGATGTACAAGGGGCCCAATGGGACCTAAGTGCTGTGGTACAATAATTTTTATTGACCACCCTCCCAACCAATTCCAGATTCCAGAAGGGCATTAGTGTTACTTGGGCCGGTAAAGCGTCGCCATTCCTGGACCGACTGACGAATTACCACAGCTACGCGCAAACTGTAGAATTTAAGAGACGGACGAGAAAGATCTCAAGTCGCGGACAGGAAAGATCGACTGTGAAGTATGTGACGACGCTTGGGGCTCTCCATCCTCTGGATGCTTGCCCTGGGATGATTTGTTGTAGACTTCGTGCTCTGAGGCTAGCGGATGTTGTTGGGATGATTAAGTATTAATGGGATGAATTACATAATTTTAATTTTGTTTGTATGATACAATGAGGGTTAATATATTAGTAGTATGAATGGCTCTTTTGTGCTTTGTGTGCTATTGTGTGGATGGCTCTTTTGGCTAAACGAAATATTTTTTTATTTTGTGTTTTTTTTTTGTTTATTTTATGATTAGCTATGTAATAGTAATTGTGTAAAGTATTTTTTTGTGTTTTTTGTTGTTGCCGTGCGCCGCCAGAATTTTGTTTGTATTTTCTTTAGATGTCATTCGGCTATTTACGTAAATTAAGAAAAGTTATTTGGTATTAACATAAACAAAACAATACTCTAAGATTTCTATGGAATTATTTCTCTTTTCTTCTTTTTTTGAATATATATATTTTTTTATAAATCTAGATTATTGTTCTTTTTATCTTGATACCAAATAGTTTTTTAATTACTTCCACGTCCAGTGGAAGTATACTAACGCAAAAAAAAATCTGCCTCTCTGTCTGTCGGTCTGTCTGTCTGTAATTTTTTTTTGTGCGCACGTTTATTCTGGAACCGTTTATGATATTGACTTGAATTTTGGTACACTTATGTATTATAACGAGATCTGGAACTAGATTATATTTTGATCTAATTCCGTTGAAGGGTTTGGGGGTAAATAAGGGTAAATAGGCAAAGCAAGCAGATAAGAGTCCATAAAATTACAATTTAGGGCATGTGCGAAAAGTCAAGGTCTCAAAATTTTTTTTGACATCAGTCACCCCCCAGTGTTACCCCCAATACCACCCCCACACTATTATGAAAGGGAGTCAAAAAATTAAAATGTGATTTAGTGTGTATATAAGAACGAAATGTCGAATTTTTTTTGTCTCAAAAAATTTTTCCCCCACCCTATTATTAAAGGGAGTAAAAAATTAAATTGGAATTTAGTGTGTGTACGAGAACCAAGCCTCTAAAAATTATTTTGGCGTTAGCCACCCCCTCTTCCTCCCCCACCCTATTATTAAAGGGAGTAAAAATTAAATTGGGATTTAGTGTGTATACGAGAACCAAGGGCCTCTAAATTTTTTTTGACATATTAGCCACCCCCTCTACCACCTCCACCCTATTATTAAAGGGGGTAAAATATTACAGTGGGATTTAATAAGACTTGAGTACAAAATCTGGATGTGGAAGTAGTGATCCGTTGGGCAGCAGATTTTCATAAACAGCCGAATGAGACCGGATTTAGAATTTTAAAATTTCTTAGATTTTTCAAATTTAACAAACCTGCAGCGGTTCTATATATGTTAATAAAACTCATTAATAGACCTCTAGTTCTTTCTACTTTTTGATTTTCAGTGTTTATAACTTATTTAGTACCTAAAAAAATTAAAAAAAGAAAAATCTATATACCTACATCGATTATTGATTATTGTTTTGTTTATCTTCACACAAAATATTTTCTCTCAATTTTCATAAACAGCTAATGGAAGCTAAAATTTTATAAGGAATTGAAATAAAATAAAATTATAAAATAATTGCCGTATAAGCGGAAGTACCTAACACAAACATGAAAACATTATTCTTAAATCCGCCATATTGGCCAAAATACATAGTATGTAAGGCGAGCAATCAGAGAAAAAAGTTATTCTCGCCATATCAAAATACGCCTTGTATAAATTTTCAAATTTTTAAACCCGATGACAGATCCCGAGAAATGTCCAATATCTTTTCATGAATGACAATGAGTACGATTAAAAATAGATATTTTCTGTTTTTGTACTGTATCGTACTGTACTTACGTGATTTCAAAAAAATTTATACATATTTTGATGATTAGGTATCTCAGACATAGGCATTTCGTGAGTTCTGATTAACAAGTAATGCCATTATGATTTTAAGTTCTTGTTCGTTAAAAATATTTCCTAGATTTAATAAAAATATAAAATATTTCGTAAACTTTATTAAAAACTAACTACATAATTTGTATTAACATTTATTTGTTATGTAAATTGAGATCAGAACAGTAGACATAGTAGAAATATTTATTTTATTTAAGAGTTGCACCTATTTACCAGGCAACTTAACTTACTCAACAATATACACCACTGAATTTTCGTCGATCGATCTTAAAGCTTGAACTGTTACAATTTACATACGCCCAGTTTCTTAATCTTCACGTTTCTCGACATCATGTCACTAAATTTTACGAAATAATGTGTTGTTTTTATACTTTCATGTAGGGTACCCAATTTTGATTTAACAATTGATGACTTAGCTTGCGACCAGAAAGTCATAAGATTTAATTTCGTTTTTCTTAAATTATATTCAGAAGATTATGGGAGAAAATTGTGTATACACTTACGAGTATGTTGGGTTGCAAAAATGTGTTGGTATATAAAATTGAACACAATAGTATTCAGATCATACTCAATTTATTTATATAAAACCGAACACCGAAATAGTTTACACGAACACTAAAACTATTCTTTCCTGTTATTTACAAAAATAACTTTCAGACAATAAACACTGAAACTGATTACTATTTTCTATGAGCGAATCGCCCACCAAACTGGCATCATTAGGAGATGACGTAACGGCTTTAATGTTTCCCAGAGATGATGCCAAGTAGGTTATCGAAAATTTTTACCCGTTCCCTATTTATTTCAGGGTCGAATTTCTCTGAAATCAGCATAAAGCAGCGTTAACAAACAATTTTTTTCGGATATAAATAAATAGATAAATAAATAAATAGATAAATAAATAAATAGCTATAAGTAATGAAGTATCTGCGCTATGTCCCTCTGGTGGAATTTTAATACACCATTCTGTTTAGTTTGGTTATGTTGGTAACGGTAGTCTCTAAAGTACCTACGCTGGAAAGTGTGCATATTTCTAGATTTATTCCAAAATATTTTGTTAAATTGAATATTCTAGGTTTTCTAATAGTGTTTAGGACCCTTAGTGTCATTAATTGTAAAGTTGTATCCAATGTAGTGTTCCCATTAAAGATTTTTATCGACACATGAAGCACAAAGGACCGCTATTTAGTTATATAAAATCACGAAGGACTGGTGCGGTTCTAGTGACTAGCTAAACATAAATTCATAAATGAGGGGACATTAAACGACATTCGATGATATTTGCTTATTTACGTGGGCCCACGGTGCATTTATAAGGTATGGCAATTTGAGGATGTAAAATATTTTTCGATTGTTTGTTATATTTTTGTTGTCAGCATTTGTCATGAATATTTGTTTTGTCAATTCAGTTTTCCAATATGGCCGAACGAGCGTACGTATGAAATTGTGTAATTTTACTAATTTTACGGTTGTGTGCGATTGTCTCTTGATTATTAGTTCAGGAATCGAACAATATCAAAGGTAAACTTCCAGATCATTTATTCTCACGTATCATAATTGCAATCGGTAAGGGGTGACTAAGCAAATTATTTTGTACACTAGGAGGAATCTACTTACACACTATTTATTGTGGTTTTGTGCGAGTATTAAAAGTAACTGTAACTTGAAGCACATGCGGGACTACAGTTGAAAATAATTTGTTTTCTGATGATAAACCTGTTTATTCATGTATTGATTCTTATATTCACTTTTCTTTCAGTTGATTAGTATTTGCCTCAGTAAATATGGAGTAAGTAAGTGTAAAGTAAAACACTGTGTAAAATGAAGATAGATAGATCGAGAGTGCGTAAAAGCACTTCAGAAGTACCTCTAGAATGTCAACAGCTCATTGAGCGTCTTCAACAATGTTCTCGAACTGAACTATTGGATGAGTTGTCTAGGATCCACTCCTGGACATTTGGAAAATGTGAATTACTGCATTGGGCTCAAGTTCTTGATGTATTTGACAAAATTTTAGGATCAGCAGCAGAAAGAAATGAAGACAACAAATGGGTTCTTAAATGCGATACATATAACGAACAGGTAAGTCACTTCCTTTGTTATTCTCAGCGTTTTACAATTGGGGTTTACGAAAAGCGACCCAAAGTATTCAGATTAGAGATGGGACGGATGTGCTTTTGGCCGGATAACCGGATACAGTATATCTGGCTAGTTCAAAATCCGGTCCGGCCTGATATCTTGCTTTTTCAAGCTGCTTTATCCACGAGCAGGCCGCGATATTTACAATTAAATTCAAGTTGCACCCGTATTGTCTGTCCTACCAATCTTGCACATTGCTGCATGTAATTGCAATTACACGAAATGCGCATAATAAATATTTATATATACCTACTAGTCTATTAGGACCAAAGAATTTGATTTTAAATTTTAATATTATTTATTATATATTAAGAATTTATGTTGAGTTTTGATTTTTTATCTTTTGTTTTTAATGTTATTTAATATATTATATATTATTATTTTGTTATATATTATATATCCATATTATCGATATGTAGGCCTATTGAAGAATTTAAGACTTATTTTTACTTCCACGTCCAGTGGAAGTATAGTAACGCAAAAAAAATTTTTGTGAAATAGGCTTAAAATGTCATGAAACGTCCGGATCTTAAATTTGAGCGAAAAAAATGTCTTTCTGTCGGTGTGTAACTTTTTTTTGTGCGCACGTTTACTCTGGAACCGTTTATGATATTGACTTGATATTTGGTACACTTATGTATTATAACGAGATCTGGAACTAAATTATATTTTGATCTAATTCCGTTGAAGGGTTCGGGGGTAAATGGTGTAAAAACGCAAAGAAAAAATAATTATTTTTTTGTTGAAATGGGCTTAAAATTGAGCGAAATTTTTTTTTATGTCTGTCGGTCTGGTCGGCGAAGCAAGCAAGAGTCTAAAACCGCTGCCCAAGGAATCACTACTTCCACATCCAGATTTTGTATCCAAGTCTTATACACACTAAATCCCAAGGTAATATTTTACTCCCTTTAATAATAGGGTGGGGGTGGTTGGTAAAGGGGGTGCCTAATGTCGAAAATTCCCTTGGTTCTTCTATACACACTAAATCACATTTTAATTTTTTTTTTTTACTTCCTTTCATAATAGTGTGGGGGTGATAGTGGGGATGGCTGATGCCAAAAAAAATTTTGAGGCCTTGACTTTTCGTACATGCCCCAAATTGAAATTTTATGGACTCTTCCTTGCTTTGCCTATTTATCCTCATTTACCCCCGAACCCTTCAACAGAATTAGATCAAAATATAGTCTAGTTCCAGATCTCGTTATAATACATAAGTGTACCAAATTTCAAGTTATTATCATAAACGGTTCCAGAGTAGACATGCGCACAAAAAAAGTTACAGACAGACAAATTTTTTTTTCGCTCAAATTTAAAATCTCGACGTTTCATGACATTTTAAGTCATATTTTTTTTGCGTTACTATACTTCCACTGGACGTGAAAGTAAAAATCTGGACGTGGAAGTAGTGATTCCTTGGGCAGCGGTTTTTTATATTTGTTATTTTGTTTGTAGTTTCTAGTTTATTGTTAATTTTATAAATATTTTGATATATAACTGATTATTATTAATAGATAACATTTAAGTTTCATACATTTTGGACAGTTTTTATTTGGCCGGATATTGACCGGATATTTTTTCATATCTGGCCGGAGCCGAATATCTGGTTTGGAAGCCGGATAGGCCGGATGCAGTAGCTGGACCGGATATCCTTCCCATTCCTAACTCAGATCACTATCTATGTCTTTGTTAATTTTCTAGTTTTGGAAAATGAGAATGATAGGACTTTCAAGTTACTCCAAGTGAAATTTCGTAAACCCCAAATATGTATTTGCATATTAGTCATCAAAAGTTATTGGCCAGTTACTTCGCTATTGTTACAAGTAAACACATGATCTCACCTTAGATTACTTGTGAAAGTCCATCAGAATACCAATAATGAAAAAAAGAAAGAATTAGGTTACGGCCTTTTTTAAGTTTATTGTAGATTATAGATTTAAGTTTATTAGAGCAATTGTCAATTATGATGAAGCTGCATGAAAGACGACTTCTACTCGTACCCTTACTAGGCATGTGTAATCACCAATTACAGCATTGTGGGTGATAACGGAGAGACATTTAGTTCCAAATATATAGTCTCTGCGCTATGGTGATTATTACGTCCGGCATGTATAAGTAAGAAAGAATTAGAATTAGAAAGAATTAATATCCGGCTGCTTCTTCATAATTACTGATTGCTTTATCTTTTATGAGGATATAAAAGAAGTGAATCACATTCTTCAGCATAACTTATGATGAAAATATGTTCTGCTTAGCCGTATTGATTGTGCCGTAATCTAGCAAACCTTGAATATTTATTTAATTCGCCTCAATTAAAATGTTTATTTCCTTCTGCGATCCATTAAAATATAATTATTTCTTCTGCTGTATTTGAATATTGAGCTAAATTATTTTGCAAACTGTTTTATTAGTAGAGCAAAAAAGTATTGGTGTTTCAGTTTCCGAACTCTGATAAAAATATTTTCTTATGTACCTTATGACCATAAATTTTTTTACCACAGTTGAATCCTTGTTAACCTTTTCACTGCGGGATTACTTTTTGGTAATATTTATATAAAAAAAACAAATTTTTCAATTTTTTTATATGATGCTTATAATCTAGAAACACTTTAATAATATATAATTATACTAAAACAATATTTTGCACAAAAAAAAACAATAAATAGTTTCATTAGAAGAAATGTATATATGAAAAAGTGGACATGTTAATCTCTTGTATAAATTTGGGGCATTTTGAACACAATTAACAAGAATTTTAAACAGTAACAGAATAAAAACACCGTTAAACCAACAAATGTTTGACAAGCTAAATATTTCATTGTTTTCCAAGCCACCTTAGTTCTTAACATTTAATTAGAACAAAATTGTATTTTCTTTTAGCTGTAATTTTGTTTATATTTATCACACATTTTAATACGACATATGAATAAATTCCTTATTAATAGTACTAATAAATGGTACCACGGTACCAATATGGTTCCATTTGAAAAAATTGAGTTTTGCCCCAAAAATAATTTTGGAGAATTTTATTTGCTCATAAATCACGTAATTTAGTGTTTTTAACGGGATTTCGATTTTTGTAGCATTACATGGGTCATTTAGAATAAATCGGAACCGTCATGGCACACTTAAATGGAAAACTAAAAATTATATTGTAAAAAAATTGATGTTTGAAATGTCACTTATTTGGCATCGTTGGATTCAGAAAATTATGCAGAATTCAAAAATGCAATAGTATACAGAGTGTTATATTTAAAAATCGAAAGTTAGTGTCACTTCCGGTGAAACACACATATGTCTGCAGCAGTTAAAAGATTAAAGCGGGATAATATACAAGGTGGTTGAGAAGTTATCCTTAAAATTTTAAGAGAATGTACAATGGATCCATATAAATTATAGCGCAAAAGAGAATTTTAAGAAACTTTGCATAAACAAGACCGATAATGGAAAGGTTAATGGCAAGGATCTGACATGTAAAAAAATATAAATAATAATAATAATATGTCTTTATTTATTATTGTAATACAATAATAAAAGGGCGACGTTCAATAGGGTGAGACACTCTCTGCTCATCCAAAAGTTAGTTGCAATGTTTATTACCTTAGTAATTTAAATTAATAAAAATTTTATTCCTACGGCTGCTGATTTTGAATTGTTTCATAATAAATTCTATAACTTCAATAATTTTTTATGGCCGTTTTGTTTGTTTTTTTTTTTGGTGGTATCAACTATAATGGTGCATATTTCCATAAATTTTTAAGCATTGATTGTAGATTGCTTAAGGGATCTTCTTACTTCACTACGACTTTACTTTCTTTTGTGAAGTACCCTACAACTGATTATTGGGCCAGAATTCCAAGACTTTACAAAACTTGTCATTTTCCTGAGACATAAGTTTCCTATGCCTTCAGTCGTTCATTCCATCTGTTCCTGATACTTTACCCTAATTCAGATTAATACCTTGCATTCACAAAGTATATGTTCCGCAGTCTTAATTCCAGCCTTACCGTATCTGTATTTATCATATACTATCTTGTCTGTGTTCTTGAGATGGTATCTCAAGGAACAGTGGCCTGTAGTTAGCCTTCGAAAAGTCTTGTGGCATTCTTTGCTGAATAAGTTATGAACTTTTTTTCTCGTTTTTGGCCTGGAGTATTCCTTCAGTACAACTTCTGTTCTTTTTCCTATTTTTGAATGCTTTGGGTTAGAAAAATGGTGCTTCAGTTTGCCTCTCCTATTCCCTCATTTCCTGGCACCCACATCAAGGTAACCTTGTTGCTTCAGAGATTTTCTACATTTCCAGACAATTTTAGACAGATGCTAATAAATTATCTTTCTCTCTCTCAAAGGTTTAGAACCTTTAATTCTGCCTAGTTATCTGAAAGTATGTAGTTCAATTAATTGCCATTGTTTAGGCATTCCCAGACATACAGACCTTTTCTGCCTGGTTGGGGTGTTGCCAAGGGCTCACACCCACCCCTTCAGCCATCTTAGATCCGTCTGTGTACCCTTTCTCCAACCGCAGTGCTTCGATCCTGCTCATTTGACGGCTTTCAATCAGCACAACAAAGGGGCAGTCAGAGTCCTGCTTGATTAGCATGGAGTCAGTGGGCTTGGTCATGGACTCAAAACGGATTAGCTCCATAATGCTTAAGTGACCTACCAGATCGCCTGTTTGAATTTAAATGTCTGATGCAGTCTTAGGGCACTAAATGCTGCCTCCATAGCTGCTGTGGGAGCATTGGTCCTATAGTCCCTGAGCAGGCAAGGTGTTGCCTTTTCTGTAACTTTTCTTGTGCTACTTTTTCTTCTGTTTTTGTATGTCATTTTAGGCTTCAGGCCCCATCCCATACCTTACCTCCAGATAGCCGTCGTTGCTTTTGTAAATGCCTTTCCGGGGCAAGTTCCAGGTAAGTTTTTGATCCAGGATTACTCCTATATACTTAACTTCGCTGGAAAGGTTCAGTACTGTTCCATTCATCATAGGTCCTCTCAAATTTAGTTTCCTCCTTTTGGTGAATGACACAAATATAACTGTATTGCTGGGATAGACGCTTTGTCTCTCTGACAAGCACCATTTGGATATTATATTTAAGGCAATCTGCATAAGGTTTGAGATCATAATCTTATGTCTCCGTCGCATAGTCACGACCAGGTCATCAGCATAGCCCCAAACATTGAAGCCAAAATTACTCAATTTATGGAGATCATCGACCACTATTGACCACAGCAAGAGTGATGGAACTCCACCTTGTGGACAATGACTGAAATCATTGTGGCTGAATCATCCGGTATATATAGATGGTCTAAAGACTGCAAACTCAAAAAAAAAAGTGAAGATCGATTTTAGGTACATCAAAATGCGAAAATTTTCTAAATTGTAATGAGCACAAGTATACAGGGTGTCTCACCGGGAACTGAATCGATCGATATAGAGAAAAGTACGTATCAGAAAATTTTGAAAATTTAGATAATTACTAATGTCGGTGTGGCCAATCCAACTAAAATAATTACAAACAGCTGGCACTTCCGCTTATACCGGAAGTCGATACCCCAACTTGCTTATTTCAAATGGAACATCCTGTATATTTTAGGGTTTTCGATAAGAGCATAAAATTCTGAGTCGAAAATATGTAGCATATCCTATACCTAAACCTAGCCGTTTCAAAAATGTTTGACATTTTATAGAAAATTTGACAGGTGCAACGGTTTGCAAGAACCGTTATAAAATTCTTCGTGTAAAAGATCCTCATTTGCTTCTTGTCACGTAAAAAGAACACAAGGAGAACTACGTTCTACAACTGAAATAAATTCAATAATATCATACCAAGTGTTCCGTTTTTCGCGTTACATTTTGTCAAATTCAAACCGCGAAAACTTGTTTAGGTCAAATGAAACACCCTGTATTTTTTTACGTCAAGTTGTGTAAAATTGAATTCCCTTTTTTCTGATATTAGCATTGCGGGGGTTAAAGTTACAACTTTTTGAAATATTTGCGATTTTATTAGAAATTCATGAATTGTTGTAATCATTTCATCAAAATAGCCATGATTAGAAACAATCAGTCATTATCTTATGTCGAAAAATGCCAGCACGTTTAAATTATACCAACGGAAACTTTTTAAATTTGTTTATTATTTATGGAGAATGTGATAAAGTAATATCAAGAACTTGCAGCGCATTTGCTACTCGATATCCACAAAAACGCAAAATAACACTAACACTGTAACATGCGTATTAATCGAATTGAAGATATGGCATGAACTAAAATAGCAGAGATAAGATCAACTTAAAATATGATTTCATTTTAATTTAATAATTGCTCAAAATTCCGCCCTCAAACCTCGACACATTTTTCGCATCTTCGGATTAGTTCCTCATGGGTAGCTCTTCTAATTGAATCCTGTGATATGTTTTGAAATGAATTTCTTACTCTTTGCATACAATCTTCAATGGTTGATAAAGGGCTCTCATAAACTTTATTTCTAATAGTTCCCCAAATGAAATAATCCAGAACTGATCAATCGGGCGAGCGAGGAGGCCATAAGAAAGGTCCATTATTGGCAATCCATTGATCATAAAAAGTTTCTTGTAAATAATTATTAATTATATATGCGTTATGTGGGTGAGCACCGTCGTGCTGATAAAAAATGTTTCTATGTTCGGCAAGAGGCAAATTTTCTAAATAATTATTATTCAAATTTTGTAAATTCAGATCTTTCACCTAAAAAAAAAAAAAAAAATACCTATACATATTAGCAGAAGAGAAAATTTAATTTACCGTTTAAATTTTTCTGATAAAATTCTAATGCCATCACTCTATCATTTCTTATGGCACAGTGAACATTGAACTGCCAACTTTCCTGAAAGTTTCGCTCTCTGAACATATGAGGATTTGAGTCAATCCAATAATGCGAATTGTGTCTATTAAAAAGTCCATTTTTAGTAAATTTTGCTTCATCTGTCCATATATTATTTCCCAAATAAGAATCGTGACCCTCGGACCTTATTAGAATAAACTCACAAAAATTCTGTCTTCTTAGGAAATCTGTTTCTTTTAATCCTTGAACCATATGGAATGAAAACGGGTGAAACTTATGTTTTAATAAGATTCTGTGAATTGAATCCTTGCATAGTCCCGATTCCAGAGCAGCTTGTCTTAATGACATCCTTGGAAATGCATGAAAATATCCCAGAATTACTATTTCAATGTTTTCGTCATCAACAATAGGCTTTCCTCTTTGCATTTTTGCCTTGACAGAGCCATAATTTTTAAAAATTTCCAGTATGCATTTTACAGTGTTTGGTGACAGTTTCCGTTTTTCTGGATATCGAGTAGCAAATGTGCTGCAAGTTCTTGATATTACTTTATCACATTCTTCATAAATAATAAACAAATTTAAAAAGTTTTTGTTGGTATAATTTAAACGTGCTGGCATTTTTTGACATAAGATAATGACTGATTGTTTCTAATCATGGCTATTTTGATGAAATGATTACAACAATTCATGAATTTCTAATAAAATCGCAAATATTTCAAAAAGTTGTAACTTTAACCCCCACAATACTAATATCAGAAAAAAGGGAATTCAATTTTACTCAACTTGACGTAAAAAATACAGGTTGTTCCATTTGACCTAAACAAGTTTTCGCGGTTTGAAGTGGACAAAATGTAACGCGAAAAACGGAACACTTGGTATGATGTTATTGAATTTATTTCTGCTTGTGTTCTTTTTACGTGACAAGAAGCAAATGTGGATCTTTTACAGGAAGAATGTTATAACGGTTCTTGCAAACCGTTGCACCTGTCAAATTTTCTATAAAATGTCAAATATCTCTGAAACGGCTAGGTTTAGGTATAAGATATGCTACATATTTTCGACTCGGAATTCTATGTTCTTTTCAAAAACCCTAAAATATATAGGGTGTTCCATTTGAAATAAGCAAGTTGGTATCGACTTCCGGTATAAGCGGAAGTGCCAGCTGCTTGTAATTATTTTAGTTGGATTGGCTACACCGACATTAGTAATTATCTAAATTTTCAAAATTTTCTGATGCGTATTTTTCTCTATCGATTGATTCAGTTCCCGGTGAGACACCCTGTATATATCAAATGAAAAAAAAAAATTACGGGCCATCCGTAATATAAGGAAAAAAAAAAAATCACTTCACATCAATCAAGTCCAGTATTCTAAGGAGAGAGGAAATAAAGAATTTAAAAACTATATTTCTGCTTCACATGGCTTAAAAGATATACGTTTTAAATTATTACATATATTTTTTTTTCCTGCTCGTACATTGATGGTCTGTACCAAAGGTTGAGGAGTAATCATAGTAAAAAAGTGTTGCAATATTTGTAGAAATGTCTCCACACCAAAAACTTATCATATATAATGCACCTACTTAAAGTCGACTTATTGTTGAATCATGTGATGCAATACTTACTTTATTTACTTCTATCAGAATAATTGGAATGTAGCCATCATAAGAAATTAAAAATCAAATTTTCTGGCTTTGTTGCAAGTAAATTTTGCTGGCATAATTTGTGATTAATTAATTTTCTGGTATTGTACATATTGATATTTCATAGAACTTCCTCTAATCACTGTATACCTGAGCTAATGGATAAATTAGGGAATTATTTTTATTAAAACAAAGCAACATACACTGAAAAAAATAATGTTTTGAATACTACTTAATCTGCGCAACCTGAACTTATTTTGCCGATTATGGATATTGTCTTGCTCAATCCTAGGGTGTAAATAAAATTTGGGCTTTTGAGAGAAATCGGCAATTGAGGTTAACACATATAGATACACATATTCTTAATTTCAAACACTATTTTTATAAGTGTACTTTTAAAATTTATGAAATAATTCAAGAAGTTATAAAAATATAATATTTCTAGCATATTCGAGGGCAAGTTAGAAATAAGCTACAGTTGGGCCTTTGGGGAAGGGTTGACCAAGAAATTCATTTTTCCACGCTGCCATGTCATGAAAATAGTGATGATAATAATAATAATTAATCAATATATGGTATAAGAATAGTCAAAATACCTTATACAATCTTACGAGATGAGGTAAGCGCTGATCTCTCTGTCTAAGATTCATACTCAGTACAAAAATTACAGTAACAAGAGTAACAGTATTCTTGGGTAGTACTTGAATGAATAATATCTTGGGAAATACAGCGGTAGTGCGAGGATTGCATAGTGAATATACCCCAAATCCTTGTCTATGAATTGTTAGACAAGTAAAACATATTCATCGAGGTTTGGCAGAATTTATTGATTGGAGTAACTTGTCTCAAATGGGCCAATATTTTAAACAAATGAATCAAAAAAATACACGAATAGTGCGTCAAAGTCCAATGTTTGCTTTAGTAGAAGACTTTGGAAAGTTATTTTCTTATAAAAGTGATATAGTGTCAAAAGGCACACATTTTAAAAATAATTTGAAATATACAGGGTGACTCGCTACAGCGGAGCATCTTCGAGGTCATTTTTTGTTAAATGGAACACCCTATATATTTTTACATTAATGAATTCAGCGTTTCCAACAACCTCCAGATTTTTGTTTTTGACGTGGCGTTGCCGAGTTATTCGAAAAAATATGAAAATTTTGGTTTGAACAAGGTTTAACGAATTAATTTGCTGTGAGTGTATTACTATTAATTAAGAAGATTTATTTTGCAATTATTCAGACAAGGGATGTACTACAACGACAGAACCACCAAATATTGATTATAATTATACAGGGTGTATTTTATACTAGCGCTAATTCAGGACATTTCAAAGTGAATTTTCTCAATTTTTTCAAATGGAACACTGTATATTATTGTATTTTTGAATTGGCACGTTAATTCTCTGTGATTTATTTGAATAATATTGTTACGTGTTTACAGTTTTCAGTAAACACTTTGTGGATTCAAATAACTTAACCTTATTTACTTTTCCTTTGACATCGCTTACTCCTTCTTCAAGCGTAGTCACTTTTCCTTCGACGCCAGTCACTTTTTGTTCAACTTTATCTACTTTTTCCTTGACTTCATTAGTGGCTGACAGGATAGCATCTTGTTGCACCTGTATAATTTTTTTCAATTCTTCCTTTTCTTATTGTCGTTTTCTTTCTTTTTCTTCTTCACGTCTCTCCTGTTCTTCTTTTTCTTCCTGACGTCGTCTTTCTTTTTCTTCTTGACGTCTTTCTTGTTCTTCTTTTTCCTCTTGGCGTCGTTTCTCTTGTTCTTCTTTTTGGTCTAGCATCATTTTTCTAAATTGCTCGAACATGTCTTGCATTTGTTTTTCAGCAGCCATGCTTCTTGTTTCCATTCAAAAACTAACAAACAACACTAACAAGTCTTATTAAAGTCTATATCTGGTATACGTCAAATATGTCCACAAAATTCAGAATAGACTGTTCTATAAATTTTCTCACACTATCACAAATTAGTCTTGTCCAATGTCTATATCACTTTCCAGTTCGACTCACTTCACTATCTCCAGTGGTTTCCAAATAGAACAAACTTCGTCGAATTCTTCAGAAATTCTGTTGCAATTCCGCTTCTGATACCAATTGTTACGTGCTTACACAGTCTTTAGTAAACACTTTGTGGATTCGAATAACTTGCAACAAGAATTTTCACTAACCACTATTTTATTAATCACTAAAATCACACTAGTAAATATTTAAAAATCACACAACTAATAATAACTTAATCTAATATAAATTCACTACTTTTAAAACACTATGTACTTTACTTTTCTTCTTAAACTTGTCAACTCTTGTCTAACCTAAAAACTCTCTGTCTGTTTACTTCACTGAACTGAACTGTACTGCATACTTCACTCATCTGAACTGTACTGTTCCAACCTACAAACTGTCTTTGTAACCAGAACCACAGACTACCCAGAACTGTACTGGATACTAAACTGAACTGTTCCTTATACTTCACTAAACTGTACTGTTCCCCATCTGTTGGACTCACCTCTTTATATACCCACTTGGAATGTCCAGAATATCATTGTAGAACTTTCCAGAATATACTGGAATTCTCTATAATTTTCTTAGGCACTACTAAATGGTGGTTCGCCAGTTGGCCCACAGATGGCGCCACCCTTCTGGCCAGGGAGTAATTACAACTCTCCTCTGTGTTAGAGGGCAGCACATAACAATATCCTATACCTAAAATCGATATTTCCAGAGACATTTTTACTTTTGCATTAAAAACCGTTAAATTTTAATACTTTTCATTTTGAACTGATCTAGTAGCCATGATTTTGATAATATAAAGTGATAATAATTGAAAGTAGTATTACATTTTTTTCTGGGTGCATCTTGGTTGCCTCAGTGGTATATTTGCACAGTTTAATTAAATCACATTTGAGTCTACTTTAAAAATTTATAAATATTCGTTTAATATTACAAAAAAGTTGACATAAATAATAGGAATGGAAAATATGGTATTAGGTGATATATTTTATTTTGTAGTTATAAGAGCTTTTGTACACTTACTCCTTAACATAACCCCACAAAAAGAAGTCTATTTTGATCAAATCAGGGCTTCTGGCAGGCGAACTATGGGGTCCTCCTCTTCCTATCCAACCATTTGAAAAAGCGTTGTTCAAATATTCGTAAATGGCTTCAGTGTGGTGCACAGGTGCTCCATCATGGAGGTACCACATTCTCTCCCTAATATCCCTGGGGAGATTCTCCAGTAATTCCTCCACTGCCTTGCAAAAATTTTGACCATTCACACGTCCATCAAAAAAATGTTGTCCTATCACATAATCCTCAAACATTCAATCTGAGAATACAGCAGTTGAGTCCACCTTATATAAATATATCTTTTTCTTAGTTTTTGTAATAATTCTCAATCTATATTTTTGAATCAGTACCTCAGGACTGGTTTATCAATATAGGGTTAACACTTAACTATAGGATAAATGTCAAACGAACCAATGGGTATTTATTGTTTTGTTTGATATTTATCCTTTGGTTACGAGTTAACCTTGCATTGATAAACCGGCCGTTAATGATATAGATGATAATATTATTATGGTAAGACACTATTTTGGATGAGGAAATGGCGAACCACTCCAAAACCAAAATACAAATGCCATATTAGTGTTGTGAATAATGTTTTAATATAAGATTAATTAAACCATCCTAAATGTTCCCTGACGAGAGCCTGTATCTATGTCATATTGAGAGAAGCCTATTAATAATGCAAAACATAGTTGTGTTAACAAAAATAATAAAAGTGCAGTAAAGTGAAAATAATCTACTATGACAGTCCAGTATTCCACTATTTCCTATGAAATGAAATCGATTCATTGTCACCAATCAAGGTGCACAATGTGCGTTTTCAAATCAATTGAAAATAATGTTCCTATAACTATACTACGTTTTCAATCGGAAAACGCAAAATAAAATCTGATTGCAATAAGGGACTTAGTCAACAGGTCCGTAGGATAATTGGTGGAGACCATTCCCACCTTAGTACCTCCAGCGACCTGGCTGTAAGAGGGCCTTACGGCCGATGTTGAGGGCCCTGGCGTGGCCCTTTCTTGTTCCTTCTTCCGCTTTCGCGGATTATTTTGGGGTGTTTTCCTCTGAACGGGCCCTTTTGGCCCTTTTTCAGAGTTTTCACTCCCTATTTTGTAAGGCTTCAATGCCTGTAGCCGGGCTTCAACTATTGGCATGCCCTTTGCTAACAGCAATTTAAACCTTTTCCGCTCCGTTCAACTTCACCTTCTGCCCCTTGAGTTTTGGAGCATATAAGGTTTCTTTGAGCTCGTCACCGCTACTTTGGAGGAGAGATTCCTCGGTTAGGTCAGGACCAGTGCCCTGTTCCATAGGTTCTTCAGCCTCTGTTGGTACAATTGTGGGTGTACCAGCCCCTAAAGTTGAGTTATAATTTATTCTGTGAAAAAATTCTGTTTGTATGGAGTGAGAAATATTACCAGGAACTCTTATTCATCTTGCATATATTAAATATTGGTTTTAACCTAATCTACATCATAATTTTAATGTGATGTTTAGTCAGGTAATGACCAATGCCGTATTCCTATTATTCTTTCCTATTATTTGGGTTTTCTACCACATGTATTATTATCCTCTTCAAAACAAATCACCGAATCTACAAAATAATAGAATTATTGGAAAACAGCCTCTGCGCCCGTAGCGTTTACGCCAAAGGAAAAGTCAGAGGTTATGTTTTGCAAATAATATAAATCGGAATAAACACAGAAATAATGTATTTTGTTGACGTTTCGGAAAGTAATCTCTTTACGTTTTCAAAGCTTTTTTTTGGAAGAACTCTTATTTTGCTGTGTATGTCAAATACACAGCTTTAAGATTCTGTTTATGTTATTTCCATAGATACTTACTACTTACATAGAACTGATGATATTTTCTTTTAGATAATGTTGAGTTTGTTAAGTTCTTCTTTTAACATTGGTAGCCAGGTTGTACAAATATCTACAGAACAATTCGATACGCACATCTTCATTTAATAAGATTATTGCTGATTCTTTAATTTTTCTTTTTTTGGTATCTATTTCTTTTGTTAAAATTTTTGCCGAGTCCCAGTTTATTCTATGTCTGTTTTCCCAAGCATTTTCACAAATCTTTGATTTCTGAATTTCATTCTTTCTAATGTAATTCTTGTGCTCATACAACCTCACACCGAAAGCTCTGGATGACTCACCCACATAACATTTATCACATTCGCACGGGACATTGTAAATACAGTTTTTTGAATTCTGCTCCCTGTTTATCGGTTTTGTTTTTGTTAAAATAGATCTTAAAATGTTCCCCGTTTGAAATATCGTCCTAACATCAAATTTGTCACCTATACGGCGTAGCTTTTCCGATAGTCCGTATACATAAGGAATTATTGCTGTATAATGACGTTCAGGTTTTTGTCGTACTTGATTGTCCTTATTTTCAACATTTATGAAAACTCTATCAACAAAGGCTTCAGGATATTGATTTTGTACTAGAACCTCTTTGATAAATTTTTTCTCATTATTTAATATTTCATTATTAGATGAAATTATTTTGGCTCTATCGTATAAACATTTTGCAACACCCCTTTTAACATTTATTGACTGATTTGAGTTAAAATTTGGATATCTATTAGTATGTGTTTCAATTGTATTATTTACCCTTCTAATTAAAACATCTAAAAACGGTAGTTCATTCCTACTTTCTACTTCTAATGTGAATTTAATAGACGGTTCCTTACTATTTATATTTTCTAAAAAACTATCTAGTAAATTGACACCATGAGGCCAATTTGCAAAGATGTTGTCAACATATGAAAATAGGTTATTTTTATGCACAGTGTTAAGAGTTCCATTATGCTATTTACACTTGATTTAGTTCTAGTTTCCAAATTATTATCATTTAGCAACTTGTCTTTAACTATTTTTAAGGTTTCATCTACCGGAACATCGGTAAAAAGACTAACTACATCAAAACTAACCATCAGGTGTGATTCATGAATATCGTTTTCATAAATTTTTTCTATAAAATTGGCTCAATAATTTTAAGTAAAAATTTTGCCAAATTATGACATGGTGAATTAATAGAACTAACAATTTGGTCTTAAAGGAATATTTTGTTTATGTGTCTTTGGTAAGCCATAAAAATGAGGAGGCTTACTATGATGTGGTGTAAGTTTCCTTAGTTCAAAATCATTAAATTCATGTTTGTATTTAAACAAAGTTCTGTAAATTTTGCTCTCTATTGATTTTGTTGGATCTTTGTTTAGTTTTGAGTAGGGTCCCTCATTTACAAGAGTCATGATTTTTGTGTTATATATATCTTTATCTATAATGACTGTGGCATTACCTTTGTCTGCTGGCAATATTTTTATACTTTCATCGCGTTTTAAAGAATTTATCGATAACTTCTGGAGTTAAATTATCTTTAATTTTGTATTGCTTCTCTAAAGCAATTTTTGCCCGTATGCGATATGCATTACCATTATCTGTTGGTAAATTTTGAGCCGTTTTTTCTATTGCCGCTACTATATCAAATTTTGGAACAGTTTTCGGGTTTATTGCAAAATTTAAACCTTTTGATAGGACAAGCCTGTCTGAAAAGTCTTTTTGACATATTAATGATATTCCTGTCAATTAAAGGATTATTATTTATATTTTGTAATTGCCTAATCTGTTTTTCCCTTATTAAGTTTCTAAATTTATGTAAATGCATACCTTTTTGCAGATTAAAATATTATTGGTAACTCAGTCTGATGTTCTGGATTATAAACTGATAATTCTGTTCTATTGTTCCTGCTTAGTTCATTCTCCGTGTAAGTAATGTCACCAATAGTTCGTTCTTTTTGGTATCTATGATACTGAATTCTTTCCCTAACCATGGACTTGCTTGCCTTGTCCAAAATTTTTCTGGTTTTCGCATTTTGGAAAGGTACTTTTAGCCGTAAAAGCTTCGGAATTATGTCATGTTCTTGACATTTACACAAAAAGGTTATACTATTTTCTGATTTGGCTAGTTTCTTATAACATTTTTCTAAAAACATTGCTTTATATTAGGCCCATACCTGTTATCTAAATATTGTCTGAAAGTTATTTGTGGCATTCTACGAATATTCTTTCCTATTATTTGGGTTTTCTACCACATGTATTATTATCCTCTTCAAAACAAATCACCGAATCTACAAAAACAAACAAAGGAAAAGTCAGAGGTTATGTTTTGCAAATAATATAAATCGGGATTAACACAGAAATAATGTATTTTGCTGACGTTTCGGAAAGTAATCTCTTTCCGTTTTCAAAGCTATTTTTGGAAGAATTCTTATCAGAATCTTAAAGCTGTGTATGTCAAAACTTAAGATTCTGTTTATGTTATTTCCATAGATACTTACTACTTACACAGGACATAGAACTGATGATATTTTCTTTTAGATAATGTTGAGTTTGTTAACTTCTTCTTTTAACATTGGTAGCCAGGTTGTATTGTTAGACAGCAAGTCAGATTGCTTAATTACATTTGTCATTATTTAGATGTCGCTGTTGATAATCAAATGGCATGCAGTAACGCTTTCGAAATAGTTGAAAAATCCAAAACCCTGATAATTTTAACCGGAGGGTATTAGATCTAAGCAAGCAATTTAAGGCTGATTTTATTGTAATAGTATGTTTCTAAATTGGACATAAGTTCAAATGTCAAAATGAGTTTTTATACCCATGTCCGGTATACAAATTTTGTATAAAAATGATGCCTTTTCCATTTTAAAATGCTTATATTATTTATGGGTACCTGTTTAAGAGTGTCTAGACCAGTAATAAGCACAGCTTATAGCCCTTCTAACATTTCTCTAATCCATCATATCAGTGTAACATTGGTAAATTCTTAAGTTTTTAATACCTCATTAGCGGGCAACTTCGCATGCGTATGTCAACTTGCTTTCTCTCCATTCAAATTAAAATAGAGACTCTATTTGATTATATTTTAGGATAAGGATAAGCGACATACAAATTTGGTTGCTGAAAAATCTTAAAGTTTAGATGACGCATCGTGTAATTTTCATTGTGGATTGCTTTAAATCTATAACAATTGCTACATAAAAATGTCAAGGACTTTTTTAGGCTTTTCTGTTTTCATGATATAGAAAACAATTTCCATGAGCAGGGGTGGGGGTATCTTACTAGCTGTAAAGAATTCATATTCGCCCATTATGTTAGATCTCAGTTCAATCTGCAATGTATTACCTGGTATTGACATAATCAGAGTAAAACTTAGTCTGTTTCATCATTTTATTGTCATGCTTGCTTTGTACATTCCTCTCAGTATTAATGCTGAAACCTATGAGAGCCTCTTTGACATGATAACAACAAATATTCACTTCCTCAATGAAGATAAACTAATTATACTAGGTGACTAACATTCCAAGATATGCACACTATATATCTACCTCTGAGATTTCAAATAGACATGTTGATTCACTTATTAACTTCTGTGAATTCTTGCTCCTCAACCAGTACAATAAAGTAGTAAATTCAAACGGCAAGCTTTTAGATCTGGTCCTAAGCAGATCACAGGTCATGATTAACTATTCAGAAAACTACTTCGTTCCCGTAGACCCTCATCATCCACCGTTAGATTTAAGCATTAGCTTAAAAGCAGATTACATTAAACATTTAGGGAACGATCAACCATCCTTTAATTTTAAGAAGCAGACTTTAATAAACTTTATGCAGATCTATGTAGTATAGACTGGTCATATTTGTCTAATTTCAATAATGTTAACGAGGCTTGCACCCAACTTTATGATAAACTAGATTCTGTATTCCTACAAAGCGTTCCTAAAACAAATTCATCATATCCCCCATGGTTCACTGGAACTATTATAAGAGCTATTAAGCAGAAATCCCGTCTATGGAATCTATATAGGAATAATAACGATGTGCACTACTTTAATCAATTTAAAACGTTCCAAAATAAAAAGAGACAGTGAACTTGCTCACAAAAGTTACATTCAGCGCACAGAAACGCACATTAAAACTAACCCAAGCAACTTCTGGTCTTTTCTGAATACTATGAAAAATACAACTAGCATACCAAACTCCATGTGTTTCAACAATAATTCCTTAAATGACACCCAAGGCATTGTCGATGCATTCGCCCAGTACTTTCAATCGTCTTTTATGGCATCATCCACATATAACAAAAATGAACAAAAAACCACGGGACTTGTTCTTCAACTTAATATCCCAACCATTTCTGAACAAGATGTTAAAGGCTCTAAACAAATTTAAAAATAAACTCACTACAGGTCCCGATGGTAATCAGTTTTCTTGTTAAGAGACTGTGCCCCAATTTTCGCCTTACCACTGTCTATCATCTTTAACTTAGCACTGCGAACAACTATTTTTCCCCACATATGGACTCAATCTTAAAATCTGTCCTGTTTTTTAAAAAGGTGACAAGACTCTTATCGAAAATTATAGACCCATAGTTATCCTGAATAATTTTGGCAAACTCTTTGAAATTGTATTATACGATATAATCTCAAACATCTCAACTCTCCTTCAGTCAACACGGGTTTTTGGCAGGTAGATCTACAGTTACCAACTTGGTAAGTGTTACACATTTCATCACAAATACACTGGATCAAGGTGGTCAAACGGATATAATTTACACAGACGTGTCTAAAGCATTTGACAGACTGGATCATGGGCTCCTATTGCGAAAGTTGTCAGTCTTTGGCTTAAGTCTTGACTTTCTAAGTTTCTTCGAGTCATATCTTTGTAACAGGACATTAAACGTCAAGTATCATGGATTCTCATCTATCGATGTACAGGCGAGTTCCGCAGGGCTCTGTTCTCGGCTTACTGTTTTTTATAATTTTCATCAATGGTATTTGTCGAGATTTGAAAAATAATGTCCTATATGCCGATGATCTTAAACTGTTTGCATCTATTATTTCCGAAGAAGACTGCCGTCGATTACAACATGACCTCTCAAAAATAAATTTGTGGTGTGAAATTAATAGGCTACCTTTAAATATATCCAAATGTAATGTGGTGACTTTTACGAAGAGAAATATCTCAATAAACTTCTACAAAATAGGCAATCAAATTGTTACAAGATGCACTAAGTTCAAGGATCTTGGAGTCATCTTTGACTCAAAATTAACTTTTGCTCCCCATATAAATTACATAACTGCTAATGCCTACAGAAATCTAGGCCTTATCTTGCGTAACTCAAGGCACTTTAAAGATATGTCCACACTTTCTCTCCTATTTAATGCTTTTGTACAGCCAAAATTTGAATACGGTAGTATTGTTTGGAATCCACATTACAATAATCATATCCTTAATTTGGAACGGGTTCAGAGAAGACACCTTAAACATCTTTCTTACAATGCTGATGGATTTTATCCTCCCAGGGGCACACCACAATCTGACTTGCTAGCCAGATTTAATTTAAATGACTTGCAGCGCGTAGAGTCTACTTTTCTGTACTGTTCCTATTTAAACTTTTAACAAGTCAGATAGACTGCTCCATCCAATTTAATATCCCATCTTTTCAAACTCGCTCATAAGCTCCTTTCTATTTGGATATACTAAGAACAAATGTACTAAAATCTTCTCTTATTTACAATATGTGCACAAATTACCTAAGCTATCAGGTGAACCTTGATGTTTTCAGTTGTAGCATTAATAATATAAAACAATGTATTTTAAATCACTCTTAAGTTAACCTTCGGTTTTTCTACTATGCCACTTTTTAAACTATGTCCTCATATTATATATATATTTTTTTATGTTTGTTGTTTCCTCTCTTTAATTTAATAGTAATTATTTAGTATTAAGTTTCTATATCTGTACTGTATATATATTTTTTTGTATATTTCCTACCCTGCATTTGGATGCATATCTGTCTGCTGGGCAGCTGTATTCGTAAAATAAATAGAGGGAGCACAATAATTTATTATTGTCAATAAGAAACAAATTCAAATTACATATTTAAATATTAGGATGTAAACCCATCTCTATTTCCATATTTTAATAATTTGAAGTTCCATTTATTTTTGTAAATATGGCATATCAATCTAACATTTTGTTTATTAATGAAGTAGTGTTTAAAAATCTATTTTACAGCAAGTTAGCCTTCGATGGGACTTTCTTATTATATATTTTTTTCCAGGACTTTCAACTACTGATATGCATTCTGAGATTCACCAGTCTTTTAATAGAGCACTCGTTTTCTCGTCACTTGTATAATTCTATGGAACACCTGTTAGTGTTGTTAGAGTCTAATGATATGTCTGTTGTCCTTGAAGTGTTAAATCTACTATATATGTTTTCTAAAAGAAGCAACTTTATAACCCGTCTCAAACCTGATGAAAAAGAGTGTCTACTATCACGTTTGCAATATTTAGCAGAGGTAAGATATATATATTTTTAAATCATCTTGTTGAATTATAATTGACGAGAAATGTTTTAGAATTGGGGAGGCAAGGAAAATGGGTTTGGTTTGGCTGATTGTTGCAATTCTGAAAAAGATATACCTGCTTCTGCAACTACATTGCATGTGGAGTTTCACCGTGAAGATGAAACGAAATCACCGCGCCGAGACCCAAGAACAGGAGAACCGAAAGTTGGTAAACCAAATCTCCATATAATTCACATTGAGCATATTGACAAGCTTCATAAAACACCTGCTGAGATAATGAAATCGCTTGTTAGTCTCTACTACGTACCTACTGAGAAAGAGGTTAGTTATTATCTAAATATTTTTTATTTTGCTATAAATGCAAGTATAATTTCAGATGTGGTTATTCACGCACGTTAGATTGGCTACACATTTTGCTGACTATCGTAACAGACTGAAAAGTGTACAGGCCAGACTTCAAGCTCTGTCTGTTCTTGTATACTCGAACGCAATTCAGGAATCCCCTTCCAATCTTCTATACAATGGACTACTAGAAGAATTAGTGGAAGTGGTAGAATTACAGGACCCACTGCTTACTGATATTAGGTGTGCTGCTCTACGCACCTTAACAGCTATTATACACTTGGATAGAAATCCACATATTCCAAAGTAAGTTGAGCACATAAATCGATGTCACATAAGTAACTCTGAACCCTTTTTAGCAGAAGACCTGGATCAAGACTGAACAACATAATTGACGTTACCGGCGCTAGCCAGTACCATGGTTTTTTACCAGTTTTAGTGAGAAATTGCATCTCTTCTCTCACAAACCAAGTGGACTTTGGGCATAGCGCCTTCAAGAAGATGAAACTTCAAGACGAGATATCATCCTCGTCTTTTGATGAATCCAGCAATGAATCGGCGAAGACAGAATTATCTAATGTCCAAGAACATACAAACTTAGAGTCGACGTTCATGGACTTTGATATTGAAACTGCTCAAGTTTCTGCTAGCCCTGGGGATTCTAAGTTCCCTGTCAGTTTGACAACGGCGTTATTCTCATTCTTGTATCACCTAGCTAGTTATGAAGCTGGCGGGGAAGCCTTGGTTTCCTGTGGTATGATGGAATCACTCCTTCAAGTTATCAATTGGCAAGGATTTGAACTTGATCACATAACCGTATGTTAATATCCTGAGATGTGTGTGCACTTGACTAAATTTATTTATTTTTAGTTTGTGACTCGTGCTGTGCGAGTTATCGATTTAATTACTAACATCGATATGCAAGCTTTCCAAGTACATGGGGGTCTTCAGAGCTTCATTAATAGATTAGATGTAAGTAATTATTTGCGTTGCTTTTAAATTTTTCAAAAATGACATTTTTTTATCTACATTTAGGTTGAAGTGAACTTTTGCAAAAAAGATCAGTTGTATCAAATTAAAACGAGTACCCCTGAAAATACTTTTGATGAGAATGCCGCTGGCCCATCAACAGCAGATAATGAAGAAGAATCTATAACATCGATAGATCTAGAGCTTATAACAGACAATACTGGAAAAACGTGTCTCCCGCAGCGTGCAGCTCTACTCAAATCAATGTTGAATTTCTTAAAGAAAGCATTCCAGGATTCAACCTTTGCTGAAAGCATCAGACACCTGATGGAAGGAACTTTACCAAACTCATTAAAGAATATTATCGCCAATGCCGAGTATTATGGTCCGTCCCTGTTTTTACTTGCCACCGATGTAGTAACAGTGTATGTTTACCAAGAGCCAGCTCTACTATCTGCTTTACAGGACAACGGATTAACAGATGTTGTTCTCCATTCATTGTTGGTAAAAGAGGTTCCATCCACTCGAGAAGTTTTGGGATCTCTTCCAAATGTTTTTAGCGCATTGTGCTTGAATACTCGTGGATTAGAATCGTTTGCCAAGTGTAAACCTTTTGAAAAATTGTTTAACATACTGTTGTCTCCAAATTATTTGCCAGCTATGAGAAGAAGGAGAAGCTCGGAACCCACTGCAGATACTGCCGGTAACTTGGGAAATGCTATGGATGAACTGATGCGCCACCAGCCTAGTCTTAGGCAAGATGCTACTTTGGCCATAATCAATCTGTTGGAAGAACTTGTTTATTTGGGAACAGACCCCAAATATGTTTGCTGGAGACCACACAGTAAAACTGAAGTATCTCCGTCAAGCAGTTCCCGGTCTGCCACAAATGCTGAAGGTTCCTCAGACGAAGAGGAAGAAGACGAAGATGAGACTTCTACTTCGTCTCAAAATGCCCAGGCAGAAACTCAAGCTCAGGCTAATAGTGAAAGAACACCTATCGCTTTGATTGATTACATCTTAAATGCAATGAAATTCATTGATGCTATATTGAGTAATAACTCAACTGATGATCACTGTAGAGAATTCGTAGAAAAGGGAGGATTGAAACCTTTGTTAAAGATACTTGGCTTACCGAATTTACCAGTCGACTGTCCTGTCACCAATCCCGCACAAGCAGTGGCAACGGTGTGTAAAAGCATCCTTAATCTTGCCCACGAACCATTTTTATTTCGAGAGGGTCTCTCTCAACTTGGCGCTGTATTGGATTTACTGAAACCATTATATGCCAAACAAGAAGTACCTGGGGGTTCTAAACTTCTGTTAGAGCTGGCTAACGCCTCGGACATAGAGAGTGCATTTAGCACTGCCACATCCACCCCGCTCTTACATGCTATGGGAGCTGCACATGGTTATGTCATAATGTTCGTTCATATATGTCGTACTGGACAAACTGAAATACGAAATCTTTCTTTGCAACATTGGGGTTCCGAAGATGGATTGAAAGTTTTAAAAGGACTTGCCGATTTGTACACGTCTTTAGTTTGGGAAAGTACACTATTGCTAGCATACTGCAGTGATGATTTGATACCATCTGATTGTGATTTTACTAGAGAAGACATAGAAAAATTAAATGCGTTTTTCGACAGGGTAAGTGATGACTTTATTACTTGATTTGTCGGTTTTACTAAACTCTACTCTATTTCAGTGTGAAGGAAATTCAAATTTAGATACTACCGGAAATGTTGCTTCTGCAATGGAAGCATTAACTACTAACCCACCACCAATTACCATGGAGGTTGATGCCGAAACAGGAGCCATTAGCAAACAAGATAACCGTAATTTAAAATATATAAAACCGTTGCTAGGAGCCTCTTCAAGATTAGGGAGAGCCCTAGCTGAACTATTTGGTTTGCTAGTCAAACTATGTGTTGGTTCCCCGATTCGTCAAAGGAGAGGTCAAAATATTGTGGCCGCACCTCCGATGCCATCTCCCTATGCACGAAATGTGGCAACAGCCCTAAATGTTTTACTTGCGGAAGGATTAGATTGCGACAGATTACCTCAGTGTCCGACGGCAAAATGCCGTCTTACATTCCTGATATGCAGCGTTGGTTTCACAAGTCCAATGCTCTTTGATGAAAGGCGCTACCCGTACCATCTCATGTTGAAAAAATTCGTCAGTCTTGGAGGTCAATCTATATTCTTCAAAACTTTCAAATGGGCTCTAAATGCAGGAAATCTCAATGCTGGTGAAGGAATTGAATACTCTGCTCTGCCAGAAGGTAAGGTTTGCTTTAGATCATGTCTGATGTAAAAGATTGTTACCCCAAAAAAGCACAAAGTCGGCCCCCAATGAGGTAAAATTTTTGTGTTTTATTGGTTTCGTTATGTTTAAGTATATTCATAAGATTTTTTAAAATTTTAATGTCTTTAACAAAAAAAAAAATCGTAAGCTCACCTTTTCATGGAAATCGACATTAGTAGTCGTTTTAATTTTGTCTTTTATATTTTGTATAGCACATTGAATTGTCGAGGAGCCGGTGACACTGAAAGCCCCGTCATAGCGGAATAAAATTTTTTTTATGTGAATTAAAAATTATACAAACAAAATAAGCTTGGTATGCATAGATTTAAAAAGCCGAAATGCAAACCACTTTATTTGGCCGGACGAGTCTGGCATACCATCTTTGAAGCGTGTGAAAGGGGATAAAATTTCTCCGTTATCACGTGCAAACTTTTTTTTATTTTGTTCGATGTGATCTTTAAAAATATCTTGGTATGCGGGCCCAAAGACTGCCGGAAGCATCCGGCATACCAACTTTATTGCATGGTCTCGATTCACATCTATTACAAAAAGTAGTACGTAAATAAATTTGTTTTGGAGTAAAAATTTTTATAGAATAAAATGTCTTATTCCTTTCTTAGATTTAAAATTATATGAGGATAAATATGATCAGAGGAATTATAGGATAATTTTTATTTTAGATGATTCAAACAATAAAATAAAGTTGATATAATTAACAAGAATTTATGCTCAAGCATAGTATATTTATTTAATAATCATTAAAGTCAATATTATCAATATTATAACATCTTTCATCCTCTGATTCTTCACTTTCTTCATCATTTTGTTGTGCACTAACAATTTTTTCAACTTTTGAAGGTGCCTCTGGCTTTATACCACAATGGTTCAAGTTTATTGCCTTCATTTAATTGCCATCCATATTCAGTTGGTTCAAATAAAATACAAATCGGTTCAGTAGCATTTTGTCACGTTTGGTGCGCAAATTTTTTGTTTGCAATAAAGTTTTCCAACGTAGGAATATTACTGGAATAGAAATTTATCAGGTCTTTGTAAAATTCTTCTTTGCCACTTATGTTGATATTCTTCATGTTGTATCAAAAGGTTGAATAGTTTGATTTTTCCTTTATGGAGGAAGGCTGCTGTGTAATCACGAAGTGATGGGCTTAATTGTTATGCAAGATCTGTACAATTTATGTAATTAAATTCTTTACGGATTTTACTTGTTATCCATATTTCCTGTCTTTGAATTTGTGTATATTTCCGACACAAATGATTAAGATGTCAGTATCTATCGATTTTATGAGAATTCTATGGTGAGGTGAATATTTTTTTAAGTGAAGTTTAAGCAGCTTCTTTATGATAACAGGTATAATCTTCGTTCAGTATTCGAGTGACTGCTCCATTGATATTACTGTAGGAGGATGAAAGACGTTATAATATTGATGATATTGACTTTGATGATTATTAATAAATACACTATGCTTGGGTATAAACTCTTGTTAATTATATTAATTTTATTTTATTGTTTGAATCATCTAAAATAAAAATTTTCCTATAATTCCTTTGTTCATATTTATCCTCATATAATTTTAATTCTAAGAAAGGAGTAAGATGTTTTATTCTATGAAAACTTTTACTCCAAAATAAATTTATTTAACGTACTACTTTTTGTAATAGATGTGAATCGAGACCATGCAATAAAGCTGGTATGCTGGATACTTCCGGCAGTTTTTGGGCCCGCATTACCAAGACATTTTCAAAAATCACATTGAAATGAACAAAATAAAAAGGTTTGCATGTGATAATGGAGCAATTTTATCCCCTTCCACACACTTCAAATAGGCAGACCAGACCTGTCCTGTCATATGAAGTGGTTTGCATAATTTTTTTCTGAAAGAGTACATAATTTTCTATCGAATACACTACAAATAATGAACATCCATGATGACAGTAAGACATTATTGCATTTTTCCAATAATAATTTTTTTTAAACATTTTTTCGGCTTTAAATCTACGTATACCAAGCTCATTTTGTTCGTATAATTTTTAACTCTCAATTCACATTAAAAAAAATTCGATTCCGCTATGATGGGGCTTTCAGTGTCACCGGCTCCGGGACTACAAGATTTTCAGATATATAGATATTTGAGTTCTGCAAAAGCCCGTTGTTAGAACGTGTAAATGGTTTCAGTTTCGGATACAAATCGTTTTTTTAATATATTAACATGTTGATGGCGCTGTGCTGCAAAGAAATTTCTCGATGAGGCATTTTCAAATGGAGGGAATTTAAAAAAATTTAATTTTTACAAATCTCTTCATATAAAATATTTTGTAAAATCCAACCGTTTTCGAGATATTTGAGTTTAAATGTTGTAATGTGTTGAAAACAAAAATTTGTGTAACTATTTTAAAATAAATTTTAGACATTTTCAGCTTAACCGAAAATGACTGACTGGACTTTTAAATGGGACACTGTATTTTGTCACAAAATATGAAGAAAATAATAATATAACTATGGTGGCAAATCTTATTATAACATAAAATTAAAGCTTTTTAAAATGCCCTCCATTTCAAATTGCCCATCGAATAATTTATTTGCAGCACAGCGCCATCTATATCTGAACATATTAAAAAACGATTTGTATCCAAAACTGAAGCCATTTACACATTCTAGCGATTGGCTTTTGCAGAAGTCAAATATCTATATTATTTCTTATGACTGATGGTCGAGAGGTAAATGCACTTGCCTCAAACTCAAAAGTTGCGGGTTCGATTCCCAGTCGTGACAGTGGAAAATAAAGTGGACAGTGGAGATGGATTTTTCCACCATACTGACTTGTTGACTTGCCATATATACCTCGGTATCACAAATGGCTAATAAGTAAATAAATAAAACACGGATATTGGGTGTGTGTCCCTTGTCTCTAAATGTATTGCCCCCTCCCACATAAGGGGTCGTAATTACCTGTGGTGTTATTTATTATTATTATTTATTTTCCAAAATATTACGCCTGGGGCTTTTTATTGGTGTATCCTGTAGATGTATGGTTACAAGATCTGGAAGATGGATAAAAACCGTCGTTCTTCAATGTAGTTTTACTGAAAAACGAACAAAACCAAAATAAGTTTATTATACATGTTAAGTAAGGATTACCGCTCGTCTGACCCTAACTACATTAAATGCACACAAGTTAAGGGGACAACGACTGCTAGTCCAACCATGCAAGGGGACCACTTTTGACGGTCCCATTCGATCTACCACAATAAAATCTACTGACATTGCTATAATACTTTTATGATTCAATTAGACTTCATCGTTTCTTTAAGTAGACATATAGTTATTAATTTGTACATATCAAAAAACATTAAATAACAGTTTCTAATATTAAAATACCATAATTAAATTATAGCAAGCGAAAAATATATATGGTGGTCACGCTAAAAAAAATAATAATGAAAAAATGTGACAATATTTAGCATCGAGTTAACATAGTTACCAAAACCTTCCATAATTTAAGTGTCTACGGTATATTTTGACATGAATTCATACTTAATCCAAAGCCCATGAACATTAATGAAGTAAATTGAAACTTCTAAACGTGAACAAAACCACTGTAGACATAACAATTCGAAACCCAGTTACTTTAAAATATATTTTTTTATAACGAACTTTTACAAAGTAAAAAATGTTACGAATATTGTCATGACCGGAGGCCTAAATAATCTAGAAAACCACAAGACAATACAATAATTTTTATGACGCTGTTCTAATTAAGATTGTTTCTTTTTCCAAGTAAATTTTACATATTAATAAAATGGCTGTAAGAGCCCTTTTCCACAAGCCACATTCTGAAATTGAAATGAATACAAAATGTTGCTTAATTTTGCTTGACCTTTCTGGGTCTATAAGACTTATATACTTTTTTTCTTTAACCCGTTTTGAAGCTATTTTAACCCTTTTCATGAGCATTCTTATCACTGAAGTCGAACGCTAAAAGCAGGTTTTGTTGGATGACTGTCTCCACTTTCAATTAATTTTTATGACAATCGTAATGTGCATTCCTTTTTTACTTTGATGCTTAACCAACCACATTAAAACTGATGTTGACTGGCGTGATTGGACCCAAACAACAGGCCGATTACAGTATTTTACATTTTTGAGGCACCATATTGCATGTGGCCCATCAGTGGCTGGGTTGGACTGGCATTGGAACAATATTTTTGTAGTTCGTTTCAACTTCAGAAACCGGCTTGTTATTTTATATATAAACATGTCTGTTGTAAGAAATTGACATTTCAAAGTAATAAACATCTCATTTTCTAGCTTAAATTTCTTACTTTTAGGCACTCTCGGTTTTCTGGATGCATGGCTAACCTTGTTGGAGAAAATGGTAAACCCAAAAGCGATACTAGAGTCACCTCATGTTATATCAAGCCGTCCTTCTCATAGCTACAGCTTTGACCCGTTAAAGTATTTAATTCAAATTCACAGGTTAGCATTTGAAAGTGTCATGTTACTCTGGGGAAAGACTCCTTTACCATCATATGGAGCAAGAATGACTGAAACATTACTAACGATTCTTCGTCACATATTTAGAGGGGAAAAAATCATTAAAGAGAAATTGAAGTCGGAAGAAAACAAAACTGAAAGCAGCTCTAGCAGTTCAAATGCTGGACCCTCTACCGGAGGACCAACAACAGATGATAATTTAAGACAATTAATGGATATGGGTTTTACACGAGAGCATGCAATTGAAGCACTCTTACATTCAACTACATTAGAGCAAGCAACCGACTACCTCCTATCAAATCCACCTCATTTACCGCGTGCTATTGGTAGTTCTATGGAGGTTGAATCAGAAGATGATCAAGTCTTGCAAGCTATCGCAATATCTCTTGGTTGCACATCTAGTTCTGGCGACATTAAGAAAGAAGCTCCAGAAGATCCTGAAGAGTCTTTTGAAACATTAATCAATGAATTTACCAATCATGCCCTTGATGTTTGCTTAAAATTACTAGAAGTGATACCAGAAACTGTTCATAAAGTCTGTGAGTTATTAGTTACCATAATGAAAAGAAATGGCCGGACTTATAGAGATAACCTTCTTGATACCTTAATTGCAAAAATTCTTGAATGCGTCGAATCTATCTCATTTTGTGCATACAGATATGAGGCCAATGTCATAAGTTATTATACCATTGCCAGTTCTAAGATAGCTAAACGTTTAACTAATTATATTCATCTTTACATCCTATTTTTCGAAGTGTCATCCTACTTTGAGATGAAAATACCATGCGGATATGCCATCCACATATCAAAGCTGCTAGAGCCACTCATAGAGGTAATGTGTTGTTCTATTAGAATGATGATTGGATTAGAAGCTCCCTATGAACCAAAATGGCTTGCTCCTAGTTTTCTATTACTTGATGCTGTATCCAAAGTTGCAATTTGCACTGATCGAAAGTTAAACATGCATATGGGTACTAATCGTGTTTGGAGGTGGTATGATCTTGTGACTGGAAAATGGGCACATTACTCTAATAGTAACAATAAACTTATAAACGAAGCCTATTGGAATGGCGAACAGAGTATTCGAGTTACCTGCGGCAGAAAGAGATACACGGTTACTTTTGCTAACATGCTACAAATGAACGACGAAACTGGAAATAATCGACCCATTGCGATGACATTGATGACGTTAAACCATCCTAGTTGCACCGACATAAACGGTCCCGACCCAGAGGAACCTCTCTATGCTGATTTGACAGAAAAGGAACAGAAAAGATGTATCCCTGTACCTGGTTTAACCCATTACCAAACCAGGGAGATTGTTCGAGCCTGTGTTAGACTCATGCAGCTTCCAATAGATAAAGATTTGTTACACTCTGCTCTCCAAATTTGTGTGCGATTTACAAGGGATTTTGAAATGGCCAAGGCTTTTGTTGAAAACGGAGGTGTTAAATGCCTATTAAAAATGAGACAAATAAGTGATTTCGGAGGATTTGGAATATTGGCAACAATTTTAATTCGACATGCATTAGAAGAACCAAATACTTTGAGATATGCTATGGAAAAGATTGTTAGAGGAAGGACGCTAGCTACTATACCTCCACCTTACAAGGATCTGGTTTATTTGACTCGTCAGATCGGAGGAGCTATAACACGTGCTCCAGAAGCTTTTTATGAAGTAGCTAGTGGTATTTTACGTGTGGATTTAAATGCCACAAAAGGAGAACCAGCTGAGTCATCCATTCCATTAAAAGTAGAAGCACCAACACGTGCCAAAGCGCCACCATTAGAGGACTCTGTGTCAATTGAAGTGGTCTGTGATTTGCTAGATGCCCTTCTAAAACCCCTCGAAGATGAATCACCATCAACTGATGCAGAACAACAGTCCAAGAGTACAGAAACAGAAAATGAAGTCGTTAATATCGAAGATGATCAACCCGCTACACCATCTGCACCCCCGGCACCCTCTACAAGTGCACCAACTCCCATTGCAGAAAATGGAGAAGAAACAACCCCTCCTGCAGATGCTAAAAAGAGTGAAACTTCTACTAAGAAACCCATGCTGCCTAAATCTGTTATTCTCAAAATCCTGGCAGATGCTGTTGTCTCGTATGGACCGATAGCCAAGCTTATTACGGAGTATAAATATAATGCAAGCTCTTCAGACATTCTTAAAGAAGACACATCAGCCTTGGCATTCATTTTTGACAAGATTCTCCCGGCAACGGAAAATATATCAGATACAGATTGCTCAACTATGTGCAGAATGTTAATTGCAGCTTTGGCATCATCCAATCATTCCCCCGAGGCACAGATTACTTTGGTGTCTGAAGTGAAAGTTGCCCTAACTAGAGCACTCTATTTACCCGAGTCCTCGGAGAAACACAATCAAGTTCAACATATTTGTGGAATTATTTCAACGATGATAGAAAACTGTCCACTACCTCATGCTAATAGATGGACAAGTTGCAGTATTAATAATATCGTTAAGCTAATGATAAGGCGTGGAGTGTTCAATGATTTAGCCAAAATTACTCACTACTTAGATTTGTCATCTCCAAATACATCTTTTACTGCAAATGCTGCATTAAAACCACTGGAATCACTGTCCAGAACTATAAATCAACCCACTCCAACTGGAAATCAAAGCAAAAGTAGAAAAAGCCAACAGTCCAATGAAGAAAATGTTGGCGTACAGAGTGGCACTTCGACTGAAGGAACGAACGCTCAAGGCGAAGAAATAGAAGATGCCGAGAATACAGATCATGACATTTCTGCTGTGGCGTCAAGTTTGGAAAACAACCCAGTAGGAACTGGGGAACTGGATAATACTCTGGAAGAAATGATGGAAATTTTGGAACAGAGGAATAATGACAACAGTCAAGGGTATAACGATGTGCCGTCCAGCAGAAACAATACCATGGACATCGATGAAGATGGCACCATAGGATATGATCATGAGCGTGATGCTACGGTAATGATAAATATTCTTATAATGGTATCTTGTCTTAATAACAGTATTTAATTTATAGGAAGAATTGATGAGTACCGATTCTGGTGAGTCAGACTCTAATCCTTCTGATCAAGTTGATGATGAAGGTAACGATGATAATGATGGAGACGATGACAACATAGATGATACTGAAGAAAATGAGGACAATAATTATGATGATGATGATAACAATGAAAGAGAGAGGCGAAGAGGTAACTTATACGTTAAAGCCTGTTGCACTAATTTGTTTAGTGATGGCCAGCACTTAGATTTTGGTCATTTATTATATAAAAAGTGACCGATCACTTTTAAAAATGACCATTTAGATCACTTTAAAATATACCATTAATGTTAAATATATTTATTTCTGAATTAAAAGTAGCGAGATCAATATTGTCACTACTTATTATACTTAATTTCTTTTACATCTAGGTTCTGAATTACTTGAAGGCAGCTCTGGAATGTTCCGTATAGCTACCAACGATAGAGATGAAGATATTCTTATGATTCAGTACGATGCCGACAATGATAACGCTTTGCCAAGGATGATTCGATGGAACGAAAATGGTTTTGCAGTTTTAGATGACAATAATCCAAACGATCACACAGGTATGTTGATGTTTTTAGCATAATTCATACAATATACACTTGGTCATGTATCCTTTCTCTTCGTGAGTTATGCAGTTAACAATAGCAAAAGTGATTTTTTTAAAAGTAACCGGTCACAGAAATGGTTTACATATTAAACTAACAATATGATTACTTTTATATATACAAATACTAATTCGCCATCACTAAATATTAACCATATTCAATATATACTTGTTTGAGATGTGGATGAATTGTAAAGTTGGTGATTTTTTTTATTGCATACATTTTATATTTTAGTAGCTATTACACATCCTCTTCTGATGTCTCGTAATACCACCGAAACTAATCAAAGTGCGGTCACACGGAATCAACGGGTAAATCGTGCTAGACGTTATCAGTATTTATTCAGCCCCAGGAATCCAAATCCTCCTGTTATTTTACAAAGGTGAGTAACAAACTTCGATTCTCTCGTCAACTCTGATCTAATATCTATGTTTTTATAGATTATTGGGCCCTCACGATCCTCATATGGCTAATATGATGTCTGCTAATAATCTTCTGAGTGGACCTACTGAAATACGTGAGTCTGCTAGAGTTGTAGTCATGGATAATTTTGGCATAATTCCATCCAACGAAGAACAAATTGACTTCGTAGACCAATCAGGTTATTTGTTTGGCCCCACATTGGCCGCTACCTTAAGCCATGTACCACCTGTTTTACACTGGTGGAACATCGAGTCAAAATTACTCGATTTAGAGTCTGTTTACGATTGCACCACATACATTTGCAATAAGCTGATACCAAACTTGATCAAATATAGAAATGAGGAATTGAGAAATAAAAAAGCCAAAGAAGAAGAAGAAAACTCGAAGAAGAGGAAACAGAAGAGTGAACCTGAAATTCACGATGAATATAGTCAAGAAACCGTCCTATTTAATTATGATGATAATGCTGGCTCCAACGATCCAAACTCTGAACACAAAGACGGTATGTTGCATTTACTTCTATTTTTCTTTTAAGATTCTTTTACTGTTTCTTTAACAGATGCAGATGAGGAGATTGATGGTATTCCATTAGCCACAGCAGATGTCTCTATAGAACCCAACTCTAGGGAAGGTAAACTGTCCAAACTGTTTATTATACAGTGTGGTAGAAGTATAATGGTCATACAGTTATTTTAACCATTTTCAAAAGTTCGTTTCGGCGGCGTAATTAGTCATATGTTATTGCTGTCTTTCATTTTTGATGTACAGAATTAGAATTAGTGACGAGAAATTAATGATAGTGGAAGTAATAATGCGTATTTGACTTACAAAACAAACTCGAGCATAAAAATTGCACACAAAATACATACGGTGTGTCCACAGATGGACACGAGGAAAATGTTCAGTTTCGATCTTTCAAAAGTAAGCCATTCTCTCAAGAAATTTTGTTTAATTTTAAAAGCAAATCAATATTGTTAAAAATCTAAAAATATGTACCGGGTGTTCAAAAATGTAAAAGTTCCTGTTCCTTCCCGTTTACATTTCCATTCAGCACATATTTTTACATTTTTCAAAATGTTACAAATATTTTGCCTTTAGGGATAAGCAGAATTTCTTTTAAAGAATTACTTATTTTCAAATAATAGAAAATAAAGAAGCTTTCCTTATTGTGTTCATCCATGGACAAAATGTAAATAGGCTGAAAGAAGGTACTCTAGTATAAGTTCTTGATGGACCTATTTCTAACACCCTGTGTATTTGTAAAAACAGAACACATTCAAATTAGATATAGTAATATTTTATGGATGGTTGTGCTACATATCTCTTTTTTCTGAAACAGATGCAGATGAAGATATCGATGGAGTTCCTCTAGAAACCTCGGATAATTCCAATGACAGGTCCGAAGGAAATACTCAGAACGAAGACATCATATTGTCTCCCCTTCAGTTAAGCTTCGTAAGGGGCTCAAATGAGAATTCTCAAAGTAGCATATCAGAAGCAACACAAAATGCTGCTGTGCAAACAACCGAGGCATCAGAGAATCTATCCAGAAACACAGACGACTCTAATAGCAGGGCAGAGTCAGAAATCAGGACGGATAGTGAATCATCAAATCCATTTGAAATGTCCTTGCCAGCCTACATTCGGTCAACGAGGCCCAATATAATATTTGCAAGACCCATCAGTTCTCCACCATTACAACCGAGTATTGATCGTGATCAGGAAGATAATGAAATTAACGAGTCACAAAGAAGTCATGATCTCATAAGATTTAACACATCGTCTACTAATCCCCTACGAGCAATTTTTGAGGAGGCAATTAATCAACACATAGATTCACTCGCAAATAACGATAGAGACTCTCCTATTGAACCATCTGCTCCAGGAGCTAGTCATACTGGTAATGAGGAGGGTAGCAACAATGAATCAGCTGCTACAGGCGAAGCTGGTCCCAGTACCTCCGCGGATGAAGAGATTCCCGAAGGAGTGGATCCGTCATTTTTAGAAGCTTTACCGCCAGAAATGCGTAGAGAAGTTTTAGAACAACATCGTATATTATGCCTGCAACAGCGCATTGCTGCAAGTGCTGCCAATGCCTCGGCCAGTGAACAACAAGAGCAGGCAACCACATCGAATGAGGTTAGCCCAGAATTTTTAGCGGCACTTCCTCCAGCATTACAGGAAGAAGTTTTAACCCAGCAAAGGCTAGAACAACAAAGGCAGGCGGCAGCACGTTCCAATCCTAACGAGCCTGTCGATGCCGGAGCTTTCTTTGAAACTCTACAACCATCTCTAAGGACAATGGTAAGTACGTCTTCTGCAGTTAATATATATTGTTTGTTTTTCTTTAAATAGCAAGTAAAAGGCCATGGTTTAAAAGAATCTTGAATAAGTTAAATAAGATTTTTTTTTTTACACAAAATATTCATGAAAAGTAAAGAGTTTTTCTAATATTTTGGTGTACCACGCTCTACGTTTGTTAAATATAGAGATTTTCCTTTAAAATCAACTCAACTCATTGTTACTTATTTTTGTTTTTTGTTAGCTCTATGACTGCTTCTTTTTTATAGATACTCTCTGATATGGAAGATTCACAAATGTCTGCACTGCCGCCAGATTTAGCGGCCGAAGCACAAACTCTTCGTAGAGACTGGTATGTCAGGAATAGACAGATGGCTCAGGAACGATTCTTACAAAGTAACCTGACAACTATAATTAGACACTCGAGAGGACGGCAACAGACTTTAAGGCCTAGTAATTTCCAAAGAGGAGGGTGGAGCCAATGGAGCAGAGACTTCATGAGTAATCCGGTACCGTCTAACTCGCAAATGAAAATACGTGGTCGGCAGTTGTTAGATCACGAAGGGTTAGCTTGTTTACTCATACTATTATTTACCGATGATCCTCATTTAAATAAGCTAAGACTTCATAGAGTTATAAGAAACTTATGTTACCATGCACCTACACGTGAATGGATCATAAATGCCCTTCTGTCAATCATTGAGAAAAGTGTTCATGTTCAACCTGATGATAACCTCAACAAACCTTCGAGAAAAGGTCCACGTCCAGGACCTTTAACTAGTAAACTGTTGACAGATGCTAGGCATTTACAAAATGGAAGTCATTGGCTTACCATTCGCATGGAAGCCGCTTTAGGTTGTGCAGCCAACGTATTTATAGTTAATAAGACTGTTGGCAAAAAATGTGATAAGTCTAATGGTTCGAGTGTTATTAGCATCCATCCACAGGCAGCTCCTATTGTTTGTAGAAACACGTTAGATCTGTTTACATCATTAGCCAAAGCTTTCCCGTCTTGCCTACTCCCGATAAAATGTATCAGGGAAGATAACGAAAAGAGTACAACTACCCCTGTTAAGGTTAAAAATGAGACTACTGCTACTTCTTCTGACTTTTGGGATGTACTACTACGGTTAGACTCTGCAACAAAGAAAGGCAAGAGCATCCAGAAAAACAGCACGGCTAGTACAACCACCGACACAGATGGTGTGCTTTCCTTTGAACAAACTGTCTTTGGGAAACTCCTCAACATGCTGGCATCTCCAGTGGTGAACAGAAACACTCAACTAACTGATAATTTATTGAAATTGCTGTCAGTCACAACTTCAGGAATGCCAGAGCTTGTCAAACCTCAGAAGTCTGGTAAATCCAAAGGACAAGTTGCCGACAGTTCAAATACTCCTCCAACCCATGCTCTTAATTTAGCCGTCAACGTTATAACATATAAGAATTGCTCAGAAGAAGGACTTGAATTTATTACCAACTTGTTACTCAATCTGGCGAATTCTTCGTTGGACATGAGTTCCATGGTAAGTCGATAGATTTTACTACAATTAATGTTTTCCACTAGTGTAAGTTAAAATTGTTTTGCCTTTCACAATCTGTAGTGCCTCTCATAATTTTATGATTCTCTAAGACATGTTTCTTAATAGTTTTTGTTACTTTCCGAAAAATCACTTTGTTGCAGTTCTGTGACAGTTATAAATCAGTAATAATTAACCATTTGTATGACACAATATATGTATATATGGCATGTCAGCATCTAAATTAAAAACTATATTGCATAACATCATAAGATGTTGATATGATTAAAATTAACAAAATAATGGACAAAAACAAAGACTTCTAGTATAGATGTATACTTGGTATATTTACAAGCTAATACATATAACAAATTAAAAACTAGAGGCTATGTATCTGTAGATCTGTTTAAGAATTCATTCACACTGTAGTAATCACAATTCAATAGAAACTCCTTAATTTTTTTGTTATACCTTAATAAATTTAAACCTCTAACATTTTCAGGCAGGCTATTATACAGGGTGTCTCACCGGGAACTGAATCGATCGGTATAGAGAAAATAAATTCAATAATATCATACCAAGTGTTCCGTTTTTCGCGTTACATTTTATCAACTTCAAACCGCGAAAACTTGTTTAGGTCAAATGGAACACCCTATATTTTTTTACGTCAAGTTGTGTATAATTGAATTCCCTTTTTTCTGATATTAGCATTGTGGGGGTTAAAGTTACAACTTTTTGAAATATTTGCGATTTTATTAGAAATTCATGAATTGTTGTAATCATTTCATCAAAATAGCCATGATTAGAAACAATCAGTCATTATCTTATGTCAAAAAATGCCAGCACGTTTAAATTATACTAAATTCTAAATTTGTTTATTATTTATGGAGAATGTGATAAAGTAATATCAAGAACTTGCAGCACATTTGCTACTCGATATACACAAAAACGCAAAATAACACTAACACGGCTATTTTGATGGAATGATTACAACAATTCATGACTTTCTAATAAAATCGCAAATATTTCAAAAAGTTGTAACTTTAACCCCCACAATGCTAGTATCAGAAAAAAGGGAATTCAATTTTGACCTAAGCAAGTTTTCGTGGTTTGAAGTTGACAAAATGTAACGTGAAAAATGGAACACTTGTTATGATATTATTGAATTTATTTCAATTGTAGAACGTAGTTCTCCTTGTGTTCTTTTTATGTGACAAGAAGCAAATGAGGATCTTTTACACGAAGAAAGTTATAACTGTTCTTGCAAACCGTTGCACCTGTCAAATTTTCTATAAAATGTCAAATATCTCTGAAACGGCTAGGTTTAGTATAGGATATGCTACATATTTTTGACTCAGAGTTTTATGCTCTTTTCGAAAACCCTAAAATATATAGGGTGTTCCATTTGAAATAAGCAAGTTGGTATCGACTTCCGGTATAAGCGAAAGTGCCAGTTGCTTGTAATTATTTTATTGGATTGGCCACACCGACATTAGTAATTATCTAAATTTTCAAAATTTTCTGATGCGTACTTTTCTCTGTATCGATCGATTCAGTTCCCGGTGAGACGGTTATAGTATTATCTCTTTATAATAAAAAGACTCTTTAAAAGTTGAAGTTCTATGCTGAGGAATAGATAATACGTTCCTATGTTTTGTATTATATCTGTGATTTTCAGACAGTACATGAAAATCGTGCAGATTGCATTTTACGCGAATCAGACACTTGTATAAATGGTGTCCCACGTCGAACTGCGGCGATCAATATCTCGAAAAGTAGACATTGGAAAATTTTGAAAATTTGGTAGTAAACTAATGTCGATGGGGGCAATTCGGCTAATAGATTTTCAAGATGGTGGCACTTCCGGTTATACCGGAAGTAGAGGTCAACTTGCTTATTTTAAATGGGGCACCCTATATATTATTACATGTTTGGATTGTACGCAAAATTTTAGGCCGATTTTGTGCATCATGTCATACCTACGTCTCTCCGTTTTTGACATATTTCAATTTTTATGTGAGCAATGACGTTTGCAGGCACTAAAAGAATTATCAACTCTTCCTAGAAGGAAGCCTTTATTATCTAATTTGGGATGGATTCTTTGTTGAAAAAGACCTACTTCAATAGAGTTTTTATAATCTTTTGATAAGTATTAATATAGAGTGTTCAAAAAATAAGAATAAAAATGAAATTGAGAAAACTGTCAAAAATCAATTTTTTCAAATGGAAACCCTCAATTTTTATAATCTTATCTTTTTACCATTAAAAATAAGGGTAAATTTGTGTATGAATGTCTATTTCGAAAATATTCAGTTTTTGTAAGAAAACAAGGGGTTTTTACACAAAAATATATAAAAATTAGACTGAACTATAAGTAGAAAAACTGTTCTGTCATTTGTTTTCATATTATTTTATATGTTTATATAAACATCACGTTCACTTCTATGAAGCAGAGTGCTCCGTCTGGGTGGAAACAATTCCAATTAATGTGCTCTTTCTTTACAAAACTGCATTTTAACGATAATAAGTAATATGTATACTTAATTATAAAATTCGAATCAGATTTTTCATACCAAACATATTTATTTCGTCAGTGAATATGTTTTGTCTCCGGCTTTTTGCTCGAGCTGGCGATAAGCGACGGCATTGATTGCTGTCAACATTTATTTTTTATTCTTTCATAATTAATTATTCATACCTGTGATGAAATGCAGACTTTCAATATTTTCTGCGTCATAGTGGCGCATTATGGAAAGAACTGTGTTTTTCGAAAGTGAGGGTCAGTCAGGACTGGTAAAGCCAGCATTAAATATAACCCGTGTGTGTTATACTTCGTATTCTTCCATTAGTAATTATTCATACGTGTGGTGAAATGTAGACTTTCACTATTTCTTGCGTCGTAGTGGCGCATTAAGGAAAAACGTGTGTTTTTCGAAAGTGGGAGTCAGTACCAAGTCGTAGGACTGGTAGAGCCAGCATTATTATGCGTCTTAGCATTATTATCACCGGAGTGCGTTAAACTTCGAAACTTCAACTAAAAAGCTTTATTAATTATTATTAATAAAATGTACCTACTTGAAGAAGCGGATGCTTTCTTAATTTGTTTCTTCAGCTTCCTAATTTATTTTCCAGCTGTAACCGTTGCTTTCTTTTCATTCTGCCTGCCCTTTTTGGCATTTGCAAACACACACACTTACACTTCATACGCACGCACTTGTTGGTTCGAACGCACAAAGAAATGAAGTGATTCACAAGGGACGAGCGGATTGTAGGTGGAGGCATATATACAGTGGGCCAGAAATTGTTTACTTTGAACTTGTGCTTCGATACCAAAGATATGAAAACTACATGTGTTATATGTAATCATTGAGGAGGAGATTGTGAAATATAATTAAATATCCTTCTAGTAAAAGAAGTTGATATGTAATTTGAAAAAAAGCAATTATGTAAGTATTAATTCATTAACAATAATAATAATAATAAAAATTCTTTATTGAGTATAGATTGAAATGGCCATCGACCGAAGTCCTCCAGCCTAATTCATTACCATTTAAGTTTTCTTCATAAAAGTGTAGTTTTCCGACTCCATCATTTCTCACAGCACAGTACACGTTAAATTGCCAGGTTTCTTGATAATTTTGCAGTCTCACGGCATGGGAATTTCAATCACAGCAAAAGTGAAAATTGGTTGAAAAGGCTATTTTTCGTAAATTTTGCTTCGTCAGTCCAAATTATGTTGTCCAAAAATCGAAAGTATTGTAACATTTTTAAAATAACTTTGCAAAACTGAACTCTTCTGGCCACATCAGTGTCCCTTAGGTGTTGAACCATAGAAATGGAATAGGGTCATTGTCATAGGATATGTCGCAAAATGTCCCAAAACAATTTCGATATTTTCATCATTGACAATTGGTTTTATTTTATGAATTGTTGCCCTAACGGTGCCAAAATTTTTGAAATTCTCCATTATTCGTTTAATACTGTTCGGAGACAGTTTTCGTTTCTCTGGAATCTATTAACAAATATTTTACATATTCTTGATAAAACTTTGTTACATTCTCCATAGATTGTAAACAAATTTAAATAATCCTCATGCGTATAATTTAATCGCTCCGGCATGATAATTAATACTTGTCAAATGGTAAGTGACGACATACATTTGTTTAGCACTCAACGCCGTCTTAGCCAACTAAGAGTAATTGAACTTAACATCCATAGCAAAATCCCCATATAAAAATATTGAATTGGCAATCGACATTCATACACAAATTTACCCTTATTTTTAATGGTAAAAAGATAAGATTATAAAAATTGGGGGTTCCCATTTGAAAAAATTACTTACTTACTTAATGGGATATATTTCTTCTAAGTTTAAAATTTATGAATACTATTTTATCCCTATCTAATATCAACTTATTTCTATCACACCAAGCACTCATCTCATCTATGGTTGTTTTAATGTCAGAACTAAGCTCATCAGTGCTAGATGCAGAAATACACTAATATGCAATGGTAGATCATTTATGTAAATGGAAAATAATAAAGGTCTCAGGATAGATCCCTGAGGTATTCTTAGTAATAACTTGTGGGACAAAGCAAGCTTAATTTTATTTAACCGTTAGGGTTCTGTTGTCCATAAAAGACTTTATTAGATCGAAAATGTTTACCTCTTATACTTATATTTTCCAATTGACTAAATAAGACAGAACCGTTTACAGAATCAAAGGCTTTAGAAAGATCAAATAAGATAGACACAATATATTTTCCTTTATTCACCTCACTGTAAATAAAATCAAATAACTTAATAGATGCACTTTATACTGATCTTCCACTTCCAAAACCGTGTTGGCTATCTGTTAATATATTGTCTCTTTCTAAATAACTGTGATCCTGTTCTAAATATTTTTTCTATAATTTTAGAGATAACAGTAAGCAGTGATATTTGCCTGTAATTTTCAATGTCATCTTGCTGGCCTAACCTTCTATGTCTATTTTATTAACTAAATATAATAGGATGTCAGTGATATTCTTCGGGATATTTTTAATGCTGTTAAACCATCCAGTCCTACCGATTTCTTATTCTTTAGTTTATTAATTACACCAAGAAGTTCATCGTTTGATATTTCGTAGAAATATAATGAATTTGTTTGGTATTTCGAGAGAGTGCATTAAATACTAAATGATAAGACTCTATTCTTTATGATTTCTTTCATAGCTCTCTGCCTAAGAAAACATAATTTAGACCTATGTAAATATATAGAATTGTGCGATAAACAGAATATGATTTTTTGTTGTTTTGCGTAAAGAAATATTAAAAACAAAACAAGTGTAATTCACCCATAATTTGCCAGTCTCTAAGATGTTCATATTTAGAGAAAAGGTTACAAATGTGTAATTTTGAGCACAATAGTAAAAATATGAAATATCTTAATTTGGTGTCATAAGTACAGTATTTTTCTGTATCGTAAAATTCGCAAAATATTTTTTCCGTATCAGTCGGCCTTAGCTCTTTATATTTAGAATGAAGCTTTACTTAGAAAACATTAAATATTTTATTTTACCGACAATTTGTAACAAATTTGGGTTGTTAATTTTTAGTAACCAATTACACTTAAAATTCTCTCATATACTGTCTGTGTAAGCTGCTGTAATCCTTAAAGGTTTTTTATTAGCTTTATATCTGAAATTAACCAGGACAGGAAAATATCTTAAAGAGAAGTGCCAAAATCATCACTCATCAGTTTCTGTTGTTAAAATATTTTGGAAAATGGCAGTTAATTTTGGCACCTTTCATTAAAAACCAATTTAAATTGTGACAGAGATCGTTCATTCATTCATTTTTAAAATAAATGAACTTTTCAAGCGTCGTTCGTGTTTTACCAGTATTGTTTGAAATTTTCAGATACTAAATCTTCTACTTAATGGCGCAGTTGAAATCGGTAATATAGTAGAAAGCCAGATACAGTATATGTTAAAAGACCTAAAAGATCTTATAAGCAATACTCAGAAGAGGAAGCTGGAAGAAGGCGGCCCGTCCACTTCTAAAGGTGTAATTTACAACAGATTTACCAACGAACAAGTAGTTGTAACCGCTTCGACCAAAGTAAAGACTGCATGCGAATTACAGTTGCCATCTATGGTGCCCCTCACATCGAAATCCTCGAGTCAAGTATTTTTCCTAAGAGTACTACGAGTTATCGTTCAAATTAGAAATTCGATCAAGCAAAGTATGAAAAGAGGTAATACATTTTTTAATCCTTTTTTCAAAGCAGCAATTGAATTAACTTTTTTCATCACAGCCGATTCAAATGCATATGATTTGCCTGCATTAAGTGACCAGCTAAGCAGTCTTAATAGTCTCTGGGAAACCCTTAGTCAATGTCTCCTTGAACTAGAACATGCCCCAGATCACCATGCAGTCCTTGTTCTGCAGGTATGTACCAACTAACACTTGTAAATATTTATGAGATCTACATTGAAATTCTTTTCAGCCTGCTGTTGAAGCTTTCTTCTTGGTTCATTCCCCACAGCAAGGGCCAGCTAAAGCACAAGACAAAGATACCAAAGAAGAGGAGGAAGAATCCATGCAGGATGGTTCCGAATCTGAACAATCCAATGACGCCATTCGGCCTACATCTGATGCAAATGTGCCCGAATCCGGAGAAAATCCTGAACCTGAACAGCCGTCACAACAAGATGCGGCTGAGAGCAATCCTGTCGAACATGACCGTGTTTCTGAAGCGAGCACCAAATCAATCGTAACTCCTGAGCAACAGCAATTCCTTGGATTTGCTGAGAAACACAGGACGGTTTTGAATCAAATTTTAAGGCAAAGCACCGCTCATTTAGCCGATGGGCCATTCGCTGTTCTTGTAGATCATACTAGAATCTTAGACTTTGATATCAAACGTCGTTACTTCAGGACAGAATTGGAAAGAATGGATCATGGCATTAGAAGGGAGGAGACTGCTGTGCACGTGAGAAGAAGCAACATCTTTGAAGATTCATTTAGAGAACTGTTTAGGCGACCCCCTGAGGAATGGAAAAATCGATTTTATATTGTATTTGAAGGTATTTATTTGGGATTCTTTTTTAGAGCGTCGTTATCTTTTGTTTTTGTCTTTTTTTTTAGACGAAGAAGGACAAGATGCAGGAGGGCTTCTGAGAGAGTGGTACGTTATAATCTCGAGGGATATATTCAATCCGATGTATGCATTGTTCACTGTTTCTCCGGGCGATAGAGTGACATACATGATCAACTCAGCGAGTCATTACAATTCCAATCATCTTTGTTATTATAAATTTGTAGGAAGAGTTATAGGTAAGCTATTTATTGTTTAATATTCTCGAAATAAATAACATTTATTTTATATTCTAGCAAAGGCAATATATGACAACAAGTTATTGGAGTGTTACTTCACACGTTCGTTCTACAAACATATTTTGGGAATATCAGTAAAGTACACTGATATGGAAAGTGAAGATTACAGCTTCTATAGAGGTTTGGTTTATTTAATGGAGAACAATATTAATAATCTTGGTTTAGACCTGACGTTTAGTACTGAGATTAGCGAATTTGGAGTAACGGAAACTAGAGATTTGATACCGAATGGTAGACATATTCCTGTTACCGAAGAAAACAAGATGGAGTATGTCAGACTTGTTTGCCAAATGAAAATGACTGGAGCTATTAAGCAACAGTAAGTGCCATAAGAAATACGTGAGTGTATCATTTTATAACTTATTTTTTTTTTTTTAGATTGAACTCGTTTTTGGAAGGATTCTATGATATTATTCCAATGCGCCTAATTTCTATTTTTAATGAACAAGAATTAGAATTACTGATTTCTGGATTACCAAATGTAGATATAGATGACTTGAAAGCAAATACTGAATACCACAAATATCAAACCAACTCATTGCAGGTCAGTAACTAGTGATATAATTTTATTTCCGATTTGTAAATTGAACGATTTATTTTCAGATTCAATGGTTCTGGCGAGCTTTGAGGTCTTTCGATCAGGCAGATCGTGCCAAATTTTTGCAGTTTGTGACAGGAACATCAAAGGTACCATTACAAGGTTTTGGGGCACTTGAAGGCATGAACGGAGTCCAAAAGTTCCAAATTCATAGGGATGATCGATCAACTGATCGTTTGCCATCTGCCCACACTTGGTAAGTTTCGAGTGCTTCCTTATTGAACTCATGCTTCCATGTTTTATTACCGATTGCTGTATATTTTATTTATAGCGGGGCCGTTTTGTTTCAAATTGCCGTGAAAAAGAGGTTTTTGGTTAAAATGATTTTAATTTGCTTGCAATGTGATCACAAAATTTTGCGTTGAAACTCACCATTGCTTCACATTAAAAAATAGCATACTGGACATAAATTAATATATAAACAAATTCAGTTTGCATCTTGAAAGTTTAGACTGTTATTCTGGAAAATTTATATTTTTAGCTCGACTACTCAAAAGCAATCTTGAACTATTAATTACTAAAAAGGGTCACATCTCGCATCTAAATTTGACCTCCTTGTTAATACATTCTGTTAGTAAACGAAATAATGTGAAAATCATCCTTAATGCTGATTTTAACTCAATTATAACTAGATAATATTCTTTCCTATTATTTGGGTTTTTCTGGCACATGTATTATTGTCCTCTTTAAAAACAAATCACCGAATCTACAAAATAATAGAATTATTGGGAAAAAAGCCTCTGCGCCCATGACATTTACACCAAAGGAATAGTCAGAGGTTATGTTTTGCAAATAATATAAATCCGAATAAACACAGAAATAATGTATTTTAGATTTTTTGTAGATAATGTTAGCTGGAATTTTTTCATGCCTCTTCTTAAAACTATATCTCTTTGTAATTTCCTTATTGTCTGTCACTTTTCTTAAAAATTACTTCCTTAAAAGTAAAACTCATGATGAATTCCTTTGAATGAGCTAATCCTGGTAGATCCTGCCAGGAGCATGTTCGGGAAGTACGCCCGACCAGTTTTGTAACAATAAATGTTTTATTATTATTATTACCCAAGTAGTAATTTCATACGGCTCTGGTAATTACTGAGCGATGTTTCTGAATGGATAAAATTTGGTTGATAATTGCCCAGCGTCTTTACTGAACATGCTCCAGTAGTGGAGAGTTTTGTTCTTGACTCAGTCTAGGGTATTTGCTTTGGTAGTGCTCAAGGATATGCCAAAACTGGTTTTGGTTCTATGAATTTTGATGTTGCACCTTCTTTAGCCAGGCAGTCGGCAATTTCATTGCCTTTCCATGCCAGAGTGGCCATTCATTCACCCAGACCAGAGTCACTTTGTTGTTTCTGCCCAGTTGAGTTAACAGTCATTTGTCAGTTCCATGCTGTTTTAGTAGGATCCAAGAGTTTTAGTTCGGTTTTATTCACTGATCTGTATACACTGGATATCTCATAGGCCCGAAACAGCTGTGTGCTGATCCCGCCATATTGTTTGGCAGTTTGGTGCCAGTTTTCCGAAATGTCGGTAAGGTAGAGTTACTTCGTTTACATAATTATAATAATGTAGACAGTAAATGAATAAAATACTAAGAAAATTAAAGAACTGTCGCAGAAAATGCACTTATATTTAAAAAGTAAATAATATTTATCTGCAGCTTTTAAATTTTATAAATTGCGCACTTGTTTTACCGACAATCTGGAATTTTGCCACCAACGGCACAGAATAACATGGCCGCTTCACTGCACAGCTGAAAGTATGGTGGAGAGAGCCTGTGCGTTATTCAGTATATATAGATCAGTGGTTTCATTTCAATCCCACACATCTCTTACAGGAAGTAGCATATTAAAAGGCTGATAATTGAGCTAAAAATATAAAACGTTCGCGAATAACCAATCTAAATTTCAAGACAAAATCAAACTGTTATTTATAATTGGTTAAATCGTTTTTGTCGTAGTAATCATACCCATGGAGGAGTCTGCATTTTTGTCAAATCTGAAATGAATGTTAAACCGTTTGTTTTTCACCAGTGTGTTGAGAAGCAATTTGAAGTTACTGTAGTGACATATGAAATTTTAAAATATAGTACTAAGCTATATATAGTGACAGTGTATCGATCGCCCAATAGTAGTGTAAACATTTTTATTGAGAAAATGAATGATCTGATGTGTGATATCTACAAAAATTGCTATTTGTATATTGTTTGTGGAGACATAAATATAGATTGTTTAACTGATACCAGGGACCACAAAAAATTATTAAATCTGTTCAATGAATTTGGGATGAAAAATCACATAAGCGAACCTACGCGGATTACTAAAACATCAAAAACTGGTATAGATGTAATGTTTTCAAATATTGTAGATAAAGTCCATGTTGAAGATACGCACATGTCAGATCACACATTTGAACTCTGCACCTTCAACTTGACAAAAAATAGAGTAGGAAAGACATATACTTTTACAAACGTGATTGTACAGACGACGGTTTGGTGACATTCAGAAATATAATAGCATCTGAGAATTGGTTGGATATTTATCAATGCAATGATATAGACAGTGCTTTTAACTCATTTTACTCCACCTTTAAATTTCATTTCTATAACGCATTTCCGTTTAGGAAAGTCAGAACAAAAAAAAAATAGAAAACCATGGTTTAATGATGAGATAAAAAACAATTACAGCAAAGTGTATGCGACATGACCAAAATAGAGAAATCCCACAATAACAACATTGTGACAGAAAGATTGTGTCAACTCAAAACACTTTATAAAAATATGGTAAACATGAGCAAGTCAAATTACAACAACAACAGAATAGCCAACGCCAACAATATCAGCCGAGAAAGTTGTAAAATAATAAACGAAAAAAATAATATAGGTAACGCAACTATTTCGGATAATGTTAAGATTTGTGAGCTTTTCATTGAGTTTTTTATGAATGTAGAAACCATTAAACCAAACAAGGGCAAGCTGAAACTAACTCCTTTTGTAGATACGACCTTTTTTCTAAACCTATCTGCCACTAATAAGGTAAGAGAAATTATCCATAAAACTACAAAGAAACCCGCTGCTGGTATTGATGGCATTCATGGATTATCCTTAAGGATGGTCAGTGATTTGATATGTGCTCCACTATCTTACATAATAAACATTAGCTTCTCTACTGGTAAATACCCCAATGTCTTAAAAATATCTAAATCAATACCAGTATTTAAAAATAAAGGATCTGCAAATGATGTAAATAATTACAGAAATATTTGTTTGCAATCGCAATTTGCAAAAGTCATGGATTGTGCGTTCAATAGTAGACTAAGTAGTTTTTTAGAACAAAAAAATCTTTAACCCAACTGTCAGCATGGTTTTAGACATAAAGAATCCACTGAAAATGCCATTAAAGAACTGAGCGAAAATATTTATAAATATTTAAATAATAAAGAATACCCAATCGCCTTATATTTCGATCTCAGTAGAGCATTTGATACAATAGACCATGAATTGCTTTTGGATAAACTTTATCGCATTGGAGTTAGAGGTATTACTAATGACTGGGCAACTTCCTATCTACAGAATAGGTCTCAAATAGTAACAGTTGGAGATAGTCAATCACAGCCAAAGAGAATATTAACAGGAGTACCCCAGAAATCAATTCACGGACCATTATTTTTTATAATTTTTATGAGTGGCATAGAATACTCATGTAGCAATCCTAATAAAACTATTATTTATGCTGATGACACCAATCAACTAATTGCAGAAGATATACTTCAAAAATCTATAACTATATCTAATATTTGTTCAAATGAATTCTATTGCTGGTGTATAAATAATGGATTATCTGTAAATGAAAAGAAAACCTTCTTTATGCTATTTCAACAAAAAAATATTAAGTATGATTTTGCTCCACTCATAAAAATTAACCATAAATCTATTGAACAAGTTGATAGTATCAAATTCCTTGGTATTACTGTTGATCAAAAACTAACATGGGAAAAGCACATCGACTATGTAGTGGGTAGATTGTGCACTGTGTGTTTTGTAATTAGAGAGCTGCGAGAAACTGTGTCTCTCAAGGTACTAAAACTGGCCTATCATAATCTAGTTTATTCAATTTTAAGCTATGGTCTTCTATTCTGGGGAAGCTCATCACATTGAGAAAGCATTTGTCACTCAAAAGAAGATACTCAGATGCATGGTAAAAAGCACACCCGCGAAGTTCATGCAAAGAAATATTTATAAATTTGGAGATTCTAACCTTACCATGTTTATATATATATATATGTTAGATAGTGGATTGTTTGAATAACTTTTTAAAAAGGAACTTTATTTGTTACACTGGAGTCAACGTTGACTCGTTAAGAAAATACAATAATAATTTAGAAGTAGTTTAATCGAAAGTGAGTATAAGACTGAAGGTACAAATGTCTGTTGGTTATATTTATAACATTAGAGAACAAAGGAAACAGTGTTGCTGATTCAGCACAATCAGAATTACTGAGAATTGAAATACAATGCTCATGCAGCGTGAGCGGTTATTGAGAAGAGCTGTTACGCAGTATGTAATACGATATGTTGGAGAAGGTTAAGCCTGTCTCGATAATATTATATATCATAGTATATTTCTAATGTAACATATATATATATATATATATATATATATATATATATATATATATAAAAGATGAATGTAACAATGTTAGAAATGATATGTTTCATAATTACAACACCAGGCAAAAGCATAACTTACACCTACCCTTTTCTCGTTTGAGACTAGGACAAGATTCTCATGTATAGCGGGGTGTCATCTGTTACAATCACTTTATAGGCATGTTTGGTATTATCGAAAATTTTAACAAGTTTAAATGCACATTGTTTAGATACCTGTTAGATAAGGCCTTTTATTCAATGGAAGAATTCCTAAATCATCATTTTTAATTTAGTTCCAGTATAAAAAAAAACTATTTTAAAGATATATTATGTATAGTTCAATGTGTAGGTGAATGTTTGTTATCTCTTGGTATATAAGAATGGATGTATATAACTTGACTAGTCTGATAAGTGTCACAATGTAACAATTGTAATGCTTCAATGATGAATAAACTTATCTTATCTATCTTATCGTAAAAGATCGGACTCAAATTGGCGTAGATCGTTATTCTTTTTTTAAATGTAAGTTTTTCTATGTAGTTTTAAATAATGTAGGGTGCACCAATTAAAGCTCCCGAGTGTAATATTTCGGAAAATAATATAGATATTTGAATTCTGCAAAAGCCAGTTAGAACGAGTAAATAACTTCAGTTTTGAATACAAATCATTTTTGAATATGTTAAGATGTGGATGGAGCTGTGTTGCAAAGAAATTTTTCGATGACAAGCACTTTGAAATGGAAGGCATTTGGAAAAGCTTAAATTTTCAATTAAATTTCATTATTTTCGCAAATCCAACCTTTTTGAGATATTTGAGTTCAAATGTGGAAATTGGTTGAAAACTAAAATTTGCGTAAATATTTTAAAATAAATTTTAGATAGGTCACCGGAAACTTTTTTTATGGAAAATGAATGCGAATCATGCTATAATAAAACCAAAAACAATTTAAATGCTGCCTATTTCAACGGCTTGTTCGAAAAATTTCTTTGCAGCGCAGCGCCATCTAGATCTTATCATATTAAAAGATGAAGTAGATTCTTCCGGGTCTTGCCGTGGTCGTCGAACTTGACTTTGTGTTTATTGCACCATATAAAAGGATTTTCTGCTCGAGAAATAATTGACAGAGCCATATTATAATCCTTATTAAAAATGTTTGACAATGGTTCCTGAGAACCATCCTTTGAATTCTTTGGTGATCTTTTGCAGCTGGAATCGGTTCCTGCACTATCTTCATATGATGCCCAAAATAATGTGTGACCACTGGGTTTACTCATTTTCACGGGTGATGGGGCGATACTTTCAACAATTTGGGCTAATGGCATTTCATCATCGCTTGAATATGAACTGTGATCTACGTTAATAATGCTTGGTTCAAGTTGATCACCAACAATTAGGGATTTGAGCATGGAAATATTAGGGTTGCGAACATTTTCATCAAAAAAATTTATTTTCAATCTTTGATCAAGATATGTAGCAAGAATCAAATGTTCTCTCGAAAACATTTCTTTGAAACGATGATCTAAATTTTTCCATAGTTCTTCTTTTAATGTTCCTACACCTAAAAACAAGATATCCTGCTTTGTCAAATAGGTTTTAATTGTACAAACGAGAGGAATGACTTCAGAAATACAGCAGTCTTCATAACTAACAATTTTAGTTATTTCCTCAAATGAGTTTAGCAAGTTAATTATATTATATACAGCTCCCATTGTGGAAAGGTGAGATCTGTTAATTCGGGGTGATCTGTAATATATAAATGAATAGCTTGTTTTTGTTCAATTAGTTTCTCCAACATATAAAAGGTAGAGTTCCAACTTCTTTGAACGAACATCTTGGATTAACTTTTTTGGTGGGACATTTTAATTTCTCTTGAATATTTTTTAGTTTATCACATGCTAGAAGAATAGTTGAAATGAGTTACAATTCTTCTGGATTTTGCTTTTGTATCAATGACGGCTATTTGATTCTCAAGCGAATTTTGTATCACTAGCTAGAAAGTGTGTACGAAACATGATTCATGACGAATTTTAATATCCCTAATCCCTTTCTTTATGTTAGATGCATTATCAACAATGAATAGGTGTACTTATCATTGTGTAGGTTCTATTCATTCAGCATATCACTTAACACTTTTAGTATAGCTTGGCTCGTGTGATTTCCTGGAAGATATCTTATAGCCAAAACATATGAACATCTGGTGCCTGAATTTTCGCTCCAATGACCCGTTAACGATATATAAGAATTATTATTTTGCCGATGTCGAAATATCGGATGTAATATCCTATCATTAAAGTCAGCTTTCATAGCAATATCTCCTTACATCTATTCTAAATATCTGGTACAATATTTTGTTGAAAATATTTATTTGAAGGAATCTGATAAGAAGGGATTGCTTTCTTCAATGAACGCCTAAAGCCCATATCATTGACAATAATGAAGGGTTGATTGCAAATTAATTCGCCAATTAAATAATGATATTCTTTGGCGTTAGAAGAGTTAGTTTATTTCCCAACGTATATTTTCAAATGGTTAATTGACTATTACTATGTAATTGAGCACATGTTGACGGGCTTTCTGCTGTTGGCAGAGTATAACTTTCTAAAACGGCAGAACACTCAAACACCTATGAATTTGTATTGCCGATAATATCGGCAATTGGTATATCGGCAAAAATATCCATTGGTTGATCCCTATTCAAAACTGAAGCCATTTACACGTTCTAGCAATTGGTTTGTGCAGAACTCAAATATCTGTATTATTTTTATTGGCGCTCCTTGTATACGAAAACCTGCAGTATTATCTATTATCCAACAACTCGTTGCTCATACGTTTTTGTTGTTTACCTTATCACTTGAGTTATAGAGTATGTAATTGATTGTATTACCCTCGGACCCTCGGCATTTCTTAAAAATGTTGGTTGGGAAATGCAAACTTGAAATGCATTTGGTGCGATTAGTAGTCATCCACATGGAAAAAAACATGATTTTGATAAGAAACCAATCGGTTTCTCCATGAATCTGTTACTTGTACTTATTTATTTGCTTTTTGTTGCAGCTTCAATCAACTCGACCTTCCTGTGTATGAAACATATGACAAGCTACGAGCCTACCTATTGAAGGCAATTCACGAGTGCTCTGAAGGCTTCGGCTTTGCTTAAAATAATCCTTTAATGTTTAAGACTGATGTGTTAATTTCTTGTTTATATCAGTAGTAAGTAGTTTCTTGTATATAAAATATAATCTAAATGTTAAGTGTACAGACTACGACACTGTAAAAAAAATTATTTTAATTTTTCTATAAGCTGCAGATTTTAAGTTAACTGTGGGTTAAGTGCTTGAGTTACTTACAAATTTTTGTAAATTAACTAATAGGAAGGCACATGTATTTTTGTAAAGGGCCATAAAGGCAATTCGAGTGTGATACGTTGAATTTGATAGTCAGATTCATACCTATATTTACAATTAATATTATTTTATAAGTATTGTTATCCTGTAATTGTATTAAAAATAGTTCATTTAATCATTCTTTTTTGTACATGAATCTGTTACTCCCTACATATTTTTTATTTGATTTTCTGGCAATATTCAATTTTTATTATAGTCGATGTAACTGAGAATTTGTGATTATTATTTAATAAATGTTTTTTCTCAAAAGTTCCTTTATTCTTATACTGATTTACAATTTACCCAGCGGGAGATCTTATATTATCATCATCGGAAGCTTTAACTCAGGGCGTTTGTGCATATTCAGGAACTTAAATAATGCAATTTTTTGTCAAAGGTATAATCCAGTTCATGTATTATGAGCACTCAGAAAATTCACCAAAAACTTTACGACCTCATTAACACGTTGAGCTCTGCTTCGCTATAACATGGGCCCGAGCGCTAGTCGATGTGGTGTCGACCCATGGCCCATACAGGCTTTGTCCATTTTTTTAATTATTTCTGCACCGTGATATCAGTCGATAAGCTCGTTCGTGCATATGCGAACGTCAGGCGTCGGTGATTGACCATATTAGCGGAAAAATAAGAGATCAAAAAAACTTGAAAATTTATTGTCGGAAAATTGTAAAAACGTATTCTAATAGCCGATTTAGTGGGGAATCCGTCTAAATATATCGTTTCCAGTTCAACACTGGCCATACAGTGACGAATGGCTATGTCGTCAGCAGAGCTCAATGTGTTAAAATACTTACTCTTTGTGCTATATCGACAGCAAATTGACTCGCTTTATAGGTTCATAATGTGCCGCTTGGCCCACGGCGATAATTATGTCGTAAAGTTTTTATTGATGAACTGGACTAGAAGTATGTATCTTTCAATATTTTTAACATTTCAGTTCTTGCAGAGTAACAGTTTTTTAGATTGATAAAAATAAACGAGTTCTGTATTGGATTAGATCCATTTGGCCATTGATGGAGGTCCTTCAAGTTGTGTTAGGGTTATCGTCACCCCAGACCAGGTCACTGGCATCTACTGGACTATGTTATCGTACGTACGAAGCATCTCAAGGACGTCCAAATTACAAAGGCGCGCATTGATAGCGAATGTTGGACCGATCATCATCCTGTTGTCTCTAAAATGAAAATTGTTATGAGACCCAAACACCGAAGAACTCAAGTAAAACGTAGACCCCGTTTCTGTATTAGTAAATTGCATGACCAACAAACCGTCGAACAGCTAAAGCAAAAAGTTCAAGAGAATTTGAGTGCACTAGAAGAAACCAATTCTGTAGATGTCGCTACTACCTGGACACAAATTAAAGACAGTTTAAAAAATGCGAGTGAGGAAATTCTTGGCACTGCAGTAAGTAAAAATCAGGAGGACTGGTTCAATGATAATGAAGCTTTTATACAAGAACTTCTTGACCGCAAACATATTGCCTTCCAAAACGCTATCAACCACCCCAACGACTTATCAAAAGCAGAAGCTTTTACCCAATCTAAGTATGAAACGCAACGCGAAATCAGACGAATAAAGAACGAGTGGTGGGCAAGCAATGCCAGAGAAATTCAAAGGTACGCCGATTCACACGACTACAGGAATTTCTTTCAAGGAGTAAAAGCAGTGTACGGCCCCAGTCGGAAAAATATATGCCCTATTAAAGATTTAAATGGAAATCTCCTCAAAGAAGACCAGGAAATAAGAGCCCGATGGAAAGAACACTACTCTAACATTCTTAACCAGCAAAGTCAAGCCGATCACGATATTATAAATCTTATCCCTCAATATGACACCTTCCAAGACTTAGATAAACCACTAACAACGGAAGAGATCTTAACCGCCATTGGGCAGCTAAAAAATAACAAATCTCCCGGCGCCGACTCACTCCCAGCTGAGATCTTTAAAGCTGTGTCATCAGAGCTCATACCCTACCTCAAAAAACTGTTTGATGTCGTGTGGGAAAGTGGTCAAGCTCCGCAGGAGTTTCGTGATACACTTTTAATCAACCTCTTCAAAAACAAAGGGAGCGCTGCGGACTGTGGAAATTACAGGGGTATAGCTCTCCTGGCTGTTGGAGGGAAGATACTCACTAAAGCGATGGCAAATAGGCTAACACCTGTTATGGAAAAGTTACTTCCTGAAACACAGAGTGGCTTTAGACCAAACCGAGGCACATCGGGCCTAATCTTCACACTTAAACAGCTTCAAGAAAAAGCATTCGAACATCAAGGAGAAATTCACATGGCCTTCATTGATTTAACCAAGGCGTTTGACTGGGTGGACAGGGAAGTGCTCTGGAAAATTATGCTCCGTTTAGGTATCCCTAGAAAATTTGTGGAAGTATGTCGCAGTCTACATACAAACAACAACGCCCAGGTTATGTATAATAATGAGGCAACCGAACCTTTCCAAACCCTCACTGGAGTTAGGCAGGGATGTGTCCTGGCACCCCTACTTTTTAATTTGTTTACCACTGCTCTAACAATTATTGTTGACAACAAACTGACAGTCAGAGGAATAGGTCTCAGATACCGTTCTGATGGCGGTCTCTTTAACATAGGGCGCTTTAGAGCTTTCACGAAGACACGCACACGATTCATTTGTGATCTCCAGTATGCGGATGACTGCACTTTTAGCCTCTACGCCGGAAGAGCTTCAAGAACTTTTAGATGTGTATGCCCAGAGCTATGATTCCTTGGGACTTAAAATCAACATTGGAAAGACTAAGATTATGTCAACTCCTCATCAAGTGAACCAAATAGACATTACACTTAACGGAAATTCTCTTGAAGTGGTGGATTAGTTCAATTACTTAGGCAACGTTGTTAATTACAAAGCAAACATGGACAGCGAGATTCGCAATAGAATTAACGCTGCATATAGAGCAGTCTGGGGACTTAGAGAGAGAGAGAGAGAGTATTTGACAACCACGACCTTGCTTTGTCAACGAAAATGGCTGTCTACAGAGCAGTTGTCATTCCAACACTGCTATATGGATGTGAAAGCTGGGTCACTTACCGTCGTCATGTGAAAGATTTAGAACGTTTTCAGCAAAGACACCTCAGAAGTATGATGAAAATCCGTTGGTTCCATCACATATCAAACGTGGAAGTACTCAGGAGAGCAAACAGCCTTCCAATTGAGGTGCTTATTTCAAGAGCACGCCTAAGATGGGCAGGCCACGTTCATCGTATACATGATAACCGCCTTCCTAAATGTACACTTTATGATGAATTTCTAAGCGGTAGAAGAAGGCGTGGCGGTCAACGAAAGAGGTTCAAAGACGTTCTCCATGAAAATCTAAAATCCTGCGGTATTCCAGACGAGCAATGGGAACAACTTGCAGCGGACAGAACCGAATGGCGAGGGGTTGTTGCCAGCTATCAAGGAAATGTTGCTGCAAGAAGGCCGAATCCAAGAAATAACCAGGTCTATGTTTGTCCTGACTGCGGTCGACATGTGCTCTCCCGAATTGGCCCCTATAGCCATAGTCGTGTGCACCGTAGATGAATGGGAATTACAATAGACTACACCTTTTACTTTTTTTTATTACACACAATCTATTGACTAACATTTTTTTATACTCGGACTCGAGTAAAGGCTAATAATAGTTAGGGTTATTAAAAATATGTAAATATTACATATGTATATACAAAAATAAATATAATGATTTATTACACATGCAAAAAATGTGATGTGTATTGTACTTTTAAAAACAACAAATACATAAATAGAAAACATTTTATCGTTGTGATTGAACCTTTTCAATTCAAGCTCGTTTCAGAATGTGATGTGCAAAAAAAGTATACAATATAAAAACCAATGCTCAAGGCTATGATGAATTTGTTATCAAATTAATATTGTTGTGCTGTCCAGTTATTATACCATATATAACACTTTATTAACTTTTGTCTCCGGGAGGGTGTCTTTCCAGATTCCTGGAATGAAGCTTTAGTTCAACCGATCCCTAAAATTGATAACCTCGAGGAATTTAAGGACCTACGTCCAATCAGTATTTTACCCGTACTATCTAAGGTAATTGAACGAGAAATAGACGAACAGTTACGAGAACATATCTCTAAATTCAGACTATTACCTGAAGTCCAATCCGGTTTTCGTTGCCTGCATAGTTGTGAGAAGGCCCTGTTGAGTATTACAGATGATATTTTGGGGGGAACAGATATGATGTTAGTGCTTATCAATTTTTCGAAGGCGTTCGATACCTTAAATCATGAAGTACTACTGTCTGTATTAAGATATCTAGGAATGTCGGAACAGGTAATTAACTTTTTCTCAAACTATATTTCTAACAGAATCCAAAGAGTCAAAATTGATAATGACATATCTGCTCCACTTGAAATATCGTCTGGTGTACCACAGGGCTCGATCTTGGGCCCTCTCGTACACATTATACACGTCTAACTTTGTAAAAGCACCTCGACATTGCAATATACATTTTTATGCTGATGACACGCAGCTCTATATGTCGTTCGACCCCACTAATAGTGCTGTTGCCGTAAATATTAACAAGGATATTGAGGCTAATATAGACATATCTAGACGGCATTCGTTGAACATTAACGCCAATAAGACATCCATACTTGTTTTTGGTCCACGGGATATAAGGTCATCGCTATCGCAACAAATTCACATAAATGTTGATGGACAGCAAATATCTCCAGATGAACATGCCAAAAATCTAGGGCTGACTTTTGACAGCTCTACGGTTTCGAGCCCATATTAACAAGTGTATACGCGCATCATACATAAACTTAAAAATGATATTTCAAAATCATTTCTTTCTTAACCAAAAAACTAAAACAATCCTGTGCGAGTTATTAGTGTTATCCAAATTTAATTTTTGTAATGTGGTTTATGGTCCTCTCATATACGCCGAAGATGCTCAAAGGATACAAGTCATACAAAACTCTTGCCTGCGATTAATATTTGGTATTAGGCATAGGCAAACGCATCTCACATAAGCTTGCTGAAATAACTTGGTTAAATATGTCAAGGCGACATATACTGCACTCTGCTTGCTTATTTAAAAAATTATAGAAAATAAAATACCCACATATTTACACAGTAAAGTTAAAGTTACGTTTAGAACAGACGTCCATAATGTAAATTTGCGACATCTTTGGATCACACGGAATTATTTAAGGCCTCATTCACATACCAAATTACCAAGATATAGATTATATAACTCCATACCTGCGGACATAAAAACCAAATCTTTTGTATCTTTGCAGTATGCATACAAAAAGTTATTGTTAGCAGAGCAAAATAACTCCTTAATTTAGTGCATAATAAATCTCAGTAGTTGTGCAATATAATTTTTTTTTCTTTATTGTTTCAGCCCCACTCTTTGTCTATTTAGCTATTATACTTTTAGGTATTAGTTGTTGTGTATCTGTATATTCGCTTTTACTATAGCTTAAGATGAAAAACAGAGGTCATGCTTCATGACCACCTGATCTTCGGCTTTTTTCAATGATATGTTTTTTTATCTCTGTAAATAATTGTAAAAGTATTAACTACACATTGAAAATAAAGACCATTTATTATTATTATTATTCATTGAGCTTGTTGATTATCTTGCATATTAACGGGGTTAATACAAGAGCGCATTTTAATGTCTTTATACCGGCTTTAACCGGATCAGGGTACACCCACTTTTTTGTTTTAGTTTTGAAGATATTCATAATAATAAGATGAAATGAATTCCCCCCTTTTTGGTTCACATTTCTGTATGACATTTATTGACAATAAATTTCTAATATTCTTTTGCAAATTGTGCTCGCCTAGGTTAGACAGTACTCGTAGCTTAGGAATTTTCTTTTGTGTAGGAATATGAACAAATGAAATGCACTGTAAAATATATGTGGGTTATTAGGAATTTTTTCCCACTTGGAAAACTGCCTTAACCTACCCGCATAATTTTGTTCTACCTTTAATGTTTGGACTGAGGAGCCTGGGCAGATTGGGCTGCCAACCTCTTATATTTCCATTGTTGAGTCTGTGCCCTCCCCCTTTGATATTGTAAAGATGTGTTGTCCGGAACTTTTTGTGAATGGACGCTGCCAGTTTAAATCACTCCAAGGAGATCTTGAAGTGAAATTCTTTTTAGACTTGGATGGATATTTTAGTTCCATACTAGTTTTGTTTATAGATGTCGGTGATTTACATCGTTCAGCAAAATTTTGCCCAAACACAAAATTATCTAGTTCACATTCTTTTGCTACTTTCTGCATAGGGATACTTAATTTAGGATAAATTTGGTGTTTGCGATGTTGAGAGAGTAAGAAATGTGCTTGCGAAATGTACTTTGGGGAATCTATCAAATCCGGCAAAATGTCTTCCTTAACATTAGTTACGTTATTATCCTATAACTTATTTAATGTTACTCCCATGGCTATTAAACTGAAACCTAATTCTGTCTGTTAGGTTAGGTTGAAATGTGAGTGGGTCTATACCAGATCCTCCACCGTGACCAATCGGTCTATTGTGGCTCACTTCTAATTTATATTTCACCCAATAGGTTCAGCCTTTTAATAAAGCTGATAACTTTGTTGGGTGAGAGATTGTCCAAGTCCTCAGGCAAAAGCTGACCTTTGCCAAATAATGAGAACCGGGTTCTTTCTGCGGCGGGACAAGTGCACAGGACATGCCTTGCCGTTTCGTCTTCCTCTAGCCACAGACGGCATTCGGTGTTTTCCACCAGTCCAAGTCTGTGTAAATGATGATTTAATCTGCAGTGTCCAGTAAATAGGCCGATTAGAGTGCTTAGGTGTAACCTATTCTAGCAGTTTTTTAGCTCTTGATTTCAAAGGATTTGTAATGAACTCCTTCGAATGAGCTAATCCTGGTAGTTCCTGCCAGTGGTAGAGAGTCTTGCTCTCGGCCCAGTCTAGAATATTTGTTTTGGCAGTGCTTGAAGGTATGCCAAGAACTATAAAGTCCTATAAATTTTGATGCCGCACCCTCTCTAGCTAGGCAATCGGCAATTTCATTGCCCTCCAGCCCAGAGTGGCCAGGCACCCAGACCAGAGTCAGTTTGTTGTTCTTACCCAATTGGGTTAGAGCTTTTTGGCAGTTCCACACTGTTTTAGAATTACAGCGATAGGATCCGAGAGCTTTAAGGGCTGCTTGACTGTCTGAGAAGATTTTTATTGATCTGTGTCTAGGATGGGTTGACTCCAGCCTTCATACACACAGTTCAATGGCATATATTTCAGCCTGAAAAATTGTCGCGATATCACCCAGGCTCGAAGTTATTCTTACCTTTGGGCAGCGACTGTAAACTCCAGCTCCTGTTCCTTCAGGAGTTTTGGAACCATCTGTATACCAACAGCTGTCTGCCTTCTGTAGGTCGGTTTTATTCCAATCCCACTCATCTCTTTCAGGAAATAGGATGTTGAAAGGCAGCTCATGGTTGGTTCTGGTAGGCTTCACATCAGAAGGCATACTTAGGATGCTGTGACTGTTTAGGTCATCAATCAATCCATTGCGTTCCATGATGATAGCCTGCGGCATATTGATTGCCGATTGTTGGAGTGTATATGTTGCCCACCTAGCTTCTCTCTCCAAGTAAATATGGAGAGGTGGTAAGTCTAGGAGTATTTCCAAAGCAGCTGACGGTGTAGTGCTTATAGCACCAATTATTGCCAGGCATGCTAGTCTCTGTAAACCAGAGAGTTTGGCTTTGGCCGACTGTTGTAGCCCTTTCGACCACCAAACTATGAAGCCATGCGTTATCATTGGTCTAATGACCGTAACGCATATCCAATATATTTGTTGGGGACCCATACCCCAGGATTTTCCACAAATTCTACGGCATGTCCAAAGGGACAGCCTTACTTTGTGGATTACCTTTTCCAGGTGGGAATTCCAGTTGAGTGATCTATCCAGCGTAATGCCTAGATATTTCACCTCATCCGAAAATGGAATGGTTTCACCTAGTAAGGAAGGCGGTTCTAAGTTATCCAGCTTCCTTTTCCTGGTGAAGGGTACTATTACAGTTTTGCGGGGATTGACAGACATCTGTTTCTGTGAATTCTGTCTGTACATGAGTATGGAATCTTAGGAAGTAATAGCTGAACTTCAGGATTTGTTTTTGGAGCCTTAAAGGGAGAGAAATTTTTCGTATAACCCATTTTTTGTTTAATTCTTCTTTTCTATCTTCATTCAATCCATTTGTTAGATAGCTAGACCACCGTGTAAATAATTCTTTATTAATAAGTATTTCTTTTGGTTCTTTATCTCCCGGGTTTGCGCCCAGTAATTCAATATATTCTGAATTCAAGATTTGCAATTGAGGATCTTCAGATTCTGACTCAGAATCTGATGTTATTATGCGTCGCCTTTTCTTATTAATATGAGGTGAAGCGGTTCCTGAATCACTGTCGCCTGGAACAATTTTCTTATTCGTCTCTGGTTTTCAAGTCTGGAAATTTGGTTTTATATTATTATTTCCCATTTTATAGCTGTGCACGTCACAGTGTCTGTTTAAAAAGTGTTAGTTTTTCTTTATATGTATCCAGTATGAAAATGCATGGTAGCGTAAGTTTATTAAGTTTTACAGCAATCACGATATTTTAGTTTGGCGATAATTCTAATACAATGTGTCTGTAGTCCAAAAATTTTAGTTGCATGGGTTGAGTGCCCCCCGTTCAGGATTGCGTAACATATGTTGGAATGAATATGTCCGTAATATGCTGCTATTAAGGTTTCCTGGCTGACATTTTTCATCAGATTCCGTATTAAATAGATGTTTTTTGCAATTTTTTCTGAGAGATTGTCTACTTGTGTTTGCCATGTCCGTGCGGGGTCAAGGTGAACACATAAGAACTTCACATTGGCGTGTTCCTCTGCTCCAGTGTTTGAGGATCTCAAGCCGAAAGTAAGATGTTGCGTTTTATTGACATTTATTCCGAGGGTGTTTGCTGCTTACCAAGTCTTTATATTTGATTGTGTGTTTACAGATTTCGTTTTAACAGAATCTAGCGAAAGGTCTTGTATCTCAGTGGTGTCATCTGCAAATAGCATGAAGTTCGCATTGGTGTCACTATTTGGTAAGTCATTAATATAGATTAAAAAATGGAACATCCTGTATATTGCATTTTTTAATTTACATAATTTTATGAATTCAATGATACCACATAAGTGAAATTTCAAAACGGTAGAAACTTAATTTCAAAGACGTATAGAAATGTATGTCAATCAAAATGGGCAATATAATTTTTTTCTGTTCAGCTATTTGGAAAAATCTAATGTTTTTAAGTTCTTGAATTTTGTAGTTATATTGCTCAATAAGTCAAAATGGTTACAAATAGCCATTTATTTATTTAGGAATAAATACTCAACAGGTAATGCCCTGTTATTGAGTATTGTAAGACAATAGAAAAATAACTAAATCACTACTCATGTAAATATAAATATAAGCCTACATGTCGCAAATATTAAATCACATCCTTTAATACATGGTTTAGTCTACTTTGAGTGATATGAAAAATATCAACAGTATCTTGTATGCTGTTATATAGAGAACACATTCTATATAACGGTGAATTAACTTGACTGATGGTATGTGCTGTTTCTAAATAGAATGAGTCGGCACAATAAGATAAATTATTTATTAAAGATTTAAATGGAAATCTCCTCAAAGAAGACCAGGAAATAAGAGCCCGATGGAAAGAACACTACTCTAACATTCTTAACCAGCAAAGTCAAGCCGATCACGATATTATAAATCTTATCCCTCAATATGACACCTTCGAAGACTTAGATAAACCACTAACAACGGAAGAGATCTTAACCGCCATTGGGCAGCTAAAAAATAACAAATCTCCCGGCGCTGACTCACTCCCAGCTGAGATCTTTAAAGCTGTGTCGTCAGAGCTCATACCCTACCTCAAAAAACTGTTTGATGTCGTGTGGGAAAGTGGTCAAGCTCCGCAGGAGTTTCGTGATACACTTTTAATCAACCTCTTCAAAAACAAAGGGAGCGCTGCGGACTGTGGAAATTACAGGGGTATAGCTCTCCTGGCTGTTGGAGGGAAGATACTCACTAAAGCGATGGCAAATAGGCTAACACCTGTTATGGAAAAGTTACTTCCTGAAACACAGAGTGGCTTTAGACCAAACCGAGGCACATCGGATTTAATCTTCACACTTAAACAGCTTCAAGAAAAAGCACTCGAACATCAAGGAGAAATTCACATGGCCTTCATTGATTTAACCAAGGCGTTTGACTCGGTGGACAGGGAAGTGCTCTGGAAAATTATGTTCCGCTTAGGTATCCCTAGAAAATTTGTGGAAGCATGTCGCAGTCTACATACAAACAACAACGCCCAGGTTATGTATAATAATGAGGCAACCGAACCTTTCCAAACCCTCACTGGAGTTAGGCAGGGATGTGTCCTGGCACCCTTACTTTTTAATTTGTTTACCACTGCTCTAACAATTATTGTTGACAACAAACTGACAGTCAGAGGAATAGGTCTCAGATACCGTTTTGATGGCGGTCTCTTTAACATAGGGCGCTTTAGAGCTTTCACGAAGACACACACACGATTCATTTGTGATCTCCAGTATGCGGATGACTGTGCACTTTTAGCCTCTACGCCGGAAGAGCTTCAAGAACTTTTAGATGTGTATGCCCAGAGCTATGATTCCTTGGGACTTAAATTCAACATTGGAAAGACTAAGATTATGTCAACTCCTCACCAAGTGAACCAAATAGACATTACACTTAACGGAAATTCTCTTGAACTGGTGGATCAGTTCAATTACTTAGGCAACGTTATTAATGACAAAGCAAACATGGACAGCGAGATTCGCAATAGAATTAACGCTGCATCTAGAGCACTCTGGGGACTTAGAGAGAGAGTATTTGACAACCACGACCTTGCTTTGTCAACGAAAATGGCTGTCTACAGAGCAGTTGTCATTCCAACACTGCTATATGGATGTGAAAGCTGGATCACTTACCGTCGTCATGTGAAAGAATTAGAATGTTTTCAGCAAAGACACCTCAGAAGTATGATGAAAATCCGTTGGTTCCATCACATATCAAACGTGGAAGTACTCAGGAGAGCAAACAGCCTTCCAATTGAGGTGCTTATTTCAAGAGCACGCCTAAGATGGGCAGGTCACGTTCATCGTATGCATGATAACCGCCTTCCTAAATGTACACTTTATGGTGAATTGCTAAGCGGTAGAAGAAGGCGTGGCGGTCAACGAAAGAGGTTCAAAGACGCTCTCCATGAAAATCTAAAATCCTGCGGTATTGCAGACGAGCAATGGGAACAACTTGCAGCGGACAGAACCGAATGGCGAGGGGTTGTGGCCAGCTATCAAGGAAGTGTTGCTGCAAGAAGGCCGAATCCAAGACCTAACCAGGTCTATGTTTTTCCTGACTGCGGTCGACATGTGCTCTCCCGAATTGGCCTCTATGGCCATAGTCGTGTGCACCGTAGATGAATGGGAATTACAATAGACTACACCTTTTACTTGTTTTTTATTGTACACAATCTATCGACTGTAACATTTTTATACTCGGACTCGAGTAACGGCTAATAATAATAATAATAATTTACTTTCCTCATTTTCATCGCTTACAGAAAAGAATACTGCACCTTAACCTCTTAAGTTTTAGACATATTTACAAATATCTTTTATATTTGGTTTTTTTTGTAAATATAAATGGGATATTAGCTCAATTTTATTAACGTGGAACCAATACCAACTGATCTATCAGATCATATAATCACAACCTGAAAATTTAGTGACTGCTACTGCGAGTGAACCGCTATAAAGCATCGTTTCTTTACTATTTTACCTGTCTACAACATATTTCAATTATTATTATTTTTACATTACCTTTTTGTTCCAGTTTTTTTGTTATTGCATGATAGAACATATAAACAAAGTCAACCAAATTATATATAAGACTCGTCCCTCTACCTACCGTGTAACAAGCTGAGGCAACAGCGGGTGTTGGCTGGTGACCAGCTGCCAAAGTTACATACCATTTTATCAATGATTACAAAGAATACCTCTGGAATAACCCTCGTAACTATGTAAAAGACGAACATAATAACTGTCAGAATGTTAGCTTTTGTATTTTGTTCAGTTTCTTTTTTTTTTTTTTTATACATTTATTTAACGTCGGCCTATTTCCGCTACTGAGGCCTAACACCGACGCCTGTAGACGAGCTACCCCCAACCAGGAATTTTGCCGAACCTCTTCCCTTAAGAAGAGTAGGGATCTTTTACTTGCCTAACATTTAATAGACAAGGGACCGACGGCTTTACATCCCCTCCGAAGGATGGTATATCTCCTATACAACCCTTGCCTAAGGTTGTATAGCTTCCGCGCATACACTGATATACAAGCCGCTGGAAAATGTGTGAGGCGAGAACGCGGTTTCCGTTGGAATGGTCACCAATCCAAGTACTAACCGCGCCTGTCGTTGCTTTACATCGCATACCGAAGTATGTACATAGTAAAGACGCACCTACGCTCGCCCCCGTTCAGTTTCTTGGAATTGTAAAAACTATATTGGCATATGCCGAAAGGATTTGAGGTGAGTGCATAAGTTATATTTTATTTTGTATACTTTGATGTAAGGTGCATACCGGGTGTAAACGAATAGTGGACCACCCCTGTAACTTCCTCGTTTTTAAAGATATCGGGATGAAATTTTGTATGGTGAAATTAGGTAAGATTTCCGACTTTTTGAGACCTATCCGCCATATTTGTCACTTCCGGTTTCACCATCTTCAATTTCGTTTTGAAGAAACTCCAAATACCTTTCTCCGGTAAGTGGGCCGTCAAAAATAATAGGTTATAACCCGATTATTATTCTTTATCCCCGTCCAGACATTAAAACCAAAACGCTCCTGAAAATTTCCCTCTCTAACTAAATGTTGATTTTCTGTGGCCCAATATCGACAATTATTTCTAAAGAACATCACGTTATTTGTGAAACAACATAACAACATTCGTCTGAGAACAATATGTTTTTGTGGAACTCTCTATCTTGCAAATACTTTTCCAGAACCCAATTGCAAAAAGTCTTCTAGCACCGTCATCTTCATAGAGATGTTGATGTAATTGGTATTTAAAACCTTTATACTTATGATTTTTTTAAATTTTCCATACCGATTGATGGCTAATTGCAGTGTGATGGGCTATTTCCCTTGTAAATGATGTAAGATATATCTGTAGAGATGTCGATGAGCTAATACTTCTATTTCATTTATAATGAATCTCTCATCATTGTTAGGCGCCTTTCGCAGTTTCTGTTCCTCCTTTCAAATACCGATGAGGGAATTGCAACCAATTTTAATAAATATTTTATCGGAAGCATACTTGAAATAATACAATCCATCCCAGTTACACACATAGGGGTTCCTGTCAATAATGTGGTAACGCAATCTAATTTCAATTCATTTTCACTGCTGACATTGAATGAGCTTGGGTCCATTGTTTCTTCTTTAGACAACAAATATAGTACTAATCTTATATTAAATTCTAAAATCTTAAAAAGTGTTTTTCAAGTTATTGGGACATGTTATTCTTCATTTTGTTAATATTAGTTTGTCTAAAGGTCAATTTTCTGAACAATTAAAATCTAGCATAATTGTCCCAGTTGCAAAAGTATCAAATTCAAATCAAGCTTGTGATTTTCGACCAATAAATACACTACCCCCTTTGAAGAAGATACTGGAATTAGCTGCATACCACCAATTAGTGGACTATTATAACAATAATAATATTATTATAGTAAATCAATCTGGTTTTAAAGAGAAGCATTCCTGGGAAACTGCATTACAGCTAACATTTGCAGAGTGGAATAATGATTTAGATAACAATAAATATATAGTTGCAGTATTTCTAGATTTTAATTATTGAGACAATTGACAGGAACATTCTAATTGAAAAACTTATGCATTATGGCATAGGCGGATCCGTTCTTGAATGGCTTAGAACTTGCTTAAATAACAGATCTCAATGCATAAAATTTAATAATGCTACATCAAATGCTCTTCAAATCAGGACGGGTGTTCCTCAGGGAAGTGTTCTGGGGCCACTTTTTTTATTATATATCTTAAGGACATAAATTTGGCCATTGATTGTGACTTCATTAACTTATTTCCTGATGATACCTTGATTGCAGTTGCTGACGCTAATGTTAATGTTGCCATTGATAAAATGAATAGCGAACTTGATAAACTTTCACAATACCTAAACAAAAATTAATTAAAACTAAATATTAATAAAACCAAAGCAATGATTTGTACAAAAAAATATAATTACACCAAATTAAATGTGAATAATATTAATATTTCTTTCAATAACAACAAACTTGAAGTGGTCACTGAAATTAAATACTTAGGTTTTATTATTAGTAACGATTTAAGTTTAAAAAATCAGTTTGTATATATATACAAAACAAGATATCAAAAAGGTATTTTTCTCAATAGTATCTCAGTGTGTTTCAATGGCAACGAGTTTAACTATTTACAAATCAATAATCCAACCCCACTTTGATTATTGTGCAAGTATTCTTAATTTTTTAGATAATAATTGTATTGCTATGTTCGAAAAGTTGCAAAACAGGGAAATGCGAATCACTTTAAGATGCAATAGATATACGGCAATTTTAACAATGTTGACACTTGATTGGCTAAGTGTGAAGCAACAATTAAGATATTTTACTCTATTTTTTTTATATACAATATGTTAAATAACTTACTACCATCTTACTTTGACAAATATGTTATTTTTAATAATCAGGTTCATAATTATTTGACTTGATGAAAACAAACAAAGGAATAAAATGCAAGAAATAATAAATCTGCGTGATGTCAACTCACATCCTACTAATAATAAGAACACAACGCTCGCTAACCAGTTCGTAGAAGGAAAATGCCCTGCAGCACTCCTAAATGATGACTTTACCACGCCCAGATATCATAGGAAACAAAGAAATATACACACTGGCAAAGCCGAAACTAGTGGCAATTTCCAAGGCAAAGAACAGCCAAATAAAAACAAACAAATTTGGTTATTTCTTTCTCGTGTAAAAGACATTACAACTGAAAATGATATTAAATGCTTCATCTCGGAAAAAACAAATTCTAAGGATGTAAGTGTCAAACTCTTAAAAACCGCCAAAACCATCCCAGATAATCAATGTTTTATGGTAGGTGTTCATCCTTCACTTCTACAAACTGTATATAATGAAAATTTTTGGCCTCAAGAAGTCGCCTATGCCAGATTCAATTTCAGGATAAGCCAACGGTTTCTAGACAACCCAAGACAAGCGTCCTTCACCAATCAAAGTAACAGCCGGCCGTCTACTTTTCAGAATTATGAGGGCACATCAGTACATACTCCAGCTGATCATTCACAAATCAGATCTTTTCCTGTAATTTAAGCGGATCCACAGAATCTTCAACCACAAGTTTACCGACAATTATCACAAATTCTAACAGCATGAGCACATCGATGGTGCAAAAACAGGTTCTTAAACTTATACATTACAACATACAGTGCATTACAAACAAAATCAATTCATTAGAGTTCTTATTAGACAGAAGTGATCCTACTTTTGTCTGCATTTCTGAGCATTGGGCAACCACCACACAAATAGAACAGGTAAGGTTAACAGGTTATACTAAAGTAAGTAATTACTCACGACAAACCCACGTACATGGTGGCACTGTGATCTTTGTCAAGAATCACATGATACATGAATGTAGAAACTCAAAAAATATATGTGATATGTCAATTGAACTCTCGTTTGAGTGTTCAGCTGTGATATACGGAAACAAAACTTGTATAGTATGTATTTACAGATCACCAAATAGCGATGTTAACATATTTTTTACGCAACTATCTGCACTCTTATCAAAAATAACCAATAATTATGAGAGTCTATTTGTATGTGGGGACTTCAACATAGATAACATGGTGCCATCCTTTAACTCTGCGGTATTAACTGACATTGTGGAATCATATGATCTTAACTCATTATTTAATCATGCTACCAGAATTCATAACCATAGAACCCATATTTCACAGACCAGCCTTGACTACATCTTAACAAATGCCAACAACAATAATGTAATCCGTAACAACTTTGACCCGAGCCTATCAGATCATTACGCTCAGTTAATAAGTTGGGAAATTAATGCTACAAACATTAACCAAAACATTTAGAAAAATCAATGGACTTTCCATAGCAGAGTTTATAAAATTATTTTGCGGTGATCAGTTATTCCTGACAAACCTTCACAGTAGCACAGACGATATTAACAATATTTTCAATATATTTTATGAGCACTTCTCCTGGTGCTTCCAAACTGCATTCCCCAAAATTACAAAAATAGTGTCAGAAAAACAGGAAAACAAAATCAAATTTGGTTCTGAAACATTAAAAAAAATGCAAGATCTCAAAGATCTAAACTACTTAAAAAAACAAATAAACTGCGAATACTTAAATGTAAAGTATAAACAGTCAAAAAGAGATGTAGAAAACTGTATTAGAACTGAAAAACAAAGATACTATAAAGACAAAATAAAAAACTCCAACAACCAAACCCGTTCACTCTGGAAAATAATAAAAAAGGACTCAAATCTTGGCTTAAAAGTTAATAGGGACATATCGCTGTTAATTAATAATGAAACTGTTACAGACAACTCCAAATTAGTTGATCAATTTGGCGATTACTTCTCCAATATCATAGAAGACAAATTAAGCAATCACTTTGATGGTAAACTATCTAAAAATTGTACCAATATAAAACATACAGCACATAGCTACTTCTGCACAGCTGTCATTGAAAATGATATCCGGAAAGTTATTGCTGCCCTACCCAACAAAAAGTCCACTGGATTTGATGAGGTCTCTGTCGATTTAGTGAAAAAATGTAGTCATATACTGTCAGGGCCAATCGCGTATGTCATAAATAAATCCATCCAACTAGGTCAATTTCCCGAACTGTTAAAATTTGCATTTCTCATACCTATACCAAAAGATGGTGACCCTCAAAATATTGAAAACTACCGCCCAATTGCCATACTAAGTGTATTCTCAAAAATCATCGAAACAGTTATTGCGCAAAAAATAAAGGACTACCTCAATATATTTAATATAATGACTGACTGTCAACATGGGTTTAGGAAAAACCGCTCTACTGAAACAGCAACGCTGGAATTTGTTCAACACATATATAATAAAATTGACCACATTGAAATTACCACCGGCATTTTTTTTTATCTGTCTCGTGCATTTGACCCACTAAATATTCAATTCGTATCTGAGAAATTAGAAAGTATGGGGATAAGGGGTAACACCAACGCCCTACTAATATCCTACCTAGCGAATAGAAGATTTATGGTAAAATATGGCGTCACAACATCGAGAGAGTATACCATAAACAGAGGCACACCACAAGGTAGTGTCCTTGGTCCACTAATTTTTTTACTGTATGTCAATGATCTTCCCCTGAATATTACAGGCAGAAAAATCTTTATATATGCGGATGATACCTCTATAATTACCTCGGGAAAATGTGCAGAGGAAGTACAACATAATATAATTAGCATCATAAAACAATTGTGAATGGTGCACAAAAAATCAGTTAATGATAAATTAAAAAAAAGCTGTCCTCATTAATTTCTACAACCGCATTGACAAATCCACTAACTTTCACCCGATTATTCAAAATATTACTTTAACCCCGGTAAGTTCTTACAAATTTCTAGGTACTATAGTTGATAGTCAAATGAATTGGAACCTACATATCGACTTTACAGCCAAAAAACTTAATAAAGTCTTTTACATTATAAAGAACCTGAAAAATAAACTAGACACAGATTCCATAATGTCAGTATACTACGCAAACTTTCACTCAGTAATTTCATACAACATTATTGTATGGGGCCGGTCGGCGGATATAAATAGAATCCTCATTCTACAAAAACGTGTCATAAGAATGATCTTCAATCTTGAGATGCGTACCTCATGCAGAACAACCTTCCGCGAAAAAAATATTCTAGCAGTCACCAGCATATATTTACTAAAAATTCTTCTACACATTCATGGAAATAAAATTGAACTAAATAAAAATTCTAACATACACACAATCAATACCAGAGGGAAAAATGACATACCAAAACAAACATTATCACTCTAAATATGAAAAGTCAACTTTATACTCAGGCACCCATCTGTATAACCTGTTACCACTTGACCTGAAATATCTACCTTTCCTTAAATTTAAAAGAAAGTTAAAAGGGTATCTTTCCTCAAACTGTTTTTACACCATTGATGAGTTCGTCCAGGCCATCAAAGGAACCTCTACACTGTCTCACTAATTAATGAACCCAACTATTTTTATCCCTTGTTGATGTTATTTTATTATTTAATGTGTTTTATCATTTAATGTATTTTATTATTTAATATTGGATTTTATTATTGTATCTATTCATACCCAATTGTATTGTACCTGACTTATCTTATCTGCACTCGATGTAGCTTAAAAGATGAATAAAAATGTATTATGTATTATCAAATGGCCAACTTCATTAACTTTTTTGTTTTTGCATTTCTGCGATGATAATGGCTTGACTAATAACCAAAAAAACATGCTGGTGAAAAGACTTTTCTTACTAAGATATAAAAAGTAAGTAATGAAGAGTCTATGTCCAAGTAATATTTAAAAATCACATCACGCGAGTTCCTCTAACTTGGAATTTATTACTGAAAATTTAATGCAAAAACATAGGACGAAATTCATATTCATTCTAAAATTTATAAAATAAATAGAACAATTCGAAGAACGCCACCCTCCACAGGAGGCTCATTCGTGTTGCATACATATTATTACAAATATACAGAGTGATCAAAATTTAATTGAAGTTGGATATAAATCATGAATTTGTTAAGAAAACTTGTCATTCCTGCCGGTAACGATTACACATTACGTAACTTTTGGTACCGTTTAACCTGTACTAAATAGAGCTTTCCGAATATCTGGGTGGCCTATATCATAATATTTTTAAAAAATGAATTATTTTGAAAAATGTGATTTTAATGAGTTTATAGTACCCTGTATGATGCATTATTGGATACATTGACGTTTTCGTAAAATAATTGTAACATATTCGCAGCCATCTTGATTGACAACTAATTCTAATTATTTTTCGTACAACCCTGTAATAAATAGTATAAATGTATCCAAAATGTTATCTTTATTTCAAAAATATAAAAACATACAGGGCGATCCATTTAGAAAAGACTATTGGGGCCATTTGCGGTGAAACCGGAAGTGAAAAATATGGAGGATAGTTCTCAAAAAGTTGGAAATCTGACCTAATTTCACCATACAAAATTTCATCCCGATATCTTTAAAAACAAGGAAGTTACAGGGATGGCCCACTATTCGTTTACACCCGGTATACATACATTGTTAGGTTTTTTCTTTTTGGTCTTTTAAACAACGTTAAACTTTTAAGAATATATTTTTTTATTAAGTTGTAATACTGTAGAAACAAACAATGCTACAATACTGACAAAATCTTTTATTACATTTCTAGCAAAATTTCCAAATGAGTAATAAAAACAACATATAAATATATGAATACGCACCTCAATTGGCATAAAAATAATTTATTGATAACACATTCACAGCATATTTTCTCTATTTGCTCGATAACTATAATCTAATTTTAACTGATATAAGGCTAACTGATTATAAGGAACACTATTATTAAATTCCTTATTTATTTGGTGGTTGAATTTCCATAGTCTTGCAAACCCAACCGGCAATATCGACATCTTCAGACTCCGCTTTCTTAATCCACGTGTGGTTCTAGAAAAAATGTATATTCCTATAACTACGACATAAAGACTATATAAAATTACAGTATAATTTCAATCATAAACAGTTTATATATTTATGTAACGTTTTTTCAGACTTTAGAAGTGTGAATTTGATAGATTTTAAATATGGAAATTTAAAAAAATGGCATGAGAGTGAAAATTTGTAAAAATTGTACACCTTCAAAAATGGAGATTATATTATTTTAAACAATACGACTCCAAGACTTTTGATAAAACTGGGATACTTGACCTCTCTTTACCACAAAAGTTTTAAATTACTTGCAATATCATTTACATCAGGGCATCCCAGGAATTTATGTCAATAATTCAGGATTGTGTTTAGACAAAGTTCTCTGTTAATGAATTATTAGTTATCAGTTCCATGCAAATTAACTCAAGATTGGTGTGGGACTGCTTGACGGCCCTTACAGAGCTGGGAAGTCAGAACAGAGTGACCCTAGCATGGGTACCAGGACATGAGGGACACAGAGGAAACGAAAAGGCTGACCAACTGGCCAAGGAAGGCGCACTTGAAGCCCCAATAGGACCCGAGCCCTTTTGTACGAGCAGCCATTAAGGAATGGGTGCAAAATAAATCTCTGGAATGGTGGAGGAATCTCCCAAGACAGAGACAGGCCAAGGAGTTCATTAAAGAACGTTCGGACAAATTTATGGAAGACCTACTAAGCCAGAATAGGAAGGCCATCAGAATAATAGTGGGCCTTCTAACTGGCCACTGCCGGCTCAATAGACACATGAGTCTAATGGGCCTGGCAGAGGACGCGACATGCAGATTCTGCCAAGAGGAGGAGGAAACCTCAGTTCACGTATTGTGCCACTGTGAAGGCCTGGTGAGGTTGAGATTCCAAGTACTCGGAGAAGAAAAACCAAGGGGGGACAGCTATACAAAAGGGCCTTTATCAAAGCTGTGGAGTCTAGTACAAAGGACAAAGCTGGATGAGGTACTATAAGGAAGATATTCTGGGAGCATCACAATAGACCTGAAAAGGTCGCGGTGGTAAAGGCTAAATAACCAGCACCTTTGTTAATCTAATCTATTAGTGGAGTATGGTAAACTGAAAATAGCAGAAAATTTTTCGTAGATTCCAAACTTTGGGTAGTTGTTAGTTGTCTTAAAAATAAGATATTCCTAGAATATCTACCTTCTGCAAGTGTTGGAACATTGTTTTAAATTCAAAAAAGGGGTAAATTAAGCCCCTTTTGGGGCAATTTTCCATTTTAATTTTTTTTTGGACCGCTTAAACTGTAAATTAAGCAACAAAAATGTGGTCCTTTTATTGTAAATGTTGAAGAAACCTCCACTTATATTTTAGTGATGTTACGTTCACCCCCCTCCTGTAATTCATATATATGTACGTTTTTTTTTTACCATTTTAATTTTTTTTTTGGACCCCTTAAACTGTAAATTAAGCAACGAAAATGTGGTCCTTTTATTGTAAATGTTCAAGAAACCTCCACTTATATTTTAGCGATGTTACGTTCACTCCCCTCCTGTAATTCATATATATGTACGTTTTTTTTTTTACCAAAAATTGATTTTGGAATAACTTGGGCAAATCTTGCCTGAATCGGATGAAATTTTGGGTGCAGGTGGCTCATAATACCTACAAATAGCTTGCCATATTTCAAGTCAAAAGCTCCATTAGTTTGACTCCAATGTTATTTCGAAAATTTTACGAAATTTTTAAAACGCTCTAACTTTTTGGCCGTTTATCGTAGGACAATTTTCTCCCAATCAAAATATAGGTTTTTTTTATGTACTTTTGGGTGATATGACTCAAAAAAATATTTAATATAAAAATTCGATCCATTTTCGGCCATTTACTGTAAACATGTACTTTCGCGCAGTGATTTTCCGTTGCACAAGGTACATATAACCATTTGTATAGGTAAATATAACTCGTGTGCCCTATAAAACATCAAAAGTGCCCTTTAAAAAAAGATATGGATTCTTATAAAAATATGATCCAAACTCATATTCATACTTTATTCAAATATTGGGATTTTTCTCTGTTACTGTTCAGTTTTAAACTATCTTTTTTAAATTCGCGCTCTCCATGGTAGACAAATTTACTAGCATGCCTCGCACATGTGCATTCCAAGTTTTATCTACCAGGCTAGTTTTTTTCTTTTTTTTTGTGGGGGGAAATCCTCATGGACACCATGCGCTAGGTCTCTATCGCGTCATGGTAGTGCCGGACTTTTACCAACTAAAACCCCCCTCTTTCTCACCATGGGAGTCCCGGAATCGTCGCACAGCGACATAATATCAGAGCGCCCGGCCGTCATTTACTTCCTCATCCTGCTTCACCCTTCCCTTTTTCTTCTGCAATATCTTTTTGACAAAACGGCATATCTTTCCCCAGTTTCTTACGTCTCTGATCATCACATTGGTTATATTTTCCCTACTGATTTCTGACATCCAATTCTTTTTCTAGCTGGTGTTATTTCTGTGCCCAGAATCTCAAACTAGACATGTTCTCTCTTACGGGGTCCTTTTAAAATTATCGCTTCTGTTTTCTGGGGGGCCAAGGCCAAGTCACTTCATCCAGAAATTTATTCTTGCCAATGACTCGTTTACCCAGAATTCGAGTTCGCCGTCGTCCGCCGCTTCTACCATGATAGCTAAATCGTCGGCATAAGCTATACTGGTTGCTCCTTCCGTGAGTGGTAATGCGAGTACCCTATCATACAGTATGTTCCGGAGGAGCGGTCCCAACACTAACCCCTCTGGAACACCTGCTGTCATCTCTATCGATTTAGACTTAGATACTACGATTTTTCTATTGCAGAAATAACTTTCCACGATGTTTATCAGGTATTGGGATACCTCTCTACTATAGAGTTCTTCCACTATCTTACACCAAGTCGCTGTATTGAAGGCGTTTTTAACATCCACGGCAACCACTGCAAACCATCTACTATGGGTGTTTTTTGCGGAGTTTACTATCATGTTTATCGCTTGTATTGCTGAGCGACCCTTTCTAAACCCGTACTGTCTCTCAGAAAGCCCACCTTTTTGTTCTATTTCCGTTTCGATTCTTTTTTTAATTAGTCTTTCGTAGTACTTCCCGACCATGCTGAGCATGCAAATTGGTCTAAAAGACGAGGGATAGTCGATTATTTTCCCTTTCCATATCAGACAGACCGAGGCTATTTTCCACATTTCCGGGAACTCCTGCCTTACTAACAAGCCATTAAAAATTTCCATTATAGTAAAAGGGATCGCCTTTACCCCTAATTTAACTGCTTCCGGAGGTATTCTGTCTGGTCCAGAGCTTTTCCCGGTTTAATCTGTTCTGCCGCTTCGGCCAGTTCGTCTGCAGTGAAGGGTGGGACATCCTCTCGAATTTTCTCCCCTCTAGTTCATGTATCCTCTTTTTTTGGGAAAAGTTGTTCTATGATCTCCATTCTTCGCTCTAGAGAAAGATTGAAAGGCATGCTATGACTAGCAAGGCGTTTCATTACTATCTTGTAGCCCGACCCCAATACGTCGTTCTCCAATTCATTACATAGGCTCTTCCAGTGTTCCCTTTTGGAATGGGATATGAGCTTCCTAAGTTCTTTACAGGATTCTTTGTATTGCGTTTGTAAATCAGTTATTTCCTCGTTTCCAGGGGTATTTCTTGCGTTGAGTCTGGTAATTTGTTTTCTCAACCTCAAGCAGTTTTCGCGCTGATTTTCGATGTCAATATTCCACCAATAAGGTCTTTTCCTTTCCCCATCGTGTATGGTAATCGTGCTAGTACTATGAGAAAACAGCTGCAACCGCAAGCAGCTACTTATACGTTCCATCATCGCGTCTTTATTGAAAATACCACGTGTACATCAATATTCTGGTTTTGTTTTTATGCAGCATTCTTTCATTACAAACAGGAACTGCTATAAAATTTTAGAACATTGTGAATAAAAAGAAATCAAAATGCGGTCTAATAATGCAAGTGATATTTGCATAATATGTGATAAATGTATTGAAGATGATCGACGCCAAGTTAAATCTGATGGGTTGAAAACTTTGCATAGAATTAGTCACACTATGAGATGCGACGGAAAACACAAATTAATTCCTGCCAGTTGGGCACAAAAAAATTTTCATGGAACGTGTTACAAAGCATACATTGCTCAGAAAAATATCGATGATGATGATGATTATGGACGACGAAGTAAACGATATGAGGGGCGAAGCTGAGAGTGATTTATATTACTTTAGCGACAGTGAAACCGACGAAGTTTTCAATGCTGTGACGGATTCAGAAGCGGGTAACTCTCACAGTAGTATTTCGAGTACATCCAGCATAAGGAGTACAGGAAAGCAGCCAATACAAGTAGCATCAAAGTCCGTAAAAAAAAAAAAAAAAATCAGCTTAAAGCATTTTTACATGTAGATAAATAAATCTAATCTAATGTTTTCAATGTGAATAAAATGTGATTTGTGTCTTTTACCATTTCTACCATTCCTCTGTTAAATCTGATATCTCTTTGTGCATTTATTCGAATATTATTTAGAGCACACGAGTTATATTTACATATACAAACATCTATACAGTTATATGTACCTTGTGCAATGGAAAATCATTGCGCGCAAGTACAGGTATACCGTAAATTACCAAAAATGGATCGAATTTTCATATTAAAGATTTCTTGAGTCATATCACCCAAAAGTACATAAAAAAACCTACATTTTGACGGGGAGAAAATTGTCATACGATAAACGGCCAAAAACAGTGTTTTAAAAATTTGGTTCAATTTTCGGAAAAATGGCATTGTAGCCAAACTAATGGAGCTTTTGACTTGAAATGTGGCAGGCTACTTGTGCTATTGTGAGCCACCTTCACCCAAAATTTCATCTGATTCGGGCAAGATTTGCCCAAGTTATCCCAAAATCAATTTTTGGTAAAAAAACGTACATATATATGAATTACAGGAGGGGGGTGAACGTAACATCACGAAAATTTTGTGGAGGTTCCTTGAATATTGACAATAAAATGATTTTCATTTCTTAATTTACAGTTTAAGGGGTCTAAAAAAAAATTAAAATCGAAAATTACCCAAAAAGAGGGTTAATTTACCCCTTTTTCGAGTTTTAAACAATGTTCCGACACTTGCAGAAGTTAAATATTCTAGGAATATCTTATGTTTAATACAACTAACCCAAATTTTGGAATCTCTACGAAAAATTGTATAACACTTCGATTACAGTACTCCACTATATGGGCACTTAAGGTATAGGCTACAAATGGTATTAATATAGTCTCAAAAAATGCAACAAAACTTTACGACCTCATTAAAATACCGTTAAACTAGTCGCAAAAGTAATTGCGTTCAGGTACCCACTTGAAATATTTAGATCAGCAACTCAGTCGTTCAATTTTAACAGCACCTTATGGTCTATATTATTAATATGTACGTCTATATTATTAATATGATTCTAATAAATACGAACTTTAAGTTTGGCTCTGTACTAATTTGTTTGCAAATTGACTCGCTTACCTTTATAGGTGTCAGCTTGTTTGATGACAACATGCCGCATGGTCCATCGGCGATAATGTTAAAGAACACGGTAAAACCCTCGGTATACTTTTCGACGTTGTAACAAAATCCGACTTAGGAAATATTTCGCATGAAAAGCGTGCTTCACGTAAAAATATCGTGGAAGAGGTTTCTAATATTTTTAATCATATTTTCGCTCTACGGAGCGATTTTTATGCAAAAATTTCCATAACTGCTCAAGGAGCGTCATTTTAGAAAGTGTAGTAAATGTCTCTGCACAGGGACATAATGTCGCCCCGACCACCTAAATTTAGAAACTATAACAAAATTTGACTTCAATTCCAGAAATTTCAAAATTAAAAACCCTTTTACGAATCCACGTTGTTAAGCACTGCAACTCATGCGCGGTATTAAATATGAGGACAAGTTAATCCAACTTCTATTCAAAGTATATCGTGAGTTTTAGCGAAGCGACATGAGACCCCCATCATTTCCTAGCAGTCGATTTTGACGGGGAAATGATGAGTTTTAATGGGATTTGCCCTAAACCGGTTCCTCAGTGATTTGGTGTCAGAAAAGTATCTTTACCATGTACTCATATGTGCATGGGACCGCCTTGCCTGAACGTATAAAATTGTAACTGCAGAATACAATTCGAAGTAGTAGCGATTCAAGCATTTTCAAGCTCCGAGGAGCGACCAAAATTGTTATTGAAATACAAATACGTGAATAAGACAGGCAAGCAAAAACTCACCAAATTTCAGAAACATTGAACTTGAATCTTTTTGTGTAATCGTTAGCTCACAAAACTGCATATTGGATGGTAGTTGATACATTATAAATCGTTCCGTTCCTCACCATGTGTTGTACACGGGCCAGACTAGTGTTTGTTAAACATATTATTTCTTAAAAGTTGTTGTAAAAACATAAATTTTTGAAGAGATTCAATATATATTTTTGAACTTTATATTGTCTTTTAATTGTGTTTTCTAACAAAATTTCCTTTCAGGTATAATTTTAAGAAAGTGTTAGTACATCCAGTGTTAGGTTTATAGTGTTACGACGTCCAATAGATACCATCAGAGCAGCAGTTAAGCAAAAACGAACAGTAAGTATAAGTTTTCATATTATTCTCCGTCTGAAACAGTCATCTTGAACCCTAATTTTGTGAACGTTAACATTCATTTTTGAAATATATATAAAGTCCTTCAGACTCCAAAAGATGAATCGTTCACAATAACAAAGATGTCGTAAAGTTTTTGTTGTATTTTTGAGAGCCTAGAAGCGCTGATCTCGACTATACCATTTAAATTATAATAAAAATTCGGCTACATTGGTATATCCATTTCTAAAGAGTCAATTTCAGGCAACTGACTCTGGGGAAACAGCTGAGAGGGATGTGGTCATACCTCAAGGAAGTTTTTCCCAGGACTGTATGTGCAGTACGAAAATTAGCACCACGCATGAAATGACTCTGAGTATGACTAAATACGACAGATCTAGACATGATTAGGCTATCAAAGGATCCGTAGAATATTCTGGGGCATTGGTCGCCCTCAGATATACTGGATATAATATATTAACTGTCAAAAGATTAATGACTCCATAGTTTAGTGGCTAGATAGGACATATAGATTCCAACAAGCGGTATCATAAAACAGAATGGGCTGATAGGTGAAATACTATGACCAACCACACACTGAACTTTAACAGTTTTTTTCCAGAAGGAAAACAAAAATTGCAGTGAATCGAACAACCCTCAAGAGTTAAAAATAAGGAAATGAAATTCCATACAACCCTAATACCTGATATCTATATAGCAGTCTATTAAAAACATGTTTAGTTTCGTTACTTGCTCATTTCTTTAACTGGCTTGATATTAATAACAAGGTCCAAATAACTAGACTATTGCAGGAAATTATATTTCATAATTTTTAGTGATTTTTTCCAAGGCGGTTCAATTATTTACAAAAAAAATTGTTTCTAGTGGCCTACGCTTTGTTCAAAGAAGGCGGCTTGCTATTATTGGTTCTGAAACACAATACTGCGTAGTGCAACGACCTTGTAGTTATATCCTGACTCCGGCGTCAGCTGCCACTATAAATCAGGCTTTAATCTAAAGAATTTTCAACTTCCCGTGTAAAGTGTCATACCCAATCAAAGGGGCTGTTTGAAAGCAACAAATCAGTAATGTCAAATTCAAAGGTCATCATCTCTTTTAATATCCTCATTAGTTATGTGAAGAAAGAAAAATCTGCAATGGTACCTTATAGTTTGATTACAAATTGAAAAGTAAGTTTTCCCTTCACTCCAGTGCACTGGTCAATTATTCTAATGCATAAAATGACGGAGATAATTTTCATCCTGTAACTTCATTTGACCTCATCTACATGCTCTAGAATTATTGACAGAAACTCCTACATATAAGAAAGTTAATAGGTAAAAATCGTACATACCATGAGGGTTTTCAAGTCCGCACGCTCATCCGGATTTTTTCTTAAGCAACGGTCAACGAAGTCTTTAAATTCATCGGTAAATATCCCCGATGGCAACTTTGGTGGAGGCTCATTAACGATATAATCAAGAAGTTCAAATATCGCCATTGGACGAGGACCTTTAGTGTGATCTGGAGAATCTGAATCATTTCTCGGTCCAAATATTGCAGCTAATGTTTTTGCATCTGGTGGCGGAATAGGATACATACCGATAGCCATTTCCACCAGAGACAAACCCAGTGACCATATATCACTTTGAACTGAGTAATGTGTTCCTTGAAGCCTCTCTGGCTAAAATGATATAATTTATATATGAAAATTGTTGAAAATATCTACTAATCAGAGTTAGCAGAAATAACAAACATTTAACGAAAAAAAATATAATTGCTATTAAGAGCGCTCCGGATATAAGCCGGAAAGACTGTGCAAATTACTCTCATATAAATCAATATTTTACAAAACGGCTTTCACTAAAAGACATTAAAAACATGTTACGATGTGGGACGATGAGGGAAAAAAAAGTATATATAAAAAAATATTTTTTTTTCTTCTATTATCGATTTGCAGAAATAATTTTTATCGTCCCGCATAGGTACCATTAAAATAAACATTTTCCCTTTTGTAGAACTAAAATAAAATTAGCCCTAATGTCCTCAAATGCACAGAGAAATTTAAAGATTAGGTATAATAAATTTGTCCAATGTCATATTCTACTACATCTCTATCTCTCGCCTTCCAAGCACACCGTACATTCAGCTGCGTCATTTTATTGATGTGAAGTCATTTACAATTAAAATTGGAAGCATGGATAACTAATACACTCCGACCAACTCTTAAATTGAGATATGTTCAGGGAGGACCACTTAAAATTGTCAGTGGAGTTTCTGGTGTTCCTGAACATATTAATTTAATACTCTTATTTTCTGACATTATAGTTTGGAGTTTCTTTTTTATCGTTGTTTAAATATTTGAGAAAATGGTTTTTTTTCCACTGCATCGGAATTAGATCTGGCGCATCTTGCAAAAAATAAATTACATAAATTTTGAGCCTTTGGAATTTCTTGTAATGCACCACTCAAAAGTTATAAACAATTTATTAATTGTATAAAAGTTTATTAAGTTCCCATTTCTTTAAATATGGAGATTGTGCTACTATTTTACTAGTCAACTAGGCCCATTGTGTTCTGGAATCCAAACCAAAATCCTCGGCTTATTGACCACCCACCCTTGTGCGTACCTCTGCTGCAAGGACGGTTTTACCCAAGGGGTTGTGTGTGGGGTGGCAGAGAGGTTGTGAAATCATACACAGCTCTAAGGTCCTAACAAAGACAGACAGCCCAACATGGGAGTTTATATCTTCAGTTATAATGTTTGGAATTTAGAATTTATTTTTTGTTTCAATCTGTTCTTCAAAAAATGCTGTTCATTGGTTTTTGTCACAATAATGCGTATTTATAGAGATCAAAGTAGAGAAATAGAGAATCCAATGCCCCTAAGATGATTTATCGAGGTTCAAAGCTTTACAAAACATTAATTAATTCAAATAGTTTAAATAACTATCAGCACCAAAATTTAACTTACAAATTTGTGGCGAAGATAAATAAATAAGAACATCTGACCACGATGAAAAGAATATGCATATTTTAAGAAATTAAAAATTAATTAATAAACCTTTGAAATGTACATACAAAAACTCCAGAATCAAAATTTGTGTAAATTGAATCTTTACAATATACACTGGGTCTAGTTCTCATAAAGTAAAACTTTTTTATTTCCAAGAAACCACTCTTTCGATTGTTTAAATAATGATCAAAAAAGAAGCTCCACACCGACAATCTTAGAAAGTCACATTATCATTTCTTGGGGGCCCCTCAACAAAATAAAAAAATAATCCCAACTAAAAATATTCTTAAATATATGAAATTAATCAAGATTCATTTTCACACCCTGGACATTATGGATGAAATTGATGAAAACTGCACATTTTTTGGAGATTTTAACACCTACTCCGAGTTCTCTGTACAACTAATGAATCTGCTCAGACTATAGTTTTCAAAATTAGTGGAATATAAATTTTTTTAAATCCACAGTAAGTATGTAAATCATTTTAAAAGAAAGTTCAGCTTTATTCTAATAAAAAAATGAATTCATTGTTCTTCAAAAATTATAGAAATCTTATTCCAAGTCTTACTCTTATGATATGAGAACTAAAAGAGATACTAGAATTTGCAAAAGTTTACGAATTAGTACCCTTTTAACCTGAAAAAAGGTAGCTGAATCTTCGGGTGGCCAACTAAATTACGTTAACGAATGATAAATTAGGCAGTAAACAAAAAGGCCCTCAGTCCCTTTCATACTGTTAAATAATTTTTTACAACAAATGCTTAAGCAGCAATTAACCACCACTTTCGAGTATGTTGATATTGGGAGCTCATCTATATAATGAAATTGAAATCAGTGCACATTGAATGTGACATTGATGTACCTAAAGAAACTCTTATCTTGTTTTCATTTCACCTACCGACATGTAACTTCTTGTACCAACAAATGAATTTGCCATTGAATCAATTAGTTGTCCCGATACCCCAAAATCACAGATTTTGATTTCCCCGCTACTATTTACTAAGATGTTACTAGGTTTAACATCTCGATGCATAATGGCATGTTTATCCCTTAAGTAACTTAATCCTTTTAGGACAGCTGACGTTATTTTCCCCAGTATATTTTCTGGTATGCGGCCTGCTTTTTTAAGTATCAAATCAAGTGAACCAGCATCCATATACTCCATGCAAATGCTTATTTCGCCATCGCTGTAAAATGCACCATAAAAGCCAACTATATGGGCAAAATTACATTCATGCAATACTTTCAATTCGCGGATTATTTGTTTTTTGATAGCCGGCTTGACTTCCAGATGGATTAATTTCCGGGCCATAATCAATCCACTACACTTGTGGCGAACCTTAGTTACGACTCCCCCATTTCCAGAACCTAATTCCCCAAGCTTTTCGAAATCATCATCCGATAAATCGCCTCCTATTTTTTCTTTTTGGCACAAAAAGACTTCGATCCTTTTTCGCTGAGTGGCATCCATGTCTAGTTCTTCCAACCGTGCCGTCAGATGATCTATACTATTGCCTCTTACTAAATTATTAGGGCTAAAATTTAAAGCGTAAGGTTAATGTCTAATAATATAAAATACTAAGTAAACTTACACTGCAGATTTATCATGGAACGAAGACGTAGGTGTTACGGTTGGTGTTTGATCTATCGAACCAGGAGGCAAAGTTAAATTTAACTTATTTTTGGACATTGTAAATATTTTCTCATACAAAACTATCACATTCCTAGAAAGTACAATTGATATTTATTGATTCTTTTGTACGTGAATGTTAAAAATGGGGTTACGGTAACTTAAGTAATACTTTAAGGCAATTAAGAAATTTATAAGAAAATAACATTTAAAACAACTAAAATTATAGCAACCGGTGGTTGTTGATTATATTTTTAATTTCGTTGAAAATTTTGATTTTGACACTGGACAGCCGCTCCTACTACGTAAATATTGAATCTTATCCTGGGGATATTCGTCTCCCTATGTCAACATTCGGTATCGCGTTGACACTGGAAATCATTCAAATAAAAAGAGTAGGACATAGTAGAACTACTAAAGGTTGATTTACATTAATACACTTATGATCTCAGATTTATCTGAGTTTAGAGTCATCAAAGGACATAAAGTACATTGTTCATAGAAATCTATTTGCAATGACAATAAGTTTTGGGAAGAATTTTGATAAGACGATACCAGAAGTTCTCCTTGAAAAAAAATTCTATAAAAGTTAATGATAACGATTTTGATATAAATTATAGTAAATGAATGTCTTTTTTTGTCTATTAGACTTATATTCTCACATTTACAATTCAATAGTGGATATTGAAAGGATATGTTATATTTTAATGACCATTTTCATTTCAACATATTAGTTCAAATAAATCGTGTTGATTATATTTTATAACCGATTTTTATGCTAAAATTTCAACACAACCTATTAACTGCGTTGCTAAAATAAAATATTTAAAGTTTATATACTTGTACAGTATCTACTTATACTATAAAAGTAGCAGGCTTTCAAATTTAACACGTAGTTACAAACTACACGCTAATTAACATTACTTAATAATAAATGACTTTAACAACATCCTTTACATCATTATAAATTTCATGCTGAAAAGCATCAGCTCTCCTTTATAAGTTTTTCTTTCATCGTTTGAGACGAGGCGATGTGACCTCAAAACTATTGTAATGGATCACTATTTTTTTTGCCTGGCTTGCTTATTAACAATACTTTATTTTGTTTTAAATTACAGTTACGCGCGCCCTCGCTCGCAATGCGACAAGACACAACACACTTGTACTGAAGAATTGCATTATTGCATAACTTTAAAACTTACTGACCTCGCCTTGTGTTTCTATTCATGATAGCACAATGCAGTCAATGTAACAGTTTACGTTTATTCTGAAAAAGTCAAACGAATAGACAATGTTTTGTTGAAAACGGTTTAGAGGTTTTCGAGCTTTATGCGAACGCACACGGTTTACTCTTATTAATAATCGTTTACATTTCTTCTGTGATGGAAAATAGTTGAAAAATGCAGTGGCAATGTGCACGGTCGTCACCTGCACTATTTTGCGCGTCAGTAATGTAAAAGAGACTTAACGGTATAGAGACATTTGGTGACATTAGTTTTTGAACGGTTGGTTGGAGGAACTAACGCATCTCCCATCTATCTCTAACCATAAACGTCCTTTTTACAAATTCTTTCGTAGGGTACGTAAATGTCTGTTAGTGTTCTTAATGAAAAATCTTTAATAATTCAAATAATGTTCGTCCATCTATAAAAGAAATAAATGTGGCTAGTTTCAAAATAGAATTAGACGTTTATTTCGTTTCATATTTTTTTAATAAGTTATAGTGCAAAGTTTCTGATTGTGTTTGACGTCTGTTGTTATTCTAAAGTGTATATAATTTATTTCAGCTTCGAAAATGGGACGATACGCTCGGGAACCCGATAATGCTGCAAAATCATGCAAGGCTCGTGGCTCAAATTTACGAGTTCATTTTAAGGTGTGTAATTTTTATTATATATATATATATTATTAAAATGTGTTTTTAGAACATAACCTTTAAGTTCACCAACATGTCACTACTTGTACTTAATACTTCTTAAACTGTATGGTTTTCATAATATGTAGATTTAGTTGTAGCTCCAGTGAGTTATATGTTGAATGATTTGTTTTGTTTAATTCCAGAATACCTGCGAAACAGCAAATGCTATAAGAAAAATGCCGCTGAAAAGAGCAGTAGCCTATCTTAAAAATGTGACTGCAATGAAAGAGTGTATACCTTTCAGACGTTTTAATGGAGGTGTAGGACGTTGTGCTCAAGCCAAACAGTTCGGCACAACACAGGGTCGGTGGCCGAAGAAATCTGCTGAATTTTTGCTTCAGTTGTTGAGAAATGCTGAAAGTAATGCGGATTACAGTGGTCTCGATGTTGACAGACTTGTTGTGGAACACATTCAAGTAAGTGTAGAACAGAATTTTAATAAATTTATAATATTACAAACAGAAGCTGAAGGACTTTGTTACGGTCTTTTGTTTACTTTTCTATCAATAAAGAACAACTGTTATTACAGACAAGAAGGACTGCTGAAGTTTTTTCTTAATCACTAGTTTAATGTTTGCATTCAGACTAAAATCTTGAAATTTCGAATTCAAAGTCGGAATCATAACTTCAAAACTAGTCCTTTAAAATAGGATTTTGTCATTTTAATCCTGTTAAGATTAGAATTGTACTCTTTAAGCTTTCCAGTTAATGAGATCATATTGAATATAGTTCATGGATTTGCTTAGATCATAAGAGATGGTCACGAGGCATTCGCATTTAAAACGTTATCAAGACAATTATTTCCCATCGGAATTAAGAAAAAATAAGCGACCTGTCTACATATTTGTAGAGTAAATCTTGGTTTTGAAAGGTTTTATTTTTAAAGCAATGTTTCTGTTTTAGGTGAACAGAGCTGCATGTTTGAGGCGTCGTACATACCGTGCTCATGGTAGGATTAATCCATATATGTCGTCCCCCTGCCATATTGAATTATGGCTTACAGAAGGAGAATCAACTCCAGAGGCTCCAAAGAAGGGCACAAAGAAGAAGACTGCGGTGGACAAGGCCAAGAGAGTTAAACCTGCCGCCGCTGCAGCCCATTAATTTTCTAGTTGTTTCTATTTAATTAAGTTTCTTTCGCAATGTCATCAAGCGATTAATATATTTTGTAAAATTAATTTCAGTTTTATTTTGTCGAAGCAACTTTCCAAATTTATGCATAGCATATTGATATAAAAACAGAAACAGAGTTGAGGTACTCGGTACTAAATAAATAATACTTGTTAAAAAAGTACTCTATGTAATCAGTATTTTTTATCAAATTAAAAATATTACCTACTCTATTATGGATAATTCTGTTAAATAAATCCATCAAACATGCAGTCTCATTATTTATTGGGTTTGGATTATGATCATGCTAGATGAAGTGACCTCAGAATTTTGCAAGTAATCCAAAAATGCATTTTCAACAAATAGAAAGAAATTTTTTGAAAAACTTGTGGCTTAAGACGGACACATTGCATATGCATATAGTTTGTACTTGTAGGTAGGTAATTGAATTTTTATTCACCTATTTATTTTTTGTTATTATTTCACTAATCACTATTTGTGGGTTTTTGAATAAAATTTTAACATTGGAAATGTTTGAAGGATAAACTGGACATAAACAATGATTTTGGATCATATCCTATTTGCCATATACGAGGCAGATGAAAGTGAGAAGAACTGTATTGTTTAAAAATCATCTTAAACGGGATTCTACAAAGTATGCCACGAGTGGCAGTGGTTATTATACAGTTAATTTTTTTCAGTACGTACGAGGTACGTCAAAACGAAAATATGAGGAATATATAAAATTAAAACGGAATGAGGCGGATTTTTCAAAATATTCGCGAGATAACAAACATTAAAAGGACGATATTGTAACATATTTGGTCGAAAGGAAATTTTGTGGAATTTATAGAAATGTAAACACCACGTGAAACGGACCTTCTGAAATATTCCTGACATAATAAACATAATATGAGCATTCTTGTACTAACAAAATAAGTATCTGCGATACATACGAGACACGTCGAAGCAAAATTGTGATATGATGGTTCTAGAAATAGATATGAAATGTGGTTTCTTCTTTAAATCTTGAATATCAGGGTATTTAAGTACTGTTTAATACATTTGTTCTCAGTCTTTTATTATATATATATTTTTAACATTTATTTAACTTCGGTCTATTTCCGCTACTGAGGCCTATCACCAACGCCTGTAGACGAGCTACCTCCAACCAGGAATTTTGCCGAACTCCTTCCCTTAAGAAGAGTAGGGACCTTTTACTTGCCTAACATTGAATAGACAAGGGACCAACGGCTTTACATACCCTCCGAAGGATGGTATATCACCTACATAACCCTCGCCTAAGGTTGCATAGCTTCCGCATATACACTGATATACAAGCCGCTGGAAGATATATGAGGTGAGGCACGGTCTTCTTTCAAACGGCTGTCCATCCAAGTACTAACCACGCCTAACGTTGCTTTACATCGCATGTCTATGTATGTACATAGTAAAGACGCATCTACGCTCGCCCCCCATAATATTTTTAACATACCACATTTCACATATCAGATTCGAACATTGATTGAAACAAATCTAAATTCTGATCCATCATTTCCAATGTCTCCTCCGGTTGCATCTTTGCGAAGGACTGTGAATTTTTCTGTAAAAATTAGTTTTCTTTAGACTCCTATCACTTTTTTTGTAAATTATTATTTTACATACTTATTAGGTTTGATGTGATGTGATTTACGAAAGACTTTACCCCCTTAAATTAGTAAAAATAGTAAAGATTTTTCTAGAAATTTTACCTAAAAGCGAACACGACAAGTGCACAAAGTTTTTTTCCTCCAGGCTTTTTGTTTAAAATGGTAAACAGGAATATGCAATTTGCATTGAAACAGAAAATATGATTACTAGGTACTAATGCTTTGTTGGCAGTGCAAATTTATGTTGCCCCCCCATCGCATGCTTATGTGTTATTTCTATATTTTGGTGGTAATTTTATTATTTTGTAAAATGTAAAGGGTTATTCATTATATTTTGTGGATCCCAACAAATTTACTCTGGATATACATACAGTCATTAGACCAATAGTAGTGTATGGTTCTATAGGTTGGTGGTAGAAAGTTTTATAACAAACTGCCAAAACCATACCCTGGGTTACAGTGGCAAGCATGCCTGGTGCTCTAAGTACCACACCGTCAGCTATTCTAGAAATATTAGAACGCAATGGGTGGCTAACAGTCATAAAATTCTGGGTATGCTTCGAGTTGTGATACCTACCATAACTAAACATCAGTTACCTTTTAACATCCTATTTCCTGAAAGAGATGGTCGGGATTGCAATAAAACCCTTCAGAAGGCAGATATTTCTAAAACTCCTAAAGGAACAGGAGCCGGAGTTTACAGTTGTAATCCAAAGGTAAGATAACTTCGAGCTTCAGCAGTATTGCGACAATTTTTCAGGCTGCAATCTATGCCATTGAACTGTTTGTAAGCAGAGATGAGCAAAGTACTCATTTAAACTACTTTAAGTAGCAAATAGTTAGTTGGGATGCTTGTTGCATTAAGTATCAATTACTTTTCAAAAAGCAGAATACTTCAAGTATCAAGTACCTCGAGGTAGGACTTGCAATTTTGAGGGTAAGTACTACTTCAAGTACTTCTTGTTGCATCAAGTGTCAAATACTGTTTAAAAGTAAAACGCTTACAAGTACATTTAACTATTTTTTCATTTTATTTGGGTTTTCACCACGTGTATTGTCCTCTTCAAAAACAAATCACCGAGTCTACAAAATAATAGAATTATTGGAAAAAGCCTCTGCGTCTGTGATGTTTACGTCAAAGGAACAGTCAGAGGTTATTTTTTTTTACAAATAATAAAAATCGGAATAAACACAGAAATAATGTATTTTGCTGATGTTTCAGAAAGTAGTCTCTTTCCGTTTTCAAAGCTTTTTTTTGAAGAACACTTATTTGCTGTGTATGCCAAATAACAGCTTTAAGATTTTGTTTTTTGTTTTTATTTTTATACATGTAGCAGAAAACCCAAATAAAAGGAAAGAATATTCGTAGAATGTCACAAATAACTTTCAGATAATACATTTAACTACTTCAAGTACTTTAAATTTTTCATTTTTATCTAAACCAATCTTTATGGGTAACATTTCTGTACATTGACATATTTTTTTATATTTAGGGTATATTTAAATGATGATACAGATTTTTGCATTTTTTTTTAGTTATTTTTATTTTACAACTGAACATATAATGTATCAGAAATAAAATGGATGAACTGGAGGTATTCTTCAAAGAAAGTAAGCATACGCATAAACGAACACTGGCTTATTGACGAAGAGCTTGAAATGGTAACTATACCGTGCCATCACTGGCTTTTGCAGGACAGTGAAGAAGCATGGTAGTGTAAGTATATTTATTGATAAAGATACTGAGGCAGAGTGCACATTAGTGGGGATGGCTAACATATCAGAGGAATCACACACTGGGAAAAAGCCGGTATGATGTTTAATAATACACATATAATCACATTGTACCGATCACCTCTGAGAGACTTTAATACCTTCATTGATAAGTTAAACAAATTATTAGACAAACTAGACATCACCAAACAAATCATCATAACAGGGGACTTTAATGTTAATGTCAACACGGACGACCCAAACGGTGCAGGAAAACACAAGGTATGACTCATGTCTTGACAACATATTTTCAAATTTACCAGTAAATAACTGCTCAATTAAAGTTATCAATACAAATTTATCTGACCACTTAGGTATATCCTTCATTTTTACAAAGTCAACTAAACTGGTTAAAAGTAATACCAGGATAAACTTTACCAATCACAGATAACGGATTGTACCAACTATAGTTGAAAACATCAACTGGAAATTTATTAATGAGCCAAATGCAGACTTGAGTTAAAACTCAACAGGCTTGTAAACCCGATAACTGAGGCTGTTGAAATGTCCCTACCAATCAAATCAATGAATGAATAAATAACTTTCATGGCGGAAAAAAGTCAATGAACGCCTCAAACGTATGCGTGAAACACTTAATTTTCTAAAAGAAACGTAATCCCGAATTAATAACAAATGAAACACTTCGCAATTACAAAATCAGGTACCATATGAGCTAATGGAAACTAAACGCAGAGCACATGATGAATACATCAACAACTCCAGTAATGCAGTCTGCAATTTGGGATATTATCAAATGTAACACATGAAAGTCAAACACTCCCATAGTCGATGATTTAAATGCTAACGATTTTAACAACTTTTTCATAAACATAGTGGATGAGATAACAAAGGGTATCCCAGAGGGGGAACAAAGATCCTATGGATTATCTAGTAATCAATGATAAACATATATTTAAGTTCAGAGAGGTCACATTTAATGAAGTAAGAACATGCATTGGAAATTTAAAAAATAGGAATAACAGTAAAAATTCTCAAAACTTTAATAAACTTAATTTTCATTCCACTTACAAAATTAATAAATTTATGCATAAACGCTAACCGGTTCCAAACAATTTAAAAATGACAGGGGTCGTTCCTATCTTTAAAAAAGGCTCACATAAAGACTTATCCTACAGACAAATTTCTTTAATACCTCTATTTGCAAAAATTTTCTAATCTGTATTAAAAATACGAATCGTGGAATTTTTTTTGAGTAATAATTTGTTTAGCCCATGTCAGTTTGGGTTTCGAAATGGTTCTACCTCTTCCATAATTAACAGTCTCACTCAATCGCGGATGGGTTCGAAAACCGTCAATTCATCCATGCATCATTGTACAACCTGACCAAAGCATTCGACTCTGTGTCTCATAACATTCTTCTAAAAAAGCTATCAGCCTATGGTTTTGAACAAAATAGCTTTAATCTTGTAAAATTGTACCTTACTGAAAGAAGTCAATATGTCTCCTACAATAATGTTTCGAATTCTAAAATTGTCCAGTATGGAGTACCGCAGGGTTCGGTACTTGGTCCTGTGCTTTTTATAATCTACATTAATGACCTACCAAATAATGACATCAATGCGAACTTCATACTATTTGCGGACGACACCACTGAGGCACATGACCTTTCGCTAGATTTTATTAAAACGAAATCTGCAAACACACAGTCGAATATAAAGACTTGGTACGCAGCAAACTCCTTCGGAATAAATGTCGATAAAACGCATCTTACTTTCAGCTTGAGACCCTCAAAGATTGCAAAAAACATCTGTTTAATATGGAATCTGGTGAACAATGTCAGTCAGGAAAACTTAATAGCAGTATATATTTATTCCAACATATGTTACGCAATCCTGAACTGGAGGTACTCAACTAAAATTTTTGGACAACAGAAACATTGTATTAGAATTATCGCCAAACTGAAATATCGCGATTGCTGTAGGCAAACTAAATATACTTACGCTACCGTGCATTTTCATACTGGAATGCTTAGTACATATAAAGAAAAATGAACACTTTTTAAACAGACACTGTGACGTACAAGCTACAAAATGAGAAATAATAACAATATAAAACCAAATTTCCACACACTGTTGAAAACCAGACATAGTAGTGGATACAAGGGGATCAATTTCTTTAACGCCCTACCTGAAGCGATAAAAAAAACTAAATACTAACCATTTTAAGTCAAAGCTCAAAATCTACCTTAAACAAAAAGCATTTTACAGCACTAAGGAATATGTTATATTTTTTGTTTACTCTGTTATACCGTCATGACCCTACTGTTCTACAAATTTCTGTCTATTCTATGTATTTCTTTTATATGTTCTCTACTTTCCTTAAGAAAACTTTGACCTGTGTACATGTACATACATGTTCTGTATTTTAACTCCAAATCGCCATTGTTATTATTTACTAAATAAGAAAATTTTGCTCCTAAAAACATAACATTCCATTTCATTAATGTACAAATAACTAAAAGCAAACATTTTTAAATAATTTTCTAAATATGACAAAATTTGAGTATTAATGTAGAAACACAAACCAAATATTTTATTCTATTTTTATGAAAATAAAAACGTAGTAAATTAAATACTACAATAAACCAAAAATATCACTAATTTCTATAAAAGATACACAGATGCACATTGTGAGTTTCCAAGGCGGTTGAAAATAATGCCATAATACTACGTCTTTAATCGGAAAACACTTTGGAAATGCACGCAAGTGATTAGCTTTTAATAAAACTAAATATTCAAAATTAGCAACAGATAGATTATTTCGTCGTGGTGTATAAGTGAAATGCATAAGATGCTATTTTTGCAAATTTAATTAATATAAAATTATTTTCTAAGAAATTCTGCATGCTTTTATTTTTATAGCAAATTATAGTATCACATTGTCTTATAAGCTCTAAACAGGAGTACTGATAAATAGTGGTAAATAAATAATTTTAAGGTGGGCATATCCAAGAAAAAGAGAGATCCGATAAGCAAATATTTATTTTTTTGACCACATTTTTTTTTAAATACATATATTGATAAAAAAAGTATAAGACTACCTAAGTAGACCTATGACAGGTGTAGTAATATGAATTTTCACTCGATACTTTCAGCTGTTTGCAAAATTAGTTAATTTAAAACTACAAGATATGAATATTGGCACTATTTTTTAATTTAAATTAACTAATTTTGCAAACAACTGAAATTATTGAGTGAAAATTCATCAAGTTATTATTCTACTTATACTTTTTTTTACCAATATATGTATTTAAAAAAAATGTTATGGCCAGAAATAATATTTCCTTATCGGATCTCCCTCTCTTGGATATGCACACCGTAATGTTATTTTATATAAAGCCACTATTTTGAATGGATATGTAACAAAATAATATATCTTTTTTGATAATCAAGTTTCCATAAGAAATAAAAGTTCTGCTTATTATTTGAAGAAGCCTGTATATACCCCATATATAAATTTAGTTTTTTCTTATTTATTTTCCAAATTCCAGTAATTATTTCAGTTAAGTAATTCATTTCATTTTCACATTTATTTAGTCATTTAATATTGAACACAATAAAGTTACCAGAATGCATTTTAAAATTATATTTTTAAAGCAAAGTTAAACGCTACAATTTTGAGACAGAATTTACATAAAATCTAGTCGAGTCGCAGGGTTTGTTTATCGTATATTCAGATAAACGTCAAGTGCTTCGTGTATTCCCATAGTATGGAATCGCCTACGCGTTTCTAGCTTAACTATAGAAAAAGATAGAAAGTTGAGCGTCACTCTAAAGTGTCAGTGTCGAATATTATAATAGCGTTAAAATAAACATATTCCCACAAGAAACAAGCGGACATTCATAATCCGGGTAGAAGGGTGACATCAGGAACAATATAAAAGGAAGACGGCGTGGTATTGAAAGGAAGAAGCTTGACGGCATCTGGAGACAACACCTTTTAAGCTACGTCGCGATATTTTCGCCGAGCTTTGGAAATTAAATTGGAAACACCTCGAAGTTACGTCGCGATATTTTCGCCGAACTTTATATTTGCCTTTGAAGTCATTCCCAGCTACGTCGCGAGTTTCTCGCCGAGCCTAACAAATTATTTTGGGATATTTTTCACTAAGTCAGCCGTCTAAACTACTAGCCAAACAATATTATAACTTACATCTTATTTTACGAATTCTTCTCAACCACCGACATGCTCGACGAGGATGTCCAACATGTAGAACCTGGGGGAGAGCATTCACGGGCGACATAACTCTATACAGGGCGCTCAGAAATTCAGCTGGCATATATTTCTAAAGGTGATTACTTTCTTACTTCGAGACTCTACTTTATTATTTGCAATTGCATTCATATTCTGGTTTTGACGGGGTGTAATAGGGGAAATTGACGCATTTGTGGTACTAAAAGAATATTAGTTTTTTTTATGAAATACTAGTTTTGATTTTTAACTATAAAGAATATTATATTACAGTTTATTCAGTTATGATTTCATTCACAAATTTAATTAATAAAATTTCACTTTCTGAATATTTTACTAGGGAAATTTGCGTTTGCAAAATAACAAGTTTATATTCAACAACTATATACTTTCTGCGTTTATGCAATGACAAGAAACTTTCACTTCCATTATTTTTCATTTGATGTACTTATGAAGGCTACTGTGTGCCTAATTTTGGACATGTCAAATGTCATAGTAATGTTTATCTTTCAAATGATTATCTGAGATTTCTCACCAGCGATCTATTTGGTTTTCTATGATTGTTTATTAACGATCCATCCATTTAATTACCTTGCGCGGGGCGAGCGTAGGTGCGTCTTTACTATGTACATACTTCGGTATGCGATGTAAAGCAACGACAGGCGCGGTAAGTACTTGGATGGGTGACCATTCCAACGGAAACCGCGTCCTCGCCTCACACATCTTCCAGCGGCTTGTATATCAGTGTATGCGCGGAAGCTATACAACCTTAGGCGAGGGTTGTATAGGAGATATACCATCCTTCGGAGGGGATGTAAAGCCGTCGGTCCCTTGTCTATTAAATGTTAGGCAAGTAAAAGATCCCTACTCTTCTTAAGGGAAGAGGTTCGGCAAAATTCCTGGTTGGGGGTAGCTCGTCTACAGGCGTCGGTGTTAGGCCTCAGTAGCGGAAATAGGCCGACGTTAAATAAATGTATAAAAAAAAAAAAATTACCTTGCGCTCACAAACTGTACAGGCCATCGGTCAGTGCTGGGTTAATTAGCTCGTAGACCTGTTCGTATTCAGAAGGGTTTACTTTTCGTCGACTACTGAACCGGGACGTCTCGTCTGTCTGATTTACCACTGCCCACCTTGTTTTACGTTGTTGGACAGTCATACAAAATTTAGTAGACTGCTTGTTTTAATTATAACCAAAGGATTTTTCCTCAACATTCTACGATGTTTTACATGAGTATTTAATGCTCATTTCTCAACTTAATTTTGATAATGTATAATAAACATGACATGATTTTTGTCCTCTGTTTTGCATTCGATTCATTATTTGGCTATTGCTAACAACTTTAATTATAAATCATTATTATCTAGCGATTGCTAACAACTTTATTTAATTATAAATCATTATTACCTAGCGATTGCTAACAGCTCTATTATAGATTATCATTATCAGGCCATTGCCACAACTCTAATTACTATTAAAATAACACAGCATACTTTTGTATCTCAGTTCTTGTTATTGCATCAGAACACTCAGTATTTCTATAGTATGGTCATTACTATAGCGACGCAAATTTTCCTATTATAGTATTTAGATAATTGTCTCAAATATTTGGATTACTTTTGATTTCATGTTCGACTATTGTTGCATCAATTTATACAAAATAAAATGGGTTTTTTTTACTATTTTTTCCCATCAATTATTGTCTTTTCTTTCACCTTTACCTTTTCGTCATATAAGTAATAAACTAAATAAATGTTTGTTTCAAAGCAAAATAGAAAACAAACTTCAACTATAAATGTACAATGTAATCTGGAGTAATAAAATACTACATAAACAACATATCTAACTAACTAGGTCTCTCAATTAATAGACAGTGTGTTCAAGTTTACCAGGTATTTCAATTAACAGAGTGATTAATTTTCTAAAGTAGATCGTATCAGACAGAAACAAGTAATATTAAACTTTATATAAAAGAACCTGGGGTAAATTAAAAAAAGGGTTACTACACACACAACAAAGTTTGAGTCCTACACTAACAAAACTAGACGATCACGCAAATGGCCTATCTTATTTGTTTATCCTTCAGATAAATAAATAGTAATAAATTTATTGATTACATAATTACCAGGATTTCATTTATAATTAAACAGGGTACCCCATAACCACTTCATATTCTTATATAAAATATAAATTATAACTTACCTGAACACATAATATAAACACTCTTAACATAGGACTACATGTTAATTACCCTCACACTGTCTGTCTAAGTGTCTAATACAAATTAAAGGCAAATGCTTTTTTAGCAATAACGTATACTTGATCTTCTCAGTCACTGCAGGTTTCAACTCAATTGCAGTACCTAAAGTAGTGATCAAGTACTTTAAATACTTAAAGTAAATTATTAGTACTTTAATTTTGCTTAACAAGCACTATTCTAAAATATCTCCCAAGTTTCAAGTACTCATATTCCTTCGGGAATTTAAAGTAAAATTTCTTGGACACTGTAAAAAGTGGGTGAAATTAATTAGGAGCTACAATCTGAGGATCTGATATAAGCTCGCTCATGGGCATCTTGTTTCAAATGCACTTTGCTGAAATGGCTTCAACTTTTCTGACAGAATGCCTCCAATGCAGGTCTTTAATAGAGAAATAACAGACATTTTATTTTTTATACTTTTATTTTATAACGTTATATAATGAACCAAGACATAAATAAAAAAATGAAAATGAGACCTAAATCCATTCGTACGTAAATACTTTATATTGCTTTTGCGAGAGAAAAAGATGTAATAAAATGTGTATGGGTGGGGATAAAATGATCCCACTTACAAATATCTAATAAAAATATATCTCAAATAGAAATAATTTAACTGCATATTTATCAACTAATTAAAATACATTTTAATATATACATTGTACAATTTCTAGTATAGTATGAACAAGTGAAATAACAGAATTTTTATAAATTTACTTTTGCTTCCTTAAATATAATGACAGTTTAACGAACTCTGAGAGTGTAGAAAATATTACGATAAAATAAAAATGAAAGCAGTTGCTCAATAAGAAAAGTGATTCGAATAGGTCAAGAAACATTTAAAACAACGAAACTAAAAGAAACATTTAACACAACGAAACTAAAAAAATCAAATTATCCGACTGCAAAATAAGTGGGAACAAGATGTGCCACATGTTTAATACGTAGAATTAAAATCTACAATTCAGATTACGTATAAACAATGTTCTAAGCACCTTAACTTATTTGTAATCTACAAATAATACAAATCTATCTTTACAGCAAAACTGAAGACCTGACAGTAAAAAATGAGGAAACGATACAGCCACACAACTTTCACACTTTTTTTTGATGAATTCACTAACACAACATCTGCTAGATAACTTAGTACATTTTAGAATGTCTTTGTAAAAAAAATAATGGGAATAAAACAATACAAACTCTGGGCTAGCATATTACACATTTTAAATTATAAAAGTACAGCCCTCTTAAGTTTTTTAATACTACTTTACACCAAACACTCCATCACTCATCCTGCATTTTTACATCTCTTCTTTTTCAAACTTTATTTTTTTGACGTTTTGTGGCTGTGTTTCTGGCAAACGTTTCGTAGCTTTGTTTGTAGATTGTGGATCTAGAACAAGAAAACCAAGTTCTTAAGCTCGGTCATGTTTATAATTCAAAAGGTATTACCTTGTAGCCACCTAACTTGTGTGGCGGGACCATAGCCCTTGTCATTTTTCGCAGCAATACGGAAAATAATTGCTGCCTTTGTCGATGTATCTAAGTGGGCTGCTGCCAAAGATGTGTTAGACACTACACATTGGTTGCTTGGTCCACAGTAGACTCGCACAAATGCCAACTGACCAGGAGGGTTTGCTTTTTCCTTAAAAAAATTACATCAAATACAATAAATTGTGCAGGCCAGAGTGTCTAGCAAATCATAACTTAAAATTCCCGGGTAGGTTTCCATGATTTTTTTTCTTATAATATCAAACAGCAAAAATTAAAGCTTTCCCAAGGAGCACTTAAAGTATTCTCTACGTGGTAGCTACCATCGGGGGACTGTAAAGATTTCCGCAAGTAACGACTGTTGTATATTCTGCCGTCATAAAGAAGAACCGTGTATTCAACAAATTTTTCAGAAATGAGATATTATATTTTATGACTTTATAACAAACTTCTTAAAACATATTTATTAAGGAAAATACGCATATTTTAAAATGCTAAATATGTTTTAGATAAATTTATCCTACGTATTTGCGCCACATTGAGCTGTAATGCTAAGCATAAACCATGTATTTACCCAATAGTACGAAATACCTAGGCAAACACATATCGCTTATGTAGTTGTTCTCTAGCAATTCTACATATATGCATTTATTGCTTAGTATTTTAAGTTTCAGCGGTTTTCTTCTCAAATAGCAAGCGGGATACTCAACACTTTTCATGCATATTTGGCAGTGCATTTTAGTTTATCGGACCGTAAACATGAGTCGTGGACGTCTTTTAGTTAATTTGGCATTAAATAACGCCAAAAATGAGGAGAATTCTGTTCAAAAGTCTCCTCCCGATATTGAGCAAAATATTGACAATCAGATATGTTATCAGTCAGTCGTTAGATCATGATTGTGAAATATGTAAATTATGGAAAGAACATCTCAAATATATGGAATATATATATTATATCCAGACCTTTCAAATGGCAAAGGGGGTTGAGTGATACATCTTTTGAAAGGTCTATCAATTCTCAACATAATTGCGTATTTTTTAAAAACTTTTAACGATTTGTTCCTAATAAATAAATTGATTCATTATCATTATTTTAGGTTCGAGAAATAAAAGAAGCAGTTTATGAATTACACGTTACAAGCCTGGAGCGTTAAGTGTAATAATTGCATATTACCATCAAAACGCTAATGCTTCGATTGCAACAAATACCAGCCGAAAGGCTGATCTACCTAAAGGAGCTCTCGTGCCAGTTGTCTCACATGTCGCTATCCTAAAAATACCGAAATGTACCAAATAGTCAAGAGATCCTCGTGTCTGTCGTCACATGCCTACCTTGCACTGGCGAGAGCCAACAGCTCGAAACTGCAGTCTGCAAGTGGTGTGGACGACTGGCACGAGAGCTCCTTTAGGTAAGAGAGTCTTTCGGCTAGTGTTTGTTGCAATCGAAGCATTAGCATTTTGATGGTAATATACAATTATTACACTTAACGCTCCAGGCTTGTCTTGTAATTCAGCGGGGCACATAGCTCGGAGAGTAGCTGTTGGTTGCAGTCAGAATATTTAGCGACTTATAAGCATCTTTGCAGGATTCAGATTGTCTATTCACGAAAGAACTTGTGTATTTGCGTTAATATCAAACCGATTTTCGATTTGAAAGTATCAATGGATTTGTTGTGAAAATTAATATTTAACTATTGGGCGTCTAAAAGATGTTGCCGTTTGAAAAAGTTGACACAGTTACAAATAAGTGATTTCAGAAATTGGAGTTTGTCGTAGCTATTATACAAATTCAAAAAATTTCACGTTTACATTATTCCCTCATCGTTTTGGTGCATTTGATTGATTTGATGCATTATTCACTATACTCTAGATGCAAAAATAAAAATGGAGATCAAGTAGTCTCATATTTTTTTTAAAGACTATGTGATAGTCCCCGAAGAACATACAGGGTATTCCATATAAAATTTTAAAGTCCGGGGAAACCGGAAGTTGACAGAAAAGTCTCAAATAATGAAAAATTGGCCGCTTTTCGTATATATTACTCCAGCCAAGTTTTGAGTCCCATACTTTGAAAATTCTAGAAACTATGGATTGTCTAATGATTCCGTTGCTACCCAGTATACCAATGCGGATATAAATTTCGTACTTTTAAATTTCATTTAATTTTTTTTTAACGCTTTATTTATATTTATGTCCTGGCGGACTTTACCTACAGCTACTCTTCCACTCAACCAGGACGGCGAAATGAGATATCGGTCACCCATCCAAGTGATGGACTCTACCAACGGTGCTTAACTTCGCTGATAGAGGTCTTCCGTGTTTAAACCGATGACCGTACCACACTTCACAATTAACTTTTAAGGTTGTGGTGAAAACTTCTCGTCCTCATTTTCAAGTATAAAAATCTCGTACAATTCCCAGATTTCCTGGTTGTTAGGTGCAGATTCTTGTTCAACTTTTCGACGTTACACATGCCACATGTTTTAAACTTTAATACAAATACTTCAGAACTAACAGAGATAGATAAATTTATATGAATATTAGAAAAATAATCTTATAGGCATGAGTATGAAAATACTAGGGCCCTTTTCGAAGGTGATGCTCTAGATTAGGGTTTTATGTTCCCTGTCAATACAGTATCCAGCTTCCAGAAAAAAAATATTTTTGATGAAGATTAGTGCATGTTCTCAAACGAAAAAGCAGCTGTATAAATTCATGTTAGTTTTAGGGCTCAAGTTGCAAAATTCGATTTTTTAAAATTTGCACAAGATTTGCTACTCGTTGTTTATAATGCAAAGCTATATTCAAATATCAACTTTGGGTGCTTTATTCAAAAAATAAAATAATAATAATATAATAATAAAAATCTTTATTGTGTTAAGGTACAGATATGTAAATATGCATACAGAACACAAAGGCACACTGTTCGTTATAAACACAGAAATAATGTATTTTGCTGATGTTTCGAAAAGTAATCGCTTTCCGTTTTCAAAGCTTTTTTTGGAAGAACTCTTATTTTGCTGTGTATGTCAAATACACAGCTTTAAGATTCTGTTTATGTTATTTCCATAGATACTTACTACTTACACAGAACATAGAACTGATGATATTTTCTTTTAGATAATGTTGAGTTTGTTAAGTTCTTCTTTTAACATTGGTAGCCAGGTTGTACAAATATCTACAGAACAATTCGATACACGCTTATCTTCATTTAATAAGATTATTGCTGATTCTTAAATTTTTCTTTTTTTGGTATCTGCTTCTTTTATTAAAAATTTTGCCGAGTCCCAGTTTATTCTATGTCCGTTTTCCCAAGCATGTTCACAAATCCTTGATTTCTGAATTTCATTCTTTCTAATGTAATTCTTGTGCTCATCCAACCTCCACTGAAAGATCTGGATGACTCACCCACATAACATTTATCACATTCGCACGGGATATTGTAAATACAGTTTTTTGAATTCTGCTCCCTGTTTAACGGTTTTGTTTTTGTTAAAATAGATCTTAAACTGTTCCCCGTTTGAAATACCGTCCTAATATCAAATTTGTCACCTATACGGCGTAGCTTTTCCGATAGTCTGTATACATAAGGAATTATTGCTGTATAATGACATTCAGGTTTTTGTCGTACCTGATTGTCTCTATTTTCAACATTTATGAAAACTTTATCAACAAAGGCTTCAGGATATTGGTTTTGTACTAGAACCTCTTTGATAAATTTTTTCTCGTTGTTTAATATTTCATTATTAGATGAAATTATTTTGGCCCTATCGTATAAACATTTTACAACACCCCTTTAACATTTATTGACTGATTTGAGTTAAAATTTAGATATCTATTAGTATGTATTGGTTTTCTATAAACGCTTGTTTCAATTGTATTATTTACCCTTCTAATTAAAACATCTGAAAACGGTAGTTCATTCCTACTTTCTACTTCTAATGTGAATTTAATAGACGGTTCCTTACTATTTATATTTTCCAAAAAACTATCTAGTAAATCGACACCATGAGGCCAAATTGCAAAGATGTCATCAACATATCTCCACCAGACAACCAGTTTGTATTTAAACAAAGTTCTGTAAATTTTGCTCTCTATTGATTTTGTTGGATCTTTGTTTAGTTTTGAGTAGGGTTCCTCATTTACAAGTCATGATTTTTGTGTTATATATATCCTTATCTATATTGACTGACATTACCTTTGTCTGCTGGCAATATTTTTATACTTTCATCGCGTTTTAAAGAATTTATCGATAACTTTTCTTCTGGAGTTAAATTATCTTTAATTTTGTATTGCTTCTCTAAAGCAATTTTTGCCTGTATGCGATATTCATTACCATTATCTATTGGTAAATTTTGAGCCGTTTTTTCTATTGCCGCTACTATATCAAATTTTGGAACATATTTCGGGTTTATTACAAAATTTAAACCTTTTGATAAGACAAGCCTGTCTGAAATGGACAAAAGTCTTTTTGACAATTAATGACAGTCCTGTCAATTAAAGGATTATTACTTATATTTTGTAATTGCCTAATCTGTTTTTTCCTTATTAAGTTTCTAAAAAAAAAAAAAACAAAACCGATAAACAGGGAGTAGAATTCAAAAAACTGTATTTACAATATCCCGTGCGAATGTGATAAATGTTATGTGCATGAGTCATCCAGACCGTTCAGTGTGAGGTTGGATGAGCACAAGAATTACATTAGAAAGAATGAAATTCAAAAATCAAAGATTTGTGAACATGCTTGGGAAAACGGACATAGAATAAACTGGGACTTGGCAAAAATTTTAACAAAAGAAACAGATACCAAAAAAAGAAAAATTAAAGAATCAGAAATAATCTCATTAAATGAAGATAAGTGCGTATTGAATTGTTCTGTAGATATTTGTACAACCTGGCTACCAGTGTTAAAAGAAGAACTTAACAAACTCAACATTATCTAAAAGAAAATATCATCAGTTCTATGTTCTGTGTAAGTAGTAAGTATCTATGGAAATACCATAAACAGAATCTTAAAGCTGTGTATTTGACATACACAGCAAAATAAGAGTTCTTCCAAAAAAAGCTTTGAAAACGAAAAGAGATTACTTTCCGAAATGTCAGCAAAATACATTATTTCTGTGTTTATTCCGATTTATATTATTTGCAAAACATAACCTCTGACTATTCCTTTGGCATAAACGTCACAGGCTCTTTTCCAATAATTCTATTATATTGTAGATTCGGTGATTTGTTTTTGAAGAGGATAATAATACATGTGGTAGAAAACCAAAATAATAGGAAAGAATATTCGTAGAATGCCACAAATAACTTTCAGACAATATCTATAAACAATGTAAAAATATAAATTTAGACGTAAAAAAAAATATTTATATTTGTGATAAATGTGCAAATGGGCATTGCAGAGGATGTTCTAAAATTGCACCCACTGAGATCAAATGCTTGGAGCTGAAGAAAGAAAGAAGATTGCGATACTACTGCATAATTTGTTATGATAATATTATTGAAAATGAAAATCTATTGAAACTAAATAAAAAACTGTCGGCAATCTGAAAAAATGTTGGAAAATATTCCTTCTCCAGATATGTCTAGTAAATTGCAAATAAAAGAAAAACCCAGTAATGGGGAAAATAAAGATGGTAACTCTGAAGCTATGATAAATGAGTTACAATTAACAAATAAACTAGTTATGAAACTACAGTCGAACTATGATTACGAACTTAAGAAAATAAAAGACATAATTAATCTCACCGAAAGTAACAAAGATCTAATACGATTACTGACTAACAAACCACCTGACGATCAACTCAACATATATCAAGGAAGTATCAATAAAATAAACAACTACTTTGGAAAATGAAAACTGGAAGATGTCAAATAAGAAAAAAAATAGTAATTCACTGCAGTGCGATCAATTGAATGGTTTAAATACTTATAGCAAAACTGAGGGTAAACAAAAATCGTTCACTGTAGATCCTACTGCTCAGAATCCACCAACAGGTACTTCTAAATCAGCATTTTCAGCAGACAAAGGGTTAATCAAAGCAAACATTACTCCCCAGATGAAAGATCCAGACGAAAGAAATAAAAAAGTGACCGAGCAATCTGATGACTACAAGGTGGTAACAAGAAGAAGACGATATAAAATAGGAAGTGGGAAAGGAGATAGTGAATTCCATGGTAATGAAAATAAAGGAAGATAAATATGGCTATTTATTTCAAAGGTACCAGACAGTGTGGTGGAAAAAAAAAATAGAAAATTACATAAAAATCGCACAGGCACAGAAAACGTATTTGTAAAAAAATTAGAAACACAATACAAAAGTGCTGACAATCAAGCATTTATGATTGGTGTTGACCCACTACTACAGGAACAAGTTTATGAAAAAATTTCTGGCCGAAGAAGACCATCTTTGATCGTTTCAATTTCAGATTAGGAAAGCGTTTCCTCGACAAACCGTTGAATGAGCAGAAGCAATGCAAAGATGAAAAAACTCAGTCGCATTCTATCACACCTAAATTAAGCATACCTTCTGTTACAAATAATGACAATCAAATCTGTCAAAATAGTTCCAAAAACGTTTCTGTCTATTATCAAAATGTACAATGCTTGAGAAATAAATTCCTGCAAATTGAATACATCCTGACATTAAATCCTAAAATAAAAATAGTGTGTTTCACTGAGCACTGGATGAACAAGGGTGAATTCGCATGCTTCAACATAAATAACTTGCTAATCAATACTGAAGAGTAAATAAGAAAAATGGGGGTACTTTTATTTATGTTCAAAAAATGTGATGGCTAGTGAACTTGTTAACTTAACTAAAGTGTCTGAAGAACAAACATGTGAAATATCAGCTTATTATGTAAAAATCCCAAAAATTAATTGTAATAAATGTATATAGATCACCGAATACTAAATCAATTGATGTATTTTTGCTGAAAATGGACAATGTCTTAAAGTATATTGAAACATTTTACAGAGATTCTGTTGTACTTCTTGGAGGTGATTTTAATGTTCATTTTAATAATGTCAGTGATCTAAATACGCAAAAGGTGATTAAATTCTTTCAGTCATATGGTTTACATCACTTAATAAATGAACCTACTCATAAAAGCGGTAACTGCCTAGACAATATTTTTAGTAATTTTGATTGTGTGAAAGCTGTGACTTTACCATTGAGAATATCGCATCATATTGGCCTTACTGTTGATATTGAAATTAATCTTGCATATATAACTGATATTAAACCAAAATTTATCAGATCTTTAAGTTTAAGCAACATAAATACTTTAAATAACTACCTAAGAAATGAAAATTGGGATGATCTACACAAACGCCGGAGGAAAAATATAGTATATTTAAAAACTTATTTATGTACTACTATGATATATGCCATCCATTATTGAAAATTAAATCAAGGAAATTAAATAAAGCAAAATGGATAACATCTAATCTAATGTTTCTTTATGAGTTCCAAAAACAAAATTCTACTGATCAAAATCAAAAAATTTACGACTTCAAAAAAGATTACAATAATAAGCTAGAGGTAGCCAAACAGAATTATTATCATAATGCTAAATAATACGGACAACTACAGTATAGTTGGGAAGAAACATATGCGAGACTGTTTACATTTCCATAATTAGCACAAAAAGTTAAACTGAAGCGTGCCGCTCAAAGTGCCGCGTTTTTTGCTTCAGAAGTCCGGTCGGCTTGTGGGTATAGCAAAAAACGCGGCACTTTGAGCGGCACGCTTCAGTTTAACTTTTTGTACTAATTATGGAAATGTAAACAGTCTCGCATATGTTGCTTCCCAACTATAAAACAGTTTGGAACATTATTAACAACGAGATAGGTTGAGTTAATAAATATCCCTCTTATCCAGAAAATATAACAGAAAATCAGTTGAATAACTTTTTTGTTAAAAACATGAATGACAGACTTAAAAATTTTCCCCCGTCTCAAACAAGTGCCATGGATCTTATAGACAATAAACACAATAATGATTATTCTATGTTTATCAGGCCTGTAGTCCCAGATGATATAAGAATAATGATACATAAATAAAAAAATTAAAAAACTGAAGATATAAATGGAGTAAACACCTTTGTTGTTAAAAAAATGTGCAAATTATTTAATTGAGCCATTAACAGATATAATCAATTTCTGTTTAATCGAAGGACATTTTCCAAATGAATTAAAAATTGCAAAAATTCTTCCAATATACAAAAATTGAGACACTACAGATCCAAGTAATTTTTGGCAAATATCTATCTTGCCAATATTTTCCAAGCTTCTGGAAATGATAATTTATGAACAGTTAACAAATGTTACCGATCTTTCTAATTTTGGTAAATCATTAATATTCAATTCAGAATTTTGATTATTTTTAATATCCATTTTCAAAAATTAACTACTATTCGCCTGGTCACATCGCTCCAAACGCCGGTCGCCTATCTGCGCCCGATTTTAGTATAAAACTAGCACGCAGACTCGACTCGCCCTCAGTTCCCATCGACCGATCGACCAGTACACTTCGTCAAGCTCTGCCTACAGTCTCAAGCGCCCCTGGCCTAGACTTGGATACCAGCAGCAACGTTCAGTCTCGCTCAACCGCTCCGACAATCAACACGCACCTGCTTAACACATACAGTGCCCCGCACTTAAGTCTATACAGGAGAATCAAACTTTCTAAGTGCAGATCGAATCTTATAAATAGTAGTGCGTAAACATCCGTGTAATTTAGTGCAACGAACGACTGTAAGAGCTGCTTTTAGTTATCCTTAAAATCAAACTGTGACTTTCATTAGTGCTTAATCTAAAATCGCAAGTATCGTTGGTTAGTAATTAGGTGAAGTCACCTCCCAGTGATATTTTTCGTCGCAAAAGTGGACTGGTTAGTAATGAGGCACAGCTGCCTTCCCAGTTACACCTCTCGTGTCTCATCACGTTTTTTTTTTTTATAAGAAGAATTCGTCATCGTTGACCCAACAACGTGGCCCCCATGTGACCACATGTTCCTAGCCCAGCTTCCTGAACTTCAATGAGGCACAGCATCAATACACCTTATTGCCATTAAATCGACCCTGAGAAATCCACCGTCAACTATACGAAGTTTACTAGACCCCTGAGATACCACTGGCGCCCAACATTCCAAACGACAACCAAAAAAATTCATAGTCAAACAATATATTAAGTGCTCATCAATTTGGTTTTAGAAATAATATATCGATATTAGACGTTATATATAGTCTTACTAGGTATATAAAGGACGCTTTTGAAAATAATGATAAATATATTGGTGTCTTTACTGATTTAATGGCAACTTTTGATTGTGTTAATGATCAAATTCTTATTAGTCAGTTACATTTTTATGGTGTAAGGGTTTTATGTTTAGATATTATATGTTCTTACTTAGAAAATAGTTATCAGGTTGTCGAAAGTTGCCATGTCAGAAGTAATAAGTTGCAAATCGTCAGAGGCATACCCCAAAGCTCAGTACTGGAACCGTTGCTCTTTCTTGTTTATATAAACGATTTACCACACATGTTCAACCCTCAAAGTATCAAAACAGCAATGTTTGCAGACGATACAACACTAAGAAAAAAGATTGGCAAAAAAGAAAATCCACAACATATTCTAGCTGAAATACTACATAAAGCTAACTCCTGGTTTACACCAAATCAACTACTACTAAACAAGGGTAAAACTTTATCGTTAATTTTTGAAACAAAAAAAAATAGCCAAACAGGGCAAAGTGTCAAATCGACGCCAATCTAATTTGGATTGAACAAATTGAAAACTTCCAAGATAAATTAAGCAAGATCGTATATGCAATTAGAAGAATAAAAATGACTGTTAATCAAAATGAAGCTCTAACTGCTTATCATTCCTTTTTTATTCAGTTATGGTGTAATGCATCTCATACTCTTATACATAAAATATTAGTAATTCAAAAGTCGTCTTGAGAAGTATAGTAGGAGCTAAGTATGAAGAAAGTTGTAGACCATTTTTTGCATCTCTGAAAATAATGACTGTGTTCTGAGCAATAGTATATCAATCCCTATTAGATATTCATAAAAATCTAAATGAATATTGTACTCACACTGATGTTCATCATCCCCCAATGACTAGATTAAAAAAAACAGTGAACATTGGTATTAAATTTTACAACTCCCTACCAGTGAATTGGCGCAGGTTGCCTTTGAAAATATTTATAAATAGAATAAAAGATGTCTTAAATACAAATCCATTATAAAGTCTACTTGAATTTTTCTATATTGATTTTGATGGCTGAAACGTTTCTAGATTGAAACAGCATGCTGAGTAAGCCCCGGTCAAATTACGGAGAAATATTTATATTATGGCTAGGAGCAACCCGTGTGTGCTTAGGATAAGAAAACATAATAAAGCATTGATATAAAAATGGATATAGTGAGTTAGGCAGTTAGATTTGACTCTTCAAACTGGCTAGATTAATGTTAACTTATTTATTTTTCATTGTGTAATAAAGTGGCGACTGTAGTGTAATAGATGTAAATAAAAACAAACCGTTACAGTGCAGCAGTGGGATAGAATCGCTCTATCCGAAGTGATACAGGTGTTCAAAGTGTGGTTGTTACAGTGGACCAACAAAAAAAAACGGTTTAGCTGTTTTGTTTTTGTAACAAAACATGAGTAAAGGAAAACGGAGGCATAGCTCTAGTTCTTCATCTAGTACTGATCATACAGGACGATATAGAAGAAAAACGGAGAAACGCAGGAAAACTGTAAGTACTACACCACATAAAAATGCAGTGCTCAAGTTCTAAAAGTCATAGACAAAAGCCAATAAGCTGTAAATCGCGTAGTGCAGCTGCTGATAAAGGTAACGCAGAACAAGTTCAGGTGGAAATGCATAGCGCCAGTGACAGGTCAATAAATCAGACTCCATCTCATTTGGAAAACACAGAAAAGAACGTGTCACAAACTCGGGCAGGTTTTAGTAGCGGACGCGATGTAGACGTTACACGCGGCCGAAGCGATGGGAGGACCTCAACGAATAGCGGAGTTTGGAAGAGAATCGAAGAAAGCATTCCAGACGTGATTGCTACAGAGAGTTCACACTCTGACGTTCATGCAAACGAAAGCGAATCCCAGCAGCGAATCAGACAGCTAGAAGCTTTGGTCGACCAATTGTTGCATCAAAATGACAGAAGCATTGTATGTGTATCTATCAGGCCGGACTGCATTCCAGAATTTTCTCCTGGAAATTACAGCGAAAGTTGTAGTAAATGGTTGGAAAAAATTGACCAGTTAGCCCAAATAAATAGATGGGATGAAAAAACCACAGTCTACCACATGCAGTCTAGACCAACGGGCTTAGCCAAAACATGGTACAACAGTTTGGATAATTATAAGCACACTTGGGACGAGTGAAAACAGTTACTCATTGAGGCATTTCCCGATTATTACGATTTTCCTACGGCCATAAGGAAGCTCATTCGCCATGTTAAATTTCTTGATGAAAGCTGGACTGAATATTATTTTGGCAAAATGCTGCTGCTTCGTCAATGTGATATAACAGGAAAGAATGCTGTAGCTATGTTGATAGATGGTATTCAGGATGCGACTATCCAGTCAGGTGCCAAAGTGGGTAGGTGCTCAATGCCAGAGGAAATGTATAAAGATTATCTGGCAACACTAACTGCCTCAAGAGAACGTGAACATCCTTCAAGGCATGATCTTAAGAGAAAAGTGGAAAGACGGCAGGAAAACGTAGGCAAATTGGATCAAAAGCATACCGTTAAAAAAGGCTACAATTGCAAACAATATGGACATTTCCAAGCAGAATGCACTAAACCACGGCTGGAATGTAACTGGGTCATTCATCGGAGACTTGTTTCAAAAACAAATCCAGATCTCATAAGACATTTTGTGAAGCAGATCCAGGAAGCAAGGGCTATTACGTCATGTGTTTAATAAATGGGCACGAGATCCAAGGCTTTGTGCTTTGAGGTAATTCTCATACGAGAGACCAACGCTCGTAAAATGGGAATGAAATGGTCTGAGAGCAACATATGCTTAAATGGTTATGGTGGAAGCACATCAAAAGTTCTCAGATCCGCCAACGTTCAAATGAAGGTGGATCTGTTTCAGGCTGAAGTGCCTATTTTAGTTGTTCCAGATTACCTACAGTCTATGCCGGTTTTGATTGGAAGATCAATATTAAATAAACCTAATGCTGTTACTGTTATTCGTGATGGTAATGCAAGGTTTTTCGAAGCTGGGATGGCAGAGTTACCCCAACTCGATAGTTTACCACTAAAAAAAATAGCCTTACGAGCAACAGAAAATATCGAAATACCAGCAAATAACATTGGCATAGTTCGATGCTCAATTCACGATAAGTACAATGGTGACATATTTATAGATTTGAGAAAATCTCTACAGTCCACGAGGGAATCTATAGTACCAAGATGTGTTACATCGACTTCAGATGCAAGTTCCTATTTTCAATATATCAGAAAACACCATCTGTGTTTCGCAAAACCAAGTTATTGCTAGAGGGGTTCCTTGTGTGCAGGAGAATACACAGGTGAGTGTAAGAAATATTGATATAATAGAATTGTCAAAATTTTCTATAGAAGACCTCAAGGGTCGAGTTACTGAAAGTATACCCGATAGTGACAAAAATAAACTTCTATTGCTACTCAATAAATATCGTGATTGTTTTGCTCAAAGTATACATGAAATAGGGGAAATTAAAAATGTACAAATGTCTATTCATTTAACTGATGATAAACCGGTGACTTATAGACCTTATCGTCTTTCCGTTCACGAACGGGAAAAGGTACGCGATATAATAAACGAACTAACATCAGCTGGAATTATTCGGGAATCTCAATCACCATATTCTAGTCCCATCATCCTCGTCAAGAAGAAGAATGGCGAAACCAGGATGTGTGTGGACTATCGTGCAATGAATGCGAAAACCGTAAAAGGCTGTTTTCCCTGACCATGCGTAGACGAACACCTTGAAACCCTAAAAGGGTGTAAATATTTTACTACACTTGACATGGCCACTGGATATCACCAAATTAAAATGGCAGAAGACTCAATACATAAGACAGTATTCGTCACGCCAGACGGGCAGCATGAATATTTGCGTATGCCATTTGGGTTGGTAAACACTCCAGCGATGTTCCAAAGAACCATAAACCAGATTCTAGGTTCGATGAGACTTTCGACAGCCCTTGCATATATGGATGATATACTTCTCCCGTTTCCTAGTTTTGAAGCTGGGTTAATAGCTCTTGCAGATGTACTCGAGAAATTTCGAAATGCTGGGGTTACATTACGCTTGGAAAAATGTTAGTTCTTTCAAAACCAGATAGACTACCTTGGACATGAAATTAGTGCTAGTGGCATTCGACCAGGCTCTACAAAAATCAAAGCAGTTGAAGGATTTCCTGTTCCTATAAATGCTCACCAGGTCCGACAGTTTGTGGGATTATAGAGCTATTTTCGAAAGTACGTGAAGAATTTTGCTCAAGTTGCACGCCCGCTGACATTATTAACGAAGAAGGATGCCAGTTTCGAATGGGGAGAGACACAAAGTAAAGCTTACGAGAAACTCAAACAAGTGTTGACAGAGCAACCAGTCTTGGCTATCTATGATCCCAAACTACATATAGAGCTGCATACAGATGCTTCGAAGCTCGGGTTCGGTGGTATTCTGATGCAGAAACAGGGTGATGGCAGACTAAAGCCTGTTATGTAACTATAGCAGACAAGCTACAAAAAAGGAGCAGCGGTACCACTCGTATGAGTTAGAAACGTTAGCGGTGGTAAACTCTTTACAACGATTTCGCATATATTTACTGGGATTAAAGTTCAAGATAGTCACAGATTGCAATGCCCTGAGGACAGCAATGACAAAGCGAGACCTAATTCCTAGGATCGGCAGATGGTGGCTGATCACCCAAGAGTTTAATTTTGAGATTGAATATCGTCCAGGATCAAGAATGGCTCATGTAGACGCACTGAGCCGGAACCCTGTCGAAGTTGCTAAAGATACACGAGAAATTGATATCCTACAAGTGGATATAACTGACGAAGATTGGGTGTTGGCGACTCAGATGAAGGACGAGCGGTGTAAATATTTGATCGAAATACTTTCAAGAAAACCACAAGATCACGAGGAACGGCAAATTCATAGAGATTTTGAACTAAAGAATAACAGATTGTACAAGAAAACGACAAATGGGCTCAAGTGGTTTGTCCCTAAAGCTGCTCGACGTGCAGTCACCATGTATCACCACGATAATGCGGGACATTTTGCAATTGAAAGAACTTTAACAAATATAAGAAATAACTATTGGTTTCCTAGGATGAGAAAATATGTAAGCCGCTATATCTCAGCTTGTTTAGCATGTGCATATAACAAAGCACCAAGTGGGAAGAAGGAAGGTTTTCTGCATCCGATCCCAAAAGTGACAATTTCCATGGACACAATCCACTTGGATCATTTGGGACACTTTGTGAAAAGTTCACGGGGCAACATCTATCTAATTATGGCAATAGATACTTTTATGAAATTTTTGTTTGCAAGACCAGTGAAAAGCGCCAAGGCCCAGCCAGTAAAACCATTCTTGGAAAACATATTCCAGACATTTGAAGTGCCTAGGCGAATTATCTGCGACAGACGGTCTTCTTTTACGGGCAAAAGTTTTGAGAAATTTACAAAAGATCTTGGTATCAAAGTTGTATTCAATGCTACCGCAACACCACAGGCTAGCGGCCAAATAGAACGATATAATCGGACCATATTGTCCTCAATTTCAGCCACTCACGAGGGCGAGAGAAAATGGGATAACGTGATAAGATCTGTTGTTTTTAGTATAAATTCCTCGATAAATAATGCAATGGGGAAAAGTCCCTACGAGCTCCTTTTCAGATGCAAGCCTAGAGGAATGCATGACTCATTCTTAAGTGGGGCTGTAGCCGATGATCAGGTGGAAAACGATATCCACAAGACAAGGGAGGAAGCTGGAAAACAAATCCAGAAGGCTCAAGATAGGCAAAAGGCTTATTTTGATGAGAAAAGAAACATGCGACATGAATACAAAGTGGGAGACCTTGTAGTCCTACGACGGGCAAATCTTGCAAACGACGGCAAGAGTACCAAATTGGTGCCTAAGTACAATGGCCCATACGTAATAAAAGAGATACTTAAACACGACAGGTATGTAGTAGAAGATTAACCTGGTTCACGACGTGCGCGTAAGAAATATAGAGGTATCAGTTCGGTCGACCGGATGAAGCCATTCATGGCTGCTTGTGAAAGCAGTAGTACGGACTCAGAGTCAGACGCTGAGAATGAAATTGTTACTAAGTAAAGGACGACTATTCTGAGGAATAGTAGTACTCGTTGGAAAAGACAACTTTTTCTGAGTAATAGTATTCGTTTAAAAAAAAATCTGAGAAACTTGCGGAGAGGTTACGGATGTAGTGGGTGTCTGACCAGCGCCTACATCATCTTTAGCTTTTCCCTCCTTCTCATGTTGTAATAATAAAATAATAAGTATGTTTATCTGTTAATTTCAGGGCGAAGTTATACGTGGTTTTTCCGGGACGGAAAAGTAGTAGCATGGCCGACTGAAACAGCATGCTGAGTAAGCCCCGGTCAAATTACGGAGAAATATTTATATTATGGCTAGGAGCAACCTGTGTGTGCTTAGGATAAGAAAACATAATAAAGCATTGATATAAAAATGAATATAGTGAGTTAGGCAGTTACATTTGACTCTTCAAACTGGCTAGATTAATGTTAACTTGTTTATTTCTCATTGTGTAATAAAGTGGCGACTGTAGTGTAATAGATGTAAATAAAAACAAATCGTTACAGGATCATAAAAATTATGTGATAAATTATCCAATATATGTAAATTGATTAGTTATTGCAAAAAAATAAATAAATTTTTGATGTGTTGTTATGTATTGCCTTGTAGCCAAAACATTTTTTTTAATTTCTAATTTTACTCTTTTAATTTTTGTAACATTTGTGCTTATGACTTGTCTACAAAATTTTATATTTTCTTGAGATCAATATATTATTATTATTATTAAAATCCACTTCGAGGACCTTTTGGCAGTACTTTTTTGACTGAATAAATTAATGCTGTATTTTTAGGTCTAAAGTTGTTCTCTGTTAACTTCTTCGAAATTCTTTAATACAAATCAATTAAAAAGATTTTACAACTCAGATAATGCTAAAAATAAGCAAAAACATATTTCTAAAGTCACAGGGCTTAGAAATTTCAATATACCCAAAAAGGTGTAGGCAGCAAATTTCAAAAAATTTAATTTTCCGACCTAAGGACTAAAACACATTTGTGCAGCTATAGACTAACTTTCATCAAAAATAAAATTTTTCAGAAAGTCTATAACATGGCGCAGACTTTTTGTCGGACACTGTATAAATAGCTATGAAATTCACTAGGAAAGTCGAAGATATTTTTCTGAAGAATTTTACAAAATTAGCTCTGACATAGAAAATGAGGTTTTGAAAACTTACCTTCCCTCGCACAGCCAAATACACCGAATATTCAAGGATCTCTCCCTGATTGGCACTTGGTGGCTCCCAAGACAAATGTGCTCCATCCGAGGACTTTGCAATTTTGATTGCTGATGGTGCACCGGGAAAACCAGGCAAGCAAGTTTTAAAGGCGGAGACCTGTGAAAATTCTAATTGGGTCAGTATAAGTTTTAAACCGAAACTCACTTAGTGTTGGATTTAAAAATAATATATTTACCTCGCTCCAATCACCTCTTCCAACTGTGTTGATGGCAGCGACACGGAACTTATAAGCTGTTCCGGGTTCTAGATTGATTCGGGGAAAATTAGACAACTCCGGCAAATCTTCTATAGACAAATCCGAGGTGTCATCATCCAGTAAAAAGTAGCTTTGTACATCACAACTATTACCCTTAATAAATCCTACAGTGTACCAGGTATCTTTAGCAGGCTGTTCGGATCCATTTATATCAGTCTTTTTGCGCTCCTTCGAGTGATCTAGTGCAGCAGAAGCAAGAGCCGTAAGCGGATCATCAGTAGATCTTTCCTCACCTTTTCGTGCCTCTTCAGAATCATCAGTTTTTTGGCTGCTGCTGGTAGTGAAAGAACTGTCGAACCCACTGTCTGGTTCCATTTTAGTAGTTATGTCTAAACTTGAATTAAGATTTGTATCAGGCTCTTCTTCTTCCTGCTTAATTTCATTAAGTTCTGTTTTGATATCCATGCCTATATCCATCTTCTCTTCGTCGGCAGGTTTTAATGAGCCATTGACGGTACTTTGGGTAGAATCCGCTTCAGCAGTGGTGGTTGTTGGCTTCATGCTTGTCTCTAGTTCATCCTTACTACCCCCAAATAATCCAAGACGGCATCGAAAATCAGTTGGAGGTAAAATGGGAGATCCTCCAAACAAACCCAATCTTATTTTTGAGCCTCCTTTGAGTCCCAATTTTGTGTGTATTTTACCACCCCCCAAAAGACCACTTGTTGTTTCTGTTGCAGCAGCAGCAGTTGTTGGTGTGTCCGCTGACACTTCCTTTATAGTGACTTTATTTCCTGCCTGGCCATCACCTTTGGCTGCTGATCCCTTTTCAGGTTCGGGATCTATTAAACCAGCTTCAGCTGCTAAAGCTGCCAAAGCAGCATCTGTTGTTGCAGGTCCTTCATAAGAAGTTGAAGCTAGAAAAAAAAAGAAGGGAAGGTCATTAAAGATATGAACAATTTCTTTTATGTTTTACCAATTGTTGCAGTGGGTTGCTTTGGACGAGATACGACCATAAGCTTTGGCTGCTCGGCATGATTACCTCCAGACGAAGAGATAGGTAAACGGACAATTTTACTAACACCACCACTTTGGTTCGGTTGTACCAGAGTTAAAGTTTTACTGCTGCTGGTTGCCATTTGTACCGTAACTTGTTTACCACCAATCATCACTTGTTTCTACGAAGAAAAACGAAAATTAGCTAATTATATTCTAAGACGATCATAAATACGTACTGTGTTTTTAGAAAGTGTGACAGTTTTTGGTGAGCCAACTACTTGCATTGGCATCGAAATCGTAATAGGCTTCCCAGCTAATTTAACTCCCTGCAAGCCGGCAATCGAGGAGGCAGTAGCCACTGGTTGAGCATTTATTGAAGTAGTCTTAACAGACGATACATTTACTGCCTGCACATTAGTAAACGTTTGTATGTTTTTCAACCCTGCATTAGAACTAACGACTAACACCTGTTGATTGCCTGTAACATAAAGGTCAAGGTCAATTTTTCCTGTCTAAATACAGCATACTTATTACGATCGAGGTTATACTATCCACCAACAGACGGCAAGGTTCCAAATTAGTTTTTAACAATAAATGCATACCAAAATATAGTAACCACAATTTGTTTTAATACATTATATTCACTTATAAGAATTTACTATAACTTAAACGTAACAACATAATAAAATGCATTTTATGAAATTCCATCTACTCCAGTCGTTGAGTGACCAAGACCCTATATAGTATGGCGCTGCCAGCATCTTGGATTTCTCAGTTAGCTGATGGTACTCGTGGAGTGCACGTCGCATGACTTTACGTGTAGTGGTCGTAGTATTCTCTTTTCAGCTACGCTGACTCTACCCTTGAATGAATGTCATCGCTTTTGATAAAACCATATTGTGTGGTTTTTAATAATTTACTTTAATATTTAATGATAAAAATGAGTTCTACAGGGAATCATATTTAATTTATAACAACTGTTGTAAAAGGCAAGACAATTACAAACACATTCGTTTCTTTAAATTTCCTGTGAAAAATTGTAGTCGAGCTGAAGAGTGGAAAAAAAAATCACTTATAGATGTGGAAATTCGACTGCGAATTTTGTGCTAACAAATTTAGCAAAGGTGATGAATAAAAACGAATTCTTTTTATTTGCAAATATTATGCCAGCAGACACAATGTATTATATTTAAATAGACCTTCAGACGAATTTTCCAAAATTATATCATATCTTTTGCAGACATTTAATACATCTTTTGATACACATAAATGTGGCATGGATGTTGGCAAAAATACAGAGGCTAATTTAAAAAACACTTTAGAAAAGTGTTCCGATAGTTTCTCTTCGAATACTCTCACCAGCACCGATATACAGGATGGGGAATAGTGCGTCGGACCCCGATATCTCGAGTTCTATAATAGCTAGAAATTTTTTTAAAAAATTGCAAGTAAACTAGATAAAAAAGTCTATAACTGGAATTTATTTTCGAACATACAGGGCGAGCCACGACAAAATTACAGGACCAAGTGCCTGTTTTTAAATGGAATGCTATGAATATAATTTTTTGAAGTCTCATTCTAGGCTCTATTCATTCCTATATTAGCATTGAATATCTCCCAACCACTTGGATGTAATTAATTTTTTTGTTGAAATAATGCAATCTGCAGATGGATATTAAAAAAATCACCACAGTTACAACTATGGGTTTTAAGAAAAACTTATGTGAATATCAGTTACGAGACATCTAATTAATGTTTTTGAATCATTTTCATTTCCTAAAAATGTACAGGGTGGCCAAAAATTAGTTTTCAACTAAGAACATTTTAAATTGAATTTTCTCATTTTTTTCAAATGGAACACCCTGTATATTTTTCGACGATGTGATGTAGAAATGAAAAACGAACATTTTTTGTAAGTACTTCCCTATGGCTAATTCAACCATTTTCGTTTTATAAATAAATAATGTAACGAAGTGTTTTTCGTTACCGAAATTTGTATAAAATATCATTATTTTCTTGAAAATATTTTTTAGTAACTGTTTTCTTATATTTATATTCGTAAATATACTGTACCACCATAGGCGAATTAATTTAAAATTAATTAATTAATCTCTAGAAACACCGTGTAGGTAGACCAGACTGTAAAGTACAGATGAACTCGGGTGGGGAAGCGACCGACCATGTTAGATGTGCAGAGCTCTCCGTCCTGTGGTAGCAGAGTAAGGTAAATTTGCTAAGTCCATAAATCCGTCGTGGCATTATTTTTCTAATTCGAAAATATTTTACAAGTCCATTTGACGTTACCGGTGCGACGTCACTGTTCAGTACAAGGGAATAATTCAATTATTCCGCAGTCAGTCTTTTGGCTGCCGTCCTAAGAGTGTCTGCTGCTTGCTCCGGTGCTGTAACAAAAATATCGCAAGTCCACATATTAAGGTATGTGAATTTTTCTAACTCCGCAAATCCATATTTGTGTTATTTCCCATTTTGGGGTGTAATGGGGTAGTGAAACGCAAGTTATAGCCTTTCCTACTCAATTGTTAACCTCACCTTCGCGATGAGTTCAATTTGAACTTGGTGCACCCTGTTTTCACTAACGAGGCTCTAACGACCGAGTAAGGGCGGAATAACCCTTACCCTTTGCCGTGAGCACATCCACCTTCTCACGAAGAGTGCGGTAAAAATAACCCACCGCACACAAAGGTTGCTTTTGGAATCGTTTGGTTACCCAATCGTCGCAGTCTCCTTCTGTGCCATGGGACCACACCACTCGCCTTCCGCAACCGAGCTGGTCAGTTGCATACCTGGTCCAGCTAAAACTTCAAATGCAGCTTCGTTTTCAGTCGATTAAGGCTTTAAAAAAATGATGGAGCGTTCAAGTGGGACAAAATCATCCGGAGGCAAAATACTCTCCCGATCGGATCTCCGGGGGAGGGTGCCCACAGGGACACCTCATCGAATGTTCGTACTTTGAACGACAGCACTCGCACCGATCGGCCTGAAAGAAGAACTGCTCTAATAGATAGAGAACTTCACCGACTCAATGTTGACGTTGCAGCTCTCAGCGAAACTCGATTTTTGGAGGAAGGCTCTCTCACAGAAAAGTACTACACCTTCTATTGGAAAGGTCTTCCCACCAATTTAAGAAGACAACATGGAGTAGGATTTGCCGTTCGGAATCAATTTGTATCCAACTTAACACAAGTACCACAAGGCCTATCCGAGCGTCTAATGCTGCTACGCCATGAGCTATCAGATGGCAACGCGGTAAATCTAATAAGCGCCTACGCTCCCACTCTGGATGCAAGTCACGAAACCAAGGAAAGCTGCTATCAACAGCTGGAAGAAACCCTCTATAGAATACCTAAAAGGGAACGACTCGTTATTCTTAGCGATTTTAACGCTAGAGTAGGGAGAGATGCAGACACCTGGTCAGGCATCATAGGCAAGAACGGTTTGGGCAACATGAACGCTAATGGTCAATTACTCCTAACTAAATGCGCCGAACATGATCTAGTTATAACAAACACCATTTTCCGACAAAAGGATAAATTTAAAGGCACCTGGCGTCACCCCAGATCAGGTCACTGGCATCTACTGGACTATGTTATCGTACGTAGGAAGCATCTCAAGGACGTCCAAATTACAAAGGCGCGCATTGATAGCGAATGTTGGACCGATCATCGTCCTGTTGTCTCTAAAATGAAAATTGTTATGAGACCCAAACACCGAAGAACTCAAGTAAAACGTAGACTCCGTCTCTGTATTAGTAAATTGCGTGACCAACAAACCGTCGAACAGCTAAAGCAAAAAGTTCAAGAGAATTTGACTGCACTAGAAGAAACCAATTCTGTAGATGTCGCTGCTACCTGGACACAAATTAAAGACAGTTTAAAAAGTGCGAGTGAGGAAGTTCTTGGCACTGCAGCAAGTAAAAAACAGGAGGAATGGTTCAATGATAATGAAACTTTTATACAAGAACTTCTTGACTGCAAACATACTGCCTTCCAAAACGCTATCAACCACCCCAACGACTCATCAAAAGCAGAAGCTTTTGCCCAATCTAAGTATGAAACGCAACACGAAATCAGAAGAATAAATAACGAGTGGTGGGCAAGCAAGGCCAGAGAAATTCAAAGGTACGCCGATTCACACGACTACAGGAATTTCTTTCAAGGAGTAAAAGCAGTGTACGGCCCCAATCGGAAAAATATGTGCCCTATTAAAGATTTAAATGGAAATCTCCTCAAAGAAGACCAGGAAATAAGAGCCCGATGGAAAGAACACTACTCTAACATTCTTAACCAGCAAAGTCAAGCCGATCACGATTATTTATTTATTTTATTACAATATCCAACAGATCAATGTCCAATAACAGGATAAGGGTAGATACCTACATGTATAAATACAAGAATAATGATATATAGAAAACAAAAAAAAAAAAACATAAGCAAGTAAATAGAAGACAAACAATTTAGCAAAATTCAAATATATAAATAAAAATACAAAAACAATGACAGTAAAAACGTGAATAGAATACAAACAACTTATTATAATGAACCTAAAGATAGTAAACACATATGCGTATAAAATATGTAATTAGATATATTTGACAATCACAATTGCTTAATTTTTTGGATGTTGGTATTAAAAATATCTATTTGATTATTTACACTATTGTAGTTTGTGAACATCTGAAAGAGTGGCGATTGCACTAGTACATTTGTTCTGGGGGTAGGAATTGAAAATGTTTCACTGTGCCTTGAGGCAATACGCGGTACAACATAAAAAATGCTATTGGTCAGATCTTCACACTTAATATGATTATGAATAATTTTGTACAAAAAAAATTATAGACTGAGTACTCCTTCTCTTTAGGAGACTATCAAAGTTAAAAGTCGATAGGAGAATATCTTGGGGAAATCCCTGGGAAGGATAGTGCCCGAGCGTTTTGAAATATAAATTTTTTAAGAAGCGCCGTTGAATGTTTTCGAGTGCAGAAACATGACAATTATAAATAGGATTCCATACTAACTTGCATGAATCAATATCATTGAAATCCTTGATATTTCTTAAGACAAATCCCAGTGTTTTAAAGGAAGTTGTAACAGTTAAGTTAATATGGTCAACAAAGGTCAATTGTGGGTCAAATAGGACACCAAGATCTTTAATACAATTGGGTCTATTTAGAGGTGTATTAGAAATTTTGTAGTCAAATAGACAAGTATTATGTTTTCTACAGTAGGATACAACATGGCATTTGCTGATATTTATAAACAAATTATTTTCAATGCACCAGTTACTTATCTGGTGTAGGTTATTTTGCAGATGTTCGCAGTCTGCTAGTGTGTTAATTTGACTGAATATTTTTAAATCATCGGCATATAAAAGGTATTTTGCATCAATTTTAGCGGCAATATCATTAATAAAAACTATGAAAAACAGAGGTCCAAGGGTGGAGCCCTGAGGTACACCAGATGTTTGCAAAAATTTGTCAGACTTATGGCCTCTAACCTGTACATATTGCCAACGATCAGATAAGTAAGACGTTACTAGGTTTAAGAAATCTGAAGATATACTAAAATGTTGGAGCTTATGCAGTAAAATGTTATGATCCAATTTATCAAAAGCCTTTGAAAAGTCGGTGTAGATAACATCTACTTGACCCCTCTGATCTAAGACTTCACTGATAAATTGTGTTTTGATAACCAGATTTGTTACTGTTGACCTACCAGAGACAAAACCATGTTGCTCAGGTACTAAACTGTTGTTAACATGCGCATATAGGTGATCATATAAAATAATTTCAAGAATTTTACTAAAATTGCAGATTAACGTAATAGGTCTATAATTAGTTATGTCATTAATGCTACCTTTTTTAAATATGGGTGTGATTCTGGACAGTTTCCATACTGCCGGAAAGGAACAGGTCTTTAAAATCATATTATATATAACACAGAGTGGAATTGCAAGTATTACGGCACAGTCGCGAATAAGAAACGCAGGTATATTATCGGGTCCCATGGTCATATTTGGTCGAATTCTTTTAATAGCCTTTACAACATCGTTAGAAGAAACATCAGTTATGTGTAAAATACTGTTTGGAGCAGTACCGTCTAGATTATCCGGACGAAAGTTCAAAGCAGGTTCAGAAAAGGATTTGGAAAACAAGTCGGCAAATGCTGAAGCAATTTCAAGGGGATTATCTATATCTTTACCGTTGTATTTCATGTTTAGTGGCATAGATGGAAGAGATTTCTTAGAGTTTAGATATGTCCAAAATTTGTTTGGATTACCTCTTAATTCATTTTCAATTTTGTGAATATATTGCCTGTATGCTAAGTGGTTTTCAGTTTTGAACTCAGCTCTTAGTTTTTGAAAAACATCATAATTTACGGAACTTCTGCATATTTTGTAAGTCTCATATGCCTTATGTTTATTTTTTAATTTAACTATTAAATGTTTATTAAACCAAACTGGGTATTGGCGAGAGCATGCTTTCTTTTTTGGCACGTTTCTCAAAAAGAAAATACAATTTAGAGTAGAATCCTTCCACCATGTCATTTACATCCTCTATATTATTTAAAAAACTCCAATCAGTTAATGTTAAGTCGTTATATAGGTTGGGAAAATTTGCTTTTCTAAAATTATAATCGTGATCATTAATTACAGGAAAATTTATAAGTTTCTCATTGCAATATATGTGAATCATTAATGCCGGATGATAGGCATCTTCAGATACAAAAGTATCTAGGGGTTTAGACACTTCACAATTTAAATTGGCCAGTACTAGATCTAGAATCTTATTGTTGCAGTTTGTTATATTATTATACTGAATAAGATTATAAAAACATGAAAAATTTTTAACCGACAAGGCTTTTCTGTCATAGGTACCTATGTGCATGCCAGCATATTCAGGTATGTTAAAATCACCAATAACTAATAGGTGGCTATCATAAAGATAGTAGAATGATTCAAGTGCATCAAAAAGAATTTCATAGTCAGTTGCAGAAGTTTGAGGCGGAACATATAAAACAAACACGTATATCACAGACTTCTTAAAACAGATTTTGATACCCAAAATATCAATAAACTTAATATCACGAATAGTATCACATACTTTGTAGATGTCAATTAAAGAAACATGTATGTCTTTTTTTGTAGCTAAAAGAACTCCACCACCTCTGGTTGTATTAGTAGAATTGAAATCGCGGTCTTTGCGAAATACATTATATTTTGTTAAGTCGAATAATTCGGAATCGTGCACCGTATCATTCAGCCATGTTTCTGTAAGTGCAATGATACTATACTGGTTGTCTAATGACCCACAATTGACAAATATGTCTAAGGTTTTACCTAGCACACTACGGCAGTTTTGGTAATAACACAAAAATGAGGTAGGTCTACGTTTAGTGGAACTGGAATTATTTTGGGGGATATTGACTGATTTTTGACCATTTACATGAGAAGAATCATATTTAGTTTCTTTCTTAGTGCATTTTAGTAATTATATTAGACTTTTCAGTACTTTCTTCATTTATGCTATATGAAAATCCTCCGCCACATCTTCGTGCACATTTTCACTATCGCCTACTCCACTTCCATGACGATTTGGTTTATCCAAAAACTGCTCACCTTTTTGGAAGTCGAACCTGTCATAGACTACCCCTTTTGGCCACAGTTTCGAATCATATATACTGTCTGAAAATTTCTTATCGAACCCTATTAAATAACAGTTGTTATCCTTAGTTTTATAGTAAGTATCCAACCACTTAACACTAATATCTTCTTCATTCTCCACTTTCAACTTATTTTTTAGATATTCTTTTATTTTTTTAGAATCTGCATTGTCTTTAACTCTTTTTATTATTAACCAGATCTTTTTGTTTTTCCTTACTGCACTTCCTTCAAAATCATTCACACCGGTTTGATTGTCGTCTCCTGTACCAATGTTGCCTCTTCTTCTCCATTTTTTCTTGCTCTTAACGTGAATAAATTTATCATCATTTGGTTGGTCATTTGAAGAGATAATTACTGATTCACAAGCATTACTTGCATTTGCACTAATGGAATTATCGACTTGTCCCAAATTTATTATTTTATTTGCTATTTCCTTTTGTGCTTGTTCAATTTCGTAGCAGCTTTTAGACGTACTTGGTTTATCAGTTCTATTTGTCACAGATGACGTGCTTGTTTTACGAATATTTGCCTTTGACGTTATCGTTTTAGGTGTGTTTGAAATTGACCGAATGGTTACTTTATTTGTAGTATCTTTACGTACTTCTATAATCTTATCCCTCAATATGACACCTTCGAAGACTTAGATAAACCACTAACAACGGAAGAGATCTTAACCGCCATTGGGCAGCTAAAAAATAACAAATCTCCCGGCGCCGACTCACTCCCAGCTGAGATCTTTAAAGCTGTGTCGTCAGAGCTCATACCCTACCTCAAGAAACTGTTTGATGCCGTGTGGGAAAGTGGTCAAGCTCCGCAGCCGTTTCGTGATACACTTTTAATCAACCTCTTCAAAAACAAAGGGAGCGCTGCGGACTGTGGAAATTACAGGGGTATAGCTCTCCTGGCTATTGGAGGGAAAATACTCATAGAGTGGCTTTAGACCAAACCGAGGCACATCGGATTTAATCTTCACACTTAAACAGCTTCAAGAAAAAGCACTCGAACATCAAGGAGAAATTCACATGGCCTTCATTGATTTAACCAAGGCGTTTGACTCGGTGGACAAGGAAGTGCTCTGGAAAATTATGTTCTGCTTAGGTATCCCTAGAAAATTTGTGGAAGTATGTCGCAGTCTACATACAAACAACAACGCCCAGGTTATGTATAATAATGAGGCAACCCAACCTTTCCAAACCCTCATTGGAGTTAGGCAGGGATGTGTCCTGGCACCCCTACTCTTTAATTTGTTTACCACTGCTCTAACAATTATTGTTGACAACAAACTGACAGTCAGAGGAATAGGTCTCAGATACCGTTTTGATGGCGGTCTCTTTAACATAGGGCGCTTTAGAGCTTTCACGAAGACACGCACACGATTCATTTGTGATCTCCAGTATGCGGATGACTGTGCACTTTTAGCCTCTACGCCGGAAGAGCTTCAAGAACTTTTAGATGTGTATGCCCAGAGCTATGATTCCTTGGGACTTAAAATCAACATTGGAAAGACTAAGATTATGTCAACTCCTCATCAAGTGAACCAAATAGACATTACACTTAACGGAAATTCTCTTGAAGTGGTAGATCAGTTCAATTACTTAGGCAACGTTGTTAATGACAAAGCAAACATGGACAGCGAGATTCGCAATAGAATTAACGCTGCATCTAGAGCACTCTGGGGACTTAGAGAGAGAGTATTTGACAACCACGACCTTGCTTTGTCAACGAAAATGGCTGTCTACAGAGCAGTTGTCATTCCAACACTGCTATATGGATGTGAAAGCTGGGTCACTTACCGTCGTCATGTGAAAGAATTAGAACGTTTTCAGCAAAGACACCTCAGAAGTATGATGAAAATCCGTTGGTTCCATCACATATCAAACGTGGAAGTACTCAGGAGAGCAAACAGCCTTCCAATTGAGGTGCTTATTTCAAGAGCACGCCTAAGATGGGCAGGTCACGTTCATCATATGCATGATAACCGCCTTCCTAAATGTACACTTTATGGTGAATTGCTAAGCGGTAGAAGAAGGCGTGGCGGTCAACGAAAGAGGTTCTCCATGAAAATCTAAAATCCTGCGGTATTGCAGACGAGCAATGGGAACAACTTGCAGCGGACAGAACCGAATGGCGAGGGGTTGTGGCCAGCTATCAAGGAAATGTTGCTGCAAGAAGGCCGAATCCAAGACCTAACCAGGTCTATGTTTGTCCTGACTGCGGTCGACATGTGCTCTCCCGAATTGGCCTCTATAGCCATAGTCGTGTGCACCGTAGATGAATGGGAATTACAATAGACTACACCTTTTACTTGTTTTTTATTGTACACAATTTATCGACTGTCACATTTTTATACTCGGACTCGAGTAACGGCTAATAATAATATTTCCCAAAGTCCCCAAAATATTTCAAATATTTTGTCAAGTCCGTGTGACGTCACCGTGATCAATCGTGCATCTGTTTTCCACTGTTTCTCCTACTCCTTCATATTTGAAGGAAGTAATTAAATTCATACCGAGCAGTTAGTCAGCCAGAGCGACTCGAAGTAAGCAGACGTGTACCCTCCGAGATTTGAACCTAAAGTATTGTAAGATATTAAATTAAGAGCCGCGGAAATTCTGCCTACGTCATCATACAGTAGCGCATCAGTCTGGAGCCTACCCCACTCCCATGGTAAGAGGTTTTGCTCACAGTGAAGCCAAGAAGACAGTCAGCCCAGGCGATTCATCGGGATCAGACGTGTCACCTCCGAGAAACGAACCCAGGTGCCATCTATCATATTCGAGCTGTACGATTTTGGCCAAGTCCAGTCGATCAGCAGCGTATCCAGCAGGCGTCTACTCCCACTCCTGTAGTAAGTTGTTTCATTTTCGGAAAAGGATCTGAGGAGCTCTGCAGAAGGGATTCCACTACGATCGCTCCACCGAAGCAGACGTGCCCGACCGTACGCGCAGGGAGTAAGTAAGTCCACAGAGGAGTAGGTAAACCGATGTACTAACATGTACTTAATAAACTGTTGCACCGTAGTTGTTATATATTTATGTCTTGCTTGTCTGGTGTCCGTAACTATTCTGCACCCTGTTTATTCTTGCTAACCGTATATTTTGTGCGTTGCCGCCTGCTAATCTGATCACCTGAGTCATCTGGTAGAAATTTTATCTTTGATTTTTTTTTTACTACCTAGCTGAAATTTAATTTGTTTATCACCAATGTTTACTAATTTAAAAAATATATCAAAAATTGAAAAAAAAAAAAATTGTTCGACATTTCTCATTTTGATGGCAGAAATTCACAAGGATGCGAAGTTTTAGAAACAATTGTGAGTTTTAGCCGTTTTAATAAACACATTGATATAAAATGTTAACTATTGATTGTACTCTATAAGAGCAACATTTTCCCTTAGTTTCATTGAAATTTATGCATTATTGCCAAAAGTACAATATTTTAATTAAAAATATCTAATTATACAATATTTAATTTTTTGAAATAATATCAATTGAGACGAATTTTAGTTTATACGCATCTATTGTGCAACTAATAACGAGTATTTTCCATTTTTTAAGTTCCTATAGGACTCACAGATCCCGAGATATAAAAAAAACAGTGGAAAACACGCCCTCAAAAATTAAATAATACGCCGACTTCACCGAAACTACAAAACTGAACTGTGACCTTCATTTGAACCCCTAAACACATTAAAAACTGCCCTGACCAAACAATTTCACATTTCGAATTTTTTAAGTCCTAATTTGACTCCATTATAAGGGCCTTAAGATTCATGTACTACTAATATTTTTTTCTGAGATTAAGTTTTTTCTTTTAATTCTTTTGAACTATAATGTCCAATTTCTAAAAAAATTGTTTTTTTTTGTATCCCCTCCCACATGTACGCTACTGCGTGATGGGTTAATTAAAATTAAAAAACATGATTTTTGAGTTAAAAAGAGTAGGAATTAATAAATATCACTAAATGTGTGGATACAGCGTTTGAAATTTTATTGAGGCTTAGAAATATTACTCTTCCGGCAACAGAATTTCAACCTGCATGGAAAATTACAACTCTTCATAAGCTTATATGATTGCCGTTTGGTGGAGACAACGTTAACTGAGCTTCTGCTATATGACAACGGTGATCAGCAATATGTGGATAGTGGCGTGCGGGGGATTATGATGAGTGAGATAGTAATATGGAACGCAATTACACATATACTTGCGCCTCTTTGTAGCGTTTATTTTTGCTAATTTAAGTATTTAATTTTCTCACGCAGAGATCCTTTTGTATGTAAATAGGTAGGCAACCAACAATTCAGAATATCTGTTTAATGTTTTCTCTAGCAGCGTTGTCGCATGATCGTTTCTTTTTATTAGGAATATCCTAGCCGGCCACCATGAGACTTCCGTTTCGTTTATTTTACTTGAATCCCGTCTTAGAGACACAGCGGAGAACATTTTCGGAAATTTCAACCCTCTGTGCTAGAGTTTTCCAAGAAGCCACTTCCATCCAGGGAACAATTCTAACTCAATTAATTATACGAGGGTATAATGAAAAGGGGTCGTTGTTGATTTTTTGGTAATTTTTTTCGGAAAACTTTCTTAAAAATGCGTTTCTTTTTAGGCTTTAAAAAACCAGTTTAACGTTACCAATTTGAATTCGTAATACCAATTTTCAATGCGAAATAAAGACTTAAGTCAAACGTTGGATCAAACTATCTATATTTTGGGGGTTTCTGTAAATCTCTGGAAATTTAATGGTAAAATCGTACATGGCGTACTGAAGGTTCGAGACCGCCATTTTGTCAGGACCAGGGCACGCGGAATTTTGGGATGAGGTAATCCTGTTTTTTTGGTTGTTCGCTGCCGAGGTGTTTCTGTGATAATCCATGAAGATGGAAACCACATACACTTTGGACACCCACGCACAAGTAATTTGGTAAGGTTTTACATATTTGTTTGAAATTAAGAGGTATTTAATAAAGAATCGCATTCACCACTATTATCCAACATATTAATTTTTTTGTCCCCTACATGTGGACTTATAGTATTATGAACATATTTTTGTTATTATTATTTCATGATTTTATATGGTTATAAATTTTTTATAAACATTATATAATATTTTAATCATATCCTTCACCTGGTATATTATTTCCTTGTTTTTGCTCGTATTTGCTTCATCAAAAATTGGTAGACCAATGTACATAATCTGCTATTATACTGGGTGTTAGAAAAGTATGGGAACGGTGGAAAATCTCGAACAGTTTGCATCAAATCGAAAAATAAAAAAATACGGGTAAGAATTTTTCCATAACCTATCTACTGATACCAAAATGATTTCACCATCCACCACCCTGTGGGTGGGGCGAGGGGCAACTTTAAAATTTCAAATGGAAACCCCTATTTTCTATTGCGAAATCGGATTCTATGGCAAAAAATACGTAAATTTGAATCCGGATATTTTTTCGATTCTTGCATGGTATCGCTGTAATCGCAAAAAATGAAAATAAAACATTACTGTTTCAAGAGTAGCGCCTGTGCCCATAAAAAAACGTCCAATTCAAAAACTGAAAAACACGTATTCGTTATTTTCATGAAATCTATCCAATGACATTGGATTCGACTCTCCCACCCCTAACCCAGTGGGTGGGGCGGGGGTAACTTTGAAATTTGTAATGAAAATCCCTATTTTTTATAGCGGATTCGGATTCTACGGCCAAAAATATGTAAATTTTATATCGGGCATTTTTTTTCATTCTCGCAAGGTGTCGCTGCAATCGCACAAAATTGAGTGGAAACATGAAAGTTTTGAATGCATACTTAAAAAAATATGAAAAGTAAAACTACTGATCTCAGAGTGAATGATTTCCCGAGCTGTTTTGAGAACAGTGATTTTACACGGTCGTGCGGAAATTACAGCAACTATTAACATTCTGTAAATTTATTAGCAGCTAGTAATTTTCAATTTACATTTTTTACAGGGCAATAAAAAACTCGATTAAAAAAAAACTAAGAGTGGTTTTTTACCTCTTAATTCAGCCACTTCAGACAAGTTCTTGATCCCAGTCAGTGAAGGCAAGGAGGTAACTCAGCCATTTAAGGCAAGGTGAGGATTTCGGCCACTTGAGACAATAGCAGGTTTTAATTTCAAGATTATAGCAGGTGTTCAAAATGGTGCCCATTGACTTCTTGGCATTGTCCGAGACGAACGTAAAAATTTTCAATAGCACTTCTTATCATTTGAGGTGGTATTTCTGCAAAAGTGTTTATTATGCATTGCCTCAGCTCTTCCAAATCACGAGGTTTAGTGAAATAAACCTTACCCTTTACGTAGCCCCAAATGGAATAATCAAGTGGTGCGAGGTCGGGAGATCTTGCTGGCTATTCAATAGTTCCTCTTCGACCTATCCATCGATTTTCGAAAGTACTATTCAAATAGTCCCACTAACAATATCCCGATCGTGTGGAGGAGCCCCATCTTGCTGAAACCAAACATTATCGAACTCATCACCGGCAATCTCTTGTATTGCGGGAACTATTTGATTTGTCAACGTTTACAGGTATTTTTCTCCATTCAAATTTCCATCTATGAAAAAAGGTCCTATGATTCGATCCCTGAAAACTCCTGCCCAAACATTTAATTTTTGTGGATACTGCGTGTGTGTTTCAAGCATCCAGTGAGGGTTTTCGTCACTCCAATATTTGAAATTATGGCGGTTAACTTTTCCACTGGGTTCGAAAGTTGCTTCATCTGAGAAGACAAGTAGAGATGACAAAAAATTTGGGTTTTGGTTACTCCTTTCCTTCATTAATTCACTAAATTCAAGTCGCCGATCAAAAACATCTTCATTTAACTATTGGTGAAGGTGAATTTTGTAAGGATGAAATTTCAAAAGTTTCAAATTCTTATGAACTGAAAATGCACTCATATCAAGCTGTTGACTGGCTTTTCTGATTGATAACCTTCGATTTTCAACAAATGCCTGGGCAACTTCCATTTGTCGAGCTTCCAATGTTTCAGATTTTGGTATTCCAGATTTTGGGCGATTTTTATTTGTCCTTGTGTCTAGGAATCGTTTGATGGTACGGGAAACAGTGGATTTCGAAATTCCCACTTGATTTACTCGGAAAGTTTCCTTGAATAAAATCACAACTTCATCATAGGACCTTTCTTTATCGCCCCACCCTCGCATCATTAAAAGAGAAACTCTCCCTTCCTCTGCTAAAGTAGCCATTATGCAGAAAAAAACGCGAGAACTAATGAAAACTGAAATAACTTCTTCCGTACAAAAGTGCGCTCCTGCCTCTACAAAAGTTGGAAGGAACTGAACGTTCTCGTAGAAATTTCACAAAACAAATACTGTTATTAAGAACACTTTAAAAAAAACATTCATAAAAACCAAAGATATCACAAATTTTGATTTTTAAACTGAATGTTTTTTTGGTCAACACGAGTAGCTAAAGTTTGTAAATATTTACAAACTTATGGACGCTTAAGGTTTATTTCAATTTTGTGCGATTGCAGAGACACCTTGCAAGAATACCTGATACCTGAAAATTCACGTATTTTTGGCCGTAAAATCCGAATCCGCTATAAAAAAAATAGGGATTATCATTACAAATTTCAAAGTTGCCCCCCCGCCCCACCCGCTGGGTTAGGGGTGGGAGAGTCGAATCTAATGTCATTGGATAGATTTTGTAAAAATAACAAATATGTGTTTTTCAGTTCTTGAATTGGACGTTTTTTATGGGCACAAGACGCTAGCTACTCTTGAAACAGTAATGTTTTCTATTCATTTTTTGCGATTACAGCGACACCATGCAAGAATCGAAAAAATGTCAGGAATAAAATCTACGTATTTTTTGCCGTAGAATCCGATTCCGCAATAAAAAATAGGGGTTTCCATTTGAAATTTTAAAGTTGCCCCTCGCCCCACCCACAGGGTGGTGAGGTCATTTTGGTATCGGTAGATAGTTTTTTGAAAAATTTTTGACACATATTTTTTTATTTTTCGATTTGATGCAAACTGTTCGAGATTTTCCACCGTTCCCATACTTTTCTAACACCCGATATAATCTGTCTATATTAATCTATATATTATTATGTGATAAACCTGAATTTATTACTTATTTAAACTCTGTACATAAAATTTATTTTGTCATAAGTTAGGACTTATAATTTATTAAATAAACCTGTTTATATTTTTCTTTTTAATAAAATCTGTATTATTAAACCAAATATCCTTCCTGACTTAAGGTGGCCGAGCAAAAGTTATATAATAAAAAGTCAGTGGCGCCCTGGACAAGTAAAAGAGTCTAATCAATGAATAAATAGCATCTTACATCAAAAACGTACATTTATAACACACCGAACTAACCCATTCTCTCCAAACAAAAGAGTTGTCGTTCGCCTTACGTGCAATAAGGTAAGTTGTGGCCTTTGTAAACATTACATCTTATAGAATCTATCACTCAACGCTCCAGTTGAATTAGCATTTTAACAAAAAAAAGAAAAAAGTTTCTAGATATAAGCCGAATCCAGGATGTTCAGATAGGAATGTAGGGTTTCTTAGGCCCCAATTTCTTTCTGTGGAATTTTTTTTTATTGAATTAAATTGCAAGAAAATGGTTTTTTCAAGTTTTAGAAAAAAAATTGTTTCTTAATAGTTGTGTGCCTTGAAAAAACTACAAAACGAGACCTATTTCATCAAAATAGGTTAATTTGTTTATGAGTTATTAGTCCGGCAGCCACGTGGTAACACCCAACAACTTCGTATTAAACGTTTTGTCCCATGAATTTATTACGATAGTCCATATGGTATCTGACATCTACAGCAGGTAGGTCTGCCATACAGCCAGCTAATATTAATCTAATTTCAGCAGCCTAGGTATCGTTTCTTTCCACACACGTTTGCAAAATGGCTTCCTTGATTGAGATTTTCTTTACCATATATTCTACAGCTTAGAATTGAAAGGACGGTCACCATCGATGCTTTTTATACTTTTCCATTTATCACTTTTGTCCACAATACTGACAGTCATTTTTAAAATTGAAATTTTGGTGCTTCTGATCGCCTCTGCATTTCCGTAGTTGAAGTTCCCGCTTCGATAACAGTATTTCCTGGCGATAAACATCTTTTTAAATGACTTTTTGATGTGTATGTAGACACGCAGCTTCTGTGACATAGAATATAAAAATCTTTATCACTATTGGTCTTATTTTCAAGTTCTTCAAACTTTTGATCTTCATACACTTTATTGCGCTTTATAATAGTTTTTATGCGCTGGGCACCAGCAACGGAAAGTTTTTCACTTTTTTTTTCACAAGCAAATTTAAAGTTAAAAAAACACTTGTTTTCACTCATATTTAACTAGACGTTACACTATAGTAGAGATCGTATTACCATGATACAGGATAAATTACTATTCTTTCCTATTGTATGTCAAATACACAGCTTTAAGATTCTGTTTATGTTATTTCCATAGATACTTACTACTTACACAGAACATAGAACTGATGATATTTTCTTTTAGATAATTTTGAGTTTGTTAAGTTCTTTTTTTAACATTGGTAGCCAGGTTGTACAAATATCTACAGAACAATTCGATACGCACTTATCTTCATTTAATAAGATTATTGCTGATTCTTTAATTTTTTTTTTTTTTTGGTATCTGTTTCTTTTGTTAAAATATTTGCCGAGTCCCAGTTTATTCTATGTCCGTTTTCCCAAGCATGTTCACAAATCTTTGATTTCTGAATTTCATTCTTTCTAATGTAATTCTTGTGCTCATCCAACCATTTCAACCTCACACTGAAAGGTCTGGATGACTCACCCACATAACATTTATCACATTCGCACGGGATATTGTAAATACAGTTTTTTGAATTCTGCTCCCTGTTTATTGGTTTTGTTTTTGTTAAATTTACCAACAGACAATGGTAATGAATATCGCATACGGGCAAAAATTGCTTTAGAGAAGCAATACAAAATTAAAGATAATTTAAATCCAGAAGAAAAGTTATCGATAAATTCTTTAAAACGCGATGAAAGTATAAAAATATTGTCAGCAGACAAAGGTAATGCCACAGTCATTATAGATAAAGATATATAGAACACAAAAATCATGACTCTTGTAAATGAGGGACCCTACTCAAAACTAAACAAAGATCCAACAAAATCAATAGAGAGCAAAATTTACAGAACTTTGTTTAAATACAAACATGAATTTAATGATTTTGAACGAAGGAAAGTTACACCACATCATAGTAAGCCTCCTCATTTTTATGGCTTACCAAAGACACATAAACAAAATATTCCTTTAAGACCAATTGTTAGTTCTATTAATTCACCATGTCATAATTTGGCAAAATTTTTACTTAAAATTATTGATCCATTATCTGGAAATACCGATTCATATATTAAAAATAGTAAACATTTTATAGAAAAAATTTATGAAAACGATATTCATGAATCACACCTGATGGTTAGTTTTGATGTAGTTAGTGTTTTTACCAATGTTCCGGTAGATGAAACCTTAAAAATAGTTAAAGACAGGTTGCTAAATGATAATAACTTGGAAACTAGAACTAAATTAAGTGTAAATAGCATAATGGAACTCTTAACACTGTGCATACAAACAACCTATTTTCAATTGGACAATGATTTCTATCAGCAGGATTTTGGTATGGCTATGGGGTCTGCATTATCACCAATTTTAAGCAACATATTTATGGAGAACTTTGAGAACACACATGTTCAAAATTGTATAAACAAACCGGTTGTCTGGTGGAGATATGTTGACGACATCTTTGCAATTTGGCCTCATGGTGTCGATTTACTAGATAGTTTTTTGGAAAATATAAATAGTAAGGAACCGTCTCTTAAATTCACATTAGAAGTAGAAAGTAGGAATGAACTACCGTTTTTAGATGTTTTAATTAGAAGGGTAAATAATACAATTGAAACGCGTTTATAGAAAACCAACACATACTAATAGATATCTAAATTTTAACTCAAATCAGTCAATAAATGTTAAAAGGGGTGTTGTAAAATGTTTATACAATAGGGCCAAAATAATTTCATCTAATAATGAAATATTAAATAACGAGAAGAAATTTATCAAAGAGGTTCTAGTACAAAATCAATATCCTGAAGCCTTTGTTGATAGAGTTTTTATAAATGTTGAAAATAGGGACAATCAGGTACGACAAAAACCTGAACGTCATTATACAGCAATAATTCCTTATGTATACGGACTATCGGAAAAGCTACGCCGTATAGGTGACAAATTTGATGTTAGGACGATATTTCAAACGGGGAACACTTTAAGATCTATTTTAACAAAAACAAAACCGATAAACAGGGAGCAGAATTCAAAAAACTGTATTTACAAAATCCCGTGCGAATGTGATAAATGTTATGTGGGTGAACCATCCAGACCTTTCAGTGTGAGGTTGGATGAGCACAAGAATTACATTAGAAAGAATGAAATTCAGAAATCAAAGATTTGTGAACATGCTTGGGAAAACGGACATAGAATAAACTGGGACTCGGCAAAAATTTTAACAAAAGAAACAGATACCAAAAAAAGAAAAATTAAAGAATCAGCAATAATCTTATTAAATGAAGATAAGTGCGTATCGAATTGTTCTGTAGATATTTGTACAACCTGGCTACCAATGTTAAAAGAAGAACTTAACAAACTCAAAATTATCTAAAAGAAAATATCATCAGTTCTATGTTCTGTGTAAGTAGTAAGTATCTATGGAAATAACATAAGTAGAATCTTAAAGCCGTGTATTTGACATACACAGCAAAATAAGAGTTCTTCCAAAAAAAGCTTTGAAAATGGAAAGAGATTACTTTCCGAAACGTCAGCAAAATACATTATTTCTGTGTTTATTCCGATTTATATTATTTGCAAAACATAACCTCTGGCTTTTCTTTTGGCGTAAACCTCACGGGCGCAGAGACTTTTTTCCAATAATTCTATTATTTTGTAGATTCGGTGATTTGTTTTGAAGAGGATAATAATACATGTGGTAGAAAACCCAAATAATAGGAAAGAATATTCGTAGAATGCCACAAATAACTTTCAGACAATATTTAGGATAAATTACTATTCAAGTTTAAAGCCAAAAACATATACAATCATCTTATTAATAAATAAATAAATACCACAGAAATTAGACAAACCCCAATTCCAGAAGCCAGGGGTTGTGCGGAAGGGGGTTACACATTGAAAAAACGCGGACATACAAACATTTGTGTGATGTCCGTGTGATTAATCGCGATTGCCACCTCGCGCCTTAACCCACTCGGTTATCGACCAGATAACCAGATATTGTTTTGAAACACCTTGTATATCTCAAGTTGCTCAGATGCCAGCTTGTCATCAGTCGGATATGGTAAATAAACATATAAATCTATGAGAATCCGTTAAAAAAAACTTAATACGAAAATTTTCACTTCAGGGAAAAACATGGTTCCGCTGCCGGACTATATTGCAAAAAAACATGCGTGTAAAAGTGTAAAAATAATTCTTAAAGAAAATGTACATTCCATTATTCATATTTCGTCGAGATACCCCAATTTAAAAAAAAAAAAATGAAGGTTCTAGGTTCAATATTTGCCAATACAAATTTTTCCGGCGAAACGAATTTGCTGACGTTTTGGAAAGTAGTCTCTTTCTTTGTAGTCAGCAAAATACATTATTTCTGTGTTTATTCCGATTTATATTATTTGTAAAAAATAACCTCTGACTGTTCCTTTGACGTAAACGTCACAGGCACAATTCTATTATTTTGTAGATTCGGTCATGCTTTAATTTGCACCCCCACAGATTGCTGTATAACCGCCATATCCTGAGAAATAAGCGAAAGAAAAAAAAAGTCAAAAAGTTATTAACAAATTGATTATGCAAAAATTATTCGACTGTATGGCTCCTGATTTTGCTAAAAGAGCCTTCTTTTCCTGTGGTAAGAAGTATATGAAACATGTTTTTCTATTGTTTACTAACAATTGAAAAAACAGCCATTTCAGCATGTTTTTTTGCAAAAACTCATAAACAAATTAACCGGTCTCATTTTGTAGATTTTCTTTTAAGCAACACATTATTCTGAATATCCTGGATTCGGCTTATACCTAGAAACATACATTTTTTGTCTAAATCACCTCATTTTCATACTAATTCGACTGGACTAATTGTTCATCTCGCTCTTAGGCCCTCAATTATATTTTTAGATCATAATATATTTTAATCAAAGTTCTAATTTTCAACTTTTTAGTACTGCTGTATTGGGTTACAATTTCTGGACAGATTTGAACACATATCTATATTTTACATACGAAACAGATTATATACTCACCTAGGGTATTAATCTGTCCTGCTCCTTTGGAAAGAACCAACTTGCCGGTTGTCTTATTCATTTGTATCATATTTGAAGGAATAGTCTTCAGAGTGGTCAACACCTTGTTTGCTGGGCTGCCAGGCACAATTTTAACGATAGTGTTTTTAGCTTGCTGTGGTATGACAGTACCACCAGCCTTGCTTTGTACCAAATTTCCTCCTTTTGGTAAAGTAGCCAATGTCATTCCGGTACTGGTTTTGACCAGAGTCACAACTTGTTGTTGGACGCCTCCAGCTTTTTGAATAATATTTCCTCCCTGTTTAACGAGCAGTTGTTTTCCAGCTACTTGCTGTGGCGTTGCCTGTCTAATTATTGTCCCAGTTGTTCCTTGCACTCTTACAGGAGGGGCTGTAATGATAATGGAATTAAACACTTTTCTACACAAAATCTAGAAATCCTACATACCCTTAATGATGGGAGTAACAATCTTGGGTGTTATTATCTGAGTAGGTGTAATAGCTGCTTTTGCTGCTTGAGTTGCATTTGTCACAGCGCTATTTAACACAGGCTGAATTGGTTTCGGTGAAGTTATTAATGGAGGTACAGCTGCTTGTGTAGGGGTCGGTTTAATGGCTGCAGAAGCTGGTGGTGGCAAGTCATATTTCTGAATCTAAAATAGAAAATATTTCTATTTATAATTTCAACAGGCTATTCGTACATCATTAACTATGTCTTGCTTTATGCAAGATATTACACCTGATGTAAATCTTTTAACTCAATCAGATCAAATAATCATTGAAAAGAAGGATGAGATAAACGAGACTCAATCTTCAATGAAAGTTCTAGCCGAATTCTTAAACTCATTTTCCAGTGGGAGACGAGATGAGGCATCATTTATCGTTTGATATGTATAACATGTAAATGTGCTCTTGAAATGAGCCTTGCACACAACCTTTAAAGAAAGGTGGGGCAGAGTACATAATACATACAGTGTGTCCCAAATTCGATCCCCACCATTGGGATATCGGAAACTATAAGAGATAGAGGCGGTTAAATTAGAGAAGTTGTGGCAATTTTAATGCTGATTCGAGAAATCAGAGCTAACTACGATTATCTTCAAGTTATTTTCAAAAAACTGAAATTTTGTATTTTAGTTTTTGTCAAAAATCTGAAAAACGAGCAATCGTACGAAGATAAAACTTTAACCTTCAAAAGGCACTTTCTTATGAACTTTCTAGTAGTGTCGTAATTTTTTTTGTAAAGCGTTTAATTTCTGAGATACAACCTACAATTTTTCAATTTTCTTATTGGACTTTTACAGATTTAAAATCTACATTGAATTCTCGTTCACCTGATGTGTAACACTAACGGTTTATGTTCTTAGTTAGGACACCAAACAACGATCTTTGTTTTCATGGTAAGTAGGCTATGTACAACGCTACGATTGCATCTGTTTGATGCGCATTGGTATAGTAGGTGAAAGTAACTTCAGTTCACAGCTAGCAGTGACAAGACTGCACAACTTACGGTGGGAGTGAACTTTATCAAGTTGAACAATTGTTGAAAACATCACAAAACAAAAAACTATAAGTTGTGCTTTGTAAAATGCGTCAACATGCCGTACATGCCGTCAGCTATGTGGAATATAATCAAAAACAATAGTTCAATGACAAATCGTCCCGACAATGTAAATATAAATGCCAATGATTTTAATGACTTTTTCGTGAATATCTCAGAAAATATTATAAAGGACCTCGCTAAAACTGACACAAATCTGTTGAATTATATGAATGAGATAAACCTATTAAACAAATCAGTAAATTAAAAAACACTAAAAGTAAAGACCCTTATAATTTCAGTTAAAATCATTAAAAGTTTAATAAATCTCATTCTGATCCCTCTAACAAAACTAATAAATTTGTACATAAGAAATAGTTGCTTTCCTCAATGTTTGAAGATTGCAAAAGTAATTCCAGTTTTTAAGAAAGGGTCTAGTGATGATTCGACGAACTATAGACCTATTTCACTTGTTCCGCTATTCGCAAAAATATTTGAATGTGTTTTAAAAAATCAGATAAATATATATTTTGAAGTAAATGCAATGTTCAATCCAAGTCAGTATGGCTTCAGAACCAATCTGTCTACATCTCTAGCTATAAACAGTCTCACCCAAAATGTCCTTGATGCACTAAAAAACAAATTTTACACTCAGGCTTCTTTTTTCGACCTAACAAAAGCCTTTGACTATGTGTCCCACCGCATTTTATTAAAGAAACTGACAGTATATAATTTCGATAAAAATAGTATTGAGCTAATAAAATCTTACCTCACAGAAAGATGTCAATATGTATATTATAACCAAAACCAGTCAACTCAACAAATTTGTAAACATGGTGTACCTCAAGGCTCTGTGTTGGGTCCAACACTCTTTCTAATTTACATAAACGATCTGCCAAATTTCAACACAGAGGTTTCTTCCATATTATTTGCTGATGACACCACAGTTATCAATCAAGACAAATCATTACCTCAAATACATATTAAGGTAGCCGACACACAGTCAAAGATAACTACTTGGTTTCTTTCAAATTCATTGCTTGTTAATGACGACAAAACTCAATCCTTACTTTTCACTCTCCACAACGAGCACGAACATAAAAAATCCGATCCTGTTAAATTCCTAGGCGTCTACTTAGATTCCAAACTGACTTGGGAGGAACATATTATATATCTTTCAAATAAACTCTCTAAAAGTATCCTTCTCCTTCGACGTTTATCCAAAACAGTGTCACAAAAAACTTTAATAACTGCCTACTATGGATGTTTTCATTCTAAAATGAGTTATGTAATCATAAACTGGGGTCACTCAGCTCATGCTTATAAAATATTTGCAATTCAAAGAAAATGCATTAGAATAATTGCACAGATTGGCTACAGGGAGTGTTGTCGAGAATATTTAATAAAATTAGGTATACTTACTTTCCCATATGTGTTCATTATGGAATGCCTTTTGTATATAAAAAAGCAAGAATTCCAATACACAAAACACAAAGAAGTACATGATTATTCAACCAGAAATAATGATAAAATTCTACCTAATTTCTCTAGACTGGTAAAAACTAGAGATGGCCGTAGTTACTATGGAATAAAACTCTTTAATGTCCTACCAGATCTAGTAAAAAATCTATATTTAATCTCTTTCAAACAAAACTTAAAGCAATATTTAAAAATACAGCCTTTTACAGTCTTGATGAGTTTCTCTGAAACAATTTTGTTGATTGCTCTGCTTTATCTAGATCGATTTAGCCATGTAGTTTTATAGTATTGTGTTATTAATTGTTGGTTACTTTTTCACCACTGGATTTCAATTAACTTTTACTACTTTAATATGTCAATTTTTAATGTTTTTTATTTACCATTTTTAACTTGTATACCTTATTGTATGACTTGTGTAAATGCTTTGTGCATGTTGACACCAATAAATGATTATTATTATTATTACATCAACCTCGAAAGATTTGACATGTATAACTGTTATATCAAAAATAAAACAAATAGTAAAGAAGTAGCCCCACTGTATTATAATTGTACCCAGAGAGGCGACAACCTAATAAGATAATTTTTTTTAGATTACACTTAACCCAAGAGAACATTTTAAATACTGAAGAAACAACCACAATTTCTACTCGAGAATTAAGTTAGAGAACTGTAGTTTTAAAAACAACTGTTCACCGATATTTACAAGATAATAAGTACCACCCTTTTAAACCAGTGATCATACAAAAATTAAGACCCGAAGATGTTGAACACCGCCTTGTGTTCTGTAACTGGTTCACTACTCAGTCTGATCTAATTGAGAATTTTCCATTAAATGTCTGCTGGACTGATGAAATTACAGTACATTGGGGCTGCGTCTTTACTATTTCTATTATTTCTGATATAACAGTTATACATGTCAAACCAATAGTTTTGTGTTGTGATGTTTTCAAGAATTGTTCAACTTGATACAGTTCACCCCCACCGTAAGTTGTGCGTCTTGTCACTGCTAGCCAAGAACTGAAGTTACCTTCACCTATTATACCAGTGCGCATCAAACAGATGCAGTCGTCGCTCAATTTATCACGTTGTACATAGCTAACTTACTATGAAAACAAAGATCGTTGTTTGGTGTCCTAACTAAGAACATAAACCGTTAGTGTTACTCATCAGGAGAATGAGAATTTGATGCAGATTTTAAATCTGTAAAAATCCAATATGGCACCCATAAGAAAATTGAAAAATTGTGGGTCGTATCTCAGAAACTAAACGCTTTACAAAAAAAAATAACGACACTATTTGAAAGTTCTTAAAAAAGTGCCTTTAGAAGGTTAAAGTTTTATCTCCGTGCGATTGTTCGTTTTTCAGATTTTTGACAAAAACTAAAATACAAAATTTCATTTTTTTGAAAATAACTCGAAGACGATCGCAGTTAGCTCTGATTTCTCGACAGATTCAAAAACAACATTAAAACTGCCACAACTTTTCTAATTTAACCGCCTCTCTATCTCTTATAGTTTCCGATATCCCAATGGTGGGGATTGAATTTAGGACACACTATATATATGTACAGGATTTCACTTTCTATGCTATAAAGAGCGGAATTAATTGTTCATACCAAAAGAATCATAGATGTCAATTAAGTTAGCATTACCATATCGAAATTTTGCAATGTCAATATCTGGATTGTCACTTTTTTGTTGCAAATTTGTCAGGAAAAGAAAAAAATTTGTCACGCCTTATCAAAAAAAAAAAAAAAAACTATGGTAATGCCAACTTGATAGTCAAGTTAGCATTACAACAAACTAAAATGGTAGAAAACAGAGCTCTGAGCATCAAAATAATTTGTCGTGAGCAAATAATATGCCAAAAACCACCCCTTGATGATTTACGGAGGTGGTAGTGCTCAATCTAGAGAAAAAATGTATTAATTCTCCTTTCTGCGTAAAAAGGAAATTCATAACAAATTGTTTTCTGACACGACAAATTCGTAGGCCTCTCAGACAAATTTATAAAAACGAATCAGTACAAAAAAATTTTAATAATTACCCTATTTCTACGTAATATAATTTTGCGACAAATTCCTGAAAATCAATTGATCCAAAAAACTACCCCTTAATTATATACAATTTACAAAGGTGAGTACGGAGAAAAATATATTATTCTCCTATTTCTGCGTAATAAAAATTCACGACAAATTGTTTTGTGTCACGACAAATTCTTACGCCCCTTATGGCACATTCCTGAAAAAAAGTAGTTCAAAAAAACCATCCCTTAATTACGTGAGTGGTAATACTGACTTTGGCAAAAAATGTATTAATTTTCCTATTTTTGTGAACTAAAAATTCACGAGAAATTGTTTCGAGGTACAACAAATTCCACCATTCCTTACGGCATATTCCTTAAAAAGAATCAGTCAAAAAAAACACATCCTTTAATGAGGTGTGGTAATGCTGACTTCGGCAAAAAATGTATTAATATTACTATTTTTGCAAATTAGAAATTCGCGACAAATTGTTTCGTGAAACGACAAATTCCTGAAAAAGAATCAGTTCAGAAAACCACCCCTTGATGTTTTATGAGGGTAGAAGAAAGTACGGAAAAAATGTATTAATTTAATTATTTTTACAAACTAGAAATTCACAACGAACAAGCTGCCATACAAATACTAGACATCAAATCCGTACCACGAAAAAATTTTAGAATTTTTCGTTCACAAAAATAGGAAAATTAATACATTTTTTGCCGAACTCAGCATTACTACCCCCGTAAGTCATCAAGGGATGGTTTTTTGGACTGATTCTTTTTCAGTAATTTGCTGTAAGGGACATAAGCATTTGTCGTGCCACGAAACAATTTGTCGCAAATTTATAATTTGCAAAAATAATTAAATTAATACATTTTACTACGTAGTACTCATCATTACCTCTCCAGTAAATTATCAAGGTGTGGATTTTTTGAGCTGATTCTTTTTCAGGAATTTGACGAGCCAAGAAACAATTTGTGGTGAATTTTTTAGTTCACAAAAATAGGAAAAGTAATACACTTTTTGCCGAACTCAGCATTGCCACCACCGTAAGTCTTCAAGGGATGGTCTTTTTGGACTGATTCTTTTTCAGTAGTTGGCCGTAAAAGACGTAGGAATTTGTTGTGCCACAAACAATCTGTCACAAATTTCTAGTTTGCAAAAATGGTTAAATTAATATATTTTTCTCCATACTCATCATTACCATCCGGGTAAATCATCAAGGGATGATTTTTTTGGACTGATTCTTTTTCAAGAATTTACCGAAAGGGACGTAGGAATTTGTCATACCACGAAACAACTTGTCTCGAATTTTTAGTGCCCAAAAATATGAAACTTAATACATTTTTTGCCAAACTCAGTATTACCACCCCCGTAAATCATCAACTGATGGTTTTTTTGGACTGATTTTTTTCCAAGAATTTGTTATAAGGGATGTAGGTACTTCCCACAATTAAGCACGGAAATACCATAATCATAAAACTAACAAAGGTTATACCTTTAAGGCAAAAATGCCGGCAGGCTGGTGGCAGTAATGGCCAACTACAATAGCCAACCGTAATTTGGAAATTAGGCTCAGTTACCCATCCCTCGGCAGGTATACGAGAGACCGCCAAAATGCAGGCAAAAGAGGTCAATAATATTTCTCTTTTCAAACAATTCACTTCGTATATTTAAACTTAAGATTCGTAACCACTTTTTGTTAAAGTTTTGTTTAATAAATAACTCCTTCTGAAGAACATTTAATTAGTTGTACCCACACAACAAGGGACGTGGAAATTTGTTGTGTCATGAAACAATTTGTCACGAATTTCCAGTTTAGGAAAATAATAAAATTAATACATTTTTCTCGATACTCGAAACTGCCACCCTTGTAAATCATCAATGGGTGGTTTTTTGAACTGATTCTTTTTCAGGAATTTGCCATAAGGGGCATAGGAATTTGTCGTGCCACGAAACAATTTGTCACGAATTTGTAGTTCCTAAAAATAGGAAAATTAATACATTTTTTGCCGAAGTCAGCACTATCATGCTCGTAAATCATCAAGGGATGGTTTTTATGGACTGCTTCTTTTTCAGGAATTTGTCGTAAGGGACATAGAAATTTGTCATGCCACGAAACAATTAATCGCGAATTTTCATTATGCAGAAATAGAACTAAAATATTTTTCTCTGTACTGAGCACTACCACCCGTGTAAATCATCAAGGGGTGGTTTTTGGTATATTATTTGTTCACGACAAATTATTTTGATACTCAGAGCCCCTTTCTTCCACCATCGTAGCCCGTTTGTGAATGTGGTAATGCTAACTTGAGTGTCAAGTTGGCATTACCATGGGCTTTCTTTTTAAATAAGGAGCGGTAATTTCTTTCTTTTCACAACAAATTTATGACAAAAAAGGTACAATTAAACTATATATTGACATTGCAAAATTTCGACATGGTAATGCTAACTCGATGGACGTGAAATATGAGCCTATTCCTACTTCTTCATTTTTTCAACTATTTTAGTCACAAATGTTTTAAAAAAACTTATTTTTTGAACCCATTATATGATGTAAAAATAGGAGTTAATTAATATATGTAACATTATTTTTTACCTGTAGAATGTATGTTTGGACTGAAGGAGAACCGGTCCAGTTGACCTCCAGAGACTGTGTAGCAGCTTTAACGAGGCATACTCGACTAGGTGCTGGAGGCCTATCCACTTCGAGATACCACAAATCTTTGCAACAGACCTATATAGCATAATACAAAAATAAATAATGTTAAAGGTATGACTCAAAATAATTAAATTAACACAATATCAACTACCTGGTTTTTCCATGCCTTACGGTATCCATCTCGACCAGACCAAATATATAGTCTAGTGCTGATGCCGACGGCACAATGTCCTGCACGAGCATCAGGTAAGCCAATTTCTTGGTCTTCATTTATATTAAGATCGTCCCATTTCATAGTTTCCAAGTTGAGACATGCCATTGTATTAGTACACTGCCATTCCTTTTCGGCAGTAGGAGGTTTGACTTCGTCTACTGGGACAGGCACCCACCCACCAAAAACAAACATTCTGTGGCCGATAAGAGTGGAAGTGTGGAGAGATCTAGGAAGAGGGGTCATACCAGAAACTTGAGGCTTTGACCATGTCATAGTTTCGGTTTCTAAAAACCATAAATCGCCAAGTCGGCTGCCACTCATTCCACCATAAATGACAAGGAATGATCTACCTTTTTTCTTGTCAACATAGGCAACGCCTGTGTGAGATTCTCTAGGAGGTGGAGAAGGCCCATTTGTCAGAGGAATATCCCATTGAATAGGATTGCTACGTATATCTAAAGTATATAGGTCATTTAAATAACGTGGTACGTTATTTTTTGGATCGACACTATCATTGGCCAATCCACCAAACAGGTACACTCTTGCATTCACGAGGGTGAAACTGTGTCCCAGGCGTGGACACGGTGCCGGCCCTGCCTTTGGAGGTCTCGGCTTTAATTTCTTCCATTCCCATTTTGATGCCTGGGATAAAAAAATAAATATAAATCTATATTGACAAAGACATAAATGCTTTTTATTTTACTATTTCACTAATTAATTTCCCACCTGTAATTCATATAATTCATTGCTATATTTCCCATACTCCACCATACCACCGAAAACCAGAAGTCTGGTGCCTTCTACGACAAATCCATATGCTGCACAACCTGGGGGTACATCCCCTTTTGTCACGGGCACAAACCATTGATTTGTAGCTGTTGACAAATATTTTTTTTTTACTTTTTTACATTAATTTTAGAATTCTGGTAAAACCATTTTAGGTGAAGGTACAATAAAGGTCCCGTTTAAATGTTTTTTGCAAAAATTTATTTGCTGTGGTATTCCATGTTTCTTTCTCATTGCTTTAAAGTGAGGAATTTTTACTCTTTATTTTGAAAACATCTGTAAATTAATTATTTATTAAAGCGAATTTGCAGGGATTCAAATTCTTCATTATTATTTTTTACGTTCGGTGACGTTCGATAATGTTCGTGCTGTAAGGTTGTCACAATGGCGTCGTAGGGAAATTCCTTAAGAAAGGATACGTCTCAATATTATATTTTTACATGGTTAAGAATTATATCGACAAAATTGCACTCAAACTGCTTTGTCTTGTGCATTGTTGTAAGGTTGGCGGCAGTTGTTTATTCTGTAATATGTTGATCCCCCCTCTTTAACCACAGTCAGCAATATTACACTGTTACGTATAAAAATGGAAGTTAACAATTTAAACGATATCCTAAATATTATTAATTTAAGTGACAAAGATTTTTTACATCGTCTACAGGATGTATCGCTAATAAGGCGCAATTTGCGATGTAAAGTAGGCAGGTGTCGAAATTACTGTGTTAAACGACGAAGAGCTGCTGCCACATTAGGTACGTCGTATTCATTACTGGGGAAATAGTGCGGTCATTGTTATTTCCATTGTAGGTCATGTTTTCCACTGCAACAGGTGTAAAAAAACAATATAGCATTTTGGATGGGTCTTTTTTCAGTACACTTCGCCTTCCCTTAAGAACTATTTTATTAATTCTGTGGCATTGGGTTTGCGAAGTTCATTCAGGGTCCATATCAATGTCCCTCGCAATTCCCAAACAGAGCATAATTCAAATTTTACGCTTCTGTCGTGACATTTGTTCTTGGAAGGTGCTGCAACAGGAGGAACTGTTTCTATTCGGTATGTCAGGTTGTTCTTCTCTTACCTGTATTACATTGTTCAATTTTCAGGTGGTGACGGCCTCGTCCAAATTGATGAGACCGTCATCACGAAAAGAAAATACAACGTAGGCAGAGTGGTTCCCCCAGTTTGGGTTTTAGGTATATATGATGTAACCAAAAGATTCGGTGTTGTTATGCATATTAGAAATAGGTCTTCGGTGAACCTGACACGGACCATTCAACGACATGTGCGTCCAGGAACCGAAATATGGACCGACTGTTGGAAGGGGTATTCCACATTGGGCACGTTGGGTCGTGCTTCTCCGTATATCCACAAAATGGTAAACCATAGTCGAAATTTCAGAGATCCTGTCACAGGCGTCTGTACGAATCATGTAGAAGGCTGTTGGTCGCGTTTAAAGAATTTTTTAAAGCGGTTTGGGGTTATGCATTCCCCATTCTTATTCGAATATATAGATATGTTTATGTGGTGGCACATTTATGGACCTACCCCTTCCAACCGTTTTTCTAATTTTATTGCCCATGTATGTGAAAAGTACCCTCTCCGTTAGATCACTTCCATATGCGGGTTAGTTAGTTTTGGTCTTTATGTTTATTTTTGCTGTGTGTTGTATATATATATCAACATAAATACAAATAAGTTCAGGTTAGTTAGTTTTGGTAAATACGTTTACTTTTGCTGTATACATAATATAAATTAGGTCAGGTTAGTTAGGTTTGAGGAATACGTTTACTTCTTTATATATAACGATTATATCAGGTTAGGTCCGGTTAGTTAGGTTTGGTTTATATATTTGCTTCTTTATTTCTGTTGTATATATCAACATCAATACAAATTAGGTCAGGTTAGTTAGTTTTTGTTAATATGTTTACTTTTGCTTTATACATGGATAAATAAACCAATGAAACATCCCTCAACCATAACATTTTCTTCATTTCACAAAGTTTCACAATTTAACAACACAATCTTGGTGTTAACCAAATACCAACCGGTTGCGATCGGTTATTGCTATATGACGATATCGCCAAAAATTGTATGTTCTTTGATGCTCTTTACAATTTTCAATTTTACATTTTTCACACATAACCAGTAAATTATTTACAATTTACACTCTTCTCATCCCCTCACATTATTACTTGCCCTTCTAATTCACCTAAAATTAATGTTTCCATGCCTGTTTTTACCCCACCCAGCACCCCAGTTCGCTCCCGCTTCCCAAATGTTTCTCGATTTTTTTCTTTAAAACTACTCGAAATTCCTTTAATTTTTTTTCTGTTCTCACTTTGTTTTGCCGTTTACTATTCATTTCTGCATCGAAAATTTCTCAAATTGGAGGGACCTTTATCGTACCAGACCCCCATTTTAATTAGGTATATAAGTATTTTAAATTGTCACTTGTTTCTGCATATTTTTCTCAAAAATGTAATGAGTTTGGCTTGAACTTTCAATACAGTGTTTGAGAACTAATTTGCAATTAGTTGCTTAAATAGCTAAAAGTGAAGTAATACATTCGTAATTCAACCCTGGTTCTGCTTCCTGGGAGGTGAACAAATGCAAAGCATATGTACCTAATATTGGCCAAGTTAAAAAAAGAACTTTAGAAAAATTTGCAAGTATCTCATTTTTTACTACGTCTAATAAATTTATTACTTAGACTGTACTTAAAACTTTTGGAATAGAGGTTGGAAAATCTTATCTGGTGGGGCACTGGTCTTTTAAAATCTACGAGCAGGGAAAAATTGAAATTACATGTTGTTTTATTTGGAATACCCACTATAACAGCGTTATTCAATTTTAATGAAAGTTTGTGTACCGGGAACTCATCATAACATGTCGCTGTGTGTACGACGCCATATTTGTTTCTAGACTAAACAAAACTTAAATCAAAATGACATTTCAATATCTCCAAGACATTTCCCAAACAATTCAATATTTTTCACGCAAAACTAACAACTTAAGGTCCTCTACGTAGAGGGACGAATTCTAAATTATCGGGAATTATAAATAATAACAATCAACGCGCCATATTTACCAAGAAAGTTCTAACTTCATATCATTACCTGTATTGTAAACATGAAGTTCATCTACTATCCCTTCATTTCCGCCCCCAAAAACGACCATTAAATCCTTTATAGCAACAGCACGATGTCCATGTCTTGGTCGGGGCTGAGGTCCAGTGGGGTTCGCCACTAATTTCCACTCTAACGCCTTACCCGCCATTACGTGATCACATTGCACTCTACTCAGACATCTACAAAGCCAATGGGATTCACTCTGTCTAATTCAAACTTTTATAGCACAAACTGTTCAACTTGCCAATATAACCTGCACTTGCACTTTTATCTATCAAAAAGTTCTAATTTATACACATTTTTTATCAAAAAGCTAAAAAATACCTACAAAATACTATTCTTCTTGCCGACAAGCGGCAAAACGTTATAAAAATGATTTTGGCCAGCCGGTAAACGCTTTTTCCACTTTATCCACCGTGAAATGCAACATTTGGCGCCATCTATACTCGTTAAGAACAACGATACATGCCTCATCTTACTACCTATTTACAGGTCCGTCGTGTCGGGGGGGCCGTTGGGTAATAACCCCGGGAGCAATTAATCTCACTTAATGTTAGATAGATTTCCCTAGCCTAGCCACAAGTCTTCAATAGTATATTTGCTTGTAATAAATAATTTACACTGCCAAGTTACTTACAGTTGTAATATTAACAAACAGGAACATATATTAATAGAGGGTGTCCATACCAGTTACGAACTTCTGTTGCAGATTCGACTTAAAATATGAATATTTGTCCGCAAAAACTTCCTAATACAGCTGCGGTCCTTTGAAGATGATATCAGAGAACAAATCTTTATTTAATACTTGAGAAACACTGACTGACCTACAAGGATGTGATTTTGTATATATATATATATATATATATATATATATATATATATATATATATATATATATTAAAACATAATATTTCAGTCGCAAGCTCCTCTATAAAATCCTCATTTTACTATAAGGATAGTAACCAGACTGCAACCAACAGCTACTCTCCGGGCTATGTGCCCCGCCGAGCTAAGAATTACAAGTTACAAGCCTGGAGCGTTAAGTGTAATAATCGCATATTACCAACAAAACGCTAATGCTTAGATTGCAACAAACACCAGCCGAAAGACTGATCCTACTTAAAGGAGCTCTCGTGCCAGTCGTCCCATACCACTTGTAGACTGCAGTTTCGAGCTGTTGGCTCTCGTCAGTGCAAGGTAGACATGTGACGAATGACACGAGAATCCCTTGACTATTTAGTACATCTCGGTATCTTTGCGATAGCGACATGTAAAATAGTAAGCAGGCGCCATCTAGCGGTCCAGTGTCTGTTGCAATCGAAAAACAAATAGCCTGACTGGGCTTAGCATAGATCAAGTGTGCTTCTAGAGGGCAGAAATATTAAAACATATTTCAATCGCAAGCTCCTCTATAAAATCCTTATTTTACTATAAGGATAGTAAAGAGACTGCAACCAACAGCTACTCTCCGGGCTATGTGCCCCGCCGAGCGCTGAATTACAAGCTACAAGCCTAGCACGTTAAGTGTAATAATCGCATATTACCAACAAAACACTAATGCTACACCGCTGCCTGCTTACTATTTTACATGTCGCTATCGTAAAGATACCGAAATGTACCGAATAGTCAAGGGATCCTCGTGTCGTTCGTCGCATGCCTACCTTGCACTGACGAGAGCCAACAGCCCGAACTGCAGTCTGCAAGTGATATGGGACGACTGGCACGAGAGCTCCTTTAAGTAGGATATTTCAGGGGTAGATTCTTTGGGCCAAAATATGAGAATATAACCAAATATGCTTTAGTAAAATGTTGCTGTGGAAAAAGATACAGGGTGTCAAACTTCAAATAATTTTTTTCGTTTTTTTTTGCAATAACTCAATAGCCTCTTGACTAATCTTCGCCAAATTTACTAGAGGAACTCTTTTTATTATCTGATGATGAGTTTTTTTCATATTTTTTTTTGACGAAACATTGTGATACTTCTGACCAGAAAATCTGATGAGGGCGTCATTTCCACGTATAAAAGGTACACAGGTGGTAGAACTTAATTACTCCAACGGTTTTTGAGGAAAGTGGTTAAACGTTTCAATAATTTTTTGAAAGACAAATTCAAATTTAATGAAACAAAATGTATTTATTGAAAAAAGTACAATACGCAAGGGAAAACAAAATCGTAATAACAGCGTAAACTCTTTTTCACTTTCTTATGAACTAATGGATTATTTTCATGGTAATGAGATAAATACATAAATCAAAAGATTGTCTAAAATAAGGATCTAATCTTATTAGAAGACCAAAAAATAATGTAAGACTTAATGACATTATAAACTTTCCCCCATGCAAAAACCCCATTGCTGCAACTTAGAGTAAATGTTCGATATGGCCTCCACCTACTTTAATGCCTTTCCTCGACCGATCCATCTGCGTGGGAAAGTCTCATCAAGATAATTCCTGACTTCAATGGAGAAATGAGGGGGAGCTCCATCCTACATGAACCACATTCTGTTCTGTATATCTAGCATGAAAGCATGTAATATATCAGCAAGATTATTTTGAAGAAAAAACAGATAAGACTGTCCATTTAAATTTGGAGGAAGGACAAATGGTCCCAATAATTGATCGCCGATGATATCACACCAAACGTTAATCTTAAATTCTTGCTGAAAATGCCTTTCTTTAATGGCATGAGGATTTTCTACTTCACAGTAATGGGTATTTCTCCAGTTAAAAACGCCTTCGAAGTAAGTTTTGTACATTAGTGAGATGATACGGGTAGAAGCGTTCTTTACGTAAGACTCTTAGGACAGATTGTTTACTCACCCCTGTTGCCGCTGCTAAACGACTTGAGGATCGTCATTCACACGAAATAAAATTTCTAGTTCTTGATCTGGAGTAATTCGTTTAATTCGTCCTACATCGTTTTTATGGCGAAATGAATCCGTTTCTTCCGAATGACAAAACAGATCTTTGAAAATCTCTCTGGAGTTATCAAGTTCTACAAGTATACCTTTTATACGTTGAAATGACGCCCTCATCAGATTTTCTGGTCAGAAGTACCACGTTTCGTCAAAAAAAAAATGAAAAAAATTCATCATCAGATAGATACAGGTCCTGCTGCGCCCTCTATCATCTAACGTGATGTAATACATAAATTGTTCTAAATCTAAAGCGGTGTGGCCTATTATTAATTCTGAGCTATGTAACAGAAACAATAAATCTCAGTATATAAAGCGAATTAAAATGGAAAATAAGGTAATAAAAAATACGGCTGAAATTGTCAATATCATGAATGAGTGTTATACAAAAATTCCTAATAAGTTAGCCAAAAATTTTATCGGTAGTGAGAGTCAATTAAGAAAAAAGCAACAATGTTGAACGTCACCACCTACATAAAATTGTAAATTTGTATTTATATAGATAAATAAAGACACATTATTATTATCAAAGCCAGAAAACATTCACCGACCCCTCACACGCGCAGTTGGGGTTCATTTCTGTGGGGGCCTGAACCCATTGCTGGGGGGGTCATCATGTCCCATTAATCCGCTGGATGTTTCGATGGTCTATCCTTCGTTGTTTAGAAATTTTCTAGTAATTTGGCATGTTTGGAGAATTACCGTCCTCTGGATAATCTTTGAGAGTCCTCTAGATAGGTTAAGTTGCTCCATATATTTCAAGAACCTCTTCGTCACTATGCCTGTAGTCGATATTATGATCGGGATGGTTTCAATTTATTATCATTATAAACTGTAAAAACTATCCAACTATATTTATAGACCCTGTCACCGAGAATGAGATATTAATATAATCGCTGATCTTAAGAAGTCAGATTCAGTTGGTATAGATAAAATAAGTGCAAATATGTTAAAATATGTTGTCAACTATATTGTGGAATAGTTAACATATTTGATAAATTAGTTCAAATGTGCTTTTAGAGGGCGGAATATTAAACATAATATTTTTAGTCGCAAACACCTCTATAAATCCTTATTTTACTATAAGGAAAGTAACCAGACTGCAACCAAAGTTACAAATCTGGCGCGTTAAGTGTTATAATTGCATATTACCATCAAAACGCTAATGCTTCGATTGCAACAAACACCAGCCGAAAGACTGATCCTACTTAAAGGAGCTCCCTTGCCAGTCGTCACACATCACTTGCAGACTGCAGTTTCGAGCTGTTGGCTCTCGTCAGTGCAAGGTAGGTATGCGACGACCGACATGAGAATCCTTTGACTATAGTACATCCCGGTATTTTTACAATAGCGACATGTAAAACAGCCAGCAGGCGCCATCCAGCGGTCCAGTGCCTGTTGCAATCGAAAAATAAATTGCAGTCTGCAAGTGGTGTGTGACGACTGGCAAGGGAGCTCCTTTAAGTAGGATCAGTCTTTCGGCTGGTGTTTGTTGCAATCGAAGCATTAGCGTTTTGATGGTAATATGCAATTATTACACTTAACGCGCCAGATTTGTAACTTTGGTTGCAGTCTGGTTGCTTTCCTTATAATAAAATAAGGATTTATAGAGGAGTTTGCGACTAAAAATATTATGTTTAATATTCCGCCCTCTAAAAGCACATTTGAACTATGCTAAACCAAGTCAGGCTATTTATTTTTCGATTGCAACAGACACTGGACCGTTGGATGGCGCCTGCTGGCTGTTTTACATGTCGCTATTGTAAAAATACTGGGATGTACTATAGTCAAAGGATTCTCATGTCGGTCGTCGCATACCTACCTTGCACTGACGAGAGCCAACAGCTCGAAACTGCAGTCTGCAAGTGGTGTGTGACGACTGGCAAGGGAGCTCCTTTAAGTAGGATCAGTTTTTCGGCTGGTGTTTGTTGCAATCGAAGCATTAGCGTTTTGATGGTAATATGCAATTATTACACTTAACGCGCCAGATTTGTAACTTTGGTTGCAGTCTGGTTACTTTCCTTATAGTAAAATAGGGATTTATAGAGGAGTCTGCGACTAAAAATATTATGTTTATTTGATAAATTGGTCACTATCTGAAGGTACATTTCCAGATATTCTTAAAGTTTCCAAATCCATTGCGATACACAAAAAGGTGATAAATCTTTAATAGATAACTATAGACCCATTACTGTCATCTATCTAAAACTTTGGAACGAATGGTATTCAAAAGAATAATTGCATTTTCTATACAGCATGACATTTTATGTGACGAGCAGCACGGTTTTCAAGAAGGCAGATCGATAACAACCGCTATGCTTAGTTTCCTCAATAATTTGCATGATAATTTAAATAAAAACCATAAAAGTTTCGGTTTGTTCATGGATTTGAGCAAAGCTTTTGATCTTGTTGAACATAAATTACTTATGGAAAAATTATCTAAATACAGGTTCAGAGGTAAATAAAGTGAGTGGTTGGGGTCATATCTGTCTAACAGAAAACAAGTTGTAGAAATAAATGACATAATGTTTCACACATTAGTGGTGTACCACAAGGTCCTTCCAAATGTTGCTAATGAATGTAATAATGTTTGCTAATGATAACTTTTGTTTAAATTCTAATGAAAATATCAACGATTTAAGAACGGGCACTTAGCAAAAAATTGAAAGTTTTATTACAAAAGTCAATACTGACAAACTGTTAATAAACAGTGATAAAACAGTTTTTATATACAAAAATAATAAAAGTGTAGTAAAGTAAAAATATACCTACTAAGACAGTCCAGATAACGAATTTAGTAATGCTGTAAAAAATGTCTTAATTGATAAACCCTATTATAAGCTACAAGAATACTATGATGATACTTTTTAATATGCTTTCATTATCTGTTTCGAAAAATATATGTTTATTGACATTCTATCAGAGCTGGGTAGGATTCGAATCCTTTTTGAGTATTCGAATACTTTCATATAAAACGATTCCTGATCCGGATTCGTAAGACAAATGAAAAAGGATTCGAATCCTGGATTTGAATACATTTTTGTGGTTCCAATATTTTTTACGCAAGCATTGTGCATTATGTTATTAAGTACAAGGAGCGTGAAGCCACACGGAGTCAAGAAGGTAAGAACCTATTGTAACATATTGACAGGCAAATAGCATGCATTTTGGTAGGTACTTGTCAGTATTGTGGTGGACAACAGTCCGATTTGCGGGTTTTTTAGGTGGTGCGGACATTTTTCGGACTAAAATATTTCTGACAATTTCGGATATTTTGTCTGTTTTAAAAAAAATTACTTTCTCTATACATTACATTATTTTTCAATGTTTAAAAAGTCAACGTTTTCGTTGTTATTTAATTTTAAGTTTTCCATGTAAACCTTGGTTTTAAAAGTTGTAAGAAATATGGAACAATATGGAAATGGAACGCTTATAAGGCACACGTATTTAGCTCGTATTTTAGGCATTCGACGTTCACTAGAATCTAATACATATTGAGTAAAGTCTAGCCGATATTGAAGGTTTAATGCCTAAAATACTGCTGACTTCTATATGTTTTATTTATGATACAAATTTTAAAATTAAGTCTTACAAGAAAAACATAAATTAGATAGTCCTGAGCATGTCTTAAAATAAAACGCAACATCAACTTTTTAAAAATTGATTTTATCGATCTTTTTACCATGCCCCAACCAATTCAATGGCGTAAGCTTAACGTTAAAATACAGTGCAATTTATTAATTTCTTTCTATTTAATCAATCAATCACCTACATATATTACATAATCAAGCAAAGTACTAATCTATTCACCATAATATTACAATAGAAATTAATAAGTGTAACTGTAACAATAATTCTGAAGTTAACTTGAGGATTCGGATTCGTGATCCCAAAAGAGGAATCAAATCCTGTGATTCGAATCATTTTTTTCTACAAAAAGGATCCGAACGTAGTACCCCTGATTCGAATCCTTTCCGATGATTCGGATTCGTGATTCGAATCCATTTTCAGAGGATTCGACACAGCTCTGCATTCTATATATTAAATTATATTACGTCTGTTGGTATTATTGTACACTGTAATGATCTACTTTACTGTTTATGTAACGACTATGCAAATATTGTTTGTGTTTTACAATCTTACACTTTGTCGATAAGATACTTCTTTAGACAATAAAGTTTACATCTATCTATTTACCAGTATTCCACTATTTCCTATGAAAGGAAATCGATTCATTGCCACCAATCAAGGTGCACAATGTGCGTTTCCAAATCAATTGAAAATAATGTCCTATAACTTCCGACATACTATGTGTTCAATCGGAAAACGCAAAATAAAATCTGATTGCAATAAGCTCCCAGTAGACAGATTTCCAGTGCAGTGCTGTTGCGCATCGCCAGCCGCAGACTAGTTTCGAGCTTGTTAGCTCTCATCAGTGCGACATAGGTAAATGCACAACATCAGCTCACTGGCCTTCTATAGTCATCAAATTACAGATACGAGGTATCCGCAACTTGCAAAACGATGTATTTCTCTTTACGTGACACATCCTCAATAAAAAATTCTGAATGTGTAAAATTTCTTTTAATTTATTTGGATCAAAAATTAACTTGGTATAATTACATAGATAAAGTTTGTAACAAATTATCATAATCCATATATGTTTTTTGTAACTTATCTAATAAAGTGTCTAGACGTGTTCTATTAATGATATTTTAAGCCTTGATTCAATTTAAAATTTCATACACAATATTGGCTTGGGGTCATGCATCTTTATCCAGCAGAGTTTTTGCATTGCAAAGAAAAACTGTAAGAATATTAAGTGGGCTAAACTATAGAGATCCCCGTAGGGATAGTTACATCCAGATGAAAATTCTCACAGTCCCATCTATATACATTTTGCAATGTCTCATACATGTAAAACAGAACTTCACAAATTGTTTCTCATACGGAAATACACGACTATGAAACACGAAATAGAACAAATATATACGTAGATTACCACAGATTAAGTTAAAAACAGACATAAATTATTTTGGTTCAAAAATGTTCAACCTTTTGCCTCCTACCATGAAGAGGTTGTCACTAACTAAATATAAACCAGTGATAAAAAATTATTTACTTCATAATTGTTTTAATGACACAAGTATATAATTTAATGTATATTTATTTTAATATATTTTTAAAAATAATTTAAATTACTGATTGATCTTATTTTAATGTGTATTAATATTTTTTACTTCAAATTGTCTTTGTATTGCTTATGTAATTGGTGGTAAACTTTCAATTTTATTGGCACCAATATACTTATTTACTATATAGATATAAACCTAAATTTATCTGTAAATTATTTTTGGGAAATTGTTTTAAGTAAAAGCTCATGATAATAATTGACAGAGTTAAACAATCCGTATTATCCCTATCTCATTGGGTGTTTTTAAAAGCCATTTTGAAAATATCGATAAAACACCAGCAATTTGACTTTCGAATTCTTCTTGTCATTTTGTTAAGAGGGACAGGCTTTTCTTGTTGTCCTATGGTCAGATATAGCTTTTTGCAAAATTTCCACAGCTCTATGAAAAATTTCATTGTCAGAGAGGTTTAAAGAAGAAGTATCCTGTGAAAATCTGAATCTAAGATTATCAGTAACTTTAACTGAATCACAAATTTTATTCGACTTTTGTCTAATTTTTGCAGCTATATTTTTGTATGAAATATATTTGCTGTAAGATGATTTGTGGTATTTCGCTTCATAATCAAAAAGTTCGTTCGTGAGAGATCATTTCTGAATCACCACATCTGTTAGTAGCGTCTAAAATTTTTGCCCGTGTCGATTGTCCTGTACATAATTAATTGAAGATATTAATTAGAAACACATAATTACAAAACCATATAATACAGAGGCTCTAACAGAAAAAAAAAATGGTGTTTCAAAAACATTCTTTTTTTATCGAATTTTGTTTTGCCCTCCAGATAGAATTTTAAAGAAATTATTAGAAATTACTTGTGTAGGTATATATTCTATAAGGTTTTAAAAATCACATTTCTATGAAAAATATTAAAATTATTTGTCCTCGTCTGGTTTCCATATAAGAATTTACTTACGAAATTTTAAAATATAAATAATGAACACGAAAGAGATTTTGAAAATTTGAGCAGTGTCATTAGAAGCGCTATAGTTTTTTGAATAAGTATACAAAAAAATCATAATCGTAGCTAAACTATATTGATTTAATAGCGCGATGTATGTTTTAAATTTCAAATTACTTCTCAGACATGAGAAGAGAGATTTTGCAAAATTCGGCCCAACTAAGAGTTGTAGAAATCCATTTCGGATGGCCAAAATTAAGCCCTACAAGGTGGAAAAGGTCCCATTTGGTTATACCTTAAAAAAAACTACCAGAAATAAGCGAGATAGAGGAGCGAATTTACTCCACTATTTTAATTTAGCTATCAAAGATTTGAGCTACGAAGAAGATGCTATTGCCCCACTCTGTATAATATTTGGGTATCTGATGCACCCAGAGTAGAATGATAACTTTGCCTTTTAAGTAAGGTAATAATAATAAGGGGTCAGCAAAAAGAGAGAAAAACATTGAAATTCGGTCATTGAGTAGCAAACATCCACAATTTTGTATAAAGTATTTTAAACAATCGAATACTTTGTCCAATTTGCCAGTAAAAAATTGCTTAAAAGTTCATTTCGAAAATTCAATCCATTTAGGGGACGTTAGTAGACCTTTGATAATATAACAATTATAAATTTCTCAATAGTCAAGTAGAGTTCATCGAGCACTGTTCCAAAAAAAAAAAATATATATTTCCGCAATGCGTTCCACAATAGCACGGTGTAAACTAATGAACATATGAAACCATTGAAACAAATTTATTAATCAGTAAAAATAATCATAACTTTTCGAAAACATTTACAAAACATTTATAACATTAATATATACATATATTCAAATACATTGGAATAGACGATTGTTAGGTCATAATATACAGAATAAAAATCGAATATTAAAAAAAATTGTATGTAATCAAAATATATAGACAAACTTCTTATAGACAAATTTCACCCTCAAAATAAAGACGTTTATTATTATTATTATGAATTCTGGAGTAAATATATCATTTTACTAAAATGTAAGATTTATAAATAAAGCTTATTAGTAATATACATGAGAGGATTGGGCACACTATAATAAGTAAATTTTGTACTGGCCTATGCAATTAAAAATTTAAATTAATATTTACAAGTTTGGGAAAAACAAGAGTCTTAAAGACACTACTTTTGTGTAACACTTTTGGTTTGTCTATGTGCAAAACTTTGTCTTTAATATCGGACCTAGATAAATCACCTCTCAAACTTAAAAGCCTAAGTAAATGATCTTCTGTAATATCAGGATATTTTTCAACAACTCTGTGCAATTCAAATGATAACATGTCATCATCACTTTTGAGCACTTCGGCGAGCATGGTGATAACCTCAAATGGATCATCGCCTTCTAAATCTTTACTAAGATTCATAAATAACTGACTTAGCCTTTCTGTCTCTTTCAATGCCTTATTTGCTGCTTTTGTACATTCTTCATAAGTTTTAAAATGTGTCCTTTTAGATAGCATGGCTGTTAAATACCGTTTTGCTACCATACCTCTAGTAAGATCTACAACGTATTTAAAATTCGCCTCTACTAAATGATTGTAATCCTGAAAATAATCTTCTATCGTGGCATAAATGGTATCCGCTGGTAGGGTCGAAGTGAGCCATTGGGTGGTAAATAGCTTCTCGAAATGTTGGTCCAAGTCTATGAATAACTCCTCCAATAAATAATTTACAGCCTCATTTCGTAACCGCTAGAAAAGACATGATGTATATTGTTATCACCATTAACTAATAGAATACAAGTACAGAATCGTCTAAAAAATGCACTGAACATATCCTTTTTGATATCATATGAACGCCAAAGAGTTGAATGTAACATAACACTCTTCAGTAAGAGTCAGGATAATGCTCAAATTGTGTTCATTTTTAATGTGCTACATGGCCACATTGCTGTACCGGATATACTATCTGCCATAAATATAAAGGTACCACTTATCGTTTAATGTAAACAATTTTCTAAGAAATTGCGATATTGATATTTTTAATACTAATAAAAATGAGCTATACTCCCAGCTATGATATACAGCTCATATGTTAATTTTTATTTGTATTTAGTTTCATACTTTTGGATGATATGCAAGCACCAAATTTAATCAATACTTTCTAAATGTCCCAAGACGGTTACATTTTCTTTAAATACTAACACAGAAATTAGACAACCCCTAATTCCAGAAGCCAGGGTTTGTGCCGAAGGGAGTTACACATTGAAAAAACGCGGACATACAACCATTTCCTCCGACAGTGCCAGTGCCAGAATTCGAACCCAGTGGTGCGATGTCTGTGTGATTAATCAGGATTGCCACCTCGCGCCTTAATTTCTGAAATGCGAATGTACCTATTATGGCCAATTTTTTTTTCTTTTTATCGGTATCTCAAGAGAGATGTTCATGAAACAATTTTAAATTTGAAAAATTCGTACTCCTCGGGGGAAAATGAGATTTCTAATTATATTTTAAAGGAAATCGCTATTAATATATTAATGCACTTAACCCATATTATTAATTTATCTCTGGAGCAGGGAATTTTCCCTGACAAATTAAAAGATTCCATAATAAAACCGTTGTATAAGAAAGGGGACTCGGAGTCAGTGGAAAACTATAGGCCGATTAATATGTTATCTAGTATATCAAAAGTATATGAAAGCATTGTAAATATAGAATTGACTAATTTTCTCTTAAATAATAAAATACTAAAATCTCAACATCAACAGCACGGTTTCACAAAGAATAAAAGTATAGAAACTGCTTTAAGTAATTTCATCAACTAAATAGTTTCAAGTCTTGACAAGAAGCAATCAACTATCAGTCTATTCATTGATTTTACCAAAGCGTTTGATTGCGTAAACCATGTAATACTTTTAACTAAACTGGAAAGGCATGGGATATGTGGTATGTTTAAAACGGTTTGAGTCATATCTTACAAACAGACGACAAAGGGTACAAGTTAACAAATCCAAATCAGATTTAGCAATATTGATATAGGCGTGCCTCAAGGTTCCATTCTTGGCCCTACTTTATTTATATTGTTCATTAACGACTTGGCTCGATACTTTGAGAAATTTAACTTCTTACAAGTTTCTTATGCTGATGATACTAATTTTGTAGTTACTGACAGTAACATTGAAAATGCGGAATCCAAAATAAAGAATATTTATGTAGAATTATGTCATTGGGTGGATAAAAACCAACTTTTAATAAATAAGGACAAAACGTGGTGCAATCTATTTAAATTAAATATGGTATGCATATCAAATAGAACAAATTTACTTGGCAATGACATAATTCAATATGCGCCTTCCAGCAAATTTTTGGGAAAAATTACTGATAGTTAGTTAAATTGGAAAGAACACGTAAATTATCTATGTGATAAGCTTAGCAAGATCTATTATGTGTTAAGATCAGTGAGTAAACATTGCAGTATATCAATTGTCCATCAACTTTACTTTGGATGTTTTCACAGTATTTTAAAATATGGAATTGTACATTGGGGTCTGTCCTCACAAGCTCACAGAGTTTTTATTATACAGAAATGGGCAATTCGCATATTAACAGGAATTAAACGAAGGGAATCATGTAGGTCTGCATTTAAAAAATTTAATATTTTAACTTTACCATCTGTATATATTTATGAAACATTATATTTTGCATACAAGATCAAAAACACTTTATCTATGGTTGGTAGTGATCATGATTACCCAACAAGAAATAAAACTCTGCTTCATCCAGACAAACACAATACAACAATGTTTCAAAGGGGTTTATGTTATAACGCTTGCAAATTCTATAGTGCTCTATCGGAAGATATTAAATGTGTGAATAATATAAATCAATTTAAAAGTAAAATTAAAAAACTACTTTTAATGAAAAATTGTTATATAGTGAATGAGTTTTTTAATTAATAGTTGTTTGTTTTTAGAATAAAAATGTCCTGTATTTTCTGTTTTTTTGTATGGTATAAATATTTGTATTTTTATATATTTTAATCTATTTTGTATGTTATAATAGATTTTATAATTTATATTTATAAAATTATGTGCGTACTAAATAATAAATACCACAGAAATTAGGACTATACATAATTTATAAATTTATTAACAAAATTTACATTTACGTTACATAAAAACATAGGTTGTATCATGTATATAATATAAAGGCAACGTACATTATGGTGCACCTAGGACATACGTCCTGTATGTGCAGACTTACATGCTAAAATGTACTTACATATAAAATTTTAACTTAAATAAAAACATTTAATGAACAGCTTAATACATTAATAATGGATGATGGTTGTTAATTACATCAATTTAAAAAAAATTCATGAACATATGGAAATTTTCAACTATATATTTTTTACATAGCAAACTGAACTTTTTAACATTTTTTATCATTCTTATTTGTATCGGAATCAAATTATAACATTTTGGAGCAAGGTAAACAAAAAAACGCAAATTTAAGATATTATTATTACTAGGAATTTTTAAATGTAGATCAGTCTTCATTCTTGTGTAGTGGCCATGTGAAATATAGTTTTTTAAATTCTCTTTTTTATGAATATATAGACAAATGGTGAAGACATATAAATTGCGGATATTACATATTTCAGAGGAGTATAATAGATTGGTTGGATAGCGTTTATTTTTGTGGTAAATAACTTTAAGATGTAGTTTTGGACAACTGATAGTTGTTTAAGAGTGCTATTGGAAGGACCACCCCATACAATAATACCATATCTTAATAGCGATTCAATCAAAGATTTATATATCGTTAATATTAGGTTTTTTGTTAGGAATTCTCTTATAATATAAAATTTATGTATTAGTTTTCTTAACTTACTAGTTAAATAAAGTATATGTTTGTCCCATTTCAAGTTTTCATCTATCATTATTCCAAGATATTTAATGCACGATGCTTCTGTTATGTCTTCATTAAGATTTTCTATTTTAATGGATTTAAATTGTGGACGATTTATATTTGTCAAGGAAAAACAGAGGTACTTTGTTTTGTTTGCATTTAGTGATAGTTGATATGTATCTAACCAATTTTTAACAATTTTTACTCCTTCAATTAAGGTGTTCTTTGTTTCTTCCCATGTATAACCTTGAAAAATTAAAACCATATCATCAGTGTATGAGAGGATTTTACAACTTATATTTTGTTTAAGTAAACAGTTTATGTAGGTTATGAATAAAATTGGACCAAGGACCGTACCTTGCGGTACTCCCATTTGAATAATTTTTGGATCGCTCATACTTTCCCTGATTTTAAAATATTGTCTTCCTTCTGACAGGTAGCTTTTAAAGGTATCCAACACAGTACCATGCACTCCATAATCCCATAAGACATTTAGTAACTTTGTGTGAGGCAGTGTGTCAAATGCCTTTGCTAGGTGTTATTAACATTGTTCGTTATCTCCTTAGTTAATTCATACATTGCGTCGGATGTACTTAATCCTTCAATAAATCCAAATTGATTTTCAGACAGAATATTAGGACTTTTGAGAAAATTAGTTAGTTGATCTTTAAGACACTTTTCAAAGACTTTTCCGAAATTATTTATTAGACTTATGGGTCTAAAGTTGCTAATTACTGTTTTATCCCCAGTTTTATGTACAGGTGTTACGATTGCTGTTTTAAATTGTGGAGGGACTTTACCAGTCAAGAATATCAAGTTTATAATAGGTACTAAGGGACTAAGAATATATAAGTGAGTTAGTTTTATCATTTTAGCAGTTATACCATCGATGCCAGGAGAACTATTATTTTTAAGCAAGTTGATATGTTTAATAACATCGTTCTCAGTAACGGGTTCGAGAAACATTGTAGAATTATTTTTAGGAATTTGAAATTTGTCAGGAATCTGAGATAAAATTCTTTGCGACATATTGATACCAATGTTAATAAAATAATCATTACAATAAGGAAATGGCAAATTTCAATGTCGTTATTGAATGGTTTATTATTTACATTGTGTATTTGTAGTTCAATCTTTTTCTTATCCATATTTTCATTGGTAGCTTCTGCAATTATTTGATAAATTTTTTTCATATTGTTTTTATTATGTAATATTCGAACACTGTAATAACTATTTTTTGCTTGTTTAATGATACTTTTAAACATAATATTTTTAGTCGCAAACTCCTCTATAAAGTTCTTATTTACTATAAGGAACGTAACCAGACTGCAACCAACAGCTACTCTCCGGGCTATGTGCCCCGCCGAGCGCTGAATTACAAGTTACAAGTCTGGCGCGTTAAGTGTAATAATTGCATATTACCATCAAAACGCTAATGCTTTGATTATTTTTCGATTGCAACAGACACTGGACCGCTAGATGGCACCTTCTGACTATTTTACATGTCGCTATTGTAAAATTACCGGGATGTACCAAGTAGTCAAAGGATTCTCGTGCCAGTCGTCACATGCCTACCTTGCACTGACGAGAGCCAACAGCTCGAAACTGCAGTCTGCAAGTGGTGTGTGACGGCTGGCAAGAGAGCTCCTTTAAGTAGGATCAGTCTTTTGGCTGGTGTTTGTTGCAATCGAAACATTAGCGTTTTGATGGTAATATGCAATTATTACACTTAACGCGCCAGTCTTGTAACTTGTAATTCAGCGCTCGGCGGGGCACATAGCCCGGAGAGTAGCTGTTGGTTGCAGTCTGGTTACGTTCCTTATAGTAAATAAGGACTTTATAGAGGAGTTTGCGACTAAAATATTATGTTTAATTTTCCACATATGCCTACCAAGCTTCTCTCTCATCTAAAGAGAGGCGGAAATATGAAATACACATTGAGACAAAGAAGTTATAATAGAGGAAAAAACTGAGATAATAAGATTGCTTCAGGAAAAACTAAAAGCTTGCGAAGTAAAAGAACAAGCAGCACCAAAACTGTCATATGCAATGCTTTGGGAAAAAATCTGGAACAAAAAAGAAACGAGCAGCAGAACTTTCCAGGCATTATAGTAAAACCTAAAACAACACAAAATGTTGAGCAAACAAAAAGTGACATTAACAAAAAAGTAAATCCAGCCGATTTAAAAATTGGAATCCAAAATGTACGAATGACAAAAAATGGCATGGTAATTATTAAATGTTCATCAAAGCACGAAAATGAAATATTGGAAACTACAATGAAAAATAAGTTGGAGGACTCTTATGATATTCAGCATTCAGCTAAGCAAAATGAGAAAACCAAGAATAAAAATCCCCAATTTTATTGAAGACATGTCGCCAGAAATTATTGAGAAAAGTATATCGAACAAAATCAACAAGGAGAAGGTGTGAAGCTAACTTACATAAAGAAGATGAGATCAGGCTCCAGAACTATTTTCTGTGAATGCTCTCCTAATGCATTTAAGGAATTAATAACTAGGAAGAAAATATTCATCAGTTGGGAACGTTATCCAGTTTATGAAGATTTAGATATCCCTCGTTGTTTCCAGTGCCAGGAATTTTATCACAAACAAGCTGTGTGCAAAAATAAAGTTGCTTGCCCAAAATGCGGTAACGAACATGAGGGAAATGTATGTCCACAACAAGTAAAACGCTGTGTTAACTATGCAACGGCAAATTCAAGATACAAAACAAATCATAATATCAATCATGAGTCCACGGATAAGGAATGTCCCACGCTAAAGTATCACATACAAGTCTTGAGGAACAAAACGGACTATCATACTTTATGGTGATATTAAATCAAAATCTTGCCTTAGAGAACTTGGAAGCCCTAGAAGTCAATCACTGTTGTGAATTTAGAGAAGCTGCATACTTTAGTGCATTCACGGAAACAACAAAAAAATTGCTTAGTGAGCTACACCTAAACATACGCAGTGCAAGAAGAAATTTTGATGAACTAATTGCCGCGATTGAAACTTACAACTTAAATATCTGTGACGTAATCATTTTGAGTGAATGCTTTCAAATAGAATCCAAAGATTATTTTGAAATTCCTGGATACACCACATATTATAACGAGGCTGACTATAATAAAAATTATGGTGTCTTAATGTTTATCAGATCGAATATTAATGGTCTGTTTACAAAGACCAAGTTAGTAATAAGTGGTGTTACCCTTAGTATATTAAAATTTAACATTGGAGATATACATTATAAAATAATTGCTTTATATAGACCAAACCCAACTAATGAAATACCCTTTATAAACGAAATTGACTCATATTTGGAGCAAGGAAGAAGATAGCCAAGTTCAAATCATTGTAGGTGACATTAACATCAATATATTAAATAAAAATGATAATATAGTTAACGAATATTTATCAACTTTAGCCAAACATGGGTTTAAAGCTTACATTCAGTCTAACACTCGCGTAACTAATGAGAGTTCTAGCTGTCTCGATCACATGTTCGTGAAAATAAAGCACAATATTAAAAACATAACATGTTTATCATATATTTTAAATTGTAACATAACAGATCATTATCCAGTAGCTATAAACTTAACTTTTGATAACAAAAGCGCTGATGAAAAATCCAACAACTTCCAAGTAATCGCAAAAACTAATTTTAATAAGCTAAAAAACCTGTTTAAGCACCAATGTTGGCAGGATGTACTAAATAGTAACGACGTTCAAATAGCAACAAACAAATTTACAGATATTTTTTCTAATCTCATTAACCAGTCTACGTCAAATATTGGGAAATTAAATATAAAAAATAAAAAAATTAAACCATGGATCTCTGAGGGTCTTATAACCTCAATAAAAGAACGTGATAAATTAAAGAAAAGATTGCTGGAAAGCTACTCTGAAGACCTGGAAAAGGAATACAAGACTTATAGGAATTACAAAATTAAAAAAAACCTTAAAAAAATTTATGAAATCATGTCAGAAGCTACAAATAACAATCTTGATAAAAAAAAGACAGAAATAAATCTTGTTGATAATGATGGTAAGCCTTTTGATAATACTGTTATGTGCTGCCCTCTAACAGAGAGGAGAGTTGTAATTACTCCCTGGCCAGAAGGGTGGCGCCATCTGTGGGCCAACTGGCGAACCACCATTTAGTAGTGCCTAAGAAAATTCTAGAGAATTCCAGTATATTTGTGGAAAGTTCTACAATGATATTCTGGACATTCCAAGTGGGTATATAAAGAGGTGAAGCCAGCAGATGGGGGAAGAGTACAGTACAGTTTAGTGAAGGATAAACAGTTCAGTTTAGCATCCAGTACAGTTCTGGGTAATCTGTGGTTCTGGTTACAGAAACAGTTTGTAGAAGAAGAGTTCAGTTGAGTGAAGTATGCAGTTTAATGAAGTAAACAGACAAGAGAGTTTTTAGGTTAGACAAGAGTTGACAAGTTTAAGAAGAAAAGTAAAGTGCTAAGTGTTTTAAAAGTAGTGAAATTATATTAGATTAAGTTATTATTAGTTGTGTGATTTTTAAGTATTTGCTAGTGTAATTTTAGTGATTAAATAAATCAGTGGTTTGTGAAAATTCTTGTTGCAAGTTATTTAAACCCACGGAGTGTTTACTGAAAATTTGTAAGCACGTAACAATTGGTATCGGAAGCGGAATTGCAACAGAATTTCTGAAGAATTCGACGAAGTTCCATAGTGTTCTATTTGGAAACCACTGGAGATAGTGAAGTGAGTCGAACTGGAAAGTAATATAGACATTAGACAAGACTAATTTGTGCCATATAGTGTGAGAAAATTTATAGAACATTCTACTTGTACCTGGCATAGACTTTAAATAAAACTTGTTAGTGTTGTTTGTTAGTTTTTGAATGGAAACAAGAAGCATGGCCGCTGAAAAACAAATGCAAGACATGTTAGCTGCATTTAGTAAAATGATGCTAGAAGAACAAGAGAAACGACGTCAAGAAGATAAAGAAGAACAAGAGAAACGACGTCAAGAAGATAAAGAAGAACAAGAAAAACGACGTCTAGAAGAGAAAGAAGAACAGGCGAGACGTGAAGAAGAAAAAGAAAGAAGACGTCAAGAAGAAAGGGAAGAACAAGAAAGAAAACGACAAGAAGAAAAGGAAGAATTGAGAAAAATTATACAGGTGCAACAAGATGCTATCCTGTCAGCCACTAATGAAGTCAAGGGAAAAGTAGATAAAGTTGAACAAAAAGTTGGTAACGTCGAAGGAGAAATTAGTGACATTAAGGGAAAAGTTACCGACGTTGAAGAAAAAGTTACTGGTGTCGAAGAAAAAGTTACTGGCGTTGAAGTAAAAGTTACTAAGGTTGAAGAGGAAGTAACTGAAGTCAAAGGAAAATTTCGTGCAGTTGAAGGAGAAGTAGAGCGACTTAAGCGACTGTTAAGAGAACAAGGAGGCCAGCTGGTATTATCATCATCAGGTCCTCGATTACAACCGCCTTCCTTTGATGGTCAAACTTCTTGGTCAACCTATAAAAGACAATTTGAGGCAGCGGCATACGCAAACAATTGGAGTAACGAAGACAAAGCTATGGCATTGGTGCTAGCATTAAGGGGCCAAGCCTCAGAGTTGCTTCAGAGTATCCCAGTGACGCAGCAACGGGATTTTAAAGTTTTGGAAGCTGCACTAGATCTAAGATATGGCGACCAACACCTCGCCCAAGTATACAGGACTCAGCTCAAATCACGCACACAAAAGACTGGGGAAAGTTTACAAGATTTTGAAGCAGCTGTTGAGCGACTGACATACCTGGCTTACCCGGATGCACCCAAAGAATTCCAGGAACAATTAATAGTTGATACTTTCATCGATGGCATAAGAGATGAGGAGATCAGGCGAGTCCTTAGATTAACTCGAGCTAAGACTGGTAGCGAAGCCTTGATCCATGCCCTCGAAGTTGAGACCGCTTATGAAGAGACTCTACATCCGAGAGTACGAGCCATGAAAGTAGAAGAAGAGAACCATTTAGAAAAGTCAAATATGGAATCTTTGATGGCTGACCTGCGCAAAATGATAAGCCAGTTGATGAACAAACCAGATGCTCCAAGGAAGCAGGAAAGAGAACAGAGCGATGGACAGCCAAGAAAGGTGATTCGGTGTTATCAGTGCAGCAAACCAGGACATATGATGCGGCAGTGTCGAGAACGGAATCCTGGGGAAGTAAACACTGCAAAGAAAGAGGAAGTTCGCTCTGATAAGATGAGATTGATTGTTATGTTAACAGACATACAGAAAATGGTCGCACAATTACTAAACGAATTAAGTTCGCGACCGGAGCTGAAACAGGAACCGCAACCGCCGAAACAGGAGCCGAAGCAGCAGCGAAGTGCTGGAGGTCCGACAAAAGTAATCCGCTGTTATAATTGCGGCAAATTGGGGCATGTCAAGAGGTACTGTCGCCAGAGGAGCCCTAAGGAAGTGAATGCCGAGAATGTAAAAACGCAGCAGGATATAGCAGAAGTGAAGGCAGTTAAGATAGAGGTTCCGAAGGACTGGTCAAAGAAAGAAAGAAAGGAACAACTGAACGACGATGAAATTGGACCAATGTTGAAGGCGAAAGAAAAAGGAATCCGCCCGGAATGGAAGGACGTTTCCAGTAAAAGTGTTGGACTGAAGGCTTTATGGGCGCAATGGGATTCACTTAGGGTTATAGATGGCCTATTACGGAGAGCATGGGAGAGCCCAGATGGGAAAGAAGTTACCATGCGGTTGCTGATACCCAGGTGCCGAGTACCAAAAGTACTTCGGGAAGTGCACGAGGGAATATCCAGAGAGCACTTTAGCAGAAATAAGACTTTGGCTAGAGTACGGGAGCGATTTTACTGGGTAAATAGCTGTCAGGATGTGGAGGCTTGGTGTCGCAGTTGCAAGGTTTGTGCGAATGTGGCTGCCAAGAGGTCACCTACAGGGAGTGGTGATCGAATGAAGGCTAGATATGACCGCAATGCCAGTTCAGCAGGATTCAAGGTGGGGGACTCGGTTTGGCTGTATAACCCACAGCGGAGTGAAGAAGGATTCTCGAAGCCTCGCTCACCTTGGGAAGGACCGTATTCTGTCATCACTCGGATCAACGACGTTGTTTATAGGATTCAACGTAGAAAGAAGTCCAAGATGAAGATCGTGCACCTGGACAGGTTGGCAAAGTATACTGGGGTATCTGAAGTGCCTGACCGGGACGTTCAGGCTTAAGGAGGGGGCAGTGTTATGTGCTGCCCTCTAACAGAGAGGAGAGTTGTAATTACTCCCTGGCCAGAAGGGTGGCGCCATCTGTGGGCCAACTGGCGAACCACCATTTAGTAGTGCCTAAGAAAATTCTAGAGAATTCCAGTATATTTGTGGAAAGTTCTACAATGATATTCTGGACATTCCAAGTGGGTATATAAAGAGGTGAAGCCAGCAGATGGGGGAAGAGTACAGTACAGTTTAGTGAAGGATAAACAGTTCAGTTTAGCATCCAGTACAGTTCTGGGTAATCTGTGGTTCTGGTTACAGAAACAGTTTGTAGAAGAAGAGTTCAGTTGAGTGAAGTATGCAGTTTAATGAAGTAAACAGACAAGAGAGTTTTTAGGTTAGACAAGAGTTGACAAGTTTAAGAAGAAAAGTAAAGTGCTAAGTGTTTTAAAAGTAGTGAAATTATATTAGATTAAGTTATTATTAGTTGTGTGATTTTTAAGTATTTGCTAGTGTAATTTTAGTGATTAAATAAATCAGTGGTTTGTGAAAATTCTTGTTGCAAGTTATTTGGAATCCACGGAGTGTTTACTGAAAATTTGTAAGCACGTAACAATACTAAACAAATGGCTGATTACTGTAACGACTATTTCGCTAACATTGGAAGTAATATGCTTAGTAATATTTCGGAACCTGAATATTTTTGCCATAGTCTAGAAAATATATCAAATTCAATGTTTCTCACTCCAGTCACAGAAAATTCAATAATAAAACATATAAATAGTTTAAAAAATCAAAGTGAGCTTGGAATCGATGGAGTTACAACAAAAATACTTAAATTAATACACTCCTACATTTTAAGCCCCCTAGTCCATATTATTAACTTAAGTTTTAAAACTGGTATTGTCCCGCAACAATTTAAAATCTCTATCATAACACCCATACATAAATCTGGAGATAAAACTTTAATATCTAATTATCGACCCATAAGTTTGATGAGCAATTTTTCAAAGATATTCGAAAAATGTTTAAAGGAACGTCTAACGGAATTTTTAAAAACAAATAATGTCCTGCATAAAAATCAGTTTGGCTTTATCGAAGGTATGGGAACGTGCGATGCAATGTTTGAGGTGACAAAAGAAATAACAAATAGTCTGGATAAAAATAAAAAATGCATTGGAGTCTTTCACGAGAAGCTAATTGATGCGTTATCACATTATGGAGTTCGTGGCATTGTCTCAGACGTTTTTAAGAACTACTTAACTAATCGTATTCAACATGTCAGAATTAAGAACAACTTAAGTGATGCTAGCATCATAAAGATTGGGGTACCACAGGGCACAGTTCTGGGGCCAATCCTATTTGTTATTTACATAAATTCTTTATTGAAACTAGACATAAATGCTAAAGTTTTTTCATATGCAGATGATACTGTGGCCCTGTTCAATGGTACAACCTGGAATGCCGCTAAAGAAAATGTAAATGAGGGAATTCAAATAATTAAAAAATGGCTTGATAAATATCAACTAAATGTCAAGAAAACCAATTATATTCCATTTTCAGTAACTAAACATAATCGTCCAGATTATAACTCAATAGAAATAAAAAATTTACAACAAAAGATTAAAGAAGTTGATGAAATAAAGTACTTAGGAATCATAATGGATAAACATTTAAAATGGACACAGCATATTGACTATTTAACAAACCGAGTCAGAAAGCTTATTTTCAAATTCTATCAGCTTAAAGATATTTTAAATAGAAATATTCTAATTTTGATTTTTAAAGCCTTTGTGGAGTCGCTTTTCCGGTATGGTATATTAGTTTGGGGTGGTCTATATACAAGATCACTAAAAAAATTAAACGTGATCCAGAACAGCATCTTAAAAATTATGTATAATAAAAAGCGCGACTATAAAACTAAATTGCTTTACACAAATGAAATTCTTAATATACGTTCACTGTATATCTTAAACGTTTGTATCTATACACATAAAAAGGATGAACTGAAAGCATTTGTTAACAATATATATATAATACACGAAGTACGGCAGAAGAACATATCAAAATTCCTACTAGTTCTAAAAATGTAAATAAAAGATTTGTTACCTATTTAAGTCCAAAGTTCTACAATTTAATCCCATTAAAGATCAGACTTTTAAGAAGTTTTAAAAATTTTTGTAATACTTGTAAAAAATATATCTGATAATTATGATGAATTCGTTAGACTCTTAGAATAAGGTTAACACATTAATAATCGCTACACAACATTGAAAAATCACCTTGAATTGCTCCTTTAAACTATTATAATCAATGTTATTACTCATATGCATAAATTCTGAATTCTTCTCTTGTATCAGATCCGTATACAATCATATTGTTACTTGCACATACAGGTGTTAAGTCACCTAGGTGCACAAAGTGTTTTGTGAAGTATTGTAGGTGTATAGTATTGTATGTTATTAATCTAATTATTCATGTATTCTGTGTGGATAATTATATAGCAACTTGCTAAATGTAAATAAATAAATAGACCACTCCATAAATTTAGTGATTATCAAACTCTAAAGATTTGTCAATCATTACTATTTATTTAATTCAATTTACAGGATAACCCCATTATACAGTGTACAAAGACAAAAAAAAAAAAGAACATATACACATAAATATATTCTAATAAAAATATAGAGTATAATACAGTAATAATACATATACATAAATATGTCATAATAATATAGAGCAAAAACTCATCTCAAATGTCCACATGTACTCCTAAACATGCAAAACTATACGTTGTACATAAACCATTGATCTAACCAAGGCACAATAAACAGTTTCTATAAAATTAACCGAAAACTCGTTATTATTACGTAAGAGAAAGCCTAACATTTTAGATGTTTTAATGGATATATTGGTAATATGATCAACAAAGTCCAAGTGCTCATCAAAAGTGACACCAAGATCTCTTATAGACGACACTGATTTAATAATGACGCCATCTGTATTATACCAAGTTTTAAATTTTTTATTTGCACCAATTTATCAAACCATCCAAATCTCCCTGTAACAATTCCTGATCATCGTCAACTTTAATACTGCTATATAATTTTAGATCATCAAAAACCACAGTCATTTATACGTAAAGAGATATCACGTATAAATAAATTAAACAAGAGTGGTGCACAAGGTGACCCTCGCGGCACTCCTGATAAGACCTTTATTTCCTTAGATTTATTGTTACCAATTTTTAATCTTTGTTTACGGCCTGTTAGAAAACTTCTTAACCAAGATAAAGTTAGGCCTTTAAAACCTAAGTTATTTAATTTATGCAACAGTAAATTATGATTCACTTTATCAATCGCCTTGGAAAAATCTGTGTATATTGCATCGACTTGCTCTCTATTCTCCAAGGCATTCAGCAAATACGTCTCATAAACTAACAGGTTTGTGATGGTTGACCTACCACGAAAGGATCCATGTTGATTAATGATTAATTTCTTACAATACCAGAATAACTAATCATAAACAAGGCTGTCAAGCAATTTCGGAATAGAGGATTGAATTACACTTCTGTAATTTTCAATATTGCTTCCATCTCCCAATTTAAACATTGGTATGACAAAGTTGGCAAAAAAAAAAAAGATTTGTATCCGAATTCTTTGAATGATAGTTCAATTCTCTATCCACTAAGCATCCTTGATGAAGCAGAGTTCCTCATGGTACTTAACAGTACAGTTGTGCGTATTTTAAAAATTTAATAACTCCAATATAAAGGCCTGTTTGAACAAACGAAGCAAAACATATTTTTTTATTTGCGTTCTAGTTCTACCAAAAAGAAAGAAAGTCGGAAAGAAAAAAAAAATAATTCTTTTAACTTCATCCTCCACAACCGTCGATGTTTGCATGTAGACGATGCTGCACTTGATAAATAATAGTGATAAAAATACTTACAAAGAATGTTCCTCTAAGATTGTTGAAATTTTCACTTAATTTATGTGGCGAAGAACTGATTAAATATTGTTTTTCTAACTGGGAACCTAGTTCGACTAACTGCAGACAATTATTAACTATCACTATCATGTACTGTGTAAAGAATAGTACCTAGAACAATATGAAGAACATATTTAGATATCTAGCAATTAAATGTAATAATAGTCTTACCTGTTTCCTATCCTCAAAATACTTATTTTTGAATTCTATAATTGCTTCACGGAATGTATCACCAAATTTAACTACTGCTTCAATACTTAGATTCAGTGATTTTATCGTTAATTCCTCACTGTAAAAAATGAAAAATGAAATTATAGTTTAGTCTGCATTTCATAACTTTACATACAAGGAAGCAGTTGAGCAAAATTTGAAAAATTTAAATCTATCGTTGGATTAATGTTACCACATTTATTTCAATCATCTTTGTATCACTAAGAAAGTAATTATATTTTTTAAAAGATGAGAGAAACTGCTACCCGAATAATATAAGGTTGAGGGTTTCACATTTAAGGTGGTATAGGGTGAGCATTTGGTCCATTTTTTCGATTTTGGACAGGACACTATCCAAAAACTTACAAGGGATCTGAATGATATGATATTTATAGTCCAGTCAAAATACGTACAAGTAAAAAATTAACTGGATTTTTTTACTGTAACGGTTTTTTGCCTAAAAACTTTCAAAAGTTATTTCTTGAAGATAATTATATAGTAGCTGTTTTTATTGATTACAAAAGAGTATTCGAGACCATTGACAGAGAAATACTTATAAATAAGTTGAAATATTATGGTATCAAGGGTAATGTTTTGAAATGGTTCCATTAATATATTACAGATAGATGTCAAGTCACAAAGTTATGCACGTTCAAATTCTTTAAATAATAACCAAATCAAATCACTTTAATCAAATCACTTTATTTATGCTATATACAAAAGTAGTATTTGCACAAGTCAATATTTACAATAAGAGAAAAAAAATAACAATATAAAAATATATACAGATATCATATATACCACAATACAACATAGAAATATAGAACAAACTTTAGATTTTGACAAACATTTTTAATCATTTTAAATCATCATTGAACTTATATGATAGAAATTCATCATACGAGTAAAAAGCTTTTTCGAGCAAGATGGACCTAATTTTTTTCTTGAAACTCGGATCTGGTAAGCATTTTATATCGGCTGGTAGTTTATTGAGAAATTTGGGAGCTAAATTTTGAATTCCCTTTTGACTTTTTGTTAGTCTTACGTAAGGTATTGTTAACATATCTTTGTGTCTTGTATCGTAAGGATAGACACGTTCTTCTCTGTTTAAATCCTGAGCATATAAATTCTTTCTAGCATACAAAAGCAACTCATATATAATATATATATATATATATATATATATGTTCCGAGAAGCTTCCGCGGTCGTTGGTATGAAAAATACTAGGTTCTCGGGTTGAACCGCGTCTGAGATTGTTAATGTCTCGACGTTTCGGCTCCCGTTTTGGAGCCATTTTCAAGAGAAAAAGTGAGTCAAGTAAAAATTGTCAAAGAAAATAATGCTAGGAGTTCGTGGAACTGGTTCGATTCCGGGGTCTCAATCTGCCTACTCCCCAGATCTCACCGCGATCCGTCTCTAAGGCCTCAACCTGCCTACTCCTTAGAGCGAACTCGCTGGCAGTATCGGACGAAGTGTTATTTATACGAAAGCTGTCTGTGGATGGGAGAGTGGTGGGGGGTTGAGAGTCTGTTGATGGAGGCATCAGAGCAGAACGGCTGCTATCAGGATTATGAGGTGGGGCTAGCCTGGAGATCAATGATTTCCAAGCGACTGGAAGACGATGACCGTCATCCCTTTTGTTTAGACAATTGGGACGTTTTTCAATCTCAATTGCTTCGCGGATGATTCGCGGTTTCTGGAAAAATGATGGTGCTATGGTTTTGGTGTTATCGAAGTCTATATTATGGCCTGTTAGAAGGCGGTGTTGGGCAAGTGATGATGTGGGATCGGATTTTCTAACTGCAAGACGATGTTCATATATTCTATTGTTAATCCGTCTGTTGGTTTGTCCAATGTAGGTTTGGGGACAGTTTGAGCAAGGTATTTCGTATACACCGTGGGAATCATTAGGTATTTGGTCTTTTGGGGTTCTGATTAAATTGGAAATTGTTTGGTGTGTTGTGAATATGGTTTTTATGTTATTGGATTTCAGGATTTTTGAAATTTTGTCTGTGACACCTTTGATGTAAGGTAGGAAAGCTTTTTGCTGAGGAGGAGTTTCTGTCTGATCAGTTTGGGAAGGATTTTGTGCTTTGTGTATGGATCGCGTTATATGTCCTTTGTCGTAACCGTTTTGTAGAAGTGCTTCTTGTAATGTTTGTAGTTCGGATTGTCTGTTGTAATTGTCTGTTAGTCTGAGGGATCTGGTTACAAGAGTGTTGACAACGGAATTTATTTGTGATGGATGGTGGTGTGATTTTGAGTTAAGGTAATGGTTGGTGTGGGTTGGTTTTCTATACACAGAGTAGGACATTAACAATCTCAGACGCGGTTCAACCCGAGAACCTAGTATTTTTCATACCAACGACCGCGGAAGCTTCTCGGAACATTTTATTCGCCTCTAAGGGGAGGAAATTCATTCTCTGACTAAATCCTATAGTACACTTCTACTTCGTAAAACCAGACTTCTTTGTGACCTTACTTTCCTGAAAGCGTGTCGAGATCACCAAGTCATCCCAAAATCTCTCCAACTTAAATATCACTCCAAGTCCCCCTCTATTTCAAAAATTCTTAACAAAGCAAGTTTTGCCCTACTTCGAAATTCCATACATAACACCAGAACGAACCTCAACACTACCAGCACACGACTATACAAAACCTATCTACAGATTCACGCTTCCTGTATTCACCCAATTCTCTGGGACACCTTTGACCGATTATCCAACGACAAAGCCCTACATATCTCAGAACAGAAGACCAACACACAGAAAAACAAACTCTTACAACTCATTGCCCAACAGAAACCTAACTCCTCATCCACATTGGATCCTAACAAGGTAGTTCACAACTTTTCTGACTTCTCCATCAGCGATGCCGCCCTTCAAGGCTTAGCTAAAGGTTTCAATTTTGCAGTTTCTCCCAAAATTATTCCAGTTGAAACCATTATTTCCCAAGTTGAAGATTCTATATCCCACCTTCCAAACAATCAAGCTGAGGACACCAGACAAGATATCGCTAGAATACTTCGAACTGCCAAACCTCCCACTTCTAACCTACCTTCTAGAGAAAGACAAGCCCTAAAAGACCTATATAACAATGACGACCTTATCATTCTCCCAGCCGACAAAGGCAACTCCACTGTCATACTAAACACCTCCGATTACTTAACAAAAATGAACGATTTACTCAATACCCCAGATTACAAATGCATCCAGCGCGATCCCACCACATACTTAGAAAAGAGAACAAAAATCATCATCAACAATTCTGACCCCCATTCAGATATTCGAAAATCCCTCATTCCTCGTGAGAAATCGTCTAGAACTCCTAGAATATACGGTCTTCCTAAAATTCACAAAACCAACATTCCTTTACGACCAATAGTTAGTGCTTTTCGTTCCCCAACTCACAAATTAGCGAGACATCTAGCCCATACTCTACAACCCATTGCTGAACAAGCCCCTTCTTATGTCAAAAATTCCACCAATTTCATTGATCTTCTTCAAAATTACTCTATTTCCCAGAACGACATTCTAGTCAGTTTCGATATTGTGTCACTATTCACCAATATCCCACTCACTGAAGCCCTAAACGTTCTCAAAACTAAACACAATATTTCTCCCAGCACTCTGACCCTTCTAGAACATTGTCTGTCCAACACCTATTTTCTCTTTCAAGGCAACTATTACAAACAAGTGAGAGGAGCTCCAATGGGATCACCTCTGTCCCCTGTCATAGCCAACATCTACATGGACAACTTCGAAACCCAAGCCCTGAATTCATCCGAACTGAAGCCTACTTGCTGGCTAAGATACGTAGATGACATCTTCGTTATCTGGCCACATGGTAGAGATTCTCTAAACAACTTTCTGTCTCACATTAATCATATACACCCTCAGATCCAGTTCACTATTGAAATCGAAAACAATTGTTCTCTCCCTTTCCTAGACGTCCTCATTACAAAACAAAACAACAATCAACTCTCCTACTCTGTGTATAGAAAACCAACCCACACCAACCGTTACCTTAACTCAAAATCACACCACCATCCATCACAAATAAATTCCGTTGTCAACACTCTTGTAACCAGATCCCTCAGACTAACAGACAATTACAACAGACAATCCGAACTACAAACATTACAAGAAGCACTTCTACAAAACGGTTACGACAAAGGACATATAACGCGATCCATACACAAAGCACAAAATCCTTCCCAAACTGATCAGACAGAAACTCCTCCTCAGCAAAAAGCTTTCCTACCTTACATCAAAGGTGTCACAGACAAAATTTCAAAAATCCTGAAATCCAATAACATAAAAACCATATTCACAACACACCAAACAATTTCCAATTTAATCAGAACCCCAAAAGACCAAATACCTAATGATTCCCACGGTGTATACGAAATACCTTGCTCAAACTGTCCCCAAACCTACATTGGACAAACCAACAGACGGATTAACAATAGAATATATGAACATCGTCTTGCAGTTAGAAAATCCGATCCCACATCATCACTTGCCCAACACCGCCTTCTAACAGGCCATAATATAGACTTCGATAACACCAAAACCATAGCACCATCATTTTTCCAGAAACCGCGAATCATCCGCGAAGCAATTGAGATTGAAAAACGTCCCAATTGTCTAAACAAAAGGGATGACGGTCATCGTCTTCCAGTCGCTTGGAAATCATTGATCTCCAGGCTAGCCCCACCTCATAATCCTGATAGCAGCCGTTCTGCTCTGATGCCTCCATCAACAGACTCTCAACCCCCCACCACTCTCCCATCCACAGACAGCTTTCGTATAAATAACACTTCGTCCGATACTGCCAGCGAGTTCGCTCTAAGGAGTAGGCAGGTTGCGGCCTTAGAGACGGATCGCGGTGAGATCTGGGGAGTAGGCAGATTGGGACCCCGGAATCGAACCAGTTCCACGAACTCCTAGCATTATTTTCTTTGACAATTTTTACTTGACTCACTTTTTCTCTTGAAAATGGCTCCAAAACGGGAGCCGAAACGTCGAGACATTAACAATCTCAGACGCGGTTCAACCCGAGAACCTAGTATTTTTCATATATATATATATATATATATATATATATTGATGGAAATGTAAGTATATTTAACTCACGAAACTGTTCTCTACAATCAGCCCTATAATTTAAATTGGCTACAATACGTATTGCTCGTCTTTGTAGAGCAAAAATTCTGTTCCAATTTGACGCTTGTCCCCATACTAGAACAGCGTAGGAAAGCAAAGAGTGGCATAGTACAAAGTATGCATTTTTTAGAGCCACTTTACCAACTTCATTAGCTAGATTTCTCAAAATAAATGTATTTTTTGACAATTTTTTTGATAAATTTCCTATATGTACATGCCAGGTCAATTTATTATCAACATAAACTCCCAAGAACTTTGTTGATTCCTGAGGATCAGGAACACTGTGTCCTATTTTATCACGCAGTGAGAAGATCATGTGCACTGTTTTCTCTCGATTTAATGTGAGTTTATTTGCTTTGAACCAAAGCTCTGCTCTTGACTCTACCTCACATGCCACTGCTGAAAGTTGTTCAATGCTAGTACTTTGAACCGAAATAGTTGTGTCATCTGCAAAAAGTATGTCACTAGAGTGTTCGTTTGAATTTGGGAAATCATTTACATATATTAAAAAGAGAAGGGGCCCAAGTACTGAACCTTGGGACACCCCATGTATTATTTTTGTTTTATTTGAATATTCATTATTTATTTTAACGGTTTGATATCTATTGGTCAAATATGATCTTAATAGTGTAACACTGTTATGGCAAAACTTATATCTATTTAACTTTTCTAGCAGTATTTCATGTGACGCAGTCAAATGCTTTAGGTCACAAAATATAGTGCACACATGTTCCCGACTCTCAAAAGCCTCCACAATCTGTTCTAGCAAATCTAGAATTGCAGAGGTGGTATTTTTTGATTTTCTAAAACCAAATTGTTTGTTATAAAAGATGTTATTATTTTCAAAGTAGTTCGCTATTTGTTCTGCTAAGCATTTTTCAACTATCTTTGAAAAGATGGGAAGTAATGACACAGGCCTATAGTTATTTGCATCATTTGCGTCTCCCTTTTTATAAATAGGTATTACAATAGCCTCTTTGAGGCAGTCTGGAAAGCAAGCTTCTTTAATACACAGGTTTATCAGTTTGCATAATGGCGATATTATCAAATTTTTAATAGCCTTTATCAGAAATATATTAAGACCAAAAATGTCTTTGCTGTGTTTATTTTTTAATGAATCAATAGCGTCTCTCACATTATTATGAGTTATAAGTTTAAAATGAAATAAGTTTGTATGGGATAATTCAGCATTATGCATTATATCTATAGGACTGATCTCACTATCACCCAACTCTTCCAGAAGATTACCGGCAACTTCACTAAAAAAAGTGCTAAACTGATTTGGAGTTAAATTACTATCGTTCTGTATCTGTGAATGCGTATTATTTCTTTTTTTATTTATAATTTGCCACATGGTCTTTATCGAATTTTGAAATTTTTTTATTAAATTCTCATTATTAGATTTCTTGGCATTAATAATAACATTATTATATTTGGTTTTGTAATCAGATAATTCATTTTTGAGATAATCACTTTTATATTGTTTATATAGATCTGACAGAAACATTAATTTCGACCTCATTTCACGCAGGTCTTGGTTGAACCAATTTGAGTCATAAGTTGAATTTGGGTCATGTAATAGCAACTTTTCAGGGAATGCATCAACCATTGCGTTCTTTATTTTCTCTATGAATATATCAAATTTTTCATCACAATCCAGCTTGGCAAGTTTGCGTTTGCAAAATAACAAGTTTATATTCAAGAACTATAGCTTTTGACCATACACTACAAGTTTACAGATACTTTTTCTTAGGCGCTTTATGCTGATATAAGAGCTGTTATAAGAGTCTTTGTCGACTTCAACCAATTTTATTTATTTAACTACTAAATTGTCAACGATGTAAAGTTCTCGTAACTACGAGAACGTAATTGTTTGTGAACTGTGTTTGCAGAACATAACAGTAAAATGGGTGCCTTACGGACTATCGGAGTTCCATCTAAATTTAAAATTAACAGTCCGCTGTTTTAAGGACACTTGTCTACACCAATCTGTAAGGTCGTCGATCTTTTCGGCCACCCCATATTAACATCTGTTCAGTGCTAAACACTTACTACTGCTGTTTAGTTTATCAGTCAATTGACGCAAAATTAAATTTCCAGCGTTGTTTAGATTGTTCTTTCTAATACTATTGAAACCGATTGGTTAGGTGCAGTCGGTAATTGTCATATACCGTATCCTGCTATCTTTCTTATCAGTTGACGAGAGCACAACTATAAGAAAACTGGAGATTTCCACAACTATTAATTACTTGCAAAAGGGAGTTTTATTTCCCACAGCTGGTGAGTGTTTTCACTGAAACCTGGCGCCGTAGCCAACTACTACAGAAAATATCAAATAAACTTTTGTTAGGTTGAAACACTTATTCTCTGTTATGTTCGTAAACTTTGACACTGCAGTTGCGTTCTCTTTGTTTCGAAGTAACATCTTTGACGTTTGTTCACTCATGTTATTATCATTCCCAGACTATTGTCACAACTGTTTAAAATAAGTATTGTCTGGCCAATAGCCGTGTTGTTTGAGATGCGAGGTGGCAATCGCTATTAATCACACGAGTATCGCACCACTGGGTTCGAATCCCGGCTCCGGCCTTGGCACCGTCGGAGGAAATGGTAGTCTAATTTCTGTGTAGTTTAATTATTAATTATTATGTACATAGACTATTGTCACTGCTCTTATTCTTGTCTATATTAATTTCTCAATGTAGACATGTGATATGTTTATTCAGGCATTTGCCGCACCTCTAATTACTATTAAAATAACACAGCATACTTTTGCATCTCAGTTCTTGTTATTACATCAAAACACTCAATATATCGATAGTATGGTCATTACTATAGCAGCGCAAATTTTCCTATTATAATATTGTTACGTGCTTACACAATTTTCAGTAAACACTTTGTGGATTCCAAATAACTTGCAACAAGAATTTTCACAAACCACTGATTTATTTAATCACTAAAATTACACTAGCAAATGCTTAAAAAAATCACACAACTAATAATAACTTAATCTAATATAATTTCACTACTTTTAAAACACTAAGCACTTTACTTTTCTTCTTAAACTTGTCAACTCTTGTCTAACCTAAAAACTCTCTTGTCTGTGTACTTCACTAAACTGCATACTTCACTCAACTGAACTCTTCTTCTACAAACTGTTTCTGTAACCAGAACCACAGATTACCCAGAACTGTACTGGATACTAAACTGAACTGTTTATCCTTCACTAAACTGTACTGTACTGTTCTCTGCTGGCTTCACCTCTTTATATACCCACTTGGAATGTCCAGAATATTATTGTAGAACTTTCCAGAAATATACTGGAATTCTCTATAATTTTCTTAGGCACTACTAAATGGTGGTTCGCCAGTTGGCCCACAGATGGCACCGCCCTTCTGGCCAGGGAGTAATTACAACTCTCCTCTCTGTTAGAGGGCAGCACATAACACTGCCCCCTCCTTAAGCCTGAACGTCCCGGTCAGGCAATTCAGATACCCCAGCATACTTTGCCAACCTGTCCAGGTGCACGATCTTCATCTTGGACTTCTTTCTACGTTGAATCCTATAAACAACGTCGTTGATCCGAGTGATGACAGAATACGGTCCTTCCCAAGGTGAACGAGGCTTCGAGAATCCTTCTTCACTCCGCTGTGGGTTATACAGCCAAACCGAGTCCCCCACCTTGAATCCTGCTGAACTGGCATTGCGGTCATATCTAGCCTTCATTCGATCACCACTCCCTGTAGGCGACCTCTTGGCAGCCACATTCGCACAAACCTTGCAACTGCGACACCAAGCCTCTACATCCTGACAGCTATTTACCCAGTAAAAATCGCTCCCGTACTCTAGCCAAAGTCTTATTTCTGCTAAAGTGCTCTCTGGAGATTCCCTTGTGCACTTCCCGAAGTACCTTTGGTACTCGGCACCTGGGTATCAGCAACCGCATGGTAACTTCTTTCCCATCCGGGCTCTCCCATGCTCTCCGTAATAGGCCATCTATAACCCTAAGTGAATCCCATTGCGCCCATAAAGCCTTCAGTCCAACACTTTTACTGGAAACGTCCTTCCATTCCGGGTGGATTCCTTTTTCTTTCGCCTTCAACATTGGTCCAATTTCATCGTCGTTCAGTTGTTCCTCTCTTAGAATTTCCTTTGACCAGTCCTTCGGAACCTCTATCTTAACTGCCTTCACTTCTGCTATATCCTGCTGCTTCTTTACATTCCCGGCATTCACTTCCTTCGGACTCCTCTGGCGACAGTACCTCTTGACATGCCCCAATTTGCCGCAATTATAACAGCGGATTACTTTTGTCGGACCTCCAGTACTTCGCTGCTGCTTCGGCTTCTGTTTCGGCGGTTGCGGTTCCTGTTTCAGCTCCGGTCGCGAACTTAATTCGTTTAGTAATTGTGCGACCATTTTCTGTATGTCTGTTAACATAACAATCAATCTCATCTTATCAGAGCGAACTTCCTCTTTCTTTGCAGTGTTTACTTCCCCAGGATTCCGTTCTCGACACTGCCGCATCATATGTCCTGGTTTGCTGCACTGATAACACCGAATCACCTTCCTTGGCTGTCCATCGCTCTGTTCTCTTTCCTGCTTCCTTGGAGCATCTGGTTTGTTCATCAACTGGCTTATCATTTTGTGCAGGTCAGCCATCCAAGATTCCATATTTGACTTTTCTAAATGGTTCTCTTCTTCTACTTTCATGGCTCGTACTCTCGGATGTAGAGTCTCTTCATAAGCGGCTTCAACTTCGAGGGCATGGATCAAGGCTTCGCTACCAGTCTTAGCTCGAGATAATCTAAGGACTCGCCTGATCTCCTCGTCTCTTATGCCATCAATGAAAGTATCAACTGTTAACTGTTCCTGGAATTCTTTGGGTGCATCCGGGTAAGCCAGGTACGTCAGTCGCTCAACAGCTGCTTCAAAATCTTGTAAACTTTCCCCAGCCTTTTGTGTGCGTGATTTGAGCTGAGTCCTGTATACTTGGGCGAGGTGTTGGTCGCCATATCTTAGATCTAGTGCAGCTTCCAAAACTTTAAAATCCCGTTGCTGCGTCACTGGAATACTCTGAAGCAACTCTGAGGCTTGGCCCCTTAATGCTAGCACCAATGCCATAGCTTTGTCTTCATTACTCCAATTGTTTGCGTATGCCGCTGCCTCAAATTGTCTTTTATAGGCTGACCAAGAAGTTTGACCATCAAAGGAAGGCAATTGTAATCGAGGACCTGACGATGATAATACCAGCTGGCCTCCTTGTTCTCTTAACAGTCGCTTAAGTCGCTCTACTTCTCCTTCAACTGCACGAAATTTTCCTTTGACTTCAGTTACTTCCTCTTCAACCTTAGTAACTTTTACTTCAACGCCAGTAACTTTTTCTTCAACGTCGGTAACTTTTCCCTTAATGTCACTAATTTCTCCTTCGACGTTACCAACTTCTTGTTCAACTTTATCTACTTTTTCCTTGACTTCATTAGTGGCTGACAGGATAGCATCTTGTTGCACCTGTATAATTTTTCTCAATTCTTCCTTTTCTTCTTGACGTCTTCTTTCTTTTTCTTCTTCACGTCTCGCCTGTTCTTCTTTCTCTTCTAGACGTCGTTTCTCTTGTTCTTCTTTATCTTCTTGACGTCGTTTCTCTTGTTCTTCTTTATCTTCTTGACGTCGTTTCTCTTGTTCTTCTAGCATCATTTTGCTAAATGCAGCTAACATGTCTTGCATTTGTTTTTCAGCGGCCATGCTTCTTGTTTCCATTCAAAAACTAACAAACAACACTAACAAGTTTTATTTAAAGTCTATGCCAGGTACAAGTAGAATGTTCTATAAATTTTCTCACACTATATGGCACAAATTAGTCTTGTCTAATGTCTATATTACTTTCCAGTTCGACTCACTTCACTATCTCCAGTGGTTTCCAAATAGAACACTATGGAACTTCGTCGAATTCTTCAGAAATTCTGTTGCAATTCCGCTTCCGACACCAATTGTTACGTGCTTACACAATTTTCAGTAAACACTTTGTGGATTCCAAATAACTTGCAACAAGAATTTTCACAAACCACTGATTTATTTAATCACTAAAATTACACTAGCAAATGCTTAAAAAAATCACACAACTAATAATAACTTAATCTAATATAATTTCACTACTTTTAAAACACTAAGCACTTTACTTTTCTTCTTAAACTTGTCAACTCTTGTCTAACCTAAAAACTCTCTTGTCTGTTTACTTCACTAAACTGCATACTTCACTCAACTGAACTCTTCTTCTACAAACTGTTTCTGTAACCAGAACCACAGATTACCCAGAACTGTACTGGATACTAAACTGAACTGTTTATCCTTCATTAAACTGTACTGTACTGTTCTCTGCTGGCTTCACCTCTTTATATACCCACTTGGAATGTCCAGAATATTATTGTAGAACTTTCCAGAAATATACTGGAATTCTCTATAATTTTCTTAGGCACTACTAAATGGTGGTTCGCCAGTTGGCCCACAGATGGCACCGCCCTTCTGGCCAGGGAGTAATTACAACTCTCCTCTCTGTTAGAGGGCAGCACATAACAATATTTAGACAATTGTCTCAAATATTTGGATTTCTTTTGATTTCATGTTCGACTATTGTTGCATCAATTTATATAAAATAAAATGGGTTTTTTTTACTATTTTTTCCCATCAATTATTGTCTTATTCTTTCACCTTTACCTTTTCATCATATAAGTAATAAACTAAATAATTGTTTTAATTTCAAAAGCAAAATAGAAAAGAAACTTCAACTATAAATGTATAGTGCAATCTTGAGTAATAAGATACTACATAAATAACATATCAAATTAACTAGGTATCTCAATTAATAGACAGTGTGTTCAAGTTTAATTTTCTAAGGTATATCGTATCAGACAGAAATAAGTAACATTAAACTTTATATAAAAGAACCTGGAGTAATTAAAAAGGGTTACTACACACACACAACAAAGTTTGAGTCCTACACTAACAAAACTAGACAATCACGCAAATGGCCAATCTTATTTGTTTATCCTTCAGATAAATAAATAAATAGTAATGAATTTCCTGGTGGCATAGATTACCAGGATTTCATTTGTAATTAAACAGGGTACCCCATAACCACTTCAAGACGTACCTCTAGCAATTGTCGTGGTATGTATTTTCAACATAATGGGTTCCCGGCACATTTCTCTTTGAATTTTCAGGATTTTTTAGACCAAACATATCCTGACAGATAGATAGGATTTGAAAGTCTATTTCATTGGCCAGACAGGTCCCCAGACCTGATTTGTCTAGATTTTTATTTGTGGGGGCGAGTAAAAGATCTCGTTTTTGCCACCAGATCTACTACAAGGGACGACGTGATTGAAAGAATAAGAGATATCATTCAAAGTATTTCGATGGCAGAAGTAGAGATTTCTGTTCAATCCACTCGTCAGAGAATGAATTCTTGCACTGAAAATGATAGATGACATTTTGAACATCTACACATTCTAAACACTACATACTAAACTACTACATTCTAAATTTTTTAATGTGTTGTAATGTTTTTGAGAGTTTACTTTTTTGGACATTGTTTATTGTTAAATTACCATTAGATTTGTTGTCATTGTTATTAATTACTAATTTGTCATTTTCACAGCTTACTTGTTTTCAAGAGCTACTTTGCAAATTCCGTCGTCAAGATCTGATAATAATTCATAATTTCAAATTTGTTTGCCAAAATCTACTGTTAGAAAAAGGCAATCAAGTTGCAGTTTTCACTGACATCTGAAGCTTTTAATTCTCTATTTTACCATGTAAAAATAAACATACCATTCCATTTAAATTTTTTTTAGAATGTTACGCGCTTTTTTTCTTTGCGAACAACTAAGGTATGTCCGACTAGAGACTCAGTGGAGTCGGGAGTGGGTTTTTATTTAAAAAAATAATCTCACTATTGTTAACTTAAATGAATAGTTTAAGACCAGAGTGTGCCAAATAATTTTCCATTATACACACCTTACCTCAGATTCAAATTACTAAAACTTTTGTCAGCAAAAAAAATAATAAGCAAAAATATATCAATGACCTTCAGTGAATTAGACACAACCCAAATTAAAATGCAAGACAACTTTAAGAACATAATATGGGGGGGGGGGGGGTCAGTAAAAATTGTCTTTCTTTTATAGCAATAATGCCCCGCACCTGACTAGAGTACAACCCAAGATAAAGGCAAATTAACCTTTCATTTATTCACAAAATACCTTGATCTAGGGATTGTCACAGGAATGATTAATAAATAAAGATAAAAAGAAGAACTTTCTCTTCTAGTTTACCTTTATAACACTTTATCAAATTTCATAACGCTTTATGAAACAATTATCAAATAAAAATTTTCCACTATGTGGTACTTAGCGTTGGACGGACGGCGAGGGTTTCGGAGATTTTACAATCAAGCGGCGGCGGCTACTAAATTCCGGGCTCTCCTGTATACATTTATTTTTCCAATATAAGTTAATATTCTTAGTTTGCGACCATTCCTCCCCCAGTTTAAACTATTACAAATGATGACTTCGACAATTAACCATCATTAGATAAAAAAAAATGCCTACAACATAAAAAAATAAAAAGGAGGTATAGAAGCAGACTTCGATGTGGGTCCTTGACTAAATAAATGCATCAGAAATTAAGTGAACTCACCTCCCATGCGATGTGCCCTATGCCCTTTCTTATGCACACTAAATTCCCCTAAGAAATATCCACAAAATTTGCGATGAGACGATATACTCAAAACTCCAAACATAAATAAGTTATATCGTTCTTTCAGACTTCCCGTGATCTAGCCGTTTAAAACGTACAATTCAAAAATGTTAATCACCGGGCGTCTATTCTCTTAATTTTACTTTCCTAAAGGTCTCTCGCTTTCTGCCGGACTCGGCAGTCTATACCCACATCATGGTTTTTTATTAGTTACAAAAACATTCCCAATAAAACAACTCACAATCAAAAACTAATAGCGACAAAAATTATACCGGACTCGATTAATGTGTAATCGGCATGTCTTATTAGTACGTACAGGGTTGACCAACAAAACAAATATAAATAAAATTCCTAACAAGAAAAAGCACGATATTTGTTGACATGTCAAATAATGATATCTAGTGGCGACGATAATGATCAAATGAAAACAACGTAAAGCGCACTCGATAGATTAAGAAAAGCCCTACGTAACGAGACCAAGTTTGTTAAATTCCATTGAGGCTAAAACAATTTTTTGTCCCCACCACTTTATTTTTGAAGACATAAAAAAAATGGAAAACTAACAATATTTGAAATTGTCTCAGAATTTATTTATTTGATTTATTTATTTATATAATCACTTAAGCTGCTACAATGCAGATGTGAACGTCAACAAGAAGTTTTTACATGAGATATAAAAAATTAAATATAAAACACAGTAACTACAACACAAGTTAAAATTCATTATAAGAATAAAAACATTTTCCAAGTAAAAACTGGACTGGACTTACATTTGTTAAAATTATCGATGTTTCTAATCTTATTAGGTAATTTGTTGAAAAGATTAATACCTGAGTAGTAAGATGACTTTTCAAAAGGAGCAGTATTATGATGAGGTAGAGCCAGTAAGTCGTCATGGCGAGTGTTATAGTTATGAAAACTAGCATTTCTCTTAAATAGATGTATGTTATTTTTAATATATTTCCACAAGGAGAAAAAATATATAGACGGTACTGTTAATATTCCATGACTTTTGAAAGAGTTTTTACAAGATGTAGTAAAATTGAGATTAAAAATTAATCTAATTATACGCTTTTGGCAGACAAAAACCCTCTGGAGATTAGTAGCCCGCCCCTACAATATAATATTATAGGCGATGTGACAATAAGCCATACGATAATACACTTGTAGTAAGGCCGCAGTGTCTAAGGAATTTTTAAGCTTCCGTATGCTAGTACGCTTTAAGTTTTTTGCATACTTCATCAATTTGCATGTCCCAGCTTAGTTTTGTATCAATTGAAATACCTAAAAATTTAGTGTTTGAGCTAAATGGTAGAACCATGTTGCTAAATTTTATCTGGGTGTTATTAGGTAGTGATTTTCTTTGTGAGAAATACATACATACAGTTTTTTCAATGTGTAACATCAGATTATTTAAGCTACAATGTTCCCCAAATTGCGTCATAACCTCCTTAGCACTATCAAGAAGCTCCGTAAGGCTCGGTACAGATATGCCAAATGAGTTGTCGTCGGCAAACATAGTGATATTGCCTTTTGACATGAATGATGGTAAGTCATTTACAAAAATCAAGAAAATCAAAGGTCCCAGCACCGAGCATGCGGGACTCCAAGGCTCACTTCGTGGTCACCTGAAGTCTCTTGATTGATTTTTACATGAAGAGACCTGCCCGTTAGATAAGACATAATCCACTTTAAAAGAATTTCTCGAATGCCTACATTAAACAATTTTTCTTCAATAAAAGACAGATTGAGTGAGTCAAAGGCTCGTGATAAGTCAAAGAACAATCCTATGATGAGGTTACCTTTGTCCATTTCCTTATAAACAAATTGCAAGAACTTATGGTGGCTATGTCAGTAGAATGATTTTTACGGAATCCATGTTGGCGATCAGTCAGGATTTTGAAAGAATTTTAAAATGCCATTATTCGATTAAATGCTATTCTTTTTATCATTTTGGAAAGTACACTTAAGATGGATATTGGTCTGTAATTTTCATGTTCAAATGGATCATTTTCTTTATAGATGGGAATAATGGTAGCTATTTTTAAGAGAGATGGAAAGACACCTGACTGAAACGAATCATTAATCAAAAAACACAATGGTTCAATGATGAAATCACATGCATATTTGACAAATTTAGTGGACAAACCATCAGGGCCAAAAGCTTATTTATTTTTTAATTCAGATATAACCTGCTTTATTCCATCGGGTGTAACTGGTTAAATAAAAATGGATTGTTTACCGAGTTCGCAGGAAGTGCAGGTGTGTGATAGGTTAGCACCAAAGTGATTTTTTACTTTGTCTACAGTGGTTGAAGAGAAATAGTTTGCCAAATGTTCCGCTACATCTTTAGGATTGTCTGTGACTTTTTAGCTTTACACTGACTGGGGAAGAATTATTCAGATTTAATGAGCCTCCATACTTCCTTTGTGGGGTTTAGGGCATTTAAAATTCTGTTAGAAGCAAATTCATGCTTGGCATTTTTTATATGGTTGTAGTATTCCCGTTTTGTACATTTATAAAGACTAATAAGGTCAGGAGTATTGTGGCGTTGTATGAGCCAGTGTAAATTTTTAAGATATTCACTTTCACGTTTAATATTAGGCATGACCCAGTTTTTAGAGTTTGTAATATTATTATAGTTAGTGATTTTTTTAGTTACGAGAGGAAATGAACCATCTAATTTCTCCATCAGAATTACAATGCATATATTTTCAATATCACTTAATCGAGCAAAATATGGAGAAAAACTTAATTTTCTATTCAGACATGGCTGTTACGCCCTCTAGCGGCCATTTTAGAAACTCGAAAATATTTTCCAGCAACTTTTCAGGGTCAGTTTATCAAGATAATTTTTTACCTAAACTTGTGCGATGAATGGTTTCGGACATATGGCCGATTACATTCTTAGTTGCCCACCCTGTACATGGTTTTTAGAGTTAAAAATCGCAATGAAATGCTCATAACTCAGAACATATGCAGTTTAGGGAGAAACTGTGAAGGAAAAAGTTCTTCAAAATTATACTTTCTTTAAAATGAGATCAGAACTAAAAATTTCCACTAGACTTTCCGCTGCAACGGGAAAACGCGTATCTATATATGTCAAGATACAATAAAATAGCTTATAATTCGAAAAGTACGGGTTTTAAGAAAAAAATTTACAAAGAAGTTGTTTAAAATATAATTTTTTTAAAATGAGACCAATGAGAATTTAAATTTTCGACTAGACTAATGCGTTTACTTTCTAGTTCTAGTGTTTCATAAACACCCTGTGTAAATGATGTTCTATTTCATTACCTTATAGTTTTTGCAACTTGAAGATTTTGGTCTATCATTTGAAATATAATAATCGGTGCCGCTGTACGAGAATAAGAATCCACATGTGGCTCCATACTTGACCGCCATTCCTCTTTCTCAGATTTTAATGTATTTTGCATCCATTCCGTATAGTTCTGTTCTATATTCTAGAAAAAATGAATAGTACAATAGTACGTGAATTTAAAAAAGTTTCCTGCATTACCTTTAAATACTCTCCTTCTAATCTATCTACTACAGCCTGAGGTAATAACTGAGGTAGTTTCTCTGTATGTTCCAATAAGTCAGGGTGCCCTAGTAAATCCTTGGATCTGTATGTTTTCATTATCCAAGAAAGTATGGTAACATATTCGTTACCCTCCAAACCGTTTTGTATAATTTCTTGCAACTATAAATGACAGATTGTGCTAATTTTCAATTTTTAATAATAATTCCTATACTCACATGAATTCCTAGACAACTGTGATATATGTGAATGTATCTGTCAATGATATTATATCTTGGTGGAAAACAAGGAACGCACAAAGTTTTAACCACTCTTAGATCCTCTAATATCATCATCCGAATCAATTCTAAATATCTAATTAACCAATGTTTATTATCTTCTCGTTCCTCTACCTGTGTTCCTTCAATTTTAGAAGACACTGACTTTTCTAAGATTCTAAACGCCATATCTTTCCACTTTTTTGGACGGCCTGGAGGTAGAAAACCTGTTTGCCTTTGCTGTTTTAATGCTTCTTCGTCGGACTTTTCCTCTCTTTCAATTATTCTCAATGCTGTTACAATCACTGTAGGATCTTTACGTACTGTATTTAATGTGCGTGACAAAATAAAAGTTAGTTGCTTTTCTAGGAGATTTGAAAGAACTTCTACATCTGCAAAATATGCCTTTAACATTGACTTGTCATGTGGCGACTGATTTGGTAGTTTGTGGAGTTCATATAAGAGATCATCTCTGGAATTTTCTAAATCCCTTAAACACTAAAATAAAATTCACATATATTGTACTAATGCTTGTAAATAAATTCATAAAAGTTATATTTAAAATGGATTGAAATATGTACCTGATGTGTATGAAGCAATTTTCCTTCATTAATCCACTGCTTTGTTTTTTCCACGCTTTCTGGAACGGTGAATATATGTTTCAGATTTTCCTTTGCAGTAACATACTGCGAATGTCTCATATTTTCCTCTCGAACTTCATTTAGAGCATTACATAACTTCGGTACATCAGCAAATAAATTAAGCATCTTTTTTACACTAAAATTTATATGTATTAATTCGTAAATTATCTCATATTTATATCGTTTATCATTTTAATGTACCTGTTGTCTATTTTTAACACATCTTCCAGGCAGCAATGTAATTGATTCAAACCGATGCGCACTCCATCTAATTTTTGTTGCATTGCAGATTTTAGTAAGGCCTCAACAGATGCTTTCTTTCGTGAATATCTCTGTTTAATCTGATCAATTTTATCCAACTGTCCAGGACGGTTAAATGTGTTTACAACTTTGGATGTGGCCGAGGCTTTGGCTGCTGCTTCTAACTCCCGCATATTAATTTTTCCTACACACATAAAGATACTAGTTAGCTAATTTAATACATAATTTTCTTATTTACATACACATATAGACAGGCCTGGCGACAGAAAGGTATAACGGAAACACCTGTAATGGGTTCCGTTTTAATTAAACTGAACGAATTAAACCAAATTATTTCTACGCACTGTTAGTTTGTGGGCCTATCCAACCTCTGTCGCCGGGCCTGGTTAGTTAGTTTTGGCCACTGAATGTATTATTATTCTATTTAACAGGTTCTTTTACTACGAAGAGAGTCTTTAATTCTACATATCTTATTTAAAGTAACTTACTATCTCCCATGTTAAAGATGTTATTGATAATTCAAATAAATAATACAATTTTGAAATTAAAGACGGAAGTTAATAGGTTAATTACTACCACAACAACACCTGCGACCTGTGTAAGATAAATGTAGGACAGATGACAGATGGCTATTTATTTAACATTTCCTGCTTATTACACTTTTGTACTTCCTCTGTTTCTATGGTGATATGTTAAAGTGAGACAGAGTGACAGCATTGAACTGTAATAGTTCAATGAGTGACAGAGATACATTAAATTGCAAGAGCGAAATCATAAAAACGTTTCCAGGCAAATTTTGTCAGAGCTACCGGTGAGATTTTACAGTAACGTCATGCATGAATCGAATTCAAAAATAACTGGAAGACCAGATTTATTTAACCCAGCTCCTCTCTTAAGTTGCCATCTGCATATAAAAAACAATTTTATTCAATTTTTGTTAAATTGTTACCGTCGCAATGAAAAGAATTCCATAGAGAAATGGTTTTTTAAATTCTGTAATAATAATAATAATACCTAACCTTAAACGCACGGTTTGCATTTGGTTGGTGTAACAATATTTATCTTATTATAAGTTAGTGGAGAATGCAGAAATAATATAGGACCGCCCAGAATGAGGTCAGGGGGATAAATTCCAGGACCTGGGGTCCCTCAAGACCAGTATTAAAGTAGTTTTATTATATTTGCTTCTATATGGGGGGCACGCCAATAACCATTTTCCTGGGGAACGGACTGGCTTTCAACGGCCCTGCTAAAATAATAATAAGCGTATAGCAAGAGTATAAATTTATTTACTATAGCTATATTTAATAAAACAATGTTTGGTCACTTGACATATTTATATAACGAATATTCCAAAATTTTATACCAAATAATTGATTGCTTTATTATGTAAAATTTTCAGATCCTCAATAATTAACACTAAAATAACATTAAATAGGTTATGATTTGTAATACCTTTATTTCTTCAATCTGTTGTCTGCTCAAGAAATCTTCTCAATTAGTTGTTTATATGTTATATTCTTTCCGTTGGTTCTTTTAAAGCTGTGTTTCCTTTATGCATACCAGTGTCGGCCCTGCCATATGGCGAGAAGAGCCGCCGCTCCAGGCACTGAGTATTTTTTAATAATAAATTTGCCTTCGATTATGGGGCGCCAAATTAAGATCTTGCTCCACCCTGAAAACACTAGCGTCGTCGCTGTATGCATACTTAGAGTCGCACCTCTTCTCTATCGCTTTCTCTATATTCAAATTTAAAGACCGATTTTTTTGTTATTTTTCTGGTGTCAAATATGGCTGTTTTTGGTAAACATTAGATCGCTTTAACTGGCTAGGGCAGACCATTACTAAAAAATACACGCAATGAAAAGAATTCCAGAACTGTTTTCTGAAATTTATAGTATAAGCTATCTCAATTTGCTGTTAAAATTCAACCGCATTTAATTTTAAATAATTAGATGACGCAAAAGCTGATTGGGTTTGGGCGTACTATTGCAGCCGAATGAGCAAGTAGAAAATTTTTATATTTATTTTTTTTACAAAAAACCAGTCACCCTACTCTGTGGCTCCGACCCTCACAGAGGGGATCTGGTAATATCAATAGCCACTCCCCACACCCGTGGGGTGAGTGACTACCGGGTCCGCGAATCGTGTGCCCTGAGTAGACGCAATGAACCGAGGATGACAGCCTTCTGCATTCTGCCGGCTAAGATCTCTGCCGAATCTCGGCATGCCGGTATGATCTTTAGTTCTGAAAGCAGCGTCCGTCTCATTCCACCGAGGGCTCCTATAATCAGTATCACTATTTTAACAGAATGGCCTGGATAAAGCCTGCGGAGCTCGAAGAACAAATCTCGATATTTTGTCCGTTTTTCCTCCTCTTTCAAGACAATGTTGCTCTCAGCGGGAGCTGAGAATTCCACGACATACATTGTTTTGAGTTGGTGGTCGAGGAGTACTATGTCAGGCTTGTTGGCTTGTATTTGCCTGACGGTGGGAAACAAGTAGTTCCAATAAATTAGGCACTTCTCTCCCAACAACGGACTCAATATCCCCCGGAGCGTAAGGCAGCACTGGTGTTTCGTCTATCCCATACGAGTGCCTTAGATGATAAGTAAAGCACTCGTAATGCTGCGTCGTGTCTGTGAATATAGGCCGAGACTGCGTATGTCGGGTAAGCCGACAGTAAGTGCATTACTGTCTCCGGCGCCCTGCGGCAGGCCCTGCAGCTGACATCAGGGACCTCCATACCCATGACACGACGTCGATAGACGAGGGTGTTAAATACACCATCTTGGCAAGCCATTATGAATCCCTCGGTCTCAGACTTCAGCCCCGCTGACCCTAAGAAGGCGAAGGTCAGCCTATCGGATAAGTCGAGGTCTTCTATATTTTTATAGAAGACTCCGTGCAATGGCTTATCCTTATGAAGCTGCAGAAGGATGTTGTGTTCTGCAGCTCTAATGTGGGCTTTTAGTGGAACGGGTTCCAACTCGGTGACAGAGTCGGGGTTTACCCGCTCGACGTCGAAGATGAGACCAAGTTCATCGGCTGCTCTCCGTGCTGCCTTAAAGAGAAAAGCTCCTACCTCTGTATTTTCATGGTCTCGGACCATGCAGAGGAGGGGATCCGAACTCCTGATGACCTTACATGCTCCCTCCATTATTATTATTATTTTAATAACATCTACACATAAAAACAGTTGACCCGTATTTTTAATTTTATATTATTAATAATGTCTACAATGTGGATTTTTTTTTAATTCGACATATCCGTTCCAGGACAACTTAATTTGCGAATTTAACCTCTAGTTAAAAGTAAACGAATTGTCTTACAAACATTTCCCTACACCTGCAAGAAAATTATACTGTTTTAGAACATATTTTATAAAAATCCGCACCAGAAAATTCGCATTCCGCAACTATCTGAACGAGGCTTTATAGTAAAAAAAATATATGAAAATTAAACTATGTTTAAACGGTTGCAGTAAATGTTCGGGCTATTCTATTGGCTATGACGTAATAGCGTAATCGGCAGAGAAACGAGCGCTAGTGGAAGGGAGGAGCCAACAAAGTTGTGCAAAACGTATGTGCGAGCTATCGGAGTTACGGTTAGTTATCATAGCTGCGGATTACGAATTTCCGCTTGCGGATTTTTTTTTTTTAATTCGACATATGCGTTCCAGAAGCTAATTTAACTTCTAGTTAAAAGTGAACGAATTGTCTTACGAACATTTCGCTACACCTGCAAGAAAATTAGACTGTTTTAGAACAAATTTTATAAAAATCCGCACTAAAAAAATTCGCATTCCGCAACTATCTCAACGGGACTTTATGCGCAGGAGCATGCGCGGAGATAACATATGCTACGCCATTACGTCACGAGATAATCTGCAAACTGCCTTATTTTAAATCCACTCTAATCTTAAGAATATTCGCATTTTAAAATAAAACCAATACCTAATAGTCGGTAAAATTACCTTGAAATTATATTTATAACGTATATTGAAGAGACATATATAATGCTATATTATTACTTTCATCATGTTCGTTATTGTCTACTAGCCAATTAAAGTAATAGATTTTTATAAAATAGTATGTTTTTTCAAAAAAAGTGTGTTGTAAATAGGGATTTTTACGTCACTTATGTCAATTAAATTATTTTGACAAGAAATCACTGGTGTGTATCGCAATGACATTGCCACCAATAAAAATAGTAAAATATATTATGATTGATGCGGCACTGGTGAGAACCATATTTACAAAGGGAAAATCAGTCGATTACTTTCATTCTGCTGCAATAGTGCCACAGATAAAAACTATTTACCCCATGGTTATTCATTTGGTCGGAGTGGCGAAAATCGCCTAAAAGTCGGACACAATTTTAACGTATTAAATTTCTGCTATTAGAACATAGATGGCGCCAAATGTTAAATAAATTTTATCATTAGTTTTGTGGTTTTACAGGCGTATGCATCACGTTAGGAAGGAAGCTATTGTTTTTTCTGGAAAAATTACGTTTGTTTATACAAAAAGTCAATCAAAGTACTTTAAACTAGCTGTATTAAAAAAGGTATGTACAAATAACCAAATCTTGAAGTTTCCCACACCTGAAAATGCGCAGACTCGTGTAATATGGCTGTGCCTCAAAATAATGTCGGGCATTACCAACAGTGACTACTGCGATCGATATCAGAGAATGTGACGTAAATCTATCTGTCAGTGTGTACACCAAATATTTACCTATGTGAAAATGTTCTGTGAAGTGTTGTAAACGTAACCGATACCCCAAAAAGCACAAAATTCGCAAAACTGCGCTAACAGACATGTTTTTCTGTTAAATGTATAACATACACGCAGGTGCGTACGCAGCCGTACTAATAATTTTAACTGGGCCTGCTCTATCGCTGGTCAACGCGCGTTGCTCCTATTTAAGAAAAATATTTAAAATATAAAAATGTTGTTAATATACGTTAGTATCGAGTCAGTTTAAAGTTGAATGTTAAGTTAATAATTTGGCAGTTTTCGGATGTGGGAGCCATATTCCCGATTTTGTGCTCCATTCTACCATAATGAATCGCGCCAAACCACCTTGTCGTTTTGCGCAAACACTGTTTATGTTCATGTGCATTCGTTAAAAAATGTGTAGACAAAATACGAAATGTAAATTTACATTGTATTTTACCAATTCATCGTTTAGTACAAATTAAATTTTAAATGAAATCCTCTGTCAAAGCATTATCTTTTCGGTAAGGGGTAAGGGGGATACACACATCAATTATTGATTTTGTGCATAGCATTTATATATTCCATTAATATCTATATTCACACATTGAATAAAAACGAAACTACTTTATAAATTCGATGTTGCCATATCAACTCCCAATATTATATGTAAGAATAAACATTTACTATTTTTTTCAAAGTTGCACTGTCCCTAACCTCACTTCACAATAGAGTGCTTCTTGACTACCCTTTCTTAATCCATTTGGTATATGTATATGAACAGTTTACTCTCCTCTAAAACACCACCTCTCTGTTGCCTGTTATCTTAAAATTGATGAGAAACCCCAACCAATTATTTGTTTATAACTGAATGGTGTATCAAAACATAAACCTTACCTATACCTAACAATGAATAAAATATTTAGGCTTTTTGAATATTTTAAAAAGAATTTGATTATTCTACGGTTGTCTATGCATTTTTTGGTGAAATGAGATGAAATGCCTACCTAGGTACTTAAGAATAACATATTTAATTTTACTAATTATTTAAATTAGGTTCTAAATTGGTAGAATGAATTCTTTGTATTTATCATTTATTGTATAAGTGAGATATAAATTTAAATCAGAACTATTATTTAAAGATAGAAACTAACATACTTAACATAAGTTGAGAAGATTATTAGATGTTTTATAAATTTTGATAAAAATATCGTTAAAAGTTTATGACTCATTGAATCTGAAATTCTGTAGTTATCTACAATTTATTTTCCACCTGATGTAGAAATTAATAATTTATAACAGTTTTATTCATTTAAATTATCTTTGTATCTCCACTGAATGATAATATATAGTTTTCATTACTAGTTTCATTATATGTGAAGAATCATTTGACAAATCATTTTGAATAGAACGGATTGTGTACATTTTACATCATACATTTTCGATATTTCATAAATTAAGTGACTTTTTCCAGGGGGCCCGTCTTCCATGGTACTGGTGAATGGTCTTGATAATGAATAGTTCAAACGGTAATCAGAACAATAGCGAACAGATCGCCATGGTTGTGGGTTCACCAGGTGGAATGTCGGTTGCGTCAGATGATGATGATGATAATTGTCCTTCTTCTCCTGGATCTGCCTATGAAGAAGGCTCAGATCTTATGGCTGCTGCCATGGGCGATGAAGTTACTGCGCAACTGGCTGCCGCAGGTAATATAACTTTCTTTAACTTAGTACCTAATCCTAATCTTAGAATAATCCCTGTATCGTATAGATTATGTGAAGTGAGGTACGGTCATCGGTTTAAGCGCCGAGACCTTGATCAACGAAGTTAAGCAGCGTTGGCAGGGTCCCTCATTTGGATGGGTGACCAGCATTTCATTTCGCCGTCCTGGTTTGGTGGTAGAGTAGCTTTAGCCAAACTCCGCCAGGACGTTAATATAAACACTAAAATAAAAAAATATATATTAGTCAGATTTACATGTATTTCAAAACCTTTATATTTGCAAAGGCATAACTCGGACCATCGGCTGAAGTACACAACCTCCTAAGAACGTCATCTAATGTTTTTAAAAAATTGTGCTCAATTACACAACCTCCTGAGAACATTAGATTTATTGTTAAAACAGTAAATTTAGTATTTTTAAGAAATTGTGTTATTGAGCCGACGGCCGGAGTTATATTTCTGCGAATATGAAACTCATAGCTCATAAGGTTTTGAAATATCTCTATCACAATATGCTTTTATAAATTATAATAAATATAAACGTTGATGATTTTGTAGTCAGTATTTAAATATATGAGTGTTATGAACAAAACAATACATTAAAAATCATTTGTAGGCTATGAAAAATATATAAAAGAAATCTAATGAAAAAATACTTTAAAATAAAAAATATTCCGTCTCTCAGATATTGTCAGGAATTATCTGTACACGTTGATTCTGTTATAATTTTTAATAGAATGAGTTTGGAAAATTGTCTTTTTGCTTTTTTCTTTACCTACTTACCAGAGCTCTGTTATTTTATAGCTGGCTACCTCTACACCGTGGTCTATGGACGTGGTTAATCTACAATGATCCGAACCGATGGCGAATAAACGGTGATATCAGTTTAAGTCGCGTCTATTTTGAGTTTTGGACCATTTTTGACCAAAATCATTGTGACTTGTATAGTTTTTCAAATGCTGCCCCGGGGTTAGGTATTAGTGTAATATATATATCGGTATTATAAATTGTAATTTATAATAAAATCACGTTTTTATTTTTGAACTTACATTCGTTTTTATGTAAATAGTTTTTTCTCTTTTCTATTTTTCTATCTAATTGACTTAACTGTGATATTGTGTTATATTGAGAAAATATTGCTGCTCAGTGTTTAGTTCTTTCTCTATTTACTATTGTGTCTAAGTCCAGACATTCTTCACTCGATGTAACCAGAAAAACGTAATTATTACCGACAACTTTGCACAGCTAATAATAATAACAGATTTAAACAAAGTGTCATGGCGGGATGAACATGGATGGGAACCTATAGGTAAAATTGGGGTGGAGGCTTGCTCAAGACCTGACTTTCGAAAAATCTACCTCCATAGCTTTCTGGAATCTGGGGTGTAAATCATGACGACCTTTTTAATTACATATTAACGTTTTTATATATATTATAATTTTTCGTGATTGCAGGGTAACAAACATAGAAATGTTTAAACATTTTACATTAACCTTATAAGCGAATACCCCCATATATACCGTCTGTCTATTTTACGAGGACCACACCAAATATCTCGCTTAATATCTATTGTAGCAGAATAAAGTTTTAGAAACTTTTTTGTGACCTATATTTCAGTAAAAAGAAATTTGATATCCATAGACTATTTTGTGACATATACAGGCTGTCCATTTTATCAGGGCACTCGAGAATATCTCACTTAATATCGGTCGTACAATAAAATTATTTTTACGAAAATTGTGCCGATTTATATAACCTACAAAATGGTTTAAAGACATTTGAAATCCATGGCCTACTTTAAGAATTATGGCGGAAAATATCAAAAATGCGGAAAATGTCTAGGTCAAATATATCCGTTATTTGAAGATACGAGAAAAATTCTAATGCGAAAATTTTTTGCAAAACAGTGTTTCAACGAGGTTTTATCTAATTTTTTTCAAAACTGCTGTATTTTGAGATTTACTCTTCAGGCTGTTAAAAGAATTATTTTGAAACGGGCGGGAAATGGCGCCATTAAATAGAGTATTTTTCTCCCTTTTCAACGATATATCACATGCCATATTTATTCATTGGTACTACGTTAGTAATTATAAAAACATTTTTTTAAAACCAATAAATTTTTTTTAACAAGCATTATACTTGTCGTGGTGAAGTATGATTAAATAAAACAATAAAATAATTCAATAAGTTGTTCAAATCTTTGCTATAATAAAACATTAACACAATTAAGAAGAATAAAGTAAATTCAGGTAACAAAAACAAAATAATAATCAAGAAAGCAACATGGAGCAATTATTATGGAAAAAGTATTCTCAGTTATGCCAATGTATAGAGGTTCTCCATAAAAGCATCACTTCTTGTTCAGATAGTTAAAATGTCTTTACCAATTAATTTAAGTATAATATTCATTTGTTTGTATTTCATGATTTTACTATTATTTCAATTATTTTAAAATAGTTGGCTATGAACAAACTTGACAATTTAATTTTTTGACAGATCATCTCAGTTAATACTTAAACTCTCACCCAATCACACTCGTTTAAGAATTTAGAATTTTCAAAAATGATTTTCACTCACATTGATCGTTATAATATGTTCGTTACATATTGCCAATGCAATTTTAACTCTGGATTAGCTCAAGTAGAATATAGAAACAGATTTCCACAAGCACTACAGCCGAATAAAACTCTGTTCAGAAAATAAGCTACGAAACTGAAAAATAATGGTTCATTTTTAAAGAAGAAGACAAGGTTGAACAGTGTTACTGCTAATGTAAATAAGGTAAACCGAGTTATTAATTATGTAAGAAATAAAAATTCAGAAAATTTGGAAGTATCATTAAGAGAAATTCAAATTGCTTGCATATAAATAAAACAAGTGCTAGAAAAATTTTAAAGAAAAATGGTTACTGGTGTTATAAAGCCAAAAAAGTTTACAATTTACAAGCGGGGGACAAACCAAGGAGGACGACTTTTTGTAGGTGGCTGTTGGAAAAGAAGCGTGCCGATCCATTGTAGCAGCAAAATACTTTGGTTCGACGAGGCAAATTTTTCCAATAACGGAGTTTTTAATCGCAATATTCATTACAAATGGACTTCTGAAAATACATACTAGCATAGACCGACTGGATTTCAAAATCGTTTTTCAGTAAATGTGTTGATAGGTATTTTAGGCACCAATTTAATAGGTCTTTATTTTGATGATGGTCACCTCAGTGGTCAAAGGTACCTAAATTTTTTGAGAAATGAATTTAATGAATTCTTAGATGACCTACCTTTAGAGAATCAACACAACTTTCAATATTTTCAACAAGATGGAGCTCCTCCCCACAATTCCCAGATTTGCCTAGATTATTTAGACGAAATTTTGCCTCAACATTGGATAGGTACCAATGGATTTATTTGAATTTGTGTGAACTTAGCAGAACAACTTTGCAGAATGAAAAAAAATATAGGCCTATTATTTGCCGTTAATTAGCCGCTAATTAATCGTGAAAGTAACAATTTTACCGTTGTTAATTTTTTAAAAAATTTCGGGTGTTCTGCTAACTTCACATGGAAGTTAGCAGAACATCTATCAAAATTTTTTTTTCATTAAAAGTAGGTAGCTCAGAATTTGCCGTTTTTTAACCGTAAACGAATGGTGAAAATGAAATTAAAAAAAAATAAAAATTAGGCGATAAAACAAAAAAATAATTTTTTAGAATAAGCAAAAACTTTGCAGAAATAAAAACCCATAGGCCTATTATTTGCCGCTAAGTATCCGCTAATTAATCGTGCAAGTAACAATTTTACCGTTGTTAATTTTTTAAAAATTTTCGGGTGTTCTGCTAACTTCACATGGAAGTTAGCAGAACATCTACTAAAAAAATTTTTTAATTAAGAGTAGGTAGCTCAGAATTTGCCGTTTTTTAACCGTACACGAATGGTGAAAATGAAATTTAAAAAAAAAATAAAAATTAAGGCGATAAAACAAAAAAATAATTTTTTAGAATAAGCAAAAACTTAAAAACCCATAGGCCTATTATTTGCCGCTAAGTAGCCGCTAATTAATCGTGCAAGTAACAATTTTACCGTTGTTAATTTTTTAAAAATTTTCGTGTGTTCTGCTAACTTCATATGGAAGTTAGCAGAACATCTACCAAAAAATTTTTTTAATTAAAAGTAGGTAGCTCAGAATTTGCCGTTTTTTAACCGTAAACGAATGGTGAAAATGAAATTTACAGAAAAAATAAAAATTAAGGCGATAAAACAAAAAAAATATTTTTTAGAATAAGTAAAAACTTTGCAGAAATAAAAACCCATAGGCCTATTATTTGCTGCTAAGTAGCCGCTAATTAATCGTGGAAGTAACAATTTTACCGTTGTTAGCAGAACACCCGAAAATTTTTAAAAAATTAACAAAAATAAAAATTAAGGCGATAAAACAAAAAAATCATTTTTTAGAATAAGCAAAAACTTAAAAACCCATAGGCCTATTATTTGCCGCTAAGTAGCCGCTAATTAATCGTGAAAGTAACAATTTTAACGTTGTTAATTTTTTAAAAATTTTCGAGTGTTCTGCTAACTTCACATGGAAGTTAGCAGAACATCTACCAAATAATTTTTTTAATTAAAAGTAGGTAGCTCAGAGTTTGCCGTTTTTTAACCGTAAACGAATGGTGAAAATGAAATTTAAAAAAAATAAAAATTAAGGCGATAAAACAAAAAAAATCATTTTTTAGAACAAGCAAAAACTTTGCAGAAATAAAAACCCATAGGCCTATTATTTGCCGCTAAGTAGCCGCTAATTAATCGTGGAAGTAACAATTTTACCGTTGTTAGCAGAACACCCGAAAATTTTTAAAAAATTAACAATTAAAATTGTTACTTTCACGATTAATTAGCGGCTACTTGGCGGCAAATAATAGGCCCATGGGTTTTTATTTCTGCAAAGTTTTTGCTTATTCTAAAAAACGATTTTTTTGTTTTATCGCCTTAATTTTTATTTTTTTTAAATTTCATTTTCACCATTCGTTTACGGTTAAAAAATGGCAAATTCTGAGCTACCTACTTTTAATTAGAAAAAAGTTTTACTAGATGTTCTGCTAACTTTCATGTGAAGTTAGCAGAACACCCTAAATATTTTTAAAAATTAACAACGGTAAAATTGTTACTTTCACGATTAATTAGCGGCTACTTAGCGGCAAATAATAGGCCTATGGGTTTTTATTTCTGCAAAGTTTTTGCTTATTCTAAAAAATTATTTTTTTGTTTTATCGCCTTAATTTTTATTTTTTTTAAATTTCATTTTCACCATTCGTTTACGGTTAAAAAACGGCGAATTCTGAGCTACCTACTTTTAATTTAAAAAATTTTTTGGTAGATGTTCTGCTAACTTCCATGTGAAGTTAGCAGAACACCCGAAAATTTTTAAAAAATTAACAACGGCAAAATTGTTACTTTCACGATTAATTAACGGCAAATAATCGGCCTATAGTTTTTTTAATTCTGCAAAGTTGTTCTGCTAAGTTCACACAAATTTTATTTGATGGCCCCCTTGTTCTCCAGATATAACCCCAATGATTTTTTTTCTATGGGGTATATTAAAGATAAGGTGTTTTCGACGACACTGCAAAATGTAGAGTACCTAAAAGCTCGAATTCAACAGGCATGTATTACAGTTACTCCTGAAATGTTGAGTAATGTTTTAAATGCAGTGCCTCGCCGCACTCGATTGTGCATAAGAAATCGTGGTGAACACTTTGAACACTTATATGATATCTTAAAAATTATTTTAAGGATTAAATAAATATTAATGTTGTGTGCTATATTCTTTTTATTATTAATTTGTTTTTATTACCTGAATTTACTTTATTCTTCTTAATTGTGTTAATGTTTTATTATAGCAAAGATATGCACAACTTATTGAATTATTTTATCGTTTTATTTATTCATACTTCTCCACGGCAAGTATAATGCTTGTTAAAAAAAATTTATTGGTTTTTAGAAAATGTTTTTATAATTACTAACGTAGTACCAATGAATAAATATGGCATGTGATATATCATTGAAAAGGGAGGAAAATACTCTATTTAATGGCGCCATTTCCCGCCCGTTTCAAAATAATTTTTTTAGCAGCCTGAAGAGTAAATCTCAAAATACAGCGGTTTTGAAAAAAATTAGATAAAACCTCGTTGAAACACAAAATGCAAAAAATCTTCGTCTTAAATTTTTCTCGTATCTCTTCAAATAACAGATATTTGGCCTAGACGTTTTCCACATTTTCGATATTTTCCGCCATAATTCTTAAAGTAGACCATGAATTTCAAATGTCTTTAAACCATTTTGTAGGTTACATAAATCGGCACAATTTTCGTAAAAACAATTATTTTTGTACGACCGATATTAAGTGAGATATTCTCGAGGGCCCTGATAAAATGGACAGAATGTATATTACAAAAACCTGAAAAATAGGAAAACCACAAATGGTTACAGCTTCCTTATTTGAGGAGATACGAAAAAAGTTAAAGGGATAAAAGTTGACGGCAAATACAATAAGAATAATAATGTATATTTTGTATATGTAATTTTTTTGAAATACGCTCTTGTGCAAAAATGAAAAGAACAAATCTCAAAGTAGGCCATGACACCATTAATTCCATTTATTTCTTCTCTTTCTAACGATATAAAACATGTCACAAAAATTTTAACTGATAGTGTCAATATTTAATATTTTACGAAAATCACAATTCATATCATTGAATCGCAAAAATCAGCTATGCCATAATAGTAAAAATTCACTTTATAATAATTATAATTCAGTAATTATTTATTACAATTTAATACAAACAAACAAATATCTCATAAATAAAAATAAAAGTACAAAATGAACATCTAAAAAAAAAACGAAAACTATGTATAACACTACTACCTACTACCATACTGAAAAGAAAATGTGTGTATTTATTTTTCCAACTACAAATGCTCAAATTGTGCACTATGCATTCTAATACACAAACGTGCTCTATGAGACACCTCACGCATTACATTTTGGAGCCTTTCAGGAGTAATTACCTCACGTGTTTCAAATTCTGGTTTTGATGTCCTCAATATTTTCAGGGGCAATTTGAAATACCTTGTTTTTAATGTAACTCCAGATGAAAAAATCCAAGGGAGTAATATATCGTGATCGAGCTGACCATAGAATGGGTCCCATAGGCCCAGCTATCTGGCATAAATTAATTTAAATAATTTCTACATATTGCAGCAGTGTGAGGTGGAGCCCCATCTTGTTGAAAATATAAATGATTGTATTGTATGACTGGTGGTCGAGAGGCGAGCGCACTTGCCTCTCACCCATTGCCCATTTTGAATTGTAAATATAACTTGAATAAAGATATTTTAATGGTTAATGGCCTCTCACCCAAAAGTTCCGGGTTCGATCCCCGGCCGTGGAAGAGGAAAATACTGTAAGAGGGATTTTTCTACTATACACGGATATTGGGTGTGTGTCCCTTGTCCCTAAATGTGTAGCCCCTCCCACACAAGGCTCTTCTAGAGCCTTCCGGGATAAACCGAATCGTAATGACCTGTGGTGTTATTATTATTAATTTAATTTTTCTGTCACTTAATTAAAGAAAATCTTGAAATTCGTTTTGCAGGAAATTAAGGTATCTACGAGCGGTTAATTGGCCATCATAAAAACAAGGTCCAATTACTTTAGTCCCTAAAAGACCCACCCAAACATTCATCGAAAATCTTTCTTGGAAAGCAGTTTCTCTGCACCAATGTGTATTTTCTCGTGTCCACTTATAATGCATATTTCTATTGAAAAATCCATGACTAGAAAAATTTAATTCGTCTGACCAAAGAATTTTGCTACATATCAGCGGGTCACATTCCTTTTTTTATTTAACAACCATCTACGGGCGGACTGGTCAGGGCCGCGATGCCGGCCAAAGTCTGCGGTCAAAGGGGGGCTCCAAAAAGGAATGTTGAATATAAGATAAATTACAGAAAATAATAATGGGCAATAATGAAAAAAAACCATGAACACGAAAAGTAGAATAATGTTGAAACTGCATGAATGTGATATTGCATTGCAAGGTGAACTGCTTCCACTTCTACTCGCTTCCAAACTCCACTACATTATGTTAGGCATGGCCGCGTAACGGTGAAAACTGATTGCGCATTCAGCTTCAGCAACACACGTCGCATACAGTCACAGAGGTGTTATATACAGTGTTAGCTAGCTTGAGCACGATCGTTCCTGATCTACAGTTTAGCCGACTTTGGTTTACAAAAATGTTGCATATATGAAATTACAAAAGAGAAAACTGAAAAAGCCGAGGAAAAATCTGTAAATAAGTTGCTGTTTCTTTATAAATTTGAAAATCTGTTTGTAGCGACTGTCCTTTTAGATTTGTTTGAGGTAAGCCACCTGCTTCAATTTTCTTAGAAACAAAAGAACTAGACTATCCTAAAGCTTCGAATATCGTAGAAGCCACAACACGACGAAACAAATTGACAGTAAACGGAACTACGAGCAATTCATAATATTGCACGAAAAGACAAAACATTTTGCTAAAATTATTAACGAGTTGTTAGATGAAAATGAACTGGTTGAAATTCCGCAAAAACGAATTTCAACTAAGAAAGAAATGTTTGATGAAAAAGATTCTGATGAAACTTCCAAATTAAGCCCTTCTCATTTCCATCAAAATTTTTTTTTTTTAAATAGTTGACAGTGCTTCAACTAGTATGACGGAAAGACTGGTATTGAACAAAGACTTGTTGATTGATATTTTTTGGCCAACTAAATATGAAATCATTAAAAAAATAAATTTACACTAGTTTCCTTCTGATGCGTTGAATGTATTGTCAAAGCTCACTGGTGTTGAAAGAAAAGATGAACTTGACCAAAATGATTCACTAAAATTCATTCTTACAAACTCACTGGTTGTAAAAATGAAAATTGTTTGCATTGTGCTTTTAAGGTCCTGTTTCAGCTGTCATCTCAATCTGGACTTTTTAACAAATTGTATTTGGCCTTTAAATATGTTCTAACACTACCTTGTAGTCAATAACTTATGAACGAGTGTTGTCTAAATTAAAAATCATAAAGAACCGAGTGATATCACAGTTGGGACAGGATCATTTAGCTCCACTAATACTCTTATCTGTAGAAAGGATTTAACAGAAGACATTAATAAAAATATTTTTATTGATTTGCTGGCGCAATCTTTAGGAGAATTGAGGCATTTACTTTTATTACAATTATATTATTTATTACTCTATTTTCATTATAACTTATAATATAAATTTTAGTTTTTGTTATAACGGTTGACAATAACAATAATGTTCGTTCAATATGCTTTGTCATTAAATTTTTTCTAATAAATAAATATGTACCATCACCTTTCTGGATTTAGAAACTGTCGCTTGTTTTTGAAGGTGATGGTACCAAACTTAAAACAAAGTAATATTTTTTTAACTTTAAAAATATCTGAGTAAATTAGAAAATAAAAAAATAATCATATCTCGTCAGATTATTGATGGAAAATAAAAATGTTACCTAATGATTTTTAAAACATATTCATAAGGGGAGGGCCCAGATTTAGAACAGTGGCCTAACTTTTAGGGACGCAGTCCGCCCCTGCAACCATCTACAAAATCTTACTCTCCTCGGCTTATCTCCCTCATTTAAATGTTGAACTTTCCTCATTTTGTAGCACCGAAATCCGTTTTTTTAAATATATTTCTCTTTTTTATGCGACAGTTTCTCTGAATTTGTCAGAAAGAGGTTTCTTCATTTTGGTTAACATAATTCAGTACTCTATTCACTTTTCTTACATTATCCGGAACATGTCCTCACCTTACTACTTTTTTGAAAATGAACTGCGGAGCATCTAGAAATCTATCTCCGTAAACCGTGCCATCTCAGTATCAAAATTGCACTGACAATAAATGCTAATCTTATCGAATTTGTTATTATTGGTGTACACTATAATTACTGATATAAGACTTGTCTTAGAACTCGACAATGCAACATACAACAGTGACAATTTGTCAAATTTATTAATTAACTGTATACATTGTTTTTCACTAATCAAGGCATAGCTGATTTTTACGATTCAATGATATGAATTGTGGTTTTCGTAAAATATTAAATGTTGACACTATCAGTTTAAATTTTTGTGTACATGTTGTATATCGTTGGAAAGAGAAAAAATAAACGGAATTATTGGCGTCATGGCCTACTTTGAGATTTGTCCTTTTGATTATTGCACAAGAGCGTATGTCAAAGCCAACTGCGTTTTTCAAATTTTTTGATACACATTATTATTCTTATTGTCTTTGCCGTCAACTTCCATCCCTTTAACTTTTTTCATATCTCCTCAAATAAGGAAGTTATAACAGTTTGTGGTTTTCCTATTTTTCATGTTTTTGTAATATATTTTACAAAGTAGGCTATGGATTTCAAATTACTTTTTACTGAAATATAGCTCACAAAAATTGGGCTAAGTGTTTCTAAAACTTTATTCTTCTACAATAGATATTAAGCGAAATTTTGGCTTGGCCCTCGTAAAATAGACAGACGGTCTATCCTACACTAAAATGACCTTCAAGATTTTTGATTAGCAAATTCTTCAGTAAGAGCAGAAAAGTCCAACGCTCGTAAGATATCACTATTGATACTCATACTAATTAAATGATTGAGCCTATCTTGGCTCATAGACAATCTCAATCTATTTTTCCTCAACTTTAGTTTTGAAAATGATCTCTCATCAGTACAATTTGTGGTCATTATTACAAGATAAATTTGTAATAGCATCTCCACATTGGGGAATGTATTTTTTAAATTTCTATCTACCAACAGCTGATACAAGAGAACTTCATAGCTAATTTTTTTTGCTCATCATCATCTTCAGTACAAAACTCAACAATTTAGCTCAACAAATTAACAATTAAGCTCAACAATAATCAACAATGCTTATTTGTTCACCTGGTTTCCTAACAGGAAATTTCTTTCACTATTACACCAGAAAGATGTCAATAATAATCCCACGCAGTTTTTTTAAATTTTTCATAAAGGTTTTCGTATAAATTGAAGAAAAAACAGGATAGGAACAGATACTATTATGCTAGAATTTTTAGCAGATAAAATGGCCGAATGAGATATTCTTTACAGGACAGATACCTACATGTTTACTTATGTAAATAAAACGGAGCAGGCTCGTGTTGGTGAATTACGCATGTTCGATAAGAAGGAACCACGTGCTTAACAGAGGGATGGAAGTTTGATTTGTCATTCCAAATTTAGAAAGAAATCAGAAATCATTTATTTTCTAAATTTCTAATAAAATTAATTTTTACGGCAATTTGGTGGGGGCCCCCGAGGCAATGCCTGTTTTAACTGTGTCACTGTATATAAGAAGGAATTTTTCGTCTTTTTCAAGCATACACTTCTCAGACATAAGCTCTTCTGCTCTATAGTATTTTAACCATGAACCAATGAGTTAGAATAAAATCCAGCATACTTCTCTTTTTAAGGTATAGCAAACTGTAATAAATAAAATATGAAGGTAGGGTCATAATACACATGTCCTTAAATAAAGGTCTACAAGAATCAGTAGGCTTGGCTTTAGCTAAAACACGTATTGCTCTCTTCTGTAATACGAAGACCTGTTGAGCATGACAAGTTTACCCCATACAATAATAGCATACACCAATTACACTATGGAAAATAAGAAATCTTTAAGTAATTAGCACTAAGTTCATTGTGTATTGCTTTAGAAGAAATATTAGAGTTGATAATCGATTACGCAGTTTATTAGTATGACTTTATAGGATTGTTATTTACATTAGAAGGTACCAATGCAAAGTCAAGTTATTAGTCTTATCCAAGTTCACTTAGGAAGTTGCTAAAACACCATTTTTGTAACAGATTTTCAGAAAATTCAATACTATTTATTATTTCATTTGAAGATTTACTTTTAAATAACAAAGTTGTATCATCAGCATAGGCAACTTTTGAAAATTTTATTTCGAATCAAATACAGGCTGTCCATTTTATCAGGGCACTCGAGAATAGCTCACTTAATATCGGTCGTACAAAAAAAATTATTTTTACAAAAATTGTGCTGATTTATATAACCTACAAAATGGTTTAAAGACATTTTAAATCCATGGCCTACTTTAAGAGTTATGGCGGAAAATATCGAAAATGCGGAAAACGTCTAGACCAAATATCTCCGTTATTTGAAGAGATATGAAACAAGCATTATACTTGTATGATTAAATAAAACGATAAAATAATTCAATAAGTTGTTCAAATCTGTGCTATAATAAAACATTAACACAATTAAGAAGAATAAAGTAAATTCAGGTAACAAAAACAAAATAATAATCAAGAAAGCAACATGGAGCAATTACGGAAAGAGTATTCGCAGTTATGCCAATGTATAGAGGTCCTCCATAAAAGCGTCACTCCTTGCTCAGAAAGTTAAAATGTCTTTACCAATTAATTTAAGTATAATATCCATTTGTTTGTATTTCATGATTTCACTATTATTTCAATTATTTTAAAATAGTTGGCTATGAACAAACTTGACAATTTAATTTTTTGACAGATCATCTCAGTTAATACTTAAACTCTCACTCAATCACACTCGTTTAAGAATTTAGAATTTTCAAAAATTATTTTCACTCACATTGTTCGTTATAATATGTTCGTTACATATTGCCAATGCAGTTTTAACTCTGGATTAGCTCAAGTAGAATTAGAAACAGATTTCCACACCCGAATAAACTTTGTTCAGAAAATTATCTACGAAACTAATATTGGTTCATTTTTAAAGAAGAAGGCAAGGTTATTGATAATGTAAATAAGATAAACCGAGTTATTAATTATGTAAGAAATAAAAATGCAGAAAATTTGAAATCATTAAGAGAAATTCAAATTGCTTGTCATATAAATAAAACAAGTACTAGAAAAATTTTAAAGAAAAATGGTTACCGGTATTATAAAGCCAAAAAAGTTCACAATTTACAGGCGGGAAACAAACCAAGGAGGACAACTTTTTGTAGGTGGCTCTTGGAAAAGAAGCGTGCCGATCCATTAATATGTGGTAGAATACTTTGGTCCGACAAGGCAAATTTTTCCAATAATGAATTTTTTAATCGCAATATTCATTACAAATGGACTTCTGAAAATACACACTGGCATAGACCGACTAGGTTTCAAAATCGTTTTTCAATAAATGTGTGGATAGGTATTTTAGGCACCAATTTAATAGGTCCTTATTTTTATGATGGTCACCTCAATGGTCAAAGGTACCTAAACTTTTTGAGAAATGAATTTAATGAATTCTTAAATGACCTACCTTTAGAGAATCTACACATCTTTCAATATTTTCAACAAGATGGAGCTCCTCCCCACAATTCTCAAATTTGCCTAGATTATTTAGACGAAATTTTGCCTCAACATTGGATAGGTACCAATGGATTCATTCGATGGCCCCCTCATTCTCCAGATATAACCCCAATGGATTTTTTCTATGGGGGTATATTAAAGATAAAATGTTTTCGACAACACCGCAAAATGTAGAGGACCTAAAAGCTCGAATTCAACAGGCATGTATTACAGTTACCCCCGAAATGCTGAGTAATGTTTTAAATGCAGTGCGTCGCCGCGCTCGATTGTGCATAAGAAATCGCGGTGGACACTTTGAACACTTGATATGATATCTTAAAAATTATTTTAAGGATTAGATAAATATTAATGTTCTGTGTGCTACATTATTTTTATTTCTTTATTTGTTTTTGTTACCTGAATTTACTTTATTCTTCTTAATTGTGTTGTTTTATTATAGCAAAGATTTGAACAACTTATTGAATTATTTTATCGTTATATTTAATCATACTTCTTCACGGTAAGTATAATGCTTGTTAAAAATTTTTTTATTAGTTTTAAAAAAATATTTTTATAATTGCTAATGTAGTACCAATGAATAAATATGGCATGTGATATGTCGTTGAAAAGGGACTAAAATACTCTATTTAATGGCGCCATTTCCCGCGCGTTTCAAAATAATTTTTTTAACAGCCTGAAGAGTAAATCTCAAAATATTGTTATATTTTGAAAAAAATTGGATAAAACCTCGTTGAAACACTGTTTTGCAAAAAATTTTCGCCTTAGAATTTTTCTCGTATCTCTTCAAATAACGGAGATATTTGGCCTAGATGATTTCCGCATTTTCGATATTTTCCTCCATAACTTTTAAAGTAGGCCATGGATTTCAAATGTTTTTAAATCATTTTGTAGATTATATAAATCGGCACAATTTTCGTAAAAATAATTTTTTTTGTACAACCGATATTAAGTGAGATATTCTCGAGGGCCCTGATAAAATGGACAGCCTGTATATACATGCGATACATCGTTGGATACTGCTCATCTGGCCCTAAGACTTTTGTCTAAAACATTTTTTGCATTCTCAACATTTTATTTCGAATCAAATATGTACAGGCGATACATTGTTGGGTAGTACTCATCTAGACCTACAACTTTTGTCTAAAACATTTTTTTCTAAACCACATAGAAAAAATAAAAAAAATATATTAGAGACCTAAAGCAGTACAAAACAATATAGGATGGAATAATATGAGTTCAATTTTGGTCTATGATATCACCGGTTCTAATAAACGAATCATTGTGCTTTTTTTTTTAAAGAAGCGTCTTTCCGAGTACTTTCAAATATATTTTAAAAATAAAAATCCGTTGAAAATTTTCAAAGTTATCGCATTTGTTAATAAGCAAAACATTTGCTAAATTTTTAAACAATTCCCTAGGCTCTCCTAATAACGGATTTTAATATCTCAAAATGAATTTGAAAATTTGAGTGCTCTTTTATATGTCCAAAAATGTTAAACTTTCTAAATGCTTTAGTTTAGCCTCAGCAACATTTTGAAAATCTGCAAATTTTCAAAACGAAGTTTAGACTGCAAAATTATTATGCAAAAACTAAAAGTCCGATCTTGATGAAATTTGGTGGGAAGATTTATTATATTAAAAAGTTTTCTTTAGCCAAGTATGAAGGTCCTACATATAATATAAGTATTTGAAAAAAAATCCACAAATAACTTGCCATTTCAATTTTTTTTTGCGATTTTTACTATTTTTGCAATAGTAAAAATGAATTTTTGGATTCGCAACAACTGCATCTTACTAAAAATTTAATTACTTTTTCACTCCTATAACTTTTCTCTAAAAGCGATAGTTACCGAGATATATGAAAAAATAGGAAGAAAATAACGGAATTTAAAGAATTTTTTCACATTTTGTTTAATAAAAAATTAAGCCCACATTTTCAAACTAGCGCATAGTGAAATTATCATTTTTTATGATTCTTAGAAGCGATTAAGCCAAAAATCTGCTATACTACCCGATTCACCGAACCCAAAACAAATACCGCCTGGGCTAATAGGACTAATACAAATTTGAGAAGAAAAAAAAATTACAAAAAATACTTTAAAGCTAATTTCAATACGATGTAAGATGTAATAATTTCAACCATACATTGACACACTAATAAATATAAATGGAAAAACGAAACGTGTATTTTAGTTATAAATTTTTTACCAATTTTTTAAATGATGAACAAGATGTGTCAAATAATTCCAATATATTGAAATTTGAATTTGCATTACGCAGTATCCTATGAATGGGCTCATTGAGGCCATAGTTCGTATGACAGAATGGTATGTGAAAACATTTCTGAATTCCTAGTTCTTCTAGGATTCACATTAAATTCTACAAGGCTAAAAAGCTGAGAGGATTAAATCTGACCAATAAGTATTTTAGCAAAAAGCGTAAATCTGCCTCTAACCTTCTGTGTTGTAGTGTATTAACATTGGGATGACGGCGAATAAGATCAGATCTATAATTATCCATCTGGTAGCTCAACTTAAATACATAAAATGTTAAAAACTATTCCTGAACATTTTCAATTTTGTTAATATAGACATTGTAATTATACCAAACCAAATTATACAGCAGTATTCTAAAATTGATTGGACTAAAGAGCAGTACAATATTTTTAAACTATTAACAGAGAAATCAGTACCTGTACGCTGAATAAACCGAAGCATTTTTAAATATGTATGTAGTTATCATTGCTTTTCAATTTGACTTTATTTATTTCTGCCTTCAACTTTTAGTCATTTGTAGACAGGCCCAGCGAGAGCCAGATCGGGACCCGGGTGTAAAACATTGCAAAAAAATTTATTTTCCTTTTAAAATATTAAGTAGGATCCTCATCTGCCTGTACATGCAGGATAGCCTTCCGAGCTTTTCTAGCGGTAAAATTTTTAATGGCAGTTTTAAAATTAATTGTGCGTACTAACTGCGCTTCGAGAGCTAACATTCCAAGACTGGAGACACGATTTTCTATGGAGCATGATCTTAAGAAATTTTTTAAATTTGCTAGTATGCTGAAAAATCGCTCTCCTTGGACAACTGTGACTGGGATATTGCAAAATATTCTAAGAGCGATTACAATATTTGGAAACAGGGAGTCAAGTTTACTTTAAGCAATTCTAAAGGCGGCAAAGATCTTTGACTGTCAGTCCTCACGTACTGCACACTGCATTGAATTGGTTAGTTAAAACAATTAAAGCTTTGGCACTTGCTGGACCACTTTCCTTAGCCCGGGCCCGGGGGTACTATCCCCCTGCACCCCCTCTCTCCGGGCCTGTTTGTAGATATTCACAGAATCTTTATTGCCACTAGCAACAGCTACCATTTGAACAGCGACGAGAGTATGTTTCAAATTTATTAGCCGATTATCAAATGTACAGTGTACTTCCTATTATTTTTAATATATACCTTCTTTAGTTTAAAACACTCATATGTATTAGACAATAAATGTAAGAGATAATTAGCTTTGTCATTTGGACAAAGTAACTGAAAAAAATTAAATCAATTAAATACTTCAAGCTTATTGTATGTACTGAGGGCAGACTATTTAACCAGCCAGCAGAGTATGACCAAGTACATTTGCCACTCAACTCACACTCTAGCCCACTGAGTTACCATGCAGGCATTATACTTTGGTTTACAAACAAACAGATACATATAATAGTTCAATTGAAATGTTACACGTTATAGTTACACAAGATCTTGCAAATATAAATCTTAAAATATCGTTATTTTGTACAAACGTACTATATTTTGGTTACCGAAGAAATGGAATACATCTATAGGTAAAGCCACCCGGTTTGGCCACTATAAGAAAATTTTTAAGTTTGCATAAGTCTAATTCATTTTTATTCACTGGTGACTGGTTACACTTGTTCATTTGCATATTTGCTTTATTGTAACACAAGTGAAAAGCAGACAGAAAGAGAGGCCTTTTTCATAAAATTATTTTAACCATTTTATGACAATTTTGATAGTTCAGGCCGCTTGAACATTATTACTGGCCATTATTGTACTTAGTTTTGGCCATTTCAAAAATGAGAAGATAATAAAGCAAATATACCTACCTGCCTAATTTTCTCTACTTTATCAAGCAACTAAATCATTAGCATGCAAATAAAATAACTGTATTTTATTTAAAAAACATAGAAATATATTGGAATTGGTTGGGAGAGTGGTCAAACAAAATTATTGAACCACAGCACTTAGGCCCCATGTACATTCTCCCAAAATGGATTCTCTGATTGATGAGATGGCAGAACAGTCACGAGTACATGTTGAACCGTCTCATCATCTTGTTCACGCACTTCACACACACATCACTTCCATTCACATAGTTTCTCCATCATCTTGAGCAGGAACGAGGTTAAGTTTATATACACTTTGGGGTTGGTATAGTCCATCCGCCTTGCCTTTGGGATGAACAAAAATTTCGCTTCTCTCCGTATCTCTGGAATATAAAGGTTTGCGAAGCACGCCCTAAATACTCCAACCAGGTGTGGCAGTAATTCATCCAGTCCCCATTGCAGTAAGGCCGGATAGATACCGTCAATGTCTGGTGACTTAAGATGGGAGAAGCTCTATATTGCCCATCTTATTCTGTCCTTGCTTACTATTTGGTTGGCCATTTGCCAATCCAAATCCGAGGGTTGGGTGTCAACTTCGTTTGGCCACTCCTTCCATTCTGGTATCACAGATCCCGGAAAGTGAGTCTCCATGAGTAACTCTAGGCTTTCATGAAAGTCGCTGGTTCTTGTACCATCACTCCTTTTTTAATAGGCAGAGGTCTTTGTCTTTGGCGAGGATTTTGTATAACCTAGCAATCTTCGATTTCCTCACAGTAGGTTCGCCACGCATCTCTTTGTCTCAGTCTGACTTGTTTCTTAAACTCTTCCAGGTTGGTTTGATATGATTCCCAATCGGATTTCTGTCTCGTCAGTTTTGCTTTGTTGAACGAAGTCCTAGTCTTCCTCTTGAGGTCCGTTAGCCCTTGACACCACCACTTGGTGGCCTCATTGGGCTATTGCGAGGACCTCAAGGGGCAGGATGTTTCAGAAGCTTGTCTCATGACTGTTTGCAAGGTTTTGACATATTGCTCTATTTCGCCGCTCCTTCTGGGTCTCTCTTATTAACCCCTTCCCCTGAGTTGACAACGATATTTATCTTTATCAGTTCTCCGGGGATCTCGGAATGGTTTTTTGGGTGCCTTGATGAGATTAATTTCAAAGTTCATCCATTGGTGGTCTGATAGTGTTACACAATCAGACACGTGCCAATTCTGGATTAGGCTGGATATACGCCACATTTTTAGTGTCATATCTATTATAGTTTGACTTCTAGTGTTAATAAATGTCGGTGTACAGCCCCTATTACTTATGCTAAGGTTGTTACCGATAACATAATCATAATGTGACTTACCTCTTGCATTGTTGTCTTCACTGCCCCAGGTCACATGGTGTGCGTTGGCATCACAGCCCATGATTAATTCCCAGTTTTGATTGCGGCAATGTGCTACCAGGCCCTCCATTTCTCTTGTTGGTGGTGGAGTGGCCGAGTCTTGAGGGAGGTACACTGATGCCAAGACAACATTTGTTGGTTTGCCTGCCACCAAACAATCCACCTTCAGGGCCGTTAGGTCAGATGTTGAGAGGTGTTGAAGTGGCTGGGTGTTGATATGCCGATGAACATAGATGGCTGTCCTCGGCCTCTCTGTTGTTGGTGAGCTGAAAATAAGTCGACTTAGTCTTGATAACCCTGTTATCCTGGTTTGAACTATTCAGGATTCCTGAATTAGTGCCAGTGTATCCTGTTCTACAGCAAGATGTCACCACCCTGCTGTGTTGCAGATTACACTGTGCTACGCTTACCTTGCTCTGTGTTTTTAGCGGAGGGCCCTTTGGGTGCACGGCCCTTCTTGGGAGATGTGAGTTCCTTGTAAGGGCCTGCCCTGCCTTTGTTTTGGGCTGTGCTGGGGGAGGTACCCTCTGCCTTATTTTTTTTTATACTATTCATTTTCATTACCTTCTTTTCTGCATTATTCGTTTGTTCTCTTCTCGCTTTCTCTCTTATTTTTTATTTAATTATTCCTGTTTCTCCTTTTCTTATCTTTTGGTTATTTCTACCCACTTATTTGATGTTAACACATTTCGTAAAATAATTTTGCATTTTTTTTTCTTTATTGTATTAGACTGTTTGGGAAAACCTAAAATATCTCCTAAAATGTTTCTTTCTAATTTCTTACTTTCTATTACTTTCTGCTGAGTGGTTTTTTCTCCTTCACGTTATGTATTATTCAGGATTAAGTTATTTTGAGGTTCAAAAATTGTACTCAGATACACTTCTACTTAGTGCAGTGAGTTCTGGAATAGGATTTACCTTTATGTCGCTTATTATTTTTACTTTGTGCATATTCATAGGAATTTCAGATTCTGTGGCACTTTTTTCATCTTCGCCAGTTAGCTTCTTGCTTCTTCCCAGGAGTTTTTCGTAGTAACTGGAGTGACTTCCCATATCTAATGAAATATTATTTGGAGAGGCTGCAGAATCCTGTTGCTGTTTTTACTTCTTACTGCACTGTATTTCCTGCAGTAAATTCACGTAATTTTGCATATTTAACAGATTGAAAATATCCATTCTCAACCTCAGATTTACTTTTAATTTCTTCCACTTCCAGTGTCTTTGCCATATCAGTAACTGTTCCTTTTAGATTTAAAACATCTACTTTATTAGGCTCATCAAATATTTCTGAAAAACTTGTAGGCTCAAAGACAAACTCAGGGAAAGGGAACTCTATTGTATCAGTTTCTTAACATTGTTCTCAATAATACCATTATAATCACATTTGTATTTCAACCATACCTCATTCAAGGTTTTTAAATTCATTTAATATATTGTCATCGATTTTTGACTCTAAATATTGAAGATAATTTAAAGAGATGTTAATCAAATCTGATTTACCAGTTTCAGTAGTAATTTTATTCTTGTTTACCTTTAAAGGCAAAAGGTATTTTGAATAATCTGCATTATTGGGCTCGAATGGGTATAAGCTGCATTCTCTAAATCCATTACAATAGAATCAGTGAATGAATGTTCCCTTAAAATTTGGTTTAGAAGCTGTGGTATGTCCTGCTTACTAATATCGTGGCCTTCATGTTCGTACCTCCATTTCTTGATAGCCTTGCGCCATTGACATTTTAATGGAAAAAATCCATCACGTCTAATATTTTTATCCCTGCAGAACTGACTCATGTAGACTTAAGTGTGATGAATGTCCGTCTAAAAATATTACGGGAAATTTATGTTGCTGTTTCTAAGAATACTTAAAATACTCGTAAAAGATTTTAGCTGTCATCCAGCCATTCTTTGATTTTCCAAAGCTCCAATTAGCTGGTGCCTTTTTTATGTAATATTTAGGTAGATGATCAAATTTGTATATAAGGGGTGGTGCTAAATCCCCTAAAGCATTTACGAGATGGGTGTTGTAAAACTTCAATATCGTCACCAAGTAGATTAGAAATTTCACCAAACCATCGCCCGATTTTTCTTTTGTTACTGTTGCCCTTGCTTTACAGAAGTACTCAGCTTGCTTATATTTTAGGATGTCATGCCATAAAAGACTTGAACCAAGTTTTGCCTTGCATATCATTCTTGAATGGTGTCGTAAGTTGCTTATCTAGGATAATTTTTTTTTACTGAGTAACTTAAACTATCTATCTCTGTCCACTGGAAATTTCATTTTAACGCAGGTTGTTATCCATGTACACAGATCATTTTCTATATCTTTACCAAGTACTGCATCCGGTCCAAACTTTCCAGACGATTCAGGGGCTTCACCAGCAGTTTATGTCTTAAAGTAGATCGAGGAACCCCAAATAGTTTAGAGGCTCTTGCTACAGGCATTCCATTTTTAATTGAATCAGGGCGTCTTTCACACTTTTTGGTTTGTATTTAAGTAAAGTTTTTTTCATACTTATTGATTTGGATACCTTTTTTTATTTTGCCCATTTTAGATATCTGAAATAAAGAATTACTGTAGAAAAATATTTTGTCAGACACTTAAGTAATGAACATCTATATGTGGCCACTAATAAACCCTTGGTATGCGATTTTGGCCTTGACAGAACTATATTTTCCATCTATGGCTGCTTTATTTTCAAGTTCTTGGAGCCCTGAATTTTTGAAAACAACAATGCTGATTGGCTGATGAAAGTTGGAAACTGACAAGTCTCAATTATGCATCAATCACAGTATTAATTTTGAAACCTCTAGGGCTTCAAGCACTTGATTAGAAAGTGGTCAATTTGAGGACCCAGTTGTGGTCACCGAGGGCCTCAGTACCAGACGGGGGTTACACCGCATAAAAACTCCCGGGCCACAAGACCTGGCCAAAGTGGATGAAGAACTTCGTGCAGTACTACCAGAACGGGTTGACCTCTGGCACATAAATTGTGCCATGTATGCTGCTGCTCAACGCTTTTCTCGGGTGGAGGGGCGAAACACTGTTTCCCCACAGGAGAGGGCGGAGCGGCGCATACAAAAGATGGAAGCCAAGATCCGGTCGGCGAGGCAACACGCATCCTGTATCCAATGTGTGATGGAATATATGGCGGCCAACAGGCCATTCACGCCTAAAGTGCGTCGATTAGCCGCCAACTTAAGACGCGCCCATCACACACTCAATGAGGCAGTGCTGCGAACCACCAAACAGCACTCTCTCGACAGGATACGGATGCTAGTGACTTACAAAAAGTCACTAGTGAGGTGGGCGAGAGGGCTTATGGAAAATAATCTGTTCCGCGAAATCCCTCGCGCCTTTTCCAACCGCCTCCGCGTGTTGTAGATAGTCCGCCGACTGCAGATCAAGTGGAGAACTTCTGGAAAACGCTGTAAGAGAAGAGGCTTCCACTCAACCGAGATTCTCCTGCCCTTGCACACTTTGAAGCCTTTTGTCAAAGGCTTCAGCAACCACAGGAAGTGTGCGAACCAATAAACCCAGAAGAGGTTTGTAGGACTCTTGAGGGCTCTAAGAACTTTGCTGCTCCAGGTCCCGATGGGATAAATAACTTTTGGTGGAAAAAGTTATCGAGCACCCACCATCATTTGGCCAGAATTTTTAATTGCTGGTTGAATGGGGAGCAGCAAATCCCTTCTTGGGTTGTTGAGGGGCGGACAGTGCTGATCCCCAAGAACGGAGATTTGTCCAAACCAAAGAACTACAGACCAATAACCTGTCTAAAAGCATGTTAAAAGGTGTTTACACGCATTTTGTACATGCGGGTGCTCCACGCAGTTGAACCGGTTTACGAACGGATATATGAGCAACGAGGATCGAGGAGAGGTGTCGCTGGCTGCAAGGAGAACCTGTTGATCAACAGATGTGTCACGCAGGACTCCATGCAGTATAAGCGGAACCTCTCTATTGCGACTACCGCAAGGCATTTGACATGACATCGCATGAGCTCATTGTTCACTTGCTCCGATGTTTTGTGATACCCGATCCCGTAGTGAGATGTATTGAAGAACTGATGCCGCTCTGGAGGACTCGCTTTACCATAACATCGGGTAACAATAGAGTCCAAACAGAGTCGGTAACATTCAGAAGAGGAGTATTTCAGGGAGATTCCCTCAGCCCCCTTCTGTTTTGCATCTCACTACTGCCATTATCCGTCTCGCTCCGGAAAACCCGTGGCTACAACTGCGGTACCTCTGGCGACGGGAGGCATAAGGTCGCCCATCTATTTTATATGGATGATCTGCGTCAACTCGATGTAGTAACCCGCAAGAAGATTCATCTCAATAGGAGCTTGCATCCTAAATCGTCCGTTACACGGTTATATCTCTCACGGCATCGGGAGGCCGTGGACTCTTGAGCTTGGAGAATCTCCATAGCAGGATGGTTCTGGATGGAGCATGTAAGGTCATCAGGAGTTCGGATCCCCTCCTCTGCATGGTCCAAGACCATGAAAATGCAGAGGTAGAAGCTTTTCTCTTTAAGGCAGCACAGAGAGCAGCCGATGCACTTGGTCTCATCTTCGACGTCGAGCGGGTAAACCCCGACTCCATCACCAACTTGGAACCCATTCGACTAAAAGCCCGCATTAGAGCTGCAGAACACAACATCCTTCTGCAGCTCCATAAGGATAAGCCATTGCACGGGGTCTTTTATAAAAATATAGAAGACCTCGGCTTATCCGAAAGGCTGACCTTCGCCTTTTTATGGTCAGCCGGGCTGAAGTCTGAGGCCAAGGGATTCATAATGGCTTGCCAAGATGGTGTATTTAACACCCTCGTCTATCGACGTTGTGTCATGGGTATCGAGGTCCCTGATGTCACCTGCAGGGCCTGCCGCAGGGCGCCGGAGACTGTAGACATACGCAGTCTCGGCCTACATTCACAGACACGACGCAGCATTACGAGTGCTTTACTATCATCTAAGGCACTCGTATGGGATAGACGAAACACCAGTGCTGCCTTACGCTCCGGGGTATATTGAGTCTGTTGTGGGGAATGAGAAGTGTCTAATTTATTGGAACTACTTCATTTTCCCACCGTCAGGCAAATACAAGCCAACAAGCCTGACATAGTACTCCTCCATCAACCGACCACCAACTCAAGACAATGTATGTCGTGGAATTCTCAGCTCCCGCTGAGAGCAACATTGTCTTGAAAGAGGAGAAAAAACGGACAAAATATCGAGATTTGCTCTTCGAACTCCGCAGGCTTTATCCGCGCCATTCTGTCAAAATAGTGGTACTGATTATAGGAGCCCTCGGTGGAATGAGACAGATGCTGCTTTCGGAACTAAAGATCATACCGGCATGCCGAGATTCGGCAGAGATCTTAGCCGGCAGAATGCAGAAGGCTATCATCCTCGGTTCATTGCGTCTACTCAGGGCACACGATTCGCGGACCCCACTTGCGTGGGGAATGGCTATTGGTATTACCAGCTCCCATCTGTGAGGGTCGGAGCCACAGAGTAGGGTGATTGGATTTTTGTAAAAAAAAAAATAAAAAAAAATCTTTATTTCTCTATTGAAAAAAACATATGTACACATAAGGTCGATGAAGAAAATGTCACATAAATAATTAAAAAAACAGTACCAAAAATAGAGAACAATACACTATAAAATAATGTGGCTAAACTATATAAAACATGTTTGGACTTAGTCAGACCCTAAAATAATTATAAAAATAGATTACATTTATGTCATATGGATTTAAAAAGAGGAAAAAACAATAATGTGGAAAAAGGAGATATTAAAATATAATTAATTTAAAAAATCATTGACTGTGTAACAGTTTTTGTTTAGCAACAATTTTTTAAGTTTCCCTTTAAAAACATGTATACTACCAGAGGATTTAATATCTTCGTCTAATAAATTATAGAATTTACACCCTTGATACAGAAAACTTCTCTGATACATAGTAGTTCTATGACAGTCAGGCAGTAGGAGATGTTTAGATCGAGTATCATGTGAATGTCCAACTTGATTATTTAAAAAAGATTTGTGTTTGTGGACATACGAAGATACTTCCAGAATATATAGGCTAGCAAAGCAAAATTTTTAAAACTTTAAAAGCATCTCTACAAGTTTCTCTGTAACTCAAATTTAACAGTATACGAATTGCATATTTTTGCAGTAAAAATACCCTGGCTACATTAGTACTATTACCCCAGTTTACAATTCCATACCTCAGATGAGAATGAAAATTGACAAAATAAAAAGGGTTTTAAGGATATCCTGGCTACAATGCTTAAACATAAATTTTAGAGCAAAACAACTTTTTCGTAGCTTTATACACAGATTTTCAATGTGATGCGCCCATTGCAGGTGTTTGTCAAAAGTGACATCACCTAACAAATTATTAGCATCACAGGTATTTAACTCAAGGTCAGTACCTACCATTAAAAAGTGTTAGGTCGCAACCACAGTGACTAGCCGGCGGTGATAGTGATAGCCTGTGCCGACCATTTTATTGGAATGTTTACTTAGTTCTTTCTTATACCAGTTGCACGCGCTGGTTTTCTTTTTATAATGGATATTGAAAGATTAATTGCAGCCGTATTTGTAAGAGATCCTAAATGGGATAAAACAAATAGATTTTATTTTAATAGAAATGTGTTGGGTAAAAATTGGAGGGAAATTAGTGATGAAATGAAATGTTTACTATTTCAAATTTAGAAAACGACGGGCAAATTCGCCTGCTCCTACCTGCATTTACTGTGTTCGCTTAAGGTGCCGATCGTTTCCGAATTTCGGAAAGTAGAAAACTTGTGACTACTTGCGGGGACGCGGACGTTCGGCTGTTAGTTGTTTATGTTTATATGGAATGCACAAACAAATAGCTCGGTTGTTTGCTGGCATTGGTAATATTGGGCATTGATAGCGAGCGTATGTTTTTCGTGTCGGCGAGGCAGATTTACAGCGAATTTTATCTTGTTGATTTTAAGTTAACGCATTTAATTTTTTAGACAAAACTGGTCACATTTAGGGTAGCGAAAATAATGTTTGTTGTTTTATACAGTTTTATAGTAATAGTGCAGTATTTTAGTTTACTTTAGACCATTATTAAATACAAATAATGATATTCACAAAATAAAGCAGGGCCGTCGCAGCCAAAACGGGCACGGTTTAGTGCAAACCAATGTTGCACATAACAGAATCCACCCATAATGAGCCACAAATAGCCTTTATTACTATTGCGTTATAAATTATAGTTTATACTTGCACTTACCTATATTTCTTAACAATTTCCTTAACATACTAGGTAACATAAAACTGAACAATGCACTTTTATGACACAACTGCACTCGCCATTTTAGGAATTGAAGACAATCACTAAACAGCCAATTAAATCGAAACATTTTCAAATACTTGATTTCTATTGGTTGTTTGCAGATTGCATTCACGTTCTTTAGGACGAAAGAAAACAACTAATGGCGAATTTGTAATACTAGAGCGTTACACATTGAAAATTTGGCGGCAGAAAAACTCGTTAGTTCGAAGTAGAAAACTTAATACCTATTTGCATTTAAAATTAAAAATGGCCAAAACTAAGGTAATTGCTATAAACGGGATCTCTACCCTATATTAAATTGAAATACCTACCACATGTTAAAACTTATAATAAGTTTTTTTAAAATAATAAACTAAAATATTTCTTTTTGCAATAAGCGCATCATACGTTAATTACAGAAAGAACAGATTCAGAAATATCAGATACATGTTAATATAGTTACAAATTTTTTATTACTGTTTTAAAAAATAATTTGAGCAAAACAGATATATAGGTATTTTACTTGTTTCCTTTTAAATACAAATACCCCACTGGGTCAAAAGAAAAAGAATAAGTGAAAGAAGTTTAGATTACTTCTCGCGGAGTTCTCGTAGAATAGATACGATTTCCGAATCGAAATCGCATGTTTATAAATTTTTCGTATAGAAGAAACTATCAATTCACATGGTCCGAAATTTAATCGAATATTTTAGTGGAATTTGAGCCAGATTTTAGCTACTTTAAGGTGTGGTGTTATCCACTGTCTGTCATTTCTGTTTATATAATCTATGCATAATGCATATATTCATTCATTTTGTCATTGTGTGCTGCCGGTACCCATTGATTTCAATTATTGACGATCGATGTTAATTTGAAATATAAATAAGAGATATATATTTATTTGAATGAAATACTACGAGAATGGTTGACGATAATTACTCCGAAACTTTAATTGTTCAGTATTGGCCGACATTCTTAAATAATTAAAATATATATGATATTATGATCATCACTAGGCGCATTTTTTGTAAAAGGTTGTGGTAATCGCCTTGTAATTTTATATTTTTGAAAATATATTTTTTTTAAAGCCAAATTAAAGTAGTAAAATGGGGAACATTCGCTTTTATTTTATTCGCCAGAGTGTACCAGCTGTACTCGGTTGTTTGTCCGTCAATGTCAATACGAAAAAATATATCTTTGAATAAACAAAGTTAATTAGGATGTAAAATTAAAAATTGTGTCCCAAAGTACTCTACTTCAAGTGTACTAACATACTAACTAGAATATTGTCATGATTGGTAAATCTAGAATAAAAGAGGATTTATAGACAAAAAATTCAACAAGTTCATAGACGTAATTATATACCTTTCAACCAAATCAGCTTTTTTTCGATGAACTCTAGCACTTCTTTTTCTCAGCTCCGCTTTTAAACGATTTAATGACCAACTACCGTAACCCTTTTTATCAATTTGACTTATTTCTATGAATAAGAGATTGGAAAACTCTCGGAAATTGGGAGATTTAAACTATTTAAAGGTTATATATGATACAAGTTCATGAAATTAAACCGACTACGCGTGGCGTCATCTATTGGATATATTAGGAACTGGCTTGGATTGTACCTCATTGTTTTTATCAATTTGGTTCATTTCTACGAATAAAAGATTGGGAAGCTCACAGAAATCGGGAAATTTAAACAATCTAAAAGTTATAATATAACTTTTAAATTGTTGTTTAATGTCATTCTCAATTTGTATCATATATTATATGAGAATGACATTAAACCGAGTACGCATGGCGTCATCTTTTGGATATATTAGGAACTGGCTTGGAATGTTCCCCATTAAGATTAAAGCTATATTTTTGCGCATTAGACGCGATAAGTGGTGCCATTCGAGCGAATAAGTCATGACGTCACGCTTAAAGGCTCTTGCAGCGGTATAGCGCGGCTTCAGGAGTACGCTAGAAAATGACGTCACGCTTCAAAAATTTAACTTAAATTCTCCTCAACTATGGTTTCTCGCATTTTGACGTTTTGGAACACAGCTTGTCAATAAAAGTGTAAATTTGTAAGTAATCGAATTACATCGTCCTGTTGATAACACAGAAATCTAGACGCCGTACAGGACCGTACGATTCGTACGCGCGATTTTATATGTTTATACGTATAGTTGAGATTAGCACTTCCCGGCACTCAAAAAACGCCAAAAAAACTTTACGACATAATTATTATCGCCGCGGGCCATGCGGCATGCCTGTCATCAAACAACTCGACTCACATTAAAAACCTATAAAGGTACGCGATCACAAAATATTACTACCTTTGACAGGCATTTAGGTTAGGTGTGCAGGAGGAGGTCGTTTCTTTTGTACAATTGAGCAGTAACATATCCACTGAGATTAATATACTCACTTTACATTTGACTCAGCCTCAGTTTTGTGTAAAAGGGAAGCACCTTTAAAGTCAAGTTCCAATCCAGTGCATTCATTTCGCGCCATTAGCGTTATGACTATATCCCCGTTCAGATAGTTGCGGAATGCGAATTTCCGCTTACGGACTTTTATGAAATTTGTTCTAAAACAGCCTAATTTTCTTGCAGGTGTAGCGAAATGTTCGTAAGACAATTCGTTTACTTTTAACTAGAAGTTAAATCAGCAAATTAAGTTCTACTGGAACGCATATGTCGAATTAAAGAAAAAAATCCGCATACGGAAATTCGCAATCCGCAGTTATGAGAACGAGGCGTTAAGCTATTTTATTTCGTCCTGAACAAACTGAATACAATCACTAAACAGCCAATAGAATCCAGGTCTTTTTCAAATTCTTGATTTCTATTGGTTGTTCACTGATTGCATTCACTTTCTTCAGAACGAAAGAAAACGGCTAATGACAGTATGTTAAGTTGCCTATACGTGACGTCACATTAATTGGGTGCATTGGATCATCCAGTTAAAAAAAATTAATTCAAATCGCCCGCCTTGTTATTAAATCCCGCTTTTATTTCTAACCCCAAATTGTTATAAAACCACAGAGAGTACCACCACTCTGTGATAAAACTTTTTGCAAAAAAGGCAACTCAAGAAATGTTTGTTCAGAGAAATCCATTTATAATTAGTTATGTAGAAGTAGAACCAAGCCCAGGTAATGAAAATATTTTATTATTACTATATAAAACAAATTTAAAAATATTTTGTATATCGTATATTCTGATAATTTTTATTACTGAAAAGCATGACAATAAGGAATACCTACTAATTTGAGGGACAAATATTTCGGTAATTCTGCAGTTTATCCACTTCTCTATTTTTTAATTGTTTTTTTTCTGTGGATACATTAAGAAGAGAGTTATATGAAACGTTTTTGACTAATAAAACGTTGCACAAATGTATAATAATCGAAGAAATTGACGGGAAATTAAAGCGATTAGGAGTGCTGGGTGGGAGTGAAAATACGACGTTTTTTAGGCATAGACATATCTCCTCTCTGGTTCACAAAGGGCATATAACACAAAACGTTCTTAGTTTTCGTTAATATTATAAATAGTTTTGATATAATCTTTTGCCATACCAAACTATATGATTTAATGAAGATATTGAAAGAGCCAGAATTTTCTTACTGATTAAAAATGAAAAGAAAAAAATATATTTTGGTATGATATAGTGACTTTGGGCTTTGTCGACTTAGAAGAAGGTTTGGCGTATGTCCATCAAATTTTGAAATTAGGCTTTTTTAATGAAAATTAGAAAATGAAATAATGTTTTCATTGAAAAGTATTTATTTAAAAAACATATACAGCAAAATAGCAATATCCTACGCGAAATGTAAACAAAAAAAAAAAAAGAAACAATCTGATAAATAACTAATCAAATAAAAACGAAAACGTAATTATCATTCTTTGGTCTTCCTATAACGCAAAAATATATATTGGGAGAATAATAATTGAGTCTTTAGTTAATTCTCATCAATTTCATCAATGGGGGTGGGGTGCGAATGGTAGGTCCATAAAAAGCTTTTACAACTGTCAGAGACCCACTGCAAGAGTGTCATAAGATGCTGATATATTTTTTCGATATTGAGCGTAGCGAATCTGACATTGGAATTTCGTGAGGCAAATTATTATTTATTTTTCTTCGTCTTGTACCAACAAGATTAATTTGTTTAAAGTCTTCTTGGAGGTTGGTTTTGTACCTGAGTAGATCCAAATTTTCTGAAGTAAATTGTAAATGGACGGCTTTGAATATTTTTGCTGTCTCAGATTCTGCATTTTTTTTTTTTTTTCTATTGATATATGGACTATTTAAATTATTGCAAAATTTTTGAAGTCCTTTAACTCCATTTCATAAACTTCAAATAGTGTTTTTTTGGAAGATAATTTAATTAACTGGACATAATCGTGGGTGGTGGTAACTTCCATAGTATTTAAAGATTTTTTTCTTTTCTCTATCATAGAGTGAGCAACATCCACTTCCATGTGGGTATAACCTTTCAGCAGGTACTTGTAGTTAATAACTTTTATATCCTACTCCTTTAAAATCCACATGTACATAAAAAAGTTAATATTTCTATTCTGTCCATCGCAGTTATCGGATCATATCGTGATTTCTTCAACATTCAGAGGCAGCGTTTCAATATGTTTAACTAAACATGAAGCAATTTCATTGCTTCCCTTTGCAGCAATGGCTTCGTTCCAAATCATGCAGAGAGTCTTTTGAACAGAAACATCACATATTGTAAAAATTCAATGTCCAGAGCTTAAGTAAATAAAATGCCTTTCCATTTGATAAAAAGGAGCCGGCAAACATTTTTGAATTTTTAGCCCGAGAGCATATTTTGTCAGCTGATTTAAGAGAATATCTTAATTCAGCTTCCTGATGATGTTCATCTCTTCCTTTTTTTATCTGAAGCTTTTTGACATCATCATTACAATCCAAAAGACGCTCCACAAAATAATCACAGTCATCACATGTATCACTGGACGGAGTTTTAAAGCTTAAATTAAATTCTGTATTAAACACATATCTATAGTAACTTGCTTTAATGATTTCTTTCTGTGGTACATTTTTCTCTAGGCAATATTCTTGGTACAAGTTGTACATTTTATCTATGTTTAAGCCTGGATCCAAATATTTCCAAGCTGTTGTGGCTCTTCTATAATGGCTTTCTATAGGAGGAAACATTGCAATGTGATCCTTGACATATTGTACTGCTTGCTCTGATATTGCATTAGTTGGAGCATGATCCTTTCTTTTATCCGGAGAAGCAATTGCAACTACATTCTGAATTGTTCTTCCCTTTAGAGTATTTCTCACAAATTTGTCTTTTAATGCTAGTGTATTTATTATTTTTTTTTTTATTTATTAATACTGCAACATCTTTTACAATTTTACATTTTCACAATTGTTTATACTCTATATACTTATTATTACATTATAATTGCATATATTATTTGTATAGGTTATGACACCTGAGGAGACCTCGTTTTGTGTCTAGCAGTATAACATTTTTGCTCACATAATTTTATATTTAACTATATCTAATTTATTGCATTTATACTTAATATTACAATACTTATAATTACGTTTACTAAAGCTAGAAAGGTAGGAAGACAGGAGACAGATAATAATAAAAAGAAACACAAATAAGATAAGATAAAACGAGTTTGACTAATACTTATTTACATATTTACAAATTTACAAAGGGCGGATAGTTAAGTTTTTGATGTAACTACTTGTTTAATTAGGCTAAAAGTTGAAGACATGGTATAATTTTTTACTAGATATTTTTTACATTGTTTTTTGAATTTCTTTTTATTCTGGGCTTTTATATGTTCTGGTAGCTGGTTGTATAGTTTGATTCCATTGTATTTGATTTGTTTCTGGCAGACTGCTTTGCTATATTTTGGAGTTTGATATTTGTTTTTGGTGTTATTTCTTGTTTCATGTCGGTGATTAATACTCGAACCAAATATATGTTTCTTGTTGTGTGTATAAACTACAGCAGCGTGCATATACAGACCTCTCACATTCAGTATTTCATTTTCTACAAATATATTTCAGCAGCTATCTCTACTTTTCTTATTAAAAATTGTCCTTAATATATAATTTTGTGTAATTTGGAGACATTGGAGGGTTGTATTATATGCTGATCCCCAAGCACTAATGCCATACCTAATTATGGATTCTGCTAGGCTGTTATACGTCACTAAAAGAGTTTTTCTATTTAGGACACTTTTCAGGTTGTAAAATTTATAAATTAGTTTCCTTAACTTCTCATTTAAGTGTTTGATATGCTTTTCCCATTTTAAATGTTTATCGAAGATAACGCCAAGGTATTTAATAGTAGTGGTGTTGTGTATGTAACTCTTTGTTTCTTCGTCAATCAGCATAGGTTCCATAGTTTGTAGCATTCCTGCCTTTGTTGGGGAGAATGTCATGAAGTTAGTTTTCGCAATATTTAGTTTTAGAGAGTTTATATCTAGCCATGTTTTAACTTTACTTATTGCAGCAGTCGCTTTTTGTCTCGCTAGACTCCAGGTTTCACCCGAACAGATTAGTGCGGTGTCATCAGCATATGATATGATTTTGCAACCAAAGTTTTTCTCAAGCAAACCATTTATGAACAGCAGAAATAGGGTTGGTCCTAAAACGGTGCCCTGTGGCACACCCGTTTTTATTGTTTTCCTTGTGCTAAAAGCGTTGTCTATTTTTACTTGCTGGGATCTATTTGATAGGTAATGTTTCAGAAGATTATGTACATTTCCTCTAATACCCACTTTGTTTAGTTTGTCCAGTAGTTGGCTATGTGAGACTGTGTCAAACGCTTTTTGTAGGTCTAGAAAAATAGCTATCACTTTTTCGCTCTTTTCAAAATTTGTTATAATAGTGTCTGTTAATAGTTGAAGAGGATCTTCTGCACTTCGATATTTTTGGAACCCGTATTGATTTTTTGAGACAATATTATTTTTTTCCAGAAATGCACGTAGTCTGTAGTTTAAGCATTTTTCGAATATTTTTGCAACATTGTTTATCAGTGATATTGGGCGGTAGTTAGTCATGTGCTTTTTATTGCCGTTTTTGTATATTGGGACCACTATACTTTCTTTGAAAACTTCAGGAATGTCTGCATTTTTGAAAATGAGATTAATTATATGAGCAATCGGCTTACTAATGTGACTAGATATTAGTTTTAGCGTTTTTACTGTTATTCCATCCTTTCCTGGAGATGAGTTATTTTTTAGGCAGCATATAATGTTATTTATTTCAGTATCAGTGACGTCTTCTAAGAACATGGAATTTAGATTTTGGCTTGTGTTGCTGTATTCTAATAGGTTTTGCGTGTGTTTCGGGATTTCTCTAGAAATGTTTTCTCCTATCTCAATAAAAAAATCGTTAAAGGCACTTGCTATTTCTTCTTTGTTTGTGATTTGTGTATTATTAGCTAATATTATTTGCTCTATGTTATCTTTACGGTTTTTATTGTGATTTGTGACTTCAGTGATACAATCCCAAATTTTTTTATAATTGCTTCCAGCCGACTGGATTTTTTCTTTATAGAAGTTGTTTTTTGTCGTTTTAATTAATGTCGTTACTATATTCCTGTAGCTTTTATAATAATCTTTTAATTCCACGCTATGTTTATTTTTGAGGACTCTTTGTTTAAGTTTATCCCGTTTTCTTATGGCGTTAAGTATACCTATAGTCATCCATGGCTTGAGCTTATTGTTTTTATTTTTTAATTTAATTATATTAGTTGCCTTTCTTAACCTTGCATTAATATTTTCGTAGAATATAGTGATTGCAATATTGGGATTTTTTTTCTTCATACAGTTCATTCCATTTTATTGATGCAACTGATCTTAAAAGTTTGCCGTCGTCTATTTTTATTACGGTTTTCTCTTTTTCCAGTTTCTGCTGTGGAGTTTCGTTAAATTCTATATTAAATATTGTTGGATAATGGTCTGTTATGTTATTTTGAAGTACTATGGGTAAGCAGTTTATTTTTAGTTTTGCATTTATTTTAACAAAAATATGATCTATTATTGAAGAAGTAGTTTCATTTTCCCTTGTAGGTTGATTTATTTGCGAACGAAAGCCATTTTGTTCCAGCATATTTATGTAGGTTAAAGCATTGACGTCCGATAAATCTGCTATATTTATGTTCATGTCACCAACCAAATTCACCAAATTACTCTCATTTGTCGATTTTAAGTAGGTCTCAATATCATTAATAAAAATATGTGTATTTGTAGATGGAAGTCTGTATACGCCCACAACCCTACATTTAACATCTTTATAAATAATTTTACATTCTAATATTGTTACCTGTGTGAGCTTTATTGCTGCGATTTCCGGGTACAGGTCATTTCTTACAAACATTATTACTCCGTCGTTTTGGTTGAAGTTTCCCTCATTATAATAAGGTTTATAGCCATCTATAAAGAAATCGTTAATATCTGCTACTGACCATGTTTCTGTTAGGACAATTATACCTAGATTTCCGTTTGATTTATTTATCTCCGCTATGTTAACACAAAGCTCGTCAAAATTAGCTTTAATGCTTCTTATATTATAATGAATAATTGAAAGGTTATTCCCACCCACGGTGAAATATAAATTTAAGTCGTCAAAATCGCTACATACTTTCGTCTCTATATTATTATAGCTTCCCAGTATTCTCATTGCCTCCTCTAAACCTTCCATTCTTACAATCTATTTATTAGCTATTATATACTAACTTATATGCTATGGCCTATTCTAAATATATCTACGCTACGTTATTAAAATTCAGATATAAAGATAATAGATAAAATAATAGTCTATTTTCGAGTATTCTCCAAACTGATATTCTAGTGGGTCACCTGGGTGGGTCTCTTGTTGTCGGTGCTCCCGCCAGAGGGTTTTGGTATGGAAAGTTGGTCTAATTCTGCTTTGTTCCTTATTACGTGTCGCTGTTGATCGATTTGAGCCCTGACCTCGCCTCCTAATATCCATACATTTTCCTTTCCTAGTTTCTCCTTGGTTTCTTTGAAAAGTTTGTATTTTGCAGGTGTTACATCTTCAGTGACGGATATTCCGGTGCCTTTTAATTTCCCACGGTTTTGGACTGCCGCTTTTTTTACATTCTCTTTTGTGAGACCTATCATTATAGGTCTTTTTCCATTTCTTGTTTTCCCAATCCTGAAGCAGTTTTCAAGGTCGTGGTCTCTTAGGTTCAGCTTCAATTTCCCGTTTAATACCTCTAGTGCTTTTTCAATAACATTTTCCCTGTTGTTTTCTATCACTCCGTATATCCTTATTGATTTTCTTTTACGATGTTGTTCCATTTTTTCTATTTTTTCCGCCATAATTTTTATTTCTTCTTCTTTTTCTTCCTTTAGTTTCTCAACTTTTTTTGTTAGGTCATCTATCTTTTGCTACATTTGCTTAATCTGTAGTTTCTCTTCAATGTTTGTCACTAGTACTTTAAAAAACGTATCATCTTTCATTAGTTTTGAGATGGTTTCCTGAATGATAGTTTGCAGGTCACTTAATTGCTCTCGGGTGAACATAATCGCGGTTGAGTTTATTGATTCCGGGAAAAACCGAAGGGACTTTACAACACTTTTACTGGACTGTTTATTTATAATGGGTAGATCGAAGGGACTTTACGACTACTTTTACTGTAACTGTTTAAAATTAGCCTCTGCGGAGCTAGACCCGACACGTCTTACTCGAACGGCCGCATTCTTACAAATTGTTATTTCTTCACCATGTAAATTTCTTAGAGAGTACCCGTATGTAATTTTTCTACGACCCTCATGTTTTCCATGTCTCGGCCTTCGTCTTAAAACGTCCTTCATTTTTATACAGTCAGACACAACCCCCAACCAACATTATTTTGCCAAAATTTTGTTGCTTTTCGATTTTCATCATGTAATTTATTTTGACATTTCAGTTTGCAGTTTCAAGGAGGTCCTAGAACCCTTTTTGAACTAGTTTTCCACTTCAGCTTGTATATTCTTTGCCTTTTGCTCTCGGTGTTTTAGATATATTTTTCTTTCATATGCTTGGTTTTGGAATTATTTTGCGTGATCGTTTTTTAATTTGTTCGGTAATTTCTTCTCCAGCATTTGGGCTTTCATCAAATATGGCTACCAATTGTCTTTTAACATTTTGCATATTTTTTCATATTGCAGGAGCTATAGATGATACGTTAGTTTCTTTTTCAATCGCTAATTTTCCACTATTATTAAAAGAGCCATTATTTCGGGTGTAGATAGAATCAGAACTATTCATATTATTTTCCTTATCAGACTCATTGAAATTGTACCAATACTATCAATATTATTCGTCTCATTTGATATTACTGGGCTATTTAGAAACTCTGAAAAATAAGCAAATCAATAAAAAGTGCAAAAAATAAAATACAATCACAGACAAAAATATTGCATATTTTATTTTTAATTTTTTTTTCCTTTAACACTTTTTGAGTTTTTATTGCTAGATGCCGTGCACTGGAGGGTTTTACGTATGTTACACCCTAATAAATTACAAACTGGAGCTTTACAGTGGATTTGTAGAGGAATGAATAAAACAGCCTCCTCATTTTGGTATAAGATTTAATTAGAAAGGGTAACAATATTTTCAGACAAGATAATAACAATTTAGTACTTAGTATTTCCTCCTCTAGCTCGCACAATAGTCTGCATCCTCCTAGATATGCTCCGCAGATGATATTTGATCGGTTATTCTTAATATTGCAATTCAGCTAGGAGTTGGATTTCGTGCTCGTATATGTAGCTTCGGGATGTCCCATAGATGTTCTATGATATTAGCATCAGGACTCATTGGTGGCCAGTCTAGTGCCTCAATCCCAACATCCTGAAGGTACTGGATCACTGTTCTTGTGGCATGGGGGCGGGCATTATCATGCATTAGTACAAAGTTATCGTACCCAATAAAGCCGGCATAAGGTAAAACATGCTCTTCAAGGATATTGCGTATGTACCAGTTAGAATTCATTATTAAAGTTACATCAACAAGCTCCGTGCGACTCTCCCAACTAATGCCTCCCCAAAGCATATTGGAACCGCCACCAAAGATAACATTTTGTGCAAGATTACATTCTGAGAACCGTTCTTTAGACCTTCTGTATACTCGACCAGGTTCATCTGGCTTCCATATTTGCATTCTTGGATTTTTCTCCATTGACGTTCATTCCAATTAGCATGGGCTCTTGCAAATTGTAACCATCCGATCTTGTGATGTGGGAGAAGTCTAGCGAATCTAGCAGGACGTTTCGGATTTAAACCGACCTCCTTTAGCCTTCTTATTACTGTTTTGACATTTATGTTGACTTGTCTAGCAATAAGTAATTCATTTTTTGGATGCGGAGCGGTATGTAAGCGATTTCGCAGGGATTGTAATCTCAAATATCGGTCATCTCTTGGCGTTGTACATCATTTACGTCCTTGACCAGGCCGCCTTTTGTATTCTCCAGTCCCATTGTATCGTTTTACTATACGAGAAACAGTCGATTGATGCATATGCAATCTCCATGCAATATCTTGTCTGCAACCCTCATTAGCTAAAGTAACAATTTTAACAGAAACTAACACACTTAAATTTGGCATCTCACTCACCGAAACTACAGAAACAAGAAATAAATCATTGGAAATGACGTTTTGATAACAACAAACAAAAGAGCAGTCGTTGTTAGTCGCCAAGGCACATTATGATACGTTTGTGCTATGTTTGTAATTTGTAACATTATTGCTTATTCAGTATAGAGGCTATCTCCAAACGTTATTTTATCCAAAACTAAATTAAATTATACATAAAACCCTCCGTGTAAGGCATCTAACAATAAAAAACCCAAAAAGTGTTAAAGGAAAAAATAAAATTAATAAAATATGCAATATTTTTGTCTGTGAGTGTAATTTGCTGTACTTACCAATATGATCTAGGGTTTGATGAAATTCTTCAAACTGAATTATTTGTTGTTCCTCCTTGCTGAAACTCGATCGATTTTCAGCTTCTTCGCAAAATATGTCGTCTGAAATTAAAAATTATTGACAGTAATAAAATAATATCTTTGCACATATTACTTTCAGGCGGTACAAGCGGTTCTAGTGTTTCTTCTTCCAACACCACATAATCATAATACAACGGTTCATTCACTGGCACATTGTTTATATTTAGTGCTGTAGAAAAATAATTTGTTGGCAAGTTATTTTTCATATCTTGTACAACAAAATTCTTGTGTATTGACACATCATCTGTATTTACTGTAGGAGGCTCATTTATTGGCATTTCATTAACAAAACTGCTAAAAATAATAATACATTAGGCATTTATTTCAAAATACTTTTGAATTTGTTGTAACATAACTTCAAATAGGCGAGCGTAGATCCATCTTTACTATTACATACTTCGATATGCGATATAAAGCAACGTCAGGCACAGTTAGTACTTGGATAGGTGACCGTTTCAAAGAAGACCATGTCCTCGCCTCACATATCTTAAAGCGGTTTGTATATCAGTGTGCGCGCAGAAGATATGCAACCTTAGGCGAGGGTTGTGTAGGTGATATACCATCCATCCTCTTCTTAAGGGAAGAGGTTCGGCAACATTCCTACAGGCGTCGGTGATAGGCCTCAGTAGCGGAAATAGACCAACATTAAATAAATGTAAAAAAAAAACCCAAATAATAATCCAAAATATTACCAACATAAAGTGGTTCTTAGCTTTTTCAGTACTTGCTTTTGGAGAAAGAAGACTCAAAATCTTAAGGGTTCTGTCAGATAGAGGTGTTATTTTATTAACGCTATCCATTTTTATTCTTTAATAAACTAAAATGCAGCACACAATAATACACCTGTTCTTACAATATTACTAACCCACAAAAGTGGCATGTTCAATATTTAACAGTCACAAAAGGCGTATGTGGGACAAGCGACAATAGGTTGCTAATTTATTCAAGATACAAAGATGGTTGTCTGTGTTTGATTCACATAGGCCTTTAGTGCTCCAAAGCATCGATGGACAACCTTCTTTGAATAACTAGTAATTTAGAAAGTATCCGTTTTAGGACATTGGGCTTCAGTTCATTGCAAAGAGGGACATCGGTTTAGTGTGAATTGATAGAAACCCTATTTTCCCAAAAAATGCGACATATACCCTTAATGAACCAGAGGGGAGATATATAGATATATAGTCTGAGTGACCCGTGCAAATTTATCGAGAAGAAGGGTGACATCATGTGTACTTTTCCTGTCTTTGTTTTTAACCCGAATTTCTTGATAACGCTCACTCACACACATTTCGCTGATGTTTTTCCCCCCTATTATAATTTTGTATCGGTCTTAACTTGAATCGACAACAAAGCTTTTCGTTTTCCGTTTATTTACACCTTTAGTTAATGTTAGAGATATTTAAAAAACTTTAAAATAAGATTATAAAATCTAATATATTAAAATAGCTACCGACCTCATCCTAGCTATATGCCACAGGAAGTTGAATTATATTATGGATTATGTGAAGTCATTTGTATTTTAAAATATTTGCCAAATATCTGCAATTAGTCATACCCAAGCAACACCAAATGGTTTAATAAACGTTTTGATTTCGTTTATACGTCTTTTGGCAAGCTTCAACCAATTTTAAATCGTCCCTCTAATTTTATTGTCACTGGTCTCACCCACCCTTTAACGCTAGCCTTGCAGAATTTTACACCTTCTGTGATAAAATAAATGCAGTTACTATGAAATCGCTCAGATAAACAATAATTCTTACCAATCACAAGTTGGTTCATTCTTGTAACTTTAATGCACTACAACGTGATAACTCAAGGATAAGGGCGGCTTATCAACATAACACTTGTTGAATTTCAATCAAATAATATATACACAAAAACAAACAACTAAATATTCTTTGTTTCGATCACAAGGCCACACTACTAACGTTGACTATCACCACACGAAACAGCAATTAACACGACGATCCGCGGTTGCTCACCAGCTATACTGTTGAGACAATGAGAGAGATGCATATATTTATGAGAAATGCTTATGTATTCTGCAACAAAGACAACAATACTAACCCGGTTGCTGGCGACTGCGCAATCAATTTACGTTTAAAAAGTGTATATTATAAATTGCAATATTACTGAACAAATATTTTCATTCACCATATATCTATAACAAATTTTGATTAATGTAAATATTTTACTCATATTTCCAGATCTTGTTATAATCTTCGAACTTTTAGTTGCAACTGTTTGAGACATACCTATAAAAAATGTAGCGCAAATACATATTTATCGTATACATTTAAAAATCGTATATTAAAAACTATAATATGGCTGAAAAAATGCAAGTAGTGTCAATTTCACCAATTTACAATTTAAACATTTGACGGAAGTGTAGTCTCAACTCTCAATTAATTATTTCTTAAATATTCTGCGTTACTCCAAAAATTTTCGGAGAAATACATTTATAATATACGCAGAAAAGCTGTTAATGAAATAAACGCTTTTCATAGACCAAATGTGTTTTTAGAGGGCGGAATATTAAAATAAATAATATTTTTAGTTGCAAACTCCTGTATAAAATCCTTATTTTACTATAAGGAACATAACCAGACTGCAACCAACAGCTACTCTCCGGGCTATGTGCCCCGCCGAGCGCTGAATTACAAGTTACAAGCCTGGCGCGTTAAGTGTAATAATTGCATATTACCATCAAAATGCTAATGCTTCGATTGCAACAAACACCAGCCGAAAGACTGAACCTACTTAAAGGAGCTCTCTTGCCAGCCGCTAGACACCACTTGCAGATTGCAGTTTCGAGTTGTTGGCTCTCGTCAGTGCAAGGTAGGTATGTGACGACCGGCACGAGGATCCTTTGACTATTTGGTATATCCCGGTATTTTTACAATAGCGACATGTAAAATAGTCAGCAGGCGCCATCTAGCGGTCCAGTGTCTGTTGCAATCGAAAAATAAATAGCCTGACTGGGCTTAGCATAGTTCAAATGTGCTTTTAGAGGGCGGAATATTAAAATATAATATTTTTAGTCGCAAACTCCTCTATAAAATCCTTATTTTTCAAAATCCATGATTGCAGTAATAAACGATCAAAATTATGCATGACTCTTATTTGCCCTTGCCCTAAAATGACTTTTTCAATGTTAATCGTTTCAAAGTGACCTAAAAACGTGTATTTTCACTTGTCTTTACCCACCTAGCACCCCTATTCGCTCCACTTTCCTGTCAATTTCTTGGATTATTATACATTTGTGCGACATTTTATTAGTCAAAAAAACGCTTCATATAACTCTCTTATTAATGTATCCACAAAAAAAAATTCAAAAATCGAGAAGTGGGCAATCTGCAGAATGACCAATATTTCCATTACTATCTTAACATTTGCTTAAAATCCAAGTATCTATCGAGAAGGAATAGTCCTTACCTTAACCGAATTTTTAAAAACAATGAATGTTGAATATTTTATCCATGTGATTTAGGTCCAGTTGGAGTAGCGGCAGCTGCTGCTATAGTATCTTCAAAGAAAAGAAAGAGACCCCACTCTTTTGAAACTAATCCATCTATACGTAAAAGACAACAAAACAGATTATTAAGGAAACTACGGGTAAGTGCAACTAATCGATTATATTTCAATTACTAATCGAATGAAATATTTTCAGCAAACTATTGATGAATTCGCTACCAGAGTTGGACAGCAAGCTATAGTATTAGTGGCAACCCCTGGTAAGCCGAACACAAGTTATAAGGTTTTTGGTGCAAAACCATTGGAAGATGTTATAAAAAATCTCAGGGGAATGATAATGGAAGAACTAGAAAACGCACTGGCACATCAAGCTCCCCCACCAATACAAGAAGATCCTACACTCTTTGAATTACCACCATTAATTATAGATGGTATTCCTACACCAGTAGAAAAAATGACACAGGCTCAACTTCGAGCCTTTATTCCATTGATGTTGAAGTATTCTACTGGAAGGGGCAAGCCAGGGTGGGGAAGAGAGTCTACTAGGCCCCCATGGTGGCCCAAGGAATTACCCTGGGCTAATGTCAGAATGGATGCTCGCAGCGAAGATGAAAAGCAGAAAGTAAATATGTCAACTTTTCACTTTATTTTCATTGGTAAATGAGAAATAATAATTTTAGATTTCTTGGACCCATGCATTGAGGCAGATCGTGATCAATTGTTACAAGTTTCATGGTAGGGAGGATTTATTACCAGCATTCACAGAGGAAGATGAAAAAGCAAACGCAGCAGCAACAGCAAACGCCAATGTCAGTACTTCTGTGGGTGTATTAAAAATGCACTCTTCGGGCATGGTGCCCACTCATAAGATTCAGATCCAAGCTAATGGGTCGCCACAAATAATAGCCACCTCTCCTGATGGCTTATCGGGGTCGTCTACGCAGGTTTGCCTAGACCCTGCTGGCTATAGCTCAGACGTCGATGTGTGTAGTAATTCTAAATAATATAGATGTCGTTTGCAGTTTTTTATTCACTTTATTTTGTTCACTTTATTTGTTTATTTTCGTAGATGTTGACTACAAATTATTATTTTTTTAATTCTACTAGAGCTATCTGCATGATTTCAATAATTTAATGTAAATTATGAAATATTATCTAGAAATGAAAATTTTAATTGTACAGTACCGTGTAACTGAAATGTTCGTATATTGTAAAATATGCGGGTACGCTTGAGCTTATTATAATGAGTTAGTGACTAGAATGGAAAAAATTGTTCTCGGTTCAAATTACTGAAGTCACGTTCCAAAATTTTTACTGCGGTCCTATGAATCAGACAATACTGCACTTCGCGTAAGTGATTTAATCAATCCATTTTCTAATCTTTTTCGAATTTGAAAAAGTAAGTGGAAGTGCCGATAAATGTGGACATAGAACCCTGTATACATACCACAGTCGATACATTTTATTATTTATTTAAAAATATATATTTCTAAATATTTTCAGTAATTGTGAAATTAGGAAGTAGTTGGGTTGACATTCAACTGTTTTTTCAGGAAAACTATGTGCTATATCAAAATTGACAATTTCTTTCATTAAAAAAACTGCCAAAACTGTGACTACCCGAAAAGGAATATGAGCCAATTTGTTTAAGAGTGGGAGTAGCTTTTGTCTTGGATCGATTCCTGATAAACTAGAAAATTAATTCGAAATTTTTTATATATAGTTATTTTAAGGGGATATAATTGATCTATAGTACAATGACACAAAGAAAAATTAAAAAATACTTTCAATACCATATTTAGTACTATACCCATGTAGTTTTGCTAAAATATTTGCAACTATCACAAAGAAATTGCCCTATATTTTTTTTTTGTCAAAAAAAGTTGTTCTCGATACTGTCTTTAAAAGAATGACTATAAAATGAAATTCTCTTTGGTTATATTTTTTTCGTTATCCTATTAGCTTGGTTTTGTTTCTTTTATTTTAGTTTTAAGTCATGAATAGGTGTATTATTATATTAATTTTTTAAATCTTTGTTGCATTTATATTTTGATTTAATTTTATTTTTTCAATGTCTTCCAATTGATTCTTGAATTATTAACTTCTAGTAGATTAAGTAGATTAAAAATCCATATGTTTCAGATTACTACACAGTATACACCAACGGTACTCCATACCATAACAAATCCTGATGGTACCGTTAGTATTGTTCAGGTTGATCCCAACAATCCAATTATTACATTACCAGATGGCACTACTGCACATGTACAAGGAATGGCTACGGTGAGTGAGAATATTTACCATTTATTATATTAAGATGTAAATAAGTTGTGATGCGTCTTGGCGAAACTTGCTTTAGTGTCTACATTCAACTCTGTATATTTTACATTAAAAGAATAGCGGGTGTCTCTCTTGGAATTGTGCTATGTATAGGGTTATTCAGCCCCCCCCTTTATTTCTTTTATTATGGAAAAAAAAAGTTTCTCAGAAGTTGTAGGATCTTACCTATATTTTATTGAAATGTGATAAAAAAAAACAATATCATGTATAGTTCAAATGTAGGCTTTTAGAGAGCGGAATATTAAACATAATATTTTTAGTCGCAAACTCCTCTATAAAATCCTTATTTTACTATAAGGAACGTAACCAGACTGCAACCAACAGCTACTCTCCGGGCTATGTGCCCCGACGAGCGCTGAATTACAAGTTACAAGTCTGGCATGTTAAGTGTAATAATTGCATCATGCCAGTCCCACACTTTTTTTTCAGTTTTCAATAATAACAGAAATAAAGGGGGGGTCAATGTATAGTGAATAACCCTGTACATGTCAGATGTTATTGTCGTTAATATTTAATATTTTTTAGGGCACCCCAATCTGTATATATATTTTTTTAGTTTAGCATTTTGAACTTTAAATTCTGTTAACTACATAAGAAATATTGTTGCCTAATGCCTACCACACTTTTTTCAATAATTATTATTTTTGGGTGGCTCTTGTATATTTTTAACTAAAAATTTTCCGGTGTCTTCTTTAGCAATAGCTTCAATTATTACCAGGTATTTTCCTCTGTCAAATAGTTTATTAGATATAGCAGTGACAGTTATATCAATGAAATTGAAAGATCCCAATTTTCATAATCTACATTGAAATGTAAAATTCTGAAGAAAATCGTGATTTTTTCACAATTACAATATCTTTCTTAAATAATGAGGGAAAGTTTAGGCTAGTCTCAGAAGGAAAATCTGCACCTAATTTCTTTGTTTTATTTTGTGAAGACACTTAAATTGTAATGTGTGATGTATTTTTTTCGTAAGAATAAAAAATTAAGGCTTAAATGCATTGGAATTGGAAGAATATAGAAATATACAAATTTTAAGTATTTGACTTTTTCATATGATCGCTTCTTCAAAAATTATAAACAATTAAAGTTGAAAATTTAACTAATTTCTTAAAAACGGATATTTTCAAAAAATGTGTATTTTATAACCACCAATTTACAATTAAAGTTTAGTGGGGAGATGCTGTTTAAACTTTTTGAATTTGTTGATAATAAATGGCTATACACTTTGAACCTCGCTAAGTTATCATAATGTTGCATTTCGTTTTTTTTTGCCGCTTTAATACATAAATCTCATCAACCCAAGCAACACCAAATGGTTTAATAAACGTTTTGATTTCGTTTATACGACTGGTATATATAATGTTATTGCAACCTATATTCAACGTTCAAATGTCCGCGCTACAAACGTATATATTTGTCTTATCATATATTAAATATAGACGTTTTAAAAAAACCTGTATATATATATGGTACTTCATATTCTAAATGTATACGTCTTAAGAAAACGTTATATTGTTGTCACATCATATACGATATTTACACTTTTATGTGGAACCTCAAATAAACGTATCCTATATACGTCGATAATACGAATGATGTAAAGGTTTTTCTCACGGTTATAAAAACCCTTTTCTCCAGTTGCTGGTATACGTGTAATAAACCTTTATTATCCACTGTAATTCATACATACATAGGGTATCCCTGTATGAAATATCTAATACTTAACAAACTTTTTTATTTTAAATTTTTTGAGAAAGTCATTTTTTATAGTGTTGCTTCAGCTTATCAAACCTTTTTTGGCAATGCCAAAATTTAGGTAATATATTCAGAGAATATAAATATCCGACTGCATAATGTGAACATATTTCAAATTAAAAATATAGAAGTTTCAAAGCCTCATAAAGCTGGCGAACTATAATAGTTAAAAGTAAGTTAGATGTAATCGTAAATTATAATTGTTTTTATTTAAATTTTTTTTCGTTTGAAAATCTGAACTTTTTCTGAAGAATTTAGTTTTTCTCAAAAAATTTAGAATAAAAAAATAGAAAATATCGAGAGATTTTTTAAAGGGAATCCATCCTTGCATCTTTGTTAATGAATATACGCTATAAGTTCTTTAGACCTTTTTTTATATTGTTTTATAAACTAAGAGCTTATTTAATAAATGATTAAATAGTTTCCATCACTTTATTTTTACCAAAATTACCTTAACTTTCAAAATTTAAATGGGAAATTCTGTTATATTATAGTATTATAGACTAATTGATTTCAAATAACTTTGCAAGTCAAATCATGTCTTAAATCAGAAATCATTTGCTACTTATGATAAAATTGTTAATATATATTTCTGCATAACAATAATAAGATGACATTGAAATAACTTAATTTCTAAGTGCCTTATTTTGTCAAATATATTAATTTTTCTTTAATTATAATAGGGAAATTAGAATTAAAGTTTTTTTCACTTGCGATACATTTCCCTTTGCAAAATTATTTAGAATTGATCGGTCTACAACAATATAAAAAGATAGATTCGAAAGTTAATATTATAATGATCTCCAATTTTTTAAAAGTACATATTCTAAACCTCCTACCTATATATAACTACTAATATCAAGGAAAAATAATTAAATTGTATATATGTAGGCAGATAGTAATTTTTAAAAAGTATTTATTATTTAGTACTAGCTTTTTTATATTAAGCTTTACCTATTCTGCGAGATTGGCTAAATACGTAAAACTATTTTATCATTTACTATTTCACCCTTGGGGACCTAGGATGTTTGACAATGATAACAAAATACAACATTGTTCATTACTCTTTACTAAAATCCAAAAATAGAGTCTATTTATTATTATTATTGTAACTATAGCGGCTTTTGGTAAACTTCAACCAATCTTGAATCCTCCCTCTAATTTTATTGTCACTGGCCTCACCCACACCGTCAACACTAGCCATGCAGAGTTTGACACCTTCTGTGATAAAAAAATGCAGTTACTATGAAATAGCTCAGATAAACAATAATTCTTTCCAATCACAATTTGGTTCATTCTTGTAACTTTAACGCACTACAACGTGATAACTCAAGAATAAGGGCGGCTCATCAACATAACACTTGTTGAATTTCAATCAATAATATATACGCAAAAACAAACAAGTAAATATTCTTTGTTTCGATCACAAGGCCACACTACTAAGGTTGACTACCACCACACGAAACAGCAATTAACACGACGAGCCGCGGTTGCTCACCAGCTGTACTGTTGAGACAATGAGAGAGATGCATATATTTATGAGAAATGCTTATGTATCTGCAACAAAGAGAACAATACTAACCCGGTTGCTGGCAACTGCGCAATCGATGCAGATTGATATACGTTTAAAAACCGTATATTATAAACTGCAATATTACTGAACAAATATTTTCATCATCATCTATCTATAACAAATTTTGATTAATGTAAATATTTTACTCATATTTCCAGATATTGTTATAATCTTCAAACACTTAGTTGCAATTGTTTATGATGTGCCTATAAAAAATTTGGCGCAAATACATATTTATCGTATGCATTTAAAAATCGTATATTAAAAACTATAATATGGCTGAAAAAATGCAAGTACTGTCAATTTCACCAATTTACAATTTAAACATTTGACGGAAGTGCAGTCTCAATTCTCAATTAATTATTTCTCAAATATTCTGCGTTACTCCAAAAATATTCGGAGATGTACATTTGTAATATACGTAGAAAACGTTTATGAAATAAACGCTGTTCATAGACGTTGATTAAATATACGATAACGAAATTTAAACCATAATTTCATATAATAAACGTTTATTAAACCATTATGTGTTGCTTGGGAAATACAACATGCTTGCAAAAGGTTAGATTTTTCTAACTTGCAACCAGGATCATTGAATAGCATTTAAAAAGCATTTATACAATGAATTTATTTCAAAACCATTACGAAAAAATTATACAGGCCGACAAAATTTTATACCAGAAACGAGACTATACTTTTTTGTAGGTTTTTGACACATTGAACGTAATGTAATTTTTGTGTTCATCCAATCGTAAACTGAACAGTTGTTCTCATTTAATTTGCAGTAAAAACCATGACATTTGTTAATAAGTTTACCGCCTTACATAACAAATAGAAACATATTGAATTTAGCATAAGACAAAATGAGTTTTTTTTAAATATTGGCTTTATATACAGCTCCAGTCAGGACAAGGTGATGGTAGCCAAGTCCACACAATTCAAACAATAACTGAGGGAGGAGCTCCAGGAGAAGTTGTTGACCTAAACTCAGTCACAGAGGCCACGCTAAATTCCGAGGGACAGATTATCTTAACTGCAGAGGATGGGCATGGTCAGTAAACTTAGTTTAGCTTTCATTAAGTGTCTCATTATCTTACACTTGACATATTCTTTTGTTGCCTTTTGGTTTTTGGTAACTGCCAGTTGGTTTTATCCATCAGCGAGAAATGCAGACATTTTTTAACACATTGAGCCCCAAGTGCCCACTGGTGGGCATTTGAATTTTCCATTGCTGGGATCAAATTCAAATTTATATTTTAGTTGTTGTTGATTACGACTTGCCAAATGAAATGATGTCAAAAATCAGCAAATGTGTTTTTTTAATTTTCAAAAAATTCAATTTTTTACACACTTCCCTAAATTCCAGGGAGTATGTTTTCCAGGGAGGAAATTTGAATGCCGTAAGCGGCAGTCGCATATCTTGTTCTCATTTGAGATATCGCTTCGTGACCACCGGTGGGCAGGTGGTCCTGGGAAGTAGAACAGAAATTGCCCACCGGTGGGCACGTGGAGCTCAACATGTTAAACTGCTTTCTATTTTGTATTTTTTTATTTATATACTAAAAACTCTGTGTAACTTACTAAGCAATTTCAGTTAGTGGCGTCATTACCGTGCCGGTAACCGCTTCGATGTACCAAACAATGGTAGCGAACATTCAGCATCTCCATACAAACAGCGATGGGACAGTGTGTGTAACACCGGTCGTCCAAGTCCCGAAGGTATGTGTTTAGTCAAGCATCTTTCAGTATTTGTAGACACATGCTGATTAAAGCATGTCTATAGTTACGTTAGGCAGTAGTATCAACCACAGTAATGCGATCTAGAACAAATTCAGGATAAATCGTATCAATATAAGTGCTGGATACTTGAAAGTCCACATTTGGTTTTTCAGCGTATTTGTCTGATACATGTTCTAGGTCAACCATTAATTGAGTGGGCCATATGCCTTCCTAAAAGAATATGATGTTTAAGGTTGAACCCAACAACGGCGACAACATGGACACATTAACAGTAACTCCAAGTGGTATAACCACCCACTCAATGATGATACAAAGTTCTGGTAATGATGCACCACAGGTATTACAAGTTCTTTCGTTGAAGGATGCTACAGTTTTAACGAAAGCAATGCAAGGAATTGCAGACGTTAAAACAGAAGAAACAATTATAAGTGACCAATAGAGTTAAGGTATTTTAAATGTTTTATGGGTGTTTCAAAAGTTTTGTAGCAATTGGGTTGTTCCATCTGACGTGGATGCCATACATAATCCAGAGTGCTTTGATTCGACAATATTAAAAAAATAATAGTTTTAATTTTTTAAAGGATACTTATCGTCAAAAATAAGCTGAAAAATCATTGTAGATTATGCCATTTTTGTTCTTAAAATTGATGCAATTCAGTATTTTGTCTATATCAATGTTTAAAATCATGTTTTGATATGCTTAATTTATTATTTATTAATGGACAATTGAACTATAAGAGTTGTCGAGAGTAATTTGGTCTTTTTTATATGTTAGTAATCATGATTTTGTAATGCCTCTTGACAAATTTGAAATGGGTTTTAAAAAAAATACAGGAGTAAAGGTGCCTTCTTTCTCCCACACAAGGCTCTTCTAGAGCCTTCTGGGATAAAGGGGGTCAAGGGTTTTTAGCACTGTCATAATATATTGGTTTTTCGTCAATAGTTATTTTTTGAAATGGCAACCTATTTCTTTGTCAGAAAAAATAGGCTTTCGTTTAAAAAGAAACTTGGTGGCATATCTTAAAAATAGCTCACGAAAAAATGCGACTAAATGTTAAAATTGTTATCTCTGAAACATTCTACCAAATATTTGTATCGGTGCAGTTACAGTGGTTATTTCTTGGGAACTTTGTTCAACTCTGTATGTAAATAAATAATATTTATGTTAATTTACAAACTGAATTGTTACAAACAGTTGTCACAAATACCAAAAATGAATTTTAGTTAAAAATTAAGAAAAGCTGGTACCAAAAAAATTAAAAATTCTTTCTCCATGTACTTACAAAAGTATTGAAAATGCAGGTGGCTAAATTTACTTCAATATAAAGCCATATAATATACCCCTACGTTTGTAAGGATTATATTATTCATATATGTATGTTAGAAACTGTTTATGTTCCAATATTTGGTAGATAGAAAAGAAACCTTCGAGCTGCTAAGAAATCGAATCTGCAATTAAAAAATGGCAAATAGCTGCAGCTGCTTTTTACAAATTTCAACATTGGTAATAGTTGTCTGAAAAAGGGATAACTGTCTGGTTTATATCGGAGTGATGGCCATACCATTGTTTTTGTTTATTTGTTGTTTATGGTATATTAAACGATAATTATGTTTTAAAAAATTAAGGCATTTTGGAAAATCCTATTTTATACATTTATAAAATCAATACTTTTTCAGTAGTAAGATGTACAATTTTTTGAAGCGTTTAGTACAGTTATTTTAATTTATACTAGTACTTTATGCACTGAGAAAAGTTAAGATGGAATACCTCAATTTAATTTCTTGAAGCTGTTTGCATTGTATTACTTTATATTTTTATCATGCATTTCCTTTGATTTATTATGCACATATTTGTACATATTTATATATTATGGTTTAAAACAAATTTTTGTTCTATATATTTTATTCATTAACCTGAAAGCGTGGAAAATTTTTCTTTATTTATTTTTATTTTTAAATAGATATTTTATATATTATAGTGTCAAATTTGTAATTATGTGTATAAATTTACTAACTAATGATCGTTAGAAATTGTGACTATAATTAAGAAGGTTAAAACTGTTTTTTATTGTTGCTGGATAAGTGGATATGTTGCTGTTTATAATTCTTTTTTCTTTTACTTTTTGTTATACAATTTTAATACACAGACCTAGCTGTGAATATATGTACAAAATTTTTAACAATAACCGGATACAACTTGAATTGACAGATGTCTGCATACCATTTTCGTTAAGATAATGCATAAACATGACAAATATTTTAGTTTAGTGTTTTTGTTTACCTGAAAAGTTTACAAATTCGAAAAAGTTACTGTGGATTTTTCATAATGGCAGTGAGGGTTTCTGATCACATCTTAATCAATCTATGATTTGGATATTGCATTTAACCAATCTGGCATGAACCTGGTTCATAAGTGAAATAATCGTATGTATTTTTGACTACCTGAATGAAAATTATACCTTCCTTTAATTCATCTATTGTTTGAATTTTACAATCCTTTTACAAATGATTCAAAAAGTGTAATTCACAAAAACTGCTGAAAATACTGACAATGGTGTATCTTTTATAACACCGAGAAACACTTCCTCATTTACACTATCTTTACTTTAGCTTTTTTTTTCTTATATTTTTCCGGCTGTATCAGTGACAAAAACAATTTGTTGTGTTCTTAGGAATCTTCATTCAACTCGAAATTATCAATGCCTGTCGTGACGTAAAAACCTGCTCTAGTCAGTGATAGATAGCTCAGAATTTATACTCTATTTGGTTCTGTGTGTAAACTGCAATCATGTGATAAACCTACTTGTGCGCTCAAGGCAAACATATGCACACGTATGAACGTGTATGTGTGCGCCTTGTAGCATGTGTAGAGGAAGCGTACCTTAACAAATAATTCCCTGCATTAATTGATATGTTAAAACATGACCTGCCATATTGATTTCTCGATTGCTTTAACTGATTTTTATTAATATCAGTTTCTATGTATTACAGTTAATGAAATGTTCAGAAAGTAACTTTTGCAGTTTATTAAAAAAAAATTCCATTGTTTTTATGCTGATGGCTGGACCCACTTATCTGGAAACCATAATAGTTTTTAAAATTTGAACTACCAAAATCCGTTTTAGAAGTTTATTTATTAAATATCGCATGACCTGACACCTTCGAATTCTTTGAAATTCGAAAGTAACATGTTTGTTTGGGCATTTAGTAAATAGCCTAAAACAGTAAAAATATGCATCTGCGTTTACATTGTAATTAAAAGGACAATTATTTCACGAGAACATCTATCTTTGTCACCTATTTAGACATTTTAAACATTGTACTTACATTTATTGTAAACTACGTACCGCATTAAGAACATAGTAAAACTATTTCTAATTTTGACAACCAGTGCACCTTAAACTGAATATTTTTGTCCAGTGTTTTATAAAGTAAATGCCGATGTGTATGTATATGTGAATAGTAAATTTACAGTTTGTTTTTATTTCTAACCAGCCTGGAGAGTTGATCTCATCGATTACCTTAATATAGTATCGAATTTACATATCTTAGAGATTTGTGAAATTTTAATGAAAAAAAAACGGGTAAAGGTCTTTTAAATCACTCTTCGAAGTTCAAGAAAGACGCATTTTTGCAACCGGCTAGAAATAAAAATTTTGCTGTAAATGGTAGTAGCGGGTGATTAATGGGTTCATGCTAGAAGTCCATTATGATGGTAAATTATTACTACTAGCAGGAAGTGCAACGATCATTAATCACCTTGAATAAAACTAAGTTTGTCGTTTAGTACGTTTTACTTACATATTATGCACCTTATAGTATGTATAAAATATTTGTACACAGCATATAGCAAATCATCATGTAGTCAGTGTTGTACTCTTTTGTATATATTGTTTAGTTGTTAACTAAATTGTACATTGAAACTTTTTTTTAATATACATAGGTTATTGTTAATTATTTTTAGTTGCAAATAGGTGTTTCATTTCAAATCAACTTCATTTTCGTTCATCGTTTTGGAAAAAGTAAGCCTATAACAGGGTAGCGTAATTAAGCGTTTTCGTGCCCTGTATGATTGAATCAAAATTTTGTTTCGCTATCGTCGGGTACCATATAAAGTAAGAGCTTTAATTTTTAGGTGCTGTTTATATGTATATGATGAAAATTTCTATTTTAAATATCTGCTCGTAAATAGTCTCATAGTTTTTCATACAAAAATATATTGATTTGTTATGGAATTACCTGATTATTAGGGTTACTGTGCACTAGGTTTTTGCGTGTTAGCAACAGATTGGTGGTTGTTTCTTAAGTGTGTATTTATCATTTATTTTATGTGCCATTATGTTAACAAATATTCACAAGGTTGCGCTAATTTTTATTTTAATTATGGGAATTACATTTTTTTTTTTAATTCTGTTTTACTAAAATTTACAACTGAATATTTTATTTTAAATAGAACGTGTGCCAAAGGCATTTTAAAAGTTACCTTATTTTTGTAGTTTGAAGGATAATTGAAATTTGTGGTTTTTCTTGAAGAGTCTAGACGTTTTCTAAAATAACATCTGAATGTTAGTCAATATCAAATTTAAGTAAATGTTATTTTTTTTTAATTGTTTCGCATTCTCGTAGGTAAGAATCATCCATCTTCAACTTAAAAACTTAATGTAATTAAAACTTTAAGGAGATAAATGTAAAACTAGTTGGTTTCAGTGTGGTGTGACAACTTCTTTGATGTTATTTTCATGGTATGCATGTTTTCTAGAAATATTACGAATTATATGGCCAATTGTAATATGTAGCACAGTTTGTAAATTAATACAATTTGTTACATTAAAGATATTTATTCATAGAAACACGAAATAAATTGTTTTATTTGCGTTTCCACATTTCCTCAATTTATCAAGATCCATTCATTTCATAACCATTAAACTTGTGATTATTCAATCAAAGAAGAGGTGCTCAAGTTTCAAATCAATTTCGTGGTAGGATTGGTGGTGAATTATTTACTTTAAAAATATCTTGTAAATTGTTTTAGGGGTCACTTGGTTCTTGAGTAGCCTTATTTCACTTTGACCTAAATGATCTTTTGTGAATTATCCTACAACTAATTGTTGCCCAGGATTCCAAGACTTTTTATAAAGCTTGTGATTTTCCTGGGGCTAATTTCCCTATGTCTTCAGACATTAATTCCGCCTGCTCCAGATACTTTTGTCTAGTGCGGATTAATGCCTTGCATTTACAAAGTATATGTTCTGTAGTTTCAGTTGCAGTATCACAATATTTGCATTTGTCATCTACAGTCTTGTCCATATTCTTGAGATGATATCTGAAGGGTCAGTGACCTGTTATCAGCCGTAATTCGAACTTTTCAAGTTCTAAATGCCTTGTGGCATTCTTTGCCTAATAAGTTATAAACTTTTTTGCTTATCTTTGGCCTGGAGTATTCCTCCAGTAGGACTCTTTCTGATCGTTTTCCCATTTCTGGATCTCCTCCGTTATGTGTCCCTTAGCCAGGCCACAAAATGGTTCGCGTTCAATGAATGGTGCTTCATCTCCTTTTTCCGCAAGGTTGTCGGCAAGTTCGTTACCTTGTACTCCCTCATGCCCTGGCACCTGCATCAAGGAAACCTTGTTGTTGGCCAGTTGCTTCGGGGATTTCCTAGGCAATTTTAAACTCGAAGATATAGGACCTTAAGGCTGCCTAGCTATCTGATATATAGATCTTTGCCCTTCGAATGCCTTTATTTAAGTATTCCTGCTCAGTCATTTCTGTCTGGAAGATGGTCTGAGTAGCCTACATTTAGGCCCTGCTACAACCACTCCTACCCCTTCAGCCATCTTAGATCTATCTGTATACCAAATGAGTGATCCTTGCTCCAATCGCAGTGCCTCTATTTTGCTTGTCTGACAGCATTCAATCAGCACGTCAAACGGACAGTCCTGTTTGATTGGCATTGAGTCAGTGGGTTTGGTTATGAACTCAAAGTGAACCAATTCCAGAATCTTTTAAGTGATCAACCAGTTCGCCTGGTTTAAATTTAAGTGCCAGAACAGACAAAAGTATATTGCTCCTGTAGTCCCTAAACAGGCAAGGCATCCATTTGATATCTTTTCTAATTTTAATTCTAATTCAGGACAATATGAAGTAGGTGCAATTATGTTCAGTAGAGATTTATCGGTAGCTAACAGAGATTTGATAGAACACAGATTGCAAAAGATCAGAATCTTTTTTGAGTGTATAAATATGAAATATACAAAGATTAGGCTTGCTAGTTTTGTAGTTTTCTTCATCTTTTTATATGCTTCTGATATGGACAAATCTTATATTGATCCCTTTGACATAGGTCTTGAGACATGTATTATGAATTCCAAGTACAGATTGTCCTATCAAAAATTCAATTTCCCAACTCCAGAATTGTATTTCCCTACATAATGTTAGGATGTAAAATAATAACAGCAATTAAGATGCAAAATGAAACATATGTACTGCTGCTTAGGCTGTGCTATATATTCTGTGTCTTTAGTTTACAGTTATGTATTTTACTTCATCAAAGAACTGCTGACATTACTAATTGATGTAATAATAAACACTACATAAATTAGACAATATAAACAAATATTAAATATGAGTTCCTATTTGGCTTGACCTAAATTTGCTGCTTTAACATTCGGCCTTCTTGGGTCTCTGTCGTCCCGACGGAATCGTTCCTGATCCTGACCATGTCTGCGATACCTGTAAAATTTAAAGTGCATTGGTATGGCTAGAGAATAGTTAAAATATAACTGTATGCATAGAGCGCTGTGCACGCATTTCTTTATTGCAAGTACAGCTGATTTGTGCACGATATTTATGTTTGCCAGTCGAGCCCTATCCACGTATTTCTCGGCTGCAACATTTATGAATATTACCAAAACATTCTAATTTATAAACACTATCATATGTTACTACCACAGTAGTTTCATTCTTTTCATACAACTTTGTCAAGCCACTTGACTCATTTTGTATATTTTAAAAGCTTATTTGTCTGAGCATTTCTTAAGAATAATATTTCTTTCTGTATGTGCTGTGGGCGCTATTCACGCATTTCCCAACAGATTATTTATTTGCCTCTGGAATGCAAACCTGCACTTTCCAGCCTTATTGCTTTATAAATAATCAACCATACATAGCCATTTTATAATAGATACCTGAAAATTTCTTTCAACTTAAAATAATCTAATTATAATTATTATACTACCTGAAAACATAAAAAACGTACATGCATAAATAAATAATATATTTTTGTTAATTTTTCTCATAGAATAGGGTTTACTAGTTTTGCTTTTTTTAACCTTCTAACAAATCAATCAACTCATCTGTACTATTTACCTCACTGTCTGTACTAATGTCTTAAGTTATTTGTATATCTGCTGCTGCTACAGCCTTAAACTTTTTGTAGCCTTTCATACCCTTAATTGGCCTGATCTTGTAGGGATAATTTCCCAATACTTTAGTAACCCTATATGGTCCACCGTATTTTACTTTTAATTTTCTGGTAACCTCTTTGTTATCTGTGGCTGCACCAGCCCAAAGGACAAGGTCACCTTTATTGTAAGCAACACTTTGTTTTCTTTTCCTATCAAACCTTTTCTTCATTTGTTTCCATACTTGATGGAGTTTTTTTCGTTACTTTCCGTCTCATAGTTAACAATATCTGCATCGTCTTGGATCTGTTCGCTATTTTCGTCACAATTAAAGTTCAGTATTCGACGAAAAGTAAACCCTTCTTAATACGAACAAGTTTACGGGATAATTAACCCAGTACTGACCGATGGCCTGTACAGTTTGTGAGCGCAAGGTAATTAAGTGGATGGATCGTTATTAAACCAAATAGATCGCTGATGAGAAATCTCAGATAATCATTTGAAAGATAAACATTACTACGACATTTTACATGTCCAAAATTAGGCACACAGTAGCCTTAATAAGTACATTGAATGAATAATAATGGAGGTGAAAGTTTCTTGTCATTGCATAAACGCAGAAAATATATAGTTCTTGAATATAAACTTGTTATTTTGTAAACGCAAATTTCCCTAGTAAAATATTCAGAAAGTGAAATTTTATGAATTAAAATCGTGAATTAAATCATAACTGAATGACTGGTAATATAATATTCTTTATATAGTTAAAAATCAAAGCTAGTATTTCATAAAAAAACTAATATTATTTAGTACAACAAATGCGTTAATTTTCCCCATTACAATCCGACAAAATCAGAATATAAATGCAATTGCCAATAATAAAATAGTCTCGGAATAAGCAAGCGACCACCTTTAGAAATTTATGGCCTGCAGAATTTCCGTGCACCCTGTATAGCGTTATATCTCCCGTGAATGCTCTCCCCCAGATTCTTCATACTTAACGTACTCGTCGAGCATAACAGAGGTTAAAAATGGCACTTCATAAAGAGCATGCCAAAGAATGGTTGTCTACGACTGAGATGAAATAAGTGAAAAGGCTAAGTAGATCAAAATATTGTTGGACTCGCATTTAGACAATTAACCACACAATAATACCGTAAGTACAGCGAATTCAATTTTCGGCGATGTAACTTAGGTATGTTTAAATTCAATCTCCAAAGTACAGCGAACTTAATGTCCGGCGGTGTAACTAAGGTGTGGTGCAATTGTAATCTCCAGGAAGCCACAGCGAACTCAATGTCCTGCGATGTAGCTCGAGTCTGAATACTCCATTACAACTCCTCCAGGTGAACAGTCTGATTTCATGTGGTAAAAATGACGTCACAATTTACATGAAAACTTCGAATTTTGTAGTCACATGCTTGGAAATGTTTACATTATATTATTTCAATACTGGCTTCGTAGTTTTCTCACCCTATTTGATGCGACTGAAGTACTTGAAACTTATTGCTCATATTGTAAACAAATATAATGGCTTGACTTATTTCAGTTGAATTCTTTTCGTAAAAGTGTTGCTTTAAAAGAATGTAATTTTAAAATGCATTCTGGTAACTTTACTTTGTTCAATTTTAAATGACTAAATAAATAATAAAATGAAATGACAACTGTAATAATTACTTGAATTTGAAAAATGAATAAGAAAAAATTTAATTTGTATATGGGGTATATACAGGGTATTTCAATATGAAAATGAAATAACTTTTTATTTGACCTAATCCTAGGATATCCTACACAAAACTCTTTATCAACTTTCAGTTGAAAATATGTTAATTTCGATCATTAACAATAATTAATACTAATAATATCATCTATTAAATTTAAAAACCGGTGGCTTAATAAGTAAGTAATTAGAACATATAAGAGGTAATCTGATAGACATAGGTTCGAGGCTTATGTAAGGTAGCTTAATAATATTAATGATTTAATCATAATATACGTTTACACAAGGTAATGTTAGATGCGGCGTGATATAAAAATAAAAAGGTAGTTTTTTCTTTTATCTTTAATTCGAAATTGAGATTTATTGACGTGAAACTTTAGATAGATTTTATGTAAAATATTATATGTAACTTAATTTTATATAAAAAAATAATATATTACTGTTTATATAAAAATTACATATACATAGATCACTTTCATCTTTGAATAGAAGTCACATGCGATATTAACTATGATATACGGGGCTAGCGTAGATGCGTCTTTACTGTGTGCATACTCCGATATGCAATATAAAGCAACATCAGGTGTGGTTAGTAGCTGGATGAGTGACCCTCCCAACGAAGACTATGTTCTATGTTTCTATGTTCTGTGTAAGTAGTAAGTATCTATGGAAATAACATAAACAGAATCTTAAAGCTGTGTATTTGACATACACAGCAAAATAAGAGTTCTTCAAAAAAATAGCTTTGAAAACGGAAAGAGATTACTTTCCGAAACGTCAGCAAAATACATTATTTTTGTGTTTATTCCGATTTATATTATTTGCAAAACATAACCTCTGACTTTTCCTTTGGCGTAAACGTCACGGGCGCAGAGGCTCTTTTTTCCAATAATTCTATTATTTTGTAGATTCGGTGATTTGCTTTGAAGAGGATAATAGTACATGTGGTAGAAAACCCAAATAATAGGAAAGAATATTCGTAGAATGCCACAAATAACTTTCAGACAATATTAAGACTGCGTCCTCGCCTCACACATCTTCCAGCGGCTTGTATATCAGTTTATGCGTGGAAACTATACAACCTTAGGCAAGGGTTGTATAGGGGACATACCATCCTTCGGAGGATGTAAAGCCGTCGGTCCCTTGTCTATTAAATGTTAGGCAAGTAAAAGATACCTACTCTTCTTAAGAGAAGAGGTTCGGCAAAATTCCTGGTTGGGGATAGCTCGTCTAAAGGCGTCGGTGTTAGGCCTCAGTAGCGGAAATAGGCCGACGTTGAATAAATGTATAAAAATAAAAAATAAAACTATGATATAGTTTTGTTGGTGCCAAACTATAATTTCTCGGTACCCTACCATTGGACATTTTAGTGGATTCTCTTAAATTTATGAACGTACCTATAGTGTTATTTTGAACCACGGTTATTTTGAACTACCGACTCTGAACGCTGTGAACTGTCAAACTTGGCGACCTGTCAAGTCTTTCATAAATTGGAGGGAATACAAACGAATTTTGTTTATTCTATAATAGTCAAGATGTTCTAACAGAAAATGTTAAGCAACTATGTTTTAATTTAAAGAAATATAATAGAACTTATTTCAGCTGTTGTAATAGTTAAATGTAATGTTTGAAAATAACCGTATTTAGTGCCCAAGTGTCTGTTTATTGGCTGACTAAAAAAAAATATATAAAATGGGTGTTACTGGTTTACTACCTTTTCTAGAACAGGCCACAAAGCCTTGTAATATCGCGGAATTTAGAGGTGCTACTGTTGTAATTGATACCTACTGTTGGCTTCATAAAGGTGCTAATGCCTGTGCTGTGCAGTTAGCCCGTGGTGAAGACACAAAGATGTAAGTTAACCAGGCGCTGCTATATTAGAATTACTTGAAAAATTAATGTTTTTCAAACATTTTAGCTATGTCGACTATTGTTTGAGATATGTTAAAATGTTGCAGTCTTACAACATTCGACCAATTTTGGTATTTGATGGGAAAAATTTACCAGCAAAGGCTGACACTGAAGCAAAAAGACGAGAGTCTCGTAAGAAAGCAAAACAAAGAGCTGCAGAATTATTACGTATTGGTAAAACAGAAGAAGCTCGAACTTACCTGAAGCAGTCTATTAATGTAACGCCAGAGATGGCATCAGCTGTAATTAAAGAATGCCACAAATTTAATGTAGATTGTATAGTTGCTCCTTATGAGTGTGATGCACAATTGGCCTATTTCAATTTGAAAGGTATGTACCCATATATTGACATTTATTATAATGTGGTTTACTCAACGCTTTTTATTTAACAGGAATAGCCGAAGTTGTGATAACTGAAGATTCCGATTTGGTATTATTTGGGTGCTCAAAAGTTATGTTTAAGTTGGACCTGCGAGGTATGGGATATCTCGTAGAAGCTGATAAAATACCTCAAGCGATGAAGTTAACTCCTGAAAAATATACGTTTGATAAATTCCGTTACATGTGTATATTATCTGGTTGCGATTACATTCCCTCTTTGCGAGGTATAGGATTAAAGAAAGCTATGAAATTTATTAAACTTACTGAGGAAACCAATCCTGAAATAGTAAGCAGAACGGTGGCATTTTTATAATCCATATCAATGTGATTTTGTTTTTTAGTTTTTAGACAAGGTGCCTCGGTACTTAAACATGCGTCATTTAGAAATAACTGATGAATATAAAAAAAAATTTATGCTAGCTGCAGCTACGTTCCGCCATCAAACAGTTTTTGACCCTTTTCAAAGGAAGTTGGTACCTCTTACAGATCCTGCAATTGCTGGAACAAATCCAGAACATTGTAAAAATACTGGAGAAATATTTGATCATAAACTGGCATATCAAGTTGCTCTTGGCAATTTACACCCTACTACCTTAAAACAACTAAATAACTGGGCACCAAGTGAAACTGTAAGTTACAGTAAGTAGTAAATTAATTCATGTTTCTTATTTTACAATATTTTAGGTTTGCTCTAGTAGTAGCATATGGTCTGGTTGCTATAAAAAAAGTGTGTCAAGGAAGGAACAAAAAGCTCAATTTAGGGAATTTTTCAAATGTAAAGTAAAGGAAGATGTTGGTGACGTTGGTGATGATGAACAAATTAAAAATTATGAAGAACAGAAACTGACTGAAGAGCTTGCATTTTATTCTAAGAAATCCTCAGATACACAAATACCCAGTACGAGCCAAACTGTAGACATTCCGATATCTCCAAGGAAAGACAGCTTATCACCAGTATTAAAGAGAAATCCTTTTATTATCGACAAGAAATTAAGTAAGTTCCATCGTACCAGCACAAGCACTCATGTTATTGTGAAAAGTAGATACTTCACTTCAGAAAGTGAAAAAATGGAGGTAGAATCTGAAGTCAAAGAAGAATCTATAAAGGTTGGATGCAATGAACTGTCTGATGTAGAAAATGTACCAGATAATGGGAATACTGAAGAATCAGAAAATAAAATACACTTTGTCAAAGAGCAGGGCGAATCTTCTGTTGAATTGTCGGACAATAATATAGAAATCAAAACGGAAGCTTCATCTACCAAAATTAATAGATTTATTCAAAATGGCACTGACATGAAAAAATCAGAAGATAACTTAGTCGTAGACGTAAGCGATGCTTCCAGTGAAGCCACTGAGATGATCACTGATGTATTAGAATTGGATTTTACACAGAAGGTATATATTATTGTGTGTTATTTACTTCTAATCCTTTCAAAGTTCTGTTTGATAATATTCAGTAAAAGTCAGATGTATGTCATTGAAAGGATCTTCAATTATGGTATAATTCATTTCATCTCTTAATAATAAAATTGTTTACAATGCTTCCAAGACAGGTCCGTGTAAATTTCCACCAACTAACATTTCTAACCAAATGCTTAATTATTATACCCCTATTACTAAACGAAATCTAGCAACTCATTGGTTCTTCAGATATTCAGTAAATGTAATGTCATTTCACTCAACATCCTTCCCATCTGAAACAGCAAAATAATGAAATTTGTTACCCAGTCATGTCCTATCTACTCCAAATGTTAAAATATAGGAATCTAAATAAGTTCCAGGAAAATGGTGGTATAAAGATAATGCTTTTCATTCTTTTTTTTTTAGGTTACTGTGGGAAGTAGCAGTTTGAAAAGGAAAAATATTGGACCTTGTAGAACTGTGGGACTTAATCGAATGAAGCGACAAAAGACTATCCAGGAGTTCTTTGGGAAAGTAAATAGTAAATAATTAATGAAATCTGTGATATTGTATTAATTTTAGTTCTTCAGCTTGTGAGCTACTTTGTTCTGTTTTTTATAAACTTTTTTTATTCCTAAATGTTTCTTTTGTTTCCTCAAATATTTAGAACAATTAAAATGCTGATCTATAACTGAATCATACTTTTTGCAACCTACAATACTGAAAATACTAATGAATAAATTATGTTTTTATTATTGTATACATACAATGCAGAATTCATCCATCTATAAAATTGGTTATCACAGTCCCTAGAAAGATTAATGATAGGTTAAAAAGAAATTACCTACCATTGTCTGGCTGATAGTCACGTTGGTTAAGGTGCGAGGTGGCAATCACGATTAATCACACGAGTATCGCGCCACCGGGTTCGAATCCCTGCTCCGGTGTGAACGATCCATCTTTTGTGTCTGAAGGACTTCTACTATATTTTCCAAAAATGAATATTAACGTTCACAAATAAGGGTTCAAAAGGACTGTTTCAGACGGAGAATAATTCAAAATTTATATTTACTGTTCGTTTATGCTTAACTGCTTCACTGATGGTACCAATTGGACGTCGTAACACTATAAATCTATTAAACATAATATTTTTAGTCGCAAACTCCTCTATAAAATCCTTATTTTACTATAAGGAACATAACCAGACTGCAACCAACAGCTACTCTCCGGGCTATGTGCCCCGCCGAGTGCATAGCCCGGAGAGTAGCTGTTGGTTGCAGTGTGGTTACGTTCCTTATAGTAAAATAAGGATTTTATAGAGGAGTTTGCGACTAAAAATATTATGTTTAATATTCCGCCCTCTAAAAGCACATTTGAACTACTATAAATCTAACACAGTAAGAACTAACACTTTCTTAAAATTAAACCTGAAAGGGAATTTTGAAAACACAAGAAAAAGACAATATAAAGTTCAAAAATATATATTAAATCTCTTTAAAAATCATGTTTTACAACAACATCAAGAAAAATGTTTTTGACAAACTATAGTCTGGCCCGTGTACAACACATGGTGAGGAACGGAACGACTTATAATGCACCAACTACCATCCAATATGCGGTTTTTGAGCAAAAGATTCAAGAAAAGTTCAATGTTTATAAATTTTTGGTGGGGTTTTGCTTGCCTGTCTATTTACGTATTTTCAGTTCAATATCAATTTTGATCGCTCCTCGGAGCTTAAAAATGCTTGAATCGCAACGACTTTGAATTATATTTTGCAATTACAATTTCATACGTTCAGGCAAGGCGGTCCCATGCACACATGAGTACATGGTAAATATACTTTTCTGACACCAAATCACTGAGGAACCGGTTTAGGGTAAATCTAGCTATTTTCGCTAAAACTCTCGATATACTTTGAATAGAAACTGGATTAACTTGTCCTCATATTTAACACAAAGCATAAGTTGCAGTGCTTAACAACGTGGATTCGTAAAAGGGTTTTTAATTTTGAAATTTCCGAAATTTTGTTACTGTTTCTAAATTTTGGTGGTCGGGGCGACATTAGGTCCCCGTGCAGCGACATTTACTACACTTTCTAAAATTACACTCCTTGATGAGTTATTGAAATTTTTGCATAAAAAACGCTCCGTAGAGCACGCTTTTCATGCGAAATGTTAGAGTTGTTGTTACAGTTTCGAAAAGTATATCGAGGATTTTATCGTGTTCTTTAACACCGGCACCGACACTGTCTGAGGAAATGTTTGTATGTCCGAGTTTTTTCAATGCGTAACCCCTTCCGCCCAAGCCTCTGGCTTCTGAAATTGGGGGGGTGTCTAATTTCTTTGGTTTATTTGTACCGGCATGACAGTTCAGTAGGCTAGATTGCGTTGAGTGGCGAACACATTTGGTCATACTCTGTTGTTCTGGGTTCGATCCCCTCAATGTGGTGGGTAATAGATGTTATCTGGGTTTTTTCAGATAAATAACCTTCTGGACAGCCTTTGGCTTTGAATTTGGGGGTTGTGTACTATTTAAATAAATAAATATATTTATTGTGTATATGGACAAAAGAATACAAACAGAAAACAAGTTTGAGTATATATATATATATATATATATATATGAGTATGACTGATGGTCGAGGGGTGAGCGCACTTGCTTCTCACCCAAAAGTTCCGGGTTCGATCCCCCGTCGTGGCAGTGGAAAATACTGTGAGAGGGATTTTTCCACTATACACGGATATTGGGTGTGTGTCCCTTGCCTCTATGTGTAGCCCCCGGGATAAAGGGGGTCGTCATTACCTGTGGTGTATTTTATTATTATTATATAAAACAAAAAGTATAAATTATTAAACATATGGATACACATGCACACACACATATGGAAACACCCACACAGAGTTATAGTCATCATCGCATAATTTCAATAGATCCAATCATATCCTACAGTATGTGGTTGATCTGCGGTAAATCCAATAAACACTATGGGACCTAGTATACTTCTTTGTGGTACTCTTCAAATACTTTACTGTTTAATTTAACAGTCTGATCTCTGTCACTAAGATATCTTTTGAACCAATTTAGCAAGGTGGACTTAATGCTATGATCATTCAGTTTAGCCAAGAGAAGAGGATGGTTAATGGTATCGAAACACTTTATTAAAATTCAATGGAATAAAATATGTTACATGCCAGTTATCAATGCCTTTAGTCAAATCATTTAATATTTTTATTAAGGCAGAGCTAGTTCTATGGTGTTTTTAGAAAACACGAGTTTAAAACTCTGATTGAATTTATGGTAGTGCAACATGGTTTGCTTCTATGTAGTAGATAAGTTCGTGATACAATTTTTTTGAACAATGTTGACATTATAGGAACAATGTTTATTAGTCGAAGCTCTTTGAGTTTAGTAGCTTTTGGTTCTTTTGGTAGAGGAGTAGGATGATTTTTTTTCTATATTGTTGTAACGACACCAATTTCCAGAAAAATATTTATGATTTGTGCTATCGTCCACTTGTAATAGGGAATTGTATATTTTAACATATGTAGCCTACAAAAAATGGGATAATAACTGTTTCTAAAACTGTATACTTCTACAATAGATATTAAGCGAGATATTTGGTGTGGACCTCTTAAAATATACAGAGGGTATATGAATATAAATAGAACTATAAATCTACACAATTTCACATATACACATAAATACATAAAAAGTGATATACTGTGCTGTTAACACAATTTTATAAATACATTAAATTGCATACCTATTGTTTAAGCAGGCATTTAGTTTAAGCTGAGAAATAGCAGTGTTCCAAAGTTAAAGTCTCATTTGTAGAAAGTCTTTTATAGAATAAAATGAATTGGAGAGGAGTAGCTCTTTTACTCTTTTTTTATGTATATTATAATTTACCATATCTCGAATTTCATTCGGCAATCTATTATATAACAATATACATAAAAAGATGAGTTTTCATACCTTGACCTTGCTGTGGAATACTTAGGAATAGATAGTAATTGCCCATGTCTTGTATTGTAAAGATGATTTTCAAACCTAGTTTTGAATATTTTTTTTTTTTTTGTGAACCATAGGGATTTTAATGTGTATATGCAGGGCATAGTGAGAATATTTTTGTTTTAAAAATATTCCGTCAGGTTTCTCGAGGTAGAAGAATATATTTTAATCTAATAATTCTTTCTTGAGCTTTAAATACACGCTATTCCTAGCATTACCCCAGCATATTATATTATATGAAATATGTGAATAAACCAGTGCATAATATGTTGTTAATAGGTCTTTTTCATTCAGTACATGTTTTAACTGCGAAATTTTATTTAGTTTTTACATTCAAAATTAATATGAGCATCAAATGATAATTTCTTATCAAGATTTGTATATAGGTACCTAAAAGTTTACCATATTCAGATAGAGTCAGATGGTTACATATTACACTAGATGGTAGCAATCTCTGAAGAGCTCACAATTTAGACAGACAGTTTTCCTATCGTTTAAGATAAGTCTGTTTCTCTGACACCAAATGCTCAAATCATAGATGACATTGTTCTATTTCTTCGGGGTTATTTACAGATACCCTAATTGTAGTGTCATCTGCGAACATGGTTATGTGCCCATTTTTAATGTATATATAGAGATATAGAGTAAAAATATAATGGAGGATATCCCAAAATGAGAAAACGAACAGAAGTCCTACTAGAGGAATACTCCAGGCTAAAGACAAGCGAAAATGTATAACTTATTCGGCAAAGGTTGCCACAAGGCTTCTCGAACTCGAAAAGTACGAATTAGGCTGATTACAGGAGTTCTAACAGGCCACTGCCCCTAGAGATACTATCTCAAAGACATCGGCAAGGCAGTCGATGGTAAATAAAGATACTGTGTTGCTCCAACTGAGACTGTGGAAATATGCATGATATTAATCCGCATTACTTTAAAGTACCTGAAACAGGCGGAATCAATGCCTGAAGATATAGGGAAATTAATATCACAAGCTTTGTAAAAAGTCTTGGAGTACTAGGCAACAATTATTTGTAGGGTAATTCACAAAAGATCGTTCAGATCGAAGTGAAGTAAGGCTAATTCAGAGCCAAGCTCGCCCTCAAGCAATCTAGACAATCTAACCCTCGCATTTGCTTTAGTTATGTACAGTGCCCCCCCCCCCCCATATATTTGACAAATTTTTTGACAACCGAAATACTGATCTGTGGATATGTTAAAGGTGTTTTATGATAGATAGATAGTTTATTGGTGCTAAGAAAACATAGTTTTTTACACAAGTATACAGAATTGGTGCTAGTATCAATTACAGGGTAATTAAAATAAAAAATACTTACACACTATCTACTTCGACAAAATATACAGGTAATTAAATATTGTGCACAATCACATACAATGTCGTTAAAAATAAATATAAATAAATTTTTAATTAAAACATTTCAGGCTTTCATAAAGCGCTAAAATCTCTAAAAGTTCAACAGAGTGACAATACCGAAATTCCTCCTGGTTTATGTAATCCCTCAGAAATTAATAATCATTTTACATCAGTTTTTCAAAACAACCAGAGTGCTTGCCCATAAACAATTGATTACCGTCGGACAAAAAAATTTAAAGACGTTAGCTTTGCTTTTACTTTTGTTGACACTTCTACAGTAATACAAACAGTAAATGAGATTAAGTCATATGCCAGTAGTTATCTCGCTGCAAATGGTAAAGCTGTGTATGCCTACTATAGCCAGATACATTACTCATATTGTCAATGTTTGTTTGGAAATAGGGTATTTTCCAGATTTCTGGAAAAAGACTGTCGTTATACCCCTTCCTAAAGTTAATAACCCGGCAACATATAATGAATTACGTCCGATCAGCCTTGTACCTTTGTTATCCAAAATACTAGAAAAAATTGTGTACAAACAGTTAAATGAATATCTTTCTTTAAATAACATTCTGCCAGTTAATCAATCGGACTTTAGAAAGGGGCATAGTACAAATACTGCACTATTAAATATGAGTGATAATATCGTAAGAGCTTTAGATAAGGGTCAGGCAACTGTTTTAGTATAGTTGGACTTTACTAAAGCTTTTGACACTATTGATCATAGTCCTCTTGTTCCTAAATGTAATTATTTTGGTCTAAATCCTGTATCATATGTAGCTTTTTAGGGAGCTATCTGAAAAATCGCACACAGAGAATCATTATAAACAACGAAGTCTTTTGTGATCTACCTATTACATCCGGTGTACCCCAGGGCTCAGTCTTGGGGACTCTCTTATTTTTGTTGTACACTTCAGACTTGCATGAACAAGCAAATCACTGTAATGTGCAGTTTTTGCAGACGATACACAGCTTTACCATCACCTTTCAGCTAATACATTACACCACGCTACCGCTGTTATCAACAACGACTTATCAAATATCAATAACTATGCTAATAGACATAACCTGAATCCTTTAAAGTCAAAAGTTACATTAATTAGTTCAAAAAAACAACGTGAAAATTTAAAATCAGTTATATCCATCAAGATTGACGAAAACTTCAGATTTATATCATACCAATAATATTTTAAAGCAGTGCTATGCAAGACTAAAGTTAGTTTATTCTAGTAAGCATATTTTGAATAAAAATACCAAAAAAATGCTATGCGAAAGTTTAGTCCTATATCTAAAATAGCTTACTGCAATATCATGTACTACCCTTGTCTTGACGCAATCACATGCAACATACTACAAAAAACCAAAATATTTGCTGTAGATTTTCTATAATCTAAGAAAGTGTGATCATAGAACTAACGTTTTTGTGGATCTGCGATGGTTAAAGTTAAATAGTTTCTTCTAAATAAGGCAACACCAAAATATTTACGGGAAAAGCTTGTATCACGGGAAGTCGTTCATAATATTAATGTTCATTATCCAACAATGTTAACTATGCCCCAACATAAGACAGCCATCTTTCAACGCTCCTTTACGTATAATGCAGTGAGATTGTACAATTACTTAAGTGCTGATTTAAGAGTCTATCTGTTACTTTATTTAGGAAAAAATTAAAAGAATACCTTTTTTAAATCAGTGAATTTTTAAAAATATTTATTTCTCTCTTTCTCTTTAGGTTAATTATTTTAGAAATGTAAACTAGGTTAGGAAGGGCTAAGTGTAAGAATATTTTTTTTTATACATTTATTTAACGTCGGCCTATTTCCGCTACTGAGGCCTAACACCGACACCTGTAGACGAGCTACCCCCAACCAGGAATTTTGCCGAACCTCTTCCCTTAAGAAGAGTAGGGATCTTTTACTTGCCTAACATTTAATAGACAAGGGACCGACGGCTTTACATCCCCTCCGAAGGATGGTATATCTCCTATACAACCCTCGCCTAAGGTTGTATAGCTTCCGCGCATACACTGATATACAAGCTGCTGGAAGATGTGTGAGGCGAGAACAAGTGTAAGAATAGCCTTTAATGGCTAAACTTAACCCAAATTGTTTTCTAGTCTTGTGGAAATCAATAAAGACCTTATTATTATTATTAAAATTAGTATTTATGATTATTGCTTGCTTTATAAAATCGTCAATATTATAAAAGGGATTTTTTAATAAATAGTCTTTTACTACTGCCTTATATTTATTAAAATCTAAAATTCTATCTCCACGGGTAGTTTATTAAAGATAGTTGGAACATAATATAGAGTAGAGTTTTCTGATCTTTTTAATCTTAAATATCCTGTATTAAAATTTTCTTTACTTCTGATATTATGATCATGGATGTCTTCATGTCTCCCATACCTATCCCAATTTTTTCTTGCATAAAGCAAATACTCAAAAATGTACTGAGAGGGAATCGTTAATATACCCATATCTATAAATGATTGCCTAACATCTGCTCTGTAGTCAAGGCCCCCCCACACTCTAATAGGCTTTCTTTGTAAAGCGAATATTCGATTCGCATGTGGAAAGTGCCCCCAGATTAACAGACAATAAGTGCACAAAGACTATATTAAAGCATGATATGCTATCATACCGACTTTTTGTTCAGTGCTGTGTTTTAAGTTTTTCAACAGATATATATTTTTAGATATTTTTTTTGAGACACTGTCAACATGCGCATCAAATTTCAACTGATTATCAAAAGTGACGCCCAGAATCTAACCCATGGTGGATTTTGCATTTTATGGTTACGTAATGAGAAGAACATTTTTTCAGTTTTAGCTAGATTTAAACTATACCAATCTTCAAGTTCCATAATACCTTTTTCAACGCTCGATTCTAAGTCAGTTTGATTCTTATTCTTATTTATTATTGTCGTATCATCTGCAAATAATATTAGCTCAGAGTCACTGGTAGCAACAGAGATATTCTATGAGCTTTGAGATAACTGGTATTAGGGAGATGGGCCCATCTCTATAGGCCTATAGTTGTTAATTTTATCTTTTGAGCCTTTTTTGAAAATTGGAGTAACCTTTGTTAATTTCAAGCAGTCAGGATATATGCCCTTCTTTATACATTGATTGATGAATTTTGTCAGAGGTATAATTAACATCTCTTACTTTTTTTATCAGTATGATGTCCAGATCGTATATATCCCTACTGCTTTTTCTTTTATAAGTTATTTATGGCATCCCTAACTTCTATAAAGGAGACGTCTCTGAAAAAAAGATCTCAATTGCATCTTTATTTACCCTCAATAAATATTCATCTGCAGACACATTTGTCCCACCATATATTGTTATGTGCACGCCTACGCCACTGGAATATATAGAAAATACGCGCACATTATTTTATATATATATATATATATATATATATATATATATACATATATTCCGAGAAGCTTCCGCGGTCGTTGGTATGAAAAATACTAGGTTCTCGGGTTGAACCGCGTCTGAGATTGTTAATGTCTCGACGTTTCGGCTCCCGTTTTGGAGCCATTTTCAAGAGAAAAAGTGGGTCAAGTAAAAATTGTCAAAGAAAATAATGCTAGGAGTTCGTGGAACTGGTTCGATTCCGGGGTCTCAATCTGCCTACTCCTCAGATCTCACCACGATCCGTCTCTAAGGCCTCAACCTGCCTACTCCTTAGTGCGAACTCCGAGTTCGCTCTAAGGACCCCGGAATCGACCCAGTTCCACGAACTCCTAGCATTATTTTCTTTGACAATTTTTACTTGACCCACTTTTTCTCTTGAAAATGGCTCCAAAACGGGAGCCGAAACGTCGAGACATTAACAATCTCAGACGCGGTTCAATCCGAGAACATAGTATTTTTCATATATATATTTTTCATTCAAATATAAATAGAATAAAAGTTACAAAAATATTTAGAAATGGGTTGTAACTTGAAATATTAAAATAACATTTATCTTATAACCATTATTACTTGTCACATTATAATAGTATGTTACTTTTAACATTGAATAATCATTTACCAAATTTATGGATGCTATGAAATACAAATGTTACGTAATATTATTGTTATGTAACATGTTTAATGGGTGAGTAGTTAGATAGGTCTGTTCTTCTAAAGAACCGTGCTTCTAAAGTACCTATATTTTATCTTTGTATAATCAGTGTAAACTATCATGGGGACGCTAGACCTTCGAATTAACGATTGCTTAGTGTGATGTGAAAATAAGCATAATCTATTCCGTTTCGGCGCCCCCGATATCTTGCCGCCTTAGGCGATTACCTTCCGACTGGAGCCGCCTCTGCTAAAATGTGCTGTTCCTGAAATGTTGGTTGCCTACATATTCCTTTAAACCTCAAGAGGTCTCCCAGTCATTTAACTCTGATCTAATACGAAAGATTACAGTATCCTTGAAAAAAATGAGTACTTAATTCACAGCATTCTATATTTATTATTAAATATATGCATTTATTTTTTATGAAGAATACTATAATTTACAATTTCCTTTCGCAAAATCAAATAAATGCATTAGGTACGAAGAATACTTTAGTTTTCTTTCAATCAATTTTGTATGATGAATATTATTCTTTCAACTAATTAAATTTACATGAATTCTGCATGAAGGATATTTTAATTTAAATTTTTTGTTGAATCACTGAAATAAATGCATTTTTTGTACGAAGAATATTTTAATTTACAATATTCTTGCAATCAATTAAACAAATGCTTTCTGTATATGACGATGATGATGATGCAGTCATCTAAAAAAATCATTCATAGATCGTTACTTTAGTGATTGACATTCTTCATTCGTGAAAATTTCTATATTATAGGTACTCTATTTTTTATAATAATTTTTGTTATTCTGTAAGCCATTATAAATCTAAGTAAATGTTTAATAAATCATACGGTTTTCCTCACGATTTCTGAAAATGCTGAAAACACCTACTATACCTGTGGACAGGTATAGTCTTTTGGAAAATGTCTAGACAATTTTAATGTACTGAGTCAAAATTATTACATTGTTTTTGTCAATATAAGACACTCAACATCACCACAAAACTAGAGTAACTCATTATTATTTTCTGATTGCAATAAATAGGTACGTTCAGTTTTATTTTAAAATCAAATTATACGGTCAAAAAGTCAATACGCATGTATGTCACTTATTGGAAAATTAAAATATTAAGAAATCTTTGAATAATCAAATGCCGAATTTTCATGTTTTCAGTGAAGATTTATCAATATTACAGAGGTGGCTATGGCTGCATAAAGAAACATTTAATTTAAAAATTTGAAGTTAGTAGGCGTGCAGCGTCATTGTAACATTATTTGTTGGTTATCTATGTGTTGTAATCTCTTAATAGTTTATATAACAAAGAATCTGTTATTAAACATTATAATAATATTCTACAAAAAAAGAAAACTGAGGATTTAATAGGTATACCTCTACTATATTCGTGAGATGGTAAGAAAATAATATTTATTTTTCGCTATAGCTGTTTTCCAAACAGCAAAATATCGTCAACAAGTCATTTTATTTTTACTGTTTTGTAATATTCTATTAAAACTGATGCTTTATAGTAGTCAAACGTATGCGAAAATTAACCGTCAAAGTAACATAAGTATTCCATACGAATGTTTTAAATAAGTACTTTTTACACCATTCAAGCATATATAAACAATTAATTTTTTGATAATTTTTGAACTTAAGCGTAATTTTCGGAAATAACCTTTCAAAATTGTCATCGTATGTCCTTATAGGAGAAATAATTTAAATGAAAAAGTGTATCCAGAATGTATTCTGGACTGCTAAAACTAATTTGAAGTAAAACTTAAACTACCGAGAGTTCATTCATGTTTTAACATTTCTATAAGAATTCCAAAGATCTTATTTTTATCGTTTTTATTACGATTATGTTACTTTTATTCATTTTCAGTGTGAAGTCTGAGTAATAAGATGGTATAGATACCTACTTCCTAATAAACTAGAGATATGTCAGTAGCATATTATACTAGAATTTTCGTTTACTGATCCATATTTTCATTTCAGAAAATATCATTAAAAAATTAGGAAGCTGATGCGAGGTCACAACATACAGAGTATATCCGCATTTGGGGTAAAAGCAATATAGCGATGGGATGCCATGTTGTTAATAATAACTTTTAATGAGAATAGGATTGAGCTAAGCAAAATTACAGAACCATTTTAGAAATCGGTAGGTAAATTAGCCCTTGTCGGCACAAACTGTTTAAAACGAAATTCATCAAAATTCATTGCTTTCTTTATGAATTTTGGCGTTTTCCGTTTTTCATATATCAATAATTTTGCAACCCCGAAAGTTTAAACAATATTTAAACCTTTGAAACATTGATTTGGCAATCTTAGAGTTATCTTTTGCTTTAGGTTTGAAGACGTTTACGTGAAATTTAACAAACTGAACTTCATGTTTCGTAAGTAACATTAATTTGTAAATAATAAATTAATAAAAATTGGTAAAACATAAATCTTCCGTCAAACTCTGTATGCATTTATGCTTTACAAAGTGGCAGAGGCTTGGACTTATAATATTCAACAAAGGCATATCATGCACATACTTAAGAGTACGAAAAGCGGGATTATTCACAGTAAAAGTACCATCTATACAGGGTGGAGCAATAGAGCGTCGGACCTCGATATCTCGGGTTCTACTATAGCTAGAAATTTTTTAAAAAATTGGAAATAAAGTAGATAAAACAGTCTATAACTGGCAATTATTTTCGAACATACAGGGCAAGCCAAGGCGAAATTACAGCACTAAGTGCCTTTTTTTTAAATGGAATGCTATGTATATCAGTACATTTTTTGAAGCCTCTTTCTAGGCTCTATTCATTTCTATGTTAGCATTGAATATCTCCCAACCACTTGGATGTAATGAATTTTTTTGTTGAAATAATGCAATCTGCAGATGGATATTAAAACAACCACCACAGTCACAATTATGGGTTTTAAGAAAAACTTATGTGAACACCTGTTACGAGATATCTAGTTAATGTTTTTGAATCATTTTCATTTCCTAAAAATGTACAGGGTGGCCAAAAATTATTTTTCAATTAAGAACTTTTTAAATTGAATTTTCTCTGTACATTTTTAGATGATGTGATGTATAAATGAAAAACGAACATTTTTTGTAAGTACTTCCCTAGGGCTAATTGCAACAAATTTCGTTTTATTGAGCAAAAATTACAATATTTAAAAATAAACTTAAAAAAGAGGTGTGCCGGTGTGATAGATGTAAAGGCAGTTATTATTCTTTTCTTCATATTTTGTACTGTTGTTGGTTATGTTTATAGAAACAGTTTCCTTTACGTATCCCCATAAACAGAAATCCACTTTTGTAGGATCTGCGGATCTAGCAGGTCATTTAGTGGGTCCATTTCTTCCAATCCATTGATTAAAGTAGGTATTATTTAAGTGGTCTCTAACTGTATTTAAATTTTGTGGTGGGGCACCATCTTGCTGAAACCATATATTATTTCGAATTGTTTCAGGGAGATTTACCAATAATTGTGGCAGATAGTTTTCCAAAAAATTAAGATAAATAGCTCCAGTCAATATACCATCAAAGAAATGTGGTTGGTTATCAACTTGCATAAAAAAGTGAGGATTTTCCGAAGCATAATAATGGAAATTGTGCCTATCAACAAATCCATTTTTATGAAAAGTTGCCTCAACACTGAATAAAACAGTATTGAAGAAGTTGACATCATATTGCATTTCACCTCTGGCCCAACTACAAAATTGTAGGCGCTTTTGAAAATCGTCATCAGATAAATTCCTGGTGCATTTGAATATGATATGCACGCAACTTATTTGTTTTCAAGGTTCGACCCACAGACCGTCTACTTATTCCTACGAATGAGCCCACTTCTCTTTGACTAACATGGGGATTCTCAACCGTTGCCAGCACCACAGAAAACTAATTTCTTCGTTCACAACACATTTTATTCTTTCACTTTTTTTATATTCGACATTTCCAGTTTCCAGAAATCTATCGAGAAGGTTTGGAAGCTGGTAACATCAGGAATTCTCCTTTCAGGATAACGTTGATGATAAATTCTATTGGCAAGTAAACAATTTCTGTCTGACTCGCCCAAAACAAAAGTCATATCGCTTTATTAAAATTCATATTGTAAAATTCCAAATATTTTAAATTCAATACAAATTGTAACTACCGATAAGTGTGATAAATGCTCCTTTGTACACGAAATTTATACCAAACTGAGGTTTTATTGCTTGTTGAATAACGAAAACAGCAAAAAAATGTACAAAAAACCATTACAGTAAAGGACCGGTTAAATACTAATTACTCAGTTCAATGGATTGAAAGAAATGGTCCCATTAAATGGCCTCATTTCAAAATTTCATAAGGACGTGTGTCAATCAAAATGGGCAACACGTCGAACACCTATTATAAATTTTTCTGATGAATTATTTAAGGGAACCACTTTTTTAAAGTTTATTCTTGAATTTAGCATTTATTTATTTATAAAACGAAAATGGTTGCAATTAGCCATAGGGAAGTACTTAGAAAAATGTTCGTTTTTCATTTCTACATCACATCGTCGAAAAATATACAGGGTGTTCGTTCATTTGAAAAAAATTGAGAAAATTCAATTTAAAAAGTTCTTAATTGAAAAATAATTTTTAGCCACCCTGTACATGTTTAAGAAATGAAAATGATTCAACAACATTAATTAGTTGTTTTCTTAAAACCCATGATTGTGACTGTGGTGATTTTTTTAATATCCATCTACAGATTGCATTATTTCAACAAAAAAATTCATTACATCCAAGTGGTTGGGAGATATTCAATACTAATATAGGAATGAATAGAGCCTAGAAAGAGGCTTCAAAAAATGTACTGATATACATAGCATTCCATTTAAAGAAAAAGCACTTGGTCCTATAATGTCGTTTTGGTTCGCCCTGTATGTTAGAAAATAATTTCCTGTTATAGACTTTTTTATCTAGTTTACTTGCAATTTTTTAAAAAATCTCTAGCTATCGTAGAACTCGAGATATCGAGGTCCACGCACTATTGTCCCACCCTCTATATTACATCAAAAACATTGAACTTGCCCTCCATGTTTACAAAGGACTGGGCTAATACTGATGAGAATAACTGATCATTTTAATTATAAATGTGAAATTTGGAATACAAACAAAATAAAATTATGGCATCATTTTTGACATCCACAATTTACTCTTTAGGTACTGCCGCTAAGAACTTAACGGGCTTTGAGTCTGCCTCAACCATTGTAACTATAGAAGTAAAATTCACAATTTCTAACATAAGTCATATCACAGTATAAAAAAATGTTTGCTGTACTTATAAGTTCAAAACGACATAGAAAATTAAAATTTCTTGTCATATTGCAAAATTTTAATGTAAAAATACTTTTCGAGCTTCCTGGTTTGCAAAATAAGAGGCCGTGGGCCCCTTAGATCAATCGGACCCCCGGGTAGTTACCTCAGTTTTACTCCTCTCTCAACTACAATATTTCAGAAAATATAAGCTCCAAGAAAAGACATACTTGCTATTTATTTTTTATTGATTTTTATTAGCCTTGCCTTTGTGCATTATTTGTTCGAATAAAACTGTAATTATTAGAAATTAATGACATATAGGTCATTGAAACAAGATTAGAAATCAAAAAAAGGTTTCTATTTTTGATAATAAATAACTTTTTTAGTTGTTTGCTAAATACGTACACTATAAAATAACATTTTCTACTTTAACTATGGGTGAACAAAAATCATTAATTTAAAAACTAAAGATATCCACTCTTTCTACATCTGCGAAAAATTCATCAATAAGTGAAACTTTGGCAATTGTTTACAAGATGGCGCTCAAATTTGTGTACCATATTTCAGCCACATGAATTTGAAATTTCATTATATCTGATATAATAAGGCAGCTCACACGAGCAATAGTAAAGTATGTCTTGGATCACAAAAAATGTAAAGACTTAAAAAATGTTTTGTTAAAATTCGGATATTATCAAACACTTGAAATTTGGATACTGAAAAAATTTCTGTCGATTGTAATAAGCAGAATAAATTTAAAATTTTGAAATCCTATACAATAAATGTATGTATAAATTGGCAGCACTAGCGTCTTATTCTGTAAACCCATCCTTTAATACACATTATTACAATTATCCCCATCACAGCATTAATTATAACAAAATTATAAATAATTTATTATCTACATGATTTCTGAAAATACTGAAAACAGCTATTTAGGAATACACGGGCATATATGTGTTGTTTTTTTTGGAGCTGTCAGGAATATCTAAAGTAGGCCCTTAGTCAAAATTATTACCATTATGTTGTAAAATTGTAAAATATATATCAATTTTGCCAGCCGTGAAAAAGTGGGTACTAGTAAATGCACTAATAAATAACAAAGAAAACAATAAAATGATGACTTTTATGTTTTCAGTGCAAGTTTTATCATTGTTGCAAAGACAGAGGTGGCTACTGCTGAGTTAAGCACGTGATTTAAAATCTAAACTAGTAGGCGTGAGGCATTATGTCAAATTATTAAAGTGTACGTCGTGTTGTGGTTTCCGCATGCAAAGCATTTAATGAAAGGTTGTGAATTTCAAATGCTAGTATCAACAGAGCAGAGATATCTATCTACAAGAAGGTAACTAAAACTTTATTTTAAAAATATGCATGTTAGTAGAGTATACTCGCCGTTCAGAAAGTCGCTTAAAAATTGATTTCGTGAACCCCAAAATGTTAAGAATATGCCAATATGCCAAAATCGAAAGCTTATACCCTAAATCGATTAAATTCAAATTTACCCAAAATTGTTTTTTGCAAAAGGGCGCCGTTCAAAATTTTCGAGTTACTAACATGAATGGATAGCCGTATTATACTTTATTTTTCACAAAATACTTCTTTATATAAAGTCTGTCTATTTTACTGGGGCGACACCAAATATCTCGCTCAATATCTACTGTAGACGAATATAGTTTTAGAAACAGTTATCCCATTTTTGATAACTATATTTCAGTAAAAAGAAATTTGAAATCCATAGCCTACTTTGTAAGATATATTACAAAAACGGTTATAGCTTCCTTATTTGAGGAAAAAGTTAAAGGGATGAAAGTTGACAGCAGACAATAAGAATCATAATGTATATAAAAAATGCGCAGTTGGCTCTGACATACGCTCTTGTGCAAAGGAACAAATCTCAAAGTAGGCCTTGACACCATTAATCCCGTTTATTTTTTTCTCTCCAACGATATAAAATATGTCACAAAAATTTTAACTGATATGTCAATATTTAATATTTTACGAATTCATATCATTGAATCGTAAAAATCGGCTATGCCATGATTAGTGAAAAATACTGTATAATTAATAAATTTGACAGATTGTCACTGTTGTATGTTGCGTTTGTCGAGTTCTAAGACAAGTTTTACACCACCAATAATAACAAATTCGATATGTTCATAGCATTTATTGTCAGTGCAATTTTGACGCTGAGATGGCAGTCACGGTTTACGGAGAGAGATTTCCCGATGCTCCGCAGCCAAATCGAACTATATTTAGGAAATTAGTTCAAGATCTAAAGACACACGGTTCATTTTCAAAAAAAGTTGTAAAGTGAGGTCATATTGCGGATAATGTAAGAAAAGTGAATAGAGCATTGAATTATATTAACCAAAATGAATATACCTCTTTGAGACAAATTCAGAGAAACTGTTGCATAAAAAAAGACAGTGCAAGAAAAATATTTAAAATAAAACGGATTTCGATGCTACAAAATGAGGAATGTTCAACATTTAAATGAGGAAGATAAGCCGAGGAGAGTAAGATTTTGTAGATGGTTGTTAAATAAAAAAAAGGAAAAACCCGCTGGTATGTAGTAAAATTCTTTGGTCGGCCGAATCAAATTGTTCTAATAATGAATTTTTCAATAGAAACATGCATTATAAGTGGACACGAGAAAATACACATTGGCGCAGAGCGACTGCTTTCCAAGAAAGATTTTCTACTAATGTTTGGGTGGGTCTTTTAGGGACCTTATTTTTATGATGGCAAATTAACCGCTCGTAGATACATTAATTTCCTGCAAAACGAATTTCAAGATTTTTTTTATGAATTAACAGTGATAGAAAGATTAAATTATTCATATTTTCAAGAAGATGGGGCAACACCTTACACTGCTGTAATATGTATAGCATTAAACTATGAAATATAAGAAAGATAAGGATAAGATAGATAATAAGCGACGTTTATTCAATCTAGCTGTATAATTCAAAAGTCAAATATCATTGTAATTCTGATTAATCATATAATTATTGTTTTTTTTTGTTGTTCCTGGTTACCAAAAATATAATTATTTTAGGTAGGCCATTAAGTGGCTACTGGCTAGTACTCATTGTACACATTAGGTAGAATTTATGTAGCGTCGGGAACGGAAAGCTGGTGCAGGTCGGAGCGACGGGGTCACCAATTTAACTGCCTAATGTGTGCATCTAAAAAAGTCTGCCATAAACGCATTATGGTCATCAAAAAGCATAAAGTGGTATTGTGAAAGCTGTAATGTTATAGAAAGCGTATACCAAACGAATCCAAGCTCTGCCAAATTATCGAACAAAAGTTAAGCAGCACGTTTTCAAATTTTCCGAAGTAAGAATTTTAAGTATGCTAAATAATGTTGTAACTAATAAACCTAGATTGTAGATTGTTTTACGGAGTCGTTTGGCTTCGAACAGCCTTACTTCACTTCGACCTATGTTTAGGAAGATCTTTTCTGATTTACCCTACATCTAGTGGTTATCCAGGATTCCCAGACTTTTTACAAAGCTTGTGATTTTCCTGGGAGCTAATTTCCCTATGTCTTCAGGCGTTAATTCCGCCTGTTCTAGGAATTTTAGCCTAGTGCGGACTAACACCTTGCATTCACAAAGTATGTGTTCCACAGTTTTATCTGCATTTATTATCTACCGCCTTGCCCATATTCTTGAGATGATATCTCAAGGGTCAGTGGCCAGTTAGAAGGTCTGTGATAGCCTTAATTCGGACTTTTCAAGTTCGGGAAGCCTTGTGACATTCTTTGTCGAATAAGTTATAAACTTTTTCGCTTGTCTTTGGCCTGGAGTATTCCTCCAGTAGGACTTTTTCTGATCATTTTCCCATTCTTGGATCTCCTTCGCTATATGTCCCTTGGCTAGGCCACAAAACGGTTCGGGTCCATTGAACGTTGCTTCAGCTCCTTTTTTTGCAAGGCTATCAGCAAGTTCACTTCCTTGTACTCCCTCATGCCCTGGCACCCACATCAAGGTAACCTTGTTGTTATGAGCCAGTTGCTTCAGGGATTGTCTACATTCCCAGGCAATTTTAGATTCAAAGGTATGGGACCTTAGAGCCTTTAGTGCTGCTTGGCTATCTGATAGTATATAGATCTTTGCCTTTCGGATGCCTTTATTTAGGCATACCTGGGCACACAGATCTATGGCATAAATTTCTGGCTGAAAGATGGTTGAGGTGTTACCGAGGGCTTTGGATAGCCTACAATTCGGCCCTGCGACTCCCACTCCTACCCCTTCAGCCATCTTAGATCCATCTGTATACCAGATAAGTGACCCCTGTTCCAATCGCAGTGACTCCATCTTGCTCGTCTGACAACTTTCAGTTAGCACATCAAACGGGCAGTCAAAGTCTTGTTTGACTGGCATTTCGGGTTTGGTCATGGACTTCAAATGGATTAACTCCAGAATCCTTAAGTGACCAATCAGATCGCCTGGTGCAGTCGTAAGGCACTGAGTGCTGCCTCCTTCCTTACATGTAAGTGCAAGGGAAGTAGGTCAAGCATAGCCTCCGTAGCTGCTGTGGGACACGAGTGCATTGCTCCTGTAGTCCGTAAACAGGCAAGGCGTTGCAGTTTCTGCAACTTTCCCTGTGCTGTTTTTTTCTCTGTTTTTGGCCACCATACGCATGATGCGTAGGTCTGACAACCGAAAGATAAAACCAATGTGTCATTGTCGGTTGTCTAAACCCCAAGTCTTACCAAACAACCTACGGCAGGTCCATATTGCCGCTGTTGCTTTGGTAAGAGTCCTTTCCAGATGTGAGTTCCAGGTGAGTTTTTGATCCAGGATTACTCCTAGATACTTGACCTCACTGGAGAGATTTATTATCTTTCCATTCAGTACAGGAGTTCTAAGACTGAGTCTTCTCCTTTTAGTGAACGGGACAATAGTTGTTTTGCTCGGATTGACATTGAGCCCCTCTGATGAGCACCATTTGGATATTATATTTAAGGCAATTTGCATGAGGTTCTTACTATATCAACACGTCAATCGTGCAGTCTCAGAAGATATCAATGAATGAATTATGTCACGGCACGAGATGCTCTATTTACCCGTTTTCCTAAATACGGTAGATAGAAATCATTAACTTTGAAATTAAAGATTTATTTTCTGTTCTTCTTTAAAAATTCATCAATGAATCTAACATTGACCACTGATTAATAGATGGCGCTTAAATTTATGTACTATATTCGAGCCACATGAATTTGAAATTTTGTTATGAGAAGACGACTCATGGGAACAATAGTAAAGGATGTCTTGTCACAGAAAATTGAAAAAAAAATCTCTTATTGAAATTCATTATAAAACGTCCGAAACTTAAACATTGAAAGAACCATGCTCTCCCGACCTTTGTAGGTCCAATAAATTTTGTTAAATTCGATACCGATTAGGAGATCGTTTTATATAAATACCTTTAGCTTCTAAATTTTTATCATTTTCGCAATCAGACTAACAAAATGCATATCTCTTCGAAGAAGTAAAAATATTATTTAAATTTATTTTTGCCACTCTGTATTCCGCAATGTAATGGGCTATAACTTTTTTATTTTCCAAAATAAAACATTTATGTGCCGTTATGTTTATTAAAGCATACACATGCATTTATCTTTGATATGCTACATGATTTTCTTGGCAATTTCGGTTTAGGCGGTGTTGCAACTTTTTTTTTTAAATCGGAAGCTAATTTTTTCAAGAAAATTTTGAACGTAATACCACTGCACTTTCTTTAATTGAATATGCAAATTTATACTTAAAAAACATTAAAATAGTTTTCAATGGAATACCATTTTTTCTTCCATTATTTGGATCAGTGGATATCTACCTTTTAACTTAGGTTATGCTAAAAGAAAGCCACCAAAAGAAATGTATAAATATTTATATTTTTAACACGCTTTTATTAGCTTTACCTGTATGTTTGTTTGTTTGTTTGTAATGGAATCTTTGAACGTGATTCTCACCCACTTCAAAACGTCAGATTAAACTGAAACTTTGCACTCTTATCAAGGACCGATGACAATACAATAATTTGAGAACTTTGCCCGAATGTCCTCACAAGGATCATCAGGATAAAATAAAATAAAAAAAGACACCTATTGTCTAGATTCTGGTGGAGGCGCCGCTGTTAATAATATACAGGCTGTCCATTTTATCAGGACACTCGAGAATATCTCACTTAATATCGGTCGTACAAAAAAAATTTATATAACCTGCAAAATGGTTTAAAGACATTTGAAATCCATGGCCTACTTTAAGAGTTATGGCGGGAAATATCGAAAATGCGGAAAACGTCTAGGTCAAATATCTCCGTTGCTTGAAGAGATACGAGAAAAATTTTGTAGGTGGCTGTTGGAAAAGAAGCGCGCCGATCCATTAATATGTAGTAAAATACTTTGGTCCGACGAGGCAAATTTTTCCAATAATGGATTTTTTAATCGCAATATTCATTACAAATGGACTTCTGAAAATACACACTGGCATAGACCGACTGGGTTTCAAAATCGTTTTTCAATAAATGTGTGGATATGTATTTTAGGCACCAATTTAATAGGTCCTTATTTTTATGATGGTCACCTCAGTGGTCAAAAGTACCTGAACTTTTTGAGAAATGAATTTAATGAATTCTTAGATGACCTACCTTTAGAGAATCGACACAACTTTCAATATTTTCAACAAGATGGAGCTCCTCCCATAATTCCCAGATTTGCCTAGATTATTTAAACGAAATTTTGCCTCAACATTGGATAGGTACCAATGGATTTATTCGATGGCCCCCTTGTTCTCCAGATATAACCCCAATGGATTTTTCTATGGGGGTATATTGAAAATAAGGTGTTTTCGACGACACCGCAAAATGTAGAGGACCTAAAAACTCGAATTCAACAGGCATGTATTACAGTTACCCCCGAAATGCTGAGTAATGTTTTAAATGCAGTGACTCGCCGCGCTCGATTGTGCATAAGAAATCGCGGTGGACACTTTGAACACTTGATATGATACCTTAAAAATTATTTTGAGGATTAGATAAATATTAATGCTCTGTGTGCTATATTTTTTTTATTATTAATTTGTTTTTGTTACCTGAATTTACTTTATTCTTCTTAATTGTGTTAATGTTTTATTATAGTAAAGATGTGAACAACTTATTGAATTATTTTATCGTTTTATTCAATCATACTTCTCCACGGCAAGTATAATGCTTGTTAAAAAAATTTTTATTGGTTTTAAAAAAATGTTTTTATAATTACTAACGTAGTACCAATGAATAAATATGGAATGTGATATATCGTTGAAAAGGGAGGAAAATACTCTATTTAATGGCGCCATTTCCCGCTCGTTTCAAAATAATTTTTTTAACAGCCTGAAGAGTAAATCGCAAAATACAGCGGTTTTGAAAAAAATTAGATAAAACCTCGTTGAAACACTCTGTTTTGCAAAAAATTTTCGCCTTAGAATTTTTCTCGTATATAGATATGTGGCCTAGACGTTTTCCGCATTTTCGATATTTTCCACCATAACTCTTAAAGTAGGCCATGGATTTCAAATATTTTTAAACCATTTTGTAGGTTATATAATCGGTACAATTTTCGTAAAAATATTTTTTTTGTACGACCGATATTAAGTGAGATATTCTCGAGGGCCCTGATAAAACGGACAGCCTGTATATTCTCATAATAAAAGCGTGTTACTTAAATGATTTTTAGTAAGTTTTAAAAAATTATAGTTTAGAAAAACAAAAAAACACGCTTTAAAAACCGAACTAAAAAGTAAAAAATAATAATGTTTAAATAATAAGATTTTGTTCAACAGCGATAGATTGTAAAAAGCGTGGGGTGCTTGATATCAATTCTTATAAATATTTTATTGGTAGCTATTGATAGAAGTAGAATTATACAAATATAGTAAAACCACTCCACGCTTTTTACAATCTATCGTTGTTGAACAAAATCTTAATATTTAAACATTATTATTTCTTACTTTTTAGTTCGATTTTTAAAACGTGTTTTTTAGTTTTTTTAAATTATAATATTTTTTTTAGTATAAAGTAGATGTCCAATGATCCAAATTAATAAAAAACAAGGACTTCTATTAAATTTTGTTTATCAAAGAGATATTTTTAAAATTATTTTTTTTACAAAATTTAAAATTGGCAGGTTAAAATAAATGTAGTAGTATTATTTTCTATTACTAACATGTCTTAGCCATTTTGTTAAATTATTCAGATATTCTTTCATGGCCTACATTGTGTTGAGAGAAACTTGGCTGTAATTCCTGTTTTCTATTTGCCGATTTTAAATTCGAAAATGAATTTGTCGTCGGAATTATGAAAGAAAGGTAAGATAGGAGCAACAAAAAACATGTAGCATGTAAAAGGTACGGCATTTATACGTTACTAAACAACCAAATTTGAAAATTTTATACAAAAAAGAAGGCGTACTGAATTTGAAATAGTAGAACACATTTCCATGTAACTTACTTTCTCGATTTTCAATTATGCATAACCCAAAAATATTAGAATTATTTATTTAGAGGTGGATATCAAAATCGTCATTTTAAATAGAGAGTCCTATGTTTTACATTTTTTTGAATAACCAACCGAATTATCTTTATGACTATTTAAAATCATTTACTAAATACAAACGATATTTTCAGGCAAAGTAGGACCTACAGAGAATTTTTTGAGCACTACTGAGATTTTTGGAATATTTTGAATCCATTTTTGTGCAGAGCATATTTAGGCATATAGAGAGTGCTGAAAAAATGTAGTAATTTCCCTGTTAATAAGTAATGCGGTTGTTTCAAACAGAATACCCTATTTTCAGTTATACAGGGTGTTCCAATAATGCGTCAAACTCCAATATCTCGCTACAGCGGAGGATCTTCGAGATCATCCATTTTAAATGGAACACCCTATATATTTTTATATTTATGAATTCAGCGTAAAATTACCTTTCCAGCGATCTCCAGATTTTTTATTTTTGACGTAGCGTTGCCGAGTTATTCGAAAAAGTATGAACATTTTGGTGGGAACAAGGTTTAACAAATTAATTCCCTGTGCGTGTATTACTATTAATCAAGAAGATTTATTTTGCAATTATGTAGACAAGAAATGTACTATAATGATACAACCACCAAATATTGATTATAATTATACAGGGTGTATATTATTGTATTGTTGAATTGATACGTTAATTCTCTCCGATTTTTGTGAATAATATCCTATACTTGAGATCGATATTTCCGGAGATATTTTTAATTTTTCATTAAAAACCGTTAAATTATAATACTTTTCATTTAAAACTGATCTAGTAGCCATGATTTTAACATAAAGTGAGACTAATTGAAAGTTATCTTATTGACGTTTAATTATTAACCATTGTGACAAAGTATTTACACTTATTTTAAGTTAAAAATTAGTTTAAAATTCGCACTTTCCAATAATGAATTTTTCAAGAGAAGAAATGGTCGATATGGTTTATGTTGTGGGTGCGAGTGATAAAAATTGATTGCTATTAACTCGAATTTATAAGGAGCGATATCCGGAAAGAAAACAGCCCTCTAAAAAATCATTTGAGACGTTGATAGAATGATTTGACAATACGGGGAAAGTGGAATATGAGAAAAAGGAACGAACAAATAATGTAGCAAATGAAGAAAATCAAACAGTCGTACTTTTGAACGCGATTGAAAGTCCTCATAGCACTATAAGAGAATTGACAAGAGAAAACGATATAAGCCGATCTTCAGTCCATCGAATCTTACAAAAAAATAAATTTCACCCTTACCACGTTCAACTAATGCAGGAACAGATTGATAGGGATTATGAAACCGAATACAATTTTGCCAATGGGCAAAACAAAAAATAGGACAACAAAGAATTTTTTTTTATTTTGTTTTGTTTGACGATGCCATGTTAATCATCATAATTTTCATTATTACGACACAACCAATCCTTACATCTCACGAGCAAATAGCCAAACAAGATGGTTGTTAAATGGTTGGGGAGGAATTGTTGGGGATTATGTAATATGACCACATTTTTTTGATGGACGTGTGAATGGTCAAATTTATTTGGAATTTTTGCAAGGCAGCTTGGAAGATTTACTGGAGGATATCCCCACGGATATTATGGAAAGAATATGGTACCTCCTTGATGGAGCACCTGTGCACCATACTGCAGCTATTCACGAACATTTAAACGATGCTTTTCCAAATGGTTGGATAGGAAGAGGAAGGAGCTCATAGTTGATCAAAATAGACTTCTTTGTGGGCTATGTTAAGGAGCAAGTGTACAAGGATCCTATAACTACAGAGGAAAATATGAAAGAAAGAATAAGGGAAGTTTTTCAGGAACTTTTTGTAGATATTTTAAAAAATGTCAGTAGATAATTCGAAAATCATCTACAGAAATGCATAGACGTACTGGGAGGCCACTTTGAACAGTGACTATAAACACTATAAGTATTATTTATTTCATTAAATAAGGTTCAAAATAACTTTGAATTTTTAAAATGGTGCCAATTCTTGTATTACCTTAAAAAATGTTTGTGTATTTTCTGTTAATATTATTTATGTCAACTTTTTTGTAATATTAAACGATGATTTATAAATTTTTAAGATAGACTCAAATGTGATTTAAACTGTGAAAGAATACTATTGAGGCAACCAAGACGCACCCAGAAAAAAATTAAATACTGCTTTCAATTATTTTAGGTGTAGGATATTATTACAAAAATCGCAGTTAACGTGCCAATTTAAAAATACAATAATATAGAGAGTGTTCCATTTGAAAAAATTGAAAAAAATTCACTTTGAAATGTCTTGAATTAGCACTAGTATAAAATACATCCTGTATAGTTATAATCAATATTTAGTGGTTGTGGCGTTGTAGTGCATCTCTTGTCTGCATAATTGCAAAATAGTAAATCTTCTTAATTAATAGTAATACACACATAGCGAATTAATTTGTTAAACCTTGTTCCGACCAAAATTTTCATATTTTTTCAAATATCTCGGCAACGCCACGTCAAAAACAAAAATTCTGAAGGTCGTTGGAAAGGTAATTTTACGCTGAATCCATAATGTAAAAATATACAGTGTTCCGTTTAAAATAAATGACCTCGAAGATGCTCCGCTGTAGCGAGTCATCCTGTATATTTCAAAATATTTTTAAAATGTGCGCCTTTGACACTATGCCACTTAAATAAAAAAATAATTTTTCAAAATCTTCTAATAAGACCGATATTGGACTTTGACGCACTATTGGGACACCCTGTATCTCCCGACGAAGTATTCCCCATATTTCTGAGATACCTACCTTGTATATTAGTGTGCAGTATTCCCTCCATAAAAGTAGTAAATGTGTAAGTTACATAAGCTTCGTATCATTCCTGGTCTATGAGGATGGTATAGGATTGAATAAATAAAACAAGGAGTTAGATGACCAACATACAAATAAAACAAATTTATTGTATTTATTGTTATTTTTATATTTTCTTTAAACAAATGAGAAATTGATATACCAGAAATATCGTACAGTACAATTTTACATGAAGATAGTGATGGTTTATTTGCAAAAACCGAGATGAAAAAGGTTTGCGAGTTGTGATGCTGTTTATTTTTAGATCTAGACCTAATTACGGCTAGACACTAGCTTGGAGCTGTAGTGCCGGTTCCATAATCCTACTGTGATATGTAGTAACCTATATTATAAATAATTAATAATTAAATATGTGTGGTCCTATTAGAACACTCGTCGACCTGTTCCAACTCGGGAAATAGCCAAGATGCCAAGTACTTATTTTACATAAAAAAATCTATATATCATTTCCGTAAAAAAGCAACTAAAATTTTTACGTTTAAAACTGATTTAAATATAAAAATCACAGCGTAAATTAATAATGGTTCAATCTCAGTTTCACAGTTTACACAGCATTAACACAGGAGTTAAAAGAATAAACTGAGCTCCACCAAAACAACATACCACCTTGAAGACTGAAAGCCGAATGGATTGTAATCACAATATTCAAGAATCCTGATTTGGTGGTTGAATATGAAATACCTATTATTTCCAAATTTGACTGAACAATATTAAACCACAACTGAGCAGTTGTTTGAAACAACTTATATTAAGGAAGTAATATTACTGAATACTTCATAAATTCACACTTCATAAAACTATACGCCATCTGAAAAGAGTATTCTTTTTTGAATACAATAAATATCATCAATAAAAATGTCTACTTATCCTACAATGAAGACATTTATTTTTATGTTGTAGTTTTCTACTATTTGGCATTAATTGTGGTTATACAGAGCGCATCAAAGTTCTAAATTTGGTCGATTACGAATGAATTTGAAATGACAGAAGAAAATTCTATAGGTTGTTTTATTGGTTTTCAATTCTCCATAACCCAAAAATAGTTATATGCTTGATTGTATTATGAAGAACGAAATAATGTCGAGTTTTTGAAGACAAAAGTTGAATAACGTTATTAAGATTTATCCTATACAGGGTGTTCTAAAAATTGCGGATAATTTTCTACTAATAAAAAATGCAGCAATTCTGTTTTTCAAATGATACATCCTATTTTTAGCTATGCTATCTGATGAAGTAACAAATTACTGTTAGCAGAAAAATAACAACATTTCTTTAGGACTCTGTATAAGATTAATGTTTATCACGTTATAAACCTTACTAAGTCCATAACTCCATAAAATAATCCGTTCGTAATTTTCAAAAATCTTTTGAGTATAAATTAGAGTCAAAAATGCTTACCCAGACTTAGAGAAAATCGCTTTTATTCGCTTTAAGTCCCTAATAGAAGCAGTTGGGTAATAAAAACAGTGATCGTTTTATTTATAATAAAGAAGCTGATACCCGGCCAATGAAAATGGAACATCCTGTATAATATATTCGTGTATTCAGAATGAAAGCCAATAAAATAGGTTGCAGAATTTTTTAAACATTTTAAATACTGCCATAACCTACCAAATTCATAATTTTAGCACACCCTGTATTATTATTATTTTACAATTAATAGGCCTTTTGCTTATTTGTTGAATTAAAATGAAAACATGATAAAGTAATGCAAGATAATAAATAATACAAAAATGGCGTTTTAGAAATTATAAAAGCAGATACTTGACTTCTGCAAAAAAGTGATATGAGAAATATCTAAAAAGGGCATTTTTTATGTATCTGTAAAGGAGCAAAATTAAAAAAATTTCAACTATGGAAGCATATTTTAATTATTTTATTTTCATTATTTCTAAATAATAACCCAATTTTTAGGAATGTGTTAATTTGACAGCTTAAAAACATTTTACCGATCTTCTGCTTAGTAATTTGTGGACTATATTGAATTATATTTTTATTTGTTAATTTAATAAACAAAAAAATATAATTTCATGTGGAAAACAATTGAAATAAACAAATTGCAATTTCGTAGCAAAAACATTATTAGGTTACTTTGCAAAAAATATCTGTTTGACAACACATTTTACAATTTAGCGTTAAATACTTTTCCAAAGATTTTATCCATGCGGATCAGCATATTTCAAGAACAACAATCTTTGTTACATATTTTAAAACAATCAAGTACGCAACAAATAAAAACTTGGCATCTGAGCTTAAAAAAATTGCTAAAATGAAACATATTTTCATGCAATGCCAATGCCACGCTTAATCTACCTAAAACTTCTAGATATAGTTAATAAATCTGAACTAAGGTACTATCACATGTACGCGAATGTATTTGGCAACTTGATGGCAGAAACATTAAAAATGGCATGTCAAGTGTCCATATCCGACCTATGCATTCCCCAGAAGAAAGAGGCTTGTTCAAATTTTGAGTAGCCCTTGATTTAACGCGAACAAATGAGGATTCCAACGATATCTTTACTTAATATTAACCACTATTTACTTAATATTAACCACCTCCAAACTGCAGGTTAAGTTACATCGTCCCCGGCATATTCTTTCTATCTGCTACGAGTAATGATTATATATAACCTTTTTTAATGGACTTCATATTGAGATGGAATTTGTAGGTTATGCATGATCAAAAATATGAAGGCCACAGATAAATAGCGTGGAATTTAAATAGAATAATAAATATTGAAAGAAGAGGAGACGGAGAGAAGTCACAAAGAGAAAAAATAGAGTATTATTCGAAAATATATTAATGATGCACTACGAACCGAAAATTCCTTAGAAATGGTCGCCAGAGCATGAATGGAAGTAATTTCTTAATTTACAGATAGCACACGATCAACATACAAATATTCTTTCTCAGAATGGTATATAAGTAACGCTCTTCAAGGTAGGATACAAATATCATGCACAATTTCTGCTTGAACAACTAGAGAAGCACATCGAAAGACCACAAAATTACCAGGCAACACTTACCAACCAAAGTAACGAACACCACCACAATAATATAAAAAAAAAATGAAGTGAATGGATCAAATTACACATATTTGTGATCGGTCGGAAGAATAAGTCAAGTAGTTCGCTTTACCGATTTCTCGAGCTGACTAGAACTTGAATAACATTTCTGTGGCCGCAGATGCCCTATAGGAGATGTTGTAATAACACTTGAATGATAATCTGGTACAAAAACAGGTACAGGTGTTATATTGGCAATTAGTTTCGTGAACGCTTTTCTCAATTTCCAGAGAATGCACGGTATGCGTATGGTCTTAACAAAAAATGACATGAACGTAATAAATAGTGTAAGTACAGACTGAAGTGTATTATGTATAGGAAACGTATTAACTACTATTTATACACTGATATATGATTTTATTTTTAGATAATGATATGGAATTAAATATTCCTCGTAAAGATAGAATATAATAGCACGAATGCCCAACGATAATAATTTACAATATTGCTTATTTTACATCACTATATGAGCGCAACGATACTTTTAAACACAAATAATATGAGCACATTCTGTGCAATTTGGCATTTTTCTTCGCACCATATCCGTTCTACAGCGCACACATAGCAACTGATATGCTAAATAAACCGATGGTGCGATAACTTTATTTTAGTCTATAATAATCTTTGGCCTAGCCAAGTAGATAGTCCACCACGTAACAAATAACCCTGTATTAATAAAGAAACCAAGATCTATTCTGATTATACAACATTCGACATCCTTCATGTCTAAACAATAACAGTACTTTAATATGACACTTTCATTCGTTATAACATTTTCTATATTTACACAGAACACGCAAAAATTTACAAAATCAAACAGTCATTTATTCAATCTATCAACCACAATCTTCACTACTTAGTCTAATCGATCCAGGATTCATTAGTTTATTTTTTGTTTTATAAACGAGAGTACGGATTCGAGCATTCAAGTATTTTGATACCGTCCACGCACCTAGCACTTATCACTATGCGTCTAAAATGTTCGATTCTGTGTGATCAGATGCTATTGTGAGATCTTCCGCTACGCTTTCCGTATGCTGATCGTGATCTAAATCGTCATACTCTGAGAGCATTTCTCTTTTTATCACGTGGTGCATTTGTTCCGGTTCCCTTGCAATATGATGATCCTGATTTAACATCTCCTGCTTGATGTGAAGACCTCCGTTCATTGGCGACCTACAGAAATCAACCCTAAAGAAGAGTTACACTACAAATACTGCACCATTTATTTTATCGGTTATGCATTTTATAAAAACAAGAGGGATATTAAGCCCCTTTTCACACTGGGCGATTTAGTAGTGCACACCATATGTACGTGATGTCCCTATACCTTCACACACTAGGCGATTTAGCAGCGCGATCGGGCGTGCAGCCGCAGGTAGCCGCGACGACTCACTCGGCTCGTGTCTTTAGATTAGGACCACGTGACTTAGTCGCATATCCTTTCACTCAGCCGCACTACTAAATCGTGGTGCTAAGTCGCCCAGTGTGGAAAGAGGCTAACGCTACTTACACATTGACTTTGCAGCGCGGCTTAGCAGCACTATTGTGTTGCAAAAATAAGCGATCAAGTCGCGCGGCTGAGGCTACTTTGTTGATGAGGGGTGCGGGAAGGCAGTCGCGCGAGCTAGCAGCATAATGTGTATAGACATAGCGAGTGAATCATCACCGCTAGTCATGGAGACTTTCTGTTGCTGCGTTGCTAAATCGCCAATGTGTACGGGATAGGGAATCACAAACAAAATAGTGTACACGGCTGTCGTGCTGTTATAAGTCACCAGTGTGTAAGTAGCTTAAATTAGTAGAATCACGGTGAAGATTTGCTGACTCACAAAGCGGAAAAGAGTGCGCGTGGATCGAGTGAACGATCAGCAGCTGTGAAGTCTATACGATCTTAAGTGAGACAACATACAAACTAAAACTCTTTTTCCCCTAGAACATGGGGCACTTAAATTATACTTTTACTGCTATCTATCCAACCGTATGGATGACATCTTGGGAGTCAACCCACGTTTCATCAAATAAACTATGTCTCTATTTGCCTCTTGGTATCGTTTTATTTTACGTAAGTACTCTTGATGGTCAACGATGAGTGCTGATTCCGTAATTACCATTCGTTTATCCAATTTTTTTGTACCTAAAACCGCAATCTAGCAAAATATTTCGGTCATGTGATACGAAATGAATGTATATATTTTTAATTGGAACACCCTATATATTATTGCATTTTCGAGAAACCCTTGTTCCCCTGATTTCGAATATTGTATAGGTCTATCTTAAATACTTCTTGACATATTTGACATTAAAAATGCAAATGAGCTGCTTTATTGCAAGAAGAGTGAGCCATGTGTGTCAAAACACAAGTGAAACAAAAATAGCAGTAGCGGGATAAAGGGGGTCGTAATTACCTGTAGTGTTATTTATAGCAAGGTAGGCCACGAAAATAATTATTTTATTGTTTATTCAATTTTGACATTTCAAACCATCATTATTAGCATTTATTTAATCAAACCGCAAGAAGAGAATACATGGCGTTGTATTAGAATCGAGGGATTCCTAGTGTAAAGACGTTTTTGAATGTTTATCGTCATGTAAATAGGACCCATAGTTTTTCAAGAAAACAATGTAACGTTACAGCAAACGAGGAAGAAGAAACTAGATAAATTGTTATATTTTGAACGTAAAAAACAATTATTATAAAAATAGATCGATACCTTTTTTTAATATTTGTTTTAGAAAATTCGGTTAATAGTTCATTAAATGCTTGTCGTGAAATGGAAAAAGTTATTCCAACATTCAAAGAACTATGAAAATGCATCAATATAGTTCTTACAAAATATGAATGAACTGAATGAAGACCAAAAACGTAGAAGATTGCTGGAGTTTTGTCCGATCATGCTCCATGAATTAGATGAAAATCTTGATTTTTTTAAAGAAATTATGTGGATGGATGAGTCAACTTTTTTAACGGCGAGAGTTTTTAATAGAAAAAACATACGTTCCTGGGAGAATAAAAACTAAAGACAGAGAAAGGTCAAGAAAATAAAAAAAATCGGGTAGAAAATCAATCCACGTTTGGTACGGAATTTTTCAAAACAAATTAGTTGAGCCCATATTTTATGATTTTACTTTGACACGACAAACATATCTCGAAATAATTTTACCAGAGGTAGATCGTCTAATTCAAGAATTCCTTATGGACGTATTGTCTAGAATGATTTGACATCAGTACGGAGCGACTCCACACAGCGTTCTAAAACGGTAATATTTAAATAATCAATTTCCCATTTAGATAGGCAATGCTGGGACCATTCGATAGCCACCAAATAGCCCTAATTTGACGCCATTAGATAGCTTTTTATGGGGGTTTTTAAAAGACAAAGTCAATTTTAATCAGAACCACAATCTTCAGGCCATTAAAGCAAAAATTCAAGAAAAAATTACCAACTTAAACAGAAACCATAATAACGCTATTTGTAATATTTTTCTAAACTTAAGAAGACGCTATGAGCTTTGTATTGAAAATAATGGTGCCCACTTTGAACAATTTATTTAATTGATTACTTATTATACATGTTAAATTTGTTTTTTAATAAATTAAATATGAACTTAATTCTATCATATTAATTATTTACACATGATTATAGTTAGGTTGTCTGGTCGGTAGCGGGTTAAGGCGCGAGGTGGTAATCGCGATTAATCACACGGACATCGCACCACCGGGTTCGAATCCTGGCTCCGGCACTGTCGGGGGAAATGGTTGTATGTCCGCGTTTTTTCAATGTGTAACCCCCTTCCGCACAAGCCCTGGCTTCTGGAATTGGGGATTGTCCAATTTCTGTGGTGTTTATTTATTTTATTTAGGTCATATATACTTTACATGTTGAAAATAGCACTTTTCATACGTGAAAGCGTTTTCACATACTGTTAGTGTGCATTAAAGATGTATCACACACTATGTGAAATCAATAATTTTCAAGCAGCCATAGAAAACAATTTTTATATTACTAGTGAATAAACAACTATTTACGGTAGTTGCTATGGAGTTAATAATGACGGTTTGAAATGCCAAAATCGAATAAACAATAAATAAACCTTGTTATTTTTGTTTCACTTGTGTTTTGACACGCATGGCTCACTCTTCTTGCAATAAAGCAGCTCATTTGCATTTTGAATGTCAATTATGACAAAAAGTATTTAAGATAGACCTATACAATATTATATTCGGTGTGTAACATTTTAAGAAAATGGAGAATCCTGGATCAGGGCGACGAAGGATATCAACTCAACAACAAGATTTGCAATTGGTAAATGCTTTAATAGAAAATCCATTTTACTCTGTTATTCAGGCTGCCGAAGAAACGAATTTTCCTGGATCGAGTAGTACTGGTCGCCGGCGAGTAAGAGAATCAGAGCAACGCTGTCATGCAGGAGCACAGAAATACTTATTTAAAGCTGAACATAAAGAAGCTCGAGTAGGATTTGCGCTTGAATTTTTAGTGCATGATGTAAATTTTTGGAACAATGTAATCTTTACCGACGAAAAAACTTTCCAGTCAACACACAGCGGTCGTATTCATGTTTACCGGCCTCCGAATACTCGATTCGATGAGAAATATATATCTAACATCAATCAGGGGAAAAGGGCTTCTCGAAAATGCAATAATATATAGGGTGCTCCATTAAAAAAAAACATATATTTATTTCGCATCACGTGACCTATCCTATATATACATGATATTGTTTTTTATCATGTTTCAATAAAACATATGTAAGATCATACAACTTTTATACGAAACTTTTTTCTATTTTCAATAATAACAGAAATAGGGGGGGGGGGGTCAATATAATATAGTAAATAACCCTGAACTATTCTATTTATTTTAATGCGAAGTGCTAGTATATTGATAATACTCGGTAATATTGTTTAATTCCGAGTTGTCTCAGTTGAGATCGTATAGATTTTTATAGGCAAAGAACATCCCTTTGTGAAATTAGATCCATTTCGTTATTTTACTAGCATAGCTGCTGACCCATTACTCAATCCGCGCACCCAGAATCAAGTTGGTTTTTATTTAATTTTCTGAGACATTAAATTAAAACCTACTCCAGGGCACTATCTTCATGGGGTTCTAGCACCCTCAGGAAGTATTTCCGGATATGTCTATTGGAACTTTCTTCATATTTTATAAATACTATCATCACTTAAAGTGAACAGCAATGGAACACCTTGTATATAGTAATATTATGGCAAAAAATTACCCCTCTAATCTTTCAAAAATATAGTTTTTATCTCTTAACATTGCTATTTAGTTAGCAATACAATTAAAAACTACGAAGCTTCCGTTAAAGTTGTTAAATTTTGACAAACAAAATGTAATGTAACTTTTTCTTGATGTTTTTTCTACTTAAAATGAATTTATTAGGCAATAACTAGGTTTCACTAATAACCTTCAAAAGGAATTAGCCCCCTTATTAACTAAGCAAGTGTTCTTAGATAAAATATGATTTGTGCTCGTTCACCCCCCTAAAGAAAGGCATGATACTTAGTTATGGGACGTGTATTTTAGGTGGAAACCTTGAAAAAATATTGTTATAAAATTACCTTATATGGTGATCATGTGGTGATTCAGATCTATCTCTAGGTCTGCTGGCCAAAAGGGAAGAGTTGGTCAAAAAGGACAAATTGTTCTCCTCCATCAACGACGCCTGCATAAACTTTGTTTCATTAGTTACAGCTATTTGTTCAATACAGTTTGCGTAATACTCTTACCTGTACATTAGCAGATATATGATCTCCATACAGAGTCGGGCTGTGATTCATAGTAGGACTTTTCGAAGTAGCGCCCCTGTACATAAACGGATTTATGAAGATATCTACTTTTTGGTCATTTAGGTTTATAAACATGAACGTTAGTTGAACATCAAAATGTAAACAAGAAAGCGAAGTAAAAAAGAGTTGAAAAAATACCAACCCAAGTACAGGAGACCTTTGATTCTGGTAAATTGAGAGAGCAACATTTTTAATATTTCAAGACAAGCTCAGAAAAAATACATAGGTCACTCTGCATGGTCATCTGCATGTGTAGTATAGTAAAGAACTCCTCTCATTTGACCTACACTTGAAATCACATCTTACGTCGCTAAATTTTAATAAAAAAATTATGAATGATGATCAAGTATCAGTGGCTGAAAACAGAATTGGGATAAGAATAAAAAAGTTGTTTTTGCAGATATATTCCCGAGAATAAAATAAAGACTATAGGTAACAATAATTTTATAAAAACAATGTGTTTTTGTAACTGAAAATCACTAGTGACATAGAAAAATAAAACTCGAATGACAAGCTACTGTTAATAGAAAAGTTTCAAGTCTGTTTGTCGAAAGAAGCTGTTAAAAAAAACAAATGGATTTAAAAACTCTTTTATCAGTCAGCAAATATAAGAAAGTGCCGTTGCAATTAGGTATAATTAGTTCAAGTAATAAGTTCCTGATACATAAAAACGAATCAAAAACTTTACGACATAATTATTATCGCCGCGGGCCATGGTGGAATGCTGCATCAAACGATCCGACACACATTAAAAACCTATAAAGGTAAGCGAGCTGATTTGCGATCGAGGTAGTACAAAGAGTAATGGTATTTTAATTAGGTCGTAAAGTTTTTGTTGCGTTTTTTATGTCTCGAGATATTCCTACTTAAACTATAATTACCAAATTTCGATTCGTTTGTTACAAAGATAGATATTCATATAAACGCATAAACATATACTCCGCTAGCTACAATATACACAACAGGGTAGGGCTATAGTGCGTCTTGTTTTGTTTTTAAAATTACCGGTTTGATCTATCGAAAATCAGTTATTACTTTTTCATTCATATTTTGGATTGTAGAACAGTTGAAACTTCATTTCAAAGATGCATAGAGATGGGTGTCAATCAAAGTGGGCAATATGTGAAGCACTTATTACAATTTTTTTTGTTCAGTCATTTGAAAAACCTCTAATTTTTTAAATTTCATTCTTGAATTTTATACTTACGTTCAATAAATCGAAAACGGTTACAAATAGCCATGTATGAGATGTATGCCGGGTGACCCAGAAAGTATCTACCCCCCCCCCCACTTTTTTCTACAGTTTTAAAAATAAAATTCTGAAATTTGGGAAATCAAATATAGGTATCAATGGCCATATTTTGACCATTCGATGGTAAACAAATCATTTCCGGTACGGCCGGAAATTGCCACAACTTTCTTATTTTAAACATCACCCTGTATATTTAAGCCACTTTTCTCATAAAGCTAAAATTTCTCTCTACAACGATTTTCTCAGATTTAAAATCGGATGAGAAATAACTTTATAAATGGCAATTATTTGCTATTTCTAGTTGGCTTTGGAATTGAGGAACAAATTTAAAAAATTTCGAACTAGATTTTGAATAAGAGGAGAGGGTATTTTTCAACAAGTTAAAATGTAAAATTGATCTATTTTGTTCATTTGCTTGCATTTAGACACGTTTTTCCCGTTTTTCCATTTCATGGATATTGAATTTGTCATAACTCCAATTTTTAAAATAGTACCCTGTACGTTTTATTTTCTATCAGATAGAGTGGTAAATTTGCCTTAGACTGGGCTTTCCTGATTAAAAATTGAATATAAATTAAAATAAGTATTAAGCTTTTTGTAGAAGCGTTTCGAATTGTGTCCATATCTTGCATATGTCCATATCCTAAATTGCAATTTTGTGGACTGTTACCTGCTTGCTTTGCCTATTTACCCTTAGGGTTCGGGGGCAAAAGGGGTAAATTTGCCCCCGAAACCTTCAATAGAATTAGATCATAATCTAGTTCCAGATTTCGTTATAATACATAAGTGTACCAAATTTCAAGTCAATATCATAAACGGTTCCAGAGTAAACGTGTGTATAAAAAAAAGTTACAGACAGACCGACAGACCGACAGACCGACAGACAGACAGACAGACAGAAATTTTTTGTTCGCTCAAATTTAAAATCTCGATATTTTAAGCCAATTTCAATATAAAAAAATATTTTTTTTGCGTTACTATACTTTCACTGGACGTGGAAGTAATTGCACACAGCATCTGTCAAAACGTTATTGTTGAGTGAAATAGAGGCGTATTTATTACTTGTAAATTTATAATTTGGTGCTTTATTCAAAATCAGATACGATTTACGATGGAATATACACAAAATGGAGAGGTAGATTTACTTTTAATTTACGGCGAATATTAGAAAAATGCCCATACGGAGGCACGTCTATATTATGAAAGATATCCCAATCGTCGTCAGCCATACCGGCAGTATTTTAAAATTCTAGAAGAGCCATTCCGAAACGCAGAAAATATTGAGGTGGCAGAGGACAGATTTATAGTAAGCGAAGAAATTGAGACAAATGTATTGGCTTACCCAAATTATCTACAAGAGAGCTGGCAAAAGAGATAGATATTGGTCGTGAGACAGTAAGATGTATATTAAAAAAACATGGTTTTAAATGCTACGCTACAAATACCAATTGTATCAAGAATTATATGAAAACGACAGAAACAGAAGATTGATCTTTTGTAATTAGTTTACTCAACACGTATACTTAAACAATATAATTTTATTTAATGATGAATCTCGTTTGACGAATAATGCCATATACAAAAGACATAATCTACATTATTGGTCTAAAGAAAATTTATACGAAATGTTTAAAGGTAACCATCAGGATACATTTGGAGTGAATGTGTGGGATGGAATATTCGGTACAAATATTATTGGTCCAATACTATTTCAAGGATCACTAACCGAGCGCGTTACTTAAGCTTTTTGCAAAATCAAATTGAAAACGAACTGAGTGAATTTTCCTTGGAAGATTTCAGAAATATGTACTTCCAACAAGATGCTGATTTTGTGAGAAATTATCTTAATGCAAAGTTTGACAACCGGGTAATATCTACTAATGGAACTATTAGGTGGCCTGCTAGGTCACCAGCCCTAACTCAACTTGATTTTTTCTTCGGAGTTATCTGAAGGACAAAGTATACTCAACGCCGTCTGCAACATCGTCATTTCCAAGGTTATTTCTCATCAGATTTTAAATCTGAAAAAAACGTTGGAGAGAGAAATTACAGCTTTATGAGAAAAGTGACTTAAATATACAGGCCGCTATTTGAAATAAAAAAGCTATGGAAATTTCCGGCCATACCGGAAGTGATATTTTTACCACCAAATGTTGAAAATATGGCCATTGATATCTATATCTGATTTCCCAAATTTCAGAAATTTGTTTTTAAAACCGTAGGAACAAGTGGGGAGTTAGGTACTTTCTGGGTCACCCGGTAGACAGAAAAGTTTGGTTTTCATTCCTACATAATATGGTCGAATAAGATACAGGGTGTGTCATTTGAAGAAATTAGGAAAATTCATTTCAACAAGTTCTAAATTGAAAAATCATTTTTGGCCACCCTATATATTTTTAGGGAGTGAAGATGATTCAAAAACATCACACAGATGTCTCGTATTTACAAAATTACAAATTTTTTTCTTAAAATCCGTAATGGTGACTGTAGTGATTTTTCCAAAATGCATCTACAGATGACATTATTCTGATAAAAAAAAATCACTACATGCAAATGGTTGAGAGATAGTCAATAATAAGTGAAAGGGATCTAGAAAGAAGCTTCTAAAAATGTACTGATATTTATAGCATTCCCTTTAAAAAATGGCACTTAGTCCTGTAGAATCATCTTCGATCGCCCTATTCGAAAATAATTTCCAGATATAGAATTCTTATATAGTTTGTCTGTATTTTTTTTTAAACTTCTCGAAGTATGATGCACTATTGCCCCACCCGTACATCATGACCAAAAAACAAGTAAAAAGTGTGCACATAAAGGCGATGATTCAATAGATATTTCCACAAAAATATTCCACTTAGGTGGCACCATTACAAAGTCCCGTGGTACCTGACTATCAGTTTTGAAATGTTTCTATTTTTCTTCTCATTTTTTCTCGGCCCTTTGTTCTCGCTCTTTAATTTTTAGTGCGTTCTTTCATGGTGTTATTATGTATATTTTATCCTTATTTTGCCTCGTTTTCATTTTGTTCGTAAAAGAACTGTTCTGTTTTCGAGAGTAAGAACAAAATTAAAATAATTCTACTTTCAGCCCCTGATTTTTATAATGCGAATTATCCTCAATAAATTTTAATGTTCTATTACTGATTTAAAAACTAAAATGAAAATCAACAACAGCTGAATGTACTTTTAAACACCTGGTATATGATAATAATAAAATCATATATCAAAGAAAGTATTTTTTTTTAACTTTTTTAGCTTTTCTTAAAGTCTAAAAAGTAAGAAATAATTGCAAGAAAGGAACGGCGTGTGCACTTTATATGATCGCAAACATGATGCTGACGCCTTGCTTTTCATGCAATTATTTTTTACTTTTTAGTACGACTTTAAGAAAAGCAAGTTTTTTTTTAAATATATTTTTATTTTCTACTTTTTAGTCATACTTATGTCGCCGGAACTATCGTACCATTTATACGGGAAAGACGGACGTAGAAAATTCTCTGATTAGGCGAAAACCTTTCGTACTCTACGTTTTGCCGGAGGCGCCGGTTGGGTAGTATATAGTATATTTAATCAATTTTCACCCCCGCGCTCCCTACGTGTGGATCTTAGTAACTGTGCAAAATTTCATCAATTGATCATCTCAGGATGCAAGATTTGAACACAAACATAAAAAAAATGTGAGTTAAAGAAAAGCAAGTAAAAAAAGAAAAATGTATATGTTTCTAATAAGTAGATCGTTTAGTTTAGTCTCATGATGAAAAAATTCTGCTAACAGTTGAATATTAATTTTGGAAGAAATTGGTGCCAATTGTTTAATCAATTATCAACTGGCAGAGGATCAAGGGCGTAGATAAGGGGGATAGAGGTGGTAATTAGCCCCCCCCCAATAAGGGCTAGAACATAAAAAGTCAGGCGAGAAGGCGAGAGTTAGAGTGGCTTATCTGCAGATACTTATAATTTTTTAGTTTAATGGTTTAATAATCCCTAATTAATTGTTGTTTAGCCCCCCTCCCCCCAATAAGGGCTAGAACATAAAAAGTCAGGCGAGAGTTAGAGTGGCTTATCTGCTTAATTGTTGTTTTATTCGATACAAATGATACGATATAGTATTTCTGGACATTAAAAACATAAAAAAAATCTCTTTTTAAAATATTTCATATGACCCTCCTACAAGAAAAAAATATGTACGCTCTTGCAGACGATGGCTACATTGAGTTGACCTACGGTAAGTTTTCTGCATTTGACTTGAAATATGTTTAAAGCAAATTAAAATAAATAAATAATTAAATTCAAATTTGTTCCTGTATGAAAATTACCTGCTATGTAGGTCCTTGCGTGGAGTGACTGACTGACTGACTGACTGATTGGCCGAATGAGTTCAAATTAAATGTAAAATATAAAATAGATTGAAAATGGTCATACAGGAACGCGTACGTTAAATTGAATAAAAATCGTGCAGACACTTAGAAGTTTTAAAAAGGAATTTTGTAAAAAAGTTTTAAAATAATGTAAAAGTGTTAAAATAGAAATATAGAGTAATTTTTACCTGCTGAAATACTTAGCCAAAGCCTCGAAGAAAAGGAAAAATAAGACTATATCACTTTCATCCAAAACATGCTGTTACAAGTAGTACGTGTATCATTTTTGTGGTTAAAAATCGATTGGATATGCAAAAAAAAGTAAATGATTCACGTACGTTCTGCGCTAACCAAACATTCCATAAAGCCGGCTCAACTATGTTGGTTTTTTCTATGATCTAATATTGCTCTCACAGCCGCCTGTATTTCGTGCATGAAGGGATGGACACGAGGACAGGTGTCATATGTCTACGGTTTTAGTGATTTTTGTGTTTATTTTTTCATCAAGTTAATAAAATTTTGTCGATTCGTTATATTGGAATTTTATCCAGCGAGATACAAGCTGAGTTTACACACGCGGGCATTCGGAAGTCTTTAATTAAAAGCTTATTAACTATATCGGGTAGCCCCAAAATATTCGCGCCTGAATTTCAGTGATTCCGCACTTTCCATCGATAAATAAATTAAAAAGTAACTTAAATTATCTCTACGACTGGTACCTTTAACATTATTTTTAAAATAAATTTAAGGACACTTTAATGCATATACAGTGCTACAAAAATAATACCGGTTAGATTTTTTCATAATCATAAACTGAATTAAAAAAGTTGATACATTTTTATGAACAATTTTGTAAAATAGCCGAGAAACTTAGGTTCTTTTATCATATTAACAACCCAGATGTCGTCGAAATCTAGCATATCTGATCTCAGTAGGTTATTTATGAAAATTAAGAAAAGCTATTTGGTATCAGGATAAACAAAACAATAAACAATGTATATATAATTTATGAACTCAAAAAATCTAGAAATCGGAAAATTCTACATAGAAGATATACAAAACAATAACCTATGTATAGTTGGGTGTATATTTACTGGGCACTCAAACAACGCAACAAAAATTTTATGACCTCATTAAAATACCGTTACTTTCTGTACTATCTCGCCTGCAAATTGAATCACTTATCTTTAAAGGTTCTTAATGTACGTCGATTTGTTTGATAAGATCATGCCGAATTAGCTCGTAAAGTTTTTGTTGCGGTTTTTGAATGCCCAGTAAATACAGTGTGACCCACTTCAAATGGAAACCTCTCTGTAAAAAATGTATTTATCTTATGTTAATGCTTTTTTTTAATAATAAACCATCAGAAACTCCACTTTATGACAAAAATTTAGAGAAAAATTTCAATTTTCAAGGCTTTCTATGATTTATTTTCAATGTCGAAATTTGACAAATTTGATTAGCGATTTCTTTATTGAAATTTTATCTACACCACTGGATTCAGTAAGCTCTCAAATGGGTAAATCCCAAATTCCATGAAAAAATATTGAAAAATGACAGATTTATGACAAAAATCAATGTAGTCTCATAGCTACATATGAATATCTCGCATACCTCTTTCAAAGTTCTGTCATTATCTCCTCTAAGGCGCACAAGTTCAATTTTTTCCTGTACATTTAGATTATCCATAATTAACTACAAACTAATAAACTAATACTTGATAATAACTATCGATTTATTTTATAATTCAATAACAATGAATATGAGAATATGCGAATTTTAAAGATTTGACGTTTGGCTATAAAATTTATTTTCCATGGCACCCTATTATTATCTGCCATTACTCAATAAAAATGTAATAATTTATTAAAACTATTCACTTAATTTATCTTTCTTTTGTTTATTTTTCATGGGCTACTTCGATTTTTAGAAAAAGTCAAGTAAAAGTTACTATGAGCCTACATTAATTTTGTCATAAATCTGTCATTTTACAATATTTTTGCATGAAACTTGGGATTTACCCATTTGAGAGGTTACTGAATCCAGTGGTGTAGTTAAAATTTCAATAAAAAAATCGCTAATCAAATTTGTCCATTTTCGACATTGAAAATAAATTATAGAAGGCTTTGAAAATTGAAATTTATCTCTAAATTTTTGTCATAAAGTGGAGTCTTCGATGGTTTATCATTTAAAAAAAAGCGTTAACATAGGATTATAAATACATTTTTTACAGAGAGGTTTCCATTTGAAATGGGTCACACTGTATACACCCGACTATAAATTTTTTTTTTTTTTTAATTTTAAATTTAGTGTGTAAGTTTATAAATACTGAGATTCAAAAAGTAAAACAATATAGATTTCTATTGATGCCTTTTATATACATTCATTGACCTTACTTTTGAATTTCTGTGTTTAAAAAATAGAAAAGGTAAATAAATCCACAGATTATTGTTTTATTTCTCTTAATACCAAATAACTCTTCATAAACAGCAGAGTCAAAGTAGATATACTAGATTTCGACGACGTCAAAGTCTGGATTCTTAACCGCTACTATACCCTTGCCCTCGGATGTTATATCGGTTATTAATTGTCGAGTCTGCGATGATATCGATTTTAAAAGTAACTAAAAATAGCAATTAACAAATTTTTACTAGTTTGGCGGGGGTAACATGTTTTTTACATGTTATCCAACAATTTTCACCTTTTAAATTTGAGGTGTTCCATGGGGTATCTTTTGTGCCATGGTAGTTGAGACTATTATCAAAGGATAAAATTTGGAGATAGTAAATCTGGCGACCTTGGGGCCAGTGTTATTTGGAGCCTGTGTTAATTAGGCATTCAGAGACAGTTTTCTTTTACTCTTATACAACTTTTAGATTTACTTTTAAAATTAAACCTATATTGTGCAAAATTTTCTGCTGAATTCATTTTTGTAAGACACAAAATTCCCCCCCTCCCCCCATATTAACTTTTCACTTCTTTCCGTATTTTCAAGAATATCTCGTGATATCTTGAAAAAAAAATGCTACTAGGATCAAATTTTGGATGGACATTGAAAGATATGTGGTGATTGCGGTGGTGATGTTGTTAAATAAACTGTTTCAGTTAGTTATTTAAAAAAAAATAAAAGAAAGGACGCGGAGATCTTAAATTATTGCAGAAAAAATATAGGTAGGATTGAGGTAGTTTTTGCATACTAGAAGTATAATCAAATGTTTTTAATTTATCTTTGCTTGCTTAACGAAAGCAGTAAGCTTTCACCCTTACGCATCGACGACTAATTTTCAGTGCAAATGTAAATATCCAATTGCCGAGATTTCTTCAGCAACATTAAATTTGAAAGCGAGAATTTTTTCTGCGATATTTGTGCACGTCTATATATTCATTTACGTGCACTATTAGAACATTTGTCTACGGCGAACGATGTAAGAACCTGTCCATCCCTGTCTAAAATATGATCTTTGTAGATTATTTAGTTTTCGAATTTAAAGTACAAATATCGTGCATCACCGGAAAGGGGTAAAAAAGTAAAACAGGGGTTGAACGCAAGCTCGAATTGCTTTGATATTTCCGGAAATGGATTCAGCATATAATTTACACAATATTAACCTAAATTTAAAAATATATCCAAAAGTACCATAGTATTAAAAAAATAAGCGGAATTTAGCGTACTGGAGCCTTTCTATGTAGACATAAACGCAGACTTTTGCCGACAATTAATGGTAGAAAACCATCTGTTAACATCAAATTGCCAAAAGTCTCTAATCGAGGCAGTTCTCTCAAATTTCCAAATTATGTTGCCATTTGGAGCCAAATTATTGAAAAATTCACAATTTGCAGACACACTCGAGGCAATGTCAATTAGCAAGTCTCCATGTGTCCTTATCTATAGTGTAGAGCTGCATAACAATTTAATAAACTGTTTTACTGTTCGACTGTAGAAACACGATTGACATCGGCATTGCATGACGCGTAGAACAAAACTAGCAACCAATTAAAAATTATTTCTGTAGCACACTGTATACGAAAAAATTATTACTGCATCCTGTCAGTAGTAGAAACTCTTTTTATCTGAACCACCGATATTACCGATCCACTTCTTACCAAGGTAATAGTGGGTACAGTTCATTGCAGAAATATAAGAAATCTCATTTATCTCATCAAAAACTATTGTCTGGTGACTTCATGCATATTTTTATAACAGTCAAGAAAGTACAAAATGTATTTGTTTCTTTGACAGCAAGTGATTCTTTACTGTACACTTTGGATTAAATAAATGCCAATTTTCATTAAACATAAACATACTTTACAAAAATGCTATACCATTGTATATCCTTATTCTTGATTTTTTAAAGCAAATTTAATTTTCTATAAAAAAGTTGAGTGCAGATTTTCACTATCTGGCATAGTTGCGGCAGTATTTTGAATTAAAGATAAGAAAACATGTGTTTTATCTCTTTGAGCTTAAGTCAATATGGTTTAAGTAAGTGATACGCATCCTCATACCACTAGAAATAATCACGATTAATTATATAATTACATTATAAGACTAAACCATAATTGAGAAGTCAAAACTTATTACGAGCTATTATCTTTTAACAAACTACCAAAGATAATGCTTAATTTAGATTTTAAGCAGTTTAAACAATACAGGGTGTTCCAATAGTGCGTGAAAGTCTAATATTGGCCTTATAAGAAGACTTTGGAAAATTATTTTTTATAGAAATGGTATAGTATCAAAAGGCGCATATTTTAAATATATTTTGAAATATACAGGGTGACTCGCTACAGCGGAGCACCTTCGAGGTCATTTTTATTAAATGTAACACCCTATATATTTTTACAATTATTAATTCAGCGCAAAATTACCTTTCCAACGACCTCCAGGTTTTTAGCTATTGACGTGGAATATCCTATACGCAAAATCGATATTTCCAGAGATATTTTTACTTTTTCATTGAAAGGCGTTAAATTATAATACTTTTCAATTCGAACTGATCTAGTAGCTATGATTTTGACATAAAGTGAGAATAATTGAAAGTAGTATTAATTTTTTTTCTGGGAGCATCTTGGTTGCGTCAGTAGTATTTTTTCACAGTTTAATTAAATCACAATTGAATCTATTCTAAAAATTTATAAATAATCGTTTAATGTTGCAAAAAAAGTTGACATAAATAATAGGAACAGAAAATACGGTATTAGGTAATATAAAAATCAGCACTATTTTAAAAATTTTAAGTTATTTTGAACCTAATTTAATGAAATAAATAATACCTAGTGTTCATAGGAACTGCTCAAAGTGGCCTCCCAGTACGTCTATGCATTTTCCTATACGATTTTCGAGCGATCTACCGACATTTCTTAAAATATCTACAGCAATTTCCTGAAAAACTTCCCCTATTCTTTCTTTCATATTTTCTTTTGTATTCATAGGAGCTTTGTACACTTGCTCCTTAACATAGCCCCGCAAAAAGTAGTCTATTTTGGTCAAATCAGGGCTTTTCGCAGGCCAACTATGGGGTCCTCCTCTTCCTATCCAACTATTTGGAAAAGCGTCGTTTAAATGTTCGTGAATAGCTGCAGTGAGCTGCTCAGGTGCTTCATCATGGAGGTACCACATTCTGTCCCTAATATCTCGCAAAAATTCCAAATAAATTTGACCATTCACACATCCATCAAAAAAATGTGGTCTTATCACATAATACCCAACAATTTCTCCCCAAATATTCAACGATTATCTTGATAGATAGATAGAGAGAGATTTATTCATTGTAAATACACAATGTTACAATGAAACGTCAACAAAGTCACAGAACACTGTGTGGAAACAAACATAATGTAAAATAGTATAAATCAATACAAACAAAATATAAAATAATACAAAACATTATATGTATATATAAAATAATACAGAACACTACACAGATAATGCAAAACGTTACAAATCGGTCAGTGCAGTATATCACAGTTTATATCACATCTTCTAAATATTCTTGCATTGAGTAATAGGCTTTGGCGAGTAGAAGCTTTTTCACCCCATTTGTAAAGGCACTATCACATTTTGTTTTTAAGTCACTGGGGATTTTATTATACAGTTTTGCTCCCCAATAGTCTAAACCTTGTTGGGTTTTGTTTATTCTATGTAGAGGGATTTGCAGGTCATTTTTATTTCTTGTGTTATATTTATTAAACTCGGAGTTTAGAAGATATTTATGCTTATTACAGTGTACGTATTTCAGACAGTTTAGAATATATAAAGATGGAATCGTAAGTATTGATTGTTCTTTAAAGGCTTCTTTAAAGCTGTCTCTATAACTTAGTTGGCACTTTTTTTTGTAAGATCAGTATTCTATGAGCTTCTGTAGCAGTGCCCCAGAATACAACGCCATATGCTGCTACGCTGTGGAAATGTGCGAAGTATGCTGTTTTTGCTGAAAAGTGGGTTGATACTTTTTTTATTGTTCTTATAGTATAAATGGCCTTAGATAGTTTTTTACCTAGTTCTAGGTACGCGCTCCAGTCCAGTCTACTATCCATAATCATTCCAAGAAATTTTATATTATCTACTTCAGCATTGTTCTTTGTGGATATTGTTACTACTTGGGTTTTCTCTTCATAGCAGTTTATTGCTAGTGAACCAAATGTTGCATTTTTAAGTATTGTTCGATTTGTTTCGATAGCGTTATCTTGCTTTTTTGTTAAGAACGAGGTGTCATCTGCATATAAACAAGCTCCGTAAGTTGGCACATTTGGCATTAGGTCATTTGTATATATAATAAATAGTACTGGTCCAAGTACCGACCCCGTACCGTTTGGTTATTTGTTCGTGAGATGTATCAGTTCCTGCATTAGTTGAACGTGGTAGGGATCAAATTTGTTTTTTGTAGGATTCGATGGACTGAAGATCGGCTTATATCGTTGTCTCTTGCCAATTCTCTTATACTGCGATGAGAATCTTCAATCACGCTCAAAAGTATGACTGTTTCGTTTTCTTCTTTCTTTATTAATAGTAATTCATATACAGCGAATTAATTTGTTAAACCTTGTTCTGACCAAAATTTTATCGAATAACTCGACAACGCCACGTCAAAAACAAAAAATTTGAAGGTCATTGGAAAGGTAAATTTACGCTGAATTCATAAATGTAAAAATATATAGGCTGTTCTATAAAAAAATGACTTTGAAGATGCTCCGCTGTAGCGAGTTACCCTGTATATTTCAAAATATTTTTGAAATATGCACATTTGGACACTATACTACTTCCATGAAAAAATATTTTTTTAAAGTAAGTCTTCTAATATGGCCGATATTGGACTTTGGCGCACGATTGGGGCACCCTGTATGTAAAAAATGAAAGAATTTTAAACAATTTTTAAAGACAATAAAAACACCGGTAAACCAACAAATGTTCTTATTTTCTTTTAACTGTAATTTTGATTGTATTTATTGCTTATTTTAATAAGGCATATGGATAAATTCCTTATTAAAAAAAAAAAATGTGTTTTGTTTCAAAGATCATTTTGATCAACTTTATTTGCTCATAAATTACATAATTTAGTACCTTCGGTGGGATTGGGATGTACATTACACGGGTCAGTTAGAATAAATCGGAACAGTCACGACAACACATTTAAATGGAAACTAAAAATGAAATGAAAATAAATATTGACGTTTGGAGTGGTATAATTTTATTCAGAAAATTATGCAGAATTCAAAAATGCAATAATATGCAAGGTGTTGTATGTGTATGCGTACACAATTGTGTGTATGTATGTATTTGTTACGATAAACGTTATTATTATTATTCCATAAACTACTGTGCATTATACTGACGTTTGTCTGATTAGGTAAATTACACTGAAAAGATTAATAAAGAATCTTGAGCCTTTTTCTCAACTTCAATCTTTAACAATTCAATAACATAATATATACGATTTATCCTGTTGAGGTGTAGGTTTACTGAACTTACTGTAACAGAAAATACATATACGGCCGTGAAAAAAATTAATGTCTTGAACTATTTCACTAAGAAGGCATACGAAGGTGTATATAGTCGAGTACAGTTTTGCTGGGCAGTCAACGCAATGAAAACTTTACGAGCTAATTATTAACGCCGGTAAACTATTCGGCATGGTCTCATCAAACAAGCCGACGTACGTAAAAAACTATAAAAATAAGTGATTCAATTTGAAGGCGAGATAGTACAGAGAGTAACGGTATTTAATGAGGTATTTAAAGTTTTTGTTGCGTTTTTTGACTGCCCAGCAAAACTGTACCCAACTATACCCTGATCGAAAATGATTGTCGATTCCGCTTCGTAGTGTAATTTAAAAAATGGAGTGTTATCAGTCAGTTCTAAGTTTGTGCAATAGAGGCATACCATAAATAATTGAAATGCAATCTAAAAAATCCTGTTTTGCATTCTTTTCGGTTGAGATCTAGTTAGCAATGATTTGTTTATTGTTTTGTAAAAAATGGCATTTAATAATAAGAATGGTAATAGAGAAGCACTTGCTGTAAACATTTGGTGTTTATAGAACCGTTAAAAGATTTTTTCTGAAATATTTTTCCGTGATGGTATGGATTTTGAAAAAAAAATTAGCATTAATATGTTTTCAATTTTAGAAAAATATCTGTCGATGGCTAATAAAGAGACGACGTAATTCCAGATAATAGTAACTCTAAATTTGTTCCACGGCTGATTTTCGAAGATATTTCAGAAAATCTCATGGGAGTTAGGCGGGAAGGGATCACATGCAAAAGTCATGTAGGCAAGCAAAAGCAGATGTATAGGTGTGTTTTGTGTCTGTGTCTTGCTTCGGACCTCTACATTAGTTAATTCACTGAATTTTCAAAACAAAAAAAGCCGCTAAATTTCTAAATCTATTTAACAATAAAAAAATAATCAACAAATTTTCTAAAAAAAGCTACATTGACTTGTATGTGTTAATGTTAAACCGCGCTAGTCGCTCGATCTAACAGTGCCAAAATAACAATTTTTCACCATATTCCATCAGTGGAAGTACAGAAGTTGAAAAGTTAAAGTTAAAAATTAAAATCAATGCTGCAGCATCGGAAAAATGTTAAGAATTGCCGATTTTTAAGTGTTAATATAATTAACTCCACCTTTCATTTTTTAATTGTAATGTAGTGTGAATTTCTACAATTTGGCAAAATTGTTCTGAACACCAAGTGTAAAAAGTATATCATTATCAGAAAATACCTTCGTCAAAATTAACCAGGCGACTCGCATGAAATTACTCTTTCCGAGAAAATTTACAGGAAAGTGAAATCTCATAGGGGCGAGTCTTCACATATTTTCAGAAAGAAACTAATACAGACAGTTTAGCTTTTCAAGATTTTTAAAATCAACCAAAAATGATCTCTTGAAATATTCTCAACCTGTTATAATACGAGGCACTTGGCCGCTACAAAACACAGTTTTAAATAAGAAATGCTGACTATGTATTTTCGGTTTTTGACGAAGTAAATATTTTCACTTGGAATTTAGAAGAAAGGCACGGTTAGGAACGAACGAGCAGCACGATCGTGAATCAGCGCATCAGCTTGAAGCAGAGCGAGCCGAGCAGACAGCAGCACACGGCAGGTCACGACGTCGGCGCGCTCAGCTGAGCACTGCTCGACGCGTTTTCAAATGGTGCTTACTGTGCGCAGTGGGGTGGAGTGGGTGATGGGGTTGGGTCATATTTCCGTGGCCGGCCACGCGACAGGTGGCGGCGCTTCACGAATTCGGCATCATCCACCATCCAGAATGACCCAAAGTCGTCTTCGTAGCGCACAAAACACTTGTGGAGTGACAGATTGGTGCGAATCGCATTCTACACACCCAGACCCAAGAAAGAGAAAGATAACAATCAAGTAAGGTCAAGGTTAGTTTTTGCTCATAGGGCGACACCTGATGCTAATACCTTCCGGTTGACGGTATCTCGAACTCCTGCAGTCTGAGAGTTAGTCGCCCAAGCCAGCGGCTGGACATGCGGTTACTGAACCGGCTAAACACACTTTCACTCACACCACACAAGCCACACAATGTTAATATGTAATAATAAAAAAGATATATAAAAAGATGTAAAAAGAGATTAGAAAAAGATATAAAATTCACAAAACACACAATGTACAAATGTAAAAAGTCAAAATGATGGGCCTCGGTGACGTACCCGACGACTGGTTGGGCCAACGGGCCCGATGAGCACCGCTGCGGCCGCCTCTTGTAGAACTCCACTTCGTCCACTGTCCAAACGGCCCCCTTAACGTTCTCCACACGCATGAAACATTTGTGGAGAGATAGGTTGTGTCTCACTGCGTTCTAACAACAAATCAAACACCTCCAAATCAACAACGACGCTAGCACGGGTGACAGGCAAGCATCGCCATAAAAAACTTCGTATAGCCTTATAAATACACAAATAAATCGTCATTTTTGTACATTATTATCTCCACCGAACCGCATATCTCTAGAGTTACTATGACTAATTTGCGTAAACTTCATACTTCAAAACCAGTTAATACGAAAACGAATGTAATTCAATTTGTAGTGACTTCAAATACTTATTTTTTTGGGGCAAAAGATAACTATGAATTTTTAAACGCATATCCTTGATTAGTAGACTATTAGACCTCGAAAAAAGGCATTTACGCAGAACTTCCCTCTTTATCGGCACTTTTTACTTCTTCCTTTAGTTAACAACCATGTATATTTCTCTCTTTAAAATGTTTCAAGTGTTCTTTCTTGGCAATAGTGTCGATTTAACTCAAAATATTTTCATTATATAAATAACAGCTTTCTTAGAGTGACCACCTCGTAAGTTTATCATTAAAGGTATAGCAGGTTTGTTCGTGTAACTAATCAATGTCACATTATTTTATTAAATGTCCATCCTGTATATTTTCCACTAAAATCATGTCAAGTTTCTTCGTTTATCATAACATAACATCATTACTAGCCAAACAGTTTTTTAAATATAACGCCAACGGAAGGAAGATGGCTCTTTTACAGGCGTGCACAGATGGCATTTCCTTCCGGTTTGTCTTTGACAGATCCTACATAATACAGACGAATAGTGAGAACGAGGCTGCTGGTGAAGGTGTGATTAACATCTTCACAGACAGATCAAAAAAGGAGGATGGGGAACGATGTGGAATAAACTCCAGAAGTCTGCAAATCTAATATAAATGAGCTGTGGATGGGAGAGCCAGCGTAGTACAGACGGAACTGGCGGGCATAACCATAGCCGCAAAGAGATTGTCCGTAGGCAAACTACGGGCAAAACAATCAGGATCTACACAGATTGTAGACAATCATTACTAGAAGTTACAAAATTACCACAGGAGCAGTATGGGAATGGCACCAAGCACTTGTGGGTGCCTCCAGCATGAATAATATGATGGTATGCTGGGTGAAAGGACATGCACGGTGTAGTGGCAACAAAGTAGCCGACAGACTGGCCAAGAAGGCAGCAGGCCTAAGTATCTTTGGACCAGGCCTGGCCAGTCTGTTACCAATCACGGCGATAACATAAATAATTAAAGAGAACACCCACAATGAATTCAAGAAGCTGTGGGATGAAACAAATAGCTGTCAGCTTCCTAGGGTACTTTTAAAATACCCCAACAAGAGTACAGCGATGGATTACCTCGCAATGTCCAGAAGGAACTTACGTTTTATAGCGGGAATCCAGACTGGACACTTTCCGTTAAGGAAACATCTACATAATATGAGATTAAGCGAAACCCTTCTATGTAGAGGTTGTGAACAAGAAGAAGACACGGTCCAACATGTACTGTGTGACTGTTCTGCCATCTCATCAATCAGAGAATCCATTTTGGGAGAAAGTTGGCCTACTTTGACAGATGTAAGGAGATGCCCCTAGGCAGCATCACCACATTTCGCAAGATTCGTTGGAGGCCTAGGCGAGGGTCTGCGTACAGCCTAAGTGTTGTGGTTCAATAATTTTCATTGACCAGTCTCCCAACCAATTCCAGATAACTCTAACAGATAAAGCAGTAGGCTGACTGGATTATCAGGCAACGAAAAAATTTATTGATTTTATTTTTTTAGAAAAAATATAAAATATTACGTCTCGGCGCGGCGCCCTCTACACCGATTAGTTGTCCTGTATTTAGTATTTGCTCAGAACATGAACGGAAATCACAGTTCAATTTACGAAATGGACCATAGCCATATAAATACTCCTCCCCAAAATTAACATAGATAATTACAGAAAAACAATGCTCTGCAGCGTAAAATACGAACCCTCCACAGAATTTCTTCTTAGACAACTAAATAAACACATAAGAAGTCCCTTAAACTATCGCAATACATTCATTAAAAACAGACGAGCGGTGAAATGTACTATCAGAAACATCTTGTAAGGAAAATGGAGAGGGGGAAGAAAATTACACAAATAGAGAACGACTGAAAGGGAATAGTCCAACTACTTGCAAAAATAATAGAACTAAAGGAACATCAGAAAGCGCTAACAGTAAACAGCAACAAGCTCAAAATAGAGAGATTATACTATGCGTGAAGAACAACAATTGAGTGGATCATAAACAAATTAGGAAGGATCAAGCACACTGGAAACGGACATAAGAATTTCATAAACAAATAGTAATGGTATATGCGCTGCCTGAATCAGACTGAAGAAAGAAAAATTTTTGTGGACAGTTTTAGACGCAAAAATACAAGAACAGGAGCATAAACACTTCCAACGAGGCACTGCAAGATATCTTACAAAACACCTCTATACATTCCAAACGTTATTTGGTTTTTAATGCGCAGAGGTAGGTGTGTTTTGCAGAAGCAACAGCAAGGTCTACCTGCCATACGGTTTTAATTAAAAATTCCAATCAAATCTAGGACCGCGTCCTGTAACAAAGGCTTTTTTTGGTGTAGTGGTAAATTGAAGTTTACCAGTCATCAGGTTAGTTTATTGTCTCCAGTTCATTTCCGCATAATCTTCACCAAGTAATTCTGCTGTGGTATTGTCGACCCTAGCTGCTATGCCAATTTTTGTTTTTTGTATGGCTTCTGATTTCAGTATTACAAGGTAGAAGTAGTAGTCTTGCTGCCAGTCTTTTCTGATTCAGTACAGTCACTTTTGAAAAACTTTTCATAATATTGGGGCCAAACGTGAATAATCCCATCCCTGTCTTAAGAGCTCCACTCGAGTTCATAAGTGATGACATTTTTTGTTTGAATTCGAACGTAATGATCCTTACTGTTGCGACTTGTAAATATCCCTTCACAGTTTTCCTAACCTAACCTTACTGATACCTATACAATAGTCGCTATTCTATGAAGGATATGTCAAATTTTTTTAAAGCAATTGTTAAAAATAATTACTAACAAAGCAACTCTATAACTTTATTTGAATTTTAACACTATACAATGTGGAACAGCTCAATGTAATAAATTCAGTATCTCAATTATTGTGCATATTTATAAAAAATCCCGAGACACGTCGTTTGGATTCTGAAATGTCATCCTGCAACGTACAAATTTCATTCCTAAGTTCAACCCCCTTCGAGCGGCAGTTGCAACCCCTTTAAATGAAAATGAGCGGCTTGTGATATCCCATTTGAAAGGCCTTTTCATTCTCTATTCTGAAATGCTATGGTAATATTTATTGCAAAAATTAACGAAAAACATAAAAACTTACAGCGTTTTGTTCTTAGCTAGCAAAAACAATTTCAGTGTTCTTTTTCAACATTATCAAATAAAGAGAAGACATAACAACATCAAAATTCTTCAGAGCTGACATTGCCAGTTTTATTGAAAATGCCGTAGCGATTGACAGCAATAAATAGTTGTCAGTTTTGCGTATTATTTGAGCTTTACTAACTGCAATTTCTAAACATGGTTTATTTAAACGAAATACATAAAATAATAATTTTACAGATGGTTGGTTAAGGAGATAGAATGCGATCAAGAAAAAAATCCTGATTTGCCGCCTATATCCCAAGGTACAATTAACAAAATTGAACAGCAGTTTCGCGAAAATGGACATGTACGGCAGATAAAACAAGAAGCTTAGAATGCAATGAATAACGACGCCAAATTAAATATAATGCTTGAGTTTGAAGAAAACTCACATAATTCAAGTCGACTGGCAGCTTTAGCATTTAATGTGTCCCATTCCTCAATTATTCGCGTATTAAACTGACCCCAACTCAAGAGCTTAGTGAAGATGATTTTGATAGAACGTATTTTTGTGAACGAGTGATGCAAAGGTTAGATAACAATGTTATCCAACTGGAAAATGTTTTGTTTTTGGATGAGTCCACTTTTACTCTTCATGGTTATGTTAATCGTCAAAACTGTCGTTACGGGGCTAATGAAAATCCTCACGGGATGAGAGAATTACATAGGCAAAATCCTAAAAAGGTTTATGTTTGGGCGGGAATAATTGGAAACTATGGCATTGGTTCCTTTTTCATTGATGGCAATTTGAATGGAGATAGTTATTTAGCTCTGCTCCAAAATAATACCATGCCAACTTTGGCAAACTTATATCCTGCTCAAGCAAACCCACAAGTCTCGACTTAACATTTCCAAATCGGTAGATAGGGAGGCGAGGATCGCTAGAATGGCCAGTACGTTCTCATAATCTTACACCCTTAGATTTCTGTCTATGGGGATATGTGAAAAGTACGGTATACAAATCTAAGCCACGCGATATAGCTGGCTTAGGAAGAAGAATAACGAATGTGGTTAGGTCGGTCATGCCTCAGATGTTGAAAAACGTTAGGAGACATTTTTATTTACAATTAGGATGCTGCCAAGACGTCCAAGAAACTCATTTTGAACATTTACTACATTGAAATTAAGTTTTTTTTAGTTTGCTAAAAAAACTATAGTATTTTTGAATAGAGAATGAAAAGACTTAGTGTATCTACCATAAAATTTTAAAGTGCTTTAAAATTTGACATATTTTTATAGAATAACATTTTTATGCAGTGATATCACAGTAGTAGTAGTAGCAGCAGTGTAGAAGATGCGTTCAAAAATTCATAACTGTCTTTGATGGTTCTTTGTTGATCTCTTGAAACATCAACTAATTTTTTTATAGGTGTTACATATGTCTGATATAAACTGATCCAAAGAATTTCCACGTAATTGCAAATGAAATCTGGCACTAATGTGTGATTAATTAATTATAATCATTGTACCACCCAGGAATTTATAAACCTGAAATGAATGTAATTACGTCTCTATACTTAAATTATCATAATTTCGACTGCGTACAAGTTTGTAAATGTTCTGTACGCACCAAACAGTTATTCATTAGAGATATATGCAGGTTCTTATCATTTTTGCGATAAGAAATCGCCCAAGAACGAATAATATTAGTCTTACAAGACAATCTGTATACTGTAGTCAAAGTTTGATTTTGGCGAAAATGTAAGACTGAATGGGCAAAAGGAACGATTAATTGCTAATGTTTATTTTTTGAAAAACTCCTTAAAAACACGTCTTTTAATTTCGGTCATAAATGCTTTCTCACGTTTTTTTGGTAATGTAGAGCATGAAATATGTCTTTTAGCTGACAGAAATTATTTATTATAGTTTTTAAAAAAATCTAAAATCAAGACATTATATTAATCATTGTTTTTGTTATTAAAAAAAATTATAACGAATTTTGTGATTGGTACTTATAAAATACAAAGGTTTGAGTATTAAATGTACAAAAGCGAAAAAAGATTTTTTTGTTACATTAGCTTGTTCTTGGTGTGACGAGAAGTACTATGGACAATTTTGGATTAGAACTGCACTGAACTGATTAAAAATGAACTAGTTAGGTTCAAAAATTTGGTTTATTTACCGGCTTTTTTGGTCCTAGTAACCCTAGAGTGAAAATATTATAATTATAAAATTAAAATAATTATTAGAGGATTGTAATTGGGAATATAATAAGGACACACACAATTGTTCGCGTTTAAATTCCGAATAAAAGTAGATTTAAAAAAAATTCAAACATTTATATTTTTTTAGCTGAACTACTGAAAATCAATCTTGAACTATTAGTTTTCAAACTGTGCCAAACTAAACTGAATGGGCCGACGTATTGTTACGCGAAAGAAATGTTTTTAAACCCCTATATCTCACCCTCTGGTTAAAATTTTTCTGGGGTAAGTTGGTCAGTTTTAAGGGTGGTTTTTCAGTTTTAATTAATTTTGGATCCTTTAAAATGCTAGTTAAGAAACGAGAACGGTATAATTTTAATGTAGATATTCAAAGAACCTTCAGTTCAAATTTCGTGAAAATCGGTTCACCGCCTTCCACGATATAAATAAATAATAAATAAATACCACAGAAATTAGACAACCCCCAATTCCAGAAACCAGAGGCTTGTGCGGAAGGGGGTTACACATTGAAAAAACGCGGATATAACAACCATTTCCTCCGACAGTGCCAGTGCCAGAGCCAGGATTCGAACCCGGTGGTGCGATGTCCGTGTGATTAATCGCGATTGTCACCTCGCGTCTTAACCCACTCGGCTATCGATACAAATATACTGAAAAAACGTAAAAAATTGAATTACGGCTAACTTGACCAAAATTAAACCGAATTTGATGAAATTTTAGATGAAAGTAACCTACGTAACCAAGAAAAAGTTTGCTTAGTTTCAGCAAAAAAATATCCAACAGTTTGGGAGCAATTCCATTTTTAGTCTAAATCTCACAAAATTTTCAAAATTTTTCCCAATTGGTCCAAATGGTCGAACGAATTTAGTTTTTTTTACCAAAATGATTCTTATGTACTTTCACGTGATGTAACTAAAAAAAAATAACTTTTTAATTTAGCCAATTTTTTGTCATTTTTGGAATATACATGCGCGCGGCGATTTCCCATTATTTTCGGTATTATACGTATGCGCGCACAAGTATTCATTATAAAAATTACAATATTGATAATAAAAAGTTATTGTGAGCAGTTTTTAAATTAGATAAAAAAACTCTCGAAGGTAAGATATAATTTTCTTTTGTCGAAAATTCACTTGATTTTTATTAAACTTTTTACATATGTCGATTATTATTTTATTTTATTCATGTTTTCTTTTTCAAGTAGTTGTACTAGATTGTGCTACTACAAGAAGTGTCTACTTCTGAATCGGTAACTGGAGTTTGGAATATTATACATGTGAGATATTCTCTGAAGTACCAAAATTTACAGGATTTTGGATCGCAGCAAACAACAGATAATGAACTGATGCCGATAAGGACTGTAGAGCTCCTCTTCCTAATCAACAACATAATTGCTTGTAATTATAAGGTTGGTTGCAAAACTAAACGTTGCTCATGCAAAACCATTGGCGTCACATGCAGCAATTTGTGTCATAATGCAGATAATATTGTGGACGAAGCTGTGGTTGATGAAGAGCCTGAGTAATTATAAATCAGTTCTGATATTTATGATATTGATGAATTCGAAGAAGACGATAATTATGAAGAAGATGTTTGTATTTCAGTGAATATCTCAGATGTATACGATTTTAGCGATGACGGGGGTGAAGAAATATTCCAAACTCCAGTTACCGATTCGAAAGTAGACACTTCTTGTAGTAGCACATCTACTACTACTAGAAAAAGAAAACATGAATGAAATAAAATAATAATCAATATATGTAAAATGTTTAATAAAAATCAAGTGAACTTTCGAAAAAAAAAAAATATCTTACCTTTTTTTATCTAAATATTTAAAACCTGCTCATATACCTTCAATTTGATAATAAAAAATTTCGTTCGACCATTTGGACAAATTGGGGAACGTTTTGAAAATTTTATGGAATTTGGACTAAAAATGGAATTGCGGCTAAACTATTGGACATTTTTTGCTAAAATTCGGCAGGCTATTTCTTGGTTATAAAGGCTTCGTCTAAAATTTCATCAAATTCGGTTTAATTGTGGCCAAGTTAACCGTAATCCAATTTTTTTACGTTTTTTCAGTATATTTATATACATGTCGTAGGAGACGGTGAACCGATTCTAACGAAATTTGAACTGAATGTTCCTTGAGCATCTACAATAAAAGGCCACCGTTCTAGTTTCTTAAGTAGCATTTTAAAAGGTCTAAAATAAATTAAAACTGAAAAGCCACCCTTAAAAATGACCAATTTACCTCTTTTCCGCAAAAAGGGTTCCCCCACCGACTAAAAGTAGTTAAAGAAAATTTCTTTATCACCTTATTTTGCGCTATTACAGCGCTACAAACTATGTAATAAAATTATAAATAGAACTGAAAATATGAACCAAAGCTGATATTTTATTTAGTTCTTAGCATGAAATCATGCTGTCTTAAAAACAGATTTTATCATCATACTCTAACTAGCTACTATTTGGTTGTTTACGAGCTGCATTTCTTAGAGCGTGCATAGTCAGTTTTGGGCATTTTAATAATTTGTACAGGAAGGCTTGACCATTCATATATCTGAATATATACATGTACTTTAAAACACCCTGTATGTAAGACGGTAAAAATGACCAAAAACGATTGTATTTATTTTTTAATGAATTTTAAATTATATTGTTCGAATTGGTTTAACAGGGTACCCAGCAATTTTCAATTGTCAAATTCCCTGAATTTATGACTTTCCCAGATTTTCCAGGATTATTTCAAATAAAATCTAGATCAGTTTCTAAGTATTGCAATCATAAGATTGTAAATAAATTAACAATTTTAGCATACACTAAACTGAGAAAGTCATCTTTAAAACGCGATGAAAGTATAAAAATATTGCCAGCAGACAAAGGTAATGCCACAGTCATTATAGATAAAGATATATATAACACAAAAATCATGACTCTTGTAAATGAGGGACCCTACTCAAAATTAAACAAAGATCCAACAAAATCAATAGAGAGCAAAATTTACAGAACTTTGTTTAAATACAAACATGAATTTAATGATTTTGAACGAAGGAAACTTACACCACATCATAGTAAGCCCCCTCATTTTTATGGCTTACCAAAGACACATAAACACAATATTCCTTTAAGACCAATTGTTAGTTCTATTAATTCACCATGTCATAATTTGGCAAAATTTTTACTTAAAATTATTGATCCATTATCTGGAAATACCGATTCATATATTAAAAATAGTAAACATTTCATAGAAAAAATTTATGAAACCGATATTCATGAATCACACCTGATGGTTAGTTTTGATGTAGTTAGCCTCTTTACCAATGTTCCGGTAGATGAAACATTAAAAATAGTTAAAGACAGGTTGCTAAATGATAATAATTTGGAAACTAGAACTAAATTAAGTGTAAATAGCATAATGGAACTCTTAACACTGTGTATAAAAACAACCTATTTTCAATTGGACAATGAGTTCTATCAGCAGGATTTTGGTATGGCTATGGGGTCTGCATTATCACCAATTTTAAGCAACATATTTATGGAGAACTTTGAGAACACACATGTTCAAAATTGTATAAACAAACCGGTTGTCTGGTGGAGATATGTTGACGACATCTTTGCAATTTGGCCTCATGGTGTTGATTTACTAGATAGTTTTTTAGAAAATATAAATAGTAAGGAACCGTCTATTAAATTCACATTAGAAGTAGAAAGTAGGAATGAACTACCGTTTTTAGATGTTTTAATTAGAAGGATAAATAATACAATTGAAACAAGCGTTTATAGAAAACCAACACATACTAATAGATATCTAAATTTTAACTCAAATCAGTCAATAAATGTTAAAAGGGGTGTTGTAAAATGTTTATACGATAGGGCCAAAATAATTTCATCTAATAATGAAATATTAAATAACGAGAAAAAATTTATCAAAGAGGTTCTAGTACAAAATCAATATCCTGAAGCCTTTGTTGATAGAATTTTCATAAATGTTGAAAATAGGGAGAATCAGGTACGACAAAAACCTGAACGTCATTATACAGCAATAATTCCTTATGTATACGGACTATCGGAAAAGCTACGCCGTATAGGTGACAAATTTGATGTTAGGACGATATTTCAAACGGGGAACACTTTAAGATCTATTTTAACAAAAACAAAACCGATAAACAGGGAGCAGAATACAAAAAATTGTATTTACAATATCCCGTGCGAATGTGATAAAAGTTATGTGGGTGAGTCATCCAGACCTTTCAGTGTGAGGTTGGATGAGCACAAGAACTACATTAGAAAGAATGAAATTCAGAAATCAAAGATTTGTGAACATGCTTGGGAAAACGGACATAGAATAAACTGGGACTCGGCAAAAATTTTAACAAAAGAAACAGATACCAAAAAAAGAAAAATTAAAGAAACAGCAATAATCTTATTAAATGAAGATAAGTGCGTATCGAATTGTTCTGTAGATATTTGTACAACCTGGCTACCAATGTTAAAAGAAGAACTTAACAAACTCAACATTATCTAAAAAAAATATCATCAGTTCTATGTTCTGTGTAAGTAGTAAGTATCTATGGAAATAACATAAACAGAATCTTAAAGCTGTGTATTTGACATACACAGCAAAATAAGAGTTCTTCAAAAAATAGCTTATATTATTTGCAAAACATAACCTCTGACTTTTCCTTTGGCGTAAACGTCACGGGCGCAGAGGCTCTTTTTTCCAATAATTCTATTATTTTGTAGATTCGGTGATTTGTTTTGAAGAGGATAATAGTACATGTGGTAGAAAACCTAAATAATAGGAAAGAATATTCGTAGAATGCCACAAATAACTTTCAGACAATATCATCAACCTTCATTAAATTTTGCAAGTATTCTAAAAAATTGGACGTTTTTAGAGAAAAAGACCAAGAATTCTTATTTGTTTTACCAAAATTTCCATTAATTTTAGATTTCTCACATTTAATTTCGATAGTAATTGACTGAGTACAGAATTTCGAAGTTATGACATTTTCATTACTTTAAAGAAATCGAATTTTTATGTTCCATTTCTAAAATTTGCAGAAAACAATGTGTCCTACATCAAAGTTACTCTATAAAGTTACACGTTTATTCAAGTATTTTTATTTAAAATCTAGGTATCATATCCTTTTTTGATAGAAATTAGCTAAAATATTGTCAAAAATTCCAAATAAAAAAAAGAATGGGCCATTTTGATTACTTTTTCAATAATAAAGAATTTAATGGTATGTGTAGTTTTGGAAAAAGACAAAATAACAATTTTCTTAAATAAAATATGTACCTCCTTCCATAAAAAATATTATCTACATTTAATATTTTCTGCAAAGATATCGAAAAGACAAACGGCCGCTATGACTCCAATATATTACGACGACCTGATCTTGCACGCAAACTATGATGTTGATCCTGTAAAGCTTGTATTATTTTTTCTATTTTTTGTGCGAATATTCAATGAGAAATAGCTAAAAGACGATTCTTAGTAATGATTTTTTTCAGCGTTAAGATGTTACAACAATTTTTTTAATATAAGAATTTCTTTCTAGAAGTTCAAATTAATTTTTTTTAAAATATACAAAATATAAACTTCTACTGCTACTGATTTTACCGTATTTCCACCACAAATCGTTAAAAAATGAAAACTAAATGAAAGGCAATTTTATCAATTCTAATTTACACTAGTCGCGCTTACTTGAGAATTATAAACAAACTAGGTGTCACTTTAGCCTTTAGAAATAGGAAAATTTCAAAAAACCACAAAGATAAGGATAAACAAGACCCTTGTTGTGACTGCATTTAAAAAAGATGAGCAATTAGGCAACGTGTTCGGAAAGAAAATTTTTGATGCAATAAATGATAATGGCTATAGCGACGCAGATACAACTAACAACGATAATAAAGGTGGGAAGGTTAGATAGGTTGATCATGGGTAGTATGGCAGATTTTTGGCTTAATCGCTCCTAAAAATCATAGGAAATGATCATTTCACTATGCGCTAGTTTGAAAACATGGGCGTAATTTTTTATTAAACAAAATGTCAAAAAATTCGTTTTTTTTCTTCCCATTTTATCATATACCTCAGTAACTATCGCTTTTAGAGAAAAGTTAGAGAAGTGAAAAAGTTTTGTAATTAAATTTTCAATAAGATGCAGTTGGTTGCGAATCCAAAAATTCATTTTTACTGTTACAAAAATAGTAAAAATCGCAAAAAAAATTTGAAGTAGCTAGTTGTTTGTGGAATTTTTTTCAAATACTTATATTATACGTAGGACTTTCATACTTGGCTAAAGAAAACTTTTTAATATAGTAAATCTTCCCACCAAATTTCATCAAGATCGGACTTTTAGTTTTTGCATAATAATTTTGCAACCTAAACTTCGTTTTGAAAAGTTGCCAAAAATTTTTTTAAGACTTTGACTTTTCGTACATGCCCCAAATTGCAATTTTATGGACTCTTACCTGCTTGCCTTGCCTATTTACTCTTATTTACCCCATTTACCCCCGAACCCTTAAACGGAATTAGATCAAAATATAATCTAGTTCCATATCTCGTTACAATACATAAGTGTACCAAATTTCCAGTCAATATTATAAACGGTTCCAGAGGAAACGTGCGCACAAAAAAAGTTAAGGACAGACAGACAGACCGACAGACAGGAAATTTTTTTTCGCTCAAATTTTAAATCTCGACGTTTTATGACATTTTAAGCCTATTTCAACAAAAAAAATATATTTCTTTTGCGTTACTATACGTCCACTAGACGTGGAAATAAAATGTATTCTTTAGCCAAGTATGAAGGTCCTACGTATAATATAAGTATTTGAAAAAATTTCCACAAATAACTTGCTATTTACAATTATTTTTGCGATTTTTACTATTTATGCAAAAAGTAAAAATGAAAATTCAGTTGCATCTTATTGAAAATTTAATTACAAAACTTTTTCACTTCTATAACTTTTCTCTAAAAGTGATAGTTACTAAGATATGAAAAAATAGGAAGAAAACAACGGAATTTTTAGGATTTTTTTCACATTTTGTTTAATAAAAAATTAAGCCCACGTTTTCAAACTAGCGCATAGTGAAATTATCATTTTTTATGATTTTTAGGAGTGATTAAGCCAAAAATCTGTCATACTACCCGATTCATCCAACCCAAAACAAATACCGCCTGGGCTAATAATCATTATGAGGAATTGGAAAGCAATTGCACAAAATAGAATAGAATGGCAGAGGAAATTGCAGGAAGTCAGAGCTCACAAAAGGCTGTTGTAGACTTATGATGATGAGATTTTTCAAATACACATTTCTCAGGGTACAGGGAAAAATCCTTTCCGACTCACATAATATACCTGGCACATCGCAATACAACTTCATATGGCGCGCTTTTCGAAATTGTAAAATTTTGATATTTTTTAAACAATCACATATATTCAAGTGGCTGTCTCCAAAGCTGAATGAATGCTGGAGGCGGCACCAAGTAAAATTTTATTTTATTTTTTTTTACTTGATTCATTAAAAACGAGTACTTTAACATGGAATTTTTACGATTATGCATTTTTTGGAAGCTTTTACCCATACTTTGACATATTTATATCGAATAGGGCTCTAATTTTAGGCAACTGTATAACTTTATAGAATATCTTGATGTAGAACTAATTGTTTTTGAATAAGTTGTGAATTTAATAAAAAATATCAAGTGAAAATGAAGAATTTCATTTATCTCTTAACTTTTTTCCTTTATATTTCCTATTATTGATCAAATCAACATTCAAAAGAATATATTGATGTCATTTCTTCTCCAGAGTTTTAGTAAAAATCCCCTGACATTTGCTGATCTTTTGTGATTTCCCTGGCTATTCCCTGACCATTTCCAATTTTCTGACTTTCCAGGTTTTCCATATTTTCCAGATTGCTGGGCACCCTGTTTAAGCTAAAATCGCAAATCGCAATATCGAAATTTATAGGAAAAAAAAATCATAAAAAACGAATTGATTGCTTTTGAGTAGTTGAGCTAAAAATATAGTAAGCACGTAAAGGTTGAAATAAAGTCTTTAAAATCGTTACAAAGCATTTTTTAAAAAGTTATGATGTCGTTGGCAATTTTTTAAATGGGCAATTCAATCCCCTTTTTAAAAATGTCATTTGAAAGAGCACATTTTCTGCATACAGTACGTTAAATTCTATGGCATATTGCATGATGAAATTATGGAGAAAAAAAAAATTTAACATTGATAGCACACACGTGCATTACTTATTGTCGGACCCTGGTAGAGGATCTTTTTTACGACTTACGCATTTTTTTCATTTACTTGGCAACGCTGACCTGGCTGTAACACGTTAGTCTTTCACTTTGCTTGTCACATTGTATTCAAAATTCTGATAATGGAACGTCTAAGTGAGACAAAATGAATTGAAATTTTGGCTAAGGAGATTAACATTTATAGGCATTGTATGTACTTTTAGAGTACAAAATGAAACTTTTGAACAAATGCAGAAAAAGAGGCCAAATGAAAATGAAATACATGTGAAAATCTACAAACTGTCGTTTGCCTTTCTACGTTTCGCTGCCCAAAAGTCATAAGTGGTTGAAATTTAAATTTATTATTTTATTATTTTTGAACTGTAATTGGTAGAATTGTCAAGTTTGATTAAAGACATTTTTATGCAAGTTCCATAAACTGATGAAAGTTTATTTTTGCTGAACGTATCTATGAAAATGCCGATAAAAAACTGAGCTTCAGCCTTATAGCAAGTTCGCCAAATTCAAATTGACATAGGATTCTTATAGATCGGACTTTATCAATAGTATTGAAAGCTCCCCAAATACAAAGATAGAGATATCATTAAATTTCGAGATTTATAAGGCTATATCGTTTGATGGTTTAAATAATAAAATTAAAATAAATCTATTCTAGGATATTAATAAAATGTAAATTAATAAATTAAACAAAGCAATAATAATTCAAGTTAAATAATTTGGTAAACTGGTAAAATTAAAAAACATACATGCAAGCTAAAAGCAGGTAATTAATAACCTGAAAATGATTTATTTTAGACATAGAAAAATACTTTACCAAAAGGTACATACAGTATCACATTAGCTTTAAAATTAATAAAATTAAGTCGGTTAATTTTAATTATTAGTTATTATCCAACATCTTTTTACAGATATTACTACTTATATAAAAAAACTTGCATGAAGATATTCCTAAATTTTAAGAACGGTATGAATTATTTTTTATTAAAAAAATAAAATGGCACAATACCTTCCATGTAGCTGCGTTTCTTCTAAAATAGCAAAAAGTGTTTTGGAACCAATTGTATATTTCGTTTAACGTGAGTTGTTTATCGGGCGATTCTATAATCGACTGAAAATGCATTGAAAATAAATTATCCCCGAGGTTTATCATCATTTTATTTCTGACTTACCTGTCGAATTAAAGAGGCATAAGTAAAAGGGGGCCTTACATCAGCGTTCTTATAAAACTCCCTATTTCTTTGGATTTCTGAAAATACATCGACATTTACGATCTTTTGTATATAAGATGACTATGTAACCCAATGTTTTCAAAAACTTTACAGCCCAACCAATTTTAATGTTTTTTATTTTTTGAAAATTAAATTTTTAATAATGCAAACCAAAAAGTACCTTGTTGTACGTCAAGTCCAGCTCTTTCAAGCATATATGGTAAGCCTAGTGAAGCAGCATGGGAAAAAATAATATCTTAACAAATTTAAATTCAATAAAATACAGTATAGTTAAACATGTAACACAGTATCTAAATGCCCAACGTTTTGATTTCCACATGATATTTGCACCAAAAGTTTAAATAAAATGAAATACAGTACATTTTCGTTTTTAATGGGCAATATGTTTTCCAAAAGTAACATTGGATATTAATTAGTTTACCGAAATAAATTCATTTATAGCCTGTCTTGATTTAAATGTTGAACTTCAGACTTCATAGTATTGAATTATTGGGTGTATGCATATTTTTGTAATTATTGACGATTAGTGGATCAACTATTCTTCAAAAAATATCGTGGAAGGGGCAATTTAACTCTTGCAATTGGCTCTCAATGTTTCAAGAAATTTGGGGAACATTTTATAAAATCGGCCACTGCTTCATGTCACCTGTGTTTGAAGGGCAGTTCATTATTCATGTTTTATCTCTTTCAAGTTAGTACTAACTTTTCGTTCTTTTGTGTTTGTCTTTGGAATAATAAAACATTCAAATATTACCTAAACGTTGTGTTGTTCTGTCCATATTGTTTTCTTCTCTTTATGGGCTTTTCTAGCGCGTATATCTTATGAAAATTATCACAAAATCTACAAAAAACAATATGAATCAGTATATTGGAAAAATAACCTCTACGCCTATGACGTTTATGTCAAAACAACAGATAGAGGCTATTTTTCGCCAATAAACATAAGAATAACGTATTTCGTCGATGTTTCGGAAATAAAGTCTGTTCCATTTTTAAAAAAATCTTTTAAATAACAGTTCTAGTTTGCTGTTTATATTAAATATGCAGCTTTAAGATTGTGTATACGTCATGTCCATAGATACTTACTACTTGCACAAAATTGTTAATATTCTAAATGATATTTCGCGTTATGCGTATTTTTCTGCAGATTTTGTGATAATTTTTAATTAAACTAATTTTAATGTGTTAAAAAACCTATAAAAGCAAGAAAAGAATATAACATTCATTTGAGATTCCTGGACTACTGCAGTGAGGATTGCCATCATAATACATTTTATCTTTTGCGAATTGTCTTTTCGGACAGCTTTTTTAAACACAGCTCAATTCTATGAAGCAGCAACAGACGTTACCATACCGTGGTACCATTTTTGCTATATTTCTTGGGGAGCAAATTCAAGAAAAATTACTACTTGTCTAAGATTGCTTCTTTTAAAAACTCAAATAATATTTAACTTCACTCACAGGAATTGCTACGCTTTTCAGTATTTTACAGTGCTGGAGAAATAGACGTATGCGATATATTGAACCAATTTCTTAACCTTGGATCTGTCTTTTAAAGTATATTTGCTTCCTAGTAATCAAGAAAATCGAAACGTTGAACACTAATTTTAAAATGTACGTTCGAAAAATACTTACCTCCCGCTAATGATAACGCTGACTTGTCACTTAATCTTCTTCGGATTGGTCCAGCAACATTTGGAGCGGGCGAATGAAGAACTGGAGATCTTACCGATGATACCATTGGGCCCATCGATACAGGAGGTTGCGGTAGCGCTGCACTAACGGGCATTTTCCCTGACGCCACCCCTGATGAATCCTTGTGTGGGTCCGGGGACCCCATTTGTTTAGATAAATGAAGATGATGCATCATCGCCTGGAGACGATCCCTTTCTTTTTGAAGCTGGAGCTCCAATTGAGATACAACTTGCATTTGAACACGGGCTTGAGCGGTTGATCTGTCATCTAATGTGTGTTCTGTGTTTAAATGCCTGGAATTGGAAGATATACTAAGACATAATGGTGGTCTAAAACATGCGTCTGTTATTGGTTAAGTGTTTTAGATATGACAAGTTATCTGTAATGGTAGTATCTGTATAAAATAGGTTGCAAATGAGTAATCTTCCAGTTAATTGAACGAAAAAGTACCGAATTGGAGTTGGCTCAAAGACATAATATATTTAACCACAGTAGCAGGAATTCCGACAGGTAGAAGAGGCTATTAAATGTAATTACGTATCGGAATAATATTTGTGACATTGAAAGTATTAACGAACGTTACTTCTTGGAAAATTTTAAATTATACTATTTTATCTCGCATTGATTAGTTTTTGTCACATACCCGCTCTTCCCTCGTCTTTTTCAAGGACCAAATTTGCTCCCATATGAAAAAAAACGTACAAAGTATTTAGATTTTATTTGTTTAAAGAAAAATAGTGTTATTGGAAGCTGTAATCGCTCTCCGATTGTATTCAAATGTACATAATTAAAATTCAACTCAACTTTCGAAATGAGACCATGTTTCTATTTTAATATATGGGGGTCCCTCTCAATCCGCCACTGTCCAATCGCCCCTTTCGAACGAAGGAAGTAATAAAGACTCCTCAGGAGATTAACATTTAAATCCGGCAACGTGGCGATCAAACGCCTTGCATATTAATTAAACATAGCGTAATTAGAGTTTTTAAACCACGATGTCTTCTTTAATTTATTCCAGGTCGCTTTTTCTTTTGTCGCGAAAAGACGAAGACGACAAAATATTGTAATTTGATGGTTTAGTTAATTCCCCTTTCTTTTACATATTAATCACCTTATAAAATGCTAAATATAAGACAAAATTAATGTTGAATGTTGACTTTGACACAAATTATTTTATGGTCGTTTCTGGTCGTTCCTAGTACTGTAAAATTAGTATTTCCTCTCCAAACTTTTCCCATCTGAGTAATTATAAAATGCACTTCAAATATTAGACGGTTAACGTTTTATTTCCAACTTTAAACTTAAAACTTGTTACTATCCTACTTTGTCTGCCTTATGCACATCATTGAATTTAAGTTTCTCGGTCTTAATATAGTTCAGTCAAAATATGCACAAGTAAAAAAAATATCTGAAATTTTTTTATAGTAGCGCCTTTTTCCATATAAAGGTAGAAAAAGTCGTTTTTTTTAACTTTTAGCAAAAAAACCCCATCGTGGCAATTATGTTACATTTATACAGTATGGTGGAAATGCATGGAATAAATTCATTGTCGCATAGGCATAGGGTTTAAAAAAAAAGAGCCAGAGACAAGTGATTCTTATATTTAAATACGCATCTCTTGATATACAGGGTGTCCTAATATTGCGTCAAAGTCTAATATCGGCCTTATTAGTAGACTTTGGAAAATTATTTTTTTATTGAAGTGGTATAGTTTCAAAAGGCGCACATTTGACTCACTATAGCGGAGCATCTTCGAGGTAATTTTTTTTATTCTCACTGTATGTCAAAATCATGGCTACTAATCTGGAGGTTGTTGGAAAGGTAATTTTACGCTGAATTCATAAATGTAAAAATATATAGGGTGTTCCGTTTAAAAAAATGACCTCGAAGATGCTCCGCTGTAGCGAGTCACCCTGTATATTTTAAAATATTTTTATAATGTATGCCTTTTGACACTATACCACTTTACCACCTCCATAAAAAAATAATTTTCCAAAGTCTTCTAATATGGCCGATATTGCACGTTGACGCACTTTTGGGACACCCTGTATATACAGACCGACCCATTTAAAAGCGGAGCACCTCTCTAAAATTTGTATTTGTTGGCCGATTTAAACGATTTTTTTAATGATAGAGCTTCCATAACTCTACCGTGATGCGAAATTTCAGATCGAAATTCAAAATTTCAAGTCAAGTCTTTCTCTTCAAGGCTAGAAATCCAAAAAAGTGTTAGCAACTTTTTATCTCAAATTTAACTATGCCAATGGATTTAGAATGCCTTCAAATGGATATTACAGAAATTTAACAAAAAAATATTGGTTTTTAATAGACATATGGCATACCTAATTAAAATTTATATTATGTTACAGAAATAATTCGAATAAACGTCAAGGAATTCACAATTGTTTAAATAATATTGTTTAAAATGCTCGTTTAGATCGTTATCAGTTGACTTTTAAAAATTACAACCATCAGTTGTTCAATATTTGTAATATTTGTTTTCTTTAAACATGCACCATATTAAGGATAATTATTTTTATTAGCAAGTCTTGCAATTATTTTTATTATCAAAGCTGGCGTTGGAGGATTATGTAAATAATAATAAAGCCCATAAACCAAAAAGTATCAGACCTTAGAAAGAGGTGATATTCAGAAGACAATATTGACAATTATATGTTAGATAGCAAATAACATAATGATGCAATAGTTATACAAATGGCAGTGCACCTAAATTGAACGCTTTATACTGCTGTTACAAAAATTATAAATATTGAAATTTATTTTATTTTTTTTTTTCAAAAAAAGAAAATTGGATTGATTGGAACTCTCTAGCAAACAATAACAAATGTAAAAGATTAATTACATTTTTTATTTGGCAACAAGTTTTTTAACAGTAGCACTTTCTGAAAAAAAAATTGCTACAATTGTATTTTTTTCCCTAATTTAACAGAATCTAGAGTCCGTTATCTTTCCCTGTATTTGTAATAGATAATTTTCCCAAAATAAAAGAAACAAATGGGTCCCCAGAGTTTTATCAATATCTAAACGATTCGAACTTAAAATATTAATCTTGTTTGTTTTCCTCAAACTGTATAGGTTTCGAAATAAAACAAAAACAAAGTAATTATCGGATTTTATTGCGCCTGTTCTGTCTACGAAGAAGCAAAGTTTTTGCTAAATGCTTCTCGCAACCCTCGCCTATAAGTATATTTTAATACATTGTAAATTCAAATAAACTAGAATTTATGAGGAAACACATTAATTTTAAATCGTTAGAGTGAAGTGGGGCAGTTTAATATCGTTCATAGATAATGGATTTATGAGAGTGAACGTAATAAATGCATTCATTACGTTCTTTCTGGAAAGGAGAGCGAGAGTATGAAATCACTCAGACGAAGGCATGTTTCTCTCCATACTCATGGGGATTGGCAAGCGGGCAGGTTTCCTGAAAATGTATGCTATAAATTGATATAAGCACAGAGCTGGGTAAAGTACTTTGGTAAAGTGCTTTGTCTAGTACTTGAAGCACTTTCAGGGCTTCAAGCACTGTGCTTCAATTACTTTTAAGAGAGATTATTTGGTACTTGATATTTAAATTACTTTGCATAAGTACTTGGGGCTTTAAAGCCCTTTCAGCGGGCTTCAATTACCTTCGAAAGTGAGTAATTGAAGTCCTTTTGAAGTGCTTGGAGTATTTCAAAGTACTTGCAAGCTCTTTTTAAAATTTATTCAAAGCCCTTCAAGACAAGTTTCATCACATTCATAATCACATGAGATAAGACCAAATAATGACATATAACTTGGTTATTCATTTCCAGCACTTATCATTTAAATATCATCATTCCGTTTTGACGTTGTCTATTGGTCTATGTAATAGACGTATTAGTGTAAAAAAGGGACAACATATGAATGCAAAACGAAAAGAAGAGAAAACATCATCCCTAGCACAGTATGTAAAATCCACAGGACACAAAATAGACTTGGACAACACCAGAACAGTAGCTAATATCGAGCATTATAAGTCAAGGATTACCAGAGAGGCCATAGAGATCGAAAAAAGACCACAAAATCTTAATAAAGGAGATGATACGCTGAGATTGCCCAGTTCTTGGAAGCCCGCTCTTGTGGGAAGATAGGTAACCGAAAACGCACGACGATCCACCGTGGACGAACCAATCACGAGGAGGTACGTTCAAGTATTGACAAATAGTGAAGAAACACAGCAACCTGCCTGAAGTGGCCCTATCACGAGGAGTCAGAGCTGAGCGCTGACCAATTTAGGAGAACTACGGCATTCTGCGGCGCCGATTAGACGTGGAGCGTGACGTTTCAGCGAGACCACTTGTCGGGTTGGTTCAGGCGCCCGCTACGCCTACCACAGGTGGTGGGGGATCTGTAACACGTAGCCCAACGCGCAGGCGTCCCCTAGACTGCAGCATATATAAGGAGCTGGACAACGCGGGGAACCTCAGTTCAGTTCGAACAACGAGGAGCAGCAGTAGACAGCTTTCAGTGAGAACCTGAAGATGGCACAGATGATATTCTGCCGAAACGTCATTTAAACAACCGTGACTCCTCTAGGAGTCGACCATTGACGCGGGAGAGCACCTATGAACGTTTCAATTATAGTTCTATTTCATTTTATGTTTTTGATTGTATTGATATTGATTCGGTAGCCTTCTGTTATCCACACACCAGTGGACTTTTTTGGCGGACTTGGTCTTTCGAGGATCCGGTCCTTTAAAAAGTCCTCTCGTGTATGCCCGGCTAATGATTTGAACTACAACATATCAAAAACTCGACTAATTTGATGGAAATCGTTTTTTTCATGTAATGTGTGTCCAACAGGACATAATTCTATGTACATTTTCAAGAGATTCTTTATCATATATTAGTCAGATCTGCAAGAAGTAAATTGTTATCGAGACAGCAAAAATCAGTTCTATCCAACAAAGTTAAAACTATTCGTTGAAGAAGAGCTCACCTAAAATTAAATCGAAAATGAGATAGTCTTCATTTGAAAGAAGAAAGCTCCTTTCTTAGTATTTTGTGGACTAAGAACTTTCAAATTAAATCCATCTTACATAATTAAGTTTTTAGTCTGTTCTCAAAGATTTTGTTATACTACGAAAACCCCGTTACAAGACAATGCCGTTTGAATCCACGGCAGGGTTCTAAAGATTAATTGCTCAACTGAAATTAGTCATCATCAGATAATACCAAGATGGTTGGCGAAACGCATGCTAAATATAGTACTTATATATGTTTTGGTATTTATGGAAACTACTAACTAACTAAATAATATGAATGACAAATGAAATCAATTACATTACTGTTTAGCGGTTCACTTACTTTATAAAGGACTGAAGATCTTCACAAATAATTTCACAACCGGGCCACTTACAGACACCATGTCCGTATAAATGGTGAACTCGGTCTGGTGTTGTCGTTCTTTCTGGTTTTTCGTCTATTGGATCATCTCTACTTGACCTACTGGGGGGCAGTCCTAACATACCTGGCGAATTTTCTGAAAAAGACATTTATATGAAATACGTACGCGGCTCTCGTTTTACGCCGTGTGTGTATCTTGAACAAAGAATTCTGTTTCTGTATTTATACAAACTATATGTCGAATATTCATACCCTTGTGATTCATTTTCTTTTATATAAATAAGTTTCTGTTAACATGATAAAAAATAGACCACACTTTATAGCATTTTTGATTAGGACTTTACATTAAAGAATTTCTAACATATTTCGCTGTTGTGGTATTTGTTTTGAGGCATTTACAATATAACAATATTGATAATTCATTCTATTGCAACACATCGGGAAGGTTCGTCAAGTGTGTTTTATTGTATTTTCCCTATATCGAGAAATATTACACCGCCATTCTGGGGCACATTGCGACCCAAGTTTTTCGCTGACTTTTTGTTATTACTAGTCATAACATTGGTTACGAGAAACCAAAGACTGCTGTTGTTATTATCCGATAATACCAATAATAAAATAAATATTCCGCCTCGTTGCAGGATTTTATTCATAAAACTAGAATCGCCGTATTATACCACAGTTTATTTATTACTTTCTCTCACTTCTTAGATATTTAGATTATCTCTGGCATCTACGACGGTACATAATCCTGTCATTTTAAACGTTCAGACGTTACACCTACCTATTTCATTTATTCAAAAAGTTCTGAGGGCTACAGTGCAGAGGGACGATAGTTATTAATTACCGAAAAGGAAAATGTCCTGTGTTTTTATTTGCGGGGGCCACTTAACATCGTTTTTTTACTCCCTTTGTTTTATTTTAGTACTTTAAAAAAATGATAGCTAGATTCCCAATGAAATGAAATTTCAGGAGTGACATAAATTTTGTCATCGAATATTGAAAATTAGATTAATAAAACATTCAGTAGGCAGCTGACTATTGTTTTTATAAGGTATTTTTCTTTGCAACATAATATTTTTAGTCGCAAACTCCTCTATAAAATCCTTATTTTACTATAAGGAACGTAACCAGACTGCAACCAACAGCTACTCTCCGGGCTATGTGCCCCGCCGAGCGCTGAATTACAAGTTACAAGCCTGGCGCGTTAAGTGTAATAATTACATATTACCATCAAAACGTTAACGATTCGATTGCTAAGCCCAGTCAGGCTATTTATTTTTTGATTGCAAGAGACACTGGACCGCTAGATGGCGCCTGCTGACTGTTTTACATGTCGCTATCCCAAAGATACCGAAATGTACTAAATAGTCAAGTGATCCTCGTGTCAGTCGTCACATGCCTACCTTGCGCTGACGAGAGCCAATAGCTCGAAACTGCAGTCTGCAAGTGGTGTGTGACGACTGGCACGAGAGCTCATTTAAATAGGATCAGTCTTTCGGCTGGTGTTTGTTACAATCTAAGCATTAGCGTTTTGATGGTAATATGTAATTACTACACTTAACGCGCCAGGCGTGTAACTTGTAATTCAGCGCTCGGCGGGGCACATAGCCCGGAGAGTAGCTGTTGGTTGCAGTCTGGTTACGTTCCTTATAGTAAAATAAGGATTTTATAGAGGAGTTTGCGACTAAAAATATTATGTTTTAAGTAACTAAACAGTAGCGAATGTAGTGTACTCGTAGTTACGCTTAATTTATTGTTTATATAAACATTGAGTGGACAAAAATTGTGCTCTGTTATATGGAGAAAATGCACATCAGGCCCATATATTTTACAGGCAACAGTTTTACAATTTGTGTATTCCCGGTGAAATAACCATTATGTCGACTGTAGAATATTTAAGAGGAATGAAGACTGTGATAATTTAAAAATTTAGTAAATCGCTAGGTACAGCGTGATTTTCGTTTTTGAATTTATAAAATTGAATAAATTATTTCTATTCCTACCTTTCGCCGCCATTTTTTCAATACGGCGGCTAAAGGTCAAGGGGATTTTAAGGACTTTTAATATGTCATTGCGAGACTTGAGGAGAACAATTTCTGAAATTTTCAGAATGTTCGGAATTTTTCTGAGGTTCCTGCTTTCTTTACGCAAATATTGTTAAGTGCAGAAGTTTCACTTCAGTAATTTCTAAATAATGTATTATTTTGTTACTAATACAGCCAGAAGTATTTTCAATATTATAAACATTTACTCCATAAAAATATTTTTAATCTAGGAACATATTTTTCATAAACAAAGTTGCACATTTTATAATTTCAGGAAAATTTCATTCATATTCTGACATAAAATATTCGTCATAATTCCGGTAACTACTGAATAATCACGTAGACCATATAATCAAGATCAATAGTAAATACTCTTTATTTGGTTGCACCAGAATTTCATTGCAATATATCTTTCGCGAATTTTAATACAGTAAAATTATTTATTAATTATAGAATTTAATTGTATAATTTCAAATTTTCTCCTTATTTATTGGTGGATATTTAATGGTTACGTATTATTTATATAGCCCAGTTGTCAGAGACCATTTTGATGAAAAGTTAGAATTAATTGTTACCTCGCTAATTGTTTCATGAAAGGCTAGTTTTTGCTAGTAGAAAATGACTCAAAAAAGTTTACTAAAATTAGAATAATTTTTTTAAAAGCTATTTCAGCCCTGAAGAAAAGATAATTAAAAAAACACCCTCCCGAAAAAATAACAAAAATTACATAAAAAAACAAATTTTTATATGTTAATGGATAAAATATGATAGGTATCAATAAAATAGATTTATGAAAGAAATGAAAAGTTTTCATAAATTGATCCGCAACTACCCCCATAAACTACCTTCTGAAACGGAAAAATCCAGATTTTTCAAATATCTCGAAAAATGATTGAATAAATTAAAAAATAAATTTTCTAAATAAAAAAAGGTAATTGTATCAAAAATATTCTCATATTTTTTATATAAAAAACATGCATTAAAAGTTGAGTAAAGCATTAAAATTAACTTCGATTTATGTTTATATACAGAATATAAACAACAACGTACTCCTAAGTACCCTTGAAACGTACACTGATGCAGAGAAACTGCACGTGTTTTAGAAAAATCAAGTGTCAGTATAAGCGCGCTCTACCGGCTCTTGAATGTAAACTTATATGACTTGGATTTGTCAATTTTGCTTCATTTCAAGTATCATATACTTGAAACCTGGACATCAGACGATGAAATAAATATTTGGAAGTGAAGGTTTAGACTTTTATCTTTCTTTTTATATGTTAAAATATTTTTTTAGCTACAACTTATACGGAGCACAAATAGAAATAAGTACGTTTTTTCCAAGAAATATTTTCATACATTAAAAATGAAATAGAAACATTTCTGAAAATAAAATGATATTTTCTTATTAAGTATATCCTACTTTTCACGTTACAATTTTTTTTTACCTACAAGCCTTTTTTGACCGTTTTATACAAATCTTCAAGCGAAAATTTCCTAATCCTAAAAAATGGAAAAAATATCAATGATTTCTAAGTACATTTATTTTTACCCTAGATACTTTAGAGCGTAACAATTAACCTTAGATTGAAGTTTAAGGTATAAACAAGCTATATCTACAAGGATTTTTTTTAAATAGTATTTTATTTAATATTTATGTTTTAATATAGAGTGGGGAAAAAATGATAAAGCTTAATTTTCACGAGCAATTTATAAGAAATAAAAACTATAAAAATTAAAAGTAAGTATACCATTGGAAAGCTGAATTCTTTCTCTTTAAAACGCTATCTTTTTTTAATTTTTAATGGGTACAAATTGTCTTATATGTAGCGGAGGTCGAGAAATGCTTAATTTCCCTGTGCGACGCGCTTAAAATATTGAGCGAAGTGTAATAATTTCTCATGCTAAGATAAAAATGTATAAAAAAAAACTTATATACTATTTTTTTGTAAAATTTCCCGCTCTTTCATGTGGTGAATTTTGCGGGGGGGTAAATTTTGGTAAACTTTTTTGAGTCACTTTCTACTAGCAAAAACTAGCCTTTCATGAAACAATTAACGAGGTAACAATTCATTCCGACTTAAAACCCCTGGCAACTGGGCTAATATGCTTCAGAGGACATTAGGTAATTGTCAAGTATTATTCCCATTTTATTGACACAAATACATCCTCATTTTAGTGGCCTCTATTATAAATTTCTTACCAGTGCCCCCGGCAAATATACATTTTTTAAAATTATTTATATTTATGTAGCTCCTGCTTAAATTGTCTTATAGAAATTTGTACGGGATTATCAGGAAAGGCTCCCTCTTTCGAACAAAAAACAAATGGTCCAAATTGGTCTACGCATTACGGAATTATAACCATTCAAAAATGAACTCACATACATATTTATATAACCAAAACGTTAGAAATGATAGTTAACGAAATTAAATATATGAAATCATTAAATGTAGCCGCGGACGCTGCTATTTCAGATTTGTTATTCCTTGTCAGCACAGTGTAGAAGTTAAAAAAAATATGATCTGAAATGGAATAGGGTCTGGAAGAAGAAATTGACCCAATAGTTCTGATTTTGCAGTCTCGCTGAGCACAGAGTGTACGATACGCTGGCGCTGTGCTGATGACCATCAATAATTCCAAAACACACATCTGCGTAGCCACCCAAATTAATACCAATTCCGTTTAATTTGATGACTAATAAGTTGTATACAGGGTCGCTGATATGTATGGAAAAGGTCGATTATCTCCTAAAATAAGATAGCTAGCAAAAAATGTTAAGATACAAAAGTTTTAGGGTTTTGATAGATCTATCAAGAGAAAGAAGATAGAAGAAAGAAGATAAAAAATTAAGTATACCGGATCAGTGAAAAAATCATGACGAAACAAAGTTGCTTTTTATTTAATGGAACACCCTGTATTTTACCCCATATTTCAATTCGTCTCGAAATTCTGAACAAAATTCATATAGCACATCATATACCAAAATTTAACCGTTTTCGAGATATGGTTTTCTTATAAATTATAAGTATAAAAATAGTTTAGTCCATTAAGTTTATAGTCTATCAAGTTACATTTGAAAGTTTCTAGCTCCATAACAACGCTGTGTCGTTCTTTTGTCAAACAGTGATGATCTTGACAACACATGGCACGTTTAAGTGAAGCCAAGAGTATTGAAATTTTAACGATCACAGGGTATAGGGATAGAAGACGATGTTGTGACCAATTAGTGAATATTTGCAATGGATCGCATCCCGATCGGGAACCTCTTTCTAAATCAACCATTTCAAAAACATTGCAGCGTTTTCAAGAAACTGGCGGTGTCAAAGATCGACCAAAGAGTGGAGGGCCAGTAAGCGTTACGAATGAAGAAAATTCTTTGAATGTCATGTTAGATGTGGTGGAAAATCCAATAAATTCGACATAACAGAGGGCTTTAAATCATAAAATTAGTCGATATTCCAATCAAATAATTTTCAAGTAGGAAAAATTCCATCCATATAAAATTAATTTCTTACAAGAATTGAGTGCTGTGAAGTTATTATGGATAAATTAAACGAAAATGTCAACTTTGTCAACCACACGTAAACCGACAAAACTGTAGGTATTGGTCAAACCAAAGTCCACATTGGATGGAGGAAGTTCACACTCAACGACCACAAAAAGAAAATGTTTGGTATAGCATTATTGGTGGACACGTCATAGCACTCTATTTTATAAACGGAAATTTGACCTCTGAACGATATTTATTACTTTTGACAGAGCATATTATTCCAGAGCTTAGACGATTATTCCCGAACAATAACAATCCCGATTTACCGACAGAACAAGTATGTTTTCCATGAAGGGACTTCTTCACATTTTAGACGTGTGGTACGGGCATATCTAGATGAAACTTTTCCTGATAAATGGATTGGACGCAGGGGGCAATTGGATGGCCTGCTAGGTCTCCCGATAGGGCCCCGCTTGACTATTTTCTGTAGGGTCATAAAAATAATGTAGTCTACAAGAATAGGCCGTAAAATATCGAAGAGTTGCGAAGTAGGATAAGGCATGACGTTTTCACTATTCCTCCTAACACCCTCCTAGATACAAAAATTTTTTCGGCGAATTCATTACTGTCAGGAGGTAAATGGCGAACATTCTGAGCATCTTATAAAATAGAATTCCAAAGAAAATATTTGTTGTTTTTTAAACCTTGTTTACTCTCTTTTTTCTGGCATAAGTATTGTTTTCATAAAATTTTAAATATTCAGGACATTCATTAAAAAATATATTTTTCCGTTCCATGTATTTTTATCAACCTTGAACAATAAGGTTTTCCCAGAAAAAAAAATTATTGCTGAAATACTTAACTCACGTAAAAAAAATGATTTATGGCATATTTATTATCTTATTAATTTTACTAATAGTAACAAAAAAAACAAACTTGAAGTTTCAAAAATATTAGGTTCATTTTAAACAGCCATAAATTGGCGCGTTGTGACGTCAACACCCTGAAATCCAATCACAGAGGTTGTCTCTGTTTAAGATTGTTTATTAATCTTGGTCTCTGTTAACATAACATAACCTCTATTTATTGACAGCACTCAGCACTTTTCTGCTTTAGGTAAATTATCAGCGGCACCTTTAACATATCCCTCTTCCACTTGATTCCATTTTGATTGTAGAATTAATAAAACATAAACCAGAAACTGATAAAATAATATTTTCACTCCAAACAATACAAACATAAAAATATAAATTTAATATTTTAGGTTAGTCATCTGATGTGTAATGTCGGTGAAGGTTAAACCTAAACTACAGTACAAAATATTAACGTCCGACGCTTTCACGAATAACTTGTGCGGCATTTATCTGGATTCTGTTTGGCCAATATTTACACGTCCACTGCTTTAGACCAATCACAGTACAAGCATTACAAATTGAAATTCTGAGGAGTTTTAGAGGAAAGCTTTCTTTAACACACAGTTATATTACAAACTAATTATATCCATAATCTCATTGGTTTTCCGGGTCGATACGTATTTCTGGCGCGTAAAAATGCCCGTTTTAAAAAGCAGTGAAATTATCAGCAAGTTGTTTTAACGATATTTTCTTAGAAATAATTCTTATTAGAAAAGTAACTTGTTGTAAATTAATAAAATGTTTTATTATATCATTTTCACGACACAAATTGTTAAAATAAAATTAGTGGGAAAACCCTATTATGCTTTTTTATCCTCTGTACAAAAATAATATTAAAATTGAATCTTATCCATATTCTCCATCTAGTGTAATTTTCATAATTAAATATCCACCATTTCGGGCTTTTTATTTAATAAATTTGAGAGTAGTAAAAAGCTATCTTCAAAATTCGATATCTCGAACACGGTTAAGTTTAAGTATATGATGTGCTATATGAATTTTGTTAGAATATCGAGAAGAATTGAAATATGAATAATATATCCTAGCCTTTGGCTAAACTTCGCCCTTTAAATAAAGACGTTTTATTATTATTATTATTATTATTATATAATTTTGAATAATATACATTGTGTTCCTTTAAAGAAAAGGTAACTTTGTTTCGTCTGACTTTTTGACTGATCCTGTATACTTAATTTTAATGTAATAGATTTTTAAAAAGTCTAAAATTTTTGTGTCTTAACATTTTCCGCTAGCTATCTTTCTTTAGGAGGAATTTCATACATATCAGCGACCCTGTATAATTTGTTTTGAAACACACCGTATCTAGTATTTAAAACTGTAGATGATAGAAAAAATATTCACATGAAAGAGTGATTAATTTGATTGACTTACCATTTAATTCCGGGGGAGGTTTATTATTCACCACATGTTGGTCGTTCAACTCCTTCCACGGACTCATGACTTCCCTAGAGTTTAGACCTGTATGACAGTAAAAATAACGTCAATTATAAAATTAAAAATTGCATGTCGACGGGTACACGTGCGTTTAAAACCGATTGGACAGGCGTTTTCCAGCGTTGAGGTACACAGGATCGAAGGATACATTGAAAGGATAATGGAAAGAGGGAACGGGCAAGTGCCAATAGTTTTAACCGCACGTGATATCCGTCTCGCTTACAGGACCGGTTGGACGGTATAGGCACTCGCCTTGGCCGAAGACCAGAATTATTAAGAAACAGAATTACATGCTTTGGCCAAATTATTGTTACTGGGAAAACATTTTGGTACTACTGATATTTTTGCTACACTATCCGACGTACCTTAGTTTTCTAACAAGCGTTGTATGTTGTAAGTGACAGGATATATGATTTTCAATATAATCGTGGCACTAAAATGAAACAGCTTTCTGAAAAATTTCTCTTCAAAGTATTTATTTATGAAAAACCGTTTGAGTACATTACATAGATTCTTTGAAATTAAGTTACTTGAATTGTGAAAGGTGCTTCTGAAGAAAAATTATGACGACAGTTCCATATCAACTAGAGACATACGAGGTTTCGGCTGAGTAAGAATACTGGGCGTGTCGAAGATGTTTTGGTATTCACGGTAGAGGCTGCGATTGCGGTCGCAGTTGCGCCTGTGAAGGATGTCGATAATGACTGGGTACATCAGTGTCTTGTACAGTATCTCAGAGGATTGGCGTGCTTGCTGTTTTTCAGGCCTAAAATTCAGAACTCGGAATACACACGATCTGAGTCAATAAACTAGGTACAAATTACCACGATGACCTCCTTTTTAAAGCGATGGGAAAAATACAAAAAAATTTGTCGACCTCCATATCGCGCTAAACTTCAATTTAAACGACGAAAGTGAACTGATAGGGTCATCAACATGTGCTGAACATTTAAATATGATGTAAAGGACAACGATGTAGCCACCGCGATCACAACCTCCACCAGCAGCAATCTGCGGCATGTCCGTACCATTAAATAGAAAGTTTTGATGTTTTATTTACTTACTATCTTTTCTGGACACGGCGTGTAAGACTGCATGAAAATGCATTTTATTTTGATCTTTTAATTTTCGAACACCGTGTTTAAAATGTAGTTATATTGGAAGATCAGAAAATATAAATACTACATTTCTTTAGCCATATGATTCGTACTGAATTTGGATTTTTTAATGTATGTAAAAATTTTTCACAATTAATAATATATAGTTATATATAATAATAGTACCAAGAAAATAGAATGCCAATGAAATATCCAAGGATATAAATGATGGTATAATCAAATTTATCTATTATTGTAATAATTAATTTGATAGCAAATATGTTTAGGCCGGTCCTGTGTACACAGCCGTTCGTATATCGTATGTATTTCCTGAAAACTAAGCGGTCGGTAGTGACAAAAGAAAACCTTCATCAATACTGTTAATTAATTATTTCAAGTGGCATTGCCCAAATTTTAGGGTTAAATATCTAAACGAGGGTGAATGGACAGACAGGATCGGGATATACGTACCTAGCGCCGGATAACGCTACTCGTCCAATCTTCTGTTTCAACATATATTCACAGACGATTCATTATTAAATAGATTATAATTATTTATCAATTTCAAAACGAAACTGTTTAGTAATTTACTTTACGGACATGCATTATTGTGCCAATTTCATACACTTTTCAAACATTATGAGCAAAGTAACAAAATGCCACAATGAGGCTCATTTAAAACAAAGAACTATGATTTTTATTGATTGAATTGAAGTTAATTGAATAATGCAGAACAAAAAATTCTTGTTGAGCATCTTGATGGCGGCTGTAGTTCTCGTTATTTTCCTAATGCGTTTCGTACCTTGACCTTGCGCCATCATCAGAGGTTGCATACCGATGCCTTGATGGACAACGTATTGTCTTTGTATGAGTTGCAGCTGTTGTATGAGTTGTTGCTGTTGCAGGGCTAGTTGCTGGAGGGATCCGGAAGCCTTTTTCTTATCCGTACTTTGCAAGATATGTGATTGTTGTATGATATTCAATTGAAGTTGTTCTTGTAGTTGTTGCATTGTTTGTTCGATTTGTTTTTTCCCTAATTCTGCTAGTTGGTGTTGCTGAAATTTAGAGGTGTTCTCAGATTTTCAAGTTAGTTTTTATCTACGGCGACCCGAAAAAACAACACAATTGATAAGCTTTTTAAAAACAATAAAATATTTTTGCAAATATAACCGAGTGGTTCAAAAATAAACTACTTCACTAGAATATCTTAAAAATAGTTGTTTCTCGTAAGATAATTTCAAATTAATGATTTCTTTGCAGCATAAGTCACCGTTAGAATAAGCAAATCACGATAAATCCGTAGAAAAATATTTTGGACACCGTACACCCCACGGAATATCTTTTTATTTTAAACAATTTATTTTATGAAATATGTTTTTCTCCTTTTTTAATGTTCCCGATTGTATTTGTCATATCGAAAAAAATGCAAGCTTTCTCGCTATCAAATTTAGAATAAAACTAGAAGTACAAAAGTTTTTCTCGTTATTTTCATAACTTGCAAAGACAAACTGCAAAAACTATGCCTTTCATTAAACCAAAATATTCTACTTTTGATGTCAAAGTATTTATTTGAAAGCCTAATACATAACAAATTATGAAATTGAACATTTGATCCTCAATCTTCGTTAAAGGAAACAAGTTTTATGCTATTTGAAATTTAACTGCAAAGAAGCCTGCATATTTTTACAACACATTGTCAAAAATAGGATACCCTATGCCTAAACCATAGTTAGAATGGACAGGAGAAGCAGTCACTTAGACAAATGTAGCATCACCTCGCCATATTGTTGCTACATTTCTGTCAAAAGTGACAGTTTGTTATCTGCTCATTTTAATTTGTTATCGACTATTTGTGAAGTTTTTTTACCAAAAGAATAATGGTATCATGTGTCCAAAGAAGTTGCTCTTCTAGAGACGGTGTTAACAAAAAGGAAAATACCGCAATAACATTCCATAGGTTAGTATATAATATAAACAACACAGAGCCGTGTTAAGAAAATTTATTTAATTAAATTTTAAAAAATGTATTTTCAAAATTCTTTTGATTAGTCGCCCTTGGACAGCCATAGGGTTCTATTAATAAAAGCAGCAGCAAATAAATACGCTAATTAGGTTGTACGATTTAAGTAAAAATATGTCACAAAGCATTAGGCATAAGAACAATAAATATATATTTACTTAGATATGTTTTGTTTTATTTAAATATTCACATATATCCTTTACACTAATTCAGTTTATTGAAAAATCTGCATTTATTAAAATAAGTCTATTGAAAGAGTCTGGATTTATGACAACATTACCGAATTCCCGGGGTCAAATCAATTTTTCCACCTTGGCAACCCCCGCAAATTGGCCAAAAACTACCCCCAAAGAGTAGAACGGAAGGTCCTTCGAGGGATTTGACCTCAGCCACCCCTGCTCCAGGCTTCCAAGCCTTGTAGGAGATGGAAAATTGATTATTTGTTTTTGTGAGAATAAAAATTGATATTTTATAGGAGGTGTTTGTCTGAGGAATGTGGTAGGTGACCAGGGTTGTGTAACCACCTCCGGGGGTTGTTTTCACCCTTCAAATGGTTGGAAAATTGATATTTGTTTTTGTGAGAAAAAAATTAGTATTTTGTAGAAGGCGTTTCTTTGAGGAAGGTAGTAGGTGGCCAGGGTTGCGTAACGGGCCCCGGGTGTTGTTTTCATCCTTCAAAGGGGTGGAAAATTTATTAATAAAAACACTTTAATAAATAAATAATAAACAACACAGAACACCACAGAAATTACACAACCCCCAATTCCAGAAGCCAGGGCTTGTGCGGAAGGGGGTTACACATTGAAAAAACGCGGACATACAACGACTTCCTCCGACAGTGCCAGTGCCGGAGCCAGGATTCGAACCCGGTGGTGCGATGTCCGTGTGATTAATCGCGATTGCCACCTCGCGCCTTAACCCACTCGGCTATCGACCAGACATAATAAACATATTTTTTTATACTATTTTTCAATTATAGATGGAAAAAATTCCACCCCCTTGAAGGGTGAAAACAACCCCCGGGGACGGTTACACAATCCTGGTCACCTACCGCCTCCTACAAAATATTAATTTTTTTCTCACAAAAATAAATATCAATTTGTCACCCCCTACAAGGGTTGGAAGCCTGGGGTAGGGGTGGCTGAGGTCAAATCCTTCGAAGTACCTTCCATTCTACTCGAGGGAACAATAATTAGTCGAAAAACTGGGGAAAATAAACGGGTTCACGGAAATGGGGACTTTGGTGTGGTTTTTGGCCAATTTGAGGGGGTTACCAAGATGGAAAAACTGGTTTGACCCCGGTAATCAATTCAGCATCCTCGAAAACGAGGAGAGACATTATCTACTCCGAGGCGGAAGCATTCGGTAGTTCGTCCGACACCTTCAATGGATTAAAACAGTTGATGTACGTCTTATAATTTAAAATAGTCCAGATCTGGCAAGACAACCATTTTGATGCTACACTTAGCTACGCCTACCAGTGTCGATTTTGCATACAAAATTTGTATTTCATGACCTCTCCAATCTATTCTAACTCTATGGCCTAAACTCATCCGTTTTCGAGATATTTGACATTAAAAAAAATTATCAGGTGTAATAGTTACAATAACATTTATAACTTTCTTCGTGTAAAGATACTCATTTGCTTTTTGGCATGTAGAAAGAAAGCAAGGAGAGCTGCACTCTGCAATTAAATTACATTCAATAATAGTATACCAAGTGTTCCATTTTTGACGTTAAATTTTGTAAACCTCAAACCGTGAAAACTTGTTTAAGTCTAGGTAATTTCCTTTTTTTCAGATATAAGCATTGTGGGGGTTTAAGTTACAACTTTTTGAAATATTTGCGATTTTCTTAGAAATTCAAGAATTGTTAGTAAATTTTTTTATCAAATTAGCCATGATTAGGAGTAATCAGTAATGTCAGTCATTCTCTTATGTCAAAAAATGGCTGGACATTTAAATTACGTCAACGAATTTGTTTATTATTTATGGAGAATGTGATAAGTAATATAAAGAACTTGTGGTTCAACGTCCTAGCATTTTTTAGTATAAGGGAATGACTGACATTCATGCACATATTATAAAGCAAGAGAAATATACTATGAAGTGGAAAATATGTGACTGTCCAAATCTGACCCATATTTTGTGTGTCTTACTGCAAATTGTGAGCAGTGTTAATCTCAAATGGATTTGACATGCATCTATGCAGAGTGGGTCAATAGTGTCCGACTTCGGTAGCTGGAGTTCTATAAAGTCAAGAAACAAAATAATCTAAGAGCGTTAGTCCCTCTTAATAGAGTAGAAAGAAGCTTGTCTATTAGCTAGAATGGCAGTTCTCTAGTAGAACCATATATGGCGCTTCTAATAGTTTTGCACCTAGATAATTCGGAATCTATCTAATATCACGGATCAGTAATAGGGAAAGATCTGGAATAAGAGTAGCGGAACCAAGGCACTGGAGTAGTTCTAATTTATATAATAAAGTGATCAGATCAAGAGAAAGAACAAAGTGATCAAGCTAGTAAAATGTACATACAGTGACAAGTAGTGAATAATAGTGGCTAAAAGTAGTAGTTAGATTTGTAAGTATAAGAACTAATTATTGTTAAAGAAATCAGTGGTTCGTGTTGCAATTATTGAATACACGGTTGGGGTGTTTACTAAAGGGCGTAGACACGTAACAATTTTAAATTTTACAAAAGTATTTTCAAAGAATTTTTAGTCACGATGGACCACGCTTAAAAACCAAAAGAATAAACATATTATCTTTAAAACGTGTCGTTTCTTAATTTGATCGAAATAATGATGATGGTTTATAATACAAAGTGAAGTAAATCCATTTCTGTACCACCTGGTATTTTCTAACTGCACAGTGAATTAACTATTCATATTTTTAAAGGTTAAAATAAATTTAAATTGTAACAAACGTGCACTATATTTTAAAGTGCAATACTTCTATAAATGACACCTACCTGGTGTTGTTGTTGTTGTAATATCGAATGCTGCTTCATTAAGGTTTGTAATTGTGTGGGACTCAACACATGTTGTTGTAGAAGTTGCTGCATGTGATGGAGATTGGAAGCCGGTGTTGACATTATTTGGGGCCCCGGAGTTTGTGACTGATTGTATGGATAGTCATTAGTTAACTTCGTTGCATCGTTCTTTAACAAAAACGTAAAAAAGCACGTTTAACGCATCTAGTTCAGTCGTACAGCTGTAACATTATTTAATGGAATTACCTGTGGAATAGGTGGGATTGTGGCGCTAAGATTTTTCTGCGTGTCGGCCGAAGGTGTAGGAGAGTGATCTTGCACTCTGTGTTCCGAATTTGGACTGGTGCTTCCATTACCTTTGACGTCTCTTTCCCTCTCTTGGTCCCAACCACGTTCTAGTTCTAGTTGTTGTTGCTGTTCTTTAAGAACCTTTTCTAAGGAGGCAGCCTGCTGCAAAAAAAAAATAATAATTTTAGGGTAAAAATGCAAGTCAGTGTAATTTTATTTCTGCGTCCAGTGGAAGTATGGTAACGCAAACAAATTTTTTTTATCGGGGGCGAGCGTAGGTGCGTCTTTACTATGTACATACTTCGATATGCGATGTAAAGCAACGACAGGCGCGGTTAGTACTTGGATTGGTGACCATTCCAACGGAAACCGCGTTCTCGCCTCACACATCTTCCAGCGGCTTGTATATCAGTGTATGCGCGGAAGCTATACAACCTTAGGCGAGGGTTGTATAGGAGATATACCATCCTTCGGAGGGGATGTAAAGCCGTCGGTCCCTTGTCTATTAAATGTTAGGCAAGTAAAAGATCCCTACTCTTCTTAAGGGAAGAGGTTCGGCAAAATTCCTGGTTGGGGGTAGCTCGTCTACAGGCGTCGGTGTTAGGCCTCAGTAGCGGAAATAGGCCGACGTTAAATAAATGTATAAAAAAAAAAAAAAAATTTTTTTTGTTGAAATAGGCTTAAAATGCCAGAGATTTTAAATTTAAGAGAAAAAAATTTCCTGTCTGTTTGTAACTTTTTTATGATATTGACTTAAAATTTGGTACAACGAGATCTGGAACTAGATTATATTTTGATCTAATTCCGTTGAAAGGTTCGGGGGTAAATGGGGTAAATAAGGGTAAATAGGCAAAGGAAGTAGGTAAAAGTCCATAAAATTGCAATTTAGGGCATGTACGAAAAGTCAAGGTCCCCCCCAATACCACCTCCACACTATTATGAAAGGGAGTAAAAAAATTCAAATGTGATTTAGTGTGTATACAAGAACGGAACAACTCAAAAAAAATTTTTGGCGTTAGCTACCCTATTATTAAAGGGAGTAAAAAATTAAATTGGGATTTAGTGTGTATACGAGAACCAAAGAACTCTAAACAATTTTTGGCATTAGCACCCCCTCTACCATTCCTACCCTATTATTAAAGGAAGTAAAAAGTTAAATTGGCATTTGATGTGTATAGAAGAACTAAGGGCCTCTCAAAATTTTTTGGCATTAGCCACCCCCTCTACCACCCCCAACATATTATTAAAGGTAGTAAAATATTACATTGGGATTTAATGTATAAGACTTGGATACAAAATCTGGATGTGGAAGTAGTGATTCCTTGGGCAGCGGTTTTTTTTAAATATAATGTTTATAGTCGAAACCTCTTTCTCAACTGTAAACCAGAAATATCAGCGAAATGCGACATAATATATTTATATTTGTATTCATACTGTATTTAAAAAAAAACACTCAATTGTTTTTTGAGTTAGAGTAACGGGCGGCGACTTATTTCCCAAAAAGAAAAAGACTCATTACGTAATGCCACATTAAGGTTGCGAATCGAGCAGGCATCCAACATAAAACTGCAAATCGCTCTAAAAAAAAAATTGTATAGTTTATAACTGAAAACGGAAACAATCAGCTTATTGCAAATAAAATGAAGATTTAGTAGAAAAAGTCAATCGTTCGTCCATTTTCTTTTTATGTACGAGTTACAATTCTCGTAACAATCACTAAATAAAAATCACCAAAATTACATTTCCTACATAAAAAGAAAATGGACGAACGTTTGACTTGTAACTTTTTTCTACTACTTGTTGAGACGAATAATTTTTTTTTTTAAACCAGTTACTCTACTCTGTGGTTCCGACCCTCACAGAGGGGAGCTGGTAATAAATACCAATAGCTACTTCCCACGCCCGTGGGGTGAGTGGCTTCCGGGTCCGCGAATCGTGTGCCCTGAGTAGACGCAATGAACCGAGGATGACAGCCTTCTGCATTCTGCCGGCTAAGATCTCTGCCGAATCTCGGCATGTCGGTGTGATCTTAAGTTCCGAAAGCAGCGTCTGTCTCATTCCACCGAAGGCTCCTATAATCAGTACCACTATTTTAGCCTGGAATGGCCTGGATAAAGCCTGCGGACTTCGAAGAGCAAATCTCGATATTTTGTCCGTTTTTCCTCCTCTTTCAAGACAATGTTGCTCTCAGCAGGAGCTGAGAATTCCACGACATATATTGTCTTGAGTTGGTGGTCGAGGAGTACTATGTCAGGCTTGTTAGCTTGTATTTGCCTGGCGGTGGGAAACGAGTAGTTCCAATAAATTAGACACTTCTCATTCCCCACAACGGACTCAATATCCCCCGGAGCGTATGGCAGCACTGATGTTTCGTCTATCCCATACGTGTACCTTAGATGATGGTAAAGCACTCGTAATGCTGCGTCGTGTCTGTGAATATAGACCGAGACTGCGTATGTCGGGCAAGCCGACAGTAAGTGCATTACAGTCTCCGGCGCCCTGCGGCAGGCCCTGCAGCTAATATCAGGGACTTCCATACCCATGACACGACGTCGATAGACGAGGGTGTTAAATACACCATCCTGGCAAGCTATTATGAATCCCTCGGTCTCGGACTTCAGCCCGGCTGACCTTAAAAAGGCGAAGGTCAGCCTTTCGGATAAGCCGAGGTCTTCTATATTTTTTATAGAAGACTCCGTGCAATGGTTTATTCTTATGGAGCTGCAGAAGGATGTTGTGTTCTGCAGCTCTAATGTGGGCTTTTAGTCGAACGGGTTCCAACTCGCTGACATAGTCGGGGTTTACCCGCTCGACGTCGAAGATGAGACCAAGTTTATCGGCTGCTCTCCGTGCTGCCTTAAAGAAGGAAAGCTCCTACCTCTGCATTTTCATGGTCTCGGTCATATTATTATTATTATTAGTAGTATAATTATTAATATTGACAATTTTTATTTTAGTTATCAAAAAGAAGCATTAGGAACTGATTTATGCTCCATTTTCGCTGAAAGAAAGTTAAATATATGTATAGATTTTCAAGATTTTATGAAACTTTTAAAAACATGTTTATAATTTGACATTTCAATGTCGTGCATTGAAAGAAATCTGATACTTTCCATTTGTATTGGTTAAACAAGTGGCAGGCAAAAATTAATTTATATGCGGTTTTCATTCAAGAAAGATCTGAATGTATGACTAAATTTTCACGATTTTGTTTGATATAATTGCTTCTTCAATTTAATTTACCAGCGTACAGTACAAGAGTGGGGGATGGGAAGTATAAGTGTTTGTAAAATGTATCACTGCGTTGTGTTGTGATATGGACTGTTTATGCTCTTCTTTCAGTACTTCCAGATTGTAACATAAATCTTTTCTGAAACTTCTTACTGGTCAATGTAACTAAGTGATAGAAACTATTTTTTGTTAAAAGATATCTTATAAGTGCGATTATTTATATGTCTTAAAAGGGGGGTTCTTAAAAATATTCTTCTCCTAAAAGCCTCATCATATATAGCATGGAAGAGAGTTAGTTACACACATGAGTTACCTACAAACGTTGTCAGTATCGGAGCTGGGACTCGAACTCAATACACGCTAGACAGTTAACCAAACATGTTCACCATAAAACACTATTTAGTATGCGATTATACCACTCATTATCCTGTACTAGTTAGTAGTTTTAACGAAACTTCTAAAAAAGCTAATTCATGTCATAGTATAATGAGATATAAATTCAAATCAATTCGTCATGCTTTCGAGTTTAATGGAAATTTAAGATTCCAGTTCCTAGACGAATAACAAGTAGAAAGTACCACTACCTTGTAATAAATACACTACTCGACACACGTTTCGCCAACTACGTTTGCATCATCTGACGATGATTAAGTCACTTTCAATCATTACAGATGATACGGAAATTTAAGCAAAAAAAAAAATAGAAACAATCAGAATTCTTTTGTAATACTTTTTCAAATTTAATACGCAAATTATTTTATTTGAAATTCAATAATCATGAAGCACTATTTTACCGGGTTGTAACTGTTCAACGGGCAAATATATTGTATATTTAAACTATTTAAAGAAAATATTGCACGACCGAAGCTAAGTACCTAAAAAGCACTAAATAATGGATCCATAAATCAGAATTTCTTATTATTCTAAATTGATATCTGTTGGAAGTCTCGAATGCTTTTAGGTTCTTTGCGACATTTTCACCGTCTAAAGTCAGTATTCAAATTCATATAGAGATCAAGCTAGCTGAGAGAATGTGCATGTTTTGGTAGTAAAGACTAAACCAGTTCGTGCATGATATAAATGTGATTGATTTCCAGAGCGCTGGGTGGATGCGAAAGCCCGCATTAGATCGTAGGAAGCCATGTATCTTAAAGCAATGGTCCGGCCATAATACCTGTACACCTTTCTCAGATATATTGCAGCTACTCGCTAGTATAATCTAGACGTAGTGTCCCTGCTCTTTCACCTCCCTTAATATCGCTACATTCTGCATAAAAAATAGGCCTAAGAAGCCATCACACAGAAGTAAATTATATTCATCTGTTTGGGGGCGGCAGAACGTATAAAGAAAACTTAGACATAACTCTGTATTAACGAAGACCCACATAGTCTCACATTACATTAATAAAAAATAAATAAAACTTTTATTTATATTACAGCATTATTTTAAACCTAAAAATAGGATATTTATAAAATACGTTTTTAAAATACGCTCTTTTATTTAATAATTGTTTTTAATTAAACACTGCTTTTAGATTTATCAAAGTACTATGTTTAAAATTCTCTACAAATGTTTCGGCTTTTCAGGCCTTTATCAAGAGTAAAAAAGTCTATACTAAAAAGTGGTTAATTCTAAATATATCCCTAAAACATTTATGACTTAATATTTTTATGACTTAAACTTTAGTTATGGGAATTTTTCGGGTAGACCTAACGTATAGGACTATTTAAAAAATTTTGCTGGTCATTCGTGGTGAAAGGGTTAAGGGATTTTTTTTATACATTTATTTAACGTCGGCCTATTTCCGCTACTGAGGCCTAACACCAACGCCTGTAGACAAGCTACCCCCAACCAGGAATTTTGCCAAACCTTTTCCCTTAAGAAGAGTAGGGATCTTTTACTTGCCTAACATTTAATAGACAAGGGACCGACGGCTTTACATCCCCTCCGAAGGATAGTATATTCCCTATACAACCCTCGCCTAAAATTGTATGTATAGCTTCCGCGCATACACTGATATATAAGCCGCTGGAAGATGTGTGAGGCGAGGACGCGGTCTTCGTTGGGACGGTCACCCATCCAACTACTAACCGCGCCTAACGTTGCTTTACATCGCATATCTATGTACATAGTAAAGACGCACCTACGCTCGCCCCGACAGGGATTTTTTAATTTCTAATTGTTCAAGAAGATTTAGACGTGTACCTTTTCCTTCTGTATAAAGCAAATTTATATTAACTGTGTCTATGAAATGGTTATTTTCAATGCAGCATGTCGACATTCTCGTATTTTTATTGTTATTTAAAATTGATTTTTTATGTTCTTTTACCCTGTACTCAATGCTTCTGACACTCTGACCTATATAGACGGCATTACAATCTTTACATTTGCTTTCATATACACCTGATTTATTAAGTTAAGTTAATTTCTCTTTATTATTGACCAATATTTTTCCTAAATTCGTTTTATTCATACTTATTGTGAATATACCTATATTTAATTTCCCAGAAATTTTGTCACTATATTTTGGGATAAACTTACATTCCCTGTTTGTTTAGTAAAAATATTGTAATCTAAATATGGAATTGGAAACAATTAAAATTTATTTAATTATAAAGGAGAATATCATAACTTAACAGCATGTGCTCCTTTTTTAATTATATAATAATAATTTGAAAAGGTGGTGGTTAGTTTTTAAAAAAAATTACATTCTATTTTAAATTTATTTCTTTTGGTTACAATCAGTCTAATTTTGAGAGGCAGAGTATTATAAAACTGAGGAGAAGATAGGTTATATACCTTTGAGTGTGTGATTTTGTTTGAAATGGAACTTTTAGTGATTTGTTAATTATCATTCTAGTTTCATAATTATGGATGACCGATTGATATAAATGTTGATTTTTAATTGTAAAATTTAAACAACTATGGACATAGAGACTTCTAATATTCATTATATTTGTATTCTTATATAGTTCGTTAGTGGAGTACATTCTATCCTTAAAAATTATTTTTATTTTAGTATTTTGACACACACAAGATTATGTTATATAATTCACCCCAAATTACAATGCAGTATTTTAATATAGATTCGACTAAGGTGTTGTATAAAACCAGTAACAATTTATTATTTACGACGGATCTTAACTGATAAAATTTAAGAAATAGTTTACAAATTTTTTTTGCTATAAAATTACTATGGTCGTTCCATCTCAGATGCTGATTAATAATAACTCCTAAATATTTACCTATTAGATTTTACATTTTCTATTTCGAGGCAGTTGCAATTGATATTGCAGTATTTTGAATTGAATTTTTAGTGTATTTTGAACAGGTTGATCAGCGGCTGATATGGAGAAAGCTATAAATGCTGTTTTTTTTATATTTAAACTTAATAAACTAAAATATAGTCAATTTTGTATCGAATATAGCTTTCTCATATACCTCTTGCTCCTGTAAATAAAATAGCGGGCGTCATCTGCGTATGAGATTACAGTTCCATTAATTGGTATGTTTCTAATTTCGTTAATATATACGAGAAATAGCAGAGGTCCCAATACAGTACCCTGCGGTACACCCATCATCGGCACTGTTTGAGAGTTACTGAAAGTTTCCTCTATTTTTATCTTTTGCTTTCTGTCAGTTTCTATCAATTAAATAATGCTCAATGTGACTCCTCTAACTCCAACATTTTTCAGTCTATCAAATAATGATCTACGGCATACTGTGTCAAACGCCTTTTCCAAGTCTATAATACAAGACTCGTTTTATTCTTATTTAGATTATTTATTACTTCAGTAGTTAGAGCATAAACGGCATCCTCAATACATTTTTTACCTCTAAAACCATATTGCTTTCTGCAAAATATATTTCTTAAAAGAAGAAAATCCATAAGCCTCTTTTCTAACATTTTTCTTAGATCTTATCAAAGTTGTTTATTACCGAGATTGGCCTGTAATTAGTTAAATTTTGATGGTCGTCATTTTTACATACGGGCGCAATAATGGAAACTTTAAATTCTGTAGGTATTATAGATGTAGTAAAAATTAAGTTAATGATTCCTGGAATATCTACCTTATGCAAGTGTCGGAACGTTGTTTTAAACTCGAAAAAGGGGTAAATCAACCCTCTTTTGGGATTTTCGATTATAAATTTTTTTTGGACCCCTTAAACTGTAAATTAGGCAACGAAAAGTGGCCTTTTTATTGTCAATGTTCAAGAAACCTTCACTTAAATTTTCGTGATGGTACGTTCATCATTCCCCTCCTGTAATTTACACATGTATGTTTTTTACAAAAAAATCATTTTGGGGATAACTTGGGCAAATCGTGCCTGAATCAAATAAAATTTTCGCTGAAAGTGGCTCATAATACCTACAAATAGCCTGCCACATTTCAAGTCAAAAGCTCCATTAGATTGGCTACAATGCCATTTTTTCGAAAATGTTACGAAATTTTTAACTAACTTTTTGGCCGTTTATCTTACGACAATTTTCTCCCTGTCACAATGTAGGTTTTTTATGTACTTTTGGGTGATATAACTCAAAAGATCTTTAATATAAAAATTCGATCCATTTTGGGCCATTTACGGTATACATGTACTTGCGCGCAGTGATTCTCCATTGCACAAGATACATATAGTTATATAGATGTTTCTATATGTAAATATAATAAACGATATCCGATTTAACTTAAATTACAATAGTAAATCCGTAAAATCACACAATTAATAATAACTTTAATCTAATATAAATTCACTACTTTTAAATCACAACTGTATTTTACTTTTCTGATCACTTGTCACTCTTATCTAACCAAAAAACTGTCTCTGTATACCAGAACTGTACTGTATACTCAACTGAACTGTTATATACACCTTTAGAATGTACCAGAATCCCATTCCATAACATTCTAGAACAGGTTGGAATCCTCCATAGTTTTCTACTACGTGCTAGACGGCGGTTCGTCAATCGGCCCAGAGATGGCGCCACCCCACCTATCGGCCATCAACAGAATAACAGGTTTCCCTTCATTTTGATCACGGACTTAATCACATCTCTCCCCGTTAGAGGGCAGCACATAACATTAGATTAGATTTATTTATCTGCATGTAAAAATGTCTTAAACTGATTTTTTTACGGACTTTGATGCTAATTGTATTGGTCGCTTTCCTGTATTCCTTATGCTAGATATACTCGAAATACTACTGTGAAATTTCGTCGGTTTCACTGTCGCTAAAGTAATATAAATCTCTCTCAGCGTTACCCATCATATCGTTCACTTTGTCGTCCTAAGGATGCAATTGATTTTGGATGGTGTAAAATGGAAAATGGACTGATGCCAAAAACTACAGACAAACCACTCTGTAAAGCTGGGTGCAAGACGAAATCTTGTTCATGCAAGAAATTGGATGTTGCAGTTTATGCCATTTTGGCCTAAACTGGCCTGAACTTACTGATGACACACAAGATGAGAACACAAGATTTATCGATGATGATGATGATGATTATAATTCCGACTATGAAAACGAGGACGATATAATAAACGGATATGATTGGGCGAAGCTGACAGCGATTTATATTACTTTAGCGACAATGAAATCGACGAAATTTTCAAAGCTGTGAAGGATTCAGAAGCGGGTAGCTCTCACAGTAGTATTTCGAGTATATCTAGTATAAGGAGTACAGGAAAGCGACCAATACAAGTAGCATCGAAGTGCGTAAAAAAAAGAAATCAGCTTAAAACATTTTTACATGTAGATAAATAAATCTAATCTAATATTTTCAATGTAAATAAAGTGATTTGTGTCTTTTACCATTTCTAATATTCCTCCGTTAAATCAGATATCCCTTTGTGCATTTTTTCGAATATTTTCTAGAGCACACGAGTTATATTTACATATACAAATATTTATATAGCTATATGTACCTTGTGCAACGGTAAATCACTGCGCGTAAATACATGTACACCACAAATGGCCCAAAATTTTTATACTAAAGATTTTTTGAGTCATATTTTCCAAAAGTACATATAAAAACCTACATTTTGACGGGGAGAAAATTGTTGTACGATAAACGGTCAAAAAATTACAGCGTTTTGAAAATTTCGTAAAATTTTCGAACAAATTGGCATTGTAGCCAAATTAATGGAACTCTTCATTTGAAATGTGGTGGGCTATTTGTAGATATTATGGGCCACCTGCACCAAACATTTCATCTGATTCGGGCAAGATTTGCCCAAGTTATCCCAAAATCAATTTTTAGTAAAACAACATACATATATGTGAATTGCAGGAAGGGGGGTGAACGTAACATCACGAAGTGGAGGTTCCTTGAACATTGACAATAAAAGGACCACATTCTCGTTGCTTAATTTACAGTTTAAGGGGTCCAAAAAAACTTTAAAATCGAAAATTGCCCCAAAATATGGTTGATTTACCACTTTTTCGAGTTTAAAACAACGTTACGACACTTGCAGAAGGTAGATATTCTAGGAATATCTTATATTTAAGACAACTAACAACTACCCAAAGTTTGGAATCTCTACGAAAAATTGTATAATACTTCTATTACCGTACTCCACTGTAGTGGTTTTAGGATATAACAATGAATATTTTAGTATTGAAAATACTTCTGGGCGTGATGTGTATATCGGAGCTGTCTTTAAAAAAACGTTGTGAGTATTTCGTGACATGCGACATGCTCGGGATTTGTTATGTTGCAAGGTCTGTGGAGACCGGTCACGGAATACAGAATACGGAGGATAAATATATTTATAGAATGACTAGTAAAAACGCTGACTGAAATAAAATAAAATTAGGTGCGTATTTATTCGAATAAACAGTTGCTAAATATAGAGTAATATACTGTGTGATGGTTACGATATATAAGTAATTATAATATATAAAATGCTTAACAAAAAAATTTGTTTTACCTATAATAATAATGAATGACAAGTAGATGGAATAATGAATATAAATTATAGTGAATGTAAAATAAATATACAATTGCAATTAAATTGAAGATTTCTTTCTTTGTAGTATTGACTTAATCCGATATATATATATATATATATATATTAATAATGGTAGGAGTACTAGTTATGCGCAATTCCTGAATCTTCGTGTGTACTGCGTTTCTCTTTTTTTATAATTTCTAACTAATCAAGCACTGTACTACATGAAACAAAAAGTTGATGTAGCAGATATTCCACCAGGGCCCGTGCAGAGTTTTATTTCAAAGATGCAATGCATAATATAATTTCATTCTCTGTGATCGGGTTTAGATATATTGAGTTATTAGATATATTTTTTGGTGGAAAGTTTTCTTGCCTAGTATGTATTTTTGTGCCATTTCTTACCTATATTTATAAAGAAGTTATAAGGCATTTGCTTTTTCAATATTATCCATTGTAAGATGCATTTTGCTTAATAGTATTTATTTTTTTATTATTATTTTCACCATTTGTAACGTCACCAATAATACTCCAAATCTGTTTATAATTGTTATTAGTTTGTTCAATTTTTGTTTTATAATAATTATTTTTATTTGCTGTAGTAAAATATTCAATTTATTTCTATATTGTTTGTATTGTTTGATGACTCCCTCTGTTCCAGTCCTTAAGTTTATTTATAAATGCCGTGTATGTTTGTTCAGATGGACAATTACATCACATATTGGGAATTTTCGTATTGTTTAGGAGGCCAAACAAAAATTTTCAGCTATTCCTTTATCATGAAATAATACTTTATTAAAAAAGATAAATTTATGTTTAATATTTGTTAACACGAAAAGTAAAATGTTTAATATACCATAAAATTGGGCCAAAGTATGAGACGAAGCAAAACAAAATTAAACATTGTAATGGATGTAGTTTAAGATGGCGCGTCGGTTATACTGGAATGAAATCCCCGCTGTTGTTTTTGATATCACGAGGAAATGGGAATGGAAATGTAAGACGTTTCCACCTTATGTAAATAAATTAAGTTTAAAATATGGGCCCATTTCGTTAAGTAGATTGTGTTTAAGATGAAGCAGATCAATTCAAAGTATAAATAAAGGACTATATAATAAAAGAGCTAATGGAATCTCGTGCATAACGAAATAAAAAGAACGGATAATTGACACCGAGTCTGGCACAATAAAGCTTGTAGGGATGAGCCGTATTGTCGCAATAGTAATTGAGAGAGCCTGCAAAAAATGAACGACATTGCCAATCGCCAAATATCTAAATCACCTCGAATTAAGGCCTTCTATATTAAATTCAGTAGGAGGGGAGAGCCAAACATTACTCTACCATCTTCCGACTTCGGACTATTGTCTATGAAAGCAAGCTGACTGCTAATATAATAACCCTCCCTCTTTGATTTAGATTACAAACAGAAGGGTCTACACTGTTCTGTTTTCGTCGTATTAATGATTCAATATCAATTAGCGGTATACTGAATTATATAAAGCCAATCTTGGCCTTAAAAAGAAAAATTGCAGACTTATGAAAATTCTATTTGTTCCCAGGAAATTGTAACTCGCTTTAATATTTCATCAGGATATGGTTACGCGTAAATGCCCTCGGTCTTGTTTGCGAATCAAAATTGGGGATCTTTTAACTTCGAGCGTTGAAACTCGGACACCTTCATAATGCGCTTAGGCCATGCCGAGTATACATATATATAATATACACTGACCTCTCCTCCTAAGTCTCTCTTGTACAAACATCTTGGGTAGTAATTTAATTTCTATCTTGCCTTTGCGATTGATCGATCACCCCCAGGCTATTCCTCACCATCTCAACTAAGTGGGGACCTCCAATCATAAACATATAAACAGTCTTCAAGGGTATATAAATTGTCGGAGAATCAGACAATCGTTAAGTAAAGGTAAACACAGGAAATAATATTTGGTTTGATATAACAGAATCAGAGTAAATAACGAGGAGGATTTTCCAAAGTGCAAAAAGGATAAATGGTATTGATAAATATTGATTATGCATTAAATTAAATACTGCTTGGTTATGCCAGAAATTAATCTGCGAAGTATCTATCTCACCGTTAGGTTAACAAATTTCTGTGAGTAATACATCTACATTTAACAATTTAACCGTTTTTACTCAGTATTATATTTGATAATATTGACAAAATTTAGACAGGTAAATGAGGTAAATATTTCGGGCTACTTGACATTTTATCAGAGCCCATAGCAATTTGATGGGGTAGTTCATAGTGGGTTTTCCTAAGGGTGCTTTCAACACCATTCACAGTTGCAAATAACATGTCGTATCTACCATTTCTCGTCGTAGTTGTACCCCACGTTAAACAAGTTTCGGTAAAAAAAATGGATATTCATTTTTTATGCATTTCGAATTAATATTAGGTAGGTAGGCTCTTTTTCAATAAACAATTGCGATTTTGTCGTTAAGAACTTAATTTTTCATTGACCCATTTCACTATTTTTTAACAGATAGTTGACGTTCCAATTTCCTTCATATTGAACTGAATATTAGCAAGTTTTGTTGTTTACTAATAGAATATAGTGTTAATTGTATTATTTCGTCTGATGTACAGATTTAAAAGATTTTGGCTTAATTTTTGTTCATCAGCTTTCATTTAATGCTTCTGGCCGATAGCCGCGTTAGTTATGGCGCGAGGTGGCAATCGCGATTAATCATACAGGTATAGCGCCACCGGGTTCGAATCCCGGCTCCGGCACTGTCGGAGGAAATGGTTGTATGTCCGCGTTTTTTCAATGTGTAACCCCCTTCCACACACGGCTCTGGCTTCTGGAATTGGGGGTTGTCTAATTTCTGTGGTGTTTATTATTATTAAATATTTTTAATAGCCATCCATTCCACTTAAACGGTTTTCTAAACTCTAGGAAATCTTTTGTCCAGGCAGTTAGATGGGGCTTGCAGTTTACAGTGAAATACGAAGCACTGCTTGGCAATAATTTATAATCAAAAATAATTTCGCAATAGATAGAGCTCGAACCTTGAGCAAACTAGACACGTTAAGAGTTGCTCGGAGTGTATTAGTCATCCATGCTTCCAATTTTAATTGTAAATAACTTCACGTCAATAAAATGACGCAGCCTAATGTACGGTGTGCTTGGAAAGAGAGTGATAGAGATGTAATAGAATATGACATTGGACAAATTTATATGAGAGTAAATTGAACCGTCTTTCCGGCTTATATCCACCTCTGAGCTACCGTATTCAGACAATAATTTAGAAATATCAGAAATAATATGAGATTTCATAATTGCTATTCTAACAATGTCCGAGATGGGTTTTAATGTTGGATTTAACATGCGAAAAATACAGTTAGGGTCAATGATTGGTATCAAAGTTGTCAAAGATGCATTTGAAGTAATAGAAAATCATTTTCTTGATCTAGTAAATACTTCGCTGACATATAGTATCTTCCCTGGTGCATGGAACACTTCCTACATTATTCCCGTACCAAAGGTTTTAAATTCGTCGAAATGTGAAAACCACAGGCTAATAAATACAGCATCAATATTTCAAAAAAAATGTAAAAGTGGCAGTTAAAGACCAACTTATTAATTTTTGTGATAATAATGAAGTAATCGTTCAAAATCAATCTGGGTTTTGCAAACATTATTCCTGTGAGTCTGCTATTAATGTATGTGATGATTGGTTTAAATGTTTAGAAGGCAATCAAGTGGTTTTAGTCATATTTCTTAATTTGCAAAGAGCATTTGAAACGATAAGTATGGACTTCTTAATATCCAAGCTGGGAGGAATAGGGCTGAGAAATAACGTGTTAAATTGGTTTAAAAGTTACCTAAGCAACAGATCATAAATAGTTAAATATAAAAACTCAGTAACAACTGAGCCATTGATAGAACATAGCGTGCCTTAGGGAACTATTCTTGGTCCTATTCTATTTACTCTTTATATTATAAATGATATTGTTAAGTGTGCAAGTAACTGTAAAATGTCCATGTTTGCAGTGATACAATATTATATATAAGTGGTAATGATCTTAACCAGACGTATATAAATAACTATAAATAAGGAATTAGCGGTACTAAATAAATGGTTGAATGGTTTAGATATAACAGGTATACACCAATAAAAAATATACTTGAAGTACTGAATTTCATGAATGTAAAGCAAATTTTATGTTCGGTATTAAATCTTTAAAATGAAAGAAAACAGCTTGGTAAGACAATTCCTACCTGATGGTCCAATGTTGGCGGCCTCGGGATTTCTTGGAGCTTGATGGTGACCGAACACAAAAGTTAGAAAATTCACAAAGTGTTATAATATGCACAAGGTACCGCGAATTCGAATAATGTTTAATAATTGAATAATAGAGCGAGAGAGCGAACAACACGAACATACGTATAAATGCTTAATAGTGAACTAACTCCTGCCTGGCCGCGGCGTTTTCTTTCCTCCGTAGCCGAGGTAGGGTTTTGAAATACCAAGCAATATATATATAATACATATAGACATATATGTAAATATTAATAACTAAATAAAATTGCAGTCGGGGTTTTACGAATACTAAACATAGTAATATTTTAATAATAATAATAATAAACACCACAGAAATTAGAGAACTCCCAATTCCAGAAGCCAGGGCTTGTGCGGAAGGGGGATACACATTGAAAAAACGCGGACATACAACCATTTCCTCCAACAGTGCCAGTACCGGAGCCAGGATTCGAACCCGGTGGTGTGATGTCCGTGTGATTAATCGCGATTGCCACCTCGCGCCTTAACCCAAAAATACATCGTGGTAGAAGGAGAGAAGAATATTATTGGTAGTGATATTTTTTAATCTAAAGAGGGCGAAACATAAAGACGAAAGTTTATTACAGATAATATCTGTGTGCATTTGCCAATATAACGCATTGTCTATATAAAGGATCTTTGTATTACTAACTTGTGCGATTGATTTTTGCTCTATTTTTAATAAATGACTTTCGTTAATGTTACTATTTCTAGGTGTAAAAATTATAAAAACTGTTTTAGATGTGTTAAGATGCAATTCATTACTTTTGAACCAATCTAGAAATTTATTTTATCATTATCTGTAACTTAGTAACAGCATCTACCAGGGTTACATCATCACACAAATAAGTGTTGTCATCTGCAAACATTATGAATTTACTTACAGAGTTTGTTATTTCAGGGAGGTCGTTAACAAAAATCAAAACAACAGGGGACCTAAAATGGAACCCTGAGGGACACCTACAGTAACAAATGACTCGTTAGAATAGGTACCATTGATATCTACAATTTGTTTTCTGGTATATAAGTAGGATGTCAACCAATCGTTTATTTTTCCTCAGAGTCCATAGGTATTTAATTTATCCTTAAACAGGGCGTAGTTGACTAGGTCAAATGCCTTGCTTAAGTCCATAAAAAGACTTAAAGTTTTTTTGTTATCATCCAGAGACCCATATAATTGACTGACAAATTGTATTACTGCAGTTGTCGTACTTTTGTTTTCCTAAATCCGCGCTGCACACTAGTTAATATATTAAACGTTGTTAAAAAATTATTTATTTTATCAAACACAATTCTCTCAAGGACTTTAGAAATCGAACTAAGCAATGAAATGGGTCTATAATTCTCAATATTGATTTTTTCGCCTTTTTTATATAAGGGAACAACCCGAGCTATTTTAAATATTTCCGGAAAAATTCCTTATTCTAATGATAAATTTACGAGATACGTTAATGGATAAGTAATATAATTCACAATCGACTTTAGTAAATGTGATGAAATTGAATCAACTCCTGCCGAATAAGTTTTCTTAAGATTTAGTATAGCATTGTACACTGTATTTTCATTGACTGGTCTTACAAACATAGTATAATGCATTCTTAAAGCTGTAAAGTTATCATTTTTATCAGTGCCTTGACTTCATTCATTAGACAGTTTGTGAGGTAATTCAACAAAATAATCGTTAAAAGAATTAGCTGTAGTTTTATCATCTTGTGTGGTATTTTCTAATTTAATTTCAAATGTTTCTTTTCTGCTTTTATTTTTACTAATAGATTTATTAATTATTGTCGACGCGGCCTTCCCTTTATTGACAAACTCCTCATACAGTTTGTCCTTGTAAAGTTTTTTGCGGCGATAATGACTTTTTTGTAAATTTTTTATAGTTTTTGTAATGATTTTTGTCCAATATATGTCCTGTTTCTAACATTGTTGCGTATAGTACTTTCATATTTCTAGCAGATATCTTAATACCTTGAGTTAACCAAGGTTTTACAGCATTTCTGGAATATATTCTCTTAACAGGGAATGCAACATCTACATGATATTTTCATTGATTAGTGAATGTTTCAAATGCGACATTAACATCCTTAGTTTGATATACGTCAAACCAGGACTCATTACTTAAATGGTAAAATAGGGTTGCATAATTTTGACTACTATAAACTCTTTGATGCATACTTCTTTAGATTTAAATCTAGATCAGTTTATTTTAATGTATTGAGCTGAATGATCGGATATGCCATTAAAACATACGTGATGATCCAGAACAGCGTGCACAGTGTCTACACCCGTCTTGGTCAATGCTAAATGGGGTGCCAATTTGAGCAATTGAGATGATTTCTTTCTCACAATTACTTATGTCAGGTATCAATCAATAAAAAAATTTCCAAAAGAATGGAATATCAATTTTTTTCATGTCACCAGAAAGCTAAAAGAATATACCATTAAAAAAATTATGATGACGTCATAACTCGAAAATTTTGGTATAGTGACAAAATGTAGCATCCACTAAACTAAAATCGACCTGTTCGAGGATTTTTTTGCAAATGACACATACCAAAGATATGAATTTTGTGCGTTTCTTTAGGTCCACACTGTATATCTATCTATCAATGGAGGTAACTGTGATAGGAAAATCAAAACTTTATGTTTGTCTGTTCAAACATTTAATGCCGGATTATCTATCTGTAAAACGATTGTTTTTTTTACATATAATTTTGTTTCTTGCCACCTGCTGTCCAGTTAGCTCACCACTTTGGGGTAATTGTGACAGATGACGGGTTTAGTGTGATAGCCATGCATTTTCTGAAACATTACTCATTTGGCTCCAATGAGATGAGGCATTAGAATTTACCTAGCGTACCTTTTAGATCAAAACAGTATAAAGAGGTCATCTAAATAACGTTTAAATTATATACTCTATAACAATATAAATTAATTTAATAAGTCGAATAAAAATAACATATGAAAAATATTTGACTATAACTTTTTTTATTGTTTGCAGTTTTTTGCATATTTTGAATCTAGTATTATTACCTAACATAGTAAGTGTTAGTAACAACATATTTATAGTTTCTCATGAAATTATAATTTAATTTGCGGGTTTCATACTCGCCCCAATCACCCTACCGCGTTTTTCAATAGAAGAAAAACTTAAAAGTGAATTCTGGGTAATACTTCTTGCAGATAAATGGATTACTTAAATGAAAAATTACTGTTTGTGCTTCCAGAACAATGATAACTTTGTTTTATACTGGCGTTCACATTTTTTGCGTAATTTAAATGTGTACGTGTTTACACCACCCCCTCTGTTTATAAAATCGCTCGGAACATACGCATTAATTTTATGCAGAACAAACACATTAAATCAAAGATATTCTTATATAACATACATTTCTATAAAAAAATCACCCTCTGGAATATAAAAATGGAAATTCAAATTTGATACAAATTTGTGAATTGTATAACTTGTGCATATTTATTACAGAGCTGGAAAGGGTCCAACGAAATGTTTATTCAAAAGAGAATACGTCGAAAATTTAAATTAAAACGATGAGGACAGATGAGGACGTAATATTTTTAAAATATTTCTTGGGATGCAAAAGTGTACTTTCAAATGGGAAATTTGCATTCAAAATATTACGTGATGACTTTTTGCGTTTTTAATTAATGAATTAAATCCTTCGGCTGTATAAATTGGACCAAGAAAATGAATACAAATTTCATTACTACAGATTATTAATTTACTGAGTTGAATATTTCTCGTGAAAAAACAACTCTTGCATATATTACTGTGTCTTTCGCGTTTTTACTTTTTGATAAGATTAACAAAATGTTTTGAAATGACCAGAACAGTTTTTAGCGTCTCTGAATTTATTGTTTACTTTTATTTTCCATTCCATATAAATTTTATTTCATCGACAGTAGAGCAAAAAATATATGCATTACGTTTTCTCTATTTTTGTATATTTTTAATCATATGTGTTTCATAGCATGGACTCCGCAAACTTGCATATTCGAGTTTTGAACGCACAAAGCTGTTAAATAATACGAAATGTGTTTAAATATCTAAAACCGCGAGAATTTCTAGTGATGAGACCTAATGGAAGATGTGAGGAATAGACTAGATATTTTATTTGCTCAAAAAGAAGTTTGGTATCGAAAACAATGCCAAGAACTTTTACTTAGTGTAAGCGAGTTAAGGCCATGTTGCCATACAGAGGATTTTAAAACATTACAAATTCATCTGTTCCAAGAACTGAATGAAAATCGATGTTTGAAGTTAATAAGTGAAATACTTAATACCAAATTAAAATATTTCTTCAACATTTGTCTTTCTGACGAATGTTCATTTTTGCTTAATCGTGCTGTCAATTGACCTAACTGCCATTATTGGAAAGATTGAAATTGAAGAATATTGCGGAAAGTTTATATTCAACACCTTGAAAAATTAGCGGGTATTAATGAGGATGGTATGTATATGGTTGAACCTTTCTGTTACCTGAAAATCTGAATGGATAAAAAGTAGAAGTTCTATTGAATGGCCTACAAGAGCTTCCGACTTATCATTCTTTTGTTTTTTCTATGGGGGTATTTAACCAGCAAAATTTATGCGACCCACCCTGATTCTTTGACAGACACGAACTCGTATTACTAAGAATACCGTCAAATCACTCCAGATAATTCTTCACAATATCCGGCAAAATTTTGAGTACGTGCTTTATAATTGTGTGGGGTTGAATGAAATGGAGTCTATTTAATTAGCAGTTACTCAATAACCAGTGGCTTGTATTTAAAAGGTAAGCGCCGATTTATATGAAAAAAATTATTAAGCTTGTGCGATGCGCTACAACACCCCCCTTGCCTTTTAAATTTTCATGGCGAAGGCCACCCTTGCTTGGGGGTTGAAGTGGCACGGATCAAAATACTTAGTTCGGTTTAGGCAAAACCATTATTGCATTATTTTCCTTGGGTCACTCAGTATGTATTTTCTAATTGTTTTGATTTCGACAGTAGCTAACTAGGTTTGCACTTTCATTAGCCTGAATCCGATCACGTACAAATTTTTAAAAAATGTATCGTGCTTGTCAAATTTCCCAATAATTCAACTGTTGATAAATTAAAATTTCCATAATGAATGGTGTTATCCTACAAATATGAACTGCAATTATTTTCGAAAGAATACTTGTAGAAATCTAGGTGTTTTAGTGATTGCTCTGCTATTTAATTTGTAAGATAAGAATTTATGCGATTTTTTAAATATGTATCATCTTAAACGTTCATAGTAACGGAGATATGAAGATCAATAAAAATTCCATAAACAAAGCAGTTGGTAATTATTAAGAAGTTTAGATGATTATTGAAAATTCTTGTACATTAAGATAGTCTAAAGTAATAAAAATAAATGTGCAATAAAAAATTCCCGTTCCGCTATATGAAAATGTTAACTCATTGTTGTTTAAATTTATGATAGTTAATTTTAGTAGGGGTTATTTGGTTAAATAAATTTGGCCGAAATTGCTTTCGTAGCACACCTAAAGCATTGGTATTCACTGCGAAACGTCGAGCAGAAACTTAAAAAACTCCATAGCCCTGATCACATATTTCATATGCAGGGGGCTGTTTTGCTAGCTAGAGCAATATTATTTCCATATTTTTCACATAATGCGCCTCTGTATATGGGTTTTATTTCATGTGACATCATGGTAATGCATTTTAACGTCTTATCATTCATTGCGGCATCTTCACAACTCTTTATAGGACGAGGTCCCGGTAAATATTTGTTAGGGGTTGACTTCCACCGAATTTATAATATTGCGATTTAAACAGCGGCGGCGTCTGCTGTTTTTCTATTCCATTGTTAATTAAGGTGTGTGCGTTTAGAAAACAAGGCAAACAAATCATAAAACCAAATTCAGGACACAGTAAGCATTAAAATCTGCTTTTCTCTTTATCTCCTAAATGATGGTCCATTGTAAATTGTAGAAAACTGATCCAAATTTAGAACACTACGAACGAAATCTTGTATGTGAATATGACTAACGTATATAGAGATTTCTACTTTGCAAAGAGTGAGGAATTGATCTTTATCCACCACTACAACTATCACTGCCAATCTAACTATTACTATTATTATTAATAGCAACAGTTTGAAATATGCAAGCTGTTGCATATTTTGTTTTTGCAAATATTTTCTATTGGCAACTATTTTATGGGTTTCAGTACCAGGTCTATATTCGGAAAAATTAAGAGCCTAAAAATAGACAGATACTTCCCCTTCTGAGTAAAAGCAAATCCTTTGCGGATCTAACAAGTCAAAATAAAGAAACTTAGGGGCAGACCCGCCTCGAAAACCCCCACTGGCCCCCCACTTCCCGCTCAAAAAGGTGCCATACAGAATTGTATGTACATATATAATTTTCTTTCTTATATTAAACTGGTAAGACATAGTGATTTTCGGTTTACTCCAAGATACATAAAATATAATGTTACACTCCATGCTTTAATTGCTTAGAAATCTCACATAAAAAATATGGGAGGGAGCTACTCTATGTCATATTTTGCTTATTATCCTAAATTTTAAAAAAAAGCAGTAGACTGGGTGAACTGGTTGAAAGTTGTTTAATAAAAATGGAAACGGTATAAGAGCGCTTAATAAACTTCTACAACTCCTAATAGAAAGGTATTTTAGGTAAACAAATACGAGAAAAGTATTATAATCCTAATTTTAGTATTACTTACATGTACACAATAATTGTGTATATATTGTTTTTTTTATAAAACATTTACATTTTAGATTTTGTCCAGAATGCACCTAAAGCAAATGAATCTCTTTTCTATTTCCAGTTTGTGATCTGGAAATTAAAACTATTATATCATACTTAAAAAATAGTAAATCTAAAGATATTTACAATCTTAATATGAATGTGAAATTTATCTAATAATTTTCAGTTACTCCTATACACAAAAACGGCGAGTTTAAAATACAGACAGTTATAGGCCTATTTCCATTATACCTGTCATCTCCAAAATATTTGAAATCGTTTTAAAAAATAGATTGCTAGAATATTTTGAAACAAATAACCTAACTAGAGCTCAATTTGTATATAGACAAGAGAAATCTACTGTTAACGCAATCTGTGAAATGTATGGAATCATTATAAAAGCTTTTGAGAAGTAAAAACTATGTTCTGCTAAATTTTATGGCATGCCCAAGACTTTTGATACTGTTAACCATAGTGTTCTAATACAAAAATTAGATTATTATGGGATCAGAGGAAATGTTTTAAGTATATTGCGTCCTACATTTCAAACAGTCAACAATGTATTAAATTTAACAGTAAAGTGTCCAAACTTTCCAACGTTAATTATGGAGGACCACAGGGGTCCGTCCTAGGTCCTGGGATGTTTATCATCTATAATAATGATCTGTCATTCAATTTGACTCCTGATGTACTCCCAATAACATATGCTGACGATGCCCTAGTTTTGCTAAGAGACAACCTTTTTTTCAATTTGTATGTTAGTAGTAAAGAATCTAATAAAAAAAATTGGTCGAAGACTAATTATCTTATAAACAATAATAAAACCAAAAATTTACAATTTTTAACAAAATATAATGTAGTAAACACTGAACCTATTAAATTCCTCTGTGTGTATTTGGATATGTTATTAAATTTTCTATTCCATATTCAAAACATATCAAAACAGCTATCTATCCACCTCCATTTACGTAAAAAGGCAACTTAGCAATAAAACAACAAAAGATGGCTTAGAGTGACTTATTTTGCCATATTCCACAGTATAATGACATGGATTGCTAGTATGCGGACTATCATGTCATTTAGAAAAAAATTTTAAATTACAAAAAAAAGTCGTAAACCGCTCTTCAGAAGCCTTCATAATTTTTTTTTCCAAAGGAATATGGCTTTGGGAACGTAGCCCGTATAGCCCTTCATAATTTAATCTTATCGTCATGTTTTATATATGAATATTTGTGTCACATTAAAGAATTAAAAAGGAACGATAAAGTTACCAAGCAGGAGGATATTCTTTCCTATTATTTGTTTTTTCTACCACATGTATTATTATCCTCTTCAAGACAAATCACCGAATCTACAAAATAATAGATTTATTGCAAAAGGCCCTTGCGCCCGTGACGTTTACGCCAAAGGAATAGTCAGAGGTCATCTTTTGCAAATCATATAAGTCGCAATAAACACAGAAATAATGTATTTTGCTGAAGTTTCGGAAAGTAATCTTTTTCCGTGTTCAAAGCTTTTTTTGGGAAGAACTCTTATTTTGCTGTGTATGTCAAATACACAGCTTTAAGATTCTGTTTATGTTATTTCCATAGATACTTACTACTTACACAGAACATAGAACTGATGATATTTTCTTTTAGATAATTTTGAGTTTGTTAAGTTCTTATTTTAACATTGGTAGCCAGGTTGTACAAATATCTACAGAACAATTCGATACGCACTTATCTTCATTTAATAAGATTATTGCTGATTCTTTAGTTTTTCTTTTTTTGGTATCTGTTTCTTTTGTTAAAATTTTTGCCGAGTCCCAGTTTATTCTATGTCCGTTTTCCCAAGCATGTTCACAAATCTTTGATTTCTGAATTTCATTCTTTCTAATGTAATTCTTGTGTTCATCCAACCTCACACTGAAAGGTCTGGATGACTTACCCACATAGCATGTATCACATTCGCACGGGATATTGTAAATACAGTTTTTTGAACTGAACTAAAGTTCGAGCAACGAGGAGCAGCAGTAGGCAGCTTTCAGTGAGAACCTGAAGATGGCAGATGAGATTCTGTCGAAACGTCGTTCAGACAAGTGTGACTCCTGGAGGAGTCGACCATCGACGCGGGAGAGCACCCGGAAGTACAATAACACTTCATTTGTATATGTGTATATATATATTATTTCTCTGTACTTGAGGTACAAATTTTTTTATGATTATGTGTATTTATAACTTGTTTAACTTACACATTTTGTATTTTAGTATATCTTTTGCATTGCTTTTATTTTTTTATGTTTTTGTATTTACACTTAATATTTTAAACTATCATTATTATCTTTGACGTTTACAAACATTATTAATGTATGTATAGCATGAATAAGATTCTATTTTGTTCTGTTCATATATGATTACAAAATTTGCAATTGCACCTGTTTGGCAACCAAGGTAAGTAAATTTAACACATACATTTTATTTTCTTCAGCTCTTGGATATTTCTAAACAGGTGGGGAAGAATACGGATAATTGTGTGTACTGGTTAAACGGTATTTAATAAAAATGATAACATTATAAGAACATTCAATAAAGTTCTACAACTCTAAAAAAGAAAGTATTATAACTCAATAAAAATAAGAAAAAATATAGTACGAGTTATAACATCCTTACTTACACCCACAATGAATTAAAGAAACTGTGGATGAAAAAAACAGCTGTCAGCTTGCTAGGGAACCACTAAAATATCCAAAAAGAGTGCAGCAATGGACTGACTACCTGGCAATGTCCAGAAGGAACCTATGTTTTACAACGGGAATCCAGACTGGACACTGTCAACATATACTCTGTGACTGTTCTGCCGTCTCATCAATCAGAGAAGCCATTTTGGTAGAACCTTGACCTACTTTGGCTGATGTAAGTGAGATGCCCCTAGACAGCATCACCACCTATTTCGCAAGATTAGGTTGGTTGGAGGCCTAGGCGATCCTCTGCCTATTGGGAGGGTGTACAAGGGACCCAATGGGGCCCAATTGCTGTGGTTCAATAATTTTTATTGACCACCCTCCCAACCAATTCCAGATTTCAACATCTTTACTTGTACAATATTATTTCCCTTACAAAACACGTACATTTATGATTGCAGTTATATTCGATAAAAACATCTACTTTCAATTTTTCCTTTTCAATAGTTGTCCAACTGTCTACGCCATTAGAATGAAACGATAAGTCCAACAACATCAACAATGGTTGATTAGCCCTTAACAAAACAAAGATTGTAAATAAATTCTGTTTATCGTTTTTGTCATATCTTAGTGCTACTGACATTAAAAGCAGGACATGTAGATAGAGTCTGGTATAGGAAAATATAGCAGCACATATCTGATGCGAAAATAAGTGATAATTGAACGATAAATGTCCAGGTTGTTCCATGTTTTACGAATTTATTGAGTATGATGTGACATTAGCCTTTTTTGGAAAAGAAAAAAGCAGTGTTAGAATGTACGGGAAGATTTTCTAGACAGAGATCATCGAAGAACATTTCACCACGAACTATATAGCAAACAATGTTGCTAATATTGGAATACCGCGCCCATACCTAGCGAAGTGGGTTCGAATCCCACTTACTGCAAGTAATTTTAAATTATAAATTACCCCCAAGAAGTGATTCGGATCCCACTGTAAACTGTAGGTCCCCGTCACATTTACTCACACAAGTCTAGGCTTAAGAGGGTCATTCAAGTGATCTGGAAGGGAGTTAAAATATTTTTATTTATTTACATTTAACATTTATATTTATCCCAATGGCAGTGGACAAGATACAAGATAACTGTTTGCCAGGTTGGACAGAAAGTATTGGTTCAAAGAATACATTTATTGGAGGAGCGCTAATACTAAACACCAACAAACTAAAAGTAAGTAGATATAGGCGGGAGCGGCAGTAATGCCTACTCTATGCTGGTAAATCAAATCAATTAAAAATATATATAAAAAATTCAAAGTGTAATTTTATTCTTTACAAGGCCTGATTCCAATGCAGCAAAATATTAATATATTCTGAAAGAATCAGTTTCAGTTACAGATTTATGAGATCATTATATTTTATCAGACATTATTTGTCTGGTCGATAGCCGAGTGGGTTAAGGCGCGAGGTGGCAATCGCGATTAATTACACGGACATCGCACCACCGGGTTCGAATCCTGGCTCTGGCACTGTCGGAGGAAATGGTTGTATGTCCGCGTTTTTTCAATGTGTAACCCCCTTCCGCACAAGCCCTGGCTTCTGGAATTGGGGGGTTGTCTAATTTCTGTGGTGTTTATTTATTATTATTACTTATAAATTACTTTCTTACTTACTTAGTGGCCCATTGACAAAATAAAAGAAATAGTGATTAGTCTGTTAGATGTTCCTTATTTTAAAAATAAGGATATCTTGCCTGAGGGTGTAACAACATTTTTACGATGCACGCCCTTGACTAAAATAAGAAGTGCAATATTTCGGGCCGCGAAGTAAATGATGGCGTCAGTTGTACGGAGTTTTTTTAGAACGGAAGTGTCAGCGTACAATTTAGCATCTTATTAGATGCATCATCCAAACAGTCAAATAAAAAACCTCCAAAGAAACATAAAACATCGAGTAAGGGTGAAAGAACAATGAAATTAGAAGATGGGGAGTAAAGTAAAAAACTTCATCCGAATAATTCTTCGAAGAAAAATACAGTTGAGTAAATATCTGTATCTGTGATGAACGAACAGACGATATTTACACGGCGAGCCACCGTAGCAATTTAAATATAAAAGACCGAAGAGAATCTTTTCACGCTGGGTTGCCAATTCAATAATGAAATGGGTAACTAACTATAAATATTATTTAAAACTTAAAATCTAGAAACATTTATGTGAAATAATGTGAACTCTAGTATTTGTATAAGAACTAATTATAACAGCAAAAATGCAACTATCGAACTAATATCGTTCAAATATGTGGATTTAATCAAATAAGTAAGTATATTACAACCGGGCAAATTTTTATTGAAAAGTAAAAATATACATGCCTCAGTAAATAAAGTATTACTTTCCACTATCCAAAAATGTGTAAGTGTTCTTTTATGATTTTTAACATTGCAACGTAGCAAATGTTTTAATTATGATGTGTCTTGCCACATAAGGAAGAATCATCTGGGTAGAGTTAAAGATGCCACTATATTTTTCTGATGTCAACAGTGACTTCTCATAGATAACTTTTTCAGATAATGTAATTTTATATTTTCAGAATTATGACATTGATTAGATTTATTAGTGTACAAGCATGATCAAAATTAGATCAACAGTGTAGGTACAATAAAAATGGGTAACTATTTAATTTTTTTACATTACATATTAGATATGGGGGAAGTTTCTTGATAACTTGTTCTAAGTAATGAAATAATGTTATATTATTTTCAGAGTGGTATTATTGAATAGATTTATTAAATGCGATAGATCAAAAGGTATACATAAAGAACAACAATATTAGATATGTTTGGAAATTATCTGATGAATACCAAAAATAACATTTTTCAATAATTTTTGACGCAAAAATAAAAGTTATTACTTCCAAAAGATCATGAAAAAATTATGTTCAATTAAAAAGGAAAAATGTAAGTTATTTTCTTCTCCGGCATTTAAGTTTAAAGTAAAGTCTGATCCAGTTCCCCGAAGTGTAATAGGAAATACCGTTTATAGTCCAGTCATTGAAGCTTTATACCTCAGAAATATTTTACTACGAACCGATTTACATGAAATTAACTTCAAAAGCGATATTGACCCGACCTCCGTTCTTACCGTGGGGGTGGTTGCCACCCCTTCTCGTTAGTGGACACTTTTTTGGTCAAAATAACGTCGGAGATCGATAGAAGATCCAATTCTAAGCAAAAAGTGTTCTATAAAATTTTTTCAAAAACTCAATACTTTTCAAGTTATTGGCGATTGAAAACTCGGAATTTTCCCACGTTTTTCAACGATGCAAATATCTCAAAAAATATGCGTTTTAACGATCATTTTATAATAAACAAAATTGTAGAAGGTAAGAAAATGAACAAATTAGTTTTTTAAAGAGTGTTCTAAGTGCAATATTAAGCGAGATATTGAAGAGCCGTTTTTTTTTTGTCTGCACTTTAATCGATGAATTCAATGCCATCTAGCGGACAACGGATACATTTTATCCATATGACAATGAGAGACTTTTTTATAGTGCTTAAAATAATCTTTAAAATGAGCAGTGTCAAGTGCAAAAGTCTTTTGCACGTAAAGTGAGTGAGTTGTAATGAAAAAAAGAGGGACATCTAATATATTTTTTTTAAATCGATGTTTCATAAGTGCCATTTCCACCAAAATTAAAATTAATCGTATTCTGTCTAGATTTAACTTTAATATGAAGAGTTTATTGGATTCCAGCCGTTTGGCTGCTTTGGAATGCATACTTTAAAAAAAAATCACGATTTTAAGAAAAAAAATTTGTTTTCATTTAAAAAAAAACCCCTTTTTTTCATAATATTTCAAAAATAATGAAAGATACGAAAAAAACTGTAATGATAAAAAATGTAGGTCTTTTTTTGACAAAAATTTTGTTTTTTTTTTCTGTCAGACCAAAATTGACGGAGATATGACTGTTTAAAGAGCGCGCGGTAGCGCAATCACAGTCTCTCTCGAGCCCTTTGACCCTTCACCGTTTCAAAATAAAGGGTTTTACACTACATGTCATAATGAAAAAAGTTGTAGCTCTTTCAATTACCTTTAAAATGGTTTTTTTAAAGTTGTGATAGCTTTAAAATTGAAGGAGTTATGGTCCAAAAACTAAACGTTTTTTTTCTATTTAGTAAAATGAAAATTTCGGAGCACAAAGATTTGGAGCAGAGTGAAAGTAAAGAATAATATAAACCCAAAACTATTGTCTTATATATATATATATATATATATATATATATATATATATATATATATATATCCATATATGGCATATATATATCGGAAACATACGCACGAATACATACAAACGTTCATATATGTATATCCAATAAAATCCAATCCAATAAAAACTGCAGATCCACCTGCAATGCAAGATTTACTTAAAATGATTTTTTGCAACTGCAAAAAAGGTTGCGGAGCCACTTGCGGATGCCGAAGAGTCGGGCTGTTTTGCAATGTAACTTGTGGAACATGCAGTGGAGATAACTGCCAGAATAGCCCTCCAATTGACCCAGAAGAAGATCTTGATTACGACAGCAACTCCGATATTGAGTCATGAACGATTGGTGTAATAGTTTTTTTATGTATTGTAATGCTCTTGTTGCAGAATTTTTTATAATTAATTACTAATTTAATCTAGTACATTTCCAGATAACTTGTAAGTTTATATTTTATTCAATAAAAAGTGTCTGATTACTTACTCTATAATTAAATTATTTTTAATTGTATAAACATATATTTTCAATGTTTTAATTTAGGGGTAGTTTTAAGGGTTGAAAAGCTAAACATATGATAGTCATTTTCGAGAACGTGGAACAACATTTAAATCATTTTGAGTTCATTAAAAGAAATTTTTTTATACAATTTTTAATTGAGGTGTTGTTTTTAAGGGTTGAAAAGGGGTTAAAAATATGATAATTAAGGTAGAGAACGTAAAACAATATTTACTCTATATTTAAATCTTTTTAAGTTATACTAAAGTATTTTTTGTAATTTTCTTCAATTTAGGGGTCGTTTGCAGGGGTTGTAAAGTTTTTTAGGGGTTGAAAATGGCTTAAACATGAGATAATTGCATTAGAGAACACTTTACGATTTCACTACTAATTATTAAATACGTTTTCTAGCGATAAAATGGCTCAATGTCAATTTTTTCATTAAGGGGTCGTTTTCACCCCTTAAAAATAAAAAACTTAGGTCGGGTCAATATCACTTTTGAAGTTAATGGTAAGATAAGCCTAATTCCAAAATTTCATGTAAATCGGTTCGTAGTAAAATATTTCGGAGGTAAGCCCCTGTTTTTCGCTTCAATGACTGCACTATTATTGAAAAGAGATGAAAATACAAATGTTTTCATCATCTGTTGACAAATTTAAAAAATTTCATGAACGTCAACTGATTAAATTTCTTCAGCTCGATCCAACATTATCAACTTTTCGTTGTCAAACAATTCCTCTAATCTGCTTGAAATATTGACCCAGCATAATAGTAAATGCATTTTTAAAACTACAGTTAAGCATTGTTAAGCGTTTTCGATTATTTGTTAAAAAGTCTAACTTACTTTGACTTAAGTTCTTATGCATTACCGACATGTCATTTTAACAAATTTTGTTAATCTTTGTGAAAAAGATTTTCGTTTCTCTAACCCTTTTATTTTTAACTGTTTTTCAGAATCTTTTGACACAATTTATTTATAACTTTTTCTTTTCTTAGCATTACTCTATTACTTTTTGGCTACAATGAAAAATAGAATCATTGCTTAATAGGATTTTAAGATACCTAACAATTCAAAAAATTAATATTAATTTGGATCAGTAATAAGTAATTTGTTATATTTTAATTTATTATAAATTAAGAAATTGACATATTGACGTAAAATTTCACTAGTTTACTTCCTAGATCCTGTGCTAATATAAAAATAATAAAGAAATAAAATTTTGCCTTTCTGAATTTCCAATTCACTCGAGAAGTGGATACATAAAGTGGATACTATCGAAAATTCTTATTCCAAATTTTTACCGTGTATGGAATTGTCTGGAAAAGTAGATTTTATTAATAAATAAATAGTTTGGGTAAGTAGAAGACGTGGAAAATATTTTGTACAGGTTTTTTTTTTTATACATTTATTTAACGTCTGCCTATTTCCGCTACTGAGGCCTAACCCCGACGCCTGTAGACGAGCTACCCCCAACCAGGAATTTTGCCGAACCTCTTCCCTTAAGAAGAGTAGGTATCTTTTACTTGCCTAACATTTAATAGACAAGGGACCGACGGCTTTACATCGCCTCCGAAGGATGGTATATCCCCAATACAACCCTCGCCTAAAGTTGTATAGCTTCCGCGTATACACTGATATACAAGCCGCTGGAAGATGTGTGAGGCGAGGACGCGGTTTCCGTTGGAATGGTCACCAATCCAAGTACTAACTGCGCCTAACGTTGCTTTACATCGCATATCGAAGTATGTACATAGTAAAGACGCACCTACGCTCGCCCCTTGTACAGGGTTGTTCATTGTTATTATCGGAGATAAAAAAGATTCGTAAAAAAGTTGTAGGGTTGTATATATTCTCTAAATACAATTAAAAAACAATTGCTTGCAATGGTTGTATGTCCGCGTTTTTTCAATATGTAACCCCCTTCTTTTAGGTCGAAGTGAAGTAAGGTGTTCGAAGCCAAACGACCCCGCAAAACAATCTACAATCTACAACCCCCTTCCGTACAAGCCCTGGCTTCTGGAGTTGGGAGTTGTCTAATTTATGTGGTGTTGTCACGTGATATAATAATGAATATTGTTTCTTAGATGAAAAACATATTAATAATATTTTTACATGTTCTTTTAGATTTTCTTTTCCTTATTAAATATATAAGGGTTGATAGATCTAGCTGTAATATTTTTTGACATGTAGAATATAACTCCAACAAATATGCATACAGTGGGGAAAAGTCAATGGAATAAACACGTCGATTTTGGATTCTGAAATGACTTCCTGCACCGTACAAATTTCATCCCTAAGTTCAACCCCCTTCGAGTGGCAGTTGCAACCCCTAAATTTTTAAATAGGAAAGAGGGGCTCATTCGAAAGGTCTTTACATCTTCTATTAAAAATCCTATGGTAGTAGATAAGTAATGAGAATTCTGCGCCAAAATCCTATGTTATTTCTTATGGAGGTTCATTCTCGTTTTCCAAGGTCATTTTTGTAAAGAACCGGCTAAAGATGGCAAGGTTATTTAAAGTCAAGGGTCTCCACATAGCAACCTATTCGTTTCTATAGATGTCATCACGTCGCGTCACCTGTTCACTAGGCGGGAAATTCAAATCCTCCGAAAATTCAAATTATTAATTTAGTGATCTTGAGTAACCTTTGAAGACTTTACATTATTTTATAATATTAGGGTATGGCATTTATAATTATAAGTAACATGGCGCCATCTAGTGATCAATTCGGAAACTCTTAATACCTCCTAGATGTCATCACGTGCGATCTTCCGTGTCCAGATAACATCAAATGACCACCAATTAGTATGTACCTGTATGCACCCACACAATTATACATATTTTTATTCACAATTATACACAAGTATACACATTTTTACTCATAATTATACACAAGTATACACATTTTAATCACAATTATACTCATATACGAATTATACACACTTTATTCGCAATTATACAAATATACGAATTATACATGTGTATAATTATGAATAAAAATGTGTATACTTGTATATAATTGTGAATAAAAATGTCTATAATTGTGTGCCTCCATAATAATTTGTAGAGAGCCTATAAAGTAGAGACTGGTCACCGGTTGCATAATGGCGGCGATGGTCTGAGTGTTCACATGTCCATCAAGTGTGTTTACAAGTAGCGCAAGTTTCAAAAGTAGGTGTGCAATATTTGTTTTGAAAAGTGGAGAAATAAATTCGTATATTTTTGATACCTCCGAGTGAAACGTACGTTCAGTAGTCTTTTTACAAAAATTACCTTGGAAAACCATAATGAACCTCCATAAGAAATAACATGGGATTTTGGCGCAGAAATCTCATTACTTATCTACTTATGGTTTTAATATTTATTGAAAAATTACCGGTAAAAAAAATAATTCATGTGCTTGACGTAATTCACAACAACAACCTAAAATTAAACTTAATTTCAATGTAGTAAAGGCCCAAAATGGGTTCCTTGAATGTCTTGGCAGCATCCTAATAGTAAATAAAAATGTCTTCTAACGTTTTCCAACATCTGAGGCGTGATCGACCTAACCACATCCTCTTCTTAAGTCAGCCATATCACGTGGCTTAGTTTTGCATACCATACTTTTCACAAATCCCCATAGAAAAAAAATTAAGGGTGTAAGATCAGGAGAACGTGCTGGCCATTCTAGCGATCCTCGCCTGGTTATCCACTGATTTGGAAATGTTAAGTCGCGGTATTGCCAGACATCGATTCGGTAATGTGGTGGTCTCCATCTTGCTGGAATTATATTACATCCGCTGGAACTTGTGGATTTGTTTGAGCAGGATATAAGTTTTCTAAAATTATCATGGCATTATTTTGGAGCAGAGCCAAATAATTATCTCCATTCAAATCGCCATCAATGAAAAAGGGACCAAAGACATGGTTTCCAATTATCAGCGCACAAACATGAATCTTTTTAGGATTTTGCGTATTCTCTCACCCAGTGAGGATTTTCATTAGCCCAGTAGTGACAGTTTTGACGATTAACATGGCTATGAAGAGTAAAAGTGGACTCTGGAATCTGGAATCGGTTGGGAGGGTGGTCAATAAAAATTATTGAACCACGGCACTTAGGCCCCATTGCGCCCCTTGTAGAGACCCTGTAGGCAGACCCTCGCCTAGGCCTCCAACCAACCTAATCTTGCGAAATAGGTGGTGATGCTGCCTAGCGGCATCTCCCTTATATCGGCCAAAGCAGGCCAACGTTCTCCCAAAATTGATTCTCTGATTGATGAGATAGCAGAACAGTCACAGAGTACATGTTGAACCGTCTCATCTTCTTGTTCACAACCTCTATAGAGAGGTGTTTCGCTTAATCTCATATTATGGGGATGTTTCCTTAATGGATAGTGTCCAGTCTGGATTCCCGTTATAAAACGTAGGTTCCTTCTGGACATTGCCAGGTACTCCATTGCTGTACTCTTGTTGGGATATTTTAGTAGTTCCCTAGTAAGCTGACAGCTGCTTGTATTATCCCACAGTTTCTTGAATTTATTGTGGGTGTTCTATTTAATTATTTGTATTATCGCCATGATCGGTAACAGACTGGCCGGGCCTGGTCCAAAGATACTTAGGCCTGCTGCCTTGTTAGCCAGTCAGTCGGCTACTTTGTTGCCACTACACTGTGCGTATCCTTTCACCCAGCATACCAGTATGTTATTCATGCTGGAGGCACCCACAAGTGCTTGGTGACATTCCCATACTGCTCCTGTGGTAATTTTGTAACGTCTCAGGGCTAGTAATGATTGTCTAGATCCTGATTGTTTTGCCCGTAATTTGTCTACGGACAATCTCTTTTGCAGCTATAGTTATGCCCGCCAGTTCCGTTTGTACTACGCTGGCTCGCACATCCATAGCCCATTTATATTGGATTTGCAGACTTCTGGAGTATATTCCACATCTTGGCCCATCCTTCTTTTTTGATCCGTCTGTGAAGTTGTTGATCACACCTTCGCCAGTAGCCTCGTTCTCACTATTCGTCTGTATTATGTAGGGTCTGTTAAAGACAAACCGGGGAGAAATGCCATCAATGCACGCTTGCCTGTCTTTCTGACAGCCTCATTCCACATGCGACTTCTGGCCTCTCCACAGTCTACATTTGGTTGTATGTCAACGGATTTGAGCCGTACCATTGTTGTCAGAGCCACTTCTCCTAGATATATATCCTAGTGGTGACAGACACAGCATTACCTCCATAGCTCTCGTTGGCGTTGTTCGCATAGCTCCGGTTATGCTTAGGCAGGCAACTCTCTGCACTTGGCTGAGCCTGACCTTAGCTGTAGTATGTTTGCTCTTAGGCCACCAAACCACAGCTCCATAAGTTATCATTGGTCTTATGACGGCAGTGTATATCTACATGACCACAGGGGTTTCATTCCCTAGGTTTTCCCTACGGTCCTGCGGCACTGCTCATAAGAAATGTAAGCCTTCTTTAGTCTTCTATGTGAAGATTCCATGTTAATTTTGGCATCGAAGGTTAACCCAAGGTATTTCACTTCTGATGCGAAACTTAGTGTTGTATCCAGGAGGGCAGGCGCCTTCAATGTTCCTAGTTTCCTTTTCCTTGTGAAGAGAACCATCTTCGTCTTCTTCATCCGAAAACAAAACATTTTCCAGTTGGATAACATTGTTATCTAACCTTGGCATCATTTGTTTACAAAAATATGTTCTTCAATCAAAATCATCTCCACTAAGCTCTTGAGTTGGGGTCAGTTTATAGGGATGTATTTTAGTTTATTTTAATACGCGAATAATTGAGGAATGGGAAACATTCAATGCTAAAGCTGCTAGTAAACTTGAATTATGTGGTGCTAATTGTACTTTGGGATATAGGCGGCAAATCAAGAACTAGATTTATTTCATTTGGTATAGGTATTTTAGGGTTTCTGATGGAAGTGCAGTAAATAATTAGTACGCAGCAGGCTGTGACTGATACGATGACAACATTGTTATTGTTCGACATTCTGTTTTATTATTTCATCAAATTGGGTTACACAGAAGCAGAAAAGTTTGATATAATAATAAAAATAAAATGCTGAGATGAACAATATTTTGTAACATAAAGTAACAACGAAAATTTCATTTCATCATTAGGTGAACAATAGAAATTATTCAAAATGGCCTTCATTATTTAGTACACAAGGCTCGTATCTTTTTCTTAAATTATTTAGACAGTTTGAAACAGAGCTATTATTTTCTGCTTCTGTGTAACCCATATTAATTAATAATAATACAAAATATCAACAACAAACAATGATGTCACAGTATCATCAGTCAGAGCCTACTCCGCAGTAATTAATTACTACGCAGTAGGCTTTCTTTAAGATTATTGGCCTTCTGGATCGAAAAATAAACTGAAAAATGTTATAATTGTTTTTGAGATAAATCAGAATTTCATAAAATGATCGGATAGAATTTGATTCGTAGATTCCAAGAGTAATAAATATATAAAATAAATACACCACAGATAATGACGACCCTCTTTATCCCGGAAGGATCTAGAAGAGCCTTGTGTGGGAGGGGGCTACACATTTAGAGACAAGGAACACACACCCAATATCCGTGTATAGTGGAAAAATCTCTCTCACAGTATTTTCCATTGCCACGACTGGGGATCGAACCCGGAACTTTTGGGTGAGAGGCAAGTGCGATCACCTCTCGACCATCAGTCATACATATGGAGAATGTCTATTTAAAAAATCTATATCATTTCCGTTGAAACCGGAAGTCGGCCATTATGACTCTAAAAGACAATACATTGGGAAATAAGTCTAATATTTCCTTCCGTTGACTTTTTACACATCAAATTTACAAGAACAACTGCATATGTTTTTTATTTCAGCTGATGTGGCTGTTAAAACTTAACAATAATAAAAAGACAATCGTGGTAGTGTGTAAAAGTTCCTTTTATGTTTCTATATAAGACGTACAGTGCTTTTGCGACACGAGGGTGAAGTAAAGTAGGGGTGACTGGACAGTTCTCCATATTACCCAATAAAACATGCTTAGCGCGTACATATCCGTTGACAAATGTAGAGTTTTAAAGGAGGCCGGGGCCTAGCTTATAATTTACAGCAGACCATTCTCAATAACTCCCATGATTGCTGAATTTCACACTTTACGAGCTCGGCGGTGTACTTAACAGTAGCTTTAATTTATGAGAGTCCGGCAAAACTGTCAATGCGCCATATGCCGTTCTGCCAGCGACAGCAATCATTTGTAACTCCTCACGAGCTAGACCGGTCGGCTAAACAAGGACTGCTAAATATTAATAACTCTGATTACCTTACTCTTATAGGATTTGGTCAATTTATTAATTGAAGCGTTTAGCTGGGTACTGCCCAACCCCAGTACAGATTCGTGTTACGGGTCGTCAAATTTATGGGTTCATATACCACTTAGTCTAATCGTTCACCCTCCACGAATTCGGAAAACAAGACTATATCTCAACATAAGAGAAAAGAGGGTGGGCGAGCAGTTTTTTTAAAGGTACCTAATTGCTTTGGTAGGGACTAATATCTTTCACATTATTGCAGAAGAATGTTTCGAAAGGACATACTAATCTTTATATTAATGATATATACCGGCTGTCTATTTTACGAGGACCACACCAAATATCTCGCTTAATATCTATTCTAGAAGAATAAAGTTTTAGAAACAGTTATCCCATTTTTTGTGAGTTATATTTCAGTAAAGAGAAATTTGAAATCCATAGCCTACTTTGTGAGATATATTATAAAAACTTGAAAAATGGGAAAATCACAAACGGTTATATCTTCCTTGTTTGAGGAGATACGAAAAAAGTTAAAGGGATGAAAGTTGACGGCAAAGACAATAAGAATAATAATGTGTATAAAAAAATTCGAAAAACGCAGTTGGCTTTGACATACGCTCTTGTGCAAGAATGAAAAGAACAAATCTAGTGGTCTATGTAATCTATGACACCATTAATTCTGTTTATTTTTTTCTTTCCAACGGTATGACACATGTCAGAAAAATTTTAACTGATAGTGTCAATATTTAATATTTTACTTCATATCATTGAAACAATGTGTACAGTTATTAACAAATTTGACAGATTATCAGCGTTGTATGTTGCGTTGTCGAGTTCTAAGGCAAGTTTTATATTAGTAATTATGGTGTATACCAATAATAACAAATTCCATATGATTAGCACTTATTGTCAGCGCAATTTTAACGCTGAGATGGTAGGTAGTCACGGTTTACGGAGATAGATTTCCAGATGCTCCGCAGCCAAATCGAACTATGTTTAGGAAGTTGGTTCAAAATCTAAAAACGCACGGTTTATTTTCAAAAAAAGTAGTAAGGCGAGGGCATGTTGCGGATAATGTAAGAAAAGTGAATAGAGTATTGAATAACGTTAACCAAAATGAAGAAACCTCTTTGAGGCAAATTCAGAGAAACTGTCTACTGTTTTAAAAATGACTGCAAGAAAAATATATATAAAAAAACTGATTTCAATGCTACAAAATGAGGAAAGTTCAAATGAGGGAGATAAGCAGAGGAGAGTAAGATTCTGTAGATGGTTGTTAAATAAAAAATGGAATGATTCGCTGATATGTAGCAAAATTCTTTGGTCGGACAAACAAAATAAGAATATTTGGTTGGGTCTTTTAAGGACTAAAGTAATTGGACCTTATTTTTATGATGGCAAATTAACCGCTCGTAGATACCTTAATTTCCTGCAAAACGAATGTCAAGATATTCTTTATGAATTAATAGTGGCAGAAAGATTAAATTATTCATATTTTCAAGAAGATGGGATTCTACCTTACACTGCTGTGATATGTACAAGTTATTTAAATCAAGTTATGCCAGATAGCTGGATAGGCACCTATGGTCCCATTCCATGGCCAGCTCGATGACCAGATATTACTCCCTTGGATTTTTTCGTCTGGGGTTACATTAAAGACAAGGTATTTCAAACTGCCTCTGAAAATATTGAGGACATCAAAACCAGAGTTAGAAACGCATATAAGGTCCATATAATGTCAGGTCCTGAAATGTTCCAAAATGTAACGCGTGAGGGGTCTCGTAGAGCACGTTTGTGTATTAGAATGCATGGTGCACAATTTGAGCATTTGTAGTTAGAAAAATAAATACACACATTTTCTTTTTTTTGGATGTTCATTTTGTATTTGTATTTTTATTTATGGGATCATTGTTTGTTTGTATTAAATTGTAATAACTAATTACTGAATTATAACTATTATAAAGTGAATTTTTACTATTATGGCATAGCTGATTTTTACGATTCAATGATAGGAATTGTGGTTTTCGTAAAATATTAAATATTGACACTACCAGTTAAAATTTTTGTGACAAGTTTTATATCGTTGGAAAGAGAAAAGTAAACGGAACTCATGGTTGACTTTGAAATTTGTTCTTCCAATTTTTGCACAAGAGCGTATGTCAAAGCCAACTGCGTTTTTCGAATTTTTTGATTAGATTAGATTAACAAAGGAGCTGGTTATTTAGCCTTTACCACCGCGAACTTTTGAGATCTATTGTGGTGCTCCTAAAATACATTCCTTATAGTACCTCATCCTTTGTACTAGACTCCACAGCTTTGATAAAGGCTCTTTTGTATAGTTGTCCGCCTTTGGTTTTTCTTCTCCGAGTACTTGGAATCTCAGTCTCACCAGGCCTTCACAGTGGCACAAAACGTGAACTGAACTGAACTTTATTCTGGCTTAGTAGATCTTCCGTAAATTTGGCCGAACGTTCTTTAATGTTCTTAATCTTTGGCTTGTCTCTGTCTTGGGAGATTCCTCCACCATTCCAGAGATTTATTTTACACCCATTCCTAAATGGCTGCTCGTATGCATGGCTTTGCCACGCCACAAAAGGGCTCTGGTCCTATTGGGGCTTCAAGTGCGCTTTCCTTGGCCAGTTGATCAGCCTTTTCGTTTCCTCTGTGTCCCTCGTGTCCTGGTACCCATGCTAGGGTCACTCTGTTCTGACTTCCTAGCTCCGTAAGGGCTGTCAAGCAGTTCCACACCAATCTTGAGTTGATTTGCATGGAACTGATTGCTTTTATTATCGCCTGGCTATCAGAGAAAATGGCAATCGACTGGTTAACAGTGCCTTGTCCTATTATATCCATTGCGCAACAGTGTATAGCGATAACTTCAGCCTGAAAAACCGTTGCGTATTTCCCTAGACTTATCGGGATACTGGCTTTTGACCTTGTCCCGTAAATCCCGGCTCCGACACCTTGTTCTGTCTTTGAGCTGTCAGTGTACCAGACTGTATGCGCTGTTATGGGAGGACCGTTTTTCCAGTCCTCCCTGTCCGGTGTTGCTGGCTAATTGGCGTTGGCCAAGTGCATTAACCTGTGCACCACTGACCGAGCTTCGCCTTGTATGAATATTTGTAATAGTGGCAGGTCCAAGAGAGCTTTAAGTGCAGCCGTAGGAGCAGTTTTTATAGCCCCCGTGGCACACAGGCAAGCAAGCCTTTGTACGCCACTTAACAACCTTATTCTTTCCTATTATTTGGGTTTTCTACCACATGTACTATTATCCTCTTCAAAACAAATCACCGAATCTACAAAATAATAGAATTATTGGAAAAAAGGCCTCTGCGCCCGTGACGTTTACGCCAAAGGAAAAGTCAGAGGTTATGTTTTGCAAATAATATAAATCGGAATAAACACAAAAATAATATATTTTGCTGACGTTTCGGAAAGTAATCTCTTTCCGTTTTCAAAGCTATTTTTTGAAGAACTCTTATTTTGCTGTGTATGTCAAATACACAGCTTTAAGATTCTTTAACAACCTTATTGCTCCCGACTGCACCGTCTTAGTTCACAATACCACTGATCTCTCACTACCCTGGTGTATAACCACAGGTTCATTTTGGGATTTAGCCCCCAGTTTTTCCACACATTTGCCTACACCTTTCCAGGGCGATTGTGGGTTTCTGTGTGACTTTTTGGATGTGAGAGTTCCATGTTAATTTTTGGTCAAAAATGACTCTCAAAAATTTTGCCTCACAGGCAAATGGAATTTCCACTCCGTTGAGCCTTAGGGGCTTTAGGCCTTGCAATGCCCTTCTCTGTGTAAAATTGACGACTGTGGTTTTGTGAGGATTTATAGAGTCCTTCCTTACAACATCATTTGTCTACAACATTTAGGGTTTTTTGCCAACGCTCTGTTAGTGTATTCGCGAATCGTCCTTTAACAACTTTTGCTAGATCATCAGCATATCCTAAGCAATAGAAGCCTTCTGTGGAAAGTTTCTGGAGGAGTTCGTCAACCAGAGTTGCCCACAGTAGTGGAGATAGTACACCTCCCTGGGGGCAGTCTGTGTTCACTTTCGCCTCAATGGAGACCTCACCTAGATTGAATATTATAATCCTATTATCTTGGCTGGTTTTAATCCACCGGCAGATCGTCGTTGGGATTCCTCCGTTTGATAATGCATTCGTTAGTGTGTATTTTTTGACACACATTACTATTCTTACTATCTTCTCTTTAACTTTGTTCGTATCCCTTCAAATAAGGAAGTTATAATCTTTGTAGTTTTCCTATTTTTCAGATTTTTGTAACATATCTCACAAATTAGGTTATGGATTTCGAATTTCTTTTTACTAAAATATAGCTCACAAAAATTGAGATAATTATTTCTAAAACTATATTCTTCTACAAAAGATATTAAGTGACATATTTGGTGTGGCACTCGTTAAAATAGACAGACGGTATGGTAATGATAATACTGCAAAATAATTTATGCATTTAACAATTCACTTACAGATAAAATAATAATTGTACAGACGTCTGGACACTCAGGCACTAAGAGCCAATAACAAGCCACTAAATTAGAAAATTTCCTATTGTAATTATTTCGTTATGAACGTTTATTTTATTAATACAATTTAGTTTACGATTGTGAAAACAATAATCGTGTGATCATGTTTAAAAAATAAATGGTTCAATCACATAGCATTTATTTTTTTGCCTAACTGATTTTGTTTCAAAACTAATCTTATATGAATTTTCTAGGAAAGACAATTAATGGCATTGTTGCCCCTAGTGTCTCTCGCTGGAAGGTAACAAACCATATAATAAAACAGGAAATAAACTTTATCCTGTATGCTATAATGTCAAAACTCAACTAAAACCAATATTTAATTTCAACTTAAATAAATAAAGAGTACCTTCACCTCGCAACCTTAAATTATGTTTGGCAACTGAACAACCATTCCTCGGCAGGAAAATGTAGTTAAAATGAGACAATAAGGCGCGAGAGAAAAGTGAACGCCACACTTTGGAGGAGTACAGTTTGCTAATTGGTTTAATTTTGTGTCTCGCCGACAGTCAATGTTCTCCAAATACGGCATTATGCTCTACCAAGCAAACGTCGAAAGGCATAAAAGTTGTAAACAAATTATCGTTAAGTTATCGTATCGGCAATTGGCAATGCAGGTTACGATTAATCGTAATCGTTTCAATACTATATAATTACAATATTATTTAAATTCGACGTCAGTTAGTCCCATAGACGAAGAAGGTGAGCTATTTTATAAAATTGTAATTTTTTGATTTTTTACAAATTCTCTAGAAATAACAATGAATTATATTTTTTTACAGATTTATTTGAAGAGAAATAAACGTTCGTGGTTGAATAATGGACGAATATTTACAAGAGTCACTACTCTTATGGACAGGATTTCAATGAGCCGGTGCTTCATAGATGTGCAACCGATGGTCTAGAACAGGATTGATTACGAAGGAGAACAGGTACACAGCTATAACATTGCAATTTATTTTACATTTACAAAAACTACAATAGGTTTTTTTATTATTTCGTCATTAAGAAATACCATTAACTCACTAAAAAATACGAAATCAGGAGAATTAGATGAAATAACATCAGAAAATTAAAAAATACTGTGGATATTATGTCTAGGTTAATTTGCCATTTAATAAATATAATTGTAGTAACTGGAGAAGTCCGTGAAGCTTTCTAGGTGTAATTACGCTAAGTACAATTGTCAAAGTTTTTGAAAAATTAGTAAAATTAAGAATTAATAAATATAAAAAAAAAACATAACAAGATTTTATCGCCCAAACAGCTTGGATTTAGAGAAAAAATATCGATACAAAACGCAATTGCCTACATAACTTCAAATGCATATCAAATTCTAGATGAACGCCGCTGTGGCTTATGCATATTTGTAAATTTGGCTAAAGCCTTCGGCTCCATGAGTGACAAACTGTTGTTAAATAAAATGTCAAATTTGAGCTTCAGAGGTTTGACTGCAGTCAATCTTACCTTGTCGATTTAAAAGTGATTAAAGTAAAGTACGTATTAAGTTCTCAAAAAGTGCTCAGTTTGGAATTCCTCAAGGTACAGTAATTGGTCCCCTACATTTTAGGATATATGGTCTCCTCAAAATGCGAACTATGGGTGATATCATCAGTTTCGCCGATTCTACAGAAATAACGAAAATACGTGGGAAAGTGTTAAACGCTTGACCAAAAAAGACTGTTAATATTAAAAATTTGTTCGACGGTAATCTTCTTACAATGAACACTAACAAAACTAAATATATGCCTTTTGCTTCATATGTAAATCATCTCCCGGACTTCGGACCACTACTATAGAAACTACAGACAGATCGATAGACATCTTAATGAGATGAACATGTAAATATCCTATTCGCAAACTTAGACCATTACTGTCAATTTTCAAATTTATTAAAGATATACTAAATAGACATTATTTAAAAATTTATATTATTCATATGTTCAGTCCCATCTTAGTTATGGAATTATTGGTTGGTTAGGAGGGGGGGGGAGTAGTAGATGATTATTTTAATAGTTTAAATGTACTGCAAAAGTGGTTCCTAAAATTAATAAGTATACCGGGTGGCACAGGAGACATGTAACACTCTGTAACTGTGCTATTTAAGAAGTTAAAATTTTTAATTTTAGGGAAATTTTATATTACATAGTTGTCCTTATTTTGATGCTATCAAAAATTTTCTTCAACTTCCGGTTTAAGCGGAAGTGACCCAAACTTTGTTATTTTAAATGGTACCCTGTATGTGTTTTTACCTATCTGATTCGTCTTTAAATTCTCTTTTCAACCATGTATCGCAATGTGGTATTTATTTTTCAATTGACAGTTAATAGCCATTTTATCGTATTAAGTATAGGTAGCCACGATATGAACCTTGGCAGATATTGAAGCTTAGTGTGCCATGATATCGAAAGACCCCCGGTACGCAACTCTATGCCTCATATTTTTTTGGGCATAATCGGTACCTGAACAGACTGACTACATTTTTCTTATTTATAAAAAAACAAGCCACGACATCATAAAAATCAAGATAGGAAACCTATTTTTTTATTTGCCTCATTTAAAAGATATTCATTTATCTTTTATTTTTGTCCAATACAATTGCTATACCTATTCTGTTTTGCTTTCTTCACTAAAATTAGTATCGAAAATTATTACTATGCAATATCGTGACTTGTTTAGAGATGCTTTTTAAAAATAAGAAAAAGGAATTTCGATAACCAAGCTGAAATCATCGGGGGAAAATGAAAAATATAGCAATTATGCCTAAAAATTACTGTGAGGAGTATCTCACAGAATATTCAACAGTTATTATAAACTCTTCAGTAAAATGTCGAGTGATGTTAATAACTTTGGCAAGCATAGCCTGATTTAGATTGTCAGAAAAATACAAAGATTAGAAATCTATGTTATATGCGTATTTATATAAGTAATAAATTATATTTCCTATTCTTTGCTAAATATAATACTAATAAGAATTATTTTAACATTAAGCAAACAAAAATATGATTCATTTAAAAATTTTATCATCTTATTAAGATTAACATAATTGCTGCGTGCCTTCTAAGTATTTTGTTTTGACCAAACAAAATAATTTTAATTCTTTATATTTAGGTATAAGTTATTCATGCTTTTATCTCTTAAGTTAATCATATTTCCGGGTATAGTTCCGTGTGACTGACAGGCTCCTAGAAGAGTTGTGATTGCTTTTCAAACGAGGTTTTATCAGAACTAGATCAGCAGCTGGTGGAGTCCGACCAACAAGGAGCCGAACTAAGCAAGTATTAGCGAAAATCTGAAGATGGCAGATGTAAAACTGCCGAAATGTCATTTAAACAAGCAAGACCCTTCATAAAACACAAGATCTCACGTTTCTTTAAGTTTACTATATTGTAATATTGATTCAAAAGACAATTTAAAGAATATAGCAGATATAGACCTAATATTAAATTACTTTTCATTTTATAGAACTGTAAACGAATATACACGAATAACCCACTCTACAAAAAGTTATATTGGTAATATTTTCACCAATTTGGAGAATGCATATGAAATAAATATTTTGCAATCTTTCATTTCAAACCATATAACTCAAAAATTTACTTTCGTAATAGAAAATGAAAATAAAAATGTCTCAACACCGTACATTTTTTCTGAAAAAAATAAATACAATTTTTGTATTAGATTACAGATACAAAATTGGAGTGAGATATATTAATTAAACCCTAATGATGTAAATGAACAATGGTACTGTTTTATAAATAGTTTTTTGAATATATTTAATGAAAATTTTCCACTTGAATACACACAACAAAAGAAAAATAAAATTACGCATTTTACAGACCAAGAAATAAAATATTGTAAAAAGAAATTAGATATTCTATTGGTCAAATAATAATCCAAATTATAGAGATAAATACAGTGAGGAAAAAAAATAATACAAAAATTTATTAGAACATGCAAGAGAAATAATTATGAAGAGAAAATTAAAAACCAGACAATAAAATCAAGACTATGTGGAGCATTCACAATGAAATTATCCGAAAAAATACGAGGGACGATGTAAAGTTTAAAGGAGATCCACCAAATGTGGTCAATGATTATAACAGTTTCCTTGTGAATGTGATACCTGATTTATATGTTGATAAAATACCGAATAGTTATAGTATCCAACCAAATAACAAGTCCATGTTTGTTAAACCCGTGTCGGTGAATGAAATAGTGAATTTATTCAACAGATTAATAAATATATATGAGTGGAGATGATAATATTCCCTCAAACATTATTAAATTTTGCATACAGTTTATAACCCGACCTATATGTTATATAACGAACAACTCATTTAAATATAGGATTTTTTCAGAGCAACTAAAACTGTTATTAATTAAACCTTTATACAGTGTGTTTCACTTCTCGTGAAGACACCTCTGTATCTCCTTTATTTGTGGCCGAACTCATTTCTAATTTTTATTAGATATACAACTCTATAAGGCAACTTTACATGACACATAAATGTCGTCTAGATCTAAAACGCCGGCCTACTGCGATAAAAAGAAAATCGCAATTTTCGAGAAATCATAGTAGGCTTAGAAATAGACAAAAATTTTGTTAATAAAAGTTGTTCAGAATCACGAGATATGCCCCCCCCCCCCTATAAAATTTGGTGAAAATCGAAAAACTTTAAAAAAAAAAAGTTTTTTCCCTTCTCGTGAAGACACCCCTGTATCTCCTTTATTTGTGGCCGAATTTCAAGACTAATTCATGGAGTTATTCAGCTCCATAAAGCGACTTTGTCCAACACATAGAGGTAACTTTTTCCAACAAATGAGAGTCGTGCACAATTATTATTAAAATTATTTATTAAATAAAAGATGAAGTAAGTGTTTACAATGAATAACTATATTATTATATTCGGCCCCTTTCTACTAACCCACCATCAAGTGAACTCAATCCGCTTTCTGTTATTTATTACAATTCTTCGCAATTCTTGAGCTGTAACTTCTAAACACGCTTGCCTTATCCTCTCACAAAGCTGCTCCACATTTTGAGATCTGGTCTTATAAACTTTTTTTTTAATATGACCCAAAAAATAAAAACCCATGGGAGTGAAATCAGGAGATCTGGGTGGCCAATGTATCCCATCTTTGGGGAAAATATTCATTCATCCATGCTCTTACTACTACGGAATTATGGATAGATGCTCCATCGAGTTGGAAATACAATTGTTCCAAAGGAAAATCGACTATTGCATTTCACAGATCATTATTTAAAAATTGTCGCAAATGTAACGCATTTATATTTTGAAAAAAGAAGAACGGCCCTATTATTGTTTCGTTTAAAATTCCGCACCACACATTTACCTTCTGGGAATATTGCCTTTTACAATTTATTACCCAATCAGGATTTTCTACTGCCCAGTACCTAGAGTTTTGTGATGATACCAGCCCCCGTTGGTGGAGAAAGTTGCTTCATCCGTGAAAATTATTTTCTTCAAGAAGTCTCGATTGTTTAAATAATTACCTTGGATCCATAAACAATATTCCAGTCTTCTCTCTTCATCACCTTCCTCCAAAGTGTGTAAAATTTTGGTTTATACGGTTGTAGTTTATGGCGTTTTAAATATCTCCAAATTTTTGACACCGACAAATTCAGGTCACGAGCCATATTTCTAAGACTGGTAGTAGGATTGGCGTTAAACGCCGCTAATATAACATTATCATCTTCATGCCTTCGATTAAGATGTACTCTCGGTTTAAGCACATTACCAGTTGTATTGAACAAGTGACATATTCTTGCTATGGTACCATGGTGTATTGGCTGTCTTAGAGGATGTCTTAAAGTAAATTCTTCTGCTGCTTCTCTTGAAGACCGTACATTTTCACCGACTATCTTTATTATTTCTACTTTTTCATCAGCAGTTAAAAGTATTCTAGCCATTATGAGTAAAAAAATCAAATAAGGAAACTAACAGACTCAACAATAGATAACAACAATCACTTCTGTCATAAAAGTAATAATATTGACAGTTAATTTCACGGCATTCTTAACATTTAAAACAAAAAAACCGCTCCTAAATGTCTGAGCCGATAAGGAGGAAGGATATGATGGAGCGTTACTTCTCAAGAACAGTGACAACAAAAAAAACTGTATTACATTGTTAACTTGATGTGTAATAATAAGAAGTGACTCTTTTAGCGTTTTATTGAATCATGATTTTTGCTCACAACTTTCATTTGTTGGAAAAAGTTATCTCTATGTGTTGGATAAAGTCGCTTTATGGAGCTGTATAACTCCATGAATTAGTCTTGAAATTCGGCCACAAATAAAGGAGGAAGGAACAAACTTTTCTTTTTTGAAAGTTTTCCGATTTTCACCAAATTTTATAGGGGGGCATATCTTGTGATTCTGAACAACTTTTATTAACAAAATTTTTGTCTATTTCTAAGCCTACTATGATTTCTCGAAAATTGCGATTTTCTTTTTATCGCAGTAGGCCGGCGTTTTAGATCTAGACATTTATGTGTCTTGTAAAGTCGCCTTATAGAGTTGTATATCTGATAAAAATTAGAAATGAATTCGGCGACAAATTAAGGAGATACAGGGGTGTCTTCGCGAGAAGTGAAACACACTGTATAAAAAGGGGTATCAGGAATTGTTTGAAAATTATAGGCCAATCAGTTTGTTGCCATCCTTTTCTAAACTTTTGAGATGGCCATCTGTGATCGTCTTATGAATTTCATGATAACGTGTGATTTGTTATACGGCGGTCAATTGAAACTGCAATTTTTGGAAAAATTATAAAAATGTTCGAAGCAAATCAACTGGCATTAGGAATATTTTTGATCTATCGAAAGCATACGATTGTCTAAATCATACATACTTACTTGAAAAATTGGAAAAATATGGAGTTCGGGGAACAACATTAGAATGATTCAAATCCTACTTATCGAATCGGACATAAAAACAGTGATTATCAGCAATGGGAAAGAGATAAAGTTTGATATTAAAGAGAAAAACCTCTGCCCAGGGAATCACTACTTCCAACAACTATAAGGGCAAGAGATATATCTGTGATTGTGCTAATAGAAATAGAACTGTGGGTTGTTGCTCACATGTAGTATCAATAATTTATTATTTGTCACATGGTTGTTATCAATAACAAAATCATTAAGCCCGATGAAATATTAACACACAGGTATATTTGATGTTACAAATGTTACTACAACTATAGAAGACAATAGTGACGAAGATTGAATTATTTCAGTATTTTTACACGGAAAATAAAAGTTAATAGTATTTTATGATAAATGTTGTTGTTATTTTAATTTTAGTGACTTATTGGATTGGCCAGAATACATTATGTGCCTACCTGCATAGAATATTTATTATTTCAAATATGTTCCACCCATCGCACATCTATGTAATTGCTACGTATTATAGTTGAGTACTTACTGATTATACGTGATTTTGTTGGTTGGCATACCTCGAGAAATAGCAACCCCTAATTTTTTCAATTTTTTTGCTGCCTCATTGTTGGTTGGAAAATTATGAAAAAAAATATGTAATGTAATTCAAATTAGTAGCTTCCCATGTTGCTTTGGTTTTATTCAAAAATCCATCATAGTTCCGTAGAAAAACGATTTTGAATTTAGGGGTTTCAACCCAGAATTTCCAAAAACGAATAAAGCTAGGGGTTTGATAATTGGCCCAAAATTATTTCCAACAACTATCAACATAATAAAGGCCCCAATGTCAACAAAGAGGCTAGTGCAGATTTCATATGGAAACCCGGTGAGACCCTTTAATATAATAGAAAATAATTTTCGGATTTGTGTATTAAACTCGACTACCATCGGGTTCATGTAAAGCTTGCTTTGCCATTTAGGTACTTGCTATAAAATCTAATGCAAGTATTATATTTGCTGATAGCTTCAAATGATTGAAGAAATTCAATGGATATACTTTTCAATATTTTAACCGGCGCATCCGGCAGTTTCTGCGTTTGTCGTCTGAATCATTGACGGTTAATAATTTGGAAAAGCAGTTAAAAAATATTCGTGGCATTTGTGGCTTTTTAAAATACATTTATAGTTTTCTACGAATAGAATTCAAAAAATATAGGATTATTGCATAGTATTCAAGGGGGAAATAATAACCTGCATGTGACTTTTACCTCTAATAATATTTCACTCATACTCATACCAAGCAATGATAAAAATTGGAAGATAAAGATTGTACAAATTGGAATGTTAAGAAAAACAGTAATAATCAATACAAGAAAATACTTATTTTAACCGACGATTATGGTCGTCATATTGACAAAATTTTAAACAGCAAATTAAATAATGACACTTATAAAATCCAAACTATCATTAATCCGGGTGCAACGTTTAATCAAGTTATTGAAAACTTAGAATCGCTAAATGTGACTTAAAAATATCACATGTTCCAGTGAATGAGAAGCTGTGTTTTTCATATAAGTGTACAATCTTTATCAACAAAATTACCTATATCAGAAAACACTATATTAGAACTGAAAAATCCAGAACTATTATGTATAAGTGAACATTGGATGAACCGAATAGAATCGTCAGTGGCCAATATTAGAAATTATAAGAATATAAGTAATTTTTGTAGAACGGCACATATACAACGGAGGGGTAGCTATATTTTGTAGAAATAGCTTAGCTGATAATTGCAAGATGCTTTGTACAAAAGAAATACTGCATTGGTTTCGAAATAGTAGCTCTTATATTGTATAATGAACATACTTGTATCACTAACATATATAGGTCACCTAACGGTAATATTAATAATTTTCTATTGCATCTATCCTTGCTTTTAGCTGATTTTGTTAATAAGCATAAGCACATAATACTAACGGGAGATTTTAATATAGACAAACTTTCAGAATCGCGGCAAAATAAATCTTTATCCGAGATAATTGACTCCTCCTTAAGATCATTGGTAAACGAACAAACAAGAATTGACTTAAGAGAAGGCTTCAATTCTAGGACGGCTTTAGACTATGTTATTACCAATTTGACAGATTGCAAGGTAACATTAGTCGACTCACATATAAAGGACAATTATTTAATTACAATTTAATGGAAAATTAACGTATCGATCGTGCTTTAGATAATAAGAATATATGTAGATTTTTTTCTGAACAAAACATGTTTCATTTTGCAAACCTATTCTATAATGGATTTGATTTATTTACTAAGCCACGTAAAAACATATGACTATTTTTTTGAATTTTTGGCGGATCGTCAATAGTGCTTGGATATGAATTGTCAAAAGAAAGCTGTGTCAATCAAAAATAATGTGACAAATGTGCCAGATCTTTGATAATTATTTTGCTACATGTGTCAAAGGTAAACTGAATACTCATTTTCGAAAAAAACATTTCCAATAATTACACAACATCCAGAACAACTGTTAATACAACAATTTCTTTTGAACCTGTGATCGGAGATGAAATTATACCTATAATAGATACTATGAAAAATAAAAATTCAACAGCCGTCAATGAAATACCTATCCGACTATTAAAATTTAGTAAGTACATGATAGCAGATTCTCTAGCATATCTTATCAACTTATCGATAAACCTCGGATAGTTTCCTGATGTTTTAAAACTAGGCAAAGTAATTCCATTATATAAAAAAGATGACCCGCATTTGATTGAAAATCATAGGCCCATAACTTTACTAAGCTACGTATCCAAAATCTCTGAAACAGGGGTAACCAATAGAATACAGTTATACTTAGAGTCTAACAATTTATTTACTAATAGTCAGTTTAGGTATACAGATAACACATCAACACAATTAGCAAAGTTAGAATATGTTCAATTTATCACCACCGTGATAAAGGTAAGAAAGTAGCCAGTCTATTTTTTTATCTGACTGCTGCTTTTGACTCTGTTAATACGAAATTCCTGGAAGTTAAGCTGCAAACGATAGAAATTACTGGAAATATTTTGAATCGGTTAATCTTTTACTTAGAAAATGAAAAATCATAGTTTCAATGAATTCGGAAAGATCTAATATCGTTAACTTGGAAATCGGTGTAGTTCAAGGTTCTGTTATTGGTTCACTGTTATTCCTTATTTTCATCAATGACTTACCAGACTATATAACAGAAGGTGAGGTATTATGTATGCGGACGACACATCTGGCATCATCCACAGTGACACTGTAGAAAACTGTTAAAGTTATTAGGCAATTTGAAGATTGGTGTCAAGAAAATGCTTTAATTATTAATGTTAAGAAAACATATATTTTACAACCATTGTAATCAAAAAAGAATTGAACATTAATGCATTAACGACATGTTATAGTCCAAGTAAGGACTTCCTGAGACAAAAAAAAACGAAACAAAAACTTTACATCATTATTATCGCCGCGATCAAACGACTCGCCGCACATTAAAAACGAGCGAGATGCTTTGCGGTCGAGGGTCGGTCGAGGTAGCACAAAGAGTAATGGTATTTTAATGAGGTCGTAAAGTTTTTGTTACGTTTTTTTCTGTCTCAGTTTATTCTTACTGGAACTATACTACTATTCTCTAGTGTACTCAGACATATATTGGGATAATCGTCTGAGGCAACCAGAGTTTTGATAATGCAGAAAGAATTATTCGGATGTTTGATTTAATGTTTGATGTAGAGATACCTTTAAAATAATGACAGTTACCTGCTTTTATATATTTAAAATTTCTTGTTTCATGTACAAAAACTTGCATAAATTTATAACGAATAATGGCATTCATAACTATTCCACCAGAAATGCCCGGGAAATACACATATACAATAATAAGTTCAGCCTTTCAAAATATAAAAAATCACTTCATTATCCTGGTAGTCATATATATATATATATATATATATATATATATATATATATATATATATATATATATATAATAAACTTCCAATGGAAATAAAAATAAACTAAAAATATTTGAACACGGTTTTTATAATATGACAGAATTTCTAGATCGGTAATGGAAACAGTTTTAGTATACTTAGTATGGTGCTTAGCATCTATTTAAAATTTAATATACACAGTTGCCAGTTTGTATTTTCATGTTTTTGTTTCTGTCTAGTTTTATACATATTCTGTTGTAAATTATTCGTTATATACACCTTTATGACTCATATATATATATATATATATATATATATATAATGTATTAGGGTATTAATCTATATGTATATAATTTGTTTTTCTTAATTCTTATCAAATATGTCTTTTGTACGCATTTTCTATTTTATACAATTTATGACAAAGCCAACATTGTTAACGTAACATAATTTATAGCAAATAAATATATTCTATTCTATTAGTAGAAATTATAGCCTCCTTTTTGGAGTATGTTAAGAGAGTGCTCCAATGAAAATTTTTATGTTATTCAAGACGCATATGTTAGGGTTTATACAAAAATTGCACTTATAATAAATTTAGACATAATTTCTGTATGAATAGCAAATTTTTCACGCACACAATTTAACAAAATTGAAATAAATCCACATTTAAAATTTTAAAACTGTAAACTCGCATGTTGGCCGTTACTGTAATCTCATTTTTTATAAATTATAAATGATATGGTATTGAATTAGACAGATGATGAGAAATATGTGCCTTTATATACTTCTTTCTCCATTTCCGCTTAATGCGAAGTTGAGTCATTCTCTCTCTGTGAAGACGCGTCGAGAGGTTGGAATTGGGGCAATGTTTACGTGTATATTTTGATGCTATATATAGTATACAACACCGTGTACAAACTTTCTGTGAGGGTTGGTCGAGGTTCAGTTGAGGCTCGACTGTCGTACAGTTAGCGTCGCTTTTCGTCCCGACGGCTCGCTAAATTCCACATATATCTGTCGAAAATTTTATTTACAATAGTATTTGGGTGGTCATAATTTTTATTTGTGTGAATGTAAGTAATAGAAACATTTAATTAATATCCTAGGATGACGAGGGTGTTTTGTAGAAAAAGGCGGAGGCGCCGCGCAAGAAAAGTTTAAAGTACTTGTACAACAAGCTCTTTTATGTTGTAATAAAATAAATTAATATAGTAATATTTGAAAAATAAAATCGTACTATATTGTAGAGCAGTTTATTAACCAATTCAAATGATTTTCACTTGTTTATATAGCTTTTTCCTAAATAAACAGATGTTATTAAATTTCTGGTTTAATAAATATCGTATTTCATATAAATGGGTAATTATTGATTATAAAAGCACAGAATTTAAGAGTTAATTTGCCAAATTCCAAATATATATGAACAACAGTTTATATATTCAGTTATATATAAAATTAATCTGCAAAACATAATTTTATATTGCATAAAACATCTTCTAAAATTTAAAACAATCAAAAACTTGCGTTAGGAGAATTAGTTATATAAAAATATTTAAATATTTACTTTTATTTATTTATTTATTCAATTTACTGTATTAAATAAATATTTATATAAATTTATATATTTATTTAAAATTGCATTTCCCTGATCTGATTTGCGATATACATGTTAACATGTGTAACTTACTTTCTCTGTTTTGATAAAAAATTGTAAACTTACATTACATTGTAATGAATACATAATTTTATGCATTAATGAATTAAATGAATCATGCATGCTTATTGCACTTTGATTACAAATTTATCAGATAAGAATCTAGGTAAAACGTGCCCGTAGGCATATAAATAATCTAGAGATAAGTTTGTACCTGGGCAAAGGAAGCCAGCATTCGAGTTTCGCAGTACTTCATCGGTGCTGGTAAACACAACACTCACAGAACAACACCTAAACACAACTAAACACATAAACGGTAACAGCCTCTATTAATTATTTCTTTTTCGCTAGAAAGAACAAGAGTTAGTTGTGTTGTTGCGCAAAAAGGGTCATTGAAGTCGCTGAGATGCTAGGACGAATTCGTAGGCGGTCCGCGCGTTCCTAGATGCGCCGCTGCATTTTGTGTTGTTTGTATGTGTGTATATCTATAGCGTTGCTGGCACCAACGGGCGGCGGGCGGACACGCAAAGGCGCTCCGCGCAATACTGACACCTCCACTTTACCACCTCCCTGACGGTCCAGCATCTTCAGCTTCACCGAAATGCAAGACGTACCCCATCCCCTAGAGCTAGCCCTGACCCGCACTCGAAATACCTTATAATAAACCGACAAATACTCAACGAAATTATTACCCTAGGATGACGTGGAGGAAAATTTATTTGATTTTTGGCGAGTCTTGGAGAATAAGATTTTGCGAATATTACCTTACTACGGCTATTTTTAGCTTAAATATTCAGACCTCTTGCTTACGCCGGCGAGTTTTTTTTAATTGCCAGAGTTGCTGCTTTGCCATTCATCGATATAAGAAACAGGAGAGGAAGGATACAGTGCAAAATAGCCCATTAATGATCTTACATTTTTAAATGTATTATATCAGGTTCTTTATATTCTTTGATTATTATACAGGATACAAGCATTATTGATATATTTTAAGGTATTTCAGTTTTTTTTTTAAATTTTAATGCCACCAGTTGTACAATCGAGTCTTTTTACAGGAATTAACATCAACTTTCCTCATTTTATTTTTCATTTAGCCACTCGGGCACAATGAATATTTTTCATTATGTGTCCTCATTAACTGACTAAAAATCTCTTACAATCCCAATGGCTGAACTACTGCAACACCACCTTCAAGAATATAGTTTTTCAGTTTTTTGGAGTTTTCTCAGAAGCCTTATATTTCTTGGCAAATATACAGAGACCTATTTTATAGAGCATGCAATTTTCAATCAATATCTATATATTGTCTGAAAGTTATTTGTGGCATTCTACGAATATTCTTTCCTATTATTTGGGTTTTCTGCCACATGTATTATTATCCTCTTCAAAACAAATCACCGAATCTACAAAATAATAGAATTATTGGAAAAAAGCCTCTGCGCCCGTGACGTTTACGCCAAAGGAATAGTCAGAGGTTATGTTTTGCAAATAATATAAATCGGAATAAACACAGAAATAATGTATTTTACTGACGTTTCGGAAAGTAATCTTTTTCCGTTTTCAAAGCTTTTTTTTGGAAGAACTCTGTTTATGTTATTTCCATAGATACTTACTACTTACACAGAACATAGAACTGATGATATTTTCTTTTAGATAATGTTGAGTTTGTTAAGTTCTTCTTTTAACATTGGTAGCCAGATTGTACAAATATCTACAGAACAATTCGATACGCACTTATCTTCATTTAATAAGATTATTGCTGATTCTTTAATTTTTCTTTTTTTGGTATCTGTTTCTTTTGTTAAAATTTTTGCCGAGTCCCAGTTTATTCTATGTCCGTTTTCTCAAGCATGTTCACAAATCTTTGATTTCTGAATTTCATTATTTCTAATGTAATTCTTGTGCTCATCCAACCTCACACTGAAAGGTCTGGATGACTCACCCACATAACATTTATCACATTCGCACGGGATATTGTAAATACAATTTTTTGAATTCTGCTCCCTGTTTATCGGTTTTGTTTCTGTTAAAATAGATCTTAAAGTGTTCCCCGTTTGAAATATCGTCCTAACATCAAATTTATTACCTATACGGCGTAGCTTTTCCGATAGTCCGTATACATAAGGAATTATTGCTGTATAATGACGTTCAGGTTTTTGTCGTACCTGATTGTCCTGATATCCTGAAGCCCTTGTTGATAGAGTTTTCATAAATGTTGAAAATAAGGACAATCAGGTACGACAAAAACCTGAACGTCATTATACAGCAATAATTCCTTATGTATACGGACTATCGGAAAAGCTACGCCGTATAGGTGATAAATTTGATGTTAGGCCGATATTTCAAACGGGGAACATTTTAAGATCTATTTTAACAAAACCGATACACAGGGAGCAGAATTCAAAAAACTGTATTTACAATATCCCGTGCGAATGTGATAAATGTTATGTGGGTGAGTCATCCAGGCCTTTCAGTGTGAGGTTGGATGAGCACAAGAATTACATTAGAAATAATGAAATTCAGAAATCAATAATTTGTGAACATGCTTGGGAAAACGGACATAGAATAAACTGGGACTCGGCAAAAATTTTAACAAAAGAAACAGATACCAAAAAAAGAAAAAATAAAGAATCAGCAATAATATTATTAAATGAAGATAAGTGCGTATCGAATTGTTCTGTAGATATTTGTACAACCTGGCTACCAATGTTAAAAGACGAACTTAATAACCTCAACATTATCTAAAAGAAAATATCATCAGTTCTATGTTCTGTGTAAGTAGTAAGTATCTATGGAAATAACATAAACAGAATCTTAAAACTGCGTATTTGACACACACAGCAAAATAAGAGTTCTTCCAAAAAAAGCTTTGAAAACGGAAAGAAATTACTTTCCGAAACGTCAGCAAAATACATTACTTCTGTGTTTATTCCGATTTATATTATTTGCAAAACCTTGGATTTTTCTGAGAATACACAACAGGCTTATTTTACAAAGAATAAAATTTCCAGTCGATTGATATCCATATAATTTGTTCAAAGAAAACGTAGAGCTCATATAAGCCTCGAAATATAGATAATATAGTAACTTAAAGTAGTAATAGGTAATAGGTTTCCTTTAAAATACGTAATTTAAGTAAAAAAGCAAAAATATCTGATTTTATATCCTTAAAATTTTTCCGAGAATAAATTTTTAAACTTCGCCGTGGAAAATTTCAGTTTCTGAAAATACATGGTAGTTACACGTTATTACAGTAAAATTTAGTGGCAAGAGGTACATTTTAGCTAGCAAAAGTTTCAAATAATCCGAATAGCCAAAGATACCTCGAAACCACTCCCCAAAATACAATTTTCCAGGTTTTTTGTCATTTCTTCAAAAACCTTAGATTTTTCGACTGCGGACAGCACACACTTATATGGAATTTAGCATCCTGTCAAATTGGTTAAATTTTCTATGAGTTCTAATAAAAACTATTCTTAATAAAAATTCTTATTGGCTCCACTTCCGCTACAGACTGGTTTCAACTTAGAGAGTGCACAAGACTTGGTCTCACTTTTATAAGAAAAATACAATGTTTGCGTGGTAAACGATTATTTAATATTATTTGAGTTCGAAAAGATATTTAATTTTTATAATATTAAAATGAAAATATTTGTACAGAGTGGGTCACATGTTAAAATTTTTTAAATTTTTGCTATTATTATAATAATTATGATACGTAGAACTGTAATATCTACATACTAACAATTTAAAAAATTCAATTGCTATTTGTTGTTCTAGTAATTGTCTTATCCTGATTGTTATGTTTATTATAGAATTTAGGATGGCACTTCTTCAATATTGGTACCCATTAGTGTTAAGAAAGACCAATGTAACGCGAGAACTCAACAGAACAGTACTATGAACACAATACCTACATTTACACGCTTCATAATATTAAATAAAAAATCTTTGTGTAAGTTTCGACAAGGACTTTTTGATCAATTGTTGATGATAATGATTTTTTACTCCAGTCGTGAAGACGTAATTATGACAATTTCAAAAGTGCGCCTCTCATTATAGACAGTTAAAATTCGTACCACAAAGTCTTAGTTAATCACCCAAATGTAAGAACATATAGATAGGGACTAATATATTGCTCTACACGTATTATATTTTGGAAACTCCAGCTTGGTTGCAAAAACAAGATATATCGTGGAAACCAGGAATGGTAAGACACAGTATGAATGCCACAGACAAATCTATAAATCTGGAAAACATGCAGAAATTATGAAGTGCAAAAAAATGGTTATTTAGGTCTAATAAATTTATTTCATTCTGAAATTTTTTCCTCTTCAATTGATTCTGATACTTTGATATTAATGTATATACTCTGTATGTATATCCAATTTATAATGTTATGCCAATATTAGACAAATAAAATATTGGTCCAAAGTTTATTTGTTAAACCGCATTGTTATACTTGCAAAAACAGCCGGTCAAAAATTTATTAAAGAAAGCTGGGTCAACATTATTTTTGAACAAGACATTTTGTTGTTGTAATGGGTATTAAATGAAAGTTATATTTTACATTCAATACAAATGATATACATCAACATTTGTTACAGTGGCGGGTCGTGAAATTTTGGTAAGCTATAACTTATTACTGGAGCAATATCAAACGAAGATTTTTTGTGGAAAAAATATTTGAATCGAATTTGCGAAATTTGTTTTCAAAAAGTATGTTGCCCATCCTGGGATGTAGGAAAATACTTGTAAGATATTTGCAACATATTTTTTTTTCAGAAGAAGGAAGAAATTATGAGGACAAGTTTTCAATTTTATTTAAAAATCTTGATTTTTTATAAAGTTACACCATTCTAAAATTTTATAAATTAAAAATTAGTGTAAAATAAAATTTCAAAATGGTATAATTTTATAAAAAAATCAAGAGTTTTTGGTAAAAGTAAAAACTACCCTTATAGTTTCTTCCTCGCTCTGGAAAAAAGAAAATATGCTGCAAATATTTTACAAGTACTTTCCTGCATTGGTTTGTTGATTTACGGTTAACCTGCCTATTATTTTCCGAGAAAAATAATAAATATCTTGATCACAAGATTTATTATAGATATATTAACTATACCACACTCTGCCAAATATTTGCTTTTAATATTATCTGAAGTTTTAAATTATAAGTTTTGGTAGATTATCCATAGCGTTTTTGCTCTGAGCAGCATTTGACTTTTTTCTATGAGAGCAAACTCTTTCGGAAAGTCTATATTTTTTTACCAATTTTAACAGAGGACTTTTAATTTAACGGTTTTCAGATACAACTGAATGAGTAAACTCGGGCTTACATGAGCAAATTCCCTGCAAACTCCCTCGGGTTGTCAACATTTTCTCCAATTTTTACTTTCTTATATACGTAGTATATAGGACAGTTTTGTGATCGTGCAAAAAATCTATTTCGAGTTTTTAGTAAATTTACAGGTTTTTAGGTTTCATGGAGTCAAAAAGTTGTTTTAAAATGAAATGTTAAAATGGCGGTGGCGTAAGGACTAAATATGTAATCCAACAATTTTCTATCGTTTTATTATTAATGTCAAAGTTATGGCTCATAACATAGATTATTCTGTAGAACCAGGAAAATTTTAAAACATGGATTAGACTTAGTACAATAAGCATTTATAGATCGGCCACGTCCAAATGTAACATTTTTTAATAATGTAGCGAAGGTTCTTTCAAATCTGTTATAGTTTCATTCCATTTATGTGTTACTATTCGACACACTTTCAATATAGGAACAGCACTAGGGTAGATTATTTATAAGTTAAGGGTCTCGACTGACGCTTACGAGGGGATACGAGTGCTATTATAAAGAATACATTTTGACCTTGTAATAATTGCCTATTAAACGAATTTCGCCCAATATCTTAAGGGTATTGAATACGCAACGAAGTTTTTAATATTTTAAAATATACTTGTATTAAAATAGCGAGACAGCTTGGTGTCTTGTGATGAATGACGAAATAGTTTTACACTTTAGTTCTGTTCGGATATTGGAAATATAACACCTGCCACTAAGAATAAGTTCATAGAGACAAAAACATAAAGCATATGTTGTTGATTGTTGATACTTGTATCGAATATTACATCTTCTTGAAAAAGATAATTTCATCAAAAGTCAGACATAGATCTGGACACTACCCACTTGCATTGTTTATATAAAAATCGCTGCCCAAGGAATCACTACTTCCACATCCAGATTTTGTATCCAAGTCTTATACACATTAAATCCCATTGTAATATTTTACTCCTTTTAATAATAGGGTGGGGATGGTAATGTGGGTGGTAGAGAGGGTAGCTAATGTCGAAATAAATTTTAAAGGCCCTTGCTTCTCGTACACACACTAACTCCCAATTTAAATTTTTACTACCTTTAATAATAGGGTGAGTGTGGTAGAGGGGGTGGCTAATGCCAAAATTTTTTTAGAGAGACTTGGTTCTCGTATACACACAAAATCCCAATTTAATGTTTTACCCCCTTTAATAATAGGGTGGGGGTGGCAATGGGGGTGGTAGAGAATGTTAGATAACGCCAAACAAATTTTTTGAGACGTTTCGTTCTTGTATACACATAATTTTTTTTACTCCCTTTCATAATAGTGTGGGGGTGGTATTGGGGGCGATAGTGGGGGGTGGCTGATGCCAAAAAAAGTTTCGAGACCTTTACTTTTCGTACGTGCCCTAAATTGTAATTTTATTATTTAATTACCCCCGAATCCTTTAATGGAATTAGATCAAAATATAATCTAGTTCCAGATCTCATTATAATGCATTAAGTGTACCAAATTTCAAGTCAATATGGTTATACGGTTCCAGAGTAAACGTGCGCACAAAAAAAGTTACAGACCGACAGACAGGACATTTTTTTTTGCTCAAATTTAAAATCTCGACGTTTCATGACATTTTAAGCCTATTTCAATAAAAGAAAATTATTTTTTTTTGCGTTACCATAATTCCACTGGACGTGGAAGTAAAAATATTGACAATGTTGCTACAGGTGATTGGAATTCTTGCAAACTGAGCAGGCGTTGGACTGTGCGAATAAAAATAGACGCTAGGTAAGATGTCAAAATGTTGTAGTAAATTCTGTAAGGAAGGCAATGGGAATAGTTTAAACATATAGTGTGGCGAAGTTGTTACCGGAGTTCCACAGAGTTCAGTATTAGGTCCTGTATTATTTTTATTGTGGTCTCGGTTTCGGATAAATAAAGTATGTTTAGCTCGTCCTAACGTTATACAAGATCTTGGAGTAGTATTTGAGAGTAAATTGTCTTTTAATGAACATATTTGTGTAATACAAAAAGTTGTTTATTGAAATCTTGGATTTATACCAGAAAATAAGCAAAGACCATGCTAACACGGCGATTAATACTAATAATAATAATGTTTATTTAGGAAAAGTACACGAAAGGTATACTGAAAAAATATACATAAATAAACAAAATTCACCACAAAAATATCTCGGAAAATACTTGAGCGTGGGGAAAAGTGCCCTAATGAAGAGTACAAATTGAGTATAAAATAAACATAATAACATAACCTATACTATGATAAAAATCATAAACAAATAGTATCCAGTGTCTACTCACTACAATGTGAGATAAATCTATTTAATTAGATTCTAATTTAATATACAATCTCCTTGTGCTAGAAAATAATTGATATATATATATATATATATATATATATATATATATATATATATATATCTAATTTCTGTGGTGGTGGTGTTTATATATATATGAAGTGCTATTGTACTTCCGGGTGCTCTCCCGCGTCGATGGTCGACTCCTCCAGGACTCACGGTTGTCTAAACGACGTTTCGGCAGAATCACATCTGCCATCTTCAGGTTCTCACTGAAGGCTGCCTATTGCTGCTCCTCGTTGGTCGAACTGAACTGACGTTCTCCGCGTTGTGCGGCTCCTTATATATGCTCTGGTCTAGGGCGTGCCTGCGCGACTGGCTACGTGTCACTGGTCCCCTACTACTTGTGGGAGGCGTAGCGGGTGGCTGAGCCAACCCGACAAGTGGCCTCGCTGAAACGTCACGCTCCACGTGACTTCTCGTTGGTGGTTGGGCATCCTCGTGTCCAATAGTTGCCATAGAATGCCGAGGTTCTCTCTGATTGGTCAGCGCTCGGCTCTGACTCCTCGTGATAAGTAGTAGGGGGACCAGTGACACGTAGCCAGTCGGCAGGCGCGCCCTAGACCAGAGCTTATATAAGGAGCCGCACAACGCGGAGAACGTCAGTTCAGTTCGAGCAACGAGGAGCAGCAATAGGCAACTTTCAGTGAGAACCTGAAGATGGCAGATGTGATTCTGCCGAAACGTCGTTTAGACAACCGTGACTCCTGGAGGAGTCGACCATCGACGCGGGAGAGCACCCGGAAGTACAATAACACTTCATTTAACACCCCCGAAAATCTAAAAAACAACATATATATATATATATATATATAAGTACAGAGACGAATATTAGACGACTGTCTAAGTTAAAAACAAAAATTTTTAATTTCCACCAGGGATACAGTCACGGGCTCAAAAAAGAAAACTCTTTTTTAAATTCAAGCTTTCGAAACTTTATTGTTTCTTCCTCAGGAATTCTACAAAAATTTATTATAATCAAAAATATTTAATACAAGTGAAAGGTACTTACTAAATTGAGGTTAAAAAATGAAATTGACAAGTCATAAAGACAGAACCAACACAACTATTACAAAAATCACACTTGTGGACTACATTTTAATTTAATTTAAGTTAAAACCAAAAATCTTTAATCTAAAATAGTTTCAGCCACCTCGAAAACTGAACAAGAAGCAGTCAACTACGTTATTTCTTATTCCTCCGAAAAACATCGGAATGTGAGATTAAAAAACTGTCAAAAACAAATCTGAAGCAGAGAGAGAGGGGTCATGTCAACCCCCCTCTCTCTCTGCCTCAGGTCCGTTGCCAACAAAACACCAAACCCAACCGATCAAAACTCACTAATTTTCAAAAGTATTGTACAGGGTGTTATTTCTGTGACTACCATTGGCATGTAAATGCAACAAATAAGTGTATAATATACTGAGGCCATCAATGTCATTTCTGGCATTCATAGCTTCCGGTTCATTAATATATATATACATACAATCTATGAACATTTACTTAATTAAATATTATTAATTTGTTTGTGGATTTTTGCATAATTTCTCTGATTTTTTCATAAATTAAATAGTAAATTGTTCTAGATTTTTTCTTGTTAGATATTTATGGGGTATAAGATTTATTTTTATCTTGGTATATGTAATTTGCGTAATAGAATAGTTGCCTTGTGTCAAATAAGTGACTGTAAATAAATCATTCGTTGGGTAATTTATATCTTTACTAAACATTATTTTTCAAATCCTTTTCTGTAAAATCTCTAAATTGTTCAAAATAGTTTTGTTAACCCCTCCCCAGTCAAGCATACCATAATTTAAATGCGATTGCACTATTGCATAGTATATTGTTAGTAAGCTGGTTTGTGGCGCAATACCGTGTAAATATTTTATACAAGGTATAATACATCTTAGTTTTTTTACCAAATACTCTATATGAGCATCCTATTTTAGATGGTTATCGATGTATATGCCAAGATATTTTACTTTATTAGTTCTAATTATTTCAGTAGTGTTATTGCTATCGGAGATTAATAAACTATTATAATTTGGTAAACCTAATTTGTATGAAGCAAAAGGTAGGAAAAAGGTTTTTTGTATATTTAAAATGAGTTCTTGCTATTGAACTATTTCTTTAATGTAGTGAAGTCAGATTCTACTTTATCTTTTAGCTCTTTCCATGATTTGTCTTCATAGTAAACTACAGTGTTGTCAGCAAACGTGATTATTTCACCCAAGGTGCTTTGTAAGAATAAATCATTTATGCATATGATAAACAGCAGTGGCCTCAGGACTGTACCTTGAGGTATTCCATATTCCGGCACTTTAGTATAATGCCTTTGTTAGGTCACGCCTGGAATACTCTAACATGGTCTGGCGTCTATCATAAACAGTGTACATAAGTAATTTGAAAATATCCAGAGCAAATTTCTGAAGTATATATACTTTAAAGACAATGGAGTGTACTCGGTTATTGGTTTTCCTCGTCACTTGTCATCGACTACTTTCATATTTTATGGATCAGCTTATAAAACTTGATTATTCTAATTAGGTATCAAAAGTAAAACCACTAGAATTTGTCTCAATGCCACGTTACCTGCCTATATAAGTTGTGGTGAGAGAACCCCTTATAATCTCAGAAGAAATGCTTTGATCGCTGAATTTAGGTGGCATGATTATTTTCCTATATCAATACTATTTTATTTTACTAATCATGGCAGATTTCCAGATCATTAAGTGAACAAGTATTCTTCAAAATAAAAGTGTAGAAGCTTTCCGGTTAATTTATAATTTTTTATCTCGATATGGTATAGTTATTTAACATTTTGTCTTGTGTTATTAATCACAATATGTCTCTGCTTATACAAGGTGGTCCAAAATTGTCTCTCGATATTTCTACTGCTGATAGTACATCCAAAAATAATGGTAGTTTTCTATATAAACTTATTTCCGAAAATGAATAATAAGGGAGATATACCCCTTAAGAGGGGATAATAAATTTCAGATTTTCAGAATAAGTTTTTATAAAAGAGTATGGTTTCGGAGTGGAGTGGAGTTTTGGATGTATTATCAGCGGCTGAAATATCGGAGACAACTTTGCACCACCTTGTATATCCTTTGTGGACTAACATTATCCATGACCCCTGGGCGAGAAATGTGCGTGTATACCTATTATTTCCTCTTCTCTCTGTTATCTGTATAGCAGGCTAGAATAAAATATCCAAAGCCAGAAATTATGGAAAAAAAATAACGTTTAGAGATTAAAATTGTTGGAATATCAGCTTGATACATTTTCAGTTTTACTTTGCCTAAAATTTGTCTCGGTTTTATTTTATTTTATGGAATTTCGTTTGCAGAGCGTTAAATCGTAACTTGTGGATGTTATTGAATACTGTCAAAACGTATCATTTTAAGGGTTTTTTACGAGTCGACGTATATCGAGGGGGAGTTTGTTTCGAGCAAGAAACTAAACATTTTAAGCTGTATTTTCAGGTTTGTCTAAATTTATTACTGTTGTGCATTGGCTAGTCGACAGAACTCATATCATGTGTTAGCTGCTAGGAGTAGTTATTTGACTTCAAGTTAGTCAAACACCTATAATAATAATTAATAATATAATTAAATTATAACTTCGAGTGATGAGGATCATTCTTCGCTTCCTAAGTAAATTTCACTTTTTTATAGCCTTTGCTTTAGTATTTAAAAAAATATATTATCAGGTACATTAATAAAAGCAAGGAGGCAAATGTATGTAATTTTGTTAATTTAATTTAATCTGCGAAACTCTGGATCTAGACAATCACTTTTCCTAATTTATTAGGTAAATAAGTTATCAGATGAAATTAGTTATAACATTTATATATTCTGTGTATATATATGGCTGATATTAAGCTGTCTCAGCAGATAGATTTAAAATATGACCTTTTTATTAGGAGCAAAGTGATTCACGCGAATAGGGTAGATGAAGACGAGTTAGAAGGGACCGAGCTCGTAAACAAATAAATAATCCCGTCCCTGATGTGGTCAGTTCATTGGGTTTACGTATTTACAAAATTAGATGGTATTTCCTTTATCTAGATGTAAAGAATACTAATTTAAACAAATGTATTTTTGTCACGAGAAAGTGTAATATATAATACCGCGATTTATTTCGTTAATGCGTCTGTCAACTATTAAATCAAAAGTAAATTATTGTTAATTGCATTTTTGGATGCACATTTAACGAATATATGGGTACCCCGCTTTTGTTCATCTATATATGGACTATGGGGTTATTTTATTATGTATCATATGTATTTATTTTATTTATAATTATAAAATTCAGAAGCAATTTTGTCATAAGGGCACTATAAATGGCAAGAATATTACGCACATACGGGTTTTAAGCATCACTGGACTTTCCGCCATTAACTAGACAGTCTATAGGAAGATACTATTATACTAACAAAATAAAAATACACTACCAAGACAAGATGAAATATTGCTAAAATCGTTTTTGATAAAATACTTTTTGAACTAAAAAACAGACAGACACAAACATACACATCAAGTCGTTACGGCCATAGCTTTTAGACAAATTGACATACAGATGGATTCACGCAAAACTGCCCATCAGTTTCCGCGATAACGAAAAAACAATCAAAAATTCCTGCTGGGACGGCAATTATATCCCCATATCTTAGGTTCTTCCTGATATATTTCTAACTACCATTTTAACGCAACACTAAGGACAGGAAAAACATAGATACGCACGCTGTAAGCGGTATTTATGCACTGACATGCACCAACGTATGAACCGGGATTGGTATGTGACTCAAGCGCACCCAAAATCCCTTTGATTTGTGCGCTATTTATCAACGTCCAGGAAATCACAGGCGAGGCGCTAATTCACGGCCAATCAAAACAAACTTACCATCCACACGATAGCTTTGGCCGAGGTTTGCTAAACTTGGCCCAATGTGTAGCGCTAGTATATGGCCAAATACCCTTATTATAAGTTTTATCAAGCTCTCTACGCTTTCACAGAGATAACTCGGTAAGTTGTTCATGAGTAGGATAAGTTTTATAATAGCCTCAAGCATTTAACTTTGACAACCTCTTAAAGATCGTTATTCTTTGGGCCCTTTTTGAGTTTGTTAGACTCCTATGACTACTGTTTCAGAAATATAGGTTTATCAGTAGTTATATAAACAGTTCTTATGAAAGCTCGGTAGGTTATTAAAAAACTTAAAATGTTACTTGTGACATTAGCATACGCGATATGGTACCAAATGGTATATAATTTTGTAAGAATACAATTTTTTTGTAAAACCTTTAGTTTTAAAATTATCTGATGTTTTCTATTTTTAAATTTTTCACAGTACATTTCGATCGAACTCCCATGCACTTTTGTTAATTTTTTATACTAGTGGCCCTAAATCGAATTTAATAATGTAAAGTCAAGGTTGTCTGATTTTGATTATTTCTTAGTTGAATTAGTGGTTCCATGTTAATTTCTTCCAGATAAGTAGAATTATAAGAAATAAATGTTTAGTTTCTTATATTACCGGAATATCCGCAAACTTAAGTGCGTCAGTGATCCACAAAGAAAAGGAGATCCATTTGGGAGCTCGGCATGATAGTAACAAACCATTATCTTTTGCTATGACAAAACCAAATTGTAATAAATCAACATGGATTTGAATCCGGCAGATCTACTGCAACTAATCTAGCTTGTGTTACACAGTATGTTTCTGAAAAACTAGATGATAACAAACAGGTTGATATCATTTACACTGATTTTTCCAAGGCGTTTGATCATCTAGATCACGGTCTTCTGATACAAAAGCTAAGTAAATTCGGATTTTCGTTATGAGATTTAATCATTTCATATTCATATTTAGATAACAGGCGGCAATATGTAGAATACTGTGGTTTCAGATCGCCCGATATCTTAGCTAGTTCAGGCGTTCCCCAGGGATCTGTACTGAGACCGTTACTGTTTAACATTTTTTTAACGACATTGTCTCAGATCTGGACGTACTAAGCTTATTATATGGGAATGACTTGAAAATATATCATGTAATTGAAGCTGAGGAAGAGTGCGAGAAGCTTTACAATAATTTAAATAAGATAAATGATTGGTATATACGAAATCATTTACCTCTCAATGTATCTAAGTGTAGCGCTTTTACATTTTCTAGAGTTTGCACTCACGTCAGTTATAATTACCATTTAGATAATCAACAGTTACAAAGATCAGATACAATTAAGGATCTTGGTGTTACCTTTGAAATAAGCTTAAGTTTTAATGGACATATAAATTTAGCTGTGTCCTCAGAATTAAAAAGTTAGGATTTGTAATTAAAAATGTTAATAATACAGACATAATGAAATTGTTACATGTTTCCTTTGTGCCGTCAAAATTAGAATATTGCTCACTGGTATGGTCCCCGGGATATGGCTACATGCATAAACATTCAGCGCCGTTTTTTTAAGTATTTGTGTTTTATCCAAGATGGCAATTATCCTACAATTGGTTACTCACAAAGCATTGTGTTAGAAAGGTTTGACATGTGGTCTACAAAACAGAAGAATAGCGCACTTTATAGTATTCTTATATAAAATTATTCACAATATCTTTGATTGCCCGCTTACTTTGGAGCAACTGTGTTTTCTATACCTCGTATAGGAAGTAGAAATCGTGAAACATTTTATCTTGCTATTGCCAAGACTAATTTATTGAAAGTTTCGCCAAAAATTAAAACTCCGCTGCAAAATGAGCTTGATATATTAATTATAGTCTTGCCTCAATTAAATATTTTCTATCTGCATATGGTCAACTTAGTATCAGGTAGTATTATCAGTGTTTGTATATATTTGTATTTTTCTCTGTTTATCCTCTTCTTGTACATTTCATACATTTATATTCATATATACCAATGATTTACTGCACAGTTGATATAAGTATTTGTGCTTTTAGTGTATTATTAAAGTAATTTCCCCACACTGCATCTAAAAATAAATAATTTTTATAGTATATAATTTAATAATATATAATTTTTTGGAATTTAGTTTTAATTTTTTTATTCAAAGATACACTACGGTGCATCAAAATTTCAGTAAATCGTTACAAATTGTTTAGCATTTTGAGTTTAAGAATATATTATAGCAACACATTGAGTAATTAATGTTATTATCCCTCTGTAAACACATAAAATAGAACCTTACTGTAGCGTGATTTTACTGGTTTTTTATTACGTTGTAAATATTTTAATAACTTATGTATAGAGATCGCGAAAGTCAGGTGTTAGTGTAAGAATATTGTCGATAAGGATTGATGAGCGGTGGTTATTGACGTTCCCGGCAGGTATTAATCAGATGAAAATCTGCGAAGTTTTTGCTTGGAGTGGTGTCGGTGTCGGCAGCTAACCCTCTTGTTTTATTGGCATACTTTTTCTTTATCTTTTTTCGCAGCTAAAAGCCGTGTTATGGTAAGGCGGTAGTAATCTTAGGCAGTGACGTGTGACGAAGGACGGCAATCAACGCTAACGGCCGTCCGCTGACCGCTACGCTATACCAACCACTTCTCAACTTCGATTTAACCAAGATACGAGTAAGTATTGGGGTCCTGTTCTTTCTATCACTTCCCTGAAATCTACCCTTATTTGCAAGGAAATTTCGGACTGTTCGTCAATGAAATCTTGAAACTAGAGGATCATAGTGCTCTAGTCGAATAAATACTATTTATAATAACTCTGATGAATACGCATCAAAATGTCAAATTGAGGAGTATACAGATAAAAAATAAAGTTTTTGTTAACCGCTACCATTGGATCCATATAACTGGGAGGGTTGGAAATGCATCTACGGACCTTCAATAAAAAAAGAGTATTACAACAAGTCAGGACTTTTCTACAGTGATAAGAAATTAACTAGTATTTATATTTATATTGACGCTATCTGAACATACTATATAAAAGTACCAAGTTTAAAGAATCAGTATTAATAAACCCAGACTAATAAGAAATTACCTAATATTTCTGCATTCAACACAAATCACAGCCCCTGAAGATATCCAAAGAGAGAGAAAGCTTCTGGCTAGGATCTTGGGGTAATTTTCGTTGCTGATGACTTAATTTCTAACTTTAGTGTGAAAGTTTTTGTGTAAGTTTTTCGAATTTTTCTTAGATATATTTTTGCTTTAAACTGTTATGAATTCTATTACATAATCCAATTTTTTCTAATATTAGCTAGGATAAAGTAGTTGTTTTGGTATACTCTACAATGGTTTTTTTAAGTATTCAATAATTTTTTGCGTAATGCTTTAATGTATTAATACGTTTAGAATTAAGAATGCAGAAAAGTTTCTCATTAGTTTATAGATCTGGAGCTAGCGAGAATTTGGAGGATCATGATAGCTTACAGTTCGTAATGCCTATTTTTAATTGTCATATGAGCTGATTTATTATGTCTTAGGCATACGACTAGGGTGTCTCCTAATGGCAAAAAAGTTTATTCCAATCCCAAGTAACACATATCGTCCTCTTATTACGCTTAAAGCTTTACAAATAATACATTATGGCAACTTGTTCAGAAAATCGGTTAAGTTCAAAACTTTAAAATAAACGAAGAAACCAAACAGCATACAGTTAAGTATCATTAAAAGTTATCTTGAGATTATGCAAATTTGACTGTGTAGCCACCCCCTTAGCTCAAGCGGTATGCCAATTATTTTATAGGTTAAAAACTCCATAGCAAACGAAGAAACCAAATGGAATACAGTTAACGATCACAAAAGTTACCTTGAGTTACTTGACCGTGTATGCCACCAGCTCAGCGACGGTCAATCGGTATGCCAATTAAGTAAGGTACTTTTCCTAGTTCTCGGAACTTACAGAAAAAATTTCATGCGGTTAGGTATTAATTTTTGAGGTCAAAAATGGTACGTTTGAGCTCGTATGCCACGAACACAGAGACAATTAATTTGTGCGCCATTTTCGTTAGACATTTCATGTTCTAAATGCATACAATATGGTATTTACCGGTTAATAATAAAAAAAATTGTATACAAATTCGACATATTTGAATAATAATTAATCAATAATTTTATGCATCTCAAAATTTGACCTCCTTACATGCAAATTTTTTGTAGAAAGATGTACTTTAAAACTATGTACGTTTTGAAATTAAATCTATGAATAAAATCTAAAAAACAAAAAAAAATCATAAAAAAAAATAAAAAAATTTGACATTTTTTAAGGTTATACACAAAAACAATTTACACCATTAAAAGTGTATAAAAATCCTACAATAAAAAAAATTCATACGATGATTTTCCCGAACGGTACAGTGTAAAATGTGTTTATTACAAATCTAGATCATGTATCATCTTAAAATTTGCCAGATGTTTTCATAACCACAAGCTACGTTATTTCCCGAAATTTCAACAAAATTGGTTAATTGCTCGAAGTTATAGATAAAAATCAATAAAAACTTAGGTTATAACAAATAATAAATATTTAGTCGGACGATATGGTTGTATGTCCGCGTTTTTCAATGTGTAATCCCCCTCGCACAAGCCTCTGGGTTCTGGAATTGGGGGTTGACTAATTTTTGTGGTGTTTTGTCTGAAAGTTATTTGCGGCATTCTACGAATATTCTTTCCTATTATTTGGGTTTTCTACCAAATTATTTATTTATTTGTCCTAGGTCACCTGAGTGGCCCTCTTAAGTCTAGAAGATCTAGATTTGTCTAAGTGAGGAAGACGGAACCCTACAGTTTATAGTGGGATATGAACCACTTCTTGGGGATAATTTATATTTGAAAATTACCTTGCAGTAGGTGGGGCTTGAATCCTCCTTGCTAGGGATGCACAGAGAGAAAGCTAGACGTGCTAACCCACTGAGCTATGCGTTTTTAGGTGATTTTAAGATTATGTCGTTCGCATTTAAACTTGAAACCCATTCAAGGTGTTAGACAATTTTGTTACAAAGAATTTGCTCTCTGGTTTGAGTCAATCCGTCTAATAGACGCCGAGATATTTCAAAAATGGTCATGGAAAACGGCAGAATTCAGTTATATTGTCAGAAAAACGTGCGTTGGAGGACGCGCGGAATATTGCGGAACCAGAAAACGCATTTCTTTGGTTGTCTTTGATATTTGCAACAAGTTAAAAAAATTATCCTGCCCTAAAAATTTTTCTCACTGATTATAAAAATCTAATAGATTTACTCTACTACAAATGTAAATATAAAAATTAGGTAATTTCTTATCAGTCTGAAAGTTTTGCTACCACCACTTTTGTGCCCAATAAAAATGTTTAAATATAAATGTAAAGTAAGTAATAGTGTTCTTTTATAGTTCTGCCTTTTTTTGTTAATAAAATAATAATACAGATGCGTCTTTATTATCATGCTGAGGTTCGGTAGGTCGTTATTTTTTAAATTTTTATTGCTGCTGTAGTCGGATATCCTATTTCACGTAAATATGCCGATGAGAATGACACGAAACGCTTGAAAGCTTTTTACCCAATAAATAATATGCGAATGCTTGTCCGAATATTCTCCAAGCTACTCCTGTCCTCTCGATAATACGTCGGTTTGGGTTTTCAATTACAGGTGTTACCTCAGTATGGCCTAGGGGAGCACAATGAAACGAAAAGTGTAAAATTCCACTTTTTATGAAAAGTTAGAATATTCTCAACATTTAATTATAGTAGAAAGTTACAGGAGATTCTCAGATGGTTTTGGAAAACTTCAATACCTCTTGGTCTTGACAAGTGTCATTTAAGAGAACGAAGAGGAATACAATTTCACGATAAGTAGACTCCTTCAAAGTGATTTCTGTGCCTATTCCTGGTTTGATGAGAAAATACAATAATTTAATGGAAAGTAACCCCTTATGGATGAAAATGGAATCACGATATAGTAAAAAAAAAGATACTAGTCTCTCTTTACTCAAAGATACTCATACATGGATGTTTCCGTACAAAATTCCTGGGTTCTCTATTATAAAGTAGAATAGCATTAACAGAAGATGGCAGATCATCATCCTCATTAGTTCCAGGAAAATGAATAAGGGATAATATTACATTTGATAAGGATTATTGATTATTGCTCGTGTATACACCCAAGAAAATTAAGAATTGCAGTTCTAATATTTATTTATTTATTTAAATTACAATACCCAACGGGACTAAAGCCCAATTACTATATAAGGACAAAAAGTAGATACACATAAATATAGAACATATAAAGAATTGTAAAACTTAAAATACAAACAAAAATTATGAAAGGCAACCCACAATCACAAATAAGTTGAACTATTAAAAACTTATAATAGTATATAACATAAGTTAACGAATCAGACAAACAGTGTTTTAAATAAGTGAATAGACCAAACAAATATATCAAGTCTTTCTTCGTATATCTGGTAATTTTGAATCATTTGATAAAAAGGTGAAGCAGTGAGTACGTTAGTAAGGGCTGTAGGTAAGTGAAAGACCGAGTTGGATCTCAAGTAATATAAAATTCTTGATGTAATTACCCTGAACTTGCTGCATTCTTTATGATTTTTTGAAGAATAATAATCGAATGCAAAATACGCCTCTGATATAAGCTGTTTAGTTCAAACTTGGCCAATAGCGTATCCTGAGTTATTCCAGGTGGATGATAAATTCTATCAGCAACAAAGTATAAAGATTATTGAGATAATTGAATCGTATACATTATATATAAAGACTCCAAACCACTGAAGCATATTCCAGTTCGCAACGGACAAAAGTAGTGTAAAGAGTATTTAAAGTTTTTACGTTGTTAAATTTATTACCATTACGCAAAGCAAATCCTGAACTTTATACGCCAACTCAGTGGTTAGACGAATATGTTCATCGAACGTGACACCAAGGTCTTTAAACTGAGTTACTCTGTTCAGAACGACATTGTCAAGCTGATAGTCAAATAACTCAATTGTTTTACGCCAGGAAAAGATAAATATAACAAAAAGTAACATCCCCAGAATCTAACCTTGCGGAACTCCTAATGATTGCCAAAACTTTCCAGATTTGAAACCACGATGCTGTCGTTAAAGTACGATCTAAACTAAAAAGATTAAGTAAATTAACAGAAATACCGAATGTATAATGTATCTAGTTTTGATATCAACACGTCATGGTCGAGACTCGAGACGGTCAAAAGTTTAGATAAATCAGTATATTTAACATCTACCTAAGTTCCCCCATCAAGTACCTCAAAAATATGTTGAATTATTTCAACAAGGTTCGACGTAGTAGAGCATCCAGATATAAATCCATGCTGATGTGGGGATATTAAATTTCTTGTATGGAAATATCCATGGCAATGTATGATAATTTCAAAAATTTTGGAATCATTACAAATAATAGAAATTGGTCGGTAGTTGCTAATTTCATTTCTAGACCCCTTCTTATATACAGAGTTTTCTTTCCACAATTGGGGAAACTCATAGGATGTTATTATTAAATTAAATATAATTATAGAGCGCTTTGGCGAAAAATCATTACACAATCTCTTATTAAAGATGCTGGTATTAAATTTGGACCCATAGTAAAATTGCCTTTAATTTTTTTGATAGCTTTAATTATTTCATTCTCACTAATTTACGAAATGCAATATAGAATTATGTTTTTACTGCATGTCCGTTTTTATCTAAAATGACCTTCTTCCTATTTTTGTTAAAATAGTTGTTTTATTCTATAAATAAATATTTTTGAATTTGTTTGATTAATGGCCATAGATTAGCTAGCGTTACATATGAACACCACTTTCCTCGTTTATTAAAAAAAATAATCAAAAAATGATTTCCTTTGGTCTTTCTACACTTCTTCTGGCTAATTTGGAAAAGAAAGCAAACAATACGTAAATTCGTACTGGATCATTAAGTAGTAACAATTCCTAAGCGTGAGTTTGGATTTGGATGAAAATTTTCAGTTTCTTCCAAGAATGTAAGTTATATTTGTCTAACTTATACATAAAATATAAGTGAATAATATATTTTTTTTAAATATGTAGTCTCCAATTTCATAGTAGTATTTGCCTAAACTAATTATTTAACATTATTTAAAAAAATTAACGATATTGAACGGACGACAATTTGATTTCTAAGTAGATAATAGTAGGGCCAAATGCAATAAGATTGCAAAAAATCGATAACATGTGATGCCGTGTATTCCATGCGGTCATCGGGGAGGATTTAAATATTGAACTCGTCCCAGAGGTAAACAAGAAGAGTGGAAAGATGTATTGAGAATTAACGACGGTAGTGGTAGTGGCGGCGGCGGCGGCGGGTGTGTTAGCGCCAATGCTGGCTGCCTCATCTTCCGGTCACTGTCTCTTATTATTTCGGTTAAACATTTCTCATTGCGCTCGCTGGCGCCCGCTCCACGAATACTAAATAAACATAAGTTTTAATTGAAGAATCTCGTTGTATCTCGGAGCGATGTGGACGGCATTTTCTCCCGCTCTCCCGCTCCCCAGAGTTATTATTAGATCGCTACAAGCTGATGCAAATACAGATTATAAAGATCGGCCAGATGAAAAATGAGATACAGCATTCGCATTGTCTTATGTTATGACAATGGCGGTTCCCAACGCGACCGAGGCCAAATATTTGTCTTCCACCATAATGCTGCTGCCGCACCGCGCACTACGCTTCGTCGTGCATATTTATCAAAACTACTGTTTATATACCTTTACCCTCACATGCCGTCTCTGCCGCCGCCGCGGTGCTCCCGCTCCTAGTTACGTATGCACTTGTAAGCACGAAACCGCGCGCCAATAATATTAAAATTTGATTCTCGCACCGGGAACGTCATTCATTTCAAGGATCAATAAAAAGTCACAAGATGTGTTGATAAACGGCGAACTTTGAACAACTCGAAACCATGAATCGGATGGCAGGGGTATGTGAGCAAGGATAACGAACGGGGCATCGTAATCGCAATCGCAAGTCAGTCAAGTGAGTTAGGCGGTTGGGATTGGGGTTTCATAAGAGTAAATGTAATGGACGTACGGCAGTGGCAGTGGCAATTGTAACAGTCCTGAAGTGGATATGATAATGAGGGGCGGTTCGGCGACCACAATCCGTGGCGGTGGCCCGTGTCCGCGGAGGGAGATACGACAGACTGCTGACGTGGCTTGGACCGAGCCAAATGGACAGCGTTCTCGGCTAATGGCTCAGCGGGTGCCACTTATTCGACTCCGACTAAATTGTTAAGGACGGCAAAAACACCAACCAAATGCCGATGTTGCAAAGAAACGTCAGCGTACTTTAATGGAAAATAATTTAAATGCCATCGCCGGTGTATTTAAAATCGATAAGGTCGACCGAATTAATTGACCGTTGTGGCTATTGTTGTAGCAAGAAAAGCCCGGAAATGTAAAGTTAGATTACGAACTGCTAACAGTACCTGCCAACGATGGTCGACTTGAGATCCCCGCTAAGATTTTCCTATGTCGTATATATATCTGATTGAACAGCTTCCGAGGAAAACTCCGAAGAAAAATGAAAAGATTGTATCTGCGAAATTGCTTTTATTTCTCAGTTGACACCGGTGTCGATTATTTGTTGAGCCAGTAGATCGTGAATATTACTGCAATATGAGTTACGACTGCCCTGCATATGTTACCTTATCGGAACGGGTGGACCACGGCCCGAGTTCTTATTGCTCTTTTCTATACTGATGTCCGTCGCTATCGCACTATACAGAGGGTCGTCTTAAGATACCACCATATGGGGTTTGACGTTAAAAGGAAAATATTACGGTTTTTCACAAAGGTTTACTTATTTCGACGTCATGGAAATTAAATTTAGTAAAAGAATTATTATTTTCGAAAGTGAATAAATGTAGATTGGATACGTATATATCTTTTCTGTGCGTTGGTTATGTAAACAACGCAGAAGTAAAATGTTTTTAAATTTAAAAAGGAATATCGAGTAATGTGATTTGATAACAAATTGGTCTGTACTGTGAAAATATTATTGAAAAATATTGTAAGCTTTTCCGATAAAACGTTGAATTCAGATGGAATAAGAGACTAGAAAGAGAAACGCTTGTGCTAATGAGTAAGCGTAGCGTTTATTTCTCACAAACGGATTAGTCCACATTTCCCTAACCGCGCAACTCTACCCGGCTTGTTTGTGTTTGGGTTTCAGGATCCATCTGTAAAACAAATACTGCTGTCAGCCAACGCTCTTATTGTCTTTTTGTTATAGAAATAAACCACGGTGGAGAAAGCGGCCATTTTAATTCGCCTCCACTAAACAAAAGCTTAATTCGTTTATCGCTACGTACCCGCAAAAATATTCGATCGTTTGTTTTTCTAACGAACGTTTCAAATATCCCTCGTTGCTATTTGCCTTCAAGACCATACAGCGCCAATACCCCATATACCGGATGACCCAGAATGTACCTACCCCCGCTTTTTTCTACAGTTTAGAAATGAAATTCTGAAATTTGGGATCACATATAGGTATCAGTGGTCCACATTTTGACCATTCGGTGGTAAAAAAATCACTTCGGGTATGACTGGAAATTACCACAACTTTTCTCATAAAGCTGTAATTTCTCTTTCCAACGCTTTTTCCAGATTTAAAATAGGATGAAAAATAACCTTGGAAATGACATTTATTTGCTATTTCTAGTTTGCTTTGGAATTCAGGAACAAATTAAAAAAATTCTGAAGTAGACTTTGAATTTGAATAAAAGGGCATTTCTCAACAAATTAAATGTAAAATGGGCCTATTTTGTTCATTTGCTTGGATTCAGAAACGTTTTTCCCATTCTTCCATTTCATGGAAATTCAATTTGTCATAACTCCAATTTTTCAAATGGCACCCTGCATGTTTTATTTTTTTATCAGATAGAGTGGTAAATTTGCTTTAGACTGGTTCTTCCCGATTAAAAATTGAATATAAATTAAAATAAATAAGCCTTTTTTATAGAAGCGTTTCAAATTATGGATCCATATCTTGCAGTAAGTTATGAAAAACAGATGAGTTATTTGTAATTAGAGAAAATTTATATTGATAAATCATTAGCAAAAAAACAAAAACTCACACAATTAAAACCAATTTATAAGTTATGATATCTATCTGGACAGCAATTTACTAAATTTGTAAATATTATAATTAGAACAATAGAACACAACTAAATGCCAAACCTATAACAAAGACAGAGGGAACATACTTTGCGTACCATTCGTTTACTTTAGTTTGACTCTTTCAGTTGTAATTTCGTTGTAATTTTTCATACAAGGTGTTCCGAGAAAATGAAGTAAGGTTATTGTACGAGGTAAATTAGTAGTAACCACTCAAATGAGCTTAATTTGTTTTTTACTTTCCCATATACGTGGTATATAAGGAAAGGTATGGTGATCATGCAAAAATTCGATTTTGAGTTTTTGATGGATTTACACGTTTTCAAGTCCCCTTAATCCAAAAAAGTGGTTTTTAAAAAATGTCTGTCTGTCGTCTGCCGTTTGTGGTCGCACCTAGAGCCCAAAGTACTGAATCGATTTTGTTCAAATTTTACATGTGTGTAATGCCATGACCAGCTGCTCTTAGAAAATACCGGGAAGGAAGCTTTTAAATAATTTCATTTTTTTTTTCTCAAACGGATCTAACATTTTTAATCAAATTTAAACACATGAATACTGACTTAGTAGTAGCATAAGGTAACATGACCGGTTGCCCCTAAGAAATACAGAGAGGGAGGTTGTGGGGGGGGGGTGGTTCTAACGACTTTGATCAAATTTGGCACATGGATACTCCCCTAATACAGGTATGAAATGACATGACCAGTTGCAGGGAGGGAAGCTGTGGGGGTGAGTTTTAAGTAATTTCATAATTTTTTCTCTAAAGCGAATCTAACAACTTTAACCAAAATTAACGCATGAATACTGTAGTAGTAGCATAAGGTAACATGACCAGTTATACCTTAGAAATGCAGGGAGGGAGGTCGCGGGGGGCAAAGAGTCAAAACCAGATTTTCTTAAATTTCAACAAGATTTTTTGAGAAGAAATAGAGATTTGACGATGAAAAGATTTAATGCCGGGACCAGAATACATTAGTTCGGTCTACTCCTAAATGGGAAAATTTGTCGCGGACCGATTTTTTAACATTATTCACTTAATTCTGTGCCAATCAAGTTGGTATTTGGTACAAATATTAAACGCAACGAGCTCTCTTATAAAAATAATAACAAATTAACATATCATCAGAAGGCACTTCACCATATCCAGGAGAGAAAGATTCGATAGGAAAATATTTACTGATTTTGACCATAACTCCTTATTCTAAAACACATATTGTAAACAAACTATAAGACCACCTAAGGAGAACTATAACAAGAGTAATATTATAAATTTTCACTCAATAATTTCAAACAAATGCGAAATAGTTAGATTTAAATTTAGGAAATATGAAGATTGATATAATTTTTAAAATGAAATCTAACTATTTTGTAAACAACTGAAATTATTGAGTGAAAATTCATATCACTACACCTGTCATGGTACTACTTAGGTAGTCCTATACTTTTTTTACCAGTATATGTGTTAAAAAAACAGTTATTGCCAAAAATAATAAATATTTCCTTATCAGATCTCTCTCTCTCTCTCTTGGATATGCCCACCTTAACTTGTATAATCACCTCCCAGAATTTCCCGATGTATTTTCCAAACGTCTTGTATAAATACGTTAAGGTACATTCTCAGATTAAGTTTCTCCCTCGATAATGCCATCTGGATTGAGGTGTGTTATTGTTTTAGTGTTCATTTATACTATTTAGGACAATGTTATAATTTTTTTCACCAATCCCATAGATACACATTTATCTATTTAAATATTTGTGAATATAAATCTCGTTTCAGAAAAATATTTTATGGATACGAGATATTCCTGCAAAATAAAATATATTGCCTTTGTTTAAATATAGATCTCTATATAACGACAAACCATTAAATTCGTAAACGATTCTTATAAAAAGAGAAAGCTATCATGTGTGAAGAAAAATAGCTTGAGATGCGTTTTCTGAGGCATACAAAGGCAATATTGGGTAAATCCATGTTGGTATTAGCAATTTTTTTTTATCGATGAAAATCTCTTGTCATTCAGTGATGGCTTTTCCCGCTACACTCGATACGCGTCGATCATATATTTTCTAAGCATTAAGAAGTGACACACTTGGTTCGGTCATGCAGAAAACTTTGCAGCTGCTTTAGGGGTAGGATGGAAAATGCTTTGCAATGTCATATTCTTTCTACTTATATGAATTCGGTGAATGTAAATTAGAAAAATATTTATTCTCACTCTGACGCGCTAGAAATCAAAACAAACTAATCTTTGTGCATTTTGAAGTTTAATTAAAAATTTGAGTTCTTTAGCAACTGCAAGTTATTATCTACTTGAAATTAAATTGTATTTCCTGCATAAATGATAGTAAGTGATGTTATTACAAATACTACCACAGGTTCTATAAAAAATTTGCAATTATTTTAACAAATGAAACTGCCGTTTACATAATATTTATAATATTGGCAGCACAAAGTCTGTCTTAATATATGTAAACTATCAATAGTGTATTTGTAGCTTAGTTTTTAAAACCTTCAATCAAATCAAAACACCTTAGATCTAAGACAATTTCTGTCGTAGAAAACAGGGCCGCACTGGCTTCATTTGGCCTCGTAGGTAACATTTAGCTCCTACACCTTACCCACGCCCCTCAAAAAAATGAATAATTTTCATAATATAAAAAAAATATATGCTAAAACAAAAAATAGAAATGTATATATTTGTCTTTATATAGTTTATTGACTTACACAGTAGCTCAGCGGTCTAGAGAGTGCTCAGCGATCTAGAACATGTGACGAGCATGTTTGATCAACTGTCAAGCATGTGCTAGGTTAGATCTTAGATCCTCAGTTCCGAGTCTAGCAACGTCGATGATAACGGATGTGTGTTTTCATTTTTTATAAGCCCAGCCCCCTTCAGACAGCTTTTGCTTTAAATTTTCTGCTTAATCCAGCAGCAGCGCGCAAGGTGAGAGCTTGCGTTCATCGCCTGTCCTCTTCGATATTTCGTTTGTTTGAAGATACCATACCGAATGGTTCGCCGGCGTTAATAATGAGCTCGTAAAATTTTTGTTGCATTTTTTATTCTCAGGGAAGCTTTCAACGATACTATACAGGCTGTAACTTAAACTTTGCAACTGAATTTGTATTTCCAGCACTTGAAATTAGTTTACAATCAATTGTTGAAGATTGAGAAATTAGACACGCCCCCAGTTTTCCCTGCAGCACTTATTCATTCTCTAGAACATGTAGAAATGTACGTTATGGTGTTGTCGATATATCTATATAAATTATCAAAAAATAACGATTATTTCCATAAAAACACCGAGCCGCATTATTATTGCAACATTTTAAAATGTAAAGACTAGATAGTTTTTAAGTTGATTGCGGACCTGCCAACCGAGTTAGTCCGACCCTGATTAATCTGGCCAAAATCTTCAAGTTTTTTTCGTTGTTGATGATTTAACTTTTGATTGTGAATGATATACGTGTTGACACATGATGAGCAATTTCTTTTTAGTTTGTATTTGTTAGTAGTGATTTTTTAAATCTTATACTTTTATATGGCATGCCCAGAAGAAAGGACATCGATGTAAACGCTGGTTCAGTAGCTCAATGCTAACACGTTAGGCTTGAAATCAAAAGTCTCATGTTCGAATTCCGGCTAGGGTATGGATACGGCGGGATGGGTAGTTAACGTCAAAAATTTTTTTCGAGACGTTTCGTTCTTATATACACACTAAATCACTCATTTTTTACTCCCTTTCATAATAGTGTGGAGGTGGTATTGGGGGTGGTTGATGCAAAAAAAAATTTTCGTACATGCCCTAAATTGCAATTTTATGGACATTTACCCTTATTTACCTCATTTATCCCCAAACCCTTCAACGGCATTAGATCAAAATGTAATCTAGTTCCAGATCTCGTTATAATACATAAGTGTACCAAATTTCAAGTCAATATCGTAAACAGTTCCAGAGTAAACGTGCACACAAAAAAAGCTACAGACCAACCGACAGACAGACCGTCAGACGGTGCGGTACTGAAGTATGTGCAAATTTTTAAAAGTGTAATAAATAGTATAATATATAACAAATGTTTTGTTTGATTTATGATATGTTATGTGTTATTTATTACTAAATTTCCACAACGAATATAGTTGCATTTGACTATTTGAGTTACTAACTGGTCACTGCCAAATTGTTTTTTCTTTGTTTGTTTAAGGGAAGTTTATAGGCATTTTATGTAATTTTTTGAAAATAGATTTTATATAAGTATGTCCGTTTTATTTAAGAGCTATAGAGAGGGCTAAGACTCAAGGCGAATTTACAAGCGTAAAGCAGTTAAAGCAAGTTACTAAATCAAGTAACTAAATTTAGTTACTTGTGTCCTGTAAACAATTTGATTTAGTACTTGAACAATTGTTCACACGACACAAGTAACTAAATTTAGTTACTTGTCTGGTCGATAGCCTAGTGGGTTAAGGCGCGAGGTGGCAATCGCGGTTAATCACACGGACATCGCACCACCGGGTTCGAATCCTGGCTCCGGCACTGTCGGAGGAAATGGTTGTATGTCCGCGTTTTTTCAATGTGTAACCCCCTTCCGCACAAGCCCTGGCTTCTGGAATTGGGGGTTGTCTAATTTATGTGGTGTTTATTATTATTATTATTTAGTAACTTACTTTAGCTACTTTACGCGTGTAAATTCGCCTTCAGATACAGGTTGCAGTAAAGAAAACTTTTTATACAATATTCTCAACTATAATCTCTAGCCTGTAAGTGGATTTTTTTTCAGATTTACGGAAAATTGTTTTGGTTACCACATCAAAAATAATATATAATAATTGATAATGACAGCTTTTTGTGACAAAGTAGTAATATTTAAATTCGACACTAAAAGTACTTGTACTCAAAATGATGGCTTATTTAATTACTACATACTTAAGTATGCTTTTAATTGCTAAGGACTTTAAATATAAATACTTAAAGTAATAAATTGATGTACTTAATACTTAGTACTTGAATTGACCGAATTCAAGTAGTACTTATTAAAATTTCTAAATGTCATCTGATGTACTTGTACCGGGTACTGGTACTTATTTCCATTTTCAGAAAATACTGGTACTTAAGACTTAAGTACTTTATATCGGTAATTACCACAGCTCTGCCGACAGACAGAAATTCTTTTTTCGCTCAAATTTAAAATCTTGACGTTTCATGACATTTTAAGCCTATTTTTCAAAATATTTGTTGTAATATTTCCAACAGTAGTAAATAATAATTTAAAAAAATACCACATCAAATGTTAATGATATCCCCTAAACACCGAGACAGTGTCAGTCTGTTGATTAAAAAAAAAAACAAGTGACTAATTATGCTGTGCGAATGTGTAACCTTACATGCCATGAACCACTGGCTAATTGCGCCTCGAAAGTATGTTCATTATTAATATTTTAGCGAGATACCCTACTTAAAAAAAAAACCACGAATTTCGTCCAGTAGTTCTCCCATCACACGTCACTTCCTCTTCGAGCGCCCGAACGTCCAAAATTCAGAAATAGCCCGATTTTAAAATGCGTTTTTAAGGTACTAAACGAAATCTTTAAAGATAATAGGATTGTAGAGAATTTCATCAGGAAAAATATGTTTTTAAAAAATCGTTCTATGATCATTTTTGTCCATTTCCATGCCGTTTTTCGGAAGCGCCTTTTTTACATTTTCGCTATTTCCGCTAAAAGTTATCAATATTTTTGCATGAAATTTTTAGAGTAAGTAGGTACCAACAAAAGCTACAATTTAAACTTCCTACGATAATTACAGTCCCTGTAATTAAATTGCAAAAATGGCCATATTTAGCAGTTTTTAGTTTTTTGTGCAAAAAGTTATTGGTCGATTTTAATTGTCAAAAATTCATTTTTTTCGTCTTTGTATCTGCTATTTCGTAGTAATTTTTGTAGAAGATAAAATTTTCTTTCGCATCAAAAACGTGAAAAAAACCTGTTTTCGGCACTTTCATGCCCTTTTTTCAACAGGTTCCAAATAAAATTTGCTTTGCAAAACATATGCATCTAATTCCTACTATTTTTCTCCTAATTATCACGTTCACAAAATGCACTGAGAAATTTTTCGAAAAAATAAACTATCTGACCTGGACTAAGTCATAAATAATATAAAAGAATGGGTTTGAAGTTCATGGACACATGATAATTAAATTTTGTATCGTTCATTTGATTTGTTATAATGTTTTGTAGAATTTCGTTGATTTTATGAAAAAGATTTTTAATAGAAATATATAAATAATTTTGGAAGTGCTATTTTAATTTAATAATTTCTAAATTTAAAATTGCAAAATATGTGACGTCATACCAGGGAAGGGGGGGGGGGGCACACAAATGTGACCACCTGCGACAAAGACGGGGGGGGCTCCAAAAATCATGAAAATCGTGTGACGTAATTTATGGCCCCTAATAAATTAAAATATTCCGATATGTGGCTTTATAAACCGCATTCTTAACATAATTTTTATACGCACTGTGTGAAAACTTAAGATACAAATATTGAGGGCTAGACTAGACGTGGTAATTAGTAGGGTAAGTAATTAAGGAATGATTTTAATGTAGAATCGGACAACGCAGATATTTAACGAAATAAAGTTATTGCTGATTGCGCGTGTTTACTGTCGAAAGGCTGAAGTGTACTTAGGCAAAAGAGTGCAGGAGACTGTAAAAGCAATTAAATAGGGTATTGTTTACCGAAAGTGTGGCTGGCGCATTCGATATGCGAGGATTCGTTGTCCTCCGCAAGCGGCAGCTAAGCAGAGCAGCAGGAAAGTCGGCGGGCCGACTAGCGTTCGCTAACAGAAACGGGAACGAGCAACCTCAAGAATAGTATTTTATTTGGCGTAACGGATGTATAAATATTCTCGGAATCGGGAGTTTAACTCGTACATCCATTTATCTAGATAACGGAAATCCAGTGTACGCATTAATAGTCCCGGTATCTGGAACAGCATTACATCTCACTTAGAGTGAGAGCTGTTAGCTGTTACACTATCTGGGAAGAGCCTTTAAGCTGGCTCGCTATACAGCGCGATCGTCGATTGGAATGTCGTTAAAGAAAGCGAGCAAGTTGGCACTGCGAAAGGAAACAACGAATTCTTGTTTTGTTTGTGTTGTGAATAAGTGGAGATATACGAGCGGCGGCCGGCAAGCGGCAAGTAGTAGCCGTAGCCGAGTATTATATATTGACGGCTCTGCTTGTGACCACAGAAGACCGCTCGGTAAAATATCTCGTCGAGGTGTTTACACCGGCCGAGAGCTGGCCCGGGGAGTGGCTTGCTATTTCAAGCAGAATAAACACATGGCTGTTTTCTTTGTTCCGGCAAACTAAACAATCATCCTGGAATCCAAACAGGCCGGCCAGTCCCAAATTCAATTTAGTCTTTGCATGCGGCTATATCGCAAAGCGTCAACACCAGCACACCGCGCTTACTGGTGTTCTACAGGCCAACTTACGCGGAAGCCACCTCAAAGCTGGACGTCAGCACGTGTGTGTATACACACGATCCCTCATCCCTCATCCTCGTCCCTACGCTGACCGATAAGGCCATTCGTATCGCAAACACCATTGTTCTTTTGCCTCTGGCCTCCTTCTCCTATATTTGTATACTCTGTCGTTTTCTGTTAAAAAGGCTTCTTCTTTAAATTGAAAGAGACTGTACGGAAAGAAAACAGAAAGGGTCAAAAATGCAACGTGTTCAAAATTATTTGCTTACTTTCAATTCAAAGTGGATTATGGAAGATAAAAGCTGGGGAGAAAAGTTTGAAGGGAATTTATCGACGACACGTTTCATTTCTAAAATGTATCGCGTAATTACTGGATTTAGTCGTCCCTGTGATTTTTGATGCAAATTCTTCAAAACAATGCCGAACGATCAAGTGGCGTGCGCGTCGTGGCAAGGGGTACCTAGTAATGATGATGCGAGGGTAGAGGCGTGGGGGAGGGGGCAAGGGTAGACAGGGGAGATCAGTGGCCATCGGCGCCCACTTCACACATGCCTTAATGCACTCACTTTCCGTATCCAATCGATAACATATTGCATTCTCGGTGGCAATTTACAACATGTGCTGTATCGAAGTTTCTTTATGGATTTTTTAGGACCGCTTGCGAATCATTAGTCGTTTTGAGTTAGAAAATTAACTAGAAGAAAAATGGCATTCGATAAAATATGCCGCGGAAGCTTGAAACTTTCTGTTTTCAATTTAAAATGCCGGCGACAGTTAAACGATGAAGGAAGTTCACAGAATTCACATTAAATTATATTTAAAACCACTTTTTAATTTTGACATTAAGAAGTGGAGGTGCAAAGTGAACAGAAGGCACCTGGCATTTGTTAAAGTCTTTAATTAAAGAACGAGCCGAATGCCGAAAACAAAGAATGCAAAATTAGCTTCATTTCTAATTATACAGCGCAAATATCTTAATTTCGAACTGCGAAAAACTTTATCGAACACATCTATCAAGCAGAAAGCTCTCGTTTAATTTATACCTAGTAAGGCGAAGACGCGGGCAGAGTACAAAGTAGAAGTCGTATACTTTGTATACTGGGAGCCAAATAACCCTATATTTATATTATCTTGCTTTGTAGGAATATATAAAACCCTCCTGATATCAACGACGTATAAGTATTTACTACAAATTTTTTTATAATGATCTATTACAGTGTAAGACTTAGGACATGAAAGAAATAAGAAATAAAATTGAATTAAAAATTTTATGGAACCCCTCAACTTTAAAACGCTTAATCTTAAAAAAGGGAAAAGTGAGAAATAATCTTTTTTAATGCGATTCTGTATCGAAAACTATTTGAGTCGAGTTTAACGTAATAGTGTTGAAAATATCGAAAAACTATTCTAATCAGAAGAAGACTTCGTAACTGATTGCATAAAATACTGTTTTCAATATTCACAATATTGTATGTTCAACAAAGATCCATATTTTTTGGTGCAGAACTTTAATTGCAACGAAAGATCCTCCCTTTTTTACCATTGATTTTAATTTTCTTTTATTTGAAAGTTTTTTATCAGTTCCCTGGACTGCATCAAATTTTATTCAAACTAGAGGAAGTCACATTTTTAACCCCATTTCCAGGATTTATTACATTATTTATTTGTATTTTTTGAGCGCAGTTTTTCATCTATCGTTAAAAAAAAATCGCATAAAAATAAGTCGCGTTTTTGGATAGAGCCACTACACACAGACAAACACACATTAAACGCATAACACTCATCTTATCGTAAAGATACATAAAAATGCCGACATTAACAATACAAGTATTGCCACTGGACGTGGAAGTATAGTAACACATTTTTTTGTTGAAATAGGCTTAAAATGTCATGAAACGTTGAGATTTTAAATTTGAGCGAAAAACATGTCTATCAGTAGGTCTCTCTGTCGGTCTGTAACCTTTTTTGTGCGCACGTTTACTCTGGAACGGTTCGTGATATTGACTTGAAATTTAGTACACTTATGTATTATAATGAGATCTAGTACTAGATTATATTTTGATCTAATTCCGTTGAAGGGTTGGGGGATAAAAAAGGGTATATAGGCAATGCAAGCAGGTAAGAGTTCATAAAATTGCAATTTGGGCATGTACGAAAAGTCAACGTCTCAAAATTTTTTTTGGCCTCAGCCATCCCCCACTATCACCCCCAATACCACCCCACATTATTATGAAAGGGAATAAAAAAATTAAAATGTGATTTAGTGTGTATACAAGAACGAAACGTCTCAAAAAATTTTTTTGGCGTTAGCTACCCCTTCTGTGACTCCCATCGCCACCCCCACCCTATTATTAAAGGGAATAAAAAATTAAATTGGGATTTAGTGTGTCTACGATAACCAAGAGCCTCTAAAAAATTTTTGACATTAGTCACCCCCTCTTCCACCCCCTCCCTATTTCAATGGAAGTAAAATATTACATTGGTATAAGATTTAGATACAAAATCTCAATGTGGAAATAGCGATTCCTCGGGCAGCGCTTTTTCTGAAGTTATAATATTTTTCACTGAATAAGCAATCAAGAAATTTTATAAAAATATAAAATATAGGAATTATAATATTCCAACCCATCTGTAAATGCTTTATATAAACAAGGAGTCAACAAATTAAACAAAACAGCTATTACCGCTTACGAGCGCTGAATTATATGGTAAAAATTTTTGTGTTTTGTCTAAACACAGCATTAAAATACAATGACTTGGAATGCTCGAATGCTACGAGGAAGATGCGAGGCCTCCTTCATCTCAGGATGTCACTAACTGCAGACCGGTTTCGACCTAGTTTTCGGTCTCATCAGTGCAGTGCAAGTGATACCTTCAATACCCGGAGTTCGCATCTCATAGACACTGTTAAGTTCCACCGCAGTAGAGCGTAACTTGCGCCATCTCTCAAAATTTTACCATATAATTCAGCGCTCGTAAGGGGGAATAGCTGTTTTGGTTTAATTTGTTGACTCCTTGTTTATATCTTGCAGACAGGTTGGAATATTATAATTCGTATATTTTATATTTTTATAAAATTCCCTTCTGCTATAAAATTGCTTATTTAGTGATGATTATCAATTTTATTTTCGATTTGGATTGTTTCGAGATTACTGAGAGATAGCGCTAGTTACGCTCTACTGCGGTGGAACTTAACAGTGTCTATGAGATGCGAACTCCGGGTATTTAAGGTATCACTTGCACTGCATTGATGTGGTCGAAACCGGTCTGCAGTTAGTGATATCCTGAGATGAGGGAGGCCTCGCATCTTCCCCGTAGCATTCGAGCATTCCAAGTCATTGTATTTTAGTGCTAACAAAATAAGCATATTTTACCATTTAATTCAGCGCTCGTAAGGGAAATAGCTGTTTTGGTTTAATTTGTTGACTCCTTATTTATATAAGGCACTTGCAGATAGGTTGGAATATTATAATTTCTATATTTTATATTTTTATAATATTTTTAGTACATGTTACTTTTGTTAATAACATTAGTTAAAGAAATAACATTTATAAGAAACGCCATAAATGCAAAAAAATTTTGAAACATTAGCTGCTTTTCAAAATAATATTTCGAGCCATTGGTATTAATTTATATTTGTATTTGTAAGAGAGTTTTCTGTAATTGGGATTGGTTTGTTTGGAATTGTAAAGTCAACTGATCTCTAATTAAGAGCGATATTTTAGGGTCCACGTCTGTCTTCTAGGATCTATGTCTATATCAATCATGTTCTGAAACGTATTTTTTTACTAAAACAATTAATTATAAAACGTGTATTTCAAATCGTAATTTTTTACTATTTATAATTTTTTACGCGATGGGAGAGTTACTTGGCTTGCACTGTACACCCTCAGATTATAAACCGTCCCAACGTCACTGCCGCATCTAAACACCAACTCTGTCTCACTTCATATTGGAGACATCTGGCCCAAACTCTTTCAATTAAGATGAAAAATCCGAATGCATTAGTACTAGGGCGAAAGCTGTAAAAGGGGCAGGATAAGGCGGCGGCGGCGGCGAGTGGTGCTGAGGCACTAGACAGCCCGCAGGTCTTGATTAGAAAGGACAGCTCTGTCTCTGATCTGCGCCCGCTACCGCACCCCCCAACCCTACATACTTACACCTAACGATACCGACCGATTTTTAATATTCTTCCAATTCCGCGCTTGTCTGTTCTCTTACTATTCTCCGCTCGTTTTAAGGGTAGGTAGCACTGTTGTGTAAATACGATCCCCTCATCAAGGCTTAAAGTAGCTAGTAATTGTGTAATTCATTTTTGTTTCAATAATATTATGAGTTGCTATTGTGTCAAAATACAGTACAAACATGTTTATTTTTATCTACATTCTTTTACTAATAACGATTAATCTATTAATAATCTTACTTGTTCAACGTCCTCGTGATGAACACTATCGTTAGGTGTCGTGGCTGCTGAAGGTCTTTGCGACGTCGACAGGTTAATTGCACCATCTCCGTCTATGTCCTGGTCCATAGTGCCATCATCCTGCAAGAAAGAGACATGTTTGAAATTGTTTTTCGCCTCCCAGATCACCCCATTCGTTTAGATTTGCCTGAGTCATGGAGGCGGTGCGCTACAGTTTACAGCGGAATTCGAGCCATTTCTTGGGGATAATTTATAAACAGAAAATTATTAACAGTAGGGACTTATACATGTAACTGAAAATTAAGTAATTTCATTAGGTGGAAGTCGTCAATAAAGTTCTATCAAATTTTATCGGTCACGCATTGTGGGGCTCACAGTGTTTTAATTATCGAATTTCCTGACTTTTCCAGGTTTTCCACGATTATTTCAAATAAAATTCAGCTGAGATTCTAAATATTGCAGTCATAAGATTGTAAATAAATTATGATTTTAAGTTGAATATATAATTAATACTTATATTAAATACATAGTTTTAGCTAAAAATTAATTTGCCATAAGCGAAATATTGGCATGATACGTCTTTCTTAGGTCATTATAAATATTTAATTCGCTGGAATATTATATTTTATTATGCGTGAAGGCCCTAAAATATGCCTCGCATTATTTTCCTAAATGCTCTAAAATAAAGATATACAACACTGATTATACTTTCTCGCTTGAATAAGTTTAGTCCTTTTCGGATATAATTTTATAGGGCACGATTTGCAGCACGCACGAACTGTTAAATCCCGCTGGACGAGACACCTAGGCTTGATTTTATCGGTCTCAGGACACTCGTCCATTTAGGATAAACGTCCTCGAAACCATTTACAATCCTCAGCCTAACTCTTAGTTTTTACGATTATTAGGTGCGCTAGCTTATCCCGACACAGTATATTTTTACGAATCTACGAATCGAAGCTTTTTTACTCATGCGTTTCATATTTCTGTAAAGACGTTTCTTATTTTTGAGCCGTATTTCTAATAATAACGAATTAAAATTTCTACATTCATTTTGTAGATTTGACTTGATTTGTTTTGCCAAGACGAGACGAGATGTAACCGGCCCGACGCTGCGGTGTACTTTCGGGGCGTAGTAGCAATGCCTACGGAATCATTAGACAAGCCATAGTTTCTTGAGTTTTTAAGGTATGGGTCTGAAACTTGGCAGGAGTAATATACAGTGTGTTTCACTTTTCATCAATACACCCCAATATCTCGGTCATTTGTTGATCGATTTAGATCAAATTTGGTATGCTTCTTGTGTTTCAGATTGTGATTAAAAAGTTATTTAAAATTTTTTTTTCGAAAGTAAATACTCCTACCGTGATCAAAAGAAATTGGCAAAAATAAGGAATTTATATAAAAAAAAGTCACTTAAAGCCTCTAGAAATTTTACAAAAAAGAATTATAAAAATAACGCTCAATAAAAATATTAGATTTCCCTCTGATGAATTATACCAAGAAGCAGAAATATTAGACATTAGACAGATATATTCAAAAATAATATTAATACATTTTTATAAAAACAAAAGATTTCTAATACAAATTGATCACTCATATAGTACTAGATGAATACACAAACAGCTAATAAAAACTGATGTGGCAAAAAAGGACATAGGTAGGAGATACTTCATTTATTTGGGCCATAGGCTGTACAATGAACTGCCAATAAACATAAGAGACAGTAAAAGCTTAGCTATCTTTAAAAGACTAATTAATAAATGGTTGAGGAAACAAGAAAGATCTCATATAAATGATTTGATAAATTTAATATGATGTAATTATAGGCATAATATGTTACATAGGTACGCTACATTATATTTTTGTTATTATTAATTAAAACTACCCATCCATATACAAGTTTTTATAACTTAAAATGGATGTTAAATATAATATAATTATTTTAATAAATTTATTTAATTGTACTTTTAATAGCTATTTTGTAAAATTCTACAAACTTGTGAATAAATTATTATTATTATTATATTATTATATTAGCGATTGAGATAGGACTTATTTTTATAGAATCTTATTTGGCTTGACCTAATAAAACTCCTGTATACCAAATTTCGTTAAAAAATATTCATTTCTTTAGAAAAGAAATCATATCTAAGAATTCAATAATAATCACCCAACTATTCGAGTTATTTATTGTCGGATATTTACATAACTTGGTAGTCGTGTAATAATGACTCTAATTAAGCATTATGACACATTTTTTATCCAAAACACTATTATGAAACGAATATTTGAAAATTGGTAGCTATTTTTTAAAATACTTGGAACTCGACATACCAATATCTTTGTTAACATGGAATGCTTTGGAATGGATTTGACAATTGCATCGATTGTCAAATTAAACTTAAACATGGCTGCACAGCAATTAAGTATTGCTGATAAAATTGAAATAATAAGAATTGTTGGTAACTGTGAACTCTTATCGAGATGCATCCAGTATCTTCAATTTGAGACATCCAGAACGCCCACGGATTCACTACACCACGGTTGGTTCAATTAATAGAATATTTAATAGAACTGAAGATCAAATAATATTAGATGCTGTTAGTGCTGAACCATGTGTTAGTATCAGAGATTTATCTCTAAACTATAAGCCCTCTCTATAAGCCCAAGTTTTTACACACTATGGAAGAAGAAGACGGAGAAAGGAGATTGGAAGATTGCTTATGGGCACAGGGTTTGTTTTTAAATTACACAAATTTTTTGAAAAAAATTATTTTCACCGATGAGGCTGTTACAACAAATGGCGTGCTCTCATCGCAAAACTCAAGGTATTGGTAAACCCACACTGGATTATAAATTATAAACGGCAATACTCCGAAAAACTAAAGGTCTGGTGTGAAATTTTAAACAGACCTTGATTGGACCATTTTTCTTTGATGACACTTTAAATAGTGTGAGATTCTTACATTTTTTAACACATGAATTTCTAGATGCCGTTCAAAATTTACCTTTAGCCGCACAATAAAACCTCTATTTCTAACTAGATGGGGCTTCCATTCATAATACAGTAATAGTTAAAAATTTGCTGAATAACTTCCCCATGCATTGGATTGGAAGGAATAGTCCTGTAATTGCGTGGCCACCTAGATCATCAGACGTCGCCCCTATGGATTTTTATTTTTAGAGTACCATAAAAAATAAAGTCTATAAAAATAGGCCACGAAATAGAGCGGAACTATGTAACAGAATTAGAAGAATTAAGAAAAGTTGTTAAAAATAATAAGAAGATAATTGGAAAATGTATCAGAATTGATGGGGGGCTAGTGGAGAAAGATTATATTGAATATTTACTTTTTAAAATTATATTTTTGTTTAAGTAATAATTTTAAGCGTTGTTTAAATTGCAATGATTACAAAAATAAAAGTTTAGCTATTTGATATTTTCTTTAAAACTTGATCATAGTAGGTGTATTTATAATTTCGAAAAAAAAAAAATGGCCGAATTATTGGGGTGTAGTGGTGAAAAGTGAGAGACACTGTATACCAAAAGCTTCCAGTTTTTCACTATTTGACATTTCCATCACTTCCGGTTTCCCCGGAAATTACCCCAACTTTGAAATTTTATACCTGTATTGTATACGTATTTTCTCACATCTTTAAATTCCGCAGACGATTTTAAGTACGATTGCATAGTTTTAAAAAAATTTGAGGCTACTTGATTTTCTAAGCGATTTTTATTTATGCATCTAGAGTACAGTGATTGCACTCAAATCAATAAAATGAACCAAAACGATAAAAGAAAAATGAAAACGTGAGATTCTTCTAGGTTTGGTAGCTACGACCAACTAAAATTTCCAAAATCACTAATTTGTAATTATGTCAACTTTTTCAAATGGCAACATCTTTTAAACACCTAAACATCTTTTAAACACCTAATAGTTAACATACTAATTTTCATGACCAAACCGAGGCACATCGGATTTAATCTTCACACTTAAACAGCTTCAAGAAAAAGCACTCGAACATCAAGGAGAAATTCACATGGCCTTCATTGATTTAACCAAGGCGTTTGACTCGGTGGACAGGGAAGTGCTCTGGAAAATTATGTTCCGCTTAGGTATTCCTAGAAAATATGTGGAAATATGTCGCAGTCTACATACAAACAACAACGCCCAGGTTATGTATAATAATGAGGCAACCGAACCTTTCCAAACCCTCACTGGAGTTAGGCAGGGATGTGTCCTGGCACCCCTACTCTTTAATTTGTTTACCACTGCTCTAACAATTATTGTTGACAACAAACTGACAGTTAGAGGAATAGGTCTCAGATACCGTTTTGATGGCGGTCTCTTTAACATAGGGCGCTTTAGAGCTTTCACGAAGACACGCACACGATTCATTTGTGATCTCCAGTATGCGGATGACTGTGCACTTTTAGCCTCTACGCCGGAAGAGCTTCAAGAACTTTTAGATGTGTATGCCCAGAGCTGTGATTCCTTGGGACTTAAAATCAACATTGGAAAGACTAAGATTATGTCAACTCCTCATCAAGTGAACCAAATAGACATTACACTTAACGGAAATTCTCTTGAAGTGGTAGATCAGTTCAATTACTTAGGCAACGTTGTTAATGACAAAGCAAACATGGACAGCGAGATTCGCAATAGAATTAACGCTGCATCTAGAGCACTCTGGGGACTTAGAGAGAGGGTATTTGACAACCACGACCTTGCTTTGTCAACGAAAATGGCTGTCTACAGAGCAGTTGTCATTCCAACACTGCTATATGGATGTGAAAGCTGGGTCACTTACCGTCGTGACACCTCAGAAGTATGATGAAAATCCGCTGGTTCCATCACATATCAAACGTGGAAGTACTCAGGAGAGCAAACAGCCTTCCAATTGAGGTGCTTATTTCAAGAGTACGCCTAAGATGGGCAGGTCACGTTCATCGTATGCATGATAACCGCCTTCCTAAATGTACACTTTATGGTGAATTGCTAAGCGGTAGAAGAAGGCGTGGCGGTCAACGAAAGAGATTCAAAGACGCTCTCCATGAAAATCTAAAATCCTGCGGTATTGCAGACGAGCAATGGGAACAACTTGCAGCGGACAGAACCGAATGGCGAGGGGTTGTGGCCAGCTATCAAGGAAATGTTGGTGCAAGAAGGCCGAATCCAAGACCTAACCAGGTCTATGTTTGTCCTGACTGCGGTCGACATGTGCTCTCTCGAATTGGCCTCTATAGCCATAGTCGTGTGCACCGTAGATGAATGGGAATTACAATAGACTACACCTTTTACTTGTTTTTTATTGTACACAATTTATCGACTGTAACATTTTTATACTCGGACTCGAGTAACGGCTAATATGACAAATTCATTGACACCTTCAAATCGAAAATTGGTTTGATATTAACGCAAATACACAAGGTCTTTGGTGAATAATAATTAAAGGATCTAGAAAGGTGTGTTATGCATGGAAATTGAATAAAACTAGATTCTAAGCATTCATTTTGTGAACAAAACAACACTGTAAATAAAAAAAGTGTGCTGTGGAAACAAAGAGAAGTTTGACAAATAATAATACGTGTGTTTTGTTAACTTAATAAGTTTGCTCTTTATCGTTAAATTAGTTACTTTTTAATTATTATTATTGTTCCAAACTGTCCATTGTGGTGCACCACAGGGAACTGTTCTTGGTCCACTACTCTTGACTATTTATGTAAATGTAAAATTATAAAAGCTATTATCCATAGATTGTCAGAAAACATTTTATCTACCTTTCGCCAGCTATGAAAATAGCTGACCAAAGTTTAGTTCTTTAGCAATCCGTGATGCCAGTACTGAGATTCTGATTCAGTCAAAGCAAAATATCAAATATTTAAGGGTAATATTGGACAGCCACATGAGATGGGATGCCCACACAGATACGTTAGTGAAAAAACTGAGGTGCGTACTACCAAAAATAAAGCTATTAAAAACTTTTTTCGACGAGCAACAGTTAAACTCAGTATATTATGCGCTAGTGCAATCACATCTCACTTAAGGTCTAATAGCATGGGGTAGCATAACCAATAACTATTGCAAAAAACTTGAGGTATCCAAAAATGAATATTAAACATCATACTTATTTGCAGAGTGTTTTGCTGACAAAATGAATGTTTTGTATCTAGTTTTATTCAATATTTGCACGGCATACTTACTTGATAAGCGTATTTTCTCGATATTTCAATTACTATCCACCATATAACTTGTGTATTTGGGTTAATATCAAATCGACTTTCGAGTTAATTACAAAGAAGTGATTCGGAAATTTTGGTTGGTCATAGATACTAAACCAATTCGAAAATTCTCACGTTTACAATTTTCTCTTATGCTTTTAGTCCATTTGATTGATTTGAGTGCTTTCACTTCACTCTAGATGCAAAAATAAAAATAACGCTAAAGGTCAAGTGGCCTCAGAAATGTTTTTTAAAACTATACAATCGCTGCAAAATCACCTCCGGAATCAAAAAATGTAAAAACCACAGGGTCTCATTTAAAACTTCAAAGTTGCAGTCATTTCCGGGAAAGCCGGAAGTGATGGAAAAGTGTTAAATACAAATACAAGTACTTTTTTAGTACATATTACCTCTGCCAAGTTTAAGACATATCTTGAAAACTCTGGAATCTGCGTTTAATGATTCCGTTAACACCCGGTGTAATAAGACACGTTGAACTTCCGATATTAGCTTTTTCTCCTTTTTATGAACAGGAATAATGCGAAAATGTTTCCATGCTTCTGGGAATTTGCTGAACTTTAATAATTAATTAAATGTTTTGGTGAGAGATTTTGCAAAAATATAAGCCAGTCTTTGTGATAAAGTTACATTGAGAAAGATGAAGTTAATATGAAATAGAATATAGAACCGTTGCGTTATTTCGCGCTGTTCTTTATAAGCAGTGCATTCACAGTCGTCAACGCTGGATGGCAACTTTTCACACGTTAAAATTCTTCTTCCGGTTATAATTTATCTAACTGAATAAATTGGATACATCAAAAATAACACACTATTTTGAAGCAAAAATTTAAAAGGATTTGATAAATGGTATTATGTAGTTTGTAATATATTTCCATTTTAGTAAAATCGATAAATAGATATATAATAATAAGCACGCGCCCGTTTGATTATTCGAATCACGTGGGCAATATTTTAAAACGAGAGCTAGCGTTATTTTTCAGTAAAAAATGCTATAATCATACTATCATCCCCTAATTTAGACTTTTCTTCCCCTCGGTTTTGATAGGGGTCTATATGAAACGACAACCTACATTTTCACATGCTAAAGGTATCTCTTTAAAATTTTATTTTGCAGAAGCAATCTTTGAATTATAACTGTGTTTGCTTAACCGGAATATGAACCAGAACCTTTTATCTAATATTCATCAATTTACTTTGCCGAGAATAAAATATATCGCCTCATTACTTTTTGCACAAAATTAATTATAATGAAACTTGATGAAACGAAATTTTATGCTGAAAAACATTAAATGCAAGATTACTCGGCGGTTCATCATGAGGAACTAATAAATGCATGCAGAATTCTACATGCTTATACGGGGTGATTTTGGAGCAAGTGGAAAATGCATCGAAAAGGGTTTAGGTAGTTTGCCTCTCTGATTTTGAATTGTTTCAACAGAAATTTTGCCCACAAATTATTCTAATTGCACCTAATCGCATTTAAACCTTACGCAACATAATACGAGCATATAAAAATAAATTATTTATTTCGTAAAAGTGGAAATGTTTGCTAATAGAAGGCCAATAATTAGTTTTTAATTTTTTAAAGAATAGCCAAAAATAATTTATATACAGAGCTTACGTGGTTTTTTAAAAAGCGTCATAATATATTTTTCAAAACTTATTATTTGCAGAAGTAGCACTAAAACTGTACATGATTAATATAATACTTTTTATGGGATTTAAAATTCAGTATATATAAAACATTTAAAGGAAATAGATAAGGTGCAGACACCCGAGCTGACTAGCCCTTCGTGGTCATTTATTCTGTTTAAGGGATAATCTGGATAATAGCTTCCCAGTTATCTTCTGCACGTTACTGCTTTATATGACCCACTGTATTATATTACAGCTAAACTTTCTCATCTTTTACCAGAATATTTGTGGATTGTGCAATTTTATTTTTAACACGCGTTTTCATGTAATTTCTTTCATTAATTCCACTCAGCACCTATTATTGCCTTATAAGGATGGTTATAGACGATATAAGTGTTCGACTTTATCTAAAATTATTGTACAGGAATATAAATAAAATAAAAAAATCTTTATTGTGTTCAAAAAAAAGAAAAATACACACAAAATGAAGAGGTAGCCTAAGCTATCTTCCACCTCCCCTAGAAAAAATAATATACAATATATACGTGGTTTAATATTAAACCAAGAAACCCTACAAAATAGACTTTTAAGTAAATAGCAATTGGTAAAAAGATGTATAATGTACATTCATGTAATAAACAATAATAATAACTGATAAGGAAGAGAAAAAAAGAAAAAATAATGTTATCAATAGAAATGGATTATTATTGTATTAACCATAAGTAAAAATTAGATCAAGTAACAAACCTATGTTATACAATGCTTATATCTTTAATAATCATAACTACCCCAAAATATTGTAGCTCAGAAAAAATCAAACAATAATAAAATTTAAATAATAAAAAGGAAGAATAATATAGAAATATGATCATTCACTGGCAGAAATAACTGAAAGTAAATGTAATTTGAAAAATGACACGCCTGTCAAAAGATAGATGGTTATCTAAAATTGCTCCCAGATTTTTTGCAGATTGTACCCAGTTTATATTTTTATTGTTTGGGGTTGGGTGAATCGGGTAGTATGGCAGATTTTTGCCTTAATCGCTCCTAAATATCAGAAAAACTGATAGTTTGAAAATGTGGGCTTAATTTTTTATTTAACAAAATTGAAAAAATTCCTAAAAATTCCGATTTTTCCTTTCCATTTTTTCATATATCTCAGTAACTATCGCTTTTAGAGAAAAGTTATAGAAGTGAAAACGTTTTGTAATTAAATTGTAAATAAGATGCAGTTGGTTGCGAATCCAAAAATTCATTTTTACTATTGCAAAAATAGTAAAAATCGCAAAGAAAATTTTGAAATAGCGAGTTATTTGTGGATTTTTTTTCAAATACTTATATTACACGTAGGACCTTCATACTTGGCTAAAGAAAACTTTTTAATATAATAAATCTTCCCACCAAATTTCATCAAGATTGGACTTTTAGTTTTTGCATAATAATTTTGCAATCTAAACTTAGTTTTGAAAATTTGCAAATTTTCAAAATTTTGCTGAGGCTAAACTAAAGCATTTAGAAAGTTGAAACTTTTTGGACATATAAAAAAGCACTCAAATTTTCAAATCCATTTTGAAATATTAAAATTCGGTAATTAGAAGAACCTAAGGAATTGTTTAAAAATTTGGCATATTTTTTTGCTTAAAGGTATCGCGCCACCGGGTTCGAACCCCGACTCCGACACTCTGTCGGAGGAATGGTTGTATGTCTGCGTTTTTTTAATGTGTAACCCCCTTCCGCACAAGCCTCTGGCTGCTGGTTTTTATTATTATTATTATTAATAACAGATTTTTGTTCAAGTGTTTTATGTTTCCTAATCTATTTCAGCGTTATTTTTTAATTGCGCCCAAGAGTTGGCCTTATAGAAAATAGCAGTTTCGTCGGCAAAACTAATGACTTTTCCTCTGAAATTTATAGAGAGCAACTCTCTTTATTAGTGTGGATAAGACTGATCCCAGCACGGTCCCTTATGTATTATATGATTTTTGCCCTTATCCTGTAATTGGTAATTTAATTAATGAATACAGCTCACATTGTTGGCTCACTGTGTATATATTATTTCAATTGATATTCCTACATTCATGATATTCTAGAATATACGCTCGACTATGCTTAATACCAACTTTTTTAGTCGAGTCTATATTTTTTGTGTCTGTTTTTAATATTTTTGCCCTTGGGGTAAGAAAAATATTTTATTTCCATAAAAGACAAATGTAGCGAAATCAAAATCAGTTTTTTATATTCTGCACAAATTTCCACGTTTAGGGCGGTCTAAAGTAGAGAGTCGTTAGATACATTCGGCATCAATTTCAACCCCGGAAGTGGGTTCTCACCCCACCCTATTGTTGACCGTGACATAGGGCCAGTCTATTTCGTCGATTTGAAATTGTAAATAAGAGCTTAGTTGGCCACTCAAATAGGTCATCTACTTTATTTGACGTTAGAAGACGACGGTGTAAATGGAGGAAAGTTCCGATAATCAACTTGAACCACTATTGTGAGTATTTTGAGAAATGGGGATACTTTACTGCAGGAACAGTTTGTATCTGATAAGGTGATTGTACTTTGTATGCCGGATCACTTTATTTACACTACCCACAATATTAAACCTTTAAAAGAAAGAGGGAAGGAGCTTTCGCTGTCACCCCTCTTTAAGTTGAAATGGGGAAAAATGCCCACCACATAATTCCGAAATCAACTGTACGTAATTTTTTTAATATAGGAATACACATTTCACAGTTTGCTACTGTCAGAAATAATACTATCACTTTCAGTTACTATTTTCAATTTAATTAATGCATTTTAATTAATATAAATGCAAAAATATTTCTCACAATGTAAGAAACTACAGATTTAAAATACCGATGGTGGGGAAATAATCAACTTTTTGTCACCTAAAACATGGTAAAATAACGGGCAGAAAAATTAATTCATTGAATAACATAAATTGTTGATTTCAATATTATATACCGTCTATCTATTTTACGAGGGCCACACCAAATATTTCGATTAATATCTATTATAGAAGAACAAAGTTTTAGAAACCATTTATCATTTATTTATCCCATTTTTTGTGAGCTATATTTCAGTAAAGAGAAATTTGAAATCCATAGCCTACTTTGTGAGATATATTACAAAAACCTGAAAAATATGAAAACCACAAACGGTTATAGCTTCCTTATTTGAGGAGATACGAAAGACGATAAGAATAATAATGAGTATCAAAAACTTCGAAAAACGCAGTTGGCTTTGACATACGCTCTTGTGCAAAAATGAAAAGAACAAGTCTCAAAGTAGGCCATGACACCATTAACTTCTTTTATTTTTTCTCTTTCCAACGATATAAAACATGTCACAAAAATTTTAACTGAAAGTGTCAATATTTAATATTTTACGAAAACCACAATACATATCATTGAATTGTAAAAATCAGCTATGCCATGATTAGCGAAAAACAAAATATACAGTTATTAACAAATTTGACATATTGTCACTGTTGTATGTTGCGTTGTCGAGTTCTAAACAAGTTTTATGATGTACACCAATAATAACAAATTCAATATGATTAGCATTTATTGTCAGTGCAATTTTGAGCTGAGATGGCAGTCACGGTTTACGGAAATAGATTTCCAGATGCTCCGCAGCCAAATTGAACTGTGTTGAAGTTAGTTCAAAATCTAAAAATGCACGGTTCATTAAAAAAATAGTAGGGCGAGAACATGTTGCGGATAATGTAAGAAAAGTGATTGAATTATGTTAACAAAAATGAAGAAACCTCTTTGAGACCAATTCAGAGAACTGTCGCAAGACAGTGTAAGAAATATATTTAAAAAAAGACGGATTTCGATGCTACAAAATGGGGAAAGTTCAACATTTAAATGAGGGAGATAAGCCGAGGAGAGTAATATTTTGTAGATGGTTGTTAAATAAAAAAAGGAATGACCCGCTGATATGTAGCAAAATTCGTCGTATGCATCAAATTCTTCTAATAATGGATTTTTTAACAGAGATATGTATCATAAGTGGACACGAGAAAATACACATTCGTGCAGAGAGACTGCTTTCCAAGAAAGATTTTCTACGAATGTTTGGGTGGGTCTTTTAGGGACTAAAGTAATTGGGCTTTATTTTTATAATGGCAAATTAACCGCTCGTAGAGACCTTAATTTCCTACAAAACGAATTTCAAGATTTCCTTTATGAATTAAGAAGGGCAGAAAGATTAAATTATTCATATTTTCAACAAGCTTCACGCTGCTGTAATATATACAAATTATTTAAATCAAGTTATTCTATGGCCAGCTCGATCACCAGATATTACTCCCTTGGATTTTTTCATCTCGGGTTACATTAAAGACAAGGTATTTCAAACTGCCCCTGAAAATATTGAGGACATCAAAATCAGTATTAGAAACGTATGTGAGGCAATTACTCCTGAAATGCTCCAAAATGTAATGCGTGAGGTGTCTCGTAGAGCACGTTTGCGTATTAGAATGCATGGTGCACAATTTAGGCATTTGTAGTTAGAAAAATAAATACACATTTTCTTTTCAGTATGGTAAAGTGTATACGAACTTAATTGAAACCGTATAAAAACTAAGAGCCGGCAAAAACAGTCGGCATCTCTTTATTGTACACGGGCGGAGGTAAATAGAAATGCTTGCCATAACAAAATGATAAGATTTTCAGCGTTATTATATTATCTTCTGTTTCAAATGGTCTCCAGAAAGCCATGGTAAATTAGTAAATAATTAAAATATTCCACCTTTTATATAGTAGTAAATATTTATAAATATGAACAATAACTAACTAAACTCCCACGCTTGATATTATAATAGGTACTTATGCACTACACTGGCACATTGACAGCACACCTCATCGATTTCTGAGAAACGATTTACGAGTTTTTTTATGCTAGTAGGCCTGTCCGTTTTATTATCTTTAAACCAGTCATTCAGGCTGATTACATTGCCAGTCTCGGACTCGCCTGCACAGTTTCAACTACCGTTCGAATCTCGATACCATTGCTAAATATATAGGACAAAATATCAAGTTCAGTGCGCACGGTCCTGTGCTTTAACACTGACCAGTTTCAATTTTGCCCGTGTAAAGTATAGTAGGTAGTACTGTTATACATAGTTTTTTTTTTTTTGGATATTCATTTGAGATATTGGTTTATTTTTATTAAATTGTAATACATAATTACTGAATTATAATTATTATAAAGTGAATTTTTACTATTATGGCATAGCTGATTTTTACGATCAATGATTTGAATTGTGGTTTTCGTCAAATATTAAATATTGACAGTTAAAATTTTTGTGACGTGTTTTATATCGTTGGAAAGAGAAAAATAAACGTAATTAATGGTGTCATGGCCTACTTTGACATGTGTTCTTTTTATTTTTGCACAAGAGCGTGTGTCAAAGCCAACAGCGTTTTTCGAATTTTTTTATACACATTATTATTATTGTCTTTCCGGTTTACTTTCATCCCTTTAATTTTTTTCTTATCTCTTCAGAGAACAATAATCAACTGAAACATGCCTTGACAATAAAATAATAAATAAAATTTATAAAAACATAGTAACTTGGGGTATGAATAAGTACACTCAATATTATTCACCTTTTTTCATGTGCCTTGAAAAACAAAATAATTTCATTAAATGTCATTTTATTATAGTTTATTGTATTGATGACGTTTATGTTTGTTAGCTGCTAACTAAACAATTATTATTATACTTCTCACTATAGTTCGTTATTCTGCAGATAAAATAAAAGACATGTATGTTTACATAAAAAAATACAGAAATGTTGACAGGGTAGTGCAAGAATATGCGAATTTATATCCTGACAGACAAGAAATACTATTTACATTGTGTCCAAGAATTTATGCGAAATTGGCAGTGTTTGTAGATTGGAACGGAAGCACCAAATGAGAGAAACTATAAATGATATTAATGTACTAGCTCAAATATACATAAACCTCGAAAATTCATCACGAAATATTGCAAGTGAATGTGGAATATCGGCAGCAGCTGTTAAAAAATACTAAAGAAATACAAATATCATGATTATACATTTCAAACAGTGCAAAAGTTTCATGGAGGTGACCCAGACCGCAGACTAACCTTCTGCAATTTGTTTAGGAGAAAATTAACTCATAATAGATATTTCTACAATAACATTCTTTGGACTGATGAAACCACCTTTACAAATTCTAGAATGTTTAACAGGAAAAACAAACATTTTTACTCAACTGTTAATCCCCATCTAACGCATCAATTATATGAATTTATTGGACGAAGTATTTGATGAAACGCCATTACTGGTTCGAAGAAAAATAAAATGGTTCATGCAAGATGGTTGTTTTTCTCACAATGCTAATGCAGTCAGAACAGATTTAAACGGGCATTTTCAAAGAAAGTGGTTAAGAGCCAATGGACCAGTAAGGTGGCCACCTCGCTCACGTTGCTTAAATCCTCTAAATTATTTCTTATGGGATTTCTTAAAAACAAAGTCTACTACAACGTGGTCGAAGATGTCAATGAATTACGTAGGAGAATTGTTGAAGCTTTCACCCAAATTACACCAAATATGATTGCTAAAGCTACTAAATAAATGTTTAAGAGCACGGGACTTTGTATTCAGAGGAACGGTGGTCATTTTCAGCCATTTTTGTAAAGTTACTTGTTCACACGCCAAATTACTATGTTTTTATAAATTTATTTATTGTTTAAAGAAATACAATTGTTAAGTTGATAATGATTTTTTATTTCGTGCTCATTTTCCACAATAGTATTGAGCAGAACTAGACTAGTAAAGTTAGTCAATACATTGGACTGTGCATAAAATAAACTTTTAAAGTTTCAAATGATGAGTCACCCCTTGTATTGCTTAACAAGCAACATACCCACGAATTTAGCATTTCAAATGCTTTAAAAATTTTAAATAAAAAAGACAGGTCCGTATTTAAAAAATATTGTTGATGGTGGCCCAGGAGAGACGAAACGTTGTAGTAAAAATTTAAATACGACCAGTTGCAGCAAAGTCAATTTATAACAAAAAATGCAAATGATTTTTTTCATTTTTTTTCGTAATAACAGCGCTAGAGAAAAAACAGGAAATGAGCTATTTCGGATTTTATCGTGATATCTCCGGAACCAGTCGGATTATTTTTAATTTTTATAGCCCATTTTATTGACCCTCAAAATACGAAACTTTTTTCTCATTTAACCGACTTTATAATTGCTGTTCAATATAAAAAGTAGCCACCCCGTATACATACATTAAAAATCAAAAAAATACATAATTATACATACTGGCTCCAGAAATTGAGTTAATGGGTAGAATTACATTTATTATATTCTGGAATAAAAAATTGTGGATTTAAAATTCTATAATATATATTTTTAAATAAAAAAAAATCGTTTGTATGTCAATCAGCCATATATCAAGTTTCCCGCTTTTATTAAATTACTTTCAATATTGAGCATATAAAATAAATAGTCTGTTACTGATACACGGGTTAAACATTTATCAATTGAAATCTAAGTACTAATATCGTTTTTCTGTATACATCCACATACATAATAATTTAGTAGAACCAATATAAACGAACCACCTCGATTGGAATTACATAATAAATGAATTCTAGTAACAAAACCCTTGTAGCAATAACTATTCTCAAGTAGCACAATAAGCTAACCTATAATACTGATTTATTAATCATTTTGGATTAAGGGAACATAAGAAACAAGAAACAGCAGATTGCTTGAAGTTCATGGAAATTTTCAAGTAGACAGTCACTTAGAAAAAGCGAATTAACGAAAAGTTTCTTGCGCCGCATTTTATTAGCACAAACAAATTTTAGCGCTTTCTAGATATTTTTGAAATTATATATTTTTTAGCCAGTTCCAACTATGTCGGTACAGAGTTTTACGTTACCTACTTTTTATCATTAACTTAATTCTTGTCAAAACAATAATCTGACGTCAAATTGTCGGTACCACGAATATTATGGAATAATACTGATAATGTTGTAATACGACAGACTAAAACGCGAAGTGACGAACAATTTTGCATTAGTGGTAAGTATTTAGGAATCACTTTCCAAAAACAATTCTAATTAACTTGTGAAATACCTGTCTGTCCATCTGTTCACCCGTGTATCGTTCCATCACTCACGTTATTTGTAAGGACAATAAAAGAAGTAATGTCCTATTATATTGAAGTTTGGATAGCATTACCATAGAAAATTAAAATATGTAAATAAATTGTAGGCGATAAATCACGAACAAAATCTTGATCTCTTTTAAATTTACAAATGAAAAAACATTTTCCATTTGTTGTAATTAGCAGCATTTAATAATTCTACCAGTCGCAAATAATAACACCACACCACAGGTAATGACGACCCCCTTTATCCCGGAAGGCTCTAGAAGAGCCTTGTGTGGGAGGGGGCTACACATTTAGAGACAAGGGACACACACCCAATATCCGTGTATAGTGAAAAAATCCCTCTCACAGTATTTTCCACTGCCACGGCCGGGGATCGAACCCGGAACTTTTGGGTGAGAGGCAAGTGCGCTCACCTCTCGACCACCAGTCATAATATCAGTATGGATTTATTTATAATATTCCCTATATGGGAAGTATAAGTCTGCCAGTTTCAGTCGAATTTTTCCCAATATGGCAAGCCTATTTCTCTGAAAATAATTATAAAATGAGGCTGGCCTATGCTTTGATTAAATCAGAAACTATTAACCTGGTTTGAAAGTCTAATAGTCTAATCCGACAGAATTGCGTCTTTCCTGGCTTGGCTGGTCGGTGCGTGCAAAGCGAGGACCGTTATCCACTGCATACGAAACCTCCACATGTAAATAGATTACTCGATAACAGGTTAATCTCATTGTTTGGTCAAGAGTATATTTGGAACCAGTCAGCACCTTAAGAGGGATTTAACGTTAGCAGTGCGTGGTACGATATCGCCATTTTATATTGAAATTAGAAAGGCATTAATGAAGATAGTAAAACGTTTTCTCCGAGGTTTTCTCTAATTCATTACCACAGTTAGAGGTTGATCTTCTAGTTATATACAATTATCATTTAAATTAATATTACAATAGCAATCGGCCAAATAATCAGTTGCATATTTTTGGGGTTATTTTGAAATAAGGGAATAGTGTAAACTGTTTATCAAATAAAGAAAAGTGGAATTTCTTTCTTTACATTTTATTGCTTGATAGATGAGTACTAGATACATTTTAGAAATTACTCGGCTCGGCGCAGTGGCTCAATGCTTACGTGTTAGGCTTGCAACCAAGGAGTCCCGGGTTCGAATCTTGGCTGAGGTATGGATGTTTATTGATATTTTTCATGTGTTACCGAGTTAGTAGCAGTGGACTAGATGAGGTTGTGTGAGAGACAACACGGTTAGTTGCTGTACCATTCCTGAGTTCGAGTCTCAGCTTCGGCAGACGGCAATGCCGTAGGGAATGGTCCTTATATATTTGTCTATGTGTATGTGCCCCAGTTGAGAGGTAGATTAGCTAATGCTAAACTCCGCCAGGACTGTAATCTAAATAAGGCGTTAAAGGAAAAAAGTTCCACGCTGATAAGAAATTACGTTTTTATCTTCATATCGATGTTCTTTCATCTGAACATGCTATATAAAATTATTAACTAACTAAAATCATTATAAACAAACAAATTAATAAGAAATTACCCAACTTTTCTGCATTCTTAATTCCGATGGATCAACACATCAAAGCATTAGGCAAAAATTATTAAACACTTTAAGAAACAAACCATTGTAGATTATATCAAAACAACTACCTTATCCTGGTTGATACTAGAAGAGATTGGATTATGTAGCAGAATTAAGAGCATTTTGAAGCAAACAAATTAAAATGAAAATTCAAAGAACTTACTGCAACACTTTCACACTCAAGTTACAGTTAAATCATCAACAACGAAATTAGAGTTAGTTTTTTTTAATTTAGTTGTATTCTAGAACGTCTTTCCCAAGCGAGTTTGCAAATCTTTGATATCCAAATTTCATTCATCCCAATATGATTCTTGTGTTCCTTCAATTTCATACTGTAAGCTCTGAATGACACACCCATATAATTTTAATTAATTTATTTATTACTGCATCGTTTTTATAATTTTACATTTTTTCAGTTATATATAATTGATATATTTATTACACATTAGATATGCTTACATTTATTATGAGCAGGTCGCAGGACCGTGAGGAAAACCTGGGGAATGAAACCCAAAGCGGTCATATGGATATACATTGCCGTCATAAGACCAATGATAAGCTACGGAGCTGTGGTCTGGCGGCTTAAAGCGGTTTATTCACATGCGAGCATGTCCAGCGGATTTGTCCGACAGACAGATCTATGGTTAGCTACATATACACGGATTTGTCTGCAGACAGATCCGTTGCTGCTACACATTCACGGACAAATCTCAACAGACGTGCAGTTATAAAGTTTGTTATATGTTATTTTCCTGTATCTCGGTTTATTAATTGTAATATGCATAATATAGCTTTGAAACTACTGCTTACTTATAGTTTTCCTTTAAACCTAAATCCATTTCAAATATTAATGATGATGAATTAATACATGAAGTTGTGGAGTAAATACGGCCGTGAAGTAAAAAGCGGCCAAAGAAATAAGATATACAAATGAGTACAATGTGATGACACTTTAGGAATGCTATCAGATCTGATAAACGTCATTTTTTAAGTCAGTTGCCTAAAAACAAATGAGGCATGCAATTTTAATTTTACGTCTGGCAACCAAATCTGTCGAAAATGACTACACACATGCTTATCTGTCTGGCTCGTTGTCGGTGCTCGTCATCTTGGACCACGGACGGCGAGCAAGACATGTACGTCGAGCGCGTGGATACACACATGCGGATCTGTCCGACAAACACGTCCGTCGGACAGATACGCTGAACATATTCGCATGTGAATAGGCCGCTTAAGAGCAAACAGACTACAGCTAAGGTCAAGCTCATAGTCAAGTGCAGAGAGTTGCCTGCTTAAGCATAACCGGAACTGTGCGAACAACGCCAACAAGAGCTATGGAGGTAAAGCTGTGTCTGACACCGCTAGATGTATATCTAGGCGAAGTGGTATGCCTCATATCCGTCGGCATACAAGAAAACGTAGGCTGTGGAGAGGCCAGAAGTCGCATGCGGAATGAGGCTGTCAGGAAGGCGGTGCACAGGTGGCATTTCTCCCCGGTTTGTCTTCGACAAACCCTATATAGTACAGATGAATAGTGAGAACGAAGCTGCTGGCGAAGGTCTGATCAACTTCTTCACAGACGGATCAAGAAAGAAGGATAGGACAGGATGTGGAATATATACGGAACTGGCGGGCCTAACCATAGCTGCAAAAGAGAGATTGTCCGTAGGCAAACTACGGACAAAACAATCAGGATCTACAGAGATTGTAGGCAATCATTACTAGTCCTGAGAAGTTACAAAATTACTACAGGAGCAGTAAGGGAATGTCATTAAGCACTTGTGGGTGCCTCCAGCATGAATAACATATCGGTATGCAGGATGAAAGGACATGCACAGTGCAGTAGCAACAAAGAAGCCGACAGACTGGCCAAGAAGACAGTAGGCCTAAATATCTTTGGACCAGGCGCGGCCAATCTGTAACCGTTCACAGCGATAATACAAATAATTAAAGAGAATACCCACAATGAACTCAAGGAGCTGTGGGATGAAACAAGCAGCTGTCAGCTTGCTAGGGAACTACTAAAATATTCCAACTAGAGTACACCAGTGGACTACCTGGCAATGTCCAGAAGGAACCTACGTTTTATAACGGGAATCTAACCTGGACATTGTCCGCTGAGGAAACATCTACACAATATGGGATAAGCGAAACAACTCTCTGCAGAGGTTGTGGACAAGAAGATGAGACGGTCCAACATGTACTCTGTAACTGTTCTGCCGTCTCATCAATCAGAGAGTCCATTTTGGAAGAACGTAAGCCTACTTTGACCGATGTAAGGGAGATGCCCCTAGGCAGCATCATCACCTGCTTCGCAAGATAGATTGGATGGAGGCCTAGGCAAGGGTCTGCTTATGGGGAGGAAGTAAAAGTGATCCAATTGGGCCTAAGGGTTGTGGTTCAATGTTTTTCCTTGACCTCCCTCCTAACCATTCCAATTCCAAATATGCTAATTGTATGAATTATGACACCTGAGGGGACCTTGTATTATGTCTAGCAATATCAATATTATTTTTATTCGTGCCTGTCGTTACATTTAGCCATGTCTATTTTGTTGCATTTTATAGGGACTTTTGCAATAACTATATTCATTATAGGGAAAAAATGATAAAGAGAATTGCACTAGTACTTAATTAAATAGGAAGACATATAAGCATGCATACTGATAGTGTATCGACGGATAGGGTACTGAACTCTTATAAACTTCCTTATTTTTGATTTGCTTAGAAAAATAATATTTATATCCAGTCAGGTTTTAATTTTACTTATTACCTCTCATTGAACTTCAATTCTCCTCCGTACAAATTAGTACAGTGTCATCTGCGTATGGCATGATTTTGTATCCAACGTTTTTATCGAGTAAATCATTTATATATAACAGACATAGAGTAGGTCCTAAGACGGCGCCTTGGGGTATTCCGGTTTTTATTATTTTCTTTGACCTAAGAGCATTGATTGTATTTGCACGGGTTTTTGAATTTTCCTCATGGTTTACCGGTTTTATTTTTCTCAAAATATAGGTCTCGTTTGAAATACAGACTCAACATCAAATATATCAGCTATACGGCGTAATGTTTTAGATAACCCGTATACCTAAGAAATTTTTGTTGTGTTAAAACGTTAAGGTTTTTGGCCTACCTGACTTTCATGTCTGCTTTCAATATTTATGAACGTTAATAACAAGCAATTATTTTATAGATTTCTTGGATATTATTTTTTACAGAGAACAGATATATTATGGAGGGAAATCTAAAAAAAATTGGAAATATTTCATAAAAATAGGCAGCAAAATGTTATCTTTTAAAAAGTTAGTTACACAGTGGCTGGTCCTCATTTAAAGATTTATTATTCTTTAACCATTGAAGATACGAAGTTAATGGACATGTGTACATATTTGCCTGATTTTAATGTCATATTTGATTTACAAGAGCAATCAAATATCACGTGATATTAACACATAAAAACGTTCGTATTTCAAGTGATATTTCACTCTGCTTACTTAAATAAACTCATAACTCCATCGCTTGATTTTTTATTTAAAAAATACGTCAAATTATTGTAAGTAATGCTGCCAGGTGTAACCATTTGAGTTAATATAAAGACGAATATTTTTAAAAATCAAACGTCCTGTACCTGTTCTATAACTGAATATTAAATCATTAGTAAATGTAGTAACGCTATCGTATGTACATACATTACTCGAGTGCTCAACTAATTGGTTACCTAGATATGAATATAAATGATTTTAATTATTAATTGTATTCATTTTTGTCCCGAGACAAAACAAGGTTATTGGAAGGAGTTCACTTAGTAGCAGGATATATATTATTCAAGACAAACAAATGAATAGAACAGGCCAACCCGCTCAGAGATTGCCTTGCCTCAGGCAATAGGTTCCTTGCGCCTTACTCCTTATAACGTTATACAAGGAGTATTATACCCTTGCTTAATCAATACAAACTTCATAATATTATTAGGAAGCTTGACAAATCATGATTTACACGTTTTGCCCCCATAACAAAACAAATGCATATAACGTAAGATAATGTCAAAATGTCTCCGTGATTTACAGACTTGTCAATTTTTTGTCTCTTTAACAGGATTACGAGGCTTTGATATTAAATGATTAAGTAATTGGGTTAATTGCTTAGTCAAATATAGCATGTACAAAATGTTGAGTACCATGGCAATCCAGAGTAAAACCGCAAATTGGAGACATGTACTTAATTTTCCATCTCTCTCAGTCTTCTAATGATGTCAAATTGTTTGGCGAACATCTCAATATAGTTTGTAGTGATTAATCATAGCATAATCATTTGATGAATTAAATACACTTATAGTCTAGTATACTTTAAGTTGGCGTGTGTATGTATGAGTTAATATTTCCGTACGATTTCATTTTCTCTTGTACACAAAGATTGCTTTAACTTTGTGTACAATATGGGAGAAAATGAAACCGTACGGAAAAATTAACTCATACATACACACGCCAAGTTAAAGTATACTAGACTACAGTTTCCTATACATAATACAAATATTTGAATTCTTAAGAGAGAATTTTGTGCAAAATTTTCCAATTTCATTTTAACACCATCCAACGTAAACATGTGTTGATATTTTACGTTGGATAACGCCTCCAAATAATTATTTTCGAAAAACTGCTATCCTGCGAAACAGGCTCAAAAAAACGGCCAAGATGCTCTACTTTGAGGGGTTCATTGGGGTTGAAGTGTTTTTATTCAATTTTTAACTGAAGGATTATTTAAAGATTCCGTACCGACGTTCGTCATTCAAAAGGCAAAAACTGAAAACATTAAAGTAGATATGGTTCCTAGTTACGAAGATCTGACACCAGACCATGCAGACCATCTTTAACCTGAATTTCGAAATTTTTTTCGTAAACTTTTGGCACTGGTAAGACACAAGATGTCTTCCACCCCTCTGAAAATTCACCATATTGTAATGCATAGAATATTATTGAAAGCATCTTCTACTGTTATAGCTGTTAACAATTAATTTTGCCATGGTTGTGGTTTGGAGTGAGTGAAAACTTTCTTTTGATCATTATTCTTAAGAATTTGCTTACAGTTAATGCTAAAGTTATTATTGGAAGTAATTTCATCGAAACTTGTGAGGAAGAATGAATTAAATTGTCAGTAATTATATCTTTGTTTGTTTCTTGTATATTAGAAGATACACAACAGTCGTCACTAGCACTATCTGGTAGTGTTTATTTATTCCATAGTTCTCAACCATTATTGGAGTTCGAGATGATTGCATTGTTATAATATTTTTTTTTTACTCGTTCATTGACTATGTTTCTTTTCTGTCGGTATACTTCCTAATCTTCTCTTTTATCTGTCAACATCGCTCTTTTATACTTAAAATTTTTTCCTATCATATGCTTCCTATTCGTAGTCATACAGCCATACATAGTCAATTATTGTTGAATTATTCTGGGTTATTCTTAGTTCAAATGTGCTTTTAGAGGGCGGAATATTAAACATAATATTTTTAGTCGCAAACTCCTCTATAAAATCCTTATTTTACTATAAGGAACGTAACCAGACTGCAACCAACAGCTACTCTCTGGGCTATATGCCCCGCCGAGCGCTGAATTACAAGTTACAAGTCTGGTGCGTTAAGTGTAATAATTGCATATTACCATCAAAACGCTAATGCTTCGATTGCAACAAACACCAGCCGAAAGGCTGATCCTACTTAAAGGAGCTCTCTTGCCAGTCGTCACACACCATTTGCAGACTGCAGTTTCGAGCTGTTGGCTCTCGTCAGTGCAAGGTAGGCATGTGACGACCGGCACGAGGATCCTTTGACTATTTGGTACATCGCGGTATTTTTACAATAGCGACATGTAAAATAGTCAGCAGGCGCCATCTAGCGGTCCAGTGTCTCGAAGCATTAGCGTTTTGATGGTAATATGCAATTACTACACTTAACGCGCCAGACTTGTAACTTGTAATTCAGCGCTCAGCGGGGCACATAGCCCGGAGAGTAGCTGTTGGTTGCAGTCTGGTTACGTTCCTTATAGTAAAATAAGGATTTTATAGAGAAGTTTGCGACTAAAAATATTATGTTTAATATGCCGCCCTCTAAAAGCACATTTGAACTATGCTAAGCCCAGTCAGACTATTTTACATGTCGCTATTGTAAAAATACCGGGATGTACCAAATAGTCAAAGGATCCTCGTGCCGGTCGTCACATGCCTACCTTGCACTGACGAGAGCCAACAGCTCGAAACTGCAGTCTGCAAGTGGTGTGTGACGGCTGGCAAGAGAGCTCCTTTAAGTAGGATCAGTCTTTCGGATGGTGTTTGTTGCAATCGAAGCATTAGCGTTTTGATGGTAATATGCAATTATTACACTTAACGCGCCAGACTTGTAACTTGTAATTCAGCGCTCGGTGGGGCACATAGCCCAGAGAGTAGCTGTTGGTTGCAGTCTGGCTACGTTCCTTATAGTAAAATAAGGATTTTTATAGAGGAGTTTTATATTATGTTGGGTTATTCTTGTTGGTGACAATAATCTTTGATATAATCCATATTTGTATTTTATAAATAAAATGTCTTTCTATTGTGGTGGATGGTAAATTGTTTGAAACATTTTTGTTTCAATTTCAATTTTTATAAGTATTATCCAGATAAAATTTCCAACTACTTCATTCATTATTGTCTTAAGTGTATTTCTTACTAACGTATATCAATACTCTTCTCGTTCCTCTATTTTCTGTAACACAATTTTCCAATTTATAACTTTATATATAATTCTTTCCTATTTATATTGCCGTCAACATGAGTTTTTGACAAGCATAATACTATTTGGTTTCCAATTTGTTTTCCAAAATAAATTTATTTTCTTTATTATTTAAAAAATTCTGACAATTGAAATAAGCAATTTTATTCGGAAAATTCTTTGATTGCTATGTAGTATACAGTATGTCTATTTTACGAGGACCACACCAAATAACTCGCTTAATATCTATTGTAGTGTTGTTGTGTGTTTTAGAAACAGTTATCCCATTTTCTATGAGCTATATTTCAGTAAAAAGAAATTTGAAATCCATAGCCTACTTTGTGAGATATGTTACAAAAACCTGAAAAATGGGAAAATCACAAATGGCTATATCTTCCTTATTTGAGGAAATACGGAAAAAGTTAAGGGGATGAAAGTTGACGACAAAGAGAATAAGAATATAATTGTGTATCAAAAAAAATTGAAACACGCAGTTGGCTTTGACATATGCTCTTGTGCAAATATGAAAAGAACAACACTCAAAGTAGGCCATGACACCATTAATTCCGTTTATTTTTTCACAAAAGTTTTAAATAATAGTGTCAATATTTAATATTTTACGAAAACCACAATTCATATCATTGAATCGTAAAAATCAGCTATGCCATGATTAGTGAAAAACATTTGACACACAAATTTGACAGACTGTCACTGTTGCATATTGCGTTGTCGAGATCTAAGACAAGTTTTATATCAGTAATTATGGTGTACACCAATAATAATAAAAATATAAATTCGATGTGATGGCAGTCACGGTCCTCAGAGATAGATTTCCAGATGGTCCGCAGTCAAATGGAACTATGTTTAGGAAGATAGTTTAAAATCCAAAAATGCACCGTTTTTTTTTTTAAGTAATAAGGCGAGGGTATGTTGCGGACAATGTCAGAAAAGTGAATAAAGTATTAAATTATGCTAACCAAAATGAAAAACCTCTTTGAGACAAATTCAGAGAAACTGGGCATTAAAAAAGACTTCAAAAAAATATTTTTAAAAAACGGATTTCGATGCTACAAAATGAGGAAAGTTCAACATTTAAATGAGAGAGATAATCCGATGAGAGTAAGATTCTTTAGATGGTTGTTAAATAAAAAAGGAATGCTGATATGTAGCAAAATTCTTTGGTCGGACGAATAAAATTTTTATAATAATGTTTTTTTCAACAGAAATATGCATTATAAGTGGACACAAGAAATACACATTGGTGCAGAGAGACTGCTTTCCAAGAAAGATTTTCTACGAATGCTTGGGTGGGTCCTTACTAAAGTAATCGGACCTTATTTTTATGATGACAAATTAACCACTCGTGGATACCTTAATTTCCTACAAAGCGAATTTCAAAATTTTCTTTATGAATTAACAGTGGCAAAAAGATAAAATTATTCATATTTTCAACAAGATGGGGCTCCGCCTCACACTGCTGTAATAAGCACAGTACAAATTATTCAAATCAAGATATGCCAGATAGCTGGATAGGCACCTATGAACCCATTCTATGGCCAGCTCAATCACCAGATTTTTTCGTCTGGGGTTACATTAAAGACAGGATATTTCAAACTGCCCCTGAAAATATTGAGGACATAAAAACCAGAATTAGAAACGCATATGAGGCAATTACTCCTGAAATGCTCTAAAATGTAATATAATGAGGTCTCGTAGAGCAGGTTTGTGTATTAGAATGCATGGTGCACAATTTGAGCATTTATAGTTAGAAAAATAAATACACACATTTTCTTTTCAGTATGGTATTAGGTATACATGGTTATACATAGTTTTCCGTTTTTCTTTTTTGGGTGTTCATTTTGTACTTTATTTTTATTTATGAGATATTTGTTTGTTCGTATTAAATTGTAATAAATAATTACTGAATTATAATTGTCATAAAATGCATTTTTACTATTATGGCATAGCCGATTTTTACGATTCAATGATATTTATATAATATAATATATAATATTAAATATTGACACTATCACCATTGGAAATAGAAAAAAACACGCTTTAAAAACCGAACTAAAAAGTAAAAAATAATAATGTTTAAATATTAAGATTCCATTCAACAGTGATAGATTGTAAAACGTGTGGGGTGCTTTTTACTATATTTTTATCATTATACTTTTATCAATAGCTACCAATAAAATATTTATAATAAAGCACCCCACGCTTTTTACAATCTATCGCTGTTGAACAGAATCTTAATATTTAAACATTATTTTTTACTTTTTAGTTCGGTTTTTAAAGTGTTTTTTTAATTTTTTAAACTATAACTTTTTAAACTTACTAAAAATCATTTAATTAACACGCTTTTATTAATAGTTAGAATATATTATTAGCAGCGGCGCCTCCGCCAAAATCTCGACAATGGGTTAATCTTTATTTTATCCTAATGATCCTGGTGAGGACATTAGGACAAAGTTGTCAAATTATTGTATTATCGTCGGTTCTTGATAAGCGTGCAGAGTTTCAGATTAATCTGACGTTTTGAAGTGGGTGAGAATCACGTTCAAAGATTCCATTACAAGCAAACAAACAAGCATACAGGTGAAGTTAATAAAAGCGTGTTAAAAATTAAAGGAATTAATGGTATCATGGCCTAGTTTGAGATTTGTTCTTTTCATTTTTGCACAAGAGCGTATGTCAGAGCCAACTGCGTTTTTTGAATTTTTTGATACACACTATTAGTCTTATTGTCTTTGCCGTCAACTTTCATCCCTTTAACTTTTTTCGTATCTCCTTAAATAAGGAAGCTATGACCGTTTGGGGTTTCCTATTTTTCAGGTTTTTGTAATATATCTCACAAAGTAGGCTATGGATTTCAAATTCCTTTTTACTGAAATATAGCTCACAAAAAATGGGATAACTGTTTCTAAAACTTTATTCTTCTAGAATATATATTTGGTGTGGCCCCCGTAAAATAGGCAGACAGTATATACTTTTTGGTATGAATGGATATAGATAATAATTCTACGTACGGTTGTGTACAGTATTTTGACTGTACTAACGATAACTAACTAGAAAACAATTTCTATATGCAATTTCGTAATTTTAGAAACAGTCAACGCCCCCCGATTTCTACCATTGACATTGATATTTATAACAATTCTGTTCCTGTAAGGAATTCCTCTGAATTTTTAAGTAATTTTTTATTTTAATAATAACTGGTTCTAGATTTAAAGGTACACCATAAAAATTTCTGCCGACGACGATAGCATTTCCTGATCCAGTTTGTCCCGGCTCGTCCACCATTTCTTGATACAGAATTTGAGTGTATCATACATCTGCATTTTAATTAAGAAACCATTTTGACATTTTTATAATAATCATTGCCTGGTTATCTAGCCGGTATCTAAAACTTTTCTATATCATCACTGAACATGGTTGTACAATATTTAAAATTAAGCCAAGAGGTAAAAAGGCAGGCGTAAACGTATGGTGAAGTCATTGCGTGACACATAACGCTATTTTAACTACTTGTTATGGTTACTTTGTTGGAAGTGCTTAAATGTGACTTTACAAGACGGTTGCCTATCAGATTACCAGTTCAATGGAATGAAAACTTAAAACCAAATCAATGAAAAGAGAAAATGCACATTTGTTGCTGTTTACAATGTCTTGACAGACGTTATGTGGTCTACGTATTAGTTAGTTTCTGTTTGGCGTATCGCTAGCCTCGCAGCATTATGCTATGTGTTCTAGTTGTTGTCATCAATCTAATTTTCCATCTTAGCTCTTTATCATCTGGTTTTTGTTAAATCTTGGGTTTGCTGCAACTGAGTGTGGATTAGCTGAACATATTGATTGATTGACTTACATTTAAACCATATCCATGTACTTATTGGTTGTTATTTAAAGTTTGTTGAGCAGATGTGCTAGTTCATCTTCAATTTCTGCTGGCAACTAAGGTAGCATCGTCGTCTATAAATCTTCATCATTACTCAAGCCTGCCATTCCAACAGCATACGCCGTATGTTGTCGATTCACTAAAGTGGAGTTGTTCTTACAAAGTTGGCAAATGATGAAGATCAGATGTTTGAGTGTTTCAATCTACAATTATGTAGTACAAAGTTTGCCCTATTTCATATTGTTAAAAGCCATATGAAGTGAAGATAGATAGGTACATACTAGTCCGTTGCCTTGACCATAACTTATCATAGAATAAATATACATACGACTTTTTGGAGATTTCTACCAACAAGAAGGGAATATTTGGAGATGCCATAATTACGATTTAGATAATAGAAAGTTTGTTTTCTCAGGAAAAAAGAAGAATGCGGGCTATCGTGACCGTTGTCAATGAAGTAGTTTCTCCGGATTTTACTGTGGTCTGCGACTGCTTTTGGATTTCTTCTGAAGAAGCTAATCGTATGACAAGTGAAACGTCAATTTTGACGACGACGGCAATATCAGGAAGAAACTACTTAATTTTTATGTATAAATTTCTACCCCAGCAAATGTTGAGCCGTCAGAGGTGAACGATGCAAATGATAATAGTACAGTCATTTAGCTCTTGTAGTTGTAATAATGCACGTGGAGTATATTGCATTGACTATAGATTTTTTCTCAAAACCTCTCGCAGGAAAAAAATTCATGTGATCCTGTTAACTGTCGAATTGTGAACGAGTTTCAAAATGTACGATAACTTAAGAAGCAAGAATCCGATTTTATTGAAATTTGCACAGTAGGTAGAAAGAATCCTATTAATTTTGAAAAAAGTCGATCAGTAAATGTAAAAGAATGAGATATTTTAAGAAAAAAAAAACATATGAAGAGTCGCAACATTTGATAAGACTCACCATGAACAAAAATATTTCATAGTGTACCGAAGAGTTTGTCGCCAAGTCAACCAAGCTGGTATCATCAAGAGGTAATTCGAATATAGCAATTAGGTCTAATAAATTAACTAACTTTTTGCCAAGAGTACCATATAGAATGTTCAACAATCATGTGAAATCTTCAATAATCCGGCAAATTATCTTTATATCTAGTTTATTATTGTGTACGATTATTATGACATTGTAAATTTCTTTAAAAAAAAAGAAAAAACATGTTTTTTTATCTTTTAAGACATCCTCAATATCAAAAGTATCAGTACTTAGATAGTTTGTAACAAGATCTTACAAAAATAATAAAAGTGTAGTAAAGTAAGAATATACCTACTACGACAGTCCAGTATTCCACTATTTCCTATGAAAGGAAATCGATTCATTACCACCAATCAAGGTGCACAATGTGCGTTTCCAAATCAATTGAAAATAATGTCCTATAACTTCCGACATACTACGTCTTCAATCGGAAAACGGAAAATAAATATTTACATATTTTCTAAAAAAGTATGTAATTTCGAAAACTACTACAAAGAAAAAGATCTTTAAATGCATGTCTCTATGGATATTGACTGTTTTAAGTAAGACCAACTGATTAAAATACAAATATCTGCGGATCTGGCAAAACTAATCGAATTAAGGAAGAAAACATCAGACAAGAATATCTTGTGGTGGAAGTTCGTGATAAGATCAGGCGACTCGCATTTTCCAAACGGATATTCTCATCAGGAATAGGGAATTACAAATTAGAATGCAAAAAGCATTGATTAGGGTGCAGCTCACCTATTGGAGAAAACAAAATTAAAATAAGTTTTGAATGAAAGTCGAGGAAACGACTTGAAAAGAAAGCAGCCATTAGTATATTGTGAATTGAAAACAGATCAAGGGTGAGTGAGTACACTGATTATAAGATGTACGGTTGCTGTTTTTCAAAGAACTCTTATACATGACTTGCATGGAAGTTACGATGGAAGTTTGATTGTTTCGTTGTTTCGCTGGATTGGAACATATGGACAGTTTTCTGGTAACCGTCAAGAAATAAATCAGATCCGACATGGCGCACAAGAAGTGGTCGTTGTTGTTTTGTTTGTTTCTTTGGACTGGGACGAGTAAGTGTTAAGGCTTGCATTGGCCTGACCGCTTAGCCTTGCAAGTAGGGCTGTCCTAGACTTCGCGCGCGCGCTCCCAGGTTAAGATATACAGCATCATAGCATCATCTCAGACTTTTATTTTGTTATTTTCTAGACAAGAAATAAAATAAATGTGTTGTGTAGTTGAGGGCCGCGCCCGTCTACATCGGATTCGTGGCTGGGCGGATCGACGAGCTCCTCGTGCCAACCAGGTGGCGACTGCGCGATCTTCCACCACGCCCTCGAATCTCCTGCAGCGGTCATCTATGCCACCGTCCGCGGTGGACCGCTTCCCAAGACACACGTGCACGTGCTGGACTCGTGAGGTCGCGGTGCGATATCATCATCGCGACGGCACCGGCCTCGAACGCGATCACCTCTCATCCGCGACTCAACACTCAATGTGCTCATCGCCTCTACTGGTACGCCACACTGCTGGAATCGGTTCACACTTATTCTTGATATCATCTTCTTAACCTACATATTTTTAATTTGTTTTCAGACACTTTTCGCCTTAAATACTTTCATTAAATTATAACTTCTAAGTTACTGACACATTTCAAATAATATTAGTTCCAGCTGTGAGGTTGATTTTATCAACAGTATTAAGCGACTTGTCAATTAAAGCTTAAAACTTCCTGCTGCGATACGAGCTTTTAATTTTTCTTTAAATTTTCCAGTAATTCATTTCATGAGTTCATAATCAAAAGGTACCAAAAAATAATTTTGGATACTTTCAGCTTCGATCTCATATAGGTATTCCTTTTCAAGTTAATTCCCTCAAGTTTTTTCGCATGCAAATATTTAATTTAGTTTGTGTCAAATAAGACACTGCAGCACAATATTATAATTGCAATAATTTTAAATTTCTATTGTTGTAGTGAAATTAATTTTTGCTACCCTTTCTGCTAAATTTCATAGAAGTCAAATAAATATACACTGAAAAAGTAGAGTGTATTAATTTGTCTTTACATTCTACTGCTTGGTAGATAAGTATAGTTGAGTATTTTTTTTCCTATATGCTAATTGGATTTAGGTAACGGACACGTCTTAGTATTTTTGATTATATTAATTTCAAACACAATATTTAACTTTTATTTATTATAAACGCTCTTAATAGTATCAAGTGGAATCGAATGAAATTGAAATAACATAATGTTATAAAATTTACTGCCATATTTCTTAGTAAAAATCAAATCAGAATAAAAGACGAATCAAGCGAAATCTAAATGGCTAGCAATTAATTCTAGTTTAAAAAATGTATATCTTTAGCAGGTGTACATATGGGAGCATTAATCAATTTTATTGCATATATTTCTTCTCACTCATCTCACAGATCGCCATGGAATTTTTAAACATTTTACTCGTTAAATATGGATTAAAATGTCCTTCACACATAAAGATAACACAGAAGATTTATCAAAAATGCAGTTAAATATTTTATACAAATACTTTATTTTCTTATATTTGCATATTACCATTATTATAATTAATAAAGGAAAAATGTGTAATTAGATTTACTTTCAAAAAACAGCCATTAAAATATTCTTCCGCGATAAACAACTGCACAATTGCCCATAAATGAGTAATTTGCACAAAGTAATTAATTTAATAATATCAGCTAATAAAGTTAGGCAGTGTCAGATAATAATTACACTTTACATCTTTACATAATGTAGTTGTTCTTACTGGTCATATTTTTGTTCATCATACTCACATATTTAATTATGTTATATTTGTATATGTATATGTCATCTTCTGGATTATGGCAAAACTTGCCGTTTACTGTCCGTAACTTAAACAATATTATACCTGGAAAATCCCGTACGGCATTTATCGAACACACCTTAGTATATACACTGAAAACTATTAGTCAACATATCGCTAAGGATTTAGGTGAAATATATTACAGGACTTTCAAAAATCCTGAAATTTACCCCGCAAAGCAACTGCTAATAAAATAGACAAACATAATGGTATATTTTCACTGCACTACTTTGGGTCCCGATCGAACTTACACTAATAAACGATAATGACTAAAGGTACAATTATAATTAAGAAATTTAAATAGACATCGTGCCAGGTTCTTTTTAAACGACATCTATCTGTTGTCACATGAATTATAGAGGATCGCTTCTGATTGTGACGAAAGTAATAAAATAATAGATAATTTACCTAGCCCATTTTTATTGTAAATCCTGTCAATTTTGTAAAAAAAACCTAAAAATTGTTCTTTTCATTAAAACCTGTTGTATGGTTGCCCCTATTTCAGAATTATAGAAGAAATATTTCTGCAAACACAGGCTTAATAACTCAAGGATGGTAAATCGTTTAAATAAAATATAGGTGTTCCTTGCGCATTCGCCAAAATCAAACATTCGAGCTGCTCATTATGTTTTGAAAGTTTTATTACAGTAATAAATGTCACATCACAATTATGAGTGACTAGCTAGTGGGTGGTCTTATTGTACATAAGAGAAGTAACTAATTATTGCTAATAAAGGAATGTAATGGTTTAGATATTTATGTATGCATAATTATTAAATTTTATTGAAATGATATCATATAAAATTTAAATGAAATTTAATATTTACCTAAGAACAGATAAGATGCATAAAACATATATCACCAAGAAATTAGACAACCGGTAAATTCAAGGACCAAAGCCTGAGCAGAAGACAGTTACACTTGAAAATGTAGACATCCCCATCGGCATACACGATTGTGTTCCATTTATCGGAAGGATCAATTCTTTCATCAGCTTAGTTATAAATGCTGCTAAAAATACATAAATAAACTCAAAAGTTCACCATGATATGTAATGTGTCAACACGTCTGCTAATATTTTTATTACTAAAGAAAATATAGTGGCAGTAGCAACTCCAAAAGGAATTCTTGCGATAAAAGAAAACCACCAGACGTAAAATTTGTAATTTTTCATTATGTTATGTTAATATGGAAATGTGATTAAAAACTCCTAACATCAGTGCTATTATTCATTTTCCAAAGTTATAAAAATGAAAAAGTAAACACTGTATTGATGGGTTTGTTTACGTTCTTCTAATGCATTTAAGCATGACTAGCTGCATTTAGGCTATCCTTTTCTTTGGTCCTTCGTAAACAACGATGATGTTACACTTTTTCGGCCTTATTTGAAGCACTGAGCAAGATAAAAATGCAATTATGCTCGTAGCAGGATAACGCTCTAAAAGAGGGAACTCCTGCGACACCAGCGGCGGCGAACTCGTCACTAAAAGAAAGCTGTATCGAACGGATCTTTTTAACAAGTACGATTTTCACCAAAACGTATAAGCTGAGTTTGTGTTTGGAAAATAAAAACAAAGCAAGTTAATGAGTTTGTGAATGAAAGAGAAACACTATTTCTGCAAAATAAACTTAGTAAGACATAACCTTGCAAATGCCATAAAATAACAAGTGGATATGTTATTACTTTCCAACGTTTAATTTAAAAAAAAAAGTTTTATTTAGACTACAAAGTAACACGTAAGCATAATCACATATATACAGTGTGTCTCACTTAGAAAAGTAACAACGTAATAATTCTTTTGTTTTTTGTCCGATTTAAATCAAACTGATCTCAAAATATAGAGGTCACCAAGGTCTATTTAGACCACAAAATCTCTTTCCATCTTTAAGGGTGCATTACCAAGGTCAAATAGTGCGTAAAATATCCTCATTCCGATGTAATTCCATTACTTTGGTGCGTGCAAACCTACTTTTAAATGCAAGGCCATCTACGATGCAAAATTATATGAAAAATATAAAAAAAACAGGTATTTTTTAATCAAAAAAATATTGTTAACAAAACTTGTTCAAAATCGTTCAAAAACCCCGAATCCGAAGTTTAATTAAATTGTTGTTGTTGGCATTTTGTCTGATTTTTACTTTCACGTCCAGTGGAAGTATAGTAACGCAAAAAAATATTTCTTTAAAATTAAAATAGGTTTAAAATGGCATGAAACGTCGAGATTTTAAATTTGAGCGAAAAAAAAATCCCGACTGTCTGTTGGTCTGTCTGTAACTTTTTTTTTGTGCGTAAGTTTACTCTGGAACCGTTTATGATATTGACTTGAAATTTGGTACACTTATGTACGTAACGAGATCTGGAACTAGATTATATTTTGATCTAATTCCGTTGAAGTGTTCGGGGGGTAAATGGGGTAAATAAGGGTAAATAGGCAAAGCAAGCAGGTAAGAGTCCATTAAATTGCAATGTAGGGCAAAGGTCTCAATTAATTTTTTTGGCTTCATAACACCCTCACACTATTATGAAAGGGAGTAAAAAAAATGTGATTTAGTGTGTATACAAGAACGAAGCGTCTCAAAAAAATTTTTTGGCGTTAGCTACCTCCTCTGCCAACCTCATTGCCACCCCCACCCTATTATTAAAGGGAGTAAAAAATTTAATTGGGATTTAGTGTGTATACGAGAACCAAGGGAGTTTAAATTTTTTTTGGCATTAGCCATCCCCACCCTGTAAAAAATTAAATTGGGATTTAGTGTGTGTACGAGAACCGAGGGCCTCCAAAATTTATTTTGGCATTAGTTACCCCCTCTACAACCCCCTTTACCACGCACACCCTATTGTTTAAGGGAATAAAAAATTAAATTGGAATTTATTATGTATACGAGAACCAAGGCCTTCTAATTTTTTTTACAGCCACCCTTTCTATCACCCCCACTCTATTATTAAAAGGAATAAAATATTACATTGAAATTTAGTATGTATAAGACTTGGATACAAAATCTGGATGTGGAAGTAGTGATTCCTTCGGTAGCGGTTTTGTAATAATTTTTATTAAAATGCCTAAAATGATTTTTTTGGAACACGCGTTGATTTTTGCGAACGTTCCGAAGAGCTATTTATTGAAAACCCGAATATCGTTGATTGCTTGCTGATGTCAATTTCATATTTCCGGATATGTTTATAAACAGGAATTTCGCTACTGGGCGACGGAAAACCCTCTGCAATCGCACGACGTACCGCCTCATAGCAAAAAGGTTACTGATGTGTGGTGTGCAGTGTCCACCTTTCGATTCTTGGACCGTTCTTGTTTGAGGAAAATGGTTTGACGGTTATTGTTACATCACAACGTTATCAACATATTTTGTGTAATTTTAGAATATAATAAATGTATAGCGCTGTGATAGACAGACGGACAAACGTGATAACGGACGGATAAATCCATTTTTCACTTTTGCGTACGGAACTCGAAAAACTATAAATAAATACTTTAATTAGAGACAAATTGTGTCCAGGTCCACAACAACATTTAGTAGCAGGTAATTGCGTGATATTTTTTAAGCGACATGGTTGGAGAAACTTTAGATTGACATTTTTTTTTCTAAAAAAAGGCATTCACAAACTGATGTACGCACAGAAGACTAGTTTATTAGGAACATTGACAATATTAGAGGCTGTTACAACAAGCATTTATCTTTCGGTATATTTCGATAAAATCCAAGTCATTAATGACTGTTCGAATAATAAGCAGTTTATTCTCCAATTAACGTGAAACAGAAGGTTTTTTAAATCTTACTTTCATATTTAAAGTAAATTAGGAGACGGAGGAGCTAATATATTACGCTTTCTCTGGTACGCCACTGAATGTGGTAGTGAACGCCGGATGGGATAAACATCATCGGAAAATCGTTTAATATAGCATGCCATTGAGCCAAGTAAAAAACATGTATTATATTTTGGTAATCCGTGTTTTCGCTTAATTTATTCATTGCAGTTTTTAAAATCAATGACAGATTTTCAATCTAAATTAATAAGGTTTCATAGAAATTTAATTAACATAATATGTATGTGTTTTGTTAATTTTTAATAAAGAATGTTCCACTATAAAAATTATAAAGTAATTTTAATTATGACCAATTTTTGTTAGGGCTTAAAACCAACCCTTTTGAAGTAATACATGAAATCATCATGAATAAGTTGCTACTGTTTAATGCGTTTAAACGCCCACACTCTGTTGAAAACAATATCACCAAAAATTACGATCCATATGTTTTCGATAATATTAGTCATCTTATTTCATTCATATGATATGTTTTTGCGGTGCTTTCAGTAAACCATTTAGCTTGAATTAGTTTCTTTTTGTTTTGTTTTTCGGAATTAATATGCCCATTAGAACTTATTTTAGTAACTGCTTTTAATGATTCTCAACAAAATCGCTCAAAAATGTGTCTTATATCGTTAATAACGATAACACAGTAAGATATACTAAATTTACTTGTGTTGAACATTTTCCTGAAACGCCTCGACAAATTGTGTGTTTTTTATTATTGTAACTTTTAGTTATTATAAACAGTGCACTCGGGTTTACTAATATTTTTAGGTAAATTATATAATTTCCATTTAAAAGAAACATAGCATTTCATTTTTCCTTGAAAATAAATTCAGAAATGCATTTAATATATATAGTAATAATTTTATTCGTCATAATGTTACACCGTAGTGCTTGGGGAAGTCATAATTACACAAATAAAGTAAAAGTGGAGATAAATAAGTATAAAAATAAACATACATACATAGAATAAGTATATCTACACTTGAAATGTAATAAAATAGTAAAACAAAATTAATACTACATACGAGGACTTATAATCGTATATGTTACAGTCAGCATTGGATAAGACGTGCCTTTTTAATTTAATTTTAAATTGCGGAATTGGTAACTGTTTTAAATTACTTAGCAGGGAGTTATATAAACCAATACCATAGCTGTTCTTTTTTGGTGAATTTTAATCTGAGGTGATATTTGTAAATGGTCCCTTTTACTTGCGCTCTAGGCATGTGTTTCTCCATGTGTTTCTAATGTAATTGCCCAAATGTTACCTTGTGGCAAATAAGAATTATCATTCATATTATTTTTAATTAAAATTCAATTAACCCGGGAAAAGAAATAATTAAAAAGAAGTTTACTTTGTTTAATCTAGTATAAATTCTATTATATTTACCTGAGTGCATTGGTTTGCAAATTCTTTGTGATCGTTCATGTTTGCTTCCAAATTTAATAACACAGGAACATAATTACACAGAACAAAATTCACATGACTGGACAAATTTAGACTTAAGAGGGTCCATTCGAGTGACCTGGCGGGCGATTAAAAACGTTCACGAACACATTTTTTCTCACTCACTCACTATATGTGTGTAATTATTTTTCTTTATTTGAAGTTTATTAATTATCCTTATTTTTTTCTTCTTAAAGCTGGAGATTATTTGCATGATCACCTCCTCAGCATTTGTCCTCAAATAATAATTATAGTACATACTTAAATATACCTAAATATACCTCACACATTTCTGACGGTGGGAGATTTTAACATTAATTGGAACTCTAACCTAGGACATTGCAATCCCTTAGAAAATGTAATTAATATATCTTGTAAAAATGAGGAGGCTGTGAGTGAGATAATGTTCGGTAACAAGTTGTTAGAGGATATGAATGCTATAGTAGAAAGACTTAATGAGCTTTATATAAATAGTGTGAGTGAATGGTATACCTAGAAATAATAGACAATACCAATTAAGGCATAATCATGGCAAATTTTCTAGTTTAAATTATTGCAAAAAAGAGCTTAAAAATATATCCTTTCATTAGCAAGCAAAAATAGTCCAGAAGATATTGCCATGTATATTTACAAAAAAAAATTCCATATATTGGCTGATCCTCTACTAGATATCATTAATACCTCGCTGCAAATTGATATTGTTCCTGATGCATTGAAAGTTTCAACCATTGTTGTATTGAGAAAAGTTGCTAAAACCGTTAAAGCTGAAGAATTTCGCCCAATAAATATGCTTTCAGCATTTGAAAAAAATCTGGAAATAGTTGTATATGTACAAATCTTAAAGTTTGTGAAGGAAAACAAATTACTATGCAAGTTCCAATCGAGTCCAATATAGTTGTGAAAGTGCTTTACAGTATGTTATTAACGAATTGAAAAAGGCAAGCGATATGGGCAAAGTAACTGGTATAATTTTCTTGGATCTTAAGAGAGCTTTTGAAACTGTAGATAGATAGATTGTTAGATAAATTGAAAGGATATGGGCTTGATGGAGTGGTACATATGTGGATAAGTAACTATTTGAGTAGTAGAATGCAAAAAGCAAAGCATGATGAGTATGTATCTAGTACAAAGAGTGTAAATGTAGGAATACCACAAGGAAGTAATTTAGGTCCGCTATTATTTATTGTATATATTAACTTATTTCCGGATGGTGCAGTTGTTATATACATAACAGAGAAAAATAGTGCGTTATTGTTGAGTGGAATGAATGGTCTTGAAAGAAGTGAGTGACTGGTTAGAAGTACATAAATTGAATCTAAATATGTCTAAAACAAAAGGTATGATTGTAGGAAAAAAGAAATTTAAATATGAAATGGGATAGGAGGCATCAGAATTTAGAGTTGCTGAAGCAATTCAGGTTGTTAATGATAAATTTAGTGGTCATATTAATTATGTGTGTAAGAAAAGAGCTAAAAAAATTTGTGTATTAAAAAGAATCAGCTGGTACCGGTCTGCTACAAGTAGAAAATTGGTATATAATACTATTATATTAACTCATTTCAATTATTGTAGCACTGTTCTGTATCTTGCAAGCGATGGTGACTTGGATAGTTTGTAAAAGTTGCAAAATAGGGCCATGAGGATTATATTGAGATGCAGTATTTAGACTAGAGCGAATGATATGCTGAAAGTTTAAGGCTGGATGAATGTACGAAATTATGTTGAATTCAATGTACTGGTTTTCATACATAAAATAAGAATGAATGTAGTACTTCCTTATTAGCAAGACAATGTGCTAATATTCGAAGATTTGCATAATTATAACACAAGAGCTAATTTTGTCCTACAACGTGTGTCCAAAGATCAATCTTTGCAAAAGGACTAAACACATATAATAACCACAGAAGCTAACATAACCTCTTTAAATAAATAAATAAACACCACAGAAATTAGACAACCCCTAATTCCAAAAGCCAGGGGCTTGTGCGGAAGGGGGGTTAAACATTGAAAAACGCGGACATACAACCATTTCCTCCGACAGTGCCAGTGCCGGAGCCAGGATTCGAACCCGGTGGTGCGATGTCCGTGTGATTAATAGCGATTGCCACCTCGCGCCTTAACCCACTTGACTATGGACCAGACAAAAGAATAATTAAAAATATGTTCATACAATAGAGTAATGAGAAACTGTGTATATTAAGTGTAAATTAGAATATGTAAATTTATATTATTTTTTGTTTTACCTTTTGGTAGCATTTTGTAAAACGTATTGTATAGCATAGTGCTAAATAAAGGATTATTATTATTATTATTACACTTGTTATTATTCCTGTATATTGGAAATTGTTCTTTTGTAAAATAGAATTCTTTATTATTATTGTTATTATTATTTAAACTGAAGTAAAGTACAATATTATTTCGAAATAAATTATTAAATAGCAATTAAAGAACAAAAATGCGAGGTTACTCTAATATTGATTGTCCTTTATAACCATTCTTGCATTGTTTTGAGTTAATTTAGACGAGAGAATGTCTGTAAAAAATACAAAAGTCTCCAGTGACCTGTGAAATTGCAATCAAATCAGAAATGAACAGCACAGATGGGGAAATAGTGGTACGCCGAGGGTTTTAGGTGATTTCTTAAAGCTTTTTGTCTCGTCCTTAGCCTCTAAAAGCGGATTTAAAAGTGATAATTAAAAACTCTTCGTTGTCAAAGTGCAGTCTTCATTATTTCAAAAATTAACTCTAATCGATAATTGTCTTTGTTAGAGCTGAAATGCAGAGTTTTAATTTTTTTTCCTTCGACACTTAATCAATTTCTTGTGTACTTTTACGAAATTGCGATTCATCTTATTTTCCCCTTACATAATTAAATTCGCTTAAAAATTAATTGTCAAACAAAAAATATTAAAAGTAAATTGGGATTTTAATCATATTTGTTCAAAGACTATGCTAAAAAATATCAGGAAAAATAATGATGCTATTTTGATTAGAAACATAAATACAAGGATGAGGGAATCGAACAGAGATAAACCACTTATAAATATTTTATTCAATTTCTTAAAACGAATTGAATGTTAACACTGACGTATTGTTTCATAAGGATTTCGCCCATAAACTTCGCATCAGCAGAAGAAGTTTGAAACTATAATTAACTGTACTTAGAACTTTTCTTATTTTTTCTTTTAATATCTTTTATAGATTCTTATCCACTTCGTCTGGGAGGGGGGTCGGAACTTTCCATGTGGGACAATGATGAAGTGGTTTCCACCAAACGTTACCTTACCATACCAAACGTTGGCTTCACTGGAGATTATAGGTGTTAATAGTTTCAAAACATTTTAATCATATTCTTGTAGTTATAAGTTGATTGATATGTATACTCTTGGGTTTTAATTTCTATCTCAAAATAACGCAATCGGAAAAATACGGAATTTGGCACATCTCGGTTACTTTCAAAAGGCATCTAACGAAATTATTTCATCCACATATACATAAAGGGGTGAAATTAACTACCATTCTTGAAATTTTGTAAATATCTTTCTGCCTGATATTTTTTTTCAATTTAAAAATAATAACTAAACATTAATATTTCATTTAGAAACTTTTATATCTCTTGAAAAAATTTCGTAAAATCGACCATGTTTGAGAAAAAAATTACATCTGCCTAAGTGATCAATCAAAAGCTATGAGCACAATTATATTACTGTAAAATACTAAAAGTAGGCTGGTGTCAAATTATGATTTGACAATATTACGTCCTATCTTGTCTTTGCCTACTACCTAATATTTAATACTAGTAATTTTTTAATCAGATTTTAAAATACATAGTTTTAGTAATGAGGAATATGCAGACATACATTTAATTTATGGTGAATGTAAATGAAATGCTTCAGCGGCAAAAGAACAATATCGTCCTAAGTTCCCTACTCGTACTGTGCCAAATGTTCGTACTTTTTCTAATATTCACTTGAGGTTAAGAGAAAGGGGGTGTTTTAAAAAAAGAAGTCATGATTGTGGGCGTCAGAGACAAACAGGAGATGCAATGGAGGCACAAATATTACATTATTTTGATGAACATCCTGAATGTAGTATTAGACAGAATTCCACATCACAAGAACATCAGTATGGAGGATTTTGAAAAGGCAAGGATTCAAGGCAACGCAAGGATCATTTACAGAGAATATAAGAGCTGTTCCCTCGTGACTTTCCAGTGAGACTTGATTTTTGTAGAATTATACTTAGGAAGCCGTTAGATTTGGCAAGAAAAGCACTATTCACAGATGAACGCTTCTTTACTCGACATGGAGTTTTAAATTTTCGTAGCCAGCATTTGTGGAGCGACGATAATTCTCACGCTGTTGTAAATGGAAGATATCTATACAACTTTTCAGTAAATATTTGGGCCGGAATTACATGCAATAAATTAATAGGGCCTTTTGAGTTACCAAACATATTAAATGGTCCAGCTTATTTAAACTTTTTACAAAATAACCTGGATCAACTTATAGACGATTTACCTCTTGCATTACGTCAAATACTGTGGTTTATGTAGGAGGGTGCGACATTTCATTATTCTTTAGAGGTTCGAGAATGGCTACCCTCAACATTTAGAAATCGATGGAGGGGGCGAGAAGCCACAATTAAATGGCCCTCTCGGTCCCCAGATATGAATCCATTGAATTTTTACTTTTGGGGCCACTTATCACTTGAAAAATGTTGTTTATTCGACACCTGTCCCTAAAGTCGAAATTTTAAGACAGAGAATTTTTAATGCTGCCAATGTAGTTCGAAACTCTCCACATGTTTTAAATAGTTTGTATGGCAATTTTAGAAAAGAGTTGCAAACGTGTATTCAAGTTGGAGGGCGTCATTTTGAACAAATGCTTTAATATCTCACAACAACAATCGTTGTCTTCATGTTTAAATTTTTTTTACTGTTTAAATTAATCTTTTGTGTATTTTGTGTTAGTTTGTTTTTAGTTTACTAATAAATTTGCTTTTCAATACTTTCGTCTTTAATTTGTAATGTCTCGTGCAATTTATACACACCAAATGATCATATCAGTACGAAAAATTGTCAAATTGTAATTTGACACCAACCTACTTTTAGTATTTTACACTAATATAATTGTGCTCAACGCTTTTGATAGATCACTTAGGCAGATGTAATTAATTTTTTTCTCAACATGGTGGATGTTACAAAATTTTTTCAAGAGATAAAAAGTTTCTAAATGAATCATAATGTTTAGTTATTGTTCTTTAATTGAAAAAAAATAGCAGGCAGAAAGATATTTACGAAACTTCAAGAAGGGTAGTTAATTTCACCCCTTTGTGTTCATGCTAGGTGGATGAAATGATTTCGTTACATGCCTTTTGATGAGTAACCGAGATGTGCCAAATTTCGTCTTTTTCCGATCACGTTATTTTGGGATTAAAAACCGTTTTTTGGCACACACCCCTTTAAGGTATGTTGCTGGACAGGAAAGAGTTATTTTGAAAAATTTTATACGAAAAACCCTTCTTAATTTTCGTCAACGAATCTAAATTAGTTAGTTAAATTCTTTGCACGTTATTACGGGACACCCTGTATTTAGTTTAATAAACTGGAATATGTTTCGCTTAAGTTTTCTATGCCAGTATGGTTGTTTATTGCGTTTGTAGCATTTCATGTTTTGTTCTTTGGTGGTAGTGTGATTCTTTTTCTAAGATTTTTGAATTATCAAAGTCAAAGTTATGGTTATGTTCTAAAGTACCTTTAGTTAGTGCAGTCGAATTTTGATTTAGTGTTTTTATATTATATTTGTGTGCAAATATTCTTGTGTGTAAATATTGTTTTGATTGGCCTATATATGTACCTACTATTAAAGTCATTGCGGTCTATTTTGTATATGGTGTCGTTCAAGTTTGAGTTTGATGAAAAAATTTTTTGTGGTGCAATATGATTTTTGTGCTATTGCTATATTATATTATTTCAATACGTTTGAAATATATTTGTTATTATTTTCATTTGTGTTGTTTGTCGTTTTATTGTATATTTTTGTATTCTTTTTTTATTTATAGGTTTGTAAAAATGTTTAGGGTAGGAATTTGTTTCTAAAACTATTTTAATTTTTATCATATTATTAGATCAGTACTTAGGGTGTGATAATGGTTCGATTTGTTAGGCTACTAAAAACACTTTGTTTATGTTTATAAGCATTTATATTTATAAGCATTTTAAAAAAATGTAGAACATGGAACCCCATTCAAAAAACATACTAAGAATTATGAAACTGTTACTTTATTACCTAATATCCATATTGGAATCAGTTCTGTGTCGTAATTCGTTCACTTTTACAACGACTTCAGTATATTCTTAACCGATAAATTGATATCATTCAATCAGCTACGGATTTTTTATTCTTGATATACATGAAAATTAATAATGTAGTAACAAAAGAGAGAACATGTTGGGAATAGTTTAAATCATATTTAACTTTAGATAACCACATATATTTGTGTCTCCATTACGTAAAAGCAATAAAACAAAAATTGTTATTATCTTAACTTAGTAAATTAAACAAACAAGTTACAACAAATAGTTGACAACAAATAAGCGATAAATTACAATAACAGGCTCGTAATGTAATTTTTTTTTTATAATAACATATAAGCAATGAACCTGAAGTTTAGAAAACTGTCTGAGAATATTCTCCATTTGGTTTGGTTCTGTCTGTGTATGCTGAATACACGATAGTGTTAGTATCTGAGAACTATTAAAATTGGTGAAGAACGATCGGATCGGCGGCCAGCTAAGGGAGAATTCGTTTCATTAGATTTATTTTAATACATAAATGGATATTTTTTCATATCATTGACAAAAACGAAAAAGAAGCAATCATAGAGAAGATACCACTGATACATTGGGCTAAGAAATTCGAGGAAGAAATGTTCACAAAGAAAGAACGAACCTAACTAAAACAAGACAAGGAACTACTCGCCTTTTGACAAGTCACTATCAAAGGATTAATTGTTAGAAATAATAGCCAGAGCTAGAAGAAATGCTACCTATACTTGGAAAAACAACGTACAGACTGGAATAGTTAAAGGAACAACTGTCAACGCGTTTTTAGCCTACAAAAGCGTGCTTTGGGAATATTATCTAAGCTGCCAAAGAGATAATCTCGTAGACACATTTTCAAAAAGTTAAAAATCTTAACGGTACCTACCTAACACTTATATTTTTATGAACTTGGTTATTTTGTTTATGAGAACTTGAATATGTTTTAAAAAGATATAGTAGATTACAATTAGGGAACGAAATTTACACAACTTTAATCCGGATCAGTATTTTACAAGTCCCCAGCACTTTTCCTTTTCATATTTATTTTTTCATCCTGTTAATGCAGATGTTTCCTGCCGTTCATAGTCTCTTGTTTTTGCGAGTAATTGGACGTTATCCCTTTCAGCTCTTCGGCAACCTGAAGGGTCTGTATATCCATTTCACCTCTGGAATGGGAGAGGAACTTCCCAAGATAGAGACAGGCCAAAGAGTTTATTAAAGAACGATTGGCCAATGCCTACCTACTAAGCTAGAACAGGAAAGCATCGGAATAATAGTAGGCCTTCTAACTGGGCACTGTCGGCTCAATAGATGCATGAGTCTAATGGACCTGGCAGAGGATGCAATATGCAGACTCTGTCAAGAGGAAGAGGAAAACCCAGCTCACGTACTATGCCACTGTGAAGGACTAGCAAGACTGAGATTCCAATTACTCGGAGAAGAAAAACCAAGGGAGGATAGCTACACAAAAGGGACCTTATCAAGCTGAGGACTCTGATACAAAGAACAACGCTGAATGAGGTATGGAAAGGTCGCGGTGGTAAAGGTCCTTCATTTATCTATCTATATATATTTTGGTCAGATTCCACGTTGATTTATTTTTTCGATAAAAGGCAGAATTGGTCTTGAAGCACTATATGCCGTTGTGATCACTTCCTTTACAATACCTCTTTTTTTAGTTACTTTGACAGGTAGGTATATTCTTAGGTATTGCAGTCTCCTCATTATTACTTTGTTTAGGGAATTGAGAATATCCTGCCCCTCTTCCGTGACGGCTAGAAATTCGGCGTCAATTTTTGTGGGTCTCCGTTAGAATGTGCCCCTTCCTTTATTGTTCATAGTATTAACCTGATCCATGACAGTGGTAAATAATCAGGTAGGAGGCATTCTTAATTTAGCGTTCGTGGTTTATCCGAACCATTCTGATGTTATACATGTGATTTGCCTTTGATTCAAGCCGTCTTGTCAATAAAACCTGTTATTAACTAGATGATATTTTTCTAATTTTATTGTAATATTTAATGACATTTATATATATTCTTTTGTTTTATAAATTTTGATTTTAAACTATTAATTTTTTACTACACTTCTGTGCAATGAAATCCCGTACACCTATTTTTCGCTATATTAAATCTTTCTTTATTTATTTGTCAGTGTCAGTGTCATATAGTTTCGTAATGCCAAAATTAACTAAACCTGAAAAAACAATTTAATTCTCTCCAAAATTGAAGACGGATGGTCTCTCAGAGTAGTTGCTACCCACAATCAAATGAATAAAAGTACTGTTATGAGTGTGAAGAAAGGTGAGAGGGGGAAGGTACCGTAAAAAAAAAGACGGTTCAGGCCGATCGAGAAGTTCAAATTTCGTTCAAGATGAAGCGCTCCTTGGCTATTTGGGGGAAAATCCGTTTCAAATAGCAGGAAACGCTGTGTTCAAGACAAATTTTCCAGTATCGAGTTAAAAAAACTGTACAAGTGCCAAGAAGACCATATTAACACAATAACAGAAGCAAGTCCGCATTGTGTTTTGTTTAAATTATGTCTATCGCCCGTTCTAGTTTTGGAACGTTGTGTTTGTTCAGTCTTGTAATGGTCGACATATTCGGGTGTACCGTCCTGCAAATACCAGGTTTCGCGAATGTTACGTGTCTCCGCGGAACAGTTCCAGGCGATTTCCTGTTAATGTTTGGGCATGGGACAAGCGTGCATGGCACTGATGTAGCGTGGCGTATTATAAGTAATAGTGGATTTAAAATGGACAGGTTTATAGAGATATTTTGAAAAATATCATGCTTCCTTCGGTGAAGCAATTATATCCAAGCAACACCTTCATTTATCAACAAGACAACTGCCCTATTACTCAATGGTTTGGAAACAATAATATTAAATTATTAGCATGGCCTTCGCACAGTCCCGACATAAACCCAATTGAGAACGTCTGGGGTTTGCTAGTAAAAAAAAAGGATGTGGCTATTTATACATACTGTCCAGGCAATTCACGCCGCACATGCGCGATGACGTTCAAACATATTGATATAGTAAGAATTATAAGGTTAACCATCAGCAGTCTGTGGTGTAATACTTAGTGTTCCCGATTCTCACACGTGAGGTCGACGGTTCGAATCCGCTTGCTACAGTTTTTTTTTTACCACATTTTGTTAACTAAAATACGTAATACGAATATTTCTTTAGGTTAGTTCGTTGGGTTAAATATGTTAATATTTTTTGATGTAGTATAGTTGTTTATGATAGATAATGTCCCTTGCCCTCGACGGCTATACTGTATGTATAAATAGCCAATTTCTTATACATACTGTATGTATAAATAGCCAATTGCGTATACATACTGTATGTATAAATAGCCAATTGCGTATACATACAGTATGTATAAATAGCCACATCCAAAAAAAAATTTTACGGACGAAGAAATGAAGAAGAATTGTGGTCGACCATTGAAAATTGCTGGGAGGAGGGAGGAGCTAAGAGAAAAAGAAAAATATTGTCGTAGAGTAATTGCTTCTATGCCAACCAGATTTAATCACGTTTTAGACGGAAACGGAGCCATGACAAAATATTAGGTTACATTATTTACATAATAAATACAATCGCAATTATGCGCAGTCGTATCTGTGAATTTTTTACAGTCAATTTTTAAATTTGTTATAAATTGGAATCATTCCCATCGAATGGTGTAAAAACGCAAAAATATCTAAGTATGTGTTTCTTCTGGATTAACATTATTCAAATACCTTACTTATGACGTTTCACAATCAATGTCAGTTTTTTATAACGTATATGATAATAAAAACACCTAAATTCCAAAAAGACTGATTCACACTACTCAATATTAGTAAAAACTGGATTACTTTATTTTCCAAGTGTACGGGATTTTATTGAAAAATAAGAAATATTATTATTACTCATTTATTGAAGAAAGCTCCAATACGGAACAGCAACAACCTAAAATTAGAAAGGCCATATGACTAACAACAATTGAGATCAGGATCGAGAATAGACTAAGAGAAAGACCAAGACCACTTAGTCAAATCAATCAACATGTTATTACTACGTACTTTAGTGTAGTTGCTTGCTTCTCGAAAATGCCTCAGTACTTTCATTTTGGAGTAAAACCAAATCCTTTTGACCATCTATAGAACTAGTTAATGTTAAGTAGATTTTCAAACAGACCCACCTCGAAAAATCATTGCCGGCGAAAAAATCGCATTTCACAATTATGTGAATTAAGCCTATCACCCGGGAATAGACAGAAACTAGATACGTAATTTCATATCAAATATTCAAAGCGAACATTTTAATTTACCTACAAAAATGACATTAGATATGCTTCATGTTGTTAGAAGAGCGTGATTCTAGACGTACTATTCAACAAAGGGAGGCATGGGCGACAAATCATTTGCGAAGACCTTGCAAGGAAGAAGAAACCTAAATAATTTTGTTCTAACCTGTATTGAAAGTTTACAATATAATTTTTGTATGAAAGGACACTGTAAATGTGGTATTTAATCAATTATATCATTTTTTCCGAGTGAAACTTGCGTTAAAGTATTGTTTAAATATTATAATTAATTTAAACTAAAATTCTATTGTGTTACATTATGAAGTAATTGTTATTTATATTAATTATTATTAAAAAAATATGTTAATATTTTATTGAAATGAATATGTTTAAAGTAATTTTATATTAATTTTGTGAATATGTTTTTGTTTAAATATTTATAAATTGACTGGTTCACAATCAACGTTAAATTATTAATTAAAGAACAATAAAATTTACTAAACATATACGAGTTGCGTGGCTTAACCAATAAATATACAAGGAATGAAAAAAATTATATATCCTGTTTAGGTAGGTTTCGTCTTTATGATGACGCTAAAATCATTCATATTTAAGTTGTTTGAGGGTTATACCACAAAAAGCGGGATGTGAGTAGTGTTTTGTCATCGAGAATATGTCAGTGTTGCGAATTTCAAGGTTCTAGGTATAGTCGTTTGCAATTTTACTCTGCAGATAAAAAGGCAACAAAAATTTTATGACCTCATTAAGATACCGTTACTCTCTGTACTATTTCATCCGCAAATTGAGTCACTTATCTTTGTAGGTTTTTAATACATCGGATTGTTTGATGACACCATACCGATTGGCTCATAGGTGCTAATAATGAGCTCGTAAAATTTCTGTTGCCTTTTTTATCTGTAGTCAGTTTGTTAGGGAACTACTAAAATATCCCAACAAGAGTACAGTAATGGATTACCTGGCAATGTCCAGAAGGAACCTACGTTTTATAACGGAAATCCAGACTGGACATTGTCCGCTAAGAAAACAACTCCATAATATGAGATTAAGCGAAACACCTCTCTCTAGAGGTTGCGAACAAGAAGATGAGTATTGTCTGAAAGTTATTTGTGGCATTCTACGAATATTCTTTCCTATTATTTGGGTTTTCTACCACATGTACTATTATCCTCTTCAAAACAAATCACCGAATCTACAAAATAATAGAATTATTGGAAAAAAGAGCCTCTGCGCCCGTGACGTTTACGCCAAAGGAAAAGTCAGAGGTTATGTTTTGCAAATAATATAAATCGGAATAAACACAAAAATAATGTATTTTGCTGACGTTTCGGAAAGTAATCTCTTTCCGTTTTCAAAGCTATTTTTTGAAGAACTCTTATTTTGCTGTGTATGTCAAATACAAATGTATTTGACATACACAGCAAAATAAGAGTTCTTCAAAAAATAGCTTTGAAAACGGAAAGAGATTACTTTCCGAAACGTCAGCAAAATACATTATTTTTGTGTTTATTCCGATTTATATTATTTGCAAAACATAACCTCTGACTTTTCCTTTGGCGTAAACGTCACGGGCGCAGAGGCTCTTTTTTCCAATAATTCTATTATTTTGTAGATTCGGTGATTTGTTTTGAAGAGGATAATAGTACATGTGGTAGAAAACCCAAATAATAGGAAAGAATAAAAGATGAGACGGTTCAACATGTGTGACTGTTCTGCTGTATCATCAATCAAAGAATCCATTTTGGGAGAACGTTGGCCTACTTTGGCCGATGTAAGGGAGATGCTCCTAGGCAGCATCACCACCTATTTCGCAAGATTAGGTTGGTTGGAGGCCTAGGCGAGGGTCTGCCTACAGGGAGGATGTACAAGGGGCCCACTGGGACCTAAGTGCTATGGTTCAATAATTTTATTGACCACCCTCCCAACCAATTCCAGACTTATCTGTAGAGCAAAACTTCAGACGAATATACGGGTGATTTTTTTAGTTAGTACAGCATCTTTTCCTCGCTTATTATTAAAGACAGGGTTTTGAAATTTTGCAGACATTTTTGCATCTAATACACTTTGTTTTTCTCGTCCAACCGGAAGTGATGTTAATTTTCGATTTTCAAATGAAACACTAGTTTTTCTTTTGGATTTCAGAACTAGATTCTTGTCTGAGTTAGAATGTGTAACAAAAATATTAGGTTAAAGAGGGAAGTTGAGAGAGAAGAGTTGAGGTGAGATATACGAAGCACTAAAAATCGAGTTACCCATGGAATGATTTTATGGTAGATTAAAATTGCCATCAAAACGCGTAGTAGGCGCATGTCAAGTCAATAGAAGTTTGCGTTGCCGTGTTTGATATTAGCATTTCAAAGTTTTCTGGCGTCAGTTCACAAAGAAATAGTGAAGCAAATGGAAAATGGTTATACAAACGAAGATTTTTTTAACATCCTTATAAATTTTAACCAACATGGTCAAAGATATTTACCAACTTGTCACAGTTTCAATGCAGAATATCCCTAAAAATGAAGACTTGATCGTCGATTTTTAAATAAAATAGTTACAAATTTAAGAACTTCAGGACAATTTAGCGTGAAACGAAACAGAACTTGCTATGTGACAAGGCAAGAGGATAATGAATTAAATATTATATTGGCCGTTACGGAAAATCCAGGTATTTCAATTCGTCAACTAGGGGTGCAATTTGACATATCATATTCCTCCACCCAGAAAATATTGAAACGATACGGGCAGCATCCATACAAATACTCGATACATCAAAAGTTACTGCGTTCTGGGAATGGTTCATAACATGTTTCTTAGATGCAGTTTATACCAACATATTTTTGATTCCACTAGACATCGAACTAACCAGTATTTATCCCTCCTCGATCTCATAATAACCAACGATGAATTTTTGATAAACTCTTGTTGATCTCCGATCATGTATGCATCGATTTTATGGTTCAGTTTGTGGCCTCACATGTTGATCCCTCTCGTCCAAAGTATTTAACTACCACAAAGTTAACTATGCGGCACTAAATAATCACTTTAGAAATGTAAACTGGTTCGATGACTGTACAGACAACACCGATCCAAACTCACTCTGGGAAACTTTTGTTACACAAATACGCACAGCTGTTGCTCGCTTCACCCCGCAGTTTCATAATAAAACATCGCCAAAATACAAGAAACCTTGGATCAACAAACAATTGCGTGATATGTTCGTTGAGAGAAAAGCCCTGTGGCAAAGGTTCCAAAGGTCACGCTCCGCTCCACTTATTAATGGAGCAGATGGTGTTCCCTGCACTAACCATGCTGAAGCCGCTGAAACCTTTGCTGATACATTTTCGGAGGCGTACACGGTGACCCAACAAGTAGCCCTACCACAACTCAATGTTCATAACCGCATAAATACAGAGCTTCAAAATTTTGGGTTTAGTACCCAATCAATTCAAAAACACTTGCGAAACTTGCATCATGATTCATCACCAGGGCCCGACGGGGTGCACTCCAAACCTTTGCCAAAATGTGCTGAAACCTTGTGCACACCCCTTTCTAAAATCATGCAAAAATTGATGAGTCAAGGTACCCTGCCTGAAAATTGGAAAACTGCCTGTGTCACCCCCATTTTCAAGAAAGGTAATAAACTCTCAAGTTTGAATTACCGTCCCCATTAGTTTGACATCTGTGCCCTGTAAAGTAATGGAAAGAACGATTTGCGAGGAGCTAATTAGTTTTCTAATAGACAACTCTGTAACAAATGGGTTTCTGCCGGGACGTTCTGTCACCACAAATTTACTCCAAGCCCGCAACGAGTGGACTAAACGGGTAGATAGTGGACAATTCATCGAAGTTCTTTACCTGGACTTCTCTCGTGCGTTCGACAAAGTATGTATACCGCTTTTATTATATAAATTAGAACATGTCGGAGTGCGAGGTAAACTGCTAAAGTGGATCGAGTGTTTTCTAACTAACAGACAATTTAGTGTGAGGGTTGGAGAAACTTCATCGGAGGGTCGTGATGTTTTGAGTGGGGTGCCCCAGGGTTCTGTACTTGGCCTCGTGTTGTTTTTAGTCTACGTATCTGACCTCATACTAGGATGCTCTTTAAGAGTTCTGTCTTATGCAGATGACTTAAAAATATTTCAATCTCCATCTATATCGCTGCAAACGGATGTAGATCAAATAGAAATCTGGTGTTCCAACTGGCTAATTCCACTGAACCAAGATAAATGCTCAATGCTACACATAGGGAAGAACAATCTAACGATGCTATATAAAATTCATAATCACGACGTTACATCTGTGTCTCAGTAAATTGACTTGGGCGTCACTATCTCCGACAAGTTATCATGGAGCGCACATGTGACTAAAGTTGTTAGCAAATCTAACAAAATTTGGACATAATTAGAAAGTCCTTCCAGGGTTTGAATGCTAACTCATTTATCAAAATTTATAACGCATATATTCACCCTTACCTTGAGTTTGCTGTCGTTGTTTGGTCATCACTGCTTAAGCAGGGCATAAATAAGCTAGAAGGTGTGCAAAGAAGAGCCACAAAACTGCCCCGAGGTTTCGGTAAATTGTCTTATGAAGAGCGGCTTCGCCGCCTCAATCTAAAGTCACTGGAAGCTCGTCGACAACGTGGTGGCTTAATTGCCACCTACAGAATTCTGCACGGTGAATTTTATTGCCATGATGAGTTATTCGAACTTAACATCGATGTTCGACTTAGAGGACATAGTCCCAAACATAGTAAAGAACTCTTTCATACTACGACTAGAAAACACATTCTATCCAACCGAGTCTTTGACCAGTGGAATTCGCTGCCTGAAAACGTCATCCCCGCACCGTCGCTGAACTCTTTTAAAGGACGCTTGGACCATCACATGAACCCCGGGCCCTAATGAGGTACCTTTACCCACATTTGGATTGTTCCTTTTTCCTTCTTTATATTTAATAAATAAACACCACAGACATTAGACAAACCCCAATTCCAGAAGCCAGAGGCTTGTGTGGAAGGGGGTTACACATTGAAAAAACGCGGACATACAACCGTTTCCTCCGACAGTGCCAGTGCCGGAACCTGGATTCGAACCCGGTGGCGCAATACCCGTGTCATTAATTGCGATTGCCCCCTTGCACCTTAACCAACGCGGCTATCGGCCAGACATTTATATTAATTCTTTTTTTTCTCACTTTGTGTTACAATATTGATTAATTTTTTGACAATTTAATGATCATTATTTATGTATTTATAGGTAATTTGGCTAGTGTCAGAGTATTATAAGCCTTCGGTTCTACTATTTGTAATATGTAATAATAATAAAAATCAAGAAGATCCGGAGTTTTGGCGCAAAGTAATTTTGAGTGACGAGGCCAGTTTTACCAATAACGGAATTTTCAATCGACATAATGCACACTACGGGTCCACTGTTAACTTAAACTTAACTAAACCCAGCAACTTTCAGATAGTTTGGAAGTTCAATGTTTGGCTTGGGCTTATTAACAACCGATTGTACCTGTTGATTATGTTCAAAATCTCAATTCAGCGTTTTATTCTCAAAACATGTTGCCTTTCTTGGAAGAAAATTATCTAGATAATTTACCTTTGGGAACACTTAGAGACATTTATTTGATGCAAAATGGAGCCCCATCTTACAATGTAAAGGTGGTGGACGATCTTAGAAACAGTTGTTTTTGAAGACAGGTGGATCGGAACCTCCGGGCCGATTAGATGGCCAGCGAGATCCCCGGATCTCAATCCATTGGATTTTTTATGAGGTCACATTAAAGATAATGTTTATGAATTCGAATGCGAACGTGCTCATGGAATCTGCCAAGAGTAGAAAACCCAGTTTATTGAAAACACAACAGAAAGTGTCAAGAGAAGAGTTGAAAAGTATTTAGAGCAAAATGGTGGCTTATTTGAAAATTATTTGCGATAATTTAATTGTTATTGCAGCGTCATGTTTAAATTTTTGTCACTGTTTGAAATAAAAATGTTTATTATTTTTTCCCCCATTATTTCACCAATTTTTTGTGAACTGCGCCAGAAAACTTTGAAATGCGGACAACGCAAACTTGTATTGATTTGACATGCGCCTACTACGCGTCTTGACAGCATTTTTAATCTATCAAAAAGCATTTCATGTGTAACTCGATTTTTAGTGCTTCATATATCTCACCTCAACACCTGAAATCTTAAAATCGCATTATCTCAAAACTTTCCTTTCTAACCTAATACTTTTTTACACATTCTAATTCAGAAAAAAATCTAGTTTTGGAATCCAAAAGAAAAGCTATAGTGTTTCATTTGAAAATCGAAAGTTGACGTCACTTCCGGATAGACGGGAATCAGCAGAAAAATAAAAACAAAGTGAGTTAGATGCAAAAAGCGTCTCTAAGTATGCCTGCAAAATTTCAAAGCTCATCATTGATAATAAACGAGGAAAAGATGCTGTACCAACAAAAAAAATCACCAGGTATACGGGAAGCGGGTGAAAAAAACATATGTCAGATAGTGGCAAAGAAATCAGTTAAAGTGGCCCAATTATATTAGAAGATTTACGAAAGGTTATTAAGAAACCTTAAACTCTTCCTCACAGTAACTATGACGACAGGATAAACGATATATGGTGCAGAACAAAGTAAAGAGAGAGTTATAGTCCGATATAGAGTCCGATTTTTTTTTGCTAAATTACATTTCTCGTTATCGACAGTGTAGTTCAAAAAAAACGGAACAAAAACTTTACGACCTCATTAAAATACTGTTACTCTTTGTGCTACCTCGACCGACCCTCGACCGCAAAGCATCTCGCTCGTTTTTAATGTGCGGCGATTAGTTTGATCTTTTGACGTTAGGCATGCCGCCGGTGGCCCGCGGCGATAATAATGATGTCGTAAAGTTTTCGTTTCGTTTTTTTGTCTCAGGAAGTCCTTACTTGGACTATACCTTACGATCAATTACAGTTAGAGAGATGAGGTTACATGTTAATTACCAAAAACAGTTAATACTAGTTTGTATTAAGAAAGTGACGGATTTGGCAAACACCTACTTGGGATTTTTAATGCAAGAGTACATAAGTGTTCCCTATACGGCCAGTAGTCTTCCCCGCACTGTATGTTAATACATACGTGTTGTAGTTAATTTTTTTCTATAAGTGAAATGAAATGTGTTATTTTGAATGAAAATCTAAACTCGATAAAGCTTAAATTAGGTCCATGTACAGAAAAAACAAATAATAAGGTCTTCTGTAGGTTATTTAAGAGAAACTAACCATATAATGACGTTAGCTAGTGAATTACTCTATTTGTAGTCGATGGACAATTTCGAAAAGTTAATAAAGAATAAGCGTAAATAGCATGGCAAATTAATGTATTCTCCAAATTTTGGGGATAATATCAGTGACGGTTCAGGTGTAATGAAATAGTTAGAAAAAGCATTGTCTCTTATGTAGATTCTCATCTTTAAAGGCTCATATCTCCGGTGAAGGTAATGTCAAGGTTAATTAAATTTTTCTACTTTCCTTCCTTCATCGGTCATGTTTTTAACATTAACACGAGCAAGATATAGTAAATAATAAGACCATTTCGGCCCTTTACACCTAGTGCATAACTATATAGGTATATAGGTATATTTTAGTTGCAATACCAATTTTCTATTAAATACGAGATTAAATAATAATACTACAAAATATAACTGCTAATTATAATATATTTTATTGTTAATTACCTCTAAGATTTATTTTAGTTCGTATTCCATTGTTTAAAACTTGATTATTTATCGGTTATTTACATCTGGGATAACACGAATTATTTTGTAATAAAAAACAAAATAACAAAATATTTCAATGTTAATAAATTTTTTATAAAGTTTTTTTTTATTTAACAGACGAAGATACCTTTCACAACAAACGGGTCTATATTTACGAGCGTAAATGCAGTGACGTAAACAGAAACTGAGTGCCCCCCGCAAACGCTTTCACTCTCTATAGCGAGTGGAAAATGATAGTTCTTATCTTCATTGCTGTTACAGCAAACAATTCGAATTTATTGCATAATCTTAGGTAGACTGGTAGACATAACATATATGTAGTTATTAATAAAGTCATTATAAGTAATATTCCAGCAAACATGATACAAAATCAAAATTTTAATGCAGTATAATGTTGCTTACCATGTATAGTAGTAGCGGGGGTAGAAGAGATCGAGCCTCATAGAATCCAAAATACAGAAAACAGTAAAACACATAAACACTCAACAAATCAGCAGAAACATTATGTCACAAAGTACTATAAGGTAAGGTATTATAAAAAACGACCAGATCGTCGAAAATTTTTTTTTTTTGCAAAATCATTTATAATTTCGTCAATATTTAATGTTTTAACAAACTCGTGTTCGATACTGATTAAGGATAAATCCGAAAGGGGTTGTTGTCCCATGGTGTTACGTAAATAGGTTTTACTATTTTCATTTTCGAAAAAGATCATTCCGCTGATGCCACACTAACTGATGAAGTTAGTAATAACATCACTGCACTAGATACATCTGGAATATTTGAAGAAATGTACTGATTTCTTCTTAATAAATGATCCGCAAGTTCATACCCTGATTTTAATTTTGAAATACTTTCTCTAAGTCCCTTTCTGAGTTAAAATTCGATTAGGAAAGTCAATGGACCAGTCTTTATGGTATATCGTTTGTAAATTGTGCTCTTTCACATACAATTCTTCTTCACTTCACGTCATTGTGTCTACTACCTAGGTTTTAAGTTTTTATTAATCAAAATGTAATAATTCAATAATTATAAAAATAACATTATTTTTGAATTTAGTTCATTGAATTATGAAATGAAATACTTATCTGTGAAAAGCAAAGGTGGCCGCATAGTTTTGAAAGGGGGTCGGTTATCCGTCAATGTAGGCTCCCCCCAGCTGGCCGCCCCCCGCGGTGCGTGGTCTGCGGGGTTGTTTGTTACGTCGCTGCGTAAATAAACATTAAGAAGTTGTATGGAATCTACTATAAACTACAGGTCTCCGTCTCCTGTACAAATCTAGATCTGTTTAGGCCTAAGAGAATCATTGGCGTGATCTGGAAAGTGGTTAAAACATTTTAAAAATGAAAATCGCCTTTAAAAAATGATCATTACGTATAGTTCAACCTTTTTCATCTCTGGATACCGTACTAGTAAAAACAGAAATAGATTTATTTGACAGCCATATAAGATTTACGGTATTCAAGACACTTTTTAACGCAACACATGATTCCACTGATCTCAAAACGTTCTTCGCAGATCTCCTGATGACACCACTTTAGCTGGCGAAATACTCAAACAATTTAGAGGTCAATCGATATCAATCAAAGCAATTCAGTAGCAAAGTTAACGTAGTCAGATGATTGCTAGTTGGTTGGCGAAATTCTCGTCGAGTTCAGTGTGTTGGTGTGGATAGAAAGTATTTCGGTGTTAGTGTAACAAGAGGTTCAAAGCATTTTTAGTAACTATTTTGTATTGTTGCCCTGGTCAAAAATATCACTTAGATGCCGTAATTCTTGACACAACCACCTGTAGATTGTCTCAAGGTATTTATTCTTCCACTGACAGCTTTTTGGACATTTTTTCTGTCAGAAGGTAACGGTATACCGGACCAGTGAGTAACAATTTTAACAGGCCTGTTATAAAGTGACCATTCCCCGTAAAAAGATTCAAATTTAACCATTGATAGGACAACGAATTAATACACGAAGTTTTTGACAATTTCTAAAACAATGTTAGTTTCTTAATATTGCCTGCCGCATAAAATATCAATATACTAGAATTTTGTAAAAATGTGCTTCACAAATTACAAGGTCGGATTTCAAAAGTTCACCCCATATAAATTAATCTAAATTATTATAGAAACAGGTCAGTTAAATTTTATATTTATATTTACTATTTTAATTTAGGTATAACTAAATACACTTTCCCTTGCTTGTATTTATAGGTATATTTTATTTTAAAGACTTCTAATATAAAAAGAATAGATGCTTGAGCAAAAAATAATAGAAGGCCTGTTTTTGTTAGCGTTGATAGCCAATAGGCATCGTCTGACCTATTTATTTGTTCAGTGCGTCGTCGTGCGTGTTTTCAGCCGTTGTGCGAAAATGAGATAAGTAAAAGTAAAATATATTTACTAAACATACTTAGTTAATAAAAACTATTGTAATAGTTACAGTGATATAATTGGAAGTGTATTTAACAAAAGTGCAATTTTATGTGGATAAGGAGACAAATAAGGCAAGTAACGTTTGACAGTCGTACAAAAGTAATTGTTGATGCTTTTAAAAATAATGTGATATTTTACAATTTGCCGTTTACCACGTTACTTACCTCTGAAATACGTTTATATCGATTCAGTATGATATACATTTACAAAAGTAATTATTTGAAACGAAAGGAAGGTGTCATATAATTGAGGTTAAATAATCGTAAAAACAAATATAAACATTTTAGCAAATCTTGACGGCGCAGCGTCCTAACATTTTTAACAATTAGATAGAAAATATATGAGCATGTTTTTACAAAATCCCAACGTGTTGTGGTTATCGTCGTGGATAATCGATGACGGCCGTTTCAATGCCTTCAATGATTGAATTTTGCACACATTTATAAAAGACCAAAGTGCATATATATACACAGTGTCTTGGAAAAGTGAGCCATTCAACACAAAAAAATTATATTATTATTATTAATATTGAATTGTATATGGTACCGGGTGCAAATCAATAAAAATGTCGAGATGGAATTTTATATGGAGTAATTAAATATGATTTAACTTTTAGAAACCCATCCGCCATGACAAATGTAATACATAAAAACTTCCTTAGTACTAGTATAAGATGATATGACTCGTTAATTCTGAAAAATGCAGGGACGGAGCCTGTGGGGGGTAAGGCTATTAAATATATTAATATACAGGGTGTCCCGTAATAATGTGCAAAAATTTTTACTGTAGATTCCCTGTCGAAAATTAAGATGGGTTCTTCGTATAAAATTTTTCAAAATAACCCTTTCCTGTCCAGCTACATCCCTTTAAATAGGTGTGCCAAAAACGGTTTTTAATTCTATCTCAAAATAACGTAATCGGGAAAATACGAAATTTGGCACATCTCAGTTACTCATCACAAGGCATCTAACGAAATCATTCCATCCACCTAGCATGTATACAAAGGGGTGAAATTAACTACCCTTCTTGAAATTTTGTAAATATCTTTCTGCCTGCTATTTATTTTTTCAATTAAAAAAATAACTAAACATTATGATTCATTTAGAAACTTTATTATCTCTTGAAAAAAAATCGTAAAATCGACCATTTTTGAGAACAAAATTAAATTACATCTACCGTAGTGATCAACCAAAAACGATGAGCACAATTATGTTAACGTAAAAGTAGGCTGGTGTTAAATTATAATTTGACAATATTACGTACTTATATGATCATTTGGTGCTTATAAATTGCACGAGGCATTACAAACTAAAGCTTTATTAGTAAACTAAAAAATTAACACAAAATACACAAAAGATGAATTTAAACAGTAAAAAATTTAAATATGGAGACAACGATTGTTGTTTTTAGATATTAAAGCATTTTTTTCAAAATAACGATCTCCAACTTGAATACACGTTTGCAACCGTTTCGTAAAATTGCCATACAAACTATTTAAAACATGCGGAGAGTTTCGAACTTCAATGGCAGCATTAAAAATTCTCTCTCTTAAAACTTCCACGTTAGAGACAGGTGTCGAGTAAACAACATTTTTCAAGTGGTCCCAAAAGTCCAATGGATTCATATCTGGAAACCGAGGGGGCCATTTCATTGTGGCTTCTCGGCCCTTTCCAATCCATCGATTTCTAAATGTTGAGTGCAGCCATTCTCAAACCTCTAAATCATAACGTTTAGTTATTTTTTTTGCTTGAAAAAAAAAACAGCAGGCAGACAAAATTTCAGGAAGGGTAGTTAATTTCCGAGTTAATTTCATTCCTTTGTATACACGCTGGATGAAATAATTGCACTAGATGCCTTTTGATAAGTAACCGAGATGTGCCAAATTTCGTATTTTGAGATAGAAATTAAAAACCGTGTTTTGGCACACCCCTTTAAGGGAGTGTAGTTGGACAGATAAAGGTTATTTTGAAAAGTTTTATATAAAGAAGACAGGGAATCTAATAATAATAATAATAAATACACCACAGGTAATGACGACCCCCTTTATCCCGGAAGGCTCTAGTAGAGCCTTGTGTGGGAGGGGGCTACACATTTAGAGACAAGGGACACACACCCAATATCCGTGTATAGTGAAAAAATCCCTCTCACAGTATTTTCCACTGCCACGGCCGGGGATCGAACCCGGAACTTTTTGGTGAGAGGCAAGTGCGCTCACCTCCGACCATCAGTTTAATCTACAGTTAAATTTTTTACACGTTATTACGGGACACCCTGTACATTAAATAATGTTTGACTTTAAAACAGTTGCAATGATTGTGATCAAACTTGGCACATAGGTACTCCCTTAGTATCACTACAAGATGGGTTAACTACTTGCTTCTAGAAAATTTAGGGAGATATGTTGCAAGTTGCAAGGGATTTGGTTTAAGGTGGGCATATCCAAGAGATAGAGAGAGAGAGAGAGAGAGATCAGATAAGGGAATATTTATATTATTTATTTATTTATTAACTTTTTTTTAATACATATATTGGTAAAAAAAGTATAAGACTACCTAAGTAGTACTATTACAGGTGTAGTTATATGAATTTTCACTCAATAATTTCAGTTGTTTGCAAAATACTTACATTTAATTTGAAAAATTATGTCAATTTTCGTATTTCCTAAATTTAAATCTAACTATTTCGCAAATGTTTGAAATTATTGAGTGAAAATTTGTAACACTACTCTTGTTATAGTTCTACTTAGGTAGTCTTATAGTTTGTTTGCAATATGTGTTTTAGAATTAGAAGTTATGGTCAAAAACAGTAAATATCTCTCTTGGATATACTCATCTTAAAGAATTAAATGATTTTTTTGATAGAATTTAACACCTGAATACTCCCTTAGTACTAAGATGAGATAACATAACTCGTTAAGCCCAAAATATGCAGAGATGGACGCCGTGGGGAGTAATACTAAATAATAATAAATAAACAGCACAGAAATTAGACCTCCAATTCCAGAAGCCACCTCGCACCTTAACCCACTCGGCTATCGACCAGACGTAACTTAAAATAATTAATTACTTTTTTCTCTAAAACGATTGTGACTTGCAGCGGACAGAACCGAATGGCGAGGGGTTGTGGCCAGCTATCAAGGAAATGTTGCTGCAAGAAGGCCGAATCCAAGACCTAACCAGGTCTATGTTTGTCCTGACTGCGGTCGACATGTGCTCTCCCGAATTGGCCTCTATAGCCATAGTCGTGTGCACCGTAGATGAATGGGAATTACAATAGACTACTACTTTTACTTATTTTTTATTGTACACAATTTATCGACTGTAACATTTTTATACTCGGACTCGAGTAACAGCTAATAATAATAAGTATCAGTATAAGATGTCATGACTATTTCCGTCTAAAATAATTTCTTTTTTCTAATTTATTTGATGATAATTTTAAACTCTCGACGTCGTAAAATTAGAATCCACAAATTGGACCTATCAGTATGTATCTACCAAACAGTGTAGGTTTCACCCTCTCTGAAATTACCCGGAAATTTAGGCCGGTTTTGATCGAATTCTCCCAGTGTTCCATCAAAGTTTAAATTGAAACAAAATGCACAGCTTTTATTTATTCTTTTATGCAGTTTGCATTTAACTAAATAATATTCACGTTTGATAAGAACAAATAATACTGCGTATTTAATACTCAAATGAGAAATTTTATTGTTTTTAATGCTGGAAAATTATTTTCTTGTAGATTCACCGTCCTTATCCAACCATATAAAATGTGATTTTACCGTTGAGAAAAATTAACCGGAGAAATAGTAGATTGATATATTTTTTTCAATTCTTTCAGGTGGATTCCGAAGAAGAAGATTTGGTGAGTTTTTTTATTTGATATTTTACAACAAAAATATTAGGACCGATTTTTGTACACAAACAGGTTTAGTTTAAAAATGAAAAATATTTTGTTTTGAAGTCTGTTTGCGCTTATGCGGGAGGAAAAAATTGCACTTTCCGCCCCACTTATACCAGTAACTAATGTAAATCAAAAAATTCTCTTTAACAAACGTTATTGCAAATATTACGATACAATTGCTAACTTTCACACTACACACTATCAAGTTTGAACTTCGAAAAACCTTGATATTATCAATTTTTTTCTTGTTATCGGTTTTTTAGTATAATCTATTATAACACAGTGAGAATAAAAAAAATATTATTTTTAATCACTCACCCTTTTGGCAAAGCGCTCAAATTTCATAATGTAGTAATAAACGTTTTGAGATATTAGGTATTTTATTTAGATTTATTGTAACGTGGCATGATATCATGAGATAGATTTTTATGTTTAACCACCCCTACCCTTGGCACAGCATTGAATTTTTTTTATGTAGCAATAACTATTTTTTTTGTATGAAATTTATTAATCTAAAATTTTATACAAAGTGTATTTTATTGAGAAATGCCCAAGATGAAGATTATTTTTACGTAAAAATGTTGCCACCGTATTTTAAAATAAAAATGTTTTTGACATGTAACTACTCGTTTTTAACTTCTGAAATAGTAATGTTATACAGCAATGAGAACAAATGAAAATCTAAAGGAGTCAAATCAGGAGATCTAGCGGGCCACCTGATTCTGGATAAGTGTTGTGAAAACAATTATTAACATTGTTGCTCTTATGTGGACCTGCATCATCTTGATGAAACCACATTATGGCTAATTGAACTGGTAAATTATCTAATATCAAAGGTAAATCATTTTGTAATGATTGCAAGTAGCGATGGCTATTTAAATTTCCTTTGTACAGATGTATTCCAACTATGAATCCTAAATCGTGTCTGGAATCTGGTTTGCCTCATCCACTTAGGATTTTTTTGAGACCAGTATCGACAATTATATCTGGGTAGATTGTAGACTGTAGAGGTCGCTTGGTTCCGAGCAGCCTTACTTCACTTCGATCTAAAAGATCTTTTGTGATTTACACTACACCTAGTTGTTGCCCAGGCTTCCTAGACTTTTTATAAAGCTTGGATTTTCCTGGGGGCTAATTTTCCTTATGTCTTCAGGTGTTAATTCCTTTAACCTAGTGTGGATTAATACCTTACATTCACAAAGTATATGTTCCGCAGTTTCAGTTGCTGTATTACAATATCTGCATTTGTCGTCAACTACCTTGCCCATATTCTTGTAATATGTTAAGGGGCAGTGGCTATTTAGTAGGCCTATAATTAGCCTTAATTTGCACTTTTCAAGTTCGAGAAGCCTTGTGGCATTCTTTGCCACTTTCTCGCTTGTCTTTGGTCTGCAGTATTCCTCCAGAAGGACTTTTTCTGATCCTTTTCCCATTTCCGGATCTCCTCCGTTATATGTCCCTTGGCTAGGTCACAGAATGGTTCAGGTCCAATGAAAGGTACTTCAACGCTCCTTTTTTTGAAAAACTGTCAGAAAGTTCATAACCTAGCACTCCCTCATGTCCTGGTACCCACATCAAGATAACCTTGTTGTTGTTGACCAGTTGTTTCAGGGATTGTCTACAATCTCAGACAATTTTAGACTCGAAGGTATAGGACCTTAGAGCCTTTAATGCTGCCTGACTATCTAATAGTATATAGATCTTTGCCCATCGAATGCCTTTATTTACGCATTCCTGAGCACACAGATCTATAGCATGAATTTCGGCCTGAAGATGATTGTGGTGTTACGGAGGGCTCTGGATCTTAGATCCATCTTTATACCAGATAAGTGACCCTTGCTCCAGTGGCAGTGACGGCTTTTAATTAGCACGTCAAATGGACAGTCAAAATCCGGTTTGATTGGTATTGAGTTAGTGGGCTTGGTCGTGGACTCCAAATGGACTACTTCCAGAATCCCTAAGTGACCAACCAGATCACCTGGTTTACATTTATGTGCCTGATGCAGTCGTAAGGCACTAAGTGCTGCCTCCTTCCTCACATACAAGTGCAAAGGAAACAGGTCAAGCATTGCCTCCATAGCTACTGTAGGACACAAATACATTGCTCCTGTAGTCGCTAAACAGGCAAGGCGTTGCAGTTTCTGCAACTTTCCTTCTGTAAGACCAATGTGTCATTTTCGAACTCAGAACCACAGTCTTGCCAAACAGTCTACGGCACATCCATCCTTTCCAGATGTGAGTTCCAGGTAAGTTTTTGATCCAAGATTACTCCTAGATACTTGACATGACATCACTGGAAAAGTTTAGTATCATTCCATTCAGCATAGGAGTTCTAAGATTAAATTTTCTCCTTTGGGTGGACGGAACAATAACTGTTTTTTTGGATATTATGTTTAAGGCAATTTGCATGAGGTTTGAGATCATTTCTCAATTTCTGCATCTCACAGTCACGACCAGGTTACCTGCATAACCCTGGACGTTAAAGCCCGAATTACTCATATTATGGAGAAGATCATCAACCACCATTGACCACAGCAAGGGTGATGGACTCCACCTTATGGACAACCCCTGACTGCAGTCACCGTAGCCGACTCATTACCCACACTTGTGGTAATTATTCTGCTTCTGAGCATGGATTGTATCGATTTAATTGTAGGTGACTGTATTCCCCTTTTTTCGGCGGATTTTTCTATGGATTCATAGATGTTGCCAAAAGCACCTTTTATGGCTACGAAAGCACATGTAGCCACTTCTTTAGCCATGGATGTCTTTTCAATGCCTTGGACCAGGCAATGTAGAGCATTTATGGTTGATTTACCAGATAGATAGGCAAATTGTTTAGAGTGAATTTCTGGGAATAACTCCATTATTATGGAATTGAGATTCGACGCTCCACATACTTTGTTTCAGAAAATTGTGACTTCTCTCTAAAAGAATCTAGCCTGCGTTCTTCTGGTATTAACTGATGCGAAAAATTTATTATTTTTTTAAATTCTTGTAAACGAAGTTGTATAAATATCAGATATTATATATAAAGTCGAGGCAAGAATTCAAGCGATGCACGTCATGAGTGATCTCATTAAAGAAATTTTAATGCTAATATAATTTTTAATCATTAATTACGTTAAAAGGAGTAATTCTTGACATCCAGTTATTAAGCTTTTTTCAAAAATAGGTACAGTTTAATGAGGCTTCATGATCCTTAGCAGTATTGTCTTATTTATAGAATCGATCTGTGACGTGTATCGCTTGAATTCTTGCCTCGACTATAGCCTGCTTAGTGACGCGTGAGGATTATTTCTTATTGTTTCTAATACTGCTGCTGTGTTTTTCATTTGTAGCTCATATTCTCCTTAGGGTTGTTGGTTTTTTAAAACTTCCATTATTAACTACATTATCACATAAATTTGCAATTGTTTTAGGATCAGGTTTTGGTCTCACATGGAAACGTGTTTCATATAACGTACAGCTGCAGAAGCAATCTCCATAAATTAAACATTCGGAAAAGAAATATTTTTCGCGTTTTAGTCCGACTCACTTATATTAATTTGTGTGATATCTTGCATTACATCCATTGTGATTGGCTGAATTAAAATATTTCATCTTATTTCAATAAAAAAAAGTACAGCAAAAGTATTTCCACAGCCCATTTTCTATAAAAAAAATGGATATATTCTGTACTCATTATAGCAAGTTAGGTAAACGTTTCTTATTTATTTTCAGTAGATACAATTTGGGATGTTTAAACAAATTACGCTGATGCATACGTAAGTTTATTCATGTAAAGTAGGATCAGGAAATTGTACGACTGTACGCATTCATTAACTCCCTTTCGGTTTACTAAAACGAATATTAAACAATACAAACAACGTCTAAAATATTATTATCCTTCTAAAACGAACCTTAAACCAAATATACATTACACCCTACACAGCAGATAGCGTTGCATAAATTTGGGAAAATTGGGTTAGTAAATTGTTGTCAATAGAGCATATATCAAATTCATATTAGCATATTATAAGCAAAAAAGATTAGATGTCTGTACATACACCGTGCATGTACGAAAAGATTACTCTGCTAATATTTTAGAAACCGTTCTAAAATATGGGATGGAATTTATATTAACCGGTGCCTTTTTCCGCGGTATTTACTCTAGTGTCTAAAGTTAATTGCGGCATTCTCTTAATTTCCTTTTTTCTCCTTGCGGAATTATATATCATATTATTTACTTATTCCCTTCTAATAATAAAATCAACAAAACAATACTAGAAAATGATCTGTTGATTTTTATTACAAGTACAGCACAGGATGTGTTTTTTGACAAATGATATAATAAGAATAAAAATAATTCCGCTGACGTTGGGAAACAGAACCTATTTTTTTCAAAGATATAATGTAGAAATGTTTTTGCGTACAGTGTGATCCATTTCAAACTTGAACACCTTAATAAAAGTCGAATTTATTCGCCGATTACGACCAGATCTACTCAAAAATAGAAGAACAAAAGTTGCACTTAGGATGAAACGTCAAAAGCAATCAAGGTCTATCTAGATGTTATTTGGCGACTAAAATTCAAGTAATCGTAATAGCAGTTTTTTTTTATAACAAATCTGAATACACCCCTATATACTATACTATACTACTATATCATAGTACATCCCATTTTTACTTTAGTTTTAACAGAGTGCCGAGCAACCTGAAAAATATGGAAAATCTGGAAAGTCAGGGAATTACAAACAGTCAGGGATTAGTCAGGGAAATCACAAAAAATCAGTAAATGTCAGGGAATTTTTACTGAAATTCTGGGAGAGCGGTTTCAATACATTTTATTTTTTTGAATGTTGATTTGTTCGATAATAGGAAATATAAAGGAAAAAACAATTAGTTCTATATCAAAGATATTCTACAAAGTTATTTATATAGTTACCTAAAATTGGAGCCCCGTTACATCCCTTTTCGATATAAATTTGCTGAGATATGGATAAAAGCTTCCAAAAAAATGCATAATCATAAAAATTCAATGTTAAGGTACTCATTTTTAATGAATCAAGTAAAACAAAATTAATAAGGATTCTTCTTGGTGCTGCCTGTAGCATTCATTTATCTCAATATCAACGTTGGAGACAGCCATTCTTTAAAAAAAATAAGAGAGATCAGTAGTCCTGCAATTTCCTCTGCCATACTGTTCTATTTTCTGCTACAGTTTTCCAATTCCTTATAACGATTATATTGAGCATCTTGAGTAACTCTGTCCTTTCCTTTCTTTCTACTTCCCAATGGTTGTTCTTCAAAGATTTCTTGATCGTGTTATTGTTCTTCACCCTCAATCACATGATCAACCTATCTGAACCTTCTCAACTTTATTATCGTTGTTAATTGTACCTGCGTCGATATATGCGATATTTATTGCACCAAAAATTTTCCGGGAAATTTTCCTTTCAAACACATTGACTAGTTGCTCATATTTTTTAAATGCATGCACAACAAGAGTCTTGTTTATCCTTATCTTTGTGGTTTTTGATATTTTCCTATTTCTAAAGTATTTGAGGCCAAAGCGGAACCTATTAACCCAGTTTTTTAAAATTCTCAAGTAAACGGGACTAGTATAAATTAGAACTGATAAAATTGCCATTCACTTAGTCCTCATTTTTTAAACTATTTGTGGTTGAAATTAAAAACAGTAAGAACAGTAGTAAAAGTGTACATTTTATATATTTTAAATTTTTTAAATTTAAACTCCCAGAAAAAAAATGTTATACAAAAAAATTAGCTATACCATCTTAAAGTTGAAAGAAATCATTACGAGAAATTGTCCTTTAGCTTTTTTTCATTGAATATTCGAACAAAAAATGGAAAAAATAATAGCAGCTTTACAGGATCAACATCAAAGTTTTCGTACAAGATCAGGCCATTGTAATATATTGGAGTCAAAGCGGTCGTTTGAATAAAAATACTTTTTCATATTTTTGCAGAAAATATCAAATGCAGTTAATATTTTTTATGAAAGGAGGTACATATTTTGCATTAGAAAATTGCAATTTTATCGTTTTCCAAAACTACACATACCACTAAATTCTTATAAGAGGATATGATACCTAGGTTTTAAATAAAAATATTTGAATAAACGTGTATCTTTATAGAGTATATTTGATGTGGGACCCATTGTTTGAGTAAATTTTGAAAATGGAGCATAAAAATTGGATATTTTTAAAGTAGTAAAAAAGCCATCACTTGGAGAATGCTGTACTCAATCAATTATTATGGAAAATGAATGTGAGAAGTGTAAAATTAATGGAAATTTTGGTAAACTTAGAAAAAAATTTTTGCTAAAAATCCCCAATTTTTCAGAATACTTGCAAAAATTCAACAAAGATTTATGGTTTTCTCATTAATGTAATGTTAAAATTGTAGTATGTTTTCAATCTTATGATTGCAATATTTAGAAATTGATCTAGATTTTATTTGAAATAATCCTGAAACCTGGAAAAGTCAGGGAATCTGATAATTGAAAATGTCTGGGTACCCTGTTCAAAGATAACAATTGAAATTTGGAAAATCCTATATACTTAATAAACATCACATTTTGACATGTAAATGATTTCTTATGACTTTCAAATTTAACACTCTGTATATTATTGTATTTTTGAATTCTGCAAATTGAGTAATGAAAATGATCACTAGCGTAGGATGGACTATTGCAATTGGATTTTGCAGAAACAATGATTTTTTGGGAAGGATTTTATTTTCGAATAAGTCTAGGCTCACAAATTTGGGGTTATTTAACCGACAAAATATTTGTCACAAGAAAATCATAATTTATTAAGGGATGGTAATTATCAAGATCGATTCGGTTTCAATGTTTGGCTTGGAATAATCAGTAGTACAATCTTTGGTCCAATACTTAGAATTCTTGCAATGAGATTGAGGATATTTTAGACGAATTACCTGTGGATCTAAAACAGGGAGTGTATTTCTAACAAGATGGCGCTCCTTCCCATAATTCAAGAATAGTAACTGATTATCTTCGACAGAGATTCTGAGAAAAGGTCATTTCGACGAATGGTCCTGTGACCTCCAAAGTCACCTGATTTGACTCCAATAGATTTTTTTGTTTGGGGTCATTTAAAAGATATCGTATACGCAATCGCCGTTACTGCCCGTGAAAACCTACGATTAAGACACGCATAATGGTCCAGAAATTGGCGAATATTCTTTGAAATACAGCTATGCTGCATATAAAACCAAAAATTAAAATAAATAAATATTGATGTTTGAAATGTCATTTATATAATATCACTGTATTCAGAAAATTATGCAGAATTCAAAAATGCAATAATATACAGGGTGTTCCATTTGAAAATCAATAGTTAGTGAAACTTAAACTCTATTCGATCAATCAAATATTTGCCGCTAATTTCCGAGCTATTCTCTTGGCCGTGACGTCATAGCTCAAATGGTAAAATGAGCGCTATGTTGTCATATTTCTAGATAATTAAAGAAATACCATATTGCCGTGGGCAATCCTTTTTTTATTATTAAATTTAGTATTAGCAAACTATCTGCCTTTAAGTTATAATTAAATAGAAAATATTTGCATGTGTTATATATGAAAGACAGAAAGAAATATGAAAATGAATGTTAAAATTATTTCAGGTCATGAACTTTCTTTTTAGAAATCTGGCAACGGAACGAGTTACTGTCAAATATAATTAATATAACACTATTATAGATGTTTATTTTGTTTTATTATTAAATTTTATTATATATTCCCTGTTTGAAATACTTACATCTGAAATGCTTCTAAAGCAGTGTTTTGTGCTTGCTTGCCAAAATAATAATGTAAATAACAAAAATAAACTATTTATGATGGTTCCCAGGCTTTCGCGTTTCTGACCTTTACACTGAAAAAATCTGTATCTGATTTATAGAAATCAAAATCATATGTATGATAGGCAAGTTTTCATTATTTGGTTTTCGAATCTGACTTTCGTTTTTTAACTTAAATTGAATAAAATATATTAAGAAGACAATTTACTTTTGGATATAAAACGCACAACAGACATAAAAAAGTGGGTTATCAGACCAAGCGGCGACTGAAAATTTGACCGCATGTCAGTCTAAGCAAATTCTGGTAGATTACAATTAATTAGCTGATTAAGTTTAATTAATCAGTTTTTCTCATTCGTTACATAATATCTCGATGAAGTTTACAGAATTTGCACTTAAAATAGCTTTGTCACCTGCCCCATCTTCCAGGCTGACCATTTCTATATTTCGCTTTCGTCATCGAAAATCCGGTATATTTTTGTTTCAATGAAAGGTTAAGCTGCGCAAAAAACATAATAGTTTGTCAGCCCGAGGAAAAATTGGTAGAAATGCGTGGGAACCGAATTTATAGAGGAGTAGTACGAAAAATCCCTTAACGTCACCAAGCCAATTATCCTTCCGTTATTTTTTTAAAATTATATTTGATGTGAAACCTGTAAGCTCGTGTTATACAAAATAAACATATTTTACAACTTCAAATGAGGAAGGTGCATGAATTTTAATAAATGCTTGAATTTATTATTTTTCCATAATATGTACTTCTTTGACATCTTTGCAATTTGGCCTCATGATGTCGATTTATTAGATAGTTTTTTGGAAAATATAAATAGTAAGGAACCGTATATTAAATTCACATTGGAAGTAGAAAGTGGGAATGAACTACCATTTTTAGATGTTTCAATTAAAAAGGTAAATAATACAATTGAAACAAGCGTTTATAGAAAACTAACACATACTAACAGATATCTAAATTTTAACTCAAATCAGTCAATACATGTTAAAAAGGGTGTTGTAAAATGTTTATACGATATGGCCAAAATAATTTCATCTAATAATGAAATATTAAATAACGAGAAAAAATTATCAAAGAAGTGTTCTAGTACAAAATCAATACCCTGAAGCCTTTGTTGATAGAGTTTTCATAAATGTTGAAAATAGGGACAATTAGGTACGACAAAAATCTGAACGTCATTATATAGCAATAATTCCTTAGGTATACGGACTATCGGAGAAGCTACTCCGTATAGGTGACAAATTTGATGTTAGGACGATATTTCAAACGGGGAACACTTTAAGATCTATTTTAACAAAAACAAAACCGATAAACAGGGAGCAGAATTCAAAAACTGTATTTACAATATCCCGTGCGAATGTGAGTGAGTGAGTCATCCAGACCTTTCAGTGTGAGGTTGGATGAGCACAAGAATTCTGGGACTCGGCAAAAATTTTAACAAAAGAAGCAGATACCAAAAAAAGAAAAATTAAAGAATCAGCAATAATCTTATTAAATGAAGATGTCGAATTGTTCTGTGGATATTTATACAACCTGACTACCAATGTTAAAAGAAGAACTTAACAAACTCAACATTATCTAAAAAACTTAACGCTGTGTATTTGACATACACAGCAAAATAAGAGTTCTTTCAAAAAAAGCTTTGAAAACGGAAAGAGACTACTTTCCGAAACGTCAGCAAAATACATTATTTCTGTGTTTATTCCGATTTTTATTATTTGCAAAACATAACCTCTGACTGTTCCTTTGACGTAAACGTCACGGGCGCAGAGGCTTTTTGCCAATAATTCTATTATTTTGTAGATTCGGTGATTTGTTTTTGAAGAGAATAATAATACATGTGGTAGAAAACCCAAATAATAGGAAAGAATATTCGTAGAATGCCACAAATAACTTTAAGACAATATGTACTACATAAATTGAGATTACAATAAAAAAAACTTTTACTCGCCAAATATTCGACTTTAAAATTCGAATTTTTATGTAATCAAAACCACGTGCCTGAAAACGAGTTTATTATTAGTGTGACATCGCAAGTCACAAAATATGGGCATGTCAATAGAAGCGGCATTAGAAAAGCACAGTTTACTATGATGAAAGTGCGTAAAAGTGTGTTTTTACTTATCCAATAAGGACTAATTGTAGTGTTTTGACTCTTTTGTGGGGTTTGAAGACGGTTTTAATTGAGCGATGACGGACAGGGGATTTTTGCAAGCCCAGTCGGACAATTTACCCAGAGTACATGCTGTCATGAGTCAAAGACTATGAGGTTTGTATGCACGTTTATTTTTAATAAATATTGTTTTAATTATTATACAATCAAGAGGTTTTCATATTGCAGAATTTGACGTTTGTCAACAAACTAATTTCGGAGAATCTTATTGGCTATTCTGTAACTACATGTTAAATTTTAAAGCCCGTTACTTAGCGAAAATATTATGGACAAGTCTCAACTGTCACCCAATTTAAATTTTCGTTGTATGTGAATCCAATGTGTCTCCAAGACAAATCCATGCCGCATTCATTAGTTTGAATTTTGGCGTATTATATGGAACATAAAATATGTAAAAAAAATTTTATTTTTTAATTTGTGTGATTTATGTGAAATAATCACCTAGATATTTGTTATTGCATATTCTCACCTAACCTCAAAGTTGGTATTACCAATGATTTTTATATTAATATGAATGACAATATCTTGCAAATTGCATTTTAGGCAATCCAATTTGTAACATTATCTTATTGGTATTAACAGACAAGTTATGTGGTGACTTGTAGGCACAGTACTTTATACTCTGTTGTAGGTATGTAGATAGTTGTAATAAATGATTAGGATGTAAAATATGTCACCATAATATATTTATTTATTATGCATTATATTTACACTTACATTAAAGCAATCCTCACAACACCATAAAGACGTTTTGTCTGCTAATTTCACGCTTATCTTAGTGTCATGTTTCATAGCAGTGCACCTCTTTCATCAAATTTTGGAATATCTTGGAACACTAAAGAATACTTTATTGGTAGTTTTTATCGTAGTACTTTTACATTTAGGCACAATACAATATTTGTAACTCATAATTATATCACTCACTAGCTCGTTAAGCAAATAATAACACAAACAAGAAATTGAAGTAGATTGACCCAGTAAAGAGGACACAAATGATGACGTGTAACATCACAGTTATTGGCGCCAAATAACCGCTGATTCGCAAAATTGAAGTTCGTTGCCGAAGAAAAGTAAATATTTTTGGATGCTTTATCGATTTTTATTATAAAAAATTATGCAACTCCCTTGCTGTGAATGTTTAGCAATACAAATTTCCTGATTTTGAGCACATATATGAATGTTTATCGCTTGTTATTTTTCTCTTATGATTGCTAGTCAATTATTTTCGATTGATCCTTGCTGTTTATAGAGGGAGTTGGAATTGATCCCCTCCTTGTTGAATTTCTGAATCTTCAATAACCAATTCGTTTGCTGGTAGTTTATTTATGTTTATTTGGTCGTCTATAAAATCTGTTTGCTCATCATTATTTACAACAAAAAAAATATATGAAATTGAAAGGCGGGGAACGAATAAAAGATACGGATAAAAAATGTTTTAATTTTAAATCTAAGGATGGGAGTAGGCAACTTCACGGCCCTCCGACCGACCACTATCCAAGTTTAATGACAGTCGAATGGCAAAATTAATTATTAATATTATCCATTCAAGACGTGACTGATTGGCTTCGGACATAACTGAGAAATATAAATAGACATTATCTGATGGTTTTCTGTTTATCGTGCAACATTATACAACTAATTAACCTCACTTTTTATAAAATAAAGCTCTTTCATGTTCTGATCGGTTTCGTTCTAAATAAATATGCTCTCTTAAAAAATTGTATACATATAGTATAACACTGCTGGTGAAGTTTTATTTATTTATAAATCAAAGCATGTTTTAAAATAATCTCAATGGGTGATTAAGATAAAAGTTTGCGTTGAAACAAATTATTTAGATCGGATTTAACAAATGAAATATTATATTTAAATATATTTAAAAGCACGTATCTTAAATGAATACATTGTATTTAAATAGTTGCAGTTTTAAAAATATCCTTTGTAAACAAATAAAAACGATTGGGAATTATGCACCACAGATCGCAAGTCTTTGTTATTATTCTAGCTATTAAGTTTCCGAGCTATAATTTCACGGCTATATATTGATACTCAATAAAGCCATTATACGCATTGTAAATTATCGTATCGATTTAATATAAAAATGCACATTTAATGTAAGAAAAATAGTTTTATGCTCAAAATCACGCTGTTCATTGATTAAAAAATGAATGTAACAGGATACAGGATGGATTAAAAACCATATTGTCTCTAAAAAAAAGTAAGAGTCAAATATAATGAATGACAGAAAAACTTAAATAGTAATAAGTATCGGCAAAAACTAACCAACTTCTCCCTTTTTCATCAAAATGTTTAATGCTTAAGGAATAAAGTAAATGACATAGACATTTTCTTACAAGACTTTTTGTAAAAAATTGAACTTATATCGATGTAGTATGTATGTAAATTAACATTATACATTTTTTTTGTAGGGAGAACTTTTTACACGGTGGTGTTGCAATATTCACCCATAAACTAAATTTCAAACAAATGTTAAAGTGTATACGACCAGAATTGAAACCGTATAAAAACTAAAAGCCGGCAAAAACAGCCGGCATCGCTTGCGGAGGTAAATAGAAATGCTTGTCATAAGAAAAACAATAAAGAGATGCCGATTGTTTTTGCCGGCTTTTAGTTCTTATACGGTTTCAATTCTGGTCGTATACACTATAAACTTACATGTTATTCTAATTGAGAAAAAATTAATGAATTAAAAACCGTTATCATCTGAGAGTGAAGCAACCCAACAGGTAGTGAAGCCACTGTTTTGAATTTAATATGGGAATTGCTCCTACAAATAACAAGTTCTTATAAACATTTTTTTAAAAAATTTGCGTGAGAATTTTAATACTGAAAATAATTTTAAACATGAATTTTTCAATATATTAAATCAATTTGATCTTATAGTTATTGATACACCTACCAGAGTATCGAAAACGTCCTCAACTACTATTGACAACATCTTATCCAATACAAAAAATTAATTTATAGCCGATGTCATAGAAATTGGAGTGTCTGACCATAATGGCCAAATCATAAAGCTTACAAATGTTGATGAAAATACAATAAAAAAATTGGGACAGATTGTGCAGACTTTTTAATAACAAAAATAAAAAAAACATTTGATAATCTACTGGATACAGACTGGATACAGTTATGCCTGAATGTGATGTAAATAATCCACTTGGAATTTTTTGTAACCTATTTAACTCGTCCTTGGAAACCAGCTTCCCAGAAATTAAGATTAATTTGATGAAAGACAACCCGCGAAAATCATGACTAACCAAAGGCATTTGGACATCTTGTAAATGTAAATGCACTTTAGTTTTTATCAAAAAGTAATGACAAAGCCACCGCTGAATATGTAACAAAGTATTGCAAAGTTTTAAGCCAGTTAATAAAAATAGCTAAAGAAAAATATTTTATTAATTATATAAATCAGTCATATAATAAAATTAAAACAACCTGGAAAATTTTAAACTCATTATTAAAAAATAATACAAAAAGTTCATAATATTTCAGTTATGGAAAACAATAAATTATTAACAGGTCCAGATTCTGTCACAAACAAATTTTCTACATTTTTGTCCACGCAAGCTACAAACTTAACTGCATCATTAAAAAGTAATACACCCTTTAAAAATAATCTGGCAAATTCAAAATTTAATAACACATCTTCCTTTTTCTTTCAGCCCGGCACTGAAAATGATACAACGAGAATTGTAAAGATATTAGAACCAAATAATTCTTGCGGTTCTGATGGTATTCCCGTTACAATAATAAAAGAAAATATTGATCTATTAAAAAACCGCTAACCTACCTTATTAATTTGTCATTAAGTACAGGCCAGTTTCCCGATAATATTAAATTAGCAATTGTTAAACCATTATTTAAAAATGGTGGAGAATTTGAAATAAATAACTATAGACCGATTTCCCTTCTTCCGACTTTTTCCAAAATTTTAGAAAAGGCTGTAGATGAGCAATTGGTAAATTATTTATACAACCACAGTAATAAAAAAAATATATCTGAGACGCTGGAGGAAAAGGAAATTGCTGTAGGTATTTTTTGTGATCTGTAAAGGCCTTTGACTGCGTGGACCATACTATTTTACTTGAAAAACTTAATTACTACTCTTTACTCTATAAGAGGGATACTACTGCAGTTGTTTGAGTCTTACTTGACAGGTCGCAAAATTCTTGTAGAAATTGAACAGAACAATGATTTTATTACTAAAGTGAATTCCGAGGTAAATGTAGTAAAATGCGGTGTTCCACAAGGTTCCATATTTGCCCCAATTCTCTTTCTGCATTGTCCATAATAGAAATTACGAGGACTTAATAATACTCAAAATAAATGAACCAAATTATTGATTGGTTTAGTGCAAATAAATTGTTGTTCAATGTAGAAAAAACTTTCAACATAACATATCAAACTTAGATAGAAAGGAACACAGACATAAGAACTGCAAATGGTATCATCAGCTCTACAAATGATACAACATTTTTGGGAGTTCATATTGACAAGCAACTGAAATGGGATGTCCATATTTCTGAATTAAATAACAGATTATCTAAAGCTATTTATGCGATATTCGAAATAAAAAGTGAATTAGGTTACCAATGTGCACTTAATGTTTACTTGCGTCCATAGCTCCATAGTTCCATAGCTTATTACAGTATGGTCTGGAGTTTTGGGGTGGAAGTAACTTATCACACAAAAAAATTAATAAGTCAATAAGTCATAAGTCAGTTATTCGTATTCTTATGGGATTAAAACCACGAGACTCTTGCAGGCCATTTTTAAATAGTTTCGGTATACTGACCATTGTAAATCAGTACATCTATAAATTGGCAATTATGACATTTCAAAAACGCACACAACTTAAAACTCACTCAGACTGGATATGGCACCAGAAATAAATCTCTTTTCGATACGCCAGATTTCACAATATTACCAGAAGAGGGCCTTTGTACGCCGATATAAGGGTTTTTAATAACCTGCCATCTACAATAAAAAATATTGATAACTTAGTAATTTAACTAAAAAAATTTTTGAAACAAAATGTATATTATAATTTACAAGAATTTTTCTAAGAGCACTGCCGTAACTAGCTTGTATCTTATAAATAAGCCACTTTCTAAACGCCTCAACTGAGGCTTAACATACACACATGTAATTATTTTAAATGATTTAAAATTACTCTTTGTATGTATTACGGAATTGTATGCATATGGAAATAAAAATAAATGAAATGAAATAAACGAAATGCATTATAATATAATGTATTCCAATATGAACTTTTTGACAGAAAGTTCTTTTAAAAAAGTAAATAAATCTCTAAAGAAATTTATAAATATATATCTAAACTTCAAATACTTATTCAAAATTAATCCAAATAAATCAGTTACACATTAAAAACAAATTTTCCAACCACCTTAGAAAGGTGTTCCTTCATGGTTTTGTTTGTTATGTCGTTCCACCATTCCATCTGACTGGGGATGAAGAGCTGTTGTTCAAGTCTTGTGAATGACCAACATTTCACAAATTTTCTGAAATACTTCTGACTCAAAGTTTCTCCCTTGATGGGAATGTGGCTCCAGGGGTACACCAAATCGGCATACAAGGTTATCCACCAGAACTCGAGCGACAGTAACTGCTTCCTGATTTGGAATGGAATAGGCTTCCAGCCATTTACTGAAATAGTTCATAGCGACCAGAATGTATTTATTGCGATCATTGGTCACTGGGAAGTCCTGGTCTGTGACCCTCCACATCTTGACGGCTATATATCCAATAAAATCGTTCCCTTACTTTAGTCAAGGGCTTATTAATGTCAAAATGCTCCCCGGAGATTCCATCACGTATTTCCTATGTACTTTCGTAACTTCCTTCCCATCTGGGCTTTCCCATGCTCTCTTTAACAGTCCATCTATAACCTTGAGGGAGTCCCATTGCGCCCATAATGCCTTCAGCTCGATACTCTTGTCTGAAACATCCTTCCATTCTGGTCGCGTTCCTTTTTCTTTTGCCTTTAGTATAGGACCAATTACGCTGTCATCCAATTGTTCTTGCCTTAGAATTTCTTTTGTCCAATCGCCAGGAACATCTATCTGAATTGTGTTTACTGTTACCATGCCCTGCGCTTTTTCAACCCGATAGCAATGCTTGCAGTCATCTTTGCACGGTCTTCTAGATAGAGCGTCTGCATTTTATGAGATTTCCCAGGTCGGTGTTTGATTCTGAAGTCATGCTGCTGCAATCTCTCTATCTAGCGAGCCAGTTGACCTTCAGGGGGTTTCAACTGCTACAGCCATTTTACCACAGCATGATCATTCCTGAGCTTGAAGTGTTGTCCGTAAAGATACTGGTGAAAATGGTCCACGGATTTAACAATGGCCAATAGCTCCTTCCTTGTTACAAAATAATTTCTCTCCAGTTTGGACAGCATCTTACTGAAATACTCGATTAGTTTTTCCTCTCCATTTTGGATTTGGGATAGTACACATCCAACTGCGGCATCTGTGTCAAAAATGTACAGGCCCTTTTGTTGGAGATATGCTAGCACGAGACTACTGCATAACACTGCCTTCAGCTTCTTTCATGAACTCCGTTAGCTGGTGTAGTGGCTTCGCTATATCCACAAATCCTTCCACAAAACGTCTATAGAAGTGCAGAGGCCAAGGAAGCTTCGTAGTTCGTGAACATTTGAGGGTCTTGTTTAATCCCGTACGGCAGAAATCTTGTCCGGGTCTGTCTGTACAACATGTCAAAGAAATTCGCTTCTTTCTAGAATAAGAGACACTTCTTTAGATTCAACTTTAGGTGTGCATTCCCGATTCTCCCAAATACTTCATGAAGATTTTCCAAATGTTTTTTAAAGGCCCGTCCCATAACCATCACATCGTCAAGGTAAACCAGACACATCTTCCAGATTAGTCCTTGGAGTACAAATTCCATCAATTTTTCAAAAGTAGCTGGCGCACTGCAAAGTCCAAAAGGCATCACGGTGAATTGATATAAACCACTACCTGTTGAGAAGGGAGTCTTTTTTCTTGTTCTTCTTTCTGGACTAGCATCATTTTCTAAATTCTGCGAACATGTCTTGCGTTTGCTTCTCGGCAGCCGTGCCTCTTATTCCATCAAAAAGTTCTTAAAATAGCACTAACAAGAGTATATCAGGTTTAAGTCAAATGTGTAACCCCCTTCCGCACAAGCGTCTGGCTTCTGGAATTGGGGGTTGTCTAATTTCTGTGGTATTTATTATTATTATTATTATTATTATGATTTCATGTACGGCAAAGATTTCAATGAATTGTCTTCACTATAAGTTTTGTAGATGTTTAATAAGGTATTTGATGGCTTTTAACAGGTATGTAGATAGATAGAAATATTTTACTTTTCCCGCAGGTACTCGCCGACTATGTTTATTTGATGCGGAAAACTTAAAACCATCTCATAATGCGCAATTGGGAGACGATTTGAATTTGCATCCTTAAATCCGCCTCCATTATAACAAATTTAAAAAGTTTGCACATTAATAATAAAAAAATAAATAATCAAATCATAAGCAAAGAAATGCAAATAATAAACAACACAAGGCGTTAGAATTTATTTCTTCTTTTATGATTTCCAAAAGGTTTCCCGTTGCAGTGCTTTAATAATGCAATCGATCACCTTAACGCCAAATCGTATAATATGGCATCAAATTCTCTTGAACTTCCTTTACTTTATTGGTTTTCCAAAAACATGTTTTCAAAAGCGTCAATCCTCATTCCACCCTTTGTGATAAAACGCAATACTATGGTACACCTTGTATTATAATGTTATACGCACTTGTGTAATGTATTGTTGATTTCAAGATAAATTTAAGTAAATAATAACATTCTATTTGTTGAATTGTTTTCCAGATGATAACTTTATTTGCATAATTTTTATACGATGTAGTCTAGTCGTATAAAATGGGTAATAAAACATTTAATAAATCAATAGTATTTTATTGTTACGATCACTAAGCAGTAAATTGTGATAGTTTTTAGAGTAATTTCCGTTCCTCGATACATTCCCCCAAATTTTTCGCAAAATTTACTCGAACAAGCTTCCCATTACAACTTTTTTCGTGGAAGTCCGGCATATAATTTAGTCATTGTAAAATATCACAACAGAAGATTAGCTGAAAAAAGTTGTTAACGAGTTTTATGAATTAGTATACTGAGCGTTCTTACAAGATGTTTATATAGCGGCCAGTAAAACTGTATTCAAAATGAAACCTTATCTGAAACAGCAATATATATTTTCAGGAAATCGATACTTCCAATATTCATGTAGAGTTTTGAAGTTTCACCTCGGTCCTTTTCAGAGAGAATGACAGCCAAAAGTGCTTAAGCCTCAAGCATTGACAGCAAATCCTTCATGTCTCTTCTTCATTAAAAATTCGCTTTTTGACAAATCTGTATCTTGAAAAGACCCGATTACTGATTATTTTATGGCTATATCCGTCTAGCGTTATGACTTTTTGTATTATAACATAATCAATTTTTCTTCATCGAAATGACACCGCTTTCAGTATTTTAAATCAGTACAGGACTGGTTTGTATTTTATTTAGTTTACTCTGGAGTGCCCTGTAAATTACTGGGGTATTCAAAATCTATGCCTTTCAAGTTCACAATATTAAGACAGAAATTGGCGCAGTCCCCAATTATGCATGTAATTTTTGCATTTATCATGGTTATACTTGATTTGACGTTTCTTCTTCAGATCCTATAGGTACTAATTTCTCACTGCTGTCTTCGTCCGCTGACAGGAGGTTTAAAGGATGAGCAACATTTCATTAAATATATTTTTGAATAAATACAAAGCCATTTATATTACTTGTCAAATATTCTGCCCCGGTGTATTTGCGCTATGAAAAGTCTAAGTTTTCGGTTGGGAAGTGTTCTTTCCATCATACATAAATATGACCAATCAGTGTGGTGGAGATATTTACTTGCGTAAACTTTGTCATCCTTATAATATTTTAAAGTATCTGGTAAAGTCGAATAAACTCTAACTTGGCGGGCCCAAAGGTCGCTTCGTCGTATGAAGTAAGGAACAATTTACTCACTCAATAGTTCAGGTATGACAGTGGTTCTCAAACAGTTTACAACAATTTACAAATGATTATATGTCTGTAACTGTAATGCAATCGCTAAATAATTATACAAAAATATTAAAGGTGTTAATATAAAATATTAGGAAATATGAATTTACTAATTTCGTTGTTTTAGTGTAGCCCTTTGCTGAACTATTTGCATTTGTTCACATAAATAGCGACGGTTACAATCTTTTTTATACCTATATCCACAATGTTTTAATAGTTTTAAGAGACTTACCTTAGAGACGTCAATGATTCCCTTATTTTTTAGCATTTCCTTCAAAGTATCTAATGTAAAATGTGTTTTCGATTCATAAAAATTATAAATTACTTCCCTTATTTGCATTTTAACGCCTTCACGTACATCTAATGTTTTTGGTTTCTTTTTAATTCGTTTTTTCATTTTCAAGGATACATTATTAATATGTTGGTGCTTAATTCTGCTAACTGTTCTGAAACTTATGTTTAAGACTTCAGAAACTCTTTCATGAATTCGTTCAAGAGGTACCAAGGGTCCCTTGTTTTCCTTTTCTTTTGTAAAATAATCTATTAAATTTAATACCAACTTCTTTGACTGTTCATTTAGGACGCCTAATTTAGTTGCCATATTTACCAAATATTGTATTTTTATAATTTAATGTTATTCGAAATAAATATTTACACACGTATCTAATTTAGAAACCCGGACACATTTAACGTTAAATAGAATGACCGGCTTAGCGACCCTCCAAACCGCAAACTGTAGATGGTACGTCTGTTTATTGGATAAAAACTATAGATACGCCACGCCCATATCATCAGATGATATAGAAATGGGCTGTAAAAAATACCTTAAAAAATACTACAGCTTTGGCACACCGCGGTAAACTGTTCGGTCTAACTATTTATTTAGCAAGAAATAAAACACGAAGGATTGAGGGCCTATGGCCTGTGTAATGTATAATAAATAAAAAAAATGGCTGTGGATATTCGTCTGACAAGCGAATAAATAACCAGACCATTAAATACCAAGGGATAAACTCGCACGGAATAATACAAGAAAAATGTTTAACGAAAAGAAAGTTTTAACAAAACTTGCGGCGCTGATTAATAAAATAAAATGTTTAGAAGAAAATTTTTTAACTTTTAATATAATAAATTTTTTAAAAAAATCGGTAGGCAACAGGATTTGAACCCGGATGTTTTATTCCCTTTACTTACACACTTCCCAATTACAATTTATAATTTAAAAAGCTTTATTTATTTATAAGTACATTTCATTTGTTTGTATTGCATTTATTTCATTCATGTTATAAGGTTTACAAAGACATGTTTACCCGACGCGTTACATTGAGTATATAACTCATAAACGAGGCAGGCGGCCGATCTTATGCCAAATAAATTAACAAACAAATTTAAAATTAATCAAAATAAAAAACATTCTCCAAAAAAGATTGAATTAATTATTAGTTTATATACAAAGTTTAAAAAAGATTGAAAATTAATGAGATTCTGTCTGAAGATTAAAATTATGAAATAAATTTACAGGAAACTCATTAAAGAGAAAAAAACCTGTTACACACTTCCCTTTACTTACACACTGAGCTATTCCACGACGTACAATTCATGTAATATGTAGATACTAGAAAATTGCAAGTCCTAGGTATAGTGGTTTGGCAATGTCCGTTTGTGGGATGAATATCCACTACCACTAAAAATAGCTTATATATTTACGATGGCTCTGAAAGGCCATGATCAAAACATTTTTCCAAATGTCTTATTAAAATGTCGCACTGCAATATTTTAAGTCGCAGTGCCTGTTAAAAAGTTGAACTGCTTCAGAGCCATCGTATATATTTCATATAAAGATGAATTTAATTCTAATATGGGACGATTGTTAAATAACCAATGACAAATCTTCAGAGTTTGAGAATCGCTGAACTTATTGAAAACGTAGATTAAAATTTACCTCTCTCTTCAGTGTGTATCGCAATATTTCTGTCTCAAAATAGGTGAGAGAGAAGCTTGGCAGACATACGCGACAGTGTTTTTGGGCTATTACTTTAACTTTGTGTGCGAGAGAAATGAAGTCGTATGAGCATTATCAACTCATACACATGCAAGTTTAGAGTTTACTAGACTCTATGGAGTATACTCAATTGTAAAATTGGCCTTCAGTCAAAAAGGTAATTGGCAGTCGAAGTTAACAGTTTCCTAGTTACTGTAATTTCATGAGTCCTGTTGTCCACTTGCGAATAAATATTTAACTAAGTATTGCATTTTTAATATTGTTGGTGAACTCCTGCCCTCCTTCTAAATTTCAATTCGTACGTCCGTGTTTGTGTTCCAGATAACACTTTTTGTGCTAAAAATACTATGGGATTTAATGTTTCCCATGCCTTTTAATGGGCAACGGTTAAATAAAATTTGTTTATTTATTGATGTTATTTAAGAGGAGGAAATTGTTTACTTATAGCAATGTTATTATAAAGACGACATTCTGAAGTGACATATTATTAATGGTATTTCTTTTTAATAGTTATTTGTTCTTCTGTAGTCATCTTTGCTTAAACATAGTTAACGTTTAAACAAAAAACTCGCTAGAATATTCATATTCCAAACGAAGCCGCTCTTACATTTAGATAAATATACACAACAAATGTTTGTTAAATATTTCTTCGAAACCGCATTTCCTTTGTTTGCGCTTATTCTACACGTAAACCGATGTCTCTAAAGATTCTTCAACCATCTTCCCATCACCTGTTAATGCAGTTGTTAACATAAAAAATAGAAATACATAAATAAAGACTGTTCAGGTTTTACCATTTACTTACTAACGTTTTATATCATTTTTGAAATATCTACCAAACAATCGACAATCATAGGCGGAGAAGGTTCTTTTAGGCTATATTCGCTTTTTATCTATTAAATTACACAATGCATTAAAATAATAACAAATATTGTGGTAAAATTTAGAAAAAACGTCACAAAGTCGTACAAAAACTAAATAGTGTGTTGAGACTTGTTTCTCAATTCACTCTTATTTTAATATCTATTTTTTCAGTTAAAATTTATATTTGACTGTTGCTTTCTTACTTCCTAAATAGCAAGAAATTTTAGACCTGGAGCTAGCGACAGTTCGAAGGGTGATGATAGTTTACAGCTCGTAATGCCTGTTTTTCATTAAATTATATGAGCTGATTTATGTCTTTAGGCATACGACTAGGCTGTCTCCTAATGGGGGAAAACTTTATTCAAATATGTCGAATTTTTATATAAAAAAACATGGGAAAAATAATGGCATACCAATTGACCGTCGCTGAGCCTGTGGTTTATACGGTCAAAGTTGTATAATCTCAGGGCAACTTTTTATAATCGTTAACCGTATGCCATTCGGTTTCCTTGTTTATTATGGAGTTTTGAACCTATACAACAATTGTTATACCAATTGACCGTAGCTGTGCTGTTTATAATGTAATTTATACCTTTTTGAACACATCAAAATGACAGCTGCAATGGTGCCAATAACCTGCTATTATAGAGCAAGGTTTACAGTATAAACCTTTTTGTAACCCAACATATCAATAAAATAAGTGTGCATAAATATTGTTATAATAAATTTATTTATCGCGCTGGAAAATGAAGTACTGAAAACATTAAAATCCAATATGGCTGGTTGGCTCAACAATTTTTATAAAAGAAAATAATGTACAAAAAAAATAGGTATGACTTGAAATTTAAAGTAAACATTTATTGTCAAATTGAATATATTATAAATTTCTTACGTGTTTTTTTTTCACTATTTTTAATTTTATATAATTTATAATTATATAATCTTTATTTTTATTAATTTATTATTTAAAATAATACTATTCAATTCACAATCATTTTCATTCTCGAACATTTATTAAGTTGCTAAACTTACAAAGTTTCTACCCAAAAAATGTATCTTTGAACGTATAATTAAAAAAATCAATTATATAATATATCAATTGTATATCTATTTCATAACCAGCTCAGCTATGGTCAATTGGTATGGCTATTATTTTGTAGGTTCAAAACTTCAAAATAAACGAAGACACCAAACAGTATACAGTTAACTGTCATTAAAAGTTACCTTGAGATTATGCAATTTTCACCATGTATGCCACCCCCTTAGCAACGGTTAAACGGTATGCCAATTACTTTATAGGTTAAAACTCCATAATAAAAGAAGAAACCAAATTTCATACAATTAACGATCATAAAAGTTACCTTGAGTTTATGTAACTTTGACTGTGTATGCCACCAGCTCAACGACGGTTAATCGGTATGACAATTAAGTATGGTATAGTCGAATTCATCTGTACTCGGCATACCTAAAATATGGTATTACCGGTTAATAATAAAAAATGTTGTAAAAAAGTTTGACATTTTTTATACATTTTCCCCCATTAGGAGTCACTCTAGTCATATGCCTAAAGATATAATAAATCAGCTCATATGACTTAATGAAGAAATAGGCATTACGTACGGTAAACTAGCTTGACCCTCCGAGCTGTCGCTAGTTCCAGGTCTATTTAGGTCACATATTTTTTAACATTATTTAAAACTTGGATGCATATCATTCTGTGGTATTTATCACCGATGTGATTTACCAGCGTGCGGTAGGTATTGCTGTTGTACTTATAGACAAACTTTGAGTTAGAAATACCCAACATCTTTCAACAGCATTGCACAGTAGATAAATTTGAAGTATTTGCAATACTTTAGATATACTAGAACTATCCCAGCAAGCACCGATAATTTGCCCCATCATTAATAAACTGCCAACTTATCTATTAGCAAGCATACTGATATACGAGAATTGCAGATGTAAAATTAAAATGTAGATGGATAGGGATAGACATACAAAGTAGCGATATGTAAATATTTTATATAATTGTAAACAGTGCATGAACACCATCGGCCAGTTTTATTGTCAACTTACATAAGCCTTCACAAAATAAACAAAACACACAAATAGTAAAGCAATTAATAAAATATTAAAAATTTTACTAAATCTATCTTTCCATTAGTTAAAACCAAATTGTCATTGGCTCAAAACCGTAAGCAGGGTCTCTGCGAACTTGGCTCGTACGACTGTATCAAACATCAAACTGCTCTGGGTGCCTGGGACAGTAATATTGGGGATGCGTCTGAAACCAGCCTTAGGTCAAATGCCCAATAGTCAATAGAGAACTCGTTCTCAGTTCCTTGACTTTTGGGCATTCCACCCAGGATTTTGGCAAGCGACGCTTCTTGTTTCAGGACCTCTATTAAAGAGAGAAGAGGAAATACTGCATTTAAGCAGAAAGCATGGCATAATCTTGGTAAGTCTCTTGATTGGACATGACTCTTTCAGGAAGTACTTCCACGCCATCGGAGTGGCCCGATTCTAGAGGAAACTTTCAACCATTCTTAATCTGCCGTCCTAATTATTATTTATGTGGGCTAAAGATGGTTTTATGTTAGAATTAAATTCGTCTTTATATGAAAGATTGAAGTTATTTTCAGGAGTGGAGACAAACGGACATTGTCAAATCACTAAAGATATTATAATTTTCTAGTATAGTCGAGTGTATATTTACTGGGCAGTCAAAAAATGCAACAAAAACTTTACGAGCTAATTATTAACGCTGAACCATTCGGCATGGTCTCATCAAACAAGCAGATGTACATTAAAAACCTATAAAGATAAGTGATTTAATTTGCAAGCAAGATGAAACAGAGAGTAACGGTATTTTAATGAGGTCGTAAAGTTTTTGTTGCGTTTCTGGCTGCCCAGTAAATATACATCCGACTATACCTACATATTATACGTTTGATAGCAGTATTGTTGTCCTCGTGAGCTCAGTATGTAAGATACTCGAATTGAATTAGCAGTATAATATATCCGAGCTTAAATTTTATTTTATTAATCCACGTTTCCTTTCCCTAAAATTTCTTTTATTATTTCGAGTTAGTCTAAGTGAATAAAGTCGACTTTCGGACGTTTAGTGGCCTGGTTATTTATCCAATTGTCAGATGAATATACACTGTCTTTATTTTTTATTATTTTATTATTATTTAGTGATCGGTACATGTATATAATCATTTGTGAACTGTTTGAGAATCACTGGCATTTCTGATCCATCGAATACATTTTTAGTTCAGACTACAAAGCGACCTTTGGGTCCGCCAAGTTAAAATATTGTTACGTGTTTACACCCTCCAGTAAACACTCCCAAGCGTAGGTCCAATAATTGCAACAAGAATTCTCACTAACCACCCATTTATTATATCATATAATTAGACCTTATAATTACACTCAAACTATAACTCTTAACTACTCTAATTCACAACTTGTTACTAGTTTATAGTATTAGTCTTTATCTTATTTGATCACTTGGCTCCTCTAAAATATAACTGGCTGTCTGATGCGTTGATCCCGCTTTATATATATCCTTGGCGCTTATTCTCGATTCATCCATTTCACTCTAGACTGTTCTAGAGGTTTTATCCTTCCTCCTGGTCTGCCATTTCGGATGATTCTACCGTTTTCTAGTCTGTCTGAGGTTGGCGCCAACTGGCAAACTACCGCTTTACTGGTAGGTACAGGCTTCCTTTTACTCTGTTACTAGGGATTAAACCTATCTTCGTAAGAGGGCGTGGGTGTGCACATAACAATATACTCAACTGTAGCTATAAAATTTGTTAAACAACTGAATATCTTTTTAGATCTGTACCCAGCCTGTACTTATTTGCATTATATAAAGGCTTCAAGAATGTTCTAATGATGATTACTGGACTTAAATATAGTTTTATAAAATTTGTTTTGGAGCACTTCTCTTAGACTTATATAATATAAAATTTCTACTTGGATTGGATACAAATTCGGCGACCTAATGAAAATTATATGTCAATGTGGGTTTTATAGTACAGGATATTTTTGAAATACATGCATTTATTTCAATATATGAGTCCTGATGCAACAGGTCCTCACGAAAAAGTAATCAGAAAATAAGTTTATGAAGTAATTTTGTGAATGCATTTGTGAAGACAACGATTGTTATTATTAGATATTAAAGCATTTGTTCAAAATGACAACCTCCAACTTGAATACATGTTTGCAACCGTTTCCTAAAATTGGCATACAAGCTATTTAAAACATGTGGAGAGTTTCGAACTTCATTGGCAGCATCAAAAATTCTCTCTCGTAAAACTTCGACTTTAGGAACGTGTGTCGAATAAATAACGTTTTTCAACTGGCCCCAAAAGTAAAAGTCCAATGGATTCATATCTGGGGGACGAGGGATCAAATAATTGTGGCTTCTCGGCTCCTTCCAATCCATCGATTTCTAAATGTTGAGTGTATGCCCATTCCCGAACCTCTAGAGAATAATGAGGTGGCGCATCATCCTGCATAAACCACAGTGTTTGACGTAATGCAAGAGGCAAATCGTCTATAAGTTAATACAGGTCATTTTATAAAAAGTTTAAATAAGCTGGACCATTTAATCTGTTTGGTAACTCAAAAGGCCCTATTAATTTATTGCCTATAATTCCGGCCCAAATATTTATTGAAAAGTTGTATTGATATCTGCCATTTACAACAGCGTGAGGATTATCCGCGCTCCATAAATGCTGGTTACGAAAATTTAAAACTCCATGTCGAGTAAAGCAGCATTCATCTGTGAATAGTACTTTTCTTGTAAAATCTAACGTCTTCCTAAGTATATTATTCTCTCTCTGTAAATGATAGGGGTAAAGTCCTTGCGTTTTCAAAATTCTCCATACTGATGTTCTTGTTATGTGGAATTGAAAAGCAGCACGTCTAATACTACATTTTGGATGTTCACTAAAATAATGTGATATTTGTGCCTCCATTGCAACTCCTATTTGTTTCCGACGACCACAATCATGACCTCTTTTTTTAAAACATCCCCTTTCTCTTAACCTCAAGCGAATATTAGAAAAAGTACGAACATTTGGCACAGTACGAGTAGAGAACTTATGACGATATCGTTCTTTTGCCGCTGAAGCATTTCGTTTACATTCACCATAAATTAAATGTATGTCTGCATATTCCTCATTAATAAAACTATGCATTTTAAAATCTGGTTAGAAAACTACTAGTATTAAATATTAAGTAATAAGGAATGATTATTTTATTACTTCAAAGGCAAGAAACAACGTGATATTTTCAAATTATAATTTGACACTAGTCTCCCTTTAGTATTTTACTCTAATATAATTATTGTGCTCATCGCTTTTGATTGATCACTTAGGCAGATGTAATTTAATTTTTTTTTCAAAAATGGTCGATTTTACGAAATTTTTTCAAGAGATAAAAAGGTTTCTAAATGAATCATAATGTTTAGTTATTTTTTTTTTAAATAGTAGGCAAAAAAATATTTATAAATTTTCAAGAAGAGTAGTTCATTTCACCCCTTTGTGTACATGCTAGGAGGATGAAATAATTTCGTTAGATGCCTTTTGATGAGTAACCGAGATGTGCCAAATTTCGTATTTTTCCGATTACGTTATTTTGAGATAGAAATTAAAAACCGTTTTTTGGCACACCCCTTTAAGGGGGTGTAGCTGGATAGGATAAGATTATTTAAAAAAAATTATACGAAGAACCCGTCTTAATTTTCGACAGGGAATCTACAGTTGAATTTTGTGCACGTTATTAAGAGACACCCTGTATTCATTATAGTTAGTAAGTAATTCATATTTAGAAGATCCGCCACTGGCATCTGATGATAATTTGATTAATTTTCTGTGCGTTTTAAAGGTCTAGGAAACGAATAGAACTTTAAAAACAATAGTTGTTTGTCATAAAAACAAACTCTAGACATTTGGTTTGTAGAAATAGGAAGTTAATTCTATTATTTTAGGCCACCCAATTTGCTTGTTGCCACGTTAAAATATAGTAATCAAATGTACGGGAATCCAAGATCGTAGAGTTCGGCCCTTGCTTATTTATCTAACAAAATATGTACAGTTATGGTATACAAAATGCCCCTTTTATGTTCGATGTGTCTGGGTAGTTGTTATCTAGTTTATAGGCGCGTAACGTACCTACGCATAGTTAGTAAGAAATTTTATATAAAAAAAGGAAAAGTTAGATGAATGTGAAGGGGATACTGATTTATAATTTTGTTCTACTAACTAAAATTGGAACTTCCAATTACTTAACCCGAATATGAATTAACCTTTTTGGCCCCTTTTTACGGAAGGACTGGATTTAATAATGTATACATTGTGTAAAATGCATATTAGTCTGATTTTGATATATATTTGCCATAAATTTATGTGATTAATGGATATCTAATTAAATTTAAATAAAACAATTTGAACATATAAAAGTTTTTATTACAAAATAATATTTACAATAAAACATTGAAGCTCAAAATTTAAATACATTTAGTTTTGTTAGTAAGACCTCTTATCTCGGGCAGGTTAAATAAAATTATTCAAAGATTATGATTAAAGTTAAAAGCTTGGGGTGCTCGTCATGAAACGCCACTTTTTTCTCATGAAACTGTTATGACAGACAGCAAAAAAAATCTAAAACTTTACTGATATTAAGAATAGAAAATTTCTAAATTTCGCTAGTTCCAAGAAGTATGGAAAATAATCGATGATTTATTTAGATTTTCTTTATTCATGAGCGCCTCACACTTTTATTTTTAGTCGTGTAGGGCTAGGAATGCAGTGTTTGCTGGAAAAAATATTTTTTACTTTTTATTACGTTTAAATAAAAGCCTGTTTTAATAGTGGAGCAGATCTGGCTTTGGAATAAGGAAACGTTCGATTGTGATTTTTTCTTTTGCCAATAAATAAAGTTCGGTCTCCCCCAACATTCTGACACATTTGTGCAGCGGATGTCAATGGAGGGAGGGGGAAACAACATATTAAATTAAAACGTAATATTTTTAGTCGCAAACTCCTCTATAAAATCCTTATTTTGCTATAAGGAACGTAACCAGACTGCAACCGTTACATATAGCAAAATAAGAATTTTATAGAGGAGTTTACGACTAAAATATTTTGTTTTAATATTCTGCCCTGTAAAAGCACATTTGAACTCCTGACATATTAAACGTATGGGAAAATGGTTTTTCGAAGATATCTTGGTGGCTTTTGATCTAACAAGAAAAAATCTTCAGACCAAAAATGAAGAGCTCATGAAAATAAACAAATTTTGTTTCCCAACCTCATCGACGTTAGACCATTGATTCGCGAGGTATCGCGAATCCAAGGTGAAAAATTAATAAGTTTAAATTTATTTCTTATCATGAAGGAGTGGAGTTGGGGACTCAATTTTTATTTAATAGAAGGGTATTGGCAGATATTCTTTTGGCCCGGAGGGATAATTAGGAGGGGGGGGGGAGAGGGGGAAAACGAAAATATTTCACATGCTGATAACTCCTCGTGTAATTGACCTATCGCGATCAGACTGACGTACATTTTTTAATTTTTTTTATTCGCATAAACTGATTTTATTTTTTTCGCAAACAAATGTTTAGTGAGAGAAAATAAAAATTGCACGTTTCTTTGCCGTCCTCTAGCTCCCTGTCTAATCATTATATCGCGATCTTGCCGGGCGGAAATTAAACGTTGACATCCGCTGCACAAAGTGTCGGAATGTTGGGTGGATCCGACTCTATTTATTGGCAAAAAAATCACAATCGAACGTTTCCTTAGAATCTGGTTTTCCTCCAGATCTGCTCCACTATAAAAAAATATATACATTTTTTTGATCATTTTTCAGTTGAAAATTTTCGAAAAATTAGACTGTATACATATTAATTTTGGATAAATTTACACAAAATCTATCAAAATCATATTCACTAAAAGATTAACTATTCATTTATAACATTCAAATTCGATCGATGACTACGCCGTTCATTAACGAATATGACAGCCACAGAGTCTATTAGTCTTCTTAGATATGTATAAATTCAGTTACGTTAAATTAACGGCGATACTTATATCAATACGTTGATCCCCCCTCGCACCTTACCACTTCGCCCCCTCCCTCCCCGGCACCTAGACGACTCAGAAAAACACACAACAGCACACTCCATGGAAACCGCCCAAGGGAGTATAGCATAGGCAGCCTCAGTGCTCCCTCATACTCTGTTGATTATCAATACGTTAACTGATTAATCAGTGAAACGAATGACTACAAACTAACAACTATCCTGAATATACTTCATTTCACTAAACATACGAAAACCAAGATGGTGGATAGTAGGTACCACTTTATTGAAATTAAAAAGCTACTTATATGTTCGGGATTGTTGGCCAGTTTGGCAGTTTTGTGCGTCTTTACTGTACATGTATTTCGATATGTAAAGTAAAGCAACATCAGGCGCGCATAGTACTTGGATAGGTGACCATTTTGAGGGAACATATGTCCTTGTCCCGCATCTTCTAGTGGCTTGTATGCAATCTTAGGCGAGAACTGCTGGGATATACCATCCTTCGGTGGGGATGTAAAGCTGTCGCTCCCTTGTTTATTAAATGTTAAGTAAATAAATGATCCCTACTCTTCGGAAGAGAAGAGGTTCGGTAAAATCCCTGGATGGGGGTAGCTCTATACGGGAAATAAGCCGACATTAAATAAATGTATTAGAAAAATGGAACAAACTACGAATTGGTCATTAAAGTTCCAGCAATACGTTCTATAAGAAGATGTGAATTCAAAGATGCAACACAAAGCTTCTTCTAGGAAGTGTGTACATATTTTTAACTTTGTATTTGAACTTTTGATTATTTGTCGGATGTTTTTAGCTTAAACTCTGTTTAATAAAAATCTGTGCAAATTGATGAATGAAATTTTCGTTGTCGTTTTCTTCATTTTTGAAGTATTATATGAGACCCACCTAATTGTACATTTTCAATACTCATATTCGGTTCTGTAGATATTAACAGATTAATTGATTTTTTAAGGTTAATTTCTGTTATACGATCCGGTTACGCCACTGTAGAAGATACAAATAAACATACATTATTTTATTGAAGTTAACCAGCAATACGCGTAACAGAATCCGTATTAGTGCGTGTGTAACAGAGATGGAGATAGCCAGGCCTTTCCAACTCTACATGATCGTATAATAAACATCTTTTATCTCTACATCATGTTTATTTGTTTATTATAAAATGACGTCAGTTGTTTATTCGACATGACAGAATTAGAAATATTGGAAGGTTATAATTTTTCATATATCAATAAAGAGTGAGATCCTGCGTATATATGAATATTTGATTATTTATTATTGCCCATTATATAATTTATAATTCGATAAATTATTAATGGTATCGTTGTGAGGTATAAGAAAATTTGTATCGTCTTGTTCTATTTTAGTTGTAATGTTTATACAAATGTTAAACGATTAGTGGAATTTAAGATTGTGCGAAATACATATACAACCACAGAAAATTAAACGCAAGTTTTTGTTAAATAATATTAAGTAATGGTGTAACTATTAATGTGTGATAAGTTTATAATTTTGCAGGATGATGATATCATCTGCACAGCGGCGGAGTCTATAAATGAATAAGATATTTGAATAAACTAAAACGAGCCATTATATTAATTTTCTGGGGTCTCTATATCCCTATAAATTAAAAAAAAGGAATTTGTGAAAACGTTATTTCTGGTTTATCGACGTATTTTAAACTACTGTGTCATGTGTGTAAGTGTCGTCTTATACTTAATTACAACACATTAATAGAATTATTCTAGTTAGCTTATCTTTACTAGATGGCACGTCTAATAGCATCACGCCATTTGTCGTGTTCTCTTGTTAAGTGTACGGCTTCACCAAAATTCTATTCCATGAGTTCCTTGGTGATATTAGCCCAACGTTTTCTTCATCACTTGTTAACTTATTCTCTCCGAGTCATTAATCGTTCTATACTACCTTCTCTCTGGTTAATGTAGCCAGACACTTTATCACACTCTTGTATCATTTAATTTATGGAATAATTGCAATACAAGCATTTCATCTTTCTTGTTTATGACACAACGTTACACTTTTACTATTGAATTGAAGTTTTATATTAAAAAAAAATCTAATTGAATTGAATCTGGGGAAAGTTTTGATGAAACATGTTAAATGGAGGAGTAATATGCACACACTAGGTTTTTAGTTCCATCAGTTTTTATTCTGATTAAAACTTTTTGATGATCTTTGCGAGTCAAAGTCATTGATAATCCGTAGCAACAACAAGGGTTCAAGATTAGTTCCCTGTGACTCTGGTTTTTAAAATCATTTTCACGGCTTTTTATTAACAACGGGGAGCGGCGAAAGATCAAAAAATATTTGTGAGAACCATATCAGTGTATATGTTAAATTATTTATTATTTTCTGACTACATTTTTTAAACTTAAAAGTAAAATCTTTTAAAAATTCTTCACATGCAAATTTTTGTTATTTTCTAGGGTACTGTATTAGAAAGAAACAAACCATCATCGTGAAACCCCGTTGTCTGTCTGTCTGTCTGTATTGCACTGCCAATTTTCTCAGGAACTACATATCTATCGACTTGTTTGACATAGTCTTAAACTTTGTTCACCCGCTTGCCTGAACCTAATCAGATACAAAAATAAAGTTTCTTATTTTGAAGAAAAATGAAGTGGTTTATAGAAATAGAAAATATCCTGATTGGCTTCGGAGATATGCGATATAATCCGAAAGGCTCTTTTTTTACCTAGCGCTGTTATTATAAGAAATATTAAAAAAGAATTATGTCAATATGTTGTTATAGATTAACTTTGCTATAACTTACGTATTAAAATTTTTATTATGATATTTTATTTCTTCAGGGCCATCATCAATTTTATTTTTTCTGTCTGTCTCTTTTATTAACATTTTTGAAAGTATTTTAAATTATGAATTCAGAATTCATTTTATTACCTTCGCCCTTCAGAAAACATTTTGTTTGCTAAGCATTTACCAATTTGTTTCATAAACAATCAAATGCATTAACTAACTAACTATGGCTATTCCATCCCTGTTGTTAACTCAATATTATTTTGAAGAGTGATCATGTCAATTGTAATTCATTAAACAGTGAATAAAATTTAAAAAAAAACAATAATTTAGCCACCCTGTATTAAAAATGTTATCTGGAAAATATGCCCCCCTTTATATCAGAACTTCGTTACGCTAAATAATTTGAATCATATTGGTAGAGGAAACAAATCAGGAAATATATAGCGTTATCCCTAACACTTGCAGTTTTGCAGAAAAAAAAATATAGCCTATTATCAACAAATTTAGTTAAAATGCGATGGGTCAACACAGACAGCTTATCACATCCTGACTGAATGTGAGGCTATGGATCACAGGAGACAGGCTCTATATGGACAACCAAAATTATGTCCAGAAAAATATGACACTCAACCGATTCTGGGCGTGTACAAATTGGTACAAGGGACTAGAATATTGGATTGGGAGATTAGTACAATAATCCCAAGAGGCTACAGTGTTTCAGGGAACATAGTTAGAGATGGCCATCATAAAAAAAATCAATAAATTTAATTATGCCGTTGGCGAAATCATTACTAATTTGTGTTGTTTCTTATTCACCACAAAAAGAACAAAAATGCATGCATGACCATCGCTATGGAGCGTGATCGTTTCATTTCATATCCGGTGACGTCACTGAGTTGATCACAACGCGGTTCAATTCACCAATTTTAAGCAACATATTTATGGAGAACTTTGAGAACACACATGTTCAAATTTGTATAAACAAACCGATTGTCTGGTGGAGATATGTTGACGACATCTTTGCAATTTGGCCTCATGGTATTGATTTACTAGATACTTTCTTAGAAAATATAAATAGTAAGGAACCGTCTATTAAATTCACATTACAAGTAGAAAGTAGGAATGAACTACCGTTTCTAGATGTTTTAATTAAAAGGGTAAATAATACAATAGGGTTTTCCCAGAAAAAAAAAATAATTGCTGAAATACTTAACTCACGTAAAAAAATGATTTATGGCATATTTATTATCTTATTAATTTTACTAATAGTAACAAAAAAAAAACTTGAAGTTTGAAAAATATTGGGTTCATTTTAAACAGCCATAAATTGGCGCGTTATGACGTCAACACCCTGAAATCCAATCACAGAGGTTGTCTCTGTTCAAGATTGTTTATTAATCTTGGTCTCCGTTAACATAACATAACCTCTATTTATTGACAGCACTCAGCACTTTTCTACTTTAGGTAAAATATCAGCGGCACCTTTAACATATCCCTCTTCCACTTGATTCCATTTTGATTGTAGAATTAATAAAACATAAACCAGAAACTGATAAAATAATATTTTCACTCCAAACAATACAAACATAAAAATATAAATTTGACGTTTTAGGTTAGTTATCTGATGTGTAATGTCGGTGAAGGTTAAACCTAAACTACAGTACAAAATATTAACGTCCGACGCTTTCACGAATAACTTGTGCGGCATTTATCTGGATTCTGATTGGCCAATATTTACACGTCCACTGCTTTACACCAATCACAGTACAATCATTACAAATTGAAATTCTGAGAAGTTTTAGAGGAAAGCTTTCTTTAACACACAATTAGAATCTATTACAAACTAATTATATCCATAATCTCATTGGTTTTCCGGGTACATACGTAATTCTGGCGCGTAAAAATGCCCGTTTTAAAAAGCAGTGAAATTATGAGCAAGTTTTTTTAACGATATTTTCTTAGAAATAATTCTTATTAGAAAAGTAAATTGTTGTAAATTCCTTTCAATGTGAGGTTGGATGAGCACAAGAATTACATTAGAAAGAATGAAATTCGGAAATCAAAGGTTTGTGAACATGCTTGGGAAAACGGACATAGAATAAACTGGAACTCGGCAAAAATTTTAACAAAAGAGGCAGATAACAAAAAAGAAAAATTAAAGAATCAGCAATAATATTATTAAAAGAAGACAAATGCGTATTGAATTGTTCTGTAGATATTTGCACAACCTGGCTACCAATGTTAAAAGAAGAACTTAACAAACTCAATATTAACGTAAAAAAAATATCATCAGTTCTGTGTAAGTAGTATCTATGGAAATAACTTAAACAGAATCTTAAAGCTGTGTATTTGACATACACAGCAAGTAAGAGTTCTGCGAAAAAAGCTTTGAAAACGGAAACAGACTACTTTCCGAAACGTCAACAAAATACGTTATTTCTGTGTTTATTCCAATTTATATTATTTGTAAAACATAACCTCTGATTGTTCCTTTAACGTAAACGTCACAAGCGCAGAGGCTTTTTTCCAATAATTCTATTACTTTGTAGATTCGGTGATTTGTTTTTGAAGAGGATAATACATGTAGTAGAAAACCCAAATAAAAGGAAAGAATATTATCCCCCTTTTAAGGGGTATATCTTCCTTATTATTCACTTTCTGAAATAAGTTTATATAAAAAAAACTACCATTATTTTTAGATGTACTATCAGCTGCAGAAATTTTGGAGCATCTTGTATTATCAATATTTCTATTGTTGAAATGTATTTGATACTAATGTTCTCATGGAAGTTATTATTTCCAATGTAAGTGGTCCTGGCATCATCATATAGAGCTGAATACAATGAACTAAAAAATTTACTGAATATGTCAATGATTTTTATAATGGTGTTTATTTTGATGAACCGAAATGAATTACTGAAACAACAGCAACATTTTTAGATCCTATATTCATCAATAATGCTGATGTAGATCATATTTTAGGTATAGTGAATGCAGAAGCTGAAAGCAATCACCAACTTGTTTGGTTTAAATTGAATTGAATTTTCTTATATTAGGAACCAACAGAAATTTAAAAAAATATTGCGATTCAACATTAATTGGGAGATATTTACTACATTTGTTTAAAGAGTACTAATTTACATAATAAAGAAAAAATAGAGTTCGCAAGCAAACAGTATTCTAAATTGATTAAAAGGTCAATGGTACATTAATAATAATTGTTTTATTACCAACAAATAAAATTTTAATTCCGCATTTTCGCGCAAGAAACATAAAACTTGTCTAAATTATAGAGGGTGATGAATTCTGCACACAATATTTATAAATATTTCCATATTTTCTTTAGGATAAAATGACCGGCGTCCAATATTCATTCGGTAAAATATTTTGGACAAAGAATAAGGCATGTGTATTTATTTTTTAATTATAAACAAAGCTACAAATAAACTTCTGGCATGAAGTCAAGTTATCATATAATGATTTTCTGTGAATAATGACCGAATATTTCGAATGTATAGTGTTAAAACGTTGAACAACTATTTGATTTTAGAGAACAAAAAATATATTTAGATTATAAACCAGATTGTTAAATTCAGAATTCAGGGATTATATGAAAAAAATGCGCCTCACTGATTTTAAACTTAATCCTGGTATATTGAACTTTTCACATTTTGCTGTGTAAAAAAAATGTTTATAATTCGTTATACATAAGGTTAGTTTATTATCGTTATTGTGGCCAAGTTTGAAAAAACACGTTGCTAGAAGTTTTATTATAGTTATGTATTTGGCGAAAACAGAGGCGTACACCAGCAACGGCAAGTGAAGTTTAGTTATTTCAGATTTGAGTACGTCTATGAGCTCGAGGTCAGAAATGTGTATTATATTTGGATGATCATTGTAAAATATTCTATTCTATAGAAATTCGTCGTCGATAAATTTAAAGATTTTATTAAAATTTTTATTTATTTGTATATTTTTCCGTCTTAAAATAACTGAACGTCCAAGTTAATTGTTATATTTAGCGGTTTACTAAACAAATAATTGTTTATTATTGAAAAAATGAGAACGCGCAATATGAACATACACGGCTTATTTTGCAAATTAATTTGACTAACAATAAACAAATAATAACAAATAGTTATACAAATACCTACTATGAAGCAATAATTTTTATTATTGTTTGTTATCCAAACAAATTTTGTAATTGCAATTATTATTTATACTGTTTCATATAAAAAGTAGACTGTAATTAGGTGGTCCATTGATTTTAATTAATTTATTTAAACAATACAGGATATTTCAAAATTGAATTTTAGCCAAATTTTAAAATACGTTCAATAAAACACAACGCGAGTATAAATAAAATATTTACGATCTTGTGAATAAAATTACTATACCTGTACACGAAATTAGTTAAACCGGTTTAAAAATTACTGCCGAATCACATACAACATTAAAAACAAATAACCTCAGGCAATACTGTTAATTAATAATGCTATATTTATTTATTTGTTTTTAAGTATTTGCCTAACGAATTCATGTTCCATGAATTTAAATGTTAGCTTTGTGGTTCTAAAATCATTATATTTTACTATATTTTACAAGTATATAAAATATTATCATTAATAATTAATAAATTGCGTAATACTATGTTATTTGCTAGTTCAAATTATGTCTTAAGGTTGAAACACCAACAATTTTATTACTTTATTTTGCTCTATAATAGAAATTTATAATAGCCAATTTCGAGCCAATTTCACACGAATTATCTCCTGATAATGCCAAATTGGTTAGCAGAACGCGAGATTAAAACGTTTAAAAACGACTATGCAAAAACTTACAACGTTTGGAGTCGCAATGTTTGCATTGCATATTCGTAGAACATTAAAAAATTAACGTAAAAGTTCTAGAATTTTTATACTAAAGAGTTGTGGCTTAGTAAAATATATGAGTAATCCTAAGCAAACCAATTATATTGAAATTGTTTGCATTTTTTCATTGAATGACGGCCGAAGCGTTGCTTATGTCCTGACCTGTTATGCAGTGACCTCTCATCAGCACCAGGAGGATGGTCAAGGTCCTATAAACTCACAATTTTGAAGTCGAATAGCCAGTTGTCATCTAATAAGTGCCAGGTTCAAAAGGGCATAATCAAAATTTTCTAATCGTTCACGCGACCCAAAAACCATATTTTGTCCAAGAATCGTAATATTCTTGGTAATATTTCAATTTTTTCAATAATAAAAAAATGCATCGTTTTACGTGGGTTCTTTTGAGAGCAAAAAACCAAAACTTGTGTTCTTAGTTTCTCTGTCCCTGAGAATTATTTATTTTTCTGAATTTTGGTTTGCATTATCCAAGCTATTACATTTGTTTAAAATATACATTTTTCATGAAATATGCTCCAGGGGAAAGAATAAGAAGAAGAAGACCAGATCATGAAGTGATGGCCTACTTAATGTTGGGCAGTCAATGTCGTACCCTGTTACATATGTCGGTGACAGATTCATTTGATAAGTTGCGGATAATTTTCGTCGGTATTCCATATTCCACAATAGTAGAGTATTTACTATGCCTTAAGTTGTCAGTCTGTGGGCCCCAAAATGCTAAAAGCTGGTGTATGGCAAAATGAAAGATATTGTCCTAAACAGCTTAAATTTAAGTTGTCCTGTGCAAAATGGCACTTCAAAATTTTTGAGGGCTATTAACATGAATAACCGATTTCATATTCTATAATATGCCAAATGTTTAAAACGATATCTGTGGCCATTTGGGTGTAATAAAATCAAATCAAAGGCATTGTCTCTTATGTGGATTTCCAACTTTAAATGCTCATATCTCCGTTTGCTGCTACAGTTAATTAATTTTGTTATTTTCTTTATTTCTCATCGATTTGCCAAAAAACCGAGCAATAAATCAAAAAATCGTTCTCTTGCAAAGTTGATGTGTCGTCTTTCCTGATTCCCGTGATGTTTCGCTTATATTTTTAGCATTAATAGCAAACAAGATATAGTAATTAATAAGCAACAATGACAAAATCATTCATTTCGTTTATAGCACAGGCGGTATTTGTTTTGAGTTGGGTGAATCGTGTAGTATGGCAGATTTTTTGCTTAATCGTTCCTAAAAATCATAAGAAATGATAATTTCACTATGCGCTAGATTGGAAACATGGGCGTAATTTTTTATTAAACAAAATGTGAAAGAATTGATAAAAATTCTGTTTTTTCATCCTATTTTTTCATATATCTTAGTAACTATTACCTTTAGAGAAAAGTTATAGAAATGAAAGGTTTTGTAATTAAATTTTAAATGACATGCAGTTAGTTGCGAATCCGAAAATTCATTTTTACTATTGCAAAAAGAGTAAAAATTGAAAATTTTTTTTGAAATAGCAAGTTATTTGTGGAATTTTTTTCAAATACTTATATTACACGTAGGACCTTCATACTTGGCTAAAGAAAACTTTATAATATAATAAATCTTCCCACCAAATTTCATGAAGATCGGCAATCTAAACTTCGCAAACAAAATGGCAAATTTTCAAAATGTTGCTGAGGCTAAACTAGAGCATTTAGAAAGTTGAATATTTTTTGACATATAAAAGAATACCCAAATTTTCAAATCCATTATGAGACATTAAAATCCGTTAATTAGAAGAGCCGAAAGAATTGTTTAAATTTTCAAGGAATTTGTATTTTTAAAATATATTTTGAAAGTACTCGGAAAGGCGTTTCTTTTAAAAAAAGCGCGATGATTCGTTTATTAGAACCGGTGTTATGATAGACCAAAGTTGAGCTCAATTTGCAATAAAGCCATAAGAGTATAAGGGGCTGTTTTTCGGCCAATAGTTTTATTTATCCAAGTACTTCCCAAGTATAAATTTTCAATATTTGCGCTCATGGGCAATCTTGTTAAATTGTTTGTTAAATAAATCAACTCAAGCCTGCGCGAAATCCATGAGAAATGTACGGGGGGGCAGTGGGGGGGTAGGCAGAGAGCGCGGTCCGTCTGCCGTCTCGAAATTGAAATCATGCGTTCAAACAGTAGATGCGCTTAAAAATTTTAATTTTCTCAGCTTCTAGTGGACCAATTTTGATGTATTTTTTTTATAGATGTCTCGCAAGTTATTACGTTTAATTATCATATTTTCAAACGCGTATAATTGTTTATTTTCAACCTCTTAACGTATTACTAATTATTTATTTTATAAATTACTTTAACAATCATGTCTACTATATTTAAATACAAATTCATTTATTTTAAATTTTTAAAATTGTTTAAACAATAATAGTTAACAAATATACATTATTATTTAAGCAGTTATATTAATTAAACAAAAAATATTTTGCTCGTAGTATTAGAAAATTACAAGCAAGATAATTTTTATTTATAAAATGTAATATCGTAATGTCTATCATAGCTCCGGTTCTAATAAACGAATCATCGTGCTTTTTTTAAAAGAAGCCTCTTTCCGAGTACTTTGAAAATATATTTTAAAAATAAAAATCCGCTGAAAATTTTTAAAGTTATTGCATTTGTTTATAAGCAAAAAAATTGCCACATTTTTAAACAATTTCCTAGGCTCTCCTAATTAACGGATTTTAGTATCTCAACATGGATTTGAAAGTTTGAGTGCTCTTTTATACATCAACAAATGTTCAACTTTCTAAATCCTTTAGTTTAGCCTCAGCAACATTTTGAAAATTTTTCAAATTTTTTGTGAAGTTTAGATTGCAAAATTATTATGCAAAAACTAAAAGTCCGATCTTGATAAAATTTGGTGGGAAGATTTATTACATTATAAAGTTTTTTTTAGCCAAGTATAAAGGTCCTACGATAAGTATTTGAAAAAAATTCCACAATAACTTGCTAAACTAATTTTTTTTTAATTTTACTATTTTTGCAATAATACAAATGAATTTTTGGCTTTAACACCAATTGCATCTTATCTAAAATTTTATAACAAAACTTTTTCGTTTACATAACTTTTCTCTAAAAGCAATAGTTACCGAGATATATGAAAAAATTGCAAGAAAAAAACAGAATTTTTAGGAATTTTTTCACATTTTGTTTAATAAAAAATTACGCCCACATTTTCAAACTAGCGCATAGTGAAATTATTATTTCCTATGATTTTTATTTCACTTGCAATACCATTATTATCTATTAAATAATAATACAAAATATGTCAGAATAGCGGTAGGCGAAATGCATAATTCTGGCATTGCTTCTTATTAATTACCATATTTCGCTTGTTATTGATGTTACAAATATGAAAGAGACATTATAGCAATCAGAAATGATGACACGACAACTTTGCAAGAGAAAGATTTTTTGATTTAAGGCAAATGGATGAGGAAGCATTTAAAGTAAGAGAGGATGGTTTTTGAAAATTTTTGATTTCATTACACCTAAATGGCAACAGATATAGTTTCCAAAACTTGGCTATAGAACATGATGCAGACTATCCATTCATGTTAGTAACTCGAAAATTTTGAATAGAGCCCTTTTGCACAACACAATTTTTGCCATGTGCCAGTTTTCTGGGGTCCACTGAATCATTTTTTAATGAACTTTCTGAACGGCGAGAATTCTACTACAGTTAATCGCCGAAATAGTGACATATACGTACTATTATGGTTGAATTGTTTATGATTGAATATCGTGACTTCCTGATACTTTTGGCTGTTGATCGAAAGCCCTTTCCGCTGGTTGGATAACATTATAGCATTTTCATCCAATAAATAATTCACTATCTTAGAACATATTTACTACCACATATATCTTGAAAAATTAGAATTACGGTTTTCTTAAAATAAGCGAACAATGTACTCGTGATTTTGTCCAACTCTTGCCTTGGTCTTGTGTGAGGGTAGTGACTATTATGGGAGGGAATGAAAACGTCGGAAAACTAAAATATGCTGCACTAAAGAACAAATGCTTCAATACATTGTGCTAGCTACTTCGTTAGGATAAATAATGAAGTGTTTCATGTGTGTAAGCCATATTTGCTTTCTACTGAGCTAATATTCTGTATTTATTTTAAAACTAAAATTTTTAAATTTCTTTATTAATATGTCAATTTAGTCCCTAACCACAACGAATTTCGCGTACTTGATCTTGTTCATTTCCAGAAAATATTGATGTGCAAATTTAGTAGGGCTATCTAAGTTCATTCAAAATATATCTTGTTTACAAAAAATGCTAACAGATATCAGGCAGATTGACAGACGACAGACGCGATCTAACACGTTTGAAATAAATAGAGATATATAAACAATTTTAGTTTTTTTAAAAGCAATAAAGTCTGCTCGTTTGATTTTTCCGGTGTCAGGATACATGTTATTGTATTGAGTTGAATTATGCTGGCGATATATTAGATTTAAATCAAAACGTCCGTATCATAGCAGTGAGGGTATGATAGAGATTTAGGATTAGGAGACTCCTAAATCTCTATCATATAAATTTAAGATTTTTAATAATTCGCCTATATTATAGTGTTACATATTTACGCCTTTTAATAAATACCCCAAATGTGGATTCCATAATTGCACCACAAGTATACTAACCACTGGCTTATTTAACAACTAAGTAACTTAATCCTTACAATTGCAACACTAATAACTACTTTTAGCGACTATAATTCACTACTTAATACTGAAATTTTCACTAGTTTGATCACTTGTTCCTTTCTGATCTGTTCACGTTACTATCCAATACTGAACTACAATGAGGGCAACTGTTCATCCTTTCATACTTGTAAATAGGCATTTTGTAGTAGAATCTTGATAATTCTTGACATATTCAAGATTTAGGATCGCCATCTATGTATCGACTGTTCAATCACTTATCGAGAAGCTATATAGATAGCCTTCTTTCTACTAAGGGAGACTAAACCTCTATCCGTAAGGGAACGCGTATATAACAGTAGTTTTTGACCCAACGTATCACAACAAGGCATTGTCGTTCGTCAATTTTGCTTTAAGGTGGGCATATCCAAGAGAGAGAGAGAGAGATCTGGTAAGGAAATATTTATTATTTTTGGCCATAACATTTTTTAAAAAAACATATATCTGAAAAAAGTATAGTAAAGTTCTAAAAAGGTCGATATTGGATTCAGTCGTATCTCTCAGAGAACTCAACAAGTTCTCGTTGACGGTTATACATCTGAGTCATTTTCGGTAACATCTGGAGTGCCTCAGGGTTCCCATATTGGTCCCTTATTGTTTAACTTGTTCATCAATGACATTGCTGCTTGTATCTAAAGTAAATTTTTACTGTTTGCGGATGACCTGAAAATATTTAGTAATATTTGTTCTCAGCTTGATCGTGCACAGGTTCAAAAAGTTCTTCAAACAATTTATGCTTGGTGTGTTGATAATGATATGATTCTTAATGTCGAGAAATGCTACTCCTTGTTGTTTGGTCGCAGGCTGTCACCCATTAATTCTGACTACAGCATTAACAATGTGAGATTACGTAATGTAACCACTGTGAAAGACTTAGGAGTTATATTTGATTCTAAACTTTCTTTCTCAGAGCATTTTGAAAAAATGATTGCGAAAGCAAATAAAATTTTGGGGTTTCTTAAAAGAATGGCTCAAGACTTTTCAGATCCTCGTGCGTTAACTACTCCAACATTGTTTGGTCACCTTACTACAACGTATATATCAATAGGCTCGAATCTGTTCAAAATAAATTCATTCGATTCATGTGCTATAAAAGTGGCACAAGGGAGATTTTTTAATCTGTGAGGAAACGAAATTATATTTGGGTATCAATTCCTTACATACCAGGCGTCAATATTATGATGTTTGTTTCGCATTCAAAATTATCAACAATTACATCAGTTCTCCAGATTGCTTGGAGTCTATGTGTTTTAGGGTACCATCTTTCAACACTAGAAATGTGTCCATTTTATCTATACCTTATTGTAGAGCAACGTATGTAATGTTCAGTCCTGTAAATAGAATAACTTCAACTGTGAACAAATTCTACAACGAACTTGATTTATTTAATAAATCTCTTGATGGTTTTAAAAATCAGGCAATACGTGCTATACTGCAGTAATCCTTACAAATAATCATATTTTTATTTACGTATTATATATTATACTTGTTATTAGTCTTTAGTATTTGCATTTATTTGTCTTCACATCTCTTTCATATAATGTTTATTTTAATTGTTAATGCTATTGTCTGCCATGCAAATGTATTTATACGTAAATAAATAAATAAATACATAAATTGGACTTTGACGCACTATTGGGACACCCTGCTGTTTTCGCAACAGCAAAAATGGGTTACAATATTGATTAGGTGGAAAGATGTGACTACTCGCATCCGAATTTTTCAAATTAAAGCGATTTCTCTTTACGAAGGTTCTTAAAAGAATAAGATGGCGAGAGGACCGCAAGTGTGGAAAATAAAATGTCATTTAATTAAATAAGTTTTAGGGTAAGCCAGCGGAAAACAAATTTATCAAAACCACAAAGATGCGGATGCAATTTTTGCGTTGGAGTGTTTACGGTACGTATTATAAGCATTTGCCTGAGTCCTTTTCTTTATGTTCTCCCCAAGACTTAAAACTCGACAATAAGAATTCAATCCTGAGTACGATTTAAAACATTGTTTACACAAAATTATAAACCATTCTTCAATTTATAACTGCCTACGGTCAATGAACCAAGTGCACGAGTTTAAATAAATAACAATCAACGCCATAAGAAAATTTAATTTTTAGTCACCACACATGTTTTTCGTATATTAAATGTGATAACAATAATAATTGGTTGACAATGAATTGAAATGTATCACCTGTTAAAAAAGTTAACACTTTATGGAAACCATTTATTTGGATAAATTCGGCTTTAATTTGTAGAAATAGGAGCTGGAGTTCAACTTTTACTATACTAGAGATTAAGCATTTGTTTTCGATAAGAAAATGTTAACAAACCAGTTCTTATAGATATAAGAAACAAAAAAACTTCATAGCGTCGGCTTAAGCGAATTCTAACGATTTTTTTACACACTATAGTGTATTTTCGATGGTGGGTCCATTGTAATTTCATCAAGTTCTATAGATTTAGTGTAAGCTGAGCACAAATTAAAATTAAGTTATCTTTTAAACATCTTTCTGGTTTTATAATGTTTTTGTGGCAATATTCACGCGGAGTCCAGCATAAAAACTATTAAACACCGAATTCAAAACCTCACAGTATACTGTATACCGAGTGACAACGAGATTAGTCCCATTCCTATTTTAGGAATAATATTTTGAAATTTTGGCATATCATTTATGGCACAAAAAGCCACATTTTGCACTAATTAAGTGAAAAATATCACTTCCGGCCCAACCAGAAGTAGCAACAACTTTTGATTTAGATTCCACGTGAAATTCTCGTTACAGCGGTGTATCACAAGTAGGTAATTGTTTTCAAAATAGCGTCATACATTCGAAAAAGTAAAAAAGCTAAGTTGGCAACTGTAAGACTGTGTTTTAAAAAAATTCACCCAGTAGGCCTTGAATTTGATGTTCCGCCTTCATTTTTATTGTTTCAATAAAAGTTTATTTCATGCAAAAACCACTATTTTGAATTGAAAAACAATTTTTTGAAAAAACATAAAAAGCCGTCATCGGCTTAAGCGCTGAGACCTCGATCGGCGAAGTTAAGCAGCGTTGGTCGAGTCCGTCCTTGGATGGGTGAACGGCATCTCATTTCGCCATCCTAGTTGAGTGGAAGAGTAGCTGTAGCAGCTAAACTCCGCCAGGACGTAAATATAAACAAGGCATTAAAAAAATAAAAAATGACACCTCTTGTCTGTAAATTGATGACTAGAGGAACGATGACGGGTTGTTGTGCATTCGCCTATGTCGTACCAATGAGAGCTAACAAGCTCGAAACTAGTCTATGCACAACAGCCCTGCACTGTAGTCCTTTTTTAAAATCATTTATTTAATGTCCGCCTATTTCCGCTACCAAGGCCAATCACCGACGCCAGAGGATAGGCTCATCAGTGCCTGTGTAGGTGTTAAAGAACACGCCAAATCCCTCGATAAACTTTTGGAAACTATAACAAAATCCGAAACATTTCGCATGAAAAGCGTGCTTCACGTAAAAACGCCGTTGCAAGAAGTTTTTATATATAAATTCACATTTTAGCTCTACGGGGCGTTTTTTATGCCAAAATCTTGGAAACTCATCAAGGAGTGTCATTTTAGAAAATATACTAAATGTCGCTGCACGGGGACGTAATGCCGCCCCGGTCACAAAATTTTAGAAAGTATAACGAAAACCAATTTCTAAAATAAAAACCCTTTTACGAATCCACGTTGTGCAGCACTGCAACTCATGCGTTATGTTAAATTTGAGGACACGCTCTCTAGTCTCTAGTCAAAGTTTTTCGAGACTTTTTAACCATCGATTTTGGCGGAAAAACCATATGTTTTCCGCGTATTTGCCCTAAGCCGGTTCTTCAGTGATTCGGTGGCAGAAAAGTATCTTTACTATGTACTCAGACAGGCATGGACCGCCTTGCTTGAATGTATGAATCTATAATTGTCAGAATATAATTCAAAGTCGTTGCGATTCAAGTATTTTTAAGCTCCGAGGAGCGAACTAAATTGATATTGAACTGAAAATACGTAAATAGACAGGCAAGCAAAATCCCACCAAAATTATCAACATTGAACTTTTTACTGAATCTTTTTGCGTAATCGTTAGCTATAAACCGCATATTGGATGATAGTTGGTTACGTTATAAGTCGTTCCGTTCCTCACTATATGTGGTATACGGGCCAGACTATAGTTATCATACATTTTCTTGAACGTTTTGTAAAAACATAATTTTTCAAATGTCTTTTTCTTGTGTTTCAAAATTCCTTTTCAGGTTTAATTTTAAGAAAGTGTTAGTATTTACTGTATTAGATTTATAGTGTTACGACGTCCAATTGGTACCGTCAGTGAAGCAGTTAAGCAAAAACGAACAGTAAGTATAGATTCTTGTATTATTCTGTCTGATATCAGTCGCTTCGAACCCTTCAGGTGAACATTATAATATCCACTTTAGGAAGGGTATTAAAAGTCCTTCAGACGCGTAAAGATGGATCGTTCACATAGGCACAGGGACTCCTAACCTAGAAATTTTGCCGAACCCCACAGTTTGTCGTGGGGTAGGGATCTTTAACGTGCTCACATCGTAGATACACGGAACCCACAGTTTTACATCTCTATCGAAAGATGGTGACGCGAGCAGATTCGTTCGTCCACTATATCTCATCGACTTGCTGTGACCCGGGATTGAACCCGGGTCGTCTGCATGAGAGGGCACGCCAATTGAACGCGCCACTGTCCATCACACCACCAAGCCGACCACTGTAGTCTTTTCTTTAGCCTAAATTATTATTTGATAAAGTTTATGCAGTGCTTTTTTAGTTTGTTTGTGATTTATTCGCTAATATAACTATATAAAAGTTTTAAAAAAACACAAAATGGTGGTATCCAAAATGAAACGATGGACATGTTACTTATTTATGGTTCATCAAAAAGAAATGCATATCAAGCTGAAAGGTTATAAGCAGAGCGGTATCCTGGAATTCAGCACCCTTGTAGAAAATATTTTAAGATTTTAGGAGAAAAATTTAGGGACCAGCCGAATGAAACGAACAAAATACGTTTATTCTTGACGAGGCAACAAAGATAAAATTTTTGGCATCCGTGGAAATTAATAAAAATGCAAGTACACGTGAGATTGGAAGTGCTCTTGATATTAGCTGAGAATCTGTTAGAAGAATATTGAAAAAAGACAGAAAAAAATCATATAAATATCGACTTCATCAGCATTTGTATGAAGTTGATGCAAGTAGGATAGTTCATTATTGCAATTAGTTATTAGAAAATAGAAACATTATTCTGTTCACAGATGAAAGTTTGTTTACTAGCAATGGTATGTTTAACCGAAATAATTTGCATTACTGGTCTCAGGAAAATTTACATGAAAGAAGGAAATCATCGAGAAGTGTTTGGGGAAATTTATGGGCAGGAATTGTGGGTACTAGGATCATAGGTCCTATTTTATTTTAGGGGACTTTAAATGGAATTGGGTACTTGAACTTTTTGGAAAATGAAATTGAGGGCTTTTTAGGAGAATTACCTATGAATTTGAGAAGAAGCAATTATTACCAACAAAATGGGGCTCCGCCACAAACAAAACAGATTTCAAAATAAGAGTAATTTTGACATATGGGCGCACAAGATGGCCTGCCAGATCACTTGACTTAACCCCTATAGATTATTTCCTGTGGAGTTATGTCAAAGAACGAGTGTATTCATCATCTTCAAGGAACCTCCAGGAGTTGAAAACCAAAATTCGCCAAGCTTTTGTAACAATAACTATGCAAATGTTAGAACGGGGTGGTAAGAGAAACCATCAGTATGTACTGAAGTTGAAGGAATGCATTTTGAACAATTGCTATAATTTTATTTTCTCCTATACTATAAAGAATTATTAATAAATTCCGTAAATTTTATTTAATCTCTGTGTATTTTTTTAACGATACCAATTGGTAAACGTAGCATCTACAGAAATCCAATAATTTCAAAGCAAATTAGCTCCGAAACTAGACGTATTATACATCAAATGAAAGGTTAATATTTTGGGCTTTGTTGGTGCAAGTAAAAAAATATGGTTACCGTTTAAAAAAATTGAATGAAATTCATTTGCTTTTTATGTTTTTTCAAAAAATTGTTTTTCAATTCAAAATAGTGGTTTAATAATTCGATGTATTACCGAAAGTCATATTAGGCATTTTTTATCAAAATTTTTTCTAAGCTATTCAGAATTCCTCAAAAACCCCCAAATACCAAATTTCATGAAAATCTGAGTTTTTTTTTCCATGGAAATAAAATATAAAAAATTGGAAAATCAGTTTATTACTACAACATCCAACTTAAATTACATCTTTTTCGAATAAATCATCCTCAGATAAAATACATTTTTCAATCCGTCTCTTTAAATTCAGTCCTACGTTTCTCAGTTGTTGTGGAGTCACCCCTTCACAGGCCTCTATTATTCTCTCCCAGAACCATCCTCTGTTTGTTGCTTCTGTCTTGTAAACTTCTCTTTAAGTGTTCCCCACAAAAATAAATCTAAAGGTATGATGTCCGGAGACCTGGGAGTCCAGTCAATGAAGGGGCTGTTGCGATCTATGCATATTTTGTAAAAATGAGCGTTAGTCCACTCCCGTACAATAAGAGCGATATCATTTGAAGCTCCATCTAATAATGAATAACACTTGACAATATTTTCAAAATACCACAATTAAAAATGTGGAAAATGTATTTTCTACTTCTTATGCCTTTTTTACCAATATACGTATTAAAAAAAAGTTATGGCCAAAAATAATAGACATTTCCTTATCAAAGTTTCTCCATACCTTGGAGAGATCTGATCTACTGGGACTCGGCAAAAATTTTAACAAAAGAAACAGATACCAAAAAAAGAAAAATTAAAGAATCAGCAATAATCTTATTAAATGAAGATAAGTGCGTATCGAATTGTTCTGCAGATATTTGTACAACCTGGCTACCAATGTTAAAAGAAGAACTTAACAAACTCAACATTATCTAAAAGAAAATATCATCAGTTCTATGTTCTGTGTAAGTAGTAAGTATCTATGGAAATAACATAAACAGAATCTTAAAGCTGTGTATTTGACATACACAGCAAAATAAGAGTTCTTCCAAAAAATAGCTTTGAAAACGGAAAGAGATTACTTTCCGAAACGTCAGCAAAATACATTATTTCTGTGTTTATTCCGATTTATATTATTTGCAAAACATAACCTCTGATTTTTCCTTTGGCGTAAACGTCACGGGCGCAGAGGCTTTTTTCCAATAATTCTATTATTTTGTAGATTCGGTGATTTGTTTTGAAGAGGATAATAATACATGTGGTAGAAAACCCAAATAATAGGAAAGAATATCTGATGAGGGGGTTGGAATTTTGTGTATGGTCGTAGATTTTTGAGAAAAATTATATGGACTGATGAAGCAATTTCACTACTAATGGCATCGTGTCTGCTCAAAATATTAGATACTGGTCATTTGACAATCATCGGTGGGTAATTAATTGCAAAAGACAGTGTTCCGAAAAAGTGAACATGTTTTGTGGGCAGCTAGATTGTTGTAATTCCTTAGGACCACTTTTACAGAGGCACTAGAATAGCTTGTGCCACTCAATTTATATTTCAATTAGAGCTTCAATTAGAGCTTCAATTCATAACACTCTTATTGTACGGGAGTTGATTAATGATCATTTTTATGATAAATAAATAGACAGATAGCTAGGTCGCAATAGACCCCCCCCCCCTCATTAAGTGGGCTTAATAATAAGGCAATAAGACGGACAGGTAACGAAGCTAAACCTACACTGTAAGTATCAATGTTTGTTTTATTAATGAATAAAATTAAAGAGTACACCATCGTTTTTTAAGATTAAATAGAGCTTCTATTTTGTGTTTGAGTTATATAATACTTCCCTTGTTTCTATTTTATGCAGGTGATATGGATAACACCCGTGACCAAATTGAAGTCTGCTTATGCTTTTCTTAAAATGTTCTTAAATTCGTTTAAAGCTATTTACACATTTTTGGCCAGTAAGGACCGCGAGAAGGTTTAAAGATGCATTATTACGAGAGTTGGGGTAGTTGTGGTTGGCAATGGGATTATGATTATGAGCATACAGTAAGTACACAGCATATAAAATAAATCTGCTTTCATAAAACATAATATTGCAAATTTTGCTTGCTTATTGCTGCTTATTAAATATAAGGTGTCATATTGAGGGATAAGATTTATAATATCGTGATCGGCTTGACTCTGCTGGTTAAGAATGTTAGAGTAGTATATGACACCTTCGAAGACTTAGATAAACCACTAACAACGGAAGAGATCTTAACCGCCATTGCACAGCTAAAAAATAACAAATCTCCCAGCGCCGACTCACTCCCAGCTGAGATTTTTAAAGCTGTGTCGTCAGAGCTCATGCCCTACCTCAAAAAACTGTTTGATGTCGTGTGGGAAAGTGGTCAAGCTCCGCAGGAGTTTCGTGATACACTTTTAATCAACCTCTTCAAAAACAAAGGGAGCGCTGCGGACTGTGGAAATTACAGAGGTATAGCTCTCCTGCTGTTGGAGGGAAGATACTCACTAAAGCGATGGCAAATAGGCTAACACCTGTTATGGAAAAGTTACTTCCTGAAACACAGAGTGGCTTTAGACCAAACCGAGGCACATCGGATTTAATCTTCACACTTAAACAGCTTCAAGAAAAAGCACTCGAACATCAAGGAGAAATTCACATGGCCTTCATTGATTTAACCAAGGCTTTTGACTCGGTGGACAGGGAAGTGCTCTGGAAAATTATGTTTCGCTTAGGTATCCCTAGAAAATTTGTGGAAGTATGTCGCAGTCTACATACAAACAACAACGCCCAGGTTATGTATAATAATGAGGCAACCGAACATTTCCAAACCCTCACTGGAGTTAGGCAGGGATGTGTCCTGGCACCCCTACTCTTTAATTTGTTTACCACTGCTCTAACAATTATTGTTGACAACAAACTGACAGTCAGAGGAATAGGTCTCAGATACCGTTTTGATGGCGGTCTCTTTAACATAGGGCGCTTTAGAGCTTTCACGAAGACACGCACACGATTCATTTGTGATCTCCAGTATGCAGATGACTGTGCACTTTTAGCCTCTACGCCGGAAGAGCTTCAAGAACTTTTAGATGTGTATGCCCAGAGCTATGATTCCTTGGGACTTAAAATCAACATTGGAAAGACTAAGATTATGTCAACTCCTCATCAAGTGAACCAAATAGACATTACACTTAACGGAAATTCTCTTGAAGTGGTGGATCAGTTCAATTACTTAGGCAACGTTGTTAATGACAAAGCAAACATGGACAGCGAGATTCGCAATAGAATTAACGCTGCATCTAGAGCACTCTGGGGACTTAGAGAGAGAGTATTTGACAACCACGACCTTGCTTTGTCAACGAAAATGGCTGTCTACAGAGCAGTTGTCATTCCAACACTGCTATATGGATGTGAAAGCTGGGTCACTTACCGTCGTCATGTGAAAGAATTAGAACGTTTTCAGCAAAGACACCTCAGAAGTATGATGAAAATCCGTTGGTTCCATCACATATCAAACGTGGAAGTACTCAGGAGAGCAAACAGCCTTCCAATTGAGGTGCTTATTTCAAGAGCACGCCTAAGATGGGCAGGTCACGTTCATCGTATGCATGATAACCGCCTTCCTAAATGTATACTTTATGGTGAATTGCTAAGCGGTAGAAGAAGGCGTGGCGGTCAACGAAAGAGGTTCAAAGACGCTCTCCATGAAAATCTAAAATCCTGCGGTATTGCAGACGAGCAATGGGAACAACTTGCAGCGGACAGAACCGAATGGCGAGGGATTGTGGCCAGCTATCAAGGAAATGTTGCTGCAAGAAGGCCGAATCCAAGACCTAACCAGGTCTATGTTTGTCCTGACTGCGGTCGACATGTGCTCTCCCGAATTGGCCTCTATAGCCATAGTCGTGTGCACCGTAGATGAATTGGAATTACACTAGACTACACCTTTTACTTGTTTTTTATTGTACACAATTTATCGACTGTAAAATTTTTATACTCGGACTCGAGTAACGGCTAATAATAATAATAATAATAATAATAATAATAATAATAATAATAATAATAATCCAACTTCCATCTATTAAACTTCCATCTATTAAACCTTTGGTGAGTAGCGCCACCACTTACTCCAGCTAGGGGTGCAAAACCGAACCGGCAGCCCTAGTGCACCCGGGAGGGGAAAGCATCTTCCCCTCTGGTGTCGGTCGTGGGCCTGCAGGGCTAACCACCCACAGGCTCTAACCTTTGGTTCCGGCAGGCCGAAGACTGGGCCCCCACGATCGACCCCGTTCGGATAGGGGTCAAGGGCAAGGTGGTGGGGCCCAACCGGATAGACCGCCCGTTGACGACGTTCGCAATGAACAAGGACGCTTTGAGTGGACAGATGAACTGAGGGATGAGCTTCTGCATTGTTATGAAAGCAGTGAGCCCGCGCGGAGGGGGTACATGGCGCGGATGCATGCTCTGTGGTGTGAGAGGCTACCAGAGCATAGCGCCTTCACGCCACAAAATCTGCGTGACTATGTATCCCACCTTCGTAGTAGGGGCTACGTGAGGGCTGCTCCTGGGCCGGTGAATGAGGTGGCCGAAGAGCCGCCACATTCACCAGTTGAGGACGTGGCTCTCCTCGTTCCGCCAATACCAGAGGGCCTCAGTACCAGAAGGGGGTTACACCGTCTGAAAACCCCCGGGCCACAAGACCTGGCCAGAGTGGACGCTGAACTTCGTACAGCGCTACCAGAAGAGGCTGACATCTGGCACATAAATTGTGCCGTGTATGCCGCTGCTCAACGCTCGTCTCAGGTGGAGAGGCGAAATACCTCTTCCCCACAGGAGAGAGCGCAGCGGCGCATACAAAAGATGGAAGCCAAGATCCAGTCGGCGAGGCAACACGCATCCCGTATCCAATGTGTGATGGACTATATGGCGGCCAACAGGCCGTTCACGCCTAAAGTGCGTCGATTAGCCGCCAACTTAAGACGCGTCCATCACACACTCAATGAGGCAGTGCTGCGAACCACCAAACAGCACTGTCTCGACAGGATACGGATGCTAGTGACTTGCAAAAAGTCATTAGTGAGGCGGGCGAGGGGGCTTGCGGAAAATAAACTGTTCCGCGAGAAGCCCTCGCGTCTTTTCCAACCACCTCCGCGTGTTGTAGACAATCCGCCGACTGCAGATCAGGTGGAGAACTTCTGGAAAACGCTGTACGAGGAGAGGCCTCCACTCAACCGAGATTCTCCTGCCCTTGCACACTTTGAAGCCTTTTGTCAAAGGCTTCAGCAACCACAGGAAGTGTGCGAACCAATAACCCCAGAAGAGGTTCGTAGGGCTCTTGATGGCTCTAAGAACTTTGCTGCTCCAGGTCCCGATGGGATAAATAACTTTTGGTGGAAAAAGTTATCGAGCACCCACCACCATTTGGCCAGAATATTTAATTCCTGGTTAAATGGGGAGCAGCAAATCCCTTCTTGGGTTGTTGAGGGGCGGACAGTGCTGATCCCCAAGAACGGAGATTTGTCCAACCCAAAGAATTACAGACCGATAACCTGTCTAAACGCATGTTACAAGGTGTTTACACGCATTTTGTACATGCGGGTGCTCCACGCAGTTGAACCGGTTTACGAACGGATATATGAGCAACGAGGGTCGAAGAGAGGTGTCGCTGGCTGCAAGGAGAACCTGTTGATTGACAGATGTGTCACGCAGGACTCCATGCAGTATAAGCGGAACCTCTCTATGGCCTGGATCGACTACCGCAAGGCATTCGACATGACATCGCATGAGCTCATTGTTCACTTGCTCCGATGTCTTGTGGTACCCGGTCCCGTAGTGAGATGTATTGAAGAACTGATGCCGCTCTGGAGGACTCGCTTTACCATAACATCGGGTAACGATAGAGTCCAAACAGAGTCGGTAACATTCAGAAGAGGAGTATTTCAGGGAGATTCCCTCAGCCCCCTTCTGTTTTGCATCTCACTACTGCCATTATCCGTCTCGCTCCGGAAAACCCGTGGCTACAACTGCGGTACCCCCGGCGACAGGAGGCATAAGGTCACCCATCTATTTTATATGGATGACCTTAAACTTTATGCCTCTGGAGAGAGGGATCTCCAACAGTCCCTTAGGGTGGTACAGGAGTATACGCAGGCTGTCGGTATGCAGTTCGGGTTGGACAAATGCGCACTGATCCATCTCAAGAGAGGACGATGCGGTGACTATGGAGAGGACGCGCAGCTCGTGGACGGAAGCATCTTACACCATCTAGATGCCGGAGAGTCGTACACTTACTTGGGTGTCGAGCAACGCTCCACCCAAGAAGTGAGTGTAGTGAAAAACGCTCTCCGCGGCAAGTATCAGCACCTACTCCGACAGATCTGGTCTTCAGAACTGTCGGGGAAGAACAAGGTGTCTGCTACAAATATGCTTGCCGTTCCGATCCTTCTCTACTCTTTCGGAGTAGTGAAGTGGACTAGAGAAGAGCTGCGTCAACTCGATGTAGTAACCCGCAAGAAGATGCATCTCAATAGGAGCTTGCATCCTAAATCGTCCGTTCCACGGTTATATCTCCCACGACATCAGGGAGGCCGTGGACTCTTGAGCTTGGAGAGTCTCCATAGCAGGATGGTTCTGGAGGGAGCATGTAAGGTCATCAGGAGTTCGGATCCCCTCCTCTGCATGGTCCGAGACCATGAAAATGCAGAGGTAGGAGCTTTTCTCTTTAAGGCAGCACGCAGAGCAGCCGATGAACTTGGTCTCATCTTCGACGTCGAGCGGGTAAACCCCGACTCTGTCACCGAGTTGGAACCCGTTCGACTAAAAGCCCACATTAGAGCTGCAGAACACAACATCCTTCTGCAGCTCCATAAGGATAAGCCATTGCACGGGATCTTCTATAAAAATATAGAAGACCTCGGCTTATCCGAAAGGCTGACCTTCGCCTTCTTAAGGTCAGCTGGGCTGAAGTCTGAGACCGAGGGATTCATAATGGCTTGCCAGGATGGTGTATTTAACACTCTCGTCTATCGACGTCGTGTCATGGGTATGGAGGTCCCTGATGTCAGCTGCAGGGCCTGCCGCAGGGCGCCGGAGACTGTAATGCACTTACTGTCGGCTTGCCCGACTTACGCAGTCTCGGCCTATATTCATAGACACAACGCAGCATTACGAGTGCTTTACTATCATCTAAGGCACTCGTATGGGATAGACGAAACACCAGTGCTGCCTTACGTTCCGGGGGATATTGAGTCCGTTGTGGGGAATGAGAAGTGCCTAATTTATTGGAACTACTCGTTTCCCACCGTCAGGCAAATACAAGCCAACAAGCCTGACATAGTACTCCTCGACCACCAACTCAAGACAATGTATGTCGTGGAATTCTCAGCTCCCGCTGAGAGCAACATTGTCTTGAAAGAGGAGGAAAAACGGACAAAATATCGAGATTTGCTCTTCGAACTCCGCAGGCTTTATCCAGGCCATTCTGTTAAAATAGTGGTACTGATTATAGGAGCCCTCGGTGGAATGAGACAGACGCTGCTTTCAGAACTAAAGATCATACCGGCATGCCGAGATTCGGCAGAGATCTTAGCCGGCAGAATGCAGAAGGCTGTCATCCTCGGTTCATTACGTCTACTCAGGGCACACGATTCGCGGACCCGGTAGTCACTCACCCCACGGGCGTGGGGAGTGGCTATTGGTATTACCAGCTCCCCTCTGTGAGGGTCGGAGCCACAGAGTAGGGTGACTGGTTTTTTTATAAAAAAAAAAAAAAAAAAAAAAAAAAAAATAATTAAATATAGATTAGAGCTGCAGAACACAACATCCTTCTGCAGCTCCATAAGGATAAGCCATTGCACGGGGTCTTCTATAAAAATATAGAAGACCTCGGCTTATCCGAAAGGCTGACCTTCGCCTTCTTAAGGTCAGCTGGGCTGAAGTCTGAGACCGAGGGATTCATAATGGCTTGCCAGGATGGTGTATTTAACACTCTCGTCTATCGACGTCGTGTCATGGGTATGGAGGTCCCTGATATCAGCTGCAGGGCCTGCCGCAGGGCGCCGGAGACTGTAATGCACTTATTGTCGGCTTGCCCGACATACGCAGTCTCGGCCTATATTCATAGACACAACGCAGCATTACGAGTGCTTTACTATCATCTAAGGCACTCGTATGGGATAGACGAAACACCAGTGCTGCCTTACGTTCCGGGGGATATTGAGTCCGTTGTGGGGAATGAGAAGTGCCTAATTTATTGGAACTACTCGTTTCCCACCGTCAGGCAAATACAAGCCAACAAGCCTGACATAGTACTCCTCGACCACCAACTCAAGACAATGTATGTCGTGGAATTCTCAGCTCCCGCTGAGAGCAACATTGTCTTGAAAGAGGAGGAAAAACGGACAAAATATCGAGATTTGCTCTTCGAACTCCGCAGGCTTTATCCAGGCCATTCTGTTAAAATAGTGGTACTGATTATAGGAGCCCTCGGTGGAATGAGACAGACGCTGCTTTCAGAATTAAAGATCTACCGGCATGCCGAGATTCGGCAGAGATCTTAGCCGGCAGAATGCAGAAGGCTGTCATCCTCGGTTCATTACGTCTACTCAGGGCACACGATTCACGGACCCGGTAGTCACTCACCCCACGGGCGTGGGGAGTGGCTACTGGTATTACCAGCTCCCCTCTGTGAGGGTCGGAGCCACAGAGTAAGGTGACTGGTTTTTTGTAAAAAAAAAAAAAAAAAAAAAAAAAAAAAAATATAAATGTAAAAACAAATGTAAAATTTTCTTTTCGGGAACTGAGGTCGAATGAGTCTCTAACATACGAAACATTATACACTATTTACTAAATTTCTATCGCATAAAAAATGAAATTCGGAAAAACATTCATATTTGTCTATGACTTTGGATTTGGGGGTTGTCTACTACATGTGGTGTGATTACGTTATGTTTTATTAGAGATTCTAATGTGGAAAGAATCACATATACGCATCGGTAACATTTAGGAAGCATAGAAACATTTTAAAAGCTGCATTAAATTAGAGAATTTTTTTTTATACATTTATTTAACGTCGGCCTATTTCCGCTACTGAGGCCTAACACCGACGCCTGTAGACGAGCTAACCCCAACCAGGAATTTTGCCGAACCTCTTCCCTTAAGAAGAGTAGGGATCTTTACTTGCCTAACATTTAATAGACAAGGGACCGACGGCTTTACATCCCCTCCGAAGGATGGTATATCTCCTATACAACCCTCGCCTAAGGTTGTATAGCTTCCGCGCATACACTGATATACAAGCCGCTGGAAGATGTGTGAGGCGAGAACGCGGTTTCCGTTGGAATGTAAATTAGAGAAATATGTGTTATCAATAGTTTCCTAAAATATGCCGACGCTACTGCTAAAACAGTAATATCGACAGTAAAAGTATTATGTTAAATGAAGCGTGTAAGCGATAATACTCGATCATATTGGTAAAAAAAATAATGGATATATTTACATTTAACAATTATTATTGTTTCTTTTTGATAAATATTTATAAACAATTCAAGGACATGATAAGAAATGTTTGTTTGATATACATTTAAACTACAACGTTACACTTTAATCTATTCGATTAAAGAGTATCCTTTTATACTTGTGTCATCTCCCTGAGATATGCGATTTCAATATTTTTTAGTTGAGGATAACAAAAATTTATTTGACAAGTGAATAATGAATTTTACTTTAATAAGGAAAGTTTGAAACGCATTAGATATATTTTTTTGTAAATTTATTTTATAGCAAAATATAAAATAACTATTTAAATCACTATTTTAACGTCAGCATCATAATCATCAGACATTATGGAATCTATGTGTATAATTTGATCCCAGAAGCATTTATAGTTTTTGAGAAATATTTCAAAAAGTATAAATGTCGTGTAACAACGAAATATAATGAAAAAATTATCTAGAGGATGAACGCAACTTTGGAACGCTTTGCTCCCTTCGGAAATAGATTCAGTGGAAAAATATAATATAGACCTAATTTTAAAAATATGTCTAAAAGTGCTGAAAGAGGATTGTTGCTGGATCCCTGAATATTAGTTGAGCTTGAATCATTCTTGATGTAAATAGCTGCTATGATCATAGTGTCAACAAGAGCCATGTGGATAGCCTTGCCAGTGCCAGTATATCAAAAAGTTATATTGAAAAAGAACGAACTAGCTCCAGCCTACTAAATAATTTAATTAAATTTACGTAGTGCCGAGATCGTGCTATTTATATTTGGCAGACTAGCTCGCTTAAAACCAACCCTTAAGGCAAATTTAATTTTTTTGCAAATCCGTCAAACAAGATTTGCATTTAATTAGAGGAGAGTAAAGAGTTAAAAACTTTAAAAAACAATTCGGTAACGGATAATCGATGCAAAAATGAAACTGGTAGATCCAATAGCCGAAGGGACCTTTGAAATGCGCGCCTTTGCCTAATTCTGGATGCAAATTCCTCTCCCTTGTTTGTTGTTTACACCATAATAGTATCATAATAAGTTCGACGTTTTCGGAAGTACGAAGAGACAGAGGCTTTGTTTGTGCCAAAGATTTAAAACATAGGGGCGCGCAGTTATTGCTCTTCTGCTTAATGTTTCACTATTTAAGCTATCTACCGCTTTACTCCACAATAGGTTCAATCTTTCTCTGTACGGTTATTAACAACTATTATTAATTTATTTGACGAAGCCAGGAAATCGTAATTTTATAAACATAAACACACCACACCAAATCTAAAGGCAATGCTGTTCCGAACGGAGTTACACGTTTTAAACAACGCCGACAGACCCCCAACATTGCCAATATCGGAGCTAGAGATCGAACCCAGTACACGATAGATAATGGACAAATCATGTTCCCCACACAACATGTCTTGCAATACCAGCAACAAGACGTTTAGCTAGCTTGAGACAATACCTCATACTTCCAAATTCTAACACATAAATGTTGAGCCACTGAGTCGATGTTTAATATGGTATTTTAGTAGGAAGCTGTAAGACCATTATTTTCCCAGGTAACCTGAAGGTATATATCTTGATATAATGCCAACCGATATTGATCCATGATATCTGAAATTATTGAAAACGATAAGAATCATTCAGAAGACGACTTATTTTTTCAGCACATTATCTAGGAAAGTCAAATTAAATAAAAAAAGCTTTCAGGAGTATACAGGGTGTTCCAAATTTAAATGGACATAGTGATATTAAATAGAGCATACTTTGCCGAGTCCAAGACACCCCCACATTTACCCCTGAAAGTTAATGGTTTTCGAGTACAAGCATATTTCGGCAACCGAAAATTCACATACAATAGTTTAAAGAAATTCCCAACACAGATTTAATATAAATATGTGTGAAGTGGAATATATAATAACCATCTAACAGGGTGTCGCATTTTTCAAGGAAAGTTAACTGTTGAACAGATGGATTGGTAGAGGAGGTGTAGTTAACAAGCCACCGAGGGTTCCTGATTTTACACCTCTAGACTATTTTTATGGGGATACTTAAAGCCAGAGGTGTGCAAGTATTCGACATATGGGAAAAACTTTTTAACGTATGTGATGGTATTAAATATATTCCGCAAATGATTAATAGATCAGTAAAAACATATTAAAACGTACGGATTTGTCCACATATTTAACGGAAGCATATTTTTAAAAACTTGCCATTTTCCATCACATAGTTGCTCTATCTACTTATACTGTGTGATTGCACTAGCAGTATCAAATAGTTGTTAGCAAACCTTTATTTATATCTCTTTATAGCATACATTTTCGAAAAACTTGTCCGCTTGTTTATCCTTCCATGAATGTGAAGAGAAACAGCAATACATATATGGCCAGTAATTTGTTACATTCTCTTTTTCTATCTTGCAGATAGGGCAGAGTACAAAAAAATTAAATTATCTCCTATAAATACAAGTGGGATCCTGACTATCAATAAATCCTACATTTTATTCCAAAATAGTATGACTGATGGTCGAGAGGTGAGCGCACTTGCCTCTCACCCAAAAGTTCCGGGTTCGATCCCCGGTCGTGGCAGTGGAAAATACTGTGAGAGGGATTTTTCCACTATACACGCATATTGGGTGTGTGTCCCTTGTCTCTAAATGTGTAGCCCCCTCCACACAAGGCTCTTCTAGAGTCTTCTGGGATAAAGGGGGTCGTCATTACCTGTGGTGTATAGTTTCGAAATTGCAATGATTAAACAAAATACCCAATACACGAATTAAAAACTGATGGCAGTAAAAATAGTGTACATGTACCGAGTTAATGTTTAATATTAACATAGGCATATTTACAATTATTACGCTAAGATCGGATTTTGTACAAATATCAGGCGTTGCAACGAGCGATAGGTACGATTAACGGGCATTTATTACCATTGACTCAATTAACATCCATATTTAAGGTCATTTTGGGATATTGTTATAATTGATATCCACCACCTCGATGCGTATTTGAGAGTGGCAGTCTTTTCAATGAAATGCATACTGTTCAACACAGCAATAAATTAATGATATGTGAGTTGATAAATCAATTTTATTAGAAACAATTATGTTTTCAAGTTATTTAGAGTAATAGATATAAAAACTTAAACGTTAAGAGCTCGAATTTTAAAAATCTCGGAGGACTATGACTTGCTTTAATGTAATGATGATAATCGGAAACAACTGCTCGACAACTTGCATTCGGACATTTTGAACAAGTAGAGACAGCTAGCTAACTAACTAACTTATGTCTTGTTTTAATTTCAGTACCTCAATCGGCCCTGTTCGGATGCAGACTGGAGCCAGATTGACTATGCCTTAAAGTCTCTGGCGAATCTGGCAAAGCAGATGGAGGAAGAGATAAAGTTAAAATAAGTGTTGAAAAACTTGTGACTCGATAGAATTGAAAGTTACGGGCATTGGTATTGGTTGATCGAAAGATACAGCAAAAATGTTAAGAAGCTGTAAGATGATTAATAAATCTTTTAGTTTTTCGTTCAACTCGCTTTTGATAAAAAAAAAATTAAATGACCTCAAATTTTTACCACATTAACACTACATATTTCTCAACAGAATGTACTGACCCTAAAGCTACGTCGATGAATGTGATTTATATATTTAATTATAGCAAGCGGTAAATAATGACAATATTAACATATCCCACTTCTGTTTGCAAGATAATTATTCAAAATTGTAATTTTGCTAGATACTGTTTCAGTTTTTTTCAAATTCACCAAGATGTTCAATACATTTAAAGTCCTTAGGCAAGTTGCAGTGTAGTTTGACGAGTACGTAATGTGGATTTTTTTCTGTTAAAGTTAGCTTATGTATAGAATAGCTGATATCAGCAGTTCTTGTATCATACTTTTGTACTGTATTCTAGTTAAATAATACTTGTTATATAGATAATAATAATTGTACATAAGTTTATTGATTTAAAAATTTCCCATTTCCATATTTTTGTAAATGTCTTGTGAAACATTAACCTTATAACTTCCTTTTGTCTAATAAAATGATTATTTATGTCCTTGTTGGTTCCCCAAAAAATAATTTCAAATGTAGTAACCGACTCAATATTGGCATGACTTTCAAAAATTCTTCACTTAAATATGTTCTTATAATTGTCATATTGTGACAATTTTTAACATAGTATTTCCATGTATTGACCAATTAAAATTGGCATGAATTTACATACCCAAAAATTTTATATCATATTTGAAATCAACTGAATCTTCAACAATTTTTATTTCTTAGGCGGTTCACTTTGTAACTGATTTCTTTTAAATAACATAATGTTTTATTTATATTGACTGTCAGAAATAATTTCCGAGATAATTTCTGAAGATACCCAAAGGTTCGTATCATCAGCATAATTTGCTATCGTAGTATTGGTATGTGTTAATATGTTAGATAAAAATAATAAATAAAATTGGTCCGTCCCACTACACTGTCTTGAAGAAAGCCTATGTTTGTTTCTTTAACTACAGATTTATGTTTACAACCATTTTATCAATTATAACTTTTTGCCGAGATATAAAATATGATTTAAACCCTTTCATTAAATGAATATTTATGATTGTCATACGTCTTCGAACCTAGTTTAAATTAATCTTTAAAAACCAATAGAAAAATGCAAAATATTTTTTTCTCAACAATAGCTCTTACGCTCTTGATCAAATTTAACACATAAATACTCTTTTAGTACTAGTATAAGATGCCATAACCCGTTACTTGCAAATGCAAGGACGACGGGTGTGGGGGTAAGGTTATGAGAATTAATTTTTTTTCTCTGAAACAGTTGTAGTAACTGTGACCAAAATTGACACATGGATAGTTCTTAGTATCAGTACAAGATGGCAAGACTATTTGCTTCTAGAAAATTTAAGGAGAGATGTGGCAAGGGGGTTTGATTTAAAGAATTAATTTCTTAATATTTAAATATTTCTATTCCATTTCTATCTATTGTTACAAAAGCCCTCTCTAAGTCAACAAACACATCGAATATCACATCTTCGTTGATATCTTTCCTCCAGCACGCACGCACGTATTGTATTGTCGATTCACGAATGGTTCTTCCTAAAACTCAATTCACCCATAAAAATGAACTGATGTTTCTCTAGATAACTTGTAAGCTATTCACACACTATTATTTCCAGGATTTTATCTATCACGGACAACAAATTTATTGGCCAAATTCGAACGTTGTTTTTGATGATTGAACTTTTGGTACTTGTTTTTAATTCAGAAGGCATTTGATCAGTTTCTAAGGATGTATTTACTAAGTAGAGTAACGGATAACCAATAACACAAAACAGATTCTTTATTAACCATACACTCAGTGTTACATCACTGGTTGTCTTGTTTTTTAAGTTATATACAACATTAGATGGGCTAATCTTATGGCTATAACTTGCAAATTTAACTTGCTGTACTTCATTTTAAACCTTTGGAGATCTGTCTTCGATGCTTCCAGTTATACGTTTTATACTATCTGAATAAAAGTTATTGAAGTTTTCTTCCACTGCGTCATTATAATTTTAAAAGTTTATCTTTTCCTTACTGTCAACTTCTTTTTTGTTCCCAATTAGCTCATCTATCTTTTTTTGCATTTCCCTTGCATGTGTCAATATTTTTTTCGTAGTGACCCTTCTTTTCCTTTCGTATAATTGTTGTAAGTTTTTTTAAATTTATAATCTCCCCAGTCGTCATCTTCCTTGGTCAAAGTAAATTTATAAGCGACGTCTAAATATGTTTTCGGTACTCTAAAAATTTATCGAAAACATACATCAAGTACTTTTAGAACTGAAATGCACTCAATAATTAAAACAGTATGTACGAAGTGTTAGAAGGGGAAAGAGCATCCAATAAACTACCCCAAAACTTCCTAGTTCTGTTCGAGTCTTCTTCTAAAGAGAAATAATGCATTTTTAAAATGTTTACCATAATACGTATTTTCCAGGTTATATATCGAATTGTTGAATAACAACAACGAATCATTTAATTCAGAATAACACCATTATTTCTAAAGTTTTCTTGATCTTTAAAGTGTGAAAATTCTACGAGGGAAAGTTCCCCTACAAGTTTATACTGAATATTTTATAAGTTATAAAGTTGGAAAAAGAATGTTTACACTCCGTAAAATCTAAACACGAAGGATTATGTTAATTCCGTATTTATTTTTACGTAATATGGTAACAAGTGTTGGCGAAATAAATTTGCGATCATATTAGTTTTGTGTATCCACAACTTCACAATCAACATTATTTAATAAATATAAATTTTTGAAAACAACATAATCCCACTATAAAGCCATAGGCGCACGCCATGCATGACTCATTTTAATTTCATTTAACTAATGTACAGTCGGTATTATCAAAACCCCACCACCTTCTGGTTCAATTTTACATGCGCAACAGAACAAGGATTCATATTCGTGAATGAACATAATATAATGCATGGGTTAATAATAATCGCGAAATGGCGGATGAACATGATAAATTAAGCTAGAAAATGCTTTCATAGGCCTATCCATTTGATTTTATTGTTTAAACGCCTTGTGACACAACCGCTTTTTATTATTTTCTTCAAAATACTCAAATAATTTACGGGAGCATAAAAATATTCAACAAATTGTGGGTCAATTTCAAAAGGCTGTATTGTCACGAGAACTGATCAGATTGAATCTTTTATGTTTTGATCTGTGATTCCCCATTCAATTTTATGTGCAATTGACTCTCGCTAAGTAATCAATTGATAAAGAACCAAAAAAAATCAACAATTTTTTCTTGACTTTAAAATCTTTCACAGAGTTAAGACATCTTGATTAAACCTAGGACGTACTTTTCGACTCCAATCTTTCTTCTTTAAATGAAATAAAAACGCAATTTTAATACAGTAAAATCTTCATATTTGCACTGTTGACAGTTTGTTTCAAAATGCATATGATGCAGATGTCACGAGTACAAAAAATTTTAAATGGACAATATTTATATGAAAATAAAACTTACACTATATCGAGAATGCCTGATTGCGGGTGGCCAGGGGCTGGTAGCAGCTGAGAAGTGATTTTTTGTTGTCCAGCCAACGGCACTCTCAAAAGGAATGTCGCCGATATGGCCCTGAAGAAAAAGATGTATTAAAAAAAGAAACGCAATTTACAAAATATAGATATATGTTCTTTGTTACTTTTGAAACCTGTCTAGAAACTATGAAGTTAAAGAAATATTCCGATTATTTGTGGGTTATGGTTATTAATGTAAAAAATAAAAAGGTAAAGTTAACAATAAAGTTGCAGTCGGGTGTGGTCTCATGCGAATACTTATTTGAACAATTTTCGTGGTGCTACTAAGATTATTACTTTTTAAAACATCTGTTTGAAATTTACACGATTTATGGTAAATAATATATCATTTCCGAAAAAATTATTTGAATTATAATTTTTGTTAATTAACATCTGACAGATCTTTTGTTATAAATTATTTTTTTCATGAAAGTACACTTCATAACAACTCCTTGGTTTCTGTTTTAAAATGAAGTTTGAGATCTCCCCTATTTATTAAAATCTCTCTGGCCTTGAAAATGTACATAAGAGACAGTGTTATTTGAAAATCATTTTATTTTATTTCCAAAATTTGGCAGAGTATAGAAAATGATGTCACTTATCTATTCACGTTAATAACTCGAAAATTTTGAATAGTGCTCTTTTTCCACAAATTTGAATTTAAGCTATTTAGATTCTGCTATATACCGGGTGACTACCCCCCCCCCCCACTTTTTTCTACAATTTTAAAAATATAATTCTGAAATTTGGGAAATCAAATACAGGTATCAATGGCCTTTCGGTGGTAAAAAAATCACTTCCGATATGGCTGGAAATTGCCACAACTTTCTTATTTAAAATAGCACCCTGTATATTTAAGTCACTTTTCTAATAATGCTGTAATTTCTCTTTCCAACATATTTGAAAAATAACCTTGGAAATGGCATTTATTTGCTATTTCTAGTTGGCCTTGGAATTCAGGAACAAATTTAAAAAATTTCGAATTAGGTAGACTGAATTTGAATAAAAGGGTATTTCTCAACAAATTAAATGTAAAATTGGCCTATTTTGTTCATTTGCTTGGATTTAGAAATGTTTTTCCCATTTTTCCATTTCATGGAAATTCAATATATCATAACTCCAATTTTTCAAATAGTACCCTGTATGTATTAGTAGCTATCGCCAAAAAAATTTTTGAGATGTTTCGTTCTTGTATACACACTAAATCACATTTTATTTTTTTTTTACTCCCTTTCATAATAGTGTGGGGGTGGTATTGGGAGTGATAGTGGGGGCAACTGATACCAAAAAAATGTTGGGACCTTGACTTCCGTACATCCCTAAATTGCAATTTTATGGACTCTTATCTGTTTCCTTTGCCAATTTTTTCCCCATTTACCCCAATACCCTTCAACAGAATTAGAACAAAATATAATCTAGTTCCAGATCTCGTTATAATACACAAGTGTACCAAATGTCAAGTCAATATCATAAACGGTTCCAGAATAAACGTGCGCACAAAAAAAATTACAGACACACAGACAGAATTTTTTTCGCTCAAATTTAAAATCCCGACGTTTCATTGCATTTTAAACCTATTCAACAAAAAGGAAATAATATATTTTTTTGCGTTACTATACTTTCACCCGACGTCGAAGTAATTGCACACAGCATCTATCAAAACGTTATTATTGAGTGAAATAGAGGTGTATTTATTATTTGTAAAATAATTAGGTACTTTATTCAAAATAAGATACGATGCAATATACACAAAATGAAAAGATAGATTTACTTTTAATTTACGGCGAATGTCAGAAAAATGCCCATGCGACCGCACGGTCTATATTATGAAAGATATTCCGATCGTCGTCAGCCATACTGGCAGTATTTCAAAATTCTAGAAGGGGTATTCCTAAATGCAGAAAATATTGAGATAGCAGAGGACAGATTTATAGTAAGCGAAGAAATTGAGACAAATGTATTGACTTACACACATGTGCACTCAAATGTTTCTAAAAGAGGGCTGGCCAAAGAGATAGATATTGGCCGTGAGACAGTAAGACGTATATTAAAAAAAACATGGGTTTAAATGCTACAAATATCAATTGCATCAAGAATTATAAGAAAACGACGGAAACACAAGATTGATCTTTTGTAATTGGTTTACTCAACACATATACTTAAACAATAGAATTTTATTTAGTGATAAATCTGGTTTTTTGAATAATGGCATATACAATAGACATAATCTACATTATTGGTCTAAAGAAAATTTACACGAAATATTTGAAGGTAACCATCAGGATAGATTTGGAGTGAATATGTGGGCTGGAATATTCGGTACAAAAATTATTGATCCCATACTATTTCAAGGACCACTAACCGACGCGCGTTACTTAAGCTTAAGCAAAATGAAATAGAAAACGAACTGGATGAACTTTCTTTCCTCGGAAGATTTCAGAAACATGTACTTCCAACAAGATGTAGCACCGCCGCATAATGCTGGTTTTGTGAAATTACCTTAGTGCAAAGTTTGACAACCAGGTAATATCTACTAATTGAACTATTAGGTGGCCTAGTAGCCCACCAGACTTAAATCCACTTGATTTCTTTCTTTGAGGTTATCTGAAGGACACAGTATATTCAACGCCGTCTGCAATATTAGAAGAACTCCAAAATAAAATTTTAAATGCCTTTGAATCCATAACTCCAGTCATGTTACAAAGTGTTATGAGAGAAACTATTCGAAGAGTGAACAAGTGTTCTGAAATGGGTGCGCGTCATTTTGAGCACCTGTTATAGGTTTAGTATTTAGTTGTGTTGTATTGTTCTAATTATACTATTTATAAATTTGTAAGTTGCTGTCCAGATAGGTATCATGACTTATAGATTGGTTTTGATTGTGTGAATTTTTGTTTCTTTTGTTAATGTTTCATCAAAATTTTTGTTATATTTATCAAAATAAATTTTCTCTAATTACAAATAGCTCATCTGTTTTTCATAGCTTACTAGTGCAGTAAAAAGCATTTTAATTTGCAAAGTCTGGATATGATTGTATCCTGTTTTGGGTACCACCTTGTACTACTTTTTCCTATAAACAATTAAAGTTTTTTTACCGCGTTTTTCGAGCTCAGAATGTGAATAACTCCGGTTCTATAAGTCGGATCTAAACCACTAACTAACTAAAAACCAGTCTCTTCGTAATAAAATTACCAATAAATGCTCGTTGGTTTCAAGTCTCTGAAGTACGTACATAACCTACAAAACCGAAAAAAAAAAATGAGAAAAAGACAATAGTTTTTACATTTTAGTGCCCTAGACCAATTTACATCAAACTTTCAGAAAATATACTTTCTGATGTAATAAGTTGGTGTCAAAATATTGAACCCATTGGCCAAAACTGCATTTGTTATCTAAAATTTGAAATGCCCGCCATTTTATGCCATTAAGTCCAAAATGAAAAATTATTTTTTCAATATGTAGATCTCTACGCCAGCTTTCGAATGCAATTAAAAAGAAATTTTTTAAATGTGATTTTGGTTACTTTTTTATATTTTTTTATACCTCAAATAACAACAATTGCATTTTTTCGGTCATTTTGAAATTTTTTTTTTTTATCAGAACTGGTAGAGAATTTTGGGACCTTTAATTTAAAAAAGGAACGTACATTGTTGTTAACCTGAACTCGAGCTATTTAACTTTTTGTATTTTTGGTCAATTGTTAATTAACAGATGTATATTTTGAGCTAAAATTTGGACTGTATCATTTTGAAATCTATTCATTTCATGTGATAAATTCAGAAAAATTTTAAGTTTTATAGAAACTTATTTACAAGCATTATATGTAAGTATTGTTAATTGATTTAAAAAGTGATTTAGTTGCAAAGTGCAATAACTTCCTTGTTTGTTAAAATTCGGAGGACTTTTTTAAAATACGTTATTTTTCCCTAGAAATACGATGAGAAACTTAGTTTTTTGTTTTTTTTTTATTTAAAATTCGTTATTATTTTTTAAAATTTTTCCATATAGCTTAGTTGCAAAATTCAATAACTTCCTATTTATTTTAATTTATATTCTATTTTTAATCAGGGAAAACCAGTATAAAGCAAATTTACTACTCTATCGGATAAAAAAAATAAAACAAACAGGGTACTAGTTATGGAGTTATGAAAAATTGAATTTCCATAAAATGGAAAAATGGAAAAACATTTCTAAATCCAAGCAAATGAACAAAATAGGCCAATTTTACATTTAATTTGTTGAGAAATACCCTTTTATTTGTTCCTGAATTCCAAAGCCAACTCGAAATAGCAAATAAATGCCATTTCCAGGGTTATTTTTCATCCGATTTTACATCTGAAAAGTGACAAATATATGAGGTGCTATTTAAAATAAGAAAATTCTGGCAGTTTCCGGACATACCGGAAGCGATTTATTTACCATCGAATGGTCAAAATGTGGCCATTGATACCTATACTTGATTTCCCAAATTTCATAATCTTATTTTTTAAATTGTAGAAAAAAGTGGGGTCACTCCGTATGTGTCAGGTTTCAGCATTTTGACACTAACGAAATCACTTTTTAAGTAGCTTTCTGAACGACGAGCATTATAATATTATTGACTATAGTTTAGTATTAATTCAGACAAAAAAAGAGTTTCCGAGAATATGTGTAAGAAGTAGTAATTTGCTTTTTAATTGGTCCTATAAATAAAAACACAGTGCGACTATGAAGTGCGATCATGACAAATTAAGCGAAAAAATATTGTTTATATACGAATTATGAAGTGGCAATGAATCAATTAAAACATACTGAAATCGAATTCCAATAGTGATTTTAATCACATTTGAGCGAAATAATTCATGGATACAAAATTGTTGAACATCGTATGTGTAGGTCGTGATTTCAGTATATTTATAATAAATATCGTAGTAAAAATTTGTTACATATTAATAGCTAGTAGTAAATTAACAATTTTAATTCAATATTATTAGCAAGTTTAATATAAAATAAATTATGCATAAAATGTAGATAATTATATTATACCGTATACAAAATAGCAATTTTACTAAATTGGATATACTTTGTATTGTTTAATTAGAAAGATACTGACAAAAAGGACAAATGCTTTATCACCTACAATTTTTTTGTTGAATTAAGTCAGTTTCATAGTTCATAGTATAGTATCGTTCATTTCAAGGATTTGTTTTTAAATAAATAGATGTATGTTACTATTGAAAGATATATCCCAGATTATTTAAAATGTTTACACGTGTATACCGATCCTTTGAATATAGTAAGAAATTATTTAACATTGATTTCAGCCTTGCTATTAATTAGAAAAGTATACTAAAAAGTTAATACCCATCATTTCTTTTTATCGACAAGATAAATAAATAAAAATAAATGTAATATTTTAAAAGCGTGTTAATATATTTTTGATCTACGAAGATATGTCACTTCGTGAATAAATTCATGACATGATATTTTTAAATACTAATTCTAATAAATTCTAATAAAAAAATGATTGTACAATTTTTGGTAAAGATATACAGTAATAAAAGCTCATTATAGATATAGATTCTTTAAAAATAAGTTTAGGCTGTTATAGGAAATTTTAAAATATTCTTTTGTATTGTTATGTGCGCGACTACGCCACTGCCTCGTGGAAAATTCGAGTACGGAGCCGGAAGCGCCGCGAATGATAGACTGAAATATTCCAGAAGTATCGAGTTTATTCGACACGGGTATATATACAGCGGATCAAAACGCACTGAGGACAGTTTTATATTAGACAAGCAAGTGATAAGATGAAATATGAAACAGTATCAAGTTGTGAATTGTAATAGTGAGACTGTAGTAGATGGAACTTGTCATTAGTGTGTACTAATGTGTATAAGGACTTCATTATTGTAATTAAGTGATTAATAAATCGGTGGTTTGTGAAGATTCTTGTTGCAATTTATTGAACCTACATTGAGGGTGTTTACTGGAGATTGTAAACACGTAACAGTGTCTATTGGTTATCTGTATTTTTGGAAATAATTCGCTGAAAATTTCCAGATTATGGCACTTTCTGGACAAATTACTTGTTTTTTAGAAACTCAATACGCGGTCAACTATCCTCATCTCTACTCTCTGAATTGTATCTTTAATCTCTCATGCATGTACAAATTCAAAAAGATCATAGTCGCCTTGGTTTGGAACGAGAGGTTTAAACAGACTGTTTGTTATTTCATATAAAATAAAATTGTCCACAAAGTCTCAAGAAAAAATAACTGTTTATTTTTTGTTAAAGATGATTATCGTGCAAATATTAATATTTTATTCTATTCTTTTTTATGAGGTTTTCTACCATACATATCTCCTTCTAGAAATCTACAAAAATAACAGAATTATCGAGTATATTGGAAAATAGAGATGTCTTTTTCAACCAATAAAAAATCAGAATAAATAGAAGAACAACGTGTTTTGCCGATTTTTCGGCAATTAAATGTTCCATTTCTCAAAGCTTTCAAACGAATTCTTGTTTGATGTGTAAGTCAAATACACAGCTTTAAAGTTTTATTTATGTTATATCCACAGATATTTGCTACTTACACAGAACTGTTGATATTCTATAATAGTATTTTAAACTTATCTATTAAAATTGCTACTTGTCCAGAAGTCTGGAAAATATCTAGAATCTGTCCGGTATTCAAAAAAATGATAGATGTACTGTTGAAAACTATAGACCAATAGTAAATTTAGGAAATTATTTGAAAACATAATATATGATATTCTGTTTAATCTCTCTACCACCAGCAATTTGGTGTGCATTACTTAGTTCATAGCTGAACATTTGGATTGCTGGAGGTCAAGTAGATGTCATTTATACAGATTTTTCTAAAGCCTTCGACAGACTGGGCCATGGAATTTTGCTAAACAAATTATCCGAATTTGGATTAACTGAACACTTCCTAAACTTTTTTCAATCCTAATTAGTAAATAGACGACTAATTGTACAATACCGTGGATTTCGATCTATAGATATCTCAGCAACATCAGGTGTTTCCCAAGGTTCTGTGCTTGGGCCTTTGCTATTTAACATTTTATAAATGATATCGTCATTGGCTTACGCTGCAAAGCATTACTTTATGCTAAAAATTTTTACATGTATAACTAATGTATAAGACTGCGTTGATTTGCAAAACGATCTTGATGCAGCGTAAACAATTTATAGTTAAATATCTCAATGTGTAGCTCTATGACATACTCTCGTGCACAAAATTCAATAAAATGTATCTATACAATTAATAATGAAGAACTGAAGAGCTGTAGTCATCTCAAAGATCTAGGAGTTATATTCGACCCAAAGTTATCTTTTGTTAGCCATATTAATCAAATCACTTCTAATTCCTTCAAAAATTTAGGCTAGATTATCCGTAATTGCAAAAAAATCAACGAAACTACACTTAAACTTCTCTCTAATTCATTTGTGAAGTCAAGGCTTGAATATACTTCAGTAGTATGGAGTCCTGGTTATGAAAGTCAGAAATATACTCGTAAATATAGTATTGAAAAACCTCAGAGACGTTTTCTTAAATACTCGCATTCGTCTCTGTTCTATTTGCCTACCACAAGAACAAATTTGTTGTTATTTTCTCCCCTGTACCATATGTGTTCCAACTGTGATTCATTATATAATAATAGAGATATTTTTAATGCTAGTATATCCAAAATGCGAAATGTTGTTATCAATTCTGCACAATAATTGTAGCTTCTAAAATATTAAATTACAATTTTTAGGATTACACTAATCATATATTTATTTTGTTAATTTTTATTATCATTTAATTGTTTACGTACGTTACAAAGTATATCATCCTATCCATTACTTAAAAATATATGACAGAACCCTCCTATAGTTTCTCGCCTTTTCGCATATTTAAACACCATTCCCGTAAATTAGAAAGCAGGAAGGGACACACAATCTTATTTTCATGACATCCTCTGTTTTTAGCTAACTAATTTGAACCATACCGATAGGTCGACCCCACAGTTGGACAAGAGAATTATACGGGTAGAATCTGATGCTACTCAGGCATGAAAGAGGGAGCAAATGGTGACCTCATAGTTTGTATTTAATACACACAATATGAAATATCATAGTAAAGATAGTATGTTAATAGAAAAGTGATTATAATTTTACAGGACCTAACTTGCTTAATACGTGACAGAATGCTGACACACTGAAGTGTAATTTTACTTACTTTGTCGAACGATAACGATCTTTGTCTGTAATATCATCGTTTTCAAACAAGAGGCATATTTTCTGCAATATTGATTATTAATTAATATTAAACATGCGGTTACTAAACTGAAATTATAAATCTTTTAGATTTATCAACACAAAATGATGGTTGATATATTTATCCTAGTTAAATACCTCACAGATATCAAGTTGCTGTGGTTTTTCCTAGCTGAATATTAAAATATTATTGTTGATTTGTTGGATGAGAGATAGCTTATCGTTACCTGGGTGGAATGCCATGGAAAAATAGCTATTCATATTTCGGTTCTTGGTCAGTGTTTCCTACCGTAAGTAGTCGTACATTGTGATTTGGTAGTGTTTCCTCCCCTTATAGCAGCTGGACATACATAATATACCCATATATTTGAAGGTATATGGTACATCCTAGGCATGTAGTAATATAAAAATATACGAGATGATATGTAGAGGGTGTATACATATAGAATATATGTATCCAAGTACATCTGAACTATATACATGTACATATATGTTGGTCTGGTAGTAGGCGATATACAAAATGGTATGTCAAAGGTACATATACATATATAATAAATATATGCATGCTAACATATCGTATATATACACAGAAGTAATATGCATATATTGCACATGTATGCTCATATTGTAGGTATATATAGCAATATAAAATACATGTGTTTACAAGTACATATATGAAATAATATTACCTCCATATATACTTTATATTATCTTAATATGGTACACATTTTTAGGTGAATAGTATCCACATATACATATGTTCGAACATTACATGGATCACCATAATTTAGAGTGGTTAAATATCATCTTCAGACTGTCAGACTAATAAACTCGTTGACACTCTTCTGGAAGTCCACCATGTTCATAATTGAATAATACGGTTCTGTTGATTTGTGGCTAAGATAGGTTTATATTTTGGAGGTGCTGGCAATGTCATAATCATAGCGTCTTAATATATTTGTATTGATTTTTTCAATATCGCCTGAGGATTCAATGTCATTTTACCGGCACGGTAACTCAGTCGACTAGATTGGGTTATGTAGCAAATTCACTTTGGTGTTATTCTGCTTTATTCTGGGTTCAATTTCCGGCATTGACACTGTCAATGTTGGTGAGTAATGGATGTCGTCTGTGTTTTTTCAAATGTGTAACCTCCTTCTGGACAGCCTTTGACTTTAGATTTGGGGGTTGTGAGTTTATCTTTGCATGGTCATTGTCCTTTCCAAATCGTGCAGAATAAGAAAGTTATTTAATAAGGCACTGGTCTACTGTGCTTTCAAATACATCAATTCACACTGTTAAGTATTGACGAGTTGATCAATATCGGCTTGTGGCATCTCGTGAGTGTGAATACAAGGTCGAATATCGTTGAAATTATCCAAGATGGGTATCAGCCTTATTCCAGATATTTTCGGAGAAAGAAAATTTCAAATATTTGTCAATTAAATCTTAGTAGTACTTTTAATATTCAAACCAATATATTTTTTAGCCTATTGTAATACTGTGTAAGGACGTCACTGAACAAAATACTTGGACGGTCGAGAATTAATGCATCAGGATATAACGTAAAACTTGCAGTAAATGAAATTATAATATATTTTTCAACTAAATGCAATGTCCCGTATAAATTTCCTCCCAGCTCTCCTAACATTATAAAATATAAACCTTAAGTTTGCGGCTCGTTCTATTTTTCTCGCGTTTGGATTGTTTTGCTCTTCCTTTCGCGCTATAACCTGACTCTTTATCAAATAAACTGCATGCCTTTGCAAATTTTCTTCGTTTTGACTTCGTTAAATATTTCAGCTTTTACGTGATGAATGACTGTCTTTGTTTTTGTTTCCCCTTTTTGTACTTTATAGGTAGAAAAATAAAAGACAGTAGATTTAAAAACTTTACATTCATAGCTAGTAATGCAGCTATATTTTCTAAGTTAGTTGAATATAATAATTGATAAGAAATACGTGACTTCCCTCAAAAATAGAAAATAATAAAACTGCATATTTTGAAAATTCGCACAATAAAATTTTCTTACTTTTTATTAGCCATTTTGCCATTATTTTGCAATAATATTATTAATCTTTAGAACACAGAATACACTGGCAATGAGCCCTATTTACAGATAAAAATTAATTTAGATAATAAATAAAAAATGCCAAACCGTAGCAAATCTCCTTATTTTTATGTTTTACCAAAAATATATAAACCTGTAATTCTTAAGGTAAACCACGAGTCCCTCGCAGTACACTCTTAAGTCTTAAATCCATTGTTTTGTATTAAAAATGGCAAATATTTTTTTAAACACTATCAGAAAACTATTTTAATAAGAATGATCTGAACATGAATTTTATAATAGTAACTCTTTTATAAAAAAATATTTATAGAAACTATAGTCTTTATTTGCCTATTTTCAATTACACCAGAAAGACTTTTTAATGGCCTGGGCACTTCAGTATCTCCAGTACTAATATTTTAAAACATAATATCAATAACTGACTTTATTAATCTATTATATGGTGGAGATACAAATAATATTTTTGTGCCATGGCCAGCAAAAACCCCGTGGTACCGTCATATTTTGGCGCCCAACGTGGGGCGTCGATAAATTTTTATTTTTTTTCGAGTATCAATTGTAGAAGATTTTCTAGAATAACTGAACAACTAGCCGATTCGCACGGTGTCTTTTGCTTTGGCGAGGTGAGCAAACTGCGAGTAATTTCTGTGCTCGGCCATGCTCTTCGATTTTTTAAACATTGTTGCGTCTCGCAATTCTTATAATAAGCTGTTGCCCGCTTTTCATGCTGTTTTCAGTTGTAATGGGTGAGTTGCAAATAAAAACCACAGAAGGGTCTAACAGTACGTTATTGCTAGAGCTATGAGATTTGGTTATATTAGAAATCTTCTCTAATTGTATCCTAAAGGACTGGTAAGAGAATATTGCAAACCCGAGTAAGGCGTTAAATTCTAATATTTTTCAGTTCTGCAGGAAAAGCTTGCTACTTATAAATAACCTGTCAAAACCTGCATGGCAGAATACCCATTAAAACCTAGGAAAAATGAATGCACTACTTAAATATTTGTAGACGATACCTAGTCGGTAATTAAATATTGTACATGAAAATAACACATCCGAGAATTATTTGTTAGTAATAACGACGGTAATAACAATTATTATTTTAAGCGCATGTCACTATGGTTTATTTATTATTTAAGACATTATCTTCGGTTTAACGACCAATAAATGAATACGAATAGTCGTGTACGATAAAATTTCTTATTCCTTCTAAAATAAATATTAACTCTTTACATTTAACGTGGGTAAATGGGTATTTATATAAAACAAATATTCCTTCCCTTAATATTAAATAAAAATCACTTTAGAAGATAAAAAGAGTGCCGCAGTTAGAAAGTCGGTTATTAGTTATGTATTTATTTGTATAAGCCAGAGATTCCTTACAGAGAGATATGTTTATAGTAGAGAGAATGTTCTAAGATAAAATGATCGATTGCAAATATTTCCAGAATTTTTTCCTATGTAAGCAACATATTTTTGCTATCTTAGTGAATTCACGATTTTTCTACCAAACCGTGTCAAACCAGTAAACATTCGCTGACATATTACTGCTTTACCCAGTTGCAATAAGAAGGCTTTCCACACATTCCTAAAATCTCTGGCAAACATAATATCATCCTTAGGAAGTACTCAAAAAATTTAGATGAGTTGTAATGTGGTCATATGAACGTAACTCAACTGTGAGAAAAATTAAAATAGTCAATTTTATATCGAATTCAAATCTGAAAACATCGTTGTCATAGCCGAACAAACAAATCAGTAAACATGCATATTGACGTTTCTAGTGTTACTAAAGAATCTAAATTATATTGCCATAAAATGTAGACTAGCGCCTGAAGTAAATATTGACATTTCGGGAATATAAAACAAACAGAAATATCTTAGAGTATATAAAAAACTCAAGAATTTACTATTTACCTTGATAAAACTGTGGTGTATTGCTCGAATTAATTTTGATTGTTTTTGTTTAGAGTTAGTTCTGTTAGTCTACAACCAATATTGCAATTTCAAATTACGTCGTGTTTGTGGCCGTTCCTGGGTTTAATGCATACGTTTTCGTAAAATCTATAGTTGCCTAATGCTTAAAGTAATGGTAACAGTGTCACTAGAACTTGTAGAAAAAGGATTTAGCTAGTCTGCTTGTAAATTGATAGAATTTGTAATACTTATTAGCGAAATTGTAACAAAAGTCTTAACAAGTTAGGTGATAATTAGTATTTATCTACAAGATGTACATAACCAGTTTAAAGTAAAAAATATATATATTTATTTTTGTACATTACTATCGAAGACCAAGGACTAAGAAGAAATCGATAAAATGGAAAATAATCAGTAATGGATTATAGTACAAGAGTTCTTTAGAATTCAAGTTCATAATAGATGGTAATTGAATACAGAGTGTCCCAGGACGAACCGCGGCGATCGATATCTCGAAAAGTAGACATTGGAAAATTTTGAAAATTTGGTAGTAAACTTATGTCGATGGGGCAATTCGGCTAAAATATTTTCAAGATGGTGGTACTTCCGGTTATAGAATGTAGATGTCAACTTGCTTATTTTAAATGGGATACCCTATACCTAAGTCTCTCCGTTTTTGACATATTTCAATTTTTATGTCAAAAGTGACATTTACAGGCCCCAAAAGAATAATTATCAATTTTTCCTATAAGGATGAAGCCTTTATTATCTAATTTGGGTTGAATTCTTTGTTGAAATAGACCTACTTTAATAGAGTCTTTATAATATTTTGATAAGTATTAATACAGAGTGTTCAAAAAATAAGAATAAAAATGAAATTGAGGAAACTGTCAAAAATCAATTTTTTCAAATGGAAACCCTCAATTTTTATAATCTTAACTTACTTAATATTAAAAATAGGGATAAGTTTGTGTATGGATGTCTATTCCGAAAATTTTTAGATTTCGAAATACTGCCAGTTCAATATTTGTATATAGGGATTTTGCTATGAATTTTTAGTTCAATTACTATTACTCTTAGTTGACTATGTTATTGAGTGCTAAACAAATGTATGTAGCTGTCACTTACCATTTGACAACTATTAATTATCATGTCGCCGGGGCGCTTAAATTATACGTACGAGGATTATTTAAATTTATTTATAATCTATGGAAAAAAGTTTTATCAAGAACATGTGGAATATTTGCTAATAGATATCCAGAGAAACAACAGTAGTCCGAACAGTATTAAACAAATAATGGAGAATTTCAAAAATTTTGGCACCGTTAAGGCAACAATTCATAAAAAAAAAAACAAGTCAATGATGAAGATATCGAAATTGCTGTTTAGGGATATTTTGCGGCATATCCTATGACATCTTTAAGACAAATGGCCCTACAAACAGGAATCTCCAAGAACTCTATTCACAGAATTCATTTGAAACACAAATTCCATCCCTATTATATTTCTATGGTTCAACACCTAAAGGACACCGATTTGGCCAGAAAAGTTCACTTTTGCGAATTTATTTTAACATGTTACAAGACTTTCGATTTTTGGACGACATAATTTGGACTAACGAAGCAAAATTTACGAAAAATAGCCATTTCAACCGACATAATTCCCACTTTTAGTGTGATTCAAATCCTCATGCCGCGAGATTGTGAAATTATCAAGAAACCTGGCAATTTAACGTGTACTGTGCTGTGAGAAATGATGGAGTCGTAAAACTACATTTTTACGAAGAAAACTTAAATGGTAGTGAATTAATACTTACGTAATTTGTTTTTTTCAAAGAGAAGGATATTTAAATATATAAGATTTAGATCATGAATATTTGAACAATTTACCGCTATAGTCTAATATACTTTAACTTGGCGTGTGTATGTATGAGTTAATATTTCCGTACGATTTCATTTTCTCTTGTACACAAAGATCCAGAAATATTGTCCATGTAGACAATGTTTCTGGACTATTGCTTTAACTTTGTGTACAATATGGGAGAAAATGAAATCGTACGGAAATATTAACTCATACATACACACGCCAAGTTAAAGTATACTAGACTATAGCTGAACATTGGCAAATATTTTACCAACACGATGGCACCCCACCACACAACAACTTCTTGCAAGATACCTTTTACGATAAGTGGATTGCTAACAATGGACCTTTTCGGTGGCCTCCTCGTTCTCCTGATCTGCCTGTCCTAGACTATTTTATATGGGGAACAATAAAAGATATGGTTTATTTTATTCCAGTCACAACAATGGAAGATTGTCAGGCAAGAGTAAGGAAGGTCCGAAAGATTAACTCCAGATTCTATTAGAGCGGCCACCCATGACGAAGTAATTCGTAGGTGCGAAAAAAGTTCAGAGTAGACACTTTGAACACTTATTAAAATGAAATGTTTTTGTTTCTCTGGATATCTATTAGCAAATATTTCACATGTTCTTGATAAAACTTTGTTACATTCTCCATAGATTATAAACACAATTAAATAGTCCTCGTGCGTGTAATACTCCAGTCGAATTGCAGGGTTGATTGTATTATCAGTTACCGGAACAAAATATATTTTAAACCAAGTCTTTTTGGTCCCTGATTACGATCTAAAAGTTTCGCTTGGTGGAAATTTCGGAAACACAAATTATCTTATAAAATGCATCTTTTTTGGTACCTTATATGTTTTTTGGGTCGCTAATCACGAATTTCGGGGTCCCATATCCATAAAATGGGTCAAACACTCTTAAATGGGCAAAAACACCCTTCACAAGGGAATTGCTTCGCAGTATTCTCAGAACAAATATGAAATTATTAAAAAAAAATGTTTTTTTTTTACTTGTAATTGAAAAACTTATTAGATGTTGTTATAATTTAAAAAATATTTAATATTAAGGTTAATTAGAGGATGTTGAAACTATCCCAAAATAATAAAAAAAATATTTAATTTTGATTTTGTTTTCCAACTTTGTAACTCATAATATTTACAAAAATGGTGTAAACTACCTTTGAATAAGAATAAACTGGAAAAATTATTTTAGAACGTTATGTATAGTATTATATTATAATTATGGAGACGGTATAAATTGTACACTTCTATATCAAATTTTCACTCAAGGAAGAGTCGAAACGACCCTTATATTAAGGAAAAAAAAACTTACTTTTTTGTCCTGTAAAATAAATAATATATGGATAAATATGTATATAAATTAAATACGATTTTTTTGTAACTATTTTTATTCAGAATTATAATGGAAGCTTGTTTATTTTATTTTTCAATATACAAAAATAATTTTCATATTACAAAAATAATACTTTTTTATTTATAGTTTATGATAATTTGTACACTGAAGGTCATTAGTCTTCTTCTATATTTACAGAAATATAGAAGAAGACTAATGACTAATGAAAGGGGTGTTTTTTGCCCCAAAAGGGGTGTTTCCGGAATTTCCACCGAGCGAAACTTTCGGATCATAATCAGGGGCCAAAAAGACTTGGTTTAAAATATATTTTGTTCCGGTAACTGATATACAACCAACCCTCCCCCCCTCCCATTTCGACTGGAGTACAATTTAAGCGCCCCGGCATGATAATTAATACTTGTCAAATGGTAAGTGACACCTACATACATTTGTTTGGCACTCAATGCCGTCTTAGCCAAGTAAGAGTAATTGAACTTGAAATCCATAGCAAAATCCCCATATAAAAGTATTGAATTGACAATTTTTCGAAAACTAAAATTTTTCGGAATACACATCCATACACTACCCTTATTTTTGATGTTAAATAAGATAAGATTATAAAAATTGGGGTTTCCATTTGAAAAAATTGATTTTTGACAGTTTTCTCAATTAAATATTTTTCTTATTTTTTGAACATTCTTTATTAATACTTAAAATTGGACTAGAATTTTGCGTACAATCCAAAAATGTAATAATATATAGGATGTCCATTTAAAACAAGCAAGTTAGGGGGCGAGCGTAGATGCGTCTTTACTATGTACATACTTTGATATGCGATGTAAAGCAACGTTAAGCGTGGTTAGTAGTTGGATTGGTGACCGTTCCAACGAAGACCACGTCCTCGCCTCACCCATCTTCCAGCGGCTTGTATATCAGTGTATGCGCGGAAGCTATACAACCTTAGGCGAGGGTTGTATAGGAGATATACCATCCTTCGGAGGGGATGTAAAGCCGTCGGTCCCTTGTCTATTAAATGTTAGGCACGTAAAAGATCCCTACTCTTCTTAAGGGAAGAGGTTCGGCAAAATTCCTGGTTGGGGGTAGCTCGTCTACAGGCGTCGGTGTTAGGCCTCAGTAGCGGAAATAGGCCGACGTTAAATAAATGTATAAAAAAAAAAAATAAGCAAGTTGACATCTACTTCTGGTATAACCGGAAGTGCATCCATCTTGAAAATATTTTAGCCGAGTTGCCCCCATCGACATTAGTTTACTACCAAATTTTCAAAATTTTCGAATGTTTACTTAAGGCCGGTTTACTTATTATGTAGACAGTATAGATAAATGGCAGGAATCTAGTCTTCCAGACTCGGTTTTATGTTCCACTTTTCATCTCTTCAAAGAAAGATATATGTATCAATTATGTTTATTCCAGACCAGTTTACAACGATGTCTATAAAATGTATCTTGATAATAGTAGCTGTAAGTTCATATGAAGTAAGTTACTTGCAAATATATTTCTACGCTATCATTTTGTTTTCATCGAATATGGTTTTTAATTTTTGTAATGAAGTCACTCCTAGTAAAATTTGTGAAGTAATTTAAATTTTTACAACGCCCTGTGGATATGAAAGTATTTGTTAAATTGTAGTATTTTGTAGTGAGATATTTGCGTCTTTATTGTGACATTAGATTATTTCGCAATCTGTTGGTTTTCTCATAAATATTTGAAGACTGAAAAGTATTGCTTGTTAAATATTGAGATGCAAAGATTCCATGAATCCATTTATATCACGTATTCATCATGGTAAACTATCCTTTGCATGAGAAACAACAAGAAAGTGGGTTAATTAACAACAGAACAATGATTAAAAAGTAGCTATCAGCAGTGCTGAGTCAGTGCAGCTAATATGGTAGTTATGGTTGTTTATTCTTATGCAGGTGTCAATGTTTTCTTTTATAAACCCATTTACCAACACGTAGTTAAGCCTTCCGCGTCAATTTGGTAAATAAATAATATATTCTGTAGAAACATTTATAGTTTTCAATGCAAGTGATTTGCTATAAAAAATTACCTCGACGTAATATTCACATTTACAAAGAAAATGAAAATAAATTCTCGAGGTTTGTTAACAATTTTCATTTGTTTGAAACGAAATATATCATCGACATAGCTATATTTCAATAATATATTGAATCTAAATATATTTGTTTAGAAACTCGTTTCAAAACATCAGTAGCTACATGCGATTTACTACTATAATAAATAATTTAATTTTCAAACAATGAAATTTTAAATATATAGCCTTTTGAAATTTTTACAGTCATTTTCAGCCTTTTTCAAATGTGTTATTTTTATTAATAAGATACACATTTACTGCATATTGATGAAACAATCATTAGTTAAATTATACTTCTATTTGATAGCAATGGCAGGCCGATCAGTGAGTATCGAATCGGATATATTTATATAGTTGTAAACAATTTTATCCTTATCCTAAAATTTAAAGGAAAATTTTGATGTACTAACTGTTATTTCTAGCCTTTGTGTTCTGTATTAAATTAGTAGCTACGCCAGAAGATAAATACTACTATATTTTGAATTATCTACATCTAAAACATCATGATATTCAATTTTTATTTATTGTAAATGCATGGAAACTGTTACACGTGTTCTCATGATCTGAAGGAATCCAACTTTTCACACTATTATTTTTTCATAGAAAGGCACAATTAGGGGGGCAAGGTTAAAAAGATTCAAAAGTAAAAAGTTGTGGACCAGTTAGAGGTAGGTGTACTTGATATGTTCGTAGAACATAATCCGTATATGCACCAGAGCATCTACATCATCAAATATGCATACTATGTGCCTAGAATGTGTAGTCAGTCATTCAAACAATGTATAACCCGACACGTGACATGCATATACTTAGAATATGTACACCTGACATGCTCATCATAGAACATCGTGTACATATAATAGCCATTATATTATCAAATATGCATTGATTTGATGGAAATTTGGGAATTCCCATAACAACCATTTATCTCAGTTCCTGTCAGAAAATTCCCGCCTACACACATCTACAGGGTGTCCCAATAATGCGTCAAAGTTCAATATCGGCTTTATTAGAAGATTCTAAGTGGTATAGTGTCATAGTGAAGATCCTCATTGTAGTATAAGAGATTTGGCAAGAGATCTTCAACGATCTACAGTCCATCGAATCCTACAAAAAACAAATTTCATCCCTACCACGTTCAACTAATGTAGGAACTGATTGATAGGGATTATGAAAACCGAATACAATTTTGTCAATGGGCAAAACAAAAAATGGGCCAACAAAGAGATGTTTTTGACTTTGTTTTGTTTGCCGATGAAGCAAGGTTTCATAAAAATGGACATGTTAATCGTCATAATTTTCATTACTACGACACAACCAATCCTTACATCTCACGAACAAACAGCCAAATAAGATGGTCGTTGAATGTTTGGGGAGGAATTGTTGAGGATTATGTGATAGCACCACATTTTTTTGATAGACGTGCGAATGGTCAAATTTATTTGAAATTTTGCAAGACAGCTTGGAGGAACTACTGGAGGATGCCCCCAGGGATATTAGGGAGAGAATGTGGTACCTCCCTATGCACCACATTACAGCTATTCACGAACATTTAAACGACGCTTTTTCAAATGGTTGGATAGGAAGAGGAGGACCCCATATCTGACCTGCCAGAAACCCTGATTTGACCAAAATAGACTTCTTTTTGTGGGGCTATGTTAAGGAGCAAGTGTACAAAGCTCTTATAACTACAAAAGAAAATATGAAAGAAAGAATAAGGGAAGTTTTTCAGGAAATTGCTGTAGATATTTTAAGAAATATCGGTAGATCATTCGAAAATCGTCTACAGAAATAAATAGGCATACTGGGAGGTCACTTTGAACAGTTCCTATAAACACTAGGTATTATTTATTTCATTAAATTAGGTTCAAAATAACATTCAATTTTTAAAATAGTGCCAATTTTTGTATTACCTAATACCGTATTTTCTGTTCCTATTATTTATTTTTAATTTGTTTGTAACATTAAACGATCCTTTATAAATTTTTAAGATAGACTCAAACGTGATTTAATTAAATTGTGAGAAAAAGCTATTGAGGTAACCAAGACGCACCCAGAAAAAAAATTTAATACTACTTTCAATTATTCTCATTTTATGTCAAAATCATGGCTACTAGATCAGTTCGAAATGAAAAGTATTATACTTTAACGGTTTTTAATGAAGAAGTAAAAATATCTCTGGAAATACGGATTTTAGGTATAGGATATTATTCATAAAAATCGTAGAGAAAACGTCCCAATTCAAAAAAACAATAATATACAGAATATTCCATTTGAAAAATTGAGAAAATTCCCATTGAAATGTCCTGAATTAGCATTAGTATAAAATACACTGCATAAATATAATCAATATTTGGTGGTTGTGTCGTTGTAGTACATCCCTTGTCTACATAATTGCAAAATAAATCTTTTTAATTAATAGTAATACACACAGCGAATTAATTTGTTAAACCTTGTTCCGACTAAAAATTTTCATATTTTTTCCAATATCTCGGCAACGCCACGTCAAAAATCAAAAATCCTGAAAGATTGGAAAGGTCGTTGGAAAGGTAATCTTACGCTGAATCCATATGTGTAAATATATATAGGGTGTTCCATTAAAAAAAATAAACTGGAAGATGCTCCGCTGTAGTGAGTCGCCCGGTACATTTCAAAATATTTTTAAAAAGTGCGCTTTTTGACACTATGCCACTTCCATAAAAAAAATTTCAAAGTCTTCTAATATGACCGATATTGGACTTTGACGCACTATTGGAACACCCTGTATATGGACCATTCTCAAAATTGACATTGAAAATTTTGATATGTCTAATTTTATTTCCATTTCATCTGTTTATCGTCTGTAGAAATAGAAGATTCTTATGTATTAAAAATAAATAGAATTTTTGCAAATGTGTTACTCTGTATAGTAATAGAGCTGCGTCGTGGATTAATCAAACAAAAAAAACTGAAATTGCTTTTAAGTGAATCAATTATAAAATATTTTCCCATAATTTTATTCATTAGAGAGGCGGAGATTGTTCAGCGAGTGGCAAAAAATTAAACCGTTAAAAACAGCGGGCTATATTTTGCTTTTATTTTCCTATTATAAGGGGATTAAGCATCCCCTAACGACCTTGAAAATAGCGTAGTGGAATTTCGCAAGTTTGAGGGAACTCTCGGCATTTCCATGGTCACTTCTTGATGTCTTCCTAATTTTCCTCATTCAGTCTATAAGAAAAAATGTTAAATGTTTCTGTCCAAAGGACCCTTCCCTGATTAAGTGCGAAGGGCGGTTTTCCACAGCATCACAAAGATCTATGCAAGCGTCAGCATCCCTTCGTAATGAGATGCGGATGAGCATTTCACAATAAATGTAAGATACGCGTACCCCGACTATTTACCATTTTATTTAGAATTTTTTACCAACAGACGATTTATTGTTTTAACGCTGAACTTAGACATATTTTTGTTTATTGTGCCATATTTCATGTTTAAAATACAAATGGCCTTGTTTTTCATTGTTTATTTTCTTTATCAGATATGTAAGCATTCAACAATCTATTTACGCATTCATTTTAAATAATAAGTTTTATTATTTTTCTTCCGGTCGATACTTACCCAAGTTTATTTTCAATAGTTAAAAAATAGTTTTCAGCCATGAACTACTAATCATGCGCTGATAATTTTTTAAATTTTTTAAAAATTATTTCAAATTGTTGGCCTGTTCCCCGCATTCCGTTTTTACATAATGAAATCTACGTTATTTTTTAACCAATTGTAACGTATTTTTATATTTAGGGAAAACCTGTAAATTTACAAGAAACACAAAATCTTTTTGCACAATCACCATTCTTTTCTTAAATACTAAATATAAGGGAAAGTAAAAACAGGAATTTAAGAGAATTAAACAAGTTGTAACTTTGAAATGTTATTTTCTCTTGACCCCAGACTTGATAATAGAACTATTTCAAATTAATAAATGGATGAAAAAGTTATGAAATTTTAGGGATCTAGTTCCATAAAAACGTTATAATATTTAATTATTAAAAAACTTAATTCATTTTAAACTACGCTAATATACATTCGAGATTTCTTACCAGTAGTAGGACATATTCTATTTTTAAATTGTTGGAATTTATCCTTATATTTAAGATAATTAAACTATGTTTGTTTTATTACTTGTTTGTGCTGTTGTTTTTTAAAATTATACGTTATTTCATTATGTAAAATTATGCTTCAATGATTTAGTAAATTTTAAAGTTCATACAGTAATATTATTTTACATTACACTTTTGCTTAATTCAAAAAATATTAATTACATTTTTTTCATTGGATTTATTTAACAGTGGCTGCCTTTACATGTAACATAGAGATACGTAAATCCATGTATGTGTTTGTCCATATGTGGTTATTAAACCTCGAACCTCCAGAAAACTTCAGGCAGGAAATTTTTGACCTGGGTAAATAAAATCTCGGATTAATTCATGGGATTGTAATTCAGAACTGGAGTATATTACTCCTGATATTTGCTAAGTAAATTGCATGTAGAAAATATTTTCATAAGGCCTGGCGTTGAACTGAGATCAACAAAATAATGAGAAGATGACAGCAACCCGTATGTTCAGTGGACATATAAGCATACTGAAACATTCTAGTTATCTGTTAGAAATCCAAAAAAAGAATTGTTCAATAATTGTTAGAGGAGAATAAAATACGTCATTTTTGAAAAAGCATATTAATGTTAAACATCTTAAGAATTACTATTATTTAAAATATTTGACGCCTTACCCTTTATCACACAGTTGCAACACACCAAATGTGTATTATTATGATACATGATGCCAATATAGTATACAAAATCGAAAATAGTTTTTGTAGTCAAACGATAGATAATTAAGCTATTAAAAGACGTTCTATTTCCAAATGCACAAAATGACGACTTTTGAATGATAAAATTTAGTTTCAACAAGATGGCGTTCCCCAGCACTATGCAATCTTCATTAAACAGTTTTTAGATATAACATTCCTCAACAGATGGATCAGAAAAAGGGGAGATATTGAAGGAACACCTAGATCACCTGATTTAAGCTCTTAGACTTCTTCTTTTGGGGGTTATTTAGAATCTAAAGTATATTTGAGTATAATATCATCTGTAATATCTAAGATTTTTGAATATGCGATGATATTTGAATTAGGTATTTAAATTTCTTGAGGTTAATAATATTTTAAATTCCAATCAACACGGTTTCCGCCCTGGATATTCAACTATCTCAGCGGTCCAATCTTTCTATGAAAAAATATTAGGTGCAGTTAAGACAGGAGAGAGTCCAACTGGTATATTCTGTGACCTCAGTCGGGCCTTCGACTGTGTTCAACATGACCTGTTACTTAAGAAAAATATATGAGTATGGAATAAGACAAACACACACCCTATGACTTTTCTGTCTCCTATCTAAGTGGTAGGAATCAGATGGTAAAAATAAATTATCGGGAACGTGATCAGAAGACAACTAGTCAACTATATTAGATGATTGTATGAGTGTGTCGCAGGGCTCTGTCTTGGGGCCCGCGCCTTTTATCATTTACATTAATGAATTTCCTCAGATGTTAAACGTGGCATTTATTTCATTATATGCTGATGGCGACAGTGTTCTTGTCTGATAAGTCCCATATTCCGCTACAAAGCAAGATAGGTACCATTATTGATCATTTATGTGGCTGGCTTAGTAACAACTTGTTATTCTTCAATGTAGCCAAAACTAATTATATGACTTTTCATGTTTGCCAAAACAACAATACTCCGTCCATTGAAATAAATATTGATAATGTTGAAATTGAAAAAGGCAGTTGTGTGACATTTCTTGGAATCATATTTGATGACACTCTTATATTTAAAAATCACTGTTGCAAGCTTACTACTATCTTAAATTTTAAATGTTTTAAAATTAGAGCCATGAAGAGGGTTTTGGATATTTCTGGTCTATTATTATTTTATTTTGGACAAATTCAGTCTAGACTGGGTTATGGTATTACTATTTGGGGAAGTTCTTCTGGAGTATATAACGTTTTTGTACCACAAAAACGAGTAATAAGATGTATGTGGGAACACCTCCTACACATTCATGTCGCGATCTTTTTAAAGAATATGAAATTCTTCCGTTTCCAAGTTTATATATCCTGGAGGTACATGGGTATAGAATTCAACATAGGTTTGAAAGAATAAGGAAATTTATTCTTATGATATATCTACAAAAGCCCATAATATGTTGGGATTGAAATTATACAACATATTGCCACTAGGATGCAGGAATTCTAAAAACATTTATCTTTAAGAAACATATTAAAGATCATCTTTTAAATTTATGTGCATACTCTGTAATGAATTTTAAATACAGCAATTGTCAGCTTAATTCGTTTTACTTAAATATTTGTTTATTTGTGCTTTACCGTGTGTTACATCATGTCCAAACGTGAATCTTGTCATATACGGGGGTCCCTTAATAACGTGCAAACATTTTAACAGTAGATTACCTGTCGAAAATTAGGACGGTTCTTCGTATAAAATTTTTCAAAATAAACATTTCTTGTCCAGCTACACCCCCTTGAAGGCATGTACCAAAAAACGGTATTTAATTTCTATCTCTAAATTTGGTACATCTCGGTTACTCATCAAAAGGCGTCTAACAAAATCATTTCATTCACCTAGCATGTACACAAAGGGGTGAAATTGCCTACTCTTCCTAAAATGTTGTAAATATCTTTCTGCCTGCTATTATTTTCAATTAAAAACAATTACTAAACATTATGATTCATTTAGAAACTTTTTTATCTCTTGAAAAAATTTCGCAAAATCGACCATTTTTGAAAAAAATATTAAATTACATCTGCCAATCAATCAAAATGAGCACAATTATATTAGTGTAAAATACTAAAAGTAGGCTTGTGTCAAATTATAATTTGACAATATTACGCACTAATATGATCATTATGCTTAAAAATTACATAAGACATTATTCAAACTAAGGACGAAAGTATTGAAAAGCAAATTTATTAGTAAACTAAAAAAAAAAACTAACACAAAATATGAACTTAAACAGTAAAAAAAATAAACATGGGGACTACGATTGTTGTTTTTAGATATTAAAGAATTAGTTCAAAATGACGATCTCCAACTTCAATACACGTTTGCGTAAAATTTCCATACAAGCTAATTAAAACATGCGGAGAGTTTCGAACTTCATTGGCAGCATTAAAAAATTCTCTCCCTTAAAACTTCGACGTTAGGGACAAGTGTCGAGTAAACATTTTTCAAGTGCCCCAAAAAGTAAAAGTCCAATGAATCCATATCTGGGTACCGAGGGGGCCATTTAATTCTGTCTTCTCGCCCCCTTCTAATCCATCGATTTCTAAACGTTGAGTATAACCATTCTCGAACCTCTAAAGAATAATGAGGTGGCGCACCTTCCTGCATAAACCACAGAGTTTGACGTAATGCAAGATACGGTGATACAGGCCATTTTGTAAAAAGTTTAAATAAGCTGGACCGATTTCCAGTGCAGTGCTGTTGTGCATCGCCAACCGCAGACTAGTTTCGAGCTTGTTAGCTCTCATCAGTGCGTCATAGGCAAATGCACAACATCGCTTCACTGGCCTTCTATAGTCATCAAATTATAGTTACGCGGTGTCCGCAATTTGCGAATAGCTCCATCTGGTGACGATTGATTGCAATCAAGTTGACGACAAACTCGGACTAAGTATATATTTAACAAAATGTATAATCCAACACAAAGTAGATAAATTGTTATAAAAATAATAAAAGCAAATATACGCGTGCACGCTAGGTGGATGAAATAATTTCGTTAGATGCCTTTTGATGAGTAATCGAGATGTGCTTACTACGTTATTTTGAGATAGAAATTAAAAACCGTTTTTTGGCACATCCCTCTAAGGGGGTGTAGCTGGACAGGAAAGGGTTATTTTGAAAAATTATGGGGGGCGAGCGCAAGTGCGTCTCTACTATGTACATACTTCGGTATGCGATGTAAAGCAACGACAGGCGCAGTTAGTACTTGGATGGTGACCATTCCAACGGAAACCGCGTTCTCGCCTCACACATCTTCCAGCGGCTTGTATATCAGTGTATGCGCGGAAGCTATACAACCTTAGGCGAGGGTTGTATAGGAGATATACCATCCTTCGGAGGGGATGTAAAGCCGTCGGTCCCTTGTCTATTAAATGTTAGGCAAGTAAAAGATCCCTACTCTTCTTAAGGGAAGAGGTTTGGCAAAATTCCTGGTTGGGGGTAGCTCGTCGGTGTTAGGCCTCAGTAGCGGAAATAGGCCGACGTTAAATAAATGTATATAAAAAAAAATTATGTACGAAGAACCTATCTTAATTTTCGACAAGGAACCTACAGTTAAATTTTTTGCACGTTATTACGGGAAACCCTGTATATAGATATACATATATATTTATGTCTGCTTATACTTTATATGTATTATCAAAATCTTGACTTGTCCAATAGCACTGCTCTGACTGGATTAATAAATTGATTTGGTTTGATTTGATTAATATTCAATACTTAAAAGATCGAATACACCAGGAAATCCATCTACTTTCGCCAAAATTGTTCAAAGAGAAACAATTGAAAATCTAAATAACCATTCTTTTTCTATCTCTTGGAGCTAATGAATTTTAAAATATTCTACCCTTAATACGGGGAAAAATTTGTTTAATATATTTAATAACTGGATTCAAAAAATTTCCATACTATCTTTTTGGCATGTGCCATTAAAAACTAAAATTGCATTAACATTATATTCGTGCAAGTAGTGTATTTTAGTTTAAAAAAATTCAGTACGTCCCTGTGTGCTTTAGAATTGTGTGAATAAAATCGATCAGCGCAAATGTTAATTAACCCTGTTTTAACGGTTTGAAACTGAAAAGATTAATTTTACCATACGCTTGAAAGGTTAGAAAAAATGTTAGGTCTTTCAATTCAAGGCCGCTCTGTATATATTCGTGGATTTGTTTATTTTGGTGTTTATAAATGTAGGTACGGGTCTGTTTTACAAATTAAATGTAGTTTGTGTATTATTTTGAGAAGACAGCATTAAAAATGTATAGTTTTAAAATAAATTTATGCTATAAAATGTCGAAGGCACAGTTTACAGTGTTTTGTATATTTGAGTTTGAAAAGAAATTGCTGAATAGTTGAATTAACCACCACATGTTGTGTGTTAAAATTGTCAGTTATTTCATTGTACTGGATGTAAACAATATTTTGATCTGATTTATTGCAAATTCCTTAAAAAAGATATTTGTTTATTTTTGTTTTATTATATAATAGTCTACAAATATTCTCAAAAAATAGTTTATGCTCAAGCATATGAAAGAAAACAGATTTGTTTAGCACAGAAAATTTTTGCTTAGATGTATCGCTTGAAATAAAGTAAATATTAAGAGTAAGCAAATTACGATCGTGGTACAAATATATAAATATATATCAAATGACTAATATTACTCTATTTTTAATGCTATTTGGTTCAATTTAACTTTAACAACTTTACGATATAAATTAACATTAACTTTAAATAATGTAAGTGGAACTACAATAGTTTAATTTAATACTATTTAATGTGTATCATGCTGGGAGAACAAGTAAAATATGTGAGCTATATTTCAGTAAAAAGTAATTTGAAATTCATAGCCTACTTTGTGAGATATATTAGAAAAACCTCAAAAATAGGAATACCACAAACGGCTATAGCTTCCTTATTTGAGGACATACGAAAAAATTAAAGGGATGAAAGTTGACGGCAAAGACAATAAGAATAATAACGTACAGTTGGCTTTGATATACACTTTTGTGGAAAAATGAAAATTACAAAAAATATCAAAGTAGGCCATGACACCATTAATCCCGTTTATTTTTTCTCTTTCCAACGATATAAAAAACGTCACAAAATTTTAACTGATAGTGTCAATATTTAATATTTTACGAAAACCACAATTCATTTAATTGAATCGTAAACATCAGCTATGCTATAATAGTAAAAATTCACTTTATAATAATTATAATTCAGTAATTATTTATTACAATTTTGATACAAACAAACAAATATCTCATAAATAAAAATATAAGTACAAAATGAACATCCAAAAAAAAACAAAAAACTATGTATAACAGTACTACCTACAACCATACTGAAAAGTTAATGTGCGTATTTATTTTTTTAACTGCAAATGTACAAATTGTGCACCATGCACTCTAATACACGAGACACCTCACGCATTACATTTTGGAGCATTTCAGGGGTAATTGGCTCACATGCTTTCCTAAATCTGGTTTTGATGTCCAATATTTTCAGGGGCAGTTTGAAATACCTTGTCTTTAATGTAACCCCAGACGAAAAAATCCAAGGGAGTAATATCTGGTGATCCAGCTGGCCATAAAATGGGTCTATAGGCGCCTATCCAACTACCTGGTATAACTCGATTTAAATAATTTGTACATGTTAAAGCAGTGTGAGGTGGATCCTCATCTTGTTGCAAATATGAATAATTTAATCTTTCTGCCACAATTCATAAAGAAAATCTTGAAATTCGTTTTGCAGGAAATTAAGGTATCTACCAGTTGTTAATGCCATCATAAAAGTAAAAAGTAATTGGTACTTTAGTCCCTAAAAGACCCACCCAAACATTCGTAGAAAATCTTTCTTGGAAAGCAGTCTCTCTGCACCAATATGCATTTTCTCGTGTCCGCACTTATAATGCATATTTCTATTGAAAAATCCATTATTAGAAACATTCGATTCGTCCGACCAAAGAATTTTGCTACATATCAGCGGGTCATTCCTTTTTTTTATTTAACAACCATCTATAAAATCTTACTCCCCTCATCTTATCTCCCTCATTTAACTGTTGCACTTCATTTTGTAGCATCGAAATCAATTTTTTTAATTATTTTTCTTGCGCTGTCTTTTTTATGAGACAGTTTCTTTGAATTTGTCTCAAAGAGTTTTCTCCTTTTTGGTTAACATAATTCAATAGTCCATTCACTTTTCTTACATTATGCCTTCATGCCTTACATGCCTTCGCCTTACTATTTTTTTTTAAACGAACCATGCGTTTTTAGATTTTGAACTAACTTCCTAAACATAGTTCGATTTGGCTGCGCTGCGCTAACAATAAATGCTAATCATATCGAATCTGTTATTATTGGTGTAGTGTACACCATAATTACTGATATAAAACTTGTCTTAGAACTCGACAACGCAACAAACAACAGTGACAATCTGTCAAATTTGTTAATAACTGTATACATTGTTCAAATGTGCTTTTAGAGGGCACAATATTAAAACATAATATTTTTAGTTGCAAACTCCTCTATGAAATTCTTTTACTATAAGGAACGTAACCAGACTGCAACCAACAGCCCATAGCCCAGAGAGTTGCTGTTGGTTTCGATAATAAATTTTTTAAATATTTATTATGTTAAATTACTCCTAAATAAATAATATGATATTTCTGAATGTGAATACGATGCACTCCCAGATAAGCACAAGCAGGAGCACGAGAAGTTCCAATGATTTCAATCATCCTAAATATAAGGTACATATGTTATAGAATTTCTAAAGATATCGTTCCTAATGTTATCTTTCTTTAATAGACAGAACTTAACTTTGTTTTGGTTAGAAAACCAAAGTGCTTAAAAAGTGCTTTATTTATCGATTATATAATTTTGGTTCCGTAAAATAACGAAAGAAAATATACTGAATGACTTATTCAACCGATTATTACTCAGCCAAAAACAATTATTACTAATAACTTACGAATATTTACAAAAATATGATCTTAATTAGAATAATAATGTTTTCTCCACACTCAGATTTAACTTGTGATAAGATAGGGGTAGGTAAATGAAACAAAATTTTATAAAACATATTTTATTAAATAAACATAGGATACCCTAATTGTTAAATGCATTATAAATAAAAAAGTTAGGTACAATCTTAGACTATTCAACGTGTCACCTACGCTTAGCGGCACATTGAATAGTCTAAGGGTACAATACTTACTTTTCCCAAAAATAAAACGTTTGAATTGAACTGCTTTACGCAATTTTTTTCATCCAACCACATACTGCTTGATTATGACTCAAGACTTTTGTATGCTTTCATTTCGTCCATCGTAAAGGCACTTTTAGAATACACAAGATACATTACGCCAGGATATAATATTATGGGAATGTCTTCTATATCCCCAAAATAATCTTCTAAACGAAGTGTGTATAGATCGATACCCAACAGAGATATTTTTGAAATAAATCTCGATGAATTTTACCAAGCTGTAAATAACTGCTAATGTCAATGTTTCTGCAAACAATTGTTAGAATATTTTAATTTGTGTATAAATATATAATTATTACACTCTTACCTTAATATTTTCTTAAAATATCATGAATTTACAAACAAATATAAGACACAAGGAAAGTTCTTTCACATGTAAACAAGCCCAAAAATATTAAGGTTAGTATTTGTTTATCCTCCAAGGTATGAATGTGACGTCACGGGCGCGTCACCTATTCTTCAACATTTTTTCCTGGAATACTACTTGTGCCCTACGTGTAGTAAATTAATTATTACTTAAATCTTCATTATATTGGCCGCGTGTTTAGTCTCAGTAACACAACAATGCGAGAAAAATATTAATAAAATAGCTGTTCGCAGTTGGCCACGCCCGACTGCAACATCCTAGGTTCAACTTACTTCATATTATGAAATATCTGTTGTATGTTTTCTAGGCTATTTTCAGATTAAAACGTATTGACGTCGATTTTATTGTGAATATTTATTATCTTCGCTCTAATCTCTAGTATTAATCTTTTCATAAATGGGGAGGAAGTAGGTACTTTTTCGTACATTTACTTGTGTGAGAAAATAAATACCAACAGAAAATACAAAGAGTATTTCTACTGTGTGACTTATACTTTGAAACAGCCAGATGCAAGTTTATTTACTTTACTTGCTTGGGCAGGGTAGAGAGGAACCTCATCTGACGATTGCTATAATTCGTTTTAGATAAATATTCTAACAATTACGTACAAACTTTTAGCGTTGTTTTGGAATATGTTCATTTAGTGTAAACGGCAAATTGAATCTGCTTTACTCACTAATATATTTGAAGTAGCATTTGCAAAAATTAATTTCATATATTTTTTTAATATTGAAACAAATAACGCTGTAGTGGCTATAAGAGAGGATTGATTGGAATAATCGCCATTTTCGATGTTTTGTACCGGTGAAAATTAAATTGTATTTGTAGTATTCAAGCATAGACATTTAGCACTTTGTGAAATCTGTAACTGTAACGATAAGTGTTATGAATACTAAAGGGCACGAGGACAAGTGTTCTTACTTTGTAGGTATTTAAAATATAGTTTAGGTATCGAAAAATTAAAATAATGCTATATATATATATGCGGAAATTATCATTTAATGTATATAACTAATTGTGATGCTTTTTTGGTGAGTGTAATTAAATAATAAAAATCTTGCAAACTGTATCTTAAAAAGTGGTACAGGGTTATTCACTATATATTGACCCCCCTTTATTTCTGTTATTATTGAAAATTTAAAAAAAGTTTCATATAAAGTTGTAGGATTTTACCCATATTTTATTGAAACGTGATAAAAAGCAATATCATGTATACGTCACGTGATACGAAATAAATATATGTTTTGTTAAATGGAACACCCTATATATTATGCACTTTCGAGAATCCCATTTTCCTTTGATTTCAAATAATAATATATAATATTGTTTAGGTCTATCTTAAATACTTCTTGACATATGTGACATTCAAAATGCAAATGAGCTGGTTTATTGCAAGAGGAGAGAGAGAGTGTGTCAAAACACAAGTGAAACAAATATAACAAGGTAGGCTACGAAAATAATTATTTTATTGTTTATTCAATTTTAACATTTCAAACCGTCATTATTAACATTTATTTAATCAAAATGGGTTCTAGTGAGGCTGAAAAGGTCGACATATTTTCCCTTTAAAGAGAGGTAAGATCGTCTAATACAAGAATTCCCTATGGACGTATTGTCTAGAACGATTTGGCATTAGGACGGAGTGACTCCATATAGCGTTTTAGAAGTTCGGGAACGTTTAAATAATCAATTTCCCATTTCGATAGGCAATGCTGGGACCATTCGATGGCCACCAAACAGCCCAGATTTGACCCCATTAGATAGCTCTTTATGGGGGTTTTTAAAAGACAAAGTCAATTTTAATCATAACCACAATCTTCAGGCCATTAAAACAAAAATTCAAGAATAAATTAACAACTTAAACAGAAAACATATTTTCATAAACTTAAGAAGACGCTATGAGCTTTGTATTGAAAATAATGGTGGCCACTTTGAACAATGCTTTAATTGATTACTTATGTAGTATTATTTTATTATAGAGAGTTTTCTCTTACTTTGTTAAATCTGTTTTTTAATAAATTAAATATGAAGTTAATTCTAATATCAAATTAATTATTTACACGTGACTATAGGTAGGTTATATATAATTTACATGTTGAAAATAGCACTTTTCGTACGTGAAAGCGTTTTCACATATTATTAGCGTGCGTTGAAGATTTATCACACGCTATGTGAAATCAATCATTTTCAAGGGTAATTAGTAGTGCGTAGTTAGTAGTACTTTTCAAAGCAGTCGTAGAAATTACTTTTTATTTTACTAGTGAGTAAACAACTATTTACGGTTGTTGCTACCCAACTAGCAATTTGATGTTTTGTAGAAGTTGAAAGAATGTTTATGGAACATTTTTTATAAAACAAGATTGTTTCTAAAACGTCTATACAACGTTTATAGACGCAAAATGTGCACAGTTCATAAAACAATGTATAGTCTAGTATACTTTAACTTGGCGTGTGTATGTATGAGTTAATATTTCCATACGATTTCATTTTCTCCCATATTGTACACAAAGTTAAAGCAATAGTCCAGAAACATTGTCTACGTGGACAATATTTCTGGATCTTTGTGTACAAGAGAAAATGAAATCGTACGGAAATATTAACTCATACATACACACGCCAAGTTAAAGCATAAAGTATAAACGAACTTAATTGAAACCGTATAAAAACTAAAAGCCGGCAAAAACAGTCGGCATCTCTTTATTGTACATGGGCGGAGGTAAATAGAAATGCTTCTCATAAGAAAATGATAAGATTTTCGCGCGTTACTATATTATCCTCTGTTTCAAATGGTCTCCAGAAAGCCATGATAAATTAGTAAATAATTAAAATATTTTACCTTTTATATAGTAGTAAATATTTATAAATATGATCAATAACTAACTAAACTACGCTTGATATTATAACAGATATTTACGCACTGCACTGTCACAGACAGCACATCTCTAAATCCGCGTTGAAACGATTTACGAGTTTTTTTTATGCTAGTAGGCCTGTCCGTTTTATTATCTTTAAACCAAGTCGTAGATGGTTCATTCAGGCTGATTACATTGCCAGTCTCGGACTCGCCTGCATAGTTTCAACTACCATTCGAATCCCGATACCATTGCTAAATATATAGGACAAAATATCAAGTTCAGTGCGCACGGACCTGTGCTTTAACACTGACCAGTTTCAATTATCCTCGTTTAAAGTAGACTAGACTATAGTTCTTTAATTTATTTTATTATGGCTCTCACAGATGTTATAAAATAATTGTGTAAACGTTTACATACAATTTTAAAAAATGGTAGACGATAATTATAAAATAGTTTTATAGCAAACAGTTATAAAATTTAAACCTGTTTTTGTAATACATCAATTATAAAATTTTATAAGCATTGGGTTATTATCATCATTGCTACTTTTTTGTTATATGCAGCAACAACAACAGAGGTTATTTGTTTTTTAAATGTTTTTGCAGACAATAATAATTCTCAAAATAGTTTTAAAATATTACAAAGGTAGCTAGATCTTATGTGACTATATATGGCGGCGTAACTAACAACATATTTAGTGAAACATGAGATAAAAGTTAACTGATTAAGACTTCGTTTCGCCAATAGCAAAGCGATTTTGGACTGCGAGGAAAATTTTTCTGTAAAATATATGGTATATATACAATGAAATTTTTAGGTGCCTTAAAAATAACGAATATTTATTAAAATTAAAAAAAATAAAGTGAAAATAAATTTTTTGTATTTTATCTTTTTGTGGTGTTGTCCCAATTGTGTTTCGCAGACATATTTCACAATAATAGATTATTGCTAAAATGCTTGTATCACAATAATTTTTATTTTTAAACTATTTTTATTTTACAAAATGGCCGCTATAAAAATAGTTCAAACATAATAACATTATGGCGTCCATCTTATAAAGCATACTTATAATTATAAAAACACTTATAGAACAAAGATATTTTTCGAAGAACTATTATATATCAATAAACTGATAGTCTCCGAGGCAGTGCTTATGGAAGTTTAAAAAAATATAATTGCTCCGAAAGAACATCTTATAAAACATATATACAGCAACATGTTTTAATGTTCTACAAAAACTCTATTTGCAATACTTATTGAGCAATACATTCTGAAGCGCTTCTTAGTCGAGCTAAATAAACGGCAAATTTGTATCTCGGGGATCTTTTATTCACTTGTTTATTAACAGTGGAAATAAATATAATAATTGTGTGTTTGTCTTTAATCCAAGTATGTAATATTGTGTACCTACATATACAGTTTTAACTTTAGATGTGAGACATCCGTTGATGGACGCATAAACACCTACCCATGTTTTATAAATATGGTAACGAATATTTTATAGTCTTTAAAGACGATGTTTAATTTATCAATTATTTTATAAGTGTTTTATGACAGCAATGCGTGGTTCCTTTATATAACAATTGTTTAGCAGTTACAGCAGAATACAATATGTTCCCTGAAATAATATATGTTATGAAGAATCCTAATAAAATTGTTTTATTATTGCTTAGCTAAACTTTTACAGAATAGTTTTATAGGCATTCGTCAATTGGCCAATAAGTGCTAGGGGTCATTATTATAAATCAATTTTGTTCCGTGAGCAAAAACATCTTATAATAATTGCTGTATAAACGTTTATAAAACAGCGAAAAGCAAATTCTACTTAATGATTTATAATTTAGCTGTAAGAACATTCTTAGCACTTATTTATATGATAATTTAGTTGTGAAGACTAAATAATCACCTTGGCAGTTTTAATAAAACAAAATAGCTTTTGGAGAACAGTAATGCAATAGTAATAAAATAAAATTATCCTATTATTTTAAATCTATAGAGCAACTTTGTTAGTTGGGTATGGAGTTAATAATGACGGTTTGAAATATCAAAATTGAATAAACAATAAATTAATTATCTTCATGGCCTACCTTGTTATTTTTGTTTCACTTGTGTTTTGACACAATATATGCATTTCAAATCAGAGGGAAAAGAGCTTCTCGAAAATGCAATAATATATAGGTTGTTCCTTAAAAAAAACATTTATTTCTTATCACGTGACTTATACATGATAATTTTTTTTTATCACGTTTCAATAAAATATAAGATCCTACAACTTTTATACTTTCACTTTTTATACAACTTTTTTTCTATTTTCAATAATAACAGAAATAAAGGGGGGTCAATATATAATGAATAACCCTGTATATGCACTATATAGTATCTATGAAAGCGTTTTTCAAGATATATTTTTGATACTAAATTGACACACATTCCTTTAAAGCAGACAGTTAATGAAGACAAAATGAACAACCTGGAGATTTTAATGTAACCTATGACGTCCTGTTTGTTGAAGTTTTCATATAATTGCTATATTTATAACAATCTCTTGATGATGCCATCTTTGTCGGCTAAACGCTCGTCAGCATACTGTATCGTATTTTTGTTTCCGCGGCATGTTCTCAAATGTTACAATACTCTACAGTACATTTTTTATTAAAACATCTGTTAATCAATTTTTGTAAGAATCGATAGGATTCTTCCTCTAGTTAACGCTAACTCACTGTACGAAAAACGTGACGCTGGACATTTAGAGCAATCTTTATCCTAGGTAAAATTTTCCGAAATGAATCAGTTGAGATAGTTCTAGCCCAGAATATTTTTAAGTAGATTCAAATATCAAAAAATTGTCTTGATTTTTTTTATAATGATTAGTTTTTCTAATTCTGATGCAAAGTTGGTAACTCAGACAATTCTTGGGAAAATCAATAGGATTACTGTTTTTTCCATTAAATAAGTTTACTGATATAAAATACGTAAGTACATATTTTTATCTTTCAACCCACAAAATAATATTAATTTTCCAATATTTTATATTAAAGCATTTTGAATAATTTAATAATTGATGTAATTAAATGCTTATTACCTTCAAAAACATATACTATTGTTTAATTAAACCCAAAATATGTTTTAGCAATATAAAGAAACGTTTCTTTTTAATTTCAACAATTTAATAGCTATAAAATTGTGTTTTAACACTGAAAATCAAAAAATATGTTAATGAAAAATTGTTGCTCATTTTCCTTGTCAGGCTAAATGAACAAACATTTGGCAAGAGATTCAGTTAAAGGCCCCAATTTTAGTCATTATTAATACTGTTATTTATGAAATTTTGTTTGTGTTCAGTTTATATAAAAAAACAATAAATATAATGCGGAGAATTATAGATCAATATTCATCATTTGCAATTTTGCGAAAGTTTTTGGGTTTATTCTGAACACATCTAGGTACGTACAAAACCAAATTGTAATAAATCAACATCGATTTGTATCAGGCAGATCCACTGAAACTAATCTAACTCGTGTTAAACAGTATTTTAAAAAAACTGGATGGTACAAACGGGTTGATATTATCTACATTGATTTGAGATGACAATAGCGATTAATCAAAACGGCTATCGCGCTACCCGGTTCGAGCCCCAACTCCGGCACTGGCACTGTCAGAGGATATGGTTGTATGTCCCCGTTTTCCAATGTGTAAACCCCTTCCGCACAAGCCTCAGGCTTCTGGAATTAAGGGTGATCTAATTTCTGTGGTGTTTATTTATTTGATCGTCTAGATCACGGTATTCTGATACAAAAGCTAAATAAATTCGGATTTTCGTTGGTATTATCATATTTCATTATTTCATATTTAGAAAATAGGCGGCAATATGTAGAATACCGTGAATTCAGATCGTTCGATATCTTAACTAGTTCAGTTATTCCCCAGGGATCTCTACTGGAACCGTTACTCTTTAACATTTTTATTAACGACATTGTCTCAGAGTTGGGCGTACTAAGCTTATTATATTGGGATGACTTGAAAATATTCTGTAATTGAAGCTGAGGAAGACTACGAGAAGCTTCAGAATAATTTAAATAAGTATAACGATACAATCCTTACTTAGGGGAGCAAGTTAACCAAAGAATAAAACGAAGTGCTCAGCTGGACGATTTATTTCAATCTATCACACTAAGCGAACATTCCTATTTCTCCAGGCAATGTTTATACATTAAGAAAATGCCGGAGTCAGCGGCTTAGTCTAAACATAATATTATGAATATGGTTGATATGAACTAGTTATTAAACAAAAATAATAATGGTGTCAGAGGCGAGGGGCCACGTTGGGTGACACACGGGGTACGAGGTGTTACATAAGATAAATGATTGGTGTATATTAAATCATTTACCTCTCAATATATCTAAGTGTAGCGCATTTACATTTTCAGTTATAATTACCATTTAGATAATCAACAGATGCAATTGAAAATCTTGTTTGTTACCTTTGACAGAATCTTCAGTTTTAATAAACATGTAAATTTAGTTGTGTCCTCAGCATTAAAAAGCTTAGGATTCGTAATTTGAAATGTTAAGGGTTTTAGTAATACAGACATAATGAAATTGTTATATTTTTCCTTTGCGCGGTCAAAATTAGAATATTGTTCACTGTTGCGGTCCCCGGGATATGCTACATACATAAACGATATAGAGAACATTCAGCGCCGTATTGTTAAGTATTTGTGTTTTTATAGAAGATGGCAATTATCCTACAATTGGTTACTCGCAAAGCATTATGTTAGAAAGGTTTGACATGTCGGGTCTACAAAACAGAAAAATAGCGCACCCTATAGTATTCCTATATAAAATTATTCACAATATCTTTGATTGCCCGCTTATTTTGGAGCAAGTATGTTTTCGTATGCCTCGTATAGAAAGTAGAAACCGTGAAACATTTTATCTTGCTATTCCCAAGACTAATTTATTGAAAGATTCAAATATGCATTTTATGTGTAAAAATTATAACTCCCTGCAGCATGAGCTTGATATTTTTATTTTTTATTTTATTGTAGCCTTAATTAAACATTTTTTATCTGTATATGGTTAGCTTTGTATTAGGTAGTACCTACCGCGCCTTACGTTGCTTTACATCGCATATCGAAGTATTTTTGACAATTACAATTTACAATTTTACTAAGTAACGTAACTAGTGTATTTTGCTGAATTTAAACATTTAAACAATATATTTTTCTACATTCTTATATAAGCAAAACTAAAATCCTTTTCTTTAGCCGACTTTCAAAAATTCTGTAAAACTTTAAGGTTCTCCTGTCAAATCAGTAAAAATGAGATTTGTCAGTTCGTAATATTGATGGTGGAATTATAAAAATTAGGACCTCATGGTTATGCCGCTAAAAAAGGCAGCGCGTTTCGAAATTCTTGAAATTATTAAATTAGCTTTTCATAACCTACTTTTAATATATTGATGCAAAGTTTCATTTATAATAGTGATTTTTGTCAATTAGGATTACATTACCTATTCGCAGCAAGCGTTCTGTGTCTAGATTTGCAGACGTCTATGTTGTTGTTGTCCATCCCCAATTAAAACATTTTTGAATGTGAATTGTTTGTTCGTAGTTTCCCCTAGTTTGCTCATCTATAGTCTCTTTGCTCGTCATTATTTACAATAGCAGATATTTAACATCTGATCAATAAGATGTATTTAGCAGTACATATTGAATAATAGGCAAAATGGCAAAATATGAAACGGAAATCTAAGAATGTAAATCATGATAGCGATAACCGCGTTGGTTAAAGCGTGAGGTGGCAATCGCTATTAATCGAACGGGTATCACGGGTATCGCGCTACCGAGTTCGAATCCCTGCTCCGGCACTGTCGTTGGATACGGTTGTATGTCCGTGTTTTTCAATGTGTAACCCCCTGCCGCACAAGTCCCTGGCTTCCGGAATTTGAGGTTGCCTAATTCCTGTGGTGTTATTTATTATTATAATGGAAAATGTTGGACAAAAGAAAAGGGAAGAAAACTAACAATAACGATAAGATCTTGAGGGATATTTTTATTGATATACATGTATTAATATTTAAATTAGTTCATGTAGTATTTTTTGAGTACTTTTTTCAGTAGATACATGGAAACTAGCCAATAAACTCAAATAAAAATTTGCCTGTTAAATAATAAACAAGGATAGTCTACATTTAATTTTGAACTTTAGATTTTATTGGATGTGATATGCATACACTTCGCCAAATACGCTTCTCATCTCTTTTTTCACTTCATTTCGCAATTAATATTTTTCTTACTGGATTCTCATATGTTAATCACATCTAGTAGTACACATTTTATTGAAAATACGCGTATTAAAATATATATTAATATTAAACTATGTAACAAAACTCGTGTTCAAATAAATAGTATGATAAAATAACAATAGGCTATTGACTTTTATTGTTTAGGAATTAATATTGTGTTTAATAAATAAATAACCACATCGTCGATTGTATTTAACCAAATTATGATTTCAAAGATCACTTTTTATAAATTTCTTATTTTTACGTTCACGAGATAAGGATTCCTAAAGGTATCATTTTCGAATGCTTATTCGCGGAAAAACTATAGATAAAAATCATAAAGTGGGAGGACCCTATATTTTTACAGAGACGGCACCACGTTAAAAAAAAATTTATGCTATGCTATTTTAACTATACTAAAATTAAATTTATACATATTTATTTAAATTTAAATACTCACTATCGGTGAAAAGAGTTCATTTGTTTGTCCTTCGTAGTAATTATAAACGTATTGACGATTTTTTATATTCATCATGCTTTGAGGATTGTTAAAAATTGTCCAGAACATTCACCACTACAGACGTATCCCAGCATTGAAATTAAAATATAAGTGGATGGATATACAGTTTAAAGCACGAGTTGCGAGTTTTGTGTTGTCCAAATAACTGTTTGTTTTCGATAGTTAGATCGATTTCTCTTTATCAAAGATCTTTTTATCTACCACAATCATCTAAGATTTTCTATAAATTTAATGGCTTTTAATTGGTAATTGTGTTTTATGATATAAAAATGGGATGTGTGGAAGTTGTTAAAAAAATTTAACAAAATAATGAACAATGATATGAACATGAAAGTTAGAGTAGAGAAAAATAGAAAAAACAATTTTATTTTTTCATATGCTAGTAATTTTATCATTATCAGAGATAAGTAGAACCTCAGTGGGCGTCCATGGTTCTAGGATCTACTGACCCCTCGGAATGTAGCGGTGGTTGGGTTTTATTTTTCCGACGCAACATCGTGTCACTGGATGCCACGGATTTTGTTACAATAAGTAGATTGAATCCTTTTAAAACGAATTATCAAAATATGGATCCTTCAAAATCATATAATTTCCTTAGAAATTGATAACACTAATAAATTATTTTGACAGGACGATCCGTAGAAATTAGTGCCAATACTTAATCGACGACTACTTCAAAATATCAAATGAAATTGTTTCAAATAAGTTTTATATTAGATTAATACCATACACGCATATATCTAGGTCCGTCCATGTCCTAATTCTCGCCCTTTATTTACATAACTGTTCTGATAATATTATAATATACCTAATACTCACATATGTAAGGAATATAGAATATAAAAACAGAGATGATTACAGTTTTATTTAGTAGAAGTTGAACTTTAGCTTCTTTATTTTATGAATTTTAAAATATATGAAATGTGTTCTGCTTGATAAAAATACATTTAATGGGTTTTAGGTTTATTATTACAGGTGTCAAAATATATGCCTTCAGGGCAGATAACATAGGGTTGTATTTGTATTGACTTAACTAAAAATTGTCAACAAGCGCCCTAAGTTTATAAATTTATATTTATGTCCTTCTATACGTTAAAACAGGAGGGGATTAATGATTTTTAATATAGGTCCTATCCGATATTTTTTCCTAGCAAACAATTTCACGAAATATCACACCTCGAAAAATATGCATCTTTATTTTATTTGACGGAAAATGGATATTCTTTTATTTCTCTCTTTATGAACTTTTTTGAAATATAAGACAAGAGGCCTTTCCATCAAAGGTGGTAAATTAACTTTAACAAATTAATTGTTTTCAATTCTAAATGCACTTAAGCATAAGGAGACCTGTTTACTAGTAAAAGTATATACAAAAATGAGAAAGTTTCCCATTTCTCCATTTTTAATATCTAAGCATGTTGCAATTTTTTAATTCATAAGCGTATTTGTGCGAATATATACCGTCTGTCTGTTTTACGAGGGCCACATCAAATACCTCGCTTAATATCTATTGTAGAAGAATTAAAGTTTTAGAAACAGTTTTCCCATTTTTTTTGAGCTATATTCCAGTAAAAAGAAATTTGAAATCCGTAGCCTACTTTGGGGGATATATTACAAAAATCTGAAAAATAGGAAAACCACAAACGGTTATAGCATCCTTATTTGAGGAGATACGAAAATGTTAAATGAATGAAAGTTGACGGCAAAGGCAATAAGATTAATAATGTGTATCAAAAAATTCTAAAAACGCAGTTAGCTTCGACATACGCTCTTGTGCAAAAATAAAAAGAATCTCAAAGTAGGCCGCGACACCATTAATTCCATTTATTTTTTCTCTTTCCAACGATATAAAACATGTCACAAAAATTTTAACTGATAGTTAGATTTGTGACATGTTTAATATCGTTGGAAAGATAAAAAATAAACGGAATAAATGGTGTCATGGCATACTTTGAGTTTTGTTCTTTTCATTTTTGCACAAGAGCATATGTCAAAACCAACTGCGTTTTTCGAATTTTTTAATACACACTTATCTTCTCCCTTTAACTTTTTTCGCATCTCCTTAAAAAAAAAGTTATAATCCTTTGTGATTTTCCTATTTTTCAGGTTTTTCTAATGTCTCGCAGATTAGGCTACGGATTTCAAATTTCAAACCTTATAATATATCTTAAGCCAGATATTTTGTATGGCCTTCGTAACAGTGCATTTTTTAACTAATGAAGTGGGCGACACAAATGTCGCCCACTTGGAAAAATTAGTCGCCCAGTGATTGAAATTTTGATGTACTAGGTGACAATGATTTTGGTCAATTTATTGCATTATATTTTTCTTCGAAACAGAAATTGGTACTGATACCGTCTTCCGCGAAATCAAACACCACACCAATAACAAATATAAAATAAAATAGTGAAAATGTACCTACAGTAAGGTCAGGTCTAGTACAGCAATAGAAAGCGGGAGACGTGTCATGCACATGTTTTGCTTGCAACTCGTAAAATTCCATTATGTAAATTGGATTCGCTTAATTTTGTCGAAGTGAAGCTACACAGCTACAATGTACACAATGGCAAAATTTTTTGAAAAAAAGGAGCGTCGATATACTGTTCCAGATACTGAACTATACAGAAATAGGAAATTTATAAAAAAGTTTTTTGCCACTGATATGTACCACAAAAAATTTAATGTTCAGTGAATGCATTTTTTATTAAAAGACAAAATTACTAACATATCGTTAACAGTAAAATCAGGTTAGGTTCAAAATATTTTGGGCTTTGTCGGCCAGTGATTTTGGCTTAAAAAATGCACTGCCTCGTAAAATAGGCAGACGGCATGTGTATAGGTATAGAAAAAATAATAATATTCAGACGAGAAGATACACCCACCTACAACATTGAACCAAGCCACTGGAGAAAGAGGAATGGATCGCAAAGAAATAATAAACAGAATAAATAAATTTCAAAAACAAAACAGTGGCTACCATCGAATGGCCAACTACTGATGGCTAGGGCTAGAAAATTACTGCACCAGTGATAGATAAATAAACAATCACCAAAGGATGCATTGAATCGGACCACTCACTACCTATGGAATGGAATGAAACCATACAGATAACCTAACTGCTCATAAAGCGATAAGACTAAAGGAACTAGCAAACGTCAACATTAATGGGAGGGAAAATAATTGTAAAAGGATACAAATGTACGCAGTAAAGTACTGGGGATAATTCTAATAAAAAAGGAACCCAACACATCTTTTCATTTAATTTAATATTGAACAGCAAGAGATTAGACATAGAAAGATCATGCTAGAAAAGGAACAGCAAGAAAAAATAAATAATAACGCTAAAGAACAATTCTAGAAAGAAACATGCAAAAAAGGAACAGAAACACTTCACTGCGGCAGCGCATTTCACAAATAACTACACTTTCCATCCCCTATCCTTATACCATCTTTCATGTGCCTTTCGCTGCTGGTAATAGTCTTAGGGAGTGGCAGCAATGCCCACAGTACAGTGGTAAATCAAAATAAAGTTTAAAATGTTGAATGTATTACTACATTTTAAGTATTGATATTAATTTTTAAATTTTTATCTGATTTCATTGGGAGATCCAAAAAACTGGTTTAGGTTTTCTGGGGTAGAATTAAGAGAAACAAGCGATTGCGTAAACCAGGACCATAGTATTATCTTGCACTTCTGAGCTAGCGACATATTTTGAAAAGTGTCATTTCTGGCTGCTTCGTGGCATTGAACGAAAAAACGACAACAATTTTCTTAAAGCACTTTCTTGGGCTGAACACTGAGAGAAAGTACGTATGCATGTTTCAGTTTTTGAAAGATATATATTATATAAGCAACCTGTGAAGGAAATACAAGCGATAAATCTGAATATGAATAAGTAGTTGAGAGAACAATAACAAAATGTTGAGGTTTTAGAGAATGAAAGTATAAAGTACAGTGTTTTCTTGACAATATTTAAATTTTATTTATGTAGAGCTCGATCCAAAATGGCTTGATTTATTGTTTCTTATTACATAGTCATTGCATAATAAAACTTTAATTGTAATTTAGGCAAATGATTCATAATCTGATGGGAAAATGTTACATTTTGAGGGGAAGAAAAGAGAGTTAGGTAGATGGGTCCAATATTTAAAGATACAAGTGGCTTTCTAGAGCTAAACCCAATTGTACAGCAGAAGGAAGAACAAAATGAATCGTATGAGTTAAAATAATAGACAATTGATAATACCAATGAGAGACATGATTGAAAAAAAAAATCATAAGTTAAAAATAAAAATAATTGAAACGAAGGTTGTTTTATGTTAAAACATTTCAAATTACAATTATACTGTATTTAAATTTAACACATAAGTATTTAGTTTTTTTTTTCATTTGGTGCCCTTAAAACTTTGGACCGATTTGCCATTTTCTACTTTTTATGCTCTAGAATTAGCTTAGCTTAGGACCTTAGGATATAATTCTCGTCCATACGACGTTTTTAAACGGTCAATATTTATGAACAATATCCCTTGGAAATGCGATTTTTAATATTAAACAATTGCTAATACCTATATCTTGAAACTAAAAAAATCAAGAAGTATTTTTGGGAAATATCCTGTTGTACACAATGCGTTAAAATTTATTGACAAATTCGCACTAGAAAAGAGCCTTTTAATTCGCAACTTTTTGTTTACAAATTTCAAAAACAATGAGAACGTTCCTTTTCGTTACCCATTGAACTATACAATAAATAATATGTACTAATAACTAATTTTTGTAATGATCTAATGTAAGAATTGTTAAATAAAAATTAGACAAATATGATGGAATTAATAAAAGTTACCTAAATTATCCAAAACTATGGTAAAAAATCACATGGCATCAAAAAAGTTTTTAGATATTTTTGGCGGGACATTCGATAAACGAAAAAAATGAAATGTCACTACAACAACGCACGAACTTTTAAATTTATCAAAGCACATCAAACAGTTACGTAACCAAACGCCGACGGAGCGGGAATTTTAAAAGCTAGCTAGCCCAGTTGAATATTCACAGTGTAGAAGTTCGACGCGGTACGAAATATAGTCAGAAACATACTGAGTGTAGGCACACGATCGTGCGGCACATTATGTGCCGTGTTGTTTACTGTTTACTTGTCTGCTCGCCTCGCCCGTATGAGAGATGTTGTTTACACAGTTATATTTAGAGTTTAGAGAAATGCAAAAGCAAACTAACTACACCTGCCTTGACTGGAGATCCACAGGGGCGGATTATACATACATTTCAATAATCATGTCGAAAACCCCGTTCGCACATTTTAAAATTCACTGTAGGTAACGAACAAAATATATTCAAATTCATTTTTTCGTAAATTAATTGCAGATACACTGTTACACTATACTAAATAACATATCACAATACATTTCATCGAGTTTAACGTAATGAGCACGACATTTATGTTTGTTATCTTTCCTTTGAATTGAAATAAACAAATAAATATAATACAATACAACAAATATAATACATGGCATTTTTTATAACACAATGTATTTACAAGGACTCTTTAATCTTATTAAAACAAATTTAACGAAATAAATACGAAACATCTAGCGTTTCATTTTTATCTAAGATAAATTTAATTAAAAATCTAATATTTCAGATCTCATTTTTTAAATAGAAAATATGACAGTAGTTCTTTCGTAATAAAACCTGCGATACTTGGATCAGTAATATTATTAAATAAAAATCCATCACAGGCTGGCTTACGTCCGCTTGTGCGTATACAATGTACACTAATGTTCAGTGAAACTGTCGATAGTGACGATAAAAGACTTATTTATTTAAACTGCTCACTAAAAGTTAGGGATATTATAAATCAAGTATGGACGCCACATCACATATGTTATATTTTTCTTGTTATTGGAAAACTATTTTTTTGCAAATAATGTAAAATGTATATAATTAGTATTTTACTAGCTTTATCTAAGATCCTGGAATGAGTAATTAACCCGAAAATTAGTGTTTGTGCACATTTACTGGTTTTAATCCGGATTATACATTTTCGTAGTAATTGCATAATATATTTTAACGATTAAAAATAGATTTTAATGGTGAAATGCCCATAGATACTGCAAAACATTCAGAAAAGTTTACGATAAATTTGTAAGTGACTTAAATAAGATAAATTGATAATCATCACTGAATAAGCAATTTTATAGCCGAAGGAAATTTTATAAAAATATAAAATATAGGAATTATAATATTCCAACCTATCTGCAACGATATGATAAAATTTACGAGGAAGGATGCCAGGCCTCCTTCATCTCTGGATATCACTAACTGCAGATCGATTTCGACCTATTTTTGGGTCTCGCCAGTGCAGTGCAAGTGATACCTTCACGTATTATTGAAGTAGTATTGAAGGTATCACTTGCACTGCACTGATGAGACCCAAAAATAGGTCGAAACCGGTCTGCAGTTAGGTTAGTGACATCCTGAGATGAAGGAGACCTCGCACCTCGCATCTTCCTCGTAGCATTCGAGCATTTCCAAGTCATTGTATTTTAGTGCTAACTATGTTTAGAAAAAATACGCAAATTTTACCATATAAGGGGGAATAGCGTCTTGGTTTAATTTGTTGAGTCCTTATTTATATAAGGCACTTACAGATAGGTTGGAATATTATAATTCCTATATTTTATACTTTTATGAAACAAATTGGTCTTACATCTACGCTCTCGAACATATAGATGAAATTATTGAATTTTGGAATACAAATTTAACCTCTCTATATGACATTCACGGACCTTTTAAATACGTTAGAATTTCAAAGGCCCCTGCTCCTTGGTTAACTAAAAATCTCAAACTTAGGATGAAATTACGTGACAAGGCTAAAAGTAAATATAAAAGTATAGGACGGATGCTGCATGGAATCATTACAACGAATTAAGAAATTTTGTCAGTTTGTCAGTAAAGTTAGAAAAGAAGGCATACTTAGAACACAAGTTTAAAACTAACCCCCGTGGGGTGAGTGACTACCGGGTCCGTGAATCGTGTGCCCTGAGCAGACGCAATGAACCGAGGATCACAGCCTTCTGCATTCTACCGGCTAAGATCTCTGTCGAATCTCGGCATGCCGGTATGATCTTTAGTTCTGAAAGTAGCGTCTGTCTCATTCCACCGAGAGCTCCTATAATCAGTACTACTATTTTAACAGAATGGCTTGGATAAAGCCTGCGGAGTTCGAAGAGCAAATCTCGATGTATTGTCCGTTTTTCCTCCTCTTTCAAGACAATGTTGCTCTCAGCGGGGGCTGAGAACTCCACGACATACATTGTCTTGAGTTGGTGGTCAAGGAGTACTATGTCAGGCTTGTTGGCTTGTATTTGTCTGACGGTGGGAAACGAGTAATTCCAATAAATTAGACACTTCTTATTCCCCACAACGGACTCAAGGACTCAATATCCCCCGGAGCGTAAGGCAGCACTGGTGTTTCGTCTATCCCATACGAGTGCCTTAGATGATAGTAAAGCACTCATAATGCCGAGTCTGCGTATGTCGGGGGCAAGCCGACAGTACCTGCATTACAGTCTCCGGCGACCTGCGGCAGGCCCCGCAGCTGACATCAGGGACCTCCATTTTAATACACCATCTTGGCAAGCCATTATGAATCCCTCGGTCTCTGATTTCAGCCCGGCTGACCTTAAAAAGGCGAAGGTCAGCCTTTAGGATAAGCCGAGGTCTTCTATATTTTTATAGAAGACTCCGTGCAATGGCTTATCCTTATGGAGCTGCAGAAGGATGTTGTGATCTACAGCTCTAATATGGGCTTTTAATCGAATGGGTTCCAATTCGGTGACAGAGTGGGGGTTTACCCGCTCGACGTCGAAGATGAGATCAAGTTCATCGGCTACTCTCCGTGCTGCTTTAAAGAGAAAAGCTCCTACCTATGCATTTTCATGATCTCGGACCATGCAGAGGAGGGGATCCGAATTCCTGATGATCTTACATGCTCCATCCAGAACCATCCTGCTATGGAGATTCTTCAAGCTCTACACTGATGTTGTGGGAGATATAACCGTGAAACGGACGATTTAGGATGCAAGCTCCTATTGAGATGCATCTTCTTGCGGATTACTACATCGAGTTGACGTAGCTCTTCTCTAGTCCATTTCACCTTGTTCTTCCCCAACAGTTCAGACCAGATCTGTCGGAGTAGGTGCTGATACTTGTCGCAGAGAGCGTTTTTCACTACACTCACTTCTTGGATGGAGCGTTGCTCGTTACCCATGTAAGTGTACGACTCTCCGGCATCTAGATGGTGTAAGATGCTTCCGTCCACGAGCTGTGCGTCCTCTCCGGAGTCCCCGCATCGTCCTCTCTTGAGATGGATTAGTGCGCATTTGTCTAACCCGAACTGCATCCCGATGTCTTGGAGACATAAAAAAGACGGGGAAAACTGTTACACTAGCAATGCTGATTATGGTGCGTTTCATGATATTTCTTTCATGTTAAATTCTGCTCAGTTACCCACATTATGTCCATAACATCACACTTACCAATCCTTAAGGATAATAATTTACACACAAAACGTACTCAGAGCCTATTCTTTGAATACTATCGAGCGGGAATATGAACTCATCTTCACTTACTGCTGATAAATAAAAGCGCATCTGTTAAAGTAAGGAGTAGGCAGCGTTATTGTTGCGTGTAAATATAGTGCTCAAGTGTTCAGTGTATCTCATAAACTTGGAGAACTTTGTTGAGTCGCTTAAGGATATTGTGAGGAAAGGTTTAAAATTTCCAGAGTGATTTTTAACCCATAGTAAATTTTCACCACTAATATTCGTCTCTTCTGGAGATGGGATACTACTGCCAGTGTATATTGTTTATAGACATTGAAAAGCGTGTTTTGGAAACTGGATAAGTACGATCATAGCTCCTTTTTGTAAGGGCAAGAGGATTCTAAGATACTCATAAGATTTTTTCACATATTTGCCCAGCCATTAGAACTACCATTTTCTTTTACCAATAAAAATCTCTTGGAGGCAATAAATGGTATTTTTTCCACTCTACTCAATCGTCTGGTCCATTCTATAGAAGATCACACTGCTAAAAACTGGTTGTGACAAATGTGGAATTATTCCTATAGAGATTGAATTGTATCCAGATTACATCTTGAAGAACATCAATATATCATTTGGAAATAACCAGAATAATATCTTGAAAAATTCTGCAGTTTTGTAGCCCATAACTCATGGACTCATGAGAATGCTTCAAGAACTCGGGTAAAAAGAAAAAATTGAAGTTGGGTAAATTGTTAAATTTATGGTAGTGAAAGCACCATCAATAGTGAAGTGGGAAGTAAACAGTAATAATAGAAATAAGTTTACACGCCAGTTGAGAATGAAGATATCGGGAAGGATAATTAAGGAAATGAACAGGAAGAAAAAGAGGAAGAAATTCCATGAGATTCACTTACCAGATCAGTCTAATTCGACCCAAATTCGTGACTGTGGTGATATAAGGATATTTTTATTCAGCCAGTAAAGATTACAATAGTTGGGAGACGAGGTAACAGCGAATTTTTTTTAATTTTAAGATTAGTTCAAATATTTCTTATAAACAAATATGTTCTGGTAGGTATTAATTTCAATTATTAAATAAAGTTTGTTTTTCTATATATCTTGTTTATTTTTATATGATTTTTCAGTAAAATATAATATATTTCCATTTAAGGTGCTGTTATTTTCACCCATCAATGCCGAATGCTGTGATTGTCCTAATCTGCTCGTGAATCACATCTATCAAAAAAATTAAAAAACGTGTTTCAAAATACAATAAAAACTCTCGAGTCTCAGGAGTGTTACTGAAAATTAAATATGACTTCTGCTCCCTCTGTAGACTTTTTGGAGATATTTAAATATAAATGTTGAAAAAGATTATGATTCAGCTCATTTTGCGGGTTTAACTAAGATAACATCTATATTAATTTAACAGAGTTCACATAAAATCAAATAAGCCAACATTCATTACATACAATATATAATATACGTCTTATTATAACAAATTCCGTACTGGGAAGTATGATACATACGATGTTTAAGTTTCATTTTAACTTTAAAAACTAAAATATATACTCTTGGCCTCTTTATTAAACTATTTCATAACTTTTATTTACTGTTTCTTAACAGTAGGATTCTTCTAGCTAACGTTACGTTAGTGCACAAATTTAAATACAATAAGACTTTTGTTCCGCCAGTTACCGTTGTTACACGTGACAGACGATGGCCGAACAGACAGACGGACGTAAGGGTGGTTCAAAATTCGGTGATTAACAGAATGATTTTTTCTGTACGAGGGATAGTTAACGGTTTTAATAAAGTCCCTGACGAATATAACCATCCTGTTATGAAGAATATACAACGAAACAATTCGCTAGTGTACAATGTTCAAAATTAATTATATTTGTTAAATTCTATCTGGACTATTATTTATTTGTTATTATTTTCTGTAAACATGATAAGATAATATGTATAATGTAATAGATACCACTGGACACTTAAAACGTTAATATTACGAGGATTCCATTTTATTGCTCAATGACTCATTTTATTTTTTCACGAACAAATATTTATTTTTGAAAATATCGTAAAAGATTATAGATGTTAAATAATTCTTATGATTTAAGTAATAATTGTTTTAATGCAAGCTTGTTGGTTGATATTGGTTTGTGTACAAACCTTTAGTCGTTTTAACGGTAGGTTCATTAAAACAGGTGTCGTTAAATACAAATTATATTTTTAAACACAAAATGTAACAGGTATGTAAGACGATCATTATAAAATGCCCTTGGTTATACTAACTATAAATATACTTTGTTGTTAAAGTATCACATACCTTTGAAAATATTGATAAAATTATGTTTTTACTGTCTTTGTTATTTTTAAGTAAACATTCTCCTGCACATCATAAAAAAGTATTGAGTTTTATTAACAAATAATGCAAATTTCAACAAACAACCACTAGATTCTAGTAATTTTATAATCTTTAATTAAATATCACATTTAATGTATCCGATAGCTTGTCAAATTTATTAAAAACTAAGTTTTTATACTTTCACGTATCATTCTAATTTGCTACCCAGAAAATTGTAAAGGAGGATATGAATGTAATAGCGTGGCATGACACGAGACAGTTTTTTCAAACCAACACACACATGGCTATTTTTTCAGCACTGCTTGGCTCATCTTTGTCAAAAATTAATGTTGTACACACTAAAACCTTCCTCAAGAGATGCTCTATATTTATTAGTGAAATCAGCATCAAACACGTTCAATGGTTCACGAGATTAGCCCGAAAGAACGGACAGACAGAACCTTAGAGAGGATTTTATATATATGTATATATACACACGGTAGCCGAACGATAGACGTCAAAAATAAAAACTAAGTAGAGGGCATCACCTACCCCTGTCAACCGTGGTCCTCCCTGTATTGTCTATTTTTAAATGTCCTGACAGACCCCAGGACGGGAAGCGTGTGTCCCTGTTGTATCCCTTTTTGTTGTCTTCAATTTATTTTCTCTTTTTTTTTTCGTTTTTAGGTTAGAATTAGGTATATGACTCTTTTGTCATACTGTTCCATTATCAGGTATATTTAATAAATTAATTTAACGTTAATCTGACTATCAATTAGATATATTGTGACTGGCAGTATGGTCTTCGACCGAAAGCCAATAAAAAAAGGGCATCACCTATCAGAATAACCCCATGTGTGTTATCCCGTTATTTATCGTTTTTGAGATCGTCTTCCTGATTTTTTCAATAACTCCTACACTTATCATTAAATGTTTTTTATTGCTACTAATATTTTTAACTTTTTTAAATCTTAATAATATTCATTGATTTGTGGCTTATTGCTTGAAAAAAAATCTAGTAAACATGACTGAAAATTAAGGATAAAGTTTGTAACTTTTCATGGATCTTTCAAATTTCAATTACTTTTTTTTAAGGGACAATTTCTCAAAACTAACTAGTATGCCGAAAACTTCTACCCACGACAGGATTCCAGAAAAATAAGTTAAATTCAATGGATAAAGTTATAATCTCAAAGTAATTTCGATATTTAGTTCACTTTTCTTTCATATTTTACTACCAGTGTCGATTAGAGAGTTTAATAATTGTTTAAAAATAATAACGTAGTGCTAAAAAAACTGAAGCAAGCGATCAACATTAGTAAAAATATGTGATAAATCTGCAAACAATTGTACATTTGAACTACCACGACAATTAAATGCACAAACATACTTAACCCTCTTTTGTATGACCTTTTAGTACTTTTGAAAAATTTTAATTTGATATTGCGCTACACGTTGTGGTTTTAAAATGATGGGACTATCGTCACTATGCAACCCTAGACAGGAAACGGATTGCAGTGGCAGGCACTTCAGGTGAATTTTATGGTTACCAAACCTGAACCCCATATATTTCTTTGTTTGGGGTTATTTCAAAAAAATTGTGTATGCCACGGAATGTGTCATTGGCGCCCAAAATGAGCAGAACTGAAAATGCATGTAATACGGCCATGAAGGAGCTTCTCGAGAACCCAAACACAACTTTGGTAATATGCAGACGATCTCCAGCAGCCGGTTGCAGGCATTTTAAACACCTTCTGTTGCATTTTCTTCAGTTAATTAATAAATTATTTCGAAATTAAACATACAGCATTATTGATCGGTTGTTCTCCTTATTTTGTTATTTCGGAACTATTATTAAACTCTCTTTAGTCGAAACTGATATTAAAATATGAAAAAAAGATTTTACTTAAAAGTAAAAGTTAACTTTCAGATGAAGTAAATATCTAAATTGCTTTGAAATTGTAATTTTTAAACTGCGTCTGTTATTAACGATATCCGAAACAATTTGCTTCATTGTATCAGAAGGACTAAATCCATCGTGTCACTACAATAGATCTATTAACAAAAAATATTTGTTATGTCGTGTTCGATCTTTGTCGGGGCTTTTTATCTTATTTAATACAGTAAAAGGCGTCTTGTTTGTTTAATCCTAAATAACGACATCCCACTCAGCAAATATGAATTTCTAAATAATAAATATTATTTAAAGTCGCTCTACAGTCTCAACTTTCTTGCAAATTCAAGGAATCTTGATTAAAGGCATGCGCAGTTGAGAGCCAACTGTTCAGATTTGGCAATTTACTAATTAATTACTTGCACATTACATCATCTTGTAGTTAATGGGTTCTGATCGATTTTTCTTGCAACTTTGGTGCAAGTCTGATGGATAATTTAGTTATTTTCATGTTACCAATACAGACAAAAGTTTATAGAATATTACTTCTTTGCCCGATTGAGAGGTTAGGCGATAAAAGTAGACGAAAGCGAGCAGAATAAGTTAGATTAATGTATTATTGTTTACTTTGTTACACAGTACCATTTATTTTTACATAGTTGGCAAATCCTGTGAAATATTATTGCAATTACATAAATTGCCGGCTGTAGAACGTACCGTCAAGAAACATTGCCTGCAAGATCTTGCTTACAAGAAAGTTGCAGACTGTAAAACTGCTTTCACACCCCGCAAGAATTGTCTACTACTACTCCAAAGCTTTTCTTAGGAATTCGCAGTTGAGTGAGACACATTAATATAAAACAGAGATGTATCAGTTCTCTCGACTTTTCGGTCTAAATCCAGATTGGGTAAAATGTGGATTATTAATGTTCGTCCTCCCTAAAGGATATTGTTGTTTGTTCTTGACCTTTGTAAGGAATTCATGGAATCCTACAACTGGATTGTTATGGGGAATCCATAAGCCATTTTTTAAATTTGAATGTCTGAATTTACATGGAGATTAAAACATCCCCATGGTAGAGCTGATACTCTTTTTTTTATATATATACATTTATTTAACGTCGGCCTATTTCCGCTACTGAGGCCTATCACCGACGCCTGTAGACGAGCTACCCCCAACCAGGAATTTTGCCGAACCTCTTCCCTTAAGAAGAGTAGGGATCTTTTACTTGCCTAACATTTAATAGACAAGGGACCGACGGCTTTACATCCCCTCCGAAGGATGGTATATCCCCTATACAACCCCCGCCTAAGGTTGTATAGCTTCCGCGCATACACTGATATAGCCGCTAGAAGATGTGTGAGGCGAGGACGCGGTCTTCGTTGGAACGGTCACCCATCCAACTACAAACTGCGCCTGACGTTGCTTTACATCGCATATCAAAGTATGTACATAGTAAAGACGCACCTACGCTCACCCACGCTGATACTCTTGGGTACACAGTATTGTACGAAGGATAATTTTACAAGATTGGCCAACCACATGGACAATGGATATATCTTGTGTTCACAAACCTAAAATTATCTATCTGGCACGAATTTAGTGAATGGTTATAAGTATTGCAAGACTCACTATATTTTTGTAGCTTTCAGTAAAAGTATATTTGTGACTTAGAACGTTCACTAAAGAACCTTACTATTTTTTAGTGCACGAAAAGTGCACATAGTTTACACATTAATAAAACAAATATTAATTTACTGCGATTCAGATTTGAGTATTACAAGATATTCAATAGAATATTGTTGCTGCAATGTTTAGTGAGCTATTTTCTCCTCAGAGTTTAGATTTTTAAGTTATAACTAATTTACTGTCAAGCTGCATCTATTTTCATTTATCATCTTTTTTTTACATTCTTTGTTAAAATACTTTTTCTACAAATTGTTTGTCGCAACGTGGTTTTTTTGCAGGATTTTCAACCCCAAATATCCGATTCGCCTTGTTGTACAAAAGAAGTTAATTTTGCATTACTGATAACATTTACCCTTAAAGGATGAATATGAAACAGGTTTAAAAAACCGAGAAACGTAAAAGTTATAAATTTAATTTATGTTTCTTGAATTTAAAATAGGATGGAACAAATACAAAAAGTGATAAAACCTCTATCGATAGCCCAGTCGTTCCTTTGGGTAAAAGAAATCAGTATTCATATTAACTGCTCCCGATTCTGAACACCCCTTGTGCCGCAAAGGTGCAAACTTATTATAAGGGTGTATCTGCGAAAAGCCTGTATTACGAGACCCTTGATACTGACGCGAGTTCGCTCATCTGTATAACAGCCCGAAAAAGCTTTCCTAATCAAAAAAGACTTAATACGAATGTCTGTTTGATAGTCAATATCTAGAAATACACAATGAAAGTTTATTTTTATTTGACGAATATACGTCTTGCATGTTTTAAGTGGAAATAAATCGTGAAATATCTTTTAATTCGGTTCACATTAGCTACTATGACATTCTGTCTAAGTAGTAATATTTTACGGGTCGTGTGACGACAAGAATGAAATATTATGTCAAAATAGATACTGTGCCCAAATTGCAACATTTCTTTGAGCCCAATAAGTTTATTTGACGCATTTGACACAATTTAGATACATCGCGTCGACACTTGCAGTTAGTATGTGTTAAAAATGTATGTATCCACCTTCTTGCTGAAATTTTACTTATGGTTCTACGTGGTTTCATTTTAGACCTGCAATTTTCGTTTTAGGCCTTAAATGATTGGAAATCAACACACATTTTTTAATTTATGCATTTTTTTAATACCGATATTATCAACAGTTTCATAACTAAAATATATGTTATATTATTATTATTTAGTATCATCAATAATCAAATAATTGCATCATACTGTTAACAGTGTCTATTGATTGTCAATAGGTGTGGAAAGCTAACTTATTGTGCTGGTTTTGAGCTGGGCTTATTTCGGGTTCTAAAAAGTAACTCTTGGCATAACTTAGATTTATACAAAGTGCCATTGCAGTAATATTTAATAATAATAATAATAATAATGATCGTTTTTATTATAACCCACAAAATAAAATATTTACAATACAATAAATCATTAGTGTATAGTTGGATTATAAAGGACAGAGTTCAGTGAATTTAAAATAAATCCTCTTCTCTTCCACTCAACCAGAGAAAAATAATTGAGAATAAACATAAATTATTATTTTACATACACATAGGATTTTAACTAAACATAAACAGACTAATGTGAGAAGGTTTGATTACATATTTTTAATAAATAAAAAAATTTTAAACCGTGTCTTAAAATTTTCATATGGCAGTACTTTGAGATCTTCAGGAATGTCATTGTAAAGGGAAGCCATACGATATGAGAATCCATAGCGAAATTCGGCAGTTTTATGTCTTGGGATGGTGATAGTTGATTTGTGCCTAATATTTAAGTTATGTACGTCTGTTCTATAAATAATTTTATTATACAAATAAGAAAGTGACTTAGTTAATATTATGTTATGAAAAAATGAGCAGCTAGCAGCTATGGAAAACGTTTCTGTTTTTAATGTTGAGCCAGCCAATTTCCTTCAAACTCGAGGATACAGGATCATATTTTCTTATACCGCAAATTAATCTAACATAACTATTGTAACCGTTGTGCAATGTAAACATAAGAGAGCCCAGTATTGAACCTTGTGGTACACCTTGATTTATTGGTAGTATATCAGAATTCTCTCCATTAACACTGACTTTCTGGTGTCTGCCAGTTATATACTGCCTGATCAACTCTATAGATCTGGGACAAAATCCAAAATAATGTAAAATTGCCAGAAGCAGTCGATGATTTGCACGATCAAACGCTTTACTGTAATCTAATAACACTAAAATTGTAGCCTCATTGTTGTCCGATGATCGTACAATGTCATCAACTACCACAAAGCAGCGCATTTGTTACAATGTCACTTACGGTAGCCAGACTGATTAATTGGTAAGATATCATTTATTTTTACGTGCTCCCTAATATGATCATACATGATTATTTCAATGATTTTAGACATAGTCGGTAATATGCTGATGGGCCTAAGATCCGTTAAATCTGAAATGTTGCATGTTGTCTTTGGCAACGGTATTATTTTGGAAGATTTCCACAGAGATGGAAACATATTTTCGAAACAATACTTTATAATATGTGTTAGCAATGGTAAAATGGACACAGATACAGAAGTAATCCAAGCCCAATACCGTCAACTCCAACTGCCTCAGATTTGATAGCTTTTAGTGCCAGGTATATTTGATATTCGCTGGCCATTTTGAAGGAAAAAGTAGCAGTATTATTATCTCTAATATGATGATTATAAAATTCGACAGATTCCTCACTAACAGGGAATTCGCTTTTGCTGGAATTTATAAAATAAGTATTGATAGTATTAGCATCACCAGCCATGTCTGGAATCTGCTGAAGATGTTTCCCTTTATATACGCTTAATGCCTTTAATTCCCGCCACATACTTCTGTTATTTTTTAATCTTAACGAATATTCAAGATAAGCCTTATTTTCTCTTACAGTAGCAGAATTTGTTTCGTTACGAAGTTGTTTGTAATAGTCCCAATGTGCTGGTAATTTTGTTCTCTTATATCTAACTTGTGCCCTATTTCTTAATTTAATCATTTGTTTGATCGTATCTGTAAGACACGGTGCCTTTTTCTTGCTTATTTCATATTTAAGCATGCCATATAATTTCTTATTAGTTTGTATTTTGTTAATAATGATTCTTTAAACCTAGTAATTTTATATAGCATGTTCGGAGGAAAGAACATCAATATTGAGATAAAACTAGGTAATTTCTTTTCAGTGTGGATGTTTTGTTTGAGTAATTCCTAAATAATAATAATAAATAATAACCTATTTTTTCTCATAAAGTAAACCTTAATAAACCTTCTCTGACATTTTATTTAATATATAGTCACAATGCTTTTTAAACTTTAAGTTCTCATCTATTATAATACCCAAGTACTTAAATTCTTTAACTTGTTCCTGCTTTATCCCTATATACAAATTTGTCAGATTTAAACTACATAACCTATAATTTTTTCCTGTTAGTATGTATTTTGTTTTATTTAAATTAAGACTTAAACTATTTTAACTCAACCATTTATTTAGTACCGCTAATTCCTTATTTATAGTTATATACATCTGGTTAAGATTATTACCACTTATAAACAATATTGTATCATCTGCAAACATGGACATTTTACAGTTACTTGCACACTTAACAATATCATTTATATAGAGAGTAAATAGAATAGGACCGAGAATAGTTCCCTGAGGAAGGCTATGTTCTATCTGTGGCTAACTTGATACTGACTCACTTGATAGTATGAATGTTTAGTTACTATTAACTATGTATTTAATCGAAATAATGTCAGGCTTTAACCTGACAGAATAATATTTTGATGTGAACAGAAAAGTTTGTGGGGGCGAGCGTAGGTGCGTCTTTACTAGGTACATACTTCGGTATGCGATGTAAAGCAACGACAGGCGCAGTTAGTACTTGGATGGGTGACCATTCCAACGGAAACCGCGTTCTCGCCTCACACATCTTCCAGCGGCTTGTATATCAGTGTATGCGCGGAAGCTATACAACCTTAGGCGAGGGTTGTATAGGAGATATACCATCCTTCGGAGGGGATGTAAAGCTGTCGGTCCCTTGTCTATTAAATGTTAGGCAAGTAAAAGATCCCTACTCTTCTTAAGGGAAGAGGTTCGGCAAAATTCCTGGTTGGGGGTAGCTCGGCTACAGGCGTCGGTGTTAGGCCTCAGTAGCGGAAATAGGCCGACGTTAAATAAATGTATAAAAAAAGAGAAAAGTTTGTCCATTTTAACCAAAAGTAGATTAATTAATAAGTAGGTTAACTTGGGTGTGAAAAAAGCAGTAACAATATTTTCATTATATTTTTTTTCTTTAAAATGCTACGAATTCTGTTATGTAAACAAATTTCTTGCAGTATTAACTAAGATAAGTTAGTATAGTTTACAATGGTTTGTTTTTTAAAGTGTTTAATATTTTTTGCCTACTGCTTTGATGTGTTGATATAGTCGGGTGTATATTTACTGGGCAGTCAAAAAACGCAACAACTTTACGACCTCATTAAAATACCGTTACTCTTTGTACTATCTCTCCTGCAAATTGATTAACTTATCTTTATAGGTTTTTAATGTACGTCGGTTTGTGTGATAAGACCATGTCGAATGGTTCACCGGCGTTAATAATTAGCTCATAAAGTTTTTATTGTGTTTTTTGACTGCCCAGTAAATATACACCCGACTGTATATCCGGAATTAAGAATGTTCATATAAATGCAAAAAAGTTGGGTAATTTCTTATTAGTTTGTATTTGTTAATAACGGTTCTGTAAACTTAGTAATATATGACGTTCAGATGAAAAAATATCGATATAAAGATAGAAACTAAGTAATTTTTTATCATTGAGTAATCCCTAATTAATGTATTTCTCTAAAATGTAAATTATATACAATTTTCAACTATTTAACAGTTTAAGCTGTAAACTACGCATAATTCTAAGTTTAAATTGTAAATTATGCTTAAGTCCCAGCTTATACCTAGTGTAGATTATAAAATAAAAAGCTTCGTAGTTTTTCAACGCCTTGTATATTTCAATGATACTTTTTTCTTACCTACGTCTATGGTGGGTTCCTAGTGTATAGCATTTAATAAGCGTTCAAATTAATTTCAGCCCATCGCGAATTTGCAAAATCTTTACTTTTGTGGTATTAATTGATTCGTTTCTTAGTCTATGAATTTTCGTTACCAAGAAGTACAAATGGTTTAATTTTAGAAAATATTGCCACAGCTTTTACTTTATTTACCAAGAAATGTCTTACTTTTTCTGAAAGAAAAAAAATGGTTCAAGGTATAATTGCAAAACGCCGATAAATTTGAAATTTATCTGACATGAGTGACATGTGAATACATTTTTTTATATTAGCAAATTGGTCATGATGTATGTTGAACATAAATTACCGTATAATTTTTGCTACAAAGAGTTTTCATAAATGACGTTTTTAAAAATATCTCTGTTAGTCGACATAAAACTGTGACTGAATTGCAAAATATCCGGTAAATATCAAATTAGGGTCCCTTCATGAGAGAAATAAATATTACAATTGATTGAATAACGTAGAAGCCAACATAGAAAACTGGGAAAATGTGGAGTCGTTCATCTTGAAAGTTTAAAAACGGTTTTAGGTGAATATATAATTTTGACAAAACGCGCTTACTATTTCGGGATGATCAGAAGTCAATAAGAGACAGAGAAGTTGCAATAACTTGGATAGAAAGAGAAAAGTGTCGCGGAAAAGGTAGTATATAAAGTAGCCAAGTTAAAATGGTGTGGGGGAATCAAAAGAAGTGCAAACCCCAGCGTATTCCAGCATTCCCTTAGAGAGGCTGTCGTCTCACTTCCTCCCTATAAAATTACAATATGACCTTCTTATTCCCAGAGTTGAGACGATATTATTTCTTATTTCTAGTCACATTCAAGTAAGTAGGTGGCACAAATTAGGTTCTTGGTGAGTTTTGCATCTCGGCGGTCTGACATGCTACGATGAGTTTTATTGACAAAATCAGCGTGCGGCTAGAATTCCGAATTCCATATTCGTAACTGAAAAGGTGTAAATCAGAAGTTGACAAACAGTCCGAAAGCTGATGAACGCATTCATGCGATCTGACAAGCCCAGTGTCCTTCTTAGTCCTTTTCGCCCCTTGAGGAACACTGGTCTCACGTCCACCGATCCGTCATAACTTATATATTGCTACGAATTTTAAAAAGTATATTTTACGACTCGATGATTGAAACCACCCCTTTTATCGAATCATTTTGACACTCTCCGAGATGCATGATAAATCGAGCTAGCTAAAGCTTCATATTGAGTTAGGTATATTGTTATTTTACTGTCGGACTTTCAAAAATAAAATGCACGTAGTTATCTTGATAATGTCGTCGGTAGATTCTTTACACTATCGTACTAATTTGACAAAGACTTTCAACTGAAATAAGTCTCTGCAGCAGCGGATTTAGGCTGTTTGGGTAACTGTACGCTACACTTGTAAAGGCCCTTACCTGTGTGTAGTAGTCCAGGCGCTGTAGACGAATAAGGCTGGATCCGAAAAAAATGTGCAAAAAAACTGATTTTTTAAAAAATTGTAGCAGGAAGTTGATGTGAAATCGAGTTTGCTACAAATTTCAAAAAATTAGTTTTATGGCCAAAAAAATATTTTTTGGAAGTATTTCTTAAATAAACAAAATATAGTTGGAGAACGACTACAGAGCGTGAAATTTCACACATGTCCTTGTGTTAGAAGGTAAAGGCAGTAAATGAGTCAATTTTAAAATGTCGCCAAATAGACCAATTTGAAGAATGTTGCGATTCAAAGTACCACAGAAAATTTGAGGTCCCAGATCTTACTAATCTTTGTGGTAAGAGAAACAATGGAAGAAAACGATTCTAGAAAAATGAAATTTATTACAGATTATAATTAATAGGAGATTTATACAATAAAAATATATACAAATGCGCCTTTCGACAAATTTTTTATCAATCGTCTAGATTTTCTGAAAGTATAGGAAAATTATTAGTAATTTATACAATAAGAGAAATTATTTAAAGAAAAAAATAATAGAAAAAATTTATCTTTACAATAAATTAAGTTTCTAGCAGCTCCAGATTCCAAATCAAAGCTTGAGGGAGAAAAGAGTGCGCATCAATATCTCTATCAATATCAATTCCGTTTGAGTATATGTCACTACCTTTTTGTAACTAATTTTGAAGCGCCCCTGACATGGCAAGATTTGAATTTGACCTAAAACCATCATAATGGACGTACTGTGATAGATTCTTCAAGCAGGGAATAAAAAAATTAATAAGTCAGAGCTGTTCCTAAGCACTGTGCTTAGTGCTCGTCTAAGCACTTTAGGCATTTGTGCTCTGGAGCACTATGTTTAGGATGACTTTCTAAAATCAGTGCTTAGTGTTTCGAGCACTTCACGAAAGGGCTTAGTATTTAGTATACTGCGGTATTCCAGACGAGCAATGGGAATAACTTGCAGCGGACAGAACCGAATGGCGAGGGGTTGTGGCTGGCTATCAAGGAAATGCTGCTGCAAGAAGGCCGAATCCAAGACCTAACCAGGTCTATGTTTGTCCTGACTGCGGTCGGCATGTGCTCTCCCGAATTGGCCTCTATAGCCATAGTCGTGTGCACCGTAGATGAATGGGAATTACAATAGACTACACCTTTTACTTGTTTTTTATTGTACACAATTTATCGACTGTAACATTTTTATACTCTTAATCGAGTAACGGCTAATAATAATAATAGTATTTAGTAATCGTACAGATTGCTCGCGAGAACTCGGAAACTGCTTGCACAATATTCTATTCTGAGAATATTTTATGTTGAATTTTAAATTGTGATTTAAAGCTTCAAAGATATGGGAAATTAAAGTAAACGACGGTTAAGAGTTTGAATATTTGGATTATGTAGCCTTACTTCACTTCAACCTAAAAGGTCTTTTGTGATCTACCCTACATCTAGTTGTTGCCCGGGATTCCAAGACTTTTTACAAAGTTTATGATTTTCCTGGGAGCTAATTTACCTGTCATCAGGCGTTAATTCCGCCTACTCTAGGAACTTTAGCCTAGTGTAGATTAATACCTTGCATTCACAAACTATATGTTCTGCAGTCTCAGTTGCAGTATCACAATATCTGCATTTGTCGTCTACTGCCTTGCTCATATTCTTGAGATGATATCTCAAGCGGCAGTGGCCTGTTATCAGTCTTAATCCATACTTCTCAAGTTCGAGAAGCCTTGTGGCATTGTTTGCCGAATAAGTTTTAAACTTTTTCGCTTGTCTTTGGCCTAGAGTATTCCTCCAGTAGGATTTTCTCTGATCCGTTTCCCATTTCTGGATCTCCTCCGTTATGTTCTCCTTGGCAAGCCACAAAACGGTTCAGGTACAATGAATTGTGCTTCAGCTCCTTTTTTCGCAAGGATGTCAGCAAGTTCATTACTTTGTACTTCCTCACGCCCTGGCACCCACATTAATCTTGTTGTTGGCCAGTTGCTTCAGAGATTGTCTACATTCCCAGGCAATTTTAGGCTCGAAGGTATAGGACCTTAGAGCTTTTAATGTTGCCTGGCTATCTGAGAATATATTATTTTTTTTATACATTTATTTAACGTCGGCCTATTTCCGCTACTGAGGCCTAACACCGACACTTGTAGACGAGCTACCCCCAACCAGGAATTTTGCCGAACCTCTTCCCTTAAGAAGAGTAGGGATCTTTTACTTGCCTAGCACTTAATAGACTAGGGACCGACGGCTTTACATCTCTTCCGAAGGATGGTATATCTCCAATACAACCCTCGCCTAAGGTTGTATAGCTTCCGCGCATACACTGATATACAAGCCGCTGGAAGATGTGTGAGGCGAGAACGCGGTTTCCGTTGGAATGGTCACCCATCCAAGTACTAACTGCGTCTGTCGTTGCTTTACATCGCATACCGAAGTATGTACATAGTAAAGACGCACCTACGCTCGCCTCTGTGAGTATATAGATTTTTGCCTTTCGAATACCTTTATTTAGCCATTCCTGGGCACACAGATCTACAGCATGAATTTCTGCTTGGAAAATGGTTGGGGTGTTACCGAGGGCTCTGGATAGCCTACATTTAGTCCCTTTTGGTTATGTTAGTGGGCACTGAATTTCAGTAAATGAAGAAGGTTTATTGAGAATTTTTTGTGTGTATAACGTACTTTTTTAAATTAAATATGCAAGACAACCTTTAAATGATTAGGCATGTTCCGCTACTGGTATGTACTGAATATTTTTTTAAATTTCATTTTTTAGCTTTTTTAACTTATGGTACGATGACTATTTTTCGAGCTCATTGTTGCTTTAGAAATTTAGCTCGGATTATACGATGAGCAACGCGTTAATGTTTTAAGAGATATATGTATTAATTAGTGTTGACAAATAGTTTTCAAATGATTTTATTTTTATTTTTACTATACAGAAAATTATTTATTTAAGATAAATTAGAGGCCACGTACGTTAATATTTTGTAGCATTTATCAAATACAGATAGTAAAATAAAGAAAACAATATAATGCTAGATTTTAAATTTAAGATGACCTTGCCGGTATTATATGTAATAAATTTAAAAAATAATATAAGTTAGACGTTTATTTAAAATTGATATTCATCAGTGATTAATAAAGCCATATGTACATATAAAACAATTTAAAAATGTTTTGAATAGTTTTTCTAGTTTCAGATATTTTTAATACGATAATTTTAGTTAGATAATCATTTTATTCATGCTTCAATATGATGGCCCCATTCAACATAGTTAGTTTACTTGCTATAGGTAGTAATAAAATCTATGAACTAATCATTGGTTTTTTGATAGATGTTAATATCACACTATAGGTTAGCTTTGTTTTCCTCTTGTTTAAACCTTATGTTTTTACCTACCCTACCGTGGTCTTTCTTTGTGATGTCAAACTTAATGTCCTGACAGACCCCTGGACGAGAAGCGTGTTTACCCGTATTTTCCTTCGTTGCTCTTCTTCACTCTTTTTCTCCATTTTGTTTAGGTTAGATAATTTTAACATAGTGTGACTGGCTGCACGGTCTCTGACCCAAGCCATAAAAAAACCAATTTTAAATTAATGTTTAAGTAATAAGTGAGATTAACAAGAAGTGAAAATTAAAACGTTTAAAATTAGATGCATTGAAAAAATTCGCTAAAATTGATGAAACCACAGCCTTAATATCGATATTAATAAATAAATAACACCACCCACCATCCCGGAAGGCTCTAGAAGGGCCTTATGTGGGAGGGGCCTATACATTTAGAGACAAGGGACACACACCCAATATTCGTGTATAGTGGAAAAATCCCTCTCACAGTATTTTCCACTGCCTCTACCGGGAATCGAACCCGGAACTTTTGGGTGAGTGAAAGGCATTACCATTTTACCATTTAAAAAGTTTTTATTGATTACTAAGTACCCTACTATAATGTCGCTATTTTTAAATCGTGGTTTATTTGTGGTAAACTTTATATGACTGTTTATTTTTGTCGTAAATCCTTATTTTATTTTTAGGTAAAGGAGTGCAAGGGAAAGAAGAAGGGAAAGGAAAGGAGAGGGGAGAAGGAATGTCTGTCTGTCAGTCTAAGTAGTGTTGAGTTTTGTGTGTCATCGTAATGTTATTTGCGTTCGTGATAGATGGGTAATGTTTGGTGTAAAAGTCTATGTGTTCACGTATGTCTGTCAAGCTCTGTGTCAGGACTAATTGGTGTATTTTATTCTTGAAAAAATTTTGTGAAGTGTCTTGCATAAAATCTTTTATTAAAACGATGTTACAATTTCTGTGTAGCACAGTAATTGGTATATATCGGTCCGCGTTTGTCAGTAGTCGAAGTATTTTGTTTTGTGTCGTTTGTAGTCTTTTGTACTGTGCTTCCGAAATTGAATTTCAGGAAGCACAAGCGTACTATAGGTCTTAGTATAACTTTGTATATGGTTAATTTATTGTCAGTCGTTAGTTTACTGATTTATGAGCGGGTAAAGTTTATTCATTGTCGCGTATGTCCTGTTAATTATCCGTGTAATATGTGGTCCGAAACGCAGCCTTGTATCCAGGGTTACTCCCAGATACTTGACCGCGTTTCTTTCCCCAACTATCTTGTCATTAATTTTAAGTTTAGTTATTGTCTATGTGTTTGTACATTTTCTGTGTAGAGTTATTGTCTCTGTCCCGTATTTATGCGTATTTTCCACAGTTTGTAATAGTCTTGTCTTGTTTTGGGCCGCGATCTGTGCATAGAATGGCTGACTGTAGATCACGGTATCATCTGCGTATAGTAAAATGTTTGTGTTAGGGTAGGTAGGGGAGTCCGAGATGTAAAGGTTGTATAATAGGGGAGAGAGGATAGCTCCTTAAGGAACGCCAGCTGACAGTCGTTATTTGTCATATTGAAGTCATATATTAGTAAAAATTAAATAATTAGTTGACTTACCTTAAGGAAAATTAATTGTAATTTTCCGAATTTGTCCTCGTATAATTACACTATAGTTTCCATCTTAGCATACCCATACTAAGATGGAAACTATAATTTAATTATACGAGGACAAGTGAAGGAAAATCCACAATTTATATATATTCACGACATTATCTTAATTTCAAAGGATAAGTATGATATTTACTACTTTTATTTTAAACTTACGTCCTATATTTTTCCTTCAATTTAGTGGAATGTTTCAAGACAGCCCTTCTAATTTCTAAAAATTAAGATTTTTGTGAAATCAAATATCCTGTCCTATATTTAATCCATATTACAGTGTAACAGTTTTGATTATTTAAGCAATATTTTTAGAGATTACAAGATGGAGTTTGTTTAGCTTTAAAATAATAATATCAGTTATATAAATGCTTTGTAAAATACTCCTTTCACTATACATATAAAGCCATTTTAAGTAATGCACATTAAGGCTTACATCGATGACATTTGACTTAATTGACTATATTTCAGTAAAATTTTGTGTTAAAAGCCTTTAGAACTCAATGACATATAGCCACATTAGAGAAATGGATAAACTAAAATTGTTGTATATATTTTTATACACCTGTTATAAAAGTATATGGTTTGTATCTGTATAAAATGTCTTACTAAGCCTTTTATGAAATAAAAAAGCTGTACAAAATGCTTTAATAAAGCAGCTTTATATTTACGCTGTGAGAACATTTTACCAACAACATAAAGCTTCAACATAACCAGTTAGTTTTATAAGTTTCCATAATATATTATTTATAAGATTTTAACCGTAATAAGAAGACCAAATAACTTCTTCTGCTCTGCCATTTAAATTTATTAGATTATTTTAGTACTTTATACAGGATTTTTAAAAATAAGCAGAACGATTTTTAATTTCTACGTAAAATTTTCCTATCTAATGTATAGTTTGCGTTGCAGAAAAATTGACAAGAAACTACGTTAGAAAAACGAAACATTTAAAAAATAATGAAACAATAGCGTCGAGGATACACAGTTCCCGCAATTTCAAACTCAATGTATGCTACTCATTACTACATTTTGGGGTCAATTGATATACAGAATACAAACCAGGAAGAATTTATTACTAATTTTACTAAAGCATTTTATAGACTGACGCATAATAAACTAAGTAAGTACTTAATATATTAGAAGTTGAGAATATCTGATCATTCATTTCGGTTTCTTAAAAATCCCCCAGGATCTACACTTGGGCTTCTACTGTTCAATATTTTTATTAATGACATTAATGATATCCCTAAATCGTTACCTATAATTTATGTGGAAAAGCTATTTACAACTAAATTATCTAAGTACATGGTATGATGAACGGTACGTAATAGAATCAGAGAATCTGGTCTGTCAAGTCATCCTTTATATAGATCCCTTCATATAAGTCGGCTCGGCTATACAGTCCGTTTTAGGTGAGCAAAGGATGATCAATAGTGCGACACAGAATATGGAGTTCGATATCTACGTGTTTGCAGGATATTTGGGAAAAAATACAATCAAAGATGTATCCAATCCACGGTAGTCTATAACTGGACATATATATACCAATGATATTGTCAACAATATCTTTCAGACTGATATTGGCGAAAGTTTTGTTTTTATTAATGATAATGCTCTATTCCATAATACTCAACGTCTTGAAACTCACGACCTTGAGCAAAACACGTTATCACCGCATTGTTTTGGCTTGAACTCCACTGAACGTGTGTGACACTTGCAGAGTATATAGGCAGCTCTGAGATTTTCTAGGGCAACTTAATTTTCATGTTCCTCATATGAATTCTTGTTACTTTTCACGATGCAATATTTTTACTAGATATGGCAGTGAAATAGACATATTTTTCTATCAATAGGATGTTTCATTTACTATTTAAATCCATTTCAATTAACTGTAGAAAAATATTCTTACATTTGAAGCTAAATTAATGTTCACAACTTTAGAAATACCCTGTATAATATTCATTCCAATCTCAAACCAAAAACTTACCTTTAAGCAATATACGGACAGTTAAATCTCTAAGTCTAATATAAGCAAACGAGGAATAGAGCAAGTTACAAAATACTTTAAACAGTTTATCTTTTTTGAACAAAATTGGCTATGTCTGGTATTACATGCCTCATAAAATATGTTTAAACATAAAGTAGATGTATACCTATGTAACCTTTTACAAAGCATTGCGAGCGTTGGTTCGTTCCTTCGTATTTCTTGCTATTACTGCACAATTAGCTAAGGCCTAGGGGAACAATCAAGACGCAACTTCTAGCACAATCTCTCTCGGAGAACGAGAGGGTTGTAGCCATCGTCTAAATTACCGACATGTATATTGAAAGCCGTTTACTTACACGACTCCAAAACTTTAGGAAAACTTGTGTTCAAGTATATGGTTAAAGGTGAGGGATATTTCCATCTTTATCTACCTCCTGGTCTTCGTTGAAACAATGTGTGTGTATGTACCTTGCGATCTAGACTCTAGGGACCTCCGTTGTATTTGTACTTTTACATTACCAACTAACCACTTTGCTGTTAAAGTCAAGTTAGCTTTAAGTTTGCTGACTTGTCATACTGCTTCTTGGCAAACAGCGGTCTAACCTGAGCCCCCTTTGTCCTCGTAGTATTTCTTGATGGTTGTTTCAGCACCACATGTACCAAAACTCTAGATTTCAGTTTAATTTCACCAAAATTTCATTTACATTATCCCACTTAAAACACCCTCTTGTTCATTACAGGGTGTAACATGCTTTTCCTACACGTATTTAATATTAATATATGTATGTATCTATGCTTATTCACAGACTAGTATACAGTAAATTTATTTATTTATTATACAGAAATCTATTGTCAACTAACGAACACTATTGTAGATCTTCAATCAGAGGTATTTTTCTCCACCTAGATCAACATAACTTTAAGGCGATAGTATATAAGAATTATAAGTACTAGTTGTGAAATCATAGGCAAAAGCTCCAAATGGCATTTGGATGGCGTAAATATTGCATGTGGCAGGAATAACAGAAGAAATCAAAGCCACTCCTTCGATTGCAATAAAGGCCATTCTTGGACTGGCATCTTTGCATATAGATGTGGAACTAGCAACTAGAAAATGTGGGCAAGCGAAAACCTAAAATACGTTTTGTTGACAAGCATATTTACATAGGCAAAGACAGCCACTAGCCACGCAGTTTTGAGGGCTGTTGAGTTAAACAAAACGACAAATTCATCTTGTACGATCCTCAATGAACAAGCAAACCATTTGGCAGGAGAAGGAGCAAAATCAATCCCTGGCTCTGAGGTAACCTTTGGCCTGCCATAAAGTCTTATTCAATCAGAGGCACGAGACGGCATAGCACAGTTTGTCAATTATTGAACTTGAGCTCCCAAAATGAGGCAGCCAAGGCTTCATTCTATGCAATTACGTACCATTAGGAGAGTCGAGATATAGGTATCTCGCAAGGTAATGGAAGGAACTATGGAATCTATTTACCTTGGAATAGACTGTCTTATTCAATCAGAGGCACGAGACGGCATGGCACATTTTGAGAATTATCGAACTTGAGCTCTCAAAATGAGGCAGCCAAGGCTCCATTCTATGCAATTACACACCATTAGGAGAGTCAAGATATAGGTATCTCGCAAGGTAATGGAAGGAGCTATGGAATCTATTTACCTTGGAATAGACTGCTATCCTTTGCAGATAGTATTTTTTAGGAGAACTTGCTTGTCACGAATAAACAATGGGTTGGCTTGAGTACAGTAAACGCCAAAAACAAAATCGCAGCTATAAACACAGTTGCTGTCCCTGTAGTTCCCTATAGTTTCGGAATTGTTGGCTAACTAAACGGTCACATCGAGGAGAGGAAAACAAGGAAAGATTTAACAATGGGCGGAATTCACCATTCAAAGGGCGATGTACACAGATGTACATTAAGAGAAATAATGGCGGTCGCAGGTTAATGGAGCTAAAATCTGTTCACTCCTCTATCGTAGGTCTGAGCGTACGTATCCAACAACAAAAAGACAAATTCAATCATTTAGTTGAGGAGTATGACCAGTAAAAAACTTGTAAGTCCCGTTGACTGATTGATATGTCAATTGCAAATGACACCGACGTAATGGTCACGGAAAGTGAGAAATTAAGCAAGTAGAAAGACCTCTAAATAGAAATCAGCAGAATGTGGAACGTAAAGACCACAGTCACCACAAGATCGCACTGTTAAGAACAGCGCACATATTAAGAAACGTTCATGAGTAAGAGTATCTGTGATTTCTTGTTGTAATCTGGTATCTGAGCTACAGGACCAAGCAAACATCCAGCCGAGCCCCAAGACCATCGGGTTCAAAAACCTGGAACGGCCCAAACAGAGCCGAACCCCAACGGCGCGCGCGACAGGTCGGTGAATATAATATGGTTACCAAAGTAACGATGTATGGGTTTAGATTTTTCTGCAGGCTATTTAATGAATAAAGTGTACGTGGACAAACGCAGACTGTACGTAATGAAAAATATTCGCTAAATAATAATTGACAAAATTAAACTTCCCCTAATAAAGGACGATTTATTATTTTTATAATACCTAAATAGCGCAGTAAAAATAGCACAAAAAATCAATATAAAGGAATTTTTTCCATAAGCAATTTTATGATCCGATCCTGTCGGGGAGGTACTCAGGAGTACCCAAAAAATGTTTGTACTTCAAAGACTCTGAGCTCCAATTGTTATTAACAATTTAATTTTTTTAACCCCGTTTTTCAACCTAAAAATGTGGAATAACTCGAAATATATAGGTCCAATTGGGACAACATAAAAGAAACAAAATCTTTTTTGTACAAATCTACGTTTAGTGTAGGTCTTAGGAGCCCAACGATAGCCTACAAAAGTGACAAAACTAGCAAAAAATCGTTTCTTTTTTATTTTGGTGCCCAGAGCCGCTGGGTGAGCCGATCAGCTTCAAACTTTCAGAAAATCTGTCTTTTGCTCTAACCAAAACACCCCGAAAATTTGGTGCAAAAATATTAAATCCAGTGTGCGGAATTGAATTTGATGTTTAAAACTTGAATTGGCCGCCATTTTATGCCATTAAGTCCAAAGCGGATCATTTTTTAAAGAAAGTTAGGCCTGGATGCCAGCTTTTTGATACCATAAAAAAAAATTTAAACCTATTTTGACCATTTTTTGCATTTGTTTAAAACCCAATAAACAAAGAACGAATTTTTTCGCCCATTTTGAAAATTTCTTTATCAGATCTCAAAGAAAATTTTAATACCTTTACTTAAATAAACAAAATAATTTATTTTGGTCAAATTTATTTTCAAAACGGCTGATAAAATTAACGTTTTGTTAATTGGTTTTTTAAATAAATGCAAAAAATGACCAAAATAGGTTTAAAAATTTTTTTTCTCACGGCATCAAAAAGCTGGCGTCGAGACCTAACTTAAAAAAAAATGATCCGTCGCGGCCAATTCAAACTGTAAAGAACAAATTCAACTGCGCACACTGGGTTTAATATTTTTGCACCAAATTTGTGTTTTTGTTAGAGCAAAAGGCAGATTTTCTGAAAGTTTTAAGCTGATTGGTTCATCCAGCGGCTCTGGGCAGCAAAATAAAGAAAAAACGATTTTTGGCTAATTTTTCACTTTTGTAGGTTATGGTTGCGCTCCTGAAATTTAAATACAAAGATTTTGCTTCTTTTATGTTATCCGATCAGACCTATATATCTCGAGTTATATTTTTAGGTTGAAAAACGCGGTTAAAAAAATTAAACTGTTAATAAAAATTGAAGCACAGGGTCTTTGAAGTACAAAACTTTTTTGGGTACTCCTTAGCACCTCCCCAACAGGATTCAACCACTTCCACTTCAAATGCTATTTTGACTGCATTAGAAGTTTATGATCCAATTCGACTTAAAATCTATATCGGGGGGTTTTCGAGATCGCCAATTATGAATTCTTGGTCAAAATTTAGAAATTCAAAATGGTGGCGACTTTTGTCATTTATGGTCCAAATCGATCAAAATCGATATCTGGAGGTTTTCGGGTTCGCCGATTACGAATTACGAAAAATTTAGTTCAGAATGGCGACTTCAAGATGGCGGACGACTTTACCGTTTAAGATCCGATTCAACTCAAAATCGATATCAAAGGGTTTTCTAGGTCGCGGATAGCAATCTCCTTTACACAGGAAAATCTCGCGACAAGCTTTTATATCATAAAAAAAATTATATAATGTAACAAAATGGTGGGTTTGATTTACTCCAAAGTTTATTTTCTAGTTTTTAGAGCATTGGAATAAAAGCTTTTTTTAAAATATTTTTTTATATAATTTTTTTTAAGTTATTAAGGATTTAATTGCCCACAGCTTGTTTCAGGATGTGCACTAATAAGGAGCAAATTTATACACTTATCACGAAAAATTTGATCTGAGTAAGAACTAGGCGTCTACAACTAATAAGCTTCTTATTGTTCTGATTTTTATTAATTTTTAGACTAATAATAATAATGATGATGCACATTCACAAAAACTTTTAAGAACAACAAAATGCTATAAGCTCAATTGTAAAATAAAAAATGTTTCACTTAAAATATTATACTTATTATATTTTTTAATTATAATTAAAATTTCTATCAGAATGTTAGGTACAGTGGTTTTGTTAACTTACGAAACAAGTTGTGCTCTTTGTGTAAAATTTATCGCCACTTTAAAAACTATTTTGTGTACAATTTTGTTTATTTGACAACAAAATAAAAATATTTTACTTAACAGCTGAACGTAATGTTGAACATCTAACTATACTACAATAGATTTAAACCTCAAATATTTCACACTTCTTTGTAAAATATAAATTTCCTAAGTACTAATTGGTTGTGTATATTTTTTTTTTTCTGAGTTTACGTTTAAATATTCACATAGATATTTTACACGTTTTAAGTTAGATTGTTAGATATATTACATCAAATGTATTCATTCAACCAGTTTTTTTTAAACGATGATGTAACTTATAGGGTACTTATGCAATAATAAGGTTTATCAATATTTTTGAAAAGTTATTGTACCTATTTTATTTATTACAAAGTTAAAAATCAATGCGCATGCATTATACAAAGGTGGGCACAGATTTACTCCAAGATTGTTGGGGTAAAGATTAGTTTTTTAAATGTTTTAGATTCAAATTACTTCTTGTATAAAAGTGTTTTATCAGTTTTACAAGACATCAAATAATTGTTCACATTTTTAGATAAACGTAATTTAAGACTTTGTTTTTGCCAAGAAGTAAAACAGTGTTCTTTTAGAAAATAAAATAAATGAAAAACAACTTATTATTTCAGGAAGCAAATGGTAAAGTTCCTCGATTTTTATTTTCTGCTCACACAGGACAATAGTTAAAAAAAATTGACGGTGACAAATCTATTGAGCAGTAGATTTAATTTTAAAAAAAGGAACTCAATTCTAAATAGTTTTACAAAGAAAACGCATTTAGTTTTAAATATAAAAATTTTGAGCTAAGGCTTCTTTAATGGCCGAGTATCCGATTTATTTATGAAACGAATTTTTATGAATATTATGGTATTGTTTGTAAACATGAGGAAGTGCACCAGAGTTGACTAAAGGAGTAAATTGGCCGTCATTAGATTTTGTAAAATATGGGGGCCGTTTAGACGGCTGATTGCCCTAACCCGGTCGGCGGGAACTGGAGAATGCCTGATCCTTGACTATATACACAAATGACAGGGCTATTATTCGAGATAGAAGATTGCCAAACCGCGCCACGCACCAAATTCGGATCGTAAATTTTAATGTTCTCTTCCAAGATTCTGCAGAAGTTATCACAATAATTTTAGAGAGCCATAACGTTTAATTAGAACTTCAAACAACACGATGAGATAGGCCGGCGAGTATGCTTTAATGGAAATTGTTTTTTAAACACAATAACAATTTTATTTTATGTTTTCCTTACTTGAGTTATTGTACTTATAACTCGATCATCGCAAACAGAAGCCATAGACGTTCAGGGCAAATACAAAAAGGTGTATCTTCAACATAGTCGTTATTAACAAAACAGCTCAAAAAACTATGGTCCATAGTTAAAAGTATAAGTTCTGGCACAAAAAAACAAAACATAACATAAATAATTACCGATGAAAATAAAATAATACGGGGTGATCAGATGATGGCAAATGCGTCCAATGAATTCTATGCAAACGTAGGCGAAAAATATGCAAAAAAAATCGTAAAATCATTGGCACCATCCCCAAAAAGAAATCCTGTACAAGGGTCCATCTATTTAGAACCTGTAAATTCTCATGAGATTGATAGCATTATTAAATCACTAAAATCAAGAAAAGCTCCTGGAATAGATATGATCAAAGCAGAAATTCTAGAAAAAGTAGCAGACGAAATTGCCCAGCCCTTGACATATTTGATTAATAAAATCTTTGAAAGTGGAACATGCCCTACTGAATTCAAAGTGGCGGTTATTACCCCCATATACAAAAAAATGAAAAAACTAAGATTATAAATTACAGGCCCATCTCATTAATTTCAAATCTAACAAAAATATTTGAGAAAGCTCTAAAGGCCAAACTAACAGAATATATTGATAAATACAAACTAATATCGAAATCGCAGTTTGGATTCAGAGAGGGCACATCTACAAATGATGCGATATATGCTCTAACAAATGAAATATACAAATTTATAGATGAAAGTAAGCCAGGGCTATGCATATTTTTAGATCTAGCAAAGGCCTTCGAAACTGTTAGCCATCCCCAAATGCTGGAAGCCTTGGAAGACATAGGTGTAAGAGAATTTGCACATAGTTTATTAACTGACTACTTATATAACAGAAAACAGTTTGTTAAAATAGCATCTAGTACAAGTTAGTCAAAGAACCATAAGCTATGGAGTTGCTCAGGGCACAGTACTGGGGCCGTTACCATTTATATAAATAACTTGCTTACCTTAAATAATTGTGGTAAAATAACCAGTTTTGCTGATGACACAGTAATACTGCATACAGCCGATACATGGCCAGCCCTAAAAAATAATTACCTCATATAAAAATAACCTACCAGAATTTCAGTAAGTAACCATAACAATATCATTAATATAAAAGTTCCAATCAAATAAAATATCTCGATTGATTCACATCTGAGAAGGGACATTCATGTAAATAATATAACACAAACTTTAAGAGGTGTTTTATACAAATTTAAAGACCTAAAAACCTCCTAGATATAACTCACATGAAAATCATATACTATGCCCTAATTGCGTCACGTATACAGTATGATATACTGAGTTGGGGCGGTGTTTTATAGTCACCTACATAAATTGGACATTTTGCAAAAGAAATTTTTTAAAATTATGTATAATAAAGAGAATACTTACTCCTCTGATACTCTTTTTGCAGAGTCCAAAGTTCTTGATACTAGACAAATATTTATGTACAACATACTTATATATTTGTATAAAGATAAACAAAATTTACAAAAAATCGATCATATGTATGAAACTAGACGCAAGGCAAAAGACAATGTACAATTTACAACTGCAAAAACATCAATTGGTCAACGATGCTATATGCATACCTTTCCTGTAGAATTTTCAATTCACTGCCTGATATGTATAAAATTTATATTCGTGTATTAAACTGTATAGGACTTGTATTTAAATGTATTTAAAAATTATATTCTAAATATGATTAAAACATTGTATGTATTGTTTTATCTTCTTCCCTACACATATATTTAAGCTTTCTTTTTAGTTTCTAATTCTTTAATTCTATATTTAATTCCATTCTTAGTAGAATGTTTCTGTTTACTTAATACACATAATCTCATGTGCAACGCTAAGTTTTAATGAGAGTTCTGTTGTTTATTTAATTACATATTTTATCTATCTTAATTTTAAAAATTCTTCTGTAGAATGTATCCTATGTATGTAAAAAAATAAACGTTATTATTATTATTAACAGTTTTGTTAAGCAATTTATGAAATAACTGGAATGAATGGAAGTAATTAACAACCTCATAACTAAAAATATTGCACATTTTTGTCTTAAAATATTAGATTCCATACTTAAAACGAGAACAGAGAATTTCTTTTCATTTTAGTTTTTTTTAGGTATATTCTACAGCTTGATGTTACGTGCAAATCGGATTTTAAGTATCTTCCAGAAGATCAAAGGTAAGCCAGACAACTTTTTAATAAAAAAGGTCATATTTTTCAAGTTTTTCATACTGAAAAAGTATTTATTTATGATATATTACTTCTGAAAGTGTATTCAAAAATGGCATATTAAAGTAAAATGGTTCAATTAGAATTCCCATTTTTCCACAAAAATATCAAGATTCGAATTAGTTAATACTTTGTTTCATTACCATCAGGACCATATAAAATCTAATTCTTGTATTACCTATGTTACAAACATTTAATATGTTTGTAGTGTGGAAAATTCAGACATTATTGTTAATCTCTTACTATCTTTGCGTCCTTCGAAATCCATAAAGAGATAATAAATGATTTTTAAGCACATTAAAAAATGATGTCTATATTTACTTACATGAGAAATAAACAAAAGTCAAGTGGTGTTATCTCTGATAGAATATTAATTATTATTGTATTACTAGTTTCATAAAATCAATATTATAAAAAAATGTTTTTTTTATAATATCGATTTTTACAATTCACGATGGTATTTACTATTTAATTTAATTACGGGGCAATACGGGGCAGATCGCAGACAAAAGTAAAGTGTAATTTGTTACATATACCGTAGTCCTATATTGCATAATGTTAGTCCAATCCTCATGGCAGTGAGTTTTTTGTCGATTACTTCTAAACGGCTTGAAATATCGAATTGTAATTTTAGACAAAAATAAGGAACACATTTTTAGCTCTAACCTCTCCCTCTACTTTTTTAATGTACAAACGCATTCGACGCATGGTGTAGTTAAAACCTATAAAGCATTTTCGGTGGATCTAATATAGGACACTGTTACATTAAGCAAAACATAAAGCAAAACTAGCTACTTCACAAATGAATGATACATGTGAAACATACATTAATTTAGTCTCTCTTTACTATACGTTGCGTCTAACAGCATCACGGCTTCTGTTATCGTTCCCTGTTAAGCGTACGGCTTCAATAAAACTGGATTTTCTGGATCTTTGTGTACAAGAGAAAATGAAATCGTACAGAAATGTTAACTCCTTATCTCTTCCCACCGTCTAGTTTTATCCGAACCGTTAATCGTTCCATAATGTCCTTTCTCTGGTTCATGTGACCAAGAAACGATCAGATGAAGGAAAATATGTTGCTGAAGAGTCGTTTTGTGGAACATATTTGTTGGGAAATCGAGACGTTCTCTAATTCAATTTATAATATTTAAAGGTGAAAAAGATGCAAAACTTCAAAATATTTGTCATTGTAAACCACATCTAAATCGAAAAATTCGAGGAAAAGTGTCACTGATTTATTTTTGAACTTTTATGCGTTTTTGGGGCCGTTAATTAGGAATTTGAAGTCAAAATTAAAAAATCCAAAATGTTGGCTGCAATATGGAGAAAGAAAATGGGATACAAGTTGTTCTAAAGCAAGTGATTTACCCGATGAGAAAACGTAAGCATCTAGCGGAGCTGGTGAAATACTTTGAAACATTTAAATAATAAATAACTAACATAACCAGATGGTTTAAACTTAGTATTTAAATACTTTCAGAATATTTAAATATTTCGTTATTTTCAAAATATTTAACCCCCCGTAAGCCTGTAACAAAGACCTATAGAAAAAAAAAATTATAAGAAGTACTAGCATTATTTTGAGCCCATATATCCTCTACTGATCTCTTGCTCTGAATTTCTTGGACAACTTATGTCCCTATGTGTAAACGCAGGGGGGTTGACTTGCAATATAAGAGAACTATTTTGCTGCATGTGTTGTTTATTCTTCAATGATTTGATTATAAAATATGTAGTTATTTGATCGAAATAACTAAAAAGTAAATTAGGAGTTCCTATATTATAATATTGATTACAACCCAGAACATGCTTATATATATAGGCAAATTACGTAGATGTTACATTATTCTTTGCAATATTTCAGAACCCCCTATGTCCATACTTTTTCAATGTTATACCGTCGTAAACTTCACATATTATTTAATCTGTCTAAAGTTTGATCCTTAGTATTTATACTGTTAACACTAGATATAATTTCAAAAAATTTAAAGTAATGAAAAATTTATATATAAGATGAATTGCTTTATGCTCACCGGAAATGAATTCATAGAAAAGTACAGGAATGAGAAAATAAACAAAATTTAATGATATGAAATAATTGTTATCTTTTACTAGAATAATATTGTAAATTTTTTTTACTAAAATTAAATCTGAACTTTTTACAACAATAATACTGCTACAGCCCAGAAAATATTTCTACCAATTCAATAAGTACATTAATACCACATTTTTGCTATAATATTTCATTACCTTTGAGTTATTTTCTTGCAAGACAGCTAATTAAAATACTGTTTTACATCTCCGTCTAATATTTGATCATTCGAGATATCGCGAGATATATTTCAAAAAATGCAAATGCCTTATATCATCGAAAAGAGGCGAGAAATTAATGTAGGGGATGAATGTAAGTTCGATTCGCTTTGCGCCCTTGCCCTCTAGAAATGCATTCAGCAGGACATTTTACAGAATATAGGCCTAATTTTAAAAGTATGTCCGAAAGTTACATAAGACTGGAAGAAAACAGTATCGTGATCCCTAATTATGGGGTGCATTTCATTTTTTATTGAACATGATAAATAATGTCTGTCCTTTTGTAAATGTTCACTTTATAGTGAAAATATTTCAATTTAAAATCGTGTAAAGTTGAGATTTAAAAAATGTGGAAAAATCGGTTTTACTAGAGCCTGTTGTAATTAAAATACATGTTGTGAGTTGCAGTTGAGTTATGAAATTTTGGTAAAAATATACTAAACACTTCACATTACTTCTACACTTTCCTTTTTTATAATTCGCCAAACAAAATTCCGTTGTAATTTGAAATAATTGCATTTTAATTCCTATTAGTGTGCTATGATAAATTTAATAAAATTGAATTTTGATTAAAGTACACAAAGTATTTTGGTTAGAAGTGTTACAGCGAGCTGACATTGTTATACTCAATCGCTATGTGTTTTTCTGATAGGGCAGAATTACTTGGAAAACAAAAAGACGACAACCCACAAATATTTGTTTCCACAATGAAATAAAATGTGTACTCCCCGAATAACAAGGGAACAAAGAAAGGAAATCTTTTTGTTTTTTATTGCTTTCAAATATCGTTTTTGTATTTAATAAATAACGAAAACAATAACAGTGAAATAAAGAAGTTAAAATTGTTTGCTAAAATGTATTATTTAAAAGTATATCGGCGAAAGAGACTGGGGGAACTTTGAAAAGAGGATAAAGAGGCGAAGTAAGCTAGCAGACTCTGCCGATAATAAAGGATTTGCTTTTATCGGTTTGTTTTTATTGTCCTCCCTTGAGTGCCACCTTATTCTATTATAAACAAATTGAGTTGGACTGTAAGAGTATTTTGATATTCTGTTTTCGGATACAAAATGACACGTTTAAACATTTTGAAACGATGGCCATACCATCGGCTGTTATCTTATATATCTATATATTTAATTAGTTGTATGAAAATGAAAGATGTGGAATAAGAAACTGCAGTGCATGTTTCTGAACAAACTGGGGATAGTTGAGCCAACATAAAACATCACAGACTAAGAAAAAAAACCGTATACGGGGTGTCCCAGGAATACGGGGCAATGCTTTGGAAGTGTAATTTGGCTTAAAATAACACTATTATAATATTTGGAACAAACCGATAAAGAAATACAATACAATATAGTAAGTAAATATTTAAAATATATTCCAAGAATGCTTAAAATATTAAGATAATAATGTGTAAATAATATTCTATTTATATTATTACAGGAATATTACATTTGAGTATTGTAGGTACCATTACCATTTATTGTAGAAAGAGGGGAAATAGAATGTCATATTAATATTCTGATTTGAATATTAATGGAATATGAAATATGAATGTTGCTTCGAAGATAACCAGAAAATAATAAAAAATATTCATAGGATCATCCGAAACAAAGTTTTACAAATATCGTCTCAACGTTAATTGTGGTGTGTGGTATGCTGTGTATGTTAAATACACAGCTTTAACATTGTGTGTACATCATATCCATAGATGCTATTATGATATTACGTTTGTTATGTTCTTATTTTACCACTGGTAAAAATTATTTAATAATATTATTGCGGATTCTTTAATGTGTCTTTTTTGTTAACTGCTTCTTTTGTTAAAATTTTTGCCGAGTCTGTCTGTGTGTCTTTTTTGCAAAGCATGTTCGCAAATCTTCGATTTTTGAATTTTATTTTTTCTATTGTAATTTTTGTGTTCATCTAATCTCACACTAAACATCACAGACATAAAGGTTACTTATCAAATATAATGATTAAGTGTGTTATTTTCACTACTTTTGAACTATTTCTTTTATAGATTTGACCATATTGCTATGCTAGTTGACCCCGTACTTGCCATACTTGACAAATTCATTAAACATTTATATTTAAAAGTGACTAAAAAAATAAGTAGGTAGTTTTGATTTGCTGTTATAAAAAAATTTTTACCTTGAGTTTACCCGAAAGTAGGAGACCTTTCCAACAATACAAAATATTAATTTCGTTGTCTCATGATTCACGTGTAAGTATATCTAGATTTATAAAACTAAGTGTCAAGTCTGCTCCTCAAAATTATCCAAATTAAGCACTTGGGGCTTCTGAAGTTTGCGATATCAAATCAAAATAAGATCTTTCACTGTGGCAATTTAAGAGTAGTGGGTTGCATTGCATTTTTAGCGAAAAGTTCTTATTGTAATCTTTGTGTAGATTGTTATTGCTGCGGCGGGGAGAAAATAACGTCTAACCTCAAGGCGGATGGCGTAACGACGATTAAGCCCGCCCAACCCTAATGAAGTAACCATCGCCAAAAGTTTCCAACGCGTTTTAATGTTCTTTCGTGTTTTTATAATGACACGCTCCGTCGATGATGTCTCACACCAAGTTTCTATAGTATAAAATGAACGAAATTACCACAAATTCCTTGCCAGACAAAAGCTAAACAGGCGCTACACTTAAGCGTTCTCAATAAAATTGCATCAATATCCAAGAGATAAGACGGCATTTTTTCATCCCAAATATTAGTTTCGTTAATTTATTACTTTTTATTATCGATTTTCTCCTAAAAGAAAAGAACTCGTCAAATACTATGCCTTAGAAATAAAATACAAACATTTGTTTGGCTTTCCTGTTTTGAAATTCAAGTACGCTGCTTCCTATTATATCAGGAAATAAAAGCGGGGTGGGGTGTTAATGGTTATAATGAAAATTGTACGGGTCATAACTTGATTGGTGTGGTGCATTAAAGTTATACAGGGGGCTACTATAATTGGACAGTATTGCTATCTCGCAAACCATAACGGCTGATACCAGAATTGATGAATTTTGAGGTGTGGATGAAGATTGTGGGGCTAGTCTGCAGACCAATGATTTCCAAGCGACTGGAAGACGATGACCGTCATCCCTTTTGTTTAGACAATTGGGACGTTTTTCAATCTCAATTGCTTCGCGGATGATTCGCGGTTTCTGGAAAAATGAGTGTGTTATGTTTGGTGGTCTGTAAGGAGGCGGTATTGGCCAAGTGATGATGTGGGATCGAATTTTCTAACTGCAAGACTATGTTCATATATATGTTCTATTGTTAATCCGTCTATTGGTTTGCCCAATGTAGGTTTGGGGACAATTTGAGCAAGGTATTTCGTATACACCGAGGGGATCATTAGGTATTTGGTCTTTTGGGATTCTGATTAAATTGTAAATTGTTTGTTGTGTTGCGAATATGGTTTTTATGTTATTGGATTTCAGGATTTTTGAAATTTTATCTGTGACACCTTTGATGTAAGGTAGGAAGGCTTTTTACTGAGGAAGAGTTTCTGTTTGTTGTATTAGGGAAGGATTTTGTGCTTTGTGTATGGATCGCGTTATATGTCTTTCATCCTAACCGTTTTGTAGAAGTGCTTGTTCTAATATTTGTAGTTCGGATTGTCTGTTAGCCTGAGAAATCTGGTTACAAGTGTGTTGACAACGGAATTTATTTATGATGGATGATGATGTGATTTTGAATTAAGGTATCGGTTGGTGTGGGTTGGTTTTCTATACACAGAGTAGGAGAATTGATTGTCGTTTTGTTTTGTAATAAGAACGTCTAGGAAAGGGAGGGAACAATTGTTTTCGATTTCAATATCTGAGGGTGTATATGATTAATGTGAGACAGGAAGTTGTTTAGAGAATCTCTACCATGTGGCCAGATAACGAAGATGTCATCTACGTATCTTAGCCAGCAGGTAGGCTTCAGTTCGGATGAATCAGGGCTTGGGTTTCGAAGTTGTCCATGTAGATGTTGGCTATGACGGGAGATAGAGGTGATCCCATTGGAGCTCCTCTCACTTGTTTGTAGTAGTTGCCTTGAAAGAGAAAATAGGTGTTGGACAGACAATGTTCTAGAAGGGTCAGAGTGCTGGGAGAAATATTCTGTTTAGTTTTGAGAACGTTTAGGACTTCAGTGAGTGGGATATTGGTGAATAATGACAATATAGAAACTGATTAGAATGTCGTTCTGGGAAATAGAGTAATTTTGAAGAAGATCAATGAAATGGGTGGAGTTTTTGACATAAGGAGGGGCTTGTTCAACAATGGGTTGTAGATTATGGGTTAGATGTCTCGCTAATTTGTGAGTTGGGGAACGAAAATTTTTTTAATGTCCGATTTAGATATATTTTTTTAAAATACAGATCTTTGAAAGCGCATCTTTGTGTTATATTAAATTTTACAAAACATAATAGCGTGGCCTACTATGATTTTTGTTCGGGTCGCTTATTAGCGATTTTTTTTATTTCAAATCTGATTGCACCACTGGATTCAGAAAATGTGTTTATACCAAATCTCGTTGAAAAAGTTGTATTTTTGGATATTTCCTAAGAGAAATAAAAATTCAGAAATTGCCGAAGAAATTTAACTGTTACATGGGATTGTGTATTAATGAAAAGAGTGCCTTGATTGAAATAACTGTCAATTGAATGATTCATTGTTAAAAAACAGTAACGCTCAATTTAGAAATTTTTAATTATCAAACAGTTTTTATTCTTTCACACTATAATGACTAACAAACAAATAATTAAAAAGAACAAAAAAGTTTACCTAAAAACATTACAAAATAAATAAATAAATAAATAGAACAATTAAATGTAGGTTCTCTCTACTAAGCCACCTTCAGCTTCTGTATATTTATCTATCCTTTCACGATTATTACGAATGACATTTCTAAGTTCTTCCCTCGAGATTTCTTGACAAGCTAGTGTAATTCTGTCACATAGTTCCTGCCTATTTTGTGGTCGACTTTTATAAACTTTGCTTCCCCACAAATAAAAATCAAGGGGTGTTAAATCCGGCGATCTTGGCGGCCAGGCTATCAACGGACTACCACGCCCAATCCACCTACCGGGAACATTTTGGCCACGTCCTGATAACTACTGCATGGTGTGGAGTACATCCGTCTAGTTGGAAATATAATTGTTGTCTTCCCTGCAGGTTTTGAATCTCGTTCCAAAACTGATTTTTCAATAACTCCAGAAAATTTAAACTGTTTAAATTTTTATTTAAAAATAGGACCGATTAAGCGCTCGTTCAAAATACCACACCAGACATTTATTTTTTGTGATTATTGACTTCTGCAATTGATTATCCAATTGAGATTTTCCTCTGTCCAAAATTTACAATTCTGTGAGGAAACCATACCGTTTGTGATGAATGTGGCCTCATCGCTATAGACGATTTTTTCTTTTAAAATCTGGGTCATTCAAATACTCTCCTTGAGGCCAAAAGGGATACTCAAACCTTCTTTCTTCAACACTTACTTGCAATGTTTGCTAAAATTTAGGTTTGTATGGTTTTTTGTTATGAATTTTAAGACACCTCCAAATGGTGTTTGGTAACTTGTTTAAATTTATAGCAGCATTCCTCAAGCTTGAACAAGGGTTTTCGTCAAAATATGCCAAAATAGCGAAATCATTAAGCTACCTCTGGTAGCCAGATCCTCTAGAATTTATTTCTGAAACACTACCGGTATCATTAAAACATTTTATTATTTTTCTAACGGTGGTGTCGTTAAATGGCGGCCGTCGATTTGAATTTTTTCTATTAAATTCGACGATCTTACATTATCACCAACAATTTTAATTATCTATATTTTTTCCTGAAAAGTTAACCTTTATCGGGCATAATTATGATAATACGCAGCAATATAAATATGCAAAATAAGCAATATAAATATGCAATATCTACTCATCAACAATGAATCATTCATTTGACAGTTAAATTTCTTCGGCAATTTATGAATAGGAAACAAAGGACATTTAAATGACCTATCCAGAAGCATACTGCAATCACCCACATCTTAGAAACACTCTTAACCCCATTTTTTCAGTAAGCGTCACGTTTAAAAAATATCAACGGCGTCAGGTCCGGGAAACGTGCTGGCCATCCAGTATTTCCTATCCAAGTATTTGGAAATTGGTTATCTATATAGCTTATGTCGATAATGACATTGTGCAGTGGAGCACCATCTTGTTGCCACCACATCTATTCACTGAGCTCTCAGGATAGCTTCCAAGAAAATAAAAAAAAGATTTGGAAAACCAATCAGTGTGTTAATAAAATATGGATATAGCTTATGTTGACTGGATAATTTTCACCGCATATTAATTTCACATTATGTCTGAAACTTAGCAGCTTATATCCAGTACAACAGTAATGTGAATTATGACAATTCGTAACCATACTTTATCTAGATAGTTCTAACGCCTACGTGCCAACAAAAATTATTCAACACGATTACCCACCACATAAGCACCGTACTATATTTAACAGCAGTACGTTTGTTGAGTTTTCTCTATCCCTTTGAACTAAGTTCAGGTTGATCCAATAATTTGTCTAAACTATTTCCATTGGAGAAAAAATGTATTATAATTATAAAAGACCGCTGCCTCAGGAATCACTACTTCCACATTCAGATTTTGTATCCAAGTCTTATACATACTAAATCCCAAAGTAATATTTTACCCCCTTTAATAATAGGGTGGGGGTGGCAATGGAGTGGTAGAGGGTAGTTAGTGCCAAAATAAATTTTAAAGTCCCTTGATTCTCGTATACACACTAAATCCCAATTTAATTTTTTACTCTCTTTAATAATAGGGTGGGGGTGGCAATGGAGGTGGTAGAGGGGGTAGCTAACGCCAAAATAATTTTTTGAGACGTTTCGTTCTTGTATACACACTAAATCACATTTTAATTCTTTTTACTCCCTTTCATAATAGTGTGTGGGTGGTATTGGTGTGATAGTGAAGGGTGGCTGATGCCAAAAAAATGTTTGAGACCTTGACTTTACGTACATGCCCTAAATTGCAATTTTATGGACTATTGCGTGCTTGCTTTGCCTCTTTACTCTTATTTACCTCATTTACCCCGAACCCTCCAACGGAATTAGATCAAAGTATAATCTACTTCCAGATCTCGTTATAATACATGTGTACCAAATTTCAAGTCAATAATAAACGGTTCCAGAGTAAACGTGCTCACAAAAAAGTTACAGACCGACAGACAGATTTTTTTTCGCTATCTACGTAATTAACAATTTATGATAAAATCCTAAAACATGTTAATTACTCCCACGTCCAGTGGAAGTATAGTAACGCAAATATATATATATATATAGTTCTAACGCCTTAACACCTTTCATGATTTGTAAGGTGTAATTCAATGCAGGTCGGGGTATTTGCCCGCTGAGTAATTGTTTCCTGCAAATCATGTATAATAACAATATATATATATATATATATATATATTTTTTTTTTTTCCGTCTGTCGGTTGGTCTGTCTGTTTGTGAGCACGTTAAAAATCCCCACCCCACGACAAAATGTGGGGGTTCAGCAAATTTCCAGGTTAGGGGTCCCAGCGCCTACACAGACACTGATGAGCTTATCCCCTGGCGTCGGTGATTGGCTTTGGCAGCAGAAATGGGCCGACGTTAAATAAATAATTAGAACAAAATGTTACTAAGTTAACAAAAGAACATGAAACAGGTTAAATCAAATGTTCAAACTGGGCGCCCGTAGCTTCTTGACAATAATGGAGGCGTTGCTCAAATTCTTCTAAAATATTTTGTACCCTTTTCGGAGTGATTTGATTAATTTCTTGCCTTATTCTGTCTTTTAAATCATCTTGAAGAATATACAAAATTCAAAAACCTTACATTACTGGATAGAGAATCAAAAACCCTTTCAAATGAGCTATCACACTCACCCTCGTTTCATTTGAAGGGGTAGTTGTCACTCCAGGGGAGTTGAAGGGAGAGGTATAAAATTATGCTCAAAAAATGTCATTTTAGAATTAAAAATTGACGTGTTTTAGAAGTTTACTCATAAATTGTTAATTACGAAGATAATGAATTTATCAGTTACTTATGGATCTCACTGTATATAAATACAACACGATATGTAAAGAATTACTTGTGTCACTTTTATGTATATTTCCTTTAGGAAGTGTATATGAATAAAGAATTATATTTTAGTTAGATTTGTAAGAAAAACATATTCCCATAAAATAATAAATGTTTTGGCACCCTTTATGCCCTGTCTATACGTACATTTTCAAAGAATTTATTTAAAACAAGTGTTTGTGATGTTGCTCAGTGGTCAAAAGATGTACATAAATGCGCAAAGTTTATGTGAATAAAAGTGGCAAGTTTTGCTAACCTAATTAATAAATGCGCCATGTTCAATGACAACTGAATTTGTTTGTTTAAATAAAACTGAATCAGCATTTGTTAATGGTGACAAGTTTTAAATCCAAATGACTTACAAATTCGGGCATTCCGTTCAAGAGATCTTGTCCTTATCTAGCTCACGTATGTTTGGGGGATTCACTCGATAACACTAGTTTTCCCGCCTGCGACACAACAGGCACTGGTTTTCGCAATACTGCACTTTCACATAAAAGTTGACATGTTTAAAATCGTCGATGTTTGTAAATAATACCATCTGTACATATATTTAAGTTCACAACAATATTATACAATGACATATTTTATTGCACTAAATAAACTAGTTTGAAAAAGTTTCAAAAGTTTTTGAAAGAGTAGTTGGAGAGGCGGGAAGGGGGTGGTGTGTACCGCGGATGAGGCAGAAAAAAGTCGCCTACGCACATTAATAGTCCTATAAATGCAGGAACATTTTCACGCGATGTATAATGAAATAATGTTTGTCCACAACTGTAGTGTATTTCCTTACATACACAGTAGGTACTGTTTGCTAGGGATGGGGTAAATAAATCAATACTGTAGTATATTTGTACTAAAGCAAGAAGACCGGTGGGGTAAGAGGGTTGCATGCATGTTGTTTACAGGGGAAGAAAAACAAACAAAAAATGTTAGCTAGTTGTGAGCTGAAGCGGGCACAAAAACTAGAGCAGACTTACGAATGTATCGCTGTCGCCGCTGACGACTGATTACGTACGTGCGTGATTATTTGGTGCGTTCATTACCTGCTTTGCGAGTTTCGACTTTTAATTATTATCGATTTGTGCCATTTGTAATCCATGGTCAGTTATTTCGCATATATATGTTATTAGGTACTTACTTTACAAAATGAGTTTAACTAGATGTATTATTATTTTACTTCAAAATATACACCGCTCAATTAAAATGTTTATTACCGAAATCAGTTCAAAAGAGTTTAGCGTAAAATATATTTTCAAAACAGGGTGAAGTAGTATTAATTATAGAAAGCGCGGGGACGTTTAATACTAGTTTTATAATTTATAGTGATGTTGGCGTAAAAGAAAAATTAATGTATTATTACGATCTAAAGTTAGGACAAGCAAACGAGGTCCCATATCTTACGAATCCTTATAGTGAGGGCGAACAATAAAAAAGAACAAGTAAAACAAAATCTTGCAATAAAATAAATATATATAGCAAAGTCTAGGGTTTTTCAGCTAATTCTATGGAAAATAATATTTTAATTTAAACAATTCTTTCAAGAAAAATTATATACAGTAGTTACTTACCTTTTACAAAATTGGGAGATTTTTCAGGCGTTCCAGACTCAAAGGTTGTTGGTCGAGATCCCTGCTGGTTGTAGAAATACTCGCAATGATTAGATACGGGTTTTTCTCAATCGTAAAGTGTAAATTAGGGCAAATTCGTATACCAAAATTCGTGTACCCAAGAATTAGCAAATGATCCAAAAGTCCAATCCAAAATAGTCAAAAACAGTGACAGTAGTAAGTTCTATACCCAAAATCTTAGCTGTACCAAAATCGAAATCTGAGCTTACTAAAATCGTAATATGATCTTACCAAAAATGAAATTTCAATTAAACAAATCAAAATATTAATTGAAAAATAAGTGAAATCTAGTTTTTGATCCGGTACCAAACCGAGAAGCAACCACGTGCCTTTTAAACTAAATTAATCACTTAGCAAAGTTTTCAGTTCAATTTCTTAATCCAAAAAGGAACTTTGACGGTACTTGGATAATATTTATAACCATTTTAACTCACAAAAACAAGAGGATATGACTTCAACTGACAGTTCGACAATTAACAGTCAGAGTACCAACTTGAGGAATTTTAAAAACTAAATCGATTAATAAGGGCTTTTCGATCATTAATACTATCTTTACACTATTACTTTATATAAATTTTATGCACTAATTATAATAGTAGTTGACATTTAATATTTTATGATATACCCATGTATTCAACAAATTGTTATATTTTCCATGAGAGCCATCCGTTGGCGGAAGCTTAAAATTTAGGTGGTAATTTGGATAGAGATAGATGGGTGAATTGTTGTGCTAAGATCTGTTATTAGTAATTGTAGAAATCAGCGAAAGATGGCATGTCACAGTATTCTCTATAGTTCTTTCTTCGTCAATAGTTAGAGTTGGATATATGAGGAGCGGAGTGGATCTTAAAGTCTTTTTTGAGACGTTGTAGAAGTAATAATTTTATCTTTTTATGATTTTTCTCTACCACATATAGCATCTCATCACAAATTCTACAAACTTAATCAGTAGCTCAATGCTTACGTGTTAGGCTCGCCCATGGAGTCCCGGGTTAGAATCCTGGCTAGAATATGGATGTTTAGTGTCCTTCTCATGTGTTGCCGAGTTGGTAACAGTGGACTAGACGAGGTTGTGTGAAAGATAACAAGTCTAGCCGTTGTACCACTCCTGAGTTCGAGTCTCAGCTGCGGCAGATGGCAATGTCATAGGGAATGATCGTTGTATAATTGTCTATGTGTATGTGTATACAACTCTGTAATTGGGCACATCATTCCTGTAGAGTGGTGATTAATAGATAAAATAAAAAATATATTGGAGGCTCAACTAATACAAATTATAACAAAACTAAGCATAAACTATTTATCTGACGTTTCGGAAACTAAATCTGTTTCCTGTTTCAAAGTTATGAAGGTAATTATTATGCTGTGTACATTAAATACACAGGCTAATTATTTTCACAATTAATCGATTTTTCATGAACACAAAGAAATCTGTAGACATTCTAATAATCCTGATCCTATGAAGTCTTAGACTTGTTTACAATAATTTTTTTTAATAATTAATTGACCCCAAATGAACACAAAATATAATTGACAGAAATTTGGTCGGTCTACGATTACAAGCAAATATCCTGATGGTGATAAATTTAATATTAAAAAATTATTAATATCGTGCCATAACTGTCTCATCTTAGCTTTTCGTCTGCCATGCACAGTACTAACAAATTAATATATAGAGTGTTTTTGAAATACATGCATATATTTCAATTTCTGAAATTGTATGCAATGTGGAGACTAGCCCCGACGCCCCCAACGCAAATTATTGACTCTTTAATTTTTTTGAGCAAATTATAAATAAAGCTGAAAACAAACACATACAAAATTGATATTTTCATAGTCCCTTAAATGTAGCACAGTCGTTTCAAACAGTACCGGCCCAATGAAATTTTGCCCACCACTCCCCAATTTATTTATCAGAAAATTGTGAAACATTTTGTAATATCATATCAATAAAAATAATTAACAAAAAAACTTACATAGGTATTTATAGAAATTTCCCTCATCGGGCTTTTTGTAGTGTAAAGTGTTTGATGGCTTCGCTAAAGTCCATTGAATGTAAAGGTTAATTTTTGTATAGTAATAATTGCTAGAGATGTTAACCGATCTTGACCCATTGAAGATCTGAGGTAAGTTCTGATCAATTTTAACTTACCGAAACTGCGTTCGCCACTTGCCACTGTCACTGGAATTGGTAGAAGGATGCGCAAACTTATTCACACATTCGGCATAGCTTCATAAAAGTTGTTTTTATATAAATGGTTTGAAACTTGCAAGGGAGATTTACAATTAGAGATTTCAGATGTAGCAATTCATCACAAAGCTGTTTGTCGTTATGTCATTTTCATCTCCCACTTTCAAAATTTTACTTAAGACATTACACTGTTCTTGTAAAGTAGCATGGTTATCAGAAATGTTTTGCGTGTTGTACAGAAATTGCCATTTATCACTATGACTCTGAAGCTGCGTAAATCGTTCGGTAATACAATTATTAGCTGTATGACTGCTGATGGTATGACTGGTGGTCGAGAGGTGAGCGCACTTGCCTCTCACCCAAAAGTTCCGGGTTCGATCCCCGGCCGTGGCAGTGGAAAATACTGTGAGAGGGATTTTTTCACTATACACGGATATTGGGTGTGTGTCCCTTGTCTCTAAATGTGTAGCCCCCTTCCACACAAGGCTCTTCTAGAGCCTTCCGGGATAAAGGGGGTCGTCATTACCTGTGGTGTTATTATTATCCAGCAAAGGTTAAAACACTGTTGTTCTTTTATCTAGGCCGTAATTCTTTATATTGGGTTTCGATTCCCAATTCTTCATAAACTTCTCGAGTTTTTAAAACCGCTTCGGCGTATCTCGGCTCTCGATAACGAATAAGGAATTCCTTGCATGTTTGTAAATAGGAAATAGCTGATGGTATATCCATATCTTCTCTTTGCATACTCTTACTCACCAAATTAATTTGAAAAAGAACATCATATCCATTAAAGATACTAAAAATTCATAATCACACATGTGTGTTTCAAAAGACATTGCTTCTGATGCTTCCTTCGGATCATCCGACGTCTCTTGCGAAGAGATAAGTGCGTTACAAATGCTGGGGAATTGATAGCGAACAATTTTTTTTAAGCTGTCAATTCTACTCTCCCATTTTGTTTCACAAATTTCCTTCAATGGTGGAGTCAGACAAGCAAAACATAAGGAATTGTTTCCAGTGTCATTTTTTTTTATTAACATGTTAGTTACATCGAATACTATACGAAATGGGCATTTTCTACAGAGCAACCGCCGCTATGCAAGTTATCGGCCACTTTGCGAAAAATCGACCATTTTTGGTCGTTCTTTTTAAATATAGATGAGTATATCTCGGTATGTGTATGCCCAAAAAAAAGCCTATTCGTTATGATATAGGCTGTCAGCAGTTACAATATGAAATTTTTGTCTGTACACATAACCTCAAAAAAAACTGAAAAATGTAAATTTTGGTTTTTTTATTTTAACTTCGGATTTTTTAAATGAAATTTGATGAAATTTTCAGAAATCATACTTTATAAAGTGAGCAATAACTGGTTAAAGTTTCAAGTCAAATCGCAAAGTCTCAAGTCTCAAAAATTGACTTCAAATTTTAAAATTGATTGGCTAATAGCTTTTGTGCATCGCATCGTATGAGGTTCTTTTTTAAAAAGAAAATATAGGTGTTTTTATGCACTTTATGATGGTCAACAAGAAAAAAATGTTAAACTTGAAAAAGTGAAAAAAATAGATTTTGAATTTTTATTCATATACAAATTCAATTGTCCATTAGATTAAAACATAATTTTTCAATCGCAAACTCCTCTATAAAATCCTTATTTTACTATAAGGAACGTAACCAGACTGCAACCAACAGTTACTCTCCGGGCTGTGTGCCCCGCCGAGCGCTGAATTACAAGTTACAAGCCTGGCGCGTAATTGCACATTACCAACAGAACGCTAATGCTTCGATTGAAATAAACACCAACCGAAAGACTGATCCTACTTAAAGGAGTTCTCATGCTAGTCGTTCCACACCACTTGCAGACTGCAGTTTCGAGCTGTTGGCTCTCGTCAGTACAAGGTAAGCATGTGACGAATGACAGGGGGATCCCTTGACCATTTGGTACATCTTAGTATCTTTAGGATAGCGACATGCGGCACGCCATCTAGCGGCACGAGAGCTCCTTTAAGTAGGATCAGTCTTTCGGATCGTGTTTGTTGCAATCGAAGCATTAGCGTTCTGTTGGTAATATGCAATTATTACACTTAACGCGCCAGGCTTGTAACTTGTAATTCAGCGATCGGCGGACACATAGCCCGGAGAGTAGCTGTTGGTTGCAGTCTAGTTACGTTCCTTATAGTAAAATAAGGATTTTATATTGGAGTTTGCGGCTGAAAAATTATGTTTTAATGTTCTGCCCTCTAGAAGCACATTTGAACTATGTTAAGTCCAGTCAGGCTATTTATTTTTCGATTACAACAGACACTGGACCTCTAGATAGAGCCTGCTGACTATTTTGCATGTCGCTATCCTAACGATACCGAGATGTACCAAATGGTCAAAAAATCCCCGTGTCGGTCGTCACATGCCTACCTTGCACTGACAACAGCCAACAGCTCGAAACTGCAGTCTGCAAGTGGTGTCGGACGACTGGCACAAAACACAAAATCTCCTTTAAGTAGGACCAGTCTGTCGGCTGGTGTTTGTTGCAATCGAAGCATTAGTGTTCTGTTGATAATAAGCAATAATTACACTTAACGTACTAGGCTTGTAACCTGTAATTCAGCGCTCAGCGAGATACATAGCCCGGAGAGTAGCTGTTGGTTGCAATCTGGTTATGTTCTTATCGTAAAGTTCATCGTCATAAAGTGCATAAAAAACCTACATGTTTTTTTTAAGAACCTCATATGATGCGATGCACAAAAGTTATTGGCCAATCAATTTTAAAATTTGAAGTCAATTTTTGAGACTTGTATTAGATATTTTGATTTCAAATTTTAATCAGTTATTGTTGGCATTATAAAGTATAATTTCTGAAAATTTCACTTAATAATCCGAAGTTATAACCAAAAAACAAAAGTTTTTCAAAGTTTTTTTTTGAGGTTATGTGTGCAGAGAAAAATTTCATATTGTAACCGCTGATAGCCTATATCATAACAAACAGCCTAAATTTTTTCCCCTTTTTTGGACCTACATATACCGAGATATACTCATCTATATTTAGAAAGGACGACCAATATGGTCGATTTTCCACAAAATGGCCGATAACTTGCGTAGTGGCGGTTGCTAGAGGTAGAAAATGTCCATCTCGTATAGTATTCTATGTATCTAACATGTTAAAGAAAAAAAAATTGCACTGGAAACAATTCATTCTTCACTAAAATTTGATGCTTGTCTGACTCCACTAGAACATGTTTCTTAAAGATGCTCCAACCTTTAGTAGAAGGCCCAAAAATTACAAATAGCCTTTGCAAAACTCTAAATAGAGTGGTACTTTTTACTGAAGATATTGCTGTTACAAAGGTTAGTTCAGAACGAATGAATGAGGAAACTGTGACTGAGGCTCCGGAATCGAACCAGTTCTAAGAACTCAATCGCATTCTGGCGGTTCTTCCTTCTTCTTGCTTTGTCTTGAGATTTCAATTATCTCAGACCTGAGAATTTTCATACCGACAATCACCGAAATCTATAGGATGTTCCATTTTCGTATTTTCGACTATTTTTGATATATATATACCAATAAAAAATAATCATTTTGAATGATCCCGACATATTCACATAAAATGGGATCGATACTTTACATATTCTGTAACTATAGATAATGTGGTAATAAACGATGATTCATATTTTTGATAAGACAACATTGATGTTTTTCATTATTTTTTATGGCTTATGTACTGAATAATTGTTCAAACGAGTATGTAGGTAACATATTAACAGATGGGACTTATGTAGATTTACTTTAACAAAACTGCGAAAACGATGTTGTATCAGTCGTTATAACATTTCCAACTTACAGATTGTAATAATAATATTGTTGGTGATCTGCGCACTTTTCTATTAGTTTACATACATTAAATGTAAAATACGATTGACATTTCTTCGTAATAATGAGAACTTGAAAGACATAATCTGGAACTTGTTTATATATAATTGTTATTGTTAATAAAATACACTTGCTCCAGGTGTATTCGGTCTAGCTCAAAATCGTTAACCAAACTATTAAAAGCATAGTTTGTGTGGTTGCTTCTGTCATTTTGTTTAGAATTATTGCATAATTTTTATTACCGTTTGATATTATAGAATTAAGAAAATCTAATATTAAATGAATTTAATGATTATATAAGATATCTGGACCACAACTTTTATCAAAATAAAATACGTGGAACTAAGTGCCAGAGTATTAATAATTAAATGCGACAAAACAGTAGATTAACCCCAACCGGCACCTAAAATTAAAATTAAATCATAACGGAAGTGAAAAGCTCTGTAAAGATAATTTGATATTTAAAATGTTTTTCACAAGGTACAGTCAGGTTTTATCAGTATTTGATTTAATAATGCCCAGATTTCATAAAACATTTTAATGAAAAAAATTCACATAAAACTTTTTGAAAGAAAAAATGGATTCGTTCAGTCACCAAACATAAGGAGAAAGTATTAATTTGCCTTCAAACGCTTAAAAAGAAACTGCTAAGCATCTAAAACCCACACAACCCCAATATTAACTTATTTAACAGGCCCGCCTGCTTTTTTTCAATTTGATACGAGCAAATTTGTATAGGATTTACCTATAATGTTAATGGTTATTCTAACCAGTCTAATTATGTTGATGAGTGCCAAAGCACATTTGCACTGATATCGATTAAACAACAACTGTTTTATAAATCATACATAGCGTCTTCCTTAATAGCCCAGTTGTCAGAGACTAATTTTGATGAAAAGTTAGAATTAATTGTTACCTCGCTAATTTTTTCATGAAAAAAGGAGTAAAAAAAAATATTCTTTAAATCATTGGTATTTTTTCCATTTTTTAGGGTTAGGAAGGAAATTTTCACTTGAAAACTTGTCTAAAACGGCCAAAAAAGGCTTGTAGATAATAAGAAATATTTTTATATGATTTAAAAGCTATTTTTTTTTACTCTAGATACTTTAGAGCATAAAAATTAATCTTAGATTGAAGTTTAAGGTATGAACAAACTATATCTACAAGGATTTTTTTTTTTTATACATTTATTTAACGTCGGCCTATTTCCGCTACTGAGGCCTAACACCGACGCCTGTAGACGAGCTACCCCCAACCAGGAATTTTTGCCAAACCTCTTCCCTTAAGAAGAGTAGGGATCTTTTACTTGCCTAACATTTAATAGACAAGGGACCGACGGCTTTACATCCTCTCCGAAGGATGGTATATTTCCTATACAACCCTCGCCTAAGGTTGTATAGCTTCCGCGCATACACTGATATACAAGCCGCTGGAAGATGTGTGAGGCGAGGACGCGGTTTCCGTTGGTATGGCCACCCATCCAAGTACTAACTGCGCCTATCGTTGTTTTATATCGCATACCGAAGTATGTACATAGTAAAGACGCACCTACGCTCGCCCCACGAGGATTTTTTAAAAATAGTATTTTATTTAATATTTATGTTTTAATATAGAGTAGAAAAAATGATAAACCTTAACTTCCACGTGCAATTAAAAAAAAATAAAAATTAAAAGTAAATATACCATTGGAAAGCTGAATTCCTCCTCTTTAAAATGATACCTTTTTTTCGTTTTTAATGGGTACAAATTGTCTTTATTATGCAGCGGCGGTCGAGAAATGCTGAAAAAACTGAATTTTTCCGTTTCAGAGGGTTGTTTGCGGAGGTAAATGTAAATTTTGGTGAACTTTTTTGAGTCACTTTATACTAGCAAAAAACTAGCCTTTCATGAAAAAATTAGCGAGGTAACAATTAATTCCAACTTAAAACTCCTGGCAACTGGGTTATAAACTCTAGTCAAATTTAATTTACTTATGTACCTGCTATTTTATAGTAGATAATGGTGTTTCAATTTTTTACCACTTCTAATTTTGCACAAAGTTGTATCAATATTATACTGATATAAGTATTGTAATAGCGTGCGTCGTTCTATTCACCCGAAAGAGAAATTTAAAGGAACTGCTTCAAGTCATACAGCTACAGATGCGTGGAGAAGTAAGATACCTTGGTATTCTATAGACTCCAAACTAACCTGGAATTAGTATCTAGACAGGATTATACAGAGATTGGGAGCCATACTGATAATATGCAGACAATCTAATGGAAAATGTGAGGCCTTAAACTTGTATGTTTCATTGGCTTTGTACTAGCATAATTCGTTCCACCATCACATATGCGCATTAGTTAGTGGTCTAATGCAACTCAAACAGTGACCATCAAGAAGCTAACCGAGAACTGACACTGGCGGCTCGCTTGGAAAACACGGGTGCCATCCAAACAGCCCTATGGCTGCCATGGAATAAACCTTTCCCCACTCGACACAGTGATCCAAAGAGGCCGAAATGAGGCATATAGACTGAAACACCCTCAAGTCTGAAATTTAAGAAATTGTAATATTTTGGAAGTTACTCTGATGAAGATTAGGTCAGATTACATAACATCAAAAGTCATGGTCGATAACCCTTTCAACATCGGTATTAGAAATAGGAGGTATTGACTAACTAGAACGTCTTACTAATTTGGTATACTGACGGGTCTAGGAGAAACACTAAAAGCGAGTATAAAACCTGTCTGGAATACTGTATTCCAGACAGAAATTCTGGCTGTATTCAGATGTCTAGTAGAGCTTACATGCACTTAACTCTGTTAAGATGTTACCGAACTGTTATCGAACTACAATGAAAAACTTAAAAATTTTGGGAGTAAGCGGATTACATTGCTCTTGACGCTGTAATATTTTGGAATAGCTGGTAACAAGAAAGTTACGAACTTGTCAGATAACGAGTAAATAACATAAATATTTCATGATCAAAAGCTCTGTTGGATACTACCAAAAACATAATTATAGGAGAAATCAAATCATTGAGGGAGTATCCCGGAAAACCACTGTCCAGTTTTACAATATTAGTGCGATATCAAACTTATGGCTTTATGGATTTATTAATGGATTTTCAGTTTCAATCTTTGCGAATTCTGCTTTGACATTTGGTTTTATTCGAATCAGGAGAGTTTAGGAATCCTACAGAGCGTAGAATGATTGTATATAGAGAGAATATAGTTTTTAGGCCAATTACTACGGACTTCGATAGTGATAAGTTAGACAAAAATTGCAATAGTTTTTAAATTTAGAAACAGCATTGGAGGAGGTAAAAAAATAAGAAATCCGGTTTTTGCAGCCTTTACTGCCCCCCGGAACATTATTAAGATGTTTTCCAAGGTTTGCATAAATTTCGGATTTTTTTCAAACAGTTATTACAAATTTACCTTTTTTGTTAATTTAACAATGTTCGGGGGAGGAAGGTTATTTTTTTACCTCCTCCAATGTTGTCTCTAAATTTAAAAACTTTTGCAATTCCTCATACTTACCTTTTTTACTCTAATGATTGGCACATTTGGGTATCAATATATGCCAACATTATCTTAGAATTAATTTCAGATGAGAAAAGAACTGTGACAGCCTGATTATATTTTGTATTGTGTTGTTTGTATGGTAATAAAGTAAATTATGTATTCTGGTATAAATGTTTTAACCGCCTTCCAGATCAGTTGAATGACCCTCTAAAGCATAGACTTGTGTGAGTAAGAGATGGGGCCCTACAGTTTATAGTGGGATTCAAGCCACTTCTTGGAAGTAATGGAAGTTACATGGTTGATCGTTCCAACGAATACCGCGTCCTCACCTCGCACATCTTCCAGCGGCTTGTATATCAGTGTATGCGCGGAAGCTATACAACTTTAGGCGAGGTTTGTATAGGGGATATACCATCTTTCGGAGATGTAAAGCCGTCAGTCCCTTGTCTATTAAATGTTAGGCAAGTAAAAGATCCCTACTCTTCTTAAGGAAAGAGGTTCGGCAAAATTCCTGGTTGGGGGCTCTTCTACAGGCGTCGGTGTTAGGCCTTAGCAGCGGAAACAGGCCGACGTTAAATAAATGTATATAAAAAAAAAAATGGAAATTACTTTGCAGTAGGTGTAATAAAAAATAACGTAAAGTTAAGGTTTCTGAATCGTTGAATATTTATGCAGTAGATTAATTAGGTGCTTGCTTACTTATTTTAAATACTAAAAAGTAGTAATATGATATGCAACACTAAAGACTATTAAAGCATAATAACGCATTATTTTTTTATTATTATATGAAGCTATGCAAAGTTACATTAAAATTATATCAGTTTCATGGCTTGAGTAGAGATGATAATACGTATTAGAAAATGATAAGTTGAAACTCAGATATGGTTTTAATATTTTTATAAGAACAGACATAATAAGCAAAAATTATACAATTGTAATTTACGTAATACATTCTATATCTATTTTGGGTTAGTTTATATATTGTGTAGACTATTCTGGCGAAGTATATTTCGTAGTTGGACAAATTGTTCAGTGTTTGAACCCTAAACTTTGGGGGAGTTTCTGTTAATAGTCGTCCCGACTCACATGTGAAGCGTCGCGGTTAGACTAGACAACAAAACAACCACCTGTTTGATTATATCAGTGCGTCCACATAAACGATATACATTTTATCAAAATTCTAATTCCCATATAAATGTCAGATTTTGATCGGTATTCTGTCTTGTATTTATATTTTCCAAATATATGGCGACGTTTATTCTATCCGATTTCTTTTCAGTTTTTCGTTCATAACGATTATTGCCTTTTATATGACATTGCTTTCCTTTATATGTTTTTTAAACGACACGTTACAAACCCATAAATTTTCTGCCTACAAAAAATATGTTTCTTCTCTAAAGAATCCGAATTATGGAAAGAAATATCACAAAAAGGTTCCAATTAATGACTAATATTTGATCTGCATAAATATATTATTCGATGTCTTGCAAATTTGTCTGATTTCTAATCCTCTGGTGATATTCGGATGGCATAAATCGATATACTCTTCTTCGGTTTGTTGAATTTGTATATAATTGTTGAGTATTTTGTATTGGATATACTCTTCGTAGTTTTGAAAATGAATTTTTTTTTAGGTACAATATTTGTAATTTTAATCATATCCTGATGGTGTTACCTTGGATGTTGAAATATCCGTCAGTATACTGTGTAATGCTTTTGTATATACAGAATCTTATCAAAGGTTGCAAGGTTGCAGGTACTATTTTATCTTCTTAAAATGCTTCGTAAATTTTATGTTTGCTGATCGATTTCTTTCAAATACTTTCTGGGTTGTTTAATAACGGAGTAGTTGCTTTAAACGATGTAGTAGATTTTTTTTATCTTCTATATATTGTAGAGACTATGTAGAATCCAACTTTTAGACTTCCAAACCCTTAGCAAATTTTTGTGTGACCGAAAAAATCACGATTTTTTGCCACTTTTTTCAGTTTGTGGCTTATAACTTAAAAACAATGCATTCAATCGAAAAATCATCAATTATCAAAATTAAAGAACATGAAATTTCGCTTCGAATCAGTACCTCAAAATTCATCAGGAGGTATGGGCGTAATTGGCAGTCGAATAACAACAATGTTTACCAACTTGTAAAAAATTCAGAAATTCAGAAAATATGAAACCTGAGAAAGCACTACCGATCTGACATCTCAGTTATATTCGATGGATACCCATGTGATCCTTCACGAAGAGGAACAAGGTCTGAAATGTCTCGTCGTTTGAAGACATCAGATTCTTCAGCAGACATCATTTTCAGTGAAGAAACAAATATTGCAGTGTCACAGGAAAAGTTTCTTGCAAACGAGAGCAACAAGAACCATTTGATTTTGATGCTTATAAAAAAATTTAAGGAAGGAGGAATCCAAGCTCAACTGGCAGGAGAAGCTGCAGATTTATTAATTGCATAAACAGCTATTTCCCAAGCAGCAAAATCTGACAATGGGGCAATTTTTAGCGAGCTGGAATTTTTGTGACATTCTCCGTTAAACCGTGTTAAACAATAACAGCAATTAAAAAACAACAAATATCTGTTAAACTTCTTTTTGTTTCCACAGCACACTTTTTTATTTGCAGTGGTGTTTTGTTGACAAAATGTATGCTTAGAATCTAGTTCTATTTCATTCCCATGACACACTTTTCTCGATGTTTTAATTATTATTCATCAAAGAACGTATGTATATGCTTTAACATCAAACCGATATTCGATTTGAAGGTATCAATGGATTTGTCGTGAAAATTAGTATGCAACTACTGAGTCTCTAAAAGATGTTGCCATTTGGAATAGTTGACATAATTACAAATTAGTGATTTTGGACATTTTGGTCCTAAAAAATCAAGTTTTCTCAACAATTTTTTTAAAACTATGCAATCGAACTCAAAATCTCCTAAGGAATAAGAATATACAGGGTGTTCCATTTAATATTTCAAAGTTGGGGTCATTTCCGGGGAAACCGGAAGTAATGGAAAAGTATCAGAGAATGAAAAATTTGCAGCTTTTTGCAGCAGTATAGTACTTCTGAAAAGTTTGAGCCCCATACCTTGAAAGCTCTAGAGGCTATGGCTTGTCTAAAGATTCCGTTGGCACCCTGTATATTGTTCGACATTTTGCTTTCTCAGAAAATTCTAAGTACAGAACATGTAGCACACTATATCTCTATCTTTGACAATTTTCGAGAAAATGGCGACTCAAAATTTTGTATCCATCATAAACTGTTTCATTTTCACATAAAATAAATGAATGTAACAATTATTTTTTACGGTAATTTGCCTTTTGGCGTCAGGTATGTTATCATGATTGTCCATGCATCATGCTTACAAGCAACTTGACCAACGAACGCACGAATAGATGCACAGACAGCCGGATATTTTGAAAATTGTTTAGAATTCGCCGTTTTACAAAAAAATTTCCTCGATTAGTGATATTTACAGTAAGTGCATGACAAATACAACGTACTGTTCTATGAGGAGTAAATAATGGAGTGTATACATTTATGTGGGACATCAACTCATTACTGAATATTTTTCATTTCTTTTACTTACTCCTCGTATATCTGTAATTTTCGTTTCACAGTTAGTAGTATATAATGCGCAAGAATATAAACCAACCTGTGTAGTATTTACATTACATGAAATCAATAAAGTTATAAATAATTATACAGGAAATAAAATTCGCTATAAGAAAAAGAAAAATGATTAGACCACTCACATACTGTTATGAATTTTTACAGAGGCTTCGCTTCTTTATTTACAGAACCACGACAACATAAACTATGCGTATATTTAGATCTAGTTTGTAAACACCCCATTTGTTTATTCGATCCATCCTGCATAAAATAACACATATTACAGCAGTTTAGCACCGGGAAAGCGAATTATGTTATAAAATTTAGTGGCACAATTATTAAAGTCTATAATAAATTCATTTGAACGCCTAATAATTTGCTAGTACGGTCATAAAACGTAGTTAATTGGACTTCGATTTGTTTAATTACTTATTTTGGTTCAGTTTTACCTACTTATTGCCTATAAGTCTTATATTTAAATGAGATAATGGGCCGACGTTATTTATAATGAAGAGCCGCCTTTCGGATTTAAAGAAAAAATACTTAACAACACTTTATTAGCACATATTTAGTAAATGAAAAAGTTTACATCAGTATAATTCATAATGCAATAAAAAGTTCGTTAAAGTAATTTCGATGATGATGATTGATGTCACAAATCGAGGTCAAAAATGGGCAAAGAGCAATAAAAAAATTGTTTTGTGTCTAAGTTTTAGCAAAATTTTCAATCAGTTATTCTATAAGCAGGTTCACACTGCTAGATGTTATTAAAATATTGATATAAATGACTTCTTTAATCCATACTCATAAGATTTAATATATGTTATTTATATTTTTGACATTATGTTATGCATTAAGATCCCCGCCAATCATTTTCTCGTTGTGACCAAGTTCTTCAAGATTTCGTATGAATTATTGGAAATTCGCGTACAGAATCCAGAAGTTGGGGAGAGTTTGAGTAAGAACAGAAGGGGTGCGAGTGAGGAGTATTTACTTACCGGGTGAAATTAGAAATATACCCACGTTGTATTTTTCATAAATAATAATGATTTTATAGGACTGAATTAAAGTATTGATTTTTTTGTATATTTGATTGAGATCTTTGAGAGCATTATTTATTTATTTAACAGTGATCTAAGCATATATCAAAGGCAAACCATATATATATTCCGATAAGCTTCCGCGGTCGTTGGTATGAAAAATACTAGGTTCTCGGGTTGAACTGCGGCTGAGATTGTTAATGTCTCGACGTTTCGGCTCCCGTTTTGGAGCCATTTTCAAGAGAAAAAAGGGGGTCAAGAAAAAAATGTTAAAGAAAATAATGCTAGGAGTTCGTAGAACTGATTCGATTCCGGGGTCTCAATCTGCCTACTCCCCAGATCTCACCACGATCCGTCTCTAAGGCCTCAATCTGCCTACTCGCTCTAAAGACTAGGCAGATTGAACCTAGTATTTTTCATATATATATATATATCAGCATAAGGATAATTACATATAATCACGATAGAACTTCAGAAAATAATTGAACTATCAATCACAAGACCGCAATAAACACCCTATACGGTAAAAAAGAACTGAATGAATTTCAATAGTCGGATAGATGACGGAAGCCAAACAGGAGAACATACTAGTCAAGCAAGGATGCCCCTTATTCACAATGCTATTGGACCAGATTGATACAACAGAAGAGAGCCTAGTTAGCTAAGAATAATGCAAATGAGATAACATGGCATACAGTGCTATAAGAACAACTCTACATTTCATCGAAAAAAAATCAACCAATACGGAGCCTGAGTAAAAGAATATATAACAGCCATCATGATGCCAATGGTGATATTTTGGGAAGAGTCTAAAGGTACAACATTCAATAACTCGCAAAAATAAAGACTACAACAGAGAATGTTATCATTAATAGGAGGGGAAAACAGAAGAGGAGCAGAATATTGTACAAGTGCGAGACTAATTAACAGGAGAGAGCCTGGTTAGCTAAAAATAATTCAGAACAGGTGATATTTCGGACTTTTTGGTCCTCATCAGTACGGTGGCAGCTAAGTCGAAAGGATGGACTCAACTTGGGGAAAAACGCGACACAAGTGGATCACAGACAGGAAGTCAGCTGCTCATTTGTGGCGCCGCTGCAAGACCCTGAGACTCAGAGCAACAACACAGCATTGTCACGGAGGCAAACTATAGCCACCTGCGTGAAAATCTATAGCCCAAGGATTATCACAAGATATAAAGATGTTAACGCGGAAGGCGAATTATGAACAATGACAATTCATGGACAAACCCGCAAAGAAAAAAGTGTAAACCGTAGACACTTGTTTCGGACTTTTTGGTCCTCATCAGTAAGGTGTAGCTAAGTTGAAAGGATGGGCTCAGCCCATTTCTTCTTTTTGCCTGTGATCCTTGTGTCGTTTTTTTCCCTAAGTTGAGCCCATCCTTTCAACTTAACTACACCGTACTGATGAGATACAAAAGGTGCGAAACACGTGTCTACAGCTTGCACTTTTTTCTTTGCGCGCTTGCCCTTGAATTTTCTTTGCTGATAATTCGCCTTCCGCGTTAACATCTTTTTATCTTAAGAAATAATTAAAATAGCATTGACCAATACGATATACAACAAATAATTCGCATGAAAAAAGACTATAACAGAAAACGTCATTAATAGGAGGAAAAAACAATTACAAAAAGGATAGAAACGTACGTAATGGCGCCTAGTACTTCGTACGTTTTTATCCATATTGAAGGAACATATGTACTGAAAAAGGTGCTAATACTAAACTGCAGCAACCTAAAAATCGGGAGGTCATGTCATACGTGGATAACAATAATTTACAGGATCGACATCACCATATCAAGGATCAAGTGAAAACGAACGGGGTAAAAAAGGATATAAATATATTTTGACGTCCTCCTTTTTACATTTTTTATTAACATATTCATTAATTTCTTGTAATGCCACCTATCATTTTCGAAAATATTGGGCCAAAATTCCGATGAAAATTTAAAATATTAGGGATAATGGGAAGGTTTATGGAAATCTATACCAGACTTTCTATAGTTAAGTATTTAAATCATTAAAAGTTCATAATTCCACATACGGTTATAAGATTCATTGCAATGTTATTACAGTATACGGAACCATCGCACTAGGATCCGACTCATACTTGACCAATTTTATTAAAGGACTTATTATTTCACTGCCTGTTTATCGAGAAGGGACTGGATCAATACCCGAGACGCCGTTCACGACTTACTCTTGTTTTGTCTAATTGCTTAGTTTAATTTAAAATAAGCTCACAATATTTGAAAGATGGTAATTCAAATTACTAGGCAGTTGTGTATTTGCAAATAAATATAAAAATTCAAGCTATATGCGATAAAATATTATTTGTAGCCACCCTGTACGGTCCTTGTTGGTTGTCATAGTCCTTTCTTATGCGTGTGAGGAATTAATAGACGTAAGCACCCGTACAAAATAACTATAATGATGGTTTATGTGAGAAAAGTTCAGCTAAACGATTTTTTACTTTTAGGGGCGTTTGGAGTTTCTACTAAAATGTTTCCAAACTTTTAAATGGTTTGTATTATAGAGTTTTTGTCCCGTTTTATTCTTGACTACATCAATTACATTAAGCAGCCGCGCTCCCAACAAAATTTATTGTAGTTTTAGTTTTGGAAAAGCCTTTAGCGTTGTTTAAAATACTATTAAGAATACATAAAGTGCATTGCTGTAGTACAAGTAATAAAACATACTATTTATGCGGATCTCTTAAAATAAATGATGTAAAATAATGTTTTAAATAAAATTTAAGTTTACATAAATTAGAAATATTTTGGTTTGGATTTTTAGGCTTTTAAATCTATTGGAAGTAAATAAGACAACTTTTATTTTTTTGATCACATGGATGATGCTTATATGAAAGTAACAAAGCGGCACATAAAACAAATTATTGATGTTGGTAGTTCATTAAGTTGGGTATATCCAAGAGAGAGAGAGAGATCCGATAAGCAAATATTTATTATTTTTGGCCATAACTTTTTTTAAATGCATATATTGGTAAAAAAGTATAAGACTACCTAAGTAGAGCTATGACAGAATTTTCACTCAATAATTTCAGTTATTTACAAAACTAGTTAATATAAAACTACAAGATTGGCACTATTTTTTTATATAAATTAACTAATTTTGCAAACAACTGAAATTATTGAGTGAAAATTCATATCACTACACCTGTCATAGTTCTACTTAGGTATCTTATACTTTTTTTACGAATATATGTATTAAAAAAAGTTATGACCAAAAATAATAAATGTTTCCTTATCGGATCTCTCTCTCTCTCTCTCTCTCTGTCTCTTAGTTATGCCCAGCTTAAAATACAAGATTTCAATTTTCAATTTCAATTTATTAGGCTTCTTCTCATTAGTTAGTTACATTCACATTCATAATCTGTATAAATTATTTATCTAGTCCTAGTGATTGTATAATTAATTGCACCTAGATGACTAAACATCTGTATGTGCAAAGATTAAGTATGTCTTAATGATAATTTTAAATATTATATATAAACATACACTACACTTCATACTAATAATGAAAATAGAGTATAATTTTTTTTTAAATCTATGAATGTTAGTAACAGTTAGTATTGATTTAATACATAAACTAGAAAAGTGTCATAAACTTCTGTGAATTCTGTTATATGAATGACCTGCAGATGTGGTTAATTTTTTTAGATTTTTTATTGATCCAATTTCCATCGGAAGAATATTAAAAGTTTTAGGAGCCATGTAATTTAGATATCTTAAGTTAATATTAGAGTTACTATTGGGACTTTTCAAGTGTTTATTTGTTTTGTTTCTGGTTTCATACAAATGGTTTACATATTTCTTTAATTTTATATTTTTTTGTACAAATAAATATACGTTTAATATATATAAGGACCGAGAATCAAAAATAGTGTCAGAATATAATATGCTAGTGGGGCACATTTTATTTTTAATTTTTAAAATATAGTTCTGCACAACCTTTAATTTCTGCAGTGAATTTTTGTAGAGAGCACCCCATATAACTATTCCGTACCTTATTAAGGATTCGACTAATGCTTACAAATTAGAAGTTTTTCACTAATATTTCCCTTAGGATATAAAACTTGCTGATTAATTTTCGAATATTATTGCTCAGTTTTATAATGTGGTGATCCCATTTGAAATTTTCATCTACAATAACACCCAAGTACTTGGTAAAATATACCTCTTTTATATCTTTGTCCATAGATTTAATATGGATACTATTAAAATCAGGACAGTTAGCAGCAGTCAACGAGAATGCAATATAATTCGTTTTATCAACATTTAGTGTTAACTTAAATGAGTCTAACCAAGTTTTTATTTTTGCAATTCCTACTTCCTTTGTTTGTGTGTTTGTTTCCTATGTTTTTCCCTTAAAAATAACAGTCGTGTCGTCAGCATATGAGATTACCATACCCTTATCAATGACAATAATTATTAATGAATTTATGTATGCAATAAATAAAAGCGGTCCTAATACAGTACCCTGCGGTATTCCTATTGACTTTCAAGGAATTGCTGTATGTGTCTCAAATTTTAACCCTCTATTTTATGTTGCTGGGATGTATGAGATGTATGTATGTTTTACATTTGGGACATATTTTACGGGCTTTTATTCGATTTCACTAGATAGTTTCCTGTCAGTTGTCAAATATTGTAATCCAATTTTAACCCACTTCCACATATTTGATCGATTCAATTATTTCGTGCCCAACCCGTTTCGAGATGTTGGTTCTCGTCAGTGCAAGGTAGGCATGCCGATTGCAGTCTGCAAGTGGTATGGGACGACTCGCACCAGAGCTCCTTTAAGTAGGATCAGCCTTTCGGCTGGTGTTTGTTGCAATCGAGGCATTAGCGTCTTGTTGGTAATACGCGATTATTACACATAACGCGCCAGGCTTGTAACTTGCCCGGAGAGTAGCTGTTGGTAGATATATATATATATATATTTTTCTCTTGAAAATCGCTCCAAAACTAATATATATATATATATATATATATATATATATATATATATATATATATATATATATATGTATGTATGTTAAAAACTGCATTTGTGCATTTGAACATCTATCATTCCTCTAGTATTTGTCATATATATATATTTCTTGTTGTTGAAAGTCAATTACAATAATAACATACGCCTAATACGACCTTAAAGCTTTCCTAATTCGCTTGCAGGTGAAGACGCATTTTCCTTTAGCAAGATTTCGCACGCGCCAAATTTCTCTGCTCACGTAGCGGCAGATTATCGCTGGTGATACTAACAATATAATATATAATAAACGTTTGCCTTTAAATTCCAATTCAGACACTGCCATTTTCCGGGAGAAAGGAGAAAGAAGTTTGTTGGCGTAACGACGTTAGAACGAGATAGAAGTTTCTGTCCCCAGCTACGAAATAAACCGTTTCGTTTATTATCTGGAACAATTATACTCACCTACAATTAGAGGCAAATTACAAACTACTGTAAAGATTCGGGCGAGACCGCGTGCTCAGTTTCCTAAGTTTACTTCCCTATTATTGCACACCAACAGAATGTAATCCTCGATACAATACCTTATGTTACCCCAACTAACCCTCTATGTATGGTTCGTGGATTTTATTCTAAACTAGCTTCACATATTGCTGCACAGGAACTTAACCAGAAAATGTTTTAGATTGAATTTCAAACTTACCCCTCTTTTTAAAAAAAGTCTCGTAGCAATATTATTTGAAGTGTATTCAGACAAAGAATTTATATCATATCAAGGCTAACAAAATTAAATTTACTTAGAATAATAATTATGATCTGTATTTCTTTCAGGATGTTTTAAAAACTTTCTTTGCGCAATCACAACAGAACTTTTACGAGTTCAATAATATAGATGCCATATTAGACTGCTGTAATTTACTTTAGAATTATGTAACCATAATATGCTAATTTTAAGACGTTTATTTATAATCTACCAATAATTAATCACTTTAGTTAGTTCAGCAACAATCATTCAGGCTTGTGATTGATTTATTTAAATTTACCAACAGATTTGGTTTAGTCGCTATGCTACTGTGAGAATTCTAACTTTTTCTAAGTTCGCCACAAATAAATATCGAGTGGAGTTAGATCAGGTGACCTAGGTGGCCACCTAACTAGATCATTGCTACAAATCCATCGTTCCCTCATAACTTTCATTTAGATAATTGCAAACGGCATTGGCATTGTGAAGTCTTGCCCCATCTTGATAAAAGTACATATCATTTTTAAATTCTGGGGTTGGTCGGTAATTTCATCTTGAATTTCATTTTGAAGGAATCTAAGATACTTCTCGCTAGTTTAAGGACCATGAAACAATATGTGCCGATAATTCTTGCTCCAAATATCCCAGCCCACTACTTAGAACCAAACCTGTCTTGCAATACTCCTTACTTTAATAATCTCAGATCTTCTTAATAGCGCAGTAAAAAGTCAAGAAAAAGACGCTCCCTTCTTGAAAAAAATTTTTTGAGGTATAACCACATGAAATCTTCATGACATCATTAGATAAGTCACTGGACATCCGAAAAGGCGATTTACGACTTTTTTTAAATCGAAAATGTGTAAAATTTGTAAAAATTAAGAAAACGTACTTTTTATTACTCACTTCGCCTTATCTTCGAAACCGTATGACATATTTTAATGAACTTTTTTTATTTTGAAAGCAGACACATAAGCGCAGGTGACAGCCTAAAAATTATATAAAAACTTTTTTTCTAAGAAAAAATAAAAGACAATCTAATAGTTGCGTTTGCCTGGTAATGACTTATTCATGAATCGAAAAACTTTTTATTTAAAGGAATTTTGCCATGAATTGCATATGAATTAAAGAAAAGATATTGGAAAATTATTTAAAATGTAAATCAACCTTCTGTGGCAAATAGTTTTGTACTTATCGTAATTTAAAAGTTATTTATTTTAAACGGTTCTTTTAAAGTGAAATATCACGTGGTTTGTAGGAAATCATACACTAGTGGACAAAATATGTCCTCTGCTTGTCAGATTAGTAACAACATAAATGAAAATGTTCCATCTTGCTCTAAAATAAGAAATAGTGACAATGTTTTTGATATACGAAGAATGTGTTTAATTTGCAATTCGCCTGGAGTGAGAAAAAGGCAGAAGTTAATTTTGTAACAACACTACCAGAATCCAGACGGTGTCGAATGCCTTCTCAATATCGAGGAGCAGGAGGTTGTACTGTACTTTGACATCGTTAACTATCCCAAACGACCTTTTGCACAGTGCTCCTGCCCCTCCTGAAGCCAAACTGGCGCTCATCGTCCTGAACAGCATCTAGTCTGATCCGGACGAGCTTCTCCACCAATTTGGAGATCGCCGATAGCAATTAGATGGGCCTATAGCTGCCGACGAACTTCGCGTTCTTGTTTGGCTTCAGAATGGGAACGACCACGGCGCACTTCCACTGGCTGGGCCAGTGCTGTAGTCGCAGGATCATGTTAACGATGTACGTCAACTGCACAATACCTTTCATCGGGAGATATTTGAGCAGCTTGAATTCGACGCCGTCTTTTCCAGGGGCTTTTTTAAGATCTTGCGTGGTGAGTAATAAAAAGTACGTTTTTTTAGTTTTCGCAAATTTTACACATTTTTCGATGTATAAAAACTCGGTACTATACCCTTAAAAAAAGTCGTAATTGGCAATTTTGTATGTCTAGTGATCTATATAATGATGTTTGAAGATTTAGTCTGGTTATACCTCAAAAAAATTTTAAATTACTTTTCGTTTTATTTCGCTCCGCATTCTACTAAAATATGAAATTACCTATCTAAAAAAAAATCGCAAAATTCTCTAGACATTTTTTAATTCTTAGTGGACCTAAACCTAGCAAACCCAAGAATGCCTTTCAAACACATTGAGAGCGCGGCACGGTGCGATATTTGATGACGTCTCCGACAAGCACATCGCGCGTGCGAATATTAATAATTTTAAATGACACTAAATGCAAAACTATTTGGCACAGTAGGTTAATTTATGTTTTAAACAATTTTCGAATATTTTCTCTTTAATTTATACGCAGATACCATGGCAAAATTTCTTTAAATAAAAAAGTTTTTCGATTCATGAAGAAGTCATTCATTACTAGGTAAACGAAGCTATCAGATTGTCTTTTATTTTTTCTAATAAAAAAAAAGTTTTGATATAATTTTTAGACTGTTACCTGCGCTTATGTGTCTGCTTTCACACTAAAAAAAGTTAATTAAAATATGTCATACGGTTTCGAAGATATGGCGAAGTGAGTAATATAAAGCACGTTTTTTAATTTTTACAAATTTTACATATTTTTCGATTTAAAAAAGTCGTTAATGGTCTTTTCGGATGTCCAATGACCTATTTATTGATGCCATGAAGGTTTCATCTGGTTATACATAAAAAAAAAAATTCACAATTTTATATCGTTTTTACTCCGGTATAAGCCCAGCACTGATGTTTTGTATGTTGAGCATTAGAAAATCTTGTTTCATCAGAGAACAAAATTTTGAAAACAAAGTTATTGTCGTCAACTTATTTACGTAATAACCAATTGCAGTACACTAGCCTTCGATTTGAATCATTTTCATAGAAATGTTGGTGCAGGTTATACTTATAAGAACAGAATACTTTCTTTGCTCATATTATATACTGTTTCGAGTTCTCGAATTGAAGCAGAAAGGAAAAGTTGTACATAAACCAACTCATTGATTTCGGCTTTTTATCTCACAATAAATTAATTCTGAACGTTGTCTGGTTCTTTACTCAAAAGTTGTAAACCTGGACATTTACTCGTGGCACACCCTGTGTGTCTCTATAAAAAATGAATAAAAAAGGTTCATTAAAGTGTGACCCACCCGCAACCAACTCCTTAAGTAGTTTCTTAATAAATAATAAACGATCCAGACCAAACATAGAACCAACTTTTATATCAAGGTGTTATTCGTTGGGGTTTATTTATACTCGTACTCGTTACCTATTTAACCTGGATGATATACTTTTGTTATCCCTTTATATATGTTTTATAGAATGTTTTATTACTGCGGATTATCTTTGTGAATAGAGCAAAATCGACGTTTTTATTAATATCAGATAGATGACGCATATATGTAGATTTCTGAACTGTATGTATGCTGAACGTATCACTTTCGCAATACTTATTTACACACTTTCGATCAATAGACCGAACACACAATAAAGGTTCTAAACCCTAAATGTCCCAAAGCGAGAATTTCTATTTTATGTTCGGTTTTCGGTTACGTGCTGCAGTTAAGTCATAGAGTAGACAACTAAAGTTGATCTATTTCGGATAATATCGCAATAATTTTGTTTGTTTGTTTTATGGATTTTCAAATGAAAGAAAAATAAGGCCGGAATTGTCAGTTTAACTGGTTAATACAGAAAAAATAGACATGTTTAGTTTTTAATTTTGGTTTCCATCCAAAGTCTTTATTATTTCGCATAAAGAGTTGAAATAATTTCATTTTACTATAAATATAATGAATATTCTCTAGCAACCTATCTTTATTTAATAACAGGCGTGATAACAAACGGATGCATCCCAATTAAGTTTCAAATTTGATACCAAAATTCCAGAAAACCAGTTCAGTGACAAATTGTTAGAAATGAAGCTGTAGTAATAGTGATTCTGGGTTATGTTAGTATGTATATGGACGTATCTACTACGACAAGTGCTTTGCATACTACTATTTTAATACATTACAAATTCCATCCATGTAAAATTCTTCTTGCCCTAGAACTGAACTAAGATGACAAATGCCGACGTGTGCAGTTTTGTGAGATAACGAGCTAAAAAATCAAACCAATTCACATTATCTCTTCAACATTTGTTTTTCTAAGGAGTGTTCATTTTTTCTTCTAATTCATTGAAGTCGATAGATATTACTGCATTTAAGTAATGTGGTGGAGCACCATCTCGTTGAAACTGTATCCTATTTGAGGTCCTTTCAGAAAGATTCACCAATTGTAACAGATAGTTCTCTAGAAAACCAAGATAAATAACGTCAGCCAATGTACCATCAAGGAAATATGGTTGTATGAGATGTTCTCCAATAACTCCTCTGGAAACTTTTATAAACCGTCTGAGCTGGTTATCAACTAAACTGAAAAACTGAAGACTTTCCAAAGCCTAGTACTAGAAATTGTACTTGTTAACAAATCCATTTTTATGAAAACTTACCTTACGGTGGATAAAGCATTATTGAACACTAATTAATTATTTCCACCTACCATAAACCTCGAGTTATTGAAGTCGGATGCACTATTGCATACAGATTTGTTGGTAAATGATGTAAGTCTGACATCCGTCGATATTATTGAGAGTTGTGAGCATTATCTAGGAGAAAATGTGATATTTCAACAATACGATGCTACTTATAACTAACCGTCCGTCTTTTTTACGAGGGCCAAACCAAATACATCGCTTAATATCTATTGTAATTTTTTGTGAGCTATATTTCATTAAAAAGAAGTTTGAAATCCAGCCTACTTTGTGAGATATATTACAAAAACCTGAAAAATAGGAAAACCACAAACGGTTATAGCTTCCTTATTTTAGGAGATACGAAAAAAGCTTAAGAGATGAAAGTTGACGGCAAATACAATAAGAATAACAATGTGTATAAAAAAATTCCAAAAACGCAGTTGGCTTTGACATACGCTCTTGTGCAAAAATGAAAAAATCAAATGTCAATGTAGGCCATGACACCATTAATTACGTTTATTTCTTCTCTTTCCAACAATATGAAACATCAATGAAGAAGTATCTTCAGGGTCTTGCCGTGGTCGTCGAACTTGACTTGACGTTTCGCTGATCATCCTGTCAGCTTCTTCAGAAGGATTCTAAAGACTGAATTTGTTGTGTTATACTCCTCGCTATATACTTAGGCGCTACTTCGCTGGTCATTCGTCGTGCTTGGTTCGCTTCGCTGCTCATTCGTCGTGTTTAGTTGATCGTGACTTACTACGGTGCTGATACTTGGCAATACCAGTCTCCACGTGTTACTAAGTCGATACCCATCCTCTCTGTTAAAGTTGTTCCCGTTTTTCATAATTTCCAGTGATTTCCTAATGATTCGCCGATAATAGCGCATATTCTTGTCTAATATATTGACGTCCTCGTAGTCGACTTTATGGTTCTCGTTATTATGGACATGCTCTGCTATCGCCGACCTATCCGTGTATCCAAATCTGGTATTCCTCTGGTGTTCTTTGATTCTGCACTGGATACTCCGTCCTGTTTGTCCGATGTAGCTCTTACCACATGTGCACTTCAACTGTTAAACACTTTTTGATAATAATTTGGAGACAGGGTCTTTGATTGAGGAAAGCATCTGCTGTATTTTCTTCACCGTTAGAAACCGTACACCCACTTCCTTTTTGAATAAAATCTTCAGCCTATCTGTGACTCCCGCGACGTATGGTAGGCATGCATACGCTGTTGGTTGTTCTGTTGTTCTCCTTTGGTTATTTACTATTCGTTGTATATTGCTTTGACTGTATCCGTTCTTCTCTAAAGCTTGTTGGACATTTTGTTGTTCCTCGGGTTTGTTATCGTAGTCGCATATTGTGTTGGCTCTGTGGACCAAGCTTCCGATTAACGCTCTCTTCTGTTGTAGATGGAAGTGAGATGTCGCATGTAGGTAACGATCGGTGTGTGTTTTCTTTCTGTAGACGCCGTGGGCCAGCTTGCCATTGTGTGACCTTTTCATTAATACATCTTGCTCGGTCTGCATTGTAAATTTAATACTTGGATACTGTTTATTCAAACGGTCGAAGAAAACAGATAAAGAATTCTCCATGTGGCCATATGATGAACGTATCATCTACGTAACGTAGCCAGCACTTTGGTTTATTCTCACTGCAACGTATAGCTTCCTCTTCAAAAGCTTCCATGAATAGATTGGCTATCACAGGTCAAAGTGGTGATCTCATGGCTGCTTCTTGCTTCTGTTCGTAGAAGTCTCCATTCCATAGAAAGCATATTGTAGACAGGCACAATCGGGCCAGATCAGGTATGTCTTCTCTTAATACTTTAGGTACAAGTTGTTGGCGGATCAGGTTAACTGTTTCCTCAATTGGTATATTGGTGAACAAAGATTCGACGTCAAAACTAACCATGATCTCATTACTCGTTACTTCCAAGTTTTCCAAAATTTCTACGAAGTGTCCGGAGTTTCTTACGTGGCTACTAGTCTTACCTATACTTATAGGGTTGTAGTGTGTTTGCGACGTATCTGACCAACTCATAAGTTGGTGAACCACATGTGCTGACGATTGATCTTAAAGGATTACCTGGTTTATCTCAGGCAGGCCGTAGAGTGGTGGTAAGATTTCACTGGGGAGCAGGCGGCATTTTTCTTCTACTGGAACTAATAATTTCTTGATAGCTGTTCTCGTAGCTCCAGAAGAGTACACAAAATTAAAAAAGAATTTGACATCAAGGGTTGAAAGACAAACAGAAGAATAACGCCGCCTGCTGCCAAGTCAAACCTTACCACCAAAACGGGTATGAGCAACAAAGCGAACCAAGCGCGACGAATGACCAGCGAAGCTAAGCAGCGCCTAGGTATATAACGAGGAATGTACACAACAAATTCAGTATTTAGAATCCTTCTGAAGAAGCTGACAGGGTGATCAGCGAAATGTCAAGTCAAGTTCGTCAACCACGGCAAGACCCGGAAGGAACTACTTCATTAGACAACGGCCGTGAAAACCTGCATTCCACGATATAAAACATGTCACAAAAATTTTAACTGATGGTGTCAATATTTAATATTTTACGAAAACCACAATTCATATCATTGAATCGTAAAAATTAGCTATGCCCTGATTATTGAAAAACAATGTATACAGTTATTAACAAATTTGACAGATTGTCGCGATTGTATGTTGCGTTGTCGAGTTCTAAGACAAGTTTTATATCAGTAATTATGGTGTATACCAATAATAACAAATTCGATTGATTAACATTTATTGTCAGTGCAATTTTGATGCTCAGATGGCAGTCACGGTTTGCGGAGATAGATTTCCAGATGCTACGCATCATATACTACATTATTTCTGTGTTTACTCTGATTTATATTATTTGCAAAACATAACCTCTGACTATTCCTTTGACGTAAACGTCACGGGCGCAGAGGCTTTTTTCCAATAATTCTATTATTTTGTAGATTCGGTGATTTGTTTTTGAAGAGAATAATAATACCATATGTATTATTATCCATGTGTAATAGGAAAGAATATTCATAGAATGCCACAAATAACTTTCAGACAACCAATTTATGTGATTCTCTTTACTTCGCAGTGAGTCGTATTTAAATTGTAACACTATCCCTTGCCATTTAAAACTCACCAATGCTTTGGGATTGAAGGAGTATAGATGAAAACACTCATATAATGTACTTCTTCCTATGGAACAAAAATTGACGTGCTCAGATATTTTCTTTTTACCCTTATTTTTATTTAAAAAGATTTGGGCTGTTTTCTTGAGTCAGCCTGTATAAACGGTAATACATTTAATTGTGCCTAAACAACTATATAACCATGCTCAGAATATTTTCGGCTATATTATCCAACCTGGTAAATATAACTACAGATTTAAAGTGCACTTAGATTTGCTCCGACCTTAACAAAAACCATCTTAAAATTAAGTATGTTCAATGAAAAAACTAAGCCGAAATTAACTGCGAGCGTACTTATTGCGGAATTGTGCATCAATATTTGCTAAACCACTTTCTACTCTTTTTAATTCAGTTTTAACTGCACGTTCCGACGCAACGGAAGTTATCTAAAAGTACACCGGTTTTCACAAACGCAAACGTTGAGGGGTCGGATTAGTGCCATACTTATTTATTCAAAGCAAAATTTCTACATTGTAACCCTAAGATTCAGTTGAGCTCGTAAACCTTGAATGTCCATTGTTTATTTATAAATCATTCATGTCAATGTTATAGAAACCTTAAAATTATCTTGCACTTTAATTTAATAAATTCGTAACCATAACTTAACTTTAGGTTGAAACCTACTATATCAACCCTTTCTAGATTATCACCCCCTAATGTGACTCACTATGTATATTTACATCCTTGTTTCTGTTTATAATTCTATTCGTCCCCTACTTGATAAAAAGCTCTGCTAGCCAAAGATATTTTTATATAATCGTATATTTTGGGTAAATTAAATACTTAATCTGACACTATTGAATTTGTAGTACATTTTCAATTTTTCTTGTTTTGCGAGAAAGTGAATAGGATAAGCTAAAATTACAAAAACATGAACAAACCAAGGTGTTTTCCTAGGAACATCTTTAAAACTTAGTATCTGTATGATATTGTTTTAATAAATATGAAAAATAGTGTTTTAATAATAATACGACTTAATAAGCTTAATCAAATTTGGAATGTAATATTTTCTAAATAATACTAGAAATATTAATTGTATGTAATTGTTATAACTAAATTGCTTACAACTGAATTTGTTGTTGATGCCAAAAACTTTGTTCATGGAATATTTTCTTATTTCGTTTTTTATTACACCCTAGAGGCTAGAAGTAAAAAAATGATAAATAATCAATTTAGGCCTCAAATAAATTTTAAATTATATAAAAATTATTTTTATAGGTAATTAACAAAATATCAATATATTTTGGCAACACCTTAAATGGAAATATGCGCATTTAAAGTTGAACATCTTTATAAGAGACAGTACTTTTTAAAAATTATTTGACGTTGCTACAACCAACCGGCCTTATATAAAGTATTCAAAATTTAGTATAATGTAGAAAATGATTTATCACATGAAACATAAAACAGTTTAAATGTTCAAGCTGGGCGCCCGTAACTCCTTGACAATAATGGAGGCGTTGCTGAAATTTTTCTAACACATTTTCTATAGTTTCCGGCGTAATTTGATTAATGTCTTGCCTTATTCTGTCTTTTAAATCATCGACGTTATCTGGTCTGTTGATTTTAAGTAACCCCATAAGAGATAGTCAAGCGGGACAAAATCGGGAGAACAGGAAGGCCACTCAATTTCACCCTGTCTACCAATCCACCTATTTCGAAAAACTTAATGGGGAGGCTCTTACTTCCAATGCAAATGTGGTGCAGCTCCGTCCTGCTTTTGTGGCGTGGTAAAGCCATGCATACGAGCAGCCATTAAGGAATGGGTGCAAAGTAAATCTCTGGAATGATGGAGGAATCTCCCAAGATAGAGACAGGCCAAGAGTTCATTAAATAACGTTCAGCCAAATTTACGGAAGATCTACTAAGCCAGAATAGGAAGGCCATCAGAGTAATAGTAGGCCTTCTAACTGGGCACTGCCGGCTCAATAGACACATGAGTCTAATGGGCCTGGCAGAGGAGGCAACATGTAGGTTCTGTCAAGGGGAAGAGGAAACCTCAGTTCACGTATTGTACCACTGTGAAGCCCTGGCGAGACTGGGATTCCAAGTACTCGGAGAAGAAAAACCAAAGGCGGACAGCTATACAAAAGGGCCTTTATCAAAGCTATCGAGTCTAGTACAAAGGACACAGCTGGATAAGGTACTATAAGGAATGTATTCTAGGAGCACCACAATAGATCTGAAAAGGTCGCGATGGTAAAGGCTAAATAACCAACTCCGTTGTTAATCTAATCTAATCTATTGTCGCTTAATTATTAACTATTGGGACAAAGTATTTACACTTATTTTAAGTTATAAATTAGTTTAAAATCCGCACTTTCCAATAAAGAATTTTTCGAGAAAAGAAATGGCCGATATAGTTTATGTTCTGGGTGCGAGTGATAAAAATTGTTTGCTATTAACTCGAATTTATAAGGAGCGATATCCGGAAAGAAGACAGGCCTCTAAAAATCATAAAACATTAAAGTGAGAATAATTGAAAGTAGTATTAATTTTTTTTCTGAGCGCGACTTGGTTGCCTCAGTAGAATTTTTTCACAGATTAGTTAAATCCCATTTGAGCCTATCTTAAAAATTTATAAATAATCGCTTAATATTAAAAAAAGTTGATATAAATAATAGAAACAGAAAATGCGGTATTAGGTAATACAAAAATTGGCACTATTTTATAAATTCAAAGTTATTTTGAACCTAATTTAATAAAATAAATAATACCTAGTATTTATAGGAACTGTTCAAAGTGGCCTCCCAGTACGTCTATGCATTTCTGTAGACGATTTTCGAATGATCTACCGATATTTCTTAAAATATCTACAGCGATTTCCTGAAAAACTTCCCTTATTCTTTCTTTCATATTTTCTTTTGTGGTTATATGAGCTCTGTACACTTGCTCCTTAATACAGCCCCACAAAAAGTAGTCTATTTTGGTAAAATCAGGGTTTCTGACAGGCCAACTATCGGGTCCTCCTATTCCTATCCAACCATTTGGAAAAGCGTCGTTTAAATGGTGGTGAACAGCTGCAGTATGGAGCATAGGTGCTCCATCATGGATGTAACACATCTCTCCCTAATATTCCTGGGGACATCCTCCAGTAATTCTTCCAAACTGTCTTGCAAAAATTCCAAATAAATTTGACTATGCACACGTCCATCAAAGAAATGTGGTCATATCACATAATTCCCAACAATTCCTCCCAAAACATTCAACTACCATCTTATTTGGCTATTTGTCCATGAGATGTAAGAATTGGTTGTGTCGTAATAATGAAAATTACATGGATGTCCATTTTTATGTAACGTTGCTTCATGGGCAAACAAAACAAAGTCAAAAAATTTCTTTGCTGTCCATTTTTTTGTTTTGCCCATTGACAACATTGTATTCGGTTTTCATAATCCCTATCAATCAGTTCCTGCATTAGTTAAACGTGGTAGGAATGAAGTTTGTTCTTTTGTAGGATACGATGGACTGAAGATCGGCTTATACCGTTTTCTCCGGCCAATTCTCTTATATTGCGATGAGGATCTTCAATCACGCTCAAAAGTATGACTGTTTCGTTTTCTTCATTTACTACATTTTTGTTCGTTCCTTTTTCTCATATTCCAGTTTCTCCGTATTGTCAAATCGTTCCATCAACCTTTCAAATGATTTTCTTTCCGGATATCGCTTCTTATAATTCGAGTTAATAGCAAACAATTTTTATCACTCGCACCTAGAATATAAACCATATAGACCATTTCTTCTCTCGAAAAATTCATTATTGGAAAGTTCGCATTTTAATCTAATTTATAACAAAATAAGTGTAAATAGTTTATCACAATAGTTAATAATTAAACGTCAATAAGATAACTTTCAATTATTCTCACTTTGTGTCAAAAGTCATGGCTACTAGACCAGTTCGAAATGAAAAGTATTATAATTTAACGGGTTTTAATGAAAAAGTAAAAATATCTCAGGAAGTATCGATTCACAAAAATCGTAGAGAATTAACGTGCCAATTCAAAAATACAGTAATATACAGAGTGCTCCATTTGAAAAAAATTGAGAAAATTCACTTCGAAAGCCTGAATTAGCGCTAGTATAAAATACACCCTATATAAATATAATCAATATTTGTGTCGTTGTAGTACATCCTTTGTCTACATAATTGCAAAATAAATCTTCTTAATTAATAGTAATACATGCACGCGAATTAATTTGTTAAACCTTGTTCCTATCAAGATTTTCATATTTTTTCGAATAACTCGGCAACGCCACGTCAAAAACAAAAAATCTGGAGGTCATTGAAAAGGTAATTTTACGATGAATTCATAAATGCAAAAATATGTAGGGTGTTCCATTAAAAAAAAATGACCTCGAAGGTGCTTCGCTGTAACGAGTCACCCTGTATATCTTAAAATATTTTTCAAATGTGCGCCTTTTAACACTATACCACTTAATAATGATAATTCTGCAGTTTATCCACTTCTAGATTTTTGAGGATTTTGTTTGATGCAGTTATATGAAGCGTTTGTGACTAAAGGAATGTTGCGAATCGAAGAAATCTAAGAAAGTGGAGTGAATAGGGGTACTGGGTGTGTAGAAATGAGTGAGAAAATATGACGTTTTTAAGTCATTTTGAAATGATTAGCATTGAAAAAGTCATTTTAGGGCAAGGGTAAATAAGAGTCATGGAACTCACATCTAGAAAGGACTCTTACCAAAGCAACAGCGGCAATATGGACCCGCCGTAGGTTGTTTGGTAAGACTTGGGGTCTAAGACCGAAAATGACACATTGGTCTTATCTTTCGGTTGTCAGAACTACTATACGCATCATCGTATGGTGGCCAAAAACAGAGGAAAAAACAGCACAGGGAAAGTTGCAGAAACTGCAACGCCTTGCCTGTTTAGGGACTACAGGAGCAATGCACTCGTGTCCCACAGCAGCTATGGCGGCTATGCTTGACCTACTTCCCTTGCACTTACATGTAAGGAAGGAGGCGGCACTCAGTGCCTTACGACTACGACTGCACCAGGCACATAAATTTAAACTAGGCGATCTGGTTGGTCACTTAAGGATTCTGGAGTTAATCCATTTCAAGTCCATGACCAAACCCACTGACTCAATGCCAGTCAAACAAGACTTTGACTGCCCGTTTGACGTGCTAATTGAAAGTCGTCAGACGAGCAATATGGAGTCACTGCGATTGGAATAGGGGTCACTTATCTGGTATACATATGGATCTAAGATGGCTGAAAGGGTAGGAGTGGGAGTAGCAGGGCCGAATTGTAGACTATCCAAAGCCCTCGGTAACACCTCAACCATCTTTCAGGCAGAAATTTATGCCATAGATCTGTGTGCCCAGATATGCCTAAATAAAGGCATCCGAAGGGCAAAGATCTATATACTATCAGATAGCCAGGCAGCACTAAAGGCTCTAAGGTCCTATACCTTTGAATCTAAAATTGCCTGGGAATGTAGACAATCCCTGAAGCAACTAACTAATAACAAAAAGGTTACCTTGATGTGGGTGCCAGGGCATGAGGGAGTACAAGAAAATCAACTTGCTGATAGTCTTGCAAAAAAAGGAGCTGAAGCACCATTCATTGGACCCGAACCGTTTTGTGGCCTAGCCAAGGGACATATAGCGGAGGAGATCCAAGAATGGGAAAATGATCAGAAAAAGTCCTACTGGAGGAATACTCCAGGCCAAAGACAAGCGAAAAAGTTATTCGACAAAGAATGCCACAAGGCTTCTCGAGCTTGAAAAGTCCGAATTGAGGCTAATCACAGACCTTCTAACTGGCCACTGCCCCTTGAGATATCATCTCAAGAATATGGGCAGGGCGGTAGATAATAAATGCAGATATTGCGATACTGCAATTGAAACTGCGGAACACATACTTTGTGAATGCAAGGTGTTAGTCCGCACTAGGCTAAAATTCCTAGAACAGGCGGAATTAACGCCGGAAGACAGGAAAATTAGCCCCCAGGAAAATCACAAGCTTTGCAAAAAGTCTGGGAATCCTGGGATGACCACTAGATGTAGGGTAAATCACAAAAGATCTTTTAGGTCGAAGTGAAGTAAGGCTGTGCGAAGCCAAACGACCCCGTAAAACAATCTATAATCTACAAGAGTCATGGAATTTGATTGCTTATTACTGCAATTCATTGATTTCATTGAGTCCAGTTGTACCCCAATAAACATTCAAATTTGTCATGACGCTTCTTTTCCGTTGCCCTGAAATGACAATTTTAATGCTCTTCATGTGAAACTGACCTGAAATTCTCGTATTTTTGCTCCTTTTTGAGTCCTTTATGTATTGGGCATTACAAACTGAAAAAGTTGGGTTATGTTATGCTGTAACGACTCTTATCTTATTTACCCTTGCCCTAAAATGACTTCTTCAATGCCAATCGTTTCAAAGTGACCTGAAAACATCATGTTTTTACTCATTTTTGTTTGTATGTATGTAACTTTTCAATCTTTGAACATGATTCTCGCCCACTTCAAAACATCAGATTAAACTGAAACTTTGCACACTTATCAAGGACCGATGTCAATACAATAATTTGACAGCTTTGTCCTAATGTCCTCACCAGGATCATCAGCATAAAATAAAGTATAAAAAATGACTAATCTATTGTCGACATTTTGCTGGAGGCGCCGCAGCTAATAATATAACGTATTTGCCGTTGTATAAGCCCTTGTTAAACGCTAGTTCCAACTTTAATACATACATTATGATGTAATATTAATTATGTACTACTAGCGGTTTCGAAAAGCAAGATGAATGGCAAGAGGGTGACTAAAAAAAATTATAGTTTAAAAAACTAAAAAAATGCTTTAATAGCAAATCGAACTAAAAAGTAAAAAATAATGTTTACATATTTTAAATATTTTATAGCAAAAAGCGTGCGGTGCAATAAAAATATAGTAAAAAGCACCCCACGCTTTTTAAAATAAAATATTTAAAATATGTAAACATTATTTTTTACTTTTTAGTTCGGTTTGCTATTAAAGCGTGTTTTTTAATTTTTTTAAACTATAATATTTTTAGCCACCCAGCACCTCTATTCGCTCCATTTTCCCGTCAATTTCCTCGATTATTATACATTTGCGCAACGCTTCATTAGTTACAAACGCTTCATATAATTCTCTTCTTAATGTATTCACAAAAAAAACTCAAAAACCGGGAAGTGGATAAACTGCAGAATGACCAAAATAATTTTCCAGGGTTCTAATTAGACCGATATTGGATTTTGACGCACTATTGGGACCCCCTGTATACCATATTTGGAACATTACATTCTGAGAATATGTATGCTATGAAAAAATGCTATATGGGATAATAGTAGTAAATTATATTAAATTAGTTTTTATTTATATCATTTTTAGAATTTTAAATACCTTGCCCATAATAATATTATCGTTGTAGATTTTTTGTACGCGATAAGTGATTTGGCTATTTCATCGCGATGATTCTGGCAAGTGTTGATTATGAGTGCCGCCGGTATGTCCTTGCAGTTAAAGGAGGGAGGGCGAACCTGCCTAAATTTATCCGTTGCTTTTGGGACAATGTCCCATCTTTTTGTAAGCGAGAAAAACTTTTAATTATTAGGGTCGTTTATTTATGACGAAGATAAAACCGAGTGAATTATGACTACAAAAATATTCTTTTAGTGAATATTGGATTTTTTAATTATAACACCGGTACCGACAATTTATTGAAATTCATAACTTCTAAAAGCATAGATTGCCAAAGAAATATTACGGAATTCTTTCAAGATTTAAAAGATAATTACCAAACAGTGAATAATCCGACTTTCCTCAACATAGTAATTAGTTTCATTAATTAATTATAACTTTAGATTTTTTGATAACGTCCCGATTTTAAAATACGTCACTTGTAACATTTTATGGTTATTTCCTCTTATCGCTCAGTATCATTTTATCAATAGTATTAATTGAAATTATCTTAAAAACTCTACACACTATTTTTAATTAACAAAATAATTTGTCGTATATTATCTGTATATGTTAAATCACCAATTTCAGATATAGATGTAAATATAAATTTTGAAATTGTTGATATATGAATACAGAGTGATCCGTTTCAGATTGTTGTTAAGAAAAGTTCACACTTCTATTGAACACCAGATGTTCATATTTAAACACAAATATGTCATAATTAATTATAATAAATCGGTCTAGAATGACACATTTTGACACGACCCAATTCTTTGCAAAAAGAACACAACCGTACTTTTTTTCAACTCACTTCAACACAAACTTATTTATATTTTAGAACAAGGCTCGTGCTATCGAAGACAGACATATAATAGGGTCGTTTCCTTCAACAAAATTTATAAAATATTGTTGAATAATTAAAATGTATATTAAATATACATTTTATATGGCATATTAAGAAAAGTCCTAATCATCACATGCAAGAACAAATTCGCTTTGAAAATAAAAGGGCGGTAAATAATGTATATAATGAGATTTCAATTTTGTTATTAATATTTTGTTTTGTTGTGACAATTGTTTCATATTTTTTTTATAATGGAACCTGATTTTGTGAAAGGTACTTTAGAGAACTTACCTATAATGGATTTTTATATGAATCACGAGTTTTATGTAAACAATTTGAACTATTTAAGTGCCGAATCCCGGAGTGTTACAAGTTTGAGGTTAGAATTTCTTTAAAATAATATGACTATGACTCACGTCTATACTAACAGTAAATCAGAGAAGTCTATGCAATAAACGAATGACGCCCGTCGATTATTCTTTTATCTGTTAACTGCGCATGCTCTCACAGCTGACGTCACCTTAGGCGCCAATTCAAAATTTCTTAACTTAAATAAATAATATCACTAATAAAATAATTTAGAATGCAAAATAAAAAAATACGGGTCAAATAAAATTTAACAAAGTACTTGAATATAATTTTTCTTTTAAATGGTCAACGACACTATTACCCCACCTGCATAATTTTCAAAATATTTGTGATCTCGAAAAAATTTTCAAATATAACTTGTGATATTATAAGTTAAAATATGATGCTTTCTTCAGTTTTTGTAATACCGAATTGAATATTTCCAAGTTGTTTTGCAAAATAGATATTGCTATGTTGTTTCTTTATGACAAAGCAACACCTTTTAGACACCTAGTAGTTAAATTATATTATACAATATATTGATATTAACCCAAATACACAAGTTCTTTGGTGGATAATAATTAAAATATCGAGAAAATACGCTTATCAAGTATGCCGTGGAAATTGAACAAAATTAGATTCAAAACATTAATTTTGCCATCAACACAATGCTGCAAATAGCAAGTGTTCTGTCGAAAATGATTTATTTTAACAATAAAGAAACATATTAAACGGAAGTAAATATTCAAAATAAATCCCCCTTCTTCTTGATATTTTCTGGCTCGCTCAATGGTGTTTCGCATAACATTTCGCAACCTAGCAGGAGCTATATTTATAAAAATGTCGCAGGTACGATTTTATAAAATAACTAAAGAGTGTTTGAGGAATGCATAAAAAACTCGTCCATTCACATCTGGTGAGCGGGCAGGTCAAGGTACAGGTCCATTCGTCACAATTACTTGCCCATTATAACGGTTCACTAAATAGATCATAACCCGAGCGGAATTATGAGGCGGAGCTCCATCTTGTTGAAAATACATTTGTTCTGAAACTTCAAGTGGTAAGTCCATCAACATTTCTTCAAAAGGATGTTTAGGAATTCTAAATATCTCTGCCCTATCGAAGGTCCTTGAAAGGGAATAGTTCCAATAATTCTTGTTTCAATCACCTCAGCCCACACATTTACTCCAACACTTTCTTGAACATTACCTTGACTCATTAAATGTTGATTTTCCTACGTCCAATATCCATTGTTTTGATTAGTGAAGATTCCATTGTTGGTGAATCTCAACTCGTCAGAAGACAATATGAAAGGAAGAAAATTCGGGTTACCGGTATCGTTCTGAAGTGACCAGTCACAATAAGCTAATCTTCGGTTACCATCATCTTCGTACAAATGCTGGTGCAATTGATATTTAATGGAGCGGTAACCATATTTATGAGAATCTTTTCTGCACTCATGACTCGTGGCCAATTTCTCTAGTAGAAGTAGTAGGATTCACTTCTACAAAAGGCCAACATGCTAATTTCTGTCGCTTGATCAACGATAAAAGCTTAACAATAAAGAGCACATTTATTAAGTTAACAATACACAGGTATTATTATTTGTCAAGCTTCTTTTTATTGCCACAGCACACTTTTTATTTGCAATGTTGTTTTATTAACAAAATTCACGCTTAGAATCTAGTTTTATTCAATTTCCATGACACACTTTCACAATTTTTTAATTATTATTCACCAAAGAATTTGTATTTGCGTTAACATCAAACCGATTTCTGACGTGAAAGTATCAATAGATTTGTCGTGAAAATTAGTACTTAACTACTAACTAAAAGATGTTACCATTTGAAAAAGTTGACACAATTGCAAATTTTGATTACCTAAACTTGCCCCAAATTTTGAGTTGCCTACCTCAAATTTTCAGCAAGTGCATTTTAAACTAAAAAATGTTTGTTTCAGGATTCATCAATCAAATATTGCACTCTTTACATCGTAACTATTATGCGTATATAAAGCTCAAAAGCATCCCAAAGAACTAATGAAATATAAATAGCCAGTAATTTCCCATAAAAATTCTAGTCTTGAACCTACAAGTGCAATAAAGCACCGATAATCTTAAACAAATCAACTTAGTTCGCAAACATGTCTGGTGATTTGGAAAAAGGAATCCAGGATCAGACAGTAAAGTGGTTGAAAGAGGTACTATTATTTTATAAATAGGTATCTTGTAAATTTATATCGGTGTCTGAGGAGTGTAAAGTCAAACCCTAAGGGGTGTCGGTGGGCATTTTCTCTAATTTCTATGCACAGATCGTTCTCGTCCTCTACCGGCCGAATGGGGTGAAACAAGCGATATTTTGTGAATAAGGAGCAGCACGTTCTGCTGTCTTGCTCTTCTACGGTTATTTGTAGTTTGGGTGCTAAATAAAAAAGATAACAACTCTCACATTTAACATAAATCAAGACACATTTTTTCGTTACGAGTTATTATTTAAAAATATTGTCAATATAATATAATGCTCTAAATTAATTTAAAAATAATTAACTCATACAGGATAAATATTACATTTTTCTATATCTGCCAACACTTGGGCAGAGTTATAGTGATATGTCAGTATTTTCGTGTATTGTTGATAACTGATGATTGAGACAGAAAAAATTTAAAAAAATATATTTTTTTAAAAAAGCTTTTATTCAAAAAAATGTTCTAAAAAGAAAGACTTTGAAGTAAATCAAACCCATCATTTTGTTACATTATACAATTTTTTTATGATATAAAAACTTGTCGCGAGATTTTCCTGTGTAAAGGAGATTGTTCGCGACAAGCTTTTATATCATAAAAAAATTATATAACGGAACAAAATGATGGGTTTGATTTACTTCAAAGTTTATTTTCTACTTTTTAGAGCATTTTTTAAATAAAAGCTTTTGTTTAAATATATTTTTATATAATTTTATTTTTTACTTTTTAGTCTTTTGATATGCTGTAATCCCCAGATATCGATTTTGAGTCGAATCGGATTATAAACGATAAAGTCGTCCGCCATCTTGAAGTCGCCATTTTGAACGACAAAAGTCGTCCGCCATATTGGCGCTGCCATTTTAAACTTCTATATTTTGACCTAGAATTCATAATTAGCCATCTCGAAAACCTCCAGATATCGATTTTGAGTCGAATCGGATTATAAACGAAAAATTAGTCCGCCATCTTGAACTAAATTTTTGACTAGAAATTCGTAATCGGCGAACCGGAAAACCCCCAGATATCGATTTTGATCGATTTGGACCATAAATGACAAAATTCGTCCGCCATATTGGCGCTGCCATTTTGAATTTCTAAATTTTGACCAAGAATTCATAATTGGCGATCTCGAAAACTCCCTGATGTCGATTTTGGGTCGAATCGGATCATAAACGGTAAAGTCGTCCGCCATCTTGATTTTTTTTCTTATATGAAAATGTTAAAGTGTATTATCACCGGAGTTATACACGTGCAAAATTTCAAAGCTCTAGCTTTAATTAGAACTAATCGCAATTTTAATTGCAAGACAACTGACAAACATACATTGCAAGTTAAATAAATGTTTTTAAAGACACTTGCCGCAATCACTTGAGAGAGGTCGAATTTTTGACACTTGCAGTGTGTCTTCATTCTCTTCCGTGGTAATAAAAATGAAAGAAAATAAGATGTACAGAATATCTGAAATTTAGCTTTAGCCTAATGACGTTAGTTCACAAAAACTCTTCCTGACGTGTATATAAAGTTAGCTGGTTTCAGGACTATTACAATTCACAATAAAATATTTATTTCTATTTTTCATGAAGGGATTGTATACATAGTGCATCACCACAACCTTAAACTATCTGTATTTCCCTTGGTGCTCTTTCCAAATAAATATCTATTTTTTCCTGCCACTCCCTGTTATGTTTTCTTTAAAAAATGTTTTCCTACCGCCTCCCAAGTTACCGAAGTAACGCCCTGGAATATCTCAAGGATCTTGGCTAGGAAAAGAGAGACGAGGCCCTACAGTTTATTGTGGAGTCCGAACCACTTTTGGGGCAAATTTTTTATAATAAAAAATTGTTTCGTCTTGCGGGCATACTCAGTTTGCTAGCCAAACGCTTTAGCACACTGAGCTACCGTCACCTAACCGAAAATACCAACAAATTTCGTTATTTTAAATGAAACTTCCTGCAGTTTTTGCAGTTTTAAAGTCTACGGTACATTCTAATGTTTTTTATACACTATACTCCATATTAAAAACTTCTGGTTTAAGTGGTGTTATATTAGTAATAGTAATAAAGTTATAAAACAATTCGACTAATAATTAATTCTTCCCAAACAAGTGAACAATTATTTAAAATGGCAAACAAAAATTGAATCTAAAAAGTTAGATTAAATGTTGTTTCCGTCATTCTGAACACACATATTGTGTCTCTTTAACAGTTCAGTTCTAAGAACTTTTAATTACGTCTCTATTAATCGGTGCCACGGAAGCATTCATTTTGTTATAAAGATATAACCCCACAAAAAAGCCTAATGTAGTTAGGTCAGGTGATCGAACTAACCATCTGACAACACCATTACCAATCCATCTTTCTCGAAATGTACGAAGTAAATTTTATTTTATATACAGTGTGTGCGATTGAATACCTGTTATTTTGGAACGCTCTGCCCGATTTATTTTTTTTTTTTAATAAAAGGGCTATTTCGTCCTATCCAAATGTTTAGAAAATTTTCATTAAGACATCTACGTACAACCGCCGAATAATGTATGGAAGCACCATCTAGTTGAAAAATAACTTGTTTGTTTTCATCCTCATTTAGTACTTCCATAAAGTCCCAAAAATCTGTGTTCAAGGAATTAAGAAACCTCTCACTGTTTAATGTATCTTGGGAAAACGCTGGACCCACTATATGATTATTGAATATCCCAATCCGGACATTAACTTTATGAGAATATTTATTTTGAATTTATCATCCAGTGTGAGTTATCTGTTGCCCAGTACCTAGAGTTCTGAGTAGGAACCACACCATCAATAGTAAATGTCTCTGTGAAGAGAATATTTCTGTAAAAAATTTCGTTATTTAAATATTCTCCTCGGCAGAATAAACAGAATTCCATTCTCCGTTAATCATCAACTTGTTCTAATGTGTTTTTGGTTTAAAGGGAAGTACTTTTTTTCCAAACATGAATTTTGCAGAATTAAGTGTAATTATTCATTTAGTTGGAAACGTGGTTGGCCAATGAGGAAAATTTATGAATAATTTAATTGATAAATCCTCAGATAGTGGACCATTCGATGAACTTGACAATAAATTGAGAACGATTGCCAGTCATTATAGATTTAGAATATTTAAAAGCGTTTTTTACCTAACTCTCGTGGAATTGTTATTGAGAATATCGGTTTGGTAACGACTCGACAAAATAAAAATGAAAATAATTCATCAAACGTTATTGTACAATATTTCGAAGAAAATCCAACAACTAGCTAAGGCAGGCTACACGGGATTCACATATATAGATGGCTTAATGAAAATTTTCCAAACGGATAGGACTAAGTAGCTCTATTATTCATTGGCCGCCACGTTCGCCAGATCTAACAGATTCCTTTTTGTGAGGAATTTTAAAAGAAAAAGTTTACTGCACGATACCACAAAATGTTGACGAATTAAGAGAAATAATTGAACGAGAGACTACAGCAATTAATGAGAACCCGTCAAAATTGGTGTGAAGTGGTGTGAATGAGGTTATATTGATAACACAAGAACTTGAAATACTTTGTTAGATTTTTGTGTTATTCCATCCGGTTGTTGGTCGAATTCCGATTTTCTCCAATCATTTGTTTCTGTTAAAGATTATTTGTTATTCCTGAAAATATCCTATTGACTAGTGCCTGAAGAAAGGTTAAATTTTCAAGTTAACCGTCTAAGCTATGTCTCAAGATACTTTATGTGTTTTACGGAGGGATAATGGTCCTTGAAAATCTGCGTATATTCTCCATTAATACTGGAAGATTTCGGATTAATTTCAATCGGACAGAAACAGGATAGGTGCTGCCGTTATATTCCTAGAAACGTACTTAGGATGGGGGAATTGGATGGTAGAAACCCTTAAGGAACCTTACGATGCTATTACTATCATGAGGATGCCAATTTGCATAAAATAATTTATTTTAAATACTTAATGCGACAACAGGAAACATATAGTCACTATTAGATTTTCTAAAGACATTAGAAGCATATGAATGCGTGTCAGTATAACAGATATTTACACTGTAATAATGCAATCACATCTGTATTTGTAGCAGATGTTTATTGTTATAAGAACAGCAATAATATGATTTGGTGCATAAGCATTGATAATGCAAGGTTATTTATTTATTTATTTAACGATACACTGCTCAACGGAACGTTCCAATTACTGGGCAATAAGTAATAAGTACTATAAAATATATTACAAAGAGATGTAGAAATATAAATATGTTGAATAAATAAATATATAAACAAGGTGACAATTAAGAGATAATTCCATACCGTATTTTCATCATTGATTTATTGTAAATTGAGCATTTAAGTTATAATAAATTAGCATTAAAAAAAGTAAAATGTATATTGTTTTCATATCTATCACAAAACAATGGCTTCCACCATAGAATTTTTAAGTGTTCATAGACATTATAGCCCAATAAAATGGGACAAAATTTGTCGATTTGGATGAAATAATTCAAAGCGGGCTGAAATTTTGGGAACAGGCTTATTTTGTGGTACTTTTTAATATATCAAAAGTCCCCACCCGTGGAGAAAATAGGTACAAAAATCGGTTTTTCGCAAAAAACTCAGAAAGTATCAATTTTACTGTAAAATATGTACACATTAAAATTATTGGTAATCCACACAATTTCGTAATTTTGTACGACCTATTGGACCCGAGATAGATTTTTATGAAATTTAGACATTTGCGATGCGTTCTTCGCTAAAATCTCAAAAATGGTCGTTCGGATTTCGAAATATTTCCAATGAAAGTTGTAGAGAATTCGATTACAAGCAATTTCCTTTTATTAGTCATTTCCATTTGATCAATATTAGCAGAGATATGAATTTTTAAACGTGTTTATAGCGCGCTAGCAGAACACATGGTACATGATAAAATCGATAAAAACTCGAAAACGATAGATTTGATATTGATATTTTTTTACCTATTTTCTTCCCCCTCCCCTCCTCTGGCGTCTACGGGTAGGGACTTTTAATATGTCAAAAAGTACTACAAAATAAGCCTGTTCCCAAAATTTCAGCCCGCTCTGAATTATTTCATCCAAATTTTTCCATTTTATTGGGCTATTAGACATAGATCGGAAGGGGGCGATAGTTCATCGGTTAGCGCATCTAGCTTTCTCTCTGAGCATACCTAGAGAAGTGGATTCGAGCCCCACCTACTGCGAAGTAATTTTTCGAATATAAATTAGATCCAAGAAGTGGTTCGGATCCCAATATAAATTGCAGCCCCCCCGTCTCCTTTGTTTATACAAATATAGTCCTTCTAGACTTAAGAGAGCCATTCAGGTGACCTGGAAGGCGGTTAAAAGCATTTTCAAACATTTTCAAACTCATTATACATAGACTTCAAGACAACTTAAATCATTGTAGTCTTCTCCTCTTCTCCTTTAAGCTTGGCGTAAGTTCAAGAATACCGATCTTACGGAAAAAATTGTAATGATCAAAGATGTAAAGCATTGAATTTTCTACAAATTTGATTATTACCATCTTCACATTAAAGTTGAAAATATGCGAATTATTTAATGAGAATACTAACCCTTCAATTCAACGCTAACGCAACAGGGTTGGCATTCCGACAGTCAATACCTGTCTGTGGATTAATGCAAAGATAGCGTCTGGAATAAAAAAAATTGTAAAAGTAGAACTTCCCTGAAAAAGGCAATAAGATTATTTGCGTAAGGACACGTTGGTTCCCGTAATAAATTTTTAAACCTTAGAGAAATTGTTGATAATCTTTATAGCTTTCAATATTACTTTTTAATTTTTTTTATATATACAAATTATTTTAAAGCATCGGAATATATTCGATATAATGACCAAATTAAATAAACATGAGACAGGAGTATTCACACTATCCCAAATATGAAGGCCGGAATATTCCTTTCTTTTTATTTTTTTTACCACATTTCCGGTAGAAAAACACGAAAAAGAAGGAAAGACTTTTTAAAAAATGCCACAGTAAATTTTTAGACAATATAACAGTCGAAATTTTATTAAAGCTCAACATGTACACTTGGACTTTATGTTTTTAAAGAAATTTAAAACATCTAGCTCGATAAATTTCTCAGTTATTATAAATCAGTATTTGTACTTTAAATTTTTTATCGTTCTTTGGATAATAGCACAGTTATTAGTACAGCAAAATGTCTTTTATATGTGGATGTATGATTTGGTTGCAGACGTGGGATTTCTGTTAAATAAAGTCCACAGGAGTAGATAGCACTTATGAAAGATTGGTTGCATACCCATTTCAGTAAAACACAAACTGAATTTGTTTTTGAACTACGGATGCAAGATGAGATTGATTTAAATTTAGGTCTTATAGTTTAGCAATATCCAATAACGCTGTTGTATCAGCTTCCATTTAGTCTAAAGATGATTTACACAGAAACTACAATAGATAACGATCCAAATTTGTGCCTACTGATACAAAGTTTTATTTTAAACTTCTTTTTAAACTGTATAACACATTTTAAAACCAAAAAGAGAGGCACCACGCTTATTTCGCTTATATTACAATATCTCTAACATAGTCGTGGTATTTTTTTAAAAAAGCCCAAACTACTGATAGTGGAAGCGTAAGGGAAGAAATAAAAGCAGAAAATAAAAAATTATGTATTTTTAAAGTCGCCATATCCAAGAAAGGGAAAGGGAGAGATTCAACGGGGATGTATTTATTATTTTTAGCTATAATTGTTCGTATTAATACATATAACAAGAGAGTATTGACATTTGCATAGTTTTCAAATTTAAATCTACTGATTTCGTAAATGACTGAAAATGCATAACAATGCTCTTGTTATATTTCTACTTAAGCAATATACTTCATTTATTTGCAATATTTGTAAAACAAAAATATGATCTAAATAATTGTTAGAGGTTAGTTAAAAAAAGACACATGATTTTTTAATTAATGTTAAAATCTTACAATGCAATTAAAAACTTAAAGTTAGCTATCTCAAACAGAAGACCTCAGTGGTGAGATAGTTAGTTTTATCAATTTTTGATTTTCCCAAAAAAATGTTAAACCACAGTAATTTTAGTTAATATTTCACCAGCCTCGAGCATTTCTGTGATACTCTGATTGAAAATTACCAAACCCAATGTGTATTTTAAAACTTTGTGTAAAAGAAGAAGAAGAAATATACTACAATAACATAACATAGAACAAGCATATTCTCAACAAAATAATCATATAAACACTAGATAAAATGGATGCATAAATAAAATATTTTTGATTTAATTAAAAACACATACCAGAATTATAAGGATTATATTATTTTCCACAATGGTAGAATTTCGTCTTCACATAACTTGTCTTTAAGCATATTAATTTTAAAACACAGTTGTGGATATAGTTTACATTCAAATAATTGTTTTGTAAAATTATTTTTAATGTTGGTGGTTACTCTATTCATTGAAACAATTTATAAAATTACTTTCAAGCCGAAAAATGTGTTTCAACACATAATTCATTGCATTATTATTATTCATTTTTGAAGTAATTTTATATTTTTTTGTAATGAATAAAGTAATCATTGATATGGACAATTTTAGATAGATAATGATTGATTAATCATAAAGGAAAGAAAAATACTACTAAATGAAACAATATCTTCTAATAAAGTTCCCCAGGACAGTAACTAGAAATTTAAGGTAATAGAAATGAGTACACGCTTAATAATAATTAACAATACAACAAGAAAATTATGTTCAGCAGCTGGATAGTATTACATATTGCTATTTGTTTTGATTTTATACTAGATCTGAATTATAATTATATTACAAGACATAAAACAGCGCTGGTTTGTGCTATAAGTGCCAGTTAAAATTTATGTATTCCAGTATTCTAATAAAGGCAATTTATCAAAAACAATCGCTCCTACAACAAACTGATCCTGGTTTTCCGGTTGTGAATTAACGAAGATATATGTGGGCAGTAGAATGTCCGCGTCTTGTCAATGGCGCGGTGAGAAATGGCGTACTGGCCTTTGTCATAGGAATAATGACTTCTTGGTAGATAAGGCGGTCGGCCGACGGTCAATTTCGATGGTCACTTGCGTGCATCGTATTTGTATTGTCCATAGCCGAATCATTGTAGCTGGCTAAATGGAGTGTGAAGCGATAGCGACTGACCACGCCGACTTATCTTGTCCACAAACAAACAATACACTAGCTTCGGCTTCGTTTCGCGGTTCGCATCTCGTGTAATAGCCCATACTGGATGCTGCGGTCTACATAACAAGGTTAAGATTATTTAACACCAATTATTCGGCTTTTTCGTATTTACTTACATATCGCTGTTTTTGTTGGCCTTTTAGCTGATGTAAATGAGTAAATGAATACATAATACGTAGGAGACAGTGTTGTTATCAAAAGTGTATTGATTATTCGATAGGCGTATGCTCCTGAAATTTCCATATGTAATACAGTTTTCATTTTCAATAATTGTATATACGCTTAATCCCCCTATCATGAACTGAACTAAATTTCATCACTATTTTTCATTAAAGGTTTAGAAAGATTCTATGCGAAGTTTTTAACTTTGTGGTTACTCTTGTAACACAAACACAAAACTTTATTATTATAAAATTGTACGAATATAACACAGAAAGTAGACCATATAAATTTTTTTGAAGGAATAGCTATAATAATAATAGTAATTGAAAAAAGTGGCACGCATGGAAATTATAAGGCAGAAAGCTAGAGACATTTGAAAGTATTATTTTTTGAACTTAACTAATTCTTGTTTTATTGCAATTATTTACAATAAAATAACATAATAAAAAATGAACTGTAAAATGGGGGATTGGAAGACGTGGTAGTGTGGAATGGACACCAAGGTCACCGGATATTAGGTTTTTTCCTTTGGGGTCACCTAAAAAAACGTCCAAGTGTAAACCTGACAATATTGGGCAATTAAAAACAAAATTAAATAAGAATGTAACAACATTTCTCCAGAAACCGTAAATAAAGTTCAGCAAGAAGTCATTGATCGTTTTGGATACTATCGGGGATAAGAAGATTTTCAATTTGAATATTTTATTAGTTAATGATGTGATTACTGTTCATTTCCTATTTTATTGTAAAATTTCACAATAAAACAAGAATTATTTAACTTAAAAAAATAATATTTTCCAAGCTCCAAACTAATAAACTCTACTCTAAGTAGTAGGCTTTTGATAGAGCTTTCCATAGAGATTCTAAAAATGAAAAAATATACAGAGGTGTTCCATTAAAAAAAAAGTAGATGACGTCAGAACCGAAGCAGCGATGATGTCATAACTAAAAAATCAAAGCAGATGAGTAATTCAAAATAAAAATCATCCTATCCGAGGATTTTCCAAAATGTTTTCATATTCAGAAATTATTTATTTATTTATTTATTTATTTGCTACACTGTCCAACAGGTCTTTGACCCAATTAGAGGGCAGGAAAGTATAGTAAACTAATACAAATATGTAATTAAACAATAAATATATAAAAAATATATAAAACAAAGACTCTAGTAATTAATCAAAGACATATTAAAAAAAAAGAAAACAGAGAGCATGATTTTCTACATTATATATTATGAGAGATTATAGAAAAGAAAAACAAGCATGTTAAATCAGTGTTTGTAGTAATAGGTTTTTAAGGTGTTTTCGGAGCAGTTGGAAATGTCTATATCACCTCAGATTGCATTGTGATTGTCGTATATTACATAAATAGGTGAACATTTTAAGATATTTGTACGAGGCCTAGCTAGATAAAATAATAAACTATGACGGCATATTGTTCTGGAGATATTAAAAGACAGTTTTGATAGTAATAGTGGTACGTCAATATTGTTAATAATTTTAAAAATAAATATTTGAGAATTCATTCTCGCCTACGATGCAAACTAATTAACGTGTACCTAACCAGCAGGTCTTCTTGCTGAAAACCGATTGCTGGATAAGTAGCTTCTAATCTAAAATACATAAATTTCAGAAATTTACGTTGTACCGATTCTAGATTTTTAACATGCACAGTACACATGCACTGAACTTCGCCTCTTCGATAATGCATATTATTTAGTAATTAATATCTCTGTTAAGTTGTATGTTATTTTTGCATTGTTGAAATAAAGACCATTTATTATTATTATTATTATTATTATAGTGTGGGGACCAAACAAGTGACGCATATTCAAATTTCGACGTAACGTAGCAACAATAGAGCATCTTCAGTGTTTCAGGACTTAAAAATCACGAGAATTTCAAACTATAAACCCACATGTCTTGCTCGCTTCCAAGACTATGTCGTTAATATGTATATTAAAAGCAAGGGTCTTGTCAAAGATGACACCTAAGTTACGCAGTGTTTCAGGCCGGTGAAGTATATTATTATTTATGGTGTAATTGTAGGAAATAGGAGAAGACTTACGTGTAAAAGACATAGCATTGCATCTCTCCGAGTTTAAAGCAAGGTTGTTTTTAGTGCACCAATTACTAATTCTGTTTTAGTTATCCTGCAGTTGAAGACAATCAATCATTAATTCTAGAAAAAAGCTTTAAATAATCGGCATACATAAAATAGTTAACCTCGTGTGTTAAATCACCCCCTATATTATTGATAAATATGATGAACAGCAGTGGCCCAAGAACTGAACCTTGCGGTACTCCAGAGGTAGCAACGTATTGGACAGACTTAAATCCATTGAAGGTAATTGGCTTCTGTTTGACAGATAACATCTGAATAGAGTTATCAAAGTTCCCGAAAGGCCAATATTATTCAATTTTTTAAGCAGCATTGTATGGTTAAGTCTATCGAATGCCTTGGAAAAGTCAGTATAAATTATATCAGTTTAAGACTGATCATCGATGAATTCCGAAATAAATTGCGTAACACAAAACAGTCGTTGTAGAGCGTCCTTTCATGAAACCGTGTTGATGAATAGTGATGCCATTACTAATTTTATCATATATAGCATCCTGTAGAAGAAATTCAAATACTTTGGCAAAATTATATATTATTGATATGCATGAAAATTGGTTATGTCAGATTTGTCTCCTTTTTTAAAAATTGGACATACTTTCCACGCATCTGGAAAATTTCCAACGATTTTAATTTTAATTCTCAGTTACTTAAATTCATTGTAATATTGCCACTTTTTTTTAACTCTTTTAATTTTTGCGCCTTCAACTTAATTTGTTTTAGTATATTTGGAGTGAACTATGGAGGATATTCTTTAACTGCTCTTGATCGAATTTTGGTACGCAAGAGTCAAATATATTACTTAGTGTGGTATAAAAATTAAAGCAGGCTTCTTCCACGTTATCACACTTTTTAAGGTATTGTGTTTGTTTAGACTAGAAGGACCGTATGTTTATTACTTTGATGAATTAAATTTCTGTGATATTGAATTGATGCAAATATATAATCGAAGCAACGCAAATTGCGGTAGCACTCACCTGGTCTTTATGTTTTGCTTTTGCTGGAGAGCTCTCCGTCGTAACTGGTCTTTTAGCCACCCTGGATTCACTCGTGCTGAACACTCAAAAATGTCTGATTTTGTATACGATAAAATAATAATCACTATCACCAAATATCTCCACAAAAATTCGTTAGTAGCTTGCACCGACCGGGCATTAATCACCATGCTTTTTCTTCTCTCTCTGCGCATGGCAGCCATGGGAGTTCCAGGTTACTGCCACCACAAGCAATGTGCAATGTATCGCGTAAATAAAAAAAACTTAAAATAACTAATAACCCGTAAATCATATAGCCCCTGCATGATTCAAAAAACAAAAAATAGAAAAATAAATTAATTATATAATAAAATAAGCAAGTCTTTTAACTTTGACATATTAACCGACACCGACATTTCGCCCACCAAAACCACGTTAAGTTTTCCTAGTTATGTAGGAAGTAAAATAAAAATATATATCTATATATTATCTAGAAAATGGAGAAATTGAAAAAGAGGACATTGTTATTGCCCCGTTAATGGACAGAGTTTTACAACTGGACATTACAAAGTTCCATTTTTGATTTTTAAAGTGACCACCTTTTCCGGGGTGTAATTGCATCACTAGACCAAGAGCCCATTGAAAAGGGGGCTTTTGGTCATTTTTCATCAATCTAAAGTAATAAATTATGCTTTCACCGATAGATGTCACGTCACTTGAATTATCACCTAAATTAGGCTTTCCGCCAACAGATGGCCTTCACTGGGGAAATAATACACCAATTTGTTAAATAGATATGCATATCATAGAATTATTAAATGTAAACGATTATTATAATTAGTGCATAAAAATTGTTTATAAACTAATACTATAAAGATAGTAGTAATGATCGAATAGTCCATATAACAGTTGATGTAATTTTAAAATTTCACATGTTGGTGCTCTATGACAGTTAACTGTCAAACTGTCGATAAGCAAATATTTATTATATATATATATATATATATATATATATATATATATATATATATATATATATATAAAAGTATAAGACTACCTAAGTAGAACTATGACAGGTGTAGTGATATAAATTTTCACTCAATAATTTCAGCTGTTTGCAAAATTAGTTAATTTAAAACTACAAGATATGAAGATTGGCACTATTTTTTAATTTAAAATAACTAATTTTGCAAACAACTGACATTATTGAGTGCAAATTCATTTCACTACACCTGTCATAGTTCTACTTAGGTAGTCTTATATTTTTTTTACCAATATATGTATTTAAAAAATAGTTATAGCCAATAATAATGAATATTTCCTCATCGGATATCTCTCTCTCTCTCTCTCTCTCTCTCTCTCTCTCTCTTTCTTGGATATGCCCATCTTAAGTCATATCCTCTTTTGTTTCTGCGAGTTAGAATGATTATAAATATCAGTCAAGTACCAAAGTTCCTCTTTCGATCGAGAAATTGAGCTGAAAATTTTACTAAGTGATTAATTCAGTTTAAAAGGCACGCGGTTGCTACTCGGTTTGGTACCGGATCACAAACTGGATTTCACATATTTTTCAATTAATATTTTGGATTATTTTAATTGAAATTTCGATTTATTCGGATTTAATTAACGAGTATCGTCCAGAAGTATTCTGGGTAATTTATTAACATTTATTATAGAATCGTGCTCACGGTAGAGCTTAATTTTGAGCCTAATTCTGTCAATTTAATTATAGACTATTTGGTACGTCTAGATTTCGATTTAGTACATCTAGATTTTGCGTACAGAACTTACCAACTATTCTGTTTTTGATTAATTTGGATTTTGACTTTTGGATCATTCTACCATTCTTTGGTACATGATTTTTGGTATTCGCATTTGCCCTGGTTTGCACTTTACGATTAAGAGAAAAACCCTATTGAATTATTTGTGAAGATTTCTACAACCAGCAGGGACCTCAATCAACAAGAGAAACCTTCACGTCTTGAGCGCCTGAAAAATCTCCAATTTTGTAATACCTAAAGAATTCCTGTATAGTATTTTTCTTGTAAAATTGTTTAAATTTTTTAACTCTTTTCCTAGCGTTAGCTAAGGAAAACCCTAGGACCTTAATATTTAATATAATATTATTGTAAGATTTTTACCTTGAAATTTTCTTTGTGCTGTACTTTGCATATTGTTATAATAAATTGTATTTGTTTTGTGTTTGATCTTTTTATTCCTAATAGCTGGGGCCTAGTTTTCTTTACCTGACTTAATGTCGTAATAACACACTGTATATTTATAAGTATTTAAAAAAATTCAAAACTTCTGAATAAAGTCAAATTTGAACCACACGTTAGTAATGCTTTCAAAATAAAGTAAAAATCCAAAGCCCTTAAAATTTGAACGGGGAGAGGGGGGGGTGTCGTGAGATTAGGGGTTGGAAAATATTTCTTTCATGGGCAACGTCGTTAGGTTATGCACTTTGGAACATTATATTCAAGTTTCAGAATTTATTACAGTTGCGTTTTCCACACCGTATATTCTTTCTACTTATTTTTTTATGATTGAGTAGATGGTTCATATACATAATCTAGATACGTCATTTTTATTAGCCACATTTTTAAATAAAGTTCTATTATAACAATTTACACAAAAGTAGACAGTTTTGCAAGTGGTGTTCGTATTAGAACACTTTTAATTAAAAACGAAGTTGAGACAGAATACATTCCCTCTTCGAGTAATTCTGTATAACTTCTGTGTGTGCTGACATTTGTGACAAGGATGTAGATAAATTTAAAGGTGGAAACATCGGACATTAAGTGTGAGTATCACGTAGGAATAGACCATAATTCTTATGTGTTCGTCACCAAAGAGTCATTTGATGTAACGAAGTACAGGTGAGCCTGTCTTTGTGATGAACTGCAGAAGTAATGAGATGAGGAAATGCATTGGAATGAGGGCGTCTCGAGGAAATGTTACAAAATTATATTCCTAGGAACGGGATAGGTATGCTTATAAAATTTCATTTAATTTATTTACATTCTACAAATGTTACATTTCCATGTTCTTTCATGCGCTATGGTTTTATTGTTTTCACAGTAGCGAAGAGAAAACATTAAAACATGATATTCCATTAGAGTTTATACTACTTATTCATTTTTTTTTATTTTACGTAAAACTTGAGATCAATGTAAGTAAGTAAGTAAGTAAGTTCTTTATTCATCATGTTAAGTTACACAATAGTGAAACTTATAAGACTAGTCAAAAACAAATAAATACAGCTAAAAAATAATAACAGTTACAAAGAGTAGTGAATAATACCAATAATAAAGTCATAAATACTAAGATTGTAGATACTCGTCTAAGGAATAAAAAGCATTGTTAAGTAAGTACTTTAACAAAGTATTTTTAAAAGTATTAAAATTGTTAAAATGACCAAAGCGTCGGGTAAATTTATTAAAACAGTAGATTCCCTGAAAAACGTGAATTTTGGCCCACACTTAATCTAGAAAATGGCATCCTAAGTTCAGTGTGGCTGCGTATGTGGTAATTGTGAACATCATTATTTCTTAAAAACAGAGTCTCTTGCTTTTTTATATTTGTAACAATTAGATATATATAAAGTGAAGGTAGAGTTAAGATAGATAGTGCAATAAATGCCTCTTTACAGTGTGCCTGATAAGAAAGACCAACCATACACCGGATGATTTTCTTTTGTGCGATGAATACTTTATAAATGTGTGAAGAGTTTCCCCAAAAAATTAAACCATAGGACAATATAGATTGAACTAATCCAAAGTATGCTAATCTTAACACATTAAGGGAGACGGAGGATTTCAGGTATCTAATAACAAAACAAGATTTACTCAATTTCTTCGATAGATTTTCAGTATGAGTTTCCCACGTCATTTTACAATCCAAAATTACTCCCAGGAATTTTGTTACTTCTGTATGCACAATCGATTTATGATCTGCCTTGATTAAAATGCTTGAACTATGAACATAGTTCTTTGGCAAAAATGACATAAAAACGGTTTTGTCATCATTCAGTGCAAGACCATTGTTTGAACACCATTTGGAAAACTCGTTTACAGATGTATTAGCTTTGGTGATTGTGGTCTCAGAAGAGTTACTAGAAATCAAAAAGTTTGTATCGTCTGCATAGACAATTGCTGCATTAGGTGTTGTACAAGAGTGTGGCATATCATTTATAAAGATTAAGAAAAGCAAAGGACCTAGAATAGAGCCCTGTGGCACGCCAGTGGTCACATGCCTGAAATCTGATTTAAAGCGATCAATTATTACGGCTTGCTTTCTGTTAGTGAGATAGGAGTTGATCCAGTCGTGAGCAGGTCCACGTACACCCAATCTAGATAGTTTCTCTAAAAGCAGATTGTGATCGACAGTGTCGAAAGCTCTACTGAGATCGAAAAATAGAGCTATTGGTTGTTCTTTATTATTTAATGAATTATAAACATAGTCACATAATTTTTCAATAGCGTTTATTGTTGATTTTTTCCTTCTAAATCCGTATTGGCTAGGTTATAGGTCTATAATGATTAACCGAGTCTCTATTGCTCTTTTTAAATGAAGACTTAAAAAACTCCTTTTTTGAAAGGCTCTGAACATTTTCCTTCATTTATTGTTGATTGATTATATGGATAATATAAATGATGATTTTTTTAATTGTTTTCAATTTTATTATATACACGTCTGGGACTTATTATTTTTAAGTTCGTCTATTGTTCTTATTATTTCTGTTTCGTCCTAACGTCCTTTAATATAATATGGTATGAATTTTGTACTACTTTAGAAATGTTGAGTTTTGCTGAGCTTGGATATCATGTGTATATCCAGAATCTTATTATTGTCTTTAATACATACTTTTTGTTGTGGTGGTCTTTAGCTGCGTTACAAATACTTCCACATATTATAGGTCTAACCTTTGTTATTTGTTTCTTGTATTGAACTTTCATTTTTTATTATTACATAATTTACATAATTTTTTTTTATAATTATAAGTATTCAATAGAAAAACTTTGTTCTTATTTTTTTAACGTTTATATGTAATTTATTTTTCTATCTATCGAGTTTAATAAACCTTCAGTAATCCAGGATAGGTGATTTTTATTATTATTCTTCAACGTCATGAGTATGCTTGCATATATAATTGTTAACAATGTAAATGAGCTCATTTGTCAAATCATTTTGTAAGAGATCATAATTTATACATGTTCTATTTCTTTTTGGTAAATAATTATCTACTTTTTCAGTATCTAAGAAGATAGCAGTAGGAAAATGATCAGTACTTTGATACTCATATATGAATAATTCATTATTAGCATGAAAAGAATTTGTGATTTTCAGAAAGATATGATCTATGCAACTACTAGCACTGCCGTCTATTTTTGTTTATGTAAGATACGTAACCATAACCATTTTTAATATATTTAGATACTCGTCAGTCTTTTTCGTTTCACTAGTTAAAATATTTATGTCACCTACAAGCAAACAGTAATTAATTTCTTTTTAAAAGCTTTTATTAAACTTGTAATGTTTGTTAGTTAGTTAGTTTGTTTAGGTCAAATCTTGCAATCAAAATTTCGATTAGTTCTAATTAAGCTAGAGCTTTGAAATTTTGCACGTGTATAAGCCCGGTGATTTTAAGATGGCGGATTCAAGATGGCGGATGACTTTATGGTTTATGATCCGATTCGACTCAAAATCGATATCTGGAGGTTTTCGAGATCGCCAATTATCAGTTCCTGGTCAAAATTCAAAAATTCACAATGGCGGCGCCAATATGGCTGACGACTGTTGTCATTTAGATCCAAATCGATCAAAATCTATATCTGGGAGTTTTTGGATTCGCCGATTACGAATTTCTAGTCAAAAGTTTAGTTCAGGATGACGACTTCAAGATGGCGGTCGACTTTACCGTTTATGATCCGATTCGACTCAAAATAGATATCTGGGAGTTTTCGAGATCGCCAATTATGAATTCTTGGTAAAAATTTAGAAATTCAAAATGGCGGCGCCAATATGGCGGACGACTTTTGTCATTTATGGTCTAAATCAATCAAAATCGATATCTGGGGATTTTCGGGTTCGCCGATTACGAATTTCTAGTCAAAAATTTAGTTCAGGATGGCGACTTCAAGATGGCGGACAACTTTATCTACGGCGGCGCCAATATGGCTGACGACTGATGTCATTTAGATCCAAATCGATCAAAATCAATGTCTGGGGGTTTTCGGGGTCGCGGATTACGAATTTCTAGTAAAAAATTTAGTTCCAGATGGCGGACGACTTTACCGTTTATGATCCGATTCGTCTCAAAATCGATATCTGGGGATTACAGTATATCAAAAGACTAAAAAGTAAAAAATAAAATTGTATTAAAAAACATTTTTAAAAAAAACTGTAAAAACTAGAAAATAAACTTTGAAATAAATCAAACCCATAATTTTGCTACATTATATATTTTTTTATGATATAAAAGCTTGTCGCGAGCAATCTCCTTTACACAGGAAAATCTCGCGACAAACTTTTATATCATAAATAAAATTATATAAGTAACAAAATGTTGTATTTTCTACTTTTTAGAGCATTTAAATAAAAGTTAACAGTCATTGAGAGTAAAATGATGCAATTTTTATTTGAGATGAATGTTTGCAGCTATTGTGGATGACAATGTCTGTACGTACAGGTCGGATTACGAAAGATGTCGAAGTCTAAGTTATTATTGGTATTTTTTATATTAACGTCCAGAAAATTTAAGCCTCCCTCGTTTTCGTCGTGAAATTAATTTAAAAGGTTTAGGAATTTATTTAGCTGTCTTTTTGTGCCCTTCTAGATATAAAACATGTCATTCACATTTATTTTCAAAATCATAAGTAGAGTGTTTAAAACATAATGTTTTTCAAGGATGCCTAAAGACCACCATGGTACCCATTTATTAAGTTTACATATAATGAAAGTTCATAAAAATTCAATGAATTGTGCGAATGTCGAATTATTTATTGGTATTTAAAAATATTTCCTAAAGAAAAGAATACACACTATTAAAGAGAATATAGATCATTTAACAATGATATACGAATTTAATAGAAACCTAAGTATTATGGCTTTGCGCCTTAAAAGTCCGGCTTTAACCTAGCCGTGATGTATAATGTACATTTCAGAGGCATCGGCAATATAACAACCCCTATATGTCTCAGTAATGTCGTCACATTTGTATGGACTTCTTAGATTGTTAGTGTAGACTCAACATGGATTTACGTGTATAGCACGTCTTATACCAATCGCCCTGGTCGCCTAATACGCCCCGCGAGGACCTTTATGACTCGAGAGGAGACATTTCTGCCCTCTACTTTATTTCTGTTATCAAGCGTGGATCTACATGATATTGATATTCTACGACACGACGCATTACTTTTCAGTGTACGAATGCCGATTGTTTTTCTCGCCTAACGGTAACGGCTGGGTGAAACAATCCATAAAAATAACATAAATTTTACAAAAAATGAGACAGCGGATTATAGTATATTGCATATTGGAAATTCTTAAAATATTGCTCGGTTTTTAAATTTATGTGTTTATTTTTTTAAATCATATTGAGGACGAAGAATAAATATTTTAGATGCGGATAAAGACTACTCCCGACTTGAATATTGACAAATTATAATTCCCAATGTCCCAATATATTTATTTGTAATATAATAAATAATAAATAAATAAATAAACACCACAGAAATTAGACCACCCCCAATTCCAGAAGCTAGGGCTTGTGCGGAAGGGAGTTACACAATGAAAAAACGCGGACATACAACCATTTCCTCCGACAGTGCCAGTGCCGGAGTCAGGATTCGAACCCGGTGGTGCGATGTCCGTGTGATTAATCGCGATTGCCACCTCGCGCCTTAACCCACCAGACAACATGTGCAGGAATGTATTATTTATTTTAATTCCAATGTAAATGTTTCGAATTTTTGACAAAAAGTGCACAAATATAAGATATAAAATTATTTGTACATTCAAATTTAAACGAGTGAAACTTGCAATCGGACGTTGCTGACTGCAAATTTCTAACAAACGCGCTAAAAGGCCTAACGTCGTCTAATGTAGCTTTAAATAGCTTAAGTTTAAATTTGCCCGAGGATAGTCCTGTACAAAAAGGCATTATTCAAACTTTTGTAGTTATTAACATGATTACATCCTCGACATCATGTTTAGATGTAAATTGTTCCTTAACGTAGGTTTCGACTTTTAAAGGAGGCAACGCAATTCAATTTTTTATTTTAATGAAAAATTGTTTCCCCTCCCAATCCAAACCAATCTTTCATGATTTGCCAAAAAACAAATTCGTGGGCAGGCTCGCAGAAATGACATAGTCCAACCGTGTACACGTGTTTCGGACTTTTTGGTCCTCATCAGGAAAAAACGACACAAATGGAAACCACTGACAGGAAGCCAGTTGCACATTTGTGGCTGCAGTTGGAAGACCTTGAGGTTGCAAGGCAACATCCAACATTGCCACGGAGGCAAACTGTAAGCCACCTGCGTGGAGTTCCATAGCCTAAGGTAAAATACAAAGGAAAGGGGGTTATCGCGGGAACAATATACAGGGTGTCTCACCAGGAACAGAATCGATCGATATAGAGAGAAGTACGCATCAGAAAATTTTGAAAATTTAGATAATTACTAATGTCGGTGTGGCCAATCCAACTAAAATAATTTCAAGCAGCTGGTACTTCCGCTTATACCGGAAGTCGATACCAACTTGCTTATTTCAAATGGAATACCCTATATACCTAAAACGCATACTGGAAAATTTTAAAAATTATGGCTCTGTCAAGGCAAAAATGTAAAGAAGAAGGCCTATTGTTGATGACGAAAACATTGAAATAGTCATTCTGGGATATTTTCATGCATTTCCAAGGATGTTATTAAGACAAGCTGCTCTGGAATCGGGACTATGCAAGGATTCAATTCACAGAATTTTTATTAAAACATAAATTTCACCCGTTTTCATTCCATATGGTTCAAGGATTAAAAGAAACAGATTTCCTAACAAGACAGAATTTTTGTGAGTTTATTCTAATAAGGTCTGAGGGTCACGATTTTTATTTGGGAAATATTATATGAACAGATGAAGCAAAATTTACTAAAAATGGACTTTTTAATAGACACATTTCGCATTATTGGAGTGACTCAAATCCTCATATGTTCAGAGAGCGAAACTTTTAGGAAAGTTAGTAGTTCAATGTTTACTGTGCCATAAGAAATGATAGAGTGGTGGCATTACAATTTTATCAGGAAAATTTAAACGGTAAATTATATTTTCTCTTCTGTTAATATGTATAGGTAAATTTTTGTTTTTTTTTTTAGGTGAAAGATATCTGAATATCTTACAAAATTTGAATAATAACTATTTAGAAAATTTACCTCTCGCCGAACATAGAAATATTTTTTATCAGCACGACGGTGCTCCCCCACATAACGCATATTTAATTAATAATTATTTTTATGATCAATGGATTGCCAATAATGTACCTTTCTCATGGCCTCCTCGCTCGCCCGATTTATCAGTTCTGGATTATTTCATTTGGGGAACTATTAAAAATAAAGTTTATGAGAGCCCATTAACAACCATTGAAGATTGTATGCAAAGAGTAAGAAATGCATTTCAAAACATATCATAGGATTCAATTAGAAGAGGTACCCATGAGGAACTAATCCGAAGGTGCGAAAAATTTGTCGAGGTTCGAGGGCGGAATTTTGAGCAATTATTAAATTAAAATGAAATAATATTTTAAATTGATCTTATCTCTGCTATTTTAGTTCATGCCATATCTTCAACTCGATTAATACGCATGGTACAGTGTTAGTGTTATTTTGCGTTTTTATGGATATCGAGTAGCAAATGTGCTGCAAGTTCTTGATATTACTTTATCACATTCTCTATAAATCATAAACAAATTTAAAAAGTCTTCGTGGGTATAATTTAAACGTACTGACATTTTTTGACAAGATAATGACTGATTGTTTCTAATCATGGCTATTCTGATGAAATGATTACAACAATTCATGAATTTCTAATAAAATCGCAAATATTTCAAAAAGTTGTAACTTTAACCCCCACAAAGCTAATATAAGGGAATTCAATTTTGTACAACATGACGTAAAGAAATACAGGGTGTTCCATTTGACCTAAACAAGTTTTCGCAGTTTGAAGTTGACGAAATGTAACGCGAAAAACGGAACACTTGGTATGATATTATTGAATTTATTTCAGTTGTAGAACGTAGTTCTCCTTGTGTTCTTTTTATGTGACAAGAAGCAAATGGGGACCTTTTACACGAAGAAAGTTATAACGGTTCTTGCAAACCGTTGCATCTGTCAAATTTTCTATAAAATGTCAAATATCTCTGAAACGGCTAGGTTGAGGTATAGGATATGCTATTTTTGACCCAGAATTTTATGCTCTTTTCGAAAACCCTACAATATATAGGGTGTCCCATTTGAAATAAGCAAGTTGGTATCGACTTCCGGTATAAGCGGAAGCGCCAGCTGCTTGTAATTATTTTAGTTGGATTGGCCACACCGACATTAGTAATCATCTAAATTTTCAAAATTTTTTGATGCGTACTTTTCTCTATATCGATCGATTCAGTTCATATATATATATGCAAGTAGCATTTGTTACAAGTGTTCACATCAAGTAAATTAATTGCCAATAAATTTAACAAAATATTAACCGACTGGAAAAAATAGTTGGTTTATACCTCTTTTTTGAAATATAATGAGGATTTGGGGGTATTATTAAATACGTTATAAATAAAACATGTGTGTCTTAAATGCTTATATGGCTAATGTCAAAACTTTGTTGTTCACTACACAATTTGTTGATTCAGAAATTGGTAGCGTCATCTGTTGATGGGTGATTTTAGCCTATAGTAATGTAGTAGAAAAGTTAAATTTTACATTTTCTCTAAATGCTCTATTTGAGTATTTTTCCTGAATTAAATTACTATACAAATCGTTTATAACCTGAGGTACGTGGTATGTTATTAACAAAATAAGTAGTAAAAATATTCGGGTCAGTAAAAATATGGTTGGCATTATAATTCTTAGAATTAACATTTCAATAATTTAAAGTTTTCCAAAATTCTTTAAGGTTCGGTTTTGACTTAAATTTTAGGTATGCTTTTTTTCTCAGTCATCATTGCCATGTTTACAGTGCCTCTAGTATCTTTGTAACAGTTCGAGACAACCTTGGAACGAATTTTCTGATATTTACTGTGTGTTTAATTTTTAAGTTTAATTATCATTTTAAGGTGGGTGGAGCTGTGGACGTAATTCGGAAATTTCTCCTACATCCCTCAACCGATGAAAAAGAAATTGATTGGCTTTTAAAGAAAACCCAATAGAATAGTACTGGACTATGTTTTCTTGTGTGAAAAATAAAATAGTACCGGACTTTTTTTACTCCTGTGAAAAAGAAAACAAAGTTTTTGTTCAGTTTTTAATAGATCAGTGCCATTTTATCGAGAGTTCTCTAAACGCGTATCAATTTTTTTTAATCGGTTGGGGGATGTAAGAGAAAAATAACATACGGAAAACTAATTAATTTGATGTAGTTCACATGATTTCTTTCTCTGTATAATTTAATCTAAGTTGAGCAGTTGTAAAACATGGAAAACACGGCCATAATGTATTTAATATATAGAAAACTATCTCTGTAGGAAGGAAACAACAGCTACTAATAAATAACTAATCCCCGTAACGGGGAATCGAACTCTTAACGACTATAGCTATTTCCTGTTATATCTAATAGCTTGGACCGGGCCGATTTCGTTGAACAAAACAAGCGCAATACCTTCTATGCCATTTATACCGCGCGATATTCGACTTTTGCCGAAATAGCATTTCTTAACACAAAAGTTTCCAACTTATATTGCGAAGGATAAAAACAAGATCCCTATAGATTTTATAAGCAGGAACTGTCACAGTTGCTTTACAGCACCGAACTTGATCGATTGAGCTTTAACAAAACAACTCTCAATTGACTAATTCCAACAAATACAATTTCGAATTTTACTCAACTGAAGCGAACCATAATTCTAGACAATATCTGAGGTTAATGAATCAAGCGAACAATTTAACATTTACACGTTAGACAGATCCAGGCAATTGAAAGAAAAACAATTAAATTGGCAAATCAATGAGCCTGGAACAACTATTCTTTCTTTAAAATTTATCTGATGCATGTTAATACAAGTATTCATTTTAATGGCATCATTCTATAATCATAGAGCTGTTCATAAAGTTTTGCATTCGTACTTCAATCATAAACGCCTCTATAATATGTCGATCGGTATTCATAGTTTTAAATGCATTAAAAATTCGGAAGTGCTATATTAATACAGTAACTAGAGATGAAAAATTATTGTAGTAAGAGGCATCCTCTTCAGTTTCTATACCGGGTAACCCAGAAAGTACCTACCCCTCCCCCACTTTTTTCTACTGTTTTAAAAATAAAATCGGATGATGAATAACCTTGGACATGGCATTTATTTGCTATTTCTAGTTGGCTTTGGAATTCAGGAACAAATTTTAAAAATTTCGAAGTAGACTTTGAATTTGAATAAAAAGGTATTTCTCAACAAATGAAATGTAAAATTGGCTTATTCTGTTCATTTATACTTGGTTTCCCGATTAAAAATAGAATATTAATTAAAATAAATGTTAAGTTTTTGTAGAACCGTTTCGAATTATGTGTCCATATCTTTCAGTAAGCCATGAAAAATAGATGAAAAATTGCACACAGTATCTGTCAAAACGTTTATTGTTGAGTGAAATAGAGGCGTATTTATTATTTGTAAATTTGTAATTAGGTGCTTCATTCAAAATAAGATACGATTTACGATGCAACATACACAAAATGAAAAGGTAGATTTACTTTTAATTTACGGCGAATGTCAGAAAAATGCCCATACGTCTATATTATGAAAGATATTCCAATCGTCGTCAGCCATACCGGCAGTATTTTAAAATTCTAGAAGAGTCATTCCGAAATGCAGAGAATATTGAGGTGGCAGAGGACAGATTTATAGTAAGCGAAGAAATTGAGAAAATTTATTGGCTTACACACATGTGTATCTAAATGTTTCTACAAGAGAGCTGGCAAAAGAAAGAAAAGGGATATTGGTGGTGAGACAGTACGACGTATATTAAAAAAATATGGTTTTAAATACTACAAATACCAATTGCATCAAGAATTATATGAAAACGACGGAAACAGAAGATTGATCTTTTGTAATTGGTTTACGCAATACGTATACTTAAACAATAGAAATTTATTTAGTGGTGAATCTAGTTTTACGAATAATGAATGGGATTACAATAGACATAATCTACATTATTTGTCTAAAGAAAATTTACACGAATTGTTTGAACGTAACCATCAGAATAGATTTGGAGTGAATGTGTGAAAAATTATTGGTCCCATACTATTTCAAGGATCACTAACCGACGCGCGTTACTTAAGCTTTTTAAAAAATGAAATGGAAAACGAACTGGATGGACTTTCCTTGGAAGATTTCAGAAATATATACTTCCAACAAGATGGAGTAATGCTGATTTTGTGAGAAATTATCTTAGTGTAAAGTTTGACAACCTGGTAGTATCTACTAATGGAACTATTAGGTGAACTGCTAGGTCACCAGACCTAACTCCACTTAATTTTTTTCTTTGGGGTTATCTGAAGGACAAAGTACACTCCTCGCCGTCTGCAACATTAGAAGAACTCCAAAATAAATGTAGCAGTGTTAACAGTAATATCCGGAAAAGATTTATCGCAGTGTTCCCGAGTCACGCTAAAAGTAGATGCAAACAATCCAATTAATATTTTCTCGAACATTTCATTAGAAATGTGGGAACTAGAAATTGTTTAATTAAATGATTTATTGACAGGGAGAGATGTTGATTCATTCATTTATTCACACACACCCAGAAAGATATTCATTGACTCATTGACACAGATTCATTGACAGTGACAGATACACAAAGAGAGATTAGTTGATACAGTGAGTCTTTGAGAGACAGATACAGAGTGGTTGATTGATTAATTCATTTATTGAGCTAGAATGTGTGTGAGACAAAGGGGGGGGGGGTCGAAAGGGAGTGGTATTTTTGACAGTGCCACTGACAGCTTTCAACTGTCAAATCCTACTTTTGACATCGGATTTGAATCAGCGACCCGAAAACCCCTCCGTAACACACTAGCGAAGCCACATTGAAAGGACCATGGCTCCAAACTATTTGTGAAAAAATCCCGAAAAATCGACTCCCCCCCCTCACATCTGAAGAACTGTACATTTTCCGACCTTGTGGTCATGAGAACTTTTGATCAGGACCTCATTAGGAATAACATATATCGATTCTAGCGAGTTTCACCAGGAGCCCATAAGAAATGTGTGGAGTCCTTTCCTTTCCAATACTGTCGTCTTTAATTTGTAATGTCTCGTGCAATTTATAAGCACCAACTGATCATATCAGTATGTAATATTGTCACATTATAATTTGACACCAGCCTACTTTTAGTATTTTATACTAAAATAATTGTGCTCACCACTTTTGATTGGTCACTTAGCCAGATGTAATTTAATTTTTTTCTCAAAAATGGTCGATTTTACAAAATTTTTTCAAAAGGTAAAAAAGTTTCTAAATGAATCATAATCTTTGGTTATTTTTTTTAATTGAAAGAAAAATAGCAGGCAGAAAGATATTTACAAAATTTCAACAAGGGTAGTTAATTTCACCCCTTTGTGTACATGTTAGGTGGATGAAATGATTTTGTTAGATGCCTTTCGTCTTTTTTCGATTACGTTATTTTGAGATAGGAATTAAAAACCGTTTTTTGGCACATCCCTTTAAGTGCTTGACATGAAAGGGTTATTTTGAAAAATTTTATACGAAGAACCCGTCTTAATTTTCGACAGAGAATCTACAGTTAAATTTATTGCACGCTATTACGGGACACCCTGTATATTGTGTTATCTTTTTGTATATGTAGTGGCACAGATCAATATTTTAAAAATTACCTTCACAATAACTAAATTCTGTACAGCTCGATTTGATTTTGGCGTACCGTAAACACAAATTATGTTCCATATTTTTTCATTAATTACAACTTTATTTAAAAGAAACCAATATTTTTCATGTAACGATATATTCTCCACTATGTGAAAATTAAGTTGGCCAGAAACATATTTATTAACCCCACATGTATGCCTATTAAAGGAATTACATCGAATACAACTGTATCCATTAATACGAATTTGAGAACGAATTATTTATTTGACATACACAGCTTTTTTGCAGTTTTGGTTTGATATGTGTTAATGTCACATTATGACTGATGTTTAATAGTGTTAAGAGATTTCGGTGTGAAATTTTCTTGTCAAATATCCCTCGTAGATAAAATATTATTTGAATTTTACTGTGGTATAATTTGTTTTCTTTGTGGTTTTATGTAACAAACATTTTTATTGTTTCATAACTTTAATGCATTTTAAAATTTACAATGGCTATATCAGATTAGCAGAGTCAGCAATTTGTATTATTTAGTTTGTAATTTTTGAGATAGAATTACATTCATTTAGCGCGTATACAATCGCTTCAAGTCCAACGGGACTAACCAGCCATCTCCGGAAGGGTCATTTATGTTGGCAAAGCATCACTGGGCAGCAGTTGGCCTTGTTTACTTTTTTAACATATGGCAAATAACAGGCACTCTAAATACAAGGATGGTATTTTAAAATTAATATGCGATTTTGTAAAACCAATAACCACCCAATCATGTGCATTCTGTTAAATATTTAAACTCTATTTGCCATATGTCGAACCTGCGTCGTGCCAATGTGATGGATAGTGTACATCTCTACAAATCTAGTGCACAATATCCCCTACGTATACATTTATATCTCTAATGTTATCTTGTTTGTAGGGATACAATTTACTCTAATGTGATTGATCGCGCTTATATCGGATAGAGGAAAGAATCTGACTTTGGCCGTTATTTCTTCGATTTTCTGCATCATATTAAGGAATAAAAAGTAACGTATTTTTATGTGATATAAACCGGATGTATTATATTTGCAATATCTTTCAAGAAATCACCATTAAGAGCGTAGTTAAAGGTAGACAATAGGAATAATTGGGGCGAAGAATTAATTTTTTTTTGTAGAGAGGTGTAACACTAAAAAAAACTTGAAAACCGAACAGCCTCAAAAAATTTCGGAACTAGTTTACATGAAGAAATATCAATAAGGTAGAAGCAATATATTTTAGAAGAATTGCACACAAACACTTCAACAATTCATAGCGAATTACAAACTCCAGTACATTTTTGTTAAATCAAAAACATGGTCAACATATCTCGGTGATTTTCTCATCCTCGGCAGAACAAAGGATATGTGTGCGAAGAACGTAAGATTAATAAGAAATTTACTATATAACCGTTATCATTTTTTCATAAACATTGATAAAAGTGAATTATTGCATAGGCTTTGAAGTAGATAAGTATTCATACGAAAAAAATGAGCTGTAAAGAAGAAGTTTTATTATGGAGATATACAACCAAAACAATATGAGAGGATGTCAATAATTTAAAGATGCATATGGTTTCTACAATAAAGAAAACTTGTCACGAATTATTTATAATTCATTAGTTATAAATAACGGTACTGCCATAGCTAATATCAATACATGGCGTTCATCACAAAAATCTCAATGTTATCAATCGTAGAAATGGAAATGATGGAGAAAAAGGAAGTATATTTATATTTCATACATTTCCTTATCGTATAATAAATTAGAGAGCAGATTCTGTATCTAGATTAAAGTGAAAGTATGTATATTATGTCACATTTTAGTATTCTTGAGATGGATCTTTTGCGCCATAACAAAAAAGAAATGCCAAAAATTCGTGTAGTAGTATTTCCGTCACAGAATCCATTGGTGTCGTCGTGTTTTTACGGGAGATGATGGGATACAGTATTAGGAAGAAATTTAAGAAAATGATTTGGATAATAATCTTGCTGAATTGGCGTAGCCAAGCTTGGTACACTGTATCGCAGAATTATTCAACCCATTAAAGGAAACACCGCAGAATGTTAAATTTCATTTCCTTTCAGTTTAATTTCATTTTCTTTCAGACAACAGCAACAACAGATTATTCTGGTAAGTAAGTAGTAGGGTAGGGGAGTAGGTAGGTAAGTATAGTAAAGGAAGTGTTATTAATTTCGTTAAGCATAAAACTGAACCGATAACTGAAGTAACGTTGAAGCCTTTCTATTGGAAGTAAGATTAGCCTATATGGCTAGTATATAATATATCCTACTGTGTATGCAAATACCGGGTGTAACAGGGTGATGGTATACCCCCCTTTTCTCCTTTAATTTTGAAGGTAATTGATTGAAATTTAGGATATACTACATACATAATAAAGGGCACTTTTTGACATACAATTGTTTTCACTTCCGGTTTCGCTGGAAGTGACACTAACTTTCAAATTTTAAATGGAACACCCTGCATAGTATTGCACTTTTGAATTCTGCATAACTTTCTGAATCCAACGATGCCAAATAAGTGACATTTCAAACATCAATTTGTTTATAATATAATTTTTAGTTTTCCATTTAAGTGTGCCTTGGCGGTTCCGATTTATTCTAAATGACCCGTGTATTTCTACAAAAATCGAAATCCCGTTAAAAACACCAAATTACGTGATTTATGAGCAAATAAAATTAACCAAAATTGTTTTTGGGAGCAAACTCAATTTTTTGAAATGGAACCATATCGGTACCGTGGTACCATTTATTAGTATTATTAATAAGAAATTTATTCATATGTCGTATTAAAATGTGCGATAAATACAAATAAAATTACGCTAAACAAAATAAGAAAATACGATTTTATTCTAATTACCTTGTTACACATAAAGGGGTTTTGGAATACAAAAAATTAACACAAAACATTACAACAGTTGTTCAAAATGCTGTCGATTAACATCAATGCACTTCTGAACTCGCATAGCTGTTTCTCCAAGAACGTTCGCCAATTGCTGGGCCGTTATGCTATTAATTGCTCGTCTTACTCGTAGCTCCAGGTCTTAATGGGTTGTAACGGCGGTTGCATAGACAATATTTTTTAAATGACCCCAAACAAAGAAATCAAAGGGCGTTAATTCATGTGACTTTGGAGGCCACCTCACAGGACCATTCGTCGAAATTATATTTTCTCCGAATCCCCGTTGAAGGTAATCAATTACTGTCCTTGAATTATGGGGAGGAGCGCTATCTTGTTGGAAATACATTCCCTGTCTTAAATCTAAAGGTAACTCATCTAAAATGTCCTCAATCTCATTTTCCAGGAATCTCAAATATCTGGCACCAGTCAGAGGTCCTTCAAATATTATTGGACCAATGATTCTACTACCGATTATTCCAAGCCAAACATTGAAACTGAATCCCAATTGAAAGTTACCCTCCCGTAATAAATTTTGATTTTCTTGTGACCAATATTTTGTATTTTGTCGGTTAAGTAATCCAAATTTGTAAACCTAGACTAGTCCGAAAATAAAATCAGTCCCAAAAATTCATTGTTTGGCTGCACATCATTATACAATATTGAATTGCAATATTCCATCCTACGTTCGTAATCACTTTCGTACAAATTGTGCAGTTGGTATTTAAAAGATTTATAGTGGTATTTGTGCAAAATTTGGCTTACTGATTGGTGACTGATGTCCAATTTAAACTCAACTTGCGTTAAAGAAACCGTCTTATCAACTTCTATTAGAGCCAAAACATTAATTTCTGTTCCTTCCTCAATAATGAAGTTTTCTTCGGGATCATTTTTGGACTCTCTTCGGAATTGGTTTTCAACACATTTAAAATAATTTTTCGCTGGACATTGTCTATCACGATTTCGTTGGGCATAAAGGTCGGTAGCCGCAACTGCATTTCTCTTACATTCCCCATAAATAATTAACATGTCCACTTTTTCATCTCTTGTATAAATTTGCGGTATTTTGAACACAATTAACAAGAATTTTAAACAATTTTTAAAGAAACAATAAAAACACCGTTAAACCAACAAATGTTTGACAAGTTAAATATTTCATTGTTTTCAAAGAAGGTGGCGCTTTGTTACTTCCTAACATTTAATAAAAACAAAATTGTATTTTCATATTTTCTTTTAGCTGTAATTTTGTTTGTATTTATCGCACATTTTAATACGACATATGAATAAATTCCTTATTAATAGTACTAAAAAATGGTACCACGGTACCGATATGGTGCCATTTAAAAAAATTTTTGCCCCAAAAACAATTTTGGTGAATTTCATTTGCTCATAAATCACTGTTAATGTCACTTCAGGCAAAACCGGAAGTGAAAAAATCAATTGTATGTCAAAAAGTGCCGCTTATTATGTTTGTAGTATACCTTAAATTTCAGTCAATTATCTTCAAAACTAAAACAGAAAAGGGGTATACCGATACCGGTATAAGCATATACATATACGTATATACACGCATGTGTATGAATATATATGTGTATATATAAAACTTAATGATTAGATCGCGTTTTTGTCTTTATGCATCCTACAGAGTGTAATAATCATAAATGTAATGAACAATAACTGTTGATCTAGTGCTCGTCTAAAAATTCAGTTTGCTACGCACTTCTACCAATTTTTGGTCAGGCTGTAAATTTCTTTTGTTTTCTGGACAGTTTAAACTCAGATTTAAAATAAATAAATTTTAGAAAAGTATATGTTCAATGGCTTAAGTAAGGCACTGAAAAACCACCTTTTCTGGGTGGTCCAAACTCTTCTGCCAGGATGGGGTAAGGCTGACGAGGATATTCTTAAAGAGCAGGTATTTCTCTGCAAATCCTGTAAATTCCTGTGGATTCGAAATACTAATTAATTAATACGAAAAAGTGTGAATATTGAATAAAATCCTATTTTAATCACTTCTAAATCAATTGTTTCAGTTGTAAAAGTAATGAAATTACTGAAATCAGTAGTTACTGTATCAGTAGTAAGAATGTGGATTTGCACTATAATATGTAGAATTTTATTCCATTCTCATCTCTTATCACTAATTCGCAGTAGTGTTACATATGTGTGCGACCCTGTATAATAAAGGATTGAACGTGTAAAAAAGTGCGTAAATAAACTTCGATGGATTTTCCAGATTTGTGATTGAAAAGGTTGTTGTTATACATATGTAAAAATATGTTGCTCTTTGTAAACCCCTATATTTGGACGACACAAGCATAGTGTGTATTTTGCCAGTTTTACTACCCTATTATGTTGTTTGCACTTTAGAAACAGATTGTGTGGGATGATATTACTGTGTATGTCATCCACGTTTTTGATGCCAGCAATTTATATATGAATTATGTATTAATCATGGTAAATTAGTCAACAAGAATGTTTTGTATAGTAAACTAATTTAGAGAGATTTATTACAGAAAAGCAAATATGTAATAGATATAATTCGTTAATTATGCCTAATTATTAGGGGAAATTAAGTAGAAAAACAAACTTTGTATAATCAAATATCATAACGGATTACTCATTATATCAAATAATTAGCTGAAAAGTATTAAGTAGCAATAATTGTTATCGAACGCGTTGAAAATAAATATGGATGAATTTCGTTATTTCTTTTCTTGCAAATTTACAAAATTAGGCGTTGATATACAGTGAGCTCAGTACAATAATGCATAAGTTCAGAGCGTTCAGTATAATAATCTTAAAAAAGATTATAAAAATAAAATAAAACAAGCTAAATTGAAATCAAACAGTAAATGAATTCTAACTTCTAATAACAAACAGAAAGCATCATGGAACATTATCAATAAAAATAGAAAAAATAAAAATACAAATATAATTTCTGACTTTACGGCTAATGATTTCTCAGACTACTTCTTTGATGTTATCAAAAAATTGACGTTTAATTTTGATAATGTTGATGACAAAGTTTTCAGATTTTGTAAAGAATGCACATAAGGCAAATAAATCATTTTTCTATTTCCAGTCTGTGATCTGGAAATTAAAACTATTATATCACACTTAAAAAATAGTAAATCTAAAGATATTCACGATTTTAATGACGAGGTTTTAAAATTAGTCAGTGACGTGCTTGCAAATCTTATTGCATATTTATTAAAAATGTGTATTGAATGTGGAATTTATCCAAAAATTTTCCAAAAATCGCAAGTTATTCCTATACACAAAATAGGCGAGTTTAATAATACAGTTATAGGCCTATTTCCATTATACCTGTCGTCTCCAAAATATTTGAAATCGTATTAAAAAATAAATTGCTATAATATTTTGAAAAAAAGTAACCTATTAACTAGTGGGAAATCCACTGTTAACGCAATCTGCTAAACATATGCAAACATTATAGAAGCTTTTGAAGAGTGAAAATTATGATCTGCTAAATTTTAAGACATGTCCAAGGCGCCTGATATTGTTAACCATAGTGTTCTAATACAAAAATTAGATTATTATGGGATCAGAGTTACCTCCTATCTTGCAGACTGTCAACAAAATATTAAGTTTAACCTAAAGTGTCCAAACTTTGTAATGTTAATTATGGAATACCACAGGGGTCAGTCCTATGTCCTGTGATGTTTATCATCTATATATAGATGATAAAGATAGATCTATAGTAAAAAATCTGATCTCTAATTATCTTACTATAAACAATGATAAAACCAAAACTTTACAACCAAAAAACAACAGACAGCAATAAAACATAATGAAGTAAACATTGAACCTATTTAACTGTTCATAACATTAAAACGGCTATCCACCACCATTTATGTAATAAGGCAACTTAGCAGTAAAATAACAAAAAAAATTGCCTAAGAGTGGCTTATTTTGCCATATTCCACAGTATAATGACATATGGATTGATAGTATGGGGCTCATCATGCCATTTAAATAAAATTTTAAATTACAAAAAATGTCGAAAGAATAATGGCGGATGCTAAATATGACAATCATTGTAAACCGCTATGTATATATATTATTCCTCTGTACTTGAGGTTTTTTTATGATTGTGTATTTATTAATTTTGTTAATTTACACATATTGTATTTTATTGTGTCTTTTAAATTGTTTTATTTTTTTTTTATTTACACTTTTTATTTTATATTTTATACTACCTTTATTATCTTTGATGTATGCAAATATTGTTAATGTATGTATAGCATGAATAAATTTCTATTCTATTTCATATCAAAAGAAGAAAAAGCACATTTTAAGCATTACAGCGTGATCTAATCTATTTCTATTTGTAATCATAATCTGTTCGTTCTCTAATTATCTGACACGTTCTTAAGTGATGACTCATGTGATGCTAACCTGTTTTCACAGATAGAGCTTTTGATCACATCCCGATACTGTCATTGAAGCAAAATTGGCATTGACTCTAGTTGTTTAATTAATTGTATTTTTAAGATTCCGTACACAAAAGTGGAAAGCAGGCCCCTTGTAAAATGCCAAATGTCTGTCAACTGATTATTTCACATCCTATGCTTTGCAGATAGCTCAGGAATCTAAGCCCAACAGTATTTTATAATAACCTTCCCCCTCTTTGTTTAAAAAAAAATTACGTCGAAAATTTGGGAAAATCAGAAATTTCAGGGAAAGTTAGGAAATTTAAGGAAAACGTTCAGAATTTTAATATACCTTTCAGTTACCCACCCAAATAAATTATTTGCATTATGAAAACCTCTGTCCATGGGTTCTACTCATACTTGACCGTTTTTTTGTTCAAAGCTTGTTCCATTAATTCTTCCTTGAATGTAAGAATACGCTATGTCAAGAAACGATTTGTTTATTGATTTAATTTTCAATTATTAACTTTAATTACTTATTTAAATGAAAATTAGCCAAACAGTATTTTAACATTTTGCTCTCGTCATGCTTTCTTCGTTGATCACGAAATATCTCTCTAAATTCAGACGAGGTAAAAGAAGAGAAAGCTTTGTTATTTTAAGTATGGTGTTTTGGTTATGTAAACTTAAGAAAATACTGTTAAAATAGTAATGGTAATTAATTAGTTGAAAATATAATATAACAAATATACGTAAAATGAAATTAAGTCATGCAGCATTATATCACTTTTTGAATAGACAAATGATAAAAATCAATACAGGTCCACAAGTAGCGGATAAATTAAATTTCTATGTAATTTATATTTTTAAGTAAAATTCCGAAACAAATCAATTTTGCATTCTAGAATAACATAATTAGAGTGACCCTTCCAAATTTTTAAGAGGAATGAGGGTGCGTATGATGTCTCATCTGCAAGGGTGTTCAATTATCTATACAAGAACGTAAGGTTTTTGTTGAAGTTTCTGTATTCTTTATCAAGAGAGTTAAATTTGTAAAAAAAAGTATAGGACTACCTGAGTAATACTATGGACAAGTGTAGTGATATGAATTTTCTCTCAATAATTTGAGTTGTTTGCAAAATAGTTTTCATTTTAAAAATTATGTCAATCTTCGTGTTTCCTAAATTTAGATCTAACTATTTTGCATATTCTTGAAATTATGTAATGAAAATTTATAATACTACTCTTGTTATAGTTCTACCTAGGTAGCCTTATAGTTTGTTTGCAATATGTGTTTTAGAATAAGAAGTTATGGCCAAAAACAATAAATATTTCCCTATCTGACCTCTCTCTCTCTCTTGGATATGGCAACCTTAAGCGAGATATATGGTGTGGCCCTCGTAAAACAGACCGACGGTATATACAATCAAGTATGTCATGTAGGCAAGTAAACCTAAACTGTTTATGTCTCTGTACCAAAGATCTGCCAAATCTCACTATTGAAATCGCTACAAACATTTGGTATTAAAAAAAAACCTATTTTAATCAAGTTTATCTAAATAGTTGGACCGGTAGACGATATGGCCAGCCCATTCTCCCGATTTGGATCGGCTTGATTATTTTGGAGTTATTTAAAATCGAAGGTCTACTTCAACAGACTGTATAATATCGAAGATTTGCAAAACAGAATAATTCAAGAAATTAATCAAGTCATCCAGAGAAATATATCAAATATTTTAAGAGAATTTCAGCTATTATTGTCAAGAAGCAACGAGCTTTTAGTTTGAACATTTCTAAAAATGTTTCATGTTAAAATTTTGTTCTCAACAGAATTTAATAATGTCAAATACGTAATTAAATAATTTATAACCATCAAGAGGCAACATATCCATTACCTAGTGGGAAAGAAGCATATCTATGTGTAATTTCCTCAGCTTATAGCAGTCACACCTGATGGAAATAATTCCAGGTTAGTAACAAAATAAAAATATTTTCTTTAATACATTTATATGTGATTTATAGCTAATAGCTATTAAAGTCATATATTTCAGAATGCTTTTCTTATTTTTTTTTCATATATTTAATTTCATGCGTAAAGGGATGTGCAAGCAAATTCTTGATTTTTATCATATGATAACGGATGATTTTTTGACAACTTAACCTCATAAGGGCTTTTAAAGATTCGTTTAGATACAACATTGGTACAATTTTCCTATATGCTTAAATATTAAGTTAATTTGATGTGATATTGAAACTTCACGATACTATAATTTAATTTCTATGCAAATATATGTTTTACTGGTTGCAGTAATTTATACATAAAACGAGCTAATGTGTGGCACAGTAAACTATAGTCAAGATGAAGAGCCATGAGTAGAGACGACTAGACACAGGAGTAGACCCTATGGGTTAATCACAGGCTCAATTCTACTAACTAATTTGCATTTGTTCTTGTTTGCTCGCTTGGTTTGAGATGAGACTCAAGACATATAACAACCACGTTAATTTCAAGTTACATGTTTATGCCCGCGGAACCCTTTACTTCGCGATTTGTTACTTTAATTTAATTCAGGCCCCTCAGGTTACAACTCTCCACTTTATTTGCAGATTATTCTTTATTTGTATACTCCGCCACTTAAGAGATGCAATATAACCAAGGAATTACTACATATTATGTTTCCTTTGGGGCGAATAATGAACCACACACATTTACCTCCCTTTCTGCTTCTGATAAATCCCTTGCCGATGAACTTTTTCTAGTGTCTAACAATAATGTCACGAAATATATTACTAAGAGAACTATAAATCTAATATTTTTACAGAGTTTACCGTATTTGAAAGTATTTAATGACAAACTAAAGTCGAAATTGTATTAAGTATGTCTAATTCTAATCTATCTAATTATTACCAATCTTAAACACATGGTTATTCTATATAATTGTTCTATATAATTGTTGTTTTTTTTTTGTTTTTTGGTTCAAGGGTTGTTCTTATGGGCTCTATTTCCTTCGTTTCTGATTCTGACAGCGTAAAAATTATTACGATTTCTTTATAATATCTCTCTTTCTTAATAATTCCAATAGGGCATTGGCCAGCTTCAAAAAAATTTAACACTTTTTCGTAAAAAGAATTTACAGCTATAACAGTTGATGTTCCACAAGAAATCCGTGCTGGTTTTTAATCAACATTTCATATTAGTTAGTTTGTTTGTTTGCAATCAAAACTTTGATTAGTTCTAATTAAGCTAGAGCTTTGAAATTTTGCACGTGTATAAGTCCGGGGCAATACACTTTAACATTTTCATATAAGAAAAAACAAGATGGCGGTTTCAATATGGCGGACGACTTTACCGTTTATGATCCGATTCGTCTCAAAATCGATATCTGGGATTTTCGAGATCGCCAATCATGAATTCTTCTCAGAATTTAGAAATTCAAAATGGCGGTGCCAAAATGGCGGACGACTTTCGTCATTAATGGTCCAAATAGATCAAAATCGATATCTGGGGGTTTTCGGGTTCGCCGATTACGAATTTCTAGTAAAAAATTTAGTTCAGGATGGCGACATGGCGGACGACGTTACTGTTTAAGATCCAATTCACCTCAAAATTGGTATCTGGGGATTTTGTAGGTCGCGGATTATGAATTTTTAGCCAAAATTCAGAAATTCAAAACGACGGCGCCAATATGGCTGATGACTTTTGTCATTTAGATCCAAATCGATCAAAATCGATACCTGGGGGTTTGTATTATTATTATCAAATAATAAATCACTTGATTTCGGTATATGATCAATTATATTTCTAGGTGTTTTAATAAAAAAATCATTAAATAGTGTCGCAATTACCTTAGGATCTTGATACAGAAATCCATCCTTATTTAGATTACATTCATAGATTCGTCGTCAAGTTTATATAATTTTCTATTATAAAATTATAAAGAATTGGCTCTAGAATTATTTTTTTTTGTGTTATGTGACACTAAACGTTAAACTTCTCTAATAATTTCGTGTTTTTTTTTTCCTTTCGAAACGCGGCAATATACACAGAACTTTGGTTTGCAATAACAAAAATTACTTATTGGCAGTTACAGCACAGCTTACTTCACTGCTTTAGTTTTATGTCACGCTTTCCAAATTTTCTTAATTTATTTAGGTGTGAAATTATTTTACCGACTCCTCCTCCATATGCTTCAATTATTAACTGTAATTTTTTTTCTTCGTTAGGTGTTCAGCTCGATGTTATTATTAATATTTATAACATATTATCATTTCTTCGCTTAAATGAATGAATCCATCAAGGTAATCTTGTATAGTATTTGACAGTGTTGCAATTTGCGTATTGCAGTATAAATAATATTCAAATCATCCGCAAAGGGTAATATTTGACAGAACGAGTACAGTTTACGAGTATGCCGTTGACGAATACGATAAATAATAATGGGCCCAGGTGTGTTCCTTGTGGTACCTCGGAACTCGCAATAGAGGAGTTTGATAAATGATCATTAACGTTAACTTGATGGGATCTATTAAACTATTTCTTATTCGAAAATTTGGCGAAAGGAGTTAATAGCGCAATATATATATATATATATATATATATATATATAGTTACTAAGCTAAATGAGAAGCTGCCAAAAAGGAGTGAAAGGAAGATTTTTTGCAACAAATTCAACCGCTTTTAAAAAGTCACTACCGGGACGGTAGCAGTGTGTTAGAAAGTTGTTGTGTGAGGGAAAACATGGCTAGTCGCCCTCGTTTCCTAAGTTGGAGTGAGCCTCAGCAGCAGCTGTTGCAGATGACAATGTCTTAGTTAATGGCTGTTGTGTAATTGTCTGCGTGTGTATATATATATTATTATGGTATTTACACAGTAATACAGTATCAATTCAAACAAAAAAATCACATCCTAAAGGAAAAACATATACTGGTACAAAATACCACAAATATCTTATTAAAAATCAAAATTTTACATTTTCTTTTACCTTACAAGATTTTCAGGAGGCCAAGATCCTTCAAATTTACCGTTTCTATGGAAACAATGCCAAGAGAGAGGAATTTTCAATTTTATAGAAGACAGACGCGTTTTCGTTTTGCTCTGCAATTTAAATTCAATTGTCCAAAGATTGAGAAAATTTTTAGAAACGTCAAAGTTGACAAAAGTTGCGAATTTGATGTAAATATTTAAAGATTTCAATGTTTATCATAATTATAAAGCATTTCAATTAAAATTGTTTAATAAACTTACCTGAAATTAATAAAATAAATCCAAATATATAATTTCCCATAAACATCTCAATAGAAAATAAGTAGTGCAACGATAGTACCGACAACTGACAGGAATAGCGTAACCAAGGAGCTGTCTGTGAAAGGGAAGAAGAAGCGCAGTAGTTTGTTCGTAAATTGGTTCGGTGGTCGAGGAAAACTTCGCTGGAATCACGAGGTATAGTGTGCACACTTTTAAAAAATATAAAGAGAGCTCGTACTACAATAGTACACATTGATTTATTTATATTGTTAGTTTTAAGTTGTTTATTTATTCACTGCATGTACCATTTACAATTTCATCTGTTTGTTCTTTTATTCTTTGCCTTTTTCATATTAATATCGTAAATGCCACTTATTTGCTTATATAAAAAAACATTGTTCTACCTATTTGTGCGTTTGATTGCTACCCAAACCTGTAAGTATTCAAAGAACTCGCCCCTGAAGAGATGAGTCTCCGTCCCACAAGAAGTGAGGACAACCATTGAATTATTGTGTATACTATTGCTCCTCAAATACAATTCATTCTTGGCGATAATTCCCTTAAGGAATTCGCATGCAATAAAATTTTAGTAAGTATACATCATTATAAATTCAATATGTTAGATTTTTCTATGGTTTGAAATGTTTAAAGCTTAAATAAAATTTAACAATATATATATATATATATATATATATATATATATATATATGCGTGTGCACCTTCGCCAAGTAATAAAATTGTTAATACTAACCTCCTCCAGGACCACAATCTAAATAGGACTATTAATTGACTGGGCTATCGCGTGTAATTTTATTTTATAATTTCTAGTAATTATTTTGAAGGCAGTTTAATTTTTACAAAAAAATGTTAATACAAATTTCTTACAAAATATAACAGGGTAGCTAGTTTTATCGAATTAACTTCAACTTAAGGTTTGTAACGTGCCTATAGTTTTTACTAATTTTTAACCCTTTGCGGTAGATTCCAAAATATTTTTTTTCTAAATTTATCTCCTCAGAGATGAAACGTTAAATTAAATCATTATATATTGACCTGATTTGTATGTGGTAGCTTTATATCCGCTGCTTTATGAGGCACCCTGTAAGACATTAAAATTGGTTATCAATTCAAATTATTTATTATGCGTTTTCTTAGGGTAAGAATACAGGAAATCTTAATTAAAGATTGTTTTCTTGTACTGCTCTGGTAATATTACTATTAAATTATAGCTTTTGTACAACAGAGCTTTTGAGCTGAGTAATTTGAAATGAACAAGGCAGACATCCAAGTTTCTGTCTAGCGACAGAATGCTAAGGCATTAGCTCTGATAATTAAGGTGCGCAATTAAATATTCATCTATATCTGGAAACTTAACAAACTTGAAAATTCAAGACGTGGTTTGCAGGAATTGGATATCTATATTCAGTACTGCTAGATCAGTCTGTTAGTCCGTTTCGGGAACGAAATTCGGAACCGGCACGTTTTACACTTCTAATTAATTAAATGATACTAGCAAAAAACCGGCCACTGCCACACTAGTCATTCCGTTTCACCCTCTCCCTACACCGTTTCTACACGTTAGACGCGACAAAAACAACTATTTATTTCCACTGAGCTGCTGTTCATAAACACCTCTAATTGCAACGTCAATACGCATACCCAACCCTTCTGTTAATAAAAATACTTCATCTAGGCACTGTTTTTAATTAAATTTCAAATTTTGTTTTTTCCGCTCATAAACAAGTTTCCCCGTGTATTCTATTATTTCAGTTAGAATAAGCAACAAAAGTTGAACTCAGTTTTTCTTTATTTTAGCGTTTATTTTTTGATTTCATTATCCCCATTTGATTTAATGAAATATGACGGGACAAAATATTTGATTTTGATCGTAGAAATTCGTAAAACGCTGAAAAAAATGTCTGCGCATATATGTGTGTGTGCGTGTATGTCCAGGTAGAACATTTATATTGGTTTAATATCAGTTTAATATTCTAGAATTGTTGGGCCCTTGTAAAAAATTCAACATTGAATCCGTAATAGGTAAATGTGGACATTTTGCTATGTTAACGCAATGTTAACTCTATTGAGGACATATTAAAAGACCAAATCATATAATATTGTTTGGAAAGTTATTTGTGACATTCTACGAATATTCTTTCCTTTTATTTCGGTTTTATACCATTTGTATTGTCCTCTTCACAGCAACAATTCCTTATGTATACGGACAATCGAAGAAGCTACGCCGTATAGGTGATAGGATACCTCATTTCTTTTTATTCTCTATTCAAAAATGCTATGGTTTTAATATTTATTGCAAACATTAACAGTAAAAAAATTAATTCATATGCTTGACGTAATTCACAACTTCAATGTAGTCAATGTTCAAAATAAGTTCCTTGAACGTCTTGGCAGCATCCTAATTGTAAATAGAAATGTCTGCCACATCCGTTATTCTTCTTCTTAAGTCAGCTATATCGCGTGGCTTACTTTGGTGTACTGTACTTTTCACATATCCTCATAGAAAGAAATCTAAGGGTGTAAGATCAGGATAATGTACTGGCCATGCTTGCGATCCTCGCCTCTCTATCCATATATTTGGAAATGTTAAGTCGAGGTATTGCCGGACATCGATTCAGTAATGTGGTTGGTGGTGCCCCATCCTGCTGAAACTTGGGAGTTTGCTTGAGCAGGATATAAGTTTTTCAAAGCTGGCACGACATAATTTTGAAGCAGAGCTAAATAATTATCTCCATTCAAATTTCCGTCAATGAAAAAGACCAGTGACCTGGTTTCCAATTATCTTCGGCCAAACATTAGCCTTTTTAGGATTTTGCGTATGTAATCCTCTCATCCAATGAGGATTTTCATTAGCCCAGTAGCGACAGTTTTGACGATTAACATGGCTATGAAAACTCATCCGAAAACAAAGCATTTTCCAGTTGGATAACATTGTTATCTAACCCCTTGCATCATTTGTTCACAAAAATACGTTTTTCTATCAAAATTATCTTCACTAAGCTCCTGAGTTGGGGTCAGTTTATAGGGATGCATTTTATTTTCTTTTAATATGCGAATAATTGAGGAACGGGAAATATTTAATACTAAAGCAGCTAGTCGACTTGAATTATGTAGGTTTTCTTCAAACTCAAGCAGTATATTATCTTCTTTTTTTATTTGCCGTACTTGTCCATTTTCGCGAAACTGCTGTTCAATTTTCCTAATTGTACCTTGGGATATAAACGGCAAATCAGGAAATTTTTCTTGAAACAATACGCAAAACCCTGATAACTATTTATTGCTGTCAACCGCGACGGTGTTTTGATATTTCATGTCTTCTTTTTATTTAATAATGTTGAAAAAGTACACTGAAATTGTTTTCGCTAGCCTGCAAGAATAAAACGCTGTAAGTTTTTATGTTTTTTGTTTGTTGTAGCTAGTCCGGGTGAAATCAGTCATCGACCGGGAAAATTAATTCGGATGGAATATTTTTGTGCCATCTTGTTCAAAATGTGCTGCTTTATTAGAAAGTACAGTTTGCCAGATGGAAATATGGTTAGGAATTGTTTAAACAAAGTTTATTTAGTAAATTAGGAAAATTTACTTTCTCGTTTCGGAAAAAATATTATAGTTAATTTCACACTAAGGCAAACAAAAAATGTTCTGAGACATTTGAGGCGTATTAATGAGTTCTATTGACATAAGGGTTTATAACAAACAATTTGGTTTTAGAAAATCAAAAAATACCACCTCTGCAATTCTAGATCTGCTAGAACAGATTGTGGAGGGTTTTGAGGGTCGGGAACATGTGTGCACTATATTTTGCGACCTAAGTAAAGCATTTGACTGCGTCTCACATGAAATACTTCTAGAAAAGTTAAATAGATATAAGTTTTGCCATAACAATGTTACACTATTAAGATCATATTTAACCAATAGATATCAAACCGTTAAAATAAATAATGAATATTCAAATAAAACAGAAATAATACATGGGGTGCCCCAAGGTGCAGTGCTTGGGCCCCTTCTCTTTTTAATATATGTAAATGATTTCCCAAATTCAAATGAACACTCTAGTGACATACTTTTTGCAGATGACACAACTATTTCGGTTCAAAATAATAGCATTGAACAACTTTCAGCAGTGGCATGTGAGGTAGAGTCAAGGGCAGAGCTTTGGTTCAAAGCAAATAAACTCATATTAAATCGAGATAAATCAGTGCACATGATCTTCTCACTGCGTGATAAAATAGGACACAGTGTTGCTGATCCTCAGGAATCAACAAAGTTCTTGGGAATTTATATTGATAATAAATTGACCTGACATGTACATATAGAAAATTTATCAAAAAAATTGTCAAAAGATACATTTATTTTGAGAAATCTAGCTAATGAAGTAGGTAAAGAGGCTCTAAAAAATGCATACTTTGCACTATGCCACTCTTTGCTTTCCTACGCTGTTCTAATATGGGGACAAGCATCAAATTGGAACAGAATTTTTGCTCTACAAAGACGAGCAATACGTATAGTAGCCAACTTAAATTATAGGGCTGATTGTAGAGAACAGTTTCGTGAGTTAAATATACTTACATTTCCATCAATATATATCTATATATATATATATATATAAATATATATATATATATATATATAAATATATATATATATATATATATATATATATATAAATATATATATATATATATATATATAAATATATATATAAATATATATATATAAATATATATATATATATATATATAAATATATATATATATATAAATATATATATATATATATATGTCTCCATGGTGTATAGCGACTTGCCATTTTGCAAGTACCGAGAGCGGTGACCTTCAGCCCTTGGTGGACTTAACCTATATACTCTTATTATACATGATTTGCAGGAAACAACTACTCAGCGGGCAAATACCCCGACCTGCATTGAATTATACCTTACAAATCATGAAAGATTGGTAGCCAATGTCATTTGTCAATTCCTCGACCAGACATAGACCGGTTTCGAACTTATTAGTTCTCATCAGTATGCCATAGGTCATGGAATAGACAAATGATAGTGGCCAACCTGTTAGTTTTATACAAACTGAAGTAAATGGTATACCGTTGAGAGGTAAGTGAATCCTCTCATGTGGTCTAATGCTACTATACACCAGACATCATAGATGTCTCCATGGTGTATAGCGACTTGCCATTTTGCAAGTACCGAGAGCGGTGACCTTCAGCCCTTGGTGGACTTAACCTATATACTGTTATTATACATGATTTGCAGGAAACAACTACTCAGCGGGCAAATACCCCGACCTGCATTGAATTATACCTTACAAATCATGAAAGATTGGTAGCCAATGTCATTGAGCCAAGACATTGGCTACCAATCTTTCATGATTTGTAAGGTATAATTCAATGCAGGTCGGGGTATTTGCCCGCTGAGTAGTTGTATACTATTTACTTCAGTTTGTATAAAACTAACAGGTTGGCCACTATCATTTGTCTATTCCATGACCTATGGCATACTGATGAGAACTAATAAGTTCGAAACCGGTCTATGTCTGGTCGGGGAATTGACAAATGACATTGGCTACCAATCTTTCATGATTTGTAAGGTATAATTCAATGCAGGTCGGGGTATTTGCCCGCTGAGTAGTTGTTTCCTGCAAATCATGTATAATAACAATATATATATATATATATATATATATATATATATATATATATATATACACATATATGAGTTGCTTTTGTTTGCTAGAAAGAATTTATAGACTCAGGGTTTAAACAAAGAAGAACGTGGCTATCATTACAATACAAGACACAAAGATATATTAACAATACCTTACGTAAGACTAACAAAGAGTCAAAAGGGAATTCAAATTTTAGCACCCAAATTTCTCAATAAACTACCAGCCGATATAAAATGCTTACCAGATCCGAGTTTTAAGAAAAAGCTTTTCACTCGTATGATGAATTTCTATCATATAAGTTCAAAGATGATTTAAAATGATTAAAAATGTTTGTCTAAATCTAAAGTTTGTTCTATATATCTATGTTTTATTGTGGTATATGATATCTGTATGTATTTTTATATTGTTATTTATTTTTCTCTTATTGTAAATATTGACTTGTGCAAATACTAATTTTGTATATAGTATAAATAAAGTGATTTGATTTGAAAGCACCAGGTAGGTGAGGTATACACAGGGTGTCCCAAGACGAAATGCGGCGATCGATATCTCGAAAAGTAGACATTGGAAAATGTTTAAAATTTGGTTGTAAACTAATGTCGATGGGGGCAACTCGGCTAAAATATTTTCAAGATGGTGGCACTTCCGGTTATACCGGAAGTAGATGTCAGCTTGCTTATTTTAAATGGGACATCCTATATATACATATTTACATTTTTGGAAGGTACGCAAAATACTAGGCCGATTTTGTGTATCATGTCTTATACCCAAGTTTCTCCGTTATAACCGGAAGTGCCACCATCTTGAGAATATTTTACCCGAGTTGCCGCCATCGTCGTTATTTTACTACCAAATTTTCAATATATTTCAATGTCTACTTTTCGAGATACCGATCGCTGCAGTTCGTCGTGAGACACCCTGTATATTTTGTGGAATATTTATGTATAATTGTAGTTCGTTATTCAAACATTTAGTGAGGAAAACGTTGAATTTTGTTTGTACGTAATAAATGCATTTGCTAGCAACTACATGACGCTTATGAAGGTAAATGAAGGTTTTTATTGGTAAAAGTAAATATTTAGTACAATATTTATTTTTCCTGTTTTCCTGTGTATTGGAAAAGTTCCCTTTACATTTACGTGCGTGAAAATTTGAATAAAAAGTTTATAAAACAAACGCCGACCGTGTGAAAAAAAGCACCAGTAAAATGTAGTGTTTGTCACAGAAAGTGTTGATTGAAAAATACAGTTAGTCCTTTACAAAAACGTAACAGGAGAAGAGAACCATGTAGTAACCCAATCAAGCTTAACAATTTATATAGAGTTGTGTACGGGTGAGGCAATAAGGGAACATTCAGAATTAATTAAAGTGGTGGGGATTTACAATAGTCTTAACACCTCAGCAATATATACCCGCGGTCCCCAATATCTACTCCTATAAGCACATTGAAATATTAAACACGTCCTTATCTTAATTGCCCTTTGCAGATTATTTATGTAGTTTGGTCAGAAAAGCATTAGTTGGTGCTATATTGTCGCGCTGAACATCTTAAGGCAGACTTTGCTGGAATATATATTAGCAAATACCTTCGATGTCACTTCTTAGATAGTTTCCGCCTATAACTAAGGGGTTTTAGGTTTACCTTATATACTAATATAAATCACTATAGAAGTATTTCCCAAACGACCTAACCCATTATTTACACCCCTACGTGGTATTTCATTTCTATGTACTTCAGAGTGCTGAAAACATTAATGAAAACCAGAAAATTTTACTGTACAAAAATATTTATTTTACAAAAAATATTATTATATCAACATCTTCTATATATCTAGATGTCATGTTTGAAATTATATATATTTACGACAATACTAATATGGCTTATTAAATTTTGCTCATAACCATGCCATGATGCTTCAATTTAGCCAATTTAAAAGAGTGGAGGTTGCAATCAAGCATTGTCGATTACAAAACCAAGAACTTACTCAAGTTTTAAAAAACTATCCGACTTCGGACAAACTGTATGGTGCTGCAGTCCTGTGCAAGGAAATAACAGTTATAAAAATTGATACTTTTGGTGTGTGGGGGCCATTAGACAAAGTGTAAAAATGTGTGTTTGAGAACTGCTTAAATTCGTTTTAAAAATATTTCCAATGTGTAATATGTATGTTAAACAACAAGTTCCATTTGCAGGAATTTCAGTGGCCCCTTCGCTAGCAAAACTTAATGGAATTAAAAAATGCAATATTTTTCAATAAAAATATTAGAGAAATTCAAAAAATCTTCTATTACTGGATAAAGAATGATGCTCAAAAATTGTCATTTTAGAATTTAAAAATAAATTTAAAAAAAGCTTTTATATAAATGCTCTAACAAGTAGAAAATAAACTTTGAAGTAAATCAAATCCACCGTTTTGTTACATTATATAATTTTTTTATTATATAAAAGCTTGTCGCGTGATTTTTCTGTGTAAAGGGCATTGCTCGCGATAAACTTTCATACATAAAAAGATTATATAATGTAACAAAATGATTTACTTCAAAGTTTATTTTCTACTTTTTAGAGCATTTAAATAAAAGCTTTTTTTTAAAATATTTTTTTACATAATTTTATTTTTTAATTTTTAGTCTTTTGATATACTGTAATCCCCAGATATCGATTTTGAGATGAATCGGATCATAAACGGTAAAGTCGTCCACCATCTTGAACTAAATTTTTGACTAGAAATTCGTAATCCGCGACCCCGAAAATCTCCACATATCGATTTTGATCGATTTGGATCTAAATGACACAGTAATTTTGAATTTATGAATTTCGACCAAAAATTCATAATTGGCGATCTCGAAAACCCCCCGATATGGATTTTGAGTCGAATCGGATCATAAACTATAAAGTCGTCCGTCATCTTGAAGTTGTCATCCTTAACTGAATTTTTAACTAGAACATCGTAATCGGCGAACCCAAAAACTCCTAGATATAGATTTTGATCATGGACCATAAATGACAAAAGTCGTCCGCCATATTGGCGGCGCCATTTTGAATTTCTAAATTTTCACCAAGAATTCATAATTGGCGATCTCGGAAACCCCCAGATATCGATTTTGAGTCGAATTGGATCGTAAACGCTAAAGTTGTCCGCCATCTTGAAGTCGCCATCCTGAACTAAATTTTTGACTATAAATTCGTAATCGCCGAACCCGAAAACCTCCAGATATCGATTTTGATCGATTTGGATCTAAATGACAAAAGTCGTCCGCCATTTTGAATTTTGTCCAAGAATTCATAATCGGCGATCTCAAAAGTCCCCAGATATCGGTTTTGAGTTGAATCGGATCATAAACAATAAAGTCGTCCGCCATCTTGAAACCGCCATCTTGTTTTTTCTTATATGAAAATGTTAAAGTGTATTGTCACCGGACTTATACACATGTGCAATATTAGAAAGCTCTAGCTTAATTAGAACTAATCGAAATTTTGATTGCAAGATTTGACCTAAACAAACTAACTAACAAACAAACATTGCAAGTTTAATAAAAGCTTTTAAAATTGACTTGTTTTAGGATTTTACTCATAAATTGTTAATTTATTCGTTACTTACGGACCTCACTATATATTTCTAAATGCAATTAAAAAAGCAATTGCTTACATAGGTTACATGGTGTAAAAATGAAGTTGTTTTTGAGACGGAAAACACTGTATATTTTTACATATCTTTTTCCTTTCAAATATATAAGAGTAGATAGCTTTTTAGAAAAAAAAACTCTAAGAACAATATTCTAAAACATAAAATAACAACGAAAATTTTGCAATAGCGTCAGTTTTTTTTTCTTTTAAAGCTATCAGTTTCTCTCACATGACGATAAGTATTTAAATAAGACTTCACTCATGCTTGAACCATTTTTTATTTACACAGTCATCAACAATAGGAATGGTATAGCTATTTGTGCAAAATTTGTTATTTCTTCCATATGTGCTAGATGACTTCTCCAACTTGCTATACGTTTGTTCCTTTATCTAAGATAATATTCTGAATTCCTTTTGCAACTATTATCTAAACATGAATGTTTTACATGTAAACTTTGATTATTATTATCATTATTTGCATTTCCCCCATGCTTTTCTGAACATTTAAGACAAATTGCCTTATCTTTTTTACAATCTCTATTAATATGCCCAAAACCCTTACATTTAAAAAATCTAATAACTTCAATATGTTTCATTTTATAGCATCTTGACCATTCCATATTTATTTTCTCATTATTTTATCCACCGTTGCATCCACTTCCACTATTTTGTTTTTCATCAATTACATATTTTTTGGCCACTTGCTTAGCAGGATTGTTTAAACCAAATTGTTTTGATTGACAATAGCAGAAATTAATTTATCATCACTTAAAAAATTCCTCTTTAACATTAAATATCTTTATCATTGGTAATTCTAGTTTAGGGTTATTGACTACATTTTTAAAAATATCGATTGAGGTATTATAACTGTATTTAATTGCAATTGCATCGTCATTTGTTTTCTGTACTTTTTTAACATCTACCTGCAATATTTGCAGATCAATATTCTCTTTTAAATCTTTCCTAGTATTGTCACTATTTTTTGAAGACGTATCAGTTGGTTTTATAATTAAAGCATAATCCTGATTTTTTTTTGTTTGCCTTCTTTATATATACAGTTTTCACAGCACTAACATAGTTAAAATTACCACTTGTTGAAGGTTAAACTCTGGTTACTCGTTCATTCTAAAAAGTGAAATTGATATAAATGTTTTATACTGGCGCATTCGCCATTTATAAAAATCTTCTATATATTGAAAGTTTAAAATGGGTTCATCTAATAGCCCTCGAGTTAAGTAACGCTTATATCTAAGGTATTAATAGTATAAAATGTCTATTAAATTATTAGATGCAAATTTGTTACTTCAAGCTGATTATAGCTTAAGTAATTCTCCGAAATTTGTATAGATTTAAAACATAAATATGGCATTAGGATTACCATAAACCGCTATCATCTGATAATAATAGTATTTGTAAGGGTATTATTAGGTATAACGTGAGAATGGAGGTTGTTTACAGTCCGTACCTAGACTATAAAATGGAGATTAAGATATCTCTGCTGTGGAAAATAATCTCTAACCACAATTTTGCAGATTTTAAAAGGCTAATCCAAGGTTTTATATTATGCTAATTTTAAATTACCCAGTTTATCATATATTACTGGTCTACATCTTTTGAGCTTTTTAATAAAGTGCTCGGTAACAAAAATTACTCGAATTTAGATGAGTCGATTTTGAAGATTATTTAGGTTTGGAACAAATATATCTGTAACGTGTTTCTCACAGATAAACTATTTTTCCATCTTATATTACTGAGATGGAGTGTCTATATTACAACATGGTACGACCCGTTATAGCTTCAAAATAAATGATTGGACAATTACTTGATGAAAATGCATATTATCTTTGATATGGAGAAAATTTAACTTTTTTATTATATTCACAATTTTATATTTAAAATAACGTGACATTTCTCCGCCAAGACGGTAGATCAAGTCAAGAGCTACTGAAGCTTGAAAACCCACCAAAGAACATCTTGTTTTACATTAACAACTATTTTCTAATATTATTGAAAAGGTAATTAATATTAATAATATATTTATTTGAAAGTAATTGATATGTGCCAGATCTTATAATTGTGTTGGTAACTTATTCATAAGAAACATTTAAATATTTTGATTTATAAAGTATCAAATACACTAAGACTAAAAAGTTGAAATACGACACCTAGCTCACAGAGAAAAAAACAAAGAGAAATATAAGTATCTATACCAGTGGAATGAATCGAGTCCAGAGGGTAACCAAATATATTATTTTTTCAAAATTTGTTTAAATTTATCTATATTTTCATTTACATATATTTTAGTTCTCCTCTCGTATTTTTTAAAGTATTTTATTTCTTTTATCCATACAGGTAAGACGTTATGCAATTTAATTCCCGTATAATCTATATACTTTGAGAAGGCTGTATTTGTTGGTTTTGGTCTTATACTTTCTAGAGAGCTAGAGAGGGTGCGGCATCAAAATTTATAGGACCAGAACCAGTTCTTGGCATATCTTCAAGCACTGCCAAAACATATATCCTAGACTGGGTCGAGAGCAAGACTCTCTACCACTGGCAGGAACTACCAGGATTAGCTCATTCGAAGGAATTCATTACACATCCTTTGAAATCAAGAGCTAAAAAGCTGCTAGAGTTCAATAGGTTACACCTAAGCACTCTAATCAGCCTATATACTGGGCACTGCAGATTAAATCATCACCTACACAGACTTGGACTGGTGGAAAACACCGAATGCCGTCTGTATCTAGAGGAAGATGAAACGGCAAGGCATGCTCTGTGCACTTGTCCCGCTGCAGAAAGAACCCGATTTTCATTATTTGGCAAAGGTCAGCTTTTGCCTGAGGACTTGAACAATCTCTCACCCAACAAGGTTATCAGCTTTATTAAAAGGCTGAACCTATTGGGTGAAAGATAAATTAAGAGTGAGCCACAATAGACCGATTGGTCGCGGTGGAGGGTCTGGTATACACCCACTCACATTTCAACTTAACCTAACCTATACTTTCTTTGTTTATCATAGAACGAGTTAAGTAGTTATGATCTGATTTATTCTTTATTTTGGGATTTTTTTTATACATAATTCAGAATATCTATAATATATAAACTGTCAATATCCAATACTTTAATATTTTCAAATAATGATTGTGTTGAATAATATCTAGGTTTGTTTAAAATAATTTTTGAAATATATCTTTGAAATATTTTAAGGCTATTTAGAGTACTGTCATGTGCACCGTCCCAAATTATTAAACCATACTTAATTATAGATTCTGCTAAGGCTTTGTACATATTTACGAGAGAATGTAAATCCATGTATTGTCTAAGCTGATAAAACTTACATAATAACTTTCGAATTTTTCCTGTTAATATTTCCACGTATTTGTCCCATTTCAAAAACTGGTCAATACATAAGCCTAAATATTTGATGTTTTGAGTTGATTCAATATAATCTTCACAACTGTCGCAAGTAATGAGGTTTTTACCTTTATGAAATTTTAATTAATTAATATGGGACTGTCCTGCTGAATTTAAAGAAAATGTTAAACATTTTGTTTTTGTTTTATTTAGAGTTAATAAATTTCTTATTAACCAAATTTTTACGTTATGAACTCTCTTTTCCGTTTTAATTTTAACTTCCTCCCAGCTGATATCGGAAAATAATAGGACTGTATCGACATAAGAGATGATTTCCCCTGAAATATTTAAACTAAGAATGTCATTTATGTAAATTTGAAAAAGAATTGGACCTATAACTGTTCCTTGAGGTATTCCACATGTAGCCAGTTTTTCTTCACTTTTTTCCGAATCTATGCTGACATTCTGTTTTTGATTTGTTAAATAGTTTCTAAGTAAACCACCACACGTGCCTCTGAAACTATATGTATCTAATTTTCTTGGTAGCTTTTGATGAGAAATCGATTCAAAAGCCTTTGCTAGATCTAAAAATATTGCCAATGGTTTTTGATTATTATTTAGCTTTTGAAATAAATAACTTGTCCCATTATACATTGCATCGACCGTATACACTCCTTCTTTAAATCCAAATTGGAAATTTGATATTATATTTATAGCCCAGGCGGTATTTGTTTTGGGTTGGGTGAATCGGGTGGTATGGCAGATTTTTGGCTTAATCGCTCCTAAAAATCATAAGAAATGATAATTTAACTATGCGCTAATTTGAAAACGTGGGCGTAATTTTTTATTAAACAAAATGTGAAAAAATTCCGTTTTATTGTTCCTATTTTTTCATATATTTCAATAACTATTGCTTTCAGAGAAAACTTGTAGGAATGAAAAAGATTTTTAATTAAATTTTAAATAAGATGTAGTTAGTTGCGAATCCAAAAATTTATTATTACTATTGGAAAAGAATTTTTTTCAAATAGTTATAAGTACTTGGCTAAAGAAAACTTTTTAATATAATAAATCTTCCCACCAAATTTCATCAAGATCGGAGTTTTAGTTTTTGCATAATATTTTGAAATCTAAGCTAAATTTTCAAAATTTTGCTAAGGCTAAACTAAAGCATTTAGAAAGTTAAAAAAATTTTGACATAAAAAAGCACTCAACTTTTCAAATCCATTTTGAAACATTAAAATCCGTTAATTAGGAGAGCCTTGGAAATCGTTTAAATATTTTGTTAGTAAAAATTAGAAATGTCCCCAGTTGAGCTGGAACTCCACCCCCAGAATGGCCCCCCTTAGGACTCCAGTGCAACCGAGTTATGCCCCGCCCCCGTCCTGTAAAAAAATTAGCCCTCCCGTGCTATAAAAAATGGGGTACTTGTGCGGTCAAAAAATGAGGCCTACGGGCTGTCAAAAATTGGGCTCCGCCCCAGGGACCCATTAGCGCTCTGCGGCCCCCGTGTTGTCGAAAGGCCTCGTATGCCCCGTTTCGACATAACCTAAAGCGTCCTCTAAAGGTTCTTCTAATTAACGGATTTTAATATCTCAAAATGGTTTTGAAAATTTGAGTACTCTTTTAAATGTCAAAAAATGTTCAACTTTCTAAATGTTTTAGTTTAGCCTCAGCAACATTTTGAAAATTTGCAAATTTTTTTGCGAAGTTTAGATTGTTATGCAACAACTAAAACTCCGATGAAAATTGGTGGGAAGATTTATTATATTAAAAAGTTTTCTTTGGACAAATATGAAGGTCCTGTGTATAGTTAGTATAAGTATTTGAAAAAAAATCCATAAATAACTTGCTATTTCAAATTTTTTTCTCGATTTTTACTACTTGCAACAGTAAAAATGAATTTTTAGATTCACAACCAACTGCATCTTATGTAAAATTTAATTACAAAACTTTTTCATTTATAACTTGTCTCTAAAAGCAATAGTTACCGAGATATATGAAAAAATAAGAAGAAAAATACGGAATTTTTTGAAGTTTTTTCACATTTTCTTTAATAAAAAATTACGCCCACGTTTTCAAACTAGCGCATAGTGAAATTATCATCTTTTATGATTTTTAGAAGCGATTATGCCGAAAATCTGCCATAATACCCGATTTACTCAAACATAGGTGATTTTAAACAGATACCGCGTGGGCTATTATTAAGATTCGCGATTTGCGATTCGAAAATTCGCTTCTTAATGCATTTTTCTATAATTTTAGCAATATTACTAATAAGAGATATGAGATGGTGGTTTGAGATAATATTTGCGTAGCAATATTTAAATAACGGCTTTTTGATAGTTTTTTAATGCTTGTGGAAAATAACCTTGTTGAAATATCAGATTTATAATGTATTGCAATGGTTTTAATATATATATATCAAATCAGAAACTCTTTGATTGGTTTTACCTGAATACATCAAGGCTGGCGCACTATTGTTTTTTAGACTATTTAATACTATGTATAATTTCATTTTCTGAGACTGGATACAAAATACTGAGTTTTTTATTATAACTTTTGTATTTTCTGTCAAAATTTCATTCTCATTATTTTTTATTATATCTTGACCCATTTTGTGTCCAGTTTCAGAAAAATAGGTATTAAATTCGCAAGCACTCTCCTTGGGTTCTGTTAATACTTTATTTTCTGTTTCAATTTGGTTTATTATTGTTTTATGTTTTCATTTGTTGATTCTTTTATTAGCTCCCATAATTATTTACATTATGACTAGCTTCTTTGAATTGAACTTTATAATATTCACTCTTATTTTTTCTAATTAATTTGTTTGTCATATTCCTGTGCTTTGTGTATGTAATTTTTATTTCTAAATTATTTGGATGTTTTAATAATGCTTGTTTTAATTTGTCCCCGTTTTGTATAGATTTTATTAATCCCTGACTTATTCATGGTTTTAGTTTCTGTTAATTATTCGTTTTAGAGCATATTAATTTTGTGCATTTTTTTATTTCACATTTATATTTATAAACTTATTTGTCGCAATATCTACATTGTTTTCATTGTAAACCTCTGACCACGTCGCATATTTGTGTCAGATGTCATCTCTACATTTTCTTTCTGTTAAATAAAGCAATGTTGCATAATGGTCAGTTATACTGCATTTCAAGAGATGTTATTTAAATTTTTGTTTTTGATTTAAAAAAATATATGGTCTATACACGTGGCACTATTCTCAGATGTTTGAGTTGGTTTATTAATTTGGGGCTAAAACCTTTTCCATATAAATATTTATGTATAGTCGTGTTACAATATTGTTTTTATCCAATATATCTAAATTTATATCTCCTACAAATATTTCTATTTCATTTGAATTGCGTCATTTAATTATAAAATCTATGAAGATTTCAGGGTTGGTTGAGGGAGGTCTATACGTATTAAGAGTACTATTAAAGTATCAAAAAAGACAAAGTCGTCCATAATAAAAACAAACGATGACAATTTTGAACTGGCTCCTTCGCCATTTCAACGAAAAATTCGCCTTTATGTTAATATAGCACCCAATAATTCTTAAATCCATTATACAGTCACAAAGAAAACAATCCTGGCCACGAAGTAAAACATATCATTTTGTATATATTTTTTTCTCACCACGAATCAGTAGTCAAAATAGACCTATCATTCACAAATTTTCTCGTTATCTGCAAATTATTTTATTTCTTGGCGAAAATGGGCTACTCATCCTAGATATTGTTCAGAAACTACAAAAACTCGAATAATAAAGGCTAATGAGAATAGGATATTTGCAAGTAGAATCTAAATCGGCATTTAATAAGATATTAGCTAATGCGGTATCTGATAGTAAAGTCGTACAGAAACTGAGTGTCGTCATTATATGATTGCAAATGTAAATGATCGAATAGAATTATCGGCTTTATAAATAAATAATTAACACCACAGGTAATTACGAACCCCTTTATCCCGGAAGGTTCTAGAAGAGCCTTGTGTGGGAGGGGGCTATACATTTAGAGACAAGGGACACACACCCAATATCCGTGTATAGTGGAAAAATCTCTCTCACACTTTCCACTGCCACGACTGGGGATCGAACCCGGAACTTGTGGGTGAGAGGCAAGTGCGCTCACCTCTCGACCACCAGTCATAGATAAAAAACATCAGTGGTCGGAGGATGGACCCCTGTGGAGCACCTGATAAAATTAATTGAGCAAATGACATGTAATTTTTGACAGATACTAATTGACATCGGTTGCATAAGTGAGTTTTAAAAAGCTCTACGACATTCTATAATCTAGTAAATTTATAAAAAAAATATTTCAAGCATAATAAAATGTGATCATCAGTGTCAAACGCCTTAGAGATATATCAAACATCTGCCCTTATAATATTATCACATTGATTAAGCAGTGCTGTGGTAGTACTGTGAGATTTTCGAAAGCCAGAAATATTTCATGTAAATTTAAGTAAGTAACGATTTGATTATCTACAATAAACTAGATATTGCATAAAACTGATAAAAGACTGACTGGGCGCAAATCTTGCACGATGGTATGATTATTTATTTTTTAGACTGGATCGATCGAGGAATCTCTCCATTTAATGCGAAGTTAACCTTTTACTAAACATATATTTATTAGATGAGTTACATCAAAATAATCAGTAGACATAACTTAATCATAAATAAACTAAGCTGTTAATAACCTTCATAACAGCTTCATTCCTAAAGAACTAAAACTGAGCAAATATAATTGTCAATGGCATCAGCTGGATCTTGTAAGGTAGGAGCAAGCTGACTAATATTGTTTTGTTATGAAACTAGATTTAATTTTTTATTTCTTGCCACAATATGTTTTCATCATTTTGGTATTGAAAGTGACTCAAATAAGCTTTCTCTTCCATCTTTATTGATGTTAGAGCAAAATTTCACATGGTCTTTTAGAAGTATTCCAGTTCTCAAGAGTTTTGTTATTTTCATATTTACGTGTTAAATAAGTTAAGAATGTTGTTAGTCAAATATGCCACACTTTTGGCACTATATCTAGATTTGATATGATCATAGCGGGAACATTTATAACACCCAGGAAAGTAGTTATAACGAGAAGTAGAATTTATCCAAAATGAATTGCATATGTTCCGACAGGGAAATATTTATCTAGTGAGATGTTAAAGTTGAATTTTCGATAGACACGTACTTTAAACATGCAAATTAATTGCCATCTAAGAAAACTGAGTCTATTCTACATGTAGGGCAAAATATAAACACCTTACTAATAAAACTGATAATTCTCGAAGCCGAAAACAATTACCCAACAATATTCACGTTTGAGTAAAGCAGGAAATGTCAGGTGTCGTATTCTGAAATAAGCTCGCGAATAAACACGTGGTTATCCATGCGACAACAATGCCGGCAAACATAAACAAAGTGTGTTAGCATTTCTATCCTGTAACAGTTTAAAATAATACAAATCGAACAATAAACTTTACCGTGTTTATCGAATAACAATTTCACTTAAGTTGTTTATGTTTGTGTTCTAATAAATATGCAAAGCCAGTGACGTATTGAGGTCGCGAGATTTCTAGCGAAATAATTAGAAATAACAACCCCCAAAGGACGCATTTTGCAAATAGGGAAACTTAAGTTTAACTTTGCATAATTTAAAACATAATTTAAACAGTTAGCCCAAGGTAGGCCTGTATTATTGCAAAATATTATATATATATGAACTCAGTTCAGTTCGAGCAACGAGGAGCAGCAGTCGTCCTGCAAGTGGTATGGGACAATTGGCACGAAGCTCGTTTAAGTAAGATCAGACTTTCGGCTGGTGTTTGTTACAATCGAAGCATTAGCGTTTTGTTGGTAATATGCGATTATTACACTTAACGCGCCGGGCTTGTAACTTGAAATTCAGCGCTCGACGGGGCACATAGCCCGGAGAGTAGCTGTTGGTTGCGGTCTGGTTACATTCCTTATAGTAAAATAGTAAAATAAGGATTTTATAGAGGAGCTATATATATATAAAGTGTTGTTGTTGTGCTTCCGGGTGCTCTCCCGCGTCGATGGTCGACTCCTCCAGAAGTCACGGTTCTCTAAACGACGTTTCGGCATAATCTCATCTGCCATCTTCAGGTTCTCACTGAAAGCTGCCTACTGCTGCTCCTCGTTGCTCGAACTGAGTAACTGAGTTAGTTAACTTCGTTTAGACAACTGAGTTACTCAGTTCGAGCAACGAGGAGCAGCAGTAGGCAGCTTTCAGTGTGAACCTGAAGATGGCAGATGAGATTCTGCCGAAACGTCGTTTAAACAACCGTGATTCCTGGAGGAGTCGACCATCGACGCAAGAGAGCACCCGGAAGCACAACAACACTTCATTTAACACCCGCGAAAACCTAAAAAACAACATATACATATATATACACACACATATATATATATATATATATATATATATTGTTATTATACATGATTTGCAGGAAACAACTACTCAGCGGGCAAATACCCCGACCTGCATTGAATTACACCTTACAAATCATGAAAAATTGGTAGCCAATGTCATTTGTCTACTCCCTGACCAGACATAGACCGGTTTCGAACTTATTAGTTCTCCTCAGTATGCCATAGGTCATGGAGCAGACAAATGACAGTGGCCAACCTGCTAGTCTTATACAGACTAATGTAAATGGTGTAGTGGTGAGAGGTAAGTGAATCCTCTCATGTGGTCTAATGCTACTATACATATATATATATATATATATATATATACGTGCAAATTCGTGATTTCATTTTATTTCGGAGAATTGCATACCTTGTTAATATGTTTGAGAATGGAAGCATGTGAGTTCTTCCTTTCTTTTATGTGATTCAATATATGAATTTTATTTGAAATCCGAATGAAATGTCACTGATGGTTTTAATTTTCTATTTGAGATTTGTCATTATGACAGCATATTTAATTTGTTTCATTTTATCGAATTTCCATAATATAAATTGGTAATTTGCCATTTTCATTTTATCAGTTTGTCATTTTGAATTGATATATTAAGTTATTTGATTATTTTAATTTAGTAGATAAAATTTTTATATTTGAAGCACGTTAATAAATCATTTAATGATTATGCATAAAATATAATTATGGTTATTTTATTTTGTAATTTTGAGATTGAGGAAATAGAAGTTTTAAATCAAAGTAGAAAGAAAAATTTGTAATTGGAAAAAAAGAGAGAATTGTATTTTCTTATTTTCTTTTAGCTGTAATTTTGTTTGTATTTATCGCACATTTTAATACGACATATGAATGAATTCCGTATTAACAGTACTAATATATGGTACCACGGTACCGATATGGTTCCATTTGAAAAAAATTAGTTTTGCCCCAAAAACAATTTTGGTGAATTTTATTTGCTCATAAATCACGTAAATTAGCGTTTTTAACGAGATTTCAATTTTTGTAGCATTACACGGGTCATTTAGAAGAAGTCGGAACCGTCACGGCACACTTAAATGGAAAACTAAAAGTTATATTTTAAAAAAAAGTTGATGTTTGAATTGTTGGGTTACTTGGCATCATTGAATTCAGAAAATTATGCAGAATTCAAAAATGCAATAATATAAAGGGTGTTCCATTTAAAAATCGAAAGTTTGTGTCACTTCCGGAGAAACCGGAAGTAAAAAAAAGTCAATTGTATATCAAAAAGTGCCGCTTATTATGTATGTAGTATATCCTAAATTTCAATCAATTATCTTTCAAACTAAAGGAGAAAAGGGGGCTGTACCATGATCCTGTTACACCCGGTATATAATGTAATTGTTTATGATTATAACGACCGAAAATATAACATATTAAATATTGCATATTCCTGAATTCTAAACATTGAAGAAATATGATGTTTGCATGTTAGTAACATTTACGTTTATAAAAATACAAACAATTGTTACCTAAGAGTTTCGAATTTCTTTAGACACAACAAAGATGTTGTTTTACATTCAACAAATATGAAACATTTATTACATAGTTATTATTCAATTTCATCATCTCAAATGCGCCTTAAAGGTTACTTATTTGTGACTTAACTTTACAAGACATTCTCCTTGTATTATAGGGAAAATTTTATTGAACATATATTTTAAAGCCGAACAAGAAGGACCTATCAATTATATCAAAGGGGTACTTATGTATAATATGCCTCTTTAATTTCTATTTTGTATAATAATATCAAATAATAGATTAATAATTTCATAACTACTGTTAACACTTACATACTACTAATTATAATTTTGAAAACCTAAGAAAGTACTTACTTAACTACTTAATATGTGGATATTATTTATTTATTTTTAAATGAATACTTCTCGCTTATTTTTCCCGACGAATATTGAATTATAAATAAATTTTTTATTGTATTATTTGAGCTCAATAGCGATGTTCAGATTTATTCCGTGCGACAGACGGAAAGTAGGGTAGTGTTACATTTTAGGGGAAATCTCCTTATATGATACGTACGCCCCTGCACAGGACACTAAACCGAATTGTTTAACTGTTAATGCGAATGTGAAAAGCTCGTTGCCGTCGACGCTCCGAGTCTCTACTCTCTCTCTGCCTTTCCCAAGTAGCTATCACTTAACTGGTATTTAGTCGTATTAGCAGCTACAAAGTAATTATTGCGTGCCGTCTCTCATTTCGACAGGAATAAACAACTTTAACTACCCTGGTTTCTCTTTCCAATAAATTAGATACACCTTTATTTATACGCCAACGTTGTTTATTACATTTCTAAATGACCGGTTCTGTTTCCTTGGGTAAACAATCAATTTCTATTTTTTTACCGTCACAATAATTGTAGCTATTGGATACATGCACCTTTTCCAAGACAAACAACGAAGACATTTAAAGTAGACATTTTCTTTTGCGGTAAAATTTTACTTTCTGGTATTTTAAAAAAATGTTTTTCTCATTGACATGAAATATAGGAATGTCTACATCGTAAGATTTTTTACACAAAGCTTGAATTTTTCTGATAGAAAAGCGAGTCTTAATATTGAATGGAAACATTTTTTTTGCCGAATTTCCGACGGTAGTGACCCTTTTCATTAACTGCTACAGAACTACCGAACATATCATTTATGGTCGGTGACTGTAAATGCTAGAATTCTATGTTTAACAGTAAAAGGGACCCTATGATTATTTTTATTGTTATTATCTGACCAAAGATAAATTCTTAATTATAAACGACATAATTTAACACAATTATTTTCCTTGTATTATTGAAAGCTAAAGTACTGTCAGATATGTCTAAACAATTTTTACTAGATGACAGTTTCTAATTAATTGGTAAACTAATTTTTTGAGGCACAAATGTGCAGGTATCATGAGAGCAATATTTTTATTAATGTTGTGTAGTTTTGGGGGAGGTTTATATGTTTTGGTAAACCTTGTACTTCTGTATTCAATTTTTTTCTTTTAACCCAGGTGTTGTTACAGGAGGATTATTGCATTGTTTGTTGTTTTAACGGGTATTTCCTAAACAAATATATTTTTTTAAATTTTAGTACGTAGCACCAATCCGCAGTTGGTGTATTAAAATTTTCATGAGGCAGATCTATGACGAAACGTGTTATTTCTATTCTTGTTGTCTATGTTTATTTTTATTATCTATTGGGGATCTAAGAAAGTTTAAAAACCGGGAAGTAAAATATTCATTATGATTTTATAAATTGGGGGGGGGGGTCAGACATGTGGTAGAATTTCGTCTGTGTGAATAGTAAGATATGCGTATTCTCGATGATGAGTAGATAGAGGTGGAGAATAAGAGCGAGCGAATTAAAAATTGCGGCGTTGGACAAATGATAAATAAAAGAGTAAAGCTGAAGCCGAAGTCGAGAGGTAAAGGGTAGGAGATGATCGCGGAGTCTGAGACGAGGCGAGCGTGGGCGGTAGGTGGTGGGAGGAGCTGCGAGAAGTGAAGAAGAGATCCTCCTTAGAGGTCGGGCACGGGCTGCACCCAGCATTGTCCTCCGCCCGCCGCCCGCACTTCTCCGACCCCGCACCTGTTAAAAACTTAAACTAATAGCGATCGGTCGGATGTTACCTGCACAGGCCTCCAACGCGGTTCCAGCATGCTCTTGGACGGCGGCAGCTGGTGGCAGCGGTGGCGGCTGGCGGCGGTGCTGATGGGGATCGGTCGGGGTCGTGTGGCGGGTGCCGGCACGTGAGCTTGAGCGTGTATCGAGGGTAGACAGTACACAACGATACCGTGGCTGATGTTAGACTGTGGACGCCTCTAGTAGCTGCCGTTGTCTCGCTTGGTGGCGGCGGCGCACTCAACATTAACGGCCGCGGCACAACACATGCCAATCATCGGCGATGCACAATAAGGGATGCCCGACGCCCGTTGCCGTAGCCGTTACCCGGTCCACAGCCCGCAATGAAATGGGAAGCGTGTAAGCAGGAACCCCATCCCAATCTACTTGTTTACTCGCGTCTACTGATCAATACCGTTGTTTGCTATCAGCCAGAAACATACATACGTTTAGTCCGTTACCAGGACTTATCGAGTACCGGCTGAGAAGAGTAAACATCAGCGGCGAGCACAACGGCCACCACCGCCGCCGGCCTGCTGCTTGAAAACTCCTGCGGATGGTCCGACTCAACTCGCCGCTCTACCATCGCTACCTGCTGTCTCTGCCGAACTCGCGCTCACCCACTATTCAAGCACTGCCATTCACAGATCTGCTGTTGACATCCTACCATTTTTCTTCAACTTAAGGATGCACTTGCACAATAGAGTCCCTAATTAATTATATCCTCCCGCCAGAGCCACCTACCTTTATTCTTTTCAATTTTAATGGTTCTCTTTAAATCAGATCTACCTACTTATTACACTCACATTCTTTATTTAACCTGCCATTCAATAGAATTTTAACAATTCATTATTGGTCAGTACTGATCACTATACCGGGTGGCCACGAGTCAATGTACGCCCCCAATATTTTGGTTTGTTTTTGTATTTAAAAATTTGGTTTTTGGTACACATGAATTAGACAATAATGAGCTACTTTTAGATATATAGGAATGAAAATATCACTTCCGGTTCAACCGGAAGTGACATCAAATTTGTTCTTCTTAAATGTAATTACTATATTTTTTATGGTTTCTCATTAAGCATACATTTCTAAGTGCAACAGTTTTTTTCAGATGTAAAAAATTTCAATAAATAAGTGAGATACAAACAATTTTTAAAAATTTTTCAAAATGGCCACGTCAGATGAACCCGATGTAAGAAAATTATTAAGTAGGCTATAGAAATTATTAGTAAGGTTGTAGACTTGCCTGTAAAGAGAAAAATAGTTGTTTGAATTACTGATAGGTACCAGTATTTTTAGGTTTTGTTCCAAAAAACGAAATTTCATTTTCATTTCCGTAGGGAGGGGCGAGCGTAGGTGCGTCTTTACTATGTACATACTTCGGTATGCGATGTAAAGCAACGACAGGCGCAGTTAGTACTTGGATGGGTGACCATTCCAACGGAAACCGCGTTCTCGCCTCACACATCTTCCAGCGGCTTGTATATCAGTGTATGCGCGGAAGCTATACAACCTTAGGCGAGGGTTGTATAGGAGATATACCATCCTTCGGAGGGGATGTAAAGCCGTCGATCCCTTGTCTATTAAATGTTAGGCAAGTAGAAGATCCCTACTCTTCTTAAGGGAAGAGGTTCGGCAAAATTCCTGGTTGGGGGTAGCTCGTCTACAGGCGTCGGTGTTAGGCCTCAATAGCGAAAATAGGCCGACGTTAAATAAATGTATAAAAAATAAAAAAAATTCCGTAGGAATGGAACTGTGCTATTTTTTTTATTAATCAGAAATAATGATTCATAACCTATAATTTTTTCGCCATTAATCATTTCTTAACGATATCCTTCGTAATAATAGAAGTATTTTTAAAAAGTAAGCGCCAACAAATAATTTTAATAAGGTACGTATCTACATTTAAATCCAAAATAGCAGATAGCTGAAAATGACAGACATTCGCAACAATTGAATTATTCTTGACTTACTTACAAATTTTCTGGGGCAAGTGTATAAAAGTTGTTATAAACAAGAAAATTAATATAAAATGGCTGAAAAATATTCAAGAAATGGAAAAGTTGATATGTTCATTATTATGGAGAGACTCGACGTAATGCAACTAGAGCACAAACTCTGTATGGACAGAGGTATCCAGAAAGAAGACAACCTCCGAGGAACTATTTCGCCCGGTTGGAGCATCCATTTAGAACTGAACCTAATATAAAAATTGAAGAAAGATTTGTTGTGGATAAAGGAACGGAAATTATTGTATTAACTTTAGTGCATGTTGACCCAACCATTTTGGTAAGAGAAATTGAACATAAATTGCCAGTTTCCAAAAAATCAGCCAGAAAAATTTTAAAGAAACACGGCTATCGTTCTTATAAATATCAATTGCATCAATTTTGTATGAGAATGATTATCAACGAAGAATAACCTTTTGTAATTGGTTACAGTTACGCCAATTAAGAAATGAGAATTTTATCAAAAACATTTTGTTCACTGATGAATCGAGATTTACAAACCTTGGGTTATTTAATCGAAACAACACTCGATATTGAGCAATTGAAAATCATCTCATTATGGGATAGGGACGGCTTCAGGAACGCTTTGGCTTCAATGTTTGGTTAAGCGTACTGGGCGACCATATCATAGGTCCAATAATTTTTGACGGAACTCTAACTGGACCAAGATGTCTAGAATTTCTCCAAAATATAATAGGTCCACAGATTAATCAAATTCCCAATACCAATATTGACGAGGTTTACTTCCAACAAGACTAGGCTGGACCACAAAATGCTATTATCGTTAGGAAGTACTTAAATCAATTATTTCCAGATCGTTGGATTGGGACCCATGGTCCAGTCAGCTGGCCTGCAAGGTCACCTAACTTAACCCCACTCGATTTTTTTTATTTGGGAACAATTACAGAATGTTAGACGTGCAACGATAAGTCGCGCTACTCTGTGTATTAATCATAACGGTGAACAGTTTTAACAATTTTTATAATGGTTTATTATAATTTAGGTTTTAAATAGTTTTGTTATTCTATTTATTCATGGTTGTAAAGTTTTATTAAAATTATTTTTGACTAGTGGCCACCCTGCATGTGTTAGTGCATTCACACAGTTTAATATTCAGATTCAAAAAAATCTGATATTTTTATATTTAAATAGTTTAAAACCGAAACTTATTTAACAGTCTTGAAATATATCTCTCAACGGAGCATAGAGATAACTTTTAAACCTTCTTTATTTATAAATTTTTTAGTAGTCTCGGCGGATGGATATACAGGGTGTTTTATGCAACCATAAGTTTTAACCAAATTTCACAGAGGTTTCTGGTGCATAATAAACAGCCTGTGTTCATTGCTTGCAAACATTATTATTAACCGTATGTATCATCAACACACATTTTGTTTCTACCTTAATTTTGTGTAGAAGAAATCGAATATTGATTTCTAAAATCATTAACTAGAAGGACCATAACTGGCCTTACAACTTTCTCACATCATCTTATACATACTCATCATATTGCTAATAACTTTCTCACATCATCTTATACATACTCATCATATTGCTAATATGCTCCTGAACCAGTTCATGCCAGTCCCTAGCAATCAATATTATTGAATATTTGAAACGCGGTCCAGCGCTCTGCCATCAGACAGTAGGAAGATATTCACATTGCAAATGACGATAACTAGTCCATATTACTTTATGAACACGTTCGTAGACTTAAAATATGTTTGCATACACAGTTTTACTGTAAATTTATATAACATAGCCACATAAATCAAAAGGTCCTCACAGGTATCTAAATTTTGATTAAATTAATCAAAATCTATTATTTTACAAAATTTCGAAGTGGTAGGCTCATCAACAGTAATTATTACTAATTAATATATAGATAAATTGTAATTTCTGCGAAGCATTTAAGAAAATATAGAAAATTTTACTATATTTATTTTTCGACGGAAAAGAAATATGTATCACGTATGTCCACTATTGTCGAGTTATGCTCTTTTCTGGAGCGTACCAAATATGTTATATTGGCCTGAGATAAAGAGAAGGAGCTGGCCATATCATTTTGATGATTCCTCCTTTATAATGATACTCTCTAGAGTTCATATATTTTATCATGCTTTGCTATAAGCCTCTACGAATGAAATATCTAACGCATTATCCTATCTGTCAAACAGGACTCAATACGTGGCAGTTAATCGTGTCAAGTCTGCCAAATACATGGCTACTTCTGGGGTACCTCAAGGGTCTGTCTTTGGACCACTATTTCTTAGTATATTCATCAATGATATTGTAGATGGTTTTGACTATTTAATGTATGCTGATGATTTGAAACTTTTTTTCTAAAATTTATTCTATTGATGCTGCATTCGATTGCAAAAAAACTGAAGTAAAATAAATGATTGGTTTTTAAAATAAGCTCCCGTTATATTAAAAAAATTGGAATGTAATGTGTTATATTCGGAAATTGGATACAATCTCCTACGTCTATACATTAAATGATGACCATACTTCACAGACCTGAAACTCTGCCAGATTTGGAGGGTCGTATTTGATAAAACTCTATCAATTAATATACATATAAATGCCGCTGTCATTGAATCTAGTAAAATGTATGGACTTATAGTCAGATAATTCCGTGATTTTTCGAATTTAGATACATTCAAGATACTGTATTATTGTTATGTTAGATCGAAGCTTGAATATGCCTCACTTGTTTGGACCCCACACTACAATGTGCATATTAATAGTTTATAATCAGTACAATATAAGTTTGTGAAGTTTAAACCAGAAGGTTTAAAATAATTAACAACACTATTGATGCGCCACAATTGCTGCCAAAAAAAAGTTTTAATATACCCAGAACTTCTCGTAACGATAGTGTTTTTTACCTGGCTACACCACGTACGAATATTTTAAAACTCTCGCCAATTTATGAAGCTTGCGACAACCACAACGCAATCTGTACTGATATTGACATATTCAACTGCAGCCTACTACTTTAAAAAGTTATTATTATCCAAAAATTTTGATTGATCTGTATTCTTTTTTTTACTTGTTTGTTTTTTTCTGCTTACGTAATGCACGTTAACTTATTTTGTATTTTCTTTTTGTCTTTCTTAAGCCCAGATGTATGTTTTTCTATAAATTTTCTATTTGTATTATGCAAGTATATTTGTCTAATATTTATATTTGTAATGCATTGATATACCTCCTGTCCTGTAGTTGGGTTGTGACCTGTTGGACAGAAATAAATAAATGAATGAATGAATGAAGGAATGAACGAACGAATGAAAGGACGAACGAATAAACCAACGAACCAAGAAACAAACAAACAAATAAAATAAAAATCGGAAAAGGTCTATGGATAAGATATGAGATTATGATATAAACTGCAATTACTGCAAACGATATATAGAGGGTGTTTATTACATTCTAGAAATCTAGAAAATTGTATCAACCTTATCAAAACATCAAGTTTACATAAATAGACAACTCTGTAGATCCTCAGCTGAGACCATTAAGATAACAGTATATTGCAGTATATGTACAGGCAAGTAAGGCTAATATTTTACTGAAAGGGATTTAACTGGACTAATAGTTTAAACGTCATGGCCTACAAAATACATAATTTAATAACATGTCCCAATTCGTGTGTTGCTTAAAGCTCTAAAGCATTCACTATTTTTAGGCCTCCTGTGCATTACTTAACACTCCTTATCTCTAGTAGTTTTTGTTGAAGTTACACCAAAACTTATTCATAATTTGTTCAAGGTCACGTTCCGCGATCCCCAATGCACCCTTCCGCATCCAGGCATTAGGACCAGCTGTTTTCCTAATGCCATAGTCGTTTCTACTACCCTCCCCATATTACTCTTAAGGGAAATGTAAGCAAACATCATGACACTGAAAATTGTATCATGTAATATTAATAAATCGATATTTGGTCTTATTAGACTTGAATAATTAATATCTTTGAATTTAGCAATTGTAATTGAGATTGATTTTTGACAGGAAAAAAACCATGAAATTTCAGCACTAAATTTGCAGGCGACACTTTGAGATGTGTATTAAATAAAAATAATAAACAGCTGAACTTGGCTTAGTTTAAAAGATCTGTGCGGTACAGCTCATACAAACTTTCCCATTTAGGAATAAATAAATTTTAACGATAAAACTGTAATTTCCAATTATTGTAAATCTGCCGAACAAACCGGGCCCTGTTCCCGCAATAAACTTTATTTAAACACACAATTTTAAAGGCACCAAATTAAATTTCTGTACCAACTACTTTTTAAATAATTTTACTTTTATTAATTTTTAACCCCTTCTCTCACAAATCCTCTCCTTGTATTTTCTAGGAGGAACTAGAAGGAATTAGTCATGTGATCTCTTAGTGGTACTAATGGAATACATATGTTTAATGAATACATAAGTTTAACGAATATTATTTTTCCAGTTTTGGAGAAAATAATTGTTTAATTCTTTAAATTCTGCATATCACAGCTTCTCCCTGCATTTCTTTTAACGCAAAAAATTATTCTTTAAAAATTCTTTAAATCATCCCCCTGCAACATCCCTCCCTGAATTTTCTAGAGGCAACTGGTCATTTATTTATTTATTTATTTTTAGATACAGCCACCCAACAGGTAACCAGTTAGAGGGTGGGGAAATTTCTTTAACAGTATACTAAAAGCAACAACTATTTATATCAAATGTGCAGTACATCATTGGTATATATGAAAATAAATGTATGAAATGCATAGGAGGAAAAACAGAAAAAAATACAATTATTATACAAATACTAATAACACTACCAAATACTAAGCTGACCATATACAGACAAAAAAAATTTAATTGAGGCAAGACTGCATTTAAATATATCAAGCTCATTTTGCAACGAGTTATAATTTTTACACATAAAATGTATAGGTGAAACTTTAAATAAATTAGTCTTGGGAATAGCAAGATAAAATGTTTCGCGATATCTACTTTTTATACGATGTATACGAAAACATAGTTGCTCCAAAATAAACGGACAATTAATTTTTTTTTGTATAATTCTATTAGGAATATTAAAGAGTGAGCTATTTTTCTGTTCGACAGACTCGACATGTTAAAACTTTCTAACATAATGCTTTGTGTGTAACCAATTGTAGGATAATTGCCATCTTCTATAAAACGCAAATACTTAACAAACCGGCGCTGAATGTTCTCTATATTGTTTATGTAGAAAAAAAAATGGCTACCAATGTTAAAAGAAGAACTTAACAAACTCAACATTATCTAAAAGAGAATATCATCAGTTCTATGTTCTGTGTAAGTAGTAAGTATCTATGGAAATAACATAAACAGAATCTTAAAGCTGTGTATTTGACGTACACAGCAAAATAAGAGTTCTTCAAAAAAAAAAACTTTTAAAACGGAAAGAGATTACTTTTTGAAACGTCAGCAAAATACATTATTTCTGTGTTTATTCCGATTTATATTATTTGCAAAACATAACCTCTGACTATTCCTTTGGCGTAAACGTCACGGGCGCAGAGGCTTTTTTCCAATAATTCTATTATTTTGTAGATTCGGTGATTTATTTTTGAAGAGGACAATAATACATGTGGTAGAAAACCCAAATAATAGAAAAGAATAGTACGAAAGCATATCCCGGGAACCATACCAGTGAGTAATATTCTTATTTTGACCGCATAAAGGAAAAATATTATCTGTATTATTAAATCCCTTAACATTTCTAATTACGAATCCTAAGCTTTTTAATTCTGAGGACACATCTAAATTTATAGTTAATTCACCAAGATCCTTAATTGTATCTGGTCTTTGTAACTCTTGGAAATGGTAATTATGACTGATGTGAATGCGACCTCCATAAAATGTAAATGCACTACACTTAGATACATTGAGAGGTAAATTATTTAGTATACACCAATCATTTATCTTATTTAAATTATTCTGAAGCTTCTCGCAGTCTTCTCCAGCTTCAATTACGCAATATATTTTCAAGTTATCTGCATATAATAAGCTTAGTACGTCCAGATGTGAGACAATGTTGTTAATAAAAATGTTAAAGAGCGAAAGTCCCAGTACAGATCCCTGGGGACCAATTGAACTAGCTAAGGTATCGAACAATCTGAAACCACGGTATTCTACAAATCGCCGTCTATTTTCTAAATATGAAATAATTAAATCTAATAACAAAGAAGACCGCGTCCTCGCCTCACATATCTTCCAGCGGCTTGTATATCAGTGTATGCGCGGAAGCTATACAACCTTAGGCGAGGGTTGTATAGGGGATATACCATCCTTCGGAGGGGATATAAAGCCGTCGGTCCCTTGTCTATTAAATGTTAGGCAAGTAAAAGATCCCTGCTCTTCTTAAGGGAAGAGGTTCGGCAAAATTCCTGGTTGGGGGTAGCTCGTCTACAGGCGTCGGTGTTAGGCCTCAGTAGCGGAAATAGACCGACGTTAAATAAATGTTAAAAAAAAAAATCTAATAATGCCAACGAAAATTCGAATTTGCTTAGGCTTTGTATCAGAATACCGTGATCTAGACGATCAAACGCCTTGGAACAATCAGTGAAAAAAATAACCTGTTTGTTGTCATCCAGTTTTTCAGAAACATACTGTGTAACACAAGTTATATTAGTTTCAGTGGATCTGTCTGATAAAAATCCATGTTGATTTGTTACAATTTCGTTTTGTACGTGTCTAGATAATGACGTGTTCAGAGTAAACTCAAAAACTTCCGCAAAATTGCAAATGATGGTCATTGGTCTATAATTCTTCGCATTATACTTATTGTCTTTTTTGTAAACCGGATACAAACGAGAGTATTCCCATACATAATTGTAAGTGGTCTGGCAAAGACTATAAATGTAGGTATATTGTCTGGTCTGATATAAAGTGTTAAATAAAGAGTATGAGGTAGATATATCTGTAATTAAGATATTCAAAATATTGTAAAAATATTATCTTATAAAATTATTTTCAATTTTGTTTTATAAAATAAGTAAAGGTAAAGGTAAATGACGAATGAACCAATAACATTGAAATATACAAAGGTGAGAAAGTAAAAACTCATAATAATATAATACAGCAAGGAAGGGCAATATTAATGTGTTAAATAAGAAGTATGAAATAGGTGTATCAGTAATTAAGATACTCGGAAATACTGCAAAAAACCTTATCTTGTAAAAATATTTGCAGTTTTTTACAAGCTTTTTACTACAAGCTTTTATTTAACATTGCAAGTTAATTGTTAGTTTGTTTAGGTCAAATCTTGCAAGCTGAATCAGAAACAGTTCCTCCCAACCGATTTTGCTGAAATTTTGCATACACCTTTAGTTCTGGTGACAATACAATATGCAATACTCAATATTGTAATATTTTCAAAATTGCCGTCGCCACATGATGGCTGATGATGTATATTTTGTCAACCCTGTTAATAGATACCAAATAAAAGAGCTTGAAGAGTAGTAAACGATAAAAATTAGTGATGTCGTTTTAAAATAGCCGCAGCCACAAGATGGCGGATTACATTTTTTGTCAACCTCCTTAATATAGGTATCAAATTAATATGGGTATCAAATGAAAGGGCTTGAAGAGTAGGGAACGATAAGGTGAGTGACATCACACTAAATTCAATATGGCCGCCACTCCAAGATAGCGGATTACATATGCTGGGCTTGCACGGTGCACAAAATGCAGGGTAGTAATGTCGACCATGCCGTTATCTATTTAGGCTCAAAGCTCTTCGCTGCTGGCCCGGTGATAAGTGGCTTTAAGTAGTGTCAACTCACTAGAAGGTCTCCTTATTGAAGAACTAGACTCTAGTAAATTAACAGGCCAGCGACCGTGCAACAATGACGCATTAATTGAAATGAATAGACTTAGAAACATGTCCAGCGAAAACTATAAAAAATTAATAAATAAATTAATAGTACAAAAACATTTTTAAAAACAAGCTTTTATTGAAATGCTTTAAAAAGAAGAAAATAAACTAAGTAAATCAAACCCATCATTTTGTTACATTATATATATATATATATATTTATATATATATATATATATATATATTTATATATATATATATATATATATAAAAGCTTGTCGCGAGAATATATCTTGGCACTATATTATTATATTTAAAAGTAGATAAAATCGCAATATCTTTAAATTAATAGTATTATAAAAAAAAGTATTAGATCCAAAAGAAAGCTAAGTATGTCATTAATTTTATTCAAAAATGTTAGGTACTTTGTCCAGAAAATCAACCAAATGCCGCGATAGATCTAAATAATTGGCTATGTGGTTTCTTTTGCCATTCATGTAAAAATTATCGTATATCCTAAATGAACGAATGAAAAAATTGGGGCCCTTTCCTCCATACAAATTTGGGCAATCCCCTTTACACAGGAAAATTTCGCGACAAGCTTTTATATCATAAAAAAATTATATAATGTAGCAAAATGATGGGTTTAATTTAGTTCAAAGTTTATTTTCTTTTTAGAGCATTTAAATAAACACTTGTTTTTGAAAATGTTTTTTTACTATTAATTTAACAATTTAATATTCACTAAATCTTTAATATCAAGGGTAACTTGTTATACGGTTTATTACCTATAGGACTTTTTTCGTATACTAACAAAGTATAACCTATGACCAAACTATATTATCTGAATATGAGAAAACATAAACTAAGAACGAAATTTGCTGGATTTGTAGTATTGAATATTACGCAAATTAATTAAAAACCATATACACTCGTCTGTTCATTGTGTTTTTAATATAAATCCAACACGAGCATCCAACTTTTAACACAGGAAATGTGTATGGTTTTCATTCTCGTTTTTCATTGCTACAATTCGTTTGAATTAATTTTGTATTTTCTAATCCTAGAAATGAATGTTATTTGCTTAGTTATCATGCCGGTAAAAGAGCATTTACGTAGAGTTAAAGAAATTTTCGTAATTTTATTTTAATACTTGTGGCACTGCAATTAGCTGAAGTATGTATTGTCTAAACGTTAATTGTGGGGCTCTGTTGATATTCATTTCTTCTTTTTATGGCTTTTTCTACCACATGCAGGGTGTCCCAATAGTGCGTCAAAGTCCAATATCGGCCTTATTAAAAGACTTTCAAAAATTATTTTTTTATGGAAGTTGTATAGTGTCAAAAGGAGCACATTTTAAAAATATTTTGAATTTGTACACTTGCTCCTTAACATCGCCCCACAAAAAGAAGTCTATTTTGGTCAAATCAGGGTTTCTGATAGGCCAACTATGGGGTCCTCTGCCTATCCAACCATTTGGAAATGCGTCGTTTAAATGCTTGTGAATAGCTGCAGCGTGGTCTACACGTGCTCCATCATGGAGACCACATTATCTCCCTAATATCCCTGGAGACAACAAGAACAATTCCCCCCCAAAGATTCAACGACCATCTTGTTTGGTCAACAAAGTCAAAAAAATTTCTTTGTTGTCCTATTTTTTGTTTTGCCCATTGATTGTATTCGGTTTTCATAATCCTTATCAATCAGTTCCTGCATAGTTGAACGTGGTAAGGATGAAATTTGTTTTTCTGTAGGATTCGATGGACCGAAGATCGGCTTATATCGTTTTCTCTGGCCAATTCTCTTATACTGCGATGAGGATCTTCAATCACGCTCAAAAGTATGACTTTTTCATTTTCTTCATTTACTACATTTTTTGTTCGTTCCTTTTTCTTATTTTCCACTTTCCCCGTATTCGTCCGTCAACTTCTCAAATGATTTTTTAGAGGGATGTCTTCTTTCCGGATATCGCTTCTTATAAATTCGAGTTATTAGCAAGCAATTTTTATTACTCGCACCCAGAACATAAACCATATCGACCATTTCTTCTCTCGAGAAATTCGTTATTAGAAGGTTTGAATTTTAAACTAATTTATAAATTAAAATAAGTGTAAATACTTGTAGATTGTAGATTGTTTCAGGGGTCGTTTGGCTTCAAGTAGCCTTACTTCACTTCGACCTGATCTTTTGTGCATAACTCTACAACTAATTATTGCCCAGGCACTTTTTACAAAGTTTGTGATTTTCCTGCGGGCTAGTTTCAATATGTCTTCAGGCGTTAATTACACCTGCTCTAGGAACTTTAGTCTAGTGCGGACTAATACCTTGCATTCACAAAGTATATGTTCCGCAGTTTCAGTTGCAGTATCACAGTATATGCATGTTCTTGAAATGATATCTCAATTGGCAGTGGCCAGTTAGAAGGCCTGTTATCAGCCTTAATTCGGACCTTTCAAGTTCGAGAAGCCTTGTAGCATTCTTTGTCGAATAAGTTATAAACATTTTCGGTTGTCTTTGGCCTGGAGTATTCCCCTCCAGTAGGACTTTTTTTGTTCCTTTTCCCATTTTTAGATCTCGTCCATTATGTGTCCCTCGGCCAGGCCACAAAACGATCCAGGCTGTTAGCCAGTTCATTACCTTGTAATGAACCATGTCCTGGCACCCACATCGAGGTAACCTTGTTGTTGTTGGCCAGTTGCTTTAGGGATTGTTTACATTCCCAGTCAATTTTAGACTCAAAGGTATAGGATCTTAGAGCTTTTAATGCTGCCTGACTATCTGATAGTATATAGATCTTTAGCATGAATTTCTGCCTGGAAGATGGTTGGGGTGTTACCAAGGGCTTCTGATAGCCTATATTTCGGCCCTGCTACACCCACCCCTACCCCTTCAGCCATCTTAGATCCATCTGTATATCAGATGGGTGACCCTTGTTCCAATCGCAGTGCCTTGCTCATTTGACGGCTTTCGATCAGCACGTCAAACGGACAGTCAAAGTCCTGTTTGATTGGTATTGACTCAGTAGGTTTGGTTATGGGCTCAAAATGGATTAGCTCCAAAATCCTTATGTGTCCAACAAGATCGCCTGGTTTAAATTTGAATACTTGATGCAGTCTTAAGGCATTAAGTGCTGCCTCCTTCCTCACATGCAAGTGCAAAGGACGTAGGTCAAGCATTTCCTCTATAGCTGCTGTGGGACACGAGTGCAATTCTCCTGTAATCCCTAAGCAGGGAAGTAGTTGCAATTTTTTCAACTTTCCTTGTGCTAATGTTTCTCCTATTTTTGGCCACCATGCACATGATGCGTAGGTCACCATAGGTCTCACAACCGATAGGTAGGACCTGTCGGCCATACAGCCTACGGCACGTCCAAATTGCCGCTATCGATTTAGTAAGGGTCCTTTCCAGATGTGGGTTCCAGGTAAGTTTTTGATCCAGGATTACACCTAGATACTTGACTTCACTGGAAAAGCTTAGGATCGTTTCGTTCAGCATAGGAGTTCTAAAGTTAAGTTTTCTCCTTTTAGTAAATGGAACAATAACTGTTTTGCTCGGATTGACATTGAGCTCCTCTGATGAGCACCAATTTGATATTATGTTTGAAGTAATTTGCATGAGGTTTGAAATCATAACCTCATGTCTACCTCTAACAGCCACCGCCAGGCCATCTGCGTAGCCCTGGACGTTGAAGCCGGAATTACTCAATTTATATAGGAGATCATCGACCACCATTGACCACAGCAAAGGCGATAGGACTCCACCTTGTGGACAACCCCTGACTGCAGTCACCGTAACCGACGCCTCCTCCACATCTGCGGAATTATTCTGCTTCTAAGCATGGATTGTATCCATTTAATTGTGAGTGACTGTATTCCCCTTTTTTCGGCGGCTTATTGTATGGATTCATAGGAGGTGTTATCAAAAGCATCCTCTATGTCTACGAAAGCACACATGGCTACTTCTTTTTCTGTGAATGTCTTTTCAATGCCTTGGACCAGGCAATGTAGAGCATTTATTGTTGATTTTCCAGGTTGATAGGCAAATTATTTAGCGTGAAGCTGTATTCCTGTAAGGATTTCGCTTCTAATATATTGATCTAAAAGTTTCTCCATTGATTTTAGGAGAAATGAGGCTAAGCTAATCAGGCGATACGACGTAGGCTCGTCTGGTGGACGTCTGCCTAGTTTTGGAATAATCACTACCTTAACTTCTCTCCAAGCTTGGGGAATATAGCCATATCTTGCCATGGATATACTTCTCAGGCATGGGATAAGCTCCTCAATTCCGTGTTGAAGTAGGGCAGGTAAAATGCCATTTCTGCCCGGTGATTTAAAGGGTTTGAAGGTAGATACTGCCCATTTAATTTTGTTGCGGGTGAATATATTTCCAGCCAGGCGTCTTCCTTGACTGGTAGAATGGCGTGCATCGTCATCCAGATAATCCTGTGGAAGTCCACCCGAAATTATGCGAGAGACTGGGAAATGAATGCCTGAAAGCACTCTTATGTTTTCCTGCTGACTCTCTGTATATTCGCCATCAGGATATTTGAGTAGGTCTATTACATTTGAATGGTCTTTTGCAAGAACTTTTTGTAGACTGCTGGGGCTAGTTCATCTATCCCTTCACAGAATCGTCTCCATAATCTTCTTTCAAACCTTCTCAATTCTTTATTGTACTCATAAGGACTTTTTTGTAGTCCTCCCAGTTTCCAGAATTTTTTGTTTTATTAAAATCTTTCCTAGTCTCGACCCTAAGACGACTGAGAACCCTATTCCACCAAGGCAGACCTCTCTGGACTGCCTTTTGTTTAATGGGATAGCTTTTTTCATAACAGATATTCTAAATTCTATTAGGTTTGTTAAGTTCTTTCTTTTGGCACCATGTCGTGCAAAAATCTGTAGAACAATTTAGATACCTATTTATCTTCATTTAATAATATTATTGCGGATTCCTTAATTCTGCTTTTTTTGTTATCTACCTCTATGATTAAAATATTTACCGAGTCTCACTTACCTTTTAGTGCAAGTGGATAAGCAAAAATTGCTTTAAAAAAATTTAATTCAAAAATCGAAGATTTGCTAACGTGCTTGGAAAGGGGCATGTCTTATTGAATATTTTTCATTTGTCTAATCCTAGAGCAATTTTTCTTACTGTAAATATTAAGCAAATCAAAAATATAACTGTTTAGAGTAATTGACAGGCAATTTCTTTTTAACTTAATAAAAGTAAATTGCTAGTCGGATAAAGATATTTTTATTTTCCACAAATTACTACCATAGTAATTTTCTTATGTTCCACAAAAGAAAAGTGTACAACAACAAAAGAATGATTCAAAGAAATGGCGCAAACGTGTTGATACGTATCTTTCCTGGTGGTGATTTTGTCATCTGGCCGGACCCTTAGGCTATGCGGGTGGTGCTCAAAGGACATCGGTGTCATCGCCACAGCTACAACTGATTACTGGTTTCCTTCCTACAATAGTCATAGTCATTTTGTATCATCCCGCATTAGTCTAAACTGCTGCCTTTACTGTAGTATTCTAGCACATGATTTTAATACAAGTCGAGTAGAATAATAGCTAACAGACGTCATGTTATACAGGGAAACTGGCATACGGGGTGTTGAACATAAGGGGCTGAAAATTTTAACGGATTATGCATCGACTGAAGAAAGCTGATTAGGATAAATTGACCTTAGCCAAGAACCATTAAGGGAAGTCTGATACAGACTTGGAACTGTGGACTGAAAATCTAAAATCACTTCCCAGTTCAGTGCTAGACACTGCACTTTGCACTTGAGTTTGATCCAGAAACCTCATTTTATACTTAATTTAAAAAATTAATTACAATAAGGTGTTTTGACTTTTTTAATGGAAAGATACAAAGTATTTACAGTATATACAGGGTGGGGCAATAGTACGTCAGACTTTGATAGCTCGAGTTCTATGATAGCTAGAAATTAGAAAAAATACAGGTAAACTGCATAATAAGGCCCATAACTGAAAATTATTTTTGAATATACAGGGTGAACCAAGATGATCGTACAGGATCAAGTACCATTTTTCCAAAATGCCATATATATCAGTAATTTTTAGAAGCCTCTTCCTAGACTGCTTTCCGCTGTATTATTATTAACTATCTCCCGACCATTTTTGTGTAGTGATTTTTTTTGATAATGCCATTTGCAGATGCATTTTGAAAAATCACTACAGTCACTATTATGGATAATTTTGTAAATACTAGCTACGAGACATATGTGTATTTGAATCATTTCCACTTTCTAAAAATACACAGGCTGGGCAGAAGTGATTTTTCAAATGTAAAACCCTGTATATTCGTCGACCCTTTATGTAGGAATCAAAAACCAACATTTTTTGTATGTACACCCCTATGGCCATTTGTAACCATTTTAGATTTATTGAGCAAAATTCAAGAATAAACTTAAAAGATTCCATATGGTCGAAAAATATACAGGGCGTTCCATTTGAAAACATTGAGAGAGTTCAATTCAAAAAGTTGTAATTTGGAGAATCATTTTTGGTCGTCCTATATATTTTTAAGAAGTGAAAATGGTTCAGAGACATCACATAGATGTCTCGTAACTGATATTTACTAATTTTTTTCTTAAAATCCATAATGGTAAGTGTAGTGATTTTTTTCAAAGTTTATCTGCAGATGGCATTATTTCAACAAAAAAATCACTTTATCCCAATGGTTGGGAGATAATAATATAGGTGTGAAAGAAGTCTAGAAAGAGGCTCCTTCTATTTATTTACATACCCCATCCAACAGCCAATTGCTGGATGGGAAAATACAGGATTATGAATTATGAACAAATATTACAAATTGTAAATGAATAAATCAAATAGAATAATCTATATAACAATATATAATACATAATATAATTTTAACAGGCGCAAGTAGGAAGAAAAACAGAGAAAACAGAGACTATGCAAAAAAATATCTATTTTACAGTGTTCAGTGTCCTAAGTTTATTTATGCTACAGTTAAATATGTCAACTCTGTCTTGATAAATAGAAGGTAATATTATTACGAGCCGCGGTTCTTGGTACATGAAAGCGTATTTGTTCTAATAGCTGAGGACAGTCTATTTTATTATGTAGTATTTTATACAGAAGTATTAATGACTGTCTAATTCTGCGATCTTTCAGGCTAGGTAATGAGAATCTATCATGTATAAGGTTTTGTGGTATTCCAACTGATGGATATAACGTATCTTCCTTAAAGATAAATGCTTAACAAATCGTCTTTGCGCTGCCTCTAAGCTGTCGATATAAGTCAAATAGCTTGGGATTCCATAGTAGTGAAGCATGTTCAAGTTTTGATCTAACCAAAGAAGCAGTGTTAACGTGTTCACGTTAGTAAAGCAGGTTGAATTTCTTATTATAAAGCCGAAATTTTAAAAAGAAGATTGCTTTATGTTATTGACATGTATATTAGAAGTTAATTCCCTATCATAGGTGACCCCAAATCTCGCATATGCTTAGGGCTGTGTAATGTGTTGCCATTTAATTGATAATCTTTTAGTAGTAGACATTTAATGGAAGATTATTCAATGAGTACTAGTCATTCACGCTTTGCAAATCGTTTTGCAATTTTTTGCGGTCTGCCTCAGAGCTAATATTGCAAAACAACTTCATATCATCCGCATTAAGTTAACAGCATACATCTAAATTATCTAAAATATCATTAATAAATAGTATGAAAAGGAGAGGCCCCAGAACAGAGCCCTGGGGAACCACTGATGTAACTGATATTTCGAATGATTTTACACCCCGACATTCAACATATTGTGTTCCTTGGCTAAGATAATATTTAAATAAATTTAACAGTAGTATAGAAAACCCAGCGAGATCTAGCTTATGTAATAATAGACTGTTAATTCTATCAAAGGCTTTGGAGAAGTTCGTGTAAATAACATCTACTTGGCCGAAAATATACCATACTTAAAAGTCATATTAAAAATTATACGGAGGGGCTCTACAAAAACATATGCACAATCCATAACAACAAAACCAGGTACGTCATCAGGTCCTTTTGTAAACTTAGGTTTTAGAAAATTTATTAATTGTTATGTAAATTATTATTAATCGAACTAAACGATTTGTTAAACGAATCAATATTTGTTGCTCTGGGATTAGTTAATGAGGTAATGAAGAGTCTTGCAAATCCGTCCACAATTTCTTGTGTAGTATTTAACTTGTCATTTCTATATACTAAATTTTGGAGGATAGTGGATATACCTTGTTAATATAGTTCCAAAGGAATTTTTAACGTCTTGTTTAATATTGTTTTGAATATTATTTAAATATATTTTATAAGCATTATCAGCGTCTGTCTTAATTAGAGTTCTTAATGCTTTATACATCTTAAGGATAGCGAAATGTACCAAATAGTCGAAGGATCCTCGTGTCGGTCATTACAGCCTGCCTTGCGCTGATGAGAGCCAACAGCTCGAAACTGCTGTCTGCAAGTGGTGTGGGACGACTGGCACGAGAGCTCCTTTCAGTAGGATCAGTCTTTCGGCTGGTGTTTGTTGCAATCGGAGCATTAGCTTTCGTTGATAATATGTAATTATTAAAGTTTGATATTATTTTGATTAAATAAATAGGTAGTGACTAAACATTCACACTATCCATCTATCTTTTTATAGAAGTTTTCTTAACATTTCATTGCTTGATAGATGATTATTAGAGAAATATATTATTTAGGAATTATTCTTAGACTTCTAGAACTGCTAATTTTATACTGAGCAAAATAATCTCTTTCGAATAAAATTTTAAGTTGTCATAATTCTATTTATCAAAATATGAGTCTTTATAAAGAACAAATTCTAATACATATGATTTAAGTAATAATATTATTTTAAAACATTGCCATTAAATCAGTTAATTGCATGAAAGTATATCAATAAAGTGTAGCAAAGTTTTTTAATATGTTTTGCAGAGGCACTAGTCATTTTACGAGACGGCTGGAATTTCACAAAGGTGTCGAATGAAACGTCAATTGAAGTGAATACTTTGCGGATTTTCGTCTTTCATTTTCCATTCGAATAAAGTACTGATCCTTTTCATTTGGGGTCAGTGATTAAGGCAGATGCCACGCCACCAAGTTATTTCAGATATTTAATTACAATTAGAAACTGTCTACTTTATTTAAATTTTCAGAAAATTACTTTTTATTAATATTATGAATACGCTTAGAGTTCGCACAACGGTAATTCAAAAATAATTAGAATCTAATAAAGCTAACGGAGAGAAGGAAATAAAGACGATAGGAGTCACAAAACTTTCAGCTCCCACGTGTAAAGTATACTTTTTAAATTATGATTAAAGACAAATCCGTCGCAGTTTTTAATTTAAACTGATGGATTTACCAATTAATTATTAGCTTCAAATGACGTCCCTCTAATAACTCTGGACAATTCACAGGGATTTTTTATAATGATTAATATTAAACATTCATGAAATTTTAATTACGTTTTATATTTAAATGTATTTGTTTACTTTATTTACACAGTATCTGTTGCTAGTTCATATTTATACACCACAAAAATTACCGAAAATAATAATATTATTGCACTTACAATATTTGTTATCTCAAGATCAACTCCATTTATAAGTTAAAAAAGCAAAAAAACTCTCAAATTCATATACCGTATTCATATTGAAATTTCAATTACAGATTAGTCTGTTTTATTATATAATTATGTATTACGTATGACTGGTGGTCGAGAGGTGAGCGCACTTGCCTCTCACCCAAAAGTTCCGGGTTCGATCCCCGGTCGTGGCAGTGGAAAATACTGTGAGAGGGATTTTTCCACTATACACGGATATTGGCCTTCCGGGATAAAGGGGGTCGTAATTACATGTGGTGTTATTTATTATTATTATTTATTTATTATTACTTAACTTGTGTTAAGTTTCTTATATTAATGTAGAATTTTGTTGTTTTCTAAAATATTTTAAATTATCTCCATTTCAGATAAATCAGCTGATACACTGGTATTTGTACGCAGATGAAGCAATTAAATGTAAAGAGAAGACAGATGAGATATTGAATTAAAAGGTAATATTTTTCTGTACTGAAAGTTGCTGAATATTGTAATTATCATGTTTACTTAACTTGTTTAGAGGTTATCTTCAAAATAGGTAGCAATGTGTAAAGAAAAGTAGAAGTGATAAAAAAAAAAAAATATGGCATTCCACAAGGAACTGTTCTAGGGCCAATTCTTTTTAATATTTATGTCAATAAATTGCTTCAACTGCCAATTAATGGAAAAGTAATAGCACATGCAGATGGCACTGTTTTTCTGGTTGAGGATGACTCCTGGACTTCTATTCGGTAATTATGGGAAGAGTGAGCATTCATCGTGCGAAGGGAGAGCTCACATCACACGCATCTCACCCGACCATCCTAGACTGTATTCTGTAATTGCAGTGAATAGGTGGTAAACGTGAAGGGATTTAGGGAGAATAGCCGAATTTACAACCAATTAGTTTGGCGCAAAATCATCAACTGTTCAGTGCTCAGTTGTTGTCATTGTCATGTCACATGTCATTAATTAAATTAGGTAAAAGGCGACAGAATAAATTTTTATTGTTCAAAAATTCCGTAAGGATATACTTTCGTTATTGGTAATATATATTTTTTTAAATATGACTATAATAAACTAAAAGAGTAATTGCAATATTTGCTAAGAATTATGTTATTATTACCTCGTTGGCGATGAACAAATCCGCTGTCCATTCTGATTCACAGATTTGACAGCAATAATTTTTTGCTAACGCAACCTGCCATAAAAGTAGGGTTAGGATCGCCGTTCTTTCGGGGAACTGGCGGATTGCCTCACGATTTACAAGTAGAAGTAAGTAAGTTACATACATACTCGTGTATAAATAAACGAAAGCGTGATTGTTCATGTGCTATGAAACAAGGGCAAACAAAGAACATTAAACATCTAGGAATTATTCTAAATCAAAATTTAAAATGGATGGAGCACATTCAACATTCAACATTGGTTTGAAAATTCTACCACCTAAAAAATATTTTGCCTTTTAATACTTTAAAGTCATTATATCATGCATTGGTCGAATCAGTTCTTAGATATGGAACAATAACATGGGGAAGTGCATATTCGATATCCACATTAGAGCTGCAGAACACAACATCCTTCTGCAGCTCCATAAGGATAAGCCATTGCACGGGGTCTTCTATAAAAATATAGAAGACCTCGGCTTATCCGAAAGGCTGACCTTCGCCTTCTTAAGGGCAGCTGGGCTGAAGTCTGTGACCGAGGGATTCATAATGGCTTGCCAGGATGGTGTATTTAACACCCTCGTCTATCGACGTCATGTCATGGGTATGTAGGTCCCTGATGTCAGCTGCAGGGCCCGCCGGGAGACTGTAATGCACTTACTGTCGGCTTGCCCGACATACGGAGTCTCGGCCTATATTCACAGACACGACGCAGCATTACGAGTGCTTTACTATCATCTAAGGCACTCGTATGGGATAGACGATACACCAGTGCTGCCTTACGCTCCGGGGGATATTGAGTCCGTTGTGGGGAATGAGAAGTGTCTAATTTATTGGAACTACTCGTTTCCCACCGTCAGGCAAATACAAGCCAACAAGCCTGACGTAGTACTCCTCGACCACCAACTCAAGACAATGTATGTCGTAGAACTCTCAGCTCCCGCTGAGAGCAACATTGTCTTGAAAGAGGAGGAAAAACGGACAAAATATCGAGATTTGCTCTTCGAACTCCGCAGGCTTTATCCAGGCCATTCTGTTAAAATAGTGGTACTGATTATAGGAGCCCTTGGTGGAATGAGACAGACGCTGCTTTCAGAACTAAAGATCATACCGGCATGCCGAGATTCGGCAGAGATCTTAGCCGGCAGAATGCAGAAGGCTATCATCCTCGGTTCATTGCGTCTACTCAGGGCACACGATTCACGGACCCGGTAGTCACTCACCCCACGAGCGTGGGGAGTGGCTATTGGCATTTATTACCAGCTTCCCTCTATGAGGGTCGGAGCCACAGAGTAGTGTGACTGGCTTTTTGTAAAAAAAAAAATAATAATAAATCGGCTTTATTGTGCAAAACATTTATAAAGATATAAATGGAAAGAAATTTCTTTATTATAACGAAAAAATAATAAAAGAGGGAACTAATAGAAAAAAAGTAGAAAAAAGTAATTATACCACAAAATGGCAAAACAAAATTTAATTTTCTCAATTTTTTCAAATGGAATACCCTGTATATATTTCGACGATGCGATGTAGAAATGGAAAACGAACATTTTTTGGTTGGTTATCAAGTGAGAATTTTCCGAAGCATAATAATGGAAATGGTGCCTATTAATAAATCCATTTCTATGAAAAGTTGCCTCATCACTGAATAAAACAGCATTGAAGAAGTTGACATCATGTTGCATTTCACCTCTGGCCCAATTACAAAATTGTAGGTGTTTTTGAAAATCGTCATCAGATAATTCCTGGTGCATTTGAATATGATATGCGTACAACTTATTTGTTTTTAAAATTCGACCCACAGACCGTCTACTTATTCCTACTATGAGCTCACTTCTCTTCTCAACCATTGCCAGCACCACAGAAAATTCATTTTCTTCGTTCACAACAGGTTTTATTCTTTCACTTTTTTTAAATTCGACATTTCCAGTTTCCAGACATCTATCGAGAAGGTTTTGGAAGCTGCTAACATCAGGAATTCTTCTTTCAGGATAACGTCGGTGATAAATTCTATTGGCAAGTAAACAATTTCTCTCTGATTTGCCCAAAACAAAAGTCATGTCTACAAGTTCCGCTTTGTTAAAATTCCTATTGTAAAATTCCAAATATTTTAAATTCAATACAAATTGTAACGACCGATAAGTGTAATAAATGCTCCTTTGTACACGACAATTTATACCAAACTGAAGTTTTATTGCTTGTCGAATAACGAAAATAGCAAAAAAATTTACAAAAAACATTACAGTAAAGGACCGGCTAATTACTATTTACTCATTTCAATGGATTGAAAGAAATGGTCCCACTAAATGGCCTCATTTCAAGCCTGCATAAAGACGTATGTCAATCAAAATGGGCAACACGTCGAACACCTATTATAAATTTTCCTATGAAGTTTATTCTTGAATTTGACACTTATTTATTTATAAATAAAACGAAAATGGTTGCAAGCCATAGGGAAGTACTTATAAAAAAATTTCGTTTTTCATTTCTACATCACATCCTCGAAAAATATACAGGGTGTTCCATTTGAGAAAATTCAATTTAAAATGTTCTTAATTGAAAAATAGTTTTTGGCCACCCTGTACAATTTTAGGAAATGAAAATGATTCAAAAACATTAATTAAATGTCTCGTAACTGGTATTTACATAAGTTGCTCTAAAAACCCATAATTGTGACTGTGGTGATATTTTTAATATCCATCTGCAGATTGCATTATTTAAACACACAAACAATAAACAGAAATTCACAAAATTATTGGCAGGTGGTTAAAATATTGAATATACAGACAGAGATAATATATTAGTGTCATCTTCTGATCGTATATTTTGCTTGTGATCATTGTATAGGGAAATTTTAGATAATAATTAAGGTTTTACAACATAACTGAGTTGTTGCTGATACACACATAGATTGATTATACAATTTAGGTGTACTACATAACATTAACGATTAATATACATTAAAATAGATACTAAATATGAATTGTAATTAGTTCTTGAATATTTTGTAATTATTTAATTGTAATTGGAAAAAAGCAATAAATTTGATTTGATATACAGAGAGGTCACGACTTTGCTCTGTATATTGTCACTTAGAGTTCAAGATCAAGATTATAAATCTATTTCTATTTAAGTGGATAAACAAATAATCATTAGATGTCGCAATGAACCTTTTAAAAATATATGTAGGTGAAATAAAAGAGAGAATTTGAACTATTCGTGGCGCATAGTAGAAAAAAGTGATTGTTTTATGGACCTTTCCCGTATTACCTATTCACCGTTGATGTAGAGCATCCGTCACATAGATTTAAAGGCATGAGAGCAAAAAATACTAAACTCGCTTCGGCTGCGACACGTCCAATATGTATAGCCTCTTTTAAAAAGTAAAGTTAATGTCGGAGGGGTCGGCGTTCGCTGCTTTTCCATGTAAAGCTCAACTTTCACGGTTTTTCCAAAATAGCCGGCATTGTGCTGCCAAACTTTGAAATAGATAGCAGCATTTAAAGGTAGTTATAAAATATATATTACCTCGCAATATATAAAACAAATGGTCTCGTGCGTTTTCGTTGGATAAAAGAATTTAAGATACGAGATATGCGCTGGCCAGCTATAACAGTAGCAACAAGGGTCCAGAAGATAAAGTGGGACCCAGTTATCTCCGGCATACATGCACGTTTTCGCGCATTTGCCTGCCTTTCTTTTCCCTTTACCGTCCCCACCCTTCACTTACAGAAAGAAAATTCACAGCGAAAGATTTATCGCGCATTAAAAATTACACTGCCATCTCTATTGAATTTATACTACCCTAATTTAATTATTATTTATATTTTTCGGGATTTTTCAGTCACATGAACGAGTGACCCTATTTGAAATCACTCCGTAGTATAAATAGAAGTGTTGTTATGCCTCTCTGTCTGTCTGCTTATTTATGCCTAATGTTTATGTATTGACACATTTAGACACACATCTCTATCTCTTTCAAATGAAGTCTCTACTGTTTCTAAAATTTGCCGATTGATCGTTCGAAAAGCAGTTATTATTCTTTCTCTCATATTTTGGATTGTAAAACATTTGCATTGGGACATATTATATAAAAAAGTAAGCAAGTTATACAGGGTGTCCCAATAGTGCGTCAAAGTCCAATATCGGCCTTATTAGAAGACTTTGGAAAATTATTTTTTTATGGAAGTGGTATAGTGCCAGCAGGCGCACATTTTAAAAATAATTTGAAATGCACAGGGTGACTCACTACAGCGAACCATCTTCGAATGTTTTTTTTTATGGAACACCCTATATATTTTTACATTTATAAATTCAGCGTAAAATTACCTTTCCAACGATCTCCAGATTTTTTGTTTTTGACGTGGCGTTGCCGAGTTATTCGAAAAAGTATAAAAATTTTGATCGAAACATGGTTTAACAAATTAATTCGCTTGTGTGTATCACTATTAATTAAGAAGATTCATTTTGCCATTATGTACACAAGGGATGTACTACAACGACACAATCAACAAATATTGATTATAATTATACAGGGTATATATTATACTAGCTCTAATTCGGTACATTTCAAAGTAAATTTTCTCATTTTTTTCAAATGGAACACCCTGTATATTATTGTATTTTTGAACTGGCACGTTAATTCTCTATGATTTTTGTGAATAATATCTTATACCTAAAATCGATATTTCCAGAGATTTTTTTTTTTTACTTTTTCATTGAAATCCGTTAAATTATAATACTTTTCTTCTTCTTTTTTAGAACTGATCTAGTAGCCGTAATTTTGGCATAAAGTGAGAAAAATTGAAAGTAGTGTCAATTTTTTTTCTGGGTGCATCTTGGTTGCCTCAGTAGTATTTTTTCACAGTTTAATTAAATCACTTTTTTTTTTTTTTGACGAGGAGGGGAAACCCTCATGGGCTCCCAACCTGAGCTGGGTCAGTGTCAGACTCTTACTGACTAACACCCGTCCCCACAGGGTCGTCTGTAACACTCCGAGGGCACTGCAGCCTCTTGGGCTTATTGTGCACTCCCTGTTCCAATTTACACTGCCCATTTTAATACTCCTGTGCCACTAATAAGGTGATACAGTGCCACTGATAAGGTGATACAGGTCTGAGAATGGGCGAGTTTTTACGCTTTGCGGGTCTGTTTGTGTCTGCCCGTAAATATTATATCTTCTGCGGGCCAATGCCTCACATTCATATATGATATGGTCTACTGTCTCTGGTACCTTGCCACATAATCTGCAGTCAAGGTCGCCATCGAACTTGCCAGTTCTGTGCAGGTTCTTCTTAACAGGAAAATGTCCCGTCAAGAGGCCTGTTACAATTCTCAACTGTAACCTGTTCTTTGGGAGCAGTTCTGCAGTTTGTTTTGGGCATGGTCCTTCAATAAGTGTTTTCCCATGTCGATTACCTGGTATGTTCCTCCAGTAATAATTGTGTTTATTCCTGACCCAGTTTTTAATTACCCCTCTAGCTGAGCATTTGGCAATGCTCAGCACGGGTTCTGGGCCATAGAATGTGTTAGCTGCTCCTTGTCTAGCAAGTTCATCAGCTTTTTCGTTGCCGTCTATTCTGGTGTGTCCCGGCACCCAGAGTAGTTTAACTCTGTTCTGCTCACCCAGAACTTCGAGCTCTTTATGGCAGTCCCATACCACTTTATTAGAGGCTAATGCCTTTAGTGCCGCCTGACTCAGATGCAATGCAGATCAGCTGGTTCGCATATCGTCGTTTGACATTCTCATGTATACACGCAAGTATAGCCAGAATTTCAGTTTGAAATACAGTGGCGTGAAGTCCAAGAGAAAGGCTTATACTTGCCCTCGGTCTCGCTCCATGTATTCCTGCTCCAGCTCCTGATTCCATCCTGAACCCTCAGTATACCAGGCAAGGCCTTTGCGTAGTAACTTAGGAGCTCCTGTTGACCAATCCCCTCTCTCTCCAATATAGATACTGAAGGGCTTTTTAAATGTGATTTTTGGGACCATGTAGTCTGACCTCATGCTCGATAGAGGATCTACTACAATATCCTCATATGTCCTGACTCCCCTGTGTGGAGAGCCACGTCACGTGAGTTTTGCACCCTGCATGCCCCCATTCTTGCCTCTCCCTGAATCACTACGCTGAGTGGGGAGAGGTCCAATAGGGTCTCCATGGCTGCTGTGGGGGTGCTTTTCATGGCACCCGTGATTCCCAAGCAAGCCAGTCTCTGTACCCGACTTTGCTTGTTGGCTGCAGTTATTTGAGTGGCTTTAGGCCACCAAACTAAGGCAGCGTATGTAATGGAGGGTCTTATTACACTGATATAGAGCCAGTGCACCATACTAGGCTCGAGCCCCCATGTCTTGCCATATAATAGTCTACATGTGGCCAATATGGCCACCGATTTATGTGTTACCCTGTCTAGATGTTGGTTCCAGGTAAGTTTAGAGTCTATGACAACTCCAAGATACTTTACCTCCCACGACATCCTCAGTATTGTACCTTGAAGAACCAGAGGACCCAATCACTCCAGGTTTCCACTTCTAGTGAATGGAACGATATTGGTCTTTGAGGGACTTATTCTCAGCCCCTCTTCATCGGTCCATTTCTTGACCATATTCAGGGTCCTTTGTAAACGTTCCCTAACTATGTTATTAAACTTTCCTCTTGATATGATGACTATATCGTCAGCATACCCCTGAGCTTCAAACTCCTCATTGTTAAGTTTAACTAATAGGTCGTCAACTCCCAGGTTCCATAGCAGGGGAGATAACACACCCCCCTGTGAGCAACCCCCTGCAACTGACGCACCTAAAGTTTCACCCATCATGGTAGTAAATACCATCCTGCCCTTGAGCATGCAGCCAACCCACCTGCAGCAGGTGTCCTCAACGCCACGCTCTCTTGCAGTTCTGATGATGGAGTTGAAGGAGGTGTTGTCGAATGCCCCTTCTATGTCGAGAAAGGCACCCAGTGCCACCTCCTTATGTTCCAACGTCTTTTCCACCCTTCTAAGATGATGGTGATGGTGATGGTGAAGTGCCGTTTCTGTGGACATGCCCGCTCTGTATGCATATTGGTCTTGATGTAGTGGACTTCTAACCAATACATCATCCCTGATATGTCTGTCAAGCATTTTTTCCATCGTCTTAAGTTGGAATGACATAAGACTTATAGGCCTTAAGGACTTGGCGTCAGTGTGGGAGTTTCTCCCCGCCTTTGGTATGAATACCACCTTAACTGGTTTCCAAATTGTTGGTATACAGCCCAGCGCTAAGCTGGATCTATAAAGCATACATAACTTTGATGCTAGCAAGTCTAAACCTTGCTGAAGCATTATTGGCCAAATTCCGTCATATTCCGGAGATTTGTACGGTTCAAACGAGTTTATTGCCCATCTGATTTTCGATTGATCAATCACCTTTTTAGACACTGCCCAGTCCACCCTGGTGACCCTGTTACCAGTAGTCTCCATTTCCGTTCCTAGCCATTCCTCTGGTGATTTTTCAATTATTGTGGAACCAGGAAAGTGCACGAGAAGTAATTCCTCCTTCCTCCATTGTTTCCTTACCTGTTTCGGTATATTTCCCTCTCTCAGTTAAGAGAGAGTTTACTACGCACCGATTGTCCTTTGAAAGAATTCTCTGGAGTCTGGCACATTCCGAGATACCCTCGATGCCCTCGCAATGTTTCCTCCAGGCGTCTCTCTTGGCCTTCCTCAATGCTCGGTTATACTCAGTCAAAGAGGACCTGTAATCATCCCAATTTGCTGATCTTTTTGCAATATTAAATTTCTTTCTCACTTCCTTCCTCCTTGTGGCAAGGTCATTGTTCCACCAGGGCACGTTCCTAGTGGATTTCCTTACCACTAGAGGGCAGTTGTTCTCATATGCGGAGATTATTGCGTTCTGTATTTGTTCCGCAACTAACTCCACATCCTCCTCATTTTTAACAGTGTTCATAACCCTGGCAAGTTCCTGGGCAAGGTCTACTTTGTAACCTTCCCAGTCCATCCAACGTGGGTTACGATATGTTTCAGTCACACGGTCCATAACCGTTATATTAAATCGTATGTGTCTGTGGTCTGAACAACTCTCCTCCTCAGACACATGCCAGTCGCTAACTAGGTTACACGCGTACGTTGTTCCTATTGTTATATCTATCACTTCTTGCCTTTGTGTGGTTACAAAGTTCGGAGTATTACCTATATTTGCTATGTCTAAATTTTATTCCATAATAAATTCAAAAATTGATTCACCTCTAGTATTGGTGTTCGTACTTCCCCAGATCGTGTGATGCGCGTTTACATCGCACGCGATGATGACCTGAGATCCTATTCCTCTACAGCTCCTCACTAGTTCCTCCACGGCTCTGGTTGGTGGTGGCTCAGGGTCATCATATGGAAGGTACGCAGAGGCCAGTATAAATTCTCGGCACACCCCCACACGAAGCCCTGACTTTGACTGCCGCTAGATCCCTAGAACAGAAATAACTAATATGCACGCTCTGGGAATTGCAGCGGTTCTACAACAAATAAGTTCACCGCCAACTCCCTTCAAGCCACTTACCTGTCCCTTGTGAATCCAAGGTTCCTGGGTCAGCGCCACATCACACCCCTGCATCACTTTAGCAAGGACCGCCGTGGCCGCCTTGCTATGATGCAGGTTTATCTGCACCACCTTCAGCATCCGGATCTGGTTTCCTGGGAGACTCCGACATTGGCCTCTTAGAGGGTTTTGCCGGAGCTGCTCCCAGATTCTTTGTTGGCTTCGGTCGCCGTGGCTTCTCCACTGTCCACGTCCCCGCAGCCATTTTCTGCGCTTTCGTGAGCTTCTTTTTTTGAGCTCCCGAAAGTCTTTTTGTGTTAGAGTCGTTTCCCGCCAAGTCTGCCTGGGCTACTTGGCTGGTGCTTGCTCTCGCGGTCACAGTACAGTCCATTGCTTCCTGTACTGTAGGTTTAGAGGTCCCACTCCCTGAGGAGGCTGCCTCTGTGTTTGGTTTTGTTCGTTGGTCCTCCATATTAGTTCCCACGAGTGAGGGAAAAGGATGGTCCACACTCACGGAGCCCCCAGAGTACGTGCAAGGCATTAATACAACGGGGTGCGCCATGTGCCCCGAGGTTAGTCGCTGTCGACCGGAACCCCCCCCCCCCCCCCCCGACCATGCACCCTTCAGCGCGCATAATACCTTGGGATTGGGGAAGTTTTTATAGTGATACTTCATCCAGGCGGTCCAGGCAATTAAGCCAAGTCCCCCGTGCCCCCTGAACTGGCATACCCCCTACCTAGATTGGAGGATCATTGTCGCCCCAGGCGGTTTACGGTGTGTGTCACGAGCTGGTCCGCGACGTGGCTTTAGCTGGGCATGGACTGGGCTGTTAACCCTACCTCCAAGCAGTATGACCGACGTTAACCCTACTCCTTGCGGAGTCTGGCCATTCTCCTATCCGCCACCTCGGAGACGCGCCTGGTAGATTGCTCAACCTTCCCTATGGGCAGAACATAACATTTGAGTCTATCTTAGAAATTTATAAGTAATCGTTTAATATTACAAAAAAGTTGACATGAATAATAGAACCAGAATTGCGATATTAGGTAATGTAAAAATTGGCACAATTTTGAACCTGATTTAATGAAATAAATAATATCTAGTGTTTATAGTGTTATGTGCACGCGTACGCCACTGGAATATATAGAAAATACGCGTAGGGTGAGAAATATCGCGAACAACGCTGGATTATTCTAGAGAATTCAGGTACCTTCGACGCGGGTACATATACAATCGATATAGAACAGTTTCGATATGAGACAAGTAGTGAACAGATGGAATAAGAACAGTAATAAGTTGTGAATTATAGTAGTGAGACTATAGTAGATGGAACTTGTAATTAGTGTGTACTAATGTGTATAATGACTTTAATTATTGCAATTAAGTGATTAATAAATCCGTGGTTTGTGAAAATTCTTGTTGTAATTTTTGAACCTACATACAGAGTATTTACTGGAAATTGTAAACACGTAACATAGGAACTGTTCAAAGTGGCCTCCCAGTACGTCTATGCATTTCTGTAGATGAATTTCAAATGATCTGCTGACATTTCTTAAAATATCTTCATAAATTCCTGAAAAACTTCCCTTATCCTTACTTTCACATTTTCTTTTGTAGTTATAGGAGCTTTGTACACTTGCTCCTTAACATAGCCCCACAAAGAGAAGTCTATTTTGGCCAAATCAGAGCTTCTAGCAGGCCAACTATGGGACATCCTCTTCCTATCCAACCATTTGGAAAAGCGTCATTTAAATGTTCGTGAATAGCTGCAGTGTGGTGCACAGGTGCTCCATCATGGAGGTACCACATTCTCTCCCTAATATCCCTGGGGATATCCTCCAGCAATTCCTCTGAGCTGTCTTGCAAAAATTCCAAATAAATTTGGCCATTCACACATCCATCAAGAAAATGTGGTCCTATCACAACAGTTCCTCCTCAAACATTCAACGACCATCTTGTTTGGCTATCGTGAGATGTAAGGATTGGTTATGTCGTAATAATGAAAGTTATGACGATTAACATGTCCATTTTTATGAAACGTTGCTTCATCGGCAAACAAAATAAAGTAAAAAAAATTTCTTTAGCCTATTTTTTGTTTTGCCCATTGACAAAATTGTATTCGGTTTTCATAATCCCCATCAATTAGTTCCTGCATTAGTTAGTTAGTTAAATTAACGTGCCAATTCAAAAATACAATACATTGCGGGTGCATGCATTGCTATCTCTGTTATTATTAGAGATAGATAAACGGTTAAAAGAGATCTTTTTTGAAGAATTTTGTGACCGTTTCGATGCCGTTTTTAAATTTGGCCTAGCTATCTTCGTTTCCGAAATATTTTCAAAAAACTGAAAACTGTATTTTAAAAAACTTCCTCTATCTGCCTAATTTGATAACTGGTGATATTTTAATAAGTACATTGTTAGGACACTTAAGGTGCTTTCGTTGACGTTAAGAAAAAATTTCTACCGTTATTTGTTTCCCAGTTAATGTCACTAAATTTGTTTTTCTTATGGACGCCATATTAGATTTTTTGTATGTTCATTAGTGCTCTTAATTCCCCTTTCAATCATGTATCACAATGTTAGGAAAAAAATATTAGTATTAGTATTAGTTAACAGCAGCCAAAGTATTTCTTACACGTTGTTCTAAAATTTGAATATTTTCTGGTGGTTGAAATGAATAAATTTTATTTTTTGTATTCCCCCAAAGAAATTAGTCCAACGGAGTGAGATCAGGAGACCTAGCTGACCATAGAACGTTGCCATTATTTGCAATTATTTTATTATCAAAAGTTGCTCTTAAGAATTGTGTTACTATGTTGCTATTATGTGCTGGACAATCATCGTGATGAAACCAAATCCGGTTAATATCTTCTACAGCAAGTCTAAGAGCTGGTATCATTTGCTCTTGCAACATTCGCAACTAATTTGCACCGTTCAAATTAACATGATAAATAACTGGTCCAAAAATGCGATTACCTGGAAAGTATTTTTTTACAATGAATTATTATCAATGAACGATTTAAATAAGTTTACCTATGATGCCACACCAGACATTGAATCCAAATTTCGTTTGAAACCCTCTTTGGCTAATTATGTGAGGGTTCTGGATACTCCAGTAGTGTGTGTTACGTCTATTGAAAACACCACAATTAGTGAATCTAGTCTCGTCTGTCCATAATACTTGTGAATGAAAGTCTGGGTTCTGTATACATTTTTGTACAAACCAGTCACAGTATGTTGCTTTTCTCTCATAGTCATTTTCTTGTAAATCTTGGACGATGGTTGGTTTGTATGGGTGATAATGATGAAGCGAAACAACAAAATTTCCCGAATCTTTTCGATAAGTTGAATGTTTGTAGATTGTTTCACATTTAATATCATCAGATGATAAAGAAATATTAGATAAAGGTGTTTGTTCTATCTTCTAAAATTTTTGAAGTATAAATTCTTTGGGGCTCAAGAGAAACATGACAGCTAAGAAGAGATGTTTTTTATGACGAGTTTTCTGCCTTACCTTGTAATATCCACCCAAAAACTGTTTCAATGGCTGCAGGTTGGCCGGGTGCGCCAAAAATGCGACCCGAGCCTAGCATGAAGGGTACTAGTTCAGTGCCTAGCAGTATATCTATGGGACCTGGCATATGAAACCTCTTGTCAGCTAGCGGTTGATTCGGTTGCACACGTTCTGGAAAGTTATCCTCAGAATTCTTGATGTCAATTATGACAGTCAGTTAAACATTCTTTTGTCTATTGTCATGGTAACAAGATCCATGGCACCTACTATTAGAAAAATTAATACCATTATTTTCTTTTATTTGGGCGGTGCAATCAATTCAATAACTTATTTGAATGTGTTTTAATTTTTTTGTTTTAATTTTAAGTTGAAGCTAATAAAATCGGATTATTTTAAAATAAATTTTCTTCATAGCCATTTAGAAAACTTAATTTTTTCATATTTTACACCAGTAAACAATATTTTCCTGACATTATGATACATCATTGAAAGCATTGAAAGCACTATTGAACATACAAAAAATCCAACATGGCGGCGTCCATAAGAAAAAACAAAGTTAGTGGCATTAACGTCAACGAAAGCAGCTTAAAAAAGTGTCTTAACATTGTACTTATTAAAATATCACCAGTCATCAAATTAGGCAGATACGGGAAGTTTTTAAAATGCACCTTTTCAGTTTTTTAACAATATTACGGAAACGAAGACAGCTAGGCCAAATTTAAAAACGGCATCGAAAAAGTCAAAAACTCCTTCAAAAAGTCCCGATTTAACCATTTCTCTATCTCTAATTAAAACAGAGATAGCAATGCATGCACCCCCAATTTGGGACACAGTGCATACAGTGTTCCATTTGAAAAAATTGAGAAAATTCACTTCGAAATGTCCTGAATTAGCGCTAGTATTAAAATACACCCTGTATAATTATAATCAGTATTTGGTGGTCATCTCGTTGTAGTACATAATTGCAAAATAAATCTTCTTAATTAATAGTAATGAACACACCGCGAATTAATTTGTTAAACCTTGTTCCAACCAAAATTTTGGCAACGCCACGTCAAAAACCAAAAACCTGTAGATCGTTAGAAAGGTAATTTTACGGTAAATTCATAAATGTATAGGGTGTTCCATTTAAAAAATATGACCTCGAAGATGCTCCGCTATAGCGAGTCATACTGTATATTTCAAAAAATGTGCGCCTTTTGACATTATACCACTTTCATAAAAAAATAATTTTCCAAAGTCTTCTAATAAGGTCGATGTTGGACTTTGACGCACTATTGGGAGACCCTGTATGTAATAAAATGTATAATGGGCAAATAATTTATAATTTTTCAATGACTGGGGAGCAGTCCTATTTGGTGTATGTATGGCAAAAAAATGTTTATTTTTACTTGCTTTTCTTTAACTCACAATGTGGTATTTTTCATGTTAGTCCAGATCTTGCATCCTTTACTTAACACACTTCCTGACATAATCAACTGATAAAATTTTGCAGAGTTCCTAAGATCGGATGGTAATACAGCATTCCACCGTTACATGTGTAAATATCCGCAAGTAGGGAGCGCGGGGGTGAAAGTTGATTAAATATCTCGAACCGGCGCCTCCGGCAAAACGTATAATACAAAAGGTTTCCACCTGATTTGAGATTTTTACTGGAGGCATCACAATATTCATGTATGATAATAATTTAATTAAAGTATGACTAAAAAGTAGAAAATAGCAAAATATAAAAACTTGTTTTTTTACAAAGTCATATTAAAAAGTAAAAAATTATTTTTCAGGTACGACTGCAAGAAAAGCAAGGCGTGTGTATAATTGTACGCATGATTGTATGAAACTGAAAATATAAAGTGCGCATGCCTTGCCTTCTTTCAATCGTACATGAGAAGTTATTTTTTACTTTTTAGTACCTACGACTTTCTATAAACAAGTTTTTTTTTCCAGGTATGAACAATTTTCACTAAGAAAGGTTGCATAGAATGCAATTTTATGTCTTCTTACCAAATTTTTTAATGAATTTAAAATCCTAAAGTAACTCTTTCATGCTTTTTAATTAATTTGTTAAATATGCCGTCCTACATCTACCATATTCTAAGTTTCCCAGTTAACTTTTTACAAACCTCGAAATATGCAGCGAACTATTCATATGAGAATTAAGAACTTACATAGTTTACAAAAGATATTAATATGACCTCAAGGTAATTTCAACTTACCATTATTTTATTTAATTAGCCACATCATTCAAAATAAAATACTAGTTCGTTGAAAAGAGGGCCAGTGAGTAAATTTATATTCCTAAAATTTGTTAAGAAGGCATAAAATAGCATTAATAATAACTTTTCTTCAAATTTTTTCAAATCTTGAAGTATAAAGATATTTTATTAGTGACATTCTCAAGTTCCTTATAAAGCACCTTGTATTATGTTTCAACTCAATTTTACTTTGTGTCCTACTATACACCAAATATGACTGACTGTCCATTACAGCTCTCGTAACGTGTATCTTGTGGCATACTGTATATTACAGTTCGTTTTTAAAATGATTTAAAAACTTTAGATTGCTCAGTTCATCCTTGAGGGATTTTTTTTTCATACTGTACATTTTAAAATAAAAAAGTCGATACATTTGCAATAGACACAAAAATACCAAAGAAAACCTGCATGGATCTTTACGTTAAATATTTTATTATCCAGCGTACCTAGACAAGTTAAAGTAAATATGTAAGTATAAAAATAAAACTAAATATTTAGCTGCATGAATCGATGAATTTATAGTTTATAAAATATGGCAACATGTTGCATTAAGCTTATTTAAAATTGGCCAACGCTTTTATATAACTTAATAAAGTTTCGAAGTGATTATAATTTAAAATAAAATTATGCATATCGATTTCAAAGCTTTATTATAGGCTGTTTGTTTCCTGTAGAGAAATTTAAAAATATAAAAGTTGGGGTTTCCGTCTTAATCATTATTCTAAGCTCATTCGAGTGAAATAAAATTTGTGATTTTTTTACCGAATGAAGTTCAGAATCCTGAATTTTAATCGACACCCCCGATTTCATTTGAATATTCGGAGCCACCGAAATTGTAATTCTTCAATCTTAAATTGATCTTTTCCTTTATAACCTCAACCGAATTGCAATCAACATTCATAAATAAAAAATCAACCAATAGTAAATTTATTCTTTTATTTCGCCACTTCATTGAACAAGAGTTTGTATTAAGTAAACACTAATTTTCGGCATGCAATTTTTGTCCTAAGTGATGTGTTCGTTTTCCCCGAGAGCCGTTTTATTAAATATGAGGTTACGAAGTTGATGTGTCACTGCGTTATATTGAGTTTACAATAAGCTGTGTAATTTGTTATTTTCTACCCTACATTTCATAATATACGCTCAAAATTAATCTGCTCATTCAGTTTTAAACTCGTTATCAATTAAATACTAACAACTCAAAAAGTGATTACAATAAGTACTGAATTGTTTGTGTTTATTTCCAAATTGCAGTACGGGGTGAGTCAAATTCAACGAGGTTTTTCATGTACAAAAAACAAGAGAAGGATTGTTAAAAAATTAATTTTCGAATTTATCAAATGCTCTGTGTAATTCTTGAAATACGAGAATTTAAAATATATTTTTTGTTCCTCCCTGCCATCCTTTACAACTCATGTGCTGCGTTTTCCTAAAAGATTTTTTTAAATCTATTATTTTTCGTTGTTATTATTATCTGTAGTATGCATTAAAACATGCAGAGTAGCATTAAACTGTGGAAAGATAAGAAGTTTCATTTCCCAAAGCCATATTCCTTTGAAAAAAAAAGAAGTTTCATTACTATATCTGAGGAGCCTGATACATTTCTAAAATTATTCATTGGATTATTTTGTGCCGACCAGTGAAGACGTGAAAATTTTAGTGTTTAACTGAATGATTTGACAATGTATATTTTACGTCACTTCATGTTTTCATAATGATGGACTATTGTTTCAATACATTTATGCAATAGTAATTGACAGAATAGATATCGTACTAGTTCTGTAAGCTCACGAATGTAGATACCTCACGTCACCTTAAAGTTTATATGGTGATGGACTATTGTCTCACTAAATTATATAATACCAATTGATGCATGTGCCTAGATCTGGTTACCTTACATCACTTAAGGGCTCTTTATAGTGACGGACACTTGTGAGGAAGATAGTTCAACTAAACAATTTATTTATGAATTATTAATTATTCACTTTATCTCTCTTCCTCGAATAAGAAAAAAAAGTGATTGACTTCAATTTTATGACACAATTGACTAAATGTCTTGACTTCATTACCAGACACAGTTTGACCAATATAAAAAAGTAGTATGGAATCTGGTATTGGTTCTCCTATAATGGATTCTCTGATTGATGAAACAGCAGAACAGTCACAGAGTACATGTTGAGCCATCCCATCTTCTTGTTCACAACCTCTACAAATAGGTGTTTCGCTTAATCTCATATTACGTAGATCTTTTCTTAACGGATAGTGTCCAGTCTGGATTCCCGTTATAAAACGTAGGTTCTTTCTGGACATTGCCAGGCACTTCATTGATGTACTCTTATTGGGATATTTTAGTAGTTCCCTAGCAAGCTGACAGCTGTTTGTTTCATCCTACAGCTTCTTGAATTCATTATGGGTGTTCTCTTTAATTATTTGTGTTATCGCCGTGATTGGTAACATACTGGCCGGGCCTGGTCCAAAGATACTGCTTCCTTCTTGGCCAGTCTGTCGGCTACTTTGTTGCCACTACACTGTGCATGTCCTTTCACCCAGCATACCAGTATGTTATTCATGCTGGAGGCACCCACAAATGCTTGGTGACATTCCCATACTGCTCCTATGATAATTTTGTAACTTCTGAGGTCTAGTAACGAATTTGAGGCGTACCATTGTTGTCACAGCCACTTATCCTACATATATATCTATTGGTGGCAGATACAACATTACTTCAATAACTCTCGTTGGCGTTGTTCGTATAGCTCCAGTTATCCAGGCAACTCTCTGCACTTGGCTGAACTTGATCTTAGCTGTAGTCTGTTTGCTCTTAACCAAATTCACTATATGTTATCATTGGTCTTATGGGGGCAGTGTATATCCACATGACCACTTTGGATTTCATTCTCCAGGTTTTCCCCACGGTTCTGCGAGACTGCACATAAGAAATGTAAGCCTTCTTTAGTCTTCTATCTATGTGAAGATTACATGTTAGTTTAGCATCGAAGGTTACCCCAAGGTATTTCACTTCTGATGCGATAGTTAATGTTGTATCTAGGAGAGAAGATGCCTTCAGTGCTCTTAGTTGCCTTTTCCTTGTGAAGAGAACCATATCCGTCTTCCAGGGATTGACAGACAGGGAGTGTTCTCTGCACCATTTGTCGATTATTCTTACGGCCCCTTGTATTCTTTCACAGAGGACTCCTTCGAATTTTCCGCTTATTGTTAAATCATTTGCGTAGGCAACTGTGTGGAATCAAAGGGGCTATCAAGAACGAGGTTCCATAGCAGTGGTGATTTTACACCTACCTGCGGACAGCCTCTCGCGACCATTCCTGGTACAGAAGCATCTCCCACACTGATTTGTACAGCTCTCTTCGAGATCATATTGAATATCCAGCTTCCCATGATCGTAGGGACATTCTTCTCCACAAGGGCCGCTACGTCTATGAAGACACCTAGGATGGACTCTTTATTAAAAATTAAAAATTATGGATAGGATATTCAAGGAAAAAATACCTCTATTCCTTCAGAATGATCGAAACTCGTTAATTCTGAAGTTTTATGAGCTCATTGTTTCCAGAAAAAATATTGTTGAACAACAAAACACATCAATTATTTTATAAAAACATATTGTGCTAAGAACAAACGAATTCCATTACAAAGTAGTGATAAAGAAGGGGGCAAGCGTAGATGCATCTTTACTATGTACATACTTCGATAAGCAATGTAAAGCAACGTTAGGCGCGGCTAGTACTTGGATGGGCGACCGTTTCAAAGAAGACCGTGTCCTCGCCTCAGATATCTTCCAGCGGCTTGTATATCAGTGTATGCGCGGAAGCTACGCAACCTTAAGCGAGGGTTGTGTAGTTGATATACCATCCTTCGGAGGGGATGTAAAGCCGTCGGTTCCTTGTCTATTAAATGTTAGGCAACTAAGGGATCCCTACTCTTCTTAAGGGAAGAGGTTCGGCAAAATTCCTGGTTGGGGGTAGCTCGTCTACAGGCATCGGTGATAGGCCTCAGAAGGAAATAGACTGACGTTAAAGAAATGTTAAAAAAAGTGTTAAAGCAATAAGAATGAAACTTAAATAGTTGTAAAAAATGATCCCATCAAACGCTGTTTTATTTTCTTACATCGATAAATTTCATTCTAATTATAACGATATGGAACAAAAATTATTAGTTGTAGTAGGCAACTAATACATAGCTTTTATTGACTGGTTCCTTTCTGTTTTTAATCATCTAAGGGACATCTTCTTAGACAGTTTTTTCTTAAAAAAGGAAAACAGGGAATAATCAACAAGGTCCTATTGACATTCCAGGTCCAGTGGAAGTATAATAACGCAAAAAAAATATTTCTTTTTTGTTGAAATAGGCTAAAAATATCATGAAATGTCGAAATTTTAAATTTGAGGGAAAAAATTGTCTGTATATCGGTCTGTCCGTCGGCCTGTCTGTCTCTAACTTTTTTTGTGCGCACGTTTACTGTGGAACCGTTTATGATATTGACTTGAAATTTGGTACACTTGTGTATTATAACGAAATCTGGAACTAGATTATATTTTGATCTAATTCCGTTGAAGGGTTCGGGGGAAATGGGGTAAATGAGGGGAAATAGGCAAAGCAAGCAGGTAAGATCCATAAAATTGCAATTTACATGTACGAAAATTCAAGGTCTCAACATTTTTTTTTGGCATCAGCCATCACTATCACCCCCAATACTACCACACTATTATGAAAGGGAGTGAAAGAAAATTAAAATGTGATTTAGTGTGTATACAAGAACGAAGCGTCTCAAAGAATTGCTCATTGCCACCCCATTATTAAAAAGAGTAAAGAAATAAATTGAGATTTAGTGTGTATACGAGAACCAAGGGAGTCTAAAATTTTTTTTTGCATGTATGTATTGTAGAGATTCAATTATTTAAAATGCATGTAAATAAGTTAAATATTTAATTACTAGGTTCTCTAATTTCTATTGTACCCATTACATTAAACCAATAGATAAAAGTGAGTGCAAATGAGGCAAGAACTCTAAGAATTTGTGGGTTATTCAGTTTATTTGTAAACCCTTTATCAATTTAATCATGATGCTAATTGTACGATTATTGTAAGATTTGTAGTATAATTTTAACGTATATTAATGTATTGTGAATTTTTTATTATGCAAATGAATTATTATTATTATTATTATTATTAGTGTGTGTACGAGAACCAAGGGCCTCTAAAATTTATTTTGGCGTTAGCCACCCCCATTGCCACCTCCACCCTATTATTAAAGGGAGTTAAAAATTGAATTGGGTTTAGTGTGTATACGAGAACCAAGAGCCTCTAAAAATTTATTGACATTAGCCACCTCCTCTAGCACCCCCATCCTACTATTAAAGGGAGTAAAATATTACATTGGGACTTAGTGTGTATAAGACTTGGATGCATAATCTGGATATGGAAGTAGTGATTCCTTGGGCAGTGGTTTTTTAGTACGAAATATAAAAGTCTACCTTTATTTATTATTTATGAATCATTTGTTAAATTTACGCGAAAATTTGAGGAGACTGATAGTTCATTAAGTAATAATTATTATTAATCTCGTGATAGCTATTAAATAGGATAGTATACTCTGAAGCCTTTGTTGACAATACCAGTAGCTGCGAATGTGAGATCTGATTATTTGAGGGTTGTTTTAATGAAACGCATCGTATAGGGCGGGCGTACGATGTAGTACGATTTTCGGTAATTATTGGACAGAGATTAAAGTAAATGTATTATTTCATCAACATTTCTGAACTTTCTCCTAACGTTATACTTCTGGTTGTTAAAATTAATCGAAATTAAACCTCCTTTTAATGAAATGAATAATAAGGTCAAATAATCTAATCGCTTTGAAAGATCAACCTTGTTATATTAATAACATTTAAACTTAGAGAGAAGATTAACTTTAAAATATTCAAAGGGGTCACCATGAAAACAAAACCTTTGTGGTTGTGTATAATGTGAAGCGTATAGAGCCATGCTCGTATTAATTAGAAGAATAATTTTAAGAAAGTCTCGTAATAGTAGTTAAGCTACATACCTTCTTGTTCACATAGATCTGCACATAATATATGGATGGAATTCATTATTTTTGAATACAAAAATATTTTTTAAAAATCCTCGGACAGATTGATTACTATTTTGAAGAGTTTCTGAAAATGATAAATATACAGGGTGTTCTATTTAAAGAAGGTAGATAACAGAGAAGATACGCAATCCAAAATAAGAATCGACCTGTTCAAGGATTTTTTCAAAATGGTTTAATATTTAGAAGTAATGAATTCATTTCATACTTTATGTACCCACTATATAATGAAATCTGTATATTAGGAAACCACATGAGAATATAAATATAAGGAAAATAAGATGTTCTAATATTGAAAGCTGCTTGAACAAGCCGACTAGAGACGTATATAAAATATATCAAATAGCAGGATTTGTTTGGGCCAATATATTTGTAATCCCATTATAAATAAATAAACTTAAATTGTGCGTTGATGATCGTGCAGAAAATCACAGCTTACTCAGCCAACAAATTGCGTTTTGCAAGGGCTTAAAAGAATGTTTGAAAGAAAAATAGGCAGATATAAACGAAAGGAAGCCAATAACAAACCGCAATCAAACGATAAATCAGTTGACAATAAGCGTGAATGACAAAATGCAAATGAACCACAGTAAAAAGACACAATAAGCCAAGGAATACATCAAAACAATTTAAAGTTTCATTTCACGGCAGGAAGACGACGAGTAGATTTCAGAATAATAATTATTGCCTTTCAAATCCTCTCTCACACCTCTTTTGCATTACTTCTAGCTGTTGCCTCGTTTGGGATCGATTTTATGTAAAGAAATTTAAAATGGATATTAAACATTCACAACTGGTTCAACCTACAGATCTTCCGGCAGTAGTTTCAGATTATTGTCTATAATTATTTGTTCATACTTTCTTACTTTAGTGGTTAACTAAAATAAAACATTACATAATTAAAAATAGATATTGAAACATTGTAGCAGGTTATTTTAACACAATGTGTAAGAAATTAGACAGATGTGTCTTTCTTTAAAATGTTTCAAGAATTGTTTTTAGAATTGTGGCAAAATACTAATAGAAAATCAGAAAAAAGATTTAAATTAATTATTGGATGTTTTTCCATTATTATTTGTAACTTATAAAACTGAACTGAATTTTTGTTTCAACATTTTATAATACACCGCATCATAAGCAGTTGTATTTGAAGATAGTTACCTGCAAGGATGCAATATTAATGGTCCTCTTTGGTCAGCGAGGTCGTCTGATTCGTTCACCATATAACATGTAGAGTATAATAATCCAAAGTCGTGGCGAGCAAAGAGTTTGAAGGAGCTCTAACCCCGCAGGTATACATAATTATATTTTCCGTTTGCTATTTTTTAATCTTAAAAATTGTTAAACAACTAGGTTCTCTTTTTGATTTCCGAGCTGGTCAGTTGCATACCTGCTCCAGCTAAAACTTCAAATGCAGCTTGGTTTTCAGTCGATTAAGGCTTAAAAAAAAAATGATGGAGCGTTCAAGTGGGACAAAATCATCCGGAAGTAAAATACCCTCCCGATCGGATCTCCGGGGGAGGGTGCCCACAGGGACACCTCATCGAATGTCGAAAAAACACCGACAAGTTAAATCCAAGAAAACTAATTCTTTCATCTACGGCGCTTGGAATGTTCGTACTTTGAACGACAGCACTCGCACCGATCGGCCTGAAAGAAGAACTGCTCTAATAGATAGAGAACTTCACCGGCTCAATGTTGACGTTGCAGCTCTCAGCGAAACTCGATTTTTGGAGGAAGGCTCTCTCACAGAAAAGTACTACACCTTCTATTGGAAAGGTCTTCCCACCAATTCAAGAAGACAACATGGAGTAGGATTTGCCGTTCGGAATCAACTTGTATCCAGCTTAACACAAGTACCACAAGGCCTATCCGAGCGTCTAATGCTGCTACGCTATAAGCTATCAGATGGCAACGCGGTAAATCTAATAAGCGCCTACGCTCCCACTCTGGATGCAAGTCACGAAACCAAGGAAGGCTTCTATCAACAGCTGGAAGAAACCCTCTGTAGAATACCTAAAACGGAACGACTCGTTATTCTTGGCGATATTAACGCTAGAGTAGGGAGAGATGCAGACACCTGGCCAGGCATCATAGGCAAGAACGGTTTGGGCAACATGAACGCTAACGGTCAACTACTCCTAACTAAATGCGCCGAACATGATCTAGTTATAACAAACACCATTTTCCGACAAAAGGATAAATTTAAAGGCACCTGGCGTCACCCCAGATCAGGTCACTGGCATCTACTGGACTATGTTATCGTACGTAGGAAGCATCACAAGGACGTCCAAATTACAAAGGCGCGCATTGATAGCGAATATTGGACCGATCATCGTCCTGTTGTCTCTAAAATGAAAATTGTTATGAGACCCAAACACCGAAGAACTCAAGTAAAACGTAGACCCCGTCTCTGTATTAGTAAATTGCGTGACCAACAAACCATCGAACAGCTAAAGCAAAAAGTTCAAGAGAATTTGAGTGCACTAGAAGAAGCCAATTCTGTAGATGTCGCTACTACCTGGACACAAATTAAAGACAGTTTAAAAAATGCGAGTGAGGAAATTCTTGGCACTGCAGCAAGTAAAAAACAGGAGGACTGGTTCTATGATAATGAAGCTTTTATACAAGAACTTCTTGACCGCAAACATATTGCCTTCCAAAACGCTATCAACCACCCCAACGACTAATCAAAAGCAGAAGCTTTTACCCAATCTAAGTATGAAACGCAACGCGAAATCAGAAGAATAAAGAACGAGTGGTGGGCAAGCAATGCCAGAGAAATTCAAAGGTACGCCGATTCATACGACTACAGGAATTTCTTTCAAGGAGTAAAAGCAGTGTACGGCCCCAGTCGGAAAAATATGTGCCCTATTAAAGATTTAAATGGAAATCTTCTCAAAGAAAACCAGGAAATAAGAGCCCGATGGAAAGAACACTACTTTAACATTCTTAACCAGCAAAGTCAAGCCGATCACGATATTATAAATCTTATCCCTCAATATGACACCTTCGAAGACTTAGGTAAACCACTAACAACGGAAGAGATCTCAACCGCCATTGGTCAGCTAAAAAATAACAAATCTCCCCGCGCCGACTCACTCCCAGCTGAGATCTTTAAAGCTGTGTCGTCAGAGCTCATACCCTACCTCAAAAAACTGTTTGATGTCGTGTGGGAAAGTGGTAAAGCTCCGCAGGAGTTTCGTGATACACTTTTAATCAACCTCTTCAATAACAAAGGGGGCGCTGCGGACTGTGGAAATTACAGGGGTATAGCTCTCCTGGCTGTTGGAGGGAAGATACTCACTAAAGCGATGGCAAATAGGCTAACACCTGTTATGGAAAAGTTACTTCCTGAAACACAGAGTAGCTTTAGACCAAACCGAGGCACATCGGATCTAATCTTCACACTTAAACGGCTTCAAGAAAAAGCACTCGAACATCAAGGAGAAATTCACATGGCCTTCATTGATTTAACCAAGGCGTTTGACTCGGTGGACAGGGAAGTGCTCTGGAAAATTATGCTCCGCTTAGGTATCCCTAGAAAATTTGTGGAAGAATGTCGCAGTCTACATACAAACAACAACGCCCAGGTTATGTATAATAATGAGGCAACCGAACCTTTCCAAACCCTCACTGGAGTTAGGCAAGGATGTGTCCTGGCACCCCTACTTTTTAATTTGTTTACCACTGCTCTAACAATTATTGTTGACAACAAACTGACAGTCAGAGGAATAAGTCTCAGATACCGTTTTGATGGCGGTCTCTTTAACATATGGCGCTTTAGAGCTTTCACAAAGACACGCACACGATTCATTTGTAATCTTCAGTATGCGGATGACTGTGCACTTTTAGCCTCTACGCCGGAAGAGCTTCAAGAACTTTTAGATGTGTATGCCCAGAGCTATGATTCCTTGGGACTTAAAATCAACATTGGAAAGACTAAGATTATGTCAACTCCTCATCAAGTGAATCAAATAGATATTACACTTAACGGAAATTCTCTTGAAGTGGTGGATCAGTTCAATTACTTAGGCAACGTTGTTAATGACAAAGCAAACATAGACAGCGAGATTCGCAATAGAATTAACGCTGCATCTAGAGTACTCTGGGGACTTAGAGAGAGAGTACTTGACAACCACGACTTTGCTTTGTCAACGAAAATGGCTGTCTACAGAGCAGTTGTCATTCCAACACTGCTATATGGATGTGAAAGCTGGGTCACTTACCGTCGTCATGTGAAAGAATTAGAACGTTTTCAGCAAAGACATCTCAGAAGTATGATGAAAATCCGTTGGTTCCATCACATATCAAACGTGGAAGTACTCAGGAGAGCAAACAGCCTTCCAATTGAGGTGCTTATTTCAATAGCACGCCTAAGATAAGCAGGTCACGTTCATCGTATGCATGATAACCGCCTTCCTAAATGTACCTTTTATGGTGAATTGCTAAGCGGTAGAAGAAGGCGTGGCGGTCAACGAAAGAGGTTCAAAGACGTTCTCCATGAAAATCTAAAATCCTTCGGTATTCCAGACGAGCAATGGGAACAACTTGCAGCGGGCAGAACCGAATGGCGAGGGGTTGTGGCCAGCTATCAAGGAAATGTTGCTGCAAGAAGGCCGAATCCAAGACCTAACCAGGTCTATGTTTGTCCTGACTGCGGTCGACATGTGCTCTCCCGAATTGGCCTCTATAGCCATAGACGTGTGCACCGTAGATGAATGGGAATTTACAATAGACTACACCTTTTACTTGTTTTTTATTACACACAATCTATCGACTGTAACATTTTTTTATACTCGGACTCGAGTAAAGGCTAATATACATAGTTTATACAACGAGTAACATTAGCGCATCCACCAAATATTGAAGAAGAAAAAAATCTCGTCAGACATCCTTGTCTTAGATTAAAGTATACAAGTAATTAATGGTAGACATACTGGAAACCGTGTACATGTTTGAGCTGAAATATTACAAATAGTCAGTATCATATAAAATGAGATGAAAATTTATTTAATTACAATAACTTATAATAATAATATAACAATTATTCCAAAGTATAATGCGTTTTATTTTCTCATTGCGTATGTATTTTACTATGTTTCTTTATTCTGTGTGCCAGTTTTGATGATTTGTGCAGCGTTTCTTACACTCAAGTAATTAAATCTATATTGGGGAGACATTTTTTTATTAGTTCATTAAATTCATAACATTTTGATTTTCTGTAATTTCGATTACTGGGGAATCGATTGAATTTTTTTTTTTTAATAGTACAGAAACTCTCGGCCGATGCATGAGTATATCTGTGATGTTTTAAGACTAAGTGGTCCTAGATCTGATGGAATCACTGTCTTTTTCCAAAAATTGGTCTGCTTTAACAGCATGCTCAATTTGTTAGATTTTACCAAATTTCCATTTTAAAACAAAACTGTACAAAATGATGGCAGAATACAAATTTAGTGATAACGGTGATGTAACAAATTAGAATAGAATATTTCGCAAAGGCGACAAACTTCTTACATGTATGTCCGCGTTTTTCAATGTGTAACTCCCTTCTGCATAAGCATCTGACTTCTGGAATTGGGGGTTGTCTAATTTCTGTGGTGTTTATTTACTAATTGCTCCGACCAGATCAGTAGCCATGTAAACAAAAGCATTGTTAAAAATTTCATTTGCCAGCTGTGGTGAAATAACAGTAGCACCATTATCATTAATTTCAATGAATGACTGATTTTAATTTTTATTTTTATTTTTATTTTCCTTTTTAGTATTTACAATATTCCAAATAGTCTTAGATTTATTACAAGAATTATTAATTTGAGTTCCATAAAAATTAGACTTTTCAGTAGTATAATAATTTTCATACTGTACATAAGTTTGTTTTTTAACCCTACTTTGTTGATACGATTCATGTAATAAGTTTAATGTTTCTTTGGCATTGTAAACAATTCTTGAAATCCATTTGCAGTTTTTTGTTATTTTGTATTTTAGAGAAAGTTATGAGTTATTGTAGCAATTTAACAATCATTTAATATTTCTGCTATGCAACCTAGCAATCACCGTAGTAACCCATTTGAGACAAACGGACTGTAAATTTAAACTTGCCAAAATTTGTTTATTAATGTGGACCCTTCCTCTTAAATTTATCGTATGCCTCTGAAGGAGTCGAGAGCCGGTAAAAAGGGGATGCACATTCGTATTCTGGCGTAGTGCCATACCTCAGCCACCTCACAAAATAAATTTGCAATAATCTGCAGCGTATCGCCCAGTCAAGAGTGGTTTTAGCTAAATTTGTATTTTATTCTCTTTTATTATTATTTCCCATAGTGTTATAATTATATTATTTCCAACTATCCTAGTTGGCAGTCGAGGATCTATTATATATTTTTTGGATAAGTATAGTAATGGATCCTGTTTCCTTGCAAAGGGCACAATGTAAATATTTTTCAAGTAAGGGCATTAGCTATTTTTCTTTTAAGGTGTTATTTATTGTGGCAAAGTTCATTGCATAAACCTATTAATTATGATGACGGATCCTCAACAGTGAAATTGTGTTGTTTAAATTGTTTGTATGCATATCTAGTCATTAATTAAGACTAAGCCTAGCTTAGGAAACATTAATGGCGACGATTATTTTCGCTCAACATAAGAAATAGATAAGTGGGTAGTGTTTATTGAAATACATATAATCTATTTGGAAATAACAGAGGGTGATAAAAGCTCATTAGAGATGCAAATCCTCTAAAAACATATTCAGAATGTTTATAAGTTACTTTTAATATTTATGTAGTTTTAGATAAATTTGAGCGTAGGTGCATCTTTACTATGTACATACTTTGATATGCGATGTAAAGCAACGTCAGGCGCAGTTAGTAGTTGGATGGGTGACCGTTCCAACGAAGACCGCGTACTCGCCTCACACATCTTCCAGCGGCTTGTATATCAGTGTATGCGCGGAAGCTATACAACCTTAGGCGAGGGTTGTATAGGAGATATACCATCCTTCGGAGGGGATGTAAAGCCGTCGGTCCCTTGTCTATTAAATGTTAGGCAAGTAAAGATCCCTACTCTTCTTAAGGGAAGAGGTTCGGCAAAATTCCTGGTTGGGGGTAGCTCGTCTACACACGTCGGTGATAGGCCTCAGTAGCGGAAATAGGCCGACGTTAAATAAATGTATTTAAAAAAATTGTAAATACTCGTGCTATGACAGTTCTTGGGTAAAGTTTTACCCGTTTTCTTGAACTAAAGATTTAAGACTGACCCTAAAAGTTTCTGGCGTATTTTGAGATGGCTTAATGTTGGAATATCTGAAAGTGATCTTGTAAATTCTGGCGATCCTGATGAATTCAATGACTATTTTGTTAATAGCGTCCCAAAAGTTAATGTTATTAACAATAATCCTCTATTAGACTCTTATACAAGCGCAATTAGTTTAAATATTAAGGGCACTTTTGATTTTCTACAAGTTACAACTGAAAAAGTTGAAAAAAGGGGCTGACGGATTGGATTTAAAAATGATTATGTTTATTATTCCTCACCTAAGCACTCATCTAACGTTTGTTATCAACAAATGTCTTTTAAATTCTACGTTTCCCTTTAGTTGGAAAATAGCTTATGTCATCCCTACTCCGAAGAATAGTTCACTGTCTCTATTTTCACATTATAGACCTATCAGTATAACTACCAACCTCATCTAAAATTCTTGAAAAAATAGTTCACGAGCACCTAAGTCAATTTTTATTATTCAACAAGACATTTCCTCCCACACAATCTGGTCTTCGACCATACTTTAGTACAACTACTCTACTGTTAAGTGTGACTGATGATTTATTAAAAGCATTTGATGATAACAAAAATACTTGCTTAATTCTCTTAGACTTTAGTAAAGCCTTTGATACTGTAAATCATGCCATACTGTGTACAAAGTTACGTTATTCTGCGTACTATTCAAAATTATTTATCTGAAAGAAAACAAGGAGTGTGATAAACAATTGTTTTTCGGAGTTTATCGATAGTGAGCAAGGAGTACCGCAAGGTAGTATTTTGGGACCTTTGTTATTTTTCTATTTGTACTGCTGATTTTTATAAATATTTGAACTTCTGCAGATCCCACCAATACCTGATGACACTCAAATATACTACTCCTTTTATCTAACAGATATAAATCTTGCTGTAGAGAATCAACTTTGACCTTGACGCAATTTCTGGTGTGTCTAAATCTCATGGTCTTATTTTGAATGAAATTAAAACGCAATTGTTACTTTTAAGTAAAAATAAGAACTCAATTCTGGAAGACGATAGCTTTAAAATAATTCTTACTAACTTAATTTTACAACCTAGTGATAATTGGAGAAACTTGGGTATATTCATTGATGCTGATTTAAGGTTTTTACAATATATTTCACAATTAATTCAAAAGTCCTTTGCTAACCTAAAAATACTTTACGTTGACAAAGATTTCTTAAGTACTGACATTAATTAAGATTATATGATTCGCTAATTTTATCACATTTGGCTTACCGTGATACAACTTTTTGCCAGCTCTATTACAGAGTAGTGATAAAAACAGTCTGCAAAAAAATCAAAATTGCTGTTTAAGGTTTTGTTTTAATTTGGAGTTAATAATGACGGTTTGAAATATCAAAATTGAGTAAATAATACAATAATAATTTTCGTGGCCTACCTTGTTATTTTTGTTTCATTTGTGTTTTGATACGCATTGCTCACTTTTCTTGCAATAAAGCAGCTCATTTGCATTTTGAATGTCAAATATGTCAAGAACTATTTAAAATAGACCTATACAATATTATATATTTGAAATCAGGGGAAAAAGGGCATCTCGAAAATGCAATAATATATCGGGTGTTCCATTTAAAAAAAAACACATATATTTATTTCGTATCACGTGACCTATACATGATATTGTTTTTTTATCACGCTTCAATACAATATAGGTAAGATCCTACAACTTTTATACAAAACTTTTTTCTATTTTCAATAATAACAGAAATAAAGAAGGGGTCAATATATAGTGAATAATGTTGTACATTTTCAGCATTTGTGGCTTTAATTTGTGTGATTGTTCATGCCCATTAATTTTTACTGTATATAATGAAAAAACACATACGAAATTGGAAATGGTGTTTTATTAACGTTTTATTGCGAAGACGCAAATTTCGATTACAAATATTTTATATTTATCGATCACCAGAACCGTCTAATTCAAATTACGAAATCTATAATAATGGATATATGCGGGTACAAATACTGCGTCTCAAGAATAACCTTTTATATACACGCGGGAGGCAAAGATTGCACTTCAGTTCAGTTGAATAAAATAATAGTGATCTAGCTGGAGAAGGTATAAATGAGAATTTCTAACTGTAGTAGAGCCGCTTTCTTCCACCTAAGCCCTCTGATTTAAATAAAATCCAAGTATCGCTTGGCGGGTGGTGGGTATAGCAGTTTATCAGGCACATCCGTTCAATCAGAGAGACTGTGGATGCAGGTCGAGGAAATGCCGAGCATAAAAACAGCGCGGCGCTGCATCAATTCTTTTGTACAATAGAAAGAGACGGTAACAAAAGTCAGGATAATTATTCTATCGAATTTCGTCCGTCTGCCTGCATTTCCTTCCACCTCAATGATTTCCAATGCTTCTAAACGCCCGCCAATGGGGACCGAACGGCGAAAATCATTGCGGGATAATGACATTAAACTCATTAAATCAGAATAAGAAGCTACGATGCCTTTTACCGGCTTTATAAGCTTCACTGGGTATCTGAGTAGTTTTGCGAAAAATGCGAACAGATAGGGAATAAAATAACCGCCAAATGGGTGAGGTACTAATTTTTAAATTACACCGCCACGTATCGTGCCAAGGGTCTATCATGAAAAACATTGATAGCTCTGCTTATCCTTCCTGCCACTTTTTTAAATCGCTTTCACTCAATAAAAATAAAATTCTAAGTTAAATCATTGTTACACGCCGTCTCGCGTTTACCCACCGTTTATATAATAAAGCAACATTTATACAATTTTATGTCACGTGAATAATTCTATTTTAATAAATAACTACCGCAAATGCATCATTAATCGCATAAAAAGCATTATTTTAACTCGATAAACACAAAGATTATCTCCGGGGATGATAACGGCGTGAAGGAGATCAGAGCCTCGTCTACTAAGAAATTTTGTTATAGAACTGGTTCTAATTCCACTATGAACTGTAGGGCCCCACTTTTTTCAAAACAAATCTGAACCTCCTAGATATTAGAGGGTTGTTGAGTGGCCTGGGAAATAATCAACAAACATCTCTCGACTAATTAAAAATTGTTAACGCTTATAGTATTGTCTCCTCCACCTAGTAGTGTTTATGATGAAAATTTACTTTTTTAGATTATTTAAAAGTGCACTGCGCGCGTGAGATAATGTAAAGTTCACCATTGAATATTTATTTATTTATTTATTTAACTTACACCATTTAACAGTATAACACTAATTACTGAAAGGGTATAATACAGAGTTATATTTATAACAATACTATAACAATACTCAATATCAGTAACCTCCAAAAATACTAAAAAAAGGGATTGGAAAAAGTGCTATGAAATTAAAAATTGTCGCTAAATTATTAGAAGTTCAGATATAATAAATGTCGGTACACACTATAATTTTAGGTTTTTTTATCAAAGCTACATCGCAGTTGAACAGATCAAACTTGGTTTGGACAGAGTTATAATTGATGCAAATTTGATGAAGCGGTGAGAATTTCATTACATTAATACGGGGTGTTTGGAGATTGATTGCCGTAAGATTATATGGGGAATTGAGAAATTTAACTGGCTGGGAATCTCCTCACTGTCAATGTCATTCGTTATTAGATTGCGTAAGAAAACTAGTTGGGCAATAATACGGCGATTTTCGAATGAGTGTCTAGACAGTAATTCTTTATGCGGAAATGCAATTGGTGGATATAAATTATCTTACTTGAAGCTGAGATATTTTAAGACACGTTTCTGAACTCTTTCTATATTTTGCACATGAATATTGTAGTGAGGAGACCAGGCATATTCAACGCGAGGTCTAACAAGAGCGCGCAGTATAATAACTTGATGGTATTAATATCATTAAATTCGCGTATATTCCGTATCGCAAAGTCCAGAGATCTGAAGGAGTTTTTTACTATATCATGTATATAGTATATAATTAAAATCGAAAATTACGTCAAGGTCACGGATAGTGTTAGGTCTATGCGGGGAAATTTCATCAAGAGAATAGTCATATTTTATGACATTGTGTTTCAGAGAGAAGGACATTACGTTACATTTGGAAGGATTTAGTGGCAGACTGTTTGATGTACATCAGTTATTAATTTTGTTTAATGTTATTTGTAGCTTATTACAGTCATCAGAGCAATTAATAGTAGTGTACATTTTCATACCATCCGCGTATAATAAACAATTTGCTTCCACCTCATTTATGGTATCATTAATGTATATATTAAATAATAATGGTCCCAGTGTAGACCCTTGAGGAACCCCAGATGTGACAGATATCTCAGTAGATTGTTGTTGATCGCAACTTTGTACGAACTGTCTTCAAGGTAAGATTTGAAAAAATACAACAGATTTTTTTGACTGGCCAAAAAGAACTAATTTTTTAAGCAAAATACCATGATTCAGTCTATCGAATGCCTTCGAGAAGTCACTGTATATGACGTCCACCTGCAGACCGGTGTATAAATGTATCAGCTATGATTTGCGTTATACAGAATAAGTTCGTAGTAGTGGATCTTCTTGTCATGAAACCGTGTTATTTAGGTGTGATTTTGTTTTCTAAATGAAAAAAATGGAAATCATGGAGAAGTTATTGATAATAGTAATAGGTCTGTGATTTTCAATTTGGTTTTTCCCTCCTTTTTTGTATACAGGTATTACATCTCTAACGGAGGCGAAATTCAGAAATCCCCGAGATACCAACTGGGAAGGATATTTAGAGTCCCTCAGAGGGTATCTAGAGGGAGGAATAGCGTCTGGAAGAAGCATAGAGAGCCTTGAAGTGGCAGTGGAACAGGTAATCGAGGCGATAGGGGCTGCCTACCAGGAAAACTGTCCGGAGAAAACAAGGAAAACGAGGGGTAAAACAGTCTGGTGGAATAACCACCTAGAAGGCCTTAGGGCTGAGGTTAGAAGGCTATTTAATAGGGCCAAATCCAACCAAGATACCTACAAAGTAAAACTCACGCAGTACAATAAAGAGGTCCGCAAGGCAAAGAGAGACTCATGGAAGAGATTCTGCGAAGAGGTCAATGATGGCCCCGCAGCTTCCAGAATCCATAGAGTCCTGGCCAAGGACGGCTGTACTGCAGACGAAATAGGCTTTATCAAAAAAGATGATGAAACCTACACAGAAACAATGACGGAAAGTATCAAATTGCTCATGGAGGCACACTTTCCGGGCTCACCGATATTAACAGACCTAGAGGATAGGCAATATCCAGGCCAAAGGCCAGAAAGGCCCAAACTTGCGGACTAGAGGTTGGCCATCGAGGTTATAAAACCTGATAAAATCAGATGGGCAATCAGTAAGTTCCAACCACTCAAATCTCCTGGAATGGACGGAATATATCCAATTTTGCTCCAAAAGGGGCTGGAGGTATTGATACCTTACTTATGTAAAATATTCAGAGCTTACTTGTCCTGGAAATACATACCAAAAATATGGCGGAAGGTGAGAGTCATCTATCTACCAAAAATAGGTAGATTATCCGACCAAACGCCCAAGTCATATAGGCCTATAAGTCTATCCTCTTTCCTACTTAAAACGATGGAAAGACTGATAGATAGGTACATTAGAGACGAACTACTAAGGGAAAATCCCCTAAGTGAACGTCAATATGCATACCAGCCAGGGAGGTCGACAGACCTTGCGCTAGATGAATTAAACAGACTACTAGCAAAGTCCCTCGAGGACAAGGAAATGGCAGTAGTTACATTCCTAGACATAGAAGGAGCGTTTAATAACGCAACAACGCACTCACTAACGAGCGCATTATCAAAGAGAGGAGTCCCAACAACGATCTGCCGGTGGATAAAAGCCAGCCTAGATAAGAGGATTATAATATCTAATCTAGGTGAGATTTCCATCGAGGCAAAAGTGAGCACGGGATGTCCCCAGGGAGGGGTACTATCTCCACTACTATGGGCAACCCTGGTTGACGAACTCCTCCGGAAACTTTCCACAGAGGGCTTCTATTGCTTAGGATATGCTGATGATCTAGCAATAGTCGTTAAGGGGCGATTCGCGAATACAATAACGGAGCGTTCGCAAAGAGCCCTAAATGTTGTCGACAAATGGTGTTGCAAGGAAGGACTTTCTATAAATCCCCACAAAACCACAGTCGTCAATTTTACAAGGAGAAGAGCACTGCAAGGCCTAAAGGCCTTAAGGCTCAACGGAGTGGAAATTCCATTTGCCTGTGAGGCAAAATATTTAGGAGTCATTTTTGACCAAAAATTAACATGGAATTCTCACATCTAAAAAGTCACACAGAAAGCCACAATCGCCCTGGGAAGGTGTAGGCAAATGTGTGGGAAAAACTGGGGGTTAAATTCTAAGATGAACCTATGGTTATACACCAGGGTAGTGAGACCCATGATAACCTATGGATCAGTGGTGTGGTGGACTAAGACGGTGCAGTCGGGAGCAATAAGGCTGTTAAGTGGCGTACAAAGGCTTGCTTGCCTGTGCGCCACGGGGGCTATAAAAACTGCTCCTACGGCTGCACTTGAGGTCCTCTTGGACCTACCACCCTTACACGTATTCATACAAGGCGATGCTCGGTCAGTGGTGCACAGGTTAATGCAAGGCCAAACGCCAATTAGCCAGCAACACAGGACGGAGTACCAGAAGTTATACTCGGAGATGAGGGCAGATCCCATTCTAGGCATGCCCACGGATGTAATGGTCCCCAGGTATAGCTTCAACAAGAATTTTCAGACTGTTATACCAGACAGGGAGGATTGGAAAAACGGTCCTCCCATAACAGCACAAACAGTCTGGTACACTGACGGCTCCAAGACAGAACAAGGAGTCGGAGCCGGGATTTACGGGACAAGGTCAAAAGCCAATATCCCAATAAGTCTAGGGAAATACGCAACGGTGTTTCAGGCTGAAGTGATCGCTATACACTGTTGCGCAAGGGAGATAATAGGACAAGGTACTGTTAACCAGTCGATTGCCATTTTCTCTGATAGCCAAGCGGCAATAAAAGCAATCAGTTCCATGCAAATCAACTCAAGATTGGTGTGGGACTGCTTGACGGCCCTTACAGAGCTGGGAGCCAGAACAGAGTGACCCTAGCATGGGTACCAGGACACGAGGGACACAGAGGGAACGAAAAGGCTGATCAACTGGCCAAGGAAGGCGCATTTGAAGCCCCAATAGGATCCGAGCCCTTTTGTGGTGTGGCAAAGCCATGCATACGAGCAGCCATTAAGGAATGGGTGCAAAATAAATCTCTGGAATGGTGGAGGAATCTCCCAGGACAGAGACAGGCCAAAAAGTTCATTAAAGAACGTTCGTCCAAATTTACGGAAAACCTACTAAGCCAGAATAGGAAGGCCATCAGAGTAATAGTAGGCCTTCTAACTGGCCACTGCCGACTCAATAGATACATGAGTCTAATGGGCCTGGCAGAGGACGCGACATGCAGATTCTGCCAAGAGGAAGAGAAAACCTCAGTTCACGTATTGTGCCACTGTGAAGGCCTGGTGAGGCTGAGATTCCAAGTACTCGGTGAAGAAAAACCAAGGACGGACAGCTATATAAAAGGGCCTTTATCAAAGCTATGGAGTCTATTACAAAGGACAAAGCTGGATGAGGTACTATAAGGAAGATATCCTGGGAGCATCACAATAGACCTGAAAAGGTCGCGGTGGTAAAGGCTAAACAACCAGCTCCTTTGCTAATCTAATCTAATCTAATCTACTTTAGAGAACTTCCAAGAAGAGGAATATATAGATGTATTAATGAGGAGATTAAATAGTATGGTAAGTGGCATTGCAAGAAGATATGCACAGTCTCGTAGAAAAAAGCAGGTATTTTTTCCGGGCCAACAGTACCTTTGGGTTTAAATTTTTTAAGATTATTAAGTACTTCAGTTTCATTAAATTGCTTTCAATGTAAGCTGTCAGTTAAGGTATTTTGAGAGGTAACTTCAAAATGAGTGCTATCTATATAGGAAATCAGAAAAAAGTCTGCAAAGGCATCTGCAATGTTTTTTGGGTTGTTTATCAAATTATCATTATATATCATTTTTTTTTTGTTGTTAATAAATTGCCATAGTTCTTTGGGATTATTTTTTATATTACTTTAGATACGACTGCAATATTCATTATAAGTGTTTTCTATATCAGCTTTAATTCTTTGCCTCAAAAATATAAATTCTTGTAACGCGATAGGCTTTTTATATCTTTTATAGTCTCTCCAGGCTTTATATTTAAGACAGATACATTTTACAATGAACCAAGGTGGGTTACATTCGTCTATGAGGTTTGGATTTAGGTACGAAGGTATCAAGCAAGTCGTACAGTTTTGTACAAAAAGCATCGCAAGAACTGCCAACATCGTTATAACTATTTAAGAAGTTCCAGTCTATATGATCTAAACTTTCATACAACCCTATGAAATCTGCCTTACGAAAATTGTAAAATATATTATCAATTCTTTGTCTATTGTTCTTTTCCTCTCTAATAAAACTGAAATACACCACGATCGCAGGATGATGATTATCTTCTGGTAGTAATGTATTTAACGCGTTTTCCACGGCACAATATTTATTTGACAGTACCAGGTCCAGTACTCTCTGGTTAAAATTATATTGTTTATAATCGGAAAAACAATAACAAGGTACTTCATGTCTATCATTATTCTGCAGTTTTTATAAAACAAATAGTGGACTTTCGTTTCCACCACATCTCATGTAAGGTTTTTCAAGAATGCTTTATATTTAAGGTACACTAGGAATATTTTCCTACTGTAACCACAAGGTTTTCTGATTGTTGGATATTTACCTACAATAAAATATTATAGTTATATGAATTCGGCGTACTTTGAGTTCACAAAGGTTTGAAACATTGACTACGGTCAATTGGCTGGTTCTGTTCTCCAATTGGGTTCAGTTACAACGAGGGATGTCAATATTCAGCTGGTCACTTGTTTCGATTGAAGGGTGATGCAACCGCACTTTCTTACCTTCACGGATTCGCGGCTCCGTATGTTTGACAATCATAGGCAATCTTCTAGTTGCTTTTCTATTTAATTACAATAGGGAAATTTCCCCAGCAGCATTCTAAAAGATTTTACGTGAGTGTAAATTCTCACCTCAGCAAGATTAATATGATTATCTGAACGATTGTTCCTACTCTAATTTCCATCAATAACCAGTGTATAATTAAAGGACATTTCCTCAACACTTTATGGTATTTTACGCGAGTATTTAACGCTCGTTTTTCAACTTAGTTTTGATAATGTATAAACATGACATGATTCTTGTCCTCTGTTTTGCATTCGATTCATTATTTGGCTATTGCTAACAACTTTAATTATAAATTATTATTATCTAGCGATTGCTAACAACTTTATTTAATTATAAACTATTATTACCTAGCAATTGCTAACAGCTCTAATTATAGATTATTATTATCAGGCCATTGCCACAACTCTAATTACTATCAAAATAACACAGCATACTTTTGTATCTCAGTTCTTGTTATTGCATCAAAACACTCAGCATATCTATAGTATGGTCATTACTGTAGCAGCGCAAATTTTCCTATTATAATATTTAGACAATTGTCTCAAATATTTGGATTACTTTTGATTTCATGTTCGACTATTGTTGCATCAATTTATATAAAATAAAATGAGTTTTTTTTACTATTTTTTCCCATCAAATATTGTCTTTTCTTTCACCTTTACCTTTTCGTTATATAAGTAATAAACTAAATAAATGTTTTAATTTCAAAAGCAAAATAGAAAACAAACTTCAACTATAAATGTACACTGCAATCTTGAGTAATAAGATACTACATAAAAAACCTATATAATTAACTAGGTCTCTCAATTAATAGATAGTGTGTTCAAGTTTACCAGATATTTAAATTAACACAGTGATTAATTTTCTAAGTTATATAGTATCAGACAGAAACAAGTAATATTAAACTTTATATAAAAGAACCTGGGTAAACTAAAAAGGGTTACTACACACACACAACGAAGTATGGGTCCTACACTAACAAAACTAGACGATCACGCAAATGGCCACATCTTATTTTTTTATCCTTTAGTAATTAATTACTGGTGACATAATTACTAGTACTTTCTTTTACTAATTAAATAGGGTACCCCATAACCATTACATTGGTGCCGTGACCAGGATTTATTATTAAATAACAAACTGGGGCCATAACCATTACAATACTTACACAAAATCGAGTTTTTCGACATTTGACCTTCAACATCTTGACTCGCGTACACGAGATTCTATGAGACTTTTAAGCTAACTATAAAATGCCAGTTTATAGCTTATGATCTTTCATTCCAAAGTTGAATTGCTATTTGACTGGGTTATAAAACATTATTGCAACTCTTAGTATTTAGTGGGTCTGTACTATGCAGTTTCGATATACATCCTCGTATATACATTACACTATTCTGGCGATCATCCTGTATAATCAATATGACCTAATTCCAATGGGGAATATTCTACCATGTTAATACCATATGCCTCAAATTTCAAATAAAAATTTTGAATATACACATACAAGCAGTTTTTTTTTATTAGATATTTGAATTTAACGGTTCTGTGGTGCCTGTTAAAAATGTTCGTACGGTTATAATATAACTATTTGATTAAATCAAATTCGTATAGGTAATAAAGTCATTGGCAATAATAATGTTCACAAAGCTGACAAAAACAATAGCATTTCCAGCGCTGATTAAGGTTTTTTTAATATCTGTGAATTTTTGTGTTCAAGATAAAAAATTAATTATTTCTTTATATAATATGCTGTTGTAGAACACAAACACAGTTACAGTTATTATTCTTAATTTCGCCCCACGCTGCATATAATTTAAATATCACAGGCACATGAAACTGCAGGTTTCCTTTTTATTATTTATCAATAAATAGGTAAAATAATCCTGGAGTGTATCCAATCTACACTTGTAGAAATATGTATAATTACATCGGTAAGAAAACGTCTTTCAATTGCTAATAGGAAATTTCTTTTTACATTTTGAAAAACTTAACTTTGAATTTAATGATGTTGTGTATTTTCTACTAAGCTTGATAGCATTGTTAGAACACAGTAGAAAAAGAGAAACGGAGCGATCAAATCTGTGGTCATCAATAGGGCAATTTCTTTAACGAGCACGTTTGTGTTTTCTCTTTGGTATTTCCTCTCGCCCTTGGGCCCTTTGCCGCTTTTGGTCAGTCTAATGTGAGCTTTTACAGCTTATTCATCGAAACTCCTCTCGGCGCTATAAACCATGCCAACAAATTAACTACCTAACCGAATTGCTTTGACAAACTTTTTCTACTCGTAACGTCAACATCGTAAATAACAATCCACTTTCTTATTGCCAACAGCCAACATAAATATAAAATTATTTGTAATTCAAATTAATTGATCTCGATGATACAAACGAAAATTAGGCCTTAACTTAAAAACTTTTTTATTTGAGGAATAATATAGATGAGAGGAGTATTATCTATTTTCCTCGTAGAGCCCAGTCAATTAAATATTCTTATTTTAACTTTTTAAACTTTTGAATCTGCTTCTGACACGTTTTTCATTGCTCTTGATGAGCACGTGGTGGATCTTTAGACACATTGTTTCCAAAGAAATCAGATATAGCCCAGGCGGTATTTGTTTTGGGTTGGGTGAATCGGGTAGTGTGACAGATTTTTGGCATAATCGCTCCTAAAAATCATAAGAAATGATAATTTCACTACGCGCTAGTTTGAAAACGTGGGCGTAATTTTTTATTGAATGATATGTGAAACAATTCCGTCTTTTTCTTCCTATTTTTTCATATATCAGTAACTATTGCTTTCGGAGTAAAGTTATAGAAATAAAAATGTTTTGTAATTATATTTTAAATAAGATGTAGTTGGTTGCGAATCCAAAAAATTATCTTTACTGAACGAATAATATGCGTCACGATATAGACATGATTGTTGGAGATATAAATATTGATATACTCGATAATAACAGTGACTTTTCTCAAGAGTATCTGAATATATTAACCGAATTAGGCTATGAATCTTACATAAATGAATATACTAGGGTCCAAGCTTCAAGCAATACGTGCATAGATCACATATTTCTTAGAACAAAAATACAAAGAGAATATTTTGTACCGATAGTTCTGCAGTATCAGATAACAGACCATTATCCAGTCATTCTCCAATACATTTTGCCTGAAAATAAAGAAACTCCTGATATAGCTAAATACACAAAAAACTATATAAATTATAATGAGTTAAGAAACAAACTAAATTCAATTAACTGGTTGGATTTGTATACTATAGACAAAGTGGACGACGCCACTGAGTTATTCATTAACAAATTAAATCACAATGTTGCGCTCTGTACTAAAACAATTAAAATTAAAAGAAACAAAGTCAAAAGAAATCCTTGGATAAAAATGGTCTAATCAATTCTATAAATCACAAAAATTCGATTTATAAAAAACCGAAATTAAATCCTAATAACACTAATATACAGCGGGAATATAAGAACTACAGAAATATGGTACAAGAACTTATAAAAAAAAGTTAAAGAAGACTATTATAAGGCGCAAATAGACAAAAATAAAAATTGTCCAAAAACCATGTGGCGTTGTGTCAAAAGTATTGAAAATATACCTTATAATACAGCTATTAATAAAATAAAACTTGAAAATGGACAAATTGTACAGGATAAAAAAATAATTACCGAAAATTTCAATACCTTCTTTACAGAAATCGGCGGTAACCTAGCAAAAAAGATTAAACCGGCCAAAAAAAATTCCCGAAAGCATACATATCAAACTCAATCTTCTTAGAGCAAACAAATGTGCAAAAAGTTACACAAATTATAATGGAACTAAAACCTAACAAAGCTCCGGGGCTAGATACCCTGAGGGCCGAAACAGTCAAAGAATGTGTGGAGTTTTTAGCTGCACCCTTAGTATACATTTTTAATAAATCCCTTAGCAGTGGCACTTTTCCGAAGGCATTTAAAACACCTATTATTAAATTGACATTCAAATCTGGAGACCGCCTGGACCTTCAAAACTATAGACCTATTTCATTATTGTCATGTCTATCAAAAATATATGAAAAAATAATTAAAAAGAGAATGTTAAGCTACATACACAAATATAATATATTGTCTAATAGCCAATACGGCTTTCGGGAGGGAAAGTCGACTCAAGATGCAATGGCAGTGTTAATGTCAAGGGTGTACGCAGCCTTAGACAACTCAGAACCTGCAATTTGCATCTTTGTCGACCTTGCTAAAGCCCTTGATACGGTCAGCCACCCTGAGGGACAGCATATGAACTGCTAAAAAGTTATTTGCAAGACAGAAGACAATGCGTTAAAATTGACAATATAGTCAGCAGCTCAAGAAACGTTCTCTTTGGAGTTCCTCAGGGCACCATACTGGGTCCACTGTTATTTAACATTTATGTAAATGAAATATTTAATATCCCTATCACTGGTCATATAGCCGACGACACGGCTTTATTCTATAAAGATAAAAGTTGGTCAAGTTTAAAAGAAATTATACAACAAGAATTTCCTATATTACTAGACTTTTTTGCCTCAAAATGACTTACCATAAATATTAAAAAAACAAAATACTTACCTTTTACTAGTTACGTTAACAACCTCCCTCATTATAATAAAATTATTCTCAATTATAATGACGTCGTCATAGAACTAGAATCTGCAAAAACAATTAAATACCTAGGAATTGTTATTGATAGCCACCTGAAATGGGATACCCATGTAAGTAATATAGTACGAAAGTTACGTGGTCTAATTCCAAAATTTAAATACCTTAGAAATATATTTGATATCAAACACCTTAAAAAAATGTACTACGCCCTGGTTCAAACTCACTTACAGTACGGTATCCTCATTTGGGGAGGTGTATTGAACTGCCACCTAAAACAGCTAGAGATAATGCAAAGATGGATTTTGAAAGTTATATTCAATAAACCTTACCTATTTCCCAGTTGTGACTTGTATCTAGGAACAGGAATTCTGGACATAAGACAGTTGCTTTGCCAAACTCTGATATTATATCAAAAGAATCATATTTGCAAAAACCAAATAGTTGACCACTCTCATAACACTAGATTCAAATCAAATTCTATCGCAATACCGAAAATGGAAAAAACAATAGGTCAAAAAAGCTTCAATTTTCTATGTCCCAAGGTTTATAATGCTATACCAAATTATTTAAAAGTTCTAAACTCTATTAAATTATTTAAGAAAAAACTGAGCGATTGGATCATAGCAACGCCTAGAACCATAATCCATAAACTAATCTAATTATCATATTCCTTGCCCGATCAATAAAGTGTGACATGTAAACTAACGTCCATAATTAATTATGATAATTAATGAAATGAAACAACTCAGTTCTTTAATATAAATGCAGGAGTACCAGGAAAAAAAGCACAGATATATATTCTTTTATTTTCTCTTTTTTAAATGATTTAAATGATCTGAAGTATTTTGGCAATGTTATCTAGTTAGTCCTATTCCTATTATTACTTATTATTCATTATTACTTATTATTATTATTACTTATTATTATTACTTACCTTTATTATATCCTTTTTACATTACTGTATATTTATTCGTATATGTTATTGTATTATCATTGTTTTAATTCGTCCACGCACAGATTTATCTCAGTGGACTTCTCTATGTTTATTTATGCTTACATACTAGTAATTAATTTTTTAAATCCTTGTAAGTCTCCTTTCGTAAATAAACATTATTATTATTATTATTATTATTGCAAAAGTAGTAAAAACAGAAAACAAAATTTGAAATAGCAAGTTATTTGTGGAATTTTCTTCAAATACTTATACGTAGGAACTTCTTACTTGGCTAAAGAACACTTGTCGTTAAGGTGACCATATCCAAGAGAGAGAGAGAGAGATCCGACAGAGAAATAGTTAATGTTTTTGACCATAACTTCTTATCATAAAACACATATTGCAAACAGACTATAAGACTACCTAAGTAGAACTATAGCAAGAGTAGTGTTATAAATTTTCACTCAATAATTTCAAACATATGCGAAATAGTTAGATTTAAATTTAGGAAATATGAAAATTGACATAATTTTTTAAATTAAATCTAATTATTTTTCAAACATCTGGAATTATCGAGTGAAAATTCATATCACTACACCTGTCATAGTACTATTTAAGTAGTCATATGGTTTTTTACCAATATATCTGTTTTAAAAAATTTATGGCCAAAAATAATAAATTGTTCCTTATCAGATCTCTCTCTCTCTCTCTCTTGGATATGCCCACCTTAACGACAACAAGCAAGTCTCAGTACCAGACAACAACACCGATGCACCTTGAACCGACAGCAAACAACTGATCAGCAAAAATAGATAAACCAAAACAGTTTATTGCTTATTGTACAGGGTTACACAGAAGCAGAAAGTTTGACATATAAGAAAAAAATAAAATGCTGAGATAAAATAACAATTAAAAATAACAATTTTTACAACAGCGTTGGCATTAGGTTCATGAACTATAAAAATTATTCAAAATGGCCTCCAATATTTAAAACAAATCTTTTTCTTAAAATATTTAGACAGTTTGAAACACAGTTATTATTGTTCTGGTTGAAATTGTTGTCAAATGTCAAGTTGACCATTTAAAGACTTCCAAATATCCAGAACAATGTGTGGGTTCTCTCCGTTCTGTTGCCAAATTATTTCATTCTATCAAAAATGTGTTCCTCTAAAAGCTCTGGTACCTTTGGCACAATTATTTGTAAATATATTTTCCTTGTTAGGGTTAGAAAAATTCGCTGCACAATTTTATGTTTAAACATTCAACACCAAAATTTTACTTTAACTAACTGAGGTTCTACCGGATTTTTTAATTTGAGTAATTTTCCTTTGTCATTAATTTTTCTTCTCCCACGAACGTTAATTTCTCCTATGCTGTGGAAAACTACGATTCATATGTCCATAATATAGGATTTTAAAATAATTAGGGTTTGCATCCAGTTTTTCGAGACTGTACTGGTAGTAATTTATATGGCCTGTTGTAGTGAACGAACAATTAATTCAATTTATAGGAAAAAAAATATTCTTGCATCAATATATAGATTTAGTAAAAATCTGAGCAGCATTACTGAATTGAATTTTATGGAAATAAGTGTATAAAAAATGATTGATATAGAGAACTAACTACTTCAAGAAAGTCACTCGACATCCGATTTATTAAAAACTGGTCTACCTCAAGGATCCATATTTGGTCCGACATTATTTTTGTTATATGTAAATGCCATTGTTGCTTATTCCATCATTCAACCCAAGCTGAACTTCTAGGTCTGGCCAAAGATACAATATCGAAAATTTTAGACTGGTTTGCGATTAATAAATTAACACTAAATTAAAAAAAAAATAACAGTTAACATTCTTTTTCGACCAAATGAAGATCAATTCCATATAATTTCCACAGACAGCGGTAATATAATTCCAGCTGCTGACACATTTTTTTAGGCCCATACATCGATTAACACCTTTACTAGAAAAAAGCACTGCAGAGTCAAGGCAAATTTTGGAATTCTGACAGGTTATGACTTGTTTTATTACAAGTTTCAGGACTATCCATCATTTACCTGAATGGCTGATTGATGATTTGCCTTAATTAAAATATTTGAGTTATAGACAACGTTCTCTGGCAAGAATTATATGAAACTGTTTTCCAACAACAGTTGGATACAACAGTATTGCTTGGATAACTGTGGTCTCCAAAGGGCCACTGGAAATTCAAAAGTTTGTAATTGATGCATTAGGTGTTACGCAAGAATGTGGCATATCGTTAACAAAAATTCTCGATTGATTGTTTTTGTATATAGGTATAGATTTTGAAGTTTTTAATAAATCAGAGTAGCAAAAGATTCATTGATTATGACAGTGGAATACAGATTTCATCAACTACGACCCTGGATACCTAACCCCTTATCTCATTTATTACTGCAGATGATTTTCTTGTTGTTTTAAGCAATAGTTCTCTAACTTCTCCTGGTGTGGTAGGAAACAGATAAAAATTATGTTATAACATTGTGCTTGGTAAAATCAGGTTTGTGGCAGTGAACATTCAAGGAAAAACTGTTAATACCATTACAAATATCATGAGTATTATTAAAAATTTTCTTATTAATAGTAATTTCTGTGACTGTCAGTGTTGGATTATTCTTGCCTCGTTTATAATCCGCCAACGCTCCTTCATTATATTTAGAGCATTCATTATTCGCCCGTCATTATAGTCTGTCTTAACGAGTCAAATTTGATCAGTATATGGCCTAATTCTCTTTGGAAAGTGATCAGAAATACTTATTGATCAAGTGTTATATGGCCTGAAGCAAATATTTGTATCCATTATTTATTTAATAAATGGCTAATGTTAGTGAACAATTAATGTACCATTAATTAACAAATTAAAAATATCGGCAAATATCTTACGAAATGGACCCAAAATCTATATTCGGGGGTCTCCGAGGTCGCTGAACACGAATCCGAGGCCAATATTTAAAAATTCAAAATGGCGGATATAATATGGCCGACTTTTAAGGTTAGATTGATATTTTTGTTAAAGATAAACCTCAAAATTGAACAAAAACCTATGCTCGGGGGTTTTTGAAGTCGCTGAACACGAATCTGAGGTCAATATTTAAAAATTCAAAATGGCGGATATAATATGGCCGACTTTTAAGGTTAGATTGACATTTCTGTTAAAGATAAACCTCAAAATTGAACAAAAATATATACTCGGTGGTTTCCGAGGTCGCTGAACACGAATCCGAGGTCTATATTTAAGAATTCAAAACGGCGGATATAATATGACCGACTTTTAAAGTTAGATTTCCATTTTTGTTAAAGACAACTCACGAAATTGAATATATATATATGTTATATTAGAAATATACCATGATATATAATATCACCGAGACAGGCTTAACCTTCTCAGACATATCACATTACAAATTGTGTAACAGCTCTTCTCTAATAACCGCTCACGCTAGCTGAGCTTAACATTTCATTCTCAGTAATCTGTTATCATGCTGAATTTCAAATCCAATGTTCTTTGTTCTCCAGACATTATAAATATTACCCACTGTCATTGTAAACCTCAGTCTTATACTCACTTTCGAATAAACCTCATCTAAATTATTATTGTATTTTCTTAACGAGTCAACGTTGACTCCAGTGTAACAAATAAAGTTCCTTTTTAAAAAGTTATTCAAACAACCCACTATCTAACATTGGCGCAGTCGTGGCGGATCTGAAAAACACGCACAGTTCGGGAGCCTAACCAGTAGCAAACATATCCGAGGGAACAAGGAGTCCATCTGAAAAAGGTGCCTAACCGGATGAAAAGAGCTTCTGGAACAAGGAGAACTTCTTAGCTGTGGTGGTGGATCCCAATCATTTGTTCAGAAGAACCTACATTATTCTCAAACGCACAGAAGCGAAACAATAATAATTATCAAGAAATACAAGCAACAAAGCAACATTTCAAATCAACACGATTCAACAATTAGCAAGTAAGAATTTCATCCCGTCCCATCGTTGGTGTCTTCGGCATCAAAGGCAACCCTGTGGAAGGAACACCCAGTGACGCCCCTGGCAGAGAGAGACCTTTGGTGAAGCTAAGCTCACGAAGTCGCATTCAACTGGACCACGAGGAATGAAAAATTTAGGGTAAGCCATTTTTGAATCGTCTCGCAATTATTGATTTTCAACGACATAATTTTACATTATATTTTATCGAAATACATTGCATTGCTACATACAGTTCTAATATCTAAGGTAGTAATTTTATTTAAACTTAAAACAAAATATCTTGATTATAATTTGTGTGACCTATATAATTATTATTATTATTATTAGCTGTTACTCGAGTCCGAGTATAAAAATGTTACAGTCGATAAATTGTGTACAATAAAAAACAAGTAACAGGTGTAGTTTATTGTAATTCCCATTCATCTACGGTGCACACGACTATGGCTATAGAGGCCAATTCGGGAGAGCACATGTCGACCGCAGTCAGGACAAACATAGACCTGGTTCGGTCTTGGATTCGGCCTTCTTGCAGCAACATTTCCTTGATAGCTGGCCACAACCCCTCGCCATTCGGTTCTGTCCGCTGCAAGTTGTTCTCATTGCTCGTCTGCAATACCGCAGGATTTTAGATTTTCATGGAGAGCGTCTTTGAACCTCTTTCGTTGACCGCCACGCCTTCTTCTACCGCTTAGCAATTCACCATAAAGTGTACATTTAGGAAGGCGGTTATCATGCATACGATGAACGTGACCTGCCCATCTTAGGCGTGCTCTTGAAATAAGCACCTCAATTGGAAGGCTGTTTGCTCTCCTGAGTACTTCCACGTTTGATATGTGGTGGAACCAACGGATTTTCATCATACTTCTGAGGTGTCTTTACTGAAAACGTTCTAATTCTTTCACATGACGACGGTAAGTGACCCAGCTTTCACAACCATATAGCAGTGTTGGAATGACAACTGCTCTGTAGACAGCCATTTTCGTTGACAAAGCAAGGTCGTGGTTGTCAAATACTAGAGAGCTCTAAGACCCCAGAGTGCTCTAGATGCAGCGTTAATTCTATTGCGAATCTCGCTGTCCATGTTTGCTTTGTCATTAACAACGTTGCCTAAGTAATTGAACTGATCCACCACTTCAAGAGAATTTCCGTTAAGTGTAATGTCTATTTGGTTCACTTGATGAGGAGTTGACATAATCTTAGTCTTTCCAATGTTGATTTTAAGTCCCAAGGAATCATAGCTCTGGGCATACACATCTAAAAGTTCTTGAAGCTCTTCCGGCGTAGAGGCTAAAAGTGCACAGTCATCCGCATACTGGAGATCACAAATGAATCGTGTGCGTATCTTCGTGAAAGCTCTAAAGCGCCCTATGTTAAAGAGACCGCCATCAAAACGGTATCTGAGACCTATTCCTCTGACTGTCAGTTTGTTGTCAACAATAATTGTTAGAGCAGTGGTAAACAAATTAAAGAGTAGGGGTGCTAGGACACATCCCTGCCTAACTCCAGTGAGAGTTTGGAAAGGTTCGGTTGCCTCATTATTATACATAACCTGGGCGTTGTTGTTTGTATGTAGACTGCGACATACTTCCACAAATTTTCTAGGGATACCTAAGCGGAACATAATTTTCCAGAGCACTTCCCTGTCCACCGAGTCCAACGCCTTGGTTAAATCAATGAAGGCCATGTGAATTTCTCCTTGATGTTCGAGTGCTTTTTCTTGAAGCTGTTTAAGTGTGAAGATTAAATCCGATGTACCTCGGTTTGGTCTAAAGCCACTCTGTGTTTCAGGAAGTAACTTTTCCATAACAGGTGTTAGCCTATTTGCCATCGCTTTAGTGAGTATCTTCCCTCCAACAGCCATGAGAGCTATACCCCTGTAATTTTTGAAGAGGTTGATTAAAAGTGTATCACGAAACTCCTGCGGAGCTTGACCACTTTCCCACACGACATCAAACAGTTTTTTGAGGTAGGGTATGAGCTCTGACGACACAGCTTTAAAGATCTCAGCTGGGAGTGAGTCGGCGCCGGGAGATTTGTTATTTTTTAGCTGCCCAATGGCGGTTAAGATCTCTTCCGTTGTTAGTGGCTTATCTAAGTCTTCGAATGTGTCGTATTGAGGGATAAGATTTATAATATCGTGATCGGCTTGACTTTGCTGGTTAAGAATGTTAGAGTAGTGTTCTTTCCATCGGGCTCTTATTTCCTGGTCTTCTTTGAGGAGATTTCCATTTAAATCTTTAATAGGGCACATATTTTTCCGACTGGGGCCGTACACTGCTTTTACTCCTTGAAAGAAATTCCTGTAGTCGTGTGAATCGGCGTACCTTTGAATTTCTCTGGCCTTGCTTGCCCACCACTCGTTCTTTATTCTTCTGATTTCGCGTTGCGTTTCATACTTAGATTGGGTAAAAGCTTCTGCTTTTGATGAGTCGTTGGGGTGGTTGATAGCGTTTTGGAAGGCAATATGTTTGCGGTCAAGAAGTTCTTGTATAAAAGCTTCATTATCATTGAATCAGTCCTCCTGTTTTTTACTTGCTACAGTGCCAAGAATTTCCTCACTCGCACTTTTTAAACTGTCTTTAATTTGTGTCCAGGTAGCAGCGATATCTACAGAATTGGTTTCTTCTAGTGCACTCAAATTCTCTTGAACTTTTTGCTTTAGCTGTTCGACGGTTTGTTGGTCACGCAATTTGCTAATACAGAGACGGGGTCTACGTTTTACTTGAGTTCTTCGGTGTTTGGGTCTCATAACAATTTTCATTTTAGAGACAACAGGACGATGATCGGTCCAACATTCGCTATCAATGCGCGCCTTTGTAATTTGGACGTCCTTGAGATGCTTCCTACGTACGATAACATAGTCCAGTAGATGCCAGTGACCTGATCTGGGGTGACGCCAGGTGCCTTTAAATTTATCCTTTTGTCGGAAAATGGTGTTTGTTATAACTAGATCATGTTCGGCGCATTTAGTTAGGAGTAGTTGACCGTTAGCGTTCATGTTGCCCAAACCGTTCTTGCCTATGATGCCTGGCCAGGTGTCTGCATCTCTCCCTACTCTAGCGTTAAAATCGCCAAGAATAACGAGTCGTTCCGTTTTAGGTATTCTACAGAGGGTTTCTTCCAGCTGTTGATAGAAGCTTTCCTTGGTTTCGTGACTTGCATCCAGAGAGCGTAGGCGCTTATTAGATTTACCGCGTTGCCATCTGATAGCTCATAGCGTAGCAGCATTAGGCGCTCGGATAGGCCTTGTGGTACTTGTGTTAAGTTGGATACAAGTTGATTCCGAACGGCAAATCCTACTCCATGTTGTCTTCTTGAATTGGTGAGAAGACCTTTCCAATAGAAGGTGTAGTACTTTTCTGTGAGAGAGCCTTCCTCCAAAAATCGAGTTTCGCTGAGAGCTGCAACGTCAACATTGAGTCGGTGAAGTTCTCTATCTATTAGAGCAGTTCTTCTTTCAGGTCGATCGGTGCGAGTGCTGTCGTTCAAAGTACGAACATTCCAAGCGCCGTAGATGAAAGAATTCGTTTTGTTGGATTTAACTTGTTGGTGTTTTTTCGACATTCGATGAGGTGTCCCTGTGGGCACCCTCCCCCGGAGATCCGATCGGGAGGGTATTTTACCTCCGGATGATTTTGTCCCACTTGAACGCTCCATCATTTTTTAAAGCCTTAATCGACTGAAAACGAAGCTGCATTTGAAGTTTTAGCTGGAGCAGGTATGCAACTGACCAGCTCGGTTGCGGAAGGCGAGTGGTGTGGTCCCATGGCACAGAAGGAGACTGCGACGATGGGGTAACCAAACGATTCCAAAAGCAACCTTTGTGTGCGGTGGGTTATTTTTACCGCACTCTTCGTGAGAAGGTGGATGTGCTCACGGCAAAAGGTAAGGGTTATTCCGCCCTTACTCGGTCGTTAGAGCCTCGTTAGTGAAAACAGGTTGCACCAAGTTCAAATTGAACTCATCGCGAAGGTGAGGTTAACAATTGAGTAGGAGAGGCTATTACTTGCGCTTCACTACCCCATTACACCCCATATAAATAACCGTAATCATACACTGTTCCTATCGTAACATTATTTTTATGGTAATATCATATACTCTTTAAGTCCGAATTTATCTAATTAACTGTAATCACGTACCATTGTTATCTTAGCATTTTTATCGCAGTATAATATTGCATACCACATAAAAGGTTAAAGTTAAGGCCGTAAGACAAAGCTTATGTTCTACAATACTATTTAAAGCGCATACATTAAAATATAAAATTATCAGAGATATACTATTTCCAAACTCAAAACGCTTTTTAAACCAAACGCGTTTTTCGAATTAATCTAGCTATTCTATAATATAAATTTTAAATATTACAGAATAAATTCTTGCACATTTCATATAAAAATTTCTTATTAAACACCAGTAGCGTACTAACTTAAATTGGAAAAAGGCGTTTTAAGTTATTTAATTATCTAAATAATATAAATAAAATGGCTACCACTACAAACGCAAATGCTGCTAACAACTCAATCACTACGAATGTAAACAACTCAGTCACTGCAAATGAAACCTTAAATATTGAACCTTATAGGTTAAGCGAAATATTTTCCATAGTGCCCGAATTTGACGGCAACCCCATATTCTTGCAAACATTTATTTCAGCCTGTATAACCGCTCAGGGGATCGCTGTTGATGATCGGCGCGTCTTATTAACCCTTCACATAAAAAATAAATTACGCGGAAAAGCCGCAGAATTAATAAATTCCCGAAACCCTGCTACATGGGCAGAAATCAAAAGCTTACTTGAAGCTCATTTTGGTGATTCTCGTGACCTGACAGCACTAATTCAGGATCTACAGAGGATTCGCCAATCATCTAACGAAACTGCATTGGTATTTGTATCTAGGTTGCAGACACACAACGCGAAAATGCACGCCGCTATACAAAAACAAACTCTAACCCTTGAAGAAAAAACGGCTCAATCAAATTTGATTGAAAACATGACATTGACCACTCTATTGACCGGGTTAGAACCCAAATTAGGCCAAATCATTAGGGCTGGTAATCCTAGCAACATGCTAGATGCCATAAACAGGATCAAACGAGAACTACAGTTGTCATATTTCGAATCACAAAAATTTTCCATTAAAGCCCCAATCAAAAACCCTGTCCAAAATGTTCAACGACGCCCAAATTCTCATCAATTCTGCAGAAGAAATGGGCACCATGTTAACGAATGCCGCTCAAGGCAAAATTATCAGTCCCCATCTCCCAATTTCACACCAAATGCTTATTCTAATCAAGCACAGCCTCCAAGGCCACATTTCCAGAGTACATATAATCATAGACCACAAAACTTCCCTAACCAGCAACAAAATTATTCTCAACAGAACAGGCCCTCAGCTATCAGGCCAAATCCTAACTTCCACCAGCAGAGACCTTCTGCCATCCAACCAAACCCAAATTTCAACAGGTTCAATCAACAAAAAACGCATCATTTGAACCAAGAATTTTACGATAGCTCAAATCAATATGAAGACTATTCCGCAAGTTATTCTCCCAATTACCAATACCAAAATAATTGCGAAATTAATGAAAACAATTATGATTACGATTTTGGAACCCAACAATGTGAGAATTATACTGCTAATTCTCAACCCCAACAGTACGAGAATTATACTGCTAATTCTCAATCTCAACAGCACGAGGATTATACTGCTAATCCTCCGGATTTTTGCATAGGCCCGGAGTATTCCACGAGTACTCCAACACAACAAACGGACGAACTAGACCAAATTTCTCATCAAGTCCAAGCGATAAACCTCCAGGACAGTTTCGACCCAAACCTGAACTTCCCGGAAGACCAATTCATGTAAAAACACCCCGCTACAAACTAAATGTCGTAAATTCCAAAAATCTATTTTACATAAAAGACTTCACAAATCGTTTCAAAATTCTTGTCGACTCAGGCGCAGGTATTTCTGTATTTAAAACCAAAATAGCAGAAAGGTACAAACAAAGATATCCTGAAAATGTAATTATACAGGGTATAACAGATGAAAAAATCAATATCACCGAATCTGTTCTAATACCATTCAATTCAAATGACCCATACAAGGTTTATGTTCACGACCTAGATATAGAATTCGATGGACTATTAGGTGCAGACTTTTTAAAATATTATAAGTGTCATGTGGACTTTGAAAATAATCAACTTATTACCAATTTTAAAACCGTACCACTATTCGAGGTGACTGAGGTAACATCAATCAGGAACCACAATAATTCTAACGAAAACAATAATCCAGGTATTAGAATTTCAAACCCAAATTTAAATGTCAAAAACCAAAATGTAATTTCTATCGAACCACGCACAGAAAAGATTTTTAAACTTAAATGCGATTTACAAAATACCGAAGTTATACTAATAGCCCAGGAAAACGAAAAGGTACGTTTACCGAACGCCATTGTCAAAGTAGACAACAATGGTGAATTTTTGACGACAGTAATAAACTCAAATGCAATTCCGAAAACAATAAAATTTTCAAATCTTAAACTTGAACCCGTCCAAAAATTTAGGTCAATATTTAATGTAAATCTTCAAAATCCGGATTCCCAATATATAGACAGAAATTACGAAATAAGAAACCAATTACGCTTAGACCACTTGAACGATGAGGAGAGTGAATTAATTACTCAACTCTGTTTAGACTTTTCAGACATATTCTATTTAGAAGGTGACAACTTGACATTCACCAATGAAATCAAACATTCAATAGACACTAACGATTCTAAACCAATTTTCACTAAATCTTATCGTTACCCCTAAATTCATAAACAAGAGGTAAAATCACAAGTTTCAAAAATGCTCGACCAAGGCATTATCCAGCCTTCAATTTCTCCCTGATCCTCCCCAGTTTGGGTAGTCCCCAAAAAACTAGACGCTTCTGGTAAACAGAAATGACGCGCCGTAGTTGACTACCGAAAATTAAACGAAGTAACGATAGGTGATAAGTATCCTTTGCCCAACATTTCTGATCTTCTAAACCAATTAGGCAGATGTCAATATTTCACGACTCTAGACTTGGCCTCTGGCTTCCACCAAATTGAAATCGATCCTAAGGACATCCAAAAAACAGCTTTCACGGTAGAGAATGGCCACTACGAATTTGTACGTATGCCATTCGGTCTAAAAAATGCTCCATCCACTTTCTAGAGGGTCATGGACAATATTCTATTAGGCATCCAAAATGAACGCTGTCTCGTCTACATGGACGATATTATTATTTATTCCCCTACTATCCATGAACATATTTCCCTATTAACAGAAGTCTTCAAACGTCTACAAAAAGCCAACCTCAAAATTCAGCCAGACAAATGCGAATTCCTTCGCAAGGAAGTCGCCTATTTAGGGCATCTTATTACAAAGGATGGTGTAAAACCAAACCCTGCCAAAGTCGAAGCAATTCTAAATTTTCCTCAGCCCAAAAATCAGAAAGAAATTAAATCTCTTCTAGGTCTAGCAGGCTACTATAGACACTTCATTCCTAATTTCTCCAAAATTTCAAAACCCTTAACTAAGTTGCTACAAAAAGATATACCTTTCAATTTCGACAATGACTGTACAAATTCATTCGAAACCCTAAAACAAACTTTGACAACTACCCCGATATTGATCTACCCCAACTTTGATGAACCTTTTGTCCTAACTACAGACGCTAGTGCATTTGCAATAGGTTCTGTACTTTCACAAGGAAGTATAGGAAAAGATTTGCCAATCGCATACGCATCTCGAACTTTATGCGCCGCGGAAACTAAGTATTCAACCATTGAGCGTGAACTTTTATCTTTGGTCTGGAGTGTAAAGCATTTTAGGCCATATCTATTCGGAAGGAAGTTCAAACTCGTCACCGACCACCGACCACTCACTTGGTTATTTTCCATAAAAGACCCAGGTAGTAGACTAGCGCGTTGGCGCTTAAAACTCGAAGAATACGATTACGAAATAATATACAAACCCGGAAAGATCAATAAAAATGCGGACGCGTTGTCCAGAATAAAAATTAATCACTTTTCAGAATGTTCCAAATTTTATTCAAAAATTCTAGCCGCAAACGAAGACTCAGATGAAGACGAAATTTCAGACTACGACGACGAAATTACAGTCGAACAAATTGCCCGAGAATTTGACACATTTTCCCGACTTTACAAAACCAAATCTCTAATAGACTATTCCAAAATTCAAATCACAAATAAACAACTATTAGATCGAGAAAATAAAAATATCATAACGTTCTTCCAACGAAACAACTTGACAGACCTTCACCATCAAATTATCGAAGTTATTTTCGAGGAAAACCCAGAGTTCTATAACAACACAATTAATATCGTTTCCAGTAAATCGACCCGATAAAGAAACTATTACATTATCGCTCTACCCTTCGACCCAGAGTCTGTGGTAGAACACCTATTTTTAACACTGTACAAACATCGAAACAAATTAGACCTTTCCAAAACTTATCACGTTGAAAACAATCCAGACTTTCCAATTCTCGAAGTCCTATCATTTATTTTTGCAGAAAAAGACTTAAAACTAATCATATGTCAAAATTTAGTACGAACTCCCGACGAGGACCAACGTCCGATCATTCTCGACCAGCATCACACCGGAAAAAATAATTTACATCGTGGAATAAATGAAACGATACGTAGAATCAAAAATAAATATAATTGGCAAGGCTTAACAAAAGACGTCGAAAATTTTATAAAAAATTGTGAAACATGTCAATGAACAAAAGTCTGTCGCAAGAACCTCAACAATCCCTTAGTGATTACCGAAACCCCTAAAACTCTATTTGAGAGAGTTAATATTGATCTATTCGAATTTCCCACGCGAAACTATGCATTAACTATCCGCGACGAGTTAACAAAATTTAATCAGGCTTACGCAGTCCCAGACAAGAGCGCAAAATCAGTCGTAAATACCCTGTTGCTTTATTTTCAGCATTATGGTACCCCACTAAGAATTCATTGCGATTATGGCGGTGAATTTGATAATAATTTATTAAAAGACCTTTGCACCCTTTACGACATAAAACTAACATACTCAAGCGTCGGACTCCCTCAATCCAACGGATCTATCGAACGATTCCATGCCACCCTAGCGGAAATGATCAGAATACATAAAACAGAGAATCCGAACGAACATCCTTTCACCATATTACCATACGCGGTAATATGTTATAACAATTCAGTAAACAAAACTCATGGCTTTACGCCATACGAACTTATTTTCGGACATACAGCTAACCGACCACCTGAAACTCTTTATAACCAAAAAGACCTGATCACCAAATACGTTAGAGACCTAAATAATCGAATATCCCATTATTACAAAATTGCGCGAAGTCGAACAGAAGCACAAATACAAAAAGCCAAAGTTCGATTCGACAAGAAAATTCCCGAAAATAGACACACATATAATATTGGCGACAAAGTGTACGTCAAAGAATCACAAATAAAAAATAAACTGCAAAATAAATTCAACAGTCCCTTTGAAATTACAGAAATCTTTCAAAATTCCGCTACATTACTAAATCTCGAAACAAACCAAACAACCAAAGTAAATTTTGATCGAATGAAACCATATACTGAAGATTAAATTTATTTTCAGGTTTCTCCTGCTGATCGGATCAGCACTTGCTCAATTTAAAATAACACCTATTAACAATACGATCGGAGTATATTATCACCAAGACACGGACATTGTGATTTCTCACAAGAAATGGACTTTACTGGTACACAAAAACATATCTACCTTTAAGACAGCTTTCGACAAAAACGACAAGATCTTACAGACACTATACAACACACTCGACCCAGCATATCATTACATGAACGTCTTTTCAGGAGATGTAAAAACTCACCTTAGCTTATTGACGCAAATTTCCCAATCAATACAATCAAAATTTGACGAAATTTACCTTGACACGAAACGATACAAACGAGGAATACTAAATGGCATCGGAACGATTTTCAAATCAATAACCGGAAATTTAGACGCAGAAGACGGTCAGTATTATTCTGATTGTATCAACAAATTGAATAATGACGAACACCAACTCGAAAACCTAATTAAAAACCAAATATCCGTTGCAACTTCAGTAATCAAAAATTTCAACGCAACTATTCAAAAATTGCAAGTTGACGAAGAAACTTTCAATAAGGATATTAAAGAAATTGAAACCTCAATTTTAGACATGACTAAAGACATAGAAAACGTCCATGCAAAACTGAAATTTATCGAAATCTGCGAACAACTTATAGCAAGTTATTTATTTATCGAGGATAACCTAAATGATATCCTAAATTCCATCACTTTCGCGAGGCTTAAAATAATTCACACGTCAATTATAAATCCAAAAGACTTAGTAAATTCTCTACAGGAAATTTCGCAAAACCTACAAAGGAACAATTTACCGCTTCCAATCAAACTATCAAAGGTTGCACAGTACTTAGACATTATAGAACTAAAAGCTTTTCAAACAAATTCGGATCTAATATTTGTGTTATACATACCTTTAATAGACCCTCAAACATATTCAGTATTTCAATTATACCCTATTCCTATTTTGGATAATAGAACTGGTTTACATCATGTATTATCAACTTCTCAAAAATATATCGCAAGAGATGATGATTCATTAATGTACATACCTATCTCGAACCTTGAAGAATGCAAACCACTTTATTTCAACACCAAATTATGTCCAAATTTATTTGCATATCCTATTGACAACAATGCCATATGCGAAGCCCGTCTCTTCAAGAACCTCAAAATTCTGTCAGAAAACTGCCAGACGTCATTTATCATCAGCCAAGGCTACAACGTCCAAAAAATAGACGAAAACACATGGTTAGTTATTAACGCAGAACCTCTACAAACAACCATCAACTGTCCAGAAAGAAATTCAAAAACTGAAGTCATCTACAAAAATTCAATAGTAAAATTACAACCAAATTGTTACGCCTTCATAGGCATCACAAAAATTCAAGCCAGCACCAATGAAGTAACCGATGTAAAAGACGACACTCATCCAATCCAAATTCCATTTGAATGTTGTAAACATATTCCAGACAAAATCCGAGCTCCAAATCTTAAACCACTAAAATTGAACAATCTCAATACGGAAGACCTCGAAGTTGCCAAACACAAGTTGGACCAATACTCCAGAGATTTAGATGATTTGATCAACGAACCCTTTATAACAAAACACATATCCTGGCTCACCTATTTTATCATTGTGCTAATATTTGGACTGTTATTTCTGTACCTATTTTGTAAGTGCAGAACAAAAAGACGAAGACAAACTGTTTTGTGCCTTTTTACTGGCTTTTAGTGCTGGGCTCTTCAGTGAATTTTATTTCATTTGTTTAATCACTATATTTCATTATTTTTCTATCATTTGTTAATTTCAATTTTATTAACATTTTTACGTCATTTTCATTCAAACCCATCATGCTTATATTTTATGCTTTCACAGTAAAGCTATATTTTAACCTTGGGAATATTTTATCCCATTTTACTATTCAAACCTAGTATGTCTGTATTTTACGCTTTCTTGCCAAAGCTATATTTTAACTGTAACATTTTTATATTATTTTATTTTTATAAATCAAGCTTATTGTGCTTGCATTTCATATTTTAGACGCTAAGGTTATATTCTGTATTTTAAACCTTACGATTTAACATTTTTGTACTCTTTATATTTTTCCAAATTGTACCATTACCTTTTATATACATTTTATATTCATTTCAAAAGTTGCTGCATAAAACACCAAATTTTTTTATAAGGGGGAAGCTGTTATATTAGAAATATACCATGATATATAATATCACCGAGACAGGCTTAACCTTCTCAGACATATCACATTACAAATTGCGTAACAGCTCTTCTCTAATAACCGCTCACGCTAGCTGAGCTTAACATTACATTCTCAGTAATCTGTTATCATGCTGAATTGCAAATCCAATGTTCTTTGTTCTCCAGACATTATAAATATTACCCACTGTCATTGTAAACCTCAGTCTTATACTCACTTTCGGATAAACCTCATCTAAATTATTATTGTATTTTCTTAACGAGTCAACGTTGACTCCAGTGTAACAAATAAAGTTCCTTTTTAAAAAGTTATTCAAACAACCCACTATCTAACATATATATATATATATATATATATATAGATCAAGTATGCCTCTTGAGGGCAGAAATATTTCATAACATAATATTTCAGTCGCAAGCTCCTCTATAAAATCGTTATTTTACTATAAGGAATGTAACCAGACTGCAACCAACAGCTACTCTCTGGGCTATGTGCCCTGCCGAGCGCTGAATTACAAGTTAACTGTAATAATCACATATTACCAACAAAACGCTAATGCTTCGATTGCAACAAACACCAGCCGAAAGGCTGATCCTACTTAAAGGAGCTCTCGTGCCAGTCGTCCCATACCACTTGCAGACTGCAGTTTCGAGCTTTTGGCTCTCGTCAGTGCAAGGTAGGCATGTGACGAACGACACGAGTATCCCTTGACTATTTGGTACATCTCGGTATTTTTATGATAGCGAGATGCAAAATAGCACGCAGGCGCCATCTGGCAGTCCAGTGTCGGTTGCAATCGAAAAATAAATAGCCTGACTGGGCTTAGCATAGATCAAGTGTGCTTCTAGAGGGCAGAAATATTAAAACATAATATTTCAGTCGCAAGCTCCTCTATAAAATCCTTATTTTACTATAAGGAATGTAACCAGACTGCAACCAACAACTACTCTCCGGATTATGTGCCCCGCCGAGCGCTGAATTACAAGTTACAAGCCTGGCGCGTTAAGTGTAATAATCGCATATTACCAACAAAACGCTAATGCTTCGATTGTAACAAACACCAGCCGAAAGACGGATCCTACTTAAAGGAGCTCTCGTGCCAGTCGTCTCATACCACTTGCAGACTGCAGTTTCGAGCTTTTGGCTCTCGTCAGTGCAAGGTAGGCATATGACAAACGACACGAGTATCCCTCGCATCTCGTTATCATAGAAATACCGAGGTGTACCAAATAGTCAAGGGATACTCGATACCTCGAAAACCCCCAAGTATAGATTTTGGATCTATTTCGTGAGATATTTTCCGAGATTTTTAATTCGTTAATGAATGGTACATTAAAGTAGGTACCCTTTTGCTAATTTGACACGATTAACTTGTTTTAGTCTTAGATACCTATTTTAATTGTCTCATTATTTGGGTAATATTTGTTCATGACTGAACCATTTTTTTATTATACGCGTTTGATTTAATATTTTTATGTTATAGTGAAGTTAAAATGGAAGAGAAATGATCAATAAAATGAATGAATTTCTTGCTAATTCTCATTTTAGAGTAAATTTTTTAAAATAAACAAATTACTCTGTGACATGTCACATTTAAATAGCAAAATATTATCTACATAATTACTTTGTGAAGGAATATTAAACTTATACATCTGGTAGATGTAATCAGTTAAATAGCTTATGTATTACTGGTAAAATTGCAAGAAATGAAGAAAAACTTAAAAAGAGCCAAGTTGGAAAGCACAAAAGTCCAAAATTGGTTTAATATATGTTTTAAAATATTGCACTGTACATTGTTACTATGAGATGGCGTAGTCAGTCCGTTATATGTAAAAAATATTTATATTTCTAAAATAGGTAACTCGTTGTTCTTTAAAACATACCTGGTTGTTTTTTTTTTAATTTAATTTTTTTTATTAAGCTATTATAGGAAAACACATGAAATGAGGCAAAATTTGTATCCTCTTAATGACATAAAATAGTTAGAACAATTTTAGATGATAAAATTCAACTTTGATTTTCAAGCACCATTCAGATATCGCTCTGAGAATCTTCAGACCAAAGCAACAAAACTGAACGTTCCTGGGATGGGGTGAGCTCTCTGAGTATAGAGGAAGAATAAATATAAACCTTTCTGGCCCTGAGAAGTTACAAAATTACCACAGGAGCATTATGGGAATGTCGCCAAGCACTTGTGACTGCCTCCAGCGTGAATAACATACCGGTATGCTGGGTGAAAGGGCATACACAGTGTTGTGACAACAAAGTAACCGACACACTGGCCAAAAAGACAGCAGGCCTAAGTAACTTTGGACTAGGCCCGGCCAGTCTGTTACCGATCACGGCGATAACACAAATACCTAAAGAACACCCACAATGAATCCAAAAAGCTGTGGGATGAAAACAGCTGTCAGCTTGCTAGGGAACTACTAAAATATCCCAACAAGAGTGGCAAGGCAATGTCCAGAAGGAACCTATGTTTTATAACGGGAACCAGACTGGACACTGTCCGTTAAGGAAACATATACACAATATGAGATTAATCGAGACACCTCTCTGTAGAGGTGGTGAACAAGAAAATGAGACGGTTCAACATGTACTCTGTGTTCTGCAGCATCACCACCTATTTTACAAGATTAGGTTGTTTGGACGCCTATAGGCGAGGGTGTGCCTACAGGGAAGAAGTACAAGGGGCCCAATGGGGTCTAAGTGTTGTGGTTCAATAATTCGTATTGACCACCCTCCCAACCAACTCCAAATGTAAAAGTTATTATACATTTCAAAAATGTACTCATGAAAATTGTTGAATTTACTGCATACTGTACTGAGCAAAGTTTTTCCAACCAAGCTGGCATTATCAGAAGATTAGAACTATAAATATAGCAACTATACTTACCAAATTAGCTTATGTTCAAGAAAACCGCAAATAGTGTCGTATAGAATGTTTAATAGTTATATAAAAACTCAGTAAACCTGAGTAATCGGTAAACACTGTTCATATATGTAATTATTTGACATAAGGCATTCTGTTTGCAACAAACTGTTGATAAACACAGTGATATTGAGTGTGCGAAACTGATTTTAACACAAACATTTCCGCCTATGTTTAAATCTAAAACTATGTTTTAGTTCACATCTTTATTATAAAACACTTGACAGAAACTAAGAAATTTTACTCTATTTGAAGTAAATTTTTTTATGTACTTTTACCACAATTGTCTTTTGCTAACAATAGCTTTTACACTCAAAATATTCAGTACAAAATCTACCCTCAGCTAGATATTAAATTATAAATTGTCTTAGTTCAAATTAAATCATCGTTTATTGTCAATATTTTACAGCAAATTACATCAATATTAATACATCAATGAGATTCTATACTATTACACATTTTAAAACTAAACTAGGAACAACTTAACACAGAACTAATTAAAACATTTTACAACTAAACAAAAATGTATCATGTCATATTAACAAAAATATTAGTCGTCGTCTTCGGGAAATAGCGGGGGGTCGATATTAAAAAATATACGAAACCAAATTCTCCATATATCGGCTAAGAGATAGGTGAAGGTTCCAAACCAAATAAGTATGTCTAAATCAGGATTGTCCTGGGCCGATTTATCCACTACAAATGTCGATACAGATCTCTGAGCGATTTGCTCTTGAAATGGATTGCGAAAATCGTCTAAAATACAACAAACAACCATTTAATAACAATTTTAAAGAAAATATAGGTAAGTGTTTACCTGGAAAATAGTGCGGCTTCTCCACTACAATCTTCCAGAACAGCCATGTCCATAGATATGTCAGGATAACGGTCGTCAACAAAACTCTTAACATTTTGCAACACTATTATTATTTACTTAGTAATTGACTACCAGACTCTATCCTTAGAATGTTGAAAATTTAAGTACTGATAATTTTGACAGTCTCGATACCAAGAAAATTTTCAGCCAATCAGAGAACAGTTTGCGCGTATAATTTTTTACGTCGCGTCGGGTAGAAAAACCTCTCCTACCAACGTATATATTTTAATTTGAAAAATTGCGTTTTAATAAATCACATTTTTTACGAATAATATACTAGCTCCTCTTTTTACAACCACCAAGTATTGTTGTAGATGTTTCTATTTAGTATTTTCATATATTTAAAGCACTATGATGTCACTACCATCAAAGTATCAAGGTTACTTAACCCTTCACCTTACCCTCGCAAAAAATGTACTTAAAGTTTCTGGAACTTTCGAATTAAATTTTATTATAGCAATTTTTAACATACATTGTGGTTGATAACATATTACAATTACATAAGTATTTCTTTTATTCTAAACGCTCTCGCACTAAGTAGTCATACTGCCAAAATTTTATAAAATATTCCTTGGTAAAGAAAGTCCTCGTCCAATTGTAACAGATTAAGACAACTTCCTCCACGCCTAAAATAGAGTTAGGTTTATAAAATTAATGATGATTATTCAAGTTTATAATAGTGGGATACCAACCTGGCCATTGTTTTAGTTCGTGGTTGTAAAAATTGTTATAACAAAAAATCCATATAAGTAACACTGTCAAAGATAGAGCCAAGCTTTCCATTGTTGCTTTTCTTGGAAGTTTAATTTCTGCAGTAATTATGGCTGCTATTAGAAAAGGAAGAGCAGAATGCCAACCGAATATCACAAAATAAATATTTCAGTACAACAAACCTTAAAGTTATGAAATACCTAAATCATTAATTTTCTTTAATTCTATAAACTTAACTTTGCTACATAATTATGAATTTTCGTTTTGGGTTAGCTTTTTGTGTAGGTAAATTTACTTTTGCCACATCTATCGATATGGTATAAGTTCCAAAAATGATATTCTTGTCAGCCTGAGCCTAGCAGCGAAGATCAACTTCTTCGTTATATATTTACAAATGAGACAATATAAGTTTAATTTAATAAATCATTTATTTATTAAAACAACATTTTATTTATTGAAATACATTTTACAAGTAAGTACGTTGAAACCAGTAAGGATACATCTAAATAATTCACTAATTCGGCATTAACTAATTACATGTATTTAAACAATGTTACAGTTTAAAATAAATTTCCATTCGTAGTGAAGGAATACAAGAAACGAATCAAATTGCCAAAAGCAAAATGTCCGTACACCAAGATCGCCAACAGACATGTACTGATTATGAACACCCTAACAATTTCCATTAGTTGTATGCACATAGCGTAAAATAGTAGTGCTAGATTGCTGCTCACAATTGGAATTTCTGGAAAATTCTCTGATATTGCTGAAATAACATTTAAATTGTAATATAATACTAAAAAAAATTAACCTAACAATCTTACCTCCATATTTAATTTGAAAATCATCCCAAAATAAGTAATACTCAATTAGGGTTGAAACGAACACGATAAATAGGACAAATGTTAAAATAACGTCAAACACATGCATTTTTCTTAATATAGAAGAAAAAGCTTTTTTTAAACTTTTTAGCAGCTACAATGATTCTATAGGCTTCAATGAACTGGAAAAGAATACTCCTTAGAGGGGTGCTGCAATTGAGATTTATTGCTTGGTTTGTGACTTTGCTAAATTTACCATAAGCTAGATAGATCAAATAGTTAGAAAATGCCTTGAAAGATGGAGGTTTTTAAAATTTTGAAAAGTCCAATTATTGAAAAAATGTTTAGTTTTAGTTAATAAATAAATACGTTTCCAAAACTATATATGTTGTCAATTTAATCAAGAAGCGAAAAAAGTTGTTTTTATTATATTTGAAAAACCATTTAGGTTTTAAAATACTGACAACAGTAAAATTATTGCTTTACAAGTTATTGTTTTTATTACACCTACGTCTATTACTATAAAATCTTTATATTTCCAAGAGAAATTAAATTATATATTTAATTTAATTTCAGCAATACACGGTTAGAATCGCAAGTTTCAATGACTTTTTCATTATTCTTCAATTTCTGTTAGTTTGTTGCAAATATTAAAATGTATTTAATAACAAATTGTGATTATGATTATTTAGCTGATAACTTTAATTCCTTCAATATTCAGTAAGGAAAAACAGAAAATTATCTATTCAAATAAAAACTTCTAGGCGTAATAAGTATTTGGGAAAATTATATAAATATTTGAGTTCTGTAATAGTCAATGCTAGAATGTGTAAATGGCATCAGTTTTAGATACAAATCATTTTTTAATATCTCAAGATGTAGATGGCGCTAGGCCGCAAAGAAATTTTTCGATGACAGGCGTATAAAAATGGAGGGCATTTTAAAATGCTATAATTTTAAAGCAAATCGCTATGTATAAAATATTTTCAAATGTCCAACCGTTTTCGAGATATTTGATTTTTAATGTTCTAATTTCTTGAAATCTAAAATTTGTGTAACTATTTTAAAATAAATTTTAGACGGTAATTCATTGGAAACTTTCATCATGGAAAGTTTTTTAACATAAACAATGTAATAAGAATTATAATAATTTGTATTAAACACAATTTACATAAAATTTAAAAAAATAAACATGTGGAACTTACAAAAGTACTGATGTACTTGTGTATAAGTTTACGTAGGTAATTCACCTAGTTAACATTTATTTATGCAATCTCCAAATTAAAACTTAATTTACATCATATATCTTTTAATTATTTCGCTAAAAGAATATTGTTCTTGTATTTGTGAGTGATGAAACGGATAAGTAAAATCTTAAAACCTTTTGAAGTAAAAATTTCGGAGCAGACTTTTTCATATTTCATAACACTTAACAAATAGTATGTTCAATAAAAATGTATATATAATAATTATTGTAACAGAACATTAAAAGAAAAACATTTAAAAAATCAAAGGTTTGTTTTATTGAATATTTTTTGTAATTTAAATCTACAGATTTTATTTTCGACTAAAAGGCACGAGGTAAGCTCACTTATATATCTTATATATAGTGAATGTTCTTTGAGTTTTTCATTTGACGTATAACCATTCTAGGAGTGTCGTATAGCCATATTTTGATTTTAGTTTTATATTTTGTTAACGTATTCGTATTTTTTATTTCAGATGGAAGATCATATATTTCAGATGCGAGATATATAGGTATAAGTTCATTCTCCTATTGTTTTTTTAAACTTTTTTTCACACTGATGTATCTAGTCTCTCAGTTTTTTGTATTTCATTCGATTTTATGTTTAAATTGAAATATAATAATATAATAATAATATTTTTCTTTCTTTATATAAAGTGAGAGTTAGATAGGTAATATTTCTTCGGAATATAATTTTTAAAAACCATTTTTGAAATATTTCTAAGTTTTTTAAATAATTGTTATTAACTCCACCCCAACCAATAACGCCGTAACGCTCTTTCGCTAGATCAGTAGCAGTTGTGAACTCCGAGGAGATGGACGATTACAGAAGAAGTTGCTGTTACTACCGCTCTATGTGCCATCAGTTATTTGTTATTTACACACGTATCATACAAAAAAAGAAAAAATGGCGCAACGGAGATGGTGGATGAGTGATCCCTTTTCTTTCTCAACACGGGAACACAAAATCCGGTTTGTCCACTGATGCGAGCCCATACATCATGCATATTCTTTATGGAAACTGTGACTAGGATCCCATAATACGGGTCCCATTTGATACATTTCTATGAAATTAAGTTCGCTCTCATTATTGCACGACATTTTTCCGGACACAAAATTACATCTTCAACGGTTCCACCGCGCGAGCGAGACTGGGAGAAGCAAGAGTGTACAGTAATGCACTCGCTATTCACGCGAGAGCCTTTGATTCGGGCACAAAAAAACCGACACGCGACGGAGAGCACGCGAGGAACACCGAGGCGGGACGAGAGCTCTCATCTACATTCTCGCATTCGGCCTGTCTCGATGTGCCTCGGCGAGAGTGTACAGCTGCCATTACACCTAAGTATTTAATGCAGTCTGCTTCTTCTATTTCTATTTTTTATTCTTCTCACTGCGAATTTATAGAGGACCAAGTTTAGTTAAGTTAGGCTGATAAAACTTACGTGGAAGATACTTAGTCTTGCGACAACTGATAGTAAGCAAATTTATATCAAACCAATTTTTTGCCAATTTAAACTCTACCTCGACTATTTGCTTTAATTTGGTCCAAGTTTTTCCGCTATATATAACTATCGTGTCATCCGCAAGGTTAAGTATCGTTCCTTTATGCGGTACAATTAGAAGATCGTTCAGATAAAGGTTGAATAGTATAGGCCCCAGCACTGTACCTTGGGGTAGGTACCCTATATTCAATAATTCTTTTTTGGCTTAGTGATCCCTCAATCTGCGCATATTGTACTCTGCTTGAAAGGTAGCTCTCCATTAACTTACTCGCATTACCACAAAATACTAAACACTCATTTTTTTAATAATCTAGAATGGCTAACCGTGTAGAACGCCTTTTCCAGGTCAACAAATATGCAGATGGTTAGTTCATTATTATCTACACTGAGAAAATTCGACCTATTAAAGTATCTTGCTAAAAAATTATTAATTATGCTGATTAAAAACGTTGTAACCATTATTATCACTTTAATATTTACAGCATTTTAAAGTACTAAGAGCTATTGAAGTAATTTTCCTAAAACAGTATTATTATGGTTATCAGTTCTCTAGATATGGTAACTAACATACTTTATTGGAGTAAGTCGGATTTTTTTAATAAAAAGAAATTGCTGCTAATATTCTGTTACCTTATAATCTGTATTACGCATCTAATAAGCTTTATTAAAGATCAAATTGATGCTATTAAAGGGGGCTAACAAAATATTTCTTAATTGATATTATTAGTCCACTACCTATAATAATTGGGAATACTATGTGTACCAAATCCACTTTCTTATTGCCAACAGCCAACATAAATATAAAATTATTTGTAATTCAAATTAATTGATTGAATTTTCTTCAAATACTTATACGTAGGAACGTCATACTTGGCTAAAGAACACTTGTTGTCGTTAAGGTGACCATATCCGAGAGAGAGAGATCCGACAGAGAAATAGTTACTGTTTTTGACCATAACTTCTTATTATAAAACACATATTACGAACAGACTATAAGACTACACAAGTAGAACTATAACAAGGTAGTGTTATAAATTTTCACTCAATAATTTCAAACATATGCGAAATAGTTAGATTTAAATTTAGAAAATATGAAAATTGACAATTTTTTAAATTAAATCTAATTATTTTTCAAACATCTGGAATTATTGAGTGAAAATTCATATCACTACACCTTTCATAGTACTATTTAGGTAGTCCTATAGTTTTTTACTAGTATATCTATTTTGAAAAAAAATTATGGCCAAAAATAATAAATAGTTCCTTATCAGATCTCTCTCTCTCTCTCTCTCTCTCTCTCTTGGATATGCCCACCTTAACGACAACAAACAAGTCTCAATACCAGACAACAACAACGATACACCTTGAACCTTATATACCACATAGCGACAGGAAACAACCGATCAGCAACAACTCTCCTTACGAAAAATAGATAAACCAAAACAGCTTATTGCTTATTGTACAGGGTTACACAGAAGCAGAAAGTTTGACATATAAGCATAAAAATAAAATGCTGAAATAAAATAACAACGCAAATTTTACAACAGTGTCAGCATTAGGTTCATGAACTATAAAAATTGTTCAAAATGGTCTTCAATATTTAAAACAAAAAGCTTATATCTTTCCCTTAAATTATTTAGACAGTTTAAAACAGAGTTATTATTGTTCTGGTTTAAATTGTTGTCAAATGTCAAATTGACCATTTAAAGGCTTCCAAATATCCAGAACACTGTGTGGGTTCTCTTCGTTCTGCAGCCAAATTATTTCATTCTATCAAAAATGTGTTCCTCTAAAAGCTCTGGTACCTCTGACACAATTATTTGTAAATATGTTTTCCGTGTTAGGGTTAGAAAAATTCGCTGCACAATTTTATGTTTAAACATTCAACACCAACATTTTACTTTAACTAACTGAGGTTCTACCGGATTTTTTAATTTCAGCAATTTTTCTTTGCCGTTAATTTTTCTTCTCCCACGAACGTTAATTTCTCCTATTGAAAACCCCTGCTGTGGAAAACTACGATTCATATGTCCATAATATAGAAATTTAAAATAATTAGGGTTTGCATCCAGTTTTTCGAGACTGTACTGGGAGTAATTGATATGTCCTATAGTAGTAAACAAACAATTAGTTCAATTTATAGGAAAAAAAATTATTCTTGCATCAATATATAGATTTAGTAAATACTGAATTGAATTTTATGGAAATAAGTGTATAACAAATGATTGATATAGAGAACCATCTACTTCAAGAAAGTCACTCGACATCCGATTTATTAGAAACTGGTCCTATTCCATCATTCAACCCAAGCTGAACTTCTAGGTCTGGCCAAAGATACAATATCGAAAATTTTAGACTGGTTTCGGGTTAATAAATTAACACTAAATTAAAAAAAAAAAATAACAGTTAACATTTTTTTTCGACCAAATGAAGATATGCAATTCCATATAATTTCGACAGACAGCGGTAATAAAATTCCAGCTACTGACACATTTTTTTAGGTCCTTACATCGATCAACACATTTACTAGAAAAAAAGCATTGCAAAGTAGCAAATAATATTACAGAGTGCAATAACATCATTGAAACCTCAAACTTCACATTTTTTCACAATAATATTCGTAGCCTCTCAAAAAACTTTAACGAATTGGAAATTTACTTATCTGAACTAAAACCATTTGATTGCATCTGTTTAACAGAGACATGGCAAATTGCAAACATTTCGAATTTTCATATAGATACGTATGATGCATATTATAATATGGGAAATTATAACCAAAATGATGGCGTTGTTTTATATGTTAAAAATAATCTTGAACATAAAGTAGATATTATTAGGCTAGGTCCTATACAAATTATTAAATGCTCCCTGACTTTTCGAAACAAACTATTTATAATAATCGGCATATACCGTTCCCCGTCTATAAATGTGAATGAATTCCTAGAATAATTCAGAGAATTTATAGAAAATCTTGAACAAGCAGATTACAGTTTAATTAGTGGAGACTTAAACATAAACATTTTATCAGATGATTTAATTGCTAATGAGTATTTGAACATTATGTACGGAAAAGGTTTTGAATCTATTATAAACAGCTATACACGAGTTCAACAAAACAACAAAAGTTGTATAGACCATATATTCATTAAAATAAAAACACAAAATAATGAAAAAATAACACCTATAATACTCACTTCAAATATAACTGATCACTATGCGACATTGGTAGCAATAGATAGATATACAAGAGATAGATATACAAGAAAAAAAAGAACACTACTTCGAAAAAGTTAAGTACAAACAAATAAGACAAGAACTCTCAAACAAAAATTGGTCACACTTTTATGAAACAAAAGATTGCGAGGAGGCGAGTAATATTTTAATAAATAATTTTAAAGCGGCAATATAAAAGGCAACAAAAAAATAGCAGTAAAAAATATAAAAAAGAGGAAAAAATGGATTACAAGAGGTTTAATGACATCAATCGAAACCCGTGATAAAATTTATCAGAATTTACTAAAACAACCCCTTAATGAAAACTTAAAACAACAATATAAAATTTATAGAAATAAAGTAAATTCACTGATTAAAAAAAACAAAAAAGACTATTAAGAGAAACAAATTGAAAATAATAACCATTGCAGTAAAACTCTCTGGAAAATAACACAAGAAGTTATCACAAGCCCAAAACAAAACCAAGAAATAAAACAAATTAAATTAAAAAAACAATCTTGTAGTAAATGACAAAAACAAATTGTAAATGAGTTTAACAAGCACTACGCAGAGGTAGGATATAAATTAGAAAATGAAATTCATTCTCCAAACAAAACTTTTCCGATTGTAACAACCAATAATTCTTTTTTCCTTACCCCTGTAGATGATAAGGAAATAGTAGAACTCGTAAAAGAATTAAAGAATAACAAAGCCCCCGGAATTGACGGTATTACGTCAGAAATGTTAAAAGAAACAATAAATATAATTACACCACTACTAGTCAGCCTTATAAATAAAATTTTTCAATACGGCATATGTCCATCCAACTTCAAAATTGCTATAATCAAACCTCTATATAAAAAGGGTGAAAAAAATCTAATGGAAAATTACCGACCTATATCTTTCACATCTAATATCGCCAAAATATTTGAAAAATCCTTAAAAAAAAAGGTTAGTGCAATACCTCAATAAAGTTACTCTCAAAAATCCAATATGGATTTAGAGAAAAAACTTCAACAAGTGATGTTATAACTTACCTGACTAAAAAAATTTATGAATGTTTAGATAATAATACACCATCACTTTGTGTATTTATAGATCTGGAAAAGGCCTTTGATACAATTAGTCATAAAAAAATTCAATTCAAGAAGACAACATGGAGTAGGATTTGCCGATCGGAATCAACTTGTATCCAACTTAACACAAGTACCACAAGGCCTATCCGAGCGTCTAATGCTGCTACGCTATGAGCTATCAGATGGCAACGCGGTAAATCTAATAAGCGCCTACGCTCCCGCCCTGGATGCAAGTCACGAAACCAAGGAAAGCTTCTATCAACAGCTGGAAGAAACCCTCTGTAGAATACCTAAAACGGAACGACTCGTTATTCTTGGCGATTTTAACGCTAGAGTAGGGAGAGATGCAGACACCTGGCCAGGCATCATAGGCAAGAACGGTTTGGGCAACATGAACGCTAACGGTCAACTACTCCTAACTGAATGCGCCGAACATGATCTAGTTATAACAAACACCATTTTCCGACAAAAGGATAAATTTAAAGGCACCTGGCGTCACCCCAGATCAGGTCACTGGCATCTACTGGACTATGTTATCGTACGTAGGAAGCATCTCAAGGACGTCCAAATTACAAAGGCGCGCATTGATAGCGAATGTTGGACCGATCATCGTCCTGTTGTCTCTAAAATGAAAATTGTTATGAGACCCAAACACCGACGAACTCAAGTAAAACGTAGACTCCGTCTCTGTATTAATAAATTGTGTGACCAACAAACCGTCGAACAGCTAAAGCAAAAAGTTCAAGAGAATTTGAGTGCACTAGAAGAAACCAATTCTGTAGATGTCGCTGCTACCTGGACACAAATTAAAGACAGTTTAAAAAGTGCGAGTGAGGAAATTCTTGGCACTGCAGCAAGTAAAAAACAGGAGGACTGGTTCAATGATAATGAAGCTTTTATACAAGAACTTCTTGACCGCAAACATACTGCCTTCCAAAACGCTATCAACCACCCCAACGACTCATCAAAAGCAGAAGCTTTTACGCAATCTAAGTATGAAACGCAACGCGAAATCAGAAGAATAAAGAACGAGTAGTGGGCAAGCAAGGCCAGAGAAATTCAAAGGTACGCCGATTCACACGACTACAGGAATTTCTTTCAAGGAGTAAAAGCAGTGTACGGCCCCAGTCAGAAAATATGTGCCCTATTAAAGATTTAAATGGAAATCTCCTCAAAGAAGACCAGGAAATAAGAGCCCGATGGAAAGAACACTACTCTAACATTCTTAACCAGCAAAGTCAAGCCGATCACGATATTATAAATCTTATCCCTCAATATGACACCTTCGAAGACTTAGATAAACCACTAACAACGGAAGAGATCTTAACCGCCATTGGGCAGCTAAAAAATAACAAATCTCCCGGCGCCGATTCTCTCCCAGCTGAGATCTTTAAAGCTGTGTTGTCAGAGCTCATACCCTACCTCAAAAAACTGTTTGATGTCGTGTGGGAAAGTGGTCAAGCTCCGCAGGAGTTTCGTGATACACTTTTAATCAACCTCTTCAAAAACAACGGGAGCGCTGCGGACTGTGGAAATTACAGGGGTATAGCTCTCCTGGCTGTTGGAGGGAAGATACTCACTAAAGCGATGGCAAATAGGCTAACACCTGTTATTGAAAACACAGAGTGGCTTTAGACCAAACCGAGGCACATCGGATTTAATTTTCACACTTAAACAGCTTCAAGAAGAAGCACTCGAACATCAAGGAGAAATTCACATAGCCTTCATTGATTTAACCAAGGCGTTTGACTCGGTGGACAGGGAAGTGCTCTGGAAAATTATGTTCCGCTTAGGTATCCCTAGAAAATTTGTGGAAGTATGTCGCAGTCTACATACAAACAACAACGGCCAGGTTATGTATAATAATGAGGCAACCGAACCTTTCCAAACCCTCACTGGAGTTAGGCAGGGATGTGTCCTGGCACCCCTACTCTTTAATTTGTTTACCACTGCTCTAACAATTATTGTTGACAACAAACTGACAGTCAGGGGAATAGGTCTCAGATACCGTTTTGATGGCGGTCTCTTTAACATAGGGCGCTTTAGAGCTTTCACGAAGACACGCACACGATTCATTTGTGATCTCCAGTATGCGGATGACTGTGCACTTTTAGCCTCTACGCCGGAAGAGCTTCAAGAACTTTTTGATGTGTATGCCCAGAGCTATGATTCCTTGGGACTTAAAATCAACATTGGAAAGACTAAGATTATGTCAACGCCTCATCAAGTGAACCAAATAGACATTACACTTAACGGAAATTCTCTTGAAGTGGTGGATCAGTTCAATTACTTAGGCAACGTTGTTAATGACAAAGCAAACATGGACAGCGAGATTCGCAATAGAATTAACGCTGCATCTAGAGCACTCTGGGGACTTAGAGAGAGAGTATTTGACAACCACGACCTTGCTGTGTCAACGAAAATGGCTGTCTACAGAGCAGTTGTTATTCCGACACTGCTATATGGATGTGAAAGCTGGGTCACTTACCGTCGTCATGTGAAAGAATTAGAACGTTTTCAGCAAAGACACCTCAGAAGTATGATGAAAATCCGTTGGTTCCATCACATATAAAACGTGGAAGTACTCAGGAGAGCAAACAGCCTTCCAATTGAGGTGCTTATTTCAAGAACATGCCTAAGATGAACAGGTCACGTTCATCGTATGCATGATAACCGCCTTCCTAAATGTACACTTTATGGTGAATTGCTAAGCGGTAGAAGAAGGCGTGGCTCAAAGACGCTCTCCATGAAAATCTAAAATCCTGCGGTATTGCAGACGAGCAATGGGAACAACTTGCAGCGGACAGAACCGAATGGCGAGGGGTTGTGGCCAGCTATCAAGGAAATGTTGCTGCAGGAAGGCCGAATCCAAGACCTAACCAGGTCTATGTTTGTCCTGACTGCGGTCGACATGTGCTCTCCCGAATTGGCCTCTATAGCCATAGTCGTGTGCACCGTAGATGAATGGGAATTACAATAGACTACACCTTTTACTTGTTTTTTATTGTACACAATTTATCGACTGTAACATTTTTATACTCGGACTCGAGTAACGGCTAATAATAATAATAATAATAATAAAATACTTAAAAAACTAGAAAATTTTGGTATTAGAGTTCTTTGTCACAATTTATTGAAAAGTTATTTAGATAAAAGAACACAAGTTGTAAAAATAGGTAATCACACAAGCGAGACAAGAAACGTGCTCTATGGTCTCCCACAAGGCACGGTTCTAGCACCAATTATATTTATTATGTACCTAAATGACATATTCAGTTTAAATATTAAGGGAGATGTAGTATCATTTGCAGATGACACAGCCATTTTCTTCAAAGGATGTGAAGATGTGAAAAGAATATCTGAAATGGAATTAAAAGCGATTAAAGACTGGTTTGATGAAAATATTTTGACCCTAAATATCACAAAAACAAAATATTTGCCATTCTGTTCCTATAAAAATAATTTACCACTATTCACTGAAATAAATATTGTGAACACGAATCTGGTCATAAACACGTGAAAAAATTAATTACCTTGGAATAACATTAGATTCCCACTTAAAGTGGAATCACCATATCACAAACTGTCAAAAAACTAAGATCTTTACTATACAGATTTAAAAACTAAAAGAAACACTGAACGAAAAACATATTAAAATCATATACTATGGAATGATAGAATCGATTCTGAAATATGGTATAATAGCCTGGGGAGGAGCAAATAAAAGTAATATTAAGCCATTAATAATAATCCAAAAAATGTATCAAAAAATTTTATACAGAAAACCCAACCTTTATCCTTCGGAACTACTTTACAAAGAGTCGGAAATGCTAAATATACGCGAGTTATATTCGCACTCGGAGTCAACACTCGTGGATCATATTTACAACACAAGAGGGAAAGATAGAAAACTAGTAAAGGTTACAGTTGCACAAAAACTATAGGAACTAAATGTTTTACCTACTTAGGTCCCAGACTTTACAACAAGCTCCCGGAAAGTATTAAGCAAATCAAATCAATAATAAAATATAAGAGAGAAGTGAAAAAATGGCTGTTGAACTTAAAATACACTCTAATAGATATATTTATAGATACTGGAAATTTTCAAAACTTTTAGGTTATAATAATGTTTTACATCCCATAAGACTTTATTTTTTATGAATTTAGCACATAATTTAAATATTCAAGATTCACCTTGTAACAGTACAATTCTGAAATAAATGTAATACGTGCTACCTAAAATACTTAAACAAATAAAAATTATATAACACGGGTCTATTATCCTTTGCATTCAGGTACCTAGGAACCTTCGCAAAGGAAAATGGATGTCCTTTATTTACATATTAGTGAAACTACCCATTGCTCACAGACTCGACTGAGTCTATGCAATTACCCATTTATTTATATGATTACACTTATTAAAATTAAAACTAATTATTGTAATTCTCTGTTAAACCTTATAAATAAATATTCTATTCTATAGTCAAGGCTAAATTTTGGAATTCTTATAGGTCATAACTTGTTTTATTACCAGTTGCAGGACTATCCATCATTTACCTGAACGGCTGATTGATGATTTGCCTTAATTAAAATACTTGAGTTATGGACAACTTGCTTCGGCAAGATTGATACAAAACTGTTTTCCAGCATTTAGAGCTACCACTGCTTAAACACGATTTAGAGTACTCATCTACTGTTGTGTAAGCCTGGATAACAGTGGTCTCCAAAGAGCCACTGGAAATTAAAAAGTTTGTAATTGATATAACATATTTTATTATATTTAAAATCAAGAAAATTATTCATTAGACATTTATAATATAGTTATAATAAATATTATATAAATATCATAGTTGTTATAAATATATTAAAATATGAGATTTTATTACCAATTGTTTTCGTATCGGCATTAAACCTATACATTTAGATAGATAGATAGATAGATAGATAGATAGATAATTTATTGGTGCTTGCAACAAGAATGTTTTACACACGTCAGATATACAATGTAAATAATAATATATATTCTATCGGAATAATGTATAATTAAACTAAATATAAATATAAAACATAAGACACACAATAAATAAAAAACACATTAAAATATTAAAGTTAAATGGTATCAGGTACATTACAGTCTAAAAATTCATTAATAGTGTAGAAGGCTTGTGATAATAAGAATTTTTTAATACATTTCTTAAAAACATTAACTGGTAGAGATCTAATTGAATTAGGTAATTTATTGAAAAACTTGGGGCCATAATAATTAGGATCATACCTACTAGATTTTTAGCTTAAATAGCTCATTCTAATATCATTTTCGTTACGATTATTATGGTCATGTAGCGATTTCTGAGTAACATATTGTTCATGGACTTTTTCGACATGCATGAGACAGGTGTATATATATACAAACAAGGAAAAGTAAATAATTGTATGTCGACAAATGTCTGTCTAACATCTGCTTGATAATCAATATTGGTTATAATACGGATGACCCTTCGTTGGAGACCAAAAATTCTACAGCTACAAGGGGCATGACCCCAACTTATCAGACCATAAGATATCTGAAACACTATCAAGCCATGATAAGCAGTTAGTAGTACCTGCCTGGAAACTAATTTCGAGAGGCTCCTTATTACAAGTATATTTTTTGACAACTTTTTGGATAAAAATTCAATATGCTGTCCCCATTTCAACTTCGCATCTAACATAACATCTAAAAACTTTACAGTAATCGGATTACTAATCTACTAACTGGATCTATGTGAGAAAAATACATGAAAAGTTTTACTATCATTTAAATTTAGCCTGTTAGCAACAAACCAGTCCTGAGCAGCAGATTGTGTAACAGACATGACCTCTCTAACCTTGCTGAACTCCCTGTGCCCTGTTAATAGTGTGGTGTCATCGGCAAACGTTATAAGCTCAGCTCTGGGAACACTCTTTCTAAGGTCATTTATATAGGCCAAGAAAAGGATAGGTCCCAGAACCGACCCTTGAGGGACACCATGTTTAACATTGCGTAAGTTAGAACAGTCTTCATCCTTAAATGTATATTGTTGTCTGCTGGAAAGATATGAAGATATTGGCAAACAACTGGTATTATTAAATTTGTAATACTTAAATTTATCCAGTAGAATATAATGCGACATACAGTCAAACGCCTTTTGTAAATCACAAAAAGTTACTCCGGCGTACTCTCCATTTTCTTGTTTATCAATTATATTATTAATAAGGTGAATAATAGCGTCATTTGTGGATTTATGTGATCTGAACCCAAACTGATAGCAGAAATACACAGCTTTAAGATTCTGTTTATGTTATTTCCATAAATACTTACTACTTACACAGAACATAGAACTGATGATATTTTCTTTTAGATAATGTTGAATTGTTCTGTAGATATTTGTACAACCTGGCTACCAATGTTAAAAGAAGAACTTAACAAACTCGACATTATCCAAAAGAAAATATCATCAGTTCTATGTTCTGTGTAAGTAGTAAGTATCTATGGAAATAACATAAACAGAACCTTAAAGCTGTGTATTTGACATACACAGCAAAATAAGAGTTCTTCCAAAAAAAGCTTTGAAAAAGGAAAGAGATTACTTTCCGAAACGTCAGCAAAATACATTATTTCTGTGTTTATTCCGATTTATATTATTTGCAAAACATAACCTCTGACTATTCCTTTGGCGTAAACGTCACGGGCGCAGAGGCTTTTTTCCAATAATTCTATTATTTTGTAGATTCGGTGATTTATTTTTGAAGAGGACAATAATACATGTGGTAGAAAACCCAAATAATAGGAAAGAATATATATTGTCTGAAAGTTATTTGTGGCATTCTACGAATATTCTTTCCTATAATATAGGACATAGAATATAGTTATCTAACCTTAGAAGTCAGCCATATTAGATCCGCCATTTTGAATTTTTAAATTTGGACCTCGGATTCGTGTTCAACGATCTCGAAACCCCCCGAGTATAGATTTTGGGTCCATTTCGTGAGATATTTTCGGAGATTTTTAATTCGTTAATTAATGGTACATTAAAGTAGGTACCCTTTTGCTAATTTCACACGATTAACTTGTTTTAGTCTTAGATACCTATTTTAATTGTCTCATTATTTGGGTAATATATTTGTTCATGACTGAACCATTTTTTATTATACGCGTTTGATTTAATTTTTTTATGTTATAGTAAAGTTAGAATGGAAGAGAAATGATGAATAAAATGAATGAATTTCTTGCTAATTATCATTTTAGAGTAAATTTTTTAAAATAAACAAATTACTCTGTGACATGTCACATTTAAATGGCAAAATATTATTTACATAATAACTTTGTGAAGGAATTTTAAATATACACATCTGGTAGATGTAATCAGTTAAATAGCTTATGTATTACTGGTAAAATTGGAAGAAATTAAGAAAAAGAGCCAAGTTACTAGAAAGCTGGAAAGCGCAAAAGTCCAAAATTGGTTTAATATATGTTTTGAAATATTGTACTGTACATTGTTACTACGAGATGGCGCAATCAGTCCGTTATATGTAAAAAATATTTATATTTCTAAAATAGGCAACTCGTTGTTCTTTAAAGCATGCCTGGTTGTTGCTTTTTTTCAATTTAATTTTTTTATTAAGCTATTATAGGAAAACACATGAAATATGAGGCAAAATTTGTATCCTCTTAATAACATAAAATAATTACAACAATTTTAGATGGTAAAATCCAACGTTGATTTTCAAGCACCACTCAAAAATTTAAAAATACACGTTCTATCCGCAGGTTGTTCGATAACACATGTTTACTCCAAGAAATGCAGAAAATAGTACACCATAATACTGGTTATTAGCTATTTATTTTATTTTGCTTTCAAAATTTTGAAGAAAATTTTTATTTAAGTAAATTAAATATTATTATATAATAAGGTATGAAGTAATTAAGAACACAGACTACATTCAATGGTCAACGCCGCTATCAAAATTCAAGCGTATTAAGTGGATAGAAGAGCAGGAAATTCAAAATAGATTCTAAATTACTGTTCTTGATTTAGCAGATTTTTTAAGAGTTCAGAAATTTTACATATGCTATGAAACTCTATTTCATGAAAAGAATGATTTGGATACAAATGTGTTATTCTTTAAACCTCAGAAAATAAATAAAACTTCAACACGTAATATAGACATAACCAAAGATGTAGATTCCGCACTTTCCCAAAATATCTTGGGACCAAAGCAACAAAACTGAACGTCCTTGGGATGGGGTGAGCTATCTGAGCATAGAGGAAGAATAAAGATAAAACTTTCTAGCACTGAGAGTTACAAAATTACCACAGGAGCAGTATGGGAATGTCGCCAAACACTTGTGGCTGCCTCCAGCGTGAATAACATACTGGTATGCTGGGCGAAAGGGCATACACAGTGTTGTGATAACAAAGTAGACAGCAGGCCTAAATATGTCTGTTGCTGATCACGGCGATAACACAAATACTTAAAGAACACCCACAATGAATTCAAAAAGCTGTGGGATGAAAACAGCTGTCAGCTTGCTAGGGAAATACTAAAATATCCCAACAAGAGTGTAGTAGTGGACTGTCTGGCAATGTCCAGAAGGAACCTACGTTTTATAATGGGTATCCAGACTGAACACTGTCCGTTAAGGAAACATATACACAATATGAGATTAATCGAGACACCTCTCTGTAGTGGTGGTGAACAAGAAAATGAGACGGTTCAACATGTACTCTGTGTTCTGCAGCATCACCACCTATTTCACAAGATTAGGTTGTTTGGACGCCTATAGGCGAGGGTCTGCCTACATGGAGGAAGTACAAGGGGCCCAATGGGGCCTAAGTGCTGTGGTTCAATAATTTGTATTGACCACCCTCCCAACCAACTCCAAATATAAAAGTTATTATGCATTTCAAAAATGTACTCATGAAAATTGTTGAACTTACTGCATACTGTACTGAGCAAAGTTTTTCCAACCAAGCTGGTATTATCAGAAGATTAGATCAATAAATATAGCAACTATACTTACCATATTAGCTCATGTTCAAGAAAACAGCAAATTGTGTCGTATAGAATGTTTAATAGTTTTATAAAAACTCAGTAAACCTGAGTAATCGGTAAACACTGTTTATATATGCAATTATTTGTCATAAGGCATTCGGTTTGCAACAAACTGTTGATAAACACAGTGATATTGAATGTGCGAAACTCACTTTTAACTTTAACACAAACATTTCCGCTTATGTTTAAATCTAAAACTATGTTTTAGTTCACGTCTTTATTATAAAACACTTGACAGAAACTAAGAAATTTTACTCTATTTGAAATACACTTTTCCCACAATTGTCTTTTGCTAACAATAGCTTTTACACTCAAAATATTCAGTACAAAATCTACCCTCAGCTAGATATTAAATTATAAATCGTCTTTCTTCAAATTAAATCATCGTTTATTTTCAGCATTTTACAGCAACTTACATCAATATTAATACATCAATGAGATTCTATACTATTACACATTTTAAAACTAAACTAGGAACAACTTAACACAGAACTAATTAAAACATTTTACAACTAAACAAAAATGTATCATGTCATATTAACAAAAATATTAGTCGTCGTCTTCGGGAAATAGCGGGGGGTCGATATTAAAAAATATACGTAACCAAGCTCTCCATACATCGGCTAAGAGATAGGTGAAGGCTCCAAACCAAATAAGTATGACTAAATCAGGATTGTCCTGGGCCGATTTATCCACTACAAATGTCGATACAGTTCTCTGAGCGATTTGCTCTTGAAATGGATTGCGAAAATCGTCTAAAATACAACAAACAACCATTTAATAACAATTTTAAAGAAAATATAGGTAAGTGTTTACCTGGAAAATAGTGCGGCTTCTCCGTTACAATCTTCCTGAACAGCCATGTCCATAGATATGTCAGGGTAACGGTCGTAACCATAAATCTTAACATTTTGCAACACTTATTAATTACTTAATAATTGACTACCAGACTCTATCCTTGGAATGTTGAAAATTTAAATACTGGTAATTTTGACAGTCTCGATACCAAGAAAATTTTCAGCCAATCAGAGAACAGTTTGCGCGTATAATTTTTTACGTCGCGTCGGGTAGAAAAACCTTTCCTACCAACGTATATATTTTAATTTGAAAAATAGCGTTTTAATAAATCACATTTTTTACGAATAATATACTAGCTCCTCTTTTCTACAACCACCAAGTATTGTTGTAGATGTTTCTATTTAGTATTTTCATATATTTAAAGCACTATGATTTCATTACCATCAAAGTATCAAGGTTACTTCACCCTTCACCTTACCCTCGCAAAAAATGTACTTAAAGTTTCTGGAACTTTCGAATTAAACTTTATTATAGCAATTTTTAACATACATTGTGGTTAATAACATATTACAATTACATAAGTATTTCTTTTATTCTAAACGCTCTCGCACTAAGTAGTCATACTGCCAAAATTTTATAAAATATTCCTTGGTAAAGAAAGTCCTCGTCCAATTGTAACAGATTAAGACAACTTCCTCCACGCCTAAAATAGAGTTAGGTTTATAAAATTAATGATTATTCAAGTTTATAATAGTGGGATACCAACCTGGCCATTGTTTTAGTTCGTGGTTGTAAAAATTGTTATAACAAAAAATCCATATAAGTAACACTGTCAGAGATAGAGCCAAGCTTTCCATTGTTGCTTTTCTTGGAAGTTTAATTTCTGCAGTAATTATGGCTGCTGTTAGAAAAGGAATAGCAGAATGCCAACCGAATATCACAAAATAAATATTTCAGTACAACAAACCTTAAAGTTATGAAATACCTAAATCATTAATTTTCTTTAATTCTATAAACTTAACTTTGCTACATAATTATGAATTTTCGTTTTGGGTTAGCTTTTTGTGTAGGTAAATTTGCTTTTGCCACATCTATCGATATGGTATAAGTTCCAAAAATGATATTCTTGTCAGCCTGAGCCTAGCAGCGAAGATCAACTTCTTCGTTATATATTTACAAATGAGACAATATAAGTTTAATTTAATAAATCATTTATTTATTAAAACAACATTTTATTTATTGAAATACATTTTACAAGTAGGTACATTGAAACCAGTAAGGATACATCTAAATAATTCACTAATTCAGCATTAACTAATTACATATATTTAAACAATGTTACAGTTTAAAATAAATTTCCATTCGTAGTGAAGGAATACAAGAAACGAATCAAATTGTCAAAAGCAAAATGTCCGTACACCAAGATCGCCAACAGACATGTACTGATTATGACCACCCTAACAATTTCCATTAGTTGTATGCACATAGCGTAAAATAGTAGTGCTAGATTGCTGCTCACAATTGGAATTTCTGGAAAATTCTCTGATATTGCTGAAATAACATTTAAATTGTAATATAGTACTAAAAAAATTAACCTAACTATCTTACCTCCATATTTAATTTGAAAATCATCCCAAAATAAGTAATACTCAATTAGGGTTGAAACGAACACGATAAATAGGACAAATGTTAAAATAACGTCAAACACATGCATTTTTCTTAATATAGAAGAAAAAGCTTTTTTTAAACTTTTTAGCAGCTACAATGCTTCTATAGGCTTCAATGAACTGGAAAAGAATACTCCTTAGAGGGGTGCTGCAATTGAGATTTATTGCTTGGTTTGTGCCTTTGCTAAATTTACCATAAGCTAGATCAAATAGTTAGAAAATGCCTTGAAAGATGGAGGTTTTTAAAATTTTGAAAAGGGCAATTATTGAAAAAATGTTTAGTTTTAGTTAATAAATAAATACGTTTCTAAAACTATATATGTTGTCAATTTAATCAAGAAGCGAAAAAAATTGTTTTTTGTTATATTTGAAAAACCATTTAGGTTTTAAAATATTGACAACAGTAAAATTATTGCTTTACAAGTTATTGTTTTTATTACACCTACGTACTCACTATTACTATAAAATTTTTATATTTCCAAGATAAATTAAATTATATATTTAATTTAATTTCAGCAATACACGGTTAGAATCGCAAGTTTCAATGATTTTTTCGATATTCTTCAATTTCTGTTAGTTTGTTGCAAATATTAAAATGTATTTAATAACAAATTGTGATTACCTATGATTATTTAGCTGATAACTTTTATACCTTCAATATTCAGTAAGAAAAAACAAAGAATTATCTATTCAAATAAAAACTTCTAGGCGTAATAGGTATTTGGGAAAATTATATAAATATTTGAGTTCTGTAATAGTCAATGCTAGAATGTGTAAATGGCATCAGTTTTAGACAAATCATTTTTAATATCTCAAGATGTAGATGGCGCTAGGTCGCAATGAATTTTTCGATGACAGGCGTATAAAAATGGAGGGCATTTTAAAATGCTATAATTTTAAAGCAAATCGCTGTGTATAAAATATTTTCAAATATCCAACTGTTTTCGAGATATTTGATTTTTAATGTGATTTCTTGAAATTTAAAATTTGTGTAACTATTTTAAAATAAATTTTAGACGGTACTTAATTCATTGGAAACTTTCATCATGGAAAGTTTTTTAACATAAACAATGTAATAAGAATTATAATAATTTGTATTAAACACAATTTACATAAAATTTTAAAAAATAAACATGTGGTACTTACAAAAGTACTAATGTACTTGTGTATAAGTTTACGTAATTCACCTAGTTAACATTTATTTATGCAATCTCCAAATTAAAACTTTATTTACATCATATATCTTTTAATTATTTCGCTAAAAGAACCTTGTTCTTGTATTTGTGAGTGATTAAACAGATAAATAAAATCTTAAAACCTTTTGAAGTAAAAATTTCGGAGCGGACTTTTTCATATTTCATAACACTTAACAAATAGTATGTTCAATAAAAATGTATATATAATAATTATTGTAACAGAACATTAAAAGAAAAACATTTAAAAAGCAAAGATTTGTTTTATTGGATATTTTTTGTAATTTAAATCTACAGATTTAATTTTCGACTGAAAGGCACGAGGTAAGCTCACTTATATATCTTATATATAGTAAGTGTTCTTTGAGGTTTTCATTTGACGTATAACCATTCTAGGAGTGTCGTATAGCCATATTTTGATTTTAGTTTTATATTTTGTTAACGTATTCGTATTTTTTATTTCAGATGGAAGATCATATATTTCAGATGCGAGATATATAGGTATAAGTTATTCTCCTATTGTTTTTTTAACCTTTTTTTCTCACTGATGTATCTAGTCTCTCAGTTTTTTGTATTTCAATTCGTTTTTATGTTTAAATTGAAATATAATAATAATATTTTTCTTTCTTTATATAAAGTGTGAGTTGGATAGGTAATATTTCTTCGGAATATAATTTTTAAAAACCATTTTTGGAAGATTTCTAAGTTTTTTAAATAATTGTTATTAACTCCACCCCAACCAATAACGCCGTAACGCTCTCTCGGTAGATCAGTAGCAGTTGTGAACTCCGAGGAGATGGACGATTACAGAAGAAGTTGCTCTTGCTGCTGCTCTATGTGCCATCAGTTATTTCTTATTTACACACGTATCATACAAAAAAAGAAAAAATGGCGCAACGGAGATGGTGGATGAGTGAATCCCTTTTATTTCTCAACTCGGGAACAGAGAATCCCGTTTGTCCACTGATGCGAGCCCATACATCATGCATATTCTTTATGGAAACTGTTACTAGGATCCCATAGTACGGGTCCCATTTGATACATTTCTAAGAAATTAAGTTCGCTATCATTATTGCACGACATTTTTTCGAGCACAAAATTACATGTTCAAGGGTTTCACCGCGCGAGCGAGAGTGGGAGAAGCAAGAGTGTACAGTGATGCACTCGCTATTAGAGCGAGACCCTTTGGTTCGGGCACAAAAAACCAACACGCGATGGAGAGCACGCGAGGAACACCGAGGCGGAACGAGAGCTCTCATCTACACTCTCGCATTCGGCCTGTCTCGGTGTGCCTCGGCGAGAGTGTACAGCCGCCATTACACCTAAGTATTTAATGCAGTCTGCTTCTTCTATTTCTATTTTTTTATTCTTCTCACTGTGAATTTGTAGAGGACTAAGTTTAGTTAAGTTAGGCTGATAAGACGTACGTGGAAGATACTTAGTCTTGCTACAACAACCAATTTTTTGCCAATTTAAACTCTACCTCGACTATTTGCTTTAATTTGCTCCAAGTTTCTCCGCTATATATAAAACTATCGTATCATCCGCAACGCTAAGTATCGTTCCTTTATGTGGTAAAATTAGAAGATCGTTCAGATAAAGGTTGAATAGTATAGGCCCCAACACTGTACCTTGGGGTACCCTATATTCAATAATTCTTTTTTTGCTTAGTGACCCCTCAATGTGCGCATTTTATTCTCTGCTTGAAAAGTAGCTCTCCTTTAACTTACTCGCATTACCACGAAATCCTAAACACTCTAATTTTTTTAATAATCTAGAATGACTAACCGTGTCGTACGCCTTTTCCAGGTCAACAAATATGCAGATGGTAGGTTCACTATTATCGAGCTTTTTTGAATTACATAAGCTATAGCATCTTGTGTAGAGCGACACTCTTGAAAGCCGAATTGCGTTTCTGATAAATGTTTATATTTTGTTGTAAAATTTGTGATTCGTTTTTTTATAACTTTTTCCAACACCTTTGCGAGATTTGAAATAAATGATACAGGTCTATAATTTATAATATTTGTTTTGTCATCTTTCTTATATAGCGATTTTATAATTCATATTTTTAATTCAATGGTAAATATTCCTTCTGCAATAATTTTATTTACTGAATAAGATAAATGCGTTGACACTATATCACTAACTTCTTTTAAAACTTCTGCTGTTATACTGTCCTTACCTGGAGCTTTGTTTAATTTTAAGCTGATAATAATGTCCTTTATTTCTAATGGGTTAGTTGAAAAAAGATATATAGAATTATTTTTCCTGTCGAGATGATCAATGTAACTGTTTTTGTTGCAAGACCTTTGCCGACACGTACACAATGATCGTTAAAGAAATTAGCCATTTCCACTTTATTATTTATCATAGAATTATCAGCTAGTTTTATTTTATTTTCTTTTTTATTGTTTTAATTACACAAATTTTTAACGCACTGCCATATATTTTTGGATGGATTTCTGTTTTTATCTATTTGTATTTTGTAATAGTGAATTTTTGTATTCTTTATAAGCAAATTTAATTTAGTACTATAGTTTTCATATTCGCTTTTTATATTGATGTTCTCTGGTTGAGCTTTCAGGTTTTTATGTAATTCATTCTTTTTGTTAACAGAGGTGACTAACCCTTTAGAAATCCATTGGCTTCTTTTTTCGTTGTTTTTCATTTTTACATTTTTTGAGTTACTGCTTATATTAATTATTATTTTAATTTGTTTGTAAATATACTAGTTGCAATATTAACATCTCGTGCGTTATAAATATCAGTCCATGTTTCACTGTTTAAATCTAATTATTATTTCCTATAGTCTATATATATTTTACACGCAAATTTGACGTTTTCTTTTTTATTTGTAAATCTGTAATTAAAATAGTTGGATAATGGTCGGTTACTTGAATGTCATAAATTATAGGTATAATTTGATCCTATGGAACCTTTGTTTTTATAAAGGTGTGGTCAATGCAAGTTTGACTATTGTTAATATCTCTTGTTGATTTATTTATGTATGAGATGAATCCATTTTAAATATTCTAGGGCATAATCTGTTACCTCAGATACTATATTGGTATTAATATCCCCTAATAACATATTCATGTCACCGAACTCATTTTTGTTTTGATATAAATAACGGTTTAGTTCACTATTAAACTGGCATATACATGTTGAGGGTGGCCTGTATATTACTATTATATTAAGTTTTTATTGCTTAATTTAACAGTTAACAATGGAAGCATTCATTAAATAATACAATAAGGCATAAAAATAAAATTTAATTCAAAAACAAAAAACATTGCTAACCTAATGATAATTATGAGGCATGATACAATTCTGTAGTAGTGGTAAAATAGTGCAATAAATGGTAAATTAATGATTACGAGGTTGAGGCATACATGTGGAATATTAGTAAATTAATGCAGCGTAATATGCATTAATGGTAATTGAAAATGCCACTAAACATCCATACCCTAGCAAGGATTTGAACCCGGGACTCTTTGGTCGCAAGCCCAACGCATTACGCCACTGAGCATATTAATGATAAAACCGAGTCTTTTATTTTTACAAATGTACCTACATATGTCATTGAAGCACTTAATGTTGCTAATAAAAATCAATGTTATTTTTGAACCATACAACTGGTTTTCAAAAAATTTCATTAATTCAATAAAAATAGTTCCAAAAACACCATTCGGTCACCATTAATAATAATATTTTTTTTAAACAGAAAATAATTTTTTTATACCATTCAACCTCGTTGCTAAATAATTAATGGTATTGTTAAATATATTAATTAAGCATTAAATTTTAATGGTGTTAAATGACATTATTTTTATCTATATTTAACACCTCATACCATTACACCATACAAAAATAGAGTTAAATGTAACGCTATTTTTGTTTTTGTTGTTATTTATAATGATAATGAAAAAAAAACATTAAATCAATGAAATCTATAACTTTTAACTGAAATAGTTGTGATGTAATTATAAACAGATACAAATTTGCAATATAATTTTCCTAGCATTCCTTAATGATAATAAACAATATTAATTTCCATTAAGATGCTATTTATCATTTTTGTAGCACATTAAGCATACTTGATAATGATATTAACGGCTATTAGATGCAACTGAATACTTCTGCACATCAACTGTCCATTGGATATACATTTTATTTAAATTAGTCCGGGCGAAATCAGTCATCGACCGGGAAAATTAATTCAAATGGAATATTTTTGTGCCATCGTGTTCAAAATGTGCTCCTTTATAAGAAAGTACAGTTTGCCAGATGGAAATGTTTTTAAGAAAATCGCGAATTTCGCGTTTTTTGAGACTTCAAGAATTTTTTTCTCGAAATCTATAAACTTTAGAGAAAAACGTCTAAAAATATTTTTTGTTTGTTTTAGTGTGAAAAATACGAAAATATTTTTCCGAAAGGAAAAAGTCAATTTTTCTAATTTGTTTAAAAAAACTTTGTTTAAACAATTCCTGACCACATTTCCATCTTCCAAAACTGTACTTTCTTATAAAGGAGCACATTTTGAACAAGATGGTACAAAAATATTCCATCCGAATTAATTAACTAAATATATTTTTTGACTGCAGTAAGTCACATTATGTGTCATAAATATTACCATTAAAATAAAATATATTACGAACAATCAATTACCATTAAACATCAGTGATACAATTTACCATAAAACAAATAAAATTTATTCTCTTACTTTGTCAATTGTCATCTGACCATTAAATGCTTATGAATCGTTATAGGATGTCAATTAAATGTATATCATTTTAAATAGTATCTAAATACCACTTAATATAATAGCAAATTGTGTCATTATAAAGAAGAGTAAATCACAATTAAAGACGTAATGGTACAAGTTACCACAAAAAAAACAAAAATTAAATATGCCATTTTATCAATTTTATACCATTGCTTAGCAATTTGAGTAAATGACCAGTTGATGAACAGTTAGTCACATTATTTGACAATTAGATTGTTAATGATTAAAAATACAATTTATTACAAAACGCAAATCTCCATTATTTGTCATAAGCTATCAATATGTATTCATGACATATATTACCAACAGTTATATTTTTACACAGATACATCATTGAAATACTTAACATTCCCATTAAATAATAATGGTATTTTGAATCAGTAAACTGAGTTTCAAGAATTTCACATTACTTGAATAAAAAGATCTAAACACACCATTATGACTTTTATTATTAGCCGTTACTCGAGTCCGAGTATAAAAATGTTACAGTCGATAAATTGTGTACAATAAAAAACAAGTAAAAGGTGTAGTCTATTGTAATTCCCATTCATCTACGGTGCGCACGATTATGGCTATAGAGGCCAATTCGGGAGAGCACACGTCGACCGCAGTCAGGACAAACATAGACCTGGTTAGGTCTTGGATTCGGCCTTCTTGCAGCAACATCTCCTTGATAGCTGGCCACAACCCCTCGCCATTCGGTTCTGTCCGCTGCAAGTTGTTCCCATTGCTCGTCTGCAATACCGCAGGATTTTAGATTTTCATGGAGAGCGTCTTTGAACCTCTTTCGTTGACCGCCACGCCTTCTTCTACCGCTTAGCAATTCACCATAAAGTGTACATTTAGGAAGGCGGTTATCATGCATACGATGAACGTGACCTGCCCATCTTAGGCGTGCTCTTGAAATAAGCACCTCAATTGGAAGGCTGTTTGCTCTCCTGAGTACTTCCACGTTTGATATGTGATGGAACCAACGGATTTTCATCATACTTCTGAGGTGTCTTTGTTGAAAACGTTCTAATTCTTTCACATGACGACGGTAAGTGACCCAGCTTTCACATCCATATAGCAGTGTTGGAATGACAACTGCTCTGTAGACAGCCATTTTCGTTGACAAAGCAAGGTCGTGGTTGTCAAATACTCTCTCTCTAAGTCCCCAGAGTGCTCTAGATGCAGCGTTAGTTCTATTGCGAATCTCGCTGTCCATGTTTGCTTTGTCATTAACAACGTTGCCTAAGTAATTGAACTGATCCACCACTTCAAGAGAATTTCCGTTAAGTGTAATGTCTATTTGGTTCACTTGATGGGGAGTTGACATAATCTTAGTCTTTCCAATGTTGATTTTAAGTCCCAAGGAATCATAGCTCTGGGCATACACCTCTAAAAGTTCTTGAAGCTCTTCCGGCGTAGAGGCTAAAAGTGCACAGTCATCCGCATACTGGAGATCACAAATGAATCGTGTGCGTGTCTTCGTGAAAGCTCTAAAGCGTCCTATGTTAAAGAGACCGCCATCAAAACGGTATCTGAGACCTATTCCTCTGACTGTCAGTTTGTTGTCAACAATAATTGTTAGAGCAGTGGTAAACAAATTAAAGAGTAGGGGTGCCAGGACACATCCCTGCCTAACTCCAGTGAGGGTTTGGAAAGGTTCGGTTGCCTCATTATTATACATAACCTGGGCGTTGTTGTTTGTATGTAGACTGCGACATACTTCCACAAATTTTCTAGGGATACCTAAGCGGAACATAATTTTCCAGAGCACTTCCCTGTCCACCGAGTCAAACGCCTTGGTTAAATCAATGAAGGCCATGTGAATTTCTCCTTGATGTTCGAGTGCTTTTTCTTGAAGCTGTTTAAGTGTGAAGATTAAATCCGATGTGCCTCGGTTTGGTCTAAAGCCACTCTGTGTTTCAGGAAGTAACTTTTCCATAACAGGTGTTAGCCTATTTGCCATCGCTTTAGTGAGTATCTTCCCTCCAACAGCCAGGAGAGCTATACCCCTGTAATTTCCACAGTCCGCAGCGCTCCCTTTGTTTTTGAAGAGGTTGATTAAAAGTGTATCACGAAACTCCTGCGGAGCTTGACCACTTTCCCACACGACATCAAACAGTTTTTTGAGGTAGGGTATGAGCTCTGACGACACAGCTTTAAAGATCTCAGCTGGGAGTGAGTCGGCGCCGGGAGATTTGTTATTTTTTAGCTGCCCAATGGCGGTTAAGATCTCTTCCGTTGTTAGTGGTTTATCTAAGTCTTCGAAGGTGTCATATTGAGGGATAAGATTTATAATATCGTGATCGGCTTGACTTTGCTGGTTAAGAATGTTAGAGTAGTGTTCTTTCCATCGGGCTCTTATTTCCTGGTCTTCTTTGAGGAGATTTCCATTTAAATCTTTAATAGGGCACATATTTTTCCGACTGGGGCCGTACACTGCTTTTACTTCTTGAAAGAAATTCCTGTAGTCGTGTGAATCGGCGTACCTTTGAATTTCTCTGGCCTTGCTTGCCCACCACTCGTTCTTTATTCTTCTGATTTCGCGTTGCGTTTCATACTTAGATTGGATAAAAGCTTCTGCTTTTGATGAGTCGTTGGGGTGGTTGATAGCGTTTTGGACCATTATGACACCATTGGATAATAATGATAAATAATGCGGTATTTCTAGCAGGGGTCTCGTAGTCTTTTTTTTTTCAGACAATGAAATTTTATATGTTCAGAGTGACCACTGATTAGCTTTCTTAGTAGCGTGGCCAGTATTAGATAATCAGTGTACATAAAGGTCTCCTTGTTTTCTTCATATTAAATATTACATATTGAATATATATGGACGTTATCTGCTAAATACGTAAAATAACATTTTCAATAACTGTAAAACCGAATTAAAACATACTGTTTTTAAATACTTATTAAGATGTATTTATAATCTATACAGCAGATATGCATGAAAATTGAAGTTGCTACAATACAGGCACAATCCTGCTTTCATAGGTTATTATAAAATTTGTGTTAATATATATAGATATGAAAGATTAAAGATTAGAGTTCATGCAACTTCATGTTTGATAATTTACTTGGAAAAGTGATGAAGAAGCAAGCGCTTACAGATGGTGTAAATATATAAACAATGAGGAAAAGGACATAAAAGAGAATTAAGTACGAAGGGGCCACTAATGTGTGTCGCCTTTTCATTGGCAATTATTATACCTAGTGTGCCTAGTCAGCAAAGCGCTTGGAGTTTTTGATAAAGCTTGGGATCGCCGGAATCGTCCCTTCGGACAAGGCCAGATCAGGACAGAACAATAGCTTGCGGTAAATCGCTTGCCCGGAGCAAACTGTAAACAAGCCATTCCGCTGTCTTCGAATACTTTCTATGTTTCACACTGACCATGCCCGTCAACAGTGGCGACGAATTTTCCAATAAAGGAAACCTAAATTGCAAACCAAAGAGAACATGCCTGTGTTTTGGTATATTAAAAATGTTCCAAGTGCCAGACACGCTCTAATGCATTTTTAAGCACGATAAACTTTTAATTATTGACCCTTTTCACTTAATATGGCAAGTGTTAACCTTTCAAATGCAATTTTTAGTTCAGACAGTGTCCCACAAGTATACTTAGAAGTATTTGATACAGGATAAATTTTAAAAAAGATAACAATAATAAAACAGGGTACATATATAAAGAAAGCATAAAAGAAGTGCCACACGATTATAATAAAAAAAATAGATAAATAAAATTAAATTAGACATGACAAGGACTTTCTGATTCCAAAAATTCTTCAATCGAATAGAATGCATTATTTAAAAGATACCTAACAGCTGATTTATATTTATTAACACCAACGATATTTTTAATATTACTGCCTAATTTGTTGTACCGGACTGCACCTATATAGTACGGATTGGACTTAAACATTTTTAATCTAAGGTTAGAGCCGTGGCGAGTAGGATATTCATGGTATGTATTCTGAGGCATATTTGTTTTTACAACAATTAAAATGTCCAAGCATGGAAATATTAAAAAAATTTCCTAAATATACGTACTTTTACTGGATTCTCTGTATTGAAAGCCAAACTAAATCGAATAATCTTCTTCTGCAGTATAGATACTCGATCCGATGCAATTAAGTTGCCCCAACAAATAATACCATATCTAATTTATTATTAAAAATTTGAATAAAAAAAGTTTTTACGACATTTAAACTGGCGACCTGATACGATCGTTTTAAGGCAAAACTAAGACTAGGGCATCTTTTCAAATGAAGTCTACACGTTTTTTCCAGTTTAATGACATATTAATGTAAACCTAGAAGTATATAATTCTCAACTTGTTGAATGAATTTGCCTTTAAATTTAATGAGAGAACTAGAGATATAGTTAGATCCAATTGGACGAAACTGTAATGAAAATGTTTTATCTTGATTCATAATTAGATTTGAGTCTCTAAAATAGTTACTAATACCATTAAGATTTTGTTCTAGTTATGATAACATTCTCTCCGTAGTTATATCGCTTACAATCAATAATATATCAAAAATTGGCATAAATTCTCCTATATCATTAATATACAAGAGAAAAGTAGCGGCCCCAAGACACTGCCTTGTGGAACTCCAATATCAATATCTAACTTGCTGGAAATTGCACCATGGTAATCGACAAATTGGGATCTGTTCAATAAGTAGGACCTCAACAGCAAGTTACACTGATCATGCAAACCGTATAGCATTCAATATTATTTAAGAAAGTGTCATGACTTACGCAGTCAAATGCCTTAAATAGATCAATAAACATTGCCATATCTACATTTTTATATGTATAATTTAAAATACTGATTAGTGCAGAAACAGTAGAATGTTCATTCCTAAAACCATATTGATTCGGCGAGATAATTTTATTTAACTCAAGAAATTTAATAATTCTACTAGCTTTCTAATTTTCTGGTTCTTCTAATTTTTCGAAAATTTTTGAGAAAACAGAAAAGGGATATTGGACGATAATTACTCAAATCCTTTATATTCCCTTTTTTATGTAAACATATTACCCAAACCCAGTGGTATTGGATTTTTTTAATTTATTAATAGTCTCCAGCACTTCAGATTCAGTAACAGGCTCAAGATAAATAATATGGTTATCTGTTCTAAGAACAATATCAATATTCATTTCGTTGGTGATGTAATCTAAAGGTAACGTGATTTGGGTACATTTACAAAAAATGCATTAAAAGAGTCGGCAATTTTCTTTTTGTCTGATGTTTCCTCATTTTTTAATATTATAGTACGTGTTTCATTTGACCATTATTTTTATGCTATTATTTATTATTTTCTAAACTGTCTTAGCTTTATTTTCAGAGTTACTTATGATTCCATCAAAATATAAACGTTTTGCTAGGCTAATAACACCTCAATAAATGATTTTATATTTCTCATAATATCCTGCATCAATAATACCTACTTTGCATAAATTATACAATTCCTTTAAATGTGCAGGTGATATTTTAATACCAGATGATCCAAGTCTTAGCAGAGGAATAAACATTTATATTTTTCCTTATTATTTTAAAATGTAAATCATAATAATAAGACAGAGTATCTCAAAAAACAGTAAATTTTCTGTCAACTCTGTACAATAAAGACACTGCGCCACTTTTCGCCACTTAAATCTTTAGTAAAGTTACTGAAGTTTTCCTTTGAAAAGGATCTAAATTTAATATAGTTGCTTGATGTGGTATTATTTGTTTCAAAAGTTATTTTTTTGGGCAGAGTGATCAGAAATTCCCGTAAAAATAATATTTTCATCACGAACATTAAAATTAGTAAGAATATAATCCACAGCTGAAATCGAATTGCTAACAATCTTTGTAGGTTTATTAAAAACAGAATGTATATTAAAATAGGTAATTGTATCTTTTAAACCAATAGTGTCATTATTGTTACACCACAAATGTTTTCATTGTTTTACAAGTTGCTACATTAATTTAAAAAATATGTATAGATTAAATACGAAGTCGTAGTTGATTTTAAACTACGAAAATCGGGTAGTTCATGCAATAGTATCACTTAAATTAGTAGTAATTCGGGTCTAGAAAAGGGGAAGCAATAACATATTCTCCCTTGTATTACAAGATGCCGTCGTGTAATGCTATTAGAGAAGAATCCATAAACCAGCTAAGATTTGTCGTGAATTGTAAGAGCCTTCGGTTCATCTAATAAATATTTGACGGGAAGAGTCTCTTGTCTGGGTTACCAATTACGAGAAACGTATAGTTATCTTTGTTTTAATACGTTCATCTGCTGGTTAATAGCGGGAAGGCAGAATTAATATAGGTTACACTTGTAACTTTACCAGTTCCTAAACAAGATGACGCTTACGCTCATTATCTCCTGAAAGTCGGGAGAGATACGGAGCTTCGACAGATAAAGTATCACCGAACGCTCTCTAGCTTAGGTGCTCAACATAAATAATTATCTGGATTATTTGTTTGTATATCGTGTATCTTATTCAATCATCATTATTTATATCATTTTCACAATATATTCCCTTACTTTCTCAGCATGTGCCTTCTTTTTACCATTGTATTCATTTACTTTCATATCATCCATAGTCCATGACAATGATCCGAGGGGTTATCGACTACCCGAAAAATGTACAATTATTCCCATTTTCGGAATACTTGATTGAAATTCCGGGTATTCCAGAGTATTTAGAAATATTCCTATTTATTCCCGGCATTCCGAGAATATTCTGGGTACTCCGAAAATATTCCGTTAATTCCAAAAATATTCCCGTTATTCCAAGTATTCCGAAAAGAATGTACTAGTACATCATTTAGAAGAAGATATATCTATTTTTGATATAATTTTATATGCCTGTATCTTTTGATAATTAAAAGACGGTCTCTGATCTTTTTATCTAGAAAGGCTGATTACAGGAATGTACATAAGTTTGATTTTATCATGAACACTACCAAAACACATTAAATATTTCAAAAAATATTTCTATTATATGATAATATGTGAGCTAAAATAAATTATTTTAGTTTTTTTTACACATTAGTTTCAGAAAGGTGGCCACGACCATAATAGAAAGACACGAATTGTAAATAGCAGCTCAAAATCGAGGCTAAAACGTGAATTTGTTACAAAACAATCAATTTTAATCTTAAGGCTATTTCAATGGCATTAAGCTTAGTTTGTTACAATTTTTTTTACGAAATATCCTCGGAAATATCTAAAAAATCTAGATAAAAATATACTGTTTTCACATACAAATTAATAATTTGCCGTTGATTTTTTGAAAATTATTAAAAGTGTTCTTCCTTGTACCTCCCAAATTTCATGTTTAAAATTGCAGGGTTCCACGTTGAACCGTATTCGAGAAAAACCCACAGACGATACGCCAAAACGTTCAAAATGCCCATTTTCCGGGCCATTTTCATCCTCGTTGATCTCACGGCAATATATGCAACTCCACACATTGGCTCACATGGCCAGACCAATGTTTGTTCCAACATTGGCTGTTCTTTTATACATTACAAATGGGCATCCACATATTGGTTACACATTTATCACATGGTCAGTTTACAAATGATTAAGCCAACGTCAAAATGTCTGTGCCTGATGACCTGCAATCAGCAATTGGTGCTTTCTGTGTAACGGTTGCTGCATATAATTATGCAGAAAACTTAGCAAATCAGAATAAACCAGATCATGCTTAGAATTTTAAAATTATACATTAAAAAATACTAACAATACAGATTGACACAGCACTGAAAAACAAAGCAAAATATGGCCAATGTGTGGAGGGGGAGCTTGGCACATGAGAGAGCATGCATCAGTTCCTTTGAAGCGGAATAAAAACCGACAACCCTACGGCAGGTGGCAATTGCAAACGCCAACGTCTGCCAGAGCCTTTACAAGCGCCACCTTCTCCATTCACACGTTGACCAAGTGACGCTTGCCATATCGTATTCCAATGTGTGGTGCCGGCTTAATGCGCAAGCTGTGAGCATGCTTCTGAAAGCACACACAGCTCGTAAATTTATGCGTCTTATAAAAATTCTGGAAGATACACCTCTCTCAGAGGTCATTATGCACATTGTCACAACATTATCCAAATAGCGGGCTACATCCAAGAAATTTCTCAGAAATTCTACACTTTCAAACAAGGTGATAAGTCCGTTAACTCATAGCATTACATAAATTAGACAGCATAATGCCCCTTTCGGGATAAAACACTCCCTTTACCATACGATATCGTTTTCTGTAAATCTAGAATTTTTAATTCTTTCCTGTCCCTCCTTTCGTTTTCATTTATTTATTGTTGTTTTCTAAATTATTTTTTAATAAACCTCCCACATCTATATTAAAATCAAAACTTAAAACCAAAATCTAGCAGCTGATGATGCTGTCTCCATGGTAGTTATCTCGAACGTTTTTTCGTTCAGCTTTTTCACATGTTAATTACCCAAATTAATTCAGTGTTTAATAGTTTTAAGTTTTAATTATTTTTATTCCCTTTTAATAAAAGCTTTACGACCTCTTCAAAATGTCGTTAAACTAATCGCAAAAGTAATTGCGCTCAGGCACGCACTTGAAATATTTAGATCAGCAACTCAGTATTTCAATTTTAACAGCCCGTTACGGTCTGGTATTATCAATATGTACCTACATTCTAATACATACGAATTTTAAGTTCGGCTCTGTACTATTTCGTTCGCAAATTGACTCGTTTAACTTTGCTTGTTTGTAATGTACGTCAACTTGTTTGATGACACCATGCCGCATGGTCCAACAGCGATAATAATGAGGTCGTAAAGTTTTTGTTGCCTTTTTTGAGTGCACTGTAAATCTGAGCTCGACTATAACTTGTTTTGTTCATTTTGTTGAAAGGTGATAAGTTTTTATTTATACTCTGTATTGCCGTTTCGTAGGACCAGCCAGATATTCCGCATATATTCCGGGTATTCTAAAAAATATTACGAGTATTCCGGGTATTCCAAAAATATTCCGAGTATTCTCGGTATTCCGACAGTTTTCTCGGTATTCCGGAAATATTCCTGATATTCCGGAAATATTCCGGTATTTCGAACCAGATGTACACTTATTCCCGGAGTGGATGACCCCTCGCAATGATCCTTCAAATAAAAAAATACTTTTTTATAATTCTAATTTACTTCAAAATTATAAAGGTACATTTAATATTAAATTATTAACAAGGGATGATGTTTACAACATAATTAGTAATATTAAAACTTGCAGTTGGCGCAGATGGTATTTCTATTAAAAACCCTAAACTATCTTTGCCATTTTGTACATCCCATCTCATAAATATTTTAAACACCTGTATACTTGATGGTGTATTTCCATACTGCTGGAAAATGAATAGTTAAGCTTCTTGCAAAAATGGATAATCCTATTAAAAGATCTCATAGCTGTTAGTCATATTCACTACCAAATTTTTCCTTATTTCAATGAAAATTATTTGATTTCCTCGACACAATCAGACTTTCGTAAATATCATGGCACTTCCACTGCACTTATAAAAATGATGATATTTGTCAAAATTCAGATAACAATAAAGCAACTTGTCTAATTCTACTTTATTTTAATAAAGCCTTCAATACTTTGAATCCAGAAGTTTTGCTTTCTAAACTGCATTATTTCGGCTTCTCCATTAATTGCATTAATTTGTTTTAAATCTTATTTAACTAGCAGGGAGCATTGGGTAGCTTTAGCAATAGATAATAAGACTGTCAATTCCAAATTTACTTCATTGCATCAAGGTATACCTCAAGGGTCCATTTTAGGACCCCTGTTATTTTTAATATACGTTGCAGACATGAATGGCGAAGTTCAATATTCTAATGTAATGCAATATGCAGATGATTCTCAATTAATTCTCGATGTTTGTCCAAATAATAAAATATTTGCGCAAGAAAATATTTCATCAGATTTACAGAAAATTAAAAAAATTTCTTTGGATCTTACCTCAAAAATTAATGCCCAAGTCTTATTGATAGCAGGCTTAAAACATTCTAGAGGTATGATTTTGTTGTCAAAATTGATAATGATGAAGTACCTAAATTGAGTGAAGCAAAAAATCTTGGCGTATTCATGGATGACGCACTTACATTTCAGTCACATGTTTCCACTAAAATAGGATTGGTTTTCAGCCGTCTAAAAAGTTTATACCCATATAAGACTTTCGTGTCACCTGCTGCTAAATATCGTTTGAGTATTAGCCTCGTTCTTTCTATTCTTGATTATGGTGATATAGTATATCATAATTCTATCAATGCCGTCTAATACAAAAAGCTCAAAATGCTTGCATTCACTTTGCGTACAATATTCCGTTTAGAAATCACATCACTCCCTACTGAAATCAAAGTTATATCCTAGATATGAGAAATAGGCGTATACTACACACATACGGTCTCATTTATAAAGTGTTGACTACTGGTGAGCCTAGTTACCTACGAAACAAGTCCTCTTCTTTTATTCACGATTAAAACACAAAGCATATGCAAGATTATAGAATACATGAAATATTTTATTTTACTAATTACCTTTCTCCTACTAATATTACCATTCTCTCATTTCCTGGCAAGAAATGCCCATACCTCCCCGTGGTTCTTGCTGAACTGTAACAATATTAGTTTTCAAACAATATTCGATTATGATTTTTCTTTATAGTGATTAATGTTGTTACTGAAAGAATTAGGTAATCAATTTTTTATTAATAGTTCTTCTTCTTCTTCTTAACATGTTATTGTTATCATAAGTATATTTTTATAATTATTTAACGACTTTAGTTATTTTTTTCTGAGTAACATTGAGATTAAATTCAGAAAAGCTTAAATGCGGTCAAAGTATTTCATTGTGCTAAAAATCGTACAAATGTAGTAGATATATGCCTGCGCTAATTTGTTCTGTCAGGTAAACTCACTTCTGAAATAACGCTTTTAAAATTATACACTAAAAATAATTTATATAACATTAAACCGCGAAATGATAAATACATTAACAAGGGGAAGATTTTAAATCTTATTTGTCGGTGGTTTCTTTATGCAAATAGGGCTCGTTAACAATGGTATTTTTCCTCTTAAAGTACGCCTTAAAGAAGTTGTACAACATCATCTTAAAATTACACGGAACTTAAAACAGCCGCCTTTATATTTTCACCGGAAATTTACGAAATTATGAACACTTTTTATACTAATTTTTAATACATCTTTCCGCTTTGATAAGTATGTTGTCTTAATTGATGTCCTCTTTCATTATTCACGTTTAACTGCATTTGTATAAATAATACGTGCTTTAGGTTTAGATCTGTTGTAAATACCAATAAACTTAATATAAGTACAATATTTTCGAAAAATATGAATAAGTTGTCAGTATTCAGTACAAGCATATTAAGTGATACTTAAAATTTAAATAAATATTACTTGAACTTACTTCACTGAAGTACTAAGAATTACTTAGTACCAATTTGTTATTTCAACTACTTATATTTGAAGTACTTAATACTTTAATAAAATTTTTAACTGCATATAAATGTACCAACGTTGTCATCTTTTAAATAATTAAAAACAATCTCGAAGAAATCGAAAAAATTCTCAACAGGCAGATACTGATAATTATACCTACGCCAAATTTCTATCCAAAATCTTAAACAATTTCAAAGATATCGTGAAAAAATACAAACACACTCGTACGCACAAACTGTCCCAGGCATAAAGAAAAATGTTTCTCAAGCTTTGCATTTCTTTGCTTAGCAAGTTGTTGTAGCTTACTGAAACAATACTTTTACTCACATAATATGAAATAAATAAAAAATCCATTAACAACAAAATTGATACTTTCAAAACTCTTCTTTTCTGCTACTGTCCCTACCTCCCAACCTCACCTAATTTGGGGAAATGAATTTTAAATTTAGATTCATTCCAGAAACCCTAAAACGACATGTCACGTGATATTTTCAGGCAATATATTATTTTATAATTGTATTGTATTATTTAATATGCTACTGTAATAAATTTATTTAAATGCCCTACGTACGTGAAATTTAGGACTTTCATATATCCAGGAACCTACTTAAAAAATGCTGGGTGTAAAAATCTTTAGAGATATAATTACGTAAATATAAAATATATTGTAAGCTTATTGGCTTATTTTTTTGGGCCACTCGATATATACAAAAATTACTTTGTGTATCTTTATAGGTTCCTCTTGTCGATTGCCGTTTTATATTCCAACTACAATAGTTTGTGTAATGTATATTTTTCCTTTATTTTATTGCTCGTCGGTAATAAATACAGATTTTCTATTTTTCTGAAAAGAATAATCGAATATAAGATACTTCATTGCCGATTTATTATATTTGCAAAGAAAGGAACAATAAAAAATAGAAGCTTTGAGAAAATTCTATTTGGTTTCGCGTTTCTTCCCCTAGGCTGTCTCTAACCACAATATTTACTAACCCAAAAGGGATGAAACTATTTCTCAACAGACACCACAAAAGGTTAAAACATTGCATATTGCCTTTCTATATATATAAGATTACACTGTATTTCCGAACCAAACAACAACTGTGTTTTCACACATTTAAAATCAATGTTTTTATCTATGAGACCCAAATCCTTTACAAAAAAAGTGGGATGCTTTGTAAGAAACAATGAATTAATCTTTTTAATAATATTCAATTTTTACACATAACGTACATGTTTAATAATCATCGTAGGAAGTCTAGATTTGCCTAGTATCGCGACGAGTCTCAACTACATTAAAAAGTGTTTACTAGTAAATAAATGTATATAAATTGCATTTGATAAATTAAATCAATTCGAATTAATTACCGATTTATAATAAATAAATCTCAGTGTAGTAGATGCAGAATTTCGAGGTATTCGTTTCATTTCATTGTTTCTGTCTACTTTAGGGACAAGGACTTTAGGGACTCTGACAATTTATAAGAAGTTTGGACGAATCCAGAGACCGCTAGGCACCAACCTTACCACCACGTAGGTATCATCAGGAGCCCCTTCCCTGTTCTAATTTAAAAATCAAACAACTAAAAACTAACTGGCAACCGAACGGACGTACACTACCGGCCACACTGGTCTTTCCTGGACCCTCTCCAAAACAAGGAAGACCCGTAAGATGAAAATACTACAGTTCGACCCTGACCCGCCAAGGTCCAGGGATCGGTGCTGGCTCCCACATATCGACCTGAAATATGCTTGTACTTATCACCGGACCATTCCTGCCCTAAAGGCGAAATCTTCCAAACCAGGCATATTGACATTATTTCATTTGACCCAAAGATAGTTTTATATCTATTTTCAGGGTGGGTCGTTGCACGCTTCCCAGCCGTTTTAATTCAATATGGGGCCCACACTTTACTGTGTCACAACAAATGGAACCATTTTCAGTTTCGATTATTTCGCACTTCACGACTCACAGCTTATTTATTTATTTTTGCAGGTCCATGGAAGTATCTACTACAGAGCGGACATTATGAAGAAGTGTGAAAACCACATCAGCCAAAACGTCCTAATTACTTACTTAATGATAATCAACCCTTTTTAACAATCTATCAAGGGACGGGATACACGATTGGTTGAAGTTGATGGGTAACTTGTATATATACATGAGTTGTCCTTTGGCTTTGAACTCTCGTACTGTCCTGAGATTTAGCCATCATCATCAACCTCATCATCATCGTCATCATCATCATCAACATCATCATCTAGAAATAACCTGTAATTAGACTAAATCAATAAAACGTAGATGAAGCCGCATATATTTTACTCTTTAATCTTGTGGATACGAGTGGCGCCATCTATTGTGGAACTTTAAATCTTAACAGTTCCAAGATAATTCAATAGATGGTGCCACATGTATATGAGGATCTCCGATGTCACCATTGTACTGGGGGGCATCGACAGATCCACATTGGAGGGCAGACATTGATGAAGTTTCAATTCTACCAATAATTCATTAAATACCTCCTCGCATTTCTGTGATCTTGATACATCTGGTAGAACTAAAGAATTCCAAAATCGAGCAAGGGTGCTGTTTGTTCTACAGATTTTTATAATCCTACTAGACTGCGTTTAATAACAGGAGCGCATGAAACCAAAGAGGTGTAATTTCAGTGCGCCTAATAATTTACTAAATACCTCCTCGGGTTCATGTGATCTTGATACTACTGGTGGAACTGTAGAATTTGAAAATCGAGCAAAAGTGCTGTTCGTTCCACATATTTCTAAAATCCAACTAGACTGCGTTTAGTAGCAGCAGAAACACATGAAACTGGCGAGGTGTAATTTCAGTGCTCCTAATAATTAATTAAGTACCTCTTTGCATTTCTGTGATCCTGATACTCCTGCTACTACATGAAACCGAAGAGGTGTAATTTCAATACTCCTAATAATTCAATAAATACCTCCTTGCATTTCTGTGATCCTGATACTCCTGCTAGAAATGTGGAATTTAAAAATCGATCAGTGCTGTTCGTTCCACAGATTTCTAAAATCTAACTAGACTGCATTTAGCAGCAGGACCACATGAAACCGAAGAGGTGTAATTTCAGTGCTCCAAATAATTCAATAAATACCTCCTTGCATTTCTGTGATCCTGATAATCCTGCTAGAACTGTAGAATATCAAAATCGAGCAAGGTGTTGTTCGTTCCACAGATTTATAAAACCCAACTTGACTGCGTTTACTAGCAGGAGCACATAAAACTGAAGTACTCCTAATAATTCAATAAATACCTCATTGCATTTCTGAGATCCTGATACTCCTGCTAGAACTGTAGAATTTCAAAATCGAGTAAGGTGCTGTTTGTTCCACAGATTTATAAAACCCAACTAGACTGCGTTTAGCAGCAGGAGCACATGAAACTTAAGAGGTGTAATTTCAATACTCCTAATAATTCATTAAATACTTCCTTGCATTTCTGTGATCCTGATACTGCTGCTGTTACTGTAAAATTTCATAATCGAGCAAGGTGTTGCTCGTTCCACAGAATTATTAAACCCACCTAGACCGCGTTTAACAGCAGGAGCACATGAAACCAAAGAGGTGTAATTTCAATACTCCTAATAATTAAATAAATACCTCCTTGCATTTCTGTGAACCTGATACTTCTGCTAGAACTGTAGAATATCAAAATCGAGCGAGGTGTTGTTCGTTCCACAGATTTATAAAACCCAACTAGATTGCGTTTCCTAGCACGAGCACATGAAACCGAAGAGGTGTAATTTCAGTACTCCTAATAATTAATGAATTGGTATTTAATGAAATACCTCCTTGCATTTCTGTGATCCTGATACTCCTGCTAGAACTATAGAATTTCAAAATCGAGCAAGATGTTGTTCGTTCCACAGATTTATAAAACCCAACTAGACTGCGTTTAGCAGCAGGAGCACATGAAACCGAAGAGGTGTAATTTCAATACTCCTAATAATTCATTAAATACCTCCTTGCATTTCTGTAATCCTGATACACCTGCTGTTACTGTAAAATTTCAAAATCCAGCAAGGTGTTGTTCGTTCCACAGATTTATTAAACCCAACTAGACTGCGTTTAGCAGCAGGAGCACATGAAACCGAAGAGGTCCAATTTCAATACTAATCAGTAAATACCTCCTTGCATTTCTGCGATCCTGATACTCCTGCTAGAATAGTAGAATTTCAAAATCGAGCAAGGTGTTGTTCGTTCCACAGATTTATAAACCCCAATTAGACTGCGTTTAGCAGCAGGAGCACACGAAACCGAAGAGGTGTAATATCAGTCCTCCTAATAATTCATTAAATACCTCCTTGCATTTCTGTGATCCTGATACTCCTTCTAGAACTGTAGAATTTCAAAATCGAGCAAGGTGTTGTTCGTTTCACAGATTTATAAAACCCAACTAGACTGAGTTTAGCAGCAGGAGCACATGAAACCGAAGAGGCGTAATTTCAATACTCCTAATAATTCAATAAATACCTCCTTGCATTTCTGTGATCCTGATACATCTGCTAGAACTGTAGAATTTCAAAATCGAGCAAGGTGCTGTTTGTTCCACAGATTTATAAAACCCAACTAGACTGCGTTTAGCAGCAGGAGCACATGAAACTTAAGAGGTGTAATTTCAATACTCCTAATAATTCATTAAATACTTCCTTGCATTTCTGTGATCCTGATACTGCTGCTGTTACTGTAAAATTTCATAATCGAGCAAGGTGTTGCTCGTTCCACAGATTTATTAAACCCACCTAGACCGCGTTTAACAGCAGGAGCACATGAAACCAAAGAGGTGTAATTTCAATACTCCTAATAATTAAATAAATACCTCCTTGCATTTCTGTGAACCTGATACTTCTGCTAGAACTGTAGAATATCAAAATCGAGCGAGGTGTTGTTCGTTCCACAGATTTATAAAACCCAACTAGATTGCGTTTCCTAGCACGAGCACATGAAACCGAAGAGGTGTAATTTCAGTACTCCTAATAATTAATGAATTGGTATTTAATGAAATACCTCCTTGCATTTCTGTGATCCTGATACTCCTGCTAGAACTATAGAATTTCAAAATCGAGCAAGATGTTGTTCGTTCCACAGATTTATAAAACCCAACTAGACTGCGTTTAGCAGCAGGAGCACATGAAACCGAAGAGGTGTAATTTCAATACTCCTAATAATTCATTAAATACCTCCTTGCATTTCTGTAATCCTGATACACCTGCTGTTACTGTAAAATTTCAAAATCCAGCAAGGTGTTGTTCGTTCCACAGATTTATTAAACCCAACTAGACTGCGTTTAGCAGCAGGAGCACATGAAACCGAAGAGGTCCAATTTCAATACTAATCAGTAAATACCTCCTTGCATTTCTGCGATCCTGATACTCCTGCTAGAATAGTAGAATTTCAAAATCGAGCAAGGTGTTGTTCGTTCCACAGATTTATAAACCCCAATTAGACTGCGTTTAGCAGCAGGAGCACATGAAACCGAAGAGGCGTAATTTCAATACTCCTAATAATTCAATAAATACCTCCTTGCATTTCTGTGATCCTGATACATCTGCTAGAACTGTAGAATTTCAAAATCGAGCAAGGTGTTGTTCGTTCCACAGATTTATAAAACCCAACTAGACTGCGTTTAGCAGCAGGAGCACATGAAACTGAAGAGGTGTAATTTCAATACTCCTAATAATTCATTAAATACTTCCTTGCATTTCTGTGAACCTGATACTTCTAATAGAACTCTAGAATATCAAAATCGAGCAAGGTGTTGTTCGTTCCACAGATTTATAAAACCCAACTAGATTGCGTTTACTAGCAGGAGCACATGAAACCGAAGAGGTGTAATTTCAGTACTCCTAATAATTCATTAAATACCTCCTTGCATTTCTGTAATCCTGATACTCCTGCTGCTACTGTAAAATTTCAAAATCCAGCAAGGTGTTGTTCGTTCCACAGATTTATTAAACCCAACTAGACTGCGTTTAGCAGCAGGAGCACATGAAACCGAAAAGGTGCAATTTCAATACTAATCATTAAATACCTCCTTGCATTTCTGTGATCCTGATACTCCTGCTAGAACAGTAGAATTTCAAAATCGAGCAAGGTGTTGTTCGTTCCACAGATTTATAAAACCCAACTAGACTGCGTTTAGCAGCAGGAGCACACGAAACCGAATAGGTGTAATATCAGTACTCCTAATAATTCATTAAATACCTCCTTGCATTTCTGTGATCCTGATACTCCTGCTAGAACTGTAGAATTTCAAAATCGATCAGTGGTGTTCGTTCCACAGATTCATAAAACTCAACTAGACTGCTTTTAGCAGCAGGAGCACATGAAACCGAAGAGGTGTAATAATCAATAAATACCTCCTTGCATTTCTTGTGATCCTGATACATCTGCTAGAACCGTAAAATTTCAAAATCGATCGGTGCTGTTCGTTCCACAGATTTCTAAAATCTAACTAGACTGCATTTAGCAGCAGGACCACATGAAACCGAAGAGGTGTAATTTCAGTGCTCCAAATAATTCAATAAATACCTCCTTGCGTTTCTGTGATCCTGATACTCCTGCTAGAACTGTAGAATATGAAAATCGAGCAAGGTGTTGTTCGTTTCACAGATTTATAAAACCCAACTAGACTGCGTTTACTAGCAGGAGCACATGAAACTGAAGTACTCCTAATAATTCATTAAATACCTCCTTGCACTTCTGTGATCCTGATACTCCTGCTAGAACTGTAGAATTTCAAAATCGAGCAAGGTGTTGTTCGTTTCACAGATTTATAAAGCCCAACTAGACTGCGTTTAGCAGCAGGAGCACATGAAACCGAAGAGGCGTAACTTCAATACTCCTAATAATTCAATAAACACCTCCTTGCATTTCTGTGATACTGATACTCCTGCTATAACTGTGAATTTCAAAATCGAACAGTGTTGTTCGTTCCACAGATTTTTAAAACCTATCTAGACTGCGTTTAACAACAGGAGAACATGAAGCCGAAGGGGTGTAATTTCAGTGCTACTAATAATTCTTTAAATACCTCCTTACATTTCTGTGATCCTGATACTCCTGCTATTACTTTAGAATTTCAAAAACGATCAAGGTGTTGTTCGTTCCACAGATTTATAAAACCCAACTGTACTGCGTTTAGCAGCAGGAGCGCACGAAACCGAAGAGGTGTAATATCAGTACTCCTAATAATTCATTAAATACCTCCTTGCATTTCTGTGATCCTGATACTCCTGCTAGAACTGTAGAATTTCAAAATCGAGCAAGGTGTTGTTCGTTTCACAGATTTATAAAACCCAACTAGACTGCGTTTAGCAGCAGGAGCACATGAAACCGAAGAGGTGTAACTTCAATACTCCTAATAATTCAATAAATACCTCCTTGCATTTATGTGATCCTGATACTCCTGCTATAACTGTAGAATTTCAAAATCGATCAGTGGTGTTCGTTCCACAGATTCATAAAACCCAACTGGACTGCTTTTAGCAGCAGGAGCACATGAAACCGAAGAGGTGTAACTTCAATACTCCTAATAATTCAATAAATACCTCCTTGCATTTCTGTGATCCTGATACTCCTGCTAGAACAGTAGAATTTCAAAATCGAGCAAGGTGTTGTTCGTTCCACAGATTTATAAAACCCAACTAGACTGCGTTTAGCAGCAGGAGCACACGAAACCGAAGAGGTGTAATATCAGTACTCCTAATAATTCATTAAATACCTCCTTGCATTTCTGTGATCCTGATACTCCTGCTAGAACTGTAGAATTTCAAAATCGATCAGTGGTGTTCGTTCCACAGATTCATAAAACCCAACTAGACTGCTTTTAGCAGCAGGAGCACATGAAACCGAAGAGGTGTAATACTCAATAAATACCTCCTTGCATTTCTTGTGATCCTGATACATCTGCTAGAACTGTAAAATTTCAAAATCGATCGGTGCTGTTCGTTCCACAGATTTCTAAAATCTAATTAGACTGCATTTAGCAGCAGGACCACATGAAACCGAAGAGGTGTAATTTCAGTGCTCCAAATAATTCAATAAATACCTCCTTGCGTTTCTGTGATCCTGATACTCCTGCTAGAACTGTAGAATATCAAAATCGAGCAAGGTGTTGTTCGTTTCACAGATTTATAAAACCCAACTAGACTGCGTTTACTAGCAGGAGCACATGAAACTGAAGTACTCCTAATATTTCATTAAATACCTCCTTGCACTTCTGTGATCCTGATACTCCTGCTAGAACTGTAGAATTTCAAAATCGAGCAAGGTGTTGTTCGTTTCACAGATTTATAAAACCCAACTAGACTGCGTTTAGCAGCAGGAGCACATGAAACCGAAGAGGCGTAACTTCAATACTCCTAATAATTCAATAAACACCTCCTTGCATTTCTGTGATACTGATACTCCTGCTATAACTGTGAATTTCAAAATCGAACAGTGTTGTTCGTTCCACAGATTTTTAAAAACTATCTAGACTGCGTTTAACAACAGGAGAACATGAAGCCGAAGGGGTGTAATTTCAGTGCTACTAATAATTCTTTAAATACCTCCTTACATTTCTGTGATCCTGATACTCCTGCTATAACTGTAGAATTTCAAAATCGATCAGTGGTGTTCGTTCCACAGATTCATAAAACCCAACTAGACTGCTTTTAGCAGCAGGAGCACATGAAACCGAAGAGGTGTAACTTCAATACTCCTAATAATTCAATAAATACCTCCTTGCATTTATGTGATCCTGATACTCCTGCTAGAACTGTAGAATTTCAAAATCAAGCAAGGTGTTGTTCGTTCCACAGATTTATAAAACCCAACTAGACTGCGTTTAGCAGCAGGAGCACATGAAACCGAAAAGGTCTAATTTCAATACTAATCATTAAATACCTCCTTGCATTTCTGTGATCCTGATACTCCTGCTATAACTGTAGAATTTCAAAATCGATCAGTGGTGTTCGTTCCACAGATTCATAAAGCCCAACTAGACTGCGTTTAACAGCAGGAGCACATGAAACCGAAGAAGTGTAATTTCAATACTCCTAATAATTCAATAAATACCTCCTTGCATTTCTGTGATCCTGATACATCTGCTAGAACTGTAAAATTTCAAAACCGATCAGTACTGTTCGTTCCACAGATTTCTAAAATCTAACTAGACTGCATTTACCAGCAGGACCACATGAAACCGAAGAGGCGTAATTTCAGTGCTCCAAATAATTCAATAAATACCTCCTTGCATTTCTGTGATCCTGATACTCCTGCTAGAACTGTAGAAAATCAAAATCGAGCAAGGTGTTGTTCGTTCCACAGATTTATAAAACCCAACTAGACTGCGTTTAGCAGCAGGAGCACATGAGACTGAAGAGGTGTAATTTCAATACTCCTAATAATTCATTAAATACTTCCTTGCATTTCTGTGATCCTGATACTGCTGCTGTTACTGTAAAATTTCATAATCGAGCAAGGTGTTGTTCGTTCCACAGATTTATTAAACCCACCTAGACTGTGTTTAACAGCAGGAGCACAGGAAACCGAAGAGGTATAATTTCAATACTCCTAATAATTAAATAAATACCTCCTTGCATTTCTGTGAACCTGATACTTCTACTAGAACTCTAGAATACCAAAATCGAGCAAGGTGTTGTTCGTTCCACAGATTTATAAAACCCAACTAGACTGCGTTTAGCAGCAGGAGTACATGAAACCGAAAAGGTGCAATTTCAATACTAATCATTAAATACCTCCTTGCATTTCTGTGATCCTGATACTCCTGCTAGAACAGTAGAATTTCAAAATCGAGCAAGGTGTTGTTCGTTCCACAGATTTATAAAACCCAACTAAACTGCGTTTAGCAGCAGGAGCACACGAAACCGAAGAGGTGTAATATCAGTACTCCTAATAATTCATTAAATACCTCCTTGCATTTCTGTGTTCCTGATACTCCTGCTAGAACTGTAGAATTTCAAAATCGATCAGTGGTGTTCGTTCCACAGATTCATAAAACCCAACTAGACTGCTTTTAGCAGCAGGAGCACATGAAACCGAAGAGGTGTAATAATCAATAAATACCTCCTTGCATTTCTTGTGATCCTGATACATCTGCTAGAACTGTAAAATTTCAAAATTGATCAGTGCTGTTCGTTCCACAGATTTCTAAAATCTAACTAGACTGCATTTAGCAGCAGGACCACATGAAACAGAAGAGGTGTAATTTCAGTGCTCCAAATAATTCAATAAATACCTCCTTGCATTTCTGTGATCCTGATAATCCTGCTAGAACTGTAGAATATCAAAATCGAGCAAGGTGTTGTTCGTTTCACAGATTCATAAAACCCAACTAGACTGCTTTTAGCAGCAGGAGCACATGAAACCGAAGAGGTGTAATAATCAATAAATACCTCCTTGCATTTCTTGTGATCCTGATACATCTGCTAGAACTGTAAAATTTCAAAATCGATCAGTGCTGTTCGTTCCACAGATTTCTAAAATCTAACTAGACTGCGTTTAGCAGCAGGAGCACATGATACCGAAGAGGTGTAACTTCAATACTCCTAATAATTCAATAAACACCTCCTTGCATTTCTGTGATCCTGATACTCCTGCTATAACTGTGAATTTCAAAATCGAACAGTGTTGTTCGTTCCACAGATTTTTAAAAACTATCTAGACTGCGTTTAACAACAGGAGAGCATGAAGCCGGAGGGGTGTAATTTCAGTGCTACTAATAATTCTTTAAATACCTCCTTACATTTCTGTGATCCTGATACTCCTGCTATTACTGTAGAATTTCAAAAACGATCAAGGTGTTGTTCGTTCCACAGATTTATAAAACCCAACTATACTGCGTTTAGCAGCAGCAGCACATGATACCGAAGAGGTGTAATTTCAGTGTTCCTATTAATTCATTAAATACCTCCTTGCATTTCTATGATCCTAATACTCCTGCTAGAACTGTAGAATTTCAAAATCGAGCAAGGTGTTGTTCGTTCCACAGATTTATAAAACCCAACTAGACTGCGTTTAGCAGCAGGAGCACACGAAACCGAAGAGGTGTAATATCAGTACTCCTAATAATTCATTAAATACCTCTTTGCATTTCTGTGAACCTGATACTTCTACTAGAACTCTAGAATTTCAAAATCGAGCAAGGTGTTGTTCGTTCCACAGATTTATAAAACCCAACTATACTGCGTTTAGCAGCAGCAGCACATGATACCGAAGAGGTGTAATTTCAGTGTTCCTATTAATTCATTAAATACCTCCTTGCATTTCTATGATCCTAATACTCCTGCTAGAACTGTAGAATTTCAAAATCGAGCAAGGTGTTGTTCGTTCCACAGATTTATAAAACCCAACTAGACTGCGTTTAGCAGCAGGAGCACACGAAACCGAAGAGGTGTAATATCAGTACTCCTAATAATTCATTAAATACCTCTTTGCATTTCTGTGAACCTGATACTTCTACTAGAACTCTAGAATTTCAAAATCGAGCAAGGTGTTGTTCGTTTCACAGATTTATAAAACCCAACTAGACTGCGTTTAGCAGCAGGAGCACATGAAACCGAAGGGGTGTAATTTCAGTGCTCCTAATTCATTAAATACCTCCTTGCATTTCTGTGATTCTGATACTCCTGCTAGAACTGTAGAATTTCAAAATCGATCAAGGTACTGTTCATTCCACAGATTTATAAAACCCAACTAGACTGCGTTTAGTAGCAGGAGCACATGAAACCGAAGAGGTTTAATATCAGTGCTCCTAATAATTCATTAAATACCTCCTTGCATTTCTGTGATCCTGATACTTCTGCTAATATTGTATAATTTTAAAATCGAGCAAAAGTACTGTTCATTCCAAATATTTTTAAAACATAACTAGACTATGTTTAGTAACAGGAGCGCATGACACCGAGGAGGTCAGGTAATTTCAATACTCCTAATAATGCATTAAATATCTCCTCGCATTTCTGTGATACTGATACTCCTGGTAGAATTGTAGAATGTTAAAATTGAGCAAAAGTTAACGACAGGTTTTTAAAATCGAACTAGACTGCGTTTAGTAGCTCTAGCGCATGAAACCGAGGAGATGTAATTTCTGTGCTCCTAATAATTCATTAAAGACCTCCTCGCATTTCTGTGATCCTGATACTCCTGGTAGAACTTTAGAATTATACAATCGAACAAAAGTGCTGTTCGTTCCACAGATTTTTAAAATCGAACTAGACTACGTTTAGTAACTGTAGCGCATGAAACTGAAGATATGTAATTTCCAAAAATGCATTAAATACCTTCTCGCGTTGCTGTAATCCTGATACTCCTGGTAGATATAGAATTTTAAAATCGAGCAGAAGTGCTTTTCGATGACAGATCTTGAAAAAACAAACTACCCTGAGTTCTTTAGATGGCGCCACATGTACATATTATAATGAGAATTCTTCGATGTCTCGCTTGTACTGAAAGATATCGGTGGCTCCACATTACAGGGGAGACATAACGGATCCTCATAGTCGGTGCCATCTATTCTAAAATTTTAAAACAGTTCCAATGTTTTCCGTCGTTAAAGCATTTTTTCAATAAATGGTGGTACATATATTTTAAGAACAGTAAGGATACAAAACTTAAGTATTTTAAAATAAGGTTATTTGTAGAAAATCGAATGCAGAGATAACAAGATAGCACGAATATCCAAAGTCAAAAGACAACTCATCATATTAATACAAGTTGCCCTTAAACTTCAGTCAATCATGTATCCCATTCCATACTGAACCATTGAAATGTAGTTCTTCATCAATGATCATTGAGTTCCACCCAAGTTAATGTCAGTGATAGTGAAGTCCTCTTCTTTTTGACATTTTGAAAGACGATTTTTAACCCAACTCTAGTTGAATTTTCTTCACTGTATACTTGTATAGTAGTACACGGAAATTATCAAAAATAGAAGAAAAAAATTATAATAAGCTGATATTTCCTGAATCGACAGTCGATAGGGGTAGGAATACAGGATCAAAAAGTTCCCATCCCTAACTGGTGAGCTTCATCCCTTTTTCATCCTTATAATGACACCGTGCTAGTTTTTCAATAATATTTTGGAAATGTGATGTTCTACGACAAAAATAGAGGTATTGAAAAAAATTCAGAATTAAATTCTCCATAAAACATGTCCATTAATGTAAACACCCTTAATAATCTGCAAACGACCTATAGGTCGTTTGCAGATTATTAAGGGTGTTTACATTAATCGACGGCAAACTTTGGGGTAGGTAACAAAAACGCTTTTGGATGGAAACACAATATTTATCCAGCCTTGTAATATTCTGTTTTGTAGCATTCGGTTTCAACAACTTTTTATAAATTATATAGAATTTAATTAAAAAAAGAACCAAAAATAGTCATTAGCAATTTCTAAACCAAACTCGTTTCCACACCATCCAAGAGGTAGGGTTTGTCGGTGCGTTTTTTTTATCTGGTTCCCCTTGAGGCCTAATTCATTATAGGCTTTATTCTTGCTCAAATTCCATTTCGTCGGTCCGTTCCGCATTAAAGCATGCTTGTCCGTGACAGTTCATACACATAGCTGAACATTTTAAACCAACCTTTAAACATCCGCATCGCTTTCCGCAGCCTTTTTTGCAGGCACACGAAATAAGCTCTCAAATTGATAAGGGAGCTGCTGCTTCAGTAGTCAAAACTACCAGAAGAATTGGGATGGAAGAAATCAGGTGATATTTTAATACCTTAAAATATCACCTGATTTCTTCCATCCCAATTCTTCTGGCTCTAAAACATTTCCATGCCAAGCCTGAATTTGGTGGTAAACCCGCAATGAATTTTGTTGCAAAGCTGCGAAGTTCGGGGCGGGTGTAGCCTTGCCAAAGTAACCGTTTGACTAAAATTGCCAACCGAGGTGTTAAACAGAACATACCTCTGATGATTTATTGACGTTTCATTTTTTTGTGCTTTATATATAAAGAGCAAGAGCAAATATTTCCCCAGCCTCAGTAATATCCTGTTTTGTAGCATTTCGTTTGTTAAAAGTTTTAACAACTACTTCTTGTAAATTTGTTTTCGAGTTTAATAAATTTATAGTTTGGAGTTTGCCTTTTCCAAAAAAAAACCACTAAATGCATGAGCAAAAAGAATTGTTTTTCTTGAGTTCTTAAGGATATTTCACAACTGTAAATCTTTAGATTTAATAACATAAAAAGTAATAGAAATATCGATACATAACACAGAGCCTTTTTTGTAGATAAGTTTGTGACAAACCTTTTTCTATACTTCTGTTTTTTCCCTAAGATACAGCGTTTAAAAGATATTGAAAAAGGGGGGGGGGTAGAGATGAAGATTACCCCTTGGGGGTGGGAACTTTTTTATATGTATTCTTACACACATAAGCTAACTATTATAAACATTTCAGCTTATTATCATTTTTTTCTTCTATTCCACATAAATTTGCCTAATTTCTGTGTACTATAGCCTTAATGCTGTCACACGTACAGAATTAAGGCATCTGTCACGGTTGCTTGTTCTGGGGCAATTAGGTTTTACTAGTTGTTCATAAAATTCTCTCATCTCCCTCTTCAGAAATGGTCCCTCGTGGATACATCTGTAAATATAAATAAATATGAACACAAATTTCACTGTAAGTCATTGAGAACAGATAATATGCATTCATATAAATATAACTAATGAAATGGTATGCTAATATATTTTGAATGATAAAGCTTAAAATCAGTAGAAACATTTAAACTTCATATTTAAAAATTAAGGCAAAATAGTATGTTTCCTAATACACAAAAAGCGCTAATACCGTAATAATGTTTCATATAAATACATCATTACAAATACGTGCAACATCAAATAGAAAAATTTGCAACAAATACATCGACACCGCCTAGTTGAAACAACTATAAAGAAGGCGTCCATATTTTTATTAGGTTAAAAAATAGATCTAAAATTTTCAATATTTTCTTGAATTGCAGTGTATCTAACTAAATTCATGTATTCATTAGTATCTTTAATAATAATTACAGATGATAACCCTACCACCTTGAAATTTTGTTTTTAACATTTGATATTTGAAAAGGTTCGTTTGTTTATTGTGGATGTTATGTAAGTCAAAAAAACTGCCTGTACCAACATATTTTCTATATACATGTATAATTTATCTTACATAAAATCTGAAAATAGCCCAAATGCTTGGGCTATTTTCAGATTTTGTAAAAATAAAATTAAATAAATTGTCGAATAAGAAAATTCAATCAAGACCTACATTTTTTGTAACTTGATTACTGCAGTTTTCTATTTTTTTTTCTAAAAAGTTTAAAACTATTTTAATTAGAACGGGATTTACGTACTCTAAGAATGAAGTGAAAAAATAAAAAATGTGAAGAGAGAAACAGTCAAATACTAATAAAAACAAAACATATTAAAGGAAAAGAACTCATATTATTTTGGAAGTATACCACAAGAAACAGGTTATCCCACAAAAAAAAAAAATATTAAGCCTTAAGCCTAAAACAAAAACCTTACTAATATTTGTTCGCTCTAGCATTTTTCATGAACAGAAATAATATATAAATTTAAAGTCATTTTGATTGTTGGAGAATAAAATATCTACCGTCAGTGAAACGAAATTGAAAATACATAGTATAGGTGTGGATAAGCTAGGATTTATTGAAGCGGGAGCTTGCCGATTAGCAATATTTCGGAGTGATTCTCTGAATTATACACTTCGCGCGTTGGAAATCCAGAACAGCTCGGCATTCTTGAAATTGTTTTAATTAGTAAAGGTTTTTTTACTGCGTTTGCATTTGCTTCTCTATTTATACATCGAACTTTTAGAACAGGCTAGAATTTCAGACTTCAAGTTCAACGACGTATATCCTGAGAACCAATACAAATAACAAATAGAACAGATCATCAAAATCAGCATCATTTTTAGAACGGATCAATATAAAAAACAAAAAAGGGGTTAATTTTCTTTCGAGTTACGACAATACACGGAGAGATGTCGTAATCCAACGAAATCGCACGCTTTACTCACGTTCAACTACGCATATAACTTTATGCAATATAGATAATAAATGGAACAACACATTAAATTCAACATATTTCTTTAAAACGGATTAGTTAAAAGAAGAGAGGCGGTCAATTTTTTCCTTAAACAGTTAGGTTGTCCCAAATTTAAAAGGATACAATGAATTGAGAGATGCATACTATGCTGAATTACAAATATTACACTATTATAGTCCAAATAAAAGATTAACTTATTTGGAAAAATTCGTTTTTTCTAATATTGCTCTCAGTGCCCCGAAAAACACCCTGTCTGTCTATTATTTATTGGAAAATGTTAGTAAACATTTAAAAAGACAATGGACAGAAAAGACAGCGTGTAAAATAATATAATATTTGATAACACATTTACAATTGTTCTTTAATAAAGAGACGGATAAGCATAGGCGATCTGCCCGCGATAGAAAGTCCTATCAATAACTGTGTAGTCGTTTAGGTTAGAGGTTCATATGTATAACTTTCTTGAACCAAAGCAAAGTAGCTATGGAGATACAGAAGAAAATTGTCGAAAGAGACTACTCTTTCAATTTTTTTTCCTTGATAATTTCTTAGGGCCGGTTTTATAATGTTAGATTAACTCCACGTTTATCTTAAGTCTAAACTTAAGATTAAACCATGATTTAAACTTTACTTTACAAACGCCTGTTTTATAAAAATAAACTTAAATTTATACAGTTGCCACTACTGTTCAACAGAAATTGCAACTTCACGTAGTTTGATTCTAACTTATTTCGACATTTTGACATGACATTTCAAGTTATTTTTGTAAAAAATGGAGGGAAATAGAAGGATGACAAATTCGCTGAACTAATTTTATTAGTGAAACATTTTTAATTATACAAGAGGCAGTTGATTTATGTAGGCTTCCAAAGTTTCTGGTAACAATAAGCATATATATGCATATAGGTGCGAGGTGATCAAACATAAATCTTTGCCTTTCTGTCAGATGTAATAATAAATTTTCAATTAGCTCCAATAAACTAATAACTAGCCCAATCTAAACAACTTATACATTTTTCTGATTACATTCTTCCTTGTAACTATAGGTCCGATTCTAAAATTTCCAGAACTTTGAGCGTATTAATAATAATTGTCTGTCATCATCAGATTGTAAATAATCACATATTTCGAATACTTCCATCAAATATTACACCGAATTTTATTAATTCTGATGAGGTTATGAACATTCTGACATCTGATAATCCAGAGTTTAAACCATCCCCATCCACCGTTTGAAGTTTCACTTTATGTGACGTAATTAATCTGCAAACTAAAGATTACTGACATTATAAAACAGACTTTTTTTGAGATCTGTAGTTTAATCTGTGCTCTGCAGTTTAATCAGATATTATAAAACCGGCCCTTAACGTAGACAAAGTACAGTCTTATACATATAGCGCAGTAAAAAGTCAAGAAAAAGACGCTTTCTTCTTGAAAAAAATGAAACCTTCATGACATCCTTAGATAGGTCACTGGACATCCGAAAAGGCCATTTACGAATATTAATAATCTTAAATGACGATAAGTACAAAACTATTTACCACAGAGGTTGATTTTTGTTTTCAAAACTTTTCCAATATTTTTTCTTTAATTCATACGTAGATACCATGGCAAAATTCCTTTAAATAAAAAAGTTTTTCAATTCATGAAAAAGTCATTAATTACCAGGTAAACGAAACTATCAGATTGTCTTTTATTTTTTCTAATAATTTTTCTTTATATATATAATTCTTAGGCTGTCACCTGCGCTTATGTGTCTGCTTTCAAACTAAAAAAAGTTCATTAAAATTTGTCACACGGTTTCGAAGATATGGCGACGTGAGCAATAAAAAGTAGGGTTCTTTTAATTTTCACAAATTTTACACATTTTTCGATTTTAAAAAAATCGGTACCGTTAAAAAAGTCGTAAGTGACCTTTTCGGATGTTCATTGACCTATCTAATGATGTCATAAAGGTTTCATCTGGTTATACCTAAAAAAAATTTGACACGATTTTATATCGTTTTCGCTCCACTAATATATAGGGTATTTAAATATTCATCTATGGAATAAAATCAGTGACATAAATTAAAGTGTTTAACAGTTATTTTATGATTCAGTTGGTTTACATGAAGCAAAATATCGAATGAATATACAGTGAGGTCCATAAGTAACTGATAAATTCATTATCTAACTAATTAACAATTGGCGAGTAAAATCCTAAAACACGTCAATTCTTAATTCTAAAATGACATTTTTTGAGCATAATTTTATACCTCCCTTCGACCCACTGGAACTGACTGATTCTTCACTGAGCTGCTTAGTCTCGCTTATCGACTTTTGGATAGTGTTGTTCAACTACTGCAAGCTTGAACTGGCGCCCGAGTAACAAATAAAGCTCGAGTGTCAAAGTGACAGCCTTAGTTCTCGCACCGTACGAGAAAAAACGCGTCACAAACTTGGCCAAGTTTGTGACGCGTTTTTTCTCCACCTCGCACGTTGACGTGGAGAAAAGGCGCGTCCACTCTTTGACACACGAGCTTCGTGTTTAAGTGATAGGACACACTACCCTCAAGCCGAGTATGCGAGGCTGAGCAGCTCAAGTGGAGAAAGTTTAATCCAGTGGGTCAATGTATGGGAAATTAGACGTTCACACACAGACAGTAAAGCTTCAATAAAATCAATATATTACGATAATCCTACTATGTACAATTCTAAATTTTCTCTAACTACTTAGTTACTATTAAAATTGACTAGTTACTGGATACCGGGAGGAGCAAGCAAAAATCTAGTACCAAATGACTCAGGCGACAAGGATAGCAAGCACAAAACTACTATTTAAAACATTAGCACCAAGCAAACGGCAAAGTGTTAGCACAAAGTAAGCGGCGTTACGTGAGCAATTTAATAAAGCGATACCAAGGTGCAGACTAGATACGGATACCAGGCAAATGAAGCAAGACCACAATTATACACAGTATTTAAAATGGGAAAAAAAGAAAAAACTACAGTGCAACAGTATATAGAATACTTTTCTAGTGTTTAATGTGTCTTGAAAAGATGAGGCATGATTATTACAGTTATACGGCAACTTTTTTACAAGATGCAGTTCCTCCTGGTGGCGGATGAAAAAACAAGGTATGATTAGTAAACACAAATGCAACTTTTCAGTACTCTTGAGAACCCCAGCGGGTGGTATCCAGAGTACCTACAAGATGCAGTTCCTCCTGGCAGCGGCTGAAACAGACAAGGTAAGATTAGTAAACACAAATGTAACTTTTCAGTACTCTCGAGAACCGCAGCGGGTGGTATCGAGAGTACCTACAAGATGCAGTTTCTCCTTTAATTGACAGCTACCTAGAGGAACGTTTGATAGCTCATTCTCTATCCAGTAACATAAGGTTTTTTGAATTTTGTATATTCTTCTTCAAGAAAATTAAATTTGAAATTTTTTAAATGTATACGATCAAATGTATCCTAAACTATTTTATCTACCAAATATCTGTCAAATCTGACTTTTCTAATTAATTTGTGTCATAACATTCAATTTAAATGTATCGATTTTTCTGATACGTAGGTAGCAAAATACCCAATAAAAAGAAAGAAAGAATTTCTTTATTTGCTACATCTATGTAAACCAATGATTCTAGTTATTTATTGCTGATTGTCAAGTTGATCATTATTTTAATAATGAGTCTTTCGGTTACCCAAAGAATTGACATTTTGAAATTATTAGGATGTGGTGATATAACAAGAACCCAGGAGCAGGTAAGCGAAATCTTCAATAGGAAGTATCCTGAGTAGAAAACAAATTTTGTGAATTTAGAAATGTCCTAAATCTCTTAGGAAACGTATTTTAAACGATGAAAAGAAATTGGATATATTGTTAGATATTCTAAATAATCCACATTTTTAGTAGTGCCTCCACATTGGGGAAGGTATCTTTTAAATTTCTATCTACCAACAACTGGTACAAGAGAACTTCACAGCTAATTTTCTCATCTTCAGAACGTGTTAGTATATAATTCGTAATAATAGGGTAATAGGGACCTCGTGCTTAACTGAAGGGCGGGACTTTCGAATGAAATCAGAAATCATTCATTTTTTATTTTTAATAAAATAAATTTTTAAGGTATTTTGGGGTTAATCCGGCACTGAGTTGATGCATACCTCTCACACAACTACCAGAAACTATTGCTAATTATCAACATACTCGCAAAATCACCATACATGTACCAAAATGTTCGACGCTCGGTCCGTGTTGGTAGGGATCGGCAAGCCGCACAACGAGCAGGTCATTCCAACCGCCAACTACGTTCGCCGTTCTCACACACCTTCAAGCATGTTCACCAGTATCCAACTACTTTTACCAACATGCTCGAGTGTGTATGGGGGGTGTTAAACGGAACAGTCAACAAAGAGAACCGTAGATACTGGAGTACAGAAAATCACATTGGATGATGGAGACCAATATCAATATCCCCACGTTTGGGCTGGAATTATAAATTCTCAAATTATCGGACCATATTTCTTTGATAGCACATTAACTGGTGCGCGTTACTTGGATTTCTTGCAAAATTTCTTAGATCCATAGTTAAGAACACCAGATGGTGACAACCTTAATGAAATTGATAGAAATATTTGGTATCAGCAGGGCAGAGCTTGCATTGGAAGCAAAAGCCTATCTCAATCAAGTTTTTCCCAATAGGTGGATAGGTAGACTCGGTGAAATTGAGTGGCCTGCCCGTTCTCCCAATTTCACCCCACTTGACTATTTTTTATGGGGTTACTTAAAATCGAAAGTCTACTTCAACACACCAAATAACGTCGATGATTTAAAAGACAGAATAAGGAAAGAAATTAATCAAATCACCCCAGAATCAAAAGGTTTTAGAAGAATTTCAGCAACGTCTCCATTATTGTCAAGAAGCTACGGGCGCCCAGTTTGAACATTTGATTTAAACTGTTTCATGCTCTTTTGTTTATTTAGTAACACTAAAAATGTAATACTTTTCTATTAAAAAATGAGAGAAATGAAAAAATCTTATATTGCTGGATAGAGAATAAAAAACCCTTTCAAATGAGTTATCACACGCATCCTCGTTCCATTTAAAAATTTTAAAGTGATAGCTGTCACTCCAAGGGGGTTGAAGGGGGTGCGGCGGTATAAAATTATGCCCAAAAATGTAATTTTATAATTAAAAATTGACGTGTTTTAGGATATTACTCATAAATTGTTAATTACATAGATAATGAATTTATCCGTCACCTCGCTGCATATTTAGTGAACTCATAATCGGCTTCAGAAATGTGACTTTAGTAAATCAGTCATTAACTAATCAATCAGACATTCTAGCAAATTGGGTTTTATAAAATTCAAATACCTCCATTATTTCCCAAAATATCTGCTTTGGGAATTGTTATAGATCCACCCCATACTTGAAATATCAATAATAATAAAAAATATATATATATATAAAGTACCCTAAATATCTATAAGTATGCTTGTCGAACCGTCTGAGTTATTATAAAATAATTAGTCGATTATCCCACATGTGCTTTTGGATAGATTTGGGGGCATTCCTTTAAATAAACTGGTGTGATCGCCGATTAGCAATGCATGATAAATCACTCAGTATTTGGATGTCGTGTTGTAGCAAATAAATGCTCGAGCACAGACTTTAAGCACAGTAAATGCGCTAATAGCATTTACATAGGATAAACAAAGCCTACTATTAATCTTATGTACTCTTGACGAGAGCTTTTCGCTAAGAGGATGCTACGCGAAGAACACGCCTTGGGTGTAAACGATTCCCGGTTCTCGAATAAAATATATTTGTATCAAGCGGCTATTAATCTTGATATTGTGAATAATACAGGTGCTTCAAGCAGGATGTGGATATTGGCATAAACAAGTTGAGTTGCGTTTTCCGCAATCACGCCATCGTTTTCATCGCTGCACCTGTTACAGTTGTTGATAGCGCTTACAGATGTACAATTAGTTTAATGGTTGCTTAGATATCTGTCATTATACGCTTCTGAAAGCTTACGTCACTAATTGCACAACGTCTATGTTACATCACATAGTGTTTATTAAGAAAACCGAATCCCTCCGCCTCGACACAAGTGTTGCCACCTTACCCCAAACTTAATCTTCTACAGTTTAATTTTCGTTTTGGTTCTAACTACATAACTTTATAACTAATTCTGTTTTATTGCTTTAAAATTACCTGATTTAATTAGACGATATCGACTGGGGGATTCCGAACTTAATTTCGTTCTATTTTTGAATTAGTTCACAAATTTAAATCGTTACATAGATAAAATACCTAGTTTAAAATATATTTTATTTTGTTTTCATTCCATAAAAATACATCTTAAGAAAGGCTGTTCTTTAATTTTATGTAATTAATACGATATAGAATTGAATTTAATAAAATTATGTAAAAAATACTAAGGAAATATATTATTTAAGAATTATTCAAGAACTACCACATTAATAAAAATATACCGTTTCTTTATATTTATATCGACGTTCCTCCTTTTGAATGTGCCATATAAAAATAGTAAGTTTAAAAAATCATTATTAATAAACATACACTAATAAAATATTATCCAACTTCTCTGTATTTATATGAACATTGTTAGTTCTGAACACATCAAATCATTAAGCAAAAAATTATTAACAAGCATTTTAAAAACGACCTATTGTGCGGCATTTATTAAAACAACTAAAGTGTATACGACCAGAATTGAAACTAGAAGCCGGCAAAAACAGTCGGCATCTGTTGCGGAGGTAAACAGAAATGCTTGTCATAAGAAAAACAATAAAGAGATGGCGGCTGTTTTTGTCGGCTTTTAGTTTTTATACGGTTTCAATTCTGGTGGTATACACTATACCTCTACCACTTATAAAATAGAACACTATTCCAAGGCCAGTATATCTGGATGCCTAATACTCCTGAAAAAATAATACAAATAAGGGTTTCGTAATAAAACGAGAAAACCGCTGCCCAAAGAATTACTACTTTCACATCCATATTTTGTATCCAAGTCTTACACGCATTAAATCCCAATGCAATATTTTACTCCCTTTAATAATAGGGTGGGGGTGGCAAAGGGGTAGTAGAGAGGGTGGCGTCCCTTGGTTCTCGTATACACACTAAATTTCAATTTAATTTTTTTACTCCCTTTAATAACGGGGTGGGGTGGTAGAGGGGGTGACTAACGCCAAAAAAATGTATTGGGACGTTTCGTTCTTGTATACACACTAAATCACATTTTAAATTTTTTTACCCCTTTTCAAAATACTGTGAGGGTGGTATTGGGGGTGATACTGGGGGGCGGCATCGTGCATCCCCTAAATTGCAATTTTTATGAACTCTTACCTGCTTGCTTTGCCTATGTCAAATTTAAATATAAAATCTCTACGTTTCATGACATTTTAAGCCTATTTCAACAAAAAAATTTTTTTGCGTTACTATACTTCCGCTGGACGTGGAAGTAAAATAACAAGAGACCAGCTTGATAATAAAAGCCTGTTACATAACGAAACACAGTAAATAAATAATTTCTTATTAGCGTTGAAGTTTTGCCAGAATGGTCCCTAAGTAAATTTTTCTTTAATACTCAGCAATTAAATATAATTGGAGAAGCCATCCAATATCTAACAAAATTGAACCAAGATGCATTATGGAAAGCTACTCTAGAAAAACACAAAGAAATAAAAGGAAATCATAACATCCCACTACGTGTCAAGGAACTTGTCCACGATAAAAACAGAGCCCATCGCAGATGGAAACTTACCAAAAACCCAATAGATAAAACACATCTAACACATAAGTTAAATTCGGCTATACAAGCAGCTAAAAACGAAGAATTTAGATTATATATTACCAATCTTTCCCCTGAAATTTAAAAGATCAACAGTCGCTATTCCACCGATTAGAAAATCTAAACGGAGCCTGGGATAGGCCAAATATAGAAAAGGCAAATGAATTTCCAGAATACCTTGCCAGCGTATTTGCTACACCTCAAATTGACAACAACGACGATAAAGAAATTAAAGAGTACTTTATCAGGTCCAGCAAACCCCTATTCATCAATGGAAATTCGCAAAGATGTACCTATGGAATAGAGTTATGGGGTTGTAGTAAACCTTCCAACACAAAGATCCTTCAAACATTTCAGTCCAGAACTTTGAGGATGATAGCAGAGGGATACCCCATTGATATGTGTCCAACCAAACTTTGCATAATGATTTCAAGATACCATTTATCAAAGAAGTAATAAGACCATACTCAATTAAACAAAAAATCGCAGTACTAACCATAGTAACCAGCTCATAAATGAACTTTTTAATCAACCACTCGCTGAAAGAAGATTAAACAGATTGTGGTCAGAAGACCTAGCTAGATGAATCTCAGAGAACCATCAGTGGATACTGACTCAAGCCTCACTCTTTACATAAAATTTACTAATTACTTTGTATTTGTTTTTTAAAAAAGTAGCTTGTAAATATGCAGTAAATAAAATTAAAAAAAATTAAATGTAAAGAAAATTTATACACAAAAAATTAATAAACGCAAACTAATACCAAATTATCCAACTTCTATGTATTTATATGAATGTTCTTAATTTTGAATGTGTTACCACATAACGCATTAGGCAAAAATAATAAACAAACACTTTAAAAGCTAATTAGCTTGAATCTATGAAAGTAACCCCCTCTTCCCATATAGAATAGAATAGGAATAAGAGTAAAATAATTTATTTAAGAATTCGAAAGAAAATCGTTACATCACAAATACTAGTTAATCGACAGCTGAGTTTATGAAAGACTCGTGTTTGTCGATGTCAACAAAACTTGAGAAATATAATATACAATAATTTTACATTAATATGTATCTAATTCCAGGGAGACGGTTGAAGTGGGATAATGAAAATAGTGTAATACATTGATTACCAGTGCAGTTAATCCAACATTTTTTCAAAATTCTCTTTTATTTCCAAGTTTTTTTCATACTTAGAGGGAGCAAATTATAGAATTTAGGTCCATAGAACGTAATGAATTTTTGGCAGGCTTCATTAGTATGCTTAGGTATTTCAAGGAGATTTTCAAGGTTAGCTTGGGTTAAGTGTTCATGATTACAAAATTTTCTTAGAGACGAGGAACAATAATGTACACCTTTGAGACATGTGATGACATATAAATTCCGAATGTTTAATACTTTTTATCTTTATAAAGTACATTCGTGGGGTATCTAAAATTAAGTTTAAATGTGATTTTCAAGAGTTTATTTTGACAAACTTGCAATATTTTTAAGTGTGTATCGTAAATTCCTCAGATAGATATACCATATTGAAGAATTGATTCAACTAAGGCATTATACACGAGTGCCAGTGTGTCTTTTTTTAAATGTCTCTTAAATTATAGAATTAAAAAATAGTTTTCTATTTCTCTGAACCAAATACTCAATGTGATCTTTCCATTTCAAAGGCTGATCAATAATAATACCTAAATATTTTATTTTTGACACTTTAGTAATATCTGTAGTGCAATTGCAGGGCTCATTGGAGTTACATTTTGAGCTGTGCAAAGTAATTGTATTTTTAAAAGCTTTTATTAAACTTCCAATGTTTGTTAATTTGTTTAGGTCAAATCTTGCAATCAAAATTTCGATTAGTTCTAATTAAGCTAGAGCTTTGAAATTTTGCACATGTGTATAAGTCCGGTGACAATACACTTTAACATTTTCATATAAAAAAAAAAACCAAGATGGCGGCTGCAAGATGGCGTTTATGATCCGATTCGACTCAAAATCGATATCTGGGGGTTTTCGGGTTCGCCGATTACGAATTTCTGGTCAAAAATTTAGTTCCGGATGGCGACTTCAAGATGGCGGACGACTTTATCGTTTAAGATCCCATTTAACTCAAAATCGATATTTGGGGGTTTTTAGGTCGCGGATTATGAATTTCTATTCGAAATTCAGAAGTTCAAAATAGCGGCGCCAATATAACTAACAACTTTTGTCATTTAGATCCAAATCGATATCTGGGGGTTTTCGGGGTCGCGGATTATGAATTTCTAATCAAAAATTTAGTTCAAGATGGCGGACGACTTTACCGTTTATGATCCGATTCGTCTCAAAATCGATATCTGGGGATTACAGCATATCAATAGACTAAAAGGTAAAAAATAAGATTATGTAAAAAATATTTAAAAAAAAAGCTTTTATTTAAATGCTGTAAAAAGCAGAAAATAAATTTTGAAGTAAATCAAACCCATCATTTTGTTAGATACATTATATAATTTTTTTAATGATATAAAGGCTTGTCGCGAGCAATCTCCTTTACACAGGAAAATCTCGCAACAAGCTTTTATATCATAAAAAAAATATATATAATGTAACAAAGTGATGGGTTTGATTTACTTCGAAGTTGATTTTACACATTTTCCATTTTAAAGCATTTAAATAAAAGCTTTTTTTAAATATTTTTTTTACATAATTTTATTATGAGGAGTACCAGCACTTGAAATAGAGAATGTTATAAATTTAGTTTTATCGACGTTAAAAGTTAACATGTTGCAGTCCAAATATTTCTTTAGTGTCTGGAGTCCCAATTCCCCCTCACGATATACGTCATCCCAGTTGCTGTTATTAAATAATAAAACCGTATCATCTGCGTAGGATGTTATTTTATGGGATATGTCTAATTTGCTAATGTCATTTATATACATGAGGAAGAGAATTGGGTCCAGCACCGCATCTTGAGGCACACCATTTTTATTGTTTTTTGCTCACTTACGGACTTATTGATTTTGACAATTTGTCCTCTGTCGGAGATATAGCTAGTGAAAAGTTGTAAGGCTGTACCACGAATATCCATCAATTCAATTTTTTGTAATGATATTTCATGAGACACTGTGTCAAATGCCTTAGCCAAATCAAGAAAAACAGCAAGACATTTTCTAATGCTATTTAAATTAATCTTTATATCATTAACAAGCTCAAATATGGCATGTTCAGTTGACAAATCCTCTCTAAAACCAAGTTGTTTTGCGATATAATTTTGTTTTTGTATATTTAATACTTATGCATATATACTTCCTATATACTTAAATAATGTCTAAATTAGTAATCATCTATCGAGCAATTAAATGTAAAGAAATTTATATACAAAAATATTTTTTTAAAATACGCTGTTTCCTCAGATCTGCACGAACCTGTAACATTAAAGATAGTTCCAACATAGCCACAAAGCTATCTGTTAATAAGTAGTATACGATAGGCACATAAATTTACTAAAGCTTTCTTAGATCTATATAAAATTAATTAATATTAATACTTTCGTTTCGGTATGCGATGTAAAGCAACGACAGGCGCAGTTAGTACTTGGATGGGTGACCATTCCAACGGAAACCGTGTCCTCGCCTCACACATCTTCCAGCGGCTTGTATATCAGTGTATGCGCGGAAGCTATACAACCTTAGGCGAGGGTTGTATAGGAGATATACCATCCTTCGGAGGGGATGTAAAGCCGTCGGTCCCTTGTCTATTAAATGTTAGGCAAGTAAAAGATCCCTACTCTTCTTAAGGGAAGGGGTTCGGCAAAATTCCCGGTTGGGGGTAGCTCGTCTACAGGCGTCGGTGTTAGGCCTCAGTAGCGGAAATAGGCCGACGTTAAATAAATGTATATAAAAAAAAAATATTTCTTTCGTTGATTAATCACTAAAATCAAAAACAAATCTTTGTATTTTTATCAGGAGTGCATCCAAACGCCAAAGCGCCAAACTTCAACACGCTAGGAACACGGGGCGTGGGTGCAAAATTGATTACAAGATTTGACTCAATTCTATATATTTTCACCATTGTTCAATACATTCACCATATTAAATTCAATTTACGTTACAAATTGCAATATCGTCCGTATAAAAATATAAATATTTATAATCTAAAGAAGTAGGTACAACTTATGTTTCAAAACACTCTTACTACGTACGTATTACGTACACTCAATATAAGAGGCAATTTTCTTGGAAACAGAAAGATTTTCCTAAATAGTCGACAAATTTTCCTTAACAGGGAACCAAATTGGTAATTTAAAAGTGGTTTAATTTATTTGAAGTATCCAGTTTCCCTTTCAGGTTAATTTTGCGGTAAAAGTTAAAGTTGTTTGGAAGAAATAGAATGAACATAACATAAAAATTAACGAATACATAAGTACTTTTCTCAAGTTAGTGTTTAAATGAGGATGATTGCGGGGAAATTATACACAAGGGTGCAATAGCATAACTGCGCGACGCGTGAATGTGACGCGGGGTTACGGAGAAAGCTCGATTAAAGAACTTTGGCACGCAACGATCCGCTACGTTTGTGTCTCGTTCGAGCCAAATTACAAGCACCTGCAACCACAGCGGCATCGAATTCGCAACTTTTCACCCGTAAGGGGTGTACTACGCGCAAGAATGTAATCACAAAAATAATTTTGGGAAGAATAACTAGTCAATTAACAGTTTATGCGGGGAAATGTGACATACAGGGTGATTTGTAAATAAGATGCCGAATTAACTTGATGGATTTTCAATGCAGATAACGTCACTGAGAGCCAGTGTAACTCACGTGGCATTTGATAGTGAGATATTGAACATTGAAAACAATTAGACAAGACATTGAGTAGAGCAAAATTTCTAAAAGTTAATTGTGGCATTCTCTTATTTTTTTAGATTTTCCTACCAGATTCGTTCTCGTCTAAAAATAAAATCCAAATATTTAGAACGGCCCCTACGCCTATGACTCCTACGTCAAAGAGTCAGCTAGAGAGTATTTTTTCACAAATATTATAAATTAGAACATAAATATATTCACTGGACGAGAAAATCTAAAATTAAATAAGATAGATTTAAACAAAGACAATTAATTCCATATTTATACAGTGCGTACATAAAGTATAGATAGTAGTAGGGTAATTGCGAGAAAAATCTTCGGGCACGTAGATTTTAACTTATAATTGTGCATTTTTGAAATTTGTATCGTAGTACTACTCAAATGAGAAAACTTCATTTTGTTCCATCGAGAAAACCAGTTCCTCAATTAAGGAAATAGCATTTTAAAATTAAAATACTTCATTTTTCTCAAAACTAAAGCAGAACATCTTTAATAAAAATATAATTTTTACTTCGAAAACGTTTGATTTTGTCAAATTTAGAAATAAATATATACTCAATATTATTCCATCAATAATATCCTCTTTTGAATAAAAAATTCTGTGTGTACTCGTTTATAAATGTAAGATCTAAACCCTACCCATTTGTTACTAATAATTTTTGACTGGATAACCCGATTTAGCTGTAAGCAGGGTGATGTAGCACTAAGTGGCTCTAGCCCTCTGCAGCTAAATTCAAAATATATATCGCCAACTGACCCATGTTTGCCCGCTTAGATCGTTATATCTGAGTAAACATTGAGTGTAATAATAAATTATTAACATGTTAAACCATACTGTACTCGTCCGCTTCTTAAATTCGCTAAGTTTGTAAAGGCTGATGGCCGAATTCCACTCGATCACCACTGACATCATGCATTTGCAGAGGCCTATTACCCTTACCCAAATTATACTTAATTGCACCACAATGCTTCACTGAAATATTATAATGCATAGTACTGAATATACTTATTTTCTCTTTCAGTAGGGGCCCTACACACTTAGTCTGTATGCTTAAGATCTCTCATTCGATATGTTAAGTTTTAAAATTATAACCGCGTAATGTGTTTAATAAATTTCTCTATGAAATACATAAAAGAAGATATATATTGCATTATTTCTTTCTTTATATTATAAGAGTTATCGTTTTGTTTTTTAAGTGGCCGCACAATTTGATACAGTAGTCTTTCAGTATTACAATTACATATAAAACTGCAAAAGATTCTACAAATTTTGTTTAAATATATTATGCTTACTTGGTGATTAAAAATAATGAAAGGGTTCTAAAACCTTTGTAAGTTTCAAATTAGAAAACAAGTAGCTGTGTCATATATTTACGTCTGGTCGTTCACTAGTACCAGTTTTTATAATGATAGGAAACTAATTACACCCTGTATCTGCCCTGTTAAATTTGTTTTTTAATAAGTTATAAATATGAAGTTAATTCTAATATCATATTAATTATTTACACGTGATTATAGTTAGGTCATATATAATTTACATGTTGAAAATAGCACTTTTCATACGTGAAAGCGTTTTCACATACTGTTAACATGCGTTAAAGTTTATCACATGGTATGTGAAATCAATAATTTTCAAGCGTAGTCCGTAGTTAGTAGCACTTTTCAAAGTAGTCGTAGAAAAAACTTTTTATTTTACTAGTGAATAAACAACTATTTCCGGGTGTTGCTATGGAGTTAATAATGACGGTTTGAAATGTCAAAATTAAATAACAAAATAATTATTTTCGTGACCTGCCTAGTTATTTTTGTTCCACACGTGTTTTGACACGCATAGCTCACTCTTCTTGCAATAAATCAGCTCATTTACATTTTGAAAGTCAAATATGTCAAGAAGTATTTAAGATAGACCTATACAATATTATATATTTGAAATCAAGGAAAAAAGGGCTTCTCGTATATATACGAAACTTTTTTTCTATTTTCAATAATAACAGAAATAAAGGAGGGGGGTCAATATATAGTGAACAATCCTGTAGATTGCCAGTTTACACTGTCAAATTGTTGTTATAAAATATATACATACAGATGACTCTATACTTACTATCTTATAAATTAAAGTATACATCACGATCTATAATTACGTCAACATCCTGTGTATAACATGTAATATTTAGTTACGTTACTGAGTTAAATCACCCCTTTTAATACTAGTTTAGCCGGATCAGACTTAATTACAGATTCCTTACTCATGAAAACTTAATAAAACACCAAGTGAAACCAGGTTGTCTTGTTAGTTGACTTAGCATGACTTCACTTTCTGACAAATCACGCCGTGGATGTATCCCTCGGGAGAAAATATACACTTTAGAAGTTCCCGGGGCGTCGATCCGACAAATATATAAATATCTTACCGTCAAGGTTCGCCTCAACAAACAACATCATCCCTTCAGGAAAAATGTCTTGCGCGCTTCAGTATTTATTAATCTCGACTCATACACGTTGAAGTTGCCGAGTTTGGCCATAAACAACAAACAAGGCTCAGTTATTTGCTTTTAAAATTAAATTATATGGATTTATTAATTATAGGAAAGTTGCAATGTTGTTTTAATATGATTGTTAGTAATTTTTTAACCTAATACATAAAGTATAATATAAATTAGCATATCCAGAAAAAGACTGTTGATATAAAATAAAATAAATATCACTACCAAATTATAAAAAATCTACAAACCTCTTCTTACTTGAAAAAAAAATTTGTATGTTACACTTGTAGAGCATCAGAAACGCTTTGCAATTTTGATTCGCCTTTAACTTCAAAAATTACGAAAAAATCATGGTGGACGAGAAATTGCAAAAGGTTATTTGATATCATTTCTTCTTTTTATGGGTTTCTCTAACATCGTCTGATCACAAATTCTACAAAAATAATAACATTAATCAGTATATTGGAAAAATAACCTTCACCATATAGTAGTTCTCTAAAACGGGATAAAAACATAAAAATTTTGCCAGTGAACAAAGGTAATGCCACAATCATTTTAGAGTTTCCCATATAAAAAGGTAAGAGTAAATAATACAAAAAAACCTAAACTTGGCTAACGCAAACCCTTAAAACTCATCCAAACAGTTAAAAATTTTGCATAAGAAAATGTTAACAACCAAATCTGAAACCGACAGCCAAAATTTAAAAAAAACACAAGAAAGTTTGTACACAAGTTCTTGAAAAGGCAAAAATTTTATGTAATGACAATTCTTATAATAAAGCTAACAATAAATCTCAAGCAGCTTGGAAAATTATAAATAACAACATTAGCACGCACAAGGATGATGTACACTCTGTCAAAGAAGTAATAATAGGAAATGATAGTGAATCTGATCTTTCTAAAATAGCAAATGCGATTAACAAGCATTTTATAAATATTCCCAAGCAATTAAATAATCAATTAACTGGTAATAACAATAAATTTAAACCATCAACAAGTCCTCGCCTCACACATCTTCCAGCGGTTTGTATATCAGTGTATGCGCGGAAGCTATACAACCTTAGGCGAGGGTTGTATAGGAGATATACCATCCTTCGGAGGGGATGTAAAGCCGTCGGTCCTTTGTCTATTAAATGTTAGGCAAGTAAAAGATCCCTACTCTTCTTAAGGGAAGAGGTTCGGCAAAATTCCTGGTTGGGGGTAGCTACAGGCGTCGGTGTTAGGCCTCAGTAGCGGAAATAGGCCGACGTTAAATAAATGTATAAAAAAAAAAAAACCATCAACAAACATTTACAATCCAACATTATATTTAGAAGAAGCATCTGAAGCAGAGATTTTCAATATTATTAGTACAATGAAAGGATCTAATTCGACAGGTCTTGATAATGTTTCATCAAACTTATTAAAAAAGTATATTGATTTTTTTTGTAAAAGCCAATAACATATTTAATTAATTTATCAATTAATGAAGGTGTTTTTCCTAGTATTTTAAAAACTGCGAAAGTTATTCCTATTCACAAAAAAAGAGCCAGAAATGAATTATAGGCCTATTTTTTTATCGTCCACCTTACCAAAAATTCTGGAAAAAGTTATCTTTAATAGAATTACTAACTTTCTTTCAAAGTTCAATATACTTTCACCTTGTCAGTTTGGTTTTCAAAAAGCTAAATCTACAAAAACAGCACTAATAGATTTTTAAATATTTCTTCATGAAAGTTTGAATAATAAAAACAAATGTATCGGTATATTTTTAGACCTGAGTAAAGTTTTCGATCTAGTAAATCGTGAGCTTCTACTTGATAAGTTGTATATGTATGGATTAAGAGGTAAAATAAATTATTGAATTCATTCGTACCGTTCTCAAAGGAGTCAAATAGTTGAGATTCAGGGTTGTATGTTAAATAATTTAAATATTGAATGTGCTGTACCCCAAGGTCCAGTCCTTGGGCCCCTATTATTAATTGTTTTTATCAATGTCAGTCAAGATAATTTAACATTGTTCGCTGATGATACTTCATTTGTTTGTTCAGGTCTATCTCAAAATGATGTTTTATATAATATTTTAAATGTATTTGTTGAGTAGTTTAAGAAAAACAAGCTATTTTAAAATATTTTTAAGACAGAGTTTATATTATTTAAAACGAGGTATGCTCCAGTAACTTAAAGCCAATTAATCAAAATTGATAGAACATCTATAAAACAGGCAGATACTGTCAAATTTTTTGATATATATATTAACCAGTATTTAAATTGGCATGAGCACATAGGTGATATCTACGTTTAAAATTAATTGTCATCAGTGTGTTATGTATTACATAGACTTAAGTTTTTAACTCTCAATCTAATATCATTGGCTTATTATTGTGCACATTCTTACTCTAGAATAACTTACTGCATTTTATTTTGGGGATCTTCATGTCTATGGATAAAAGTTTTAGAATGCAAAAAGGGCGTTCCGTAATATAGCACGTGTAAACAAATTTCATTTTTTATTCAAAAAATATAAATTATTAAAACAGTACCGTGTATACATACATATACATTTTAAAATACTTAATTTTGTTAAATATATTATTCTTCCTTTTTGGCTAACAATTTTAATCATGATTATGACACTAGAAATTATTTAAATGTAATTGATAATGACAAAAAAACATTTTTACTAAAAACAACACGACAATCGGGGAATGCTTTCAATACCTCTGAACCATCGATTGTTCATTTAAATCAAATTTAGATCACATAAATAAAACTCAAATTCCTATTAAAATTTACTTCAATAACCTTAAAAGTGAATAAATAACTTTAAATCATACTTGAAAACAATATTTTCTTTTAAATACTACATTGCCTTCCTTCTTTTTCCATACATATTATTGTTCTATTGCAAAATTATTTGGTTACATTTCGCAAAATTCTTGGCAGTATTTCAAGACAGATGTCCCTGATGGTGTTTTCTAAATGATCAATATTTTGGAAGGATCTTCTATGGTAAACGTTACTTTTCAAGTAACCCCATAAAAAGAAATCTAGGGGCGTTATGTCCGGGGATCTTACTGACCATGAGTATTGTGAATATCTGCGAATCAATTTGCCTGTAAACAAGTTGTCCAGATAATTTCTTACATTAATAGTACTGTGAATTGAAACGCCGTCTTGTTGAAACCAAGACACCCTCTTTCCTCCAATGACATGTCATCAATTACTTAGTAATTTCATTCATAAGAAAGTTCAAATATCTGTCCGAATTGAAATTATGCCGAAAAAAATAACGACCAATTAGTATGAAATTAAGAATGCAGCACCAAACATTAAAAGAGTACTAGGACCCGATTCTCAAATGACGATCAAAATTGTCACTTGTTACAAATAGTCGGTCACTCATGTCGAGTAACTTCTGAGGAACGTATCTCGAGAACTCTGTGACAACAAAGTTTATTAGACAATTGTTTCTCGATGATTAGCAGGTGGCAACATCGCATTGGGATAATTTTGTGTCGATAAATCTGTGGGGAATATCTTTAATTTTTTTCTTAAGGTTAGGCCTTTCCATTCTTTCAAATATAGATAATAAAAAATTGCTCTACTGCTCACAACAGCAAAAAAAACGGTAGATTTATTGAAAAGTCGAGAATATGATTTTCTAATTTCGGGGAAATTCTCCACACATTTTTCATTCAAATACGCCCAAAAATAAATGACAAGAGATAGCAGTGATCCTGAATTCAACCAGGATCGAAAAAGGATTGGAAACAATGGAGAAAAGTAAGTAGCCAAATCTTGTAATGTAATTAATTTCATGCACAGAAAATTGTTTTGTTAGAGTTGGCAAGACAGCCGCCAATATATTATATACATGGGTTTCTCTCTGATTTTGTAGTGCAGCTTGATTATTTTTCACATTTTCGACTGCATTTAAAATTTCGTTCTTCATTCATATTTGTAGAAAATAGTAAATTATTAAACAGCGAAAACCGAAAAGATTTCTGTATTGAATTAAATATAACCACATAAACACCAAGGGAGACCCCTCTCCCTAGCGCAGTAGAGAGAGAGCACGGCAATTATTATCCTTTTTTATATATGCCTATGGTGTCGATCACGACATTTGATTGTCGACGGGTTATACCCACTCTCCTTTATGTCTGTTAAAAATTGTCTACTACGACATTAGAGAATTGACCCTCAGGTCTTTACATTTAATTACAAATCCGGGGTTTTCGTCAGCCCACCACCTGCAATTTTGGGACCTTACTTCCTCATTAGAATAAAAAGTTGCTTAGTGAGTGAATAGGATCTGTGTAGCAAAAGATCGATTTTCTTCTATTTCTCATCCTTGTATCCACGCAAAAAAAATAATATAACATGAAAATCGTGATCTTTAAGCGTGTTGTGGCAATCAAAGTTTGTTTATGTTCTATTCTATCAAGAAAAACGTTTTCCTCATGTTCAATAATTTTCCAGTTTGTGTGTGGCTTTTTGTAAAGATTTTCAACTGACCCGGTTGTTTTGAATTTTTGGAAAATACGTCCAACTGTTGAATGGGAAACAGACTTTTGGGGATATCTTTGGTTTAAAATATCAGCTTTATCTCTATTTGTTCTATTTTCGCCGTGAATTAAAATAGTTTCAATTTTTTCTTCTTTAGCAAACATTTTTTAAAACGATCAACAGTAACAGAAGAGTCTAATGGCCTGGCAGGGGACGCGACATGCAGATTCTGCCAAGAGGAAGAGGAAACCTCAGTCCACGTATTGTGCCACTGTGAAGGCCTGGTGAGGCTGAGATTCCAAGTACTCGGAGAAGAAAACCAAGGGCGGGCAGCTATATATACAAAAGGGCCTTTATCAAAGCTGTGGAGTCTAGTGCAAAGGACAAAGCTGGATGAGGTACTATAGGAAGATATTCTTAGACCTGAAAAGGTCGCGGTGGTAAAGGCTAAACAACCAGCTTCTTCGTTAATCTAATCTAACAGAAGAATTAGATTATCGATACGTCAACAGCTAGTATTTGTTTTCATAACTGACTTGATTACCTAGCGAAAGTTATTAAATAAATCCGTATTATTCACTTTTAAGATTATTGAAGTAAATTTTAACAGGAATTTTGAATTTTATTTATGTGATCTAAATTTGATTTAAATAAACAATTGTTTTTTTAGTATGTAAGCCCATTATCGTGCAATATTCCACAGTAAGGGTTCAGAATTACTGAAAATAGTCCCCGATTGTCCTGTTGTTTACTGTAAAATGTTTTTTGGCATTATTAATTACATTTAAAAAAGAACTGCAACATTAATGTATTTTTGCATTGAAATATTTCAAATTAACTCAACTGTAAACAAAAAATACACAAAAAAATTAAATATTACACATTTTTGGAAAAAAGTGAAAAAACTAATACATTTAAATTATTAAACCAAACTTCACATTTAAATTCTTAATGTAATTATAACCAATTTTTCCTTTTGATATTTATCCATATTTTGATAAATAAAGGCATTTCAGGCCATTTTGGAAGTATACCGTTGTTGTGACATGACAAATATTTTTGTCAATTTTGTGATTATTCATCATGCTAAAACCAGTTTAAAAAACAATTAAATAAAGAAATTTTCCATGTGGTGCAGATTTTTTGGCTGACACTGTATATGACACAAAAATCATGTCTTTACAAATGAGGGTCATTATCCAAAATTAAACAAGGATGCAACAAAGTTAATCGAAAGTAAAGTGTACAGCGCTGTGTTTAAGTATAAACAAGAATTAAAGGTCTTTTAACAATGAAATTTTATACCACAGCATAGTAGTCCTCATTTTTAACCAAAAAATACATAAACCAAATATTCCTTTAAGATCAATTGTTAGTTCTATTAAATCGCACGTCATAATCTGGCAAGATTTTTACTTAAAATTATAGATCCGTTATCTGGAAACACCGACTCGTATATCAAGCATTTTACTTTAAAAAATTACGAAAAGTATATTCATGAATCACACCTGATGGTCAGTCAGCTTTGATGCAGTTAGTCTTTTTAAAAGCTTTTATTACACTTGCAATGTTTGTTTCTTTGTTTAGTTAGTTAGTTTGTTTAGGACAAATCTTGCAATCAAAATTTCGATTAGTTCTAATTAAGCTAGAGCTTTGAAATATTGCATATAAGTCCGGTGACAATACACTTTCACATTTTCATATAAGAAGAAAACAAGATAATAGACAACTTCTGTCCGCCAGTTATGAATTCTTGGTCAAAATTTAGAAATTCAATATGGCGGACGAATTTTGTCATTTATGGTCCAAATCGATCAAAATCGATACCTGGGCGTTTTTGGGGTCGCCGATTACGAATAACTAATCAAAAATTTAGTTCAGGATGGCGACTTCAAGATGGCGGACGACTTTACCGTTTAAGATCCGAAATTATGAAATTAAAAATGGCGGCGCCAATATGGCGGACGACTTTTGTCATTTATGGTCCAGATCAAAATCGATATTTGAGGGTTTTCTAGGTCGTGGATTATAATATTTAGTAAACATTCCGGAATTCAAAATGGCTACGACTTTTGCCATTTAGATCCAAATCGATCAAAATCGATATCTGGGGGTTTTCGACAACTTTACCGTTTATGATCTGATTCGTCTCAAAATCGATATCTGAAGATTACAGCATATCAAAAGACTAAAAAGTAAAACATAAAATTATGTAAAAAATATTTTAAAAAAAGCTTTTATTTAAATGCTCTAAAGAGTAGAAAATAAATTTTGAAGTAAATCAAACCCATCATTTTGTTACATTATGTCTCTATGTAGAATATTATTGAAAATAAAGGCATTTATTATTATTATAATATAGTTTTTTTATGATATAAAAGCTTGTCGCAAGCAATCTCCTTTACACAAGAGAATCTCGTGACAAGCTTTTATATCATAAAAAAATTATATAATGTAACAAAATGATGGGTTTGACTTACTTCAAAATTTATTTTCTACGTTTTAGAGCATTTAAATAAAAGCTTTTTTTAAAAATATTTTTTAACAATGTTTCAGTAGAAAAAACCTTTTTAACAATATGTATAAAAACAAAATATTTTCAAATGGATTTCTATCAACAGGATATCGGTATGGCAATGACATATTCAGAATGTTCATATACATATTTTTTAGAAAAGTAATGTCATACTGTTATTCTACGTAGATTTAGACACCTTCAAAAATTGTTAATACAGAATTTATTCTAAAAAGAAACTCTTCCTCAAAACCTGTAGTAAAATGTAAAATATAAAATATATATTATAATTTTTAACAAAAAAAACAGACAACGTATACTTTCCGGGGCATATCTCCTTGTAGGCCCGTCCTCCCACTACTACAACAGAAAACCGATTGGCTGTGACGCTCAAGAACTTAGCCAACGTTACCATAATTAATTTTACCAAATAAGATCTTAAGTTAATTATTCCAGCACGTTCAAGTAAAAACAAGTTCTTTATACAAACATCCGCATACCTATAACGGCAAATCTCAACAAACAACATTATCCTTAGTAGAAAGCATTTCTTTACTCTTCCCTGTGATTTATTATTAGGCACCTACAACACGTCTAAAATGATCTGAAAGAGCGAAAGATGTGGGCTATTAGTTCCCATAACATATTTGCACCAACGATATTGGTATTAAAGTAAAGATGTTTTTATTCACTTTCTGATTTCTTTGAATACAATTTTTAAGGATAATGACTACTTGCCAGTTTGTTAGCTAAATGTTGCGATTTTTAGATTTAGGTACATATATATATATATGTGTGTATATATCAGTGTGTGTAGTATTCCTTAATGTTTTATTTACTTATGTGTTTTTCTTTTTACAATATTTTTTTTATCAAATCAATTAATTGACAATGCCAATACTGTTTACAGTCCAATGGAAATAAAGTATTATTATTATTATGTAAAAGCTTGAATACGAGGACTGATACAATAACGTAATAACAAGAATAACCATTAATTAATTGCTTAACCCTATCTACCTTATTAATAAAATATGTAATAGAAAATTGAATTGGGAATTTATTTAAAAAACCACCTCTCCATAGCAGCATTTTTGTCATTTTTAACGAAAAACATATTGAAAAAATTCTTACTCAGTCACTCACGCTTATTTGGAAATCATGCACTAGTTGCAGCCAGCAGTTTTTCATTAGAATAGAATGGAATGAAAATGGAATATACCGGGTGACCCATAAACTACCTACCCCCCCCCCCTCCAACTTTTTTCATACAGTTTTAAAAATAAAATTCTGAAATTTGGGAAATCAACTGCAAGTATCAATGGCCACATTTTGACCATTCGGTGGTAAAAAATGGTATGGTATGGCCGGAAGTTGCCACAACTTTCTTATTTTAAATAGCACCCTGTATATTTAAGTCACTTTTCTCATAAAGCTGTAATTTCTCTTTCTAACGCTTTTTTAAGATTTAAAATCGGATGAAAAATAATTTTGGAAATAGCATTTATTTGCTATTTCTAGTTGGCTTTGGAATTCAGGACCAAATTTTAAAAATTAATTAAGTAAGTTTAGTAACGCAAAAAAAAATCTGTACGAGAACCAAGGGCCTCTAAAATTTATTTTGGCATTAGCTACCCCCTCTACCACCCTATTGTTTAAGGGAATAAAATATTAAATTGGGATTTAGTGTGTATAAGACTTGGATACAAAATCAGGATTCCTTGGGCAGCGGTTTTTAAAATCGGGTTCAGCTTTTTCTTTAAGGCTCCTCCAGGCTATCAGAATATATTATGGCAGTGTCATCGGAAAAACTCACTGTCGCCACACAAGGGTAAATTAAAAAGACCATTCAGGTACATATTAAAAGAATTGGCCCTAAGATGGTTCCTTATGGTACACCTTATTCTACGGTTATTTTATTACTGAAGGTGTTGCCAATATTAACAGATTGTTGCCTATTTGACAGCGTTGGTTTGCTAATATTCATAATATATTTATAAATCCTTGTAGTAAGATAGGCTATTGCGTCTTGCGTTGACTTCTATTCCTTGAAACCGAATTGCTTTTCTGACAAAATATTAAATCTATTTAAAAAAGCTAGTAATTCTGTTTTTCAATATTTTCTCAAAAATTTTAGCTATGTTGGACATTAGGAAAATAAGCCAGTAGTTAGTCACATCCAGTTTATCGCCATTCTTGTAGAGTGGTTTTATTACAGCTATTTTAAATGCCGATGAACCCTGTCTATTTCAAAACATTTATTGATAATGTACTTTAAAGGTGCTGCTATTTTAGAAGCTGTTTCCTTCAATATATATGATGGTGTGTTATCAATTCCAGGTGCTTTATTTGATTTTAATTGCGAAATTGTTTCTATTATTTCATTTTCACTCGTATATGACAGGCATATTGACTTTGTGTTATTCCTTATGTTTTGGGAAAGTTTATCCTTTTTTAATTGAACTATTGTTTCACTATTTTTTTAACCTACATTTGTGAAATAGTTAACAAAAGACATTAAACATTTCCAATTCAACACTAGTTACTGTACCCTCCTAGTTTTTAATTTTAAATAGTTGGTCCTTATTACTCTTTTTGCTTCAGATGTTAATTCTTTGACACAATGCCATAATTTTTTTGAGTTATGTAAATTTTTGTTTATTTATTTTTTATTATAGTCCCTCTTAGCTGTTTTTAATAAATTCATCAAGTTTATTTCGGTAAACATAACACAAATAAATATTTGTGTTATGTTTGCTAGGGTATTTTTTTGATAATTTGGGTAGTTCTGTTTTTTTATTTACCGATTTTATAAGTCCATTGGTTATCCAATTTGATCTCTTTTTTTGAGAACTTTTAGTTTTAACTGCTTTTTTTACAGGTTTCAATATATATTTTTTAAATTTAATTATAAATAAATTTCTGGTATTTTCTACATCCGAACAGTTTTTCATTGATTTATGAGTTATGTAAATTTTTGTTTATTTATTTTTTATTATAGTCCCTCTTAGCTGTTTTTAATAAATTCATCAAGTTTATTTCGGTAAACATAACACAAATAAATATTTGTGTTATGTTTGCTAGGGTATTTTTTTGATAATTTGGGTAGTTCTGTTTTTTTATTTACCGATTTTATAAGTCCATTGGTTATCCAATTTGATCTCTTTTTTTGAGAACTTTTAGTTTTAACTGCTTTTTTTACAGGTTTCAATATATATTTTTTAAATTTAATTATAAATAAATTTCTAGTATTTTCTACATCCGAACAGTTTTTCATTGATCTATGAGTTATGTAAATTTTTGTTTATTTATTTTTTATTATAGTCCCTCTTAGCTGTTTTTAATAAATTCATCAAGTTTATTTCGGTAAACATAACACAAATAAATATTTGTGTTATGTTTGCTAGGGTATTTTTTTGATAATTTGGGTAGTTCTGTTTTTTTATTTACCGATTTTATAAGTCCATTGGTTATCCAATTTGATCTCTTTTTTTGAGAACTTTTAGTTTTAACTGCTTTTTTTACAGGTTTCAATATATATTTTTTAAATTTAATTATAAATAAATTTCTGGTATTTTCTACATCCGAACAGTTTTTCATTGATCTATCTATTTTTGGAAATTAAATAGATTGTAATAACCAAACATTCATATCTTTTATAAGCCTATCCTTTTATATATACAGGGTGTTTCACGATAAAACGGACATGGTTTAATGGGAGACAGACGACACCGAGGGTAATCAGAATCACCCATAGAAAAAGCTGGTTGGATACCCGTTTATGAAATATACGGTATTTTATGTATTTTTGCAAAATTTCTTTTGGTCATTACTCTGTAATGGAATGAAATAGTTAGTTCATATTTGGTTTATGTAATACGCTAGTGATCCTGAATAAATACATATATCACAAAGAAAATGTCCAGGTCCGGACTTGGCAAAAAGTTGTTTTTTTTTTGCTTTTCAAAGAAACAACACCTTGTATATTATGGTTTTTTAAAATTTCGATATGTAATTCAAATAGCACATAAAAACTGAACAAACTGGCTTCATTATTAATTTTGTTGGAACACTTTAACCGTTCCCGAAATACATTCCACTAAATACCACAATATGAGACTCATCAAAATATCGATGAATGACACTTGCTAAAAATGCTTCCAGAATTGAAATTATTCATTTACTTTTAAAATATTAAGTTGTAATTAACAATTTTTAACATTAATCACGTGTGTGATATTAGGGAGGGGGGAAATAACTAAAAACATAAATGTTACAGATCATCGAATAAATATTCCATTTTATTACGCTCATGTATTGAAAACTAGTAAAATAACAACATAACATATCTATCAACAACAACAGTAACGGTAACAACAAAACAACATATCAATAATGCACATAATAACAGAATAATAACAAAGTATGTGCGGATCAATATGAAAAACAAAAATGCAAATATTATGATAAAAAATATTTACAGTTAATTAAATTTTATTTTCAAAATATTCTCACTCGGATTGAAATTTTGTGAAAATTTTCTCTACGAAAAAAATAGCCTTAGTAGGCTATCGTTTACTAATCCAGTGATTAAACTATGCCTTTAAACGTTAAATGAGTTAGTTTTTATACTATTGATCATAGTAGCCTTACCTCAAAATGACAACTATTAGAAAACAAATGATTAGTAGTTATATAGTTCAAATAGGAATAAACTGAGACAGAAAAAACGTAACAAAAACTTTACGACATAATTATTATCGCCGCGGGCCATGGCGCTAAGTTGAAGTAAATAGACCTCAGTAACATAAAAAACGCAACAAAAACTTTACCACACAATTATATCGCCGCGGGCCATGGCGCCAAGCCTGACATCAAATAACGACCCGAGAAGCCTGCGGTAAGCGAGTCAAGTTGCGAACAGCAGTAAAAAAGAGTACCGGTATTTTAATGAGGTCGTAAAGTTTTTGTTGGGTTTCTTATGTCTCAGGATTTTCCTACTTGAACTATACTTATTTGACATTTTATGTGGTGGTAATTTGTATTTAGGTTAGTTCGGAGCTGAATATTTTCTTTGTGATATATGTATCTATTCAGGATCACTAGCATATTACATGAGCCAAATATGATCTAATTAATCCATTCCATTACAAAGTAATAACCAAAAGAAACTTTGGCAAAAATACATAAAACACCCCATATTTCATCAACGGATGTCTCCCATTAAACCATGTCCATTTTCTCTTAAAACACCCTGTATTTTTTTTTATTTTATGGCTTATGGAAAAAATAAATACATAAAAATATATTGTTTAGGAATTATGCACGTGTTAAATCCATAGAAACCTAGATTACTGTTTTACTTATTTTGGTACCTAATAAGTTTCTTAATTTTCATCAACAGCCGAATGAGAGCGGATATAGAATTTTCATCTTTTTCGAATCTGTCGTGGTTCAGAAATTCACTGTAAATAATCTACTGTAGTGAAATGGCATTATTTTAACAAAAAAATGACTACATCCAAATGATTGGAAGATAGGCAACAATAATATAGCAGTGAAAGGTGTCTAGAAAGAGACTTCTAAAAATGTAGTGATATTTATAGCGTTTCATTTAAAAAAATTTCACTTGGTCCTGTACAATCGTTTTGGTTCACCCTGTATATTCGAAAATAATTTCTAGTTATAGATTCTTTTATGTGTTTATTTAATTTCTAGCTATCGGTGAACTCGGACTATTGAAGTCGGACGCACTATTGCCAAACACCTTACATAAAATGCTACTTATTTACCCATCCTAAGTGGAGAATGCGGAAGGCTTATTAAATGTCGCTTTTCGCTTATCTTCAACAAAATCTCTTTAGCGTATTTAAAGTAGGTGGCAGAAAAAACTTATTAAACGAAACACATTGAAAAACTAATGGGTGTTTAGCGTTATCTGCAAAAAGTTATTTAAGTGAGTGATATTTCTTAAGAATAAAAGATTGATGAAGGTGAGTTTAAGCTTCTCTGTTAAACGGCTAAGCTCATCTGTCCAAGGTGACGTGGAAACGAGAAGAGCTGTGCGAAGACAAAATAGGCGTTGTTTTTAATTATTGCCGGGAGATTAAAACATGCACCTAAAATGCAAAAGGATATTACCTCATTTATAATGTTATAAAAGAAGAAAACTTAGCCCTAGCAACCCTATAACCTCAATCTGGTCACCAGACAAATTATAATCTCATTCCTTTCTTATTACGCTTATTAAGAAAGTGACAAAGTTTGTTAGAAAAAATTAACCCCTTTGTTGCCGACTGAAAGGAAATTATTCCTATAAAATCAACAAAATCTCATTAACGTCTTTTTTAATATAAGATTAGAAAACAGAAAGAGTGGAAAAGAACATTCTTACTAACTTTACTGTAATAAAGTTTGTTAATATTTGTTTCGTAACTTCTTTTCTCCTTCCCAAATATGTACTTAAATATTTTTAATAATAAAATGGGTATTACTGAGAATAATGTAAATAAATGTTGACTCGTTTTTTAAATTTAACTTCCTATTTTTGCAAAATTATTCATGGACACGGTAACTTTGCTGTTCTTCATAAAAAGATATGAGCGAAGTATTTTTTCGTCAGGCGGTTTTTGAAATATGACATACATTCTCTTTTATTAATTTTTGATTAACAAAATAATAAAGTCCTGCTTCAGTCACATAGTTGAGTTTTCTTAAAAACCATCATTTGCGTATTTACAGAATAAAATATTCATAAGAATACATATTAATGTGAGATTATTTTCTGTGGGGAAACAACGGTAAAGAACGGCAATTATTTACACTTATGGGAAATGGTAAAATACCTAATCATTTTGACATAGTTTTTGATTGGTCGGTTTTCAAGGAGTAAGTCTGCATACAAAATATTAGAAGAAAACTTAAATAAAATGTGACTAAAACCTATTTTTTATAGATATGTAGAGGGTGAAACAGGCTAGTGGCCCACCCCTACATTTCCTTCATTTTTTAACTTATCCGTTTGCAATTTGAGGTGCATGAACTACCTGTAAAAATGGATTTTTGGAGATAAAAACGATATGAGATCATTTCCGGTTTACCCGGAAATGATCGCAACTTTCGATTTTTAAATGGTATATTTTTACATATTTGGATTCAACACAACATTCTGAGTATATACCATGAGACTTTCGAGAATTTTTGAGTCGATGTTCAGTTTGTAAAGCATTTTAAGACATTAATCTTGAGTGCTTTGGAATATCAAAATTTGTTGCGCAGGTAAAGTCCATGGGAAAAATTTAATTTTTCGTTTAATTTCATTAATAATTATTTACGAAGCCTCCAAAGATGAACATATCACTTCTTTATCGAAAACTTTTTTTTCAATAAAAACTGAACATCAACTCAAAAATTGTCGAAAGTCTCATGGCATATTCAGAATGTTGACTTAACTCCAAATATATAAAAATATACAGGGTGTTCCATTTAAAAATCGAAAGCTGCGGTCATGTCGAAAAATCCATTTTTACAGGTAGTTTATGCATCCCAAATTTCAAATGGATGAGTTCAAAAATAAAGGAAATATAGGTGTGAGTCACTAGCCTGTGTCATCCTGTATAAAGACGGTGTAAAATTATGAACTGAGTTTAATAGTGCTGCAATTGCTTGCCTACTCCACTGTTTCATGGAAAGTGCGAGAAAGGCGCGCCGCGATGATTCAAGAATGATTGAGTAAATTCGACGCGGGTATATATACAGTGGATCTAAACGCGAGGACAGTTTGATAGGAGATGAACAAGTGATAAGATGAAATCAGAAAAGTAATAAGTTGTGAATTATAGTAGCGAGACTATAGTAGATGGAACATGTAATTAGTGTGTACTAATGTATATAATGACTTAATTATTGTAATTAAGTGATTAATAAAGTAGTGATTTATGAAAGTTCTTGTTGCAATTTATTGAACCTACATACAGAGTGTTTACTGGACATTGCTGGTAACAATAGCTTACCTTTCACATCAATGTCAGTGCAAAACGAAAATGTGGAAATAGAGGTGGAAAGAATATTCGTAGAATGCCACAAATAACTTTCAGACAATATTTAGAGGTGGAGATGTATAGAAGAAGCCTTATGCGCCATTCAAAATGAACATTCTCGCAGCAAATTTGAAGTTGTGAAGTTTCCTGAAAGAAAAAAAATATATTTAGTATTTACATAGTAAATCTGGTTAAAAATCACAGTTCTATCGATGGTCCTATCTGATATTTAGAACATCCATTTGTGTCAAGAGGATGTGAATTTTTGGTTGACACAATTCTTTCCATGATAAAGATATATATTTTACTTCGTTTTTTCATACATACGAACGCACTGAATGTCTCTTTACACTTGCAATTTGATGCAACAATTATCTGGCTTAGGGAAGAATATGTATTGAAAAACAAGTTGCATTTTTTCGAATTACTGAATGGCTTTGGAAATAAATGCGATGAGAATATATTTCAGAATATCTACGATTTGATTCTCGAACTATATACAAATAATGGGGACGTCGATTCTCTGGATTATTTGCAGGAACAGGGAATATTCAAAGCTGATAAACAATCACCTATTTAAAGCGGCCTCTATTAGTGCTATTCAAGGGCCACACTACCAGTACAACATTTTTCTAAATTCGTTGCAACCAATACAAAATTTACTAGAATATTTCAAGTATGAAGACTATGAAGTATATAAGAAAAATATGAAGTTATCAGTGTTTTTCTAGTATAAACAAAAATTTAATGACGGTATAGATATAATAAAACAAATTTAATGTACGAATAATATACGGCCAGAGATATGGTTAATAACTCAAAAATATTGAATATTGCGCTTTGGGTAGGACAACTTTTGAACAAATTTGTATTTAAGTCATTTAAGGCATTAGCTTTCGATGTTATCTTATGCCAGTTTTTAGTATTTTGGGACCGACAAACTGACAACTTAAAGCATAGCGAGCATACTTATCTATACTAAACAAAATATAAAAATTGTATATAACGATTTTTTCATTGCCGCACCTTCAAACGAAAAACACAAACTAATTTTAATAACCCCCCTAAACACTCTTAATTTCGAACATTTATATCTCCAGATGATACCGACTTAGCTGGCGAAATTTTATGTGATATTCATGTATATTAGAGTGATAGTAAAATATTCAGATACGTGTGCAATAAATTCCAAACAGTAAATCTACAAATGGTATTTTACAAGCTTTTGGAAACCGATACACTTAACTCGAGGATACGAAATCTAGGATGATATGAAATCGGGAGTTTAAACGTGGTCGAGTACGAAATAAAGTGATGGCAAGTGGATAAGTGGTTTTGGTTGTAGGTCCGCGATCCATTTATATGTATTGACCGGTAAAAGGAGCACCCCGGTCTCGGATGCAACAGCAATGGACCATGAACCAACTTAGCTGTTCCTTGAAAAAGCATATAACAAGGTTGATTTTAAGATATGGATTGTATTCAGGAAGCTGAAATTTCAAGCACAATTTTAATAGGCATGTTACTCAGAAAGTTTTAATATGAATTTTGATGACAAGTAAATTTCTAAATCGTCAACTAATTCTTATCTTTTAATATATCAAATTATATAGATTTACAGATTTAATACTAAGCAATTCTAATAAATTATCTGAAAACATTTATAAAACATTCCTTTATATCCTATTAATCATACCTTAATCAACTAATCAACACGGATTCATACCACCACCAGCAACTTTTTTAGTTGAACACCTGAATGTTGCAGGTCATGCCGATGTCACTTATGTGGATTTTTCGATTGGACTAATCGAACGCTTATTAAATTTTAGCGAGTTCTAATTTAAGTATTCTTCAAGGTTAATTGCTTGGGCCTTTATTATTTAACATCTATATAAATTTATAAGCGATTTGAATTACACGCTATTTCCAGACATGACCTAATTAATTTTTACATTATAGATGTCTCTAAAATGTTTAATTTTGAAAACGAGCTAATATTAAAAATAGGCTATTTTATGTAAACCTTTTTCTATCTGTACAGCAACTGGACGAATACTAGACATGGCAGGATCATTTTACAAGATACGTAATGAGGTTGTAATCAGATGTAAAAAGAGTGTATACTGTATAATTGTTTATAATTTCCAAAATTTATATTTGTGGATCGAGAACAGGTTTTCCATACATCTGAATATATGCACGCTTTTCAAAAACAACGTATAGATTTCTGTTATCTATTATACTACCTTCATATTTATATAGCTAATGATATTATTGTTTCTTGTGTTTATGTAAAAAGTTAATCTTTATATTTTTAAAATCCCTAATCTATAATTGGATTTTTGTCTAGGCAGTTGTAACCAAAATAAATAAATAAGTAAATATTTTATTTCTGGTTTGTAAATTTTTAGGTGTAAGACATTCCGTAGTAATCAATTTCATTACAATTTACGATATTTTACAGAACATACACTATCTGACTTGCTCTCAAAGGCCTGGAGCTAAAAGCACCAGAAACAAAGAGGTCATTTGACTATCTATGCGTATAGATAGTAGAAAATACGTCTGTTCGCTTAAGACAATAGCAAGTTGATGAAAACCTCAAAGCACGACGCCTACGTCCCTTACTGGTAGATTATTCGACCGTGGGCCCAGCATCGCCAAAACAGGACGTAGACAAAATATATAGTCAAATTGTATTTACCGGTATAAATTTTTTAGGACTTAATATAAACACAAGCGTTTAGAAACAGTGGGTACAAAACAAGAAATAAATAAATAATAAACTTATGTATTAATTATAATAGGCGAGAATTCTGATTATGTTATGATAAGTTAGATGGTGAAGTTATGTCAAGATATAACAATAACTTTAATTATTTTTACAATTACATACGCAATTTACACAAGTTAGGAGATGTCGGCGTCGATGCATGCAGTTTTACAGTAAACTAACATAAAATAGCCCCAAAAAACATATAATTGAGGCACAGGCTGTGACCAATAATGCTATGACAACATTGTTATTGTTTAACAATTTGTGTTCTTATTTCATTAAAATGAGTAACACACAAAACAGAAAAGATTGATATATTTTGCATTCATGTTAAAAATAATAAAAATAAAAAAGCTGCATGAAGAGAAGCTATTACCCAAATCGTTCGGCTCCTAATGAAAACACATTTTTAAATACTTATCCATCACATGAGAAATTGATAATTTTTAAAGAAAAAACGTTTTCAAAATGGCGTCATTAATTCTAAAAAATGAAAAAGTTAAATTGGCTACTGCAGACTGTGTCTTCATTAAATTTACTCTTGAATATGATGTATAAGCTTAATTTTAATTCTCACATTTCAATGAAAATTTATTTCTGCCAAAATTACCATTTTGAATTGAAATACAATTTTTCGAAAAAACATAAAAATCAAATGGATTTTTTATTTCTTTTAAATGGTAATCATAATACTTACTTACACCAACAAAACCCAATGCATGAAACTTTCATTTCGGTACTAAATTACTTTGAAATTATTATATAACTGAAAAATAGCATCTAGTTTTCAGTTATTTAATGAAACGGATATATGCATGTCACAAAATGACACTTACCAACTGGTATTGTTGAAAAATATGCATAGAGATTAAATAAAGTTGACAGAATTTATTAATAATTATTTATAACGAAAACAAAATAATATCAATTATTCAAAATGCGCTCAACTTCATAACACATTTTTGAGCTCTACTGATGGTTTTTTTACCACTCATTCTAATATTTGAGCAGTTATTATTGCAAAAGCTTGGAAAATTTTGATATCTAACTCCTGGAGGTTTCTTGATGACATCTCGATAATTTTCCTAAAAAACCGTCAATTTTATTTTCAGGTAAATATTTCCAGGTAAACTCCCCTGAAATAAAATAGGACCTGTGATCCTATAGTATCCACAATTCCCGCCTCTACATTCACCCCAAACACCTCCTGGTGATTTCCTTCTCATTCATGTAAATTTTCCTGAGACCAGCACATGCCATTGTTTTTTTTTTTTTTTTTGACGAGGAGGGGAAACCCTCATGGGCTCCCAACCTGAGCTGGGTCAGTGTCAGACTCTTACTGACTAAAACCCCTCCTCACAGGGTCGTCTGTAACACTCCGAGGGCACTGCAGCCTCTTGGGCTTATTGTGCACTCCCTGTTCCGATTTACACTGCCCATTCTAATACACCTGTGCCAATGATGAGGTGATACAGGTCTGAGAATGTGCGAGTTTTAACGCTTTGCGGGTCTGTTTGTATTTGCCCGTAAATATTATATCTTCTGCGGGCCAATGCCTCACATTCATATATGATATGGTTTACTGTCTCTGGTACCTTGCCACATAATCTGCAGTCAAGGTCGCCATCGAACTTGCCAATGCTGTACAGGTGTTTCTTAACAGGAAAATGTCCCGTCAAAAGGCCTGTTACAATTCTCAACTGTAACCTGTTCTTTGGGAGCAGTTCTGCAGTTTGTTTTGGGCATGGTCCTTCAATAAGTATTTTCCCATGTCGATTACCTGGTATGTTCCTCCAGTAATTATTGTGTTTATTCCTGACCCAGTCTTTAATTACCCCTCTAGCTGAGCATTTGGTAATCCCCAGCACGGGTTCTGGGCCATAGAATATGTTAGCTGTTCCTTGTCTAGCAAGTTCATCAGCTTTTTCGTTGCCGTCTATTATGGTGTGTCCCGGCACCCAGAGTAGTTTAACTCTATTCTGTTCACCCAGAACATCGAGCTCTTTATGGCAGTCCCACACCAGTCTGGAGGACACTTTATTAGAGGCTAATGCCTTTAGTGCCGCCTGACTGTCAGATGCGATGCAGATCTGCTGGTTCACATATCGTCGTTTGACATTCTCACGTATACACTCAAGTATAGCCAGAATTTCATTTTGAAATACAGTGGCGTGAAGTCCAAGAGAAAGGCTTATACTTGCCCTCGGTCTCACTCCATATATTCCTGCTCCAGCTCCTGATTCCATCCTGGACCCGTCAGTATACCAGACCAGGCCTTTGCGTAATAACTCAGGAGCTCATGTTGACCAATCCCCTCTCTCTCCAATAGATATACTGAAGGGCTTGTTAAATGTGATTTTTGGGACTATGTAGTCTGACCTCATGCTTAATAGAGGAGGCTACAATGTTGATTATCCTCATATGTCCTGACTCCCCTGTGTGGAGAGCCAAGTCATGTGAGTTTTGTACCCTGTATGCCCCCACTCTTGCCTCTCCCTGAATCACTACGCTGAGTGGGGGGAGGTCCAATAGGGTCTCCATGGCTGCAGTAGGGGTGCTTTTCATGGCAACCGTGATTCCCAAGCAAGCCAGTCTCTGTACCCGGCTTAGCTTGTTGGCTGCAGTTGTTTGAGTGGCTTTAGGCCACCAAACTAAGGCAGCGTATGTAATGGAGGGTCTTATTACACTGGTATAGAGCCAGTGCACCATACCAGGCTTGAGCCCCCATGTTTTGCCATATAATCGGCTACATGTGGCCAATATGGTCACCGATTTATATGTTACCCTGTCTAGATGTTGGTTCCAGGTATGTTTAGAGTCTATGATAACTCCAAGATACTTTACCTCCCCCGACATACTCAGTATTGTACCTTGAAGAACCAGAGGACCCAATCCCTCCAGGTTTCTCCTTCTAGTAAATGGAACGATATTGGTCTTTGAGGGACTTATTCTCAGCCCCTCTTCATCGGTCCATTTCTATACCATATTCAGGGCCCTTTGTAAACGGTCCCTAACTATGTTATTAAACTTTCCTCTAGATATGATGACTATATCGTCAGCATACCCCTGAGCTTCAAACCCCTCATTGGTAAGTTTCACTAATAGGTCGTCAACTACCAGGTTCCATAGCAAGGGAGATAACACACCCCCCTGCGGGCAATCCCCTGCAACTGCGGCACCTAAAGTTTCGCCCATCATGGTAGTAAATACCATCCTGCCCTCGAGCATGCAGCCAACCCACCTGCAGCAGATGTCCTCAACGCCACGCTCTCTTACAGTTCTGATGATGGAGTTGAAGGAGGTGTTGTCGAATGCCCCCTCTCGAGAAAGGCACCCAGTGCCACCTCCTTATGTTCCAACGTCTTTTCCACCCTTCTAATTAGATGGTGTAGTGCCGTTTCCGTGGACATGCCCGCTCGGTATGCATATTGGTCTTGATGTAGTGGGCTTCTAACCAATACATCATCCCTGATATGTCTGTCAAGCATTTTTTCCATCGTCTTAATTTGGAATGACATAAGACTTATAGGTCTTAAGGACTTGGCGTGAGTGTGGGAGTTTCTCCCCGCCTTTGGTATGAATACCACCTTAACTGGTTTCCAAATTTTTGGTATACAGCCCAACGCTAGGCTGGCTCTATAGCGCATACATAGCTTTGATGCTAGCAAGTCTAAACCTTGTTGAAGCATTATTGGACAAATTCCGTCATATCAAGGATATTTGTACGGTTCAAATGAGTTTATTGCCCATCTGATTTTCGATTGATCAATCCCCTTTTTAGACACTGCCCAGTCCACCCTGGTGACCCTGTTACCAGTTGTCTCCAGTTCCGTTCCTAGCCATTCCTCTGGTGATTTTTCAATTATTCTCTCTCTCAGGTAAGAGAGAGTTTATTACGCACCGATTATCCTTCGAAAGAATTCTCTGGAGTCTGGCACATTCCGAGATATCCTCGATGCTCTCGCAATATTTCCTCCAGGCGTCTCTCTTGGCCTTCCTCAGTGCTCGGTTGTACTCAGTCAAAGAGGACCTGTAATCATCCCAATTTGCTGATCTTTTTGCAATATTAAATTTCTTTCTCACTTCCTTCCATGCCATTGTTAGTAAAGACTTTCATCTGTGAACTGTGAATAGGATTCTGGAAACCAAGTTTCCAACTTAATAGTAACCAGTTACAATAATGAACTCTCCTACCTGCATCAGCTTCATATAAGCGCTGATGAAGTTGATATCTATGTGATTTATGTTCTTTCAATATTTTTCCAACAGATTCCTGGCTAATATCAGGAACACTTCCAATTTCACGTGTATTTTCATTTTTATTGATTTCCATGGATGCTAAAACATTACTCTGTGGCCTCGTCAATAACAAACGTATTTTCTTCGTTTTCATTTGACTGGGCACTAAATTTTTCTCCTAAAATCTCAAACTATTTTCTACAAGGGTGATGACTCCCAGGATACTGCTTTGCATATATAACCTTGCGTCTTGATATGCATTTCTTTTTTATTCATCACAGGTATGCAACATATCCACCTTTTCCTTTGGGTAAATACTACCATTTTGTATTTTTAAACTTTAAAACAGTTATATTCGCAAATAAAGTGCAAGCAAATTAAAAAACACTACATTGTATATGTATGTTGTGATGTGCCATCTTTCGCTGGTATCCACAAAAACTAATAATAACAGGTTTTAGTCGATGAACTTAAATTACACATTCGGTGATAGATGTTACCACGCTCTAATTTTCTATCCAATTACCACTTTTAAGCTTTTCGCGAACAGATGGCTCCAATTAGGTAAATATACCAATTTATTAAAAAAATTGTGTATGCCAGGGAAATCTAAAATATAAACTATTACTATAATTAGCGTATAAAAATTGTCTACAAAATGATAGTGTAAAGATGATCGAAAGTCCATAAAAATCGATTTAGTTTTGAAATTTCTCAAGTTAGTACTCTGACGGCCGAATTGTCAAACTGTCAGTTTAAGTCATTTCCCCTTGTTTTTGTGAGTTAAAAGGGTTATAAATATCAGCTAAAAACCGTCAAAATTCATTTTTAACTCAAGAAATTGAGCTGAAAACTTTGCTAGGGATTAATTTAGTTAAAAAGGCACATGATTGCTAGTCGGTTTGATACCGGATCAAAAACTAAATCTAACCTAATTTTCAATTAATATTTTGGTTTCTTTAATTGATATTTCGATTTATTCGGATTAATAAGTAGGTTATCGTCTACAAATGGTCCTTTGGACATGTCCATCCTCAATATTCCTCATGAATATGTTGTTTAAAATTGTCGACAGTAGAAATCCCATTACTATAACAAAATCTCGCTGACAGAAATCATTTTTCAATTAAAAAGACACATCGTAGAAAATTCAATTATGTTATTTACCTTTAGCTTAGTTTCAGTTTTGAAATTATTATCATTTGGCAATTTGTTTTTAATTAGTTTAAAAGTTTTATCTATTGAAACGGTAAATAAATTAAGTATTAAAACGGACCATCATGTGGGTTTCATGCATATCGTTTTCATAACTTTTTTATTTAGTTAAGTCTAAAATAATATTCTATTAATAGTGAGTAAAAAATATTAATACTGCCCACTGTACACCATTATTATACATTTGAAGTTAAGTAACTTAAGGATAAATACAATTCTTGTGTCTTAAAGTTAAACTCCAGTATATGCCACTTCAAGGAACACGAAATAGTTCATGGCCCATTTGCGCTGCATCCGGCCTACTATGCTCCTTTTACCGGTCAATATTAGACCTAAATATATCGCAATACTGACCAAAGTCACATTTATAATCATTTTCTTTAATTACTAGTTAGTTTTTATAAAATAATTTTAGCGGAGTGGAATACAATCAATTTATTTCCACAGATTTTATATACAAAATATTCCCAAAAAAGAAAATGTATATTTTTAATGACCTGATTTTTAATTATGTACAATTGACAGTACGGCTATAGACGTTATATATCTTTGGTTGACAAACGAATTTCGTGTGGTTTTAATAAACTTGTACACTAATTTAATATTTGCAAACAGGAAAATATCAACAAAGTGTGGACTAAATCCTCAAAAGTCTTTAAAAAAATTCATTTATGTTTGGTACAATATCAGGTGACCTATTCCTTTCTTATCAATTAAAATAGAGCATAACTTACGGTAAATTAATTGCTTAATCGTATTGGTGGTTAGCGTATGTGATGAGTTATAAAACTGACAAAACACAAAACTTGTCTGTAATATTCCTGTCTTCTTACGAGTAGCCGCAGGGTGAAATTAATCTACGAGTGAAGGTCGTGGATCGAGGGTGCATTTGCTCATTTCCAAATAAATGGTTAAATATTTCCCTCTATAACCAGGTGTCAGGGTTAAAGCCAGTCAGTAATCTTCGGGAAAATTTATTGAAACTCTCGAAAAGTTCGACAACAAAGGTTCCAAAAGGATTTTTTTTACCCAACATTTTCCAAATCACGCAATAGAAGAGAGTGCACATAAAAGAAAATATTTATATATGGAAGTTACATACCTCTACCACAGAGGTTTTATTTTTCAAGTTTGCCGAATGCTACTACAGTGAGACGTTTTCACGTGGCCAAGAAAACTTTCGTGGAGACGTGATAATCCCAAAAAGGCAGGACTTTATATAAGTTCCAACACTAGACAGGAACTCGACAAAGGAAAGTCGAAATATATTTGTGTGAAATGCGACTAAAATTCCAAGAAGTTTCTCTTTTTTTATTACCTAGTTTTATTCAAAAACAATATATATTGGAGGAAACAGACAGACATACCATAACGTAAATGAGATTTAAAAGTTATTGTTGATGAACATCAGGGTACCCAGCAACTTTCAATTGTCATATTCCCTGACTTTTCCAGGTTTTCCGGGATTATTTCAAATAAAATACATCTAAATAAATTGCAATTTTAACATTACAATAAACTGAGAAAGTCATCAACCTTTATTAAATTTTTGCAAGTATTCTAAAAAAAATTTAAGTTTACCAAAAACAAAGTGTCCTAACATCAAATATACTCTATGAAGTTACATGTTTATTCAAGTAGTTTTATTTAAGTCCTAGGTATCATACCCTTTTATGAAAATATGTACATCCTTCCACAAAAAAAACCGCTGCCAAAGGAATCACTACTTCCACATCCAGATTTTGTATCCAAGTCTTATGCACACTAAATCCCAATGTAATATTTTATTCCCTTTAATAGAGTGGGGGTGATAGAGGGGGTGGCTAATGTATAAAAAAATTAGAGGCCCTTGGTTCTCGTACACACACTAAATCCCAATTTAATTTTTTACTCTCTTTAATAATAGGGTGGGGGTGGTAGAGCGGGTAAGTAACGTCAAAAAAATTTTTTTAGACGTTGTGTTCTTGTATACACTGTTCTGTCGGTCGGTCTGTCTGCCTGTAACTTTTTTTTTGTGCGCACGTTTACTCTGGAACCGTTTATGATATAGACTTGAAATTTGGTACATTTATGTATTATAACGAGATCTGGAACTAATTCTGTTGAAGGGTTCGGGAGTAAATGTGGTAAATAAGGGTAAATAGGCAAAGCAAGCAGGTAAGAGTCCAAAAAATTGCAATTTAGGGCATGTACGAAAAGTCAAGGTCCCAACATTTTTTTTTGGTATCAGCCACCCCCACTATCACCCCCAATACCACCCCCACACTATTATGAAAGAGAGTTAAAAAAATTAAAATGTGATTTAGTGTGTATACAAGAACGAAACGTCTCAAAAAAAATTTTTAGCGTTAGTTACCCCCTCTACCACCCCCGCCTTATTATTAAAGAGAGTCAAAATTAATTTGGGATTTGGTGAGTATCAGAGAAACAAGGGCTTCTAAAATTTCTTTGGCATTACCCACCCCAATTCTATTATTAAAGGAAGTAAAAAATTTAATTGGGATTTAGTGTGTGTACGAGAACCAAGGGCATTTAAAATTTATTTTGGCATTAGAATTTTAGTCAAAATTCCCTGACATTTGCTGATTTTTTGTGATTTTCTCCATATTTTTTAGGTTGCTGGGCACCCTAAACATGGATTGCTGACGTTGAGATTTGATAGTGAAATTATCGGAACGGTGGGCTGAAAATAGGGGCACATAAAGAACAGTTTATTCCCAAAAAAAGAGCATTCATACATTTTATTCGAGAAGCCCTGATATCGCGGAAATTTAATTTTTTATCCGATTATTAATGACATTTTTTTTTATATATACATTTATTTAACGTCGGCCTATTTCCGCTACTGAGGCCTAATACCGACGCCTGTAGACGAGCTACCCCCAACCAGGAATTTTGCCGAACCTCTTCCCTTAAGAAGAGTAGGGATCTTTTACTTGCCTAACATTTAATAGACAAGGGACCGACGGCTTTACATCCCCTCCGAAGGATGGTATATCTCCTATACAACCTTCGCCTAAGGTTGTATAGCTTCCGCGCATACACTGATATACAAGCCGCTGGAAGATGTGTGAGGCGAGAACGCGGTTTCCGTTGGAATGGTCACCCATCCAAGTACTAACTGCGCCTGTCGTTGCTTTACATCGCATACCGAAGTATGTACATAGTAAAGACGCACCTACGCTTGCCCTTATTAATGACATCTCGTAGTGAAGATTGCCTTCACATAATCTCTTCATTCATCATAATATATTATGAAGGTTTTACTATATTTTTTTGAGATTGTATTGTGACTTCTGGTAAGGGAGAGATTATTACTCAATTTAGCTCTATTAATGTACTAGGTGATCAGAATTAGATATGTAGAGTTTTCATATTAGATATTGAATGAATGACAGCCTATCTGCTATATAGAAACCCAAATATTCCATTGTTTTTATATTGTTTGGGCTGGTTTTACATGTTTATATTATATTCTTATTTGTACGTAAAAACCGTGCCTGGAATTTATCGTTGCTAGTAATAGCCAATACAAATTCACTTACATTGCTCACCACCAAAGACAAAAGACATTCAAGGATATTCTCAATCTAATCCTGACTAAAGAGCGGGTTCGATGGATGTTTATATGGTCATCCCTGTGTAATTTGAATAGAAATTTAGAGAACGTGTCTGTCCTCTTAAATTGAAAATGTTCTTACAACAAGCTTTCCAAACGGACTTCGATTAGGTAAATGAAGATTCCGGATAATCGAAGAAACTAGTGACCGCCTTTAACTTGTATACGTCGGTCCCTTCGGAAACAAATGGCCTGGGTAACGCCTTCTGTTCCTTCTATTATTTAAACAAATTTGGATTTCAATTTTCTGCTCTAGGACTTTGCCAGATAATTAAATTCTATTAGACTGAATTATGAGCATTCTAAAAATCAGTCTGATAAAATTCATTTACAGAATTCGAACTGATATCGATAACTTCACGCCTGTTTCCTGGCAGAGTTTAGATATGTAGCAATAAAATAGAATTTGCACCGCATGGTTCGCATGTTAGACCTAAAACAAATTTTTTAAATAAAAAAAAGAACTTGCTCCTCTACAGTAACGTAACGAGTGTCCAATAATCTTTCATAAAATTTCATTTTATTGGCACGCTAATCTAATGACTTCGCTCGACTTACAACTTCCCTTTAGATGAAATGGTTTTAATATAGGATTGAATATAATTACAATCTGCAAAAAATAATGGATACAAAGAGTCGTTAATAGATGGTTAAAAACAAACAACGTAAAATGCTCTGAGGTTTTCTGGCAATGAAAACTGCTTCAGAGGGTTCTATGAAAAAGATAGTAAGAGGGATCCAATAGGAAAACATTTCTTATTCTTTTAGTAATGTTTTTATTAATACATACAGGGTGAGTTAATTGGGAACAGCCAATAAATTTCTAATTCACGACCTACCATCAGACAAAATTAGCTAAGAATTTTTGCACATTTGCCGGTATAATTTTGGATTCCCCATAAAATCACAATATAAATAGTTTTATCTCAATGTGGTCTCAAACTATTTTGTTTTACTACTTCCAGTTTGGCATTGTAAGCTTTTAAGGCGGAAAGGTTAACATCTTGGAAGAGAATCTGAAATAAATCCCGGCAGCCACGCGGACGCTGCGGCTTTAATTGATTTAATTACATTGTGTTAATTAGGGTAGCTGTTTGGAAGCAATTGAATATAACCCCAGCGCAATTTCAGATAAACCAAGGCTCATTCGAGGAAACTACAAAACATCCAAATTCAGCTCTTACTCTTCATTCATTTTATCTAATTATTAGTTACAGCTACTTTCACTCACACTTTTTTAATAGTTAATAATAAAATCTGTGAAATAATAAAATATATATGCAACCCGTCTATTTTACGAGGGCTACACCAAATATCTCGCGTAATATTTACTGTTGAAGAATAAAGTTTTAAAAACCGTTATCCCATTTTTTGTAAGCTATATTTCAGTAAAAAGAAATTTTAAATCCATGGCCTACTTTGCGAGATATATTACAATAGCCTGAAAAATAGGAAAACCACAAACGGTTATAGCTTCCTTATTTGAGGAGATACGAAAAAAGTTAAAGGGATGAAAGTTGACGGCAAAGATAATAAGAATAATAATATGTATCAAAAAATTCGAAAAACGCAGTTGGCTTTGACATACGCTCTTGTGCAAAAAATGAAAAGAACAAATCTCAAAGTATGGTATTCATGTAATAATGACGCTAATTAAGCATTAGGACACAAGACAATATCAAATAATTAAACTTTTATTTTTCTAAACTCATTGTAACTGAAACAACACTTAAAATTATTACTTAAACAAAAATAAGTAAGCATTAAATATAATCTTTCTCTACTACTTGTCCATCAATTCTGATATATTTTTCAATTCTCTTCTTATTATTTTTAACAACTTTTCCTAATTCTTCAACTGTTACTTCATTACATGCTTCTCTAATTCTGTCACATAGTTCCGCTCTATTTCGTGGCCTATTTTTATAACTATATTTTTTATAGTACCCCAAAAAAAAATCGATAAGGGTGACGTCTGGTGATCTTGTTAAAGAACACGCCAAAACCCTCGATGACCTTTTCGAAACTGTAACAAAATCCGACATTTCGCATGAAAAGCGTACTTCACGTAAAAATGCCGTTGGGAGAGGTTTTTATACGTTCAATCACATTTTCGCTCCATGGAGCATTTTTTATCCAAAAATATCAGAAACTCATTAAGGAGTGTAATTTTAGAAAGTATACTAAATGTCGCTGCACGGGGACGTAATGTCGTCCCGACCACAAAATTTAGAAAGTATAACGAAAACTTAGAAATTAAATTAATAATAATTATTATAAAAAAGATAATTATTGAAATAATAATAGCTGTTTAATTCGTCAATATAATTTACATTGAAATTATATTTTTTATTTAGATTTAATAAAAAGTGATTGTATTAAAGTTTTTCAAGTTGTAATTTCTAAAAAAAGTTTAAGCGTAATTTTTTTATTTTCGATTATTATAAATTTAAATTTTAACTAAAGTTTTTCAAGTTGTAAACTTTGTTTATTAAAATAAAATTATAAATATAATTTTTTAGTTTTATAAAATTTAATAATTCAAATCTTTAGAAATTTTTATAAAAATTATTAAATTTTATTTAATTTAAAAATTTAAATTAATTTTTTATAAATTAATAATTATAACTAAAAAATAAAATTATCTTATTTAATTGAATTTTTATTAACTTATTTATAAAAAATATTATAAAATTTTTTTAATAAAAAATATTTTACAAATATAAAATTCCATATAATTTTACTGTATAAATCAATCAATAAAATAACTTTTTTTTATATAATAAAATTTAGGTTTGGATTTTTTATTTTAAATTTATCTTGATTCCATTAAATTTTTTAATTTTAAAATCTGAATATTTATTATTTCTTTTGGTAATCATAAATGAACAAAAAATATTGGTATTTTTACTATATACATAACCTAAAACTTTACGTTTTAATAAAGTTAAAAATGCAACACCAATTAATACACAAATTAATAAAATTATAAAAAATTAAATAAAATAATTAGTAGACTAATTTTTTTATTGGAAAAAAGGTTTAAATTGATTAAATTGTTTGATTATATTAACTTGACAAAAAATTTAACTTCGGAAATTTTGAAAATAAAAACCTTTTTACGAATCCACGTTGTTAAGTACTGCATCTCATGCGTTGTTTTAAATATGACAGGATATCCAGTCTCTAGTCAAAGTGTTTCGAGAGTTTTAGCGGAAATAATCCTTAGCGTCGAGGGTGCCCGATTATTTTCTAGCAGTCAATTTTGACGGGAAAATGATGGGTTTAACGGTATTTGCCCTAAACCGGTTCCTCAGTGATTCGGTGTCAAAAAAGTATAGTTACCATGTGCTCAGAACGTGCATAGGACCGCCTTGCCTGAACGTATGAATCTGTAATTGCAGAATATAATTCAAAGTCGTTGCGATTCGAGCATTTTTAAGCTCCGAGGAGCGACCAAAATTGATATTGAACTGAAAATACGTCAATAGAAAGGCAAGCAAAAGCCCACCAAAAAATTATAAACATTGAACTTTTTACTGAATCTTTTTGTGTAATCGTTAGCTAAAAACTAAACATTGGATGGTAGCTGGTACATTATGAGTCGTTCCATTCCTCACTATGTGTTGTACACTTGCCAGACTATAGTTTGTCAATACATTTTTCTTGAACGTTTTGTAAAACATAATTTTTGAAAGATTTAATATAAATTTTTGAACTTTATATTGTCTTTTTCTTGTGTTTCAAAATTCTTTTTCAGGTATACATTTAAGAAAGTGTTAGTATTTACTGTGTAGATTTACAGTGTTACGGCGTCCAATTGGTACCATATCAGTGAAGCAGTTAAGCAAAAACGAACAGTAAGTATAAATTTTGTATTATTCTCCGTCTGAAACAGTCGTTTTGAACCCTTCTTTGTGAACGTTTAATATTCATTTTGGAAAGTATAATAAAAGTCCTTCAGACGCGAGAAGATGGATCGTTCACAATCTAGGTGGCCACGCAATTAAAGGACTATTTCTTCCAATCCAACGCATAGGAAGTTGTTATTCAGCCAATTTTTAACTATTACTGCATTATTAATGGAAGCCCCATCTAGTTGGAAATAGAGGTTCTGTTGTACAGCTAAAGGTAAATTTTGAACGGCATCTCGAAATTCATGTGTTAAAAAATATAGGAATCTCACACTATTTAAAGTGTCATCAAAGAAAAATGGTCCAATCAAAGTCTCATTTAAAATTCTACACCAGACTTTACTTTTTCGGAATATTGCCGTTTACAATTTATAACCTAGTGTGGGTTTACCGTTGACCAATACCTTGAGTTTTGCGATGAGACCGCATCATTTGTTGTGAAAGTAGCCTCATCACTGAAAATAATTTTTTTCAAAAAATTTGTGTCATTTAAAAACAACTGCTCAGAGGCAGTATTCCAATCTCCTCTTTGCGTCTCCTTCTTCCATAGCGTGTAAAAACTTGGTCTTATATGGTTTTAAATTATGACGTTCAAGGCACCTCCAAATTTTATTTCTGTATATATTCATAGTAATAAATCTCTGACACTAACACGTGGTTCAGCATTAACACCATCTAATATTACTTGATCCAATGGACAATCGGCAACGTTGTATTTTTTGGCTCTAAGTTTGGATACATCTCCAGTTATTACTTATTCTATTAATTGAACCAACCGAGGTGTAGTGAATCTGTGGGCGTTCTGGATGTCTCAAATTGAAGATACTGGCTGCATCTCGATAAGAGTGCACACTGTCACCAACAATTCTTATTATTTCAATTTTATCAGTAATATTTAATTGTTGTGCCGCCCTGTTTAGCACCCGATACAATTGTCAAATCCAAAGCACTCCATGTTAACAAAAATATTAGTATGCCGAGTTCTAAGTATTTTAAAAAATAGTTAGCAATTTTCAAATATTCATTTCATAATAGTGTTTTGGATAAAAAAATTTGTCGTAATACTTAACGACCACCAAATTATGTAAATATCCGACAATAGTAACTCGAATAGTAGAGTGATTATTATTGAAATCTTAAATACTTATCTTTTCTTTGTAAAGGAATGAATATTTTTTAACGAAATTTGGTATGTAGGGGTTTTAGGTCATGCCGAACAAGATTCTGTAAAAACAAAAACCATCTCAATCGCTAATACAAATTCTTAATTTTTGCCAATTTCTTTTGATCATAGCAGGCGTATTTAATTTCGAAAAAAATATGATTTTTTAATCACAATCTAAAACACAAGAAATATACCAAATTTGATTTAAATCGATCAACAAATGGCCGAGATATTTGGGTGTAGTGGTGAAAAGCGACACACTGTATATTTGTTGGAAATCAAGTAACAAAAAAATCTCTCAAATTATGTAAACTACATCAATTGGAACAATTTTCTTGAGACACATACTAGTATATGAGTATGATTGCGGCAACTTGGCGACATCTAGTGTTGAGTAGTAAGTTCAAGTACTACGAAAAAGAGGAAATGTTAAATGTTGTCTTAGTAATTCGTGTGGAAATCGATTACTTTATAACATGACAGAATACTATATTAGAAATCTACTTTTATATAGAGAATACGTGGTCTTACTATATTAAAATATATATTAATAACTACCACCAGAGACTTTTGTAGAAAAAGAAAACTATTTTATGTTTAAATAATAAAGGGAAATCTACAGTTCTTTTCGTTGCAGTGGCACTCTGTTCATCACAATTTATTTCTATCGCTTCGTGGCTATAGAAATCTACAAGTAACTGTCCAATGGCAAGAGCAAAATCGCATAACAGAGTACCAAACCTATAGCTTCGAGTCGAACTATAGAATTCTACAATGAAACAGAGTGCCACAGCTGCAGTGGCACTCTGTTCACAATTTATTTCTATCGCTTCGTGACTATAGTAGAAATCTACAAACAACTGTCCAATGACAAGAGCAGAAATTGCATAACAGAGTACCAAACCTATAGTTTCGAGTCGAACTATAGAATTCTACAATGAAACAGAGTGCCACTACAGGTTTACTTTACTTTTTCTCACATCCCAATACAACACAATAATTTTTAACTTTGAACCGTTGAAATTATGTCAGAACAAAGTGTACATTAGTAAGCCCATAGGAAACCTTTCACTCGAAACGCTGCCTATAAGAAATTAACGTTAATACATGCGACATTGGGAAACTTACTCTAGTAAAATCCTTTTTCATTGTGAAATTTCAAATCAGTACTTTCTTCTTACGCGGGTTTGTGATCCATGTATTACTTGGCTTTCTTTTCTTGCATACTGTCTCACAGTATCACTGTACTATTTACTAACGAGCGTTTCGGCAACCAAGTTGGTATTGTCAGCAATTGAATAAAAATAAAGCAATTATACATACCTAAAAAGTAACTTATTTAAAAAACTGCGAATATTTATATCCTACACAATAATGTTCAAAAAACTAGTATACCGACGAACAGTACATTTTGAACTATTTTTTATATTTAATCATTTATTTATTTTTAAAAAATTGAAAATCGGCTCATACAAAAGTTACAGAAGGTTCTACAGATTCACGATTCCATACATAGGTACATGTAACATTTATGATATGTGACGCAAAACCAAACGACCGCCATTTATACATTTTTGCCACACGTGGAAAACAGTGGCGTAGTTGTGCCAGGGCAGTTCAATGCGTTGCGACGCTCACTGGCCCCGCGAGTATCCTAAACCACCTCAGTACAGTCGTACTGTAGGGTTGTGTGTTTGTCGCGTTTACGAATTGTTTAGGCTCATTTAGCACTTTTTTAAATTTCAATATCGGAAAGATCTTATAATTCTGAGACCCTGTGCAAAAAACTAGAATTTTAGGAGACCCGTATATTATGCAATTTAATGCACAGAACACTGAGAAAGACTCGACGTTCTCAAGCGGAATGCATGACTGTTGATGTTAGGCGACCGTTTCGTTTACTATTGTGTGACGTCATGATGTTAGTTGCGCAAATACGCCCTTTAAAGTCGTATATTTCGAGAACCACTTATCGGATTCGTCTGAAATTTTCAATATCGCCTAATTTTAAGTAATACATTATCCACAAGAAGTAACAACTACTTAATAAAACTCATTAAATGAGCCCATTACAGATTATGTATGTTCTGAAATAGTTTTTATCGATTTATTTTTGAGTGAACAATTTTATTTGTTGTTCACTCTTGTAAAGTATATACGACCGGAATTGAAACCGTATAAAAACTAAAAGCCGGCAAAAACAGTCGGTATCTCTTTATTGTACATGGGCGGAGGTAAATAGAAATTATTGTCATAATAAAATGTTAAAATTGTATTCATTTTTATTAATTTTTGTTTATTAGGTTCATTTCGCCAATAACATATTTTTGAGGTATTATATCAGTTTTAGATATAAAGTCTAAATATTTAAATTAATTGGTTTTAGTTTTAAAGTTAACCCATATTATATTGAAATATGTTATTGCTCAGCAAGGACCAACGAGAAGGTATGAACATATCTTGCCAGGAGGGGATGGGACAGGTTAGATTAACGAGGGGCAACGATTTTAGTCAAAAATAAAATAAAAATTTAAGTTCCTTCTAAAATAAAAACGTAAGTTTCTTGAACAAAGCAAAGAATTATTATATGAAAACAAAAATAAATATTTGTATACTTATATAAAACATAAATAAAAACAAAATTAAAATATTTCTCTAGAATGAAGTAACTTAAATTAAAATTTCTTACCAACTAAATAAAATATATTCCACGAAATGTAACAATAAAAAAGTGAATGAAAAAATGAAGAAAAGTTAAATGTTAATTGACGCGTCCGAATCTTCACTTTCTGAGGAGGAATCATTATCCAGTTGAATTAAAATCGGCGCACTGAGGGGTAGCGTTGGCTATCGATTTTCTTCTCCAATTACATGCCTAACGCAATTTTTCCATAAATCAGTATTAATTATTGTCAATGTCATTTATTACTTCTCTTATATGATCAACTACTATCGCGCTTAACGTTGGAGAGTTATTACATTTTCGTAAACGTACTTTTAGTGTTCCCCAAACCATCTCGATAGGATTAAATATGCAATAGTATGGAGGTAACCGCAAAAATATATGACCGTGTATATTGGATAAGTTATCAATAACATATTCCTTTTTGAAATTCTTCTTTTATTCTTTTCAGTAATTTGCGTTTTATTGGAACTTTTACAGGAATTTCCATTTTTTTTTTCATGAATTTTAAAATGTCTTCCTTTTTTGTGCTGTTATTTGGTATTTTATTTAATATACGCGAGTGATAAGAAGCATTATCTAATACAATTACCGAATTTGGCAGAATATTTGGTAGAAGCTGTTGAAAAAACCATTTTTCGAATAGATCGGCTGTCATGTCTTCGTGATAGTCTGCAGAAGACTGCGATATTTTTGGCCGACAAGTGCAACGCATTGGGTACAAACGTATGATAACGCGTTTTCCTCTAGAACACGAAGTATTTAAAACACAATTGTGCGAACTATCTACCCAACCATACTGAACAACATCATGCGTGTCAAACCACGTGTCGTCTAGATTTGCCTACCTGTTTAGTTTACGATATTCTCTAATTTTTTCCAAATAATCTACTCGAAGTGAAACTATACGTCGTGATTCCATAATTACCATACGACTGTCAAGTTTTTTATGTTTAAAACCGCATTCTAATAAGACATTTCGTAGTGTATCTAAAGACCTATAATTATAATCAGGATAATCGCTCAATTTTTCTTGAATCATTTTTAACGTAGGAAATATATTTTCTTCATACATATTATAAATTATACGCCGTATTACATCTCTAGTGGCATCATCAATATTTTTTAATTTCGTATTTTTCCGTTTCCTCTTTGCGATGTGATCTATAACATCGCCTTCTTGAATTACGCGATAAATTGTTGATTTTGATATATTAGTTAATTCGTTAATACGTCGTATTATTTATTTCTCACATTGTTTAGGATTTTCGCTTTTCAAACATTCATGTATATTTAAAATAATACGTTGACTTTGTACATGTAAATCTTGGTTTTTAAACTCTAAATTTATTTCGGCTTTTTCGACAATAACCGATTCAACTATTTCGGGATTTTCGGGCGTTATTATATTATCCTCTGTTTCAAAGGGTCTCCAGAAAGCCATGGTAAATTAGTAAATAATTAAAATATTTTACCTTTTATACAGTAGTAAATATTTGTAAATATGGACAGTAACTAACTAAACTCCTACGCTTGATATTATAATAGGTATTTATGCACTGCACTGGCACATAGACAGCACGTTGTTAGACTTCCACATTGACTGATAAGAAACGATTTACGAGTTTTTTTGTGCTAGTAGGCCTGTCCGTTTTATTACCTTTAAACCAGTGCAGTCGTAGATGGTTCATTCATGTTGATTACATTGCCAGTCTCGGACTCGCCTGCACAGTTTCAACTATCGTTCGAATCTCGATACCATTGCCAAATATATAGGACAAAATATCAAGTTCAGTGCGCACGGTCCTGTGCTTTAAAACTGACCAGTTTTAATTTTGGCCGTATTTACTAGTGAATACGACCAGAATTGAAACCGTATAAAAACTAAAAGCCAGCAAAAACAGTCGGCATCTGTTGCGGAGGTAAACAGAAATGCTTGTCATAAGAAAAACAATAAAGAGATGCCGGCTGTTTTTGCCGGCTTTTAGTTTTTATACGGTTTCAATTCTAGTCGTATTCACTATAACAACAAACATTTTATTCAAAGCGTATTTTCACGTTTAGTAGTAGTTTACATTACAAGCAAGATAAAACTGTTTGTGATGTACAATTTTTTTATTTGTTATTCGTTTGCACATCCTTTTTTTCAAATCTTAAGGTTAAACATGCTTGACTTTTCAATAAAAGTGTTTAACTATACAGTAGACATATGAGATGTTAAATTATTTGCTTAAAAACGATTCCGCAAAAGAAATTATTTCAAGGATAGGATCATGATTACGTTTTCATGAGTTAGTTGTATCGAAGCAAACATAATCTCTAGCTTGTATTATTTTACATACTATATTTATATTAACTATTATATTATAGAGATGTATTTTCCACGTTCTTCATTGTAAAACCCGATACCTATATACCAATAAAGATCAATTATAAAATAATTTTTTATTTTACTAACCTTGCTTCCATGGACATAGTAAATCTATTATCATAATGCGCCGCACTATAAGCGCTACCGACTAAATATTAGAAACAATTGTCCCAAAAGATCATTACACAACTCCCTAATTGCTACACAATTTTCACACTGATAATAATAATAATTATCATTTGATCCCCGGCATCTACACTACATGGCCACAGGCTACTTTTTAAGTAAACATAAAATGTTTCTAAAAACATGTATTGTGATTGGTAGTCCAGAACCCAGTGAAGGTCAAATAGATTTAGCTAAATATTACGGGTTTACGAAAATTGACTCAAACCATTCAGATCACTATCCCTGTTTTGTTATTTTTATAGTTTTAGAAAATGAGATTAATATACTTTCAAATTACTCCGACTGAAATTTCGTAAACCCCGATATAGACATACACTCATGCATATACTCCTATACTACGACAATCTGTGAAATAGATAGATATTAAAGTTATATATAGCTTATATAAACCATGGATAAATAAATACGTATAGGCTTTAATTAAACCAATTTATTTGTTTTTATATAGCTGCAATTAAAATCTTTCTAGATAGACTGATTGGTCAAATATAAATTTTGTTATTTGTAAATCAAACTTAACGAAATTCCCCACGAAAGAAATCGCATTTCTTTATTAAAGAGGACTTTAACCTAAAAATTCTTTGTCTATACTGTTGGAGCAGGTAAACTCGCTTGGTGATCGATCTACTTTTGTAGGGTAAATTATATAAATAATAATAATAATAATAAACACCACAGAAATTAGACAAACCCGGGCTTATGTGGAAGGGGTTTACACATTGAAAAAACGCGGACACACAACCATTTCCTCCGACAGTGTCAGTGCCGGAGCCAGGATTCGAATTTCGATGTCCGTGTGATATTAATCGCGATTGCCACCTCACGCCTTAACCCACTCGGCTATCGACCAGACAAATTCACCAATTAATTTGCTTCACTTCTGCCTACCTTGCTAAAAGTGTATGCAGATAGTCGCTATTTTCTGGTTTTGGTTCTATCCGAGATACAGTATCCAAAGCCACATTGGTTATAGCGCATGTCTCGCTAGCCAAAGTTGGTTTCATGCCTCAGAAAATACAATGCTGTCATATTTTAGACAATATATAAATATATGTATCCATGTCTATCTCTAACGATGTAATTACTGTAATACTGATTGTCATATCATGAATGTACCGGTTTGATTTAATGGTGTTTGTTCTATGGAAATTCTAACCAATGAGAAAAACAATTTGTAAGGGCAGAAAATTATAAATATAACTTTTTTTCCACCTATTTAAAAATAACTTATGCTTTATAATATTTTATTGTATGCCATCTTTAATATTTGTATTTTTTGCATTTGAGCAAATAACACTTTGGTAAATGATGAACCGAAGTTGGTATTACAGCGGGTGACAAACAAAACAACGTCAAAATGTTTCAAGCACAACATTCATTTTCATTAGAACATACAGAAACAAATTATTCAACAAATAATTATACAATGGAAGCTTCATACTGTTTGTGCGGTCGACCTTATGATCCAAATATTTTTATGATACAGTGCGATGCTTGTAGAGATTGGTTCCATAGCAGGTAAAATAAACAACTTCTGTTTTTGCAATATTGGCACATTCTTTGGATATTACTAATTTATTAATGTTGAGGTTACTCTAATCTTTATTTATAGTTGCTGCAACTTCCAAGAATACTTGGCTATTGAAATTGATAAGTACCATTGCCCCAGATGTGTTCCAGCTTTTGGCCCGTCCATAAGTATATAGTTGCTTTGTAGATTACGTGAACTAGTGATAATTGTGTATTTTCTTTAGATAAGCCAATTCGCAACTGGCATCGTCATGAGTTTTGGGATGAAAATGCAACAAATAAGCCAGTTCAGACCGGTACAACGGTGTTTATTAGAGAATTATGTGCTAGACACTTCGCACCAGAAGGGGAAGTGGTCGTACATATGCGTGGCCAACAACTTACCGAGACCTTTTTAAAAACACATGGCTTTAACAGTCCGATTGTAATAGATAGTAAAGATGGTTTAGAAATGACATTGCCGCCAGATAATTTTAGTCTCTACGATGTAGAGTCATATGTTGGTGGTGGCAAGGAAATTGATGTAATTGACGTTTGTCGCCAAACAAACATAAAAATGAAATTGAGAGATTATGTTGAGTATTTTAACAGTTTAAATCGGAGTAGGGTGTTCAATGTTGTTAGCCTGGAGTTCTCGAATACTGGGTATGTAAATAGTATTTATTTATTGTGAAATAATGGTTTCCTCTCATTTAAATGATTGTTATAGGTTGTCAAGTTTTGTTGATGCTCCATTTATTGCACGGAAATTGGATTGGGTTAATAGTGTTTGGCCGCCTGATTATGTAGGAAAACCGCAGGTTCAAAAATACTGCTTAATGAGCGTTAAAGACTCGTATACAGATTTTCATATTGACTTTGGTGGCACAAGCGTTTGGTATCACGTATTGAGAGGGGAAAAAATATTCTATTTTATTAAACCGACTTCGGCTAATCTCACACTTTATTCCCAGTGGATGACATCTACTAATCAAAGCGAGACATTTTTTGGAGATCAGGTAAGATTTAACCTCAAAACATTTTGGAGATCAGATAAGATTAACTTCAAAACCTGCTTGCACATTTGTAACGTACCTTGCTTTAAAAGTTTATTTAGTCGTAGTTAAATATGGATTATACAACCCGTGCTTATTGAAATCAGTAATTCTAAAGGAGAACGGAAACCTTGAATTTTTGCGTGATTTTTTTCAGGATACCCTATTTTGGGATCGTAGAACATGAATCTGAAATTAGTTTTGCGTGCATACGAACCGTTTGTCCAAAAAAAATTTTGGAAAATTTTCCTATGACCCGCACTTTTTCATGCACCTATTTATACACCAACAGCACTTGTATATCTCCTTTTTCCTTATTAAGATCACACTATGGCCTTTATAGAATAATAAACCCTTTAGTTATGGCAGAAAACTCACTTTCTTTTGCATAAAAATCAGAATTTTATTCATTGAAATTGTATTAGATGAACCTCCATCTGTCATTTGATTACATATATTTGCAAGCGTTGTTTGCGCATGTGTTCGATATTAAGGCTTGGTGTCTAAAGGCACGACAGGTCTGGTTATGCGACGTTATTTTTCCAAACACATTCGTGACCGGTCGACGCTTAGCAAGGGATATATTGTTTTTCCACGACCGGGAGTAGAAATCGATTTCTATGGCATCAAAATTGTGACAGAAGTAAAGCATTTACTCCCTAGGGATGAAATAAGACAATAATTTCCCTAGGGGGGTTTTTATTTCACGCCCAATAGTTAAATGTATTTATAAACAAATATCTGTTGCCATGATACGTTGAATGGAAATATCCCAAAGGCTTCTAAATATTGTAATTTTTCTCCAATTTATTATAATTCTTTATTTATGAAATAAAAGTTTCTACTCCCGATCGTGGAAAAAATAATATATACACCTCGGGAGAGACCGCCATTTTTCCCTCGATGTATTTGTTGCCCTCGGGCCTCAAATTACACATCAGGAAAAATAAGACGTTTCTCTCCCTTAGTGTATAATGTACTATTATAAATAATATTTTATGTAAGAAATAAAATAAGCGTCTCACTAAATTGTATATATTACGAAGTACTTGATCATTGACAATAATACTTAGGTCTAAACTGTATGAAGGAGCATAGCTGACTAACTCATTCTCCCCGCTGATCCACATTATTGCAAACATTGCAAATACGCCAAATAGTCGCCTTACTTCCGAAATGCTTTGTCTACGAAAGATGTGCCACCTACTTGCTGAGACGGTTAAATATTTTCTAACATTCGGCCATCCTGTATGCGGGCTGTCCCAGACCGCCAACCCTGTTTACCTGTTGACAACAACATTACACAAAGCAAACATGTATTCATACATTTGTAACCAATTTTAAATTCACTTCAATCAATTCAAATACGTGTCTACCCAGACAATAAGTAACGTACATAATTACCTACATCAACAACTCTTACTCGAGCTACACACACGTATCTTGACCTCAACAATAGCTGCCCAGAGCACCGCTATTGTTCCCATCTCAACGTATACCATGACGTGACCCAATCAAACATCACACGTCACACGTATCTTGACCACAACAATAGCTGCCCACAGCACCGCTATTGTTCCCATCTCAACGTATACCATGACGTGACCCAATCAAACTTCATAAGTCACACGTATCTTGACCTCAACAATAGCTGCCCAGAGCACCGCTATTGTTCCCATCTCAACGTATACCGTGACCTACATCGACATCCAACCTGTACATATGTGTACATCTAATCTGAAGGATTAATTTATTTTTCAACTCACATTTGCATCATAGAGTTATCCATCATTTACCTTGTCAGTTTCAACCACTGTACAAACGTTGCGTCTCATCCAATTTTCTCTCAGGTCCTCCACTTTATATCTTGTCACAGCAACCCCGTACGACCGTTCCACCGCCTCTGATTCTCTCGCAGATCCTCCACCTCACATCTTGTCAGCTGCAACCACTGCACGAACGTTCGTTCCATCGTCTCTGATTTTCTCGCAGATCCACCACTTCATATCTATCATTAGAGAGCGCACCTCAACGACTTCAATAGTTCCTTATATTTCGGTGCTAGTTTTTTGTTCACCCCGGTATAAGTGACAATCTAAGTGACATTTGTAATTAATTATTAACAGTCTGATCAAGTGGCCACCAAACTTGGGCTGGGCATCGTTATTAGTTATTACTGTGCACTTCGTAAATCGGAAATGTTTTCATGCGATCTACAGTTGCTTATATCGAGCTTAATAAATACACTTCAGCCTTAGATGGCATAATTCTATCTTCAAGTTCCATCAAGAACATCATTAAAGTGTACTTTAACATAACTGTATTTTCGAATATCAAAACATTCAAAGTCACAAACCGGGTTTACGTTCAGATCTAACACCCGCACAAAAACATTCGTTCCTATTTTCAATAACATCACGTTCGGTAAATTTATGAAGTCTCAGTCAATGATACGATCATAGTTCATTTGCTTATCATTCAAAACTGTTATTTTAATACTGCAAGTCTAACGGTCCCGGCTGATGACATTACGTAATTGATCTCAAAACTTTTCAACGCGTTAGGCTTATTATTTTCAAGTTCAAGGCATAGTTTACTAATAACACATCCATGATATAGTACATCAACTTCCGGTGTCAACTAAGCACTATTGTACCACCTTTTTCTTCCCATTTAAAACAACATTCATTTCATTTATTCGACATTACCACTCGGGCAATCGTTCAAGACCTTTTACAAGGAAAGCATTCTAATATGTTTCTATTTATAACAGTATCTATGATTTCGTTCATAAAGATATCAAACAAGAACCAATGTTTTCTTTTAAAATTATAAACATATAGAATTCCTATAACACTTCGAGCGTTTATAATTACACCGAACAGATTAGTTAACGTGCAATGTTTTGCCTCACCATACTTGATCTATACCAACACAACATGTCCTTTTGTCTCGTCATATTTTACAAATATCAAATCCACTGTTATTAACACCCACTTCAGCAACGGTTCAGTCTGACATTTCTAAACATTTTCTTAAATTTTACATTATTTATAAAATACTCCATCGTCATCAATTTTTTCATGTTATATATCATATCACCATTTCAGTATTAGCGTTGTGGTATTCTACTTTACCAACTTTATTTACCTAATTAAAAGCTCGTCCATCCTGACGCATTAATTTCTAGACCACCGTTACTCTTTAATGTCAACAATTGAAGAATGTTGGATAGGTCATGTTTAAAATCTCTTTTACAGTTCCAATAACAAATATTCTTCAAATAATAACATCCTAACTGAGTATCAGATTACTCAATATGATGTGTAAGTAATTCGGCGTAATAACTATTAAATCACAGATAGTCGAAACAGTTTACAATCCAAATCTTGACTAAAACAGTCTACACCAGATTTGATCATCACTGAATCAGCTCCACTCGATGTGAATGAATATTTGGTCTAACTCTTGCACAAGATAGCTTAACCTTGGGTATGGATGATGTACTAGGTCATGTCCTCGACGCATAAACATCCCTTCATTCGGTTCTATGTTTATGTAATAACAATCGTTCAGCGCACATCAGCATCAACAATGATCCGTTAACTCTTAGCTCAGCTTTTAACTTTGTGGCGTCATATCAACCTTTCCTCTTTGGAGTACATAATAAAAGTCAAACTCTGCCAACCGGAACAACAGAGATGGCGACGTTGACGCTTGCGCAGTAGAGTAGATATATTCCCTACGTTCAACACACACTTAACCTGGGAGTTGGCTCTGCGGACATCTTTATTGCGTATTAATTTTGCTGCTGGCTTCCTAATTATCACTGTAACTTGGCACTTTTGGTAAAGAAACTCTTCACTTCTCTGACTCATGTTCACTACTGTCACTATTGTATTCGGTATCGGTAATTTCCAAAACACAACATAACTCGTCCATAAGAGAACAAAACCAAAGGTCATCACTATAAAACTGATTTTTCTTCGTTGGGCTTTTTTGGATATAATCCCCACTTCTGATATGTAAGAAATAAAATAAGCGTCTCACTAAATTGTATATATTACGAAGTACTTGATCATTGACAATAGGACTTAGGTCTAAACTGTATGAAGGAGCATAGCTGACTAACTCATTCTCCCCGCTGATCCACATTATTGCAAACATTGCAAATATGCCATATAGTCGCCTTACTGCCGAAATGCTTTGTCTACAAAAGATGTGTCACCTACTTGCTGAGACGGTTAAATATTTTCTAACATTTAACGCCGTCTGTTCCAGATTTAATAAGGTGCTAAGTACTATTATATATCCCGTGCCTTGAAGGGCAAGTGATATATAATAGTACTTAGCACCTTATTAAATAAATGTGGGACAGACGGCGCCCCTCGACGCTACGAAACTCGCGCGCGCGGATTGAGAAGTGTTGACAGGTGCGAACGTGTCTTGAAGGGCAAGGGATATATAATAGTACTTAGTATCTTATTAAATCTGGGACAGACGGTGTTAAGTATTATTTATAAACATATATATTTATATATATATACCCCCTTGCCCTTCAAGACACATTCACGCCCGTCTTGAAGGGCAAGGGATATATAATAGTACTTAGCACCTTAATAAATCTGGGGCAGACAGCGTTAAAGTATTATTTATAAACATAAATCAAGACACGTTCGTGGCCGGTCGACGTTTCGAAATCCGTGTCGTTTAGTATTTCTTTTTTTTTCGGCAGAAGAGGGGGTGGGGTGTTCTATAGAATCACCCATACCGGTTTCAAAAAGAATATTAATTTACATTGAAAATGTGAAAAATTGCCTTATGATATTGGTCAGTGTCAAATTTGTAAATGCATGCGCATCGGGTTGACAGTTGTACAATTTTCAGTTAGCTGTATTATGATGTTTTACAAACTATCTTTTTTTTTATTAAAGGAAAATAAGTTTTCTGCCATAAGTGAAGGGTTTATTGTTCTATAAAGGCCATAGTGTGATCTTAATAAGGAAAAAGGCGATATACAAGTGCTGTTGGTGTATAAATAGGTGCATGAAAAAGTGCGTGTCATAGGAAAATTTTCAAAAATTTTTTTTGGACAAACGGTTCGTATGCACGCAAAACTAATTTCAGATTCGTGTTCTACGACCCCAAAATAGGGTATCCTGAAAAAATCACGCAAAAATTCGAGGTTTCCGTTCTTCTTTAGAATTACCTTGAAATCATTTAAATTTGAGTTTCAATGTGGACATTGCTGTTTATATTTAAGGTGATATATTCGTTTTAGGTTGATCAATGTTTTAAATGCGTGATACGACAAGGTCAGACGATGCTAATTCCAACAGGTTGGATTCACGCTGTTTATACCCCAGTTGACTCACTGGTTTTCGGGGGAAATTTCCTTCACAGTCTTAATATTAGTATGCAATTAAGGTAAGAAATTATTTGCTGTTAAAATATAAATTTTGAATTTTGCCGTTTTAGCTGTTATGAAATTGAGAAGAAAACCAAAACTGAGAAAAAATTTCTTTATCCAAATTTCGAGACAATTAATTGGTTTGCGGGCGTATATTTACTTGAGCAAATAACTGAAATAAATCTAGAGGAAAGCAGATGTCCTGAAAATCTATTGATAGGCCTGAAAGCCCTTCATCAAGCATTAAAGCATTGGAATAATGAAAAAGATGTAAGTACTTTGATGGTATATATTTTTACAGCATCATAATGTCCTATGTTTCAGTATAATATGATGGTCAGAGAGCAAATGCCAGTTACTCTTAATATACCAAAATTACTTAAAGATATTGGTAAAGAAATTCGTCATGCAGAAAGATATATTAACCATTTGAATCCTCCCAAGCCAGAGCGTGAATCAAAACGGAAAAGAAAAAAGCCTGTTAACAAAGATTTTGTCGATTATTCCCTTTCTCCCAAATCTGTGGCACATGATGTAAGTATAATGCATGAAATATTATAGGATAAATTTAATGTTGTGGTTTTAGTTCATGCCAATTCATGAACCACCATCTCCAGTAAAATATCCTCGATCATCACCTCTTAAATTAACACTTCCAAAACCTGCTTTATATCCTTATGAAAGATCCAGCACCTTAACCGAACACACTTCCACAACTAATTCTACAAGAACTAGTAGTAGTGAGGAACCGCATTGGGGTTCCCTCTTTGATCGTCCGCAGGAAACCGTTGCCATTCATCGTGGAGGAGCAGTTCTCAAATTTAAATTGGGGTAGGTCCTCCATTCCATCCAAAGTTTTACCAAGTTTTAAAATTATGTTTATATGTTTTCCTTTCTAGGGCCAAAGATATCATACCACAAAGTGTATCAAATACTCCTCCCACTAATGATTTTGGGTTCGGGGAAGGATTAGCAGGAAATTCAGAAGACATCTATGACTTTCATGATGACAGCGATAGAGACGAAGACTGCTTTAATTTTACAATCGACGAAACTCCTCAAAAGAAGCAGAAAAAGCCTGGCATCAAAATGCGTTTACCTGGTAATTCATTTGTATCACTAGCGGTTCATCCTGGTTTTGCATGGCTTTGCGCTGTATGTGACAGGTCTAACCCTATAAGACTTCTTTGTACATAACATTTGATCTATTCCAGATAGGGCGACATAAAATTATTCATAAAGAAAATTGTTATTATAAAGTGCTTATCGTTAATTGTTATAAAATTATAATGAAAATAGCAAGGCTAGGAATCCGAGTAAGACTGAGTAAACTGATTGGTTCTTTGGCTGTTTTGTAGCCGGTCAAATTTCAGTGTATAATTGAATCACAATAAACAAAACCTTGTTTTTGCCTTATGAGAATTCTCACAGATTATTTTAGGAAAGCAAAGCATTCTCGCAAAATGTTATGTGATGTACAGGTGGCACACAGGTGCCATAAATATTTGTTTAACTGAAGGATAATTGAATTTAATGTTGACTAGTCTCTTGTGTTTACATAATTCTGGATCATATATAAGTATTTGTAATGGAAAATTGCAAATTAGCAAATGTAAATTCCAATATAAAATGTTGTAGAGTGCTAACTTCATTATTCTGATTGAAAGTGGTTGCAAGAATTATCTGGCAATGCAATAATATTAATCCTAATCGGAGAGAGCTATGTGGGCAAATAGGACTTAGTGGGTGTTCTGCGTGCTGTTTAATACTTAGGGATATATGACCTCTAACTTATTTGAAATCCACTGCCAGAGGAATTTCTTTCTAGCTTCAGCAAGACGCCTACCTTTGGTAAGGAATCAGTATCTGATTTTCGAGCTATTTATCGTCCATAAGAGCGCGATGTCACCCCATTTGGTTTATGTATTGAAGTGAGAGGAGGAGTATAGACTGTACTGTACATGTACACTTGAGTTATCTAAAACTAACAAATAGCTATATCGTGTATTACTAAAATGTGTGTTCTTGTTTATTTTGTGTCAACACCACCATGCCGAAAGATTAAGTTGAGCTTTTTACGTTGAGTGTATCTTTTGCAGCAAGTCTAGAATTTCGCTATGTACAAAGTGACATTATTAAATTTAGAAAATGAAAAACCGATTTTAAAATTGAAAATTGTTTTGAAATTTATCATTTATTATTCTGTCGAAATTTCTGTTTGCTGTTGTTAATTAATATTAGAGAATTTATTAAATTTTGATATTTAGAAAAATAACTGCCCGAGGGGTGGGTCCTCTCAATACATATTCAAAAGTGTTATAATACATAAGACAAGATTAAAGATATTTTTATTAATATTAGGGAGATGTCACAATAGACTTTGTTCTTACACATATTTCATTTCAATGCTTTGCAATGTGACAGTGCATTGTCAAATAGACTGGAGTAGAATGAGGCGATTTTCCTCTTACAAAGATAGTTATATTGAAAAGAGAGCTGTGGAACAGAATAAGCCTATGACTGTGTGGCTAGGGGGAAGCTTAGTCGCTATTATGCGGACCCCAGGGCACCTGAAGCATCCTAGTTTAAATAAATGTCTGCTTGGGGTATGCGGGGCACTGTCTCAGGTAACTTGCTTTCCTTGCGCTACTCATGGGACTCTCATGAAGCCCAATTTAATTACCAATAGCGTGAGCAAAAAGACAGTTAAAAGAGGCCACAGAAATGGCCCCACACTGTCATAATGGCCCTAAATAACCTGAAGTGCCTCCAATTAAATCTCTACTATGCAAAAGCAGCCTCGAGTGTGCTCAGCATGACATTAATTAGGGGGAAATTAAACATAGGGCTAATCCAAGAGCCCTGGGCACTTAGTGGATGTATCAAAGGACTCCCTATACAATCATGGAAGCTAATTTATTCTACCTTGCGTGACTATCCTAGAACAGCTTTGCTGTTCGACAAAGATATTAATTTTGTTCTCCTATAACCAGTGACTTAGTTGCAGCGGTTGTAGAAGTGCCTTCAGAAAAGGGAAAAGGCAGGTCATAGTGGCCTCCGCCTATTTCCCCAGTGAAGAAGGAAATCCATCCCCAAAGGAAGTAAGAAACCTCATTAGCAGGTGCAAGAGGAGAAATTAACCCTGCATAATAGATGGCGATGCTAATGTGCACCATCATATGTGGAACAGTACTGACACAAACACTAGAGTTGTGTGCTTGTTTGAATATTCGTTGGCAAATAATATCAACATTGTCAATAAAGGCAATGAACCCACCTTTATGAATGCGAGTATAAAAAGTTCTTGCAAAAGACCTCTCAAATGGAATAGGGCTACACAAAAAGCCTGATGGTGAATATACATAGAGTCAGCAGGAAAACATTAGAGCACTTTTACGTACTCACTTCCCAGGCTTTCGCATAATTCAAGATGAATTTCCACATGACTCTGGATGAGGATGCACTCCATCCTACCAGTCAAGGAAGACGCCTGGCTGGGAAAATATTCACCCGCAACAGAATGAAATGGGCGGTATCTACCTTCAAGCCCTTTAAGTCACTGGGCAAAGATGGCATTTTCCCTGCCCTACTTCAACACGGAATTGAGGAGCTTATCCCATGCCTGAGAAATATATTTATAACAAGCTATATACTTGTTGTATATATACCCCAAGCTTGGAGCGAAGTTAAGGTGGCATTTATTCCAAAAATAGGCAGATGTCCACCAGACGAGCCTAAATCCAATGGAGAAACTATTAGATCAACATATCAGAAGCGAAACCCGTACAGGAATACCGCTTCATTCTAAACAATTAGCCTAGCAGCCTGACAAATCAACAATAAATTCTCTACATTGCCTGGTCCAAGGCATCGAAAATACATTCATGGTTAAAGAAGTGGCTATGTGTGCTTTCGTAGACATAGAGAGTGTTTTTGATAACACCTCCTATGAATCCATACAGAAAGCCACTGAAAAAGGGGGAATACAGTCACCTAAAATTAATTAATGGATACAATCCATGCTCAGAACAGAATAATTACCACAAGTGTGGGGGATAAGTCGGCTACGGTGACTGCAGTCAGGGGTTGCCCACAAAGTAGTCTGATCACTCTTGCTGTGGTCAATGGTGGTTGATGATCTCCTCCATAAAGTTAGTAATTTAGGTTTTAACATCCAGGGTTATGCAGATGACCTGGTCATGACTGTTGTGATGATGATCTCAAACCTCGTGTAAATTGCCATAAACATAATATCCAAATGGTGCTCATCAAAAGGGCTGTATGGGTTTTAACCGTGCTTCGGTGATAAATATCCCAAATGATAAAATATGAACAATAAAATAAATAATATGTATTTTTTAATCGAGTGGCATAAACTCACCTCTGATGTGGTGCTCCCGGTTTTGCCTGCCGGCTCTTCCTTCGTAGATGCACAAATTATACACACACATAAAATGTTGAACAAGACAAAGTTATAACACTAATTGAGAGAATAGTATAAAATTTTGCGATGATAAAGAGAATCTTCTTAGCGCCTATACCAAAGTTCTTTTATGCCACTTAACAAAAAAACGCGAAAATGTAAAAACTATGAAAAAACATTTAATGATAAGAATTAAATATATGTTTAGAAATGAAATAGATAGGCAACCGCTATTACTAGTTTAATATAGGGTTTGCAAACATTTGAATATAAATATACTTAATAACTACGTAGCATACCGCCCGCCAAAAAGGCATAAGCGTTTTTTAGTCCAAAGACGCGGGAAGGGGGCACAGCTTGACCAATGGATGCTTGAAGGTGCCATTCTTGGTACACACTGTGGCCACTCGAATTACCCCGTCCGCACCGGGAAAAACCTCAACGATGCGACCTAGATGCCATTCCAAAGGAGGTGCTTGATCATTTTTTAACACCACCATATCACCTGGCTTTATTAAAGCATTATTGGAAGTCCATTTGGATGTTTGAGTTAACATGTGAAGACATTCTTTATGCCATCGTGACCAGAGGTTCTGATGCAGGTGTTGCAATAACTGCCAGCGAGATAATCGATTTATGGGTACATCTTTCAAATTTTTATCTGGAAGGCACGATAAAGGTTGTAAATTTAAAAAACATGCGGTAGTCAAAGCCGACAGATTGTGTGGATCTAAGTTTAATGGCGTAAGATGGCGAGAGTTAAGTATTGCCTCGGTTTGTGTCATCACTGTATAAAACTCTTCATAGGTCATGAGTTGTTGATCTATAATAAGTGAGATTTGACAGATTTAATCAGCTTCCCAAAGACCACCAAAATGGGGGGCATGCGGAGGATTGAAGTGCCACTCTAGGGATTCTGTTGCAGCAGCGGATTGCATTAAAGATCGAAGCTGCTCACAAAATTATATGACTGGGACAAGCACGTCGTGCAATGAATCGACGTAGAGCTGCCAAAAAAGCTTTTGCGGTTAAGTCTGATGCTAATTCTAAGTGCAGTGCTTTAGTACTCATGCAGATGACATAGGTAAGCCTTGTAGGTTTTCGCACCTCTCAACCTGCCCATGGTAATATAGAAAGGACCACCGTAATCCACACCTACATGAGAGAAAACAGACAATTGTGAGACTCTAAAGTGAGGTAAGGCGTTCATAGCAGGCTGATAAGGCTGAGGACGTCGACGCCAACAAGTGTGGCACTTAGATATTTCTGTCCATACTGCCCTACGAGCGGATAGAATCCAACAACTTTGCGCCAAATAGTTTGACAACCGGCATGTAAATATTTTAGATGACACCATTCGATCAGTAATGTTGTAAGTCGACTACAGCGCGGAAGCAAATAGGGATGTTTCTTATCATAGGAAAGCGTAGAATGCCGTAGGCGACCCCCAACACGAAGTAAACCAAATTCATCATGGAAAGTACCTAGCTTACGCATGGATTTGGATATTTTCAAACCTTTTTGAAGCCGATCAATATCGGTAGAGAAGGCAGTGCGTTGTGTATGCTTAATTAACAGACATAAAGTTTGATTTAACTCTACTTGAGTTAAATGACCATGTTTCTTAGAAGCGGGAGATCTACAATCATGGATAAACCGGAGAAAATAAGATAGGATGCGTTGAAATTTGAAGAAAGAAGAACAGCGATTGAGAAATATATCTAACAGATCTTCTGTTACTACAACATGTAAAGTAACTTTTCTTTCTTCAGATAAAGCTTCAGGAGAAAGTATTTCTGAGTGTATAGGTGTAGACCATGAAGAACTAGGCTAATATAAGAAAGAAGGTCCTTTCCACCAAAACGAGTTATTTATAATTTCTGAAGGAAAGGCTCCACGTGAGCCGATGTCTGCCGGGTTGTCAGACGATCTTACATGTCTCCAACAACTAGGAGCAACTCGGTTTTGAATATGACTTACACAATTACTGACAAAAGTTTGCCACCTATGTGCAGAAGATTTAAACCAAGATAAAGCATAAACGTCTGACCAGGCATTAAATCTCGCTGAAATTCACGATAAGTTTTAATGACAAATGAAATTAAATCAGATAAAATTACAGCTGCACATAGCTCCAAACGTGATATTGAGATACGCCGCAGTGGTGCGACACGAGACTTGGCAATAACAAAATTAATATAGAAATTATTTCGTCGCCATTGTGTTCGAGAAGGTACACTATACTACAATAGCCATTGATGGACCCATCACAAAATCCGTGTAGCTGATAGGAAAACTTAATGGCGCTGAGTATGCGACGCGGTACCTGGACACGTGACAGGAGTGACAGCTCATCTAAAAACCATGTTCAAAGCTGGCAAACATCGTCCGGTGGCGGGTCATCCCAGTTGAGCCCAATATACTACAGACGTTGAACGATTCATTTCGCTAGAAATATAATAGGCGTTAAAAAAACCCCGAAAGGGGGCGAGCGTGGGTGCGTCTTTACTATGTACATACTTTGATATGCGATGTAAAGCAACGTAAGGCGCGGTTAGTAGTTGGATGGGTGACCTTTCCAACGAAGACTGAGTCCTCGCGTCACACATCTATCATCGGGTTGTATATCAGTGTATGCGCGGAAGCTATACAACCTCAGGCGAGGGTTGTATAGGAGATATACCATCCTTCGGAGGGGATGTAACGCCGTCGGTCCCTTGTCTATTAAATGTTAGGCAAGTAACAGATCCCTACTCTTCTTAAGGGAAGAGGTTAGGCAAAATTCCTGGTTGGGGTTAGCTCGTCTACAGGCGTCGGTGTTAGGCCTCAGTAGCGGAAATAATAAATAAATGTATTTAAAAAAAAAAAAAACCGAAAGCACACTTATTAAATTTGCGTGGTGTTGCTTAAACTCAGAACTGATTTCCGAGATATCCTGATATCTAATTTTAAATTGTGGCCTAGAGGCTTCATTATCAATCGCCTCTTGGGCTGAATTATATAACTAATGTAATATATCAATGGCTTCCTGTCGTAATATTCGAATTTTCTTAATATTTTTTTTCATGTTGAAAATAAACTGGAATATGAATGAAACGGTAGACTTGTAAATAGACACTCACGCCTTTTGAAACTGAGTAATAATAATAATAATAAAAGAATTTTATTGAAATGAGAATTACATTTCATTCCAAAGGGCAATTGACCGAGGTCCTTCAGCCCATTTAGTTTATAAACCTTAATATAATTTTTTTTCATAGTAATGTACAGGTAATGTGTGATTTATGTAGTACATATTTTATACAAAAAAAAAAAATCCAGTTTTAATAGGTATATAAAATTTTTTTTTTTTTTTATAAATATGTGTGCAATATAGTATGAATGTCCTGTATTATTCTAGAGATACAATTATCTCCCAAAGGGAATTAGCAGGGTGTGTGCATCTCCTTATTCCGTCGATCCTCCTTATACAAAATTCGTCGATTGAATTTTTGTTATGTTGCTTTTGGCAAAATCTTCATGTAAGAGTGGAGTCTTTTTTGAATGGGCTGGATGTGAGTTTCAGTGTATAAGAGGTGGTTTGGCGGGTTATGTAGAGGATTGTTGGGATGCCGAATTTTTGTTATTGTTCGGATGGCACTCGTTTCGGCTACCTTGAGATTTTTGATAGCAGGATTTTTTAAATTAGAGAAAATTACGTGTCCATACTCTATGATCGGTCTGCAAATTAATTTATAGATTTTACCCATAGTGGTTATATTAATTCCATCATTTTATGAGATAATCCTCTAAAATGTTTGGCTCTTGAAATTATTTTTTTTTTCACATTAGTTGTATGGTTGTTAAAATTGATTTTATTGTCGATGGTAATCCCTAGATATTTTGCAGATACTTCTGCATGAATTGTCTGATTGTATGTGTTTAATGAGGGAGAATTTCTAGAAGGTGTATGCTGGAATATAATTAAGTGGGATTTAGATGGGTTGGGTTTAAGCCTCCATTTGTTAAACCATAAAGATGTAGCATCTGCGAGATTTTGTAGATTTTCCATTGCTGCATTTATAGATTTGTCGTGTGCTATCAAGGTGGTAGCATCTGCAAATTGAAGTATATATGCTTGATGTGAAAAATGTTGTGGATTATCGTGGTAGATATCTGAACAGTAGATATTGTAGAGGAGTGGTGAAAGCAGTGATCCTTGTGGAAGGCCTTGCTCAGGGGTAAATTCATAAGATATGGCGTTCTGGACCTTCACTCTTAATTTCCGGTTGAACAGAAAGCAGTGAAACTGAGTATTTTTAAACAAATTAAAATTAAAAAGATTATAGCGATTATGCGAGCAAAAATAAATGTATTTTGGAATTTTTATATTAAAATGTTTGCAAAAAATACAAATGGCATAAATGTGCGTTATTTTCAAAAAACCTATACCTATCAAATCTACCCTGTAACATATATTTAAGTATACAATTTCTAATGACTACTGCCGTTCAATCAGGCTCGAAGTGAACCAAAAAAATGTATGGGTTTTAACCATGCTTCGGTGATAAATATCCCAAATATGATAAAATATGAGCAATAAAATAAATAATGGACTGTATTTTTTAAGCGAGTGGCATAAAACTCACCTCTGATGTTTGGTGCTCCCGGTTTTGCCGGCCGGCTCTTCCTTCGTAGATGCACAAATTATACACATACATAAAATTTTAAACAAGACAAAGCTATAACACTAATTGAGAGAATAATATAAAATTTTGCGATGATAAAGAGAATCTTCTTAGCGTCTATACCAAAGTTCTTTTATGCCACTTAACAAAAAACGCGAAAATGTAAAAACTATGAAAAAACATTTAATGATAAGAATTAAATATATGTTTAAGAATGAATTGGATAGGCAACCACTATTACTAGATTAATATAGGGTTTGCAAACATTTGAATATAAAAATACTTAATAACTATACGTAACAGGGGCTTAATGTCAATCCGAGCAAAACAGTTATTGTTCTGTTCACCAAACGGAGAAAACTTAATGCTAAATTTTTCCGGTGAAGTATCTAGGAGTAATCCTGGATCAAAAGCTTACCTGGAACTCACATCTGGAAAGGAAACTTACTAAAACAACATCGGCAATATGAACGTACCGTTAGCTGTTTGGTAAGTCTTGGGGTCTGAGACCGAAAATGACACATTGGTCTTATCTTTCGGTTGTCAGACCTATGGTGACCTACGCATCATGTGTATGGTGGCCAAAAACAAGAAAGAAATAGCACAGGGAAAGTTGCAGAAACTGTAATGCCTTCATTGATGTGAGAAATAGCAGTGGTGTAAAGTCCACATGACAGCGTAGAGTGGGGCATAGTGGGTTAAGTCGCGTGTGGGCATTGTCCTCTCATCATCATCAGCCCCTCTACGAATTGAGAACTTACTTCATCAAATTTTGAATTTTGTGGCAATATTTTTCTAATCTTACTCTCTGCAGGATAATCTTCGTTTAAGCAGAATTTTTTACTTCCTCTTATACATCCTGAGGTTTCAAATATCTGAAAAATACTAATGTTTTTACGGCCGACAAAATTTCTGCACTTTCATGGCTGTATATCAATGAGTAATGAGAAACAAAATTGCATTGTCAAACACTTGATTCTATTGGATCATGTCCTGTAGAACGTGATGGTGGTACCACTGAATTATGAGAGAGAGAAAATATTTATTGAAATGTAATCAAAGGGCCATCGACTGAGGTCTTTCCATAGAGACATTTTTTTTCCCTGTTTTGTTTATTTTTTTTTTTAATTTGAATACAACATTGATATATTTGAATTTCGTACAATATATGTAATGAAGCAAAAAAGGATCAAATATTGACATTTAAAATATCTATAATATCATGTTCCGGGTATTTTTTCTGATGTGTGATCCTTGTGGTTTTTTATAAAGTAAATTCCAGAGTATTCTTTGGTTTTCCTCTTCGTTGGAGGGGTTGTACAATTGGTTATGGGGGTGTCTAATTTTTGTTAGGACTCTTAGACTAGCTCTTTCGGAAACTTCTATGTTGTGTCTTGCCTGTTTGTTTAAGTTTGAGAAAATCACATGTCCGTACTCCAGCATCGGTCTACATATCATTTTATATATGTTTGTGGAAGTTTCCAGGCTCACTCCCTCCTTTTTATAAGTTAAAGATCGAAAATGTCTACTTCGTGAAATTACTTTTTCTTCATATTTAAAGTGTGCATTTTGAAATTAAGTTTATTGTCAAGTTCGGTTTTTGTGCGGATAGTCTCATATTCATTATTTTTACTTTTATTGAGTGGTTATTGATTTTGTGATGGAATATTATGAGGGAAGACTTATGTGGATTTATACTTATTCTCCATTTGTTCTGAATTATGAAGTGTACTTTTCTGAATGAAATTTAAAAAATGTTTTTCTTCTAGTAAAAGCGAAACTATCTCGATCAGAGGAAGGAGAGGGATCAAACGGAATAGAATCTCTAATTCAAGCATCAGCTTTGTCTGTACCGTAAGTCACATATTCTTTTTTAATTCACACATAAAATAATATAATTACAGACGGCCTATCGAAGGTGGAACGTCACCTTCTACACAAGAAGCGATAGCTGGTATGCTCTCTATTAGTCAAACATGGCCACCTGTCAAATCACAGAGACGAAAATACAGCCATAGTCCAGTTGAAGAGAATGTTAATAATGTACATCAAGATGAGGATTACAGTAAGTTTTGAATATACATAACTAAGTTAAAAATGTAAACTCAAACTCGTTCCAGTTTACCCATCTCTAGATAATTCGGACGACGAAGATGTACACATTTTCAAGCCACGAGGTAGATCTAAAGTTGACGAAGCGTGGAACCCGAAAGCTAGGGTTGGACCCTTGCTGCCTAAAATGAATCGTCCTGCTCGCGAGGGTACTAAAAAACAGTCTGTCGAAAAAGTGCTTGAAGCTGCAGCTGCTCGAAGGGTCAATGATTCGCCTGAAAAGGTAAGTTATTAGTACAATTTATCTAATGTTTTGCCGCGTTTACTACTGGTGGCCATTATTGTGACCACTGTTAATCTACAAAAATGCCAGCATCATGGACGACAGTAAAGTAATTTTTTATATTTCAACATGATTTCATGTTTCAAAGCTGCCCATCGTATTAAGCATTTTTTTACCGCTTGCGTACATATTCGTCAAGAGCAGCTTGAACTATTTTATGTAACGGAAAAGTACCCATTGTTTTGCATGTTTAGCGTGTTTTAGTTAACTTCCTAAAATTTCATAGAAGAACAAAAGTACAAAACCTAGAATTAAGAAATGTTTTATTACAAAAATGAAACATAAATAATATAATACTTTATGTATTATATTATTTATCCTCCTCGTAGTTTTCTATTTTTTTTTTCATGATTTTTATCATTGTGTAATACCTCAAAATATCATGTCAGCAAATCTGTTCGAGTAAAGCAGTCTGATCCTATTTTTATTAAGAATGCGAATATATTCGTCTAGAGCAGTTAACCCTTCGACGAATATTTACGTCAAGAGCATTGGAAGGGTTAAACGCAACCCCTAATATCTTTGTCCTTAATTTCATCATAAATTATCCCCTACAGGCATAAAACCTATTTATTTAAGTCTGTGTCATATGGGCACAAGATATTGTTTATGATGATTTATTAGTGGCATATTCGTATTTTCCTTTTTCTTGGATGTTTGACACTGTTCAATATTTATATATATTAATAAAGGAAAAAACATAATTTACTTTTACAATAGAGATATAAAATTATTTTCTATTTCTTAAGTACTTTAAACGATAAGATAGAGCAATTGTCAGTAATGATGAAGCTGTATGAAAAAAACTTCTAGCCGTACCCCTCCTAAACATATGGAGTCACCAATTGCAGCGTCGTGGATGGTAATGTGTATTGCAAATGCATGCGCACAGATATATATTGCTGGTGTCGGCGATTATTACACTACCAATCATGTATCAATGACATAGGGTTTCAGAAAGAAGTGAAGGGAGTGTCTGCATCAGGTGCCTCATACAGCTTCTTCATAATTGGCAATTGTTTTAACATATTATGAAATCGGTGAAATTATCCTGAGAGTTACTTCCAACAATTAGAATCTGATTTAATAGTAATTCCATGTCTGCAGAATCTACGAAATTCTGGACTAAAAGTGGGAGGCTGGCTACTCCACGATAGAAAAGTAGAGGTGGAGGGGATACTCCTGTCCTACTCCATAGACGAAGCCTCCTTTAGTACTTTGAAGAGTAATCAGTTCCCGGCTTACTACAACCTGGGAAAATCATCTTTTGAGGTTGTAAACCCACTCAGTAGGGAAAATCCGGGTCTTTTTTGAATTACACTGAGGCGGTTATGGCAGTCCTTGTGCCAATGAGGAAGTGGCTCTAATTCTAGAACACTGGGTAAACAGGGGCAAAATCAAGGGATGGAGAGAACTTGTTTACAGTATCTTTTAATATCCCTAGCACCTGCATAGCTGTCCTAAAGACCTACAAATAGTACCGCCCTCAAATTATTTCTATTCCAGAAATATAATGGTGGTCAAAATCAAGATAGGAAGTCTGGAAAAGCCGAGGGAGTTAATTCTCGAATTGGCATATCTTCCATACGATGGACCTAATGGGTGGGTGAGTTAATGAGGAGCTGCAAAGAAACTGGATCTCAACTCATCGTCTATAATGCAAACGTACACCACATGACCAAGTGCAGCAGGGACACCAATAAAATAGGCGAGTCTTCGCTACAGTTACAGTTTTATTAAGGATAAAAATGTGGCATGCAAAAGAGAAATTAAATTCTGTGAAAATATCCTCAGGGATGAAGAAAATATATGTGAAGCCTTTAATGATTATTTTATCTAAAGTATTGAAGAAATATCACGGGATATTGTAAAAGAAAATAACTATAATTTTGTACTAGAGGGAATTAAATAAAATGATCTAGCATGGTCGCAGTTTAAAAAATTAGATATTGCAACAATACGAAAATATGTCTACATGTTGCAAATGAAAATAGTGTTACAGATGGAATTACAACTAAAATCCTAAAAATAGTATTTGAGGCTATTGGCAACAGAGTAATGGATGTAATAAATTGCACACTAGAAACAGGTTCAGTGCCATAAAATTGAAAAAAAATTACAGTGATTCCAGTGGAAAAGAAGGCTAATATACAATATTGTGTAATGAATATCTTCCACTAAATATGCTGCCACCTTATGAAAATTTATTAGAATTAATTGTAAAAGATCAGTTATTAGAATTTATAGAAAACAGTGACATATTAACGAAACACCAAGCCGGCTTTAGAAAACTAAATTCTTGTGAGCGAGCAGTCTAGTCGGTGAATTGAAATGAACCTTTATGTAATAAAGAGTAGTTGGTGCAATATTCTTAGATTCCAAGAAGGCTTTCAAAACCATAGACAGAGCACTCACAAGTAGCACAAATTGCTTTTTAAAAACTCTATGACTATCTACTCCACCTTTTTATAAAGCTTAATACTTTATAATTAAGAGTTAACAACAGTAGTCCAGTATTAATGAAGTATCTATATACCCAAAATAGGCACAGTTTATACAGTCTTGGTAAACTCTGTAAAACGTATATAAATGCATAACTTAACATTATGGCAACCTCTTTGTTTCGTCTCACCAGCTGTTATAAATCATGTTATATGACTGTTAAGAAGTTGTTATATAATTGCTGCAAGTAATTTTTGTGCAGTAAAAATTCCTCTAAATGATAGTATTATTGTTTGCAGTTATAAAGCATCGATATCACAGTGTCTCTAGCAGTTTCAATGTAATAACTTTCTTATGGCAAATTATTAGGAAGCTGAATGAATATTGCCTGTGAATTAGTGTATGCTGTAGTTCGTAGAAAACTAAATTTGTGATGCTTGTTTTGCTCGGTTAGCTGGTTGGAGATTATTCCAGGGTTCAATGTTAATATTAATTAAAATCCAGATCCAAAATAAGACATTTATTTTCCTAATAATTATATGTACAGTGTGGCCATATCTTTTATGGCTTAGGTTGCGACAATCTTGTTATTACATAAGTACGTCATAGTAATCGGAGAGAGAGAGAGAGAGAGAGAGAGAGTGTAACATATTTCCTCTATGTACGTCGTCGTAACCCCAATTCTCTAATCGAAGTTCCAGGACATAACAGACGCGACTAAGAAATCTGTTTCAGGAGAGATCCAGTTCAACACACTTGAATCAATCTGGCAGGAGGTCCAGTTCAACGCACTCGGATCCTCCCTAACAGATACTTGGCCAGCGGCTGCCACGACGCCGGAGAAACTTGAGCTTCCGTTATTCCAGTTCAACACACTCGAGAAAGGTGAAAGTCAAGCTCTGAATTTACTGGTTTCTGGCTAGCTATTTTATACCCAAAAATCACGGTCACGTGGTTTTGCACCCGGCACGAAATGCACACGGCACGCAAGTTGCGGCCTGGTGAAGTTAGAATTAAAAGTTAACAAAAGAACTAATCAGGTATTGAACTAATCTAAAACTGAACTACTTGATCCATGCATAATTAAAATAAGTTAAAACTGGAATGAAAGTATACAGTATTCCTGTAGTATTGTATACTTCATTACACTCCCCTCTTTCTTCGCAAAAATTAATCTATCTCTACGAATCAAAAAAAAATTATTGTCTAACATATATCTTAAAGCTAAACAGGTAAGTTAAAATTATTTTACATATTTTACATAAACAATAATACAACAAGTGAACAAGTTTTTCGGAATCCATCATCTGATTTTGAAACGGGTCAAAACATTAGGGTGCCCTTCTTAAAAAATTGTAGTACGCCTCTGGTTATATGTACAATGCAGGCGTGGAGTCATCTGTGGGAACAATCTTAAAACAAAGAAACATAATATAAGTATGGTTCAAACAGCAGGTAAATAAGTTTTTGTTTTTTTTTTCAAAATAAGCTATCCAAAAAATTCAATAAAACATTTAATTGAGATACAGATATCTTTAAATATAAAAACTATCCTTTGCTTTTAACAAGTTATATGAAATATAATAAATGAATCTAAGAAATAAATGTATTTTAAACAGAATATAAAATTAAAATTAATCTTTTCCTGGCGAGAAAATAAATGAGGAAATTTTATGGATTTCCGGGGAGACGGGAATTGCCGGAGACGAGTGGCTTATAAATTCTCGTTACGGTGCCGTCGGGATTCTTTATACGAAAAGGTCTCCTCTCACGATTCCTCTTCTTTTCCCGTTTTCGTCTCGGACACCTTTTTGGGGAACTTAGCAGTGAGGGTGCTGGGATTTCGAAAGTTGTTGGTGAAGACATTTCACTAACTAAGATTCGGCACGACTGAGCTGGGAACTCTTTTTTCATGTATATCCCTTTTTTAAATCCTTAACGTGGACTCGTTCGACTTTCCGTCGGGTGGGGAGTCTGATCTCGACTACTACTGGTGATATAATCCGTTCCACTATGTATGGGCCTGAGAACTTTGGAGCGAGTTTTGCGTTAAAATTTAGGATTGCTGAGGACAGCGGGTGCTCTCTTTTCATAACTCGGTCTCCAACACGTGGGGTCCAGTCTCGGCGGCGTAAGTTATAGTGTCGGCTCTGTGACTGGTAGGCCTTTGCCAAGTTTAATTGTACTAGTTCAAAAATTTCTGACAATTTTTCTAGGTTCTTTATGCGTGTTGGTGGAACATTGGCGTCAGGTAAATTTGCGGAGAGTTGTTCCTTATTAAGGATGCCAGGTAACGTTAATTCTCTTCCGAAATTCAGCATAGCTGGTGAAAACCCAGTGGATTCATGTCTGGCGGAATTCATGGCCAATGTAAATTCGGGTAAATATTGGTCCCATTTCCAGTGATCATTTTCTGTATACTGAGCTATCATGGTTTTTAAAACTTTATTTGTCCTCTCTACGGGGTTGCATTGGGGTGAATATGGGGTAGTAGTACGGTGTGTAATACCATATTCAGACAACATGTTAGTAAATTCATTACTTGTAAATTGTTTGCCATTATCGGTGATAATGCTATTTGGATATCCGAAACGGGAGATAATTTTTTCTTTCAGGGCTGTACAGACCGTAGTGGAGGTTGCTTTTCTTACAGGGTGGCATTCTACCCACTTAGTGAATCTATCCTGCATCACAATTAGATTTGTGTTCCCTTTGCTAGACCTTGGGAGCGGTCCTACAATGTCTATACTAACAGTATCCCAACATCCGTTTACTTTTGGAAATTGCATTTTTCCAGCAGGCTGTTGTTGTGATTGTTTGTATTTTTGACAGCTGGAACATCATCTAACATAGTTGGTTATATCTCTGTGCATTCTAGGCCAGTAATATTTATTTGAAATTCGGGTGATAGTTTTTGCTATTCCTAAGTGACCCGCACTAGGTGCGTCATGATTTTCGAACAAAATTTGTTTTCTTTTCTGCTGCGGGATACACAGCTTCCATGGGTTGGAGAATTCGTCGTCAGTAAAACCGTTATTTGTCCAAACATGACGATAAAGATTTCCATTTTCCAGGCAGTAGTCTGGTTTTTTATCGGGTCTTTCTTTAACTAATTTGACGGTGTTCTGGTACCATTCACAGTTTTCGGTTTCTCCGATAGTAAAAAGAAATTGGTCGATATCTGTATTTTGTTCGACGACTGGTTGGCGGGAAAGCGCATCTGCAACTTTGTTTAGTGCTCCGTTTCGGTATTTTATTTCAAAGTCGTATTGCTGCAATTCCATTGCCCACCTGGCTAAACGTCCACTAGGGGAATTTATGGAATTTAACCATTTTAAACTTTGATGGTCTGTTACGACTACAAAATGATATCCCATCAGATAATGTAGGTTTTTCCTTATTCCGAAAACAATTGCTGCGCATTCGAGCTCGACCGCCGACATTTTCCTTTCAGCGTTGGATAAAGAACGGCTTGCATATGCTATAACTCGATCCTGGTTGTCGATTTTTTGTATGAGAGCCACACCTAAACCTTCTGTTGATGCGTCCGTTTGCAGGTAAAATGTTTTTGAGAAATCAGGGCAATTTAATATGGGGGCTTCGGTTAATGATTTTTTTAAGGTATTAAAAGCGTTTTCTTCGAGTTGAGACCATTTCCAGCGTGTGTGTTTTCTTAAAAGTCTATTCAATGGTGCAGCAATTTCTGAGTATCCCTGTATAAATCTTCTGTACCAGGACGACATTCCGAGAAAACGACGTAATTGTTTGACGTTTTTCGGTGCTTGGATAGTTAGAATTGCTTTAACTTTATCTGGATCTGTTTTAATGCCTTCTTCGCATACTAGGTGGCCTAGATATTTAAGTTCCTTTCTACAGAAATTACATTTATCTGGATTCAATTGTAAATTTGATTCTAAAAGCCGTTTGAAAATATCTTTTAAATGTTTCAGATGTTCTTCAAATGTTTTACTTATAATCACGGTGTCGTCTAGGTATGCGAAAGCATACGTCATTTCGGGAGTAATAATTCTGTCTAAAAGTCTCTGAAATGTGCTCGGTGCAGAGTGGAGGCCAAAAGGTAAAACTTTAAATTGATATAAACCCCTGCCTGGAACTGTAAAAGCCGTTATTGGTTTACTATCATCGGTTAAAGGTATCAACCAGTAACTAGAACGTAGATCTAAAGTTGATATAAATTTAGCTTCTTTTAGCTTGTCTAGGATAGAATTTATAAACGGTAACGGGTACGCATCTTTCATTGAAACTTCGTTTACCTTCCTGAAATCAATGCAAAATCTAAATTTATTGTCTTTTTTCCTAACCATGACGACGGGATTATTCCACGGGCTATTAGAAGGTTCTACTATACCATCTTGTAACATTTGGTCTAGTTCTGTGTTGACTACTTCCTGCATGGCTGGATTTAAAGGCCGGTGTCTTTGTTTAATAGGGGTATTTTTTATAAGCCGTATTTTGTGTGTGATCAGTTGGGTAACGCCTTTAATTCGATTGAACTTCGGTAGTTCTGCTTGTAAGAACTGTGACAGGCGTTCTTGTTCCGATATTGTCGGCTGGGCAATACTCGCCAATCACGTACTTTCTTTGGTTGTGCCCTTTATGTCATACCAATTTCCCATTATTCGGAACTTCTGTTTGTCTAAATCTGTGCTAAATCCATGTTTTAGTAAAAAATCCATACCTAATATAATATCGGGAGCCAATTTAGGTAAGTATAGGAAATTGTCCGTCCATTGTTTTTGAGCTATTGAGTATTTAATAGTGAACCCTCTATTAATATCAATTCTTGAACAATCAGATAACTCCACCTTTTGGTCACAGGCAAAATGACTTACATTATTTCTCTCACACAAGGTGTGTACAGCGTCACCTATATATGAGCGTGCCGAACCGGTGTCGATTAACGCTTCGAACGGGTAGTTCTCGATAGTAAGTTGTAACTTGAGACGGTTGTCTGCTTCGTGACCTCGGACTTGCGCAGTTCCTTCGTCGTTTCCCATGTTTTGACGTTCTAGACAATTACAGTCTCGAGATAATATGTCTGTGCGCCCACATCTCGAACAAAATTTTCTTCGAGGAGATCTGCAATTAAATCGTGTGTGCCCAACATTACCACAACGCCAACACGAAGTTTTACTGTCATAATTTCCAGGTGAAGGCTGAGAGGATTGTGTTGAATTTCTGGTTTCGTTTTTGCAAGGTTTTCCGTTTCAAGTAATAAAAAGTTAATTATACCGGTAACAATGGCGCCCTGTCATAATTACTTTTAGAAAATACAATATGGTTCCCTATAAGTATCCAAAGAAGGTCACCATAGAAGCAGTTACAAATTCTTAAAGCAGCACTTTGGCTGTGTAGAAGTAGTAATGGAAGACAAAATCCTTGGACAGGTGAATTTACTTTGATAGAATTCCACATTTTGTGTAATAATTGAATTCATGATAACATATTTTGATTTTGAAGGATATGATATTATCACTTTTATTTGAATTTCAGACGTAACTTTTTATTGATTTTAGTGGATTTTTGTAGTGTGTAATGAGAAAATGACTGCATAAATTTTTTTTAAATAGTAATAATAACACCGCAGGTAATTACGACCTCCTTTATCCCGGAAGGCTCTAGAAGAGCCTTGCGTGGGAGAAGGCTATGCATTTAGAAACAAAAGGGAACACACCCAATATCCGAGTATAGTGAAAAACTCCCTCTCACAGTATTTTCCACTACCACGACCGGGAATCGAACCCGGAATTTTTGGGTGAGAGGCAAGTGCAGTTACCTCTCTACCATCAGTCATACATAACAAGAAAAACTCGAATGATATTGGAGGTTATGAAATGGAGTAAGTTTAGCTGTATATGAGTTTTATAAAGGCGGAAGATTGCAGCTACATAGCTCCAAAACAGAATTTCAGCTGAATAAATGCTTTATAAAATACTCCTTCTATATACGTAAAAAGCATTTATAGATAATCTATATTAGGGCTGACGTAAATGACATTTGGCTTAAATAACTACATTGCTGTAAAATTTTGCTTTAAAAACCTTTAAAACTCAATGTTATAAAACCGTTATAGAGAAATTGCTAAGCTGTAAAACGGATGTATAAATCTTATATAGAGGTTTATACACCTGTTATAAATATACATGGTGTGTATCTGTATAATAGACCTTACTAAGCCTCTTATAAATTAAAGAAGACTGTATAAGATGCTTTAATAAAGAAGCTTTATATTTATGCTGTGAAAGCATTTTACCAGTAATCTTATTCCGCCGAGTTACTTTATAAGTAGTTTAGTGTTGAATAAAGCTTCAGTATAACCAATTCTCTGTACAAGTTGCCATAATGTACTATTTATAAAGCTTTAAATGTAATAAGAGGGCGACATGGGTTACTTGGGCTGTTATTGGCGAAATTGGAGAAAATGGGTTAAAGAGATACAGTGTGAAAGTGGATTTGTTCATATCTAATAGGAAGATATCAGGTAGTGAAATATGGTAATGCATTATCGAACATTTGTAATGTACAGCATGGACTCCCACAGGGGTTGGTACTGGGACCAGTTCTGTTTATATTTTATGTAAATTATATTGTTAATGTTGTAAAAAACTGTGTGTTTACGGATGATACCCTGTTATATGTTGTGAGTAATGATGTGGATGTAATAATATGTGAGACACTAAATGCAGAGTTGAAAAGTATAGTTAAGTGGTTAGGGGGGATCCATCTAATGCTGAATTTAGAAAAAGTTAAATTCATGTTACTAGGTACTAAACTTAAATTAAATAATGAATTTGATTGGAATATTAAGATAACAACCAGGAAATCGAAAACGTTACACAATTTAAATATCTGGGAGTAGTCATTGATCACAACTTATCATTCAGTAAGCAAGCTGAGTATATAACCAAAAATATCCAAAAAAGTTAGGTACTTATTTAGAATTGGTAAATAACTTGATATGTGGACTGAACGTATAATATACAACACTATAGTACACCCACATTTCACATACTGTCCAACAATTATATTTATGCTCGATAACAATAAACAAAATGAGTCATTAAGAACCATATTAAATTGTAATATTTATACGAGAATTAAATCTATGTTGGATTGTGCAAATATATTGCCAGTAGAATGGTCTATTATGCTAAATGTTTATTTATTTATATATAAGTTATTAAATAACATGCTACCAAAACATCTTTACGAAACTTGTACTTTTGTTGGTGATATACATAATAGGGATGTTCACAAAAAAATAAATCCTGTTTAAACATCATAAAATGGTTTAAAATAGTCTTATAATAATATCTACAAAGTTTTACAAAAATCAACAAATCCGTTCTATGGGAAAACCCCTAAAGAAACATGAATATTCATTTGAATGCGCGAAACGCTCTTTGATAGGTGTGACGTCGTTTTGCTCATAGTTAAAAGTTCTTCGTTTCGCAACTTTTAATTTTAATTGAGGCATACTTTTAAAATGGAGGAAGGTTTTCAAAAGGCAGACTCGCATAATCTGCCAACTGTGGACATTACCATGGTTTTAGAATTTTTGGTCATGGTGAAAGACTTCAATCAGCCTCAATCTAGTGGTGTAAAAGCGAAACAGTAAGTATAGTCCTTTGAAGGAGTTGGACAAACTAGCAAATGTTTGCCCCTGGGACTAGAGAATATCCCCCTCCCCCGTTTTTGAGGGTGCTGAATCGATTTCCAGGGCCAAACCAATTTTTTCACCTCGGCAACCCCCTCAAATTGGCCAATAACCGCCCCCAAAATCCCCTTTTCCATGAACTAATTTACTTTCACCAGTTTGTGAAAACAACCCCCGGTGGTGGTTACACAACCCAGGTCACCTACCACTTTATTCAAAGAAACACCTCCTGTAAATATCAATTTTTTTTATCACAAAAAAACATCCATTTTCCAACCCCCTACAGGGGTGGAAACCTAAGGTCAAAACCCTCGAGGGGCCTTCCGTTCTACTCGAGGAACAACAATTAGTCGTAAAACTGTGGAAAATAAACGGATTCACGGAAAAGGGGTTTTGGGGGTACAAACATTTGCTAATTTCGTCATAAATCTCGACTCTTTAAATGGACTAGTACTGTTTAATATAAATAAGTAATAAGACCTTTAGTAGTATATTAAACAGTGTGTTCCATATTAAATGTGCTTTGCTACGTTGTAAATGTGAACCATCCATCTTTACACGTCTGAAGGACTTTTATTATACTTTTCTAAATGGATATTAAACATTCACAAAGAAGGGTTCAAAACGACTGTTTCAGACAAAGAATAATACAAAATTTATACTTATTGTTCGTTTTTGCTTAACTGCTTCACTGATGGTACCAATTGGACGTCGTAACACTATAAATCTAACACAGTAAATACTAACGCATTCTTAAATTTAAACCTGTAAAGGAATTTTGAAACACAAGAAAAAGACAATATAAAGTTCAAGAATATGTATATTAAGTCTTTTAAAAATTCATGTTTTTACATAACATTTAAGAAAATGAGTAACAGCTATAGTCTGGCCCGTGTACAACACATGGTGAGGAACGGAACGACTTATGATGTAACCAACTACCATCCAATATGCGGTTTATAGCTAATGATTACACAAAAAGTTTCAAGAAAAGTTCAATGTTTATCATTTTGGTGGGCTTTTGCTTGCCTGTCTATTCACGTATTTTTATTTCAATATCAATTTTGGTCGCTCCTCGGAGCTTGAAAATTCTTGAATCGCAACGACTTTGAATTATATTGTGGTAATTATATATTCATACGTTCAGGCAGGGCGGTCCCATGCACATTTGAGTACATGGTAACTATACTTTTCTGACATTGAATCACTGAGGAACCCATCAATTTTCCGTCAAAATTGATGATTACAAAGTGAATGGTCACCCTCGACGTTAAGTACTATTTTCGCTAAAACTCTCGAAATACTTTGACTAGAGGCTGGATAACTTGTCCTCATATTTAACACAACGCATGAGTTGCAGTGATGCACAACGTGGATTCGTAAAAGTGTTTTTATTTCCGAAATTTCCGAAGTTGAAGTCGGTTTTCGTCATACTTTCTAAAATTTTGTGGTCGGGACGACATTACGTCCCTGTGCAGCGACATTTACTATCTTTCCAAAATTACACTCCTTGATGAGCTTCCAAGATTTTGGCATAAAAAACGCTCCGTAGAGCGAAAATGTGATTTAATGTATAAAAACCTCTTCCAACGGCGTTTTTACGTGAAGCACGCTTTTTATGCGAAATGTCGGATTTTGTTACAGTTTCGAAAAGTTCGTCGAGGGTTTTGGCGTGTTCTTTAACAAAAACAGAGATGCAAAAACGGAGACCGATTTTGATAATTGTATTTAAGGTAACAAAAGTGTTTTAAAAGTATCATTGGTTTTGTGGTTTAAGATGAATGGACTGTATATCTATATAATTGCGAAATAAACAAAATTATATGTTTAACTTGTAAGTCTCTATAACACATAAATGAAAAAGGAAGGCACACTAGACGACTTACCCTTGTGATGTTTTGGTAGCCTTCTTAAAGGTTGATCTTTGGTGAAAAGGCCTTTTCTGTTGAAAAATCCTTATTGTCTTCTTTTCTCCCAAATATTTATCATGATCCACAACACTAATGACAATGTTCAAATAAATCACAACTTGTTAAAAGGACCCAAATTAAAAATTCCAATTTCGAATTTTAACAACTAGCGAAAATGTCTAAATTAATGCGATGCGAAATTACACAAAACGGCCTGGTTAACAACACCATAAAATTATATCTCAGTATATCTGAAGAGTAAAAATAAAGAAGTGTTCTTTTTGCTTGAAATAAAAAAAAGGCTTGTAAAAACCGTCTAGTGCCAGCATTTAAATGAATCCTAAATATATTCAACCAGCAATACATGACAGGTTTAAAAAAGGACACAGTTTATTACAAGCTTTTATTTAATTTAGCATGGGTCAAATCTTGCAATCCAATTCTGACTGATTTCCACAGATCCAATAAACTTGAAAATTGACATGCGTATATGAGTCCTGTAACAATATATTTTTAAATTTTTATATCATAAATATTCAAGATGGTTGAATTTTGCCATTTATGGTCTAATTCGACTTAAAGTCGATATCTGGCGTTTTCAGGATTGCAGATCACGAATTTTATTGTCAAAATAAAAAATCGAGATTGTGGATGGCATTTATAGTATAATTCAACTCAAAATCGGTATCTCGGGGGTTTTGGGACTGCAGACTGCAGATCACCAGTTTTGTGTCAAAACTGAAAAATCCAAGCTGGCGGTGTCAATATATACCTAATAAATGCAACTAAAAATAATCTAATAAATTAATATAAAAGAATGTTTAAAAGCAACTTTTTATTCAAATATACCTACTAAAATGTACTAAAACGAAATAAAATTAATAATAATTTCGTTAGACGTAATATGAGACCAAAATTAACTTTTTGGACAAAAATAATAAATATTAAATGATGGACAAAGGTCCATCATTTAATATTTGAATTTCTATTTCCAAATATTGCAACACATTAAATGAACAACCCAGCGACAGCGACATAAAAACCTTTTCTGGGTTATTTACTGATATATTTGTACATCCAGGAACAAAACAACACTTGTTTCTATTAACTTTCACACCTTTTGAGTCTCCCATCTTTACAAAAACAGATAAAACAATAATGAAACAAACAATCCATATCACGTAGATATACGAGTTCCGCTGTGAGCATTATGACGGCATGCACGCTACTCTCACTGCAGGGATCGTTTGCTAGCCTCGTTAAGTTCGGAGTTTTTATTTTTAGTTTATTTTCAAGAAAAAAGTTTGTAGGCATTTTAATGGTTATTACGTGTTTCTGTAGCCTTAGAACTATCATTTTTTATTACAATTAAAAAGTAGTGAACATCCTATTACGCAACCCAAGGCCAACAAAACTTTTATATCCAAAGATTTATAAACAATTCTGGTGAAAACCAATCATTTAATTTGATTTGATTTAATTTGAAACTGTAATGATCTGTCAAATGACAAAAAAATAGTCTGAACTTAAATGTCTTTAAAAAATGTATAGATTATGTGAATGAAAAATAATAATAATTTATGTTTATATAGTAAGTGTTAGTTAAACTATATTACTTGTGCTTTTGTATGTATGTTCCTATGCAATACCTAATAGTTAATATTAGGTATTGTTTTTATTTTTTTCTCTGTATTGTATAGCAATGTGATAGTCTATTATGCTACGCACTTTTCTAAACAAAACTTAACTAGTGGTGGATTGCAGCGTCGACAAAATGCACGCTAGCTCTAGCCATTGGGGGGTTATTTACAATCGGGGCGCCACTGGTTTCCTCATGCTGGTCCAAACCAGAATACGACCAGGTGTGAAGGAATCCACCACCAGAAACAAGTAAAATAAACAGGACAATTTATTATGATTAAAATTTTACACACCAAAACAAAAAAGACCGAGCGTGACGTCAGGCTTGGCTAACAATTTGTTTATTTTTATGAATTTTAAACTTTAACTTTTGGTTTCTCCCAATAAACTTTGTGGCCTAACAATTAGCATTCCAATGAATTTAGTTATTACAAAAAATGTTAAAACAAAAAAAGGAAATAAATAAAATCCACGTCTTTAATGAAAGGTATTGATCGTGCACTTATCTGTTTCGCTGTCGAGGTAATCAGCCAAATCTAAATGTCTATCTACCAAACTCGTGCTGAGGGCTAGTGTGAAAACTGATAAACCTGGCGGGAATACACGAACAGAGGCCTGGTTGAAAGACCTGGCCGGAAGTCCCTTAAAAGGAACCAGATTATGGTATATATTACTCGAGCAACAGTTACTCACCTCTCCTTGAGGGCTGTTCTTCTATAGACCAAACAAAACAAACCAAACGATTCAAAATTGTATATTTCTAAAATGATTTATGTGAAATTTAAAATGTCAATTTGAGAAACGTCAGGTACTTACAAATTTGAAGAGATCCCAAATCCCTTTAAAAGGTATAGATTCAGCAACACAAGGTTGAATGTGAGCAGCAAAAGAAAAAATCCGAATTACAAACGAGAAACACAATTTCCTTTCTGCTTTTCTCACAAAATTATTTGTTCCCTTAGTTACTCATAACTTTATATATATTTCTAAAATGATTTATGTGAAATTTAAAATGTCAATTTGAGAAACGTCAGGTACTTACAAATTTGAAGAGATCCCAAATCCCTTTAAAAGGTATAGATTCAGCAACACAAGGTTGAATGTGAGCAGCAAAAGAATAAATCCGAATTACAAACGAGAAACACAATTTCCTTTTCTGCTTTTCTCACAAAATTATTTGTTCCCTTAGTTACTCATAACTAACATTTTAATTTAGGCCTACTTCCAAAATATATTTATATTAAATTTCCATACAATAGACTACATACAACAGAAATTCGTTAATGTATTGCGAGTCACTAAATAAATTTCAAAAACGAAACGTTACAATTATAACTGCATAGAAAATAAACGTATTTTTGTAATCCCTAAGGCAAAAAATTGTAATTGATATAAGGATAGCTATTACTTTTGCTTGTAGCTACATTTTAAATTGACACGGGCCTGTAGAGATAAGTTGTTTGGATCACAGACCTGCATAATAATAATAATAAACACAGAAATTGGACAATGAATATAACAAACCTATCGTCATCCTCGAAAACTGACTGGGAGGGAGGCTTTAAGTTAAACCTAAAATGTAATTAAAAAAAATGAAAAACATGATAGGAAATACTAGGAATTTAGAAATAATAGTAGGACATTTGGTCTGGTAGACAAGACTGCACTTTATCTGCTGAACAGAGCAAGGCACAAAGGCTTGCTTATTAAGGGATAACAGACCAATGAAAACTGCCAACAGCAACAATGGAGATCCTGAGGGATCTCCCACCTTCACTTTAGGGTAATGGTGGATGCGAGGATAGGACACTTCAGGTTGCAAAATCAACCATGTGGTAGTTGTGCAGAATTCGAGGCAAATTGAAACCTAGAACAAGAGGATGTTAGCAAAACAGATATGAAAACGACATGAACCACATGATATTACTCTAAAGATGCTCTCTTGATGCAAGCGACCGAAGACCGAGACATGTACCACGTGACAAGCAGAGACCAACGACAGGGAGGGTTACTCTAGAGCACCTTTAGTAGCCCTCCCTGTCGTTGGTCTCTGCTTGTCACGTGGTACATGTCTCAGTCTCCGGTTGCTGTCGCTTGCATCGGGAGAGCACCTTAAAATGTATTTTCAACAGAAGCTTCGAGGTAAAAATTGTGGATCAAAAAGAGACAGCTCAAGGATTGAGCAGGGTACCGGAGGCATCACATATAGTAACATGAATACTCTAAATTATGGATTATTGCGCAAGAGAAAATAATATTCATAATAAACGGTGCAGCATACTCACAGATAATCAAACCTTCCTATGAGCACTGTCGAACCCAAAAGTGACATCCAAGCTAGTGTGATAATACCGAAAGTAACTAACAGTCCTGGCAGACCATAATAACTTGATCTTATTGTAAATATTGAAAGGCTTTGGAATCGAAGACAATGAAAGAGCTAATGAATTAGCAAGAGAAGGAGAATCAGCTCCATATATTGGCCCCAAGGGGTCCGCTGCCAAATTTTGTACATCAGACTTCCTTTTCGTAGAAGACTTCCCTGACTTCCCCGAGACTTCCTTGGATTTCATTGAGACTTCCTCAGACTCCCCCCGGACTTCCTTAATACTTCCCCGGACTTCCTTAATACTTCCCCGGACTTCCTCGAACTTCCCCAAACTTCTTTGAAATTCCCCTAATTTTCCAATATAAATGTTAGTAATATAAATATTAGTAACATTCTAGAAGTTCTCTTAGTTTATAGAAAATCCCATCTGGAGCAATACCATTTCTACAGGAGTTTTAGTCTCCCGTAAATTCAAAATGTTTATGTTATCAATATATTTTTTAAATGTATGCTTGTTTTTAAAACAAACTCAGTCAATGTGAAGGATTGAAGGCAGGCTAAAAAATAGTTTCCAATCTTTCACGAATGCATGCATACCTTGCTTAGTTGAGCGATGAGAAAGTAAATTTAAAATGTAATCTTCTTATTGAAAACCAGAAAGCCAGTGAAGGTATTAAATAAAAATATAGCAACAAATAACAACAAATGATTATATTTACCAACAGTACCTAGAAATATATTAACAAAACTACATGTACAAAATATACTATATACTACAATATATCATTATAATATACTACAAAACAAAATATATGCAGGGTGTTCGTTTTCAACCTACCCCCTAGACGTATCTCCGGACTGAATTGGAATATCGTCCTGAAATTTCAACCGAATGGCTACAATTTTAAAATATTTTCGAACATCACTTCCGGTTATACTGCAAGTTGACATCATTTTTGTTATTTTAAATGGAACCATTTTCCTTACTTTTTTTGGATTTCTTGTCAACATTACGGGTAATATAAACTTACCTTGATTCTCAAGTATTTTTGAGTTATTACAATTTTTTTTAAATTTGTTGCATTTGCAGCGTCTCCCTTTGTTGCAGTTGTCTTCAAAATATCTTGTGAAGAAAATTGAAAAAACGATTTAATACCATTTTTTAAATTATTTTACAAATGTTTTTATTTAATAAATTCAACACAGTAACACAAGAAGCTAAACAATAAGAAAAAATTGGTACATCTATTTTGTCTGGTGAGAAAATAGTTTTGAAAAGTTTGGAGTAAACAGACAATAACTCGAATTCATTTTCTTCCAAAATTTTTTCGACACTGATAACTTATTAAAACAGTAAGAAGCTGACAAAAAATCATTAATTACTATCAATTAATTTTGAATATAACCGCAACAGAGGATGACACTGCAACCTCCATACTTGTAATGGCAACAGTTGAGTATCAAGGTAGATTTGTGTTATCAAACTTACTCTTCATTTTGATTGAGAATCCAAAAATGTACGAAAATGGGGGTTCCGTTTAAAATAACAAAGTTGATGTCTTCTTCCAGTAAACTGGAAGTGATAAGAGTTCGAAAATATTTTATAATGGTAGGTTTTCTTCGAAAATCCATTCGGAACGATATTTCAATTCAGTCCGGAGATACGTCTAGGGAGTAGGTTGAAAATGAACACCCTGTATAAATGAATACTCATTGTCAGGTACTTACAAAACAATAATAAATAAACGTTTTCAGGAACATCAAAATATTGCTTACATATTATCGAACATATTATTTAAAGGTTGAAATTTTTTATAATATGCGATTTATTGGGTGGTTATAGTGTCACTTCCTAATGACTGCGCATCATCATTGCTTACCAGGTATACTTGTCTTTCAGTTATTGCTTCTCCGCTTTTTATTACCTGACGATTTCGGTATTATTCGTCCCTACAACATACCCCTCAGCCACCTGTGAAATTTTGTTCTAATAAAAATTGAACGATATTTCGTAAGATATGCTTATTAATTTTTTTTAGGGTGACAACCCTGTGTATTTTTACGTCAGTTTTCACCCAACAAATACACAGTGAGACCGATGGATTAACAGACTTTAATTTTCGTAACCTACATTATTTGAAAAGTAAGTCTAAAAAATTTCGAAATGATTTTTTACGATTATATTTATGCGAAGAAAATTTTAATTAAAACGGAAACAAGAATGGTATTATTTTTCCGCTACATTGGAGCTGCCGTACCTAATTCAAAAAATCAATTCATGAATCATGTTTAACGATCTACGAACCCCAAAATAATTTTATCCTTTATTTTTAGTTTAATTCGACGTAAGTTGGAAATGTTTATCCACTTTTTCAACTATTTACTTTTCCACATTATAGTGAGATCGGATAGCATAAAAATATTTCAGTGCTAGCGGCGAACATGCTCTTTTGGATATAGCTTCTACATATATCAAAACTCAAAAAACGCCCCAGAGTCCAAAAATTTTGGACCCCTCACCACCAGTAATGACGTCATCAAACTGAGGGTCAAAGAACTAGGCATAGACATAGACTAACTTACTTAAGGACCATATTTTTTTATAAAATGCAATATTAAATATGTTTTATATACTTTAATATAGTTATCGAATATCGTCTTAACAGATTGGAGGAATCGATACATAATGTAATTAAAAAAAATAATATACACATTTTTAATTTGCCATTGAAAGTTACTTCCAAATCAAAGACAAAAATACCTGATCCCCGACACGATTCCAGTCTTTTCTGTAAATTATACGTAGCTTCTCAAAATCGAGAAACAGATATTGAAAATTTTTTTGCTCATGAGAATCAACCTTTTCCATCTTCTATATGTGAAAGTGGAAGATTGAGGAAGCCCACTAACAAGTCAGACATTATACATTGTTTGGAGACCAGTATTGGAAAAGACGTTTTACAAACAGATGAAACTAAACCAGAAATTTCTGCCACAGTACTGGACGGTGCGGTTATTGTCCATGTATTCCAAGAAATGTGAAAACAATTTTGGAATATTATAACAATATATTTAAGCCCTACATTTGTCGGCTATGCCAAAATTTACAACAAATTAATTTAGTATTTGATAGATATAGCTCTGAATCATTGAAAGGTAACAACACATGCCAATCAAGAGGAGTAGGAGTGCACATACGAGTTACACCTTCCACAATAATTCCACAAAAATATAACGATGTTTTACGAGTAGATGAAAACAAAAAAACAGTTGTTTACTTTCTTAGCAGAACAGCTAATAAGCGAACATTTTGAAGGAAAAACAATAGTCTGTACGCTTGAGGAAAGAGCAATATCATCTTCAGCAAAGTTAGATCTATCAGCTATTTCACCCTCATGGCATGAAGAAGTGGACTGACGCCTTTTTCTTCATGCTAAGCATGCAGCTGATAATGGCCACAACTGCGTTAACATTCGAAAGGTAGATTTGGATGTTGTGGTCATTGCAGTATCTGAATTTTCAAATTTTGGAAATATTCAACAACTATGGATTGATTATTAATCTGCGAAAAATCGTAGGTTAATAAACATCCATGACCTATGTTCTCATTTATCACACGAGATCTGTAGCTTTTTGCCGATGTTTCATTCTGCAAGAAGTTGCGATACCGTGTCTTCATTTTATGGTTTTGTGGAGTAGGCAAGAAAGAAACTTGGAAGGTGTGGATAGCAGATCCTAATATTAATTCTGCTTTTGAGCAGCTGCTAATGGGAAGACACTCAGATGAAGATAGCATGCGTACCGTGCAAAGATTTGTGATTCTTTTGTATGATGCAACATCTCCCTTAAACACAGTTAATGAGTGTAGGCGATTCCTTTTCATTAAGAAAAGTAGACAGTTGAGAATATACCTCCAACGGAAAATGCTTTACTTCAGCATATCAAGCGAGTCACTCTTCAAGCCCTTATGTGGAATCACTGTCTGGAAAAGGAGTATCAACCTCCTTCGCCCGGGTTTCAGCCATTGTGGTCTACTATTCCGGATGTCGCAAAAAGTTGTGAAGAACTAATTGCCTGTAGCTGCAAACAAAGATGTTCTGTGTGCAAATGCATCAGAAGTGGTCTTCGGTGTACGCAAGGATCTGGGGCGTTTTATGATCTTTGGTATATATGGTATTGTTACGTGTTTACAATCTTCAGTTAATACTCTATAGGTTCAAATAACTTGCAACAAGAATCTTCACAAATCACTATTTTATTAATCACTTAAATTACAATAGTTAATCCTATTAAATCTTTCCAACCACTCAAATCGCCTGGTAAGGATGGTATTTTTCCAGCGCTGTTGCAAAACAGACTGGAGATACTACTACCATTCCTCATCAGACTTTACAGAGCTATAGTCTGGTGTGGAATCATATACCATCCAGTTGGGCGGCGGTTAAAGTGGTATATATTCCAAAAATGGGGCGGACAGAACCGGATCCTAAATCACTAAGACCCATTAGCCTGACATCATTTCTGTTGAAAGGCCTGGAAAAAGTGCTGGATGGATACATTAGGGGGAACACCCTGAGCATTCATTCCCTTAATGCCCACCAGTATGCTTACCAGCCAGGCAAATCAACAGAACTAGCACTTAATAACCTAGTCGGGAAAATCACTCAAACCCTTCAGGAAAAAGAGATTGCCGTGGCTGCTTTTCTTGACATTGAAGGAGCATTCAATAATGCACTGCCTGATTCCTTATACACAGCAGCAGCTGCTAGAGGAATCGAGCTAACCATAACTGACTGGATCCGAGCTATGCTGGAAAACAGAATCATAACGACAACCTTACAGGGGGAAACGGTCAGCTTCAGGGCCGCGAGATGGTGCCCACAAGGTGGGGTTCTTTCCCCCCCTTCTGTGGTCACTACTTGTGGATGACCTGCTGGCCATTTTATCTCTGTGGGAAGCCGAGATTCTGGCATATGCAGACGACCTAGTCATCATGGTTAAAGGTAAATCTGAAGAGGTACTCTCTCATACCCTTCAAGAGGTATTAGATACAGTGCACATCTGGTGTGAGAGGGAACAGATGTCTGTCAATCCCCGCAAAACTGTAATAGTACCCTTCACCAGGAAAAGGAAGCTGGATAACTTAGAACCGCCTTCCTTACTAGGTGAAACCATTCCATTTTCGGATGAGTTGAAATATCTAGGCATTACGCTGGATAGATCACTCAACTGGAATTCCCACCTGGAAAAGGTAATCCACAAAGCAAGGCATGGTGGACATGCCGTAGAATTTGTGGAAAATCCTGGGGTATGGGTCTCCAACAAATATACTGGATATACGTTACGGTCATTAGACTAATGATAATGTATGGCTCCATAGTCTGGTGGTCGAAAGGGCTACAACAGTCGGCCAAAGCCAAACTCTCTGGTTTACAGAGACTAGCATGCCTGGCAATAACTGGTGCTATAAGCACCACACCGTCAGCTGCTTTGGAAATCCTCCTAGACTTACCACCTCTCCATATTTACTTGGAGAAGAGAGAAGCTAGGTGGGCAACATATAGACTCCAACAATCGGCAAGAGACACAGATCAATAAAAATCTTCTCAGACAGCCAAGCAGCCCTTAAAGCTCTTGGATTCTATCGCTGTAATTCTAAAACAGTGTGGAACTGCCAAAAAGCTCTAACCCAATTGGGTAAGAACAACAAACTGACTCTGGTCTGGGTGCCTGGCCACTCTGGGCTGGAGGGCAATGAAATTGCCGATTGCCTAGCTAGAGAAGGTGCGGCATCAAAATTTATAGGACCAGAACCAGTTCTTGGCATATCTTCAAGCACTGCCAAAACAAATATCCTAGACTGGGCGCAGAGCAAGACTTTCTACCACTGGCAGGAACTACCAGGAATAGCTCATTACAAATCCTTTGAAATCAAGAGCTAAAAAACTGCTAGAGTTGAATAGGTTACACCTAAGCACTCTAATCCGCCTATATACTGGGCACTGCAGATTAAATCATCACTTACACAGACTTGGACTGGAAAACACCGAATGCCGTCTGTGTCTAGAGGAAGATGATATGGCAAGGCATGTCCTGTGCACTTGTTCCGCTGCAGAAAGAACCCGGTTCTCATTATTTGGCAAAGGTCAGCTTTTGCCTGAGGACTTGGACAACCTCTCACCCAACAAAGTTATCAGCTTTATTAAAAGGCTGAACCTATTGGGTGAAATATAAATTAGGAGTGAGCCACAATAGACCGTTTGGTCGCGGTGGAGGGTCTGGTATAGACCCAGTCACATTTCAACCTAACCTAACCTAATCCTTAAAAATCACACAACTAATAATAACTTTAATCCAATATAAATTCACTACTTTTAAATCACAACTGTACTTTACTTTTAAATCACTTGTCAACTCTTATCTAACCAAAAACTGTCCTGCCTGCTCAACTTCACTTCTTTATATACACCTTTGGAATTGTACCAGAATCCCATTCCATAACCTTCCAGAACAGGCTAGAATCCTCCAAAGTTTTCTACTATGTGCTGGCGGTTCGTCAATCGGCCCAGAGATGGCGCCACCCCACCTACCGGCCATAAACAGAATAACAGGTTTCCCTTCACTTTGACCAGGGACTTAATCACATCTCTCCCGTTAGAGGGCAGCACATAACAGTATTTATATCCAAAAGTGCAAGTTCACCGCCATGATTTTTAATGCTATCCGATTGCACTATTACAAATAAGTGGACCTTATAGACAGAAATTACATGAGATTTTATATCGTGGTTATGTACATAAAACTGTAATTGTATTTAAATATTTCATGTAAACAACACTATTAAATAATGTAATGCAAAAAAATAACTTATCTTCTAAAACAGTTTTAAAAATAACCTGGGAAATAATTAAGACAAAGTACAACGTATAATTACATATACAGGCATATAATGAAGGTTCACCGATTATAACTTGAGATGACTGCCATGAACATTAGTGGTGCACCTATGATTAAAGCAGGTAATTCGAATGCGCAGATTATTTCTCACTTAAAGATTTCCTCGAATACCCTTGGACTTTCTCAAGACTTTCCCTAACTTCCTCGGACTTCCTCAAGACGTCTCCGAGACTTCCTCTGATCTGTACACCAAACTTCCTCCGTGGTTTACCCCTCGATTGGCCCAGAGCCTATCCTGCTACTGCCTAATAGCGACTATAAGGGTCAAATAAGTGAATAATTTAAAAATGTGCACAAAGACTAAATAATGACAGCAATGTGGACCAGCTTTTATTAAAGAATCATTTCGAAAGACAACTGAAGAAATTCGTTAGGATTCAATGGGACTTGGAATTTTGGTAAAAGGAATCTACTATTTTGTTAGAGGATAAAGGTGCATCAAATTAATCCATAGAAATACATCAATAGAAAATCATAAGTTGCATCCAAGCCAAAAGTAACTAACAGTCCTGGCAGACCACAATAACTTAATCTTATTGTAAATTTTGAAAGGCTTTGGAATCGAAGATAGTGAAAAAGCTAATGAGCTAGCAAGAGAGGGAGAATCAGCACCATATATTGCCCCAGAACTTATCCTGCTACTGCCTAACAGCCTACTATAAGGGGTCAAATAATTGAATAAGTTAAAAATGAGCACAAGGAATACTTGGACTAAATAACAAGACATCAATGTGGAAAAGCTTTTGTTAAAGGATCATCTCGGAAGACAACTGAAGAAGTTCTATTATGACTCAGTGGACCATGGACTTGGAATTTTTGAAAAAGAAAGCTATTATTTTGTTAAAGAGGATAAAGGTGTATCAAATTATTCCATAGAAATACATTAATAGAAAATCATTGCATATGAAAAAGTTATAAACATTTTGAAAACAGCAAGCAACAATTTTAATTTGCCATTTCAATTATACATTTTATTATTTAAAAATTGTCTTTTAGTTTACATACTTTTACATCTGGCACACTTTGTAGAAGGCAGGAGTATTCAAAAGAACAACCTGCTTTTGGCGAAGAGGTCTCATTAAAATTTTTATTTATTTTCGGGAACAGTGGCAAAATATCCATTAAAAAATAAGACATGTAAGTTGTATTTTCAGTATTTGAGGTCAACTAAGTCACCAAATCTGAAAGTATGCTTTAATGGCAAACTATTTTAAAAAGCAGCGCTTCCACAGATAATATGAAAATAAAACCATTTTAAAAAAATATTTTTTAGTCTCCAAAGAGGCAGTACCGTCGCAAGAAAATTAAACCAAAGTTAGAGCTAAGAAGTCCGTCTACCAGTGCTACTTCTATACCCAGTACCTCTACTACCTCTACACCTGCCGTTAATGCAAGTAGTAGCGGAAACACTCCAAAACCTCGAAAGGGTATGAAGACTGTTAAACAACGACTAGGTAAAATCCTAAAAATTCATAAAATGATACACTAAATTAATAAATGTTCGATGTACCTACGCTATAATTTATTGTTGTTTATTAATGAAATCTCAGTATTCTTATTCTGTACTATTATTAACTCTTATTATTTGTTAAATTTCTTAACATTCCGTTTGTCAATATATGATATGCAACGAAAATGTTATTTTAATTCATTAAAGGTATAAAATATAAAGGTTACATATCAGGGGGTATATTTTAAAAATATGTTTTCATTGCAATTTTATTGGGGCATTATTTTACACCATACTTTATCGTTTTTTGGGTGTATCCCAGAAGGGACTACATTGAAGCTTATTTATTAGCCTTTTAACAACCGAATATAGGAAAATTATTTTATCGTACTACTCATTAAATATGGTTGTTCACTTTCACACTAATATAACTGTTAGTTAAAATTAATATATTTTAATTTATTATAAGTGAAGTAAGACTGAAAATTGGTGGAGAATGTTTAACGCAGTTAAATAATGTGATAAAAATTCTTTTTATTTTTTAAATTTTAGCAACCAGATTTAATATATCCTTGCAAAAGTCGTAACATTTTTTTTTGAAGCACAGTCTATAAAAAATCTGTACTATTTTGCTTTACAAATGTGATTTTTTAAATTTTTGTATGTAATTAACGCGAATTCGATCTGTTATATATTTAATTTTAATTGCATTGGCAGCTGTGTCCGCCTATACGGGTAACATTTTAGATTATATATGTTAAAATTAATAATTTTATTTATGTTATACTTTATATTTTTTTTCTTAATTGATTATTTATCTGTTTGGCCGAATATATTTTATACCTTAATATCAGGCATATCCGTTAGGAAACCTCAAGTTTTGCTTTGATTGTAAGAATTGTTCAAATTACGTATTGAGGGGATACTGCTTGATGGTGTAATATATGTATATTCAAAATTTTAGGGTATCGTAATCAGGGAAATTTAAATTTAACTCTATTTTGTTAAATGTATATAAAAATTGTTCATTTCTGTGATCCGCAAAATAAAATTTTGCATTTAGTGTAATTTGTAATTAATTTGTTAATTATATAAATTGTAATTATTAATTGTATTGTTTGACTGTGTATTCACTATTTCTCTATACTATTTGACTTTATATTAATTTAACTATCTTAATGTATAATCAATGTGAATATGTCAGTACAAACACTTGTCATAGAACATCAAGTTCTCTGATTGTATGTTTACACATATTGTCCTGTGAGTTCACAAGTTCACCGAGATAGTATGTTTAGAGTTTTCACAAAATTTAAATTTATATAAAATAAAACTATGGTTATAAATCTTTGTTTTATTTCTCCGTGTGGACTTCTCAAAATTGAACATTCCTTGCGGAATGTCCCCACCGTGAACATTTGGAAGAATTATAAATATAGATCTATAGTTGGGTGTATATTTACTGAGCAGTCAAAAAACGCAACAAAATCTTTACGTCCTCATTAAGATACCGTTACTGTCTGTAATATCTCGCTTGCAAATTGAATCACATCACAATTTTTAATGTACATCGGCTTGTTTAATAAGACCATGCCGAATGGTTCACTGGCTTTAATAATTAGCTCGTAAAGTTTTTGTTGCGTTTTTTGACTGCACCCGACTATACCTGATTTTTCAAATAATACGAAAATGAAAAATGTAGGACATTTCTATGTATAAATGAGGGGAAATTGCAGTTGAGCTTGATAGACTGTGAATACCTGATTAATGTTTGAATATGGCACAATTCATTTTATGTGGTACCACTAAGATTAAGTATGTAACCTATTTTTTAAAATTTTTATGCAAAAAGGTTGTCGCAGTCAGAAATTCCTCACTGCAACTCATGCTCGTTGCATAATGTTACCATAATGCCAACCCTGTAATTCCTACAGCTAATAAAACATCAAAACAATCTGTTATTCATATATATTATCAAAATACCAGGTGTTTAAATAGTAAAACACGAGAACTATACAACAATGCATTATTATTACATGATTCATACGACATATTTGCACTAAGTGAAACTTGGTTGACATCAGGTGTTTTAGATGGTGAACTTGATCAAAATTACACAGTCCTTCGCTCTGATCTTAATTTTACTGCTATGGATGTATCCAAGGGAGGTGGAGTACTCCTCGCTTGTAAAAACTCACTAATGATTACAAGAGTTCCTACTGAAAAGAACGAATTTTTTAGTTAATTACCCATGATAGACGTGATAATTGCAAAAATCGGAAAAGGCAACAAATTTTGGTACATTATTCTAGTGTATATCCCCCTAAAGTCACTTCTGAATATCTAAATTTATTTTTTGAAGGTATTATTTCATTAGAATTTTTATATGGCCCTGATATAGTTCTGTTAGGAGATTTCAATGTACCAGAATTTAGTCTGAACATCGTTAGAGTAGTTTCAAAACCTCATGAGCTTTGACCTTCATATGTGCAGAGACATAATTTCGGCCGTCGGGTGAATTACACCACTTCCTAAAAACATTAGATTTATTGCTCATAGTGTGGCTCGAGCTCTCGCTGAAATGTTTTCACTACATACTTATATCGCAGAATAAGCTCCGCCTTCTGCACATTTCGCGGCTCATGAGGTTTTGAAACTACTCTAACCCTTCTGTCACTTACTTAAAAGATTTAGTCAACTTTTTTTCATTCACGCAATACAATAATATCTATAATAGTAGAGATCGTATGCTTGATTTGGTCTTCAGCACAATAACTTGCTCGATTGCTAAACCATCGCTATATGTTGTTCAAGAGGATATACAACATCCACCCTTGGATATATCAATAATATTGGAGTATGATAATCAAAATGCTTTCGCGGCTAGTAATATTAAGTTATAATTTTAAAAAAGCTAATTTCATCCTATTATACAATGAAATCTTAAATATTGATTGGTCGATTTTGAATGAATATAGTGATGTCAATGAGGCGTGTAAATGTTTATATGATCTATTATAAAGCGTGTTTGACCGATATGTACCAGTTACGTCACCTAAGAATAATAAATGTAAATATCCCCCGTGGTTTAGCAGAGAAATTATTCGTGATGTTAAGCAAAAACAAAAACTGTTAAAGCTATATAAAAGGTCTAATAACGACCCCGCAATTTATACATCTTTTAGTGAACTCAGATCGAAACTAAAAACCGATATATTTACTGCACACAAAAATTTTATAATATCTACTGAGGAAAACATCAAGAATGAACCTAAGAAATTCTGGTCCTATTTATCAAATATCCGTAAAAATAAGCCTACCCCAGCCAGTATGATGCTAAATGATGAAATATTAATAATGGCGACTCAGTCGTTGAGGGCTTTGCGAAGTTTTTCAAGACTTCATATACATCAACCATCGATGATATCGACGCTCCTAATGAGGCATTTCTGAGTGATAGTATAAACGGCACTCTTAATATTAACAACCCTACAGGTGAGGACGTTATGAAATGTATAAAAAGACTCAAGTCGAATATGACTATGGGCCCAGATAAAATTCCAGCTTTTCTAATTCGCGACTGCGCTCCCCTATTAGTAGAACCTCTGAAAATTATTTTCACGTTAATTATATCTTCAAATACAATACCTGAAATCTGGAAGGTATCGCGCATCTGCCCCGTCTTTAAAAATGGAAATCTAAATGATATAGGGAACTATCGGCCTATAACAATAATCTGTAATTTTGTAAAAGTATTTGAATTCTTTATCCATGACATTTTATACAGTCATGTGAATAACAGTATTAGTGTAAGCCAACATGGTTTTATGAAGGGTCGCTCGACAACGACAAACCTAACGTGCGTAACTCAGTTTATATCGGAGGTATTGGATGATCAAGGACAGGTAGATGTAGTTTACACCGATTTCTTCAAGGCCTTTGACAGACTCCATCATAAGATTTTGCTCCGTGATCTAGATAAATACGGTCTATCATCAAATGCACTAAGTCTTTTTACATCATATCTAACTGGGCGTCTCCAATACGTATCTCACAAAGGTTTTAACTCAAATAAATTTCACGTCCTATCTGGAGTCCCTCAGGGATCAGCCTTGGGACCGTTATTGTTCAATATCTTTATTAATAATGCTGTTAGCTGCATAAATATCCCTCATCTCCTATATACAGACGATATGAAAATCTATATAAGAATAAATAGTGACGAGGATTGCATTGTTCTTCAAGAAAATCTTAATAGACTTCATTTGTGGTGTATAGAAAATAAACTACCTCTTAATATAGCTAAATGCAATGTTCTCTCATATACACGCAAAAAAGATGTCTTAAATTTTCCGTACAATATTGATGATGTATTACTTAATAGACCAGAATACGTCAAAGGTCTAGGAGTATATTTCGATGTGAAGTTAACTTTTACTCACCATATCGAATATGTAACCTCATCCGCCACAAAAAGCCTAGGATTTGTTATGCGTAATTCCCGTGAGTTCTGCAACCCATCTACAATTAAACTATTATATAACTCATTTGTTAGATCCCGACTGGAATATAACTCTATCATCTGGTGTCCAAGTTATGTAAAATATATCGAGGTATTAGAAAGGGTGCAACGTAGGTTCCTAAAGTTTTTGTCATATAAAGAGAATAAAGTGTATCCTCCAATTGGCTACCCGCATGATTTATTACTTGAAACGTACGACTATCAATCCCTATTGGTTCGTCGTAATATGCACTCCGTAATTTTTCTATTTAACGTGATTAGCTCTGTTTTCGATGCCCCCGAAATATTGGGTAAAATCAACTTCTATGCACCCCCATACACGAGGCGCCACAATGACACTTTTTACTTAAAGACTGCGAATACCAACATACTGCATTACTCCCCATTATATATGATGTGCCGTAACTACTCCAGCGTGCAAGACAGCATTGATATTCACAACTCTAGCGTTGCGCGTATAAAGAATGCCTTTTATCGTAACTCTATTAATTAGTATGTTCTCTGTTTGTTTTAAGTTGCCTAACCTGTCCTAATATCTATATGCTTTTTCTATCTTGTTTTCAATGTTATCCACTTATTTATGTTTGTAGTATTGTGTAAGTATTAGTTTGTAGTTTACTTGTATTTAATATTTACTTTTAATTTTATGTTTTGTTCCTATCCTGTGACTGGGATTTAATCCCGTTAGATAGTGTATGTAAATAAATAAATAAATAATAGTCTTATTATCATCTAATCTACATAAAGTGAGTTCTAATCTGAGAGACTGTATATTATTACAGTTTCAATATCCTGCGTACCTTGGTTATTTTTTTATACTTCATCAAAAACTTGATTGTGCCCTCACAGTTATAGGGCTGATATTTTCTGTGTAATTTATTATCATTGGCATTTACTAATCTAAAATATTTTGTTCGAAAACTGACGCCAAAGAACGTAATTCTTATCTGTTTCGCGTACACCTGTTTAAGATTTTTTTTTTTTGAAAAACAAAGTAACATTATTTCATCGAATGTATACAAGAAAATGTGAAAAATGAAATTATCCTGAAATCTGTATTTCTCTGTCTTACGTAATGAATCTTTTGCAACTGGTCAGTACCCTGATTTATTAAAAAGTTTTTGAACTCTGTTTTAATAATAGATTAATAAACTATTTGGAATTCCATAAATCGCTAATCTCAAGTCAACATGGATTCAGAAAAATAAATCCACAGTAACCGCGATTGAAAGATTATGCGATTATGTTTATAATGCACTAAATAGTAAGGAGCAACCAATTTTTTGACCTCAGTAGAGCTTTTGATACAGTTGACCACAATTTGCTCTTGGAAAAATTTTCTAGATTGGGAGTACATGGGCTAGTGCATCAGTGGGTCAATTCTTATATGGATAATAGAAAGCAAGCAGTAATAATTGATTCGTATAAATCTGCTTCAGGAATGTGAAAACAGGTGTACCGCAGGGTTCTTCTTCGGTCCTTTACTCTTTTTAATTTTTATGAATGATATGGCACATTCTTCCATAACACCTAATGCATTAATTGTCCATGCTGATGATACAAAATTTTTAATGTCCAGTAGCTCTTTGGAGACCACAGTTCAAGCCAATACATCAGTAGATGAGTGTTCAAAATGACATTTAAGCAATGTCTAATTCTAAATGTTGGTAAAACAGTTTCTTATGTTTTTCTTAATAAAGAACGTTGGTCATAACTCAAGTATTTTAATCAAGGCAAATCATCGTCAGTCCAATTGTTCAAACAGAAGAGACAAAATTTCTAGGAGTAACTTTAAGTTATAAAGTGACATGGGAGAGTCACAATGAAAATTGAAAAAAATAAGTAAATAATAATAATAATAAATCGCCTTTATTTATAAAATTACAGTATAATAAAAAGAAAATACACATTTAAGATGTTGGCAGTATTCGACCTCAGGTCGCTCTTCCATACAACCAACAGAGAGAAAAAGTAAATTAATACTAAAAAAAAAAAAAATTAATATGACTAAAACAAAAAGATCCTATCTACTTGAGAATAACCAGGCTTTAACTTGTTTGCAGAATGAAGAGATATTAGAAAGAAGTAATATTCATGGGTATTTTGTTAAAAATTTTAACGGCGTTGTATGAGTAACTCCTTTGAAACTGTACAGTATTATGCTTGGGAACATTATAAAGATGTCTGGTGGGTAGTGCGTTCATGCGTATCACTACCTCTTATAAGTTTGGGATACAAATATTCAGGTGTTTGATATTTATGAATTTTATAAAATAGACAGGCTAAATGATATTTAAACCTTTCATCTAAATTTAACCATTTACTTGAAAATCTTACGGAGATGATGTGGTCAAATTTACGTAAGTTAAAACTAAATTGAATGCAGGCATTTTGAATTTATTGAAGAGCAGTACTATCTCTACCCAACAAAGCAGGCCAATATACAATATCACAATACCCTAGATGAGATAGAATTAAAGAATCACATAATAGCAACTTAATATCAGAACTGAGTACCTCTCTATGCATATTTAATTTTAACTTGCCATAAGATTTTTGTACCAATTTAGTAATGTGAATGGAGAATCTTAAGTTGACATCGAGATATAAACCTAAACTTTTTGCTTCATCAACGGGGGTCAATACTTTGTGTCTAAGTATAATTTCAAAATTGGGATCACTAACCACTTTGGACCTATCCTTCCCAAAAACTAATAACTCGGTGTTAGAGTCATTCAGAGCTAATCCATGAGCATTAGACACCTCAGCAATTGTTGCTAGATCAGAGTTAATCTTAAACTCTTGCTAGTAAATAATCATTGAAATCAAAATAAAAATATAATTGGGTGTCGTCCGCATATTGATGGATGGAACAATGCATTAAGAATGTGTGAAAATCAGAAGCATAAATAGAAAATAAAAGTGGTCCAAGGATACTACCCCGCGGAACACGTTATTGCAATTAATTTCTTGCACAAAATAGTATGGTTTAACGTATCAAACGCTTTACTGAAACCTAATAATATTAAGCAATATTACTACCATCGCTAGCTCTATACAGGTCATCAGTAACCTGAAGTTGGGCCGTAGTGGTGCTATGACGGGAACAGAACCCGCTCTGATGTGTTGGTAGTAATCTATTATTAGCAAAGTACATATTTAACTGCTCTGCTACGATTTTTCCAAGATTTTAGAGAATGTGGGCAGTATACTAATAGGATGGAAATTAGAAATATCTATAGAGCTAGTATTTTTGGGAACGGGGATAACATTTGCGTCTTTCCACACATTAGGAAGAACACTCTTAGATAAACAAGAATTAATTGAACAAAATCACGTTTTATTATTCGATACTTAAAGTCCCCTGTCTCTCTTAATGTTTTAAAATTAGCATACTTTGGTTTAGTCCAATCTGGGTCTGTATTATGGATTAATTTTCTGGGGAAGTTCATCGCATATGTTCGTTGTATGGTTGGTTTATCTGTGCAAACTCACTGTAAAGAGGCATTTATAGCCCTATCAATTTTAACACTACCATCACTTTATATATTTATAATTGTATTAAATATGAAAAACAAGAAGGTTTGTTCCTAAGAAATAATGATATTCACAATCACCACACATGCAGACGTATTGATAGACTAGGAGGCAGCTATCAAAATTTGTTGATGATTTGCAAGACATGCACAGTATATGAAACCTCAAGTTTAAAAGCCAGGCAACACAATAATGCAAACGCCATACCAAGACGCTGGGGTATTTGCAAGTTATAACACTTTGAACGTGTCATTCTTAATAATTGACATGACGCCATACCGATTCCGTGGGTCCTGCCGCCATACGTGGTTGAACGTGTTACCGATTTTTACAACACGAAAATTTTTTCGTAAGTAATTTTTAATGTCTTTAATAAGAGGATAATAATACCATACCTGCGGGCCGGTTCTTATTCCAAAAAGAAAAAAAAATTCTCTGACATGATGCTTTTAACCTGTTTGCAAAATAATTTTGTACACATAAACAATAATTCTTGTATCTACAAATAACAACAAATATTTAAAAGATATGATGTCATGCAGATATACATTATATAATAATTCAGCGGATTATCTCATTAATTCTACATGTTATCTCTAAATAACTATAGATATACATCTATTATGAAATACGTAAAATGAACCAAATCTAACGACTTCATTTTATTGTGAACTTAAATAACCTTTTGTTAGAAACTCCATACCTATGCCATTTTTTTGGATAATTAAAATTTCATTTTACGTGCGTAATCAAGTAGATAAAGAGCAAGTAAAATGCTTCATTGCAGCTGTAAGTGTCCGCATAAATCCTTTCGACCATACTGTACCGGAAGATAATCTTGTAAATATCATGACTGGGAAATCTGCCCCATCTGACACGTGTCAAACTTTTTGTGTTCTAATGCTGAGCTAATGGATAACGAGATAATTGTAAAACAAACTCCAACAGTATACGACAGTATCAGGAAAGACTGCAAATGTTTTCAAGTAGGCATAAAATTTGACATGAAGGATACTGTATATCAAGATAATTTTTGGCCAAGCGGTGTCTTCTAGCAGAAGATTTAAATTTAATATTAACAGAAATAATTATAATAAAAATAACAATATACATGAGGATTTTTAACTACAATGAATCAACGGAACGTTTGCTTTGATCCAGAAGTATTAAAAACGTTAACATTCGGTTGTCCATTGCCAATGAGATGTCGTTTACAACTTTGATAGCAAACTAATATGGGCGCAGCACATAAACCATGTCTGTAATGTCTCCACAAATATATATCTACTAAGAAACCTTGCAAGTAATGTCTCTCAGAAAACAGTTATCACCGCTTATCATGGTCTCATTCACTCCCATCTATCTTATGCAATTTTGTTTGGGGACATCCATCTCACAGTAGCCATGCTTTCGCGATACAAAGAAAAGCCATACGGATTGTATATGGCTTAAAATATCGAGACGACTACAGGCTTGCATTTATAGAGCTAAATATTTTAACTTTACCCAGCACGTATATATTACAATGTCTATTATACATTAAAGCAAACGAATCAAAGTACAAATTCATGGATACTCGACAAGAAATCGAGATAATATTTGTCCGGATTCTTTACGATTTGTTTAATAAGAAATATTGGAGTTTGCCGTTCATTATATAATAATAATAATAAACATACAAATGGATAAGATACAGAAAACTGATACATTAATCTTACCCTAAAAACAAATAACTTGTTTGTATAATATACTACCTATATAAAATATTATGAACATAAATGGACTATGACAGAATTTTTTTTTGAGGTATATTTTAGTTCAGGTTTACTATTTATAAAAAATCACTTGACTATATTGTTTGAATTTTTTAAAATCAAAACGTTTAAAGCCTATATTACGTGGCCAGAAATTATTGGTTTCAGTTATTATCTTACCCTCTAACCCCTATACCATTATCAATGTGCCATTTAGATGGGATGATACATAAAGCAAATAAATCTGCCCTAACATGTGTTAAAAAATATGGTATATGAAAATGGAGCGGCTGAAGCCATTCTGTTATTTATATACTGAATTCTTTATATTATATTGTTATTTAGCTTGTAACGGTAATTTTTTGAATGAGAAAATAAAATAAGTAAACATGTGCGAGAATACAGTTATTTACGTTCTAACTGATGATAATGAAAAACAAGTGTTCAATATAAAAAAGTGGTTTTTACGGTATGGTGTCTTTACCCCTTTGAATTAGTATGGCACTATTTTTTATTAGTAATGTATGATGCAATAAGTGCAAGTTTTAAATGCCATACTGTTGCAAATCGTAAAAATCGGTAACATGTTTAATCAGGCGGTGGCGGTAAGGACCCACGGAATCGGTATGGCGTGATTTTCATCAATTATTAAGAATAAATAGAATAGAACATATATTTATTTAATAAGCATACAAAAGTATAGAATACGTCAAATAGCTAAAATATAATATGTATATGAAAAATTAAAATAGAATCATACATTAAACACTGTTGCACAATTAAATACATTAAAATAGTTTTATTAATTAAAATCAGTCCTAAAAAGTCCTCAATTTTATAAAATACATTATTACACAAAAAATCTTTTAAGTACTTCTTGTACTTTTTAAGCGGCATCTGTTTTACATGATTAGGTAATGCATTATATACACGTAATAATTGTTGTGGTGTTTTTTGAACATTAGTTCTGGTTGTTTGCACTGGATTTAAATATGGGTTCACTGTACCTCTCGTGTCATATGTGTGTACTAATTCTTTCTTACTAAATAGTTCATAATTAGTCTTGACAAAACATGCACATTCATAAATGTAGATAGAGGGTAGAGTTAGTATATTTTGATCTTTGAATATGTTTTTACATGTCTCATTGTATCTTAGTTTGAACATACTTCTAATGCAGGCTTTCTGGATTTTAAATACTTGTTCGACTTCTACTGAATTACCCCAAAAAATGATGCCATATTTTAGACGAGAGTGGACATAGGCATAGTAGGCACTTAAGCTTGCTGCTGTATTAACCGTTGTTGCTAAACTTTTTAAGGCGTAGTTGAAACCACTTAACTTAGATGAAATATAACTGACATGTGCCTTCCAATTTAATTTGGAATCAATGTTTACTCTCAGAAACATTGTGTCATGTCTTGAGTGGATTCAGTTTTGAAGTTTATTGTTACATTTTCATTTTTATGAAATTCCATTATGTTAGTCTTGCTAATATTCAGCTTCAAATTATTTTGTTGGTACCATTCATTGAGAGTGTCTAACGCCGTCATTATTTTATCAACTGTAACTTGAGATGACCGTATTATAACTGATGTGTCATCTGCAAATGCTGCTGTTATGTGGTTTAAATAAGCGACCATATGAGTTTCACAGCGTTGCAAATCATTAAATAAATTAAATTATAAACATTACATGTTCGATTGAGTATCGTGGACCATCAGACCCGCTGAATCGGTATGGCGATATCAATCCGCCCACTTTATTTGTCATAAACCTTCAACATATGTGAAAAATTTACTATTGCAAATCATTAAAAAACATATATAACCGACATGTTCAAAATCTTATAACTTACAAACGCCCCAGCCCCAGTGGTATGGCGTTTGATTATCGCGATTATTCCGTGGCCTTTAAATTTGATGTTTCATATACTGTGCATGTTTTGCAAATCATCAGCAAATTTTGGTAGCTGCCTCTGTGAAATTCGGATCCCATTTTCTAGATTAAGTGTAGGCCAAAATTCCCATACTTATCAAGGAATCAAACCTACATATTTTGTAGCGTGATCTGTAATAAAAATTGGGGGTTTCTATTTAAGATTTCAAAGATGATCACTCTTTATTTTTTCAAGTACTTTCTACCTTTTTGATCAATTTATAAAAATTATGTGTGGTAGATCACTACCTTCAAGATATGATAGAAAAATAATGTTACTGGTCCTAGACGTCTACGATGTTGAAAAAATTAAAATATTTTATTCAGCAGTCTTTATAAAATTTTAATCCCAATTTTTTTACTTAATGTCCTGAAATTCAACATGCTTACTTGGCTAAGGCTTTTGAAACGAAAATATTAAACTTAACGGAAGCTGTCATGTCTACAAGAAATGGTCTACGCACACATGTTTTTAAAAAATTATATTCGTCATTTAAGCTCAATGTTTTATGAAACGAATTTCGGTACAATTATTGTCTACGATTACCAGAGGTCAAGTGGCAGCAATAAATTTCAGAGATTTTGGCACATAAATACTATAATGTAAGCATTAACCATATGCGAGCCAAGTATGAGAGGAAGCAAGTTTGTCATATTTAGATGGGCCTACGAGCAAGCAGCTCATGAGCGAAGATTGCAAAAAGCATGTTCATTATAATTTTGGATGGAGCTCACAAGCCGCTCCTCTTGTAAGCGTCGTCACAATCCATTTTCTGTCGTTTGTTGAAACAAACATAAAGAGATCCGCAGGAAATTTTTCTCAAATTAAAAATATATCAAGTATGTAGTTGATAATTATAAAATAGATCAAAAAATTATATCAGTATTTATAAGCATTAAAAACATTTTTCGAAAAAATTTAAAATCGACTTGTCAAGAAAAATTCCTGATTTGCGCACTGTGCATCGTCGTAGCTTTCATCCTTTTTTAAATAAATTAGCTATAAGCAAAGCACCACTAGACAACATGACGTTACAGACATGGTTTAAACTGTAATGAAATATGCCGACAATAATACTGAGCTGAATTGAAGTGAAAAGTGTGCTTGTGGCATTTCACAGGAAAATCTCAATTATCTCGTGGTAAGCTTGTTGCAAGTTCGGCTGGCCATGGATAAATGTTCAATTTAATACAAACCTGTTAAAAACTGTTGCCTGCTACGCAGTGTTATTGCCAAATGTTTAATAACAATGCAGAAATACATAGGTGGATCTCGTAGCTGTTGTTATCACGTTTACGCCCATTGTACACATGTTGAAAATGAATCAATACGTACGTGAAAATGAATCAATACATAGCATTTAAGAAATATCTCTAAGAACAACACACAGGTATACAGGGTGTTCCAACCAAAAGTAGGCACCCTGAATAACATTGGAGATAAAAAAAAATTTAAAAATTGGTAAAACACGTCGACCTTGTTTCCAAGTGGGACATATTTTAATGTAATATTTATATACCTATCAACATCCCTCTACCCTACACGGCCATCCCCTCAAAAAATTCAAATGGCAAGGGGGTCAAGTGATACATCTTTTGAAAGGTCTTTCAATTCCCTACATAACTGTGTATTTTTTTTAACTTTTATTCGATTTGTTCTTAAGGAAAACAAATTTTATTTTTGATGATTACACACAATCGAAATCGTGTAAAAATCTAAAATACACGCCACTGGATATTGGAATTTATAGAAAAAAACTACATTACAAAAACAAAAACAAAACTTACAAATATTTGATAGTCCTTGAACATTAATTTGTTCACAACCAATTTTAAATCGAGATACATTTTACCAGTGACTTCTCAAAACGGTTTATACTGTTCAGGAGAGAATAGAAATAGTCAGAGAGCTTCGGAGCACATATTCAATAGAAATCACCCAGATAGAAATGTTGGTTCTCAGTATGTTTTACAATTATTGAAAAAAATTATGGAAACAGGTTCTGTAGGAAACAAAAAGCATGAACCGATTAGAAATGCACTCGAAGTGGCAGTTCTGGGTCATTTGCAGATAGATAATACTGAATCGATCAGGAAACTAGCTGAGGCTTCTGGTGTATCACGAAGCAGTGTTCATCGAATTCTGAAGGCCCACAAATTTGATCCATATAAATTTAAATTGGTACATGAATTAAATGAAGATGATTCCGATTGTTGGCTTGAATTCTATGAGATTTTTAGTGAACAATTAAACGGTAATGCCAATCTACTGTAAAATACGCATTTTTCTGATGAATCGACATTTTACTTAAATGGGGAGGTAAACAGGCACAATTGTAGGTATTGGAGGGAAACCAATCCACATTTGTTCATGGAAACACATACCCAAAGGCCTTAGAAGTTAAATATTTGGGCTGGCATCTTAGGGGATCACATTGACGGGCTGTTTTTTATTCCCGACAGTTTAAATGGCGAAAGGTACCTCGATGTGTAACATCGACCCAATGATTACCCAAATCCTCGAAGAAGACGATAATCTTTTAGAGGGCGAACTGTTTTTTCAACAGGATGAAGCACCCCCACATTTTGCTGTAGCAGTGCATCAATTTTTGGATAATCGATTTCCTGAGCGATGGATTGGAAGAGGTCCTGTGTAGTGGCCCGCTAGGTCACCCGATTTAACTCCCTTGAACTTCTTTCTGTGGGGACATTCGAAATCGAAGGTTTTTGAAACAAAACCCGCATCTCTGGAAGAGTTACGTGAAAGAATTGTTCGAGAATGGCATTTATTGACTCCAGATGTGTTCAGAAATGTTCGTACAGAATTTCATAATAGATTATACAACTGTATGGAAGTCGATGGGGGTCATTTTGAACAATACATACGATAATTTAAACTGCTTCTTTTGTTTTTATTTCCGGAACCTAAAATAATGAAACAATTTATTTCTCAGGAACGAATCGATAAATATTTTAAAAAATACACAGTTACGTAGAGACTTGAAAGACCTATTATTACTCGACCCCCTTTGCCATTTGAATTTTTTGAGGGGGTGGCTGTGTAGGGTAGAGGTATACAAGTAATACATTAAAATATGCCCTCCTTGGAAACAAGGTCGACCTGTTTCACTAATAAGAAATGTGCAACTTTTCTGGAAGAAAATTTCAGTTAGTTTTGATAGCTTCCCTGCCTTATACTTAGTTCACCTGTATAGTTATTGTAACATCCAATGATCCAACACACATAATATACATTTTATTTCTTGATTAATTACTTTAGTGGGGTATTGTTTTTTAACCAAATTGCACATGTAATATATGCCGTTTATGAATTATTCGCATTTAAGTTATTTTTTTTTATTAATTTTCATGTAGTTCCTAGTGAAGGAAACAAACTAAAAAGAAGTTGATTTTGTCTATTAAAATAGTTTAAATACCATGAATCACAAATTAAACAGAAAATACTAAATGAAAATAAGCATTAAAAAAATTCAAAATCCGGACCGAAAATAAAAAAATAAATAAAAGAGTAATGACCATTTTATTAATTTTAAAATTATAATTGGTTAAATAATTTAATTTCTTGGTCCCTATTAAAATAAAACTGACTTACATTTAAACAATATATCACATATATTTTGGCTGTTTTTTAACAATCTATATTGCAGAATTGTACACCATAAATTCCTGATGATATTCTACAACAATACTGTTAGCCATCATATCATAAGCAGTACGGTTATGGGGAAATATATAAAACGCCACGCAAAATGGCAGTAACAGTCCAACAAACAGATTTTTCAGAGCGGCTCTGGACAGCGATTTTTGCCATCCTAGTGGTGTTGCACCTGTCGCTCTTATTGTTTCTGATTGTCTACCTGGAACTGCAGATATGTTTCCTACTGTTATCACCATTAACCCCATGTACCTTTTACCTGGAGTTGCGCATAATTTCCCTTTCAAGAAGTAGGCCTAAAACATTATTAAGATTTTTCCAATTGCTTAATAATATATGGATACAAACCTCATATGCACAAACTATTAAACGATGTAGCAACTCTAACGTTAATAACTCAATAGCCATAGGCATTCCTATCTCATGGTTTTCCAGGTTTTTGTGAAATGACTCGAATCCATAAAATTCCATATCTCTAAAATTTTAAAACAATTATATTAAAAAATAAAATACATCAAGTCTAGTTTAAACTCGATACATCTACATTTACATAGGAAAACTGTACAAGGTGAATTGCATTAATATTCAATTGTGACAAAGTCTAAATTATGGAAAGTAAATAGAAGCTAGTTTCAATAGATTGATTTTAAATCTACTTTGAAAGAATAATATGCTAAATGATATTTTATTGTAATTCGCATGTTATACATACATAGGTAGAGGGTTATTCACTATATATTGACCCCCCTTTATTCCTGTTATTATTGAAAATAGAAAAAAAAGTATAAAAGTTGTAGGATCTTACCTATATTTTATTGAAACGTTATAAAAAAAACAATATCATTTATAGGTCACATGATACGAAATAAATATGTTTTTTTTAATGGAACACCCTATATATTATTGCATTTTCGAGAAGCCCTTTTTCCCCTGATTGCAAATATCTAATATTGTATAGGTCTATCTTATATACTTCTTGACATATTTGACATTTAAAATGTAAATGAGCTACTTTATTGCAAGAAGAGTGAGCCATGCGTGTTAAAACACAAGTGAAAGAAAAATAACAAGGTAAGCTACGAAAATAATTATTTTATTTTCAATTTTGACATTTCAAACCGTCATTATTTATTTAATCAAAATGGCTTATAGTGAGGCTCAAAAGGTCGAAATATTTTCCGTTTATGTGAAAAATAATAAAAATAAGTGTGCCACAAGAAGAGACTACATGACGTTGTATCCGAATCGAGCGATTTCTAGTGTAAACACGTTTTTGAATATTTATTGTCATGTAAATAGAACCCATAGTTTTTCAAGAAAACGACGTAACGTTACAGCAAACGAGGATCTAGATATATTGTTATATTTTGAAGGTAAGAAAATAATTTATTATAAAAATAGATCCATAACTTATTTTAATATTTGTTTTAGAAAATTCGGTTAACAGTTTATTAACTGCTTGTCGTGAAATGGAAAAAAGTTATTCCAACATTCAAAAAACTTTGAAAAAGCATCAATATAGGCCTTACAAAATATTACCCGTCCAAGAACTGGATGAAGACCAAAAACATATAAGATTGGAATTTTGTCAAATCATGCTGCATGATTTGCACATTGAAGGGACACTTGACCATTTCGAGAATTTGGTTCTGTGACCCTTCTTGTTTCTCTATTAATTTTGGGGAAATATATGAAAATATTAGTGTCAATAGTTCCCAGAACATTAAAAAGAACATTTTTTGAGTTTTTAGAAAAATGAAATATGACGTTGATAGATGTTCTGTCACTAGCCAAATAGTATTTTAAACTGGATATGACAAAACGCCGATTGATGTCATTGAGCTGCAAATCAAATTTTGATGTTTGCTAAGGCATGGGGGTCGCTTGAGCCTGGGAAAATTTTGATAACCGTGGGAATTTTTTTATTTTTGGCAATTGGCTCACCCCCGAAATGTTTTTGGCCATCAGAGCCCCACTTGAGCCTGGGAAAATTTTGATGACCGTGGGAACTTTTTTATTTTTGACAATTGGCCCACCCCTGAAATGTTTTTGGAATCAGAGATCATGAGGCCATGCTCCATTTGAGCCTGGAAAAATTTTGATGACCGTGGGAACCCACTTTTACAAGACAGAACATTTTTATTTATAAAATATGTTATATGTATATTCTAACACCTCTATCCAAATAAATATGGATGTAAACGAATATCAACCATTTGACACAAATTAAGTAAATGGGAATGGTAGCTCAGCGTGTTAAGCGTCTGGCTACTGGCTAGCAAACTGAGTTCGATTCCCAGAAGGTGAAACAATTTTTCATTAAAAAAATTGCCCCAAGAGTGATTCGGAGTCCACATTAAACTGTAGGGCCTTATCTCTCTTTACCTAGCACAGGATCCTTGAGATCTTCCAGGGGGTTACTTCGGTAACTTGAGAGGCGGTTAAGAAAACATTTTAAGAAAACATTTAAGTGATAAAGCCGACCGAACGAAGGTGTGGGAGGGGATAAGATTCTCTAAAATATCTTAAATAGCGACACTGAAAGAACTTTAGCTGGTACGACTCAGGACAGTAGTATTAAAAGTATAAGAGTTGGTATAGAGTATCGGACGCCGATCAACATTCTGGCTGCTTGCCCACAACAAATAAGGACGCGGTATGGCATTCTGTCACAAAACAAATAAACTAATTTATGCCATAAGACATCGTTGTCCTTCAGCGTGTTAAAGAAATTATGTGGACAGATGAGTCAAGTTTTTCCATGGCGGGAGTTTTTAATAGAAAGAACAGACGTTCCTGGGAGAATAAAAACCAAAGACAGAGAAAGGTCAAGCAAATAAAAAAATCGGGTAGAAAATCAATCCACATTTGGTGCGGAATTTTTCAAAACAAAGTAGTTGGGCCTATGTTTTTTATTTTACTTTGACACGACAAACATATCTTTAAATAATTTTACCAGAGATTGATCATCTAATTCAAGAATTGTCTATGGACGTATTGTCTAGGATGATTTGGCATCAGGACGGAGTGACTCCATATAGCGTTTTAGAAGTTCGGGAACATTTAAATAATCAATTTCCCGTTTGGACAGGCAATGCTGGGACCATTGGATGGCCACCAAATAATAATTTTCGAGCATAATTAGTAGTGCATAGTTAGTAGTAATAAAAACTTTATTTTACTAGTGAATAAACAACTATTTACGGTTGTTGCTATGGAATTAATAATAACGGTTTGAAATGTCAAAATTGAATAAACAAAATAATTATTTTCATGGCCTACCTTGTTATTTTTGTTCCACTTGTGTTTTGACACGCATGGCTCACTCTTCTCGCAATAAAGCAGCTGATTTGCATTTTAAATGTCAAATATGGCGAGAAGTATTTAAGATAGACCTATACCATATTATATATTTGAAATCAGGGGAAAAAGGGCTTTTACATGCGAGGGTACATGGTACTCAAAACTCACACCAACGTAACAGAGCTTTCCGAAGTTGAAATCAAGAAATTTGCTTTCCCGATGAAGCGTTATAAGTAGTGATGAAAACTGAAAGCTTCTCGAGTTTAGAAACATTCTCGTAGGAAATAAATGTGGTTTTAAAAAATGCTGAAAAATGGTTTTTTGATATTAGGTTCTCTATTTATGAATGTCGAATAATAAAGGTTGCCAAACTACTTTTCCAAACTCTGAAATTTTCTCGCCCAATAAAACACAAAATAAATTTTTGCACATCCAAACTCCTCTCAAAAAATAAATTGTAGAGAAGAAAAACCAACATCAAAATCAGTTTCATAATTTTCAAGATACAAGCATAGCAAATATACTTGTAGTGATGAATGAATGGTTGAGATGGGGGCCAGTTGCTGTAAGTTATAATAGGTAGAAAATTTTTTCCTGAAATTCATGCCTAACAAAAAATAATTGGCAAAATATTCAAATACCGAGTGGCCATATGTTAACATAAATTTTACATTTTTCTTACATTATGTCGAAGCTCTCCAGTAATAAAAAAGTTAAGGCCATTTTCACTAAGAATAAAATAAGAAAGTCCATAAGTTCAGCAACGATTCTTTTCCAGATTGGCGGTATTATAAATTCATAAGTACTGGGTGGTTGGTTGGGTAGTTGAGTAGCTACAAAGAATACAATTATAATTAAATATTCACCCCTAAATTGAAGTAAAATACATGTGTGATAAAATGGACTGAGGATATTCCTGTTGGCAGCTGTATCACTATTCGTTAATCTTTGACGTATCTCATTTTGAAATTGTTCGTTCCACAAATTTGCCTGCGCAAGTGTAGCATATATATTATTAATTTGTTGTTGCTGATGCCAGGGGTTTTCGGTAATACTTTCATCATTATAAGGAAGTCCAGAACATATTTTATAATGCCATAACCTGGCACCATCTAACCATTTTTTTAATGTTTCCAAGTACTCTTCACGTTCACATTTTCGTCTGGCCCATATGTCTTCCTCATTTTGGTCATTTTCGTTTTGTGCCTGAGCTTTCTCCATAGTGGCTTTTCACACAAGCAAGAAATAAACACCAAATTTTCACTTTCACATTTCTCTGACGCCAATCCGATCCGATGTCACCTGTCAGATGATCTCTCATATAAACAACACGAAACACGACACCATCACGACACTGGTAATGGCTAAAGGCGGTCTTACATTTCTGGAGCGTAAGGCATAGTGCGCACCGAAGCAATGTGATAGTGGCGAAATTTTGAAATGGTAAATGGTGTAGGAGAGGTAGAGACAGTGCGACAGTTCGTTGGTTGTTGACAATGAAAATCGTAGGTGAAAATGGCGGCGGGGTGATCTCAAAGTGGCTTAAAGTGCGCCAGAATATTAGTCAACGCTACCGCACCAGGTACCATCATACTTCTGTCGTCTTATACAATTTGCCCAAATTTTAAATGTTCAAAAATTAAAATCAACGTAAGTAAAAAGCGCATTGAGCACATTCACTATAAAAGAAAATGGAGAATTTATGATGTTTATAAATATAAGTGAAGTACCGTCACCGGTTTAAGCGCTGAGACCTCGATCAGCGAAGTTAAGCAGCGTTGGTCGAGGCCGTCACTTGGATGGGTGAACGGCATCTCATTTCGCCGTTCTGGTTGAGTGGAAGAGTAGCTGTAGCTAAACTCCGCCAGGACGTAAATATAAACAAGGCATTAAAAAAAAAAAAAAAAAAAACTTAAATCTTGACGCCACAAAGTTTCAACTTTTTTGTCAAAGTAAGTCAAATCTCGTAAATTACTTGAAATAGTACATTCAATAATATACCCTCTTTTATGACAAATAATAAACTAAACAGCACTTACCACTCAAGATTTAATCTTGCTGTGGTAACCAATTGGCACTACCCGACTTACTAAACACAACACCACCACTCCACCTCGATGCGCGCTGTCACAGTCATAGGCCGCTCTAGCTATTTTGTAACCTCCCTCCCTGCGCTATAAGCAATATATAAATATTCTCGTTTTATGATACATACACACAACAAGCTCCACCTTTTGCGCATATCGCGGCTCATGAGGTTTTGAAATTACTTCTTCAGTGACATTCACTTTTGTCTTGACGATTTGCGATTCTTAAAATATTCGTATCGCTACGCTGAAAATGCCGCCCTTATAATTGCGGCGCCCTAGGCGGCCGCCCACCGTCTGGAGCGGCCCTTGGCCGCAGTTGTTTCCATAAATTTAAAAAATACCAGTTGCGACATGGGCAGTGCACCACGCCACTACACGTCACCTACTTACCACTACAGTGCGCGCCCTGTCTACACACCCATAAAACTCTTTGTTCTAAAGGATACGCAAGTAGCACAGTGTAGTCACAGACTAACGTGTAGTCGATATTTTTATAGCTGTCACAGAACAAGGTTTTCTGTGGCTAAGTTTGTTTATTGTTTTTTATGTGATAAAGTACTGCGATACTGATACTTATTTGTATATTTGTAATATTTAGTGCATTAGACGCAATAAGCGATGCTATTCGAGCGAATACGTCATGACGTCACGCTTAAAGACGCTTGCAGCTGTATCGCGCGGCTTCAAGTGTACGCTAGAAAATGTGCAAGCGGAAAATAGTAAGGAATGTAGGGATATGACAATCAACAGAGACAGCTGATACCCGTTGTGTTTTGTAAAGTTGCACGATTTGTGTGTTTTTTTAAAGATTTATTCAAAATAACAAGTAAAAGTCATAATTTAAATATCTAGTAATGAATTCGATAAATTGATCTAATGTGATGTTCTCTTTCATACAGTAATAAAATGTCTTGTCCTGCTCTACTGGATTGTCTCTTTAAAAATATTGTTAATAAGGGAAACACTAATTCCTGATTCGTATCCAGGAGAGAACACACAATTTCATAACTTGCTGAGGTCATATTTCTTAGTAAAAAAGAGAGAAGGTTTGATAGAATTTAAAAACTGCTTAAACGACTCCCAATTTTGCTGAGCAACTTATGATGACGTCACGCTTCAAGGCGCTTAAAGACATTAGTGTAAGCCGCGAGATCGCAAAAATTTATTAACTATAAAATGTTTGCTACATAGCAAGAAAAATTCGAAAGCAAATCAAATAAAATGTATAAAATGCTTTAATAAAGAAGCTACCTATGTATTTTTGCTGTGAAAGCATTTTATCAGCAATCTTAGTCCGCCGAGTTACTTTTATAAGCAGTTTAGTGTTGAATAAAGCTTCAATAAAACCAATTTTCTGTACAAGTTATATATGTTATATAATATGTTATTTATAAAGCTTTAAGAGTGTTATAGTGTTATAGTTAAGGTTAGCAGTTCATGGCACATAAAAATGCAACAAAAACTTTACAACCTCATTAAAATACTCTCCCACTCTTTGTGCTGTCTCGGCCGGAAATTGACTTGCTTACCTTTATAGGTTTTTAATGTGCGTCGGGTTGTTTGATGACAGGCATGCCGCATGGCCCGCAGCGATAATAATTATGTCGTAGTGTTTTTGTTGAGTTTTTTGAGTGTCTTTAACTGCTGACTTGGACTATATTTGGGTTGGCTCCACAGGCAGAGGATCATATCATGGCTATCGAGTACTTTATTAACCAAACTTGGCGGAAATTGTTCATGTGAATGTTTTTTTTTTTTCAAAAATAACATGGCAGACAATTCTATGTAGCCATTTTGTTATTCGCATGAAACGTTGGCCAAAATGTTCAAATATGAGTGTTCAAATTCAAAATGGGCAATAGTAGGTCTAAATTCATAATTTCTGTCTTCCATTCTATTGGATGGGTTCATTGATATGTTTAATAACAATACATAATTATATTAATTTAAGATATTTTCTTTTATTTACCCCTTCCCTTCCTTTACCCGGGGTGCCTTCCATTTATTTTATTGCTGTGACAAATATATACAGTAAGTGCTACCGAGCATTTCGATCGGCAGTTTATTAAAAATTTTGCCCAGTGTTACTGTACATCACCAAAACTAAAATTTAAAACAATAGAAAATACCCCATTCTATTGAATAAAGGTATTATAGAAGTCCCTTTAACAATAAATGATAACATTTTCACATTCTACTGCCGCCCATGTCCCGCAAAGGAATGCCGGCGTTACACTGAATTTCAATTTTTATGTTATTGTCTCAATTTTGTTCAGTGTAAGGGATTAAATTTTTACCTATACGTGTTGAAGCGGCCAGGGCCGTACTCAGACCGGTTTTCTCAGGTCATTTGTCCGAGGCCCGGGCCTACAAAAATTTAAATGCAAGCTAACAGCGCAATTTAATCCTTTCCATTTTTTTAAATCCTTTCCAAAGATTTATTTTGCCCGGGGCCTGCCAAATCTGGGTACTGCCCTGGAAGTGCCCCCCTTCCTTGAAGAAGATATATGACCGCCCCTGAGCGCTTAGAATATATTGTGTGTTTTTTAATAATAAAATTGCTCTTAGATTATGGGGCGCCAAAATAATATCTCGCTCTAGTCTGAAAACATGCTAGGGCCGTCGCGGACTATATGGCGAACTGATTGAGTCGTCACATTATTTTTATTATTTATTGTTATTTAACACCTCTTCTGAAGGCCCGTGTGTTTTTTCGAGCTACCTTATATATGTTTACGGTAAAACTGTCAGTGTGTATTTATATAATTTTAAAAATATTTTTCTTTTATTAAATTTAATATTTTGAAAATGTATACGAATATTATCTCTATACAGGGTAGACCATTAATAATAGGTCATAGTTCAGGGGTAGGTTCTTTGGGCCAAAATATGAGGATATAGCCAAATATGCTTTAGTAAAATTTTGGCGTGAAAAAAGATGCAAGGTGTCAATGTTGAAATTATTTTTTCGTTTTTTTGCAATAACTCAACAGCCTCTTGATTGATCTTCGCTAGAGGATTTTTTTTTAATTCTAAGAAACAATAATTTATGTATTACATCACGTTAGATTATAGAGGGCGCCGCAGGACCTGTATCTGATGATGAATTTTTTTCATATTTTTTTTTTTGACGAAACGTTCTGGTACTTCTCACCAGAAAATCTGATGAGGGTGTCATTTCCACGTATAGAAGGTACACTTTGTAGGATTTGATAACTCCAACCGTTTTCGAGGAAAGTGCCGTTAAACATTCAATAATTTTTTGAAAGACAAATTCAAATTTAATTAAACAAAATGTATTTATTGAAAAATGTGCTTTGGTTACGTTTATTTAGTTCTGCATTTACGTCATTTAATCATTTTACTTTGTTCTTGTGTTCCTCGAGCTAATTTCCTTAACTTCTTTATTTACAATGTCCAGACATAATAATTTTTCAAATAGGAAAATGAGGGATATAATACCTATGCGTTTTAATAATATTTTTAGAATACTTTTCAGAAGTTCTGAAGTATTTTAATATTTTGAAAAAAATGTTATAGAAACATATATTATAGTTGAATGCGGGGAGGTACTCAAAATAAAAAGTACTGTTTAATTGACGTATTGATTTATTTTATACCGACAATATTTTGAACCTACCATGATGAAATAGATCAAATGAGACTTAACATGAGCAAAGAAATTATACCACCAACATTATGTACAACTGGTATGGTCCCACTAGTTAATGCTCCTTCTTGCTGACAAGCTGGGTTTAATTGAGCCTGAGGTCCAAAGCAAGCAGAATAACTGATTAAATGAGGAATATAATTTTGTTCGATTACCCCACGAACCAAATTAGCGTTTGGTCCTTTTGCAAAAACAGCAACGTCTTCGCCCCCATGAGTTTCATCTACTGAATTAAAAGCACCAATGTGCTGATAATAGGGATCATTTAACCTGTTACTGTCTGTGGTGGAGTCACGCCATGGAAAGGTGGCATTAGAGGTGTTCATCGGCGTGTAATGGTAATTGAATCCGGGACCATTGGCATATGCTAATGTTAAAAATGGTCTGTCCGGCTCACCTGCCTCCTCAGTAAATCCTGAATATTGAAATTTAAAAATCACAAGATATAATTTTGTACGTGGGTAAATTAAAAATAATTAATTAATTCTCTTTTCTTCCAAATTTTTGCTTTCACCGACCTCACAACTTACCCAAAATATCGTTGCCTCTTTTGCTGTAACCTTCCATTGTGAAAGAATGTGAATGATCAGCTGTAACGATAATAAGTGTGTCTGGTCCAGTTTCATTAATTGCCAAAGAAATTGCGTTATCGAATTCTGCTGTTTCTTCCATTGCCAATCTCGCATAATTTTTATGATGAGCTTGATCAATTAGACCTCCTTCCACCTTTAAATGGGAAGTAGTAAAAGGAAACAGAGTCAAAATGTTATCTTACCATTAGCACGAAACCGTTCTCTCCCTTTTTCAAAATTTGCAAAGCTTTTCTTGTCATATCAGTAAGACTTGGTGTCCCAGTGGAACCTTTGTCTCTGACGAGCTCATAGGGCATATGTTCTGGAGCGAATACTCCTGAAAACCAAAAGGTATTTTGTATTTTACATATTAAGATGCTGTAATTACAAAACGATTGACACAAAAATAAGAAAATACCTAGTAAATATTTCGTTTGATCGTCAACCATATTTAACTCTTCATTATTTGTAGCTAAAATATGATTTGTGTCAGCATGATTGTCCTTCCATGCCTTTGTTAAGTTTAACCCATCCCTTCTGGTGCAGTATTCTGTATATTCCGTCGTGTGACCTAAGTACTGTTGGCCACCACCAAGGATAACCTTCAAGTAATTTTTATTAAAGTGGTGGGATTCTAAATAACAACTTACGAAATATATAAACTTATATGTTCAGGAACTGTATTCCCAATAGGGACCATCCATAAATTACGTCACACGTTAAGAGGGAGGGAGGAAGTCAACAAAATGTGACATCGTGTGACAAAGGGGGGACGAGTCATAAGCCTCGTGACGTCACATGTATAAATCGAAAGTATTAAAACTCTAAACTTTAACTCTAACGAAAAACTTTAAAATATTACCAACTCTATAAGGTTTAAATTTGTTTAAAACGATGACGATGCTATATGGTTGAATGAAGATGTTGACACATCGAATGTTCTTAACATTATTCAAATCGAGAACGAAGTGACTGCTATGCCAGTCATAAATAATATAAAGAAATGGGTTCAAAGTCCATGGACACAAGATGATTAAATTTTGTATCGTTCATTTGATTTATTGTTATGTTTTGTAAAATTTCTAAAATGTTGGATTTATTGTTGATTTTATGAAAAAAGATTTTTAATAAAAGGGGAGGGGGGGGGGGGTCACACAAATGTAACCGTCTGTGACAATAAGGAGGGGGGAGTCAAAAATCATGAAATTCGTGTAAAGTAATTTATGGATGGCCCCTTATGTCTTACTTTAAAATCTCTTCCGGGAGCATCCTCAATTAACTGCCGTGCGATGTCTTTGACATTACCTCGAACATCATCAGGTAATTCTTCATCGCACTCCCAATACCGATAATTCGCGTGTGCGTAAGTGGCACCGGGAGTTGCATGGGTAATTCTAGTAGTTGTAACAATTCCTAAAATTAAGAAGTATTACCTATTTTTTCCCAGTATATTAATATCCTTAAATACGTGTGGAACAGTCAAATGGAATAAATTAAATATCTCAATTATTATGCATATTTATAAAAAATCCCAAGACACGTCGATTTTGAATTCTAAAATGACACCCTGCAACGTCATCCCTAAATTCAACCCCCTTCGAGTGACAATTGCAATAACCCTTAAATTTTTAAATGGGAAGTAGGGGCTTGTGATATTTCACACGAAAGGTATTTTCATTCTCTACTCAAAAATGCTATTTAATCCATTCTTTGTATAGAAAGTTGATAGATTTCATGCAAAAAAATAATACAGATATCTGAAGGTTGTAGTTCATAGGGAGCGGTTAGTAAATGATAAATACTTATAGATGTACAGCCACATTTACCCTATTTTTTTTATAAACAACTACCGAATTCGGGAAATTCAATTTTCCTTTCCCTCCTTTTTGCAGTATTTTAAAAATGTTAATAACCCTTGCAATAATGGTAGTAAAGACATATAACATCTTGAAGACGAGGCCATTATACGTATATGTTATAAGTGCGCGAAATTTCAGCTAGATCGATTTGATACCTAGTTTATGGAATAATTGCATTTGTTTATCTCAGAGAGTGTCTGCCAATGGCGACGATTAGGGCCCCCACACGAACATAGGGAAGAAATAAATAAAAAGACAAAATATAATAATGCAAGCATTAAAGATCTTTTGTTTATATACTTTGTTTTAAAAAAATAGTTCTGCTTTATTTTTAAATTAAAATAATAATTATTGTCATATAGTAAGTTTTCACAAAGCACAACGCGACGGCACAGTGGACAACGGCATATATCATCTGTATTTTCAAAACTATCTTACCCATTACCCTTGCTATTTATTACTTTTATTACTTTACACTTTCTTTTATGACAAAGTGCAAGTGTGTTTCGGATTTCGGTGCTTTGCATCGGACTCCGTGACGTCAAGATAATAAACATTTACAACCTGTGGTTCACATGGCACATTTTTCCTCTATTTTGTATTTTGTTAATCATTTAGTTTGCTAGTTTGCTCTGATTTCTTACCGTATAAAGAGATATTGTATTTTATTGTTATGGTGTATTAACAAGTGAAAATAGTAAAACACAAAATTGCATAGAAATTTGACATTATAGTTCTGTCGATTTAAAAAGCACAAGATTTTTCACTGGTAAGTTTTTACATTACTAATACTTTTTTTTAATAATTACAATGTATTTGGTTAAATATCTATAAAATAATTATGATAGAAGATCATTTCCGGGGGGGGGGGGGGGGGGGGCAAACGCGCTTATCGCCGCCACTGTCTGTATAAACAATCGTCATAAGCAAGATAATGGATCTAGAGGTATTTAATATTTAACAAAATGGAAACAAAATGAAATGGATTCTTGAAAAGTTGAACTGCAAGGTAAGTTGAAAAAATAAATAAACTATTTGTTTAAAAAATTGTTGTTAAAAAATTTGTTTAAAAGGTGAGTGTTTTTTTTTGCTTATGAACAACTTTGTTATTTTTTATGTTAAACACTTGTAATTAGGCGCCATTTGAAAAACACGTATTTAAAAAAAAATGAACCCTCTACGACCAATAGCAGTCAAAATAGCAACTTTTAAAAAAAATCTATTATTTATACACATTAAGAGTTGAAATTTTCACAGATTTGCAATGAAGACCTATATTTTATGATTCAATTGATAAGTATACAATTTATGTAATGAGTATGAATCTGGTCGATAGCCGAGTATCTGGTCGATAGCCGAGTGGGTTAAGGCGCGAGGTGGCAATCGCGATTAATCACACGGACATCGCACCACCGGGTTCGAATCCTGGCTCCGGCACTGCCGGAGGAAATGGTTGTATGTCCGCGTTTTTTCAATGTGTAACCCCCTTCCGCACAAGCCCCTGGCTTCTGTAATTGGAGGTTGTCTAATTTCTATGGTGCGTATTATTATATTAAGTCCTAGCCCTTGAAAGTGAAGGTACTTTTGTAAGAGCGCCGGTGAGGAGGTGGGGAGAGCAGCCCGAGCTACGTTTTCAGACGGCAATTTTTTGGGATCGAATTTACTTCAAATTGAAGCGCGCATCAAAATTTTTCAGTATTTCGGCTTCTAGACAACGTAGAACTTTCATTATTTTTTAATTTGGGGTAACTCGACGAAATATTAACAACTGGCTAATTTCCATTGCTCCGGAAAATTGAGAAATGCCGGAAAAATCTACATGTTTTATTACCCATACATTATTTTCAACGTGAATGCTAAAATTTTGCAATAAATCTTTTACTTTTGCTTCAATTTTGTTCTAAACCATTTATTTTTTATAACCTAAATATTTGATTAATTAATGAAGCAACCATTTGTTTGTACGTAATAAAACATTTTCAAGTTAAACATAAAAATGACTGATTTTTTCCTGTGCATTATATTTATTTTCTTTATATATTTATTTTATTCGTATCAAATTATTATTAAATAATATTGTTAATAAAACTTGTTAGTAATAAATGTATTACAAAAAAATCTCATAATTGTATAAGTATTTGCTGGAAACTGGCTTTGTTTCCAGCATGTGTGTAGGTACTGTTATTTTAAATGAACATGCAAAAATATTTCCTTTTCTTTTTTCAAATACATTTATCATACGATTGACTTTTAAGACGATTGTAACAATTTAAAAATTATTACATTAAAAATAATAATGAATATCATTTATAACAAATTCAATGCAAAGAAACTTCATATAAATCGAAGAACAAAAAAGATCAATCATTTTTATATTTCATTCAAAAATTATGTGGATTTTTTTTGTGATACATTTATTAGTAACAATTTTTATTAACAATATTATTTAATAATAATTTGATGCGAATCAAATAAATATATAAAGAAAATAAATATAGTGCAAAGAAAAAAATCAATCATTTTTATGTTTAATTCGAAAATATTTTATTATGTACAAATGGCTGCTTCATTAATTTATAAAATAATTAGACAATAAAAGATAAATAGTTCAGAACTAAATTGAAGCAAAATTTTACCATTCACGTTGAAAATAAAGGATGAGTAATAAAACATGTAGATTTTTCCGGAATTTCCAAGTCTCCAGGGCAATGACAATTATCCAGTTGTTAATATTTCGTCGAGTTATCCCAGATTTAAAAAAATGAAAGTTCTACATTGTCTGGAAGCCGAAATACTGTAAAATTTTGAAAGGCGCTCCAATTTGAAGTTTCAATCCCAAAAAGTCGCCGTCTGTAAACAGAGCTGGGGCTGCTCTCCCCACCTCCTCATTACCAGCCAGTAGACAGTAGCTGACCGAAGAACTGGCATGAAATAAATTGTCAGCTACTCGACTGTTTACATGGGACCAGCGAGATAAGAGCTGCTTTCATTCAGCAGTCTTGGCCGCCCAGATCTGGTGTGTTGTAGCAAATCAGCTATGTCTGAACGGCGAGAAATTATGATCCGCAAAGTAATATAGTCTTGTTCCATAATAAAAAATATATAAATAAAAACAATTCCATCCATAATAAAAAATTAATATCATGCGCTATTACTATCCACTGTCTAGAGAGTTACTGAGCTCTGCGTTCAAACGATGCTAGTAGGATGCGAGCTACTGGCCTACAATATAGTGGGGGAAGGCGAGTGGCCAGTAAAAACAAAAATTCTTGAAGTAACTCGCATGACAGTTGTTGACCAACTCGCATAGACAGTAACTCGTACGATCCGTTTCAATGATGACAGAAGCTGGTATGCAGTAACTCTCATGCCAGCTCGCACTGTGTAAATGATGCCTAACTTCAACTTTCAAGAGCTAGGGCTTCATACTCATTGCATAAATTGCATACTTATCAATTGAATCATAAAATTTAGGTCTTCATTGAAAATCTGTGAAAATTTCAACTCTTAATGTTGTACAGTGTTTGAACATGTGAGGGTAATGCGTTGTTTTAGATGTGGGGGTTTTAACCATATGGCTAGGGTTTGTAAAGTTGAAGAGAAGTGTTTGTCTTGTACTGGTCCTCATAAAAGTGAAGATTGCAAGTCTAATAAATTTACATGTAGAAATTGTTTAGATGCTAATACGAATAATCCGGATTTAAACTTAGATTTTAATCATTACATTTATGACCACTCCTGCCCTGTATTGCAAAGAAAACAAGCCATAGAAAAAAGAACCATTAAAGTCGGCAAATAGCAATCAGAAAATGATGATATATTTTTAATGAATGCACAAAATTTAATCAAACACTGCGATGAAATAAAATATGTGGTACAAACTAAAAACCCTATTTCAATATGCTTAACTGAAAGTCATGTCACCAACGATATAGACGATTATGAAATTAGTATAAGGGGCTATAATATTGAAAGGGTAAATTCTGAAAGTAGGCATACCGGAGGAGTAGTTTTTTATATTAGGTCAGATATTCAGTATTCTGTTTGTTTTCAACATGTAATTAATATGAATTTGTGGTTTTTGGTTATTAAATTTAAAGTTAATAAGGAATATATTTCTGTCGCTGGCTTATATCATTCACCAAATCAATCACATATTGTTTTTCTAGATTTCTTAGAAAATTGGTTAGAGAATAATCTAATAAATATTAATCATAGTTTTTTAATGATTGGCGATTTCAATATTAACTGGAAATTAAATTCAACATATTCGACAAAATTGAAAATTATTTCGCAGGACTGTGGATTAAAGCAGTTAGTAACTACTGATACTCATACATACGAAGGCGGTGCATCAATTATTGATTTAGTTTTTTCAAATGATGAAAACACTGAAGCATTAGTATTAAATGAACCAAATATATCAGATCATAGTTGTATTAAAATCAATTTTCTGAGAAATCGATAAGACAAAAAAATTGTTTTAAGGAATAAGTTAGATGATCTAAATCAATTCCATGATGATATTGTTGAATTTTTAAATGCTTTTAATTATCACAATGAAGATGTAAATGATAAATATAACTGTTTTTTGGAGGGAATGAGAAATATTGTTGACAATCTTATGCCAAAAAGAGAAATTGTGCTTCATAGTAAATATAATGGGTGGTTTAATGACAGAGTTTTAGATGCACTTAAACGGCGAGATCAATCCTACAAAGAATATAAATTAACGAATAACCAAAACGAATGGGAAAGGTATAAACGAGACAGGAATGAGGTTACTAGTGTAATTAGGACTGAAAAATGCAGGTATTTCCAACAAAAAATTGATTCTTGTCAGGGTAATTCAAAAGAGATGTGGAAATCTTTAAAAAACATAACAGGACAAAAGACTAGAAGTAATATTGATCTTGTTGATTTTAACGGTGAATTATTACATAATCTAAATGAAATAGTAGAAAAATTTAATGAGTTTCTTGTTTAAAGTGTTGAAGATATTATTGAAACTATACCCATTAATAATAGGAAATTTCCAGTCAAAAACAGTAACTGCAGTCTATCAGATTTTAAATTATTAAATAAATGTGAACTAAAAGAAATAATCCATTCACTCGCTAACAAAAGTAGTCCTGACGATGTTGATATGTTTATATATAAAGAATTTTTTGATGTCTTAGCAGACCCACTGATAAATATTATTAATTGCTCATTATTGACTGGAAAAGTTCCAGATTCTTTGAAGGTATCTACTATCATTATGTTACGCAAAGTTGCCAAAACTATTAAAGCCGAAGAATTCAGATCAATTAATATGTTACCTGCATTTGAAAAGACATTAGAGAAAGTGGTATACCTGCAAATCTTAGAATACGTTTCAAATAACCGTTTAATCTGTAAATATCAATCTGGATTTCGGAAAAATCATAGCTGTGAAAGTGCCTTACAATACGTAGTAAATGATTGGAAAGAAGCACTTGATGAAGGCAAAGTAACGGCTATTATTTTCCTAGATCTAAAACGTGCATTTGAAACGATCGATAGAGCTAAGCTGTATGGGAAACTAAAAGCATTAGGTTTTAAGGGGATAGTCTTAAATTGGGTGAAAGATTACATGGATAATAGAAGACAAAAAGTTAAATATGAAGAGTATGTATCTAGAGAATCGTTTATTAATATTGGAATACCGCAGGGTAGCATATTAGGACCTTTACTATTTATTTTATATTTAAATGATATATCCCTAATTTTTGAAACAGCGAAGTATCATCTATTTGCCGATGACACAATAATATATATGTCAGATACATGCATATTAAATCTTGTTGCTAAAATGAATCAAATATTAGAAAATGTCAGTGATTGGATGGAAGTAAATAAATTAAAATTGAACGTAGCAAAAACAAAAGGGATGATATTAGGGAAAAAGTCATATAGAGAGATATTTCTCATTAACCGGTTACAGCTTAAATTGTGTGGAGAGACTGTCGAAATAGTTAATGAAATTAAATATCTGGGGATCATAATTGACAATGATTTGAAATTTAATAAAAACTTTGACTATATTTGTAAAAAAGTTGCAAAAAAAATGGAGTTCTCTGTAGGGTTAGTTGGTATCTTTCCATAAAAACTAGAAAATTAGTGTACAACACCATAATATTGCCTCACTTTTGCTACTGTAACACTGTATTGTATATGGCTAATCAAACGTGTATAGGGCGTTTACAAAAATTGCAAAATAGAGCCATGCGGACAATATTAGGTAACAGATATACAAGGGTTGAAAACATGTTGGAGACATTGGGTTGGTTAAATATAAAACAATTTTTAGAATATAATATGCTGGTTTTCATCCATAAAATTAGGTTGGGAGAAAAACCTGAATATTTACAAGAGGTAGACAAAACTTTGTTTTGCAAAGGGTGCGAACAACTGCTGGGCAGAATTCAATTTTTTTCAGGGGTATCAGGAAATATAATAGACTGAATCGAGTAGAAAAATATGCTCGTAGCATTATTTCCTTTAAAAGACCTCTGAAAGACAGTTATATAATATGATTAATGGTTGTTATGTTATGTATGTGTGTATATGCGTATATATGTGTGTATATATATATATATATATATATATGTATATATGTATATGATATGAAATTGTTGTATATATACTCTTTTTTTTGTGTTTCTTTTTCTGTTTTACTTAGTTTTATATGCTAATATTATGATAAGGATTGTGCTGGATTTTTGTAAGAAATAGCAAAGTGCTAAAAATATATATTATTATTATAAATAATATATTATTATATTATATTATTATTATAAATAATATAGATATATATGTTTTTAAGTTGCTATCTTGACTGTTATTGGTACGAGAGGGTTCATTTTTTTAAATACGTGTTTTTCAAACGGCTTTTCAATGCGCCTAATTACAAGCGTCTATCATAAAAATAACAAAGTTTGTTTATAAGCAAAAAATCACCCACACCCACTTTTTAAACGGACTTTTTAACAACAATTTTTTGAACAAAACTGATCTGGCTGAAATTTCGCACACTTATAAAGAGTCATAATGGCCTCGTTATGTTATGTGTCACTTACTGCCATTATTGCAAAAATTATTAACATTTATAAAATAGTGCAAAAAAGAAGGATTTTTCACCATTATTTCGATAGTTCATTTATCGATTTTAACTCATAAAAAACGAAATTAAAGGTCTTTTTAATACCTACAACTTTTACTAACACAACGTTTCTCTAAAACGCATCTGGAAAATTCTACGGCCCGAAAACTGAATTTTCCGACTTTGGTCGGTGTTTATAAAAAATAGGGCAAATCTGGCTGTACGTATACACGTATTTATCATTTACTAATACTTTGAATATTTATTGCAAAAATTGATGGTTTGCTTGACGAAATACGCTACAACAAACGAAAAACATAAAAACTTAGGGCATTTTGTCCTTGCAGGCTAGTAAAAACGATTTCAGTGTTCTTTTTCAACATTATCGAATAAAAAGAAGACAAAAACATCAAAATTCTTGATAGTGGACATTGCCAGTTTTATTGAAAACGCCGTAGCTATTGACAGCAATAAGTAGTTGGTTACGTATTATTTGAGTTTTACTAACTGCAATTTCTAAACATGATCTATTTAAACGAAGTCCATAAAATCATAATTGTATAGATTGTTTGTTACGGAGATAGAATATGATCACAGGAGAAAGTTGCTCACCTATTTCAAGAAAAATTTCCTGATTTGAAGGTACAATTAGCAAAATTGAACAGCAGTTTCGCGAAAATAGACATGTACGGCAGATAAAAAAGAAGCTTCCAATATAATTAAAAACGATGCCAAATGAGATATACTGCCTGAGTTTGAAGGAAACCAACATAATTCAAGTCGACTAGCAGCTTTAGCATTGAATGTTTCCCATTCCTCAATTATTCGCGTATTAAAAGAAAATAAAACACATCCCTATAAACTCGACCCCAACTCAGGAGCTTAGTGAGGACGATTTTGATAAAAGAACGTATTTTTGTGAACAACAGTGCATTGCCTCGGGGCCCCACCAAAATGGGTTCTGCACCAAGTTGCCAATAGTCCCCCCCAAGTTGCCTTGAAAATTGATTTTTATAACAAATAAAAGAAATTAATGCTTAAAAAAAGGTCCTCATGATTTACACTGCAGAAGCCTTTTACATACAGGCCCTCGTCCATGTTAAATACTGCCCCGCAAATGATGCAAAGGTTAGATACCAATGTTATATCCAAATTGAAAATGTTTTGTTTTTGAATGAGCCCATTTTATTCTTTATGGTCATGTTTATCGTCAAAGCTATGAGAGACTTACATACGCAAAATCCTAAAAAGGTTAATGTTTGGGCGGGATAATTGGAATCCATGTTATTGGTCTCTTTTTCATTGATGGCAATTTGAATAGAGAAAATTATTTAGCTCTGCTCCAAAATAATGTCGTGCCAACTTTGGCAAACTTATATCCTGCTCAAGCAAACCCACAAGTTCCAGCGGATGTAATATGGTTCCAGCAGGATGGAGCACCTCCCCGTTACTACCGATGTCCGGCAATATCTAGATTTAACATTTCCAAATCGGTGGATAGGGAAGTAAGGATTGCTAGATTGGCCAGCACGTTCTCCTTATCTTACACCCTTAGATTTCTTTCTATGGGGATATGTGAAAAGTATGGTATACAAAACTAAGCCATGCGATATAGCTGACTTAAGAAGAAGAACAACGTATGTGGTTAGGTCGGTCACGCCTCAGATGTTGGAAAACGTTAGAAGACGTTTTTATTTACGATTAGAATGCTGCCAAGACGGTCAAGGAACTCATTTTGAGCATTTACATTGAAATTATTATTTTTTTTAATTTGCTGTTGTGAACTACGTCAAGCACATGAATTAATATTTTTATCGTTAATTTTTGCAATAAATATTAAAACCATAGCATAATTGAATAGATAATGAAAAGTCCTTTCAATTGAGGTATCATAAGCCTCTACTTCCCATTTAAAAATTTAGGGGTTGCTACTCGAATAAGGAGGTTGAATTTAGGGATGACCCCGCACATTTCTTATGGGAAATGGCCCCCAGTGAAACTCGCTGGAATCGATATATGTTATTATCGCTCGCGGAAAAAATTTAGGGTTTTTCGGGTCGCTGATTTCAAATCCGATGTTAAAAGTAGCATTTGACAGTTGACAGCTGTCAATGGTACTATCATTTCGCCTTATTTTCCGGAAAAGATTTATCAGAATGTATACAAAGGTTTTTTCGGGTCGCTGATTTCAAATACGATGTCAAAAGTAGCATTTGACAGTTGACAGGTGTCAGTAGCAGTGTTAGCTGTATTATCCGAAAAAGATTTATCACAATGGATTTGAAATCAGTCACCCAAAAAACCTTCTTTTCCGGACAATAAGGCGAGTTAACAGTGTCACTGACAGCTGTCAACTGTCAAATGCCTACTTTTGACATCGGATTTGAAATCATCGACCCAAAAGACCCCCGTGGAACACTAGCGAAGCCGCATTAAAAGGACCATGTCTGGAAAACTGTACATTTTCTGACCTTATGACCATGACGAGTTTTGTTCAGGAGCTCAAGAGGAATAACGTGTGTTCTGTGAGAATAACATATTTCCTTTGTCGTTGCATGATGTCATTTCAGAATCCAAAATCGACGTATCTCGGGATTTTTTATAAATATGCACAATAATTGACATACTGAATTTATTCCATTTGGCTGTTCCGCACTGTATAATAACAACAATAACAATATAACAAACAAATATCCGTCGCATTAGTGAAAAAGCGGTTGCTCTACTTTGATGGTCAAATAATCTTAAAACTTTTACCGCCTTAGTTTTATGGGATTTTATCACAGGTATTATTTAAAAATCTAAGATTGTCTTTGCATTATTTAGACTATATTACCTAGCTTATAATCTTATTGATATTATGACTGTGATAAGACACAATATCGGATTTAATTACTTAGCTTGCATTTCAAGCCCCACTGATATAAAATTATCTTAATATACATATTTACGCATTTTCTCGCGTGACTGCAAAATCTTTTTAAGTAAACTCTACCCTCACGGAACCAGGAAGAATCAGTAATTGCAAATAAAGGATATTTCTTATGGAAATTGGGTTTCGGTGAAATTCGCTGAAATTTTGGTATGTTATCCAGTTTCTAATGCTGATCAAAAGTTTCCATGGACACGACCCCCCAAATGCCCCCCATTTTGCTTTACGGCCCGAATAAGGACAAAAATGGATATCATTTATGGAAATAGGGTTTTGATAGAAATTTGCTGAAATTTTGATATGTTGTCCAGTTTCTGATGCTGATGAAGTCTCCACGGACACGACCCCCCAAATGCCCACCATTTAGCTGTACGGCCCGAAAAAGGGCAAAAACCATAAAAAATAGATGTACCTTTTAGTTACAAAAGATCTGCGTAGTTTCATATATAAATAAAATAAAATAAATAAAATTTTGTTTTGATTTATTTTATTTTAGTTTATTTTATTTTACTTTAGTTCTTTTTATCTTATTATTTTATTTTATTTATATATGAAACTATGCAAATTTTTTGTAAATAAAAGGCTGGTACAAGTATTTTCACCGTTTTTGTTCATTTTCGGGTCGTACAGCTAAATAGTGGACATTTGGGGGGTCGTGTCCATGAAGACTTCATCAGCATGAGAAACTGGATAACATATCAAAATTTCAGCCAATTTCATCGAAACCCAATTTCCATAAAAGGTATATCCATTTGGGGGTCGTGCCCATTATTATTACTAGCCTTTACTCGAGTCCGAGTATAAAAAGATGTTACAGTCGATAGATTGTCTGTAATAAGAAACAAGTAAAAGGTGTAGTCTATTGTAATTCCCATTCATCTACGGTGCACACGACTATGGCTATAGAGGCCAATTCGGGAGAGCACATGTCGACCGCAGTCAGGACAAACATAGACCTGGTTAGGTCTTGGATTTGGCCTTCTTACAGCAACATTTCCTTGATAGCTGGCAACAACCCCTCGCCATTCGGTTCTGTCCGCTGCAAGTTGTTCCCATTGCTCGTCTGGAATACCGCAGGATTTTAGATTTTCGTGGAGAACGTCTTGGAACCTCTTTCGTTGACCGCCACGCCTTCTTCTACCGCTTAGCAATTCACCATAAAGTCTACATTTATAGAAGGCGGTTATCATGCATACGATGAACGTGACCTGCCCATCTTAGGCGTGCTCTAAATAAGCACCTCAATTGGAAGGCTGCTTGCTCTCCTGAGTACTTCCACGTTTGATATGTGATGGAACCAACGGATTTTCATCATACTTCTGAGGTGTCTTTGCTGAAAACGTTCTAATTCTTTCACATGACGACGGTAAGTGACCCAGCTTTCACATCCATATAGCAGTGTTGGAATGACAACTGCTCTGTAGACAGCCATTTTCGTTGACAAAGCAAGGTCGTGGTTGTCAAATACTCTCTCTCTCTAAGTCCCCAGAGTGCTCTAGATGCAGCGTTAATTCTATTGCGAATCTCGCTGTCCATGTTTGCTTTGTCATTAACAACGTTGCCTAAGTAATTGAACTGATCCACCACTTCAAGAGAATTTCCGTTAAGTGTAATGTCTATTTGGTTCACTTGATGAGGAGTTGACATAATCTTAGTCTTTCCAATGTTGATTTTAAGTCCCAAGGAATCATAGCTCTGGGCATACACATCTAAAAGTTCTTGAAGCTCTCCCGGCGTAGAGGCTAAAAGTGCACAGTCATCCGCATACTGGAGATCACAAATGAATCGTGTGCGTGTCTTCGTGAAAGCTCTAAAGCGCCCTATGTTAAAGAGACCGCCATCAAAACGGTATCTGAGACCTATTCCTCTGACTGTCAGTTTGTTGTCAACAATAATTGTTAGAGCAGTGGTAAACAAATTAAAGAGTAGGGGTGCCAGGACACATCCCTGCCTAACTCCAGTGAGGGTTTGGAAAGGTTCGGTTGCCTCATTATTATACATAACCTGGGCGTTGTTGTTTGTATGTAGACTGCGACATACTTCCACAAATTTTCTAACGATACCGAAGCGGAGCATAATTTTCCAGAGCACTTCCCTGTCCACCGAGTCAAAAAGATCATGTGAATTTCTCCTTGATGTTCGAGTGCTTTTTCTTGAAGCTGTTTAAGTGTGAAGATTAGGTCCGATGTGCCTCGGTTTGTTCTAAAGCCACTCTGTGTTTCAGGAAGCAACTTTTCCATAACAGGTGTTAGCCTATTTGCCATCGCTTTAGTGAGTATCTTCCCTCCAACAGCCAGGAGAGCTATACCCCTGTAATTTCCACAGTCCGCAGCGCTCCCTTTGTTTTTGAAGAGGTTGATTAAAAGTGTATCACGAAACTCCTGCGGATCTTGACCACTTTCCCACACGACATCAAACAGTTTTTTGAGGTAGGGTATGAGCTCTGACAACACAGCTTTAAAGATTTCAGCTGAGAGTGAGTCGGCGCCGGGAGATTTGTTATTTTTTAGCTGCCCAATGGCGGTTAAGATCTCTTCCGTTGTTAGTGGTTTATCTAAGTCTTCGAAGGTGTCATATTGAGGGATAAGATTTATAATATCGTGATCGGCTTGACTTTGCTGGTTAAGAATGTTAGAGTAGTGTTCTTTCCATCGGGCTCTTATTTCCTGGTCTTCTTTGAGGAGATTTCCATTTAAATCTTTAATAGGGCACATATTTTCCATAAAACCTTTGATCAGCATTAGAAATTGGACAACATACCAAAATTTCAGCGAATTTCACCGAAACCCAATTTTCATAAGAAATCTTGCTGGGTTGCTATTAACCAGCGTATACAATTTGACGGGCCGTCTTTTTGAGATCTTTTATTTTATTTCTTTTATCAACAAAACTACCTACTATGAGAAAAACCGATAGTATTCAATTTGAGAAAACCGTTAGAATAGCTTTCGCGAAAATCGAAATTTTAGATTTTTGCTATGGTAAACTATCACTATTTTGGAAGTGTAAAGTTAAATAGAAATCTCTGAAAATATTTATTCTTATTTATTCCATTTACCCCCTAACCCTTAAATGGAATTAGATCAAAATAATCTAGTTCCAGATCTCGTTATAATACATAAGTATACCAAATTTCAAATTAATATCATAAATGGTTCCAGAGTAAACGTGCGCACAAAAAAGGTTACAGACAGACCGACAGACAGACAGATTTTTTTCCCTCAAATGAAAAATCTCGACGTTTCATGACATTTTAAGCCTATTTAAAAAAAATTGCGTTACTCTACTTCCACTAGACGTGGAAGTAAAATACCTCGAGAATACATTTATAAAAAAAATTTAAACTAATTATAAATGGTAGATGACTATTATTATATAAATACAATTTCAGTACCTGTATCTTTATTTGCATTCTGGGCCCACGTCATGAGGGAATCCAGTTTAGACATTTCATAAACATTTTTGTCCAGAGTGGTTTTGTTACAGTTTACATCGACCGCAAGCGCCTGATATCTCGTTTTAACACCTGTGAAAATGTTAAAATATAATACATTTATGTCATATTTTGGATTTTTAATATACCTACCTGTAAAAAGGGCGGTAGCTGTTCCTGCGGAATCTGGTACTTGCATGTCCACGTTATAGGTCTAAAAATTGTTTTGAGAAAGTTACTCAGAAAATTTTACAATTCTTAGCAATGCTAATATTTGAGAAACAGATATGATGTATACAATTCAATTATATTTGCGGTTACATTTCATTTATTCATCGATTCTCTCCCCCCTCTCACTTTAGTCAATATCTCAATAACTACAAATTACGAAAGAAAATCACTTACTTTAACTAATGCGGTATTGGGAAATTTATCAAATACTAAATCATGTTCTTCTCCAGAGGTGCCAAATTTTTGTTGGCCTTTATAAATTCGGGCTGCAGTAATAGTCGATATACCCATACCATCTCCAACAAAAAATATGACATTTTTTGCTACTTTGTATCGCTGAGATTCTTCCTCGGATTGTATGGCCCTTTTTAAAGTATTTTGTCCTACGTTCAACCAGAAATATTTGTCTGTGGGGACAAAATTTCATTAATATTTAAATCAAATCAGTAAAACGTAATGATACTTCACAATGCTAACTATTGAATTCTGGTGAATTTGATCGTATATCATTATAACTATTTTGCCATAAGATTTTGGTTTATATCTTATAAATTCATCAGATAATTGGGTATACTTTTGCTCAGACACTTTTCTAGCTATTCTAGGACTTAACTGAGATATCCATGCAGTATGCAGCCTAGACAGCACAAAGCTAAACAATATGTTTTACTGTTACAAAGGTCCTATTCTGCTTTAAAAATCTTATTTTCAAACGATTTGTTTTAAGTTTTAATTTAAGGAAAACTTTATCAGAATCGCTTGTTCTCTCATTATTTAATTATTGTGATTTTATATATGGACCTTGTCTTGATAGCATTTATAAAAATAAAATTCAAAAAGTGCAAAATTCTTGTGTTAGGTTTATTTTTGGTTTGAAAAAGTCTGATCATATTTCGCAAAAAATTAATGTGCTCAAATGGTTATATATGGTAAATAGTAGAATATTGCACCTTAATATTTTTGTGCATAAAATGTTAATTCACAAGAGTGGTAATATTGTTGATAAACTTACACAACGATCTCATATACAGTATACAGTCTATTAATATTAGACAAAAAAATTAGCTCACTATGTCTCATCATTCGACAGCCTTGTTTCAAAGAAGTTTTACCTACAATGCTGTTTTCTAATATAACAAAGTTCCTGTAGATTTAAAAATTAAAGACATATCTTCTGCATCAGCAGTGAATGTACATTATATTGAAAAATAATAAAATCAATATTGCTTTTTGTATATTTTTTACGCCATTTATTTTATTTTTATAATTATAATTTTTAATTTGTAAAAACTTTATCCCAGGGTTAAGTGTAAGAGTAGTCATGGGTAAACTTCGGTTTCTGATTGCCCATAATATAACAGAATCACCGTTCATATTCGTAAATGTGTTATTTAATATAGAAGACGATTTATTAATATTATTATTATTGATGGTAGTAGGTGCCTAACTATGTCTTTCTTACCTTGTTTTAAAATTTCTTCATTTGAAATTGGACTTTTATACTGAAATTGTGCTAAAACAAAATAATTGCGAAATTAATATGATAAAAAATAGAATTATGTGTACTTTTACTTTGTTGTTCAGTTTCTGTATCAGCATTTATCACAACCACATCTTCAGCCTTCCTGTTTATTGAAGCACAATTTGTTGCTACTATTAAATAGAATATACAAACGGATGCTCCAACGACCATGCTGGAAGAATACAATAGATTTCGATGAAAACTACGACATTTAGAACTTCACTATAAAAAGAAATTGGAACTGATGGATGTAAATTTGAAAAACTATTTGATACCAAGGAAGGTACATAGGTAAATAAACTTACACGTTTTCTAACGCAGGTTTCTATAGTTGCCTTGTATATATAGATTTTACGGAAATATGTAACTTATACTTATTAGATCGAAACTAGTTGAAACCGATTTTCACATTCTTAAATTCAAATAAATTTGTTTTCTGAAGAATATGATATATCTTTTTATTAAATGATTTACATTTCATGTGATATTTATATATAACAGAATTGATGTGTAGTTAAAAAAATGATGAAAAGATAATAAAATGCCGCCTCTTTAATACGGAATAAATCTGATAATTTGTTTATTAATGAGGTTTTAAACTTACTAAATTGGGCAGCGTCGAACTCTGTAATTGTAAAAATTGGCAAAGGCATTTGCTTTCTCTGCAAGCTTTTCAATATCACCATAATAAGAACAGATATATGGGCAATAATTAATTTTAAGTAAACATTAATTAAATTAAGGAACACCGCAAATAAAATTCTTTATTAGGAAAATTGTCCCTGCCAGAATAATTATATTAATACACCACTGGATCTCCTAGAATTAAGTTTATTAGTTTCCTTTGCGGGATTATATATGTTATTTCCGCTTTATGGGCATTATCATAATAACATTTTGGATCCTTTGTTTAAACAGAAATAAATAGTTAATACTTATGACTTGAGAAAATGTTGCATCGTGGAAAACTAAAATAACTAATAAAACAATAAAATTTAAAAACAGAAACTGAAAGGGAGATTAGATGACAACAGCATTATAATATAATCTGTCTATACTATCAATCTTCTACATTACGGGGATCGCTACTAGGCGTATAGGGAAATCCTATACGCTTATGTATATGTGCAATATGGGTTACAATCAAGAGCTGATATGAAATGAATGGTGGGGTATAGGCCTGACAGCTGGTCGATCCGCTGCAGTTAGCAGTTAGTAATGTAAATGAATTTGGTGCCGAAGCTGTAGGTGACCGGTCAATAAGGAATTTACGAATTATCACGTGTCATCCCAGAATATTAATTTGTTGAAATTAATTATGGCTGTTAACAAATAAACATATAAACAATGAGTGCAATAATACTTAAATTCCGTAAGGTGACCTGTGACCTAAGCCCATAACGGACTCTAATAAATAAGAAATAAATTCATAACATCGACAATCACAGCAGCGCCAGCGTACAGCCCATTGGATCGCCCCACTACAATCACACTGAATTAGATGGCATTCTCACCCGTATTGCACATGTGCATAAACTGTATAGGATTTCCTTAATAGGCCTAGTAGCGATCACCGTACTGTATATATTTTTGTATTCCAGTCAACAGGTACTTTTGTAATGGAATAATTCAGGTTGGAATGTTTTGCGCTTTTTGGGTGTCCAAGAAATGTTAATTAGTGAATACTAATGCGATAAAAAATCAGATTTTTTTTTGAAAACTTTCAAATAGACAGGTTCCAATTTGCCTTACGCCGAAAAATCCCCATTTTTACATTTTTTTCATACACGACTGACCCCAGCGGTTATTTGAAAAGCAACTCTTTACAGTTAAAACAATAACCAAGTCAGTTTGAGTACCATAGTTACTATTTTTTAGAAATAACTGGGTAAGTTATTAGTTATTTTGTGAAAGTACCTAGTCTTTAAGTTATTTTTAAACTTTTGTGTTATTTATATTGTCTGTCAAAATCGACTCTGTGTATTAGGTCTTAGGTTACCTACATAGCAAAAATATATTTTTAAAATATTGCCGGGATCGGAAAAAACATTGTCACATTTTCAAAGTATTGATAAATTTAATGCAAGGAAAACATTTTAAATATTTTTTAAATTGAGTTTCAAAATTTACTGATGCAAGTAGGTTAACTGTGAACATATATAAAATAACTTGAAAAACAAGTGGGCCTTAGAGAGAAGCATTAAGAAAATATCAAAAATTTGCCACATTACTTTTTTGTCTAGTAAAAACATGGCGGCGACTCCACCAGAGTTGAGGACGCTTTTATAGATGTGCGTGGTGTACATTGCACGTACCAAAAACATTTGTTAATTGCATTCCATGAGTAAAGTGATCTAATATGAGATAATGTACATTCCTATAGATTTCCGAAGAAAACACCATTCTTAACTGATTTTTGAGTCGGCTTTGTACGATTGTAGTTATTTGAAAGCTAAAATCAAATTAAAATCGAAAAGAAAAACTACTCCTAATAATGTGCCTTTCAAAGAATCTTAACTTTTTGGTTTTTTTCAGTTCAAAAATCGTTATCCTTGATGACCCTGTAAAAGTGATCTAGGGTTGAGTTAAAGGACATCTTTAACCTTAACAGATCGCGAGATATAATCTTTCAAGGTAGAACCTGTTTTTCGAAAACAGGTCTGTTTAAGTGCACTCTGCGTGAATAGGATTAAAGATACTGAAAAATATTCCCTCTAAATAATGCGGGCATTTATTATACTTCACAGTCCTGTCCTCATTATTATAACTTGTAGTAGTGCTAACTTCTACCAATACTGTACAACGTTTAAAGAATTTTTTACCGCCCCGTCACAGTTGTGATAATTTCGGACAGGACTGCTGGTATAATTACGATCAAATTTCCTTACAGGTAAGTCATTTGATCTATTAATTTCTCCATCAGTGCTTACTGACCTATCGCTCTCAATTCCTATAAAGTTTGTGATAATTACTGAAGAAGAAGATGAATAGTTTAGAGGCGGGGTTTTAAGGTTAATTGTTAACTTCATTATTGTATTGTTTACGTCGTGAGACTGAGTTGCCAAACAATTAAAAAAAATAATAGGTGATATTTTCCAAATGTAAGGCATCATTATAACAAAAACATTCTTTCTTAATAAAATGAAGCAATTTTTTATATAAATATTTGCCTAAACAGCTGAAAAACATACATTGTTAAGTGACGTTTGACAGGTGCCAGCTCACCTCAATATTGTCATTACGTGGTTTTTGTATCAAAATATTACCGAAAAGAAAATTATGGCTTATGAGGGTGGTGCTAGCAACATTGAAGTTTCTCCAGCCTTCATAGAGAGTCTTCAGAATGACTTTAAAAGTTTATCAGGGGAATCGAAGAAGAAATATCCACAAGTGAAAGAAGTAATATTACAGTATGATTTGTTTTCCAAATACTACATATATATTTTGTAGGCGTGTGAAGAAGCTATAGCCAAGTTGAAAAGTACTCAAACTTCATCTCAAACATCTATATATTATATCGTTAATCAAATTATTTATCCTCTGTCGCAAGGTTGTGAAACGAAAGATGTGAAACTTATAAGAGTAATTGGAGAAGCACATTTATCAAAATACAGTTTTATAATATTTCTGTTTGTGTTGTAGATATGTCTTCAGGTTATGCAAAAGTTGATAACCCATCAGCTTATAGATCAGAAAGGAGCATTATATATAACTGACACTTTGTGGGCTTTAATGGAGTTGGGTATTGAAGAAGTGAAAATTTTGCAAACCGTAACATTGCTCTTAACTACCAATACTATTGTCCACGGCGATACATTAGCACGGGTAATATTTTTATTTGTTTACATGTTTTGTAGGTGTACTAATATATCAATATTTTCAGACACTGGTGCTATGTTTTCGTTTACATTTTGCTAAAAACTCAACGACAATTAACACAGCTGGTGCTACTGTTCGGCAGCTAGTATATCTCGTATTTGAAAGAGTTGTCGCTGAAGATGAACAAATGTCAAAGTTAGAAAACCCTCCTCCACGTGCGCCTGTCAATTTTGAGGATTTAAAGATGCCTAGTGGCACCCCACCAAAAGGTATGTCTGGATTAGATATCAGACTTAGACAATTCAGCATGCGACTTCGGTCTAATAGACTGCCAATACCTTTGCAAAGACTATTCGCATATTATGGGACAATATATACCCGCTTTTTATTAGTTAATGGAAGTGAGGTAGTATGCAAATATCGTGTTAAACTTTTTGAATAAATAACCTACAGCATCGGTTGGTAATTTTTTAAAGATTTATAGATTGAAAATGAAACGGTATAGAGTTTCAACGGTTATTTTATTAATATTCAATGACCTTTTCCATAATGCTCATAAAAGATGTGAAATTTCTTATGGCATCAATGTAATGTGGAAAATTGTAACCTTAATTCATGACCTGTCATGGTCTCCATCAAGCATTTTGAACATATAGAAAATTGATTTATATTTACTTTCGATAGTGTATTTTGTATTTTAACAAAATCAGTAACGGAGTTCGGTACGTGCTGTGTCTGAACAGCCCTCCGAAAAAGAACATGTCTTTTCATACATAAGCGTACCTGAACATTTGTAAAAAAAATTAAATTGGGCGCAGACACAGTATGCAATTGTTTTAAAAATAATTTTTTTCCATTAGAGAATATTATTGCTCAATATTTATTGTAAGTAGTAATAACAAATGTTAGCTATAAAAAAAAGCCTATTTTGACAAAGAAAAAATCTGACTCTTATAAACGGTGATGGCACTGCAGCTCGAAACCCATTGCCAGGTGTTGTCGACGCTTATAAGCGTTCCCTAATTATTAAGTAAAACTTGGTATATTTGATAGAATTTCTCATAAAATATACAAAAAGAACACTAAAACAAAAAAATATTTCTCAAAACGAGCCCTTTTTGGACTAGAAGGCCCTGCCTGAACGTCATCAGTTTGCGTTTGTCACAAAAAGAACAAGAATCGAAAAATTCCAGACCAACCTCACATTCACGTTGTAAACACCTTTACTCGAGTGCCTCTTCATGTACACGTTTGCAATTGCAGTGCCGACCAAACTGACGAGAGTTAAAGATAGAGGTAACTTAAGCACTTATAAGTGACGGTGGCACCTGAGCAATACATAAGTCTACGCTTAAAAGCGACAGTGGCGCTCAACGTGTTAAAATATTTCATAATATTTATATTTGCAGATCTTCTTTTTCAAATACAATAGTTCTTCATCTAGCTATCACAAACTCGCTGTCCAAATTTCAATGTGGATGTTCAGACTTTTACTTCTTCAGTTATTGAGCTTACAAAACAGACAGATAGACAGATATTTGTTCTTCAAAAATTTTATGACTAATATAATACGAAAAGTTTTTGAGCTTACAAAACAGACATATAGACAGATATTTGTTGTTCAAAAATTCTATGACTAATATAATACGAAAAGTTTTTGAGCTTACAAAACAGACAGATAGACAGATATTTGTTGTTCAAAAATTCTATGACTAATATAATACGAAAAGTTTTTCATTGAGAGTTATATGTTTAGAAAAGTGCCTGAAAAATAACTCGGAAAAGACTGAATGAACTGAACGAAATAGGTACATTATTAACAATATGTATCTGCTAAATTGCCACCTTCACAAATGAATACAAATGCACTTTGAACGTAAAAAAAAAGATGGAGCTATATATAAATAAGTTCTCTTTTACATGCCTGTTAAATAAATGCTAAATTTTTATTCTTTAGGACTGCCACCATGTGCGGGTGACGCATTTTTATTATTTCAAGACTTAGTTCAGTTGGTAAATGCAGACCAACCCTATTGGTTAATAGGTATGACAGAAATGACACGAACATTTGGACTTGAACTATTAGAATCCGTGTTGACACAGTTCTCCGTAGTATTTTACAAGGTACCGATTATAAATTTCTTAAATATTATAAATTAATTTTACATATCTTCTAGAATGGTGAATTTAGTTTTTTGCTAAAAGAACGAGTGTGTGCCTTGGTTATCAAACTTTTCTCACCAAATATAAAATATAGGAGTAATGTACCTAGTAGCATACAGCAAGCTACTCCGTTTGAAAAACCATACTTTCCAATTAGCATGAGGCTTCTACGAGTTGTTTCTGTATTAATACAAAAATATCACAGCCTACTGGTAAGTTGATAAAGACAAAAGTAACATGGTGAATATAGATTTTAATAACTATCTATAAATTATAAATTGCTTCTTTTAGGTGACAGAATGCGAAATATTTCTGTCATTAATAGTAAAATTCTTAGATCCAGACAAACCAACTTGGCAACGATCGCTAGCGCTGGAGGTCTTACATAAAATGACGATTCAACCAGAGTTGCTCAACTCATTTTGTGAATGTTATGATTTAAATAAACACACAACAAGTATTTTTCAAGATATTGTCAACTCGTTAGGTGCTTACGTACAGTCTCTTTTTGTCAATCCACAACTACAGATAGGTACAGGAAGTAAGTGTTAAAGCCGCTTTACAGTCTGCAATTGTTTTGCAAGCAAGATGTTGCAGTGGCAATTTCTATAAATGCAATAATATTGCGCAAGATTTGCCAACTTTGTAAAAATAAATTGTACTGTACTGTGTCTAACAAATTAAATAATAATACATTAACATAACTTATTGTGCATGTTTTAGCCACCAAAAATAGTCCTATGAATACGCTTTTGTCTACTTTTATCGCCTATAACCTCTCAATCGGGCCACAAGACATGCAGTAATATTCTAGTACTTCTAGTAACTTTGCGTCTGCATTGGTAACATGGAAACCACTAAATTATCCACCAGACTTGCACATACGTTGCAAGAAAATTCGAGCAGAATTGATTATCTGCAAGATGTTGAAATGTGCTAATAAATTGCCAAATGTGATCAGCTGGCTCTCAACTGCGCATGCCTTGGATCAAGGTTTATTGTATTTGCATGAAAGTTGCAGACTGTAAACCGGCTTTTAAGCATTTAAAATTTATATGAATTTTCTGAATCTAATTATAATATCTACTTCATTTTATGTATTCTGCCTCTGTGTGTAGTAGTATCATTTTAATACTAGATAGAGGAGCAACTTTTTCTTAATTCTTTGCAATAAAAACAGTTCAGTATATGTAACAATAATTGAAAAGTTCCAGTAACCCAAGGACAACCACCAGTATTCTTAGGAGGATTGCCGGCAGGCCCAGGCGTCTCTCCGCAACCAGGATTTCTTTTGAGAGGCGTATGGCTGCCTATTGTTGCTACTTTCCCCACCGGTCAGACGAAATCAACATAGTGAGTCTGCTTAAAATAAGCATATTAAAATCATTCTTAACAAAATTTCCTTAGGCAATGTCAATCCATAAGCATACAAATATGTTTCTATTTTTAGTTTGGAAATGTTAGATAAAATAGAACCACCCGTAGTCCCAGATGGATATGGGATTTCCGTGGCATATGCTTGTTTGATGGAAATAATTAGATCTCTTCAGATAACAATAAGTCCCCAGCCGCCACCAGAAAACGAACCAGTAGTACACCAAAAGGAAAACAGTAGAGAACTGAATTGCCAGTTGATTAATTCCAGTTGGTGCGGTCTTTTAGCTGCTTTAAGCCCATTGGTAGATGCCAGCACTGATGAATCAATTACAGAAAATGTTCTGAAAGCAATACAGACTTACACTTCACTTTGTGGGCTTTTAGACTTACATACCCCTAGAGATGCATTTATTACCGCCATTTGCAAATCTTCCTTACCTCCACATTATGCTCTCACTGTGTTGAATACTGTAACGTCTGGTGTAAATTTAAGACAAGGTAAATTCAGTGAAGTAGAAGTTCATTTAAAAACTAAATTATTATTTTAGGTCATCGTGATAGCCAAGACATGAGTTCCCCGATAGTAGTGCAGTACGGAGAGTCAGATTTCCGGCAGCAAGTAGTAGCTGTAGGTACTCCATTACCGACCTCATCTGTACCAGCTGGTACTCAGCAGGGTCCTGTAATGTTAACTTCTAAAAATTTGCAGTCGATGAGAGCTTTACTAAGTTTAGCTCACTGTCATGGAAGCATTTTAGGTACATCTTGGCATCTGGTATTGACAACTTTGCAGCATTTGGTGTGGATTTTGGGGCTGAAACCCTCTACTGGTGGCAGTTTGAAAGCAGGTCGACCTAGCACAGATACGAATGCAGTTATCACTACTTCTGTAATGGCTGACTTACCAGTGCTTTCTACAATGCTTAGTAGGTTATTTGAGTCGAGTCAGTATTTAGATGATGTTGCTTTACATCATCTAATAAATGCTCTATGTAAATTATCCCAGGAAGCTATGGAGCTTGCTTATTCCAATCGAGAACCTTCATTATTTGCTGTCGCAAAGCTGCTTGAAACTGGTTTAGTAAATATGTCACGAATTGAAGTCCTTTGGCGACCTTTAACTAACCATCTACTGGAGGTTTGCCATCATCCACACATAAGGATGAGGGAGTGGGGCGTAGAAGCTATAACATATCTTGTAAAATCAGCTCTACATTATAAACATGCCGTTCCCTTAAGAGAAAATCAAAAGTTACAAACATTATTACTTGGACCATTATACGAATTGTCTTCGGTTCCACATGGTGATGTACGCCAAAGGCAGTTGGAATGTGTGTTGCAAATTCTTCATACAAATGGTGAAACATTGTCCCATGGATGGCCATTGGTGCTTGGAATTATTGGTGCTGTTAATGATCAACATGGGTAAGTCAGATATTCTTCTAGTCCCATTTTACATTTTTGATTCTGATATATTTACCTTCATTTAATGATTGAATTTTAAAAAATGGGGAATAATTCTATAAAAAAGTTATCATTAAATATTTTAATTTGTAACAATTGTTTGTTAAATATCCATGTTGCATTTTAGAGAAAATTTGATAAGGATCGCATTCCAGTGTTTACAACTTGTCATAACCGATTTCTTGCCTGTAATGCCATGGAGATGTTTACCACTTTGTGTAGACACAGTTGCCAAATTTGGGTCGCAAACTCAAGAACTGAACATATCATTAACTGCCGTTGGTTTAATGGTAAGATCTTTTATCAGCAAAATACTGGTAACATTATTTTTGTGATAAATTACCTACTACGTTTGTTGGTTTTTCTCATTTGACGTAAATTTATTTATATTTTTAGTGGAACATTTCTGATTATTTTCATCAAAATCAAGGCAAACTCAGTCAGACTCTAACAGAAGATAATACGGTATTACCAGATTTTCCAGGCACATTGAATATGCCCAGTTTCGATAAGCTCTGGATGTGCCTCTATGCAAGATTAGGAGAATTATGTGTGGATAGTAGGCCGGCTGTAAGAAAGTCTGCCGGCCAAACATTATTTTCCACTATATCTGCTCATGGAGGGTTACTCAAGCAGCCTACATGGCAAGCGATATTGTGGCAGGTGTTGTTCCCTCTCTTAGATAAGGTTAGAACTCTGTCAAACTCTGCAAGTAGTGAGAAAGTTGATGCTGGAGGTAACATTTTGATTCATCACACAAGAAATACTGCACAAAAACAGTGGGCCGAAACTCAAGTGTTGACACTTTCTGGTGTAGCTAGAGTGTTCAATACGAAAAGACAGTTATTGCAAGCTCTAGGTGATTTTCCTAGGGCGTGGTCGATATTACTTGAATTTATTGAAAATGCAGCTTTAAGTAAGAACAATGAGGTGTCGATAGCAGCTTTAAAATCATTCCAAGAAATATTATTTTTGAGCAAAAACCAAAGTGTAGATAATAAAGTAATATTAGAGGATAAGGAAATTTGGGCAATCGCTTGGAGAATTTGGGTGAAGATTGGAACAGAAATTACAGTTCCGCTAATTGAAAATGAAGGTCATGACGATTTTTATCTACCAAGTCAGACATTTTTAACAAGCCTAGTTCAAATATTTCCAAACGTATTCCAACATATTAAAGGTAACTTTACATTGGATGATTTGAAACAGCTTGGTACGGTGTTGTCAAACGCAGTTAGTGTACCAGTTTATGGTGAAACTACTCCCTATATAATATCGACGACATCGTCTGATTTAAGTTTAACGCCTTTGCATGATGGGGTTCTGCACGCTATGGAGTTGTTACAAAAGGAGACAATGCAAAAGAATAATTCCAAAATGATTCCGGAAATTTTCAAACTGCTACTAACATTTGCAAAGTTTACTTGCTCCCCTCCCACATTTACTAAAATTGAGAGTAAACAGACTAAAATATCAGACTGGATAACAATGAATTATGTTCCTTTTGGAGAAAAGGCAGTAACGATGGTTGTTAAATTATATGAAAAAACTGCTGAAAATCCAGAAGTTATTAATGCAAATATATTGCAAGAAATAATTGTTACTTTGCATACACCTTTAGCTTTAAAGTATAATTGTGTTTCTAGCAGCATATGGAAATTAGCTGCTAGTAGCCTGATTACTATTCTCAAAGTTGGACTGAAAGTGGCCAGATCTCATGGAAATCAGTTTTCTTCTATGTGGAACGATCTGTCTACGACTTTAAATGATTTCCTATTCCCTAATACGTAAGTTAATTTTACTTTAAAACCAATTTATTTAGGCCAAATCATATTTGACCAGTCATTTATCAGCTTAATTCAAGTTTCCAAAAACTCAAAAAAGGGTAATTATTTATTTATCAGTGAGTTCAAATTTGTTTTAGTTGTGTTCCGCCAGATAAAGGTCTAGAAGAAATGGTTTCTGATGAGGCTACAGACTGTCAAATAATAGAACTATTAAGAACTGAAGTGTTGCCATATTCAAAGAATATCCCAAAAGATTTCATTATGCAAGTTGTTATTCTACTAAATAAAGGTTCCATACATTCTGCTACTAATGTAAAAACTGATGGTGATATTGAACTAACATTACGTGAAGAATTTGCCAAAATTTGCTTTGAGACCTTGTTACAATTTTCTTTAATTGACGGGGGAAATAATGGATTAGCTATGAACAGCGATGAAAAAAATAATGGAATTGCCGGACACCTTGCAGTTACCTCCTTATTATATCGATTTCAGGAGGTGTTAAAGAAGTATATTGAAGATGAGAAACTCAGCGGGAAGTGCCCATTACCAAGGTTTCTATTAGTAAATTGAAATAATAAAATGAAACTTCATTTTCTTTTTCCAGATATCGTCTGTCTGAAATCTCCTTTGTACTGAAAGCCCTGACAACTCTAATCATATCTATGAAAAAAGCCACAGCTGTGAAAGGTAAAATTTTTATATTGTTAAATGCTCAACAAAAAGAAAGGTTTTTTAAAGTTGCATATATTATACCACATTGTATCAATTGTATTTTCATAGCAAAAATAAGGATATTCCACCACTATACCGGGTGCAGGGTTCGGACTTCTTCGAGCTGAAAAAAATCCTTAAGTTTTGCAGGTTTTCCATGACCAAAAAATTTTTTTCCGTGACATTTATATTAAACATAATTTTAAGTATAATAACTACTACTTAATGATTAGGAGGCAGCTACCAAAATTTGCTCATGATTTGCAACACATGCACTGTATATCAAACCTTAAGTTTAAATACTAGGGAACACGATAATGCAAACGCCATAACACCACGCTGGGGCGTTTGCAAGTTATAACACTTTGAACATGTCAGATATATATATATGTTTTTTAACGATTTGCAGTAAAATGTTTACATATTTTGAAAGTTTGTGACAAATAAAGTGGGCGGGGTGATATCGCCATACCGATTCAGCGGGTTTGATGGTCCACCATATTCGATCATCGAACATGTAATGTTATATAAATTTTAATGATTTGCAACACTGAAACTCATATGATGGTTTATTTATTCTTAATAATTGATGAAAACAACGCCATACCGATTCCGTGGGTTTTTACCGCCGCAGCTACATCGTCTGTGAAAAAGACAGACGCTATTTACATTTATATTCTTTTCACTAGCGTTTGATTAATAAATAGGGCATTCAACACTATTTTTCGCCTAACATAGCCCAAAATATTTACCACCCGGTTCATCAACCTGCCCTTCAATGATAATATCGCTGATAACTCCTGGCATCAAGTCACCGTCGTACTATTTACATATTATGATGCCATTGTTCACGCACCCACCACATCCTTTCAAAAGTAATCGGAACTGCACGCAGTTTAAAGAGAAAACATAGATAAAAGCAAATAGCAATATGAACCTACTTGATTAAAAATGAAATTTTAATTATTGATCATGTAAATAATTAAATAAATGTTCGCAAATAGCAAATAATTATTGTACAATAATAAATTAAATTAATATTATCTAAAAAATGGCATAGGTATTGAGTTTCTAAAAAAAGATTATTTAAGTATATAATAAATGACGTCATTAGATTTGGTTCGTTTTACATACTTCATAGTAGATGTAAATCCATAGTTATTTAGAGATAATAGGTAGAATTAATGAGATAATCCATTGGAGTGTTAAATGTATATCTGCGTGACATTATACTTCTTAATTATTTGTTATTTGCAGATCCAAGAATTGGTTAAAAGCATCATGTTTTAGAATTTTTTTTTTTTAATAAGAACCAGGCCACAGGTATGGCATTGCTCTATTCTCTTATTTAAGATATTAAAAAATACTTACAAAAAATTTTCATTGTGCTGCAAATCGTAAAAAGGGACGAGCGTGGGTGCATCTTTACTATGCACATACTTCGATATGCGATGTAAAGCAACGCAAGGCGCGGTTAGTAGTTGGATGGGTGACCGTTTCAACGGCGTTTGCATTATTGTGTTTCCTAGCTTTTAAACTTAAGGGTTCATATACTGTGCACGTGTTGCAAGTCATCAGCAAATTTTGGTAGCCGCCTCCTAGTCTATTTACTTCAAATTTTGAGTGTAGAATTAAGAAGGGGGTGTTTTCTGCAATTTTGAGTTCTTTTCTTTTCATAGACGTGTTCTACGTTGTTGTAGGAAGCATTTGTGACTTACGAAAATGTACACATTTTTAAAATCTTTGTGGAGGGTGTGAATTTTATTTTTATAGTTGCCCTTCGTATGTGTATTTTGTGAACTTTGAACTGAATAAGACTCCGATTCTCAGTATCCGATTATTATTCCGATTCTGAAGAGTACCTGATCCCAGAGATTCCGATTCTCAAAATTACCGATTCTGGCCATCACTAGAATGTATCTTTCTTTGTTGTTGACAAAATACTACTAATATTCATATTTATTTATTAATGTTAAAGTATAAAAATACATACACAAGTCAATACCATTTACAAAGACAGATTAAAATTTTACTTTTTGTTTACTTGCAATAAAATCATTTAATAAAACATATGCAATAACATTAGCAAAGACGGTTTTATATATAGATAAAATTAGCTCATATATTTTTTAAATTGTTAATTATTTCTTCTAACGAAAAGTGTGCTCTGTTTAAGAGAAACTTTTTTATTTTATACTTAAACTTTGTTGGAGGGAAGGTTTTTATATAAGATGGGACCCCATTGTAAAGTTTAAAACCGTAGTAGCTGGTACCTGTTTGACCTCTAGTTAATCGAGTGTACTCAGTACAAACATTGTTTCTATTTCTATCGTGTTCATGATTATCTGAATGTGTATGGAATTCACTTATATGGTTGTGTACATAGAGCAAAACATTGCAGAGCATACATACTCAGTAGCGTTAGTATTTTTAAGTTTATGTATAAATCTTTAGTTTCATCATAATATCCTACCCCTCCTACAATTCGGACAGCCCTTCTTTGCAGGCCAAAGAGTCTACGTGTTACGGCTCCGATAGCCGATACGTTATGAGCAAAAGACTGGACTGTATTTACAGCGTAAAACAAATTATTATTAAAAATGTTAAAATCAGTATGAAAAAAACACCAGCAAAAAAATATATATACAACTTACAATACCGATTGTCGTCAACAAATCCTCATCTTCCACACCACCCTGGCTTCTTCTCAGAGCTCTTGGGCCAAGATTTTCATCATATACACAGAATATTTAATTTAAAGTTAAAAATTAGTCCCCGCACTGACCCAGAGGGCGGCAATGTTCATCAGCACAATGTTTATGCATGAAATTAATATTATGATTTAAATAATTACTGTTATAAGCAAGGTTTTAACTTCGATTTTTACCATTAACAGTGTACGATGCGAATGTCTCTTTGGCGTTTTTGTCACACCGAGGTGTACAAAAAAAAATATTTTTTTTCAATGTTCGCGTTATCAACCGTTTGAAATGATAATAATAATACACGAACATTCTCCCCCGCGAGAATGCATATAAAATCCAGCATTTTATAAAATTGAAAAAGTTTGAAATTATTGAAGAAAAAAACATGAAATTAATAAGTAAACTAACTTAAATAACTAAAAAATGTATATACACATTAGACCACTGGAAGTGGACACAGTTTGATTAACGGACGTTTTACAGTCCCATTAGCAGTTTTTACCGTTGCCACATGAGCTACGCCATGTCCACCGTGGTGTAAACGTAAAAGTCGCCTTCGTGATAGACGATTTATTGGAGCGTCGGTAAAATTTTGTTCGTCTGGAATACAGTAAAGGGGCTCCAGGGTTATAAAATGATCTGGTGTTAAAACTGCGAGGTCGTTAGGGTCCGAACTAAGTGGAGTGAGGAGGGCGCGAATTCAAAATGGCTTCGATTTGCGTCAAAACACTATATAATTCCTCATAGGAAAAAAGTTGATCACCAATAACGCGATGAAGGTGAGTTTTCACGGACTTCACACCACTTTCCCATAAACCTCCAAAATGCGGAGCGGAAGGGGGATTAAAGTGCCACTGAATGGCTTCACTTGTGACGGCTTGCTCCATCATCTTATCTAAGTGATTTTCAGCACCCACAAAATTAGTGCCACAATCAGAATAGATGTGTGAACATCGTCCTCTTCGTGCGACAAATCGCCGAAGGGATGCTAAAAAGGCCTCCGTTGACAGATTGGAAGCCAATTCTATGTGAACAGCTTTTGTCGCGCAACAAAAAAATAAAGACATATATTAGCTTTAATAGAATTAGACCCGCAATTGCGATTCATAGTTATTAAAATGGGGCCTGCGTAATCGACCACTGAGTGTGAAAATGGCTTTATTTTAGAAATGCGACTCAAGGGCAAATTTCCCATGGGAGGTTGAAAAGGTTTAGGCTGGGTGCGGAAACATTTGACACATTTAGACAGAACAGACCGAATAGCTCGCCTGGGAGACAATATCCAGAATTTCTGGGACAGTAAAAACTGGGTGGTACGTAAGCCAGCATGAAGAAACTTTTTATGGAAATAGTCGATTAACAACTCGGTTAGTCTCGAGGAACGAGGTAATAAAATGGGATGTTTTTTATCTTACAACAAATGCGAGTAATTTAATCGTCCCCCAACTGGCAAAATTCCTTTATCTATGCATTCAGTTTCTTCAAAGGTTTTCAGAACAATTCTTTCTAACTCCTGCGAAAAGGTTAATGCTTGTGTGTGTTTAACAAGCATGAATAAAGCGGCTGAAAGTTCGGATCGTTTTGTCGTGGCCTTAGAAATGTTAAATTTAAATCTTAGAACATATGCCAAAATACGTTGGAGAAAGGTGAAGGAAGAATAACGATTTAGAAGATCATCTAACAAATTATTGTCGATGAGAGCAACAAGAGCAAATGTGTGTTCTTCTTCGTGAATTTTTGGAGAAGGCATCAATTGTGGAGTAACAGGCCATTGAGAGTAAGGAGTGTGTAAAAAGGCCGGTCCTTGAAACCACAGCTGATGGTTAATCAATTCGGAGGGAAAAAGTCCTCGGGAAGTGGGATCGGCAGGATTATTTTGCGATTCAATGTAATACCAACAAGAAGCAGGTATTTTGTCTTGAATCAAAGACACTCGATTGGTAACAAACGTCTTCCAACGATGAGGCGACGACTCGATCCACGCCAAAGTAATCTGTGAATCCGACCAGGCAAAAATCTTATTAAATTTTAGTTTAGACTCGAAAATGTTAGACAAAAAAGCGATCAATTTGGATAACAATAAGGCAGCGTAAAGCTCCAGACGAGGAATAGAAACGCGTTTTATAGGTGCGACCTTGAATTTGGCACATACAAAAAATGTCGAAAAATTCCGAATTCATCAGAAACTCGAAAATATACTTCCCCTGCATATCCCCCACAAGCGGCGTCAGCGAAACCATGTATTTCACAAGGGAAGCGTAGTTATCAGTCATTAAGCGGCGCAGCAACCTAATTTGAGACAGAAGTGGCAACTCAGATTTGTATTGATTCCAAACTCTAAAAATATCCTCGGTAACTGAATGAGACATTTCGTAAAAAAAGTCAATGGTGCGATAATTCCTAGCGGATCATAAACTCTTGCCAATTCTGAAAGAATATGACGTTTTGTACAACTGTGATCTAACGGTTCTATATGGAAAAAAAAATTGTCTTGAAGAGGACTCAATTGCAAACCCAAAACCATCAATGAGTCAAATTCTGGATTAAATGTTAAAGGATTCGTAGAAAGGTGCGATTGCGGAAAACCTGACAATAAAGAAGGGTTATTAAACGACCACTTGCGTAATTCAAAACATCCGCCTTTTAACAAAAAAATTAATTCATCTCAAATATTAATCACTTCGGAAAGAGAAGAATGTCCTGTAACGACGTCATCAATGTAAATGTCATTCTGAATAACTCGAGCTGCTGCTGGAAAATTCCCTCCATCTTCATGAGCAAGTTCGAATAGCAAGAAATGGAGGAGCTAAACCAGAAGTAACGGTATGTAATTTAAAATCTTGAATAGGCTGGAAGGGCGAAAACCTCCAAATAATTCTTTGGTAATCTCTATCATGAGAAGAAATCAAAATCTGGCGGTACATTTGGCGAATGTCTGCCGTGAAACAAAAACTTTGTGTATGCGAAAATTCAATAAAATAGTTAAAATATCATTTTGTAATTTTGGGCCAACATATAAACAATCATTTAGCAAAGGTTGGTTTGGAAGGCGAGCTGAAGCGTTAAAAACCGCCCTCACTATTTGGTTTAAGAACACAGTGGTGCGGAATATAATAATGATGATCGGGGAGATGCGTGTTAATGACAGCTTCCATATGTAAAAACCACCCTCACTATTTGGTTTAAGAACACAGTGGTGCGAAATATAATAATGATGATCGGGGAGATGCGTGTTAATGACAGCTTCCATATGTCCCAAGTCTAAATATTCCTGCATAAAGTTGCAGTGCTCCTCATATAAGCCAGGCTCTCTCAATAAACGGCGTTCTAGCACAAAAAATCGTTTAACAGCAAGTGAGCGTATCTCCGGAAAAATTGGATACGATTCGCGAAAGGGGAGTGAAATAATAAATCGGCCATTATCATCTCGTTGACAGGACTCCACAAAATTTATCTTCAGGAGATAACGAATGCGTTTCAGGTACATTTTCATTTTCCCAAAATTTTTTATAGAAGATTCTAAAGGATTTTCTTCAGATGTAGTAAGAAAAGAAATATTAACATTTGGAGCGGGTGAATACATAATTTTCCCCAATAGGACATAACCAAAAATAGTGTTAAGAGCATATGACAATCTAACAAAAGTTGAGGATAGATATCTGTGCCTAGCAGAATATCACTTTCATTTGAATAGTGAAATTCAGAATCAGCCAATTTTAAATCGTGTAAATGGGACCACTCTGAAATTTTCAGAGGCGAAAAAGGTAATTTGTCACAAATTTCTGGCAAAATTAAAGCGTCACACAGAAAAACTGGAGATTCTTTTCCTATAGGCTTCAGATGTAATGTAACAACACCGTTATTACGTATAGGAATGGTTTGCCCTAAACCCTTGATAGAAAAGGACGGACGGAATTTTTCTAAAGTTAAGCGGCGATAAAAATTTTGAGAAATAATAGAAATTTGAGAACCCAAATCTAGAAGGGCCTTACACTTATAGTAAGTGCCATATCTGTCACGAACTTCTAAAAGTGCCATAGACAATAACACTCCTGAAAAAGGGGTACTTATAACACTTGTCAAACTCGTTCGAGACGTAGAGGGGTGACTCTCGTCTAAAGGTGGTTGTGAAACGGCGGGCAAATTTAAATTATTATTGTTCACTATACCAGAATTGGATTTGCCCAAATGTAACAAAGTGTGATGGCGCATGCCACATTTTTTACAAGTCATGACAGAATTACAATTTTTCAAATCATCAATGTGGCTTAAACAATTGAAACACAAATGTAACCTTTTACAAAAGTTAAATCTTTCAGATGGCGATTTATTTATAAAGATAGGGCAATTATATGATAAATGATTAGCGTTGCACAAACTGCACTTCAAATTGCAATTTTCGGTGAGTGACAAAAATGTTTGTTTAATGTTATTTCGATTAACATTTGTAGGAGCTGGTGAGGTGTTGATATTAGGCCTCTTAAATTTACTTATTTGCGATGAAAAAGAAACAGTATTTAAAGAGGTGTAATGTGTGTTTAAAAATTCAAAGAGTTTTATACAACGGTACTTCAGTCGAGTTATGCGTTAATTCAAAATTTTTTGCAGTTTCAGAATCAATTTTTCTTATTAACATATTAACTAAAATAAAATTCCATTTATCAACAGGAAAATCAAGGTTCTTTACAGCCGACAAATTTTCCTCAAATGTATCTAATAATTTTCTTAAATCTTGTCAACGACCATCGGTAAACATTTAACTAACGAAAGCGGTGGTACTTGCAAGGACGAGAGTAAATAGTTAAAATTTTTTGATATTTTGTAATGAATTATTATTATGCACTAACGCATCAAACATATCTTTATACGTGGGACAACACTTGAAATCCCCACTAAATTTTATTAATTCAAGTTTAGGTAACTTTGCATGCGAAAGTACAGAGGAATTTGTATCAAATTGAGTCACAGTCTCTGATTCAAAATGTTCTGTATAAATTGCTTTGGCTGAGTAATAAGACTGATAAAAGGTTTCTATAATTTTATCTTCAGCATTAATATATGCGGTCTGATTGCTAGAAAGAATTACTACATTAGAATGTTGCTTAGTGAATTCATCACGAACATGTTCCGCATCATTAAACTGAATTTTAAATAAAATTCTTTGCGATGTTTCACTTTGCGCTTGCAGAGCCAAATTATTTAGCGTTTGAATTTCGTTAATACAACTCTGCCTGATAACGTCTCAGTTTGTCAGCCATACTAATCAAAATTATACTAACAAAGCGGTGCGGTAATTATTAGCGAAAAATGAAAATAATGCGTAAATATGATAAATATTCTCTGGCAAGGTTCGGTTTAACTGCCTAGACAGCGGTCAGAGCGACAATGTGTTTCCCCACTCTATTAATTTTAAGTGGAAACAGCGCAAGATGTGTGTCCTAATCCCTACTACGAGACCTTAGCTAAGGAGCTCGATGTTGTTCACAATTTAAATGGCGAAGAGATTAAATTAATTATTTGCGAAGTTATCATAAACTTTTTCAATTTTCTTTTGCGAAAAATTAAGCCTAAATGCTTGATTTGCAAAGGCGAAGTAAGTGTAAAAGTTCAAAAAACGATCGCGGATCGAAGGACCAATGTTACGTCTCCGATAGCAGTTATGTTGTGAGCAAAAGAATGGACTGTATTTATAGCGTAAAACAAATTATTATTAAAAAAGTCAAAATCAATATGAAAAAAACACAAGCAAAAAAAATATATACAACTTATGATACCGATTGTCATCAACAAATCCTCGTTTTCTACACCACCCTGGCTTCTTCTCAGAGCTCTTGGGCCAAAGTTTTCACTATATACACAGAATATTTAATTTAAAGTTCAATAATTAGTCCCTGACCCGAGGGGCGGCAATGTTCATCAGCACAATGTTTATGTGTGAAATTAATATTATGGTTTAAATAATTACTATTATAAGCAAGGTTTTAACTTCGATTTTTATCATTAACAGCGTACGATGTGAATGTCTCTCCTTGGCGTTTTTATTACACATAGTTGTACAAAAAAAAGGGTTTTTTCAATGTTCGCGCTATCAACCGTTTGAAATGATATTAATAATAATACACGAACACTACGTTTTCCCACAGCATGCCCCCAAGCAAGCATTGCATACGACAGTCTGGAATGACACAAGGCAAAATGTGCCGTTCTTAAGACTATCTTTGATACATAAAAGGAAAGTTGTCTCAAAGCATAAATACCTTTTGATAGATTATCAGTGACATAGTTAATATGACCATCCCATTTCAAAGTAGGGTCTAGATGAATACCTAAGAATTTGGCACTGCTAGGGTTGTCAATGTTACTAATATCCCGTGTGAATGAAATCAGTTTTATTGTTTTTGTCTCATTCAAGGAAAGCTTGTTTGAACTAAACCATGTTTTAGCAATTGACTGTGCTTCTCTGCACTGAATTTCTAGTTGTTCTAGATTGTAATGAGACATCAAGAGAGTCGTGTCATCATATAATAAGCCAGAGAAATTTTCAAAAGCATTTGGTAAGTCATTGATGTATATTAAGAAAAGCACAGGACCCAATATTGAGCCCGCAGAGACTCCAGCGTTGACATATAGCTCACTTGACATCTCACCATTCAATCTTACTACTTGTTTTCGGGTTTCTCAATAAGATCTTAGTAGTTTTATGCTAAATATATATCCACATTCGTCATTAGACAGAGGCACTCCGTCATGTCCGCACAATACAATAACCGTCCGAATAGTGGCATAGCCGATTTTTTTTAAATTACTTTTTGTTTAATTAAATCTATAACCATAATTTTTAAAACAATTTAAGGTAACATTTGGAAGTCCTAGGAAATTTATTGTTTTCCATATGGAAATTCAGTATTTCAGATTTTTGAAAAATTTATGAATTTCTCTGTGATTTCCATGTTTTTTTAGGAATCTTAAAATTCCCTGAGTTTCCCATATTTTCAAGGTTTTCCATATGAGTCCGAACCCTGGGGTGTCAACGGAATCATTAGACAAGCCATAGTTTCTAGAGTTTTCAAGGTATGGGACTCAAATTTGGCAGCAGAAATATATACCAATCGTCTCTGTAATCCAAAAATGTGGAGGGTTGAAGTTTAAGACTTACCTCTTGTAAACTGGCTTGTCTAATGATTCTGCTGATATAGTCAAGGTCAGATTTACGGTTCACTCAAAAAGGGCAATAAAAACTACGACATCATTAAAATACCATTAAACTAGACCGCAAAAGTAATTGTGTCCAGGTAAGCAGTGCGTTATGGTCTAGTATTATTAAAATGTACATTCTAATACATACGAATTTTAAGTACGGTTCTGTACTATTTCGTATGCAAATTGACTGGCCTACCTTTATAGGTTTTTAATCGGCGGCTTGTCTGAGGACAGCATGCTGAATGGCCCAACAGCAATAATAATGAGGTCGTAAAGTTTTTGTTGCCTTTTTCGAGTGCACCGTAAATCTGAACTCGACTGTACCTGGTATAGTTTTGTTCTTTATTCATGTATTATGGATACAGAAGAGTATACAAGAATTTGTTTTGATAATAAATTTATTTACAGAAGACAATAAAGCATGGGAACAATTAATAAGTTTATACCCTTATTTGGTGGAATGCACAACGACAACATCCACCCAAGTTTCCAGGCCACTAAGAGAAGCTCTGCTACAGTTCTGTGATTTATTACAACCACCGCATAATAGAAATAATAATGTGATGAAGATTTCAAATAACTCTGTAATATGAAATTTGTAAGTTTTTTTGTACCTGTCTGAAGTTATCATATCCCTTTAATCCATATGTACCTATATTTTTATTAAATTTATGTTTGACATCTGCAATAGTATCAGAATCGTTTCTTTTTTGCTTATTCGTTTTTAGACACTTGTAGGAATCTTAAATGTTGTTGTTTCTAAGAAACAATAAATTTACTAAAAGTGAATTAGGATGTATACACATTTCTCCGATAATTACAGAAATAAATCCATCTTAAATGTAAAGCATGATGTAAGATTTAGAGTTTTACTAGTAGGTTCATTGCGGTAAAATGGAAAAAAGTGCAGACAATAGACATAGACTATCCACCTCACCGATTCGACTCAAAATACTTTCATATTTATTTGAAAACTATATCAGTCTGAAATACAATTGATCTTATGTTCCACTATTTATTATTAATATAATAGAAAGCAATCAGGTACTTGAAGTTCGTTCTGTCTGCCACTAAATAAAAGATATGTTTGCTAGAATGAACTTTTATGTGAATTGTTTTTATACGTGTGATTTTATTAAAATGTTATTCTCATTTAATTATTTATGTATATTGTTAATTATTTAATAATTAATATAGATGTAACTAATTTTTAACGTAATTATATAAGATAAAATTGACTTTTGTTTTATTTATTATGAATATCGACTCATTCTGGAAATAACAAGGAATTATCGCAGAATCCAAACGATTTCAACTATGAAATTGCCGGTGTGATGGATCGAAAAGCAGCTATTATCCTTTCTTTAATATTTTGGATTGTAGAATAGCAGAAACTTTATTTCAAAGACGCATAAAGATGTAATGTGTCAATCAAAATGGGCAACATATGGAGCACGTATTATAATTTTTTCTGTTCAATTATTTGAAGAACCTCTAATTTTTTGTTTATTCTTGAATTTTGTACTTATCGCTCAATAAATCGAAAATAATTACGAATACCCATAGAGATGTACATACATACAAAAAATGTTGGTTTTTCATTCCTACATTTTATTTCTTAAAGATACCCTTGACTCAAAAAAATTTGCTTCTGTAATTTTAAGTTTCAATTTATCGCAAATAGTTGACAAGCCTAGAAGGATTATAGAAACAAACGAGTCTCTAATTGATGTAATTTGTATTAGTAATAATTTAGTTGTAGACTACTGGTACAACAGCTGCCACCAACGAGGGATCGATATAAATGATCCTGTAAAAATGATTGGTTGGTAGACAAAAAGGTTATCAAAGCAACAACGGTTGAGTGGGCTATTAAATCTTTCCAACCACTCAAATCGCCTGATGAGGACGGTTGCACTGCTGCAAAACAAACTGGAGATATTACTACTATTCCTCATCAGACTCTACAGAGCTAGTATGGAATCATATACCATCCAGCTTGACGGCGGTTAAAGTGGTATATTGCCAGACATGCTTGTCTCTGTGAACCAGAGAGTTTGGTTTTGGCCGTCTGTTGTAGCTCTTTCCACCACCAAACTATGGAACCATACGCTATCGTTGGTCTAATGACCGTAACGCATATCGAGTATATTTGTTGGGGACCCATGCCCCAGGATTTCCCACAAATTCTACGGCATGTCCACAGGGAAAGCCTTACTTTGTGGATTGGCTTTTCCAAGTGGGAGTTCCAGTTAGGTGATCTATCTAGGGTAATACCTAAATATTTCACCTCTGAGAATGGAATGGTTTCACCTAGTAGGGAAGGCGGTTCTAAGTTGTCCAGCTTCCTTTTCCTGATGAAAGGTACTATTACAGTTTTGTGGGGGTTGACAGACATCTGTTCTCTCTCACACCAGATGTGTACTGTATCTAGTACTTCTTGAAGGTACAGAGTTTCCTCTAACCATAATGACTAGGTCGCGTGCATATGCTTGAATCTTGGCTTCCCACAGAGTTGAAATGGCCAGGGGGTCATCCACAAATAGTGACCACAGAAGAGGGGGACAGAACCCCACCTTGTGGGCACTCTTTTATGACCCTAAACCGTTTCACCCTGTAAAAGGTTGTCATTATGATTCTATTTTCCAGCATAGCTCGAATCCAGTCCGTTATGGTTGGCTCAATTCCCCTAGCAGCTGCCGCTGTATATAAGGAGTCGGGCAGTGCATTATTGAATGCTCTTTCAATGTCGAGAAAAGCAGCCACTGCAATCTCCTTTTCCTGGAGGGATTGAGTGATTTTCCCGACTAGGTTATTAAGTGCTAATTCTGTTGATTTGCCCGGCTGATAAGCGTACTGGTGAATGTTAAGGGGGTGAGTGCCCAGGATGTTTACCCTGATGTATCCATCCAGTACTTTTTTCAGACCCTTCAACAGAAACGACGTCAGGCTAATGGGTCTTGGCAATTTAGGGTCTGGTTCTATCTAACCCATTTTTGGTATATTGGTGCCATAAGCACCACATCGTCAGCTGCTTTGGAAATCCTCCTGGACTTACCACCTCTTCATATCTACCTGGAGAGACAGGTCAGGTGGGCAACATACAGACTCCAACAGTCGGCAATCAACATGCCGCGGGCTAGCATCATGTAACGCAACTGACTGACTGATGACTAAATAGTCACAGCAACCTAAGTATGCTTTCTGATGTGATGCCTACCAGGACCAACCACGAGCTGCCTTTAAACATCCTATTTCCTGAATGAGATGAGTGGGATCGGAATAAAACCAACCTATAGAAGGCAGACAGATATTGGTTTACAGACGGTTCCAAAAAACCTGAAGGAACAGGAGCTGGAGTTTATAGTTGCAGAATAACTTCGAGCCTGGGTAACACTGCTACAATATTTCAGGCTGAAATATATGCCATTGAGCTGTGTGTAGGGAGGCTAATGCACCTTACACACAGATCAATAAAAATTTTCTCAGATAGCCAAGCAGCCATTAAAGCACTTGGATCCTATCTAATCCAATTGGGTAGTAATAAAAACTAACTCTGGCCTGGGTGCCTGGCCACTCTGGGCTGGAGGGCACGAAATTGCCTAGCCAGAGAGGGCGCGGCATCAAAATTTATGGGACCAGAACTAGTTCTTGGCATATCTTCAAGTACTGCCAAAACAAATATCCTATGGCAAGGGACAACTTTTGCCTGAGGACCTGGACCGTCTTTCACCCAACAAGGTTATCAGCTTTATTAAAAAGCTGAACCTACTGGGTGAAATATAAATTAGAAGTGAGCCACAATAGACCGGATGGTCGCAGTGGAGGGTTTGGCATAGACCCTCTCACATTTCAACCTAACCTAATCTACTGGTATATTAGATATGCACAACAACACCGATTATTTGTTGGTATACCGTAAATTAAAATTTGAGATAGACAAACCTAAACAAAAAATTGATTACTTATAGGAATTATAAAAATGTTGATAACCATTAACTATGAATCAAAGCATATTATCTTCATTTGATGTACATGTGTACCTATTTGCACCATAAAAACTAAAAGAAACTATAGACCGTATATAACTTTTACCATGAGAAAGATAATTAAACTTAAGGAAAAAGTACACAAAAAATATCTGAAATATAACCGATACTAATGTGAACGATCCATCAGGAATGGAACGACTTAGAATGTACCAACTACCATCCAATATGTGGTTTTTGGGCTAACGATTACATAAAAAGATTCAAGAAAAGTTCAATGTTTATAAATTTTTGGTGGGCTTTTGCGCGGTCCCATACACATATGAGTACATGGTAACTATACTTTTCTGACACCGAATCACTGAGGAAACGGTTTAGGGCAAATCCCGTTAAAACTCATCATTTTCCCGTCAAAATCGACTGCTAGGAAATGATGGGGGTCCCTTGTCGCTAAAGGCTATTTTCGCTAAAACTCTCAATATACTTTGAATAGAAGCTGGATTAACTTATCTTCATATTTAACACAACGCATGAGATGCAGTGCTTAACAACGTGGATTCGTAAAAGGGTTTTTAATTTTGAAATTTCCGAAATTAAAGTCAAATTTTGTTACTGTTTCTAAATTTTGGTAGTCGGGGCGACATTACGTCCCCGTGCAGCGACATTTACTACTACACTTTCTAAAATTACACTCCTTGATGAGTTATTGAAATTTTTGCATAAAAAAACGCTCCGCTCCGTATCGCGAAAATATGATTAAAAATATAAAAACCTCTTCCAACGATATTTTTACGTGAAGCACGCTTTTCATGCGAAATGTTATGATGATGATGATATCAATAATTATTTTCTAAATGTAGCAGGGAATATTAGAATTAACATGAATCTCTTGTCATATTATGATAACAATAAAATAAATGACACTGTTTTCTCGTTTAAATAAATATCGAATGAAGATATCTACATTTTCTATAATGCTATAAACTGTTTAAAATCAGAAGCTATTGTCTGCGATGATATTAATTTAAAAATGATAATATTAGTGTTACCATATTGCATCAATACGTTGCATAATATTTTTAATGATTCTTTAAAAACGTATATTTCCCAGTGTATGGAAATCAGCAAATGTAAATTCCCTACCCAAAAGTCTCGCTACCAGCAACTGTGAATGACTGAAACCCATCTTAATCCTACCAACATTTTCAAAATTATTTGAAAAAATTATCTCCATACAAATACAAGATTATTTTGATACAAACAAAACAAGTGGTAATTTCACTAAATCTGGATTTTGGCAAAAACATGTTTTGAGAACTTGACTTTTAAAGGTTATTGATGACACATTCTTGGAATTAGATAAATCAAATATATCAAGTATCAAGTATGATACTCTTGGATCAAAGTAAAGCATACGATTTGGTAAATAGTGATCTGTTAATGTCCAAAATGAAAAATATGGGTTTCGATAACGCAACATTAACTTGAAAGATTGTACACAAAAAGTTCTTATAAATGATAATTATTCACAAATTGGCACGATTAAAAATGGTGTACCTCAAGATAGCATTCTCAGACCCATATTATTCTCTATGTAAGTGTACATAATATACTGCATTTCATATTGTAATACTTTATAGATCGTGTTCATTATCAAAAACCCAAGACGTTATCAATCACATTAATTTAGATTTTGAATCATTAACACAGTGGTGCACCGACAACAGACTTAAAATCAATTGCATTAAAATTACTGCACTGTGTCTAGGTAATGATCGACAAAGAAATGTAGTATGCCAAAATCAACTAATAGTTAATGGCGTTGTCATTACCTGTGAAACATCTCAACCCCAGGGGTGATAATTAATATCAAAATCCTTGATCGTGAAGCAATCAAGAACTTATTAATTCCTACCCAGTAGTTATTTATCTCAATTTTATGTCAAGCTAAATAAACAGATTGGCCATTTATGTGATCGTCTAGTTTTATTAATTTAGGCACCCCAAATTATGTTGTGTACGTAGTAACCTGTTATGTTTACCCAAGTTCTTTATATAAAGTTTAATATTACTGATTTCTAACTGATACTGTTACCTGAGAAAGCTCATCACTCCTTCGCTGTAATGTCTTGTAAGTTTATCACACTGTTTTAGATTGTAGAAATCTGTTGAACCTTTTATATTACTCAATGACTTTATTGCTCAAACTCGCACTGTGAATGTTAATTAAGTGAGAGTAGTAGTATAGGGTGTAATGTTGATAACGGACGATAGCTCAAAAAAATAAAAGACAAAGTTGGTTTAATGCATATATTGTTGGGATAATCATCCAATGAATAATTATATACAGTGTTGTGGCAACCGCTGAAAATATAGATGTTAAAATGTCTCTAGTGAGGCATTAGAATTACCAGATAATACTGAATTGACTTGGTTAGTCGTCAACCCTCCCCGCAACACTAACTCACGATGAGGCAATTGCCGAATGTTTAGACAGGTATAGTGTTGTACACAAATAGGTGTGAAAATAAATACGAATAGGCTGAACTCTCCGTCTCTAAAAGGGGAGCGAGCCAAAAGGTTCAGTATAGATTCTCATAAGCTGCAGGGAAATTTCCCTAAAGTTGATATTGAAACACGGGAATCTCTGGGTTGACTTTAATTGTCCCAACAACCACTTACCGTAGAAAAAATTAGATGAAAACAAACCCATGATCGCGGTGTTTGTACTAGAGCCAGGGAACTCTTTGCGGTTATAACAACAATGTAAATAAATCAAGAGATTATGTACTATTTACGTCGCTGAAAGCAAACAGCTTTATAAGATTTTACAATTGAGGTGTGGTTAACATTGTCATTCGACACCTCCAGCTGTGCCGGGATGACTTTAGTGTAGTAAGAAACTACCCGCCAACCGGTCATCTGGGGGATCAACGACCGTATGGAGAGTTGATACAAGTGCAATACTGAAACAGCTGAGTGGAAAGTAAAAGTAATGTGCCCGTTGCCCCGGAAATACACCTGTTTCTGTAAACTCTTTAGTCAAACCATTTCACGCGGTATTGTCCCACAAATGAGCCGTTGCAACAGAAAGTGATTGGCGAATTTACCAAGTCGATAATACTGGGGTTTAACAATCTCAATTTGTAAATTTAGTTGCAGTCAAATGAAAGTGAAACTAACTAGTTTTTTGGTACCACAAAACCGAGGCGCAGATGTGCTAAAACTTCCCTTAATCCTCCCAGTATACTTAGATATCATATTGTTAAGTAAAGTTCTTTAGCAAATGTGTTTATGGACTTAGGACGTAGTTGAAGCAGCGAATGTTTGGTGGTATTACCTGACATCGGGAAGATAGCCAAGTTATTCGCTTCGGTGAGTATGGGGGCGTCGACCGTGAGGTCGGGGACATCCCCAGCGAGTTCCTGGAAGTGGCATTTCATAGCTGGATGTAGTAGATTTTCCGGTGTTCGCAGCCTCGTAATTGGGGTAGAACGGTTATGTGCAATATCCAGTCGTTTGGCTAGACACTGCGGTGATTCCAGACGTCCCAGGCTACAAGAGCCGAGCTGGAATATCTTACTACTTCTAAGTTTATGTAAGCCTCCCGTGATTCCAGACGTCCCCGGCTACAAGAGCAGAGCTGGAATAGTTGCCAACTATAATGTTGAGAGAAATTAGAGGGCTCAAGTTAGACTGCAAGCGAACACGCATCAATAATTTCTGAATCCTACAGTGTGTTTCCCTGCTATTTATTCAGTTCTTCCAGCCACGCGGTTCTCAAGTAACAGTTCCAATTCTGCCTTATCCTGAATGTGGTCTTGCATTTCGATACATGAGATGTGGCTTTTGCACTCTACCCTATCTCTGTCTTATGTCTACCCTTAATGTTGTCCTATTCACTTCTTTCTACAGATTGTGTGCAGCCCTACACATATGCCTGACTTTGCTAATGCATTTATCTTGTTTCCCATTACCATAAATTTAATAAGATATACTATGTTTATAAGAAGCCGTTTAAGTGCCACTAGACAATTTTCTGGAATTTCGGTATCGTGCCTTGCATAAAATTTAATGATTTGTAAAAAATAATTTCTGTTTACTCGTTGTTGAGAAATTTATATTGGTATAAATTTGAAAGGAAAATAAGAATTTCTGTTAGGTAATAATTTTATAATGCTCTGTTCTAGTAATAAACATAAGAATTTCAATAAAATATCACCTACCGGGGGGGTGATATATTTTACCTGGGTGGAGTCGACAAAGAACGAACTTGGGGTTGATTTTAGATCAGTCGTTAATTTTCAACCAACGTGAAATATATTACGAAAACATTGTACCTTAAATTGAAAGAAATGAACTAAATGAGCAGATCAAACTGCTGGTAAAATCATTAGTTTTTCCCCACACAGACTATTGTAGTGCAGTGTATTATTATTTCTTAACAAATTATAAACAAAAACTGCAAAAAATCGAAAATGCCTGCATGAGATTTGTGTGTTGCATACCTTACAGAAACCATGTATGGCCATATTTAAATAGATTGTGCATGTTTAATGTAACAAATAGAATAAAATATATTATATTTCTGTATAAATTAACAATGCATAATAATGCTCAATATTTATTAATTTGCTTAGTAGAAGATCTGATGCACATGATGTCAATATTAGATATAACTTATATAGTATACCGCAACACCACAAAAAAGTTTGAGGGATCCTTCTTGTATAGAGCCCCTCATCATCTAAATGAGGTGCAAACTGAATTACATCTGTCTCTAACCAGTTTTAAAGATAGAATAAAAGAAAATTTATTAACATAGTTGATTGTAATAATAATTTAGTAAGTATTAATTTTTTTTCTCGGGTACATTTTATCATTATTATTGTATGCCACTGATTTTATTCTTTTTAACTGCATAGTCTATCTTAACTTTGTAAAATATTTTTATGAATAATATGAGACCTACTATGAAAAAACATTATGATATTAAACGCGTCTAACAATATTAAGATATTCAAAACATTGGGATATTAAAAGAAAACATAAAAATTTAAAAACATTTAACAAGACTATTAAAATTAAAATAATTGCTCAATAATGTGGTATGATCTATGCCTGGTAAGTCATGAGCTCATTCAAATTGTATGGTTCCACTGTTAGTAGTAACTGATATAATTGGGATTTAAATTCACCCAGAACTTGAGTATTTTGTATATTACATGGGAGTTTATTAAATAATTTGAAACAGTTATAATTAGCGCTCTTTTCTGTTAGTGACAGTCGATGGATTGGATATGTGTAATTTAACATTCTGGTGTTATTTTCATGTCGAGGTTCATTCTCTAAGAAGAGATTTTTACAGAAATATAAGGCATTCTTGTATAAAAATGGCAGTAGTTGTTAAAATTTTGTTGTCTTTAAATTTACCTCTACATGACTCTCTGTATCCTAAATTCAACATCACTCTTAGAATCCCTTTTTGAATTATAAATACTCTATCCAATTCACTGCAGCTGCCATAGAAAATTATACCATATCGTATGTTGGACTTAAAATTAGCATGATATATTATTTTTAATGTTTGTTTAGCCAGTACTCTAATGCTATAACATATTGTATTTAACTTTATGCAAAGATGGTCAATGTGGCTATGCCAGTTAAGTTTATCGTCAAGTTTAATTCCTAAAAATTTCAGTGCATTTGATGTCTTATAAGTTTCATTATTAATTATAACATCCTTTGGAGTTTCAAATCTGGCGTGATTTGTCTTAAATAACACAATATTGGTTTTTCTCTTGTTTAAAATTAATTTATTCTTAATAAAATACTCGTTTGCTGACTCGAACATGAGATTTGCCTTAGTTAATAGTTGTGGAAAATGTGTGGCATATACTTGAAAATTGGCATCATCTGCATACATGGTTGCATATGACAGATCATTTATATAAATTATAAACAGCAAAGGACCTTTTACACTTCCCTGTGGAATGCCCAGCTTAATGGATTCTGTCTGATTTTATCTCTCTTCCATCTTTTACAATGGAAACTCTCTGTTTTCTATCCGATAAATATGATTGAAGTCACCGGAGTGCGTTTTCTTCTGCCATACTGCTGTAATTTTTTAAATATTATTAAATGATCTAATGTATCGTAAGCTTTTGACAAGTCAAGAAACAATCCTAATGCCAAAATTTCAGTTTCCAAAGCTGATACAATTTTATCTGTTAATTAAAATATGGCTGTTTGTGTTGATTTACCTTTTAAGCAATCGTGTTGCATATCGTTTAATAAATTTGTTGAGATCATATAATCCATTAGCTGCTTGCATACCACAGTTTCAAATAATTTTAGAAAAGTGTGATACAAGAGCGATTGGACAATAATTTTCAAATAGTGAATTAGCTCTATTATATAGTGAATACATACTTTTAGAATACTAGTAGGCACCTCATCTTCTCCGCTTCTATGCTTGTTTTTGAAATTTTTCATAATGTCTATAGTTTCTTGTGAATTTATCTGCCTTAGTTTCATTGAATTTTGTTCATGTTTAATGTCAGATGTATATGGAACTGCGTTTAGTGCAGATACTAACTGTGGAGTTGCATTAACTATATAATTATTTAATTCATTGGCTATTTTATGTGGATCTCCTTCTATTTGAATATCAAGTCTGTTATTGACTATTTGCCATGTAGTCTTAGATTTGTTATCAGAATTGTTAATGCGATTTTGGATATTTTTTGCCCTAACCTGTGTTAATAAATTATTATATATTATATAAGAAAAGAACGGCACAGCCGAACTCTCGCCATTTTTGTGTATTTCTTCTTTCTTTCGCACAATCAACATTATTATTATTATCATATTGTCGAAAAATATACAGGACGTTCCATTTAAAAATTTTGAGAAAATTCGATTCAAAAAGTTCTAAATCAATGAATCATTTTTAGCCACCCTGTATATTTTTAGGAAGTAAAAATGATCCAAAAATATCATACAGATACCTACCTCGTAACTGGTATTTACAATTTTTTTTGAATACATGACGGCGACTGTCGTGATTTTTAAAAAATGCAGCAGATGGCATTATTTCAACAAAAAAATCACTACATCCAAATTGTTGGGAGATAGTCAATAATAATATAAGAGTGAAATGAGCTAGAAAGAGGCTTCTAAAAATGGTACTGATATTTATAACATTCTATTTAAAAAACGGTACTTGGCCCTATACAAGCGTCTTGGTCCACCCTGCATATTCAAAAATAATTTCCAGTTGTAAACTTTCTTATGTAGTTTACCTGTATTTTTTTAAATTCCTAGCTATTGTAGAATGACTCGAGCAATCAAAGTCAGACCCACTATTGCCCCACCCTGTATATAGTTTAGGTTGAAATAAAGACTGAAAATACGATTTTACACAAAATATTTAAGAATTTATACACACTACATAATAAGAATTCAATATACCTGAGTAAAATCCTTAGATATTTCATGTAAGAACGAATTTTTTGAAATTTGAACGATCTATAGAATTCTTTTTTTTTAACATTTATTTAACGTCGGTTTCTTTCCGTTACTGAGGCCTATCACTGACGCCTGTAGACGAGCTACCCCCAACCAGGAACTTTGCCGAACCTCTTTCCTTAAGAAGAGTAGGGATCTTTTACTTGCCAAACATTTAATAGACAAGGGACCGACGGCTTTACATCCCCTCCAAAGATTGGTATATCACCTACACAACCCTCGTCTAAGGTTGCATAGCTTCCGCGCATACACTGATATAGAATTCAAGAGCTACAAAATAAGTTAATTGTGTAATATACTTGTATGCGAACTCCCCCCTCCGAAGGATGGTATATCACTTACACAACCCTCGCCCAAGGTTGCGTAGCTTCCGTGCATACACTGATATAGAATTCAAGAGCTATTCTCATATTTTGCATTTCTGCATAAATTCTTACCTTACACTCTTTGAAAGCCTTAACATAATAATCAGTAATCTTTTTGCAACTTCCTCTAGTATTAAATTTACCTTAAGGTTTCATTATTCTCCATGTTTGAGATTGAGCAAAGTGAAAGTACATATCATATCAAAATATTCACATAGTAAAAGCCATATTTAAAAGAATATATCTCTATTTGGCATATACACTAAAATACATTTAGTAATGATTAGTCTATATCACGACACAACACACAAGATCTAGAAGTAATATATATATGCTTTTATAAAGTACGATTGATCTAAAAACTTTTAAAAATATATAAAATAATAGGGACAGTTCCACAATGATTCGTTGACATTAATTGGTCTCAATTTTTTGCCTAGCTCTGGCAAGAATGGCCTTCAACTCGGTAGTCCTAACTGTTTGATACTGAAAAATAAATTTCGTTAGAAAAGTATCATCTAAATAGGTCCTCTTTTTTTTCATTAATGTACTTACGCCACTAATTGATTTCTGAATATTTAATTGTGAATACAGTCTCTTTCCCTCGTCTTTACCACATATTTGCTCCAACTCAGGCTTCTTAATATCAAATAAATGATGCCCAGCTACTCCCTTAAATTTGTCTTGAATTCTTTGATTAAAACCCTTTGCATTTAACCATTCTCTTACTTCTCTCGCATTAGATTTTTGATCAATATAAGTCTCTGGTGTTTGCTTAATGCCCAAATGTCTTTGGTTTGATTTGTCCCTTACAAGGGTAAGGACGCTCATAAGTTCTTCCTGCATTTTGTCTTCAACCGAAACAGTCGATTTCATTGACAGACGGGACATGGTACGCTTTAAAGGCTCTGGAGATTTTCGCTGTTCTGGAGGGCTCGGTGGAGTAGGAGGTGTCGCTGGGGGAAGGGGAGGAGGTGGTGGAGGTGCCCCATCAGTTTCTTCTAAAGGTAAAATGTATAATAAATTCGTGCAAAAATTGTAACCAATAGATGACAGAAAGCTGTATGTCAAGTAGATATATGATTTACATACCAGTGTGATCCATATGTATACATATATGTAGCAAAAATATTAAGCAAAACTTAGTGAGCACATTGTATTCTTGAAGCTTGTAATCCCAAAAGCTCTAAGCCCTTAAATAAGCACTTGAGGTATAAGTGTCTAACTTTAACCCTATAGATACAACCAATGAAGTTCGATAAAAAAAAGAGCCTGTGACAAATGGCAGGGTAAAATAATGAAAAACTTTAGTAAATAAATTTATTTTTATATATATGGTGTACAAATATATGTACGTATTGATTCCAGTTAGTATAAAATTCTTATGAAAAATCAATTATTAAAATTTGATAGTATATACACTTTAACTATTATAATTCGATTCAGTAACAAAATGCCTAACATATTACATAATAATGTTGTATGTAATAAAATATTAATTTAAGGAATAATGATAATGACATACTAGTTCTTTGAAAAATTAAAATATATTTTCATAGGAGTAAGCTGGTAGCCTAAACACATTCGCAAAAACGTTTTAATACATAAGACAAACCTGTAGTGGTTTCTCCATCGAGTCATTTAGTCAATAGCCATACGCAAGGCATAGCAGCACTGTGTGTGTGAATGTATTTTGCGCATGAGTGCATGGACCAAATAATTTAAAGGAGAAACCGCCACTGAAACAAACAAAAAAGATACATAAAAAGCAGACATCGTGGAATGTAGACGTAACACTGAGCGGTGCTTAGAAATAACGAAATTCTCCTTTCTTACCAAGCCTTTCATTTCTTATCCAATCTGCATTATTTTTTGATTGGGTTGTATGATCCTGAATATTTGAACTATGTGCAGTATTAAATATTGGTGATTCCTAAAAATAATGAAAGTTCCAGATAAGTTCCGCATACAGAATGTCAAATTTCAATTTTATGCTTGTAACTCAAATAATTATCGCATTGTACAGAAGTTAAATATACAGGGTGGGTAAACTACATAAAAGTCTATAATTGGAAATTATTTTCGAATATACAGGATGGACTGAGATGATGACCGAAAGCCATTTTTTAAAATGGAATTTTTTAAGTAGTACATTTTTAGAAGACTCATTTTAGACTCCTTTCGCTCCTATATTATTATTGACTATCTCCCAACCATATGGATATATAGTGATCTCTTCCGTTGAAACAACCACTAGTCACCATTATGGATTTCAAGAAAAAAATTTGTAAATACCAGTTACGAGACATCTGTGTGATGTTTTTGAATCATTTTCACTCCTTAAAAATATACAGGGTGGCCAAACATGATTTTTCAATTTAGAACTTTTTAAAGTGAATTTTCTCATTTTTTTGTTTGAACAGGAACATCCTGTATATTTTTCGACCATATGGTGTAGGAATGAAAACCAACATTTTTGTATATACATTTCCATTTCTATTTATAGTCATTTTGGAATTATTGAGCAATAAGTTCAAAATTCAATAGTAAACTTAAAAAATTCGAGGTTTTCTCATACAATTGAATAGAAAAATTTATAATAAGTGCTCCACATGTTGAATATTCTGATTGAGATGCATCTCTATGCGTATGCGTCTCCGAAATGAAGTTTCCACTGTTCTACAATTCCAAATATGAAAGAAAGAATAACTGTTTCTCAATCGATTACACCAACAATTTTAACATGTTCACTGCATATATATGTCCCGTACCGCACTTTCGTCTTGTAGGGCAGCGTCTTTAATAAAACTTCCCAGCAGGTGAAGGCGATAGTTTTCTTAAATCATATCGTATGAATATGATATTTATAGCGATCGATTCAGGAAGGCGTTGTTAATTATTTTCTAACAAAAATTTGACCGAGGCTTATTTGGCCTGTACCGCCAGGAAGAATAAAAATCGTCGATTTGTGCACTACGGGGTAACTCTGTATTGTACAAACAGGTAATTTTTGCACTTATTTGCGATATGGGGTGCCCCCCGTGCATAGACGTAGTTAGTAACCGGTTTCTTAGTAATGTCCTTTAAAAAAATATCAATAATAAGTAAGGATTTAAGTTTTGTGTTGTTTTTTTTAATGTATGAAAATAAAGGTTTCTGTTATGCTGTTCAATTACAAATATCAATTTTTTTGTATGGCGATAATTGCGATACGGCTCACATGTTCCCGGGACGATCATAAGCTAGTGATCTACATACATGTATCCAACAGTAACTATGGTTAGTTTTGCTATTACACGTAAAATGGCATTTTGGTAAGCATTTAAACAAAAATTGTCTACGGGTCATATATATCTCGTAACGAATGTGGGGAAAGTTGCTCTCGGGACAAATATGACTCATACCGCACCGGGGGAAAATTGTGTGATTTAGAAACTTCATTTCAAAGAGATTAGAGATGCGTGTCAATCATAATGGGCAACATGTGGAGCACTTATTATAACTTTTTCTGTTCGATTATCTGAAAAATCTCTAATTTTTAAAGTTCATTTTTGAATTTTGTACTTAATGGTCAATAAATCGAAAATGGTTACAAATAGTCATAGAGATGTATAAAAAAAATGTTGGTCTTTCACTACTTCATCATATGGTCGAAGAATATACAAGGTGTTTCATTTGAAAAACTATATTTGGCCACCCTGTATATTATTACGAAGTGAAAATAAATCAAAAAAAACATTACACAAATGCCTCGTAACTGGTATTTACAAATTTGTTTCTTAAAACCCATAATGGTGACTGTAGTGATTTGTTGAAAATGCATCTGCTGATGGCATTATTTCAATATAAAAAATCACTACATTCAAATGGGTGGAAGATAGTCAATAACAATACAGGAGTGAGAGGAGTCTAGAAAGAGGCTTTTATAAATGTACTTAATATGTTTATAGCATTCCCAGCTAGCAATTTAGGTGCTTTTCGACGTCGATTCGATATCGAACAGGTGACGCCATCAATTTCAATACGTGAAATATATAACATAATTTGATGTCGAATTTACCTAAATGGTGTTTTTTGACGCGTCGATTGGGCGTGGAAAACAAGCTGAATAGGTGTTATTTGATCTATTAGGTTAGGTTGTCAGACACCCTGTAGGCAAGTTTCAATATTAAAAATACATTAAATCAATGTACCAACGTAGCGGATTACTTATTTGATACCTTTCATATTTTTTTAAAACTGTTTCGTCAAAAAGGTGAAACTATATACTTATACGGTTTTGATAATAATAACTATTTATTAACTACTTTTGAGACATATTTGTGTCTTTGACGATTGTTTAATTTACACACCTTTTATACGGGAGAATTTACTTGGGAATGAATTTTATCTGTTGAAATGAGGCTTTGTACCTTGAAATATTACTAAGCCCCTTAAAAATACCTATTATTATAAAGAGAAAAAAAATACGTATACCTATATAAAATTTTAATTTTAAATTTTTGACTTACCATACCATATTTACCGTACCATATTTTTTCGAGCTTACAATAATTCAATATTCCTCAATAGTTGAATGAATATTTATGAATTAAACTATTTACAAAAGTAATGTTTAAATTTTAATGGCGAGTTTCTGGCGTTCCATATTTTCTAATAAATATGGCTACTTTTTCACATTGTTAGTTAATAGGATACTTTTGACCTCATCTTTAGAGACAGTGAAAAACAGACTATTTTTGCCGTCTACTAAGTAATAAGTGTTTTGGTGCAAATATAAATATTGTTACGTGTTTACAATCTCCAATAAACACCCTCTATGTAGGTTCAAAATAACTTGCAACCAGAATCTTCACCAACCATTAATTTATTAATTACTTAAGTACAATTCCTTATACTGAAACACACTAATTATACTTTTAATCTAACTTAAATTAACTACTATAATTTACAACTTGATACTGTTTCTTATTTCATCTTACCACTTGCTTATCTAATATAAAACTGTTTTAGTACGCCGATCCAGTTCCTATATATATATATATATATATATATATATATATATATATATCTATATATATATATATATATATATCCGCGTCGAATGTAGTAGAACATTCCAGAATGTTCCGGTAAAACATTCGCGACTTTTCTGGCGCCGTTCTCGAACTTTCTATGATTCCAGTGGTGTAGTCATTCACATAACACTGCCCCCTCCTTAAACCTGAACGTCCCAGTCAGGTAATGAGTCCCCGACATACTTCGCCAATCCGTCCAAGCGCACAATTTTCATCTTAGACTTGTACTTTGTTGAATCCGATAAACAACGTCATTAATCCGGGTGATGTAGAATACAGGCCTTCCCAAGGTGGGTGAAGCTTCAGAGATCTTCCCTTCTTTTGCTGTGGATTATATAGCCAAACCAGATCTCCTTCCTTGAATCCTGCTGACGTTCCCTTCCGGTCATATCGAGCCTTCATTCTGTCACTAGCCATGCTAACTTGGCTAGACATTCCTTAGCCGTTGACCAACTTTGTCTGCATAGTTATCCACAGACAGTGGCTCCTTATCTAGTGTGCCAAACATAAAATCACATGGCAGTCTGATCTCGTGTCCAAATAGTACACAAGCAGGTGTCTGTTTGGTAGTCTCATGAATGGCAGCCCTGTATGCCATTAGGAAAAATGGTATGTGCTGGTCCCAATCTCGCTGGTTCTTGTGAACCATCTGAGAAAGATGTTCCTTCATGGTTTTGTTATGTCGTTCCGCCATTCCATCTGACTGAGGATGAAGAGCGTTGTTCGAGTCTTGTGAATGCCCAACATTTCACAAATTTTCTGGAATACCCCTGACTCAAAGTTTCTCCCTTGATCGGAATGTAGCACCAGGAGTACACCAAATCGACATATGAGGTTATCCACCAGCACTCGGGCTACAGTAACTGCTTCCTGATTTGGAATGGCATAGGCTTCAGGCCATTTGCTAAAATAGTCAATAGCAACCAGAATGTATTTATTGCCATTGTCAGTCACTAGGAATGGGTCCGCTATATCGATATCAATTCGCATAAAAGGGGCTCTGACATTACATTGCTTCATTTGGCCTCTACTCCTTGTCTGTGGCTGCACAAACCTTGCATCCAACCAAGCCTCCACATCCTGACGGCTATGTGTCCAATAAAATCGTTCCCGTACTTTAGTCAAGGTTTTATTTATGCCAAAATGCCCCCCCGGACATTCGATTATGTATTTCCTGAAGCACTTTTAGGACCCGACACCTGGGTATCACCAGACGCATGGTAACTTCCTTCCCATCTAGATTTTCCCATGCTCTTTTTAACAGCCCATCTATAACCTTGAGGGAGTCCCACTGCGCCCATAATGCCTTCAACTCGACAGTTTTGTCCAAAACATCCTTCCATTCTGGTCACGTTCCTTCTTCTTTTGCCTTTAATATAGAACCAATTACACTGTCATTCAATTGTTCTTGCCTTAGAATCTCTTTTGTCCAATTGTCTGGAACATATATCTATCTAAATTGTGTTTACTGTTACCGTGCCCTGCGTTTTTTCCATGTGATAGCAATGCTTGCAGTCATCTTTGCATGGTCTTCTAGATAGAGCATCTGCATTTTTATGAGATTTCCTAGGTCGGTGTTTGATTCTGAAATCATACTGCTGCAATCTCTCTATCCAATGAGCCAGTTGACCTTCTGGGGTTTTCAACTGCAATAGCTCCATCCTTGTTACACAATAATTTCTCTCCGGTTTGGACAGCCCCTTACTGAAATACTCGATTACTTTTCCTCTCCATTTTGCATTTGAGATAGTACACATCCAACATGTCCAAGGAATTTCACTTCTTTCGGAAACAGTAGACACTTCTTTGGATGCAACTTTAGGTATGCATTCCTGATTCTCCCAAATATTTCTTGAAGATTTTCCAAATGTTCCCTAAAGTTTCGTCCCATAACCATCACATCATCAAGGTAAACTAAACCAGTCTTCCAGGTTAGTCCTCAGAGTGCAAATTCCATCAGTCTTTCAAAAGTAGCTGGCGCATTGCAAAGTCCAAAAGGCATCACGGTGAATTGATATAGACCGCTACCTGTTGTTCTTTGTCTTCAGGGTGGAGCCCCACCTGCCAGGACCCACTTCGAAGGTCTAAAGTTGAAAACCATCCTGACCCTGCCAGCGTACTTAATGTGTCGTCAATTTGTGGTAGTGGATAGCTTGTCTTTCTTTGTAACACCATTCAACTTCCGGTAGTCAACACAAAATCTTAAAGTTCCATCCTTCTTGGCAATCAAAACTATCGGTGATGACCAGGGACTGGTTGATTCCTCAATCACTCCATAACATCTGCTGAATCATTTTAGAAGCCTTTTCCTATTTGGCTAGTGGCAGCCCCCTAGGCTGTTGGCTGTTGACGGATTGCGGTTGAATCGCCAGTGTCTATCTGATGCTGCACTATATCAGTTTTCGTCAGAACATCTGCGTTTTTGACAAATGCCGTACTTTATTTCTCCAAAGACTTGTTTGCCTCTCTACGTTCATCCTCAGATAAGTGTTCAAACTGGGAACTCAACAACAAAACCATAAATTCCCTGTCTACACTGGTTGGCGATCATTTTTCCCGTTGCTCGTCGCACCTTGCTATTCACTTTACTGGTTCGTAAGATCCTATTGCTTAGTCTTCCTTGAAAGTCACTGAGTGGGAATTTAAATTAGCCACCCTAATTGGAATTTTGTCTTTGGTCCAGGTTAAAGTTCTTGCTAAGATTATGTTTTCCGTTTTAATCGAGTCATCTCTTTGAACGAGACCAATGCGGTATCCACCAGAGTTTCCTTCCAGAACAACCTCGATTATCTGTTCTGAATGGGCAGGAATCCTGATGGTCTGGGCCGTCAGTAATCTTGCTTTGTGAAATAAATTCTTCATTTCCAATCTTCAGAACTCGTCCTCCCACGTCAAGTATAAATTGATCATATATACTCCTATAACATCCAGCCCCAAAATAAAATCATCAGTGATGTCAGCCACGATATCCCTATGTCTAAAGCACAGGCGTCCAAACTGTAGATCTAGATCAACTTCTCCATGAACTCTTTGCTCTGTCTCCTGTGGCTGCTCGAACAACCAATACAATTTGGCTTTTACCAACTTTTATTCCTGATAAAAATCCGGGTCGCACTATTGATGACGTGGCACCTGTGTCGATAGTAAAGATGCATCTCCTTTTGTTTACATAGCCATCCAACAGCAGACTACTCAGAATTTTTCGAAGCTGGGAAACTCGTATCTCTCTGGGGGCACTACGTTCACCAGCCAACACAGCCCCCAAGGTGCTGGCTTTTCTTTAGTTTTCCTGCGTCTCGTCAGTTATAGCGGCATTTACCCTCTCAGGACTCCGCTGTTGACAGTTTCGTTTAATATGCCCTGGTTTGCCGCATTTATAACAGCGAATTACCCTCTTTGGCTGTCTATCACTATGTTCTCTTTCCTGCTTCCTTGGAGCATCTGGTTTGGTCAACAACTGATTGAACATTTTAAGTAGGTCTCCCAATATAGATTACATATTTGATTTTTCTAGATGGTCCTTCTCTTCTACTTTCATGGCTCGTATTCTCGGACGTGAAGTCCCTTTACAAGCAGCTTCAACCTCTAGGGCATGGATCAGAGCCTCGCTCAGTTTTATCCCGAGATAATCTAAGGACTCGCCTGATCTCCTCATCTCTTATCCCATCGATAAAAGTACCCACTGTTAATTGCTCCTGGAATTCCTTGGGTGCATCTGGTTAGGCCAGGTATGTCAGTCGCTCAACAGCGGCCTCAAAATATTGTAAAGTTTTCCCAGCCTTTTGTGTATGTGATTTGAGCTGGGTCCAGTATACTTGAACGAGGTGTTGGTCGCCATATCTTAGATCTAATGCAGCCTCTAAAACACTAAAATCTTGTTGCTGTGCCACTAGAATTGTCTGAAGCATTTCTGATGCTTGGTCCCTTAATGCTAAAACTAACGCCTTGGCCTTTTCTTCATTATTCCAGTTATTAGCACAAGCCCCTGCCTCAAATTATCTTATGTAGGTTGACCAAAAAGTTTGCCCATCAAAGGAGGCAGGTTGTAATCGAGGACCTGATGATATAACTAGCTGACCTCCGTCTTCTCTCAATTGTCACTTAAGTCTTTACATTTCTCCCTCAACTACCCGAAATTTTTCTTCAATATCTCTCATTTTTCCTTCGGTGTCAGTAACTGTTTGTTTGACTTCGCTTACTTCTTCTTCAACCTTATTTACACTTCCTTTGACTTCACTTACTTCAGTCTTTATGTTGCCCATATCCTCCTTAATTTCACATTTCAGGTTTTCAGTGGCTGAAAGGATAACATCTTGTTGCCCCTGTATAATTTTTCTTAATTCTTCTTCACGTCTCTCCTGTTCTCCTTTTTCTCCTTGACGTCGCATTTCTTGTTCTTCTTTGTCTTCCTGACATGTCTTTTCTTGACGTTGGTCTAACATCATTTGTCTTAGTTCATCTTTTCTTCCTGGCGTTTTCTTTCTTGTTCTTCTTTCTCTTCTAGACGTCGTCTTTCTTGTGCTTCTTTTTCTTCCTGACATTCAATCCCTGTATATACCCGCGTCGAATGTAGTAGAACATTCTAGAATGCTGCGGTATAATATTCCATGATTCCAGCGACGTAGTCATGCACATAATGGTATTTTTAGAGTCCTTATTAAGTCCTTATATTTACATTACCAAATTGTTTGAAATGGGTCACTTTTTATCTACTCCCATTATTAGGTGGCAATAGTTACTAAAATATTTGTCATAACCAATTGAACTTTTAACATTACCTAATTTTTACCTGCTTTGGTCGAGTTTTCTTTAGCTGAAGTCGTCGACACCTAAATTTTTAGCTGGTACTGCATTTTAAAAAATGACACTTTTTCCTATACAATTGTCTTTGTTCACTTTGTATATTCGATAATAATTTCCAGATATAGACTTTTTTATATAGCTTACCTGTATTTTTTTAATTTCTTGCTATCATAGAACTCGAACTATTGAAGTTGGACGCATTATTGCTCCACCTTGTATGTACATTATTGTACATATGTTCAAGCTAAGCAGTTTTATTGTTTATAAGTCTTATGCAATATACTGTATCCATTTCAGATTTAGGACAAAACAAATTTTAGCAATTTGACTTGGTTTAAACTTATCAATAACTCGAATACAGCAATGGAGCAATCTTTGCGTCTCTGGAAGTAGTTTGCTCAAGATTATTTTTGCAGGTCAGTTGCCAGCTGTTCACAAACCTATGCTTAATTTATAAATAAAAAACATAATACTTACAGTTCTTCTGTTATAATTTTGGGTATATAATGGGTTGTTGAAAACATAAGGAGTTACTATAGTATGCGGAACATGCGCAACTTGGCCTCTACTATTTCTAGCTTTCCACCACTTTCGACTATCATCTAAAATCTGAAATTAGACTGGTTAGCGGTTTAAATTTTATATTTACTGATTGATTATACAAACCTCAAGAAATTCGCCACGAACAACAGTTAACTCCTTATCATTATTAGCAGTTCTCGGATAAGTCACTTGAACAATATTAGCCCCTCTATTTTGCAAATCTTCCAGGAAACCCTCCTGATTTCTACCAAAACCTCTTTCTTCACCACCGTTTCTTTCAATGGAATCCACAGAAATATCACTCCGAGTACTCTCCCCCATTGTTGGCGACAAATCTTTGTCTGGTTGGTGATGATGAGAACTATTACTTCTATCATACATCAAAATATTATCTTGGCTGGATGATTGATAGTCATTATAATCCCCACTATATTGACCTTCATGCTGATATGACTTATTTTCTAAATTGGAGTCTAGTTCATCAATAACTGGATATTCTGGGGACCAACCGTCCATAAATACTGGGTGATATGATGGTACATGACCTTTATATTGATCCCTAAAAAATTTTTGTTATTTAGTAGCTGTAAAGCTGCCTGCAAATAAATTACAAACTTAGGCCAGAAACTTTACATATAGCCACAAAACTGCAGCATCTTTTGCGAGTTTAAAATTTGATTGTGTTTTAAGTTCTTACCTTGGCATAAGCCATGCACTTCCAAGAGAATGCCACAATTCAGTTTCTTTACTTGTAACACAATTCATCAATAAATTGACAGCTTCTCTAGTAAGCAAGGGTGCGATAACATTATGTGGTAAATGCTGATCAAAGTAAGTATCGTGTGATGCTTCAACGATAAGAGCCAGTGGAGTAAACAAAAAGTGAACTAATTCTGGTGCGTTTGGATCATGTATATGAGCTTTTAGCTTAGCCAGAAGATTGAATGATAGTTTGAATTTCTGGAAAATATCGATAAATTCTTTTTCAGGGGGTGGTTTGGTTCGCATGGTCAACATGCCATCCCCCATATCTCTCTTTTTAGTTTTCCTACTTTTTCTCCTGCGTTCTAGCTCTCTTGCTGCAGCTGCTGCATGTTGAAGCCTGGCAATAAATTTTTCAATATCGTCGAAGCAATGGTTTAATATGGTTACGTCTCTCTCATATTTCTCACTAGTTGTAGAACTAGAATCATCGTTATTTGCTGTAAGTTCAGAGTCTGAGCCGTGGTAGTCTCTCGTGACATCTCTAGCAGGATTTATGACGTTTTGTGGAGGTTTGTGTGAAGGTGGTGGAATGCTACTTTTGCGACTTCTGGTCAATGCTTTACCCATGCGGAGCTGCATCAAATCTTCTACGAGGTCTTGCGCTGATATGCTTTGACACTAATTTAAAATAAAATAAATAAATTTGCATTTCCACTTTAATACCTAGTTTAGGGACCAGTGAATATTTTTTAAAATTCCGAACAGAAAACAATTCGCCATGCTTTAAAAATGGCGCTCATCTATTATTGAAATAATGAGAAATATTTAACAAATATTTTACTCCAAACTAGTAGTTGTCTGTTAGTTGCAAACTAGTTGGTTTGTTTTTAAAATATTCATTGGACTCTAATTATGACCACAAAAATTTGAGAGTGGTTGCAACTAGACAGTTTTATTAATGCATCCATTGAAAGAGGTAAAAATTGCTCCAAATACTGAGAAATAAAAAAAAGCTATTAGATTATAAGGAGATAAATCCTGCCATTTTGTTTAGCAAACAACTGTTCGTTTCAAATTGGTGATACGAATATAGATTGCAACATACTTTTCAAGCCGCCTTTAAAATGTTAATACTTACAAAGAGATGATAATATAAGTTGATATACTTCTCTTAAATCACATAATCTCATAGAATTTCATTTTATTGAAGGGCTAATTAAATACAGACATTTTGTAACAACTAAATATAGGAATCTTTAATAGGTACAGATTAATTTTATTGAATTTGAATACAATGTGTAAAATTATTTGATTCCCTTATCTTATCAAGATGTTATCACCTTTTTATTTTTTAACCGACTTGAATTATTTTCGCGAAATGACTTGGATCATTAAATATGTATGTATGTACATTGTACAATGTACATAGGAAAAGTAATCTGAACTTACACGTTAACCTAGAAAATAGTTAACACATACAACTATAGTCGAGGCAAGAATTCAAGCGATGCACGTCACAGATCGATTGTATAAATAAGACAATACTGCTAAGAATCATGAAGCCCATTAAACTGTACCTATGTCTGAAAAAAGCTTAATAACTGGGTGTCAAGAATTAATCTTTTTAACGTAATTAATTATTAAAAATTATGTTAGTATTAAAATTTCTTTAATGAGATCACTCGTGACGTGCATCGCTTGAATTCTTGCCTCGACTTTAGAACAATCTTTTAAAAAATGATAAAACGTGAAAATGTTACAAACCTGAAATATGTGCATTTCGGGTGGATGGGATTGATTTGAGTTTGTGACAATAAAAACTAGAATATTATTATACATTTCCATTGGATCCTGGCTCATAAAGGCGGTGGGTTCTTGTATGGAATTGGCTGGAAATCGTTCCATAACGCTCTACAAAAATTATTTTTCATTACACACAAGAAATCCTAAATACAAAAATGTTGATAATACCCTTATATTATCTAGGGGCTAATTAAAAATGAAAGCTTCACAGAGAATGAATTACATTTTTGTTTTTATACTCAATTCGTTTATTTTGACTGATAATGAACATTTTGCAATATTATCAGAATTTGACATTGAAAACGCAAAACTGACTTTTTTTTAAAATGCATGATCAATTGTTTACGTCTCTGTCATGATCTAAATATTTTCTGCACTATAATTTCTAGCGTAATAGTACGTACTTCAAAATTTTTTGTAGAACAAAGTACAAGTCGAGAAATGTATCACCAAGAAACAGCAGGGCCACAAAATGACGCCACAATAGCTGTTTTAAATCAATATTTATAAAAACGGTTGGTCCTAGTTGTTTAACAAACAGGATTTTTTTATGTAATTTTGATCAGAGAATTCCACTAAATATTTTAACGAATATCGAACAAGAAAATAAAGAAGGGAGTCCACTCTGTACGTGGTCATCAGTGGTCCCAACTGGGCACCGTTACAATAGGGTGTAGTGGGCTGTGGGGCAAATTTTCCTGCAAATTTTTCTGATCCTTTAAACTTTCCCCAGCATTCTGCGATATGTTACTGAGTGCCTAAATTCCCACATACAGCTAAAATCGAAATATCGGTAGCAATGACATTATTCTTCTTATTTGTTATATTCAACAAGGTTTTTTACTATTATGCTGATGATTGTCGCAACTTTAATTCAAATGGAATAATACGGAAATTCTATTGCACAACATGATTCTTGTTAATTGCATAGTAGGTTTGAATGATATAGGGTATGTTCTTGTACTGATGCAATGTAAACTTTGTTATATTTTAGTTTAGACGATTTTCTTAATAATATTTGGATTTTTAAGTTCATATGTTTCTACTTGCCTCAACGATAGTTATATAGAATAAAAATATTAATGTTCTCAACTTTAAAATACCTGTATAATAAAGGTTTCTGTTTTCCTTTACCCTTTTACTTTTCAGAAAATATAAATTTATGTAATTTGAATAAAGTCAATAAATATCTTAAATAAATGATGAACTAATAAATTTAAAAACTTTAAACCATCAATCCATAATGCAATATTTAGAAATAAAGTGGCTTCAAAATAATATAAATAATTAAATCAATTTCTCAACTAGTAAACAAAATGCTACATTTATAAAGTGTTTAACTTAGGAAGGGCGATTAATACAATTTTCTAAAATTATAGGTAGGCAACTCATATCAGAATGTTGAAACAAGTAATATCAAACTATGCATAAAAGAACCTAGGGAAATTAATAATATAATTGACAACTAAGTACAACTAAATTTTGGTCCCAACTTTTTCAAAACTAGACGATCACGTATATTCCCAATTTATTTATTTGCCTTTTCACAAAATTGAGGTAAACAAATAACAGTAGGCTCGGTGGTCTTAAACCTCATCCAGCTTCAGCTTCTTTATAATTTTTATAAAAAAACTACATTAATTAGATTTTAGGTAGGTATGACGGGATATTTTTTTCGGTTTTATAAACTTTTGCGGAAATTTTCAGTAAATTCGGGTATCTGGATCTACTGACAATTACTAACAAAATACAAATAAACTGATCGCATTCTTTCTGGCAAGGGTTAAGAATAGTCTAGTTTATTATAAATTTCTGATAAAAGTAATAAATAAACGCATCAACGGTATACATAATAAATTTTCAAATAAATGTAAGTATATAAGTAGGTTACTCTCATAACTATTAATAACTTTTTCCGCAGTACAATAAACATTAAAAAATACGCATGACAAAAATAAATATGACACCGTTATTTGTGATGAAACTGATAATTCCAGAAACGCGTGAATATTTCAGTATTATTGATAACGAGGTATATCAGCTATCGTGATTACTATTTTTGATCGTTAAGATTGATTAGGAAAAATTTAACAGGACAATAACAAAACGTCAGAGCTTATCAATGACGTAATTATGAGGTTTTAAATTTTCCCAGAAAAACTTATTGAAATTAAACCAGTAAAATACGATGATCCAAACACAAGGGCACATCTTATTAAACATATAAAATACAATTCTTTTGTTAGTGCTTATCAAAATTAGTAGGTACTAATAGAAAATCTCTATTTAACGAGCAGCATCAAATAAAATAAATTCAAACCGCTCTATCGGTTATAAAACTATATAGTGTATTCACTGCAAAGTTTATAATCATATATCAGTAAATGCACACTGTCGTGTTTTAATAGAGTGTGGAACAACCAAATGGAATAAATTCAGTATCTCAATTATTGTGCATATTTATAAAAAAAATCCCGAGACACGTCGATTTTGGATTCTAAAATAACATCCTGCAATGTACAAATTTCACCCCTAAATTCAACCCCCTTCGAATGGCAGTTGCAACCCCTAAATTTTTTAATGGGAAGTAGGGGCTTATGATACCTCTTTCGAAAGATCTTTTCTTTTTCTATTCAAAAATGCCATTATTTTCGCTTCAACAAACGAAAACATAAAACGTACAGCATCTTGTTCTTGCAGGCTATCAAAAACAATTTCACTGTTCTTTTTCAATAAAAAGAAGTCAGAAAGATCACAAAATTGTAGAGCAGTTTCGCGAAAATGGACATGTACGATAGATAAAAAAAGAAGCTTCCAAAATGCAATGCATAACGATGCCAAATTAGATATACTGCTTGAGTTTGAAGAAAACCCGCATAATTCAAGTCGACTAGCAACTTTAGCATTAAATGTTTCCCATTTTTCAATTCTTCGAGTATTAATAGAACATAAAATGCATCCCTGTAAACTAACCCCAACTCATCAGGAACTTTTGTGAACAAATGATGCAAAGGTTAGATGTTATCCGACTGGAAAATGTTTTTTTTACGAGTCCACTTTTACTCTTCATGGCCATGTTTATCGTCAAAGCTATGAGAGAGACTTACATACCCAAAATCCTAAAAAGGTTAATGTTTGGGCGGGATAATTGGAATCAATGTTATTGGTCTCTTTTTCATTGATGGCAATTTGAATAGAGATAATGATTTAGCTCTGCTCCAAAATAATGTCATGCCAACTTTGGCAAACCTATATCCCGCTAAGGCAAACCCACCCCTCCAGGGAGCTGTGAGACCTTGTCGTTGGTGGAGGGGCTCAAGTAGCTGCAATGACCCTGAGAGCAATGCCGGCGGAAGTCTTGCAAATGGCTCCCGGTAGAGTCACCCAAGCCGGTAAGGTCGAAGGAGAGCAGTGAAAACTAAGGAGGAGGCTCAACCTCAGGATCCACACTGAGAAGTGGGGTAACGGGAAATGGCGCACCCGGGGTTAATCCGAGCTACGAGTGAGCTGTGCCACTTACTCGCTAAATACCGTAATTACAGCTCACACTTCAACGACCTCTGTGGAAATGAAAAAAATGGCACCACAGGGAAATGTCGTGTTGAAACTGTGACCGGGGGACTTGCCTTAACTGGCCGGACCACGAGGAGAAAACCTCTATAACAAACCGACAGCGAAGTCGTTAAAACCTGTGGATACAGGGCGACCTTTACAGTATGTAGCCTTGTCCTCGGAACGGGCGTCACCCGAGGGCCGACCGAGATTACGTCCCGACTCGTGGGAATGGCTATGAGTAGTAAATTGAAACAAAATGTAACAGGGCAGACTAGTATCAACAATACAACAAGGGGTACCTTGCGGTTGATGACCACTAGTCAAACAAGAAGGAGTAACTCTGTGTCAGAAGACACCCTCAGAAAGAGGAAGCAATTTGACACTTCGATAGAGTTTACATATGATAGTGCAAATCCTTACAAGAAAAAGGAGAATCCGGTAGTGTTTGTTTTGCTGGAGGCACTGGACTGTATAACGAAAAACCAAAATATCTTGGGGAAGCTTGTGGAGAACAGTCCTAACATCAACAAGGAGATCAAAGAGGCCGTAAGTAGGCTAAAGTGTAATGTAGAGACTATTAATAGAAAAACCGTTAGAGAATGGTTAGATGAAAATAAATGGGAGACGATAGAAAAACAGACGTACGACACAGAATGTCAAACGGATCAGGAAAATGCTGACAGACAGGTCACCAGGGTCGATGTGGCAACACAAGCAGGTAGGGAACAGAATTTCTGTCCTACTCCGCACCCTCGCCATATACCCTCGATCAAAGAGATCAGGGATGCTATCGGCGAAATTAAGAACTATAGCGAGTACAAAAAGCTGGCTGATCGAGAATGGCACCCACAGGTCTATGAGAGGGTGTCAGATAAAGTAGGAAATCCGGTTTGGGAAACGGAGGAAAAGGACTTGGCATTATGCGCCGATGGAAGTGATCTCCTGGAAAAGGGGATAGGTAGGCAATTTAAACTAAGATTTCCTGAGCTGGTCAACATCGAACACGACAGAGGAAATAAGGAAGGCTTCACGTACGTTAAGTACGGGACAAGCTCTGAAATGGCAGGGAAGACGAGTGAAGTAGTTAAACGCTTTGTTTATCTAATAATGATGGAAGATACAGAAGAAGGCACCTACAAAAATATAAAGAAATGGAAAGAATGGTTGGTGGCGAACAACCGAAACAGAGTGGCGCTTCCTAGAACAGAAAAGAACTGGGAAAGGATAAAGAAAATGGTAGAAATTGCCATGAATGGCACGGAGATAAATGTGGTGGTGTACTCCCCTCAAAATAAGGGAGGAAGTAACAAGGAGGAAATGCCGTACAAAATGGGAGGGGTACAAGATACTCCTATTGCAAGGGTCAGAAACACCGGAGGAAATAGAGCAAGAAAAGATAGGGATGTTCTATTTCTTAGGGAAGAAGGAGTGTCATATAAAGACCTCCTAATGAAAATCAAAGGGGTAGACCTAAAAGCCACGGGAGTGGACGTGACAGCCCTGAGGAAAACAAGAAATGGCGAGATGTTAATTGAAGTAAAGGGTGGTAGTGGTGCCGCAAACCCACTAAAGGATGCAATTGAAAAAGTAGGCGGGGTGACGGTAAGAATGAAAAAAGCAGGAAGGGTTGTAACCATAAGAGATCTGGACGCCACCACTAGTATAGAGGAAGTTGGGAAGGTGATAGCAGAAGAAACGAAGCTAAAGGAAGAACAAATATTCGTGGAAAGACTGAGACCAGCATTTGGAGAAAACCAGACTGCTGATGTGAGACTGCCGGAGAAAGCCGCGATAGAGCTGCTCCAAAAAGGAAGTGTCAGAGTGGGATGGATTAAGTGCAGAGTACGTGAGAGAGTGGATGTACATATGTGCTATAAGTGCTGGGAGTACGGACACACTAAAGTGAACTGCAAGGGCCCAGACAGGACGAAGGCTTGCCTTAAATGTGGGAAGGAGGGACATCAAGTCCGAGAATGCAAAGGCACGGCATACTGCCCTAAATGCGATAAAAGTGGGCATCGTGCGGATTCAGCGGAATGTCTGCTATATAGGAAAGCGCTGAACGGGGCAGAGCGTGGGGAAGAGGGTAGCCTGCTGACTTCAAAGTGAGGCAGGTTAACTTAAACAGATGCCGGGCCGCTCAAGACCTGTTGTGGGCTGTGGGTAGGCAAACGGGAGATGAGGTCCTCATAGTAAGTGAGCCAAATAAGGCAATGATAGGTAATAACAGACCTGGATGGTATACTGATGAGAATGTGGATGCAGCTATAGGAATTCTGAATAGGACTATTAGTGTATACCGAAGTGGGAGAGGACATGGATTTGTATGGGTGGAGCTGAAAGAAGAGATAGTATTCAGCTGCTACTTCTCACCCAATGCAGGTTTAGGAGACTTAGAATGGTCCCTGCAAGAGCTGCAGGACACGATCATGGAAGAGGGCAGGAGATCGGGAAAAGATATCATTGTCGCTGGCGACTTCAATGCTAGGGCCCCAGAGTGGGGGATGGAGGAGGTGGATGCTAGGGGCAACCTCGTTGTGGACTGGATGGCGCAGAATGATCTGCAGGTGCTCAACGAAGGTTCGGTGTTCACACTCGTGCGAGGGGAGGGTGGGTCCATTCCGGATATAACATTGGCCTCAGTGGGCGCTGCTAGGAGAACAAGCGGATGGAGAGTCTTGCGAGAGGAAGAGACGCTGAGCGACCACCGCTACATCGGGTGGGGCAGCAGGAGAGAACGCCGGTGATACGGGTGAGTGGATGGAAGCTGGGTCTACTAGACAGAGAGGCCTTCAAAGGCTCACTAGAAGAACAGGTGAGAGGTGGCATGGTGACGACGGATGAAACCCTGATAAGGGTGGTCTCTAGAGCTTGTGACCAAGCAATGCCCAGTAGAAGAACGGCGAGGACCAAAAGGGGAGTGTATTGGTGGACAGACGATATCAACAATCTCAGGAGGCAATGTGTGGCAGCCAGAAGAAGGTGTGTTAGGGAAAATAGGAGGCAAGGAAGAGAGGCTGAAAACCTAGCTACCCAAGACTACCGAGAAGCAAGGAAAAGACTCAGAGATGCGATAAAAGACTCCAAAAGGAATAAATGGAGGGAGATGTGTGAGGATATTGACAGGAACGTGTGGGGTGACGGGTATAAAATTGCGACCCGAAGTATGAGAGCCACCCCTCCCGCAATCCCAGGAGAAAGGATAGAGGAAATAGTGGGCGTCTTATTTCCTGCGAGGGAAGAAGTCAGATGGGGAGCCACGGAAGTGGGGGACGTGCCTCCCTTTACAGAGGAAGAGCTTAAGGCTGCTTGTAGCAGGCTTAAAAGTGGTAAAGCTCCGGGCCCAGAAGATATCCCACCCGAGATAGTGAAGATAGTTGCAGAGGAGTATCCCGTGGTCACCCTGAGAATTATGAACCAGGCGCTGGAGAGTGGGGTTTTTCCGGACAGATGGAGGAAAGCAAGGCTGGTATTGATACCAAAAAGGAATAAACCGCCAGAGGAACTGTCTTCTTACAGGCCATTGTGTTTGTTGGACGCATGGAGCAAGTTGCTAGAATACCTTGTATTGGGAAGACTAGAGACTGAAATAGAGCAGAAAGGAGGATTGGCGGATAATCAGTACGGTTTTAGGAAAGGCAAATCGACGGTGGATGCTGTAAGGAGGATTACGGAGATTGCGAGGGAGGCCATGAACTCTAAAAGGATCTGTGCAGTAGTGACCCTGGATGTCAGAAATGCGTTTAACACGGCGGGATGGGCTGAGATTGTCAGTAGCCTGAGGAGAGTGAGAGTAGCTCCTTATCTGCTCAGAATCATTAAGAGCTATCTAGAGAACAGAAGAATTGGATGGGAGGCAGAAAACGGAGCACACTGGAAGAAGGTGACCTGCGGGGTCCCACAGGGATCGGTCCTGGGTCCGACCTTGTGGAATTTAATGTTCAATGACGTCTTACAGCTGCCCCTGGAGGGCGGTGTTACGGTGACAGGGTACGCCGACGACTTGGCCATAACAGCTACAGGAAACTGGGTGGCTAGAGTAGAGGCAGGGGTAAATGAAACCATCAGGAGAATAGAGCGGTGGTTAAATGGGGTGCAATTAGAACTAGCCCCAGAGAAAACAGAGTGCATCATCATTACAAGGAAAAGAATTCTACCACCCTTCACAGTAAGAGTAGGGCAGGTGGAGATTAGACCTAGCAGGGGCTTAAAATATCTAGGAATATGGTTAGACCCGCGGCTAACCTATGGGTTACATGCACTGAAGACAGCAGAAAAGGCGGGGAAAACCGCCTCTGCCTTAGGGAGGCTTATGAGTAACACGTATGGGCCCAAGGCTAGCAAAAGAAGGGTATTATGCAGTGTGGTGCATTCCATCTTACTGTATGCAGCCCCAGTATGGGAGAGCTCGATGGCGGTACAGAGCACCAGAAGGAGGCTTGAGAGAGTACAGCGGAGTGCTGCATTCAGAGTTTGCAGTGCTTACAGAACTGTGTCGTATGAAGCAGTCCTGGTGCTAGCGGGGGTCCCCCCGATAGATCTACTGGCCAAGGAGAGAAGAGAGGTGTATGAAGGGACAGGGAAGCAAGAGGCAAGGGAGAGACTCCTCGAGAGATGGCAGACTAGTTGGAACAACTCAACTAAAGGGAGGTGGACAAGACGACTTATTCCAAATATAAGAACGTGGATGGAGAGGGGGCATGGAGAGATGAGCTTCCACCTCACCCAGGCTCTCACGGGACATGGTTGCTTTGTGGAATATCTCTTTGATATAGGAAAGGTTGACACACGGGAGTGTGTGTACTGTGGGGAGAACGACGACGCAGAACATACCTTATTCTACTGCAACCGGTGGAGGACCGAGAGATCAGGAGACTATTGGAACCCTGATAACCTAATTAGGTATATGCTGGAATCGGAGGAGAACTGGGAAAATGTAGCACATGCTCTAAATAGAATAATGAGGACAAAGGAAGAGGATAGAAGAAATCTAGCCCCGAACCCCTAATTGCTTTAACAGATGGGGGATGTAAGGGAACACGTGGGACGTTTTTACTAACACCAATAAAAGACGAATGACCCGTGGCCTGATGGAAAGCGAAAGCAGTTCCAGGTTACGTGGAAACACTGATCCAGGAGGGGTTTTAGTCGGTAGGAGTCCGACACTACCCGGCGTGGGCAGACACTAGCGCCGGGTGTCCATGTAGGATTTCCCCTCCACCATTAAAAAAAAAAAAAAAAAAAAGGCAAACCCACAAGTTCCAGCAGATGCAATATGGTTCCAGCAGAATGAAGCACCACCACATTACCGAATCGATTTCCGGCAATACCTCGACTTAACATTTCCAAATCGGTGGATAGGGAGGAGGACCACTAAAATGGCCAGGACGTTCTCCTGTTCTTACACCCTTAGATTCCTTTCTATGGGAGTATGGTATACAAAATTAAGCTACGCGATATAGCTGACTTAAGAAGGTGTTGGAAAACGTTAGAAGACATTTTTATTAGTAGCCTTGTCTGAAAGTCACCATCTGCTAATAAACCCTAATAAATCTCGTGTCATGATATTTGGTTCCAAAAGTAAAAGACAAGAGGTGCAAAATGATGTACTTATTAAAATAAACGATGTTGAGCTGCCAGTTGTTAGTAGCCAAAAAAATTTGGCTTTAGTTTTAGACGAAGACTTACGGTTTAAGGAACACGTACCTAGCAATTTTGATAAGGCCTATTGCAGTTTAGGGTGTTTATATGCGAACAAAACAATACATTAAAAGTAATGTTATGTGAAAGTTTGGTTCTATCGATATTTAATTACTGTGATGTATATAGCACGTGTTTAAATCTGGCGACCTCCAACAGTATACAGAAAGTGCAAAACAGTTGCATCCGATTTATTATTAATTTAAGGAAAAGGGAACATGTGTCATATAAGATCCGAGATATATATCGGCTCAAAATGAAGGAACGAGTAATGGTACATTATGCAAACCTTGTACATTCTATGGTTACATATAAATCACCGAATTACCTACGTGATATTGTGATTCAAAATTCAGTAATACATGATGTCAATACACGGAATAATTTTAAATATAGAATACCTTCACATAAGACGGCATTATTTCAAAATTCATTCTCTTATAGAATATGGCCAGACCATAAGATTTTCAAAGATCTGTTTCGTCGTTTGAGAGAAACGGGTTCATTTCATCATAAAAACGACGAAATAGAACGACCGAAACGAATTACAACAGATCAAGAACTAAAAATTTTAGTTCGTGTGGATGAAGATCATCAAGTCAGCTCAAGTCGTTTAGCAGCGACAACAGGGGTAGGTAAACAATCTGTCCTAAGTGTCTTATGTAAAGAACGCTTCTACCCATATCATCTCACTCCTGTACTTACTTCGAAGGGATCTTCCACAAAGGCTAAAATTTTGTCAATTTGTTTTAAATAAACACAACAGGGATCGAAATTTTGTTAAGAACTCTTTATTTACCGACGAAGCAACTTTTACTCGCAGAGGCGTTTTTAACTGGAGAAATACACATTACTGGGAAGTAGAAAATCCTCATGCCGTTAAAGAAAGACATTTTCAGTAAGAATTTAAGATTAACGTTTGGTGTGGTATCATCGGCGATCAATTATTGGGACCATTTGTCCTTCCTCCAAATTTAAATGGACAGTGTTTTTTTTTTAAATATTCTTGCTGATATATTACATCCTTTCATGCTAGACATGCGGAACAGAATGTGATTCATGCAAGATGGAGTTCCCACTTATTTCTCCACTGAAGTCAGGAAACATCTTGATGAGACTTTCCCACGCAGATGGATCGGTCAAGGAAGTGAGTTTGCTTGGCCACCAAGGAGTTCTGATTATAATCTTTTGGATTTTATGTGGGGGACATATGAAGTCTATGCAAATACTATCAACTCAGAAGGACTGTGGGACAAAATAAAAACGCAGCAAATTTTATTAGAGGACAGGAAAATGTATTTTTCAATGTAAAAAAATCTTTTATGAATAGAATTAGAAAAGGCATAGAGGTAGGTGGAGACCATATCGAACATTTACTCTAAGTTGCACCAATGGGATTCTTGCATGGGGGGAAGTTTATAATGTCATTAAGTCAACTATTACTTTATTTTTTGGTCTTCTAATAAGATTAGATCTTTTGATTTAGGTATGCATTTATCTCAATACCATGAAAATAATCCATTAGTTCATAAGACAGTGAGAAAGAGTTTACGCTGTTATTAAGATTTTGTGTTCCCTTACGTTTTGTACTTTTGTCAATAAATATACTTTGTTTCATTAAATTTGAATTTGTCTTTCAAAAAATTATTGAAATGTTTAATGGCACTTTCCTCGAAAACGGTTGGAGTTATTAAGGTCTACCAAGCGTAACTTTTATAAGTGGAAATGACGCCCTCATCAGATTTTCTGGTCAGAACTACCACAACGTTTCGTAAAAAGAATATGAAATAAATTCATCATCAGACACAGGTCCTGCGGCGCCCGCTATGATCTAATGTGATGTAACACTTAAATTATAGTTTCTTGGAATAAAAATAGTTTCTCTAGAAAATTTGGCGAAGATCAGTCAAGAAGCTGTTGAGTTATTGCCAAAAACCGAAAAAATTATTTGAACTTTGACACCCTGTAGCTTTTTCACAGCAACATTTTACTAAAGCATATTTGGTTATATTCTCATATTTTGGCCCAAAGAATCTATCCCTGAACTATGGCCTATTATTAATGGTCCACTCTGTATACTATAAGTATACTTTTATTATTATTATTATTATTATAAAATTTCTAATGGATTTAAAAAATTAACAGAGTCAACTTTTAAAACTAAAATCAAAGAGTTCCTAAGAGAAAATTATGAGTCTCTTTAAAAACTTAATTTTTCATCCATCCATCCAAATACCTATATATAAGAATTATTAATTATTTATTTCTCTTCAGTTTAGTGTAAGAACAGTTGTTAACTACGGTGAAGTAAAAATAAAGACCATTCATTATTATTATTATTTACGATTAGGATGCTGCCGAGGCGTTCAAGGAACTCATGTTGAACATTTACTACTACATTTAAATTAAGTTTTTTTTTAAAATTTGCTGTTGTGAATTACGTCAAGCATATGAATTAATTTTTTTACCGTCAATTTTTGCAATAAATATTAAAACCATAGCATTTTTGAATAGGGAACGAAAAGACCTTTCAAATGAGGTATCACAAGCCCTACATCCCATTAAAAAATTTAGGGGTTGCAACTGCACTCGCAGGGGGTTGAATTAAAGGTGAAATTTGTACGTTTAGAATCCAAAATCGATGCGTCTCGAGATTTTTTATAAATATGCACAATAATTGAAATACTGAATTTATTCCATTTGACTATTCCACGCTGTATAATATTGTAACGTCCGAGACCCACAGGTGAACGGGAGAGTAAGGTGGAGTGACGTCACGTAAAGCTTAGTTATTTATTTTTCACAGCTTATAAATTTGAAGTCCATTATTTCGGTTAATATAAACGCTGTTAATCTGAAAATTTGGTGGGATATTTACAGTATCAAGCTTTATAGAAAATGTAGAAAAATAGTGCTATTGGTATTTTACTAAATGAGCCCATAAACCATAAACTGAAAATTCCTTAAATTTATCAAATAATGATTTCGATCTTAAAGGTGACAGTGAATACTTACGCCAGTTTCATAATCCATAATCAGGACCCAGGAGTTGTCGAGGCATAGCTGCATCTTTTGTGACCATATTCCATTAGTTTTTTCCAACTGTAACAGCCTTCTCATGCCATCGGCCGGGTATATAATTCCTGTTTCTTTGGTAACCGTGAACGTGGCCAAATGTTCAATAATATGAACTGGTTTCCCCACACCATCATTCATTCTGTCATCCCTATCTCTGTCTAGGTCCCTGTCATCCCCCGAATATCCATTACGGTACGCCATTGTTGCTTAGTTTATCTACTTCTAAAATAAAAATTCAAATTAATGGTCATGAAAATACTCATTGTTCAATAACATTATTTGATCATTTTCTTACTAATATATCAATTATTAAGATTGAGGAGCCAGAGGGATAAGTGTAAGCCTAAAACTAAGAAACATTTGATTAAAATAATTAAAATGTTTTGAACACGATCTTTAACTGTAAATTTTCTTGAAATGTCAATAATAGGCAGAGTAACATGTTCATGTACGCTCTTTACTATTAATATTCACCAAACCACCCACTACTACCCACTGTATACCATTTTCAGCAGTCATACACTGTGCCAATTAATTAACTGTTGAAAATTGTGTAATATAGATTGTACCCACTATTTTCACGTCCACTTTATCTTCTTCTAATGTATCTTGTCAACATGAAAAAATATGAATTATTATTGATGAAAATTGGATGGAAACGGAAATATCGATAATTAGGTACCTAATAATTTCGGACTGGCACAAAACTATTTCAGAAATACTGCAATGGAATCAAATTTTCTCACACCATCATCAGAAAGTTTATAAAAATAGCTAATTTGAGTTACATTAGGGGTAGATCGCTATCTGACAAAAAGTTAGGGGGTGGTTGGGGTTGTAAGAATTATCCTAAGTTTTTGAAAAAGCAGCGAGGGGTAAAGTATGACTGTTTCGTTTTCTTCATTTACCACATTTTTGTTCGTTCCTTTTTCTCATATGCCACTTTCCCCGTATTGTCAAGTCGTTCCAACTTCTCAAATGATTTTTTAGAGGACTGTCTTCTTTCCGGATATTGCTCCTTACAAATTCGAGTTGATAGCAAACAATTTTTGTCACTCGCACCCAGAACATAAACCATATCGACCATTTCTTCTCTCGAAATTCATTATTGGAAAATGTGAGTTTTAATTTTAAGTTTAAACTAATTTATAACTTAAAATAAGTGTAAATACTTTGTCACAATAGTTAATAATTAAACGTCAATAAGATTTTTTAATTATTATTCTCACTTTATGTCAAAATCATCCGAAATTAAAAGTATTATAATTTAACGGTTAACATTACCGAATCGATATCTGATAATACCTCGACTTAACATTTCCAAATCGGTGAATAAGGAGGCGAGGATCACTAGAATGGTCAGCACGTTCTCCTGACCTTACACTCTTAGATTTCTTTCTATTGGGATATATGAAAAGTATGGCATACAAAAGTAAGCCACGCCATATAGCTGACTTAAGAAGAAGAATAACGGATGTGGTTAGCTCGGTCACACCTCAGATGTTGGAAAAGACATTTATATTTACGATTAGGATGCTGCCAATGAAAAGTATTATAATTTAACGATTTTTAATGAAAAAGTAAAAATATCTCTGGAAATATCGATTTTAGGTATTCACAAAAATCGTAGAGAATTAACAATTCAAAAATACAATGGGGCGAGCGTAGGTGCGTCTTTACTATGTACATACTTCGGTATGCGATGTAAAGCAACGACAGGCGCAGTTAGTACTTGGATGGGTGACCATTCCAACGGAAACCGCGTTCTCGCCTCACACATCTTCCAGCGGCTTGTATATCAGTGTATACGCGGAAGCTATACAACCTTAGGCGAGGGTTGTATAGGAGATATACCATCCTTCGGAGGGGATGTAAAGCCGTCGGTCCCTTGTCTATTAAATGTTAGGCAAGTAAAAGATCCCTACTCTTCTTAAGGGAAGAGGTCCGGCAAAATTCCTGGTTGGGGGTAGCTCGTCTACGGGCGTCGGTGTTAGGCCTCAGTAGCGGAAATAGGCCGACGTTAAATAAGTGTATAAAAAAAAAAAATACAATAGTATACAAAGTGTTCCATTTGAAAAAAAAAATGAGAAAATTCACTTTGAAATGTCCTGGATCAGCGTTGGTATAAAACATACCCTGTATAATTATAAACAATATTTGGTGTTTGTGTCGTTGTAGTGTATCCCTTGTCTATATAATTGCAAAATAAATCCTCTTAATTAATAGTAATTTGTTAAAAATTGTTCAGTCATATTTTTTCGAATAACTCCGCAACGTCACGTCAAAAACAAAAAATCTGGAGGTCGTTGGAAAGGTAATTTTAAAAATATATAGGGTGTTCCATTTAAAAAAATATGGCCTGGAAAATGCTCCGCTGTAGCGAGTCACCCTATATATTTCAAAATATTTTTAAAATGCGTGCCTATATCACACTACATCACTTCCATAATAAAATAATTTTCCAAAGTCTTCTAATAAGAGGCCGATATTGGAATTTGACGGACTATTGGGACACCATGTATATTCCACCTTTTACATATCTTTAATAATGAACATATTTTTTGAATAACCAGAAATTGTTGTCTTGTAAATGTTGAAGAAATATTTCTAATTCGTTTATACTTTGGTTTTCTATGTGAATTCAATCAAAGACAAAGTTATTTACCATTAGCGCATTCGCCATTCTTTTGAAAACCAAAGAATTCTTTTATTTGGTATTTCTTTGCATTTCTCTACGCATTTTTTTCAAAGTAAGTGCTATTGTTTAACAAATACTGGAATATAAACAGTATAAGTTATGAGAAGTTGATGAAATTGATCAAGATATTCTTACAATAAACTTAAAATTAATTGCGTTTGAATTTAATTCCTTGACGCAACAATTTCAAGTCACGTGACAAGAGCCCGGTTGCCTCCTTTTCTTGCTTAAGGATTACGGTATGCCGTCCTCCTTATGTCGATCTTACTAAGGCATCAAAAGTTCCACAAGTTACATTAACATTTAGAAGTTCAAATAGGCAGTTCAAAAATATCTTGCTTTTTCTGCTTTTTGCGCTCACGATAACTAATGTTGAATTATTTGTTTGTTTACATTAAAGAAATTTCAATACTAGATAAGATCTAATTCTCTTTAGTTATATCTTTGTCCCTTTTCTCCAAAAATGAATGATTATTAAAAGTGTATCACAATATATGTTCTCTTTTAATTTTCTCAGAATGCTTTTGTTGGTTTAACTTCGATAATTTAATTTAACTAGTGTAATTATATATCTATAATTTTATTCCCAGGCTACCATTCGGTTGCCATTTTTAAAGCATCTACAAAGACGTACATTTTAATTAAAGTTTTCGCCAACTCATTAGGCCTGTTGTTTGTAATATTTTTTAATTAGACATTATATGGCGAGACCAAGGATTTTGGTTTGCAAATAACGGTTATATACGCAGTTTCTGCCACATCCTCTCGAATTTAGGCGTATGAGTATGAAGAATTAAATATAGTCAATGCAAAGAAGGCGTGAGTTATTTATACGGTCTTATTGTTCATTACAACGATGTTTATTGGGATTTTGATGATTCACCGTTTCTATAAGGAGGGCTACCGATAGAATAACAAATACACATTTGATCAAGGACTCGATGAATAAAAAAAAATACATTTAAATACTACCTTTTGTCCGATACTCCAGTCGAATTTTGACAAAAACAAAATGTTTCTAGGCATAAGCCGAATCCAAGATGTTCAGGAATGTAAGGTTTCTTAGGCTTCATTTTTTTGCGTGGCAATTTTTTTTATTGAACAATTAAGATGCGAGAAAATGGTTTTTTCGGGTTTTAGAAAAAACTAATGATTTTAGAAAAAAGTGTCTTAAAAGTTTTGCGCTTTGAAAAAACCTACAAAATGAGACGTATTTCATCAAAATCGGCTAATTTGTTTATGAATCATTGCAAAAAAATATGCTAAAATGGCTGGTTCATGGTTTGTACTATCAATATCTGCTTTTTAAAATTCACTGAGTACATTAAAAATATCGTTCCATTGCGTAATTATTTATGAAATATACGAAAATGCGAATTTTCGTTAAATTACTAAGTGTAAAAATAGTTTTTTAAAGAAAATATACATTCCATTATTCATACTTCGTCGAGATACCCCAATTTAAAAAAAATTGAAGGCTGTAGATTCAAATATTTGCCGAGAAAATGCACATTTTTCCGGCGAACCGAATTTGAAGACCCCGAGACTCGTTTTCGGCCGTGCGTGCTGACTTCCCTCTCCATCACTCCCACACTGACTATTGGAGCAACGGCAAACGATTGGCATATCAACAATTTTTAAATAATCGAGTCCAAAATTTTGCATTGGATTCTTTGAGTATTCCATTGTAGATTCTAGCTAAAATCATTCCTTAATATTAATAAACAACGCCACAGCGATTTAAAAAACTTATCTCAGCTTTATTGATCGTAAAGACTTTTTTTTTTAATTAGTAGAAAAAATGTCAGCTATCAGATACTTTTGCCAAATTTTCGATATCATGCATCGCCGAAGAGATATTTTATTTGTTTATAAGGAAAAAATCTATAGAACTTTGACAATTGTTTTCAACAATTTAAAACCAATACTTCATTTGGTTATTTTTTGATATTGAAAATATAAATCATGAACTTTAATTTGCGTACCCGCAGTTTGCTGTAGAACTGCCATATCGCTGAGAAATAAGCGTTAAAAAAAAGTCAAAAAGTTATTAACAAATTGATTGTGAAAAACTATTCGAACATACGGTTCCGGATTTCGCGTGCCTTTTGTATGCTACAAGAGCCTTCTTTTGGGTTTTTAATGAATTTACATATTTATGCCACCTGAACTGAAGAAAGTGGTTCTTAAAAATATCTATCTATGCTCTGCAGTCTGTGTTCGCACCTAGAACTCCAACTTCCCACACTGGATCAATTCTACTCAAACTGATGAACCCTTAAACGCAGGTAAAAAATTAGAAATAATATTTTTCCCTAGCATGACTCTTTGCATCATTGATCAAATTTAGCACACGGATACCGACTCGTTTAGGATCAGAATGAAAATGCATAGAGGATATCCGCGATGGGGAAGAGTATGAAGAACTTAATACATTTCTTCTCTAAAACGTGTCTAACAATTTTAGACGCTCTCTAAGCACCAGAATAAGATAACATAACAAGATACTAGTTCGTGGTAGAAACTGAAAAGAGAGGTCGTGTGGTTAAGATTAAAAATTAATTAAGAAGAAAAACTATAAAAGTATGGAACAATATAAAAAATGGGAATTACTGTTTAAGCACGATAGCTAGACAAACAAAAATGAAGAAGGAAATATATAAACCACCTATAACTTGACACTTTACTAATAGTTCATTATCAGTGTCAAATCAGGAAGCATACAAACAAAACTTCTTATCTGCGGCAACGTTATTTTTGATTCATTAATTTAGGCACTATTTTAAATCTTTCTGTCAAGGATCGTACTACCAGCCACGAATTGTTTAACTTTAATTATCACAATAAAATTAAATTAATTTGATTTTGTACTTTGAATAAGTGTGACCAAATATCCTATACCTAATTCTAACCTAAAAGAGACAGAGAAAAACACAGAATATAACAAAAAGCAATATAACAGCATCAAGGGTTTCTCGTCCTGGGATCTGTCAGAATATTTTAAATTAAACAATACAGGGAGGATTACGGTTAAAAGGGGAAAATAACAAGGAGAATATACAGTAAACAGATATAACCTAAAGCTTAATTCCAATTTAGGTACTTTACAAACATATTTTGAGAAAATCAACGAACAAAGTCAGTGAGCAAATGTTTGACTGGTGCAGAAGCAATTTTTTTTTTAATAGTTAGACCTATCGACTGTAAAAATCTATGGATAGTTGTCTTCCTTACATAATTGATATGAAGACACTCATGCAATACATTCAAAAATACTTTAGTATAATAAATTCACCTGTGCATCAGAAAAAAAGTACTACAATAATATAGCTAGCTTGAAAATACACCTATACGTGTGATTTTATTTTACGATTTAGTTTAACAATTGGATCACGAGATAACAATAACAATATCAGTCAATCTCATCTAAGCCCTATTTACTCACATTTATTAGCAAATTATTATCAGATAAGATAATGTTTTTAAAAAGCGTTTAGTGATTATTTGTCATCAACTTAGGAATGTGAGTAATAATATGCTATAACGTCCTTGGCAAAAAAATGTTTAATCTAACACCTGTATTTACCAACTATTCTTATAAATATTAATAAGAGCGCCTATACAATTTTCAAATACTCTATTAGCAGAATGGGAATATTTTTATTGCTAAATACAGACACAAAATAATATAAACAAATTGCGGATTTCTGGAATTTGCGCTGCAAGAATGCGATTGAAAATTGCACACCTAATTAAACAATTAAAATTAGAAGCAACAATAGAGAAGTTAGACTGTTCAAAAAATATAAGAGGGGTTAAATGGATAGAAACCCAAGAGGAGTTTTATATATTATTAATATTTCATTTATGTTTAGCCACACCTTCGGCCATATATTGACTGGAATGTATGGAATGAGGTAAGAACGTCAACAATTTTTTAATGTATGTATGTGTGTTCAAGAAGTACCTAATTACGTTAGAATAATTATGATTAAGAATATCTATGGGCAAATACTGTAGGGTATATCTACATCTAGGGTACACTGTATATGGGTAAAAATAAATGTACTCAATATCAAAACATTGTAGGAAATTTAGGTAATCGGTGACAGCCAAGGGCATATTCCATTGAATACAATAATTCACAATGTGACATGTACGGTACTTTTCATCATTAATTAAGGAATAATTATTTTTGGAATGGTATACGGTAAAATTATATGAATTATAAAGACATCTGCAGAATATAAAATAAAGCCACGGTGGCGTACATACAAGGAATACGGTATAGGAACAAAAACAGTTAAATATACCACAAGTAAGACTGAGAATGAAAAAAAAAATACTTACCCTTTACCTGAGTTAATAATCCATATTTACAAGTATTCTAGGATGAACAAAAACACATTTCACTGGAAATATTGTTAGATTTTAAACTGAATACTAACATACAAACAGGTAAACTATAGACAAACTACAGCTACAGCTCACGATCCCACCTGACAGGTAGGTAAGTAAGATAAGCTGAGTTGCTCAAGGCACATGCGTAGAAAAATAAGTATACTACCTACCTACCTGTAGCTCTCTCCGTAATTATTTATGCCGCAGGTGATTTTTTAAATATTTATGGTTATTGTTAATAAAATTGGTTTAAAGAGGAATTATGTAGTTGTTTTAATATACCTACAAAATACAACTCAAAATATTTTTTTTCTAACAAAAAAAACGTCGGAAAATTTAAAAGTGCAGAAAATACTTGGGAATTATTTTGTTTTCGAAATACAGGGTGTTAAATAAAATAAAAGTATATTATAAAAAATACCTATGGAAACTTTGTGGACAGACATCTCATACCTATTTTATTGAAAAATATAGAGTCGGTAGTAATTATAGTTTTCATAGTCATAGTTGCCGGTCGCAAAAATTGATGGGTTTGGTAAAAATTTGGGAGACTAAACGCGATTTTATACCGTCTGTCTATACTCTAGTCGAATAAGCATTTTGACAAAAAAAAAATGTTTCTAGGTATAAGCCGAATCCAGGATGTTCAAAATGATGGTAGGAATGTAGGGTTTCTTAGGCTTCAATTTTTTTGCGTGGCAAAATTTTTTATTAAACAATAAGGTCTGAGAAAATGGTTCTTTCAAGTTTTAGAAAAAACTATTGATTTTAGAAAAAAAAGTGTTTATTAAATGTCTTGAAAATACCTATAAAATGAATGTGAATTTTCGTTAAATTACTAAGTGTAAAATAATTTTTTAAAGAAAATATACATTACATTGTTCATATTCCGTCGAGATACCCCAATCTAAAAAGAAAAGAAGGTTCTGGCTTCAATATTTGCCGAAAAATGCATTTTTTTACGGCGTCGCGCCTCGCCCGTGAGCAAGATATTTTAAAAAGCTGTTTGGATCATATTTTTTTAAAAGACGCTAATAATTGCCCGCAGAATATTATATCTGCCATAATACAAACAAATATCACGGACCACTATACAATTTTATTAAATATACTGATAAATAGAACCAAATCCGAAAAAAATAATAACTAACTAACACAAAATTAAACAGACAAAAACTAATAGATCACATAAAAAATGAAAATTGAGAAAATATATACGAAAAGGATGACCCAAATATATGTACATAAATATTTTTGAATAAAATAAAAACAGCTATAAACATTCATCCGAAACCAAAAAATCACAAGTGATATCCATGATAAAAAGAGACATTTTGTACAAAAAATATCTAAAAAAACCCCAGTGACAGTAATAAACTCCAGTATACCAGATATAGAAATAGAATAAATAACTTGTAGATTTGTTCAAATGTGCTTTTAGAGGGCGGAATATTAAACATAATATTTTTAGTCGCAAACTCCTCTATAAATCCTTATTTTACTATAAGGAACCTAACCAGACTGCAACCAACAGCTACTCTCCGGGCTATGTGCCCCGCCGAGCGCTGAATTACAAGTTACAAGCCTGACGCGTTAAGTGTAATAATTGCATATTACCATCAAAACGCTAATGCTTCGATTGCAACAAACACCAGCCGAAAGACTGATCCTACTTAAAGGATCTCCCTTGCCAGTCGTCACACACCACTTGCAGACTGCAGTTTCGAGCTGTTGGCTCTCGTCAGTGCAAGGTAGGTATGCGACGACCGACATGAGAATCCTTTGACTATGGTACATCCCGGTATTCTTACAATAGCGACATGTAAAACAGCCAGTAGGCGCCATCCAGCGGTCCAGTGTCTGTTGCAATCGAAAAATAAATAGCCTGACTTGGCTTAGCATAGTTCAAATGTGCTTTTAGAGGGCGGAATATTAAACATAATATTTTTAGTCGCAAACTCCTCTATAAATCCTTATTTTACTATAAGGAACCTAACCAGACTGCAACCAACAGCTACTCTCCGGGCTATGTGCCCCGCCGAGCGCTGAATTACAAGTTACAAGCCTGGCGCGTTAAGTGTAATAATTGCATATTACCATCAAATCAGTCTTTCGGCTGGTGTTTGTTGCAATCGAAGCATTAGCGTTTTGATGGTAATATGCAATTATTACACTTAACGCGCCAGGCTTGTAACTTGTAATTCAGAGCTCGGCGGGGCACATAGCCCGGAGAGTAGCTGTTGGTTGCAGTCTGGTTAGGTTCCTTATAGTAAAATAAGGATTTATAGAGGAGTTTGCGACTAAAAATATTATGTTTAATATTCCGCCCTCTAAAAGCACATTTGAACTATGCTAAGCCAAGTCAGGCTATTTATTTTTCGATTGCAACAGACACTGGACCGCTGGATGGCGCCTACTGGCTGTTTTACATGTCGCTATTGTAAGAATACCGGGATGTACCATAGTCAAAGGATTCTCATGTCGGTCGTCGCATACCTACCTTGCACTGACGAGAGCCAACAGCTCGAAACTGCAGTCTGCAAGTGGTGTGTGACGACTGGCAAGGGAGCTCCTTTAAGTAGGATCAGTCTTTTGGCTGGTGTTTGTTGCAATCGAAGCATTAGCGTTTTGATGGTAATATGCAATTATTACACTAAACGCGCCAGGCTTGTAACTTGTAATTCAGCGCTCGGCGGGGCACATAGCCCGGAGAGTAGCTGTTGGTTGTAGTCTGGTTAGGTTCCTTATAGTAAAATAAGGATTTATAGAGGAGTTTGCAACTAAAAATATTATGTTTAACTTGTAGATTGTAGATTGTTTTACGGGGTCGTTTGGCTTCGAACAGCCTTACTTCACTTCGACCTAAAAGATCTTTTGTGATTTACCCTACATCTAGTGGTTATCCCAGGATTCCCAAACTTTTTACGAAGCTTGTGATTTTCCTGGGGGCTAATTTCCCTATGTCTTACGGCATTAATTCCACCTGTTCTAGGAATTTTGTCCTAGTGCGGACTAACATCTTGCATTCACAAAGTATGTGTTCCGCAGTTTCAATTGCAGTATCGCAATATCTGCATTTATTATCTACCGCCTTGCCCATATTCTTGAGATGGTATCTCAAGGGGCAGTGGCCAGTTAGAAGGCCTGTGATTAGCCTTAATTCGGACTTTTCCAGTTCGAGAAGCCTTGTGGCATTCTTTGTCGAATAAGTTATAAACTTTTTCGCTTGTCTTTGGAATGGAGTATTCCTCCAGTAGGACTTTTTCTGATCCTTTTCCCATTCTTGGATCTCCACCGCTATATGTCCCTTGGCTAGGCCACAAAACGGTTCGGGTCCAATGAACGGTGCTTCAGCTCCTTTTCTTGCAAGGCTATCAGCAAGTTCATTTCCTTGTACTCCCTCATGCCCTGGTACCCACATCAAGGTAACCTTGTTGTTATTAGCCAGTTGCTTCAGGGATTGTCTACATTCCCAGGCAATTTTAGATTCAAAGGTACAGGACCTTAGAGTCTTTAGTGCTGCCTGGCTATCTGATAGTATATAGATCTTTGCCCTTCGGATGCCTTTATTTAGGCATACCTGGGCACACAGATCTATGGCATAAATTTCTGCCTGAAAGATGGTTGGGGTGTTACCGAGGGCTTTGGATAGCCTACAATTCGGACCTGCTACTCCCACTCCTACCCCTTCAGCCATCCATCTGTATACCAGATAAGTGACCCCTGTTCTAATCGCAGTGACTCCATCTTGCTCGTCTAACGACTTTCAATTAGCACGTCAAACGGGCAGCCAAAGTCTTGTTTGACTGACATTGAGTCAGTGGGTTTGGTCATGGACTTCAGATGGATTACCTCCAGAATCCTTAAGTGACCAACCAAATCACCTGGTTTGAATTTATGTGCCTGGTGCAGTCGTAAGGCACTGAGTGCCCCCTCCTTCCTTACATGTAAGTGCAAGGGAAGTAGGTCAAGCATAGCCTCCATAGCTGCTGTGGGACACAAGTGCATTGCTCCTGTAGTCCCTAAACAGGCAAGGCGTTGCAGTTTCTGCAACTTTCCCTGTGCTGTTTTTTCTTCTGTTTTTGGCCACCATACGCATGATGCGTAGGTTGCCATAGGTCTGACAACCGAAAGATAAGACCAATGTGTCATTTTCGGTCTAAGACCCCAAGTCTTACCAAACAACTACGGCGCGCATCCATATTGCCGCTGTTGCTTTAGTAAGAGTTTGTTCCAGATGTGAGTACCAGGTAAGTTTTTGATCCAGGATTACTTCTAGATACTTGACTTCACTGGAAAGATTTATTATCGTTCCATTCAGTACAGGAGTTCTAAGATTGAGTCTTCTCCTTTTAGTGAACGGGACAATAGTTTTGCTCGAATTGCCATTGAGTCCCTCTGACGAGCACCATTTGGAGATTATATTTAAGTCAATTTGCAAGAGGTTGGAAATAAATAACTTAGTAAAAGTAGCAAAAAGTTCCTACATAGAACAGCTTATTTATAAAGATAAAGTAAATAGTAAAGCGTTATGGGATGGAATAAAGAAACTAACAAATAATAAAAGAGAAACTGATCAGGAAATTAACAAGAAATTAATTAATTGACAAGAAAAAAAATAGATAAAATGTATAACAAGTACTATGCAAATATCGGTCAAAATCTCGCGGAAAAGGTTAAATATACTCCTTCACAAAATTCAAAACAACATATTGCTCTTACGTCCTACAGATGAATCGGAAATAAAAAAATACATTAGAAAACTAAAAAATAACAAATCTCCTGGAAAAGATGAAATAAAAGCTGAAGTTATTAAAGACATAGAACAATTTATATGGCAGCCATTATGTCATATTTGTAACAGAATCATCGAAATCGGTATATTCCCAACCTTACCGAAAGAGGGCATAATCACACCCATATATAAAAATGGAGACAAAACTCAGGTAGAAAATTATCGGCCAATATCTTTGATTTCAAATTTTAGTAAAAACATTAAATAATTAAAACTATTAAAAGCTAGAATAACGAATTATTTAAAAAAAATACAACTTGATATCTGAAATGCAGTTTGGTGTGTCATGTTCAACTTCTTCGTACCTTAGAATCCATTGGATTTAGAGGAGTGATAAATCTTTTCAAAGGCTATTTAGAGGGGCGAAAACAGTTTGTATAAATCGGAGAATAATTTAGCGATCATGAAATAGTACGATATGGCGTCCCACAATGAACTGTGCTAGGAAATTGGTTCTCGATTTGCATATTTGTTGTTAAAAAAAATCATATATTTGTCTTTGCGTTCGCATTTTATGTCCACATCACCACCGTAATGAGCATTTTAATTCTCTCTCTTTCTGTATGTCTCATTTTTCTAGATAATATACTCAAATAATTTTATTTCTACAAATCTCACCTTAAGCCACACAGGAATCACAATATACTTATAGTCGAGCTCAGATTTACGGTACACACAAAAAAGTCAATAAAAGCTTTACAACCTCATTAAAATACCGTTAAACTTGTCGTAAAGGTAATTGCGCCCAGGTACGCACTTGAAATATTTAGATCAGCAACTCAGTTGTTCAATTTAACAGTGCGCTATGGTCTAGTACTATTAATATGTACATTCTAACACATATGAATTTTAAGTACGGCTCTGTACTATTTCGTACGCAAATTGGCTCGCTTACCTTTATAGGTTTTTAATGTGCGTCGGTTTGTTTGATTGTAACATGCCGAATGGTCCAACGGCGATAATAATAATGAAGTTGTAAAGTTTTTGTTGCTTTTTTGAGTGTGCCGGAAATCTGAGCTCGACTATACATTATTTTCTCTTTTTAACACGCTTTCATTAGCTTCACCTGTACGTTTGTTTGTTTGTAACGGAATCTTTGAACGTGATTTTGCACACTTATCAAGGACCGATGACAATACAATAATTTGGCAACTGTTACGCCGCTGTTATTTATATATTATTACAAACGGTCAACCCTCCCACAGTTTCGATAGAAGGGTAAGGCTCTTATACAACACGGTGTGCCCGATTCCCTGAGATTGACGCTAGCGATATGACATTTTTAGTCGCCCTCTTGCCATTCATCCCTCGGCACGTTTCTCACCAATACATTGGATTGGGTGAATTTTTTAGAATTAGCATCATGAACACCGATACATATAGAAACCAGCTGATACCCGCCTGCTTTTCGAAACCGCTGAGTATCCGCTAGCAGTACATAAATAATATTACATCATAATATATGTATTAACATTGGAACTAGCGTTTAACAAGGGCTTATACAACGACGTGGGGTGCTTCTTAGTATATTTTTATAATTCTACTTTTATCAATAGATACCAATAAAATATTTATAACAATTGATATCAAGCACCCCACGCTTTTTACAATAAAATGAATTCTTTTTGTCGATCACTTCATTCTTATTTTAAGCTTATTAAAAACCATTTAATTATATTGAATTAGTGAACTTTCTATCACTGTTGAACAAAATATTAATTTTTAAACATTATTTTATACTTTTTAGTTCGGTTTTTTATTAAAGCGTGTTTTTTTAGTTTTTTAAACCATAATTTTTTGTTTACTACATAGCAAAAACCTCATCAAGCTATTTAAATTTTATTCCTCTCGTGTTAGTTTACAGGTAGTCTTTATATTAAATAAATAAATAAATAAAATATATAAATAAATACATCTTTACTTACCATAAAAAAATAGTACACAGGAAAAATAGGTACCATTTCACCTAGATGGTGCTCTTTCAATGGCCCCAAGACAAAAAAAAGGTAAATTAACTAAATCCTAAACCTAATAAAATAAGGAAAACTTTGCAACGATATAACGCTAAAGGTACAGGGTGGGTGATCAATGAAAATAAACATAAACATAACATAAATAGGTGCTTAAGTGATGCATACAGGGGTAGGGTCTTGTTGTCTTTAAGTGGCAACGTTTTAATTGGCAAGCAGCATACTTTTTATCCTACTATTAAATGCTTTTGGAGACAATTTTTAATACTCGAGTCAAGCTTGTTCCACAAATGAATTGCATTAAATGTGAATGACTTTTGAGAAGCTGACGATTTGTGCTTAGGTATTCTAAAATCTCGCATGTGCCTTGTGTTTTGAGCGTGATTATAAGGAGAGAACTTGTTTTGTAGGGAACTAGGCTTACCAGTAGTCATCACTTTATAAATAAGACCGTATGTGTGTAGTATACCCCTATTTTTCATATTTAGGATAGAACTTTCATTTAAGTAGGTAGTGATGTGAATATTGTACGCAAGGCGCATGCAAGCATTTTGAACTTTTTGTATTAGACGACAGGAAGCGGCATTGATAAAGTTATGATATACTATCACCATAATCAAGAACAGAGAGAACGAGGCAGTTACACAAACGATATTTAGCAGCAGATGATATGGGTATAAACTTTTTAGACGGCTAAAATCCAATCCTATTTTAGTGGAAACGTGATTGAAATGTAAGTGCTGCATCCATGACTACGCCAAAATTTTTTCTTCACTCAATTTAGGTACTTCTTCATTATCAATTTTGAGAACAAAATCAGACAATTTTTTAATTTTCTGTAAACCTGATCAAATAATTTCTTGTGCAAATATTTTATTATTTGGACAAACATCGAGAATTAATTGAAAATCATCTGCATGAGAGCTGGGCTGTATTCGAGTACTTCGGTATTCAAATACTGTATTCGAATACTTTATGTGCATTCGACGACCGTATTCGAATAGGTACCTTTCGAAATGTTGTATTCGTTATTCGTATTCGTTACTAATATGCAAAGTATTTCGAATAACGAATTCGAAATATGGTGGTGAACATATTGTACAAATGTGTATCAGCATCTTAACAAGTCGCTTTAAGAATATTGTAACTTTAAAGCGGGAAGATCCAATTCAATTTAAGTTAAAATGGTATAATGTTGTGAAAAATCTGCAGAAAACTAAAGAAGATATTAAAAGATGCATCATGAATGCGGCTAAAATAATTATTGAGTCAACATTTTCTGAAGATTTAGATGAGAGCAGCGATAAAAACCTGGATGAATTTTTTGATTTTATTGAGTCATGACTCCAAGGCGATGGCAGTAGCACGATGATAGTACTATTCCTAGAGAACAAACAAGTCAAACCACCAATAAGGACAAAACAACAAAAATCCAACCGGAATTGCTAAGGTACTTGGAAGATAAAAGGATAAACGTACAGATGCTTAACGAATACTCCATTTGGAAAAAAGTTTCACTTAAATATAATACCTGTATGCCATCATTGGCGCCAGTTGAACGACTTTTCTCTTTCGCTATCATGATAGACACATCAAGACGAAATGCATTAAGTGATAATCATTTTGAAGTACTTGTGCTTACAAAGGCAAATTAAAATAAGAATGAATTAAGTATTCAGCAGTGCACAGTATCAGCACTGGACCCTAGCCTATTTATTGTTTATATAATGATTTATGCTCAGCAAAGTTAAAAGAGAAAATGTGCACCTTTGCCGACGATACTGCCCTATTATATGACGGTGAGTCGAAAGATAAAAAATCAACGAGATATTGAGTGCGACCTAAAATTCCTAAAAAAATGGTTTGTATGCAACAAAATGCTAATACAAAATTTAAACAAGCAGCACAGCTTATGCCAAAACACTTTTTGAAAATGATATATTACGCCCTGGCACATTCCGTTCTTACACATGGAATTGTAGTATGGGGAGGAACCTATGCGAGTAACCTTAAAGCACTATCTACCCTGCAGAAATCATTTATAAGAATAATGCGTAAAAACCTAGGGATCATCCCTCCCACGAGCTATTTGTAGCACTAAAAATACCGAATTTAAAAAGGCAGTTCTGCATTACTACTTGTACACTAATATACAAACACTACAATTAGATAGATATATTAACTAGAACTAGAACCCAAAATGAAGTATTATTAGAAATCCCCTTATTATTATTATTATTAGCCTTTACTCGAGTCCGAGTATAAAAAAATGTTACAGTCGATAGATTGTGTGTAATAAAAAACAAGTAAAAGGTGTAGTCTATTGTAATTCCCATTCATCTACGGTACACACGACTATGGCTATAGAGGCCAATTCGGGAGAGCACATGTCGACCGCAGTCAGGACAAACATAGACCTGGTTAGGTCTTGGATTCGGCCTTCTTGCAGCAACATTTCCTTGATAGCTGGCCACAACCCCTCGCCATTCGGTTCTGTTCGCTGCAAGTTGTTCCCATTGCTCGTCTCGAATACCGCAGGATTTTAGATTTTCATGGAGAACGTATTTGAACCTCTTTCGTTGACCGCCACGCCTTCTTCTACCGCTTAGCAATTCACCATAAAGTGTACATTTAGGAAGGCGGTTATCATGCATACGATGAACGTGACCTGCCCATCTTAGGCGTGCTCTTGAAATAAGCACCTCAATTGGAAGGCTGTTTGCTCTCCTGAGTACTTCCACGTTTGATATGTGATGGAACCAACGGATTTTCATCATACTTCTGAGGTGTCTTTGCTGAAAACGTTCTAATTCTTTTACATGACGACGGTAAGTGACCCAGCTTTCACATCCATATAGCAGTGTTGGAATGACAACTGCTCTGTAGACAGCCATTTTCGTTGACAAAGCAAGGTCGTGGTTGTCAAATACTCTCTCTCTAAGTCCCCAGAGTGCTCTAGATGCAGCGTTAATTCTATTGCGAATCTCGCTGTCCATGTTTGCTTTGTCATTAACAGCGTTGCCTAAGTAATTGAACTGATCCACCGCTTCAAGAGAATTTCCGTTAAGTGTAATGTCTATTTGGTTCACTTGATGAGGAGTTGACATAATCTTAGTCTTTCCAATGATGATTTTAAGTCCCAAGGAATCATAGCTCTGGGCATACACATCTAAAAGTTCTTGAAGCTCTTCCGGCGTAGAGGCTAAAAGTGCACAGTCATCCGCATACTGGAGATCACAAATGAATCGTGTGCGTGTCTTCGTGAAAGCTCTAAAGCACCCTATGTTAAAGAGACCGCCATCAGAACGGTATCTGAGACCTATTCCTCTGACTGTCAGTTTGTTGTCAACAATAATTGTTAGAGCAGTGGTAAACAAATTAAAAAGTAGGGGTGCAAGGACACATCCCTGCCTAACTCCAGTGAGGGTTTGGAAAGGTTCGGTTGCCTCATTATTATACATAACCTGGGCGTTGTTGTTTGTATGTAGACTGCGACATACTTCCACAAATTTTCTAGGGATACCTAAGCGGAGCATAATTTTCCAGAGCACTTCCCTGTCCACCGAGTCAAACGCCTTGGTTAAATCAATGAAGGCCATGTGGATTTCTCCTTGATGTTCGAGTGCTTTTTCTTGAAGCTGTTTAAGTGTGAAGATTAGATCCAATGTGCCTCGGTTTGCTCTAAAGCCACTCTGTGTTTCAGGAAGTAACTTTTCCACAACAGGTGTTAGCCTATTTGCCATCGCTTTAGTGAGTATCTTCCCTCCAACAGCCGGGAGAGCTATACCCCTGTAATTTCCACCGTCCGCAGCGCTCCCTTTGTTTTTGAAGAGGTTGATTAAAAGTGTATCACGAAACTCCTGCGGAGCTTGACCACTTTCCCACACGACATCAAACAGTTTTTTGAGGTAGGGTATGAGCTCTGACGATACAGCTTTAAAGATCTCAGCTGGGAGTGAGTCGGCGCCGGGAGATTTGTTATTTTTTAGCTGCCCAATGGCGGTTAAGATCTCTTCCGTTGTTAGTGGTTTATCTAAGTCTTCGAAGGTGTCATATTGAGGGATAAGATTTATAATATCGTGATCGGCTTGACTTTGCTGGTTAAGAATGTTAGAGTAGTGTTCTTTCCATCGGGCTCTTATTTCCTGGTCTTCTTTGAGGAGATTTCCATTTAAATCTTTAATAGGGCACATATTTTTCCGGCTGGGGCCGTACACTGCTTTTACTCCTTGAAAGAAATTCCTGTAGTCGTGTGAATCGGCGTTCTTTATTCTTCTCATTTCGCGTTGCGTTTCATACTTAGATTGGGTAAAAGCTTCTGCTTTTGATGAGTCGTTGGGGTGGTTGATAGCGTTTTGGAAGGCAATATGTTTGCGGTCAAGAAGTTCTTGTATAAAAGCTTCATTATCATTGAACCAGTCCTCCTGTTTTTTACTTGCTGCAGCGCCAAGAATTTCCTCACTCGCACTTTTTAAACTGTCTTTAATTTGTGTAGAGGTAGTAGCGACATCTACAGAATTGGTTTCTTCTAGTGCACTCAAATTCTCTTGAACTTTTTGCTTTAGCTGTTCGACGGTTTGTTGGTCACGCAATTTACTAATACAGAGACGGGGTCTACGTTTTACTTGAGTTCTTCGGTGTTTGGGTCTCATAACAATTTTCATTTTAAAGACAACAGGACGATGATCGGTCCAACATTCGCTATCAATGCGCGCCTTTGTAATTTGGACGTCCTTGAGATGCTTCCTACGTACGATACCATAGTCCAGTAGATGCCAGTGACCTGATCTGAGGTGACGCCAGGTGCCTTTAAATTTATCCTTTTGGCGGAAAATGGTGTTTGTTATAACTAGATCATGTTCGGCGCATTTAGTTAGGAGTAATTGACCGTTAGCGTTCATGTTGCCCACACCGTTCTTGCCTATGATGCCCGGCCAGGTGTCTGCATCTCTCCCTACTCTAGGGTTAAAATCGCCAAGAATAACGAGTACATAACAGGAATACAAAAGCCTACTCTAGTTTTAGCTCCTAAAATATTTAATTGTCTTCCAAATTATTTAAGAGAAATTATTGTGGGAAAAAAGTATAAACGTAGTTAAAAGTAAACTAAAAAAATTATTCATATCGCCTGTTAACGACGACAACTTAATAGCAATAAAACGAGGTACAATTAACTCACTAATCTTGGTACATGTGTAATAATATATTATATTATCATATTTTTATATTTATATTTTTCATCTCTATCGTATTGTGTATTATATTTTTATAGATATATTTCTATTACTATATTAATGTCAAATTACGGCTGAAGATAAATAGAAGAAAACAGAAATTTTTTTTCTTGTGCTAAACTGCTAAACGCAAGGTGAAAATTGTATTCTACTCACAAGTGTTAAACTTTGTAGAATTCAAGAGTATATGATGTAAATGCAAAATGTATCTTAAATATTTTAATAATCTATTCTATTCCAAATAAATGAAAATTATTAATATAAACTATGTATTATTAATTGTTATTAACATTTTTTTATTGTGTATCCGTATTCTAATAAAAGTATTCGAATACATGGAATCGAATACATTTTCCGATAAAAGTATCCGATTTTTTGTATTCGGTATTTGAATACAATTAAAGTATTCGTATTCGTTATTCGAATGCATTTCACCTGTATTCGAGCCCAGCTCTGATCTGCATATTGCATTTCACTAAAATATTGAACTTCACAATTCATGTCTGCAACGTATATTAAAAATAACAGGGGTCCTAAGATGGGCCCTTGAGGTGCACCTTGATGTAACGAAGCAAATTTGGATTATTCAAGATTATCTATTGTCAAAGCTAGCTCCCAAAAAATAAAACGGAAAGTGAAAATTGAAGTCAGGCATTGGCTTAACATTTTTCACTTAATTAGGAGTATTTAGCGGTCAGTTAGCAACAGTTAGTGACTTTAATAATAATTTACTTCCCGTCTCACTGTATTATTGCCAAAAGTTAACAATTTAAACATTTATCGTTACAACATAAAATTAATTTTGCCCGTTCTGTATATTTTCCTATTTAAAAGAATCATCAATGAACTACACTATACTACAACAATGCCGATGACGTAACAAATTGTGTATACATAGAAATTTCTCATCGGACCTCCACTACGAAGTAATAGGGCGTTTATAATGTTTGGATTAATATTTGGTACAGTTAATACAGTAATGATCCTTCAGAAGTACATGTAAGACATGAAAAAAATCTAAATAAAAATAAAAATCGGTGTCCCCGGTGACCTGAGGGATATAACCGTGGAACGGACGATTTAGGGTGCAAGCTCCTATTGAGATGCATCTTCTTGCGGGTTACTACATCGAGTTGATGCAGCTCGTCTCGAGTCCATTTCACTATTCCGAAGGAGTAAAGAAGGATCGGAACGGCAAGCATATTGGTAACAGACACCTACCTAAAAAGAGAACGTTATCATCCATATCATATTCAGTAGGTACAGCGCCTTGAACGAGGCCACCGCCTGGTATTTTATCGTAACCATTGCTCGACCATTTACAGAACCTTAGTTATGCATGGAGCACAATTTACGAACGATGGAGTAAACCAAGAATTGTAACAGTCCTTGGGAGTTAACAACTCAAGAAATAATCATAAATGGGCACAGGAAAATCCACATGCAGCACGCCAACGCCATTCGCAACAAAGGTTTTCTGTAAATGTTTGGGTCGTGCTTGTCAATATACATTTGATAGGGCCACATTTTTTTTGAAGATTAAATGACGATATTTACTGTAATTTTTTTGAAAACATTTTACCGAATATGTATGAAAATATCCGTATTAGAGGCATGTTGTTTCAGCACGATTAAGGCCATGGAGCCCTACCATATTTTAATATTCAAGTAAGAGAACACTTAAATAATTAGTATCCTAATAGATGGATTGGTCGCGGGGGTCCACATGAATGACCACCAATGTCTCCGGATTGTAACCCTTGCGATTACTTTTTATAGGGCCACTTAAAAGCTGAAGTTTATAGCGCCGAAATTGATAGTAGACAACAATTAATCCAGCGCATCGTTACCAACCTGCGATGAAATATGGAATAATCCAACGATACGTCGAACAATTGGTGACCGAACTAAACGCACAAGAAAATGCACAGAAATTGGGACACTTTGAAAATCTACTTTAGTGTAAATTATGTTTTATTTTTAAACACATTTAGTTATTGATTTGTTTTTATTGTTTCCTGGATGGAAATTATTTTATTTAGTTTAGTTTTAGATTGTTCTGCTTTCCAATTTTTATTAAGTGTGAAATATTGCTGATTTTCTCGATTAAAGTGTTTTGTGCTGCCCTCTGACGGAGAGGGATGGAATTAGTCCCTGATCAGAGTGAAGGGAGACCTGTTTAGGACGGGCGGTAGGGTGGCGTCATCTCTGGGCCAATTAATGAACCGCCGTTTAGCGCCTAGAAAACTATAGAAATTTCTACCATATTTGAGAAGGTTCTGGAAGGAGATTTGAGTCCGTTCCACGCGTATACATAAGAAGTGAGCCGGAGTAGGCCGCTCATAACCGAGCGCATAGTACGCCTTCTGATTAAACTGCACATTTGAAACCGCTCATAAAACACATCTTGTGGGGTAGCTCTGAGTGGATAAGAACTATCTAGGATGTAGGTAGCTGACTTAAGAAAACATCGTTGAATTTGGCAATGGAGGAAATGTATATAAAGTATATTGGACTCTACATCACCGATGCATTCCAGCTTAAATCGTACAAAAGTTACAATCGTAAAGTGTGTTGACATTGAAATACCCTGTATACATAGTCCATATAAAAATTTAATTTTTTCTTATTTATTTTCCAAATTCAAGTAAAAAGTCATTTCATTTTAAATTTATTTAGCCATTTAATATTGAACACAGTAAAATGACCAGAAATGCATTTTTAATTTACATCTTTTTAAAGCAACATAAACATACATTTTTACGAAGGAATTTACCTAAAATCGAATCTAGTAACGGTGTTTGTTTACAATGGACACGATCAACTTCGAGTACGTCTGTCGCATCACATAGAGTGAAATCACTTACTTTCTTCTACCTTAAGCAAGCAAAGGACAGAAAGATCAAATTTTGAGTCTAAAAATGCTACAAAACTACGACGGACTGTACCGTGTGCCTAATTTTGACTTGTAAAATGTCGTAGGAATGTTTGCCTTTGAAATTATTGTGCGAGATTTCTCACCGGTGACTATTTGGTTTTCTATTATTGTTTAATAACGATCCATGCACTTAATTACCTTGCGCACTACAAACTGTACAGGCCATCGGTCAATACTGGCCAATTGGCCGTAAACTTGTTAGTATTCTGAGGGGTTTACTTTCGTCGAGTACTGAACCAGGACGTCTTGTCTGTTTGAATTACATCTACCGACCCCGTGTTCTGTTGTTGGACAGTCATACAAAATTTGGTAGTTACCGTTTTGTGATCAACTAAAGGATATTTTCTCAACATTCTGATATTATACATGAGTATTTAATTCTCATTTATCACTTCTATGCTATAATGCACGAATATGACATGATTCTTGTCCTCTGTTTTGCATTAAGTTTAATTTCATCATAGCTGTTGCTAACACCAAAATTTCAATCACATCTTTGATTACAACTGCAAACTGACAGGCATACGATTGTATTACCTGGTTCTTGTTATTGCATGGCAATTTTGAAACATATATAGTATGGTCATTACTATAGCGATGCGAATTTTCCTATTATAATATTTAGACAATTGTCTCAAATATTTGGAGTATTTTTCATTTCCTTTGCCTCATCAATTTTTATAAAATAAAATGTTTTTTTTTTACTATTTTTTCCCATCAATTTCTTTCAACTTACCTTCCTAGCCATACAAATAATAACTTACATAAATGGTTTCATTTCAAATCAAAATAGAAAACAAACTTCAATTGTAAATGTACAGTACAATCTTGAGTAATGAAATACCACATAAATAACATATATAATTAACTAGGTGTTCAAGTTTACCAGGTATTTAAATTAACAGAGTGATTCATTTTCTAAGGTATATAGTATCAGACAGAAACAAGTAAACTTTATATAAAATAATTAACCTGAGGTAATTAAAGAGGGTTACTCTACACACACAACAAAATCTGGATCCTAACTTTGTAAAACTTGACGATCATCCAAATGGCCAATTTTATTTACTTATCTTTCAGATAAATAAATAATAATTAATTTACTGGCGACATAATGACAAGTATTTCATGTGTAATAAAATCAGATACTCCACAAATGTCTCACTGGTACACGTGGCCAGGATTTCTTTAGTAATTATACAGTGGGGGTCATAAACGTCTCAACATTTAAAATCTTTTATATTATGAATCATAAAACCTAGACTCTTATATATATGATAAGTAAAAGACAATTTGGAATCAATAGTAACACCAAGATTCACCATTATGTCTGTCCGACTAAGGACAGAACCATCAACAATACGATTGGATAGCAGAGGGTACGACATTACATTGCATTTGTTGATATTGAGAGGTAGGTGATTTTCAATATACTTATCGAGAGTTTATTACATCAAAATTTCTTTGCAACCTAATAATAATTATTCTATAATACAAAATATCTTCAGACTAACTTCACATCCAATTTGGTAACAATGTCGTTAACGAATACTGTAAACATAAGAGGCCCCAAGATCAAATCCTGGGGAACCCCGGAAGTCTGAGCCAAATTGAGGGACTCATAGCCATAGCGTTAAATAAACTGGGACCTACTAGTTAGGTAGTGCATATACCATTGTGATTTCATTTAGTATTCCTGTATTTTTCTTGCTATTTATTCGTTCCTAGTGAGTTTGGTTCTTTCCTAGTTTGGTCATGACTCTCTCAATTGTTGTTATCCATGTGTAGATCTCCTTTTCTAATTTGTTGCTGTTCAAAATTACCTCTTTCTTCAGTAGATGTGTTGGGCCCTTTTTCACAACTTATCTCCATGCATCATTGTGTATGTATCATTTTACAATTGATTTACCTCCTATTTATGTTCACGTTTGATGCCATCACTTTAGTCTTATTGTACATGAATTATTTGGAGAGAATTTTAATAATTAGTACAGAAACTTAAATTAATTAAAAAATGTGAGTAATATTATTAGCTCTCACGAAGAGACGATGAGGAATTAACAGGATTGCACTATTGCACAATTATTCTGGCTTAGCACATTCATATTTCTGGGATATGGGGAATAGATCTTTTTACAACTATGCAAATTAAAGCGAATTGTAAAGTAACTAATAAATGTTTAAAATTGTAGTCTTTTTGTTCTACATAACTTAAGTGAAATTAAAAGACTTCGGTTCTCGTTTTCGAAAATTTGGCGGATGCGCTAGGAATACGCAAATAAACTATTTATTCATTTGGGAGTCTAGTATGTTAATTCACATAGCTTTCGCTGTAGATAAGTTAAATAAGGAGCCTCTAGGAAGGGTGAAAACAATTTTATTCTAAAAAACTAAACCGTCTTCAAAACATTACTAAATATTATGAAATCAAATTTCATATGATCAATTGGACTTTGTTTGTACCATTCTGCCAGCAAATTGAATCACTTACCTTTATAGGTTTTTAATAATGTACGTCGGCTTGTTTGATGGCATCATAGCGAATGGTTTACCGGCGTTAATAATGAGATCGTAAAGTTTTTGTTGCATTTTTTATCTGCCCCATAAAATTAAAAACCACTATACTCCCTTCAAAATAAATGTGGTGTTTAAAGTTTAATGTTTAGTTTTTAAAATCCTCTGTCGGGTGTTGTAGCATATATGCACAGAACCTATCAGTATTTTTTGTGCTGTTTGAAATATAAAGTTTAGTCGTTCTGGGACATTTCCCTCTTTAAATTTGCCGTTTTTGTTTCGTAAATTTCAATTTTTCGATTGGTTTCAATTTAAAGAAAATTATAAATATATTTAATATAAATTATAATAACAGCTCAAACGAATTGAAAGGTTGATATCTACGAGCATGCAAAAATTGTACTATAACAAAAATAATGATTTCTTCAGTTTTTACAGCATTTTTACATTCTTTACAGACAAATCATCAAAAAGAAACGGTGCGATACGATTAGAGTTAATGAAAATGCTTTTGTTAACTTATTAGTAGAGTGACAAAAATATAAAACTAAATAAATAAAATACAATAAAACTACATACATGGATGTGGCTGTGTGTCTTTCCCATGTTTAATACTTACGGAAATCTCAACTCCCGACTCTAAGCGGTTTATTAAATTCTTTGAACTTAAAACCCCGTCCTGCTGATCTTTTATTCCTAAGGTCAGTTTCTCAGTATAAAAGAACTCCATCAGTCTCTCCACCCGTAATTTTTAAAGCTGCAGGAGAAATATCCAACAACATCGCGCTTTATACCAATCATTAGGTAAAGGTCCATTGATATTTGTGAAATGCTGTCATTCTTTTATTTGAATCAAAAAGAAAATATTTATAATAGTGTGTGAGAGACAACATGGTTAGTCGCTGTAGCACTCTTGAGTTCGAGTCTCAGCTGTGATAGATGTCAATGTGCGCAGGAAATGGTCATTGTATGGTTGAGTGGTGGAATGGCTAATGCTAAACTCTAAAAAAACTTTAATCTAAATAACGCGATTAAAAAACAGGATTTGACAGATTTCAATTATTTCAATAAATAGGATCCAGTTTCACTTGTATAGTACATTTAGCCTAAATTTTATTTCACTAATCAGACTCACAGAATTTTCCAAAATTCCAAAATGCCGATCCATCGCAGGTAAATAAATCATCTCTTGCAATCGTTAATACAATTAAAAGTTGTAAGTGATAAAGTCAAGAGGGGCAGGCAATAGGGTCAATAAGATTAGAATATTATGTTAACAAAAAGTGAGCGTTTTTGTTATTCAAATTGCAAATTATAGAAAACCATACCCAGATTTTCAACAACAAAATTTGAAAAATGGGGGAAACAAATACACCGCATTTTATTAAACAACCCAAGCAACACATCGTGGTTTAATAAACGTTTATTATGTGAAATTATTATGGTTTAAATTTCGTTATCGTATATGAAAAACGTTTATTTCATAAACGATTTTTATACGTATATATTATAAATGTATTTCTACGAAAATTTTCGGAGTAACACAGAATATTTAAAAAATAATTAATTGAAATTGCATTTCTGTCAAATGTTTAAATTGTAAATTGATGAAATTGACACTTGCACTTTTTCAGCCACATAATAGTTTTTAATATATGGTTTTTAAATGTATACGATAAATATGTATTTGCACAATATTTTTTATAGGCATATCATAAACAATTGCATATAAAAGTTCGAAGATTATAACAATATCTGAAAGTATGAGAAAAATATTTACATTAATCAAAATCATACGTATACGCACAACTGCGAAGGATGTCAAGAATAGCGCTGCTGGTCTGTTTTATCACAACACTCTCCGTAGATAATGTCCCGGCCTGTACTCGAAGGACACTTCTACCGTCTTGCTCTAAAAATTGTTCTAAACCTCTTTGAGGTTATGTATCCCCCACCGGTTTCGACCAGGGGTGCTTGCAAAAAATCCTACTTAAATGTTCGAGATTTTTACGTTACAAAACCCACTCGCGCCTAACTTCGTTGTCTTTAAAAATTTTTAGGTTATGTTTATAATGGTTTATTTGTGTTTATATTCATGTTATTTATAAATGTCATTGTCATAGGATTAAATTAAGCGACTTCCGTATCCGTCGATGTCATACTTCCGTTTTTGAAGAGGTACTTCCGTCTAGTACACAAATATAACCGGATAATGATAATTTAAAATATTCTTTCAGTAATATTGCAGTTTATAACATACGGTTTTTAAACGTATATCAATCTGCATAGATTGCGAGTCGCCAGTAACCGGGTTAGTATCGTTGTCTTTGTTGCAGAATACATAAGCGTTTCTCATAAATATATGCATCTCTCTCATGGTCTCAACGGTCCAGCTGATGAGCAACCGCGGTTCGTTGTGTTAATTGCTGTTTCGTGTGATGGTAGTCAACTTTAGTAGTGTGCCCTTGTGATTGAAACAAAGATTATTTGCTTGTTTGATTTTGCGTATATATTATTTGATTTGATTCAACAAGTGTTGTGTTGATGAGCCGCCTTTATCCTTGAGTTATCACCTTGCAGTGCGTTAAAATTACAAGAATGAACCAATTTGTGATTGGTGAGGATTATTGTTTATCTGAGAGATTTCATAGTAACTGCATTTTTTTCATCATAGAGGATGTAAAATGCATGGCTAGCGTTGAAGGCGTGGGTGAGACCAGCGCCAATAAAATTAGAGGGGCGATTAAAAATTGGCTGAAGCTTGGCAAAAGCTGCTATAATTACAATATGTAATAATAATAAATAGACTATATTTTTGGATTTTAGTAAAGAGTAATGAACAATGTTGCGTTTTGTTATCGTTGTCAAACATCCTGTGTTCTCAAGGGTGAAATAGTAAAATGATAAAATTGTTTTACGTATTCAGCTAATCCCGCAGAATAAAGCAATATTTAATATAATATAAAACAGCTAGTTCTAAATAATAAATATTTAAAAAAAATTACTATCTGCATACATATATAAAATTGAATTATTATTCCTTGATATCAGTTATAATAATGCAGCAATATAAATTAACAATCTTTTATCATAAATGGCATATGATTTCTGATTTAAGCCATGATTTGACTTGCAAAGTTATTTGAAATCGATAGGTCTATAATACTGTATAACAGGATTTCCCATTTAAATTTCGAAAGTTAAGGTAATTTTGGTATAAAAAGTGATGGAAACTATTTAATTATTTATTAAATAGGCTCTTAGTTTATAAAACAATATAAAAAAAGGTCTAAAGAACTTATAGCGTATATTAATTAACAAAGATACAAGAGGGTGGATTCCCTTTAAAAAATGTCTAGATATTTTAGATCTTTTTATTCTAAATTTTTTGAGAAAAACTAAATTCTTCAGAAAAGTTTTAAATAAAAAAAATTATAATTTACGATTACATCTAATTAGAACTTTTAACTATAGTTCACCAGCTTTATGAGGCTTTCAAACTTCTATATTTTTAAATTCAAATATTTTCACCTTACACGAAGTCAGATATTTATATTCTCTGAATATATTACCATTACCTAAATTTTGGCGTTGCCAAAAAAAGTTTGACAAGCTGAAGCAACACTATAAAACATGACTTTCTCAAAAAATTTAAAATAAAAAGTTTGTTTGTTTTGTGTCCATACAGGGACACCTTGTGTGTGTATGAATTACAGTGGATAATAAAGGTTTGTTATTACACGTATACCAGCAACTAGAAAAAAGATTTTTCATAAGCGTGAGAAAAACCTTTACATCATATGTATTATCGACGTATATGTATAAATAAATATATATATAAATTTGAGATTCCACATAAACGTATATATCTCATATATGATATGACTACAATATAGTGTTTTCCTATTTACAATATGATGTACCGTATATATACGTTTTTTAAAACGTCTATATTTAATATATGCGTTTTTTGCGCGGAGATTCGAACGTTTAATTTACGTTGCGACAAACGTTATATATACCAGTCGTATAAACGAAATTAAAACGTTTATTAAACCATTTGGTGTTGCTTGGGAATGTATTTTCCTCCTTACACAATGGTCCTGGATATAAGTATGAAATTAGCAGCAACCAGATACCAAATACTTCATTTTTGAATTATCTTCATTCTACATCTAAAAATATCGTGATATTGTAGAATTTTTATTTTCTGTAAATATAGGAAAATTGGTCAAAAAATTTGTGTATTTCAACATTACAAGGTCCTATAAGCACCAGTTCCCATCATCTTAATTAAGGCACCATTGGTACAACGAAACTGTAGTTAAAAAAGAAAATCTGCATTCTTGTTTTTGACAATCATCGGAAGCTTTGTGGCTGTAATGTTTTATCTAATTTCCCAGGGCATGACGTAATGTTTTATGTATGTTTATCTATTATAAATTTCAGATCGAAACGGACGTTTCCGCAGCAATAACTTTGTTTTTATTATTTACAGTTTTCATCGTAATTATTTTACAAAAGATAAACTGAAAATTAGTCATAATGAAATTTCAATATCAACTAAAATAGCATAAATTCTGTAACTGAAATTTTTTTGGAGCTCCTACATGGTTATAATCTAAAACAAATAGTAAATAATAACACCAGAACTAATAGAAACTCTAGTTCTTTAATTGATTTAATAATTGTTAGTAACCCAGAGCTTTTCGATCCCGTTTTAAAAGAACATGCGCATGAAATATCTGATCACGATCTAGTATATGTAAACGCCAATGTTAAAGTACTTAAAACACCACCTAAATTATATTCATTTAGAAGCTTTAAATATTTTCAGTTAGAAGAATTTCAGCAGATATTGGAGTCTCACAGCTGGCAAATGTTATATAACGTAGACGAGGTAGAATCAAAAGTTAACTTTTTAACAAAAAACATTATAAATTCCTTTGATGGCAGTTAAAATAAGTAAACCGAAATCTCCGTGGATAACTGATCTCATTAAGATTATGATTCGGGAGCGTAATAAATTACTAACTAAATTTAAGAAAACCAAACAGCCAGATCATTGAGGAATTATGTTGTTAATGCTATTAGGCAAGAAAAGCAAGCTTATTTAAGCAATATTTGTCGAACAGGTGATTCAAAACAAATATGGATCAATCTTGATCGGCTCAACATCCACTCAAAAGTTAATAAATTAAACCTTCCACAAAATCTAAGCGATTTTGAACAGATTAATAACTTGTTTACTGCTGGTATGAATTTTATCTACCAATTTCAGTAGAAACTATCAATAAATATAATAACAGTAGGCTCGAAGATCTTTTTATTGTCCCATATCTTTGTCATATATTCCAAATCAACGTTTAACAATTATTAAATCAATTAAAGAACGTCGCATAGACAACCGTGACTCCAAGAGGAGTCGACCATCGGCCCGGGAGAGCACCCGGAAGTACAATAACACTTCATATATATATATATATATATAGTAACAATATATATATATATATATATATATATATATAGTAACAATATATATATATATATATATATATACAAATACCCCGACCTGCATTGAATTATACCTTACAAATCATTTGGTAGCCAATGTATATATATATTCTATGTGACTATTGACTATTTCTTGTTAGATAAATTAGTTTCTGTTCCACCTGACATCTGCCATATTAACTCAGGTTTAATTATTGTAATTGAATTTATAAATACATAGTAAGATTTTCTGTTATTGTTATAAAATGTATTTGTTAAGCTCGGTTGAATCTGAATAGCTATTCGCGAAACTCCGCCGAGGATAAAATAAAGGCATATTATTATTATAAGGGATATTCAAACAGTATTAACACGGACGTTTCTATAGCATCAACATTGTTTTTGTTATCTGCATTCTGTTTTAATGAAAAAGGTGTCATTATATTTGTCGTCGTGCTAAAAGTAAATTATGACAATAAAATTGTTGTAACCAAAATATTCTTTACAATTGCTAGAATCAGTGAATCAGATGAACCGACTTTATTTTTCTCCAAAAGTACCAAAATTACAGATTATAGTATTAAATCAATTACATACAATAACGGTGGATATACATAAATCAGAATTCGTTTAAGGAGTTTTACTCCCCCGAAATCAATGACCAATTTGTACGATGTTCTATAACAAGATTTTAACAAAGATGTGAAGAATTTCCTTTTTATTATTTTCAAAAGTTAAACATAAGAGAATACAATATATTTAACATTTGTATGTTAATTCAAGGACATGTTACTGATCTGCAGAAGAAATTTTCTGTACTTTTTTAAGAACGTATGGTACAAATCGATCATAATTTCATGTGATACAACATTTTTAATCAACATTTAAATAAATAAATTGAAATCAAACATCAAACAATAAACGAACAATATAAAAACAAACATATGAACTATATATTTGAGCACGGCAACCCCGTAATTTATTCCTTTTCTGGGTTTATTGGGGCTGATATTTTATAATTTCCAGCATTCAAAACGGCCATTGCCTCTTCAACTATACTTTTTAGAATGTCATAGTTAGCCAGCATTTCTAGAATCTTTAAGTTGTCAAGTTCTAGTATCATACCTGTAATTTTTCCAGCCAAATGATAACACATGTTTTCCATTATAGGAAACAATCTTTCTCCCAACAGATCTTTTTGCTGATTAAGGGGAACTGCATCTAAATCTGACTCGGTCAGTGGTGCTTTAACTTGCTTGACACGGGCAGCAGCTCCTTCTAAATCTTTATCAGGCGAATCATGAATATCTACCTGAACATCCGGTATGTCCGAAGCTGCTTTACTGCACGTTGGTTCGATGCCATCATCTATTGGAAAAGTTTGAGTAATCCATCTTGGACTTTGGAGTTTTACTCTTCTCGCATGACCATAAATACGTTGGGTGGGTACATAGCTTTTTGCAGTAGCTAGCTGTGTGAAATGGCCCTGTTGCTGCGCAAGTCTCGTGTGCCAGGCTGATAAGTAACCTAGTCGATCTTCCTTCTGCTCAGAAAACGAGCACTCTATAGATTTTGAGCCTATAAGATGGCCATCCATTTGTTCCACTGCTCTAGCCGCTTCTTCGAAAGAGGCAAATGTTATAAATCCGTATGCTTCGCTTTGAATCCCTCCTTCCATTATAACTTCCACACGAATTATTTTGCCAAATTGGGAAAATTCGTTACGAAGCCGCTCATTATCAACGGTGTTGTCCAAATTCTTGATATGTACAACGTTACGTCGGTGTCGATTAATTCTTTCCATTTTACTGCTTGACATGCGAAATTTTGGTTTTTACCTGCAACAATTATTTATCACAGATTAATTTTTGTCATAAGATATATTGCTTTCCCAGAAAGAAGATCTGAATGGGTAATTAAAACGTTTATACAGGGTGGGGCAATGATGCGTTCGACTTCGATAACATAGCTAGAAATTTAAAAAAATACAGGTAAACTGCATAAAAAGTCTATAACTGGAAATACAGGGTGAACCAAGATGATTGTACTGGACCAAGGGTCATTTTTTTCAAATAGAATGCTCTAAATATCAGTATGATCTTAGAAGCCCTTTTCTAGATTCCTTTCACTCCATATTATTATTATTGGCTATCTTTTAACCATTTGTTGTAGTGTTTTTTTTGTTGAAATAATGCCATCTGCAGATGCATTTTGGAAAAATCGCCACAGTTATCATTATGGATTTTGAGAGAAAATTTTGTAAACACCAGTTAAGAGATATCTGTGTAATGATTTTGAATACTTTTCACTTCCTAAAAATATACAGGGTGGCCAAAAATGAATTTTCAATTTAGAACTTTTTTAATCGAATTGTTTTACTTTTTCAAATGGAACACATTCTATGTTTTTCGACTGCTTTCCCAGAAAGAAGATCTGAATGGGTAATTAAAACGTTTATACAGGGTGGGGCAATGATGCGTTCGACTTCGATAACATAGCTAGAAATTTAAAAAAATACAGGTAAACTGCATAAAAAGTCTATAACTGGAAATACAGGGTGAACCAAGATGATTGTACTGGACCAAGGGTCATTTTTTTCAAATAGAATGCTCTAAATATCAGTATGATCTTAGAAGCCCTTTTCTAGATTCCTTTCACTCCATATTATTATTATTGGCTATCTTTTAACCATTTGTTGTAGTGTTTTTTTTGTTGAAATAATGCCATCTGCAGATGCATTTTGGAAAAATCGCCACAGTTATCATTATGGATTTTGAGAGAAAATTTTGTAAACACCAGTTAAGAGATATCTGTGTAATGATTTTGAATACTTTTCACTTCCTAAAAATATACAGGGTGGCCAAAAATGAATTTTCAATTTAGAACTTTTTTAATCGAATTGTTTTACTTTTTCAAATGGAACACATTCTATGTTTTTCGACCATATGATGTAGGAATCAAAGACCAGTATTTTTTGTACGTGAAGAGTTATTCACTATATATTAAACACCGCTTTACTTCTGTTATTATTGAAAATAGACAAAAAGTTTCTTATAAAAATTGCAGGATCTTACCATATCATATATATATGTTATTTTCGAGAAAGTCTTTTCCCCCTGATTTCAAAAATATAATATTGTATAGGTCTATCTTGAATACTTCTTGACATATTTGACATTCAAAATACAAATGACCTGCTTTATTGCAAAAAGAATGAGTCATGCGTGTCAAAACACAAGTGAAACACAAATAACAAGGGAGGCCACGAAAATAATTATTTTAATGTTTATTCGATTTTGACATTTCAAACTGTCATTATTAACTCCATAGCAACAACCGCAAATAGTTGTTTATGCACTAGTAAAATAAGAAGTTTTTTCTACGACTGCTTCGAAAAGTACTACTAACTACACACTACTAATTACGCTTGAAAATTATTGATTTCACATAGCAAGTGACAAATCTTTAATGCACGCTAATCAGTATGCGAAAACGCTTTCACGTATGAAAAGTGCTGCTTTCAACATGTAAATTATATATGACCTAACTATAATCACATGTAAATAATTATTATAATATTAGAATTAACCTCATATTTAATTTATTAAAAAACAGATTTAACAAAGCAAGAGGAAACTCTTTAGAATGAAATAATAGGACTACATAAGTAATCAATTAAAGAAATTGTTCAAAGTGGCCACTTTTATTTTCAATGCAATGCTCATAGCGTCTTCTTAAGTTTAGGAAAATATTGCAAATAGCGTTATTATGGTTTCTGTTTAAATTGTTAATTTCCTCTTGAATTTTTGCTTTTAAAAACCCCCATAAAAAGTTATCTAATGGCGTCAAATCAGGGCTATTTGGTGGCCATTGAATCCAAATGAGACATTGCTCATTTAAATGTTAACGAACTACCAAAACGCTACGTGGAGTCGCTCTGTCCTGGTGCCAAATCATTCTAGACAATACGTCCATAGGTAATTCTTGAATTAGATGATCTACCTATGGTAAAATTATATCGAGATATGGTTGTCGTATCAAAGTAAAATCATAGAATATGGGCGCAACTACTTTGTTTTGAAAAATTCCGCGCCAAACGTGTTCTGATTTTCTATCTGATTTTTTTATTTATTTAACCTTTCTCTGTCTTTGGTTTTTATTCTTCCAGGAACGTCTACTTTTTCTATTAAAAACTCCCGCCGTGAAAAAACTTGACTTGAGCATGATCTGACAAAACTCCAATCTTCTACGTTTTTGGTCTTTATTCACGGGTAATATTTTGTAAGGCCTATATTGATGCTTTTTTAAAGTTCTTTGAATGTTGAAATAACTTTTTTCCATTTCATGACAAGTATTTAATAAACTATTAACTGAATTTTCTAAAACAAATATTAAAGTAAGTTATCGATCTATTTTTATAATAAATTATTTTTTTACCTTCAAAATATAACAATATATCTCGATCTTCTTCCTCGTTTGCTGTAACGTTACGTCGTTTTTCTTGAAAAATTATGGGTCCTATTTACATGATGATGAACATTCAAAAACGTATTTACACTAGGAATCGCTCGATTCGGATACAATATCATGGTATTCTCTTCTTTCGGCACGCTTATTTTTATTATTTTTCACATAAAGGGAAAATATTTCTACTTTTTCAGCCTCACTATAAACCATTTTGATTAAATAAATGTTATAATGACGGTATGAAATGTGAAAATAAAATAAATAATAATTATTTTCGTGGCCTACCTTGTTATTTTTGTTTCACTTGTGTCTTGTAGCAAGGCTCACTCTTCTTGCTATAAAGCAGCTCATTTGCATTTTAAATGTCAAATATGTCAAGAAGTATTTAAGATAGACCTATACAATATTATATATTTGAAATCAGGAGAAAATGGCTTCTCAAAAATGGAATAATATATAGGATGTTCCATTTAAAAAAATGTATATTTATTTCGTATCACATAACATTGTTTTTTTATCACGTTTCAATAAAATATAGGTAAGATCCTACAACTTTTACATGAAACTTTTTTTTCTATTTACAATAATAAGAAATAAAGGGGGGGGGTCAATATATAGTGGATATGTACATCTCTGTGGCTATTTGTAACCATTTTCGACTTAATGAGTGACTAATAAATACAAAATTCAAGAGCAAACTTAAAAAATCAGAAGTTTTTCAAATAATTGAACAGAAAAAATTATAATTAATGCTCCACATGTTCCCCATTTTGATTAAGTTCCTACTGTTTTTAAAATTACCGGCGTGATCGATTGAGAAACAGTTATTATCCTTTCTTTCATATTTTGGATTTTAAAACAGTATATATTTCATTTTAAAGACGCATAGAGATGTGTGTCAATCAAAATGGGCAATATGTGGAGCACTTATTATAATTTTTTCTGTTCAATTATTTGAAAAAGCTTCTAATTTCTAAGTTTATTCTTGAATTTTTTTACTTATTGCCCAATAAATCGAAAATGTTTACAAACAGCCATAGAGATGTACAGTACAATACAAAAAAATATATTTTTTCATTCATATATCATATTGTCGAAAAATATACAGTGTTCCAAAAATTCTAAACTGGCAAATTATTTTTGGCCACCATGTATATTTTTAGGAAGTGAAAATTAAATTAACCGTTAATGGTGACTAGTGATTTTTTCAAAATGCATCTACAGATAGCTTTATTTCAACAAAAAAATAATCACTACATCCAAATGGCTGGAGAACATTCAAAATAACATAGGAGTGAGAGGAGTCTTGATTCGCCCTTGTATTTGAAAATTATTTTCAGTTATAGGCTTAGTTTACCTGTATCTTTCTATGTGTTATAGAACTTGAGCTATCAAAGTCGGACGCACTATTAGCCCACCCTGTATATTCTTAAAGGTAAATAAATATATTTTCGCCGTTTATAAAAAAAATCTTCAAAAATTTATAAAAATTTGAACAAACTTTGCATTTTGACACATTCATAAAGATTTTATTTTGATTACACCAAATTTCGATAAGAACTAATAGGTACTTGATTACTCAAAAAGTTATTCGGCTTATTTTTCGCAAATGCGCCAAGGCCCAAGAACTATAAAGATTTTTTTATTTGCGTTAAACTTTAAATTGATGAAAACAGCTTTATTTAATATAATGTGAAAAGAGATAAACTTCCTTATATCTGCTTGGACCATAGACATATTTAAATTAGTTCCTGTCTCCAGCCAATGCAACACTTCATTAGAAATAGAGCTAAATGTACAGCCTGTTTTATATATCATATTGATTGAGCATTCATGTATATATGGAGATGAAACATAAAGTAAAAGAACAAAATTTCAGAGTGCAGTGCTGGGAGCCGTTGCTCTCTATGGACGAAGAGAAGATTGAATACTATCACACCGCCTAAATTAAAGTTTCATTCTTTGTCATTAGGAAAGTGAAATAGGCAACCAGTTATATCGAACTGTGCATGTAAGGTGATATAACAAAAGAAGAAGGCACCAAGGCAATCCAAATTTAAAAAAATCGTTCGTTCTCCAACTTAGCTTACAGCTTTTATATAAAATGACGTAACTCTGATTTCATAATATCATTATCTTGACATTATTAAATCCAGTCTTTTGTCAATTAAAGCTGTTGTTATTTGTTAAGAATATTTTATAAATCACATTTATGCTATATTCGAAAAGTAAAGTATACGTGCATTTCAATACTTGGGTATAAAGTCTTTTGGAATCGAATTAGCTTTATAAGATCTAGAAATTGTATCAATGTCAGTTTTGACTTGTCTTTCATTCCTCTTCCATAACAAAGCTTTTAGATATTTATCAATGTCATCTATACTTAGTAGAAGAACGACTATTTATATTCAATGAAAAACTGATAAACAGAGAAAAACATATTATTCTTCTCAGAAAATACGATCTCTCACTATTAAGTAAAGACACAAAGAGAAGAATGATACAATATATAAAGAAGCATTCTGACTTCTGATTTAAGAATTCTCAGACATTGATAAAAAGAAAAACTTACTCAAATTGTGAAACAATTAAGATAGGTGATAGGATTAATTTCAGAATCCCACGATCTACAAAACACCTCAACAGAATGGAAATCTATGTTATACAGATCGAAGCAAAAGCATGGAATGAATTCCCAATATACATAGTCTTTGAATTCAATGCTATTTTCCACATTTCAGGGGAAACTTTTCCGAACAGTGCAGTCATACTTCCAGCTTCAAATATATGACTGAAAGTTATCTGTTTTACTATAGCCACTTTACTACTGCAATGCTCATTCATTCATAATGTGCATTGTTTAAAATTTTCTTAGTCCCATACAAAGTCATTCAAAGATTTTAAGGATGAGGAAGTGGCTTTCGATGCCGCAATATATAATCATATTTGCTCCTCCCAATAACAGGAGATATTTGAAGCTTCTTAAGCTCCCCGTTCTTGTGTCAATTTTACTTGCACAGTGAGGCATTAGTACCTAACTTCAAAGAAAGATTGCAATTCTTTAGTTCAAAAGTCAATCATATGGCTTATAATGCTTCAGAGGATTGCAAAAATTCAGTTGTGAAGTAATTTTAACACGTCCTGGTATTTTTGTATATAAATTGAAACTAGAAATACCAGTTGAATTTCTAAGAAGCCGTGACTAACCAAAAATGCTATCTTAATTGATTTTGTGTTGAATACTCTACGAACTAATAAGTTTTTCGTGTTATTCATTACTTCACAGAATATTTATTTAATCGGTACATGACGAGCCCCGGAGATGCAATTTATGCTTATGATTGATTCTGTTGAGGCACTGCCTGTTTTATTTCTGGGTGTAAGAACGGTGTATATAGAATGGAGCTTTTTGTGTAAACTCTTACATCAGCTTCTTGGACTCGCTAACCACTAAACTAATAAAGGAAGCTGCGGAGTGTGGCTGAGGAGAACAGGAAAAAGACATAAAGAAGAGTGATAGGAGGAAGAGAGATCGAGGTAGTGTGATACTTGTGAGTATTTTTTTATATTGTTCCGAGTCTTAAACGACAGGTAAAACCAGGTAGGCGCAACTCAACTATCTGCCTATACTATAGTGCCTCTACAAACTTATGTATGAAATGAATGTTAGTAGTATTTGAAAGTGTACCGAGCGTAGCCGAGTGTTACACGAGTCACGAAAGGCCAACTAACAGTAGTTGACTGCACTGGTAAACTCGAACTGATGTATTTTGTCGTAGCGAGTGTGACTAGATCTTATGAACATGGTAAATAGTGCAACCATTTTTCAAACAAACTTTTAACTAAATTTCAACGAAGATCAAAGAAACTGGACTTGTTTATATCCTTTAGTGACTTTTGTTGTTTTTTGTGGGGTGTATATTTACTTTTAGTGAACTTTCGGAAAGTTTATGTTGATGTTTCTTTTCTCAAAGTTTGTGTTTAGAAAATGACCGTGCGTCACCACAGATTCTGGGTCCTCAATATCAAATTTAATTCTTGGTAAGGGTTTTTAATTTCTTCGCCACTGTACCTATATTTTGAACTATTTTAAAGGTTGTGTTTATTTCAATTTGTCATTTATGTTGACGTCTCTTTAAACGCCAAGTAGGAGACATTCGTAATAGTTTAATCTTCAATTATTGAATTAACAATTTCGTCGCTGGGCCTACACACATTAATTATGCAATTTTACCTTATTATTTATTATTTTTTTAAATCATATTTACGTTAGGTACCAATTAAATAACTATGTTTACCTACTATTACTTTCTCTGAATAGGTACCTAGTCTACTGTAATAAACTGTAACACAAGTCGATAGCATTACTAATAAATGTTTGTTAAAATATGTTGTTAGATTGTTTTATAATTAATTTCTACACGACGTGTAGTTACTTGATATGGAAATGTAATTATCTACTATGTAAGCAATTTGAAAAATATAGGCGCGCTAAGTTACAGAATGCAAATGAAAATAAATTTTGCATTACAAATGTGTGTGGATATAAATTTATGCCGATTTGTAAATAAATTGGGTACCGGAGTTTAAATGTTATATAGCAAAATTTTTTGTTATAATTATAAAATATTCTTAGAAATATAAGCACGTTTTTAAAAAGAATTATGAATCAATAAAAACCTTTTCGGAGAAAATTATTGTGAGAAAAACTCTGCGGGCTTACTTTGTACAATAAATTAACGCTTTCCAAAAAAGGCATAATTGTCACAAAACTAGATTTTGTAAATGATTGTGCCGTTAAACTTTCTATTTATGGATTTTTAACCATGAAATTTGTGTACCTATAATTTCGTATAAAAATGGTATATTATTTGCAATGGTTCAATAATTATTGCTTTATATTTAAATATTCTATTCAGAAGTACAAGGTTTTCGTCACGGGCCAGTTACAATAATATTAAATGAAAATAAGCTGAATAAAAACCTCTGTAAAAACGGACCGATAAATATGGGTGCCTAATATAAATTTCTGTATTTTTCATATTTTAATGTGACCATAATGGTTTTTTAAATTGGTATATTTCAAGGTTTATTATAAGAAACAAATTTCAATAATTGTAGTCGAGATTATGGCATTCAAAGAGACAAGGAAAACCATAATAAAAATTTTTCGTTTTTATTCCTATAAGAATTCTAGTTACCTTGTAAATAAAAAAAGATAAAGTAATTTAAAAAATGTTACAGTATTCTAGTACTATTTCTTGTGTAGTTTTTAACATCAAGAAACAGTTTTATTACTTGAATTATTTAGATATTTCGAAAACAATTTCTAGCAAAAATTCTGAAACATTTTTGTTCCACTTATATAATCTTAAAGACTACTATAGTTATGCCTTTTACTATAAAAATGACGTCCATATTTAAAAACAATGAATCAACTAATCAGAGATACTAGCATTAATGCTAGAAATGAAAAAAATACAGGTAAACTACATAAAAAGTCTATAACTGCAAATTATTTTCGAATACACAGAGTGATCCAAGACTACCAAACCAAATGAAATTATTAAAAATGGAATGCTATAAATATCAGTACATTTTTAGAAGCTTCTTTCTAGACTCCTTTCACTCATATAATATTATTGACAATCCCCCAACCATTTGAATATAGTGATTTTTATGCTGAAATAATACCATCTGCAGATGCATTTTGAAAAAATCGCTACAGTCATCATTATGGATTTTAAGAAAAAAAATTGTAAATACCAGTTAAAAGACATCTGTCTGATGTTTTTGAAGCATTTTCACTTCCTAACGATATACAGGGTAGCTAAAATGATTTTCCCGTTTTGAACTTTTGAATTATTTTATTTTATATAATGTAGAAATGTAAAACTAATATTTCTGTATGTATAGCTCTCGGTATAGCTCTATTTAATTATTTAATTAATTTTAATAAATGCAAAGTTGCTCAATAAATCGAATATGGTTACAAATAGCCATAGAGATGTACCATAATAGAATAAATGTTGGTTCTTCAATCCTACATCATATGGTTCAAGAATATACAAGGTGGCCCGTTTGAAAAAAATTGAGATAATTCGCCGGAAAATTCAATTAAAAAATCATTTAATCTATTTTTCAAAATGCATCTGCAGACGGCATTATTTCAACAAAAAAAATCAACACATTCAAATGGTGAGGAGATAGTCAATGATAATAATATGGAAGCGAAAGGAGTTTAGAAAGAGGCTTCTAAAAATGTACCGATATTTATAGCATCCCATTTTGAAAACCGCTGCCCAAAGAATCACTACTTCCACATCCAGATTTTGTATCCAAGTCTTATACGCACTAAATCCCAATGTAATATTTTTCTCCCTTTAATAATAGGGTGGGGGTGGCAATCGGGATGGTGGAGAGGGTGGTTAATGTCAAACAAATTTTAGAGGCCCTTGGTTTTCCTATACACACTAAATCCCAATTTAATTTTTTACTAACTTTAATAATAGGGTGGGGATGGCAATGGGGGTGGTAGAGGGGGCAGAGGCCCTTGGTTTTCGTATACATACTAAATCTCAATTTCATTTTTTACTAATAGGGTGGAGGTGGAGGTGGCAATGGGGGTGGTAGATGGGGTAACTAATGGCAAAATAAATTTTAGAGACCTTTGGTTTTCGTACATACACTAAATCCCAATTTAATTTTACTCCATTTAATAATAGGGTGGGGGTGGTAGAGGCGGTGGCTAATGCCAAAAAATTTGTTACGACGATTCGTTATTGTATACACACTAAATCACACTTTAATTTTTTTTCCTTCTTTTTGATAGAGGGGGGGCTTGCTGATGATAAAGAAAATTTTGAGACCTTGACTTTTCGTACATGCCCTAAATTGCAATTTTATGGACTCTTACCTGCTTGCTTTGCCTATTTACCCTTATTTACCCTCGAACCCTTCAACGGAATTAGATCAATATATAATCTAGTTCCAGATCTCATTATAATACGTAAGTGTACAAAATTTCAAGTCAATATCATAAACAGTTCCAGAGTAAACGTGCGTACAAAAGAAGTTACAGACCGACAGACAGGAATTGTTTTTCGCTCAAATTGAAAAACTCAACCTTTCATGACATTTTAAGCCTATTTCAACAATTTTTTTTTGCGTTACTATACTTTCACTGGACGTGGAAGTAAAATAGCACTTCGTCTTGTACCGTCTTGATTCACCCTATATATTCGAAAATTCCAGTTCTAGATTTTTTTATGTACTATACCTGTATTTATTTTAATTTCCAGCTATCCTAGAACTCGAGCTGATCATGTAGAATTAAATATGTTTCTAGTTGAGTGTAAGAGCAATTTTTTTGACTGAACTCGCCAAGTAGTTTTATTATTGTTATTATTATTATTATTGTACTCTTCCACGCAGAATTCCTCGCGCTCATCTAAAACTGAAACTATCGCTAGAAGGAACTGTGAACAACTTTCTAAATACTTGTTCATTTATTCTTTCGCCTGTCCAGTCGTCTGTCTGTTCGTCCGTCCGACCGTCATGTGTCTTCAAGGCACGACAAGTGGGGAACAAAACTCCGATTGTATTGAAATTTGGATAAAAAGTTAGTGTTAACTGGAGGAAGTATGTAGCAGTATCGTTTTTGAAAAAAGACCAGTTTTCGAGATTTTCAACTACGCCACTGCAAAAGACCATATTTTGAGGCAGCTTTAAGCCTTCATTGCGTAAGACAAAATAAATCCTATAAGAATACCGAAATAATCTTCATATGGAAGTAAAGACAATAACTGTTGTTTTATCACATTAGTAATGTTTATAGACTTATTACACACAGACTTAATTCATGTAAGCTGCTTAAAATCTCCTCTCTTTGGGATATTATAGTATCTATTTCTATTTTGTTATCGTTTTAAGTAAATTCCTTTTCTATAGTAGTAGCATTCGACATGATCAAGTGACATTGATGTCTATCAAAGCTTTTCTAGCACCACAAATACAACGCGTAGACAAATCTTGTATTAAATAAATTAACAAAACCCGCAAGAAAATCAGGCCCATATTTGTCTGATTTTTTAACAGCTACCGGAAGACGTCGGACGTCGGAGCATATTCTAGCTGAAGAAAATCCCACAGAGAAATGGAAGATATGGTTTATATTGCATAAGCGACAAAGTTAAATAGGCATGCGGAGACAGACTTTTAAGTAAACGTATATGGCATCTTCAATTCTATTTTTAATAAAATAAGTTTATGATCATGATTCAGTCGTGCTTTATTGTTTTACTTTACAATTACTAAGATAAGATAGCCATACCCATGTGCTGTAGAGATATAAATATTTAAAATTTCTGGCCATAACTTTGCCAAACTAAGACTACTCAAGTAGTTAAAAAATGTTAAAAAATATAAATGTTTCCCTTCCCTATCTCTCTCTTGGTTATGGTTTCTCTAAGTTTTCTAGACTTGCCGAATTTGCACAAGTATACATTGGCTAAAATATTGTAAAAAATTGTTGAAAGTTTTTGGGTGCTATGGCAAAATTAGTTGTTAAAATGTAATACGTAAGAAGTAATCAGCTAATTTTAACAACCTTTTCTCTTAATAAACTCAAGATGTACAGCTGTTTAAGGGCGCTCTTAAGAGACAAATATATTGATTTACGACTAGATATAGTGTATAGTCTATTTTATTGCCTAGCGATGTTATAAATAAAAATAAAATAACACCATAGAAATTAGACAACCCCCAATTCCAGACGCCAGAGGCTTGTGCGGAGGGGGTTACACATTGAAAAACTACGGAAATATAACCATTTCCTCCGACGGTGCCTGTGCCGGTGTCGGGATTCGAACCCGGCGGCGCGATACCCTTGTGATTAATCGCGATTGTCACCTCGTGCCTTGACCAACGTGAACGCGGCTATCGGCAGTATCGGCCAGACACTGTTCACCGTAGTGCATTTATTTTGTGTGGCAGTATATTCTTGATTGAATTTGCCTAATCGTGGACTTGCATTGTTAACTTTTTATGTAAAAATCTTACGTCAGTATAGATCAGTATAAGTACTCATGGAATTTAATCAATCTGCATCAAAAATGAATTTCAAGTAGTCTTAAAAAACGATATTAATTTACTGATCCTAAATTCGTTAGAAAGCGTAAATGCACAATGAATCTAATTGCTTTTTAATTAGTCGAACGGCGTATTTCCTAACGTATTAACTTTTTAGATAATTCACTTTGATCGTATTGACATGCAAATTTTGGGCGCCAACAATAACCACAAACGTTTAACTTTTTATTATTGCAATTAAATATCAGTGATTATCTTGTGTCTTATATATCATGTTGCTATAAAAAAATGTTTATGTAGCAGAGGCCCGTTATAGCTCCGTCAGTTGAAATTTTTGTCACGATCGCACATAAAGGCGAACAAAAGGAGTTTTGTCGTATAATCATGTTTAATACAGCAGATACGGATTTTAAAATAAAAAGTGATAAGAAGTACCAGCTGAGGTTTAAGGCGACGATTTTAAAAAACATGTATTGCTGGGTGATCACTTTAACTTTTATCAAAAACGAAATGTTCTCCAGTCATTCAGTTGAAAAGAGAGCTAATTTTATATTGTTAGAAGTTATAAAATGGTTAAAATAGTAAAACTACATCGTATAAAGTTAGTTACGTAAAATAAAAATCTTCAAAGAGAGATCCGAATAAAAAGTCAATGAGTTTACGAAGATTCAGTTATCAATCAGCGGTAATTAATTTGCCGCAGTTAAATTGGTGAAGAAATAGAAACTTGAATAAAGTGTGCGTAAACGAAAATTTTTCACTTGATACATTTCACGAGTAACCTAATATGTACAAAGTTAAAATTATGTCTATCGGTTACTTTGTATCATCAGTATGTACGTACAATTGACAGCATAAGTTAGTTACCTTCTTAGCTACATACATACATATTTTGCCAAAAATAAAAATAGTTCTTGGAAACATAACCGAAACTTTAATTCTACCAAACGGACCAAAAATAAGATGTAGTATGTAGTTGGGTGTTTGTTTCTTAACGCTTGTGGATTTTTTATAAAGAAATAACGAAGGAAGGTATCTGGTCCCTGTTTTATAACAATACTTCATTCTGAGTAGGAGAAAGTACCATATTCTTTACTTTTCATCATTTTAAGTGAGAAAATACTGTAAATAATTTAATAGAAAAACCAATAATTTGCGCTTTTTACTAAGGTATTTTCTAATCCTAAATTGATATGTTGGAGTAGATGCAACATACAGATACAAAAACCAACTGTTGCTGTGTGCCGTTTCTAGCGAGCGAACTCTGTTTATAAAAACAAAAGTTATTGGCAATGGCCCTCAACTTTTGACTGTCTCAGAATTTTGAAACAGTTGTGCATAGGCATTCATTGTGTATAAATTCAACATCTAGCGACCCCCCATAGAACTTTTATTCATATTTCTGAGCGCTGAGCTGTTTATCAATCAATTACATTAGATGCAGAGTATTTCGACGGGTATTCCCCGCATAAAATAAACAATAATAATGACATATCAACACGTGTTGACATCTCCCCGGATTGGAAAAGCAACAGTGATTTTGAAAATGCAACGAACAACTGAATCATTCATAGTTGAATTATGTCATTGTAATTACTGCGATAAAAATAATAATGATAGTGCTTCCTGTAAGCGTGGGACATTGATATAAATACATTTTTAATCAATGTGGAAATAGAATTTTTAATTCCGATATTGTGCATTTTTAGAAATGATACACAATCTTTTTATCGCAATTTTTATGCGTAATTCTGTTCTAAAACAGGTACTAGGAACACATTTTTATGAACGCAATTAATTAATTATCAATTGATAGTTTATTATTTGCAGTAGGTATGTGATAATTAAGCGAATTTATTAAGAAACGTTGCTATTATACAAAAGTCAATCACCGTCACGCCTTATTAGACGGAAAACTTTTGAGATAGCTTTCTACTTCATTTAAAGTGTATATAGTTTTTTAATCTTTAACGACAATTTAACTCTGGGCAAATGAATTCACACCGCAAAGAGGGAAATACTTTGCAATATTTGACTTGACTTGACGTAGTACCTGTTAATATCCTGTGTTTTCATAAACCTATGACGCTGTTTTGACAAGACGGTATAGCCGAGACATTCACATATCGCAACATAATGCATGTATCAAAATAACGCAGGACTGAAATCCTTTATTTGTGACCTGAATATGAATTTTTTTTCGAAAAAGTTGCGAAAGATCATAAAACGGTGGGTTGTTCGACTTGGCATTCTATATTAAATGTAACCTTAGAAAATAAAAACTGATAAAACCGTCATTAAACTAAAAGTAAAATATGTTTCAGTCCCAATTCAATCCATGTTTGAAGTTTTACAGAAAATAAAATACACTTGAAAACCCCCAGTGGGGTTTGAGGCCATTTTCAGTAATGAAATTTCTTGATAAGAACTTTTCAAGCGCATCAACGTAAGACTGTATGAAATTAAAATGAAAGAGGACAAAATCCTGCTATTTTGTTAAATAAACTGTATGCTTTTAGCAAATCTTTAGTAATGTTTTTAATCCATACTGAAAAGAACAGAACAGACTTTGTCATTGTACAACGGATGCAAATCTAAAATGTACGTTATAGCATCAGGGGTACCACAAGGATGAAATTTGGGTCCACCTAATTCACGCCATACATAATGATTTAATAGAAAAGCTAAGTTGTTGTCATAATCTTCCCCTTGCTGGCAATTTAAAAATGTACACATCAATTTCTAGTCCCAATGTTAGCAGAAAAATAAACTTGCCTCTAACGGCCATTAAAAACTGGCGCCTCGACAATAAAATATTTATGAACATCTCTAAATATAAAGTATGCTCATGTATTTCAAATTATATTTTTATGAATTCCACCACCCTCTCGCATTGTATTCAGCTAGGAATATCTGGTATAATTTTCAAAAGTATTCTTTATCGAACATGTAGAAAAGTTACATCAGCATTGAAGAGGTTAAATCTCGGGTTAAATGCTTTAAAAACTTTATAAGTTACTCTGGTTCAGTCGTGCGCAAAAAAATGGGACAAGTCTTATAACGTATTTTTGCTAAAATCTATTTGTGTACGTCTAACTTTAATACGTATTATTTACCCGTTTTTGTTAAACCGATTGTCCCGATCCAATATTCCAACTCTAGATTACCATAGGATTATAGCAAGTTATATTTCTGTGCAAATTAATAATACACAATCATATTGGGCGCCAGCTCTGTTATCTAAATTATCATTATTTTGTGTATCGAGGTTAAATTACAGACAAAATTTAACCTTTTGCGATAGAAGTTGCAGAACTAATAAATATATTTGTGAATATTATAGTCTGCTTGAGCTTGTAACGATGTCAAATCGGTGTTTCCTTGCTTAAACGCCAGTTGTCTTGGATATTGTTATTGCTAAATATGTCAGTTATATATTGCCATTTAGTTGTATTCGTTAAATAACTCTTATTTAAGACTATAATTTGAATTTTCTCTGTTAGGCAAAAAACTTTTATTTTTCGATAGTTCCCAAATTACACAATTTCAAAGAACTCCAATATTTGACATTTTCGTCTCGAAAATCGTACGTTTCAGATTTATTGAAATATTGTTGCTTCTGTTCTTGCTGAACATACGTAGATGCGGTCTAAGGATGAGTATAAGGGACGACAGTATATGTAGGAATCTAAAAGGTCTGTTTTTTGGACTAAAATGGCAAATCTTTTTACATGGGACAAATTGGAACTGAATATTGCATGATTTTGTGTTTGATCATTTTGCAAGAAATTTTTTTGGGTTCCTGGGATAGAAGTTACAAATTTAGAGTCTTTTTTTGGACACCTCAAAAGGTTTAACCGGAAGAAATTCAGTGGATTTACGACGTAAACTGAAGTTGAATGAGATTGAAATAATTACAATTTTATGATTTATTGCCATTAAGAAAGACGAAGTTTGGCATAGTTTTTTAAATTATATTATTTTCATTTTCACAAAGATCAGTTTAAAATAGAACCTATAAAACTATTTTTTGGTGCGTGATTAAGCCGGAATGCTAAAGTAAAATCAGAGACGTGAAAATGAACATTTTTTTTTAAACGTGTACGCTACAAAAATGGCACATAGTTATCCTTTCAGAGATCACGTCCCCGTAGTCATTCCAGTATTTACAGTTTGGAAAATTAATGAGACCTCACAAGAGAGCAATAAATACAATCCTAGGGGTCCCAGCTAATCCAAAAATTTTAGTATTGTTTGAAACATGTACTTCAAACAAGTTAAGCGATTTCAGACAGAAAACACGTTTTTGTGTAAAGTATCAATGCACTCTTACGTGTAAGGTTTCTACTAGGTAACAATATATCGTTTATAGTTTAATTTAAATAGTATTACACACGTCTGACCGAGTAAAAAGGAAAACTTGTTTCGAGCCAAAAGTGCTGTAGGACATAAACCACTACCAGTATAATTATTGTAGAGCTTTTGAACACAAGTGTAACAGACCATGTACAGGGTGAACGCCGTAATACCCGTACTTCTAGACTTTATCGCATCGTTAATAATATTTATACAGATACAATTATTAAATTCTTACCATCATTTATCATTCAATATGTAAAACATTAACTCGTAAAAAGTGGATAAAAAGTTGGTACTTGACAAAAATTATTTTTTAAAACCATGAAAGAGCCTAAACCGATTTTTTGCTAAATATGAACAAAAAATAGAATTTTTAGTGCTTTAAATGACTCGCCAAATTATAATCTTATAAGTCTGACGCGTTTGTTTGTACTAGTGTCTATCTCTGGTTTCATTTCTCTTCAATGGGCGACTTGATTAGTTTTTATTAGAAAGTTTTATTTCATCGCAGTCTAGTAGTGTATTTTTTGTTACTATAGTAATGTATTTGTACATATGGACGACGGACTAAAAAATGGCGAAGGATCTGGTGAAACGAGTATGTACTTATTAGTGTAAAAAGTATCATATAAAATAAAATTACAAATTTAAGAAATCACTACACAATTTTGACAGTAATTATTGCATATTTTAATAAGGCATATGAATAAAGTTAATAGTACTGATAAATGGTACTGTGGTACCGGTTCCATTTGAAAAATTGTGTTTTGTTTCGAAAACCATTTTGATGAACTTTATTTGCTTATACATCACATAATTTAGTATTTTCGACGGGATTTCGATTTTTCTAGCATTACACGGATCAATTAGAATAAATCGGAACAGTCATGGCACACTTAAATGGAAAATTAAAAATTTAATTAAAATAAATATCGACCTTTGAAATGCCACTTATATAGTATTGAAATTCAGGAAATTAGGCAGAATTCAAAAATACAATAATATACAGGGCGTTCTATTTGTGTCAAAAACATTTATATGTTAAAAAAATGACGTTTATTAGGTATATAGGATGTTCTAAATTTAAATCGTTTTACTTCATAACTAAAGGAAAAACGGGGTGTACCATGATCCTGTTACACACGGTATATTTACTTGTCCGTTTTTATTCAGGAAAAAATGAGTAGCGTACTCAACGTGCGACATAATGCAGTAAAATTTTCTGTTCGTTTATAAAAGTAGTTTATAGGACACATTTAATTAACTTACTACGTATGTATTATGTAAAATTAAAAATATTTTATTTAAGTATACCGTACATTTTAAAGTTGGGAAAACGAATACGTAGGTTCCATGAACTGTTTTTAATAAACGTTGATGATCACGACATGTGACTAATATAAAACAGAAGGGGTGAATTCTTAATAAGACTTACAAAAGCGTGGAGGGTTTTAAAACATGACAACTTGAAATCTAGTAGCCCTGATTAAACGGTATTAAAATTTAATACATACGCTTGCTATTGAAATATGAGCTGCATATCACAGCAACGCAAAATATACATCTTTCTACCGTACGAACATTTAAAAAACTTTTTAGTCTCATTTTCTGAGATTATAGATGTGAACATTTTTATCACTGTTTAACAACTGAAAAATTATTTCCTCAGAATAAAAACTTCCCCCTTTCAAAAGTCAAACAAAATTAGGACTTGAAACTTTAATATTTTTTTATTTCTTGAAAAGTGGATAAAATAACCTTGTTTGTCCTGTCAATATGTGTATTTTTAACCACAAACTGCGATTAAAATTTATTGTTAATATTCTTTAAATTAGTATTTAAGTTCAATAGTTAGTAAAATTTTGAACACCAGTTTTCTCTTCTTTGAGAGATAAATTTTATCAAATACATATCAAAAGATTAGAATTCGTTGCATTTTTGGTTTTGTTATAAATAAATTTAAAAATCGCAGTAAATTTACCTCATTTTTGAGCTTAGGTTCGTTAGATTCTGATAAGAACAAATTGAATTCTGATAATTAGATTCCAAGATCCTAATTTTTTACTTATGGTTGCTATTACGTTCGAGTTTCACGAATAGACATGCGTGGCGCAATTGCCAAAAGTTTTGGCCATCATTAAAGAAAGTAATAAATAGAAAAAGAAATAACCAAATTATCTATTCATTAAATAATTTTGTAGGTCTCACCTCCCCCCCCCCCCCTTTAAGAAGTGTTATTATTTAATATAAAGTCATCGTCAGTTTTAATCTAAAATTTGCGGCTGTAATTCTTGCATGCCAAAAACGAAGTACAACAGTAAACGCACGGAGGAAAAAATCTTGACTTTACAGTCATTCAATTTGAGAGAACTTTATATAATAATTTACCCACCTTATTTTTTGGAGGTAACGCTTAATATTTTATTCAAAAACATATTTAATCTAGGAAGTATATATAAGAATGTTTAATCCTTATAATAATTATTTATAATACCCGCTATGCTTACGAAAATAACTTCAATTTGTTTGGACTAGCAGGCAATTGTTTTCGAGTACGTCAGTATTTTTATTTAATCTTCTTCCTGAATAGAATCTAAATTATCTTCAGATTGATGTTAATTCCTTTTACGGCTTTAGCTACTCCTTTATTAACAATATTATTATGTAAGGCCTCAGATTAGTTACGACACGTTTTTTCGGTAAAAGTTAACTTCTTTATAAATTAGGGTTTTAAAATTTTCTAATCTGCCGTGCACTGTAGCGCAGGTATCACGTAGGACTATAAAAAAATTAAATCCAAAACAAACACATTTAGTTAAATTGTGGTTCTAATAGCTATTTATTTTTCATTTATTTAAAAAATGATAAAAATAAATTGTATTTGCTCTAGCTCATTTACATGTAATTTAATACTTATTATATCACATTTATTAAAAACTGTTTCCGTATGTTTTTTGGCCGGTTTGTTAAACAAATCTTTTAGACGTATATTATTTATAACTTTATTTTCTCAAAGTAAATATTTGCATATTAAAAATAATTTATTTAAATTATAGAGAGTTTATTTATGTTGGTTTTTAATCATGAAAGATTAAGGTAACAGTGCTATCTTGTATTACAAAAAAATCAGGTCTGGTGAGTACTGTAGTAATGTAAAACAGACAGGAAAGGCAAGTTTTCATCTTATCGTCTGCAGGAATATCGCGAAAATAAATCGTGAGAAACACACACTTATTGTTATTTTAAGTCTAACAATAGCGCTCACATGTTTAATTTCAGCTAATATTTTAGATTTACGAGTTGCAAGACTTAAATATCACATCGAATTACCCTTTATAATTACAGACTAACAAAGAAAATTCTCTGGGCAGTACTTCTTGTTACAATTAAATTTTATAATGCAATTTTCATTAATAATATTTTGAACGCCGGCGTCGCGTCCAATGACGTATATTCCGTACGTCCTCGAGAATTCAAATGTAGATACATTTCAATAGAACTTTCTCACTTTTGAAAACACATACATTGATCCTTCCCATTGTAAAATGTTTCTTACAAATACGTTAAAAAAAAATTGTATTCCCATACCATAGAATCATAACCGCCCGAAGCATGTATCGGATTGATTGGTATATTTATGTGACTGCTTGGTCGAGGGGAAAGCACACTTGACTCTTACGTACACTTTAAAAACAATAAAAACTTTTTAAATGGAAATGACTCTTACGTACGAGTTCGGGGTTCGATTCCCGGTAGTGGAACTGGGATCTTTTTTGAAGAGGAAAGTATCCCAGCATATTCGAATCTTACTTCTGAATGTATAGTCCCTCTCAAGCAAGCTTTTTCCATCCAGTGCTTTCAGGAACAAGGGGTTCGTGTGTCTATAAATTTGCTCAAAAACGATGCACACCTGCATGTTCTACGCGTGCTCGATTGGACAAAAGTCGGGTGAATTTGCTGACCAAGGAAAAGCTCATATTTTAAAGATGAAATAGTTCAATGTATACCAATGTATGGACAAAGATATAATGTAATTTTTTTTTGAGCTTCGATGCACGAAATCAAAGATTGCCACTGAATTAAAAATAATCATCTCAACAACATGAATGGCAATTCATTTTCCCTTTTACTACGATGGGTATAAATTATTGTGGAAGTTAAAATATAGATATTCATTCAAGAATTGGAGTACACATTTTTATGTTGGCGTGAATTCTACATATTTTGCTTTAACAAATCCTACGCAATTTATTGTTGACGAAAATACATATTAAATCACATTTCTAAACTAAATTAAATCTATTTTAAATATTTAAATGGCCTCTTGGCACGATACCTATAAAGAATTCACATGTAAAACGCCGTGCATTAAATTAAATTAACCGAAGGCAGAAAATAAAGTACTTGTGCCCTCTTGAAGAAGTCTATTTTTAAAATTATGATAAAAATAAATTTCATGAATTTGTAAGTGTGAAAAGTATATGTTTATTTTAAGATCCAGTTCACTAGTAGTGGTCTGTTGAAACAGCGTGTCCAAAAATATAAAATAATTATTACACCAACAGACGCTAGACTAGTCTGGTTATTTTCAATGTAATCAGTTTTAGGATAGAAAATATTGAACTCTTTTTTTTCAGATCTCTGTTTCACTGTTTTAACGAATGGAAAAGTATTTGGCACTTTTAGTTGTTTACCTTTTTATTTTTAGGCGCGTTTGTATATATACGGTGCAGGTACAGATGTATGCATCAGAAACATATATCATAATAGGTAACAGATTTAGAAATAGGCCCAATAAATGATTTTATTATAATAAAAATGTGTTTATTCATTATTGCTGTACACAATGAAAGAGCGAAGTTCTGTAGAGGCCAGATGTCGTTGAAGTATCGCATACTCTCTCTTACTTGGCCGTTTATGGACGTTATTTGGTATGAATATAAACAAAACGATAATTTAGGTATATATGATTTTTTTCTTTTCTTAGTTTCTTTTTATTTATTAAGTACCTGAGTTATAAACAATGAAAATTTAAAGAGTAAATTGAGGTAGAGATTTACTTATGAGCAACAAAAATTAATTGCCCAAAAAATAGAATTTTGAAGCGGATTTCCTGAACCGGTACAGATTCGTGAAATCCAAAAAATTTGAGAAACAAGAAAATTCAATAGTTACTCTCACTCGGTTGTTTATCAAAATTAAGAAAAGTTATTTGCTACCAAGGTAAGTAAACTAAACAATAATCCAGATGTCAGTGAATTTACATTTTGAATATCTGTATTTATAACTTGTATAAAAAAAGAGAGGAATCGATAAAAACCTAGATTATTTTATTTATCTTGGTGTGTCAAATAAATTTTCTTCATTTTTATAAACAGCCGAGTGACAGAAGATGTAAAATTTTCAAACTTTTCATATTTTTCTTAATATTACCTATCTATCTCTTTATCTATTCATAAACAGAAGAGTGAATAAAATAGTATTTTGACCTGTCAATATGTGTATTTTTAGCTACAAATTTACGATTAAAATTTAGGTAAATAAAACAATAATATAGGTGTCCGTGGATTTACTTTTTGAATATCTGTGTTTAACTTATATAAAAAAAAATAGAGGAATAAATCGATAGAAACCTAGATTGTCGTTTCGTCTGTCTTGGTGTCAAATAATTTTCTTCATTTTTATAAACAGCCAAGTGAGAGCAGATATAAAATTCTCAGACTTCAGATTTTTCTTTATATTATCTATTTATCTCCATCTATTCATAAACAGAAGAGTGAATAAAATAGCCTTTTGACCTGCCAATATGTGTATTTTTAGCTACAAATTTACGATTAAAATTTAGGTAAATAAAACAATAATATATGTGTCCGTGGATTTACTTTTTGAATATCTGTGTTTAACTTATATAAAAAAAAAGAGAGGAATAAATCGATAGAAACCTAGATTATCGTTTCGTCTGTCTTGGTGTCAAATAAATTTTCTTCATTTTTATAAACAGCCAAGTGAGAGCAGATATAAAACTTTCAGGCTTTTCAGTTGTTTCTTTATATTATCTCTCTATCTCTATATATTCATAAACAGAAGACTGAATAAAATAGCCTTTTGACCTATCAATATGTGTATTTTTAGCTACAAATTTACGATTAAAATTTAGGGAAACAAAACAATAATCTAAGTGTGCGTGGATTTACTTTTTGAATATCTGTGTTTAACTTATATAAAAAAAAGAAAGGAATAAATCGATAGAAACCTAGATTATCGTTTCGTTTGTCTTGGTGTCAAATAAATTTTCTTCATTTTTATAAGCAGCCAAGTGAAAGCAGATAAAATTCTCAGACTTTTCAGATTTTCTTATATTATCTATCTATCTCCATCTATTCATAAACAGAAGAGTGAATAAAATAGCCTTTCGACCTGTCAATGTGTGTATTCTTAGCCACAAATTTACGATTAAAATTTAGGCAAACAAAACAATAATGTAGGTGTCCGTGGATTTACTTTTTGAATATCTGTGTTTAACTTGTATAAAAAAAGAGAGGAATAAAGCGATAGAAACCTAGATTATCGTTTCGTCTGTCATGATGTCAAATAAATTTTCTCCATTTTTATAAACAGCCAAATGAGAGCAGATATAAAATTTTCAGACTTTTTAGATTTTTAAAAATATAATCTCTCTATCTAGTCATAAACAGAAGAGTGAATAAAATAGCCCTTTGACCTGTCAAAATGTGTATTTTTAGCTACAGATTTACGATTAAAATTTAGGTAAACAAAACAATAATCTAGGTGTCCGTGGATTTATTTATTCAATATCTGTGTTTAACTTGTATAAAAAAAGAGAGGAATAAATCGACAGAAACCTAGATTATCGTTTCGTCTGTTTTAGTGTCAAATAAATTTTCTCAATTTTTATAAACAGCCAAGTGAGAGCAGATATAAAATTCTCGGACTTTTCAGATTTTTCTTTATATTATCTATCTATCTCCATCTATTCATAAACAGAAGAGTGAACAAAATAGTCTTTCGACCTGTGAATATGTGTATTCTTAGCCACAAATTTACGATTAAAATTTAGGCAAACAAAACAATAATCAAGGTGTCCATGGATTTACTTTTTGAATATCTGTGTTTAACTTGTATAAAAAAAGAGAGCGATAAATCGATTGAAACCTAGATTATCGTTTCGTTTATCTTGATGTCAAATAAATTTTCTTCATTTTTATAAACAGCCAAGTGAGAGCAGATATAAAACTCAGGCTTTTCAGATGTTTCTTTATATTATCTATCTATCTTTATCTATTCATAAACAGAAGAGTGAATAAAATAGCCTTTCGACCTGTCAATATGTGTATTTTTTAGCCACAAATTTACGATTAAAATTTAGGTAAACAAAACAATAATCTAGGTGTCCGTGGATTTACTTTTTGAATATCTGTGTTTATAACTTGTATAAAAAACAGAGGAATAAATCCATAGAAACCTAAATTATTGTTTTGTTTATCTTCGTACCAAATATTTTTTTCTTCATTTTCATAAACAGCCTAATATGAAAGAATATGCTAAGATTTCGACGACATCTGGACTTTTAAGTATTACTGAATATTTTTTTCTATTCAGAAACTCTACCGACGATTTTGAAAAGGGTACTGACTATCTATTACTTCCAAATAACACCATGATTATTTTTAGCTGTGAAGGTAACCATTTAAAATAAATGATCTTACTTAGTGTGAAATTGCCTGATTCAGTCTTTACGTTAATTTGTTGTTCATATTAATCTTAAAAATCTGTGTTACAAATTGTGGAGATTAATAAGACTAATGAAAGTCGTGACTTGCTTCGGTAAAAATGACCGCCATTGCCATTAGATTCAATAACTTGTTTGCCACACACACACCACACATTAGTGTAAAATCGCTACCACAGAAAAGGTGTTTCTGAGAAACATTCATTAGGAACATTTTTTTATCTATATTTCGGTCCATAAAAGATAATAATTTCTTGAGAGGTAAAGTGACTATGTGTGAGATGAGACAAATTTAAGCACACGCATAAATCAAGGGTTAAGAGATATTTCTAAGGTCACCGCGATTGACTCAGTGTAATTATATTTGAATCATTTTCTATGACGAATACTACGTAATCAATTTCACAAATAGAAAAATGTTAGGTAATTTTGTTTTCTTCGGAAGATATTAACATTTTGATGTGGCCTAATCTTTATTATACCTATTTGGATGAGTTAAGTCAAATAAATAAAGTACAAATCCAACCTGAGTTAGATATTACGCCAGATAGTACGCAGTTATTACCAACTTTTGTATATTTAATGTGGAAATACCGCATACCTATAGTTTTACATTTTTAGTTCTTCTTCATGAAAAAAATTAACTAAAATTACGTCGCCGAGAGTTCTTCTATAAAAAATTCTAATTAATTAATCTCTAAATGATATTGTATGGTGCATACGTATTTTTAATGATAGTTGTAGTTATAATAATGTCCTTCTGCATAACAATGCTATAATAATTTGTGTGATTCAACCGTGTTTCCCATTATTAATGAATTCTTTGGGATAGAACTTTCATTACAAATAATTTCCCATTGAGCGAATAAAGGTCAAAATATAGGGGTCATATTTTGCAAATAATTTGAAACACATATTATGAGACTTTAGTCAAGCATAATTAAGGTCGAAACGAATGTTAATAATAGTTCATATGTGAAATTTTCGAGTACAGTTACGACATCTATTATTTTATTTTACGAAAATTGTATACTATTTGTTTACAATGGCAAACTGAAAAATAAAGCTGTTGTTCCAGAATATTAAAAAATCTTTTACCAATATCCGAATGTGATTATGATTGCGTAATCCATTTGGAATAATTTTTAACAAGAAAAAGTCAAAGAGCACAGTAAACATTTTTGTGACTTTCTAAATCCTAAAGAACTTACTTGCGTAAGAAGTATAATATTATATTTTATAATAATTACTATACTCAGTAGTATAAAACGGAGATATATGTTTAAACAAAAATAATACTCAAATGGATCGTTCCAAATTAATTCTTGTTACAACATTCTGAAAAGAAAAAAAATGTTTTCGTATTTAAAATCGGTCTTTCACCTTTCAATAAACTTATTTATTTAATCTAATGACTAGAAAATATTGATTTGTAAATATATGAAACCGTTTGTTTGATTTCATCACGTTATTCCATAGAAATCAGTTTTTTTGAGTATCTACTTCTCGATGCAGGTGAATAGCTTTTTCACATCTGACAAAGCTTTTGTAATGATGACTGCGATTACACATATCATGAAATATTGTGTTTCGTTGAAAATATAATAATTACAAGGTTTTTGCTGAATGAAATAAGCCCGTGAAAGTTAATAAGCTATAATGTTATTTTGCAATACCTAAGTATTTTTTAATTGCTTATATGATAATCTGTATTTATAAACATGTACGGTATTAGTCTGTTTACTTTCAGTTAAATCCTTAGGTACTTTTAATTATGCATAACGCAGAAATTAAGTGTGTTATATTTAGAGCCCACCCTAAGAAAAAAGAGTATCATAATATCCCACTTAAATATCTTTCATTGTATATTTACGGCCATTATGAGGAAATTTGTATAATCAGAAGTTAAAAATAATAAAAAAATAAATGCGACGTTGGTGACTTTAAGTTGCCGCTATGCTATGCTTTTTCTGTAAGTAAATTTTATTCCTTAGCAAAAAGCTATTATAAGTACATATATGTAAATATAGTAAATATAAGTGAATACAAAAATATAGTAAATACTATACAGAGTATTGTCTGAAAGTTATTTGTGGCATTCCACGAATATTCTTTCCTTTTATTTGGGTTTTCTGCCACATGTATTGTCCTCTTCAAAAACAAATCACCGAATCTAAAAAATAATAGAATTATTGGAAAAAAACCTCTGCGACTGTGGCGTTTACGTCACAGGAATAGTCGGAGGTTATTTTTTACAAATAATATAAATCGGAATAAACACAGAAATAATGTATTTTGCTGACGTTTCGGAAAGTAGTCTCTTTCCGTTTTCAAAGCTTTTTTCGAACACTTATTTGCTGTGTATGTCAAATACACAGCTTTAAGATTATGTTTGTTATTTCCATAGATACTTACTACTTACAGAGAACTGATGTTATTTTCTATTAGATAATGTTGAGTTTGTTAAGTTCTTCCTTTAGCATTGGTAGCCAGGTTTCACAAATATCTACAGAACAATTCGATACGCATTTATCTTCATTTAATAATATTATTGCTGATTCTTTAATTTTTCTTTTTTTGCTATCTACCTCTTTTGCTAAAATTTTTGCCGAGTCCCAGTCTATTCTATGTCCATTTTCTCAAGCATGTTCACAAATCTTTGATTTCTAAATTTCATTCTTTCTAATGTAATTCTTGTGCTCTTCCAACCTCACACTGAAAGGTCTGGATGACTCACCCACATAACATTTATCACATTCGCACGGGATGTTGTAAATATAAATATAGTTTTTTGAATTCTGCTCCAGGTTTATCGGTTTCGTTTTTGTTAAAATAGATCTCAAAGTGTTCACCGTTTGAAATACCGTCCTAACATCAAATTTGTCATCTATACGGCGTAGCTTCTCCGATAATCCGTATACATAAGGAATTATTGCTGTATAATGACGTTCAGGATTTTGTCGTTCCTGATTGTCCATATTTTCAACATTTATGAAAACTCTATCGTCAAAGGCTTCAGGGTATTGATTTTGTACTAGAACCTCTTTGAAACATTTTTTCTCGTTATTTAATATTTCATTATTAGATGAAATTATTTTGGCCCTATCGTATAAACATTTTACAACACCCTATTTAACATTAATGGATTGATTTGAGTTCAAATTTAGATATCTATTAGTATGTGTTGGCTTTCTATAAACGCTTGTTTCAATTGTATTATTTACCTTTTTAACTAAAACATCTAAAAATGGTAGTTCATTCCTACTTTCTACTTCTAATGTGAATTTAATAGACGGTTCCTTACTTATATTTTCTAAAAAACTATCTAGTTAATCGACACCATGAGGCCAAATTGCAAAGATCTCGTCAACATATCTCCACCAGACAACCGGTTTGTTTATACAATTTCGAACATGTGTGTTCCCAAAGTTCTCCATAAATATGTTGGTTAAAATTGGTGATAATGGAGACCCACCCCATGGCCATACCAAAATTATGCTGTTAGAACTCATTCTCCAATTGAAAATAGGTTGCTTTTATACACATTGTTAACAGTTCCATTATGCTATTTACACTTAATTTAGCTCTAGTTTCCAAATTACTATCATTCAGCAACCTATTTTCAACTGTTTTTAAGTTTCATTTACCGGAACATTGGTAAAAAGATTAACTACATCAAAACTAACTATCAAGTGTGATTCATGAATATCGTTTTCATAAATTTTTTCTATAAAACGTTTACTATTTTTAATATATGAATCGGTATTTCCAGATAATGGATCAATAATTTTAAGTAAAAATTTTGCCAAATTATGACATGATGAATTAATAGGACTAACAATTGGTCTTAAAGGAATAGTTTGTTTATGTGTCTTTGGTAAGCCATACAAATGAGGAGGCTTACTATGATGTGGTGTAAGGCTTATGGTGGCTTTTTATTTTGTTTGTTTGTTCCGGTAGATGAAACCTTAGAAATAGTTAAAGATAGATTGCTGAATGATAGTGATTTGGAAATTAGAACTAAATTAAGTGTGAATAGCATAATGGAACTCTTAACAATGTGTATAAAAACAACCTATTTTCAATGGGAAAATGAATTCTATCAGAAGGATTTTGATATGGCTATGGGGTTCCATTATCGCCAATTTTAAGCAACATGATATCTAAATTTTAACTCAAATCAGTCAATAAATATTAAAAGGGGTGTTGTAAAATGTTTATACGATAGGGCCAAAATAATTTCATCTAATAATGAAATATTAAATAACGAGAAAAAATTTTTCAAAGAGGTTGTAGTACAAAATCATTACCCTGAAGCCTTTGTTGGTAGAGTTTTCATAAATGTTGAAAATAGAATCAGGTACGACAAAAACCTGAACGTCATTATACAGCAACAATTCCTTTTGTATACGGAATATCGGAGAAGCTACGCCGTATAGGTGACAAATTTGATATTAGGACGGTATTTCAAACGGGGAACACTTTGAGATCTATTTTAACAAAAACGAAACCAATAAACCGGGAGCAGAATTCAAAAAACTATATTTACAATATCCCGGGCGAATGTGATAAATGTCATGTGGATGAGTTATCTAGATCTTTCAGTGTGAGGTTGGAAGAGCACAAGAATTACATTAGAAAGAATGAAATTTAGAAATCAAAGATCTGTGAACATGCTTGGGAAAATGGACATAGATAGACAGGGACTCGGCAAAAATTTTAACAAAAGAGGCAGATAACTATTATTAAATGAAGATAAATGCGTATCGAATTGTTCTGTAGATATTTGTACAACCTGGCTACCAATGTTAAAAGATGAACTTAACAAACTCAACATTATCTAAAAGAAAATAACATCAGTTCTCTGTAAATAGTAAGTATCTATGGAAATAACATAAACAGAATTTGACATACACAGCAAATAAGTGTTCTTTGAAAAAGGCTTTGAAAACGGAAAGGGACTACTTTCCGAACGTCAGCAAAATACATTATTTCTGTGTTTATTTCGATTTACATTATTTGTAAAAAATAACCTCTGATTGTTCCTTTGTCGAGGCATTTTTCCAATAATTCTAATATTTTGTAGATTCGGTGATTTGTTTTTGAAGAGGACAATACATGTGGTAGAAAACCCAAATAAAAGGAAAGAATACCATACAGAGTATAGTAAATGATTTCAAACCACAACAAACAAATACATTAAGAAAGAGATATTATGTTAGATGCAGTTTTCTAACTTCCTTTCAAATAATTTTAAATTTGGAGCATATTTAACTTCATGTGGCACATTATTAAATAGTTCCAGCCCATCTCCTAACAAGGTTTTCTGTAAATTAATGGGTTCTTACAAAGTCAATGGTAAAATTATCTTTAGACCTTATATTATATGAATGGACCTCTGACTTTTTCACTTATAGTTTTGCAGATATTGCGGCAATAGTTTATTTTTAATTTTGTAAATAATTAAGGACTAAATTTGACTTTTTAATAATGTCTTCTATCGATAGCCGTGTAATTCGGCCCTCATACAATCTATTGGTGAATATTTACCGCATGCCAGAATTCACATAGATTTATTCTTTAAGATTTACCTTCGATTTATTGTGTCTTTATTACAGGATATCAAGAGTCAGGCACAATAGGCAATACGAGGATGAATTATAGTATTATATACTGACAGGTTATCTGATATTTGATAGATAAATCTCGTTTTATTTCCAGTTTCTTTGCACATAAATTCAACATGTTTATGGAGAGTTAATTGTTGATCTAATATTACTGCTAAATACTTCATATCTGAGAAAAAGTGGATTTTTGGAAGTTTAATATAAATATTAAGGTTACTGTTTAAGTATTTATGACAATTTTGTTTTGAACCTAGAATCATACACTTAATTTTATGTTCATTTAACTATATTACTTATTACATATCCATTTATATAACGTGTTAAGCTCGTTGTTCATTGTATTAGTTATTTCTACATGATCAGTTCCTGTGACCGACAGTAAATTTAATATTTCGCTCAGATCACTTATATAAATCATAAATAGCAAGGGTCCAAGGACACTACCCTGTGGAACTCCAATATGGCTCCTATCTGTTCGGATTTATCTCCGTTTGATTTAGTCCTATGATAACTGTTACTTAAGTAGTTGCTTATCCACTGCAGCGCCGTAGCTTTAATCCCGTATAATCTAAGTTTCGTCAAAAGTCTTTGGCGACCAATCGTGGCAAAAGCACGCTGAAGGTCAATAAAGACAATAATTATCACCTTTCTGTCATTTATATCTTTCCTCCATTTAGTACACACAAATTGTAGAGCAGTTTCACATGAGTGATTCTCCCCAAAACCGGGCTGGCCACTGTAATGAATTTGATAACTACAAGAGAGTCGGGGCTAACTTTTTCGTACTACTTAATTTTATCCTAAAACGTAAGCAAACGCAATCCCCATACCTACTCGAAGGTAAGAGTTTACCACAACTTTGTCACCTTTCATTAAAAACCAATTTAAGTTGTGAGAAAGTTAGATCATCATCAACAGATACATATAACTGGCGGGTTCTTAAGATACGTCAACTTTTGACATGTCACATGGAGGGGAGAGATATTCACCATCGTATGTCACCTGACAGGAGACGCGCAAAAATTCATTCATTTTCTTGGCTTTGTTTGAAGTGTTAAAGTAGAAATTCTTTTTCAGTTTCATTGCGATCAGATCATTTTCTGGAATTTCAATATGCTGAAACCCTAATTCATTGTTAGGACCTTTTAACAGTTATTAGCAGGAATTTAAGTTTTTTCTAGCTAATAGCAGGGAAAATTCTCCAGTTAATATCTAGTAACTTAAAGATTAACAGTTTCATCGCCATCTGTTAGCTAGCAGTAAAACCCATAGCTCAGTATTTGTGTTAAGAGCTTTATTGCGATTGTTCGTTTAACAGACAACCACGACAGGACGCTGAAGTTGTGTAATATTCTTAACATTGCATGTAAACATCCATGTACTTAAACTATAGATTGTATAAATTGTCGCAAGAGTTCATCAGTTACGTAAAGTTTTAAGAAATAAAAGTAAAAGGCTCGTAAAAATATAAGTGGGTAATGTATATTAGCGATCTGATTATGTAATTTTTCTCTACACATATCTGGTCTATAAATTTTTAAATTATAATGATTTTATACATTGCCATTTGCAGCAATAACAAATTATGGCATATTTATGGGCAGGTGTTCTAATATATGTTAAATATTTCATAGAAACAGAGGAATTTCAATAGTGCATAATGTAACAAACCTTTAAATTATCTGTTAACTATAACTATTTATTTGCAAATTGTACTGACCTATTATTGTTTCTATAGAATTATAAATTTTTTCTAATCAATTTTCAATTTGTTTGAACAATAAATATTAATTACCCCATGTGATATTTCATTTACGTAACGTATGGATACAAAGTGTTGTAATGCTTTATTTACACGTACACAGAGTTTGTGGCCCTGAAACCATACAATATAACGTAATAATGAATAAAAAACAAGCTGCGTTCGCTTTCATCTACTTTAACCAATCATGGTGTGCTTATAATGTACCGCTTGCCTTACCATAGGAAACGGTGACAAAACCTGTCGCTCGCCTCTGCAGTTCTTGGTTCTCGTTCTTTCGTACCATTAAAGTGCCTATACATGGTGACTATTGAAAAACTTGTACTACTTTCGACAGATTGTCTCGAAAGTGTACGCTGATAGTTTTTCCGGCAAAATTTCACTGCGATTGGGTGGTCGCCGTTCCATCAAGTCAAACATACCTATTTCATTTTATCAAATTAGGTAGGTACATTGCAACCGGATATTTTTTAAATTAATCATCGTAGAAAAAATCTATTTTATAACACCTTGATCTCAAATAACAGTTATATATATGTAAATATAACTGTTTCAAGTTCTCTTAAAATTGAAATAAACTAATTCCAAGGAATTAAACTGTTTTCACAATATTCTATAATTCATTCGTTACAAGAAATACTTAATACTTTTCTTTCTTCGTGAGCCTCCGTAAATATATATATACTTAAATATATGCCTCAAATTCGTTGGTATTCGACTAAATATAAGCTGTGGAGAGGCCAGCAGTCGCCTAGGAATGAGGCTGTTAGGAAGACGCCTCCTCTACAGGTGTGCACAGATGACATTCCTATCCAGTTTGTCTTCGACAGACCCTACATAATACAGGCACGAATAATGAGAACGAGGCTGCTGGCGAAGATGTGATCAACATCTTCACAGACGGATCAAATAGAAGGATGGGGAAGGATGTGGAATATACTCCAGTAGTCTGCAAATCCAGTATAAATGGGCTATGGATGATCAAGTCAGCGTAATACAGACGGAACTAGCGCGCATAATCATAGCTGCAAAAGATATTGTCCGTAGACAAACTACGGACAAAACAATCAGGATCTGCTCAGATCAGATCAGAATCGCTACTAGCCCTGAGAAGTGACAAAGTTACCACAGGAAAAGTATGGGAATATCACCAAGCATTTGTGGGTGCCTCCAGCATGAATAGCATATCGGCATACTGGGTGAAAGGCCATGCACAGTGCAGTGGCAACAAAGTAGCCGACAGACTGATCAAGAAGGCAGCAGGCCTAAATATCTTTGGACCAAGCTCAGCCAGTCTGTTACCGATCAGCTGCCAGCTTGCTAGGGAACTACTAAAATATTCCAACAAGAGCACAGCAATGGACTACGTGGCAATATCCAGAAGGAACCTAAGTTTTATAACGGGAATCCAAACTGGACATTGTCCGTTAAGGAAACATCTACATAATATGAGATTAAGCGAAACACCTCTCTGTAGAGGTTGTGAACAAGAAGATGAGGCGGTTCAACAAGTACTTTGTGACTGTCGTGCCGTCTCATCAATAAGGGAATCCATTTTGGGAGGACATTGGTCTACTTTGGCCGATGTAAGGGAGATGCCCCTAGGCAGCATCACCACCTATTTTGCAAGATTAGGTTGGCTGGAGGCCTAAGCGAGGGTCTGCCTACTGGGAGGAAGTACAATGGGCCCTAAGTGCTGTAGTTTTATATTTTTCATTGACTACCCTTCCAACCAATTCCAAATTTCAATGAGCTAAAAACTCTACTTTTTTCGAGACTTCTTTAGTTTAGAAATTATGGAAGATTAGACAATCGCATCCATATTAATATTGGACAGATTTACACTGTATGTACTCAAAGAATTTATCTCTTTCAAAATTATATTTACTAAAATATTTATTACCTATTCATTTATAATATTCAAATTTTGACTATAACAGGGCCATCTATTAGCATGTAGTACACGACAGCGCAGAGTCTATTACAACAATTTTCTTGTTACACTGACGACAGTCCCGAAGCAGCGATACTGGCGTTCAGTCTTCCGTGCGATTGTAAAACGAAAATTTGAACAACTGTCAGTGAAATTAATGACTAATTACCTTGTTGTCATCGAGAATACATCAATGTACCAAGTCAATCCTCTAGGTACATAGGGAGTGAGTGGAAAATATATTACAAGATTTGACAAAAAAAAAGTATTCAGATTGAACCTTAGAGGCGAACAAGGTACAACTTGGGAAGTAGGAAGATTGAGACCCCGGAATCGAATCAGAAAAACTCAGATTCACCCTAACAATGTTACTTTCTGAGTTTTTTCCTGACTTTTTTTCTTGAAGATGGCTCCAAAACACTCAGTTCTGTCTCTTCACTTTCTAATGGAATTTACATAACTGGATCATATTGCTTAAAACAGTAATTAAGTAAACTATTAAACATAATATTTTTAATCGCAAACTCCTCTATAAAATCCTTATTTTACTATAAGGAACGTAACCAGACTGCAACCAACAGCTACTCTCCGGGCTATGTGCCCCGCCGAGCGCTGAATTACAAGTTACAAGTCTGGCGCGTTAAGTGTAATAATTGCATATTACCATCAAAACGCTAATGCTAATCCTACTTAAAGGAGCTCTCTTGCCAGCCGTCACACACCACTTGCAGACTGCAATTTCGAGCTGTTGGCTCTCGTCAGTGCAAGGTAGGCATGTGACGGTGTGACGGCTGGCAAGAGAGCTCCTTTAAGTAGGATCAGTCTTTCGGCTGGTGTTTGTTGCAATCGAAGTAGTAGCGTTTTGATGGTAATATGCAATTATTACACTTAACGCGCCAGACTTGTAACTTGTAATTCAGCGCTCGGCGGGGCACATAGCCCGGAGAGTAGCTGTTGGTTGCAGTCTGGTTACGTTCCTTATAGTAAAATAAGGATTTTATAGAGGAGTTTGCGACTAAAAATATTATGTTTAATATTCCGCTCTCTAAAAGCACATTTGAACTAAGTAAACTATTGTATATGAATCAAAAACCCTTTCACCTTCGCCTTTTTCTATGTATGCGTATTCTCCAATTCTCTGTTAACCTTTAATTATCACAGGTAATGTAATAATAATTTTTACAAGTACCATAGTTTAACACTTAAAATAATTGTTCAAAGCTTTTTCCTAATTTTAAGCTTATCTTGTTGAAAAGTGTAAATATATTATTACTGTACTATTATCCAGCAAGAAATAAGATAAAACGAACCTCAGCGGAAGTCTATTTTGTATTGTGGAAGTCCCCGTCGCTAACAAAAAAAGGCAGAATGATTTTCATAACAGTTCTATTATTAAAAAGTATCTCGAAGACAAACGTTTACAGTCCGTCCTGTATAAGTTTGTAAACCAGACAGTTGGCGTTTTTTAATAGGATTTACGAACGGAGGCGAGTTGAACAGTCGAGCAACATCGCGACAGGTGCGCCAACCTTGATTTTTAATTCTTTATCTATACTTCAATCAAAATAGACAGAAGCTAAATCCAGTTTTTCTTTCCTTAACAGATTCAAGCTTTTTGCTGTTGTTGAATGATGCAGCGTAGGCCAACTTCCTCTCTACTCGTTCTATACATATGAGTTGCACTGAGATCATTTTGCTTCATTTATATTCAAAAAGGCACTTGATGCGATAGATACTCACACTTTAACGAGCTGTATAATACTGTTTTACACTATTAAATACCCACAGCCTATTAGATCTTTAAATAGATAATAAAACTGCATTTTTTCATTATAACATTAAATTGAGCAACAAAAAATAATAACTTTATGCTGCCTTATTTAGCTAAGAATAAGAATGATTAAGAAATGGGATTGAAAAAAAATTATTTAATTACATAAGTTTTTGTGCACCATTTAATTTGTGAAATATCTAACGATGAAACCACAAACTTTATTTTATTTATTTAAAATACTAATTTTTCGATATTTAAGTCTTAAAAACAGTGTGATGTTAAAAATAACTACCACCCCTAAATATTTGAAAAAGTATTGCAGGTTTACTTTCGAAAAAATTGTTTTTGGAGCCGCTGATTGTGAATCAGAAGACAGATTCCAAAAATTCAAGATGACCGTCTCTAATAGATGAAAATGGGGTGCAACTTTTCTAAAGCAGACGTCTATCATTACCATATCGAAATTTTGCAATGTAATATATGGATTAATTATCGCTTTTTTGTCGTAAATTTGTCGTGAAAAGAAAAAAATTGTCGCGCCTTATTTTAAAAAAAAGCATGGTAATGCCAACTTGATAGTCAAGTTAGCATTACCACATACCGAAACGGGCTAAAATGGTGGAAAAAGGGCTCTGAGTATCAAAATAATTTGTCACGAATTTGTCGTGAATAAATAATATACAAAAAACCACCCCTTCATGATTTACGGGGTGGTAGTGCTCAGTACAGAGAAAAATGTATTAGTTCTCCTATTTCTGCGTAATGGAAATTCGCGATAAACTGTTTTCTGACGCGACAAATTCGTAGGCCTCTTACGATGAATTCCTAAAAAAGAATCAGTACAAGAAAACCACCTCTTGATGATTTACGGGGCTGGTTGTGCTGAGTACAGAGAAAAATGCATTGATTTAACTATTTTAGCAAACTAGAAATTCGCGATAAATTGTTTCGTGGCACGACAAAATTCTATGTCCCTTACGATAAATTTCTGAAAAAAAATCACTCCATAAAAACCATCCCTTGATAATTTACTTGTGCGATAATGCTGACTTCGACAAAAAATGTATTAATTTTCCTATTTTTGAGAACTAAAAATCCGCGACAAATTGTTCCGTGGTACAACAAATTCCTTCATTCCTTACGGTAAAATCCTGAAAAAGAGTCAGTAAAAAAACCATCCCTTGATGATTTACGGGCGTGGTAATGTTGACTTCGACAAAAAATGTATTAATATTCCTATTTTTGTAAACTAGAAATTCGCGACAAATTTGTATCGTGGCATGACAAATTCCTATGTCCTTACGACAAATTCCTGAAAAGAAATCACCTCAAAAATCGCCCCTTGATGATATACGGGGAAGTAGTGATGAGCGTGGAAAAAAATCTATTAATTTAACTATTTTTGCAAATTAGAAATTCGCGACAAATTGTTTCGTTGCACGACAAATTCCTACGACCCTTACGGCAAATTCCTGAAAAGGAATCAGTCCAAAAAAACCATCCCTTGATGATTTACGATGGTGGTAATGATCAGTACGGAGAAAATGTACTAATTTAGCTATTTCTGCAAACCAGAAATTCGCCACAAATTGTTTCGTGGCACGACAAATTCTTACGTCCCTTATGGGAAATTCCTGAAAAAGAATCAGTTCAAAAAGCCATCCCTTGATAATTTACAATGGTGGTAATGATGGGTACGGAAATGTACTAATTTAACTATTTTTGCAAACCAGAAATTCGCGACAAATTGTTTCGTGGCATGACAAATTCCTACGTTCCTTACGGCAGGTATTAGGAATTTGTCGTAAGAGGCGTACGAATTTTTCGTGTCATAAAACAGTTTGTCGCGAATTTCCATGACGCAGAAATAGGAGAACTAATAGATTTTTCTCTGTACTGAGCACTACCACCCCCGTAAATCATCAAGAGGTGGTTTTCGTATATTATTTGTTCACGACAAATTTACGACAAATTATTTTGATACTCATAGCCCCCCTTTTTCACCATTTTAGCCCATTTCGGAATGTAGTAATGCTAACTTGACTATCAAGTTGGCATTACCATGTGTTTTTTTCTTAAATAAGGAGCGATAAATTTTTACTTTTCACGACAAATTTACGACAAAAAGCGACAATTAAACCATATATTGACACTGAAAAATTTTAATATGGTAATGCTAACTTGACCGACGTCTAAAGCAAGTGCTTTGAATCGGCAATGAAATTGAGCAACTAACGCTGTATTAATAGAAAATAATATTTAAGACTTCATCTTTTAATTACAGGCCTTTTAATTAAAAGAATGTGAAGGCATATTATTTCTATCATATTTTTTTCTTTTCAAGCTTCAGAAACAAAAAATAATTCTGAAGCTTAACTGATACATTGCTAATAGATAATTAGGTTTATGAAAAAAAGTTGTCAAGAGATAAGAACTTTCAATAATGTTTCATTAAAACTTATGTTACTGTACTAACAGTATGATCTGGAAAATTAGTACATTCAGTATATTAACGTTTTTAAACAAGACTGTATAAAATATACAGTTTTGACGTTATTTATAAGCACTTTATCTACTACCTTCAAAATTCTGTAATGAAATTTATGTATGTTTCATATTTTATGTTTTGGAATTAAAATACTCAAAATAAACGAAATAATTAGAAACATATTATCACTATGATTAACTAACCCTCAATTAAATGATTTTCAAATGAGAATGCATGGTATGTGCGTAATAGAGATAATAAACCAGCCAAGCCCAATGGTCTGGTGTCAGATTTCTATAGATACGAATTTAATGCATGAAAATGTCAAAAAAATAAATATGGGTTATTTTAAACAGAGCAAGCTGAGCCTAGACATCTGACAGATGTTTGAAGGGGATTATTGGCTCCCCTAATTATTTTACTCCGTCTATATAAATAAAACTTTAATACAAAAGTTTCGAGGGACATTACATTTAATGGCCTGTAGAACAAAGACACGCTTATGTAGGCTGGAGAGTATCAATACCAATTATTTTAGTAAACAGCATTTTTAAGAAGGTACTGTGTCACTGTATGTTAACATATTTATATTCTTTTGTAATTAATTAATTATTATAGTTTTAATTCCGTTTTTTTTATCCAGCAATTATATGTCTATAAAAAACAGTCATTAAAAATCAATTTATTTTTATATTTAATTTTACATTCATCATATGAATGATTAAATAATTAGAAGTAATAAAGGAAACGTTAAAATAATTAAATTGATTAATAAAGCAAAAATGCAATTAACTACAAAACACATTAGATGTTCCTTGAAAAAAATTATTACTCTAAAACATTCTGCGTATATTACCACAAATCGTACAGTGAATCGCATTAAAAAAGTTTCTCGTTCAATGTTAATATGTTTAAATTACCGTGATAATGGAAATATACAAGGTATTCCATAAAATCCGGGGTAAAATGAAGGGGATGATAGGAGAGGTCATTTTTAATAAACCATGTGGTTATTTGATTCTTGGTGGTTCAAATGTAATTTCAACTTTTGTATTTTTATAACATTAATTGTAACAAAAGATTTTTTTTTTGGTTCATCAAAAATGATTTGACCTCTAAAGAGCGACCCTTACAGAAAAAAAATACTACAGAAAATTGCCCCGTAATGAGAAAAACTACGTATAAAATGGTGTTATGTGCAATCGCCATAGACGTGTCTGGTTGTACTCTAGGCTTAGATTACTGTCATAAGAACATATCTTACTTGTAAAAAACGTTAATTAATAAGCTCTTATCACAAAATCCAACAATTTTACCTTGCTAGAGTCCGCGTAAATTGCAGTAGTTTTTCTTATTATGAGAGACAATTTGTAGTACCTTTTTTTCATCGAGCGTCACTCAAAAATACAGATAATTTTTGATGAACCAAACAATAATCATCACATATTTTATTACAATTGACCATTGCTGACTAGATTCTATAAAAATGCAAAAGGTGAAACAACTTTTGAACCACTAAAAATCGGATAACAACATATTTGGTTATTTTGATTGCAAATGACCTTACCTATAATCCCCTTCATTTTACTCATAACATATGGAACACCCTGTATATGATAATTATTTTATTATGAGAATATATAAAGGAACAAAGAAGGTAAAAGTGTACGAAATAATTATTACAGTTGGTCCAATGTTAGGTTTATTTCGATTTTAACACACATTTAGTACCTATTCAGTTTAATTTACCTTAGGCTTTTTAGCCAAGTCTGAGAATAGTCTAGCTGATCTAGTGATGGTGGCCCTAGTCCAGGTTATTTTATTGAGTCTAGTCTACAAAAGAAAACAATTCTTAATGAAATATTCAATTAATTTGGACATAATTGGAGGTAAATTCTTTGCAGCAGCCGTTTTGTACTAAAAATACAATCAATCCGATCAATTCATGAACTGATTATAATGCAGGAAAAGTAATCAATATCATCTTGAATTTTATCCGTACACTGTAAATTGTTGCTTATCTTTTATGTATCATTTTTGTATATTTCTTACAGCTTCCTACAAAAATAACAACACTCCTTTTGTATTATACTATATAGTAATAGTGATAAATAACACTATACTAATTGCTATGTATATTTAAAAGTGATTTTGTAGGATGACAAATGTCATAAATAACAGACCGATTGTTGTCTTGGATTGGGTGTTTTGTAATAATTTTTAATTAATTGTTTAAACGCGTTTACCTAAACAATATGCAGCATCTTTTATTATCAAATATTAAAAAGTTCCAATCGTACGATATTCTTTGCTAACGGAAATGTAAGGGAATCTCCTGGGAACTAACCGAGAAAACATATTAACCTAATTAATGTGTGATATATGCATAGGAAATTGATATATTACATTTTAATAATATTACAGAGTAATTATAGACAACAAAATGTATAGAAACCCGGACTATTTTGTCCATTGCATGTCACAACGACGTGATGTGCGTTCAAATCTGTATTTTGTTGTTTGAAAAACGTGTTGACAATATATAAAATATTCATGTACAAATTACAAATTATTGATATAACATATCAATAATGTATAATACATAAGCATAAGATTTAGCCTGGCACCCTCAAGTTTCAATAATAACATAGCGACATGGCGTTTGATTAACTAAAAAAACGTAACGATTTATTTTACTTAATTTGTTTCAAATAATTGCAAAATTAATAAAACGGTGAATTTGAATGACTCATCCGAAGAAACGTTAGATAGAATGTTACCCACCTTTCTAAATTATGGATGGGCACTTTTTTATAAGTTGAATTGAAAAATACAGGTTAATGGTATTCTCCTGAGATAATTATTACTGGAATTACATGCGACCGCTTAATAACAAAAAATCTGTCTTTTATAGCTACTCAATTTACATTTAATATCGTGATTCAATTTATAGGTATAAAAAGAATTAATATTTCAATGCAGCGAACTAAATTATGTTGAATAGCAAAGTAAGTTTTCAAAATTTCACAGAGCAAACTGTTACGCATTCAAACTACAAAATATTATTTAAATAATACTTACTTGGGAAGGATAAAACTGATACACGTCGCGCCAGTAGCAAGCATAAAACACTAGAAAGACTCAGTTGATATGTACTTTGGAGTAATCTGCTTGATCCTCTGTCAAGCTTACGTTAGTTTTTTCGGTACAAGATGGCGCTTGAATTTCTGTTTTGATTTTATGCCCTCTAAATAATTTAACGCTTCTTTATTATTGGTATACAAAAATTGTGTCAAAATTACGACAAATGGCAAATTGCTAACACTTTAGCGGTAGCAAATACAAAACTAAGAACAGTAAAGTGAATAATGGGTGCATTAGTTTGACACTATTTTTAATTTGAACAAGAGTTGGTACACGCCTAGCAATGAACCGTTTTCAGAGTAAACTGGTGCACATTCAAGTTACCTATAACAATTACAAAATATTGTTTAAATAGTACTTACTAGGTGTAATTAATGAAGGATAAAATTGGTACGCGTCAGTCAAAAACAATAGACAGCACGGTAGATATGTATTTTGAGAAGGCCTACTTCATCTTTTAAGCTCAAAAGTTCAGTTTTTTTTCGGTAAAAGATGGCCCTTGAACATTTTATGTGCCCTATATTATTTAAAATTTCTTCGCAGGTAACAACAATTGTGCCAAAATTACGGAAAATCACATATTGTCTACACTTGCTGAGTTTAGCGGTAGCAAATGTAAAAATGAGAACAGTAAAGTGAATGATGGGTGCATTAGTTTGATACTATTTTTAATTTGATCAAGAGTAGGTACGCGCCTACCAATGAACCATTTTCAGAGTAAATTGGTGCACATTCAAGTTATAACAACTACAAAATATTGTTTAAATAGTACTTACTAGGCGTAATTAATGAAGGATAAAATTGGTATGCGTCACTCAAAAACACTAGACAGCACGGTAGATATGTATTTTGAGGAGACCTGCTGCATCTTTTGAACATAAAAGGTCAGTTTTTCGGTAAAAGATGGCGCTTGAACATTTTTTGTCCGCTATATTCTATACTATTTAACATATCTTCACTGGTAACAAAAATAGTGGCAAAATTACGGAAAATCACAAATTGTCTACACTTGCTGAGTTTAACGGGAGCAAATGCAAAATTGAGAACAGTAAAGTGAATGATGGGTGCATTAGTTTGATACTATTTTAAATTTGATCAAGAGTAGATGATACACGCCTACCAATGAACCGTTTTCAGAGTAAACTGGTGCACATTTAAGTTATAAGAACTACAAGATATTGTTTAAATAGTACTTACTAGGCGTAATTAATGAAGGATAAAATTGGTATGAGTCACTCAAAAACACAGACAGCACGGTATATATGTATTTTGAGGAGGCCTACTTCATCTTTTGAGCTTAAAAGGTCAGGTTTTTTTCGGTAAAAGATGGCGCTTGTAACATTTCTTCACTGGTAACAAAAATCGTGCCAAAATTACGGAAAATCACAAATTGTCTACACTTGCTGAATTTAGCGGTAGAAAATGCAAAATTGAGAATAGTAAAGTGAATGATGGGTGCATTAGTTCGATACTATCTTTAATTTGATCAAGAGTAGATACACGCCTACCAATGAACCGTTTTCTGAGTAAACTGGTGCACATTCAAGTTATAAGAACTACAAGATATTGTTTATATAGTACTTACTAGGCGTAATTAATGAAGGATAAAATTGCCTCGCGTCACTATCGAAAACACTAGACAGCACGGCAGATATGTATTTTGAGGGAACCTACTTCATTTTTTGAGATCAAACGGTCAGTCTTTTCGGTAAAAGATGGCGCTTGAACATTTTATGTCCGCTATATTCTATAATTATCTAACATTTCTTCAGTGGTAACAAAAATTGTGCCAAAATTACGGAAAATCACAAATTGTCTACACCTGCTGTTTAGCGGTAGCAAATGCAAAATTGAGAACAGTCAAGTGAGTATTATTGATATTATGATGATATTAGGAATTGTGTATTAGTTTGATACTATTTGCTTTGGTCGAGACTACATGCCTACGGGCTGTAAATTATTGAAAAGTATAAATGACAAACAAAAAAATACTTACAAAGCACAATTAGTTATAAGCCAACCATAAATTAACAGACTTTATCGAGTACACAAAACATCAGTACGGAGTGTTGATTAGGATTTGAGAGTTTTCTACTTTACCGACCGTTTATAAAACAATATGGGTTTTGTTCAAGAAGTTACTTTTTGGCTATCATTATTATAGAGTAATAATAATATTTTTGGAGCTGTGACAAAATCAAGCCACTACAACAGAGATTGTCTACGACAATTTTGGGTAATTATAATTGTATATATAAATTAGAAATTAAGTTCATGTTCATTTTCGACTGAGGTTATTAAGTCTCTTACATCATGTTGCTCTCAACAGAAAGTCTAACGTCGACAAGTTAATAAAATATCTAGATACAGGCTACAATCGTCGATTTGGAACTTGTAGCTAGAGCTCTAAAGAAAAATATGTTTTCGCCGTTGTAGGTTGTAGTCGGGGGTAGCAAAATATTATAGGGAAGCGAACTTGTTGCCACCTTACCTGAAATTTGGACAGAAAGTAGCATGAGACACTATCTAAAGTCAAAACATTATATTCGACGGCGCCAGTGCACTGAATAGACCATAGACAATGTAAAAGTTCAAAATACTTTTGCAATATTTTATTTTACAAAGTAATGCACCTTTACTTCATCCTTATGTGCATTGCACTGCAGGAATATTTTCATCAGTGTTTAATATTTAAATTTTATCGACTCTAATTAGAAAGTTAATTTATAATTACTGGAATATCTATTTTTAAATGAATTTTAGTCCTCCATATTTTTATATCAGCTACAATTTCTAAATATAGTTTACTCTATAATATACCACATTTAATTAATGGTAATAACGTTACAGAAAAATGTGGTATTAATTAATGAGCAGGTATTAAATAAAAACTTAATTATCAGAATATAAATAAAAATAAGTAATATAAATACTTAGGAAAAATAAAACGTGTATTGTGTATGCTTTAATCAGTTAATAATTAGTCAATAATAAATATAAAATAATATCTACCTAGTTTAATTAGTTAATTAAGCCTAACACGGCCTTAAAAATAACGTTTAATTATTTTTTAATAAGCATAGTTGCTTAGCTTTGCGTGTGAATTATTTTCAATGGCACTGGTTTGTCGTATAGTGTATACGACCAGAATTGAAACCGTATAAAAACTAAAAGCCGGCAAAAACAGTCGGCATCTCTTGCGGAGGTAAACAGAAATGCTTGTCATAAGAAAAAAAATTAAAGAGATGCCGGCTGTTTTTGCCGGCTTTTAGTTTTTATACGGTTTCAATTCTGGTCGTATACACTATAACTAGACAATTGTTACATTATTTTGCGAATTTGATTGCTGCTTTTGGAAAGCATATGGTGTTTTTCAGGCTGAGTATCATAAATAAATGTATTTTTATAGGAAGAAGCATATGTGTCTACCATAATTTAAAAATTATAGTATACTTAGTATAGTCAAAACCATAGAGCTGTTTATTTTTTCATGGGATAAGTATATAATACCAGAGGACAATTATTTTTTGGACTAAGAAATAATACTAAGACTCGGTGATTTGTTTTTGAAGAGGATATTAATGTGGTAGAAAACCCAAATAAAAAGAAAGAATATTGCAACATTTGTTTATTATTTATGATAACTATATATGCTAAATGTATGAGTTATGACACCTGAGGAGTCCCCGTGTTGTGTCTAGAAGTATTAACATCATTATTGTTCACATTTATCGTTACATATAACAATATCGATGTTGTTGCTTTAAAAAAAAATCGCTCTACAATAAAAGAAATATAGGAAACAATATGAAGAATTAGACTAGTATGTTTGGACTTTACATAGTTTTTTGGTTTCTATGTGTACACATTATTGATTTCGGTGGTTTTAGAGGAAGCAACTTGTTTTATTAGACTAAGAGTTGGAGACATGTGGTATAATTTTTTATTAGATACTTTTTATATTATCTTTTGAATTTCTTTTTGTTTTGTTTATGTAAACATTTTTCCAACATTCCGTTTAAATATCACTGGTAAATTAGTTCTGTCATCATCTTTAATGTGGCAAGAACAGATCAATGAAAACTTTAGATTTCCTATCGCCCCTTCTGAAAATACAACAAATAAAATTATATAGTATATCTTGTATAGAATTAATGTAAATAGTAAAATTAACGTATTTTTTTGTATGAAAATCGGCACCGGAATAATATTAAAAGAAGGAAATAGTTTCATAAATTTTAATAACTTGTACCTACTGCTGTGTTCTTATTGTAAATCAACATTTTACTATTAGAAAACTCTATAATAAAGTAAAATATAAATAATTCTAGCCGACCTAATAAGTACCCACTTTTCTTTTAACTTGGCGTCCTTTGCAAAAGTAAACATTTTACATCTACTTTTATTAATGATCACATTCAGGAACAAAATAACATAAACTCATAGTTTAAACAATCAAAAAAGAATACAAAATTTGATTAGAGAAAGAGAGATTAGGTTAAGAACTATAAATGCTCGTATAAATGTGAAATCAAACAAGAGTATTGAAGTTAGCTGCAATTGCATTGCTTTCCGCCCACATAATTTAATTTTCACATTCTTCATTCCCATTGGAGCAAACTGTTGCTGTTTTAGATTTGGCATTATTGAAGTAAAATTAAAGGTTTATTAAATCTTATGCAAATACATATTTTTTAACATATCTTTTGTATATGAGATTGGCACTGGAAGTTCTTAAATATTTCTTTCAACCGAGAAATTCAATAAAATATATAGCAATGTTTTAGCGTTATATTTTATAGTCTTTTCGAACAAGGTAATAAGACTCAAATTCCAATGTTACTCGACGGGATCAAACAGTTGTACGTTTGGTTGCATAAGTTGTGACGTCACAGGTAATAATTGGTTCACTAAACATACTATATTACAAAAATAAAACTTCACATTCTTTACAACACGTTGAACATGAATAATGAAAGACTAACTAACTACAGTTGCCAACTTAACAATCGGGGTGTGTTCCGAATGTACATCAAACAGGTCTATTAAAATCACTACTCTTCCAGTTGCTAAGAAGTATTGAATTACACTATAGAGTTTATAGCTGCCCGGAACTGAGTTACACATTTGAAAAAACTCAGTCAGATACCCGCTACCAGCAGTGACCGAGGTAGGGATCGAACCCACATCATGATAAACAGCCGACCAAGCGTGATCGTAGTTCGTTGGCAACTTTACTTTACCAATAACAAATATTCATTCATTTTAACGGCCTTATTTCTAAAATATTTGAAGTTCTCTTATACCTACTCTGAAAAATATTAATCTGATTTTTATAAGACATACTGCGTGTCACTCAAATATCAATAGATCGATTCAAATAGAATATAGCCTCGATTTGAGGCTCAAGAAAGAGTGTCAGGTTAAACAAATTTGCTTTTTTGTAATCACGTAAATGAGTGAGATTAAAAAGTAAACAAAGGGGTTAATGACATATTAGCAAATAAATGATTAATGTTTAATATAAAAAATATTGTTTATATAAATACTACAACATGCAGTATTGTAATCCGATTAAAATAAAATCCTCTTCGCGAGTGTGCGGCTCTTTAATTTAAATTCAAACGTAAAATTAGTATTAAAATACTAGACATGTTCTAACGTTTGATTATGAATAAATTAAAATAAAATGCCGTTATTGGTATTGGAGAATATCGGTACTTCTTTTTAAGCTGGAACTGGTATTAATTATTGTATGTTAGGATACTGTTTTGATCAGAACAAACATACACACCTGAATCCAGTATTAAAATTTAAATTTACTAACTGTATATCAGTACATTTTCATATTTGCTCTATGTGTTTGCTTATTGCGTTCGACAGGATATGCAGATTTTTATACCTGTATTATTCGAGATAAAATTATTTGTAAATACTTCAGATTTTTATTCATTGTAGACTTGTAAAAATATTGACTTATTTGCCTGAATAGTTTTTCTTTATGATAACGCCAAAGCAAAGCCACCTTTCATACCAACAGATAAAAGTGGAGATACATTTTGTAAATATGGATTATGCTTTTTTTTGTATATTATCACGATAAATATAATACATTATATAGTTTTTATAACCCTTGTAAACGTGAATATATTGAAAGGGATAATCAAACAACTGAAATATGAACTAAATTTAAACATATTCCTCCAAAAATATAGCTGCATTACCACGTGAAATGCTCTACTTTACCTTAAAATAAATAAAACTGAATCATTAAGTTCGTGCCAGGTAGATTTGCGGATAGAAGGCAAGAGGCTCGTCGATCTTGTCAAAATTTCTTTATTTATTCGTACAATACTGCCTGTGTATCCAAGAATATCAGCTCTACTATGAGGGTGCTTTAATTCTGAGTATATTTCTTTTCCTATATGTTATCTTAATAAATCCTCTATTACAGTGGATAGTAAGTTAAGGTGGTTAGAAAACATTAACATGGTATGCTCTAAATTATCAAAAGTGCTCTCGATGTATGCTCAAAACAACATATATTAAAGCAGTTATATTTAATTAATATATTTAATAAAGTATTTGTACTGCATTATTTGCGAGCCTTAATCGGTTTGAGTCAAGCAAAGAAGCTTTTAAAACTTTAAAAATATTAACATTTTCGTGTATATGTATATATAGATATAGTCTAGTATATTTTAACTTGGCGTGTGTATGTATGAGTTAATATTTCCGTACGATTTCATTTTCTCCCATATTGTACACAAAGTTAAAGCAATAGTCCAGAAACATTGTCTACGTGGACAATATTTCTGAATCTTTGTGTACAAGAGAAAATTAAACGTACGGAAATATTAACTCATACATACACACGCCAAGTTAAAGTATACTAGACTATACATGGAGTTGGTAACATTTTTCAGTGATCGTTTAGTAAAGGCCAAGAGGAGAGAATGTTGAGGGAGGCATGTATAAGTGTCATCTATAAGGATTATCCTTGATAGCGGTATCGGAGGGAGGCACAACACCCCCAATTCGCAAAAAACACTGAACACAGTTATTTTTTTATATTGTTATATTGTTTGCCTGTTACCTTATAAATCTTGCTGAAACATTGGCAGATCTATTGGCCGGAATTAAAAGGGTTGCAGAATGCAGATCTCCTCAAACCTGTCGTGTGCATGGCGCAATTTTTATTATTTAGTTAAGCTTCAATTTTTAATATGTTATTATGTCAACTGTTTTAAGTGTACATCTCGATTTGCAGAACAAAATTTCAGTTTTAACCGCATTGCAGAACGATTTAAACATACCCTGTGCGTACCTTGATTTCGTGTCGTTTGCCGCATCATTTTGATTATTATGAATGCTTCAATCCTGCACAATGATTTCGTCGATTTTTGCAATCCTTTTAATGACAAAAAGTCGCATTATTCTTCTCTGGAATTGATATTTTAGCATATGTTGCAATATTAAAAATGAACTACCATGAATCATTAATAATATAATATAAATACCACAGAAATTAGACAACCCCCAATTCTAGAACCAGAAGCTTGTGCGGAAGGGGTTACACATTGAAAAAACGAGAACATACAAACATTTCCTACGACAGTGCCTGTGCCCGAGCCGGGATTCGAACCCGGTGGCGCGATACCCGTGTGATTAATCGCGATTGCCACCTCGCGCCTAAACCAACGCGACTATCATCCAGACAGCCATACACATTAGATAATACATTATATGTTTTATTTTCCAAATATAAAGCATAAATAGGTGCGTGAATTGAAATAATGTTACTAATACATTTTTTTTATAGGGGATTCATTTAATTTCTATTAATTTTTATTTAATTAACAAGTATGATTGTATGATTATATTTGATTATATAATTGTATAATTGTATTTCAAATACAAAACACATAATGTGTTAATGATTTATGGAAGACCGTTTTTAATATTGCAATTACTTCAGTGAAAGAAGAAAGAATACAAAATGTTATAATTCAGAACACCTTTAGTGACATTCAAATTGTACAACATGGAGTGCCACAAGGCACAGTAATAGGACTTATATTGTTCAGTATATATTTAAATGATTTGTTTATGCAGATCACTAATGGGGATATAGCCAGCTTCTTTTTCATAGATCAAAACCGGCATTATTTAAAGAAACAGTAGAGAGAGAAATGGAAAAAATAGTTCATTACGTCAATAATAAATTGTTAACGGTAAATTTTGCCAAAACCTGCTACATGCCTTTTACGTCTTACGTCTCACAACCACATCTAGAATATGGAATTGTAGCTTGGGGACGAGCAACAAATAATCACATGGACAGTTTGGAAAAGGTACAAAAGTGGTTATTACAGATTATATATAACAAAATTTTTTATTACACAACTGCAAATTTGTTCAACGAAATAGAAATGTTAGATATCAGGCAGCTATATTGTCTCTCTTTGTTGGCGAGAAAGTATGACAACAAATCAGAATTAACAAATGTAGAACATAAGTAATAATTATGAAACTCGCCATAAAATGTGTGCAACAAGAGTGCTCAAAACATCAAAGACGATCACACAAAGAAGCTATTTTTTAAAGCCCTAAATTGTATAATATTATACCACCAAACATGAAATTGATATACTCATTAAAGTTATTCAAATCAATAATTAACAAGTAGATTAAATATAAAAGTCGCATTAAAATAACTTAATTGATCTAAAAACATATAGCTGTGCTCAAAGTTACTGTCTTCCTCTTTTTATTCAGTGCTGTCAGAAACTGGCACAAATGAACATACCTATTGTGTTTCATCGGCAAAGGAGTTTCTTGGATGTGTCCATGATTTTCATGAGAAAGTGGATCTAGTAGAATTTTTAATATTTCTAAAATACTCTATTAAAATAACAGTTTAATTCACTTTTACATATTAATTACTACCAATTACTGTTGTGGTCAATTTTTCAAAATAAAATTAAAATTGTGCTATTTGGTGAGGTACGTTTGTTTTTCGTAAGTATATTATATAAGGTTATAGTGAAATTGCCTGCATACTTTTAGTATTCTGAAGTGTACAAATTGTGTTTATACTAATGGAATAGTTTTTACATAATCACCGTTGTGCTTTGTATATCCCTCTCAAATTACTTTTTGCGATCTTTGTATTAATGCTTCGATAGAAATCTGTCTGGCCGACAGGGTTCGAATCCTGGCTCCGGCACTGTCATAGGAAATGGTTGTATGTCCGCGTTTTTTCAATGTGTAACCCCCTTCCGCACAAGCCTATGGCTTCTGGAATTGGGGGTTGTCTAATTTCTGTGGTGTTTATTTATTTATTTATTGTTATTATTATAATATAATTTATTCAAAGTCACTGAAGATTACATACTGGCAGTTTGCAAATATGCACTGTATTATAGTCTTGCAGTTTACTCTAGATCAATCGTACTATATTTACAACAAACGGTTACTTTATGTTTTTGAAGATGTCTGTAAATTTTGTCACCGGTAAATGCTATAATTCCTGCAATACGATTGAATTGGCCATTTTCACTTTTTATTAAATCCCTGTCACCATATCATTTCCTGCTTTTAAGTCAAGATGCTATTCTAGCAGTTTTCTACCTGAACAGATGCAACAAAGTTCTGTAAAAATGTATACTATACATTTTTTTTGAGAAAGTAGAAATAAATAAATTGTTCGACGTTTAGAATCGTATTATTTGTACAGCTATTCACCATGAAAAGCAAAATTTTAGAAGCATACTTCCTGATTATTATTAGAATTATTGACTGGAACGCATTATTTGAAAAATGGAATGTAATTAAATTTATTTGTTTACCGTATAAAATGTGTTTAAAACGAACCATTTAAAGAAATAATTAACAGTAAAATTTAGGAGTAATGTACTCATATTATTTGCTCATATTTTTATCTAATCTTTGCCTCCTTTATGTTCTCATTATTCTTAGACTGAATTACGTGAAAATGTTAAACAATGAATTTAAAATCTTTGTATATCTACCCATTTCAACTTCCTTGAGAAACTTCTGATTAATAAAAAATGTCTAGGTGTAGGTAAAAGAAACGACGTAAGTATGTGTTCCTGCGCTTGGTAAAAAACCACAAATATGTTATGTAAGATTATTTGTAACAGGGAAATTGCAACGAAAATTATTTCATTGTATACGTGCACACTCCGCACACTTCATTGTTCATTGAACAAAGCGGTCAACCAAATGGCATATTTTATTACTTAATTGCAATAAATATTTTTTTCTTATTAAAAGTGTTACATTGATCAGAAGGTCATACAAATTATATTTAACAGATAATAAATTGGATAGTGGTATTTAAAGGACATAGTCGTTTATAAAAAATATTTTAACACATTCTAATAATTATTGTTAATCGAGATTTTACGAGAAATGCACTTCTTGTCAACTTACAAATTTTGTATAGTTTCCTTTGCGATGAGTAATATGTTTTTCTTCAACTTAGAAAATGAAATAAGTACCTACCGGCGTAAAACTGATGCCCTACCCGGTGAGGGTGTGAGTCATATGCGTGTGTTGAAGATATATTTTGTAAAACTTATTATTCGTGCAAAATCTCGTATACAATTAAGTACATAGGTTTTACACCTGAGAATGGAAGTTGTAGCCAGGCATATTTTGACATATTGTTATATCATCTTCAAATAACAAAATAGGTGAGTACGTGAACTGCGCTGTATCCAAATAAATTTCGATTGTTTCTCGTTTCTATTATTAATATTTTGTATGTTGTAAGTAAATTTTGGCCAGTTCCTTCGTCCTACTGAAAACATGATAATATACTACGCCGAATAGATTGCGAATTCATAATTTCATATCTTTTAGTGTTCCGTTAAACAGTATTTTTAATGTGATTGAATACGAAGAAAACAAAAATTGTCAAATCTGCCGGATGCGCCGAAAGTAGTACCGTGTGCTACCATAAAAAGTGCTTTTTTGTGAAAATCAGATCCAACAAAACACCGCATTCTCTCCATGTCTGTTATTATAAATATAGTATCTTTTAGTTCTTTTTTGTTAACGCTTAAACTATGTAGACAATTGTACAACTCAATCAAATTCTGATAATTAATTAGAAACGTTAAACTTTGTCATTGTTTTATTTCACAGCCCATACATTTTTTACGTAAGTCTGCGGTCTAAGGATAAATAAAAATGTGTATTTTAACAGGCAAATCGAATCCTAAAATTCCCACCATACCTGGTCATTTAATCTCTACCAACTCCGTTAATCATTTCAGATACTCTAGATTTGTTTACTTCTAGATGATAATACTTAACACGTCCCTTAATCTTTACCCCTTAGTATTTGTAAACAAATAAAGATATACATATAAACTTGTCTTTCAGCAAAATATTTTATATAACAGGATAGTTTTTATCACACTATTTATTTTTTATGATGTACTTAAATTTTGTCGCACGCCATAAATTTTTAAAGTGTACACATGTTTCTAATATAATTATTATTTGTCACCAATGCCTAGACCAAAAATTGGATACCCAATAAATATTTCTTGCTTCATGACGTTTAATGAATACAAAAATTCGACTTAAAATTGAGCAGGTACATACAAAAATGATTCGGATCATCTTTAAAAGTTAATTGTGGCATATTCCTTCTTCTCTTTGGGGTTTTATACCACATATTTCCTCTCCTAAAAATAGCCATGGAATCTACAAAATTACCCACTATTGCCATTTCACCAAACAATACAAATCAGAACATAAATTTCACAGGTAGAGGTTTCTTTTCAGTAATATACTGAATAATTCTGTTGATTCCGTGGGTATTTTTAGAACAGGATGTATGTGGTAGAAAACCTCAAAAGAAATATATGCATTTTTTTCAAGTTGTGCTGTTACATACATAAAATCAAAGGAAACGTATCGTTTTTTTAATCTTTGGAACCACTGTTCTGCAAAAAATATTTCAAAATCTTAACCAGAGAAACTTCTGCGTCAAAAGGATCAGATATAGTTAGTTAGTGTAAGTTAGATTAGGTTAACATGTGGGTGGTCTTAAATCACACCCTCCATTGAGATCATTACGTCTATTGTGACTCGCTCCTAGTCATATTTCATTTAGTAGGTTCAGCTTTTTGATAAAGCTGATAACCTTACCGAGTAAGAGACTGCGATATTACCTTGACTCGAAGTTATTATTACTCTTGGGTTGCATCTGTATATCCTATAGCTCCAATTTCACAGTTTTGGAGCCATCTGTAAGTCAGCAATTATTTGCATTTTGCAGATTGGCCTTATTCCGATCTCATCCGTTTCTTTACGGAAATAGGATGTTAAAAGACGGCTGGTGATTGATCATTTGATCATGGTAGACGGCATATTGATCACCCTTGTTGGAGTTTGTATGTTGCTCCCTGACCTCTGTTCCTCTTTCCAGATAGATGTGGAGAGGGGGTAGATTCAGGAGTTCTCCCAGACGATGTGTAGTTAAACCATCAGTTATTACCAGAAATGCATGTCTCTGTAAGCCAGAGAGTTTCGTTTTGGTCGTTTGCTGTAGTATTTTTCGACCACCAAAGTATCGTTGGTTTTATGACTATGATTTTCTAAGAACTCAGTGTTTCAAAAGTTTTTCGACATCTCCTCAGGGCAGCCTTTCTTTGTGGATTACCTCCGCCAACTGACATAGTTTTACTTAAAAATCAGATTTTGAGTTATCCATCACCTCCTCTCGTTCCTCATCAAGGGTAGTACTTCAGAATTCCCTTTAACCAGAATGACTAGGCATAGACTCGGATCTCGACTTCCCACAGATGGCCAACAGGGCAGTGACAAAAATATGTTAGTTAAGAAAGGAAGTAAGAAAACATGAATATGCCACAAATAAATGATTATAGGACATATCTGAATCGTCTTGAATATACCAGTAATGAAGAAAGTGTCAAATTCTATCAAATAATCCCTGGGTGAGGAAGAGAAATACTTATTAGTGTTATGTATGTTTGCGTGTTGAAATTCTGTATGGCTGGGGAATGGGGGTTGAAAGAAAACTAAAAAGATGCAATGAAACATATTTATCGCAAACACTTTCTAATTAACCTAATCTGTTAAATACTTCACGCCAATTTGTTCAACATTGTACAAGTGTCGTTTTCAGTTTGAAGTTGAACTTGTTTCAATTAAGTAATTAAAAGTATTGACAAATTTTATATAGGCACTTCTTTTTTTATTGACGTAATTTCACGCTTACTTCCTTCGCATTATTATGAAAACAAGTGAGTTTATTTCTATAACATTTTAGCGGGAAGTTGGTACTATTTTTACCTCAGTTCTATGAATCGTGTGTGTAATGTTTAAACTTAACAAATAAATGATAATTCTCTTTGACAACATTTGGCTAATGTCATCGTTTTTATTTCAGGACCAGAAAAGTGGAAAAATGACGCAGGATAAGTGAACATTTATTCATTCAACATGACTTCTAGTGCCTTCACGTGCCTTACAAAAATTTATGTGAATTTATTGCCTTTGATATTCATATTATATTTAATAAATATTTGCCATGGTTGGCTCCCAGACACGAGCACAAAATTAACAAATAGCTTAAATCGAATACCTAGCATAAGTTTTAAAGGGAATACATCCCTTTCTGACCACTTTACTGTCTTGCATCAAGACGAGAATACAATTTTATTGGGCGGAAGGAACCGAATATACAATTTATCAGTGTTCGATTTTAACGAACGCGAAGATGCCACTATTTATTGGCCATCATCTGAGGCACACGGACAACTATGTAATTTGAAAGGAAAAACTGAAGATGATTGTCAAAATTACATCAGGATGCTCTTTTACACGGCCCCTGGGAAATTTCTAATTTGCGGGACGAACTCGTACAAACCCCTTTGTAGAATGCTCCAACAGAAAGTAAGTACTTACCGCAATTTTTTTATTTATTTTTAACCACTTACGCAAAATTGAAATTATTATTTTTATAACAAACTCGTTTGGGTGTGGGTCTGACAAGTTAACTGGATTGCGCACGTGAATATTGGCCATGAAGAAGTTATTAGGTAGCGATCTGTCTGATTGTCTGATCTCGTTCAGGTTGTTTCACCACTTGACTGTATTGCTATAATTTTGTGATAAAATAAAACCCGTATATGAAACGTGTTTCATATCATGGACCAATCTCTTCCAGATGCGAAATGATGACAATTTAACTTTAACTATTTCCGAGACACTCAGTGTCAAAGGTGATTAAACGAATTATATTTTTTTCAAATATCTACCTTAATTATGGTACTACTTATATTATGCTCTAGATATAGAGATTTGCAAATGCCCTCGTAATCTCCTTTCTTAGGTTGGAATTATTCGGAGGAAAATACGAGATAGATTTGTTGAAGTTAACTGAACGGATATTTTTTGTATATTTTCGTATATTTATTTAAATAAAACGTCTATTTCTGGAGGCATAGGATATAAAAAGACAAAATATTTTATATTTACCATGAGTAGTCTGGAGGAAAGTTTGAGAAACTTTTATTTGCACCTAGTTTTTTTTTCATTTTGTCGGAAAACTCCTTCCTGTAGTGGAGGCAATCTAGATATTGAACGGAATTGTTTGGAAAGGCGAATTTTATTAATGAAGTGAATATTTCGGGTAGGAAAAAGTTGTGGAATAATATGTTCTTCAATGCTGACCCTAAGGAACATATTTTTTTAAATAATTTATGTTTTGAACCACGTTTTTTCTTCCTTTTATTAAATATCTCCGGTTTCGTTTATCATATCGAGAACATAAAAATACGGGTTACTTTTATTATGTACAATTAAATTTTTCATAAAATTAGAGTAGTAAATATTGTTTCTGTCATTTGCTAACCTGCAAAAAAATTAAAATGAAAAAAATTGCTGAATTTTTAAATTTGTTATAAATTAAATTATGGCAAACCAATATTCGTCATATTTAGCAAAAATATGCCTCTTATTAAATCAAATCAAATTATTTGTAAAAGACCTTGTAACTAATTATAAATTTTATAGTTTAACTCTAATCTTGTAGGTGGGTTTGACAGTAAAGATTTCTTTGGTCTTAGATCTTAGATTTTGACGTATATTTTTCGATAATAGCAAAAAAATTTGGAATCAAAGACACCACTTGTGAGTTTTAAATTATTGTAATGGACCTGTGTGGTGCCAGAAAAATCAAATCAAGTATAAGAGAATGTGTATTTCATCAAAGGACCACGCACTTTTTCTTATATAAAATGGTTCTCGGCTAAATTTTCTGAATTTTTAGTTTGTTACAGTTGTCGATCTCCTGATTAAAAGTAACATGGGCCCAATCTAATCATATATGACTAGTTTTTGAGACACGGGATGTTAAAGTTAAAACGTGGCTATTTTTATAAAATATATTCCTGACAATTCAAGTATTCAATTATTTTTTTATAAATAAAAGAAATATGCGTTAATATACAGGGTGAGCCACCAATAACACGAAGTGAAGTGAATTTTTAAAATCGATGTGTTTATGCTGAAACAACAAAATTTTGAGAAAATTATTTTTGAAATGAAATGTACTGTTTCATAATTAGCGAAATTCCGTAAAATTTCGTGCGAGTCTGCATAAACATGTATAGACAAGTCAGCGATTAAAAAAAAAATTAAAACTTGGCATGATATTTTGGTTTAATAAGAGGCATATTTTTATTAAATATAATGAATATTGACTTGCAATAATAAGCCCGGATTAAAAAAACGTTCTGTAGAGTCAGCATTGGGCAAAGTATTTTCCCTCAACTTTTACCTAGCCGAACTATTTATTTCATTAATAAAATTTCCCTTTACAGACGATTCTGTATAGGTACGGCAAATATTTAGATAAATCGACTCCAGTACTAAGCAATAATAATTTTATTTTCTGTTAATTGTAGGTGTGGAGCTGCTTTCATTATTATTGTCTAAATTGAACAGTTAGAAACCTTTTTTTTTTAATAAAAACCCTTAATATTTGTTACTCTTTTCAAAAATTCGAAATATTTAAGATTCGTGTAATGCCACAACTACTTAAAGGACCCTCGAAAATAAAGGGGGCTAAACTGTTTCTCACTAACACGCCCCAGTAGAAAACGAAATAACTGTTGTTAAATAAACCGTTCTTGGACTGCAGGCAGTAAATGTTTAAAATAATAATCATAATACTTTGGTGTCGTATAGTTTTATTGTACAAATCGATGGATTTGCGAGCACAGTTTGTGTCTAGACTTTTTGGCACTCCAAAGCACCTGCCATGGTGTGGGGAAGTAAATAATAAAACCAGATGCCAAGCGCAATGTAGATAGAACTGATATAGAAACACATTATGTACCTACCAAGTGTTATTGCTCTGGACGCACCCTTCCGTCTTCCTTGGCAGCCTTAAAAGGTATATTCTATTTACGGTAATTTTTTATTGTTTCTCTTTAACAATGATATATTATAAATTCAAAATTTGTAGTAAAGGTGTATTTTAAAGTATTTAAATTAATTCAGACCATTTAACTAATTCCTATTGTACTCTGAAGTGTGACACCTTCACAGCTATAATAATGTTTGAATATATGATTGTTTATTGATAAACAAAGGTGTAATAATATATTTTACAAACGTTGAGGTCAAACTAGAATTTAAAAAGCTGAATAATATTTTTATACAACTTCTAAGTTTTATTCAACAGGTGCACTTTACGCAAGTGACCGGGCGTATTATAATTATCATAATGTTAGTAGGCAGACGAACAATAATGAGGGCGCGGATTTTGGCTTACTTTATCCATTATATAAATATTAAATAACAATGCAAGCCTATATTAAATGTTAATATTGTGTAACTACTGTCCCCTTTGAGATGGAAGCCATTACTAGGACCTTAAGAAGTAAACTAAAAGTATGAAATGGACTATTTATGTTTATGCTAGAAATTACATAGCAAGATTTGTTGTATAATGCTCAAATTTGCATATACAAAAATGCTGGGGTACCTGTACCAAATTCAGTTTGCGTGTTTGTTACCTGCCTTTTGTTATGACGCTTAATTCCAAGTTTCACTATTATTAACTGAGTTATTAATTAAAGAGATGGTTCTTCTCAAAGAAATGCTCACCAAAGCCTCAGATTATGATCTCAATAATCAACTGACTCATCAGTTACTATCAGATACAAAGTCCCTGAATGTTAGGCAATCGTGGAAAAATACGAAAGCATTTTCCCTTCTTCGTCTACTATCCGCAAGAATACTTATATAGTTAATCATTTATTGCCCATAAAATTGTTTAAAAAAACTTCAGTAAATTGATAGTGAGTGTAACATACCTTTACAAACAACAAGCTCATAAAACGGTATAGCTTTGGCTAATCTACTGAATTCTGCTTACTGTTTTTATTGTGTACTATTTAAACAAAACAGATCAGAGAACACATATTTTGCAGCAATCAAACGGCGCTTACTAAATACCTTTCTTCTGAAGTAAAATAATTTATGAGATGTTAACTTTAAGTCCAAAAATTACTTAAGTACCTATTTCACAATAAATAAATAATCGAGTGCCCTTTTGAATCCTTTCATGTGGTACCCATATCAACGGAGTTGTGAAAAAAGGTAATCCGCCATACTGCGTTTAGAATGACGTCACACGTCACTTATCTTACTTATCATATTCTACCCGCCAAGCCCTTTAGTTTGATACCTATGTCCAGGGGGTTGTGAAGAATAAGGTAATCCGGCATCTTATTGCGTCCGCCATATTGGATTTAGAACTATATTAGATATACTATATTTACTATGTTTCATTGTCACCGGACTTATATAACTGTGCAAAATTTCAAAGCTCTAACTTAATTAGAACTAGCCGAAATTTTGATTGTAAGATTTGTAACGGACAGAGAAAGTGAGCTAATATAAAAACGTTGTAAGCGTCCCCCATATTGGATTCAGAATGATATTAGATATATTATATTGCATTGTCACCGGATTTATACACGTGTGGAAAATTCCGAAGCTGTAGCTTAATTACGACTAGTCGAAGTTTTGAATGCAAGAAGTGAGTTAACAAAAGCGTTGCAAAAATTATATATTTGGATCAGTGGAAAACATATATTGAATTAATAGATTTAATGTACAATTGCATATACTTCGAACAAATAGTTGCCTTGTCTGATTTCTCAGAAGCCATAGCTGTCAGAACTGTCATAGGTTATCTACTGATTTCTATATGTCTTATAGAAATGAAGCCACGTGCGCGTAATTAATTCTAAAAAACTAGATGTAAACGTTATATACTCTTTGCTGATTTACTGATGTTTTAACATATTTTTTAAATATTTTTTGTGATACTCTTGGTAGTTTATGAAAATAAGTTAATTCTGCAGGTTTAATGTGTATATATATATATGTCATTTTAATAATTCCTAAATGATGCTGACTTGGTTAGCGAAATGATCGTTCTTGTACTATGAACATTTTTTAAATTGAATATCGCAACATTTTTCATGCACTTATTATAAACTTTTATATTTTCTGATCGATTTCTTCAAAACTACGATTTTCATGTACCTACTGAAAAAATTGTAGGATCTTGCCTATGTTTTATTGAAACGTGATAAAAAAAACAATATCATGTATGAATAAATATAATATAAATGTATGTTCTTTAAATGGAACACATTATATATTGTTGCATTTTCGAGAAGCCATTTTTCCCTTGATTTCAAATATACAGGGTGGGGCAATAGTGCGTCGGTCCTTGATATCTCGAGTTATACGATAGCTAGACAGTTTTAAAAAAAAAATGCAAGTAAACTAGATAAAAAAGTCTATAACTGGAAATTATTTTCGAACATATAGGGCGAGCCAAGACGAAATTACAGGACCAAGTGCCTTTTTTAAAATGGAATGCTATCTATATCAGTACATTTTTTAAGCCTCTTTCTAGGCTCTATTCATTCCTATATTGGCATTGAATATCTCCCAACTATTTGGACGTAATGCATTCTTTTGTTGAAATAATGCAATCTGCAGATGGATATTACAAAAATCATCACAGTCACAATTATGAGCTTTAAGAAAAATATATGTGAATACCAGTTACGAGACATCTAATTAATGTTTTTGAATCTTTTCATTTCCTAAAAATGTACAGGGTGGCCAAAAATTATTTTTCAATTAAGAACATTTTAAATTGAATTTTCTCAATTTAGAAATGAAAAACGAACATTTTTGTAAGTACTTCCCTAGGGCTATTTGCAACCAATTTCCTTTTATTGAGCAATAATTACAAAATTCAAAAATAAACTTAAAAAAGAGGTTTCTTCAAATAACTCAGTAGAAAAAATTATAATAAATGTTCCACATGTTGCCCATGATTGACACAGATCTCTATGCGCTTTTGAAATGAGATTTCCGCTGTTCCTAAAACAGCCGGAGTGATAGATGTAAAGGCAGTTATTATTCTTTCCTTCATATTTTGTAATGTTGTTGGTGTGTCTCTATAAACAATTTCCTTCACATATCCCCATAAAAAGAAATCCATTTGTGTAAGATCTAGGGATCTAACTGGCCATTTAATGGGTCCATTGCTTCCAATCCATTAATTAGGGTAGGTGTTATTTAAGTGGTCTCTAACTGCATTTAAATAATGTGGTGGAGCACCATCTTGCTGAAACCACATCCTATTTCGAATTTTTTCAGGTAGATTTAACAATAATCGTGGCAGATAGTTTTCCAAAAAATGAAGATAAATAGCTCCAGTCAATGTACCATCAAAGAAATGTGGCCCTATTACATGTTCTCCAATAATTCCTCCCCAAACGTTTATAGACCATATGTGTTGGTTATCAACTTGCATAAAAAAGTGAGGATTTTCCGAAGCATAATAATGGAAATTGTGTCTATTAACAAATCCATCTTTATGAAAAGTTGCCTCATCACTGAATAAAACAGTATTGAAGAAGTTGACATTATGTTGTATTTCACCTCTGGCCCAATTACAAAATTGTAGGCGCTTTTGAAAATCGCCATCAGATAATTCCTGGTGCATATGAATATGATATGCATCCAACTTATTTGTTTTTAAAATTCGACCCACAGACCGCCTACTTATTCCTACTAATAAGCTCACTTCCCTTTGACTAACATGGGGATTTTCAATCGTTGCCAGCACCACAGAAAACTCATTTTCTTAGTTCACAACACGTTTTATTCTTTCACATTTTTTATACTCGACATTTCCAGTTTCCAAAAATCTATCGAGAAGGTTTTGGAAGCTGCTAACATCAGGAATCCTTCTTTCAGGATAACGTTGATGCTAAATTCTATTGGCAAGTAAACAATTTCTATCTGACTCGCCCAAAAACAAAAGTCATGTCTACAAGTTCCGCTTTATTAAAATTCATATTGTAAAATTCCAAACATTTTAAATTCAATACAAATTATAACGACCGATAAGTGTGATAAATTCTCCTTTGTACACGACAATTTATACCAAACTGAAGTCTTATTGCTTGGCGAATAACGAAAACAGCTTAAAAAAATTACAAAAAAACATTACAGTAAAGGACCGGTTAAATACTATTTACTCATTTCAATGGATTGGAAGAAATGGCCCCACTAAATAGCTTAATTTCAAAATTGCATTAAGACGGGTTTCAATCAAAATGTACAACACGTCGAATACCTTTTGTAAATTTTTCTAATGAATTATTTGAGCGAACCTCTTTTTTTAAGTATTCTTGAATTTGACACTTAATTATTTATAAAACGAAAATGGTTGCAATTAGCCATATGGAAGAGAAGAAGGGAACAAAAAATGTTCGTTTTTGATTTCTACATTACATTGTCGAAAAATGTACAGGGTGTTCCATTTGAGAAAATTGAGAAAATTCAATTTAAAAAGTTCTTAGTTGAAAAATAAACACTTATTTATAAAACGAAAATGGTTGCAATTACATATATTCAATTTTTAAAAAAGGCGCTTGGTCCTGTAATCTCGTCTTGGCTCGCCCTGTATGTTCGAAAATAATTTCCAATTATAGACTTTTTTGTCTAGTTTACTTGCAATTTTTTTAAAAATTTCTGGCTATCGTAGAACTCGAGATATCGAGGTCCGACGCACAGGGTTGCTCGAGCAACGAGGAGCAGCAGTAGGCAGCTTTCAGTGAGAATCTGAAGATGGCAGATGAGATTCTGCCGAAACGTCGTTTAGACAATCGTGACTCCTGGAGGAGTCGACCATCGGCGCGGGAGAGCACCCGGAAGTACAATAACACTTCATTTAACACCCGCTAAAACCTAAAAAAGAACACATATATATAATATTGTTTTATTGTTTAGTTTGACCACGTTTCAATAAAGAATAGGTAAGATCCTACAACTTTTATACCATTTTTTTTTCTATTTACAATAATAACAGAAATAAAAGAGGGTCAATTTATAGTGAATAACCCTGTACATAGTTTTTTCAGTGTTACTTCGAATTTTTCGTTGTAAGGACCGGTTTAATAAACAGACTCGTAACAGTTGTATTTGTAACTTGCCAGCATAATTTAGCCATATAAGGACTTTCACGATTTGCCTTATCCGGAGTACAAAGTGAAGGTAAATTCGAATTTTGCTCAAAATCATATTTCTGTATATTTATTTGCGAATTAGATTATCGGAAAATTGTAATCAAATGCACACCATACTTATTTAATTCTCTGATATTTACCGCACGGAGGTAAAATGTAAGCGAGTGAAAGTCAGTAGCGACCATTCACTTTTAATTATTTAACAAATGGTTTTTTTTAAACCCATTTTTACCAGTTTGAAAAGCTGCTTTTTCCATTGTGTGATCTACTAACAAATATAAATGGAACAGGACTGATTATTGTTATACAACCTACTTGCTTCAATTTACTCCGTGTAGGAGGAAAACTTGAATTAGATTCTACTTCCTACGACTTGTTTATTGTGCTTATTAAAAATATGATTTCAATAATTCTCTCGGTTCTCTTTTCATTTTTAAATGAGTCACACGTTTCAAAATGTTGTAACCATATCGGTTACAAAATTTTATACATCACCAGATTCGTGTAGAGATGATTATCATATTAAATTGACAAATAGGTGTAATAATACCTCTCTTTTCGCAACAAAAAATATTATAATTAAATAAAAATCATTTACCTCCCAGTCAATGCTGACATTTTACCTCGCTTAACACACTTTTACATGCTCATCTTCAATCTTAAATGGCATGTTTAAAATAAATATCACGATTCTCTTTATATTTCTGTCGCGAATGGGTAGGTATGAACAAAACATTTTAAAGGCAAAGCTTATTATAATTTCAACATAAAGATGAGTAGAATAGAAATGACCCGTACTCAAAGGTAGAAGTGGGTAGGTAGGTCTTTTGTTGTTAACGAAATTGAAGGAGTAAAAAACGTTTTATTGAAAGAAATGTGTGTATATTTTCAATTTGTCGCATCAGTTTGTTCTTATTTTTTGTCATAAAATGAATAAAGGCCACATATATTTCTTTCGCTCTCTATACAGTATGCCTCGAAATTAGGAACCGCTTAAGAACATCATCAGATTATCTTCCTTCCTCGGTTAAAAGGCTTCTCTATTCGTGTTTGATTTAATCAAATATACAGGGTGTTCCATGAGGAACTGTACATACATCCAGGGACAGTAGAGGACCACTTGGGTATTCAGGAACAACCATTGAAACTTTCCTGCCGCTCTTGATTTCTGAGATACAGGGTGATAAACGGATTTTGGTCTAAATTCATTTTGTCCAGAACGTCCTTACTATTGACCGGGTTTTGTTTAAATTTTAGACACTTTATATACTTATCACAGTTGATAGATTGCGATTATATATTTTTTAAATTCCAGGGCCGGACTTTAATTTGTTTTTTCCCATTCCGGTAAAAAAAAGATCATCCTGTCATTATTTTTTTAACATTCAGTTATCAATTATAAAAGCCCATGCATCACTAAACAAAACCATGCGTAATTAGATTTTTTGTCGCATCTTTATTGGTTTTTCACTAACGATTGAATTTGGCAAAATAGGGAATTTGAAGAAAAACAGCTTCATTTGTTTACATTAATTGTCAAAATAAATAAAAATGGTTAATTTAAAGTCGGTAAATAATGTTCAATATAGAAAAAAAATTTAAAACCAAAGTTTTTTTATTCTAAAGAAAGTGTAGCGTATAAAAATACATTTTAAAATAGGGATCATTAAACGGTTTTCTTTTTATTATAATTATAGTAGGCCTAGATAGTTTGACATTTCTGTTTGTTGTCATAAACATTAGAACTAGTGTACTTATACAATTATACTTATATAATTATACAAATGAGGAATATGCCGATATTATTTATGTTTATGGATTGTGTGATGGTAATGGTAGACAAGCCGCAGATGAATACCATATTCGTTTTCATAACAGAAGAACTCCAAATCATCAGACATTTTCAACTGTGTATCGTTATGCAAGGAAACACGGCAGGTTTCCCATCATAAGTGGAACGAAATATTGTTCAAAACGTTGAGGAGCAAGAAAATATCATTAATATTGTTCAAGAACACCCTGAAGTAAGTATACCTGACGAATAAGTGCCCAATTAGGTGCGGGTTTCGAGGACGCTAAATAAAGAAAGATTACATCAATAGCATATTCAGCAAGCGCAAAGGCTTCTTCAACAGGGTGACAATGTAAATAGGTTAGAATTTTGCCAGCGGATTATTGATCACAGACCGACCATATATCGAACTTTATTCACAGACGAGGCCAAATTTACACGGGATGGCGTATCTGATTCAAGAAATTCGCATAACTTGGCCGAAAACAATCCTCATGCTCAACATAAGTTCTCGGTGCATAATTGGCCCACATATTTTTCCGGCAAGGCTAACTACAGAGGTGTATTTAGATTTCTTACAAAATATTTTACCTAGTTTAGTGCAAGGTATTAATATAAGAGGAGGTCCTCCTCATTTTGGTATTGAGGTTAGAAAGCATTTGGATAATGAGTATTCAAACAAATGGATTGGACGTGGGGGACTTCATCCTTGGCTAGCTAGATGACCAGATTTCAACCCCGTCGATTATTTTGTATGGGGATATCTCAAAACTGAAGTCTACAGTATCTCAATAAATAGTAGAGAACAGTTACACTTCAGCGAATTATCCACTGTAGTGACCAAATTAGAAACAATCCTGCGCAAATTAGAAAATCTATTGGCAATTTAAATAAACGCCAACAAAAATGTATGGAAGCTGGAGGTTCTCATTTCGAAAATTTGCTCTAAGTATTTGTAATATTTTTGAGTATACTTTTGTAAATATCTATTTGACCATTTTTATTTATTTAGACAATTAATGTAAGTAAATGGAGCTGTTCTTCAAATTTCCCATTTTGCCAAATTCAATCGCTTGTAAAAAAATCAATAAAGGTGCGACAAAAAAAATCTAATTACATGGTTTTGTTTAGTCATGTATGGGCTTTTACAATTGGCAACTGAATGTAAAAAAATATATACAGGGTGATCTTTTTTACAGGAATCGGAAAAACAAATAAAAAAGTCCGGCCCTGGAATTAAAAAAAAATTATAATATATCATATCAGCTGTGATAAAGTGTCTAAAATTTAAACGAAATCCGATCAATAGTAAGGACTTTCTGGCCAAAATAAATTTAGACCAAAATCAGTTTATCACCCAGTATCTCAGAAATTAAAAGCGACAGGAAAATTTCAATGGCCGTTCCCGAATACCCATGTGGTCCTCTACCGCTCCTGGAAGCATGTACAGTCCTCATTAAACACCCTGTGTATGTTTATAATCGGAAATATAAAAAAGTCCCGAAATATTAATTTTCACTTAGAACTTGTAATAAAATAAATCAAAAACTTTATATTACAGTAAACATGTAAATTGTCGAAAATATTAATATAAATTTTATACTTGGCTAAAAATTGAGCCTTATGACACTTCTGTTCTCTTCAGGTTTTTAAATAACAAATAATAACAAATAACACCACGGGTAACTATGACCCCCTTTATTCCGGAAGGCTCTAGAAGAGCCTTGTGTGGGAGGGGGCTACACATTTAGAGACAAGGGACACACACCCAATATCCGTGTATAGTGGGCGAGAGGCAAGTGCGCTCACCTCTGGACCACCAGTCATAAAGTCTGAAATAATGGGATGAATAGAATCTGTCTGCAATTATATGTTCTCTGTTAATACTAAATCATATTTTATATATACAGGGTGAGTTCTACGAGAGCTGAAACAAATACAGGTACACTACATAAAACAGGCTATAACCAGAAATTATTTTCGAATATACAGGGTGAATCAAGACCATTGTACAAGACCAAGTGCCATTTTTTAAAAAAGGAATGCTATAAATTCGTATCAGAACATTTTTTAGAAGCCTCTTTCTAGACTTATTTAACTCCTATATTATTATTATTATTATTATTATTGACTATCTCTATCTGACTTATACGTTTTTGAATTTTTATCGTCATGTAAAATAGGACCCACAGTTTTTCAAGAAAACGACATAACGTTACAGCAAACGAGGAAGAAGATCTAGATATATTGTTATATTTTGAAGATAAAAAAATAATTTATTATAAAAATAGAATCGATACCTTATTTTAAATATTTGTTTTAGAAAATTCTGTAAATTGTTTATTAAATGCTTGTTGTGAAATGGAAAAAGTTATTCCAACATTCAAAGAACTTTGAAAAAGCATCAATATAGGGCCTTATAAAATATTACCCGTCCAGAAACCAAAAACGTAGAAGATTGCAGTTTTGTCAGATCCTGGCTCCATGAATTAGATGAAAATCCTGATTTTTTAAAGAAATTATGTGAACAGATGTCAAGTTTTTCCACGGCGGGAGATTTTAATAGAGAAAACAGACGTTCCTGTGAGAATAAAAACCAAATACAGAGAAAGGTCAAGCAAATAAAAAAATCGGGTAGAAAATCAATCCACGTTTGGTGCGGAATTTTTCAAAACAATGTAGTTAGGCCTATATTTTATGATTTTACTTTGACACGACAAACATATCTCGAAATAATTTGACCAGAGATAGATCGTCTAATTCAAGAATTCCCATGGACGTATTGTGTAGAATGATTTGATGATTTAAATCATTAATTTCCCATTTGGATAGGCAATGCTGGGACCATTCGATGGCCACTAAATAGCCCTGATTTGACGCCATTGGATAACTTTTTATATGGATTTTTAAAAGACAAAGTTAATTTTATTCATAACCACAATCTTCAGGCCATTAAAGCAAAAATTCAAGAAGAAATTAACAACTTAAACAGAAACCATCATAACGCTATTTGCAATATTTTCCTAAACTTAAGAAGATGCTATAAGCTTTGCATTGAAAATAATGGTGGCCACTTTGAACAATTCTTTAACTGATTACTTGTGTAGTGTTATTTTATTATAGAGTTTTCTTTTGTTTTGTGAAGAAAGGAAGTGAAAATGATTCAAAAACATTAAACAGATCTCTCATAACTGGTGTTCACAAAATTTTTTCTCCAAAATGCATCTGCAGATAGCATTATTTTAACAAAATTTAACAAAAAAAATCACTACATCAATGTAAAAACATTACGTTACATAATATAATAATAATATAGAAGTGAGAGGAATCCAGAAAAAGGCTTCTAAAATTGTACTGATATTTATAGCATTCCATTTGAAAAATGGCTGGCACTTGGTCTTGTACAATCACCTTGGTTCGCCCTGTATATTCGAAAATAATTTCCAGTTATAGACTTTTTTATGTAGGTTACCACAAAAAGTGCTATAAAGCTATTTATAAACTTTAGTTTGTGATAAATAGAAAAACATAAGGCACAGGCCGTTCGACGTTTCTAAAGTATATTTTCACCATTATCAGACACGGTTGCAAAACTGCATGAACGTCAAGGGATCACGAAAATAACCGATTGCATTTTCAATTAAAGTGCATATGCATTGACAATAAATTGCTATATTTTGTTTCGCTATGTAGAAACTAAAATATCTAATGCCCTTTTATACACTACAATAATTTGTATAAAAAACTCATGGACCTTTTCATGGTATAAACATTTAACATTGACCTAATTTTCTTAGGGCCATTTTATATTTACAATAGTAGAGGAAGTAATATTTTATCACTTATTTTCTTATTAAACGAATCTTTCATTCAATTCAATTAGATTTCTTTCACACACTAAATTACTTTTATATCTATATTTATAATAGGTGTTCTTGTATAAACAATTTTAATTTAAGTAGTTCAGTTGACATTCTAAACAAATATTCATGACAGTGTGGAAATTGTTTTAAAATTGTAGGCATTTTTTTAAATATAAACGTTTTATTTTGTAATTATTCAACTTGATCTCTTGGGACATATACACAGGTTGTAAAATGCCAAACTTGCTACACTTACTTAATTGAGATCAGTGTGAATTTTTTTTTTTTTTTCAGAACGGAAAAGTAATCATAGAAAAGGAAATGGAAGGAATTGGATTATGTCCCTATGATCCCGAGCACAACAGTACTGCTGTATATAGCAATGGACATTTATTTTCTGCAACAGTGGCAGACTTTTCAGGGACAGATCCGTTAATATATAGAGAACCCCTTCGTACTGAACTATCTGATCTCAGACAGCTTAACGGTAATTTTGCAATGTCACATACCTATTTCTAAGGATCTTCTTAAATAAATTTTCACGTTTAAAATACACATATACTTTCTTTTCAGCTCCAAACTTTGTTAGTTCATTAACTTACGGAGACTATATATATTTCTTTTTCCGTGAAACTGCGGTGGAATATATGAACTGTGGGAAAGTAATATACTCCAGAGTTGCTAGAGTATGCAAACATGACAAAGGGGGACCTCATCAGTCTAGGGACCGATGGACCACATTCCTTAAGGCAAGACTGAATTGCTCAGTTCCTGGAGAATATCCATTTTACTTCGATGAAATACGTAAGGCTGTTCAATATTACATGCAAAGAACGATTCTTACACTGTATATTTATTTTAGAGTCAACTAGTGATATAGTAGATGGTAAATATGGCGGCGATTCAAATGTGAAAATAGTATATAGTGCCCTTACTACACCAAATAATGCCATCGGAGGCTCTGCCATCTGCATATTTCAAATGGAAGACATCCAAAGTGTTTTTCAGGGACGCTTTAAACACCAGGATGACATAAATGCAAACTGGTTACCCATTCCTGATAATAAAGTGCCAATCCCCAGACCAGGAGAGTGCGTACAAGATAGTCGCGTTTTAGCCGACAAAAATGTTAATTTCATTAAAACTCATCCTCTGATGGAAGAAACTGTGCCTGCTTTACATGGCAAACCACTGCTAATTAGAGTTAGCCTTAATTATAGGTTTACAGCTATTACTGTTGATCCCCAAGTTCGCACAGTAAATGACGAGACCTTCGATGTCATTTACGTTGGAACAGGTAGTTAACTTTAGTTACATATTAAACTTAAATTGCATATAACAAATATTTTTTCCATAGATGATGGTAAGGTATTGAAGATAGTGAACATTCCCAGTTCTAACTCTGCAACAGCATTCGTGATCTCCGAAAACGAGGTTTTTCCAAAAGGTACCCCAGTAAAACAGCTAAAAATAGTCCCAGGCCATGGAAAAGTTGTAGCTGTTAGTAAAGCAGAGGTTAAACTAGTAACTTTGAACCATTGTGCAAGCAGTAACCGATGCAGGTTTGTAAGCTCCATGGGAAGCCTGCGTAAGAAATTAAATATCTTTTATTTTAGTGATTGTATAGATTTGCGAGATCCACATTGTGCATGGGATCCTTTGAAAATGACATGTGTCAGCGTCGATGCTGTTACGTCTTTCCGTTACTTAATACAGGACGTAAGAAGAGGCAATGTCTCACGATGCAGAGTGCAGCCAATCGGTACTACATTTGAAAATATTTAACATAGATTCTATTAACTTTAATTTTTTTTTAGATAATAAATCGATACCTAAAAAAGAATATGATATACAGTTGTTAGACTCGAATTCCTTAGAAGAAGATAAAGAAGCAACTGATTCATTGCTACAAATAGATGTAGATTCACCAGATTGTAACGAGGTTGATGGAGAGAAGATCACAGGTTGTGCCTCTCAAAGTAAACTCACACTGTACACTTCGGAATATTTGCATATTATCGTAGCAGTTACTAGTTTAGCAGGACTTTTTGTTGGATTTCTGTGTGGGTATCTAGTCTCTCGGCGATTTCACGTTCATGCGCAATACCCTAATCCACCGTTTATTGAACAGCACAACCATCTAGATAGGTGAGTTACCAATATAGTTCAAAGACAAAAGCACTGCCCGCAAATAAAATTTACTGAAAAATATGTTTTATAAATCCCATGTTAAATCCAGTATCTTTTGTTTCAGACTGACAGTGAATCAGAATAGTTTTTTAGCCCCGCGGAACAAGACGGTTAATCTGGACGTCTTGAATGTTTCCACAGATTCGTTGCCACCAAAAAAGGACAATTTAGGTTCGTTAAAGAATTTAAATATAACCAATGAGGGAACGTTGCAAAAAATAAAGAAAACTTACATATAAGTGACACACTCGATTTGGTTAAATTTTTTTGTACCTGCTATATTATTTATAGACTGCCTTAAATGCTATCACGCACTGTAAAAAAGAAATCAGAGAAAGAAATTGTTGGCTTTATGTTTTAAGTTAGATGAATTATGCAAAGATATTTTTGAAGCTCAATGTAATATATTTTTTTAAGTAGTATGATAGAGTCAAATTTTATTAAGTTTTTAATTCTAATTTTAAACTACTTACACAACACTGCAAAGATGCAGTATGACTGGAGCAGCTAATTTACAGTTAAAACAAAAAGTACTATGTATTTTTTGTACTAGGGAGTCTGGGAATATGGTATTTGTAATTTTGTTTAATATTGTTTTAGTTGTATCGATGTGATAAAACTTTATTACGAGGTAGTGCCGGTTAGATCTTTTTTAGAAATAAATTTTAAATTTCTAATGAAACTGAGAACGAAAATTGCCTTTTGCAAGTAGAAAAATGAGTGATAGATATGAAAGGGCTCATCCACTATAATTCTTGCTTTTGCATTGCTTTTTGGCCTTGTAATGTAGCAGCTTTTTAGTTTGTGATACTGCAGCAAATCCTATAAAAGAATCTGGTGCCTGAAAATTGATACTGCTATGGATTCAAAAATATTTTCAAAACAAGGTCTAACCATAGGTATTTTTGCATGTGAGGCTATCTATTTCTTTTCGTGCTTTTATGAGTATTAGTATTATTTCAAGACACAATTGGGACTCTTGTAATAAGTCGAGTATTTAATTCTTTACAATACACATAAAATCATGAAATATCAAAAATACGATTTGTAAAAATGAGCATTCGAAGTTAATCATTTTTAGTTTGTAATGTTTATATTAAAATAGGTAGTAAGAATAATTTTGCGTGTCTCCAAATCATCTGTAACTTTATAAAACTTGTACACTAAATTACTATTAAAACCCGTACTATGACGTTTTTGGTTCTCTCAGTCAAATGGCTTGGAGAAATATTGACAATAATGATATTAATTATTGCAAACCCAGATTAATATTACTCCACGTCAATTACCCTATGTATTTTTTGTAAAAATAATTATTGCCCAATTTGTTATTAATTAGATTAAGCTCAATATATAATAATTGTTGTACATATTTTTCTTTTTTTTTTTTAGTTTTTCACATTATTTTCTGTTTGGCTGTGAACATCTAAAAAATCAACAATTTTGCCTCTCGAATATCTTACAATTTTTATCTCACTTTTGTACAAAAATTTTAAATAGTCATATCATTTTTTGTAATTATAATTAATTTTCTGTTATTAACATGAAACAAATCTACATTCCATTCTATAGTTATTTGTATTGAATTAGTCAATAAATATTTACATTATTTTCGTTTTGTTTTAATTCAACCTTATGCATATACGTATTTAGAACTAATACTGCTAGCTTTTCATATCTCATTTGCAGTAAAATTAGGCGAAGACTTAGCGTACCGCGAACCTTCTACTCATGCGCCAAACTTTTGGCGGTCTGTTTTCATGGTTGGTGTATGCGTATTATCAAATTACATATGTACTCCACTGTGATAAGATTATAGCCCAGGCAGTATTTGGTTTGGGTTGGGGTGAATCGGGTAATATGGCAGATTTTTGGCTTAATCGCTCCTAAGAATTAATAAAAAATGATAATTTCACTATGCGCTAGTTTGAAAAAGTGGGCTTAATTTTTTTAAACAAAATATGAAAAAATTTATAAAAATTCCGTTTTTTTCTTCCTATTTTTTCATATATCTCAGTAACTATCGCCTTTAGAGAAAAATTATAAAAATGCAAAAGTTTTATAATTAAATTTTCAATAAGATGCAGTTGGTTGCGAATCTAAAAATTTATCTTTACTATTGGAAAAATAAGAAAAATCGCAAAAAAAGTTATTTGTGGAATTTTTTTCAAATTATACTTCATACTTGGCTAAAGAAAACTTTTTAATATTCCCACCAAATTTCATCGAGATTGGACTTTTAGTTTTTGCATAATAACTTTGCAAACTTCGTTTTGAAAATTTGCAAATTTTGAAAATGTTGCTGAGGCTAAACTAAAGCATTTAGAAAGGTGAAAATTTTTGGACATATAAAAGGACACTCAAATTTTCAAATCCATTTTGAGATATTAAAATCCGTTAAATAGGAGAGTCTAGGGAATTGTTTAAAAATTTGGCAAATTTTTTGCTTATAAACAAGTGCAATAACTGAAAATTTTCAACGGATTTTCATTTTTAAAATATATTTTGAAAGTACTCGGACGCTTCTTTAAAAAAAAAGCACGATGATTCATTTATTAGAACCGGTGTTATGATAGACCAAAGTTGAACTCAATTTATTTCATCCTGTTTTGTACTGCTTTAAGTCGCTCATATATTTTTTAAATTTTTTCTGTGTTTTAGCAAAAATGTTTTAGACTAAAGTTGTAGGTCTATATGAGTACTATCCAATGATGTATTCCATGTACATCTTTGAATCGAAATAAAATTTTCAAAATTTGGTCTGTCATAACACCGGTTCTAATAAACAAATCATCGTGCTTTTTTTAAAAAAAGAAGCATCTTTCCTTACCAAGTACATTCAAAATATATTTTAAAAATAAAAATCCGTTGAAAATTTTCAAATTTATTGCACTTGTTGATAAGCAAAAAAAATTGCCAAATTTTTAAACAATGCCCTAGGCTCTTCCAATTAACGTATTTTAATATCTCAAAATGGATTTGAAAACTTGAGTGTTCTTTTATATGTCCAAAAATTTTCAATTTTCTAAATGCTTTAGTTCAGCCTCGGCAATATTTTGAAAATATGCAAATTTTCAAAACGAAGTTTAGATTGCAAAATTATTATGCAAAAACTAAAAATCCGATCTTGATGAAATTTGGTGGGAAGATTTACTATATTAACAAATTTTCTTTAGCCAAGTATGAAGGTCCTACGTATAATATAAGTATTTGAAAAAATTCCACAAATAACTTGCTATTTCACAATTTTTTTTGTGATTTTTACTATTCTTTGCAATAGTAAAAATGAATTTTTGGATTCACAACCAACTGCATCTTATTGAAAATTTAATTACAAAACTTTTTCACTTCTATAACTTTTCTCTAAAAGCGATATATGAAAAAATAGGAAGAAAAAAACTGAATTTTTTCACATTTTCTTTAATAAAAAATTACACCCACGTTTTCAAACTATCGCATAGTGAAATGATCATTTCTTGTGATTTTGGGAGCGATTAAGCCAAAAATCTGCCATACTACCCGATCCACCCAAACATAGGTGATTTTAAGCAGACACCGTACGGGCTTATTACTCCGACATACATTATTATAAGTTCATTAGCACTAATTGCAAGTTTCATAGGCTTGTAATGTACCTCTGAAGATGTGGACTTTCCAATTACATTTATAGTTACAAATTTTGCTATAATGAACATTCTAAAATTGTTTTACGAACATTCTAAAATTGTTTTTATTAATTTTATGCTCGACGAAAATGATAATATGCATCCTGATTTAATCATCTGTCCCCTGACAGAAAAAAAATCCAGATCCCTATCAGTACATGCATATAAGTGATCAAGTACGCAGAGTCTTGGCTTAATGCTGGAAATGCCCCATTCAGACATTGAAGTAACCAGATGGCGCCAGCTGTCGGTATAAGAGTTAATGCAAACTCGGACATGTCCAAGATTTAATTTTCAAGTATTGTGCATTAATCAGCGATTTAATTTCTTTGTTACTAGGTAGATAACACTTTTCAATAGTAAGTTAGATACATGAGCAAATCCGAAATACTCAGGTCTGTAGGGATCATTGTACATTCTCGACATGTGATATCTCTAGAATAGTCCTGTGCCTTCCACAAAGGATAGTAGTCTATCAGAATAGCCCGCTATCCTCTGGAGCGGCTACGGGATCTTCTTAGAAGGTAGATCTCGTAGGTCCTCTGGTTTAAGAAATGGGCTTCCAAGATGACCATACCTTGATACTCCTAGTGGCATGCAATTATATAAAAGCGGTGGTTTCATCTTTCACTGACAAATTAGATCTTCCTTCCTTCATTATATGTCTACATTTGTTTCCAGGACAGTTTTAACTGATCTCTTTTGTTCTCTATCAAACCCAAGCAGCCAGTTTAAGGTCTATTTACATGGAGCCTTGACCGCCTAATTCGGGGAGCTGGAGCCAAATAGTTGCTGAAAGGTGCCATGGCCAGTCTCGCAGCTCTAATCTAAGCTTCTTGGCAGACTAAAGGCTGAATCTGGGCTAGGAAAATAAATTTGTTCCCCTTCTTTTGCCAAATGGTCTGCTTCTTCATTGCTCTCTATGCCACTATGACATAAGTTCATCCGAGTTGTGTTCACCTTGGTCAAAACTTTGACAATTTACACTATTTGAATCCATCGAGGACTATTCTTTATTGAAAGGCGTTTTTTCTCATTCATACAGAATACACCCGAATTAGAAAGTGTTGCAAAGAAGATTATTCGAACACATCATTTGTGACTCAATGCATAAATACATTTAACTTCTACTTATTTCCGCAACTGAGAGACGAATCAATGACTCTTGGAGACGACCTACTCCCAACCAGCAGTTTTGCCGAACGTCTCCGTCAAAGAGTAGGGACCCTTTACTTGCCTAAAATTTAATAGATAATGGGCGGACTGTTCTACATCCCCTTCAAAGGATGGTATATTCAATTTGCAATCCTCGCCTAAGAGAATGCCTTGCTCACAACAACCTTGAGAGCATCCTGCAATGGCGCTTTCGGAGTTGGTTTACAATGACCTCATAAAGAACTACACACTTAAACGTCATGTGCGCTGGTGGAGCAGCTGTAGGTACAACAGAATGGCTATAAATGATTCTAGTCGTAAACTAGGCAAACATTGTCTCCAGATAACTAGGAAAAATGTATGTGTGTGCATAAAATTACTAACAGAACATTGCAGATTAAATTAGCACCTTGGAATTGCGAATAATCCCAAGTGTAGAGTGTAATCGAGAAGATGGGACTGTCGAGCATGTGCTGTGTCACTGTCCTGATCTTTTAATAAAAAGATGATCCATGCTCTGAGACTTCTGGCCCAGTGTAACCAGTATAGGTGGTACTCCGCCAGGCGGAGATTGTGTTGCATGTAAGTCATTGCCTAAACAAAAAAGTAAAAAATTCTTAATGCATAAAATTTCATGTCGTACAATGCTGTTTAAGATATTTTGCTTATTTATAAAGATCTTGAAAATTTCTTGAATCCAACTCATAGGGAAGTTGTTATTCAGCCAATTTTTAACTATTACTGCATTATTAATGGCAGCCCCATCTAGTTGGAAATAGAGATTTTGTTGTAGGGATAAAGGTAAATTTGGAACGGTATCTTTAAATTCATGTATTAAAAAATGTAGGAATCTCACACTATTTAAAGTGGTATCAAAGAAAAATATCCAATCAAGCAAGGTCTCATTTAAAATTCCTCACCAAACATTTACTTTTTCGGAGTACTGCCGTTTACAATTTATAACCCAGTGTAGTTTTACCGTTGACCCATACCTTGAGTTTTGCGATGAGACCACGCCATTTGTTGTAAAAGTAGCCTCATGATTGAAAATAATTTTTTTCAACAAATTTGTTATTTAAAAACAAACCCTGTGCCCAGAAGCAATATTCCAATCTCCTCCCTACGTCTCCTTCCAAAAATTTGGGCTTCTATGGTTTTAAATTATGGCATTTAAGGCAACTCCAAATTTTATTTCTGTCTACATTCAAGTTTAGAAATAAATCTCTGACACTGACACGTGGTTCAGCATTAACGTTTTGACTACTGCTGCCATATATATATGTTCTGAGAAATCGTGCCACTGTTGCTACTGACGGAATTGTATGTTTTGCTATTCGGTTGTCAACTGCGTCAAACAAATAGAAAGGTTTTGTAGTAGAGATATCCTGAATACACACACAGAGCTACATAGCAGCTAGCATTTACCGAGTAGATTGAGTGCGAGCCGGACGTGGTCACCATTTGTAAATAATCAAATCGTGGCGTATTAGAAAATGACTGCTGTCACCAAAAACGGGTTCTTTTTATTCTGTTGGAGAATTGGAAGAAATTCTAGCACGTAGCGATAGTGAAGATGAATTTTTTATAGAAAATTTTGATATTGACGACGATGTAGTATGTCTTTGCCCCCGGGCAACCATAGGTGATCCTAACTTCACAAAAACAAAATGGTATAATTCCAGAGCGATCGGAGATGTAATAGTAATAATAATCATAATAATCGGCCTTATTGATATATAAAAAATAACAACTTCAGGTCATCCAAAACATGCAATGTGGGGTATCAAATGAATCGTCTCAACGTCTAGAATAGGAATTTTATTGTATTTTCGTTCTAGGCATAAAAATGCTGCTTAGAGGTTAATAATTTGAATTTCAAGTATAAAATCATGTTTCCGTGTTCGAAACATCAGAATCCGCTATAAAATAACAACTTCCGGTTGCCCAAAACATGTAATGTGGGATATAAAATGAATCGTCTCGACGTCTAGAATATGAATTTTATTGTATTTTCGTTCAAGCTTAAAAATGCCGTTTAGAGGTTAATAATTTGAATCTCAAGTATAAGATCATGTCCCCGGACTCCAAACACATCAGAATCCGCTATAAAATAACATGTAAGGTATCAAATGAATCGCCTCGATTTTTTTTTAATATATTAGTCGATTTTTACTCATCGCCGATAATGATTCTGGTATAGTTTGTAACCAACTTCAATCCAATTAGTCAATAGAAATGGTTGAAAATTGGACTAAAGTTAACTACAAAGTATAACAATACCAGGATTGACATTTTGACGATTATTTGACACCATTTCATAATATAACCAATACCAATATCCTCACGTTGCGGGAAATGTATATGTATAGCTGCACTGGTAGAGTACTCCAGTTTATGGATAGCCGCCGTCAAAAGGTTAACAGCATCTGATATTACTTGATCCAATGGACGATCGGCAATGCTGTATTTATTGGCTATAAGTTTGGATACATCTCCAGTTCTATTAAATATTCTATTAATTGAACCAGCCTTGGTGTATAGTGAATCTGCGGGCGTTCTGGATGTCTCAAATTGAAGATACTGGCTGCACCTCGATAAGAGTGCACACTGTCATCAACAATTCTTATTATTTCAATTTTATTAGCAATACTTAATTGCTGTGCGGCCATGTTTAAGTTTAATTTGACATTCGATACAATTGTCAAATCCACTCCAAAGCGCTCCATGTTAACAAGGATTCTAAATATTTTAAAAAATAGCTACCAATTTCATAGTGTTTTGGATAAAAAATGTGTCCTAATGCTTAATTAACGTCATTATTACACGACTACCAAGTTACGTAAATCTCCGACAATAAATAACTCGAATAGTAGGGTGATTATTATTGAAATCTTAGATATTTTTCTTTTTGTAAAGGAATGAATATTTTTTAATGAAATTTGGTATGCCGAACAAGATTCTGTAAAAACAAAAACTCTTATCTCAATCGCTAATATGAATTCGTAATTTTTGCCAATTTTCTTTGATCATAGTAGACGTAATTTAAAAAAAAAAAAAAAATAAATAACTTTTTAACCATAATCTGAAACACAAGAAGTATACCAAATTTGATCTAAATCGATCAACAAATGGCCAAGATATTGGGGTGTAGTGGTAATAGATATATCGACAGCACTATGCACAGTGTACATTTCCTATATGTTCTAAAGAATGCATAAGTGGTGATGGCGTAGTGAAATCACGAGCTACTGCAGAGAAAAATGGGGACGTGGTCTAATTTTTCAAACCTGAACAATTAGTTGAAAGGCCATTTTAAGTGCTAGAGAATCAAATTGAATTGCAAATTCTAAGTTACAACCTGTACATTGTTATAAAAATATTAATTGAATATCGTTTACAGGCCCATTATATGCCAATTGGCCACAGTAGATTGAGGGTGACAAATGTGGAATTTATATGAATAGTAATTAAAGAATGATAAAGAGTACTGTTTATTTTTGTAAATAATAACTATTACATAAGGAATGCTATATTCGTAATTAATACAGTAACAAATAATATGTAGAGATGGTTTTTTGATGTTGAAATTATCTAGAGATTGTGATTGTTTCACCCACCGAGACAATCTGATGAGAAACGTTGAAAAATATTTGTGTTCTTTCTGCCATAATAGCATCGGACAATGTTTAAACTCCGTAAACGGCAAAATATTTTGGAACATCTCTACATTACATGCGATTATAAACACACAGCAGACAAGTATTGATACTTAAATAATGGGTAACATTTAAAATACCAACATTCCAACAAGAATTTTCAAAAGTTGCTATACTAACAATAAAGATAGTTCGTTTTTCCAAGTCTCTAGAAATTCCTACATAACTAAAAACGTACAAGATATATTAGAAAATGATTGCTATATATGTATAGAGAAAAATCATCTTGAGTGAAAAAGGTGTTCAGGCAAACACATCTCTGAGCAGAATTAGCTTGAAACAGATTAAATTTATAATATAACTTTGCTTTTATTGCCAGTCACGTTTAATACCTGTCCTTTTCAATAGTGGCTTACATTTTCCTAGGTAAATTTCTACATAAAAAATTATTTCATAAAATATACAGGGCTTTTACAAGTTTATGATGTTAAATTAAAAGGTGTAATAATTCATTACCAGATTTATCAATTAACTAATTACCTCACTGAAAGTTTAACATACACTGAAGCATTATTTCTTGTTAATAAGTCATTTGGGAACTACTAGTTTAAATATTGTCTCACTTCTCAGAAGGTTACTGGTTGTCTCATCTTACACACCAAGTGAAATTATGTTAATAAGTGAATAGAAATAATTTTGAACAGCTACTGTGTGCGAATGGTGTTAAATACAGTGAAAAAACATTTTGTATTTATAGTGCAGTTATTGTTAAATATTTAGAATATTTCACCATTTAATTCAATGTCATAAGTTCGTAAAGACCCTGTAGAGAACAGAAATTGTTTCCAAGAAACAAGATTAAAATACATTTCCAAATATCATTAGTAAAAAATATGAATTGTGTACACTATATGCAATATACTTTTTGTTTTTTTTTTCCAACAAATACTCATAAAACTAAATTGACATATAAATTATTCAAATAAACTATATAAGATATTAGTCACTAGCCACAGATGTGTGAAGAAAACAAACATAACTATTTAAATATACAAGTGCGATTTAAATCCAAAAGTTTATTTTAAATTTCCAAAACTAAAATTTACGATATATGAAATCGTTTGACACACTATTCCATACACTGGAACCAATGTGTATAAAGACTGAATTATTACGAAGTACTACTTACCTCTGCTGCAATGTTAATTAAATATATGGTACTAGCCAATTTTTAAATCGAACTCGTTTATTCATATAAATAACACCACTAAAAGTACATTAAATTTTAAGATGTTTCTATTTCCAGACATATATCTTAAACCCTAACATATATTAACATAAATATAGTTGCTTCAACACTCCTGGGTATCACACAAAAGTGTTGAAGCATCATATATTATAGTAACCAATAAGTAGTAATCCTTTACAAAAACAGTATAAACTATAAAGTCAATTAATGATAAAACGGAATAATACATGAAAACAAATTTGGAGACAATCCTTAAAAAGGTTAGCTCATGGAAAGCTGACCGAGTGCCAATAACTTTTCCACAGCTGCATTAATGTCACCGTAGGTGGCAATCAGTGCCTGTAAATTAGCTTCTCTATTCAGAAATCCCATAGAAGCCAGCTGATCCAGTTGTGTTTGATAACGCTGTTCTGGAGGCATTGAATTTTCGGGGTTATTGCCCATACCAGACACCATACGAGCCATAAACTAAATAGAAAAACCTCAATTAATAGTTTGCGACATGTAATGGTTCAAATATTTCTTTAAAACTGAGCATAAAATTGGAGGAAATACCGGGTGACACGACTAGTGGCTCACCCCTATATTTCTCTTATTTTTAACTCATCTATTTGAAATTTGGGGTGCATAGACTATCTATAATGACGTCTGTACACTCTTTGCTCTCGCTAGGTCTCCCCCGAGAGGCCTATGCTCGAGTGAGACCATGTACACTCTCACTAGATCAGTTGCAGTTGTGAATTCCGAGGAGATGGACGATTACACAAAAGTAGCTGCTGCTGTTGCTCTATGTGCCATCAGTTATTACAGTTATTTACACGTATCATAAAAAAATAATAATAAGAAATGGCGTAAATGGAGATGGTGGATGGTCACAATGGATCGAAATAAAACACGCAAACCCATGCATCATGCAAATGCTTTTTACCCTGTGCCTAGGATCCCATAATACGTGTTCCATTTGATAACTTTCTATGAAATTAAGTTCGCTCTCATTATTCCAAGACATTTTTCCGAACACAAAAATACGTCTTCAACGGTTCCACGGCGCGAGCGTGACTGCGAGAAGCAAGAGCGTACAGTGAAGCACTCGCTGTTCGCGCTAAACCCTTTTACTCGGGCACAAAAGACCGACACACGACGGAGAGCGAGCGAGGAACACCAGGACACACCAAGGCGGGACGAGAGCTCTCATCTACACTCTCGCACTCGGCCTGTCTCGGTGTGCTTCTGCGAGTGTACAGCCGCCATAAATGTGAATTTTTGGACATAACAAAAGGTATGATACTGTTTCCGGTTTTTTTTTTTTCATTTATTGAGATACCCAAAAAGATACTAGATCCATAACGGGCATGTTAAACGGTAATATAAGTACAAAATTAATAAACATAAAATCTTTGATATTAATTATATGGTAACAAAACAACATATAAAATAATTTGATTTATCTTTAAAAAAATATGTACCTCTATATATTCTTAGCCTAAATATACTTATTAGGTATAGTAAACAGAGAAATTGCGAATATGAGTATTTTAGGATGTGAGAATGAGTTAAATTTGTACATTATTTATATCATATTTAAATTTATGAGTTTGATTGTCTTTGATTTAATAGAAGTCGTTTTGCATTTTTAGTGAAACTTTCCATTGTGGGTTTATTTCTTATCATCGGTGGTAGTTCATTATACCATTGGAGCGCTTGATATGTTATTCTTTTTCTGCCTTGAGTAGTTGTAAAAGATGTTAGTGAATATTGTTGATTAGTTCTTGTGTTATGTTGATGAATATCACAGTTTTTTACTAGTCTTATCTCAGTTTGTATTAAACCAGTTTTTATTTTGTAGATTAATTTTACACTATCAAGTTTTTTTATTGAACAATATTTTGATGACTTTGTTTCGGGTAATTTGAAGTTTCTTGATATCTTGCTGCCTGGCATGTCCCCAGAATGCAGTGAAATATTTCAAGTGCTTCAAAAGCTTTACATAAGTCTAGGAAAACAGCCAGAACACTTTTTTTATTATCAATTTCCTGATATATAGTCTCAATGATATTGGTAATAGCAGATTGCGTATTTCTCTTGTTGAGAAAACCATTTTGTTGGTCGTGGATGAAACTTATATCATGCAGATATTCGAGTAATCTATTTTTTAAGATGATTTCTAGGATCTTGGCAAAAACAGACAGCATACTTATTGGCCGATAGTTGTTTGGTATATTGGTAGGCCCCTTCTTATGAATAGGTGTTACTTTTCCCACTTTGAGACAGTCTGGGAATTTTCCTTCGATGGATGATAGTTTTGTTTATCAAGTTTGAAATAATTGGTGACAGAGTCTTTTAGTTTCTTTATTAGGTTTGATTTGATTCGATCATAACCAGGTGCGGCATTAGTTTTCAATGACTTCTTTTACTTCCTCAGGTGTAGTTTTTCTTAGGTACATTGTGGTATTGGTTTGATAGTTTAGTGTGCATACTGGGTTTGGGATTTGAATTTGACTTTTTATGGAGGTTGAAACATTTACAAAATGACTATTCATTGTGTTTGCCATCTTCTCATTATCCTCAGTATCGTGACAATCTTCCATTTGTATTTTGGTAATTTCCCGCTTCTCAGTTTCGATTTTTAAATGGTACACTCTGTATATTTTTACATATTTAGATTCAAGACAACATTACATGAGACTTTCGAGAATTTCTGAGTCGATGTTCAGTTTTTAACCCTTTAAGGATGACCAACACACCTAATTTTGACCCATGGACGACTGATGGATACATCCGTCATAGGGTGTAATGTGGATTGTGGACAGTTGCCTGATATATAAGACAGGCACCAAAAATTGTTAAGGCACATGAACGACTGCCGCATATATCAGTTGATAAAAACATGGCATAACAGTATAACAGATGACTGCCGGAAATAAGAGTCAATGACGGAAATTTCCGACACCCGCCGAAGTGGCTAAGAACTGTGTAATGTAGTCCATATTTTCATAAATATTATTTAATCATTTAGTGTCATCTGAAATGGCTTCAAAACAGGATGCTAGACCTTCGCAGAGAAAAGTACGGTTGGAAAATCACAATGAAAGTTACTGTGGATTAGATTGTAATGATGTGGAACGGGACGGTATTTGGAAAGTCGTGTGCGATGAAAATTTGTATTTGAGCAGTGATGAAGAGGAACCTTTTGTAGACAGCGGGAGCGAATATATACCTTCTTCTAGTAGTGCATTTTGTGAGTCGGATATAACCTCGAAAAATATGAATTTTTTCTAGTCTAACGAAACTATGTCCCCCTCTATTTTCGAGGATGCTGAACACGATGGTGGTGGTAAAATTTCTCTCCGAGGTCACTCCACCCCCCCAAACGGCCAAAAACCACCCCCGAAAGTGGTAAACTGCATATCCACCGTCTCCTACCAGCCAAACCTGTGTTGCCCCCGTTTTCGAGGATGCTGAGCACGTTGGCTGATGTCGAGACCCCCGCCAACCCCCCAGACGACCAAAAATCATCTCTGAAAGGCGTAAACCACATATCCGCCAAACCTGTGTTACCCTATGTTTTCAAAGATGCTCAGCACGATGGTGATATCGAGACCCCTCCTCAACCTCCGCCAACCCTTCAAACGGCCATAAACCACCCCCAAAAGGGGTAAATCGCGGACAGGCCGTCTTCTCTCGGTTAAACCCGTGTTACCCCCCATTTTCGAGGATGCTGAGCACGATGGTGTTGTCGAGACCCCTCCTCGACCCCCGCCAAACCCCCAGACGGCCAAAAACCATCCAAATTTTTACCTGGGTAAAAAGTTGCAGATCCGACAAAGCACGGAGTTACTGAATGGTGAGATTTGCTGAGCGAGCGATATATTTTTCATGCTCAGCATCCTCGAAAACGGGAGGTAACACGGGTTTAGCTGAGAGAAGACGGCCTATCCGCGGTTTACAACTTTCAGGGGTGGTTTTTGGCCGTTTGGAGGGTTGGCGAGGGTCGAGGAGAGATCTCGACATCACCATCGTGCTCAGCATCTTCGAAAACGGGGGGTAACATGGGTTTAACCCGAGAGAAGACGGCCTATCCGCGATTTACCCATTTCGGAGGTGGTTTTTGGCTGTCTGAAGGGTTGGTGAGGGTCGAGGAGAGGTGTCGACATCACCATCGTGCTCAGCATCTTCGAAAACGGGGGCAACACAGGTTTGGCTAGTAAGAGACGGCGGATACGCGGTTTACCCCGTTCGGGGGTAGTTTTTGGCCGTTTGGGGCGTGGAGGGACCTCGGAGAGAAATTTTACCACTGCCATAGTGTTCAGCATCCTCGAGAACAGGGGGGGGGGACATAGTCTCGTTAGGCTAGAAAAAATTCATATTCCTGTCTGACTTACAGAATGGACTACAGTAGTGGGGAGAGTGAACAAGAATTTGATGAGATACCAGAAACAGAATTAGAAACAGAGCCTGTATGCAACGATGATTGTCTTGAGAGAAGCGGTGACGATGATATAGATCATAGTGATTTAGAGATAACATGGACAAATAGACAATGTCTGGTCGATAGCCGCATGGGTTAAGGCGTGAGGTGGCAATTGCGATTAATTACACGGGTATCGCACCACCGGGTTCGAATCCTGGTTCCGGCACTGTCGGAGGAAATGGTTGTATGTCCGCGTTTTTTCAATGGTAACCCCCTTCCACACAAGCCTCTGGCTTCTGGAATTGAGGGTTGTCTAATTTTTGTGATGTTTATTTAAATGATTATTTTAATCCCCAAATATTTGCATTTTTTACCTATTCAGTAAATATTTTCACAACAATTTAGTCTTTTATTGGCCTCTGATAATAATTAAGGCGTGTCGGATATATCTGGCAGTCGCCCATGTCCCATCGGAAAAAGTACCGTCCATAACGCCAAAAACAATGTAGACACAGCAGTCTTTAAAGGGTTAAATATTAAGCTTTGGAATACCAACATTTGTTCTACGGCCGGTTCAGTATGGATTTTATTGCTTATTTTTCGCTTAATCTCATTAAGTAATAACTATTTACGAAGCATGCAAAGTTGAACATATCGCTTTTTTATCGAAATTTTTTTTCAAATGGGAAGGCAGTGGCTCATAATGTACAATAAATTGTAGATTTTTTCTGAATTCATTGATATCCATTTCAAATCTATGCTATTTATTTTTCTATTTTATTTAATTTATTTAAAAATAAAAAAATCATTTTCAAAATAATTTTTATTCAACCTTAACATAATTGCCTTTGATTTGACACAATAAAAACAAAAGAAAGGTAACACTTGTAAACAATTATTGTTAGCGAAAGATTTGTGTCCATTATTGATATTTCTTAACATGAACTACACCAACAAAGAAAAAATTGACATGATATTAATTTATGTATGCTCATAAATTTCCTGAAAGAAGATATCCATCTTATCATTATTTCAAGAAATTAAAGAGAAAAATGAGGAGAGAACCATGTGTCCAAAATCAAGAATTCAGTGTAAATGAAGATTAATGTACTAGGAACTATCAGCCACAATCAATCAGCCTCTGTAAGAGAAATAGCAGAAGGGCTAGGATTAAATAGGGAAACAGTTAGGAGAATTTTGAATAAGCATAATTACCGCTCATTAAAGTACAATCTGCACCAACATTTGTATTACGGAGATTCTATAAGACAAATTGTGTTTTGCGAGTGGTTAAATATGTTTCAGAGATAATAATTTTTTCCGATGAAGGGCGTTTCACAAATAATGCCATATTCGACCGGCAGAACGTAAGATACTGGTCCCAACAAAATCAAATATTGGTTAGACAAGGGAGGTTTCAAGAATGATTTGGGATAAATGTATGGGCAGGTACTTATGGAACATGAATCATTGGCCCCATATTCTTCCAAGGTACGCTGACAGGTTGAAGGTATCTCGAATTCTTACAAAATCAAATTTGGCAAGAAGTCGAACAAGTTCCTCTAGCACAATAACAGTCACGTTGTTATGGATTATCTGAATGAAACTTATGGCCCACGACTTTTTTCAAACCAGGGTTTCATAAGATGGCCTGCAAGTTCACCTGATCTAACCCCATTAGACTTCTTTCTTTGGGATTAAATCAAGGGACAGGTCTACAAAACTTCCATTATGACCATTGAGGACCTCGAAATGAGAATAAGAAAAGCTTTTAATAGTATAACTCCACAAATGTTAAGGAATATAATGAGTAACACAATTGTGTGAGCAAGAAAATGTATGGATTGTGATGGGAATCATTTTGAACAATATTTGTAAAATTCAAATGTTATTCACCACTTCTAGGAATCTGATGCTTACAATATTGTGCAATTTGCACTTGTATAACTGAAAAAAAATTCATATGTCTAATAATTAAATGTGAATAAGTACCTATTTGTGAAAAATAGCCTTTTAGTTCTCTCTTTTGTTTTTTAACACATTCGCACTTGCTCAGTTCTATTCGCCTGTGCCACCGACCACTTATGTGGCCAATTAACGCACCTTTTTTTTTTTAACAAAAAACTGGTTATATTTAGGGTAGCGCTTGTTGTTTTATACAATTTTATAATAATAGTGCAGTATTTTAGTTTACTTTAGACCATTATTACATACAAATTATGAGTTCACAAGAAGCAGGGCCGTCACAGCCAAAATGCAAAGAACTGGCTGTTATATATTTTCTCAAATTAAATAAAACTATTATGATGGCATCTGAAGCCAACATATATTTTTAAGGCGGCAGCAAATGTGTTAACAGGTATAAGTACTAGTGCAAACTATAAATAATAAATAAATACACCACAGGTAATGATGACCCCCTTTATCCCAGAAGGCTTTAGAAGAGCCTTGTGTGGGAGGGGGCTACACATTTAGAGACAAGGGACACACACCCAATATCCGTGTATAGTGAAAAAATCCCTCTCACAGTCTTTCCCACTGCCACGACCGGGGATCGAACCCGGAATTTTTGGGTGAAAGGCAAGTGCGCTTACCTCTCGACCATCAGTCATAAGGATCAATAAAAATTATGTTGAGCAATTTCTTATTTTTAAATAAATTAAATAAAATAGAAAAATAAATAGCATAGATTTGAAATGGATACCAATGAATTTCGCCATACTCAATCGAACATGTAATGTATATAATTTAATTTTAATGGTTTGCAACACTGTGAAACTCATATGATCACTTATTTATTCTTAATAATTGAAGTAAATCACAACGGCACACCCGATCGAACATGTTACCGATTTTTACGATTTACAACGATTAGCAATACAATCAAAATTTTTTTGTAAGTACTTTTTAATGTCTTAAATAAGAGGATAGTAATGCCATACCTATGGCCTGCTTCTTATTTAAAAAAAAAATCTACGATATGATGCTTTTAACCTGTTTGCAAAATAATTTTGTACACAAACAATAATTCTTGTATCTGCAAATAACAACAATTAAAAAGTATAATGTCACGCTTATATACATTATATAATACTGCAATGGATTATCTCATTAATTCTACCTATTATCTTTAAATAAGTATGGATTTACATCTGCTATGAAATACATAAGACGAATCAAATCTAACGACTTCATTTTATTATGAAATTAAATAATCTTTTATTAGAAACTCAATACCTGTGCCATTTTTTAGATAATATTAATTTAATTTATTATTCTACAATATTTATTTGCTATTTGCGAACATTTACTTAATTATTTATATGATCAATAATTAAAATTTCATTTTACGTGAGTAATTAAGTAGATTCATATTGATATTTGCTTTCATCTACGTTTTCTCTTTGAACTGCGCGAATTACCCTTGGAAGAGTGTGCCGGTGCATATAAATGTAAATAGCGTCCGTCTTGTTCATAGACGATGTAGCTGACTCCTCCACGGATGCCGAGGACTCTATTGCCTCCGAAGAAGCACAGCTATCGGACTCGGAATTCAGTTCAGATTCTGACGTCGAAGATGCAGAGAGCGATGGTGAAAGCCTTAGCTCTAGCGACGTAATGAGCAGCTCAAGCCATTTACATAGGTACTGAATCCTTTATATTACATTGTCATTGGGCTTGTAGATGTAATTTTTTGGATGCAAAATAAAATAAGCAAACATGTGTGAGAATACCATTATTACCTTTTAACTCTATGATAACGAAAAACAAGTGTTCAATATAAAAACGTCGTTTTTGCGGTATGGCACTTTTTTTATTAGTAACATATGATGCAATAAGTGCAAGTCTTGAATACTTCTTGAAATCGGTAACATATTCAATCGGGTATGACGGCGATAAGGACCCAAGGACCTCAGTCAATTGCCCTTTGATTAAGAATCAATAAAGATCATTATTATTATTATTATCAAGAATAAATAAGCCATCATATGAGTTTCAGTGTTCCAAATCATTAAAATTAAATTATAAACATTACATGTTCGATCGAGTATGGCGGATCAGACCCGCTGAATCGTTATAGCGATATCAGTGTCCCCCCATTTTATTTGTCATAAACTTTTAAAATATGTAAAAATTTTACTGTTGCAAATTGTTAAAAAAACATATAAATCCAACATATTCAAAGTGTTATAACTTGCAAATGCCCCAGTGTCGTGGCATGGCGTGTGCATTATCGTATTCCCTGGCCTTTAAACTTGAGGTTTCATATATTGTGCATGTGTTGCAAATCATGAGCAAATTTTGATAGCTGCCTCCTAGCCTCAAATAGTTATTAATGAAATTAAACGAAAAATTCAGTTTTTACCATGGCCTTTACTTGCTGTAGAATAAATTTTGGTATCCCAAAGCACTCTACACAAATGTTTTAAAAAACTAAACATCGACTTAAAAATTTTCGAGTCTCATGGTATACTCAGAATCCAAATATGTAAAAATATACAGGGTGTTCCATTTAAAAATTGAAAAGTGTGGTCATTTCCGGATAAACCGGAAATGGTCTCACACAACAGTATGTTTATGTCCAAAAATCCATTTTTGCAGGTAGTTTATGCATCCCAAATTTCAAATGGATAAGTTAAAAAATAAAGGAAATATAGGGGTGAGCCACTAGCCTGTGTCACCCGGTATGTTTTATGTAATGGCCACATTTGTGCAGTTTTTACTCGAAACATATTCAACACTACACGAAATAAATTTTTTTGAAATATGTTACTTTCTGTTACAAAACACAGTGAACTAAATGAATCAGCCAGAGTTGCGGTCTAAAGTATATCTTGAGAATGTGCCTATACTGCCATCTAGTTAAAATCCATAAACACCATTAAAAGCAAAGTTTACAACCTTTATTTAGTTTTACCATATGATACTCTCAGGTTTTATTGGTATGGCAGTTTTCTATTTATGTATTTCTATAGATACATCGCATTACGTTTATTTTATATTTATTTACTTCGTCATTGAGAAACTGTTAATAAAACTAGAATGAAAATTTGAGAAATTCAAAATTTTCTTATCTTATCTTCTGACCCTAAAACCTACACAGAACGTAAAAAAATTATTTGAAAATTAAAATTCGACTTAAATACAGTGTGTCCAGTTTTGCTTGGCACCACCCTTATAAAAAAGTTTATTTAATGGCTGGTTCAGATATATATATTTTTTAAATGTAGATTTTTGAAAAGCACATCTTTCTGTTATATTAAATTTTACAAAACATAATAGCGTGGCCTACTATGTTTTTTTTCGGGTCAGAAAATGGTGAAAGTTTTTTAATAGCAACTTTTTCTTTCAAATCTGAGTGCGCCACTGGATTCAACAACCCCCCAAATGTGTTTGTACCGAATTTCATTGAAAAAGTCCTATTTTTGGATTTTTCCTCAGAAAAAAATTTCAGAAATTGCCGAAGAAGAGAAGAGCCTTGACTAAAGTAACTGTCAAATGAATGATTCATTCTTGATAAGTAGATATTGCATATTTATATTCCTGCTTATTACCATAATTATGTCCACATAAAGGTTCACTTTTCAAGAAAAAATAGAAATTATTAAAATTGTTGGTGATAATGTGAGATCATCAAGAGAAGGTACCTGAGAATTTAACAGAAGAAATCCAAATCGACAGCCGCTACTTAGCGCCAGCACCGTTCGAAAAATAATAAAATGTTTTAATGATAGTGGTAGTGTTTCAGAAACCAACGCTATTTTGGCATATTTTGACGAAAACCCTCGTTCAAGCTTGAGGAATGCTGTTATAAATTTAAACAAGTCTCGAAATACCATTTCCTTACAGATTTGTAGATTTTGGGCAGAGAAAAATCCCAATTGGATAATCAATTGTAGAAGTCAATATTCACAAAAAATAAATGTCTGGTGTGGTATTTTGAATGAGCGCTTAATTGGTCCCTATTTAAAGAAAAATTTAAACAGTTTAAATTTTCTGGAGTTCTTGAGAAATCAGTTTGGCCGACTTTTGATGTTAAATTGACATTTTTGTTAAAGATAAACTTCAAAATTGAACAAAAATCTATACTCGGGGGTTTTCGATGTCGCTGAACACGAATTCGAGGTCCAAATTTGTATTTGGTATTTTTCGCTTTAAATCTTGATAACTAGTCATAGTTAGATTTTGAATTTTTGGTACGCTATTAACGTGTCTACAATAAATACAATTTGAAAGAATTATGGAAATTAACCGATGAAATTCTGAATTACAGGACGATTTAAAAAAAAAACAAGTTTTTCGGCATTTTTCTTGTGTTTTATCTTTTGTATCACCCTGTGGACCCCTCTAAAATTATATATATTTGGAATCAGCTCTCAATGGACAATCAATATATATTAGAATATACGGACGTCTTATTAGAATGAGTCATACGTGTTTCCATATTTTTGACTTGCACTCTCATAATATTGAAGTACCCTGTATATACCCCATATATAAATTTAGTTTTTCCTATTTATATTTCCAAATTCAAGTAATTATTGCAGTTAATTCATTTCATTTTTACATTTATTTATTCGTTTAAATTTGAACAAAGTAAAGTTATCAGAATGCATTTTAAAAATATATTCTTTTAAAGCAAAGTTAAAAGCTACAGTTTTAACTAAAAAGTTACATAAAATCGAGTCGAGTCACAGGGTTTGTTTATCGTATATTCAGATAAGTGTCAAGTACTTCGTTTATTCCCAGAGTATGAAATCGCCTACACTTTTCTACCTTAACTATAGAAAAAGATAGAAAGTTGAGCGTCGAATATTATAATAACGTTAAAATAAACATATTCCCACGAGAAACAAGCGGAGATGCATAATTCGGGTAGAAGGGTGACATCAGGAATAATATAAAAGGAAGACGGCGTGGTATTGAAAAGAACAGAAGCTAGACGGCATCTGAAGACAACACCTTTTAAGCTACGTCGCGATATTTTCGCCGAACTTTTATATTTGCCTTTGAAGTCATTCCAAGCTACGTCGCGAGTTTCTCGCCGAGCCTAACAAATTCATTTGGGATATTTTTTACTAAATCAGCCGTCTAAACTACTAGCCAAACAATATTATAACTTACATCTGATTTTAACGAATTCTTCTCAACCACCGACATGCTCGACGAGGACGTCCAACATGTAGAACCTGGGGGAGAGCTTTCACAAGCGATATAATACTATACAGGGCGCACAGAAATTCAGCTGACATAAATTTCTAAAGGTGATTACTTTCTTATTTCGAAACTCTATTTTATTATTTGCAATTGCATTCATATTCTGGTTTCGACGGGGTGTAATAGGGGAAATTGGCGCATTTGTGGTACCAAGACAATATTAGATTTTTTTAATGGAATATTAGCTTTGATTTTTAACTATCATAATATTATATTTCCAGTTATTCAGTTATGATTTTATTAACGATTTTAAGTCATAAAATTTCATTTTCTGAATATTTTACTAGGGAAGTTTGCGTTTGCAAAATAACAAGTTTATATCCAAGAACTATAACTTTTGACCATACACTACAAGTTTACAAATACTTTTTCTTAGGCGCTTTACGCTTATATAAGAGTCTATGTCGACTTCAACCAATTTTATTTATTTAACTACTAAATTGTCAACGATGTAAAATTCTCGTGACTACGAGAACGTAATTGTTTGTGAACTGTGTTTGCACAACATAACAGTAAAATATGTGACTTACGGATTATCGGGGTTCGATCTAAATTTCAAAAAACAGTCCGCTGTTTTTAAGGACACTTGTCTACACAAATCTGTAAGGTCGTCGATCTTTTCGACCAACCCCATGTCAACATCTGTTCGGTGCTAAACACTTACTACTGCTGTTTAGTTTATCAGTCAATTGACACAAAATCAAATTTCCAGCGCTGTTTAGATTGTTCTTTCTAATACTATTTAAGCCGATTGGTTAGGTGCAGTCGGTAATTGCCATATACTGTATCCTAATATCTTTCTTATCAGTAGACGAGAGCACAACTATAAGAAAACTGGAGATTTCCACAACCATTAATTACTTGCAAAAGGGAGTTTTATTTCCCACAGCTGGTGAGTGTTTTCACTGAAACCTGGCGCTGTAGCCAACTACTACAGAAAATATCAAATAACTTTTGTCAGGTTGAAACACTTATTTTCTGTTATGTTCGTAAACTTTGACACTGCAGTTGCGTTCTCTTTGTTTCGAAGTAACATCTTTGACGTTTGTTCACTCATGTTATTATCATTCCCAGACTATTGTCACAACTGTTTAAAATAAGTAGTATTGTCTGGCCGATAGCCGTGTTGTTTGAGATGCGAGGTGGCAATCGCTATTAATCACACGAGTATCGCGCCACTGGGTTCGAATCCCGGCTCCGGCCTTGGCACCGTCGGAGGAAATGGTTGTCTAATTTATGTGTAATTTAATTATTAATTATTATGGACATAGACTATTGTCACTGCTCTTATTCTCGTCTATATTAAGTTCTCAATGTAGACATGTGATATGTTTATTCAGGCATTTGCCACAACTCTAATTACTATTAAAATGGCACAGCATACTTTTGTATAAGTTCTTGTTATTGCATCAAAACACTCAGTATATCTATAGTATGGTCATTACTATAGCAGCGCAAATTTTCCTATTATAATATTTAGACAATTGTCTCAAATATTTGGATTATTTTGATTTCATGTTCGACTATTGTTGCATCAATTTATATAAAATAAAATGGGTTTTTTTACTATTTTTTCCCATCAATTATTGTCTTATTCTTTCACCTTTACCTTTTCGTCATATAAGTAATAAACTAAATAAATGTTTTAATTTCAAAACCAAAATAGAAAAGAAACTTCAACTATAAATGTACAGTGCAATCTTGAGTAATAAGATACTACATAAATAACATATAATTAACTGGGTCTCTCAATTAATAGACAGTGTGTTCAAGTTTACCAGGTATTTAAATTAACAGAGTGATTAAATTTTCTAAGGTATATTAAGTTATATAGTATCAGACAGAAACAAGTAATATTAAACTTTATATCAAAGAACCTGGGGTAATTAAAAAGGGGTTACTACACACACACAACGAAATTGGGGTCCTACACTAACAAAACTAGATGATCACGCAAATGGCCAAGCCTATTTGTTTATCCTTCAGATAAATAAATATTAATGAATTTACTGGTGACCTAATTACCAGGATTTCATTTATAATTAATTGGGGTGGGCTTAAACCTTTACAATATAATACAATTAAACACAAAATCAAAACAACAAACTAACTACATAAAGTTCTTAGGTGTCATTATAGATCAAAAAATGAAAACATATTGAATAACTAGCATCTAAATTAAGTACCATCTGTTTTATTTTTAGGCAATTGCACAACACTGTAACGTTTGATATTTTGAAATTAGCATACTTTGGTCTAGTTTAGTCTAGAATAAACTATGGTTTAATGTTTTGGGGTAACTCAGCTCACATAAATAAAATTCTTATGAAACAAAAAACTCATACTCATATACATATACATAGCATTCAAGAAGTATAATTTAGCAGAGCTGATTTTCAATTATACCCTGACTACTGCTAGAGTGCTAAAATTAATAATACTGTGACTAATTATGTAAGGCTGAAAAATAGTAAGGATATAACAAACTTTGTCTTAATATTGTAACAGAATTATTATCGATCTCTAGCTTGTTGATTATCCAATAACTTGTTTTTAACGTCATGTAAACAATTATTTAAGGATTTGTCAATTTTAACAGTCCCTTGTCTTTATATCTATCTGATAATCTTAAATGTAAAAAAGGAAGAACAACTCCCTTTAAAAAATAATTCAGTGCACAATCATAACACACGTAACAATGGCAATCTATACCAGCCATCTTCAAGATTAAGTGTAGGTCAAAATTCACATTAATACCAGGGAATTATATGTTTTAACAAATTTAAAAACTTATTTGGAACTTTTAAAAATTTTAATGATTTTAAAAATGTGTTGTATATATATTTAAGTCAGAATGCTTTTTATACTATAGACGAATATTTAGACTCTTAGTTGTTTTGTATTTTAGCATATATGTGTATCATGCTGTTCATTGTATTTAAATTTTATTTCATTTTCTTCTTTGAATTATCTGCGACTAGTCCGATAAGCTTATACTTTTGTGTAAACTTTATGCTATGAATAAAGTAAATCTATCTATCTATCTAATTGAGAATTTCGCTAATTATGAAACAGTACATTTCATTTCAAAAATAATTTTCTCAAAATTTTGTTGTTTCAGCATAAACACATCGATTTTAAAAATTCACTTCGTGTTATTGGTGGCTCGCCCTGTATATAAGCGCATATTTTTATCATAGTATATTATCTGACGTTACAGGAATGATATTCGTGAAAAAAAAAGTAATTGAATCCTTCAATTGTCATGAATATATTTTATAAAAATAGCCACTTTTTAATTTTAAAACCCTTCATCTCAAAAACTAGTCATAGGATTACATTGGGCCCATGTTATTTTAATCAGGAGATCAAGATCTATAACATACTAAAAATTCAGAAAATTTAACCGAGAACCATTTTATATAAGAAAAAGTGCGTGTTCCTTTCAATATTACACAACAGTAAACACATATAACAATAGAGTGACAGGAATAATACTCATATACATATACATAGCATTCAAGAAGTATAATTTAGCAGAGCTGATTTTCAATTATACCCTGACTACTGCTAGAGTGCTAAAATTAATAATACTGTGACTAATTATGTAAGGCTGAAAAATAGTAAGGATATAACAAACTTTGTCTTAATATTGTAACAGAATTATTATCGATCTCTAGCTTGTTGATTATCCAATAACTTGTTTTTAATTGTTTGCTCAAACATATTTATTTTTAGTTTGACAAGAGATAAATAGGGAGACATATTTATTATAGGTTGTACTTGACATATATTTAAATGAACTCTCAAATTTAGCAGTATTGTGTTTAGGGATGTTAAGTTATTATGTCTAAGGTGTAGGTCGTGCACATTAGAGTGCTCAATTAACAATGAATATAAATAAGATGGTGTCTTATTTTTAATTACATTATATAGCATAAGAGAAAATTGCAGTTCAAATCGGCCACCCATTTTCAATATACCCAGACTATTATAAAATGGTGTGACATGATCTCTACACTGGATATTATTATAGACAAATCTAAAACAGGAATTTTGAATTACTTGCAACCTATTTTTAAGAGCAGATGTCAGAAAATTGTAGTAAATGGGATTACAGTAATCTAAGTGGCTTAACTTTTACTGTACTTTTATTTGGATTTAAAATCAGACCATTTTCACAAGACCATTGGTTAACTAAACTAGGGTTTATATTTAGTTCACTGATAGTGAATAACTTAGAAATGCCGTTCGCCATAATCGTGAGAGTATAGATAAATGTATAGAAGTTGAAGGTGGCTTAGTAGAGAGAACCTTCATTTAATTGTTCTATTTATTTATTTTGTAATAATTTTAGGTAAACTTATTTGTGTCACTTCTTTATAATTATTTGTTCTGTAGTCATTATGGTGTGAAAGGATAAAAATTGTTTGATAATTAACAATTTCTAAATTGAGCATTATTGTTTTTTAAAAATGAATCATATAATTGACAGTTATTTCAGTTAAGGCACTCTTTTCATAAATACACAATCCCATGCAACAGTTATATATATTTATATTAATTTTTATTTCTCTCAGAAAATATCCAAAAATAGGACTTAATCGGAGAAATTTGGTACAAACACGTTTGGGAGTTTGCTGAATCCAGTGGTGCATTCAGATTTGAAATAAAAAAATCGCTAATAAGATTTCACCATTTTCTGACCCGAAAAAAAAAAAAAAAAAAATAGTAGGCCATGCTATTGTTTTGTAAAATTTAATATAACACAAAGATGAGCTTTTCAAAGATCTTATTTGAAAAAATATATATCTAAATCGGACATTAAATAAATTTCTTATAGGGGTGGTTCCAAGCAAAATGGGACATTTTTATTTCTCTCAGGAAAAATCCAAAAAAAAAACGACTTTTTCACTGAAATTTGGTACAAACACTTTACATTTGTGGGGTTGCTGAATCCAGTGGCGCACTCAGATTTGAAATTAAAAAATCGCTAATAAGATTTCACCATTTTTTGACCCGAAAAAAAATCATAGTAGGCCACGCTATTATGTTTCGTAAAATTTAATATAACACAAAGATGCTCAAAGATCTATATTTTTTTAAAAATATATCTAAATCGGATATTTAAATATAAACTTTTTGTAGCAAAATGAGAAACTGTATTATGATGTTACAAATTTACTTGTATTGCGAAAATCATTTTCAATGAGAGAATTTTCAACAATTATATGGATTTGAAAGGGGTAGAGTTCCAGGGTTACAAGAAACTGGTGTCTATTTTTGGGAACTTGTGCACAGAGTTGAATGAATTGCACCAGCAGTATACGTGTTGGTATGCACAGGAATTAAGAATAGAACGAATAGTTATCTATTAAGGATGAACGATTATCCACAAAATAGAAGTTTAATTGAATAATTCTATACAATTATATGTGCCCATTCTAAAAACAGATGGAAGTATGCTGGAGTTAAAATTATTCAAGATTAAGCTTACCTCAGAAAACGGATCACCAATTTGTCCAGAAGTAGTTGTAGTTGGAGTAGTAGTGGTTCCACTAGCTTGACTAATATTACTAGGCTGGTTTGCTGTTGTATTTGATGGGTTTAGAGTACCAGCTGTAGCTGCACCTGGCACAATATTACTAATCAAATTAGGAGCCGTCTGTCTTAATGTCTCCATGCCCTGCTGAATTTGCATGATTGCATTCAAAGCCTGCGGATTCGTCATTATACTAGACATTTCTGGGTCTCGCAGTTGCTGCATAACTTGAGGCAACATATTCCTCATTTGTTCTTGCAGCATAGGACTGCTGGAAATCAAGGGGTTATCTGCAAAAAGTGCATTGGTCGCACTTTGGTCGGTTGTTAGGACATCCATAACAGACTGCATTTGAGGAGAGGATAATATACTTTGCAAGAAAGCTGGATTCTCATTCATCTGCTGAAAAAAGCTGCTCATCTGAGGAGAAACAGCAGGAGTTGATGAACCATTAGCAACTGGTGTATTAGATACTTGACTGTGTCCCCCTGACCATGGATTCGGTAGTGGCTCAGTATTTTCTCTACCCTGCTGTGGATTATTAATCGAAGTATTATCTACTAAGCCAGAAAATGGATTACGGCTGAATTGCTCTGCAGTAGCAGACAACATTGGTTCCTGTATATCTCGATACATTCTTTGCAAAGCATTATAACCACCAGGAATACTTTCCAAGTTACTTATTGCCCGGTCATGGCTTCTCATTAGTTCTTGGAGCATAGAAGGATTACGTGCTAATTCCATTGTTTGGCGTAACAACTCAGGGCTATTAAGCATATGCGTTATTTCTGGGTTCCTTTCCATCAATTCCTGCATTTGTGGGTTTCTAGTAATCAGAGCACGCATATTCTCGGGATCATTCATTAATCTCTGTACTAAGGGGTTGTCCAAAATGTTCCTAAGAGCTTCGGGGTTAGTCATTAATTCGTTCTGCATTCTATGCTGCATTTCCATAAAATCTGGTGATCCCAAACCTAATTGTTCTACACTAGCTATTCCTCCTAACCCCGCTAGGCCTGCTAAATTAAAGGGATGTGCCCCTGTCTCTACTAAAATATATAAAAGAAAACATGTTACTTTTTTTGTACTGATACTTTTAATACTGATTAAGGACAAGTAAAACTGTATTATATACCATTAATAAATTCGAAACCCTTGCATCACACGTAGATTCATGTGTTCAGAACATGCATGCTTTTACAGTAATAAACTTACCTAGTATGTACAGGGTTATTCACTATATATATATATATATATATATATATATTGACCCCCCCCCCCCCTTTATTTCTGTTATTATTGAAAATATAAAAAAAGTCGTATGAAATTTGTAGAATCATACCTATATTTTATTGAAATGTGATAAAAAAGAACAATATCATGTATAGGTCACATGATACGAAATAAATGTTTTTTTAAATAGAACACCCTATATATTAATGCATCTTCGAGAAGCCCTTTTTCACCTGATTTCAAATATATAATATTGTATAGGTCTATTTTAAATACTTCTTGACATATTTGACATTCAAAATGCAAATGAGCTGCTTTATTGCAAGAAGAGTGAGCCATGCGTGTCAAAACACAAGTGAAACAAAAATAACAAGGTAGGCCACGAAAATACTTATTTTATTGTTTATTCAATTTTGATATTTCAAACCATCATTATTAACATATATTTTTCCTTTATGTGAAAAATAATAAAAATAAGTATGCCACAAGAAGAGAATATATGACGTTGTATTCGAATCGAGCGACTCCTAGTGTAAATACGTTTTTGAATGTTTATCGTCGTGTAAATAGGACCCATAGTTTTTCAAGAAAATGATGTAACATTACAGCAAACAAGGAAGAAGATCTAGATATATTGTTATATTTTGAAGGTAAAAAAATAATTTATTATAAAACTAGATCGATAGGCGCCTTATTTTAATATTGATTTTAGAAAATTCGATTAATAGTTTATTAATGCTTGCCGTGAAATGGAAAAAAGTTATTCCATGATTCAAGGAACTTTGAGAAAACATCAATATAGGCCTTACAAAATATTACCCATCCAGAAACTGAATAGACCAAAAACGTAGAAAATTGGAGTTTTATCAGATCATACTCCATGAATTAGAAGAAAATCCTAATTTTGTAAAGAAATTATGACAGATGAGTCAAGTTCTTCGACGGCGGCAGTTTTTAATATAAAAAACAGATGTTCCTGGGAGAATAAAAACCAAAGATAGAGAACGATCAAGCAAATAAAAAATCGGGTAGAAAATCAAACGTTTGGTGCGGAATTTTTCAAACAAAGTAGTTATGATATTTATGATTTTACTTCGACACGATAAACATATCTCGAAATAATTTTACCAGAGTTAGATCGTTTAATTCAAGAATTCCCTATGAACGTATTATTTAGAATTATTTGGCATTAGGACAGAGCGACTCTACATAGCGTCTTAGAAGTTCGGGAACATTTAAATAATCAATTTCCCATTTGGATAGGCAATGCTCGGACCATTCGATGATCACCAAATAGCCCTGACTTGATGCCATTAGATAGCTTTTTATGGGAGTTTTTAAAAGACAAAGTCAATTTTAATCATAATCACAATGTTCAGGCCATTAAAGTAAAAATTCAAGAAGAAATTAACAACTTAAACAGAAACCATAATAATGCTCTTTGCAATATTTTTCTAAATGTAAGAAGGTGCTATGAGCTTTGTATTGAAAATAATGGTGGCCCCTTTGAACAATTTCTTTAATTGATTACTTATGTAGTATTATTTTATTATAAAGAGTTTTCTCTTGCTTTGTTAAATCTGTTTTTTAATAAATTAAATATGAAGTTAATCCTAATATCATATTAATTATTTACACGTGGTTATTGTAACAATAAATTCTACCGCCAACTCAGGTATAGTAATTTTTATAATTTCAATACCAGAATTTATTTAAAAACAGTGAAATTTATTAAAAAATAATAATAAAATAAGTGAATAAAAGTCTTGCTAATCAAAATAAATTGTAGAAAATAATTGTCGTGAAGACTTATTAAATTATTATTTGTGAAAGAGAAGAAATAATGATAACTGATTTTATTTTAAGATGTTTCTCATTAGATTACCACTTATTAAAAAGGAAACTTTTTAGTTGACTACTTATTAAATACTCTCTGTATCAAGGTATGTGCACTTTCCTGTAGTGAAAGGTATCAAATTCTTCTGGAGACTGTTGAGAGGAGCTAGAGTTAGCAAAGTAGGAAACTTTTCGCGATACGGCAGTAAATTAAAAGATAATTAGTCGATTTGAATGACAAAAAATACACTTCTAGACTCAGAGAGGGGAATATATTTTACGGAAAGCAAGTGGAGCCATTTTAACTTTGGTGTCACTTGATTATGCTCCTGCTCCTGAATTTAAACAAATTGTAGTGGTATTATTAAAAAACGGCCATTCTGTAAGTAGAAGGTAAATTGTTGTTTATATTATTATCAGCATGTGAGCGATTTTTAAAAATATATATGTATATAAAATATATGCAAGAGTAATAAGGTACGTTTCTCCTTGTAGATCTGCCGGCCGTTTTAATTTTGGCTACATTATTTTTTTGATACTTCATCCAACACCAAATTTAAGTATTAATAGCCACCAACTTTCTTTGGGATATCTTCTTATGACAATTTCATCCATCTATCTATTTTTAAAAAAGGGTGGAACCCCGCTGTACGTCGCCAGAGTCCTGCTAATAATAAAAAAGGCGCTTCCAGAAGACTTAGATAATCCCGGTGTTATCCAGGAGAAAGAAAGGTCAGATCCTACCATTTCGTTAAGGTTTTTAAATTTTAAGATCACTGTGATCAAAGAATAACGTTACCCGAGGAAAATATTTACATTTTAAACAGATACTCTTATAATTTGCAAGATTTAAGAACAATAATGGGGCGAGCGTAGGTGCGTCTTTACTATGTACATACTTCGGTATGCGATGTAAAGCAACGACAGGCGCAGTTAGTACTTTGATGGGTGACCATTCCAACGGAAACCGCATCCTCGCCTCACACATCTTCCAGCGGCTTGTATATCGGTGTATGCGCGGAAGCTATACAACCTTAGACGAGGGTTGTATAGGAGATATACCAACCTTCGGAGGAGATGTAAAGCCGTCAGTCCCTTGTCTATTAAATGTTAGGCAAGTAAAAGATCCCTACTCTTCTTAAGGGAAGAGGTTCGGCAAAATTCCTGGTTGGGGGTAGCTCGTCTATAGGTGTCGGTGTTAGACCTCAGTAGCGGAAATAGGCCGACGTTAAATGTATAAAAAAAAAAAAAAAAAGAACAATAATATTAACAGATCATTACTACCCTTGTACCTATACGAGAAAACTTTAATATAAAGTAATATTTTTACGATTGTGTATTTTTTTGTTACTGCCACAGTGGAAATTTTTAATACTCTTTCTTAGATTTGATGTCTAAGTGGCGCCCTCATGATTAACAACTTTTTAGTTACTTAATATATGTTCAACCCTTACTCGTGTCAATGCCACCAGACTGAAAGCAGCCGCGAGCAGTGCAGCCTTGTCCTCAAAATTTGTTTGATATAATTTTTGATAGTAACTGAAGTTATATTTTTATGAATAAAAATATCATATTATAGTTAGGTCATATATAATTTACATGTTGAAAATTGCACTTTGCATACGTGAAGGCTTTTTCATATATTGTTAGCGCACGTTAAAGATTTGTCGCATGCTATATTTTTTTTTATATACATTTATTTAACGTCGGCCTATTTCCGCTACTGAGGCCTAACACCGACGCCTGTAGACGAGCTACCCCCAACCAGGAATTTTGCCGAACCTCTTCCCTTAAGAAGAGTAGGGATCTTTTACTTGCCTAACATTTAATAGACAAGGGACAGACGGCTTTACATCCCCTCCGAAGGATGGTATATCCCCTATACAACCCTCGCCTAAGGTTGTATAGCTTCCGCGCATACGCTGATATACAAGCCACTGGAAGATATGTGAGGCGAGAACGCGGTCTTCATTGGAACGGTCACCCATCCAACTACTAACTGCGCCTGTCGCATGCTATATGAAATCAATAATTTTCAGGCGTGTAGTTAGTAGCACTTTTCAAAGCAATCGTAAAAAAAAAACTTTTTATTTTACTAGCAAATAAACAACTATTTACTGTTGCTGCTAAGGAGTTAATAATGAAGGTTTGAAATGTTAATATCGAGTAAACAATAAAACAATTATTTTCGTGGCCTACCTTGTTATTTTTGTTTCCCTTGTGTTTGGAGACGCATGGCTCACTCTTCGTGAAATAAAGCAGCTTATTTGCATTTTGAATGTCAAATATGTAAAGAAGTATTTAAGATAGAACTATACAATAATATATTTGAAATCAGGGGAAAAAGGGCTTCTCAAAAATGCAATAATATATAGGGTGTTCCATTTAAAAAACATATATTTATTTCGTATCACGCGACCTATACATGGTATTGTTTTTTTATCACGTTTCAATAAAATATACGTAAGATCCTACAAGTTTTACACCAAACTTCTTTCTCTATTTTCAATAATAACAGAAATAAAGGGGGGGGTCAATATATAGTGAGTGAATAACCCTGTACATAGAGTACTTTAGGTAAAGCTACTTATATTGCTAGTAAATAAATTATTTCATGTTACATTTTTACTTTCCCATATACGTAGTATAATATAAGGAAAGTATGATCATGCAAAAATTTGATTTTGAATTTTTGATGGATTTACACGTTTTCAAGTCCCCTGACCTCAAAAAAGTGGTTTTTAAAAATGTCTTGTCTGTCGTCTGTGTCGCACTTAGAGCCCAAACTACTGTATCGATTTTGTTCAAATTTTACATGTGCATTCAAGACGGCCATACCTTGAGGCGAAATCGCAAAATCGATCCTAACTCGAATGTGGGGGAGTAAACCCCTAAAAAGAGGAAAAAAAGAAAATATTTTTTTTTTCTAAAATGTCCAACGATTTTCATTAAATTTGACACATAAATACTCCCTTAGTACCAGCATAAGATGGCATAACCAGTTGCTCCTAGAAAATGCAGGGAGGGGTGATAGAGGGGGTGAGCTTTAAAGGATTTAATAATTTTTTTTACCTAAAACGGTTGTAACGATTTTGATCAAATTTAACACTTGGTTACTTCCTTGCTTTATTTAATTTTTTTTTTCAATTTCATAATGTAAAAAGTAAAAAAAAATATTTGTACCTGGTCTCGAACCCACGATCTCAGTATTACAAGGCAAAACCTTTAACACTGCATCATTGTGCTTTAAAGCCTCGAGTGGTAAAGTAATTAGAAAACATTATTTATGCATTGGGTAAATCACAACTCTTTTATTTAATACGGAATTACCTAGCTTTTGTATATTGGTATCTCAATCTGGTCACGCTAATATACTAGTTAGACAAATACTTATGGGAAAGTTGGTCTGAGTTGTGTCAGATCTTTTTTTTATTAATAAAACAACATTGGCAACCGCTCCATTCAGTTGATACGTTTGCTGCCACTGGCTCACCAGGGTATCTAACTGGTAGACACTAAAGACTCCACGGCCAGTGTCTCGCTGCAATGTGACTGTATTTATTAAAAAATGTACTTGGTCTCTGATAAGAACATATTAGATTACAGTGGCAGTGAACATATTAGGCTAATAGTTTTTATAATTTCAACTGATTGACATTATGGCAATCCTAGAATATCAAGACAAAAGAGTTTCTGTATCCTCCTACATATTAAGCTAACAGTTTTTGTCATTTCTACTGATTGACGTTACGTCAATCTTAATATCAGATTTTAGGACCCTCTGACTTTTCATAATTCAATGAGAATAACAGGATGAATATTTAACTGCAGTTTCTACAAATTGAAAATGTAGAAAATTGTATGTACATGATATTTAATTTTTTTTTAACATGTATGTATAGTCGAGGAAACTGCTATGGTAGAATGCGGTCATGGAGTTTCTATATCCTCTGACATTTGTCATTTCTATTGATTGCCGTTGATGTATGTATAGTCTAGGAAACCGCTATAATAGAATGCGGTCGCAGTGAGACGGGTGCAGGTCATATCGGACCGCCTAGTCCTTTCATTACATAGCTTATCTGAAAGCGAGACAGATAATTCCAATTTATTAGATAGAACAATTTTTTTTTACAATTAACAAAGAATTACATTCCGTTATAACAAAGGTGGTATAAGCAAGTTACGTTAAGTTGCATGTACGCATGTAACTTGTGTTGTAAGAATGCCTATAATATATCATGAGTGTTAAATGTAAGAAAATAATATGGAATGCACATACTACAATATTATAAAATGATTTAAATAGATGTATATACAATATGTATTGAAAATCGAAAATTAAACATTTAAAATTTTGTAATTAATTATTGATAAGAACAAATGAGGAGGGGGACACAGATGCAACTTGCGCAGTTTCTACTTTATATTAATAAGTAATGGATGCATGGTGGCATATTTTTCAATTAGGAACTTTTTTAGATCTTTTTTTAAATATATGTGCTTTTAATATTTTTGATTTTAGTGGGTAATAAATTATACGCAATGACTAGGTGCACTCCAGAGTGCACGGTATTTTCAGCGTTAAGTGCACTCTGGCATATTCGCCGATCCTACTACGTACAGAATAGGGAAATAAATGGAAGGCTATGATTGATGGGAGCCCACAGAGCATGGGCACTCCATTCTACATCAAATAATATTAACATATTTAACCTAACGAACTAACCTAAAGAAATATTCGTATTACATATTTTAGTTGTTAACAAAATGTCAAAGGCAAGGGAAATTATCTAATATTGTCATATTTAACCTAACGAACTAACCTAAAGAAATATTCGTATTACATATTTTAGTTGTTAGCAAAATATAGTAAAAAAAAAAACGTAAAAAGATGATTGGAACCCTCGACCTTACATGTGAGAGTCGGGCAACCTAACCACTACACCACGGATTGCTGATGAGGAACCTACATACTTCTTACTATATCAATTAGCACTACCGCGCACTCCATGAATGACGTCACATCCAAAGAATTCGTGATTTGGAGTGCACCCAACGCTGAAAATAGCATGCACTTTGGAGTGCACCTAGTCATTAGGTGACTTATATAACTTTGGACCGGAATAAAATTTAAACTTTTGAGTGGACATTTTCTATAAAGTGATAATTGGACTGACATTTTAGCTTGGCTCCTAGTTAGATAGCCGCGCCTAACAAGGTCCATCTGTGATTTGTGCATCCATAGCATAGTGTGATGTGTATAACTTCCTTATATTGAATTTGTTTAGTGCAATGCAGAGCATTTCTAGTGAAATTATTTTCCTTTTTTAAATACAATTTTTGACAATGTATTTTACAGCGTTTGTAAGTTTTTCAATTTGGTTTCATATAACCCACCCAAGATTGCAATACAATACCTTAGTATACTCAGCCAAGGCATCATACACTGTATGAAAATTTGTTTTATTTAAAATATTGTTACATGTTTACAGTCTTCAGTAAACACTCTGTGGGTTTAAATAACTTGCAACAAGAATTTTCACTAACCACTATTTTATTAATCACTAAAATTACACTAGTAAATATTTAAAAATCACACAATTAATAATAACTTAATCTAATATAAATTCACTACTTTTAAAACACTATGTACTTTACTTTTCTTCTTAAACTTGTCAACTCTTGTCTAACCTAAAAACTCTCTGTCTGTTTATATCACTGAACTGAGCTGTACTGCATACTTCACTCAACTGAACTATACTACTCCCCCATCTGCTGGATTCACCTCTTTATATACACACTTGGAATTTCCAGAACTCTATTCTAGAATCCTCCATAGTTTTCTACTATGTACTAGATGATTGTTCGTCAATTGGCTCATAGACGGCGCCACCCTACTAGTCAGGTAGTAACAGAATAACAGGTTTCCCTTCATCTTGAACATGGACTTAATCACATCCTTCCCCGTTAGAGGGCAGCACATAACACTGCCCCCTCCTTAAGCCTGAACGTCCCGGTCAGGCAATTCGGATTCCCCAACATACTTCATACTTCGCCAACCTATCCAAGTGCACGATCTTCATCTTGGACTTCTTACTACGTTGAATTCAGTAAACAACGTCATTGATCCGAGTGATGACAGAATACGGTCCTCCCAGGGTGGGTGAAGCTTCAGAGATCTTCCCTTCTTTCGCTGTGGGTTATATAGCCAAACCAGATCGCCCTCCTTGAATCCTGCTGACGTCCCCTTCCGGTCATAGCGAGCCTTCATTCTGTCACTAGCTATGCTAACTTGGTTTCGAACCAACTCGTGGACATTCCTCAGCTGTTGACTAACTTCGTCTGCATAGTCATCCATGGACAGTAGCTTCTTATCTGGTGTACCAAACATCAAATCACATGGCAGTCTGATCTCGAGCCCAAATATTACATGAGCCGGTGTCTGTTTAGTAGTCTCATGAATGGCAGCCCTGTATGCCATTAAGAAAAATGGTATATGTCGATCTAAATCTCGCTGATTCTTGTGAACCAAGATGTTTCTTCATGGTTTTATTATGTCTTTCCACCATTCCATCTGACTGGGGATGAAGAGGGGTTGTCCGAGTCCTGTGAATGCCCAGCAACTCACAAATTTTCTGAAATACCCCCCCCCGACTCAAAGTTTCTCCCTTGATCGGAATGTGGCTCCAGGGGTACACCAAATCGGCATACAAGGTTATCCACCAGAACTCTAGCGACAGTAACTGCTTCCTGATTCGGAATGGCATAGACTTCCGGCCATTTACTAAAATAGTCCATAGCGACCAGGATGTATTTATTACCATCATCTGTCACTGGGAATGGGCCCGCTATATCTATAGCAATCCTCTCAAAAGGGGCTCCGACGTTATACTGCTTCATTTGGCCCCTGCTCTTCGTCTGTGGCCCTTTGGTAGCTGCACAAGCCTTGCATTTGGGGCACCAAGCCTCCACATCTTGACGGCTATTTATCCAATAAAATAGTTCCCGTACTTTAGCCAATGTCTTATTCATACCAAAATGTCGCCCGGACACTCCATCATGTATTTCCTGAAGTACTTTTGGAATCCGACAGCTGGGTATCACCAGACGCATGGTAACTTCCTTCCCATCTGGACTTTCCCATGCTCTCTTTAATAGTCCATCTACAACCTTAAGGGAGTCCCATTGTGCCCACAATGCCTTCAGCTCCACACTTTTGTCCGAAACATCCTTCCATTCCGGTCGCGTTCCTTTTTCTTTTGCCCTTAATATAGGACCAATTACGCTGTCATCCATTTGTTCTCGTCTTAGAACTTCCTTTGTCCAATCGTCTGGAACATCTACCTGCACTGTGTTTACTATTACCGTGCCCTGTGCTTTTTCAACCCGATAGCAGTGCTTGCAGTCATCTTTGCACGGTCTTCTTGACAGAGCATCTGCATTCTTATGGGATTTTCCAGGTCGGTGTTCGATTGTGAGGTCATATTGCTGCAGTCTTTCTATCCAGCGAGCCAGTTGACCTTCTGGGGTTTTCAGCTGCAATAGCCATTTTAATGCAGCATGGTCGGTCCTGATTTTGAAATGTTGGCCATAGAGGTACTTGTGAAAATGGTCCACGGACTTAACAGTCGCCAATAGTTCCTTCCTTGTTACACAATAATTCCTCTCCGGTTTGGACAGTACCTTACTGAAATACTCGATTACTTTTTCCTCTCCATTTTGGACTTGAGATAGTACACATCCAACTGCGGAGTTGCTAGCATCCGTGTCAAGAATATAGAGGCCCTTTTGTTGGGGATATGCTAGCACAGGACGACTGCATAACGCTGCTTTCAATTTCTTCCATGATATTTCACACTCCGGTGTCCACTGATATTTAACCTTTTCCTCCGTTAGCTGGTGTAGTGGCTTTGCTATATCCGCAAATCCTTCCACAAAACGTCTATAGTAAGTGCAGATGCCAAGAAAGCTTCGTAATTCGTGTACATTTGAAGGTCTTGGCCAATCACGTACGGCAGAGATCTTGTCGGGGTCTGTCTGTATTCCCTCCGAAGATACGACATGTCCAATGAATTTCACTTCTTTTTGAAATAGTAGACACTTCTTTGGATTCAACTTTAGGTGTGCATTTCTGATTCTCCCAAATACTTCTTGAAGATTTTCCAAATGTTCCCTGAAGTTTCGTCCCATAACCATTACGTCATCAAGATTAACTAAGCACGTCTTCCAAGTTAGTCCTCGGAGTACAAATTCCATCAATCTTTCAAAAGTAGCTGGCGCATTGCAAAGTCCAAAAGGCATCACGGTGAACTGATATAAACCACTACCTGCTGAGAAGGCAGTCTTTTCCTTGTCGTCAGGGTGAAGTCCCACCTGCCAATACCCACTTCGAAGGTCTAGAATTGAAAACCATCGTGACCCTGCCAGCGTACTTAATGTATCGTGGTAGTGGATAGCTGTCTTTCTTCGTAACATCATTCAGCTTCCGGTAGTCGACACAAAATCTCAAAGTTCCATCCTTCTTGGCAACTAAAACTATCGGTGATGACCAGGGACTGGTTGATTCCTCAATTACTCCATCTTGTAGAATCTTTTGAACCATCCCAGCAGCTTCTTCCTGTTTAGCTAGTGGCAACCTCCTAGGTTGTTGGCGGATTGCGGCTGAATCACCAGTGTCTATCCGATGCTGTACTATATCAGTTTTCGTGAGGATGTCTGTGTTTTTGGCAAATACCACACTTTCTTTCTCCAAAAACTTGATTGCCTCTCTACGTTCATCCTCAGATAGGTGTTCAAATTGGGAACTCAACAAAGGCACAACTTCCCTGTCTACGCTGGTTGACGAACATTTCTCCCCTTGTTCCTCGCACCTTGCTATGCACTGGACTGGTTCGTAGGATCCTATTGCCTCGCCTTCCTTGAAAGTCACTGAGTGGGAATTTAAATTAGCCACTCTAATTGGAATTTTGTCTTTTGTCCGGGTTAGAGTTCTTGCTAAGACTACGTTTTCTGTCTTAATTGAATCATCTTTTTCAACAAGGCCAACACGGTATCCACCAGAGTTTCCTTCCAGAATGGCCTCGATTATTTGTTCTGAACGGGCAGGAATCTTGATTGTCTGAGCCGTCAGTAGCCTCACTTTTTGAAATCAGTCATTTGCTGTTGACAAAATAAATTCTTCATTTCCAATCTTTAGAACTCGTTCTACCACGTCAAGTATAAATTGATCTTGTACTCCCATAACATCCAGCCCCAAAATGAAATCATCAGTGATGTCAGCCACAATAACCCTATGACTAAAGCACAGGCGTCCAAACTGCAGATCTAGGTCAACTTCTCCATGAACCCTTACCCTGTCTCCCGTGGCTGTTCGAACGACCAATCCATTTTGGCTTTTATCAACTTTTATTCCTGATAAAAATCCGGGTCGCACTATTGATGACGTGGCACCTGTGTCGATAGTGAAGATACATCTCCTTTTGTTTACATAGCCATCCAACAGCAGACTACTCGGGACTCTTCTAATCTGGGACACCCGTATCTCCCTGGGGGCACCGTGTTCACCAGCCAGCACAGCCCCCAAGGTGCTGGCTATCTTTAGTTTTCCTGCGGCTCTTCAGTCATTGCGGCATTTACTCTCTCAGGGCTCCGCCGCCGACAGTTTCGCTTAATATGCCCTGGTTTGCCGCACTTATAACACCGAATCACCTTCTTTGACTGTTCATCGCTCTGTTCTCTTTCCTGCTTCCTTGGAGCATCTGATTTGGTCATCAACTGGCTTATCATTTTGTGCATGTCAGCCATCAAAGATTCCATCTTTGATTTTTCTAAATGATCCTCTTCTTCTACCTTCATGGCTCGTACTCTCGGACGTGCAGTCTCTTTGTAAGCGGCTTCAACCTCGAGGGCACGGATCAAGGCTTCACTACCAGTCTTATCTCGAGATAATCTAAGGACTCGCCTGATCTCCTCGTCTCTTATGCCATCAATGAAAGTACCAACTGTTAATTGTTCCTGGAATTCTTTGGGCGCATCCGGGTAAGCCAGGTATGTCAGTCGCTCAACAACTGCTTCAAAATCTTGTAAACTTTCCCCAGCCTTTTGTGTGCGTGATTTGAGCTGAGTCCGGTATACTTGGGCGAGGTGTTGTTCGCCATACCTTAGATCTAGTGCAGCCTCCAAAACTTTAAAATCCCGTTGCTGCGTCACTGGGATAGTCTGAAGCAACTCTGAGGCTTGACCTCTTAATGCTAGCACCAATGCCATAGCTTTGTCTTCATTACTCCAATTGTTTGCGTATGCCGCTGCCTCAAATTGTCTTTTGTAGGTTGACCAAGAAGTTTGACCATCAAAGGATGGCGGTTGTAATCGAGGACCTGACGATGATAATACTAGCTGGCCTCCTTGCGCTCTTAACTGTCGCTTAAGTTGTTCTACCTCTCCTTGAACTGCCTGAAATTTTCCTTCTATATCGGTAACTTTCCCTTCGACGCCAGTAACTTTTCCTTTGATTTCACTTACTTCAGTCTTTATGTTGCCTATATCCTCTTCAATTTTGCTTTTGAGGTCTTCAGTGGCTGAAAGGATAACATCTTGTTGCCCCTGTATAATTTTCCTTAATTCTTCTTTCTCTTCTAGACGCTGTTTTTCTTGTTCTTCTTTCTCTTCTAGACGTCGTTTTTCTTGTTCTTCTTTTTCTGTCTGACGTCGTCTTTCTTTTTCTTCTTGACGTCTTTCTTGTTCTTCTTTTTGGTCTAGCATCATTTTTCTAAACTGCTCGAACATGTCTTGCATTTGTTTTTCAGCAGCCATGCTTCTTGTTTCTATTTAAAAACTAACAACCAACACTAACAAGTCTTATTTAAAGTCTATGCCAGGTACAAGTAAATTATTTTCACAATATTCAGAATAGAATGTTCTATAAATTTTCCCACACTATATAGCACAAATTAGTCTTGTCTAATGTCTATATTACTTTCCGGTTCGACTCACTGCGCTATCTCCAGTGATTTACGAATAGAACACTATGGAATTTCGTCGAATTCTTCAGAAATTCTGTTGCAATTCCGCTTCTGACACCAATTGTTACGTGTTTACAGTCTTCAGTAAACACTCTGTGGGTTTAAATAACTTGCAACAAGAATTTTCACTAACCACTATTTTATTAATCACTAAAATTACACTAGTAAATATTTAAAAATCACACAACTAATAATAACTTAATCTAATATAAATTCACTACCTTTAAAACACTATGTACTTTACTTTTCTTCTTAAACTTGTCAACTCTTGTCTAACCTAAAAACTCTCTGTCTGTTTATTTCACTGAACTGAGCTGTACTGCATACTTCACTCAACTGAACTATACTACTCCCCCATCTGCTGGATTCACCTCTTTATATACACACTTGGAATTTCCACAACTCTATTCTAGAATCCTCCATAGTTTTCTACTATGTACTAGATGATTGTTCGTCAATTGGCTCATAGACGGCGCCACCCTACTAGTCAGGGAGTAACAGAATAACAGGTTTCCCTTCATCTTGAACAGGGACTTAATCACATCTTTCCCCGTTAGAGGGCAGCACATAACAATATCTCGTAGTTGGTAAAATTTGTATGTTAGTCTCCTGAGTCTCTCTATCAAATGGTTCACATGTTCATCCCATCTTACATATTGATCAATCATCACATCCAAATACTTAACGTATTTTACTTTGTCTAATGTTTCACAAATACAGTCAGGAATCTCATTGCAATTTTTTTCATGATTCTTAAGGTAAGATATTTGTGGTTGATTGCTATCAATGGTTGTAAACGTTATGAACTCAGACTTGCTATCATTGAGACTCAGTAGATTTTCACTTAGCCAATTCTGCATATGTTTCATAGTTTTCTGCTTTTTTATATATATATATATATATATATATATATATATATATATATATATATATATACTGCATGCCAAGAATTATCTATGAATGTTACTGCTGTATTGTCGGCACAGGATACGAGGTACCCATTTATATTTTAAGTTCCACTAATAGTTTTATCTACAACAACTATTTACTTATAAGTTATAAGTCATAAGTTCAAAGACATAACTAAAATCTAAGCATCTATTATAATGGAGGAGTAGAAGAACATTATATAATAGAAATAATGTGTCCCTTTGCACGATTTTTTACTGCCAGTCAATTTTCATTGTAAATATATTTTTTTTCTTGCAGCAAGAAACAAAGTGTTATTTTAGAGAAGAATCCACTCCGACAACGCAGTGTAATATGAAAAGAAGTGGATGAGAAAACCAATATTTTCTTAGAAATAATAAAAAACAGCTTTAACAGTACAAGCTGGGTAGTGATAATGAGAGCACATAAATGCTGCTCTGGAAATTGCTTAGTTGTAAAAGAGAAAAAGTTAAATATCAACTACATGTCCTCAGACAGTGAGGGAGATTACAGCGAAATGGAACTAGATGGCACAGGTCAGTGGAAAGAAGTGAGATAAAAGAAAATCAACTGAAAATTCACCAGGGAATAAGTATAAAAAGAATAAATTATCACAAGAAGAAGTCACTGAAATAATAGGAACTACATCCAATAACACAAAAAACACGGAGATAAGCACAAATACAAAAAACATACCAAACAAAAACACAACCGAAAACAATCCAACCACAAAAAAACTCTGCAAACAACAGCAGACCTGAGACTTCCTCAACTGCACAGTTAAATGTAAATTATCAAACAATGGAGTATCAAATTAACACTAAAAAGACCAACTATTCACCAACAATGCAATCCATCCTAAACAAAAAATACAAACACATATTCTACATCACCACAAAAGATGATATATCCAGGATTGAGTTTGCCGACAAATGGACAGCATATCATCGCACATCAAAAGATGTAATAATTAAAACTAAACATGGATTTATTCTCAAGTCAGACAATGGAAAAGCCACACTTAAAACAACACTAAAAGAACTACTAACCAAAAAGCTAATCACTAACTTCGAGGAAAGTCTGCCTGTACCTCTGCCAACTTCGAAAACCTTCCAGACAAAGTTTCTCAGCTATCATCTCTAAAGTTGAAACAGACATTAATGATCTCACAGCAAATAACATACAGCATAGATTCTGCAAATGAATCATATCTAGGGCAAGAAACAAACCAACAAGGATGATCCGCATTATAACAAGCTGTAGCATCTCATTCCAAAAATTACTACACGAAGGAATATTCTACAAAAATCAACACCACCCTGCTTACCCTAGTAATCCACCAAGTCCGATACCAGTTCCCTGTTCTAAGTGCGCCGCATTTACCCACACCACTGAACAATGTACCACAAACATTAAATGCCTAAAATGCCAGGATCACATCCAACAATGCATTCAAAATGCGCTTCGCCATTACCAGTCACATGTGCCGCCTGTGGAAGCCACGAACATGTTCCGTGGTCAATACAATATCCAAAAAGACCCAAGAAACCAATCGAAGGTATCCCAAACACTAAAATAAAATGCATAAGCTAAAAGACAGACGAGTTAGACAATATGATAACTAGAAATAACAGAATTCACATGCCTATAACTCCACACGGTTATATAATAAACAAATACCTCTCAAAAATTAACAAACCTAAATACACTGATAGGCAGGAACTGATTAAACACTCAGAAGCAGGTTTATTGAGCAATTTAATATCGAAACCTCGGTGCACTTCACAGGAAATAGAATATACATACTTATGTTTGACTTATCAAACCGAGGCGAGTAACCAACACAACCAATAGAAGGAGTCAGTCCAAAATGTCTTGTATTAAACTGATATACGCTAACATCAATAGCTACCAGAACGAAAAACATCTAATTAATCACTATATACAAAATAATAACATCGATTGCACACTGTTTGTAGAGGCAAAAACTAAAGAAAACACTGTAATCAATTATCAAGACTGGACGATAATTTAAAAAAATGGCAATGTGGTCAACAGGAACATAAGAGGTGGCAGTCTAATACAGGCAAAAAAGGCGCTCAATATTGGAAAGGAAAATCCACCAACAATAAACAATCCACTAAATAGTACTCTGCATTTTACAATTTCTCACCAAAATGACAAGATACATATATTCCTTGCATACATGGACCCCAACTCTGCAATAGAAGAAAACTTATTTGTCAAAGCATCTTTATACGACAAAGCTCTCATCATAGGGGATTTCAACATAAACAACCTGAAAACTAGGCAACTAACACGTTTATGAACAATTCCAATTTCGTGAAGATCAAAACTTAACCAACATTTATAATGGCAAATAACCCTAGCTCCACTCCCGATAGAATTTTGTGTACATCAAACCTCAAACACTTAATAAAAAAAATAGATCTCGTCCCAGACCTCGGATCGGACCACCTGGCTATAGAAATAACACTTAACATACGAATGCCAGCCTTACAAAATGAGGGTTTAGTTCGAGTTAATTTTAAAAATTGTAACATAAACAAGGTAAATGAGGAACTTACTTCATTTATTAATAAATACCCAACAATAACAAAGGACAAAATTTCAGAATTTATTGACGTGTTCTCCACTTCTGTAATGCATAATTGCCCCAAATTTACACTAACTGGTTTCAAATACCAACTTCCACCATTCATATTAAAACTAATCAAAATAAAGAGACAACTATACAGAGAAATAAAGGAAAATGACGAACCTACAGTGAAAAACGAATTAGGTCGAGATATCCACAAGCTAGCTCTACAATACAAAACTTCTAAATGGCTAGAAGTCTGTAAAGAAATTAACGATCTCAAAGGCAAGAAATATTGGCAATCGATAAAAAAAACTCTCAAAAAAGCTCAGCAACCACATGACATTAGGAAAAATGGCCAAGTATATAAAACAGGTCAAGAAAAGACAGGTGCATTCGCCAGATTTTACAAGAAAATATTTACCGAAAATGACAAAGCATTAATGATAACGAAGAAATACCCTAATAGGCGATAACGAATACCTATTTTAGAATCTTGAAAACCAGAAAGAATACCTCCCCAGGTCATGATAATATCCCTAGAATGGTGCTAAAAAAAATGGATATGGTAGTACACAAATACATCATAAGTATACTTAACTTCTGCTTTCAAAATAAACACTTTCCAATCGAACGGAAACAAGCAATAATAGTTACAATACGAAAATCAAACTAAGATTATAGCAGAATGAAAAACTATAGACCGATTATGCTACTACCAGTGCTAGAAAAGGTTATTAAAAATCGAATAGAAACAAGCCTCATAAATGTCATACCTATCTACCAATTTGGATTTAAACATAAAAACTCTACCATGCTTTCGTTAACTATAACATCAAATATACAAATGCACAATAAAATGGGACACAGATCGGCAGCAGTGTTCTTGGACGTGCTAAAAGCATTTGACTCTGTGTGGCATAAGGGAATAATATACAAACTATATAATAACAATTGTCCAAACTATCTAATTAGAATAGTTATAGAAATCCTAATAAACCGAAAAATGAAAGTTAAAATATCAAATTATGTCGGAAGAATTTACCCAAACCCAGGGAGTGCCGCAAGGGTCGCCTTTATAGCACTTACTATATAACACATTTTGCTTTAACAAGAAGACATGATCTACATGTACAAAATAGTTATATAATCATAGTTTACTTGTTTTTATGCCACTTGGGCCACATGTACTTAAGTATGAATAGTTGTTTGTATTTGTGTATATAATATTATGTCTTATTTTTATTTGTTATTAATGTATTTATAAGAAGAAACATCTTTAATATGTATATTAGGTTTGTCCTATTCAATAAACTTACTTACTTACTTACTTACAAGAATCTTCACTAACCACTATTTTATTAATCACTAAAATTACACTAGTAAATACTTAAAAATCACACAACTAATAATACCTTAATCTAATATAAATAGAATAGATGGTGCCACCCTACTAGCCAGGGAGTAATTACACTCACCTCTCTGTTAGAGGGCAGCACATAACACTGCCCCCTCCTTAAGCCTGAACGTCCCGGTCAGGCAAATCAGATACCCCAGTATATTTTGCCAACCTGTCCAGGTGCACGATCCTCATCTTGGACTTGTTTCTATGTTGAATCCTATAAACAACATCGTTAATCCGAGTGATGACAGAATACGGTCCTTCCCAAGGTGAGCGAGGCTTCGAGAATCCTTCTTCACTCCGCTGTGGGTTATACAGCCAAACCGAGTCCCCCACCTTGAATCCTGCCGAACTGGCATTGCGGTCATATCTAGCCTTCATTCGATCACCACTCCCTGTAGGTGACCTCTTGACAGCCACATTCGCACAAACCTGGCAACTGCGACACCAAGCCTCTACATCCTGACAGCTATTTATCCAGTAAAATCGTTCCCGTACTCTAGCCAAGGTCTTATTTCTGCTAAAGTGCTCTCTGGATATTCTCTCGTGCACTTCCCGAAGTACTTTTGGTACTCGGCACCTGGGTATCAGCAACCGCATGGTAACTTCTTTCCCATCTGGGCTCTCCCATGCTCTCCGTAATAGTCCATCTATAACCCTAAGGGAATCCCATTGCGCCCATAAAGCGTTCAGTCCAACACTTTTACTGGAAACGTCCTTCCATTCCGGGCGGATTCCTTTTTCTTTCGCCTTCAACATTGGTCCAATTTCATCGTCGTTCAGTTGCTCCTCTCTTAGAGAACTTCCTTTGTCCAGTCCTTCGGAACCTCTATCTTAACTGCTTTCACTTACCTGCTATATCCTGCTGCTTCTTTACATCCTCGGCATTCACTTCCTTAGGGCTCCCCTGGCGACAGTACCTCTTGACATGCCCCAATTATAACAGCGGATTCCTTTTGCCAGACCTCCAGCACTTTGCTGCTGCTTCGGCTCCTGTTTCGGCGGTTGCGGTTCCTGTTTCAGCTCGTCACGAACTTAATTCGTTTAGTACTTGTGCGACTATTTTCTGTACGTCTGTTAACATAACAATCAATCTCGTCTTATCAGAGCGGACTTCCTCTTTCTTTGCAGTGTTTACTTCCCCAGGATTCCATTTTCGACACTGTCACATCATATGTCCTGGTTTGCTGCACTGATAATACTGAATAACCTTCCTTGGCTGTCCTGCTTCCTTGGAGCATCTGGTTTGGTCATCAACTGGCTTATCATTTTGTGCAGGTCAGCCATTAAAGATTCCATATTTGATTTTTCTAAATGGTCCTTTTCTTCTACTTTCATGGCTCGTACTCTCGGATGTAAAGTCTCTTTATAAGCGGCTTCAACTTCGAGGGCATTGATCAAGGCTTCGCTACCAGTCTTAGCTCGAGATAATCTAAGGACTCACCTGATCTCCTCATCTCTTATGCCATCGATGAAAGTACCAACTGTTAATTGTTCCTGGAATTCTTTGGATGCATCCGGATAAGCCAGGTATGTCAGTCACTCAACAGCTGCTTCAAAATCTTGTAAACTTTCCCCAGCCTTTTGTGTGCGTGATTTGAGCTGAGTCCGGTATACTTGGGCGAGGTATTGGTCGCCATATCTTAGATCTAGTGCAGCCTCCAAAACTTTAAAATCCCGTTGCTGCATCACTGGGATAGTCTGAAGCAACTCTGAGGCTTGACCTCTTAATGCTAGCACCAATGTCATAGCCTTGTCTTCATTGTTCCAATTGTTTGCGCATGCCGCTGCCTCAAATTGTCTTTTGTAGGTTGACCAAGAAGTTTGACCATCAAAGGAAGGCAGTTGTAATCGAGGACCTGACGATGATAATACCAGCTGGCCTCCTTGTTGTCTTAACAGTCGCTTAAGTTGCTCTACCTCTCCTTCAACCGCACGAAATTTGTCTTCCATATCAGTAACTTTTCCTTTAACTCCACTAACTTCCCCTTCAACTCCAGTAACTTTTTCCTTAATGTTACTAATTTCTCCTTCGACGTTACCAACCTTTTGTTCAACTTTATCTACTTTTTCCTTGACCTCATTAGTGGCTGACAGGATAACATCTTGTTGCACCTGTATAATTTTTCTCAATTCTTCTTGTCGTTTTCTTTCTTGTTCTTCCCTTTCTTCTTGATGTCGTCTTTCTTTTTCTTCCTGACATCGTCTATCTTTTTCTTCTTGACGTCTCTCTTGTTCTTCTTTTTGCTCTAGCATCATTTTTCTAAATGCAGCTAACATGTCTTGCATTTGTTTTTCAGCAGCCATGCTTCTTGTTTCCATTCAAAAACTAACAAACAACACTAACAAGTCTTATATAAAGTCTATGCCGGGTACAAGTAAAATATTTTCACAAAATTCAGAATAGAATGTTCTATAAATTTTCCCACATTATATAGCACAAATTAGTCTTGTCTAATATCTATATCACTTTCCAGTTCGACTCACTTCACTATCTCCAGTGGTTTCCAAATGGAACACTATGAAACTTTGTCGAATTCTTCAGAAATTCTGTTGCAATTCCGCTTCCGACACCAATTGTTACGTGTTTACAGTCGTCAGTAAACACTCTGTGGGTTCAAATAACTTGCAACAAGAATCTTCACTAACCACTATTTTATTAATCACTAAAATTACACTAGTAAATACTTAAAAATCACACAACTAATAATAACTTAATCTAATATAAATTCACTACTTTTAAAACACTATGTACTTTACTTTTCTTCTTAAATTTGTTAACTCTTGTCTAACCTAAAAACTGTCTCTGTATATTTTTCTGAACTGTACTCTTCCCCCATCTGCTGGATTCACCTCTTTATATACACCCATAGAATGTACCAGAATCCTATTCCATAACATTCTAGAATCCTACAGAGTTTTCTACTATGTGCTAGGTGACTGTTCGTCAATTGGCTCATAGATGGCGCCACCCTACTAGCCAGGGAGTAATTACACTCTCCTCTCTGTTAGAGGGCAGCACATAACAATACTAAATACCTAGGAGTCGAACTTGACAATAAACTTAGTTTCAAAATGCACACCTCAAATATGAAGAAAAAAGTAATTGCACGTAGTAGACATTTTCAATCTTTAACTTATAAAAAGGAGGGAGTGAGCCTAAAAACTTCCACAAACATATATAAAATGATATGTGTAGACCAATGCAGGAGTACGGACATGTGATTTTCTCGAACTTAAACAAACAGGCAAGACACAACATAGAAGTTTCTGAGAGAGCTGGTCTAAGAGTCCTCACAAAATTAGACAGCCCCATAACCAATTGCACAACCCCTCCAACGAATATCTCTATAACATAACACAAATAATACCTATTTCTCCACGCCTACAATCTCTCAAGACTAAATTCACAGAAAAAGAGGAAAACCAAAGAATACTCCAGAATTTACTTTATAAAAAACCACAAGGATCACAAAGCAGAAGAAAATACCTGGAACATTATATTATAGATATTTTAAATGTCAATATTTGATTCTTTTTTTTTTTTGCTTCATTACACATATTGTACGAAATACAAATATATCAATGTTGTAGTGGCGTTGCCATAAATTAAAAAAAAAGAAAAAAGGGAAAAAAAAATAATGTCTCTATGGCTGAAAGACTTCGGTCGATGGCCCTTTGAAATGTATGAAATGTATATTTCAATAAATATTTTCTGTCTCACAGCTTTAACATTAATTTTCCACTAATTAAGCGGAAGATCCGGAAATCCCGCATATCAGACTGGCTTAAGCCTGAGCTGCGTTATTTAAGGGATCAGCGTAGACTTTTACAAAATATAAGCAGCAATAAAGCCGAGTATAGGCCGGCATATAGTCATGTCAAAAGACTTTATTGTGATAGATTAAAGAAGGCTTAGGGTGAATATTATGAGAAAATGATCAATAACTCCAACAATAAAACCAAATGTGTGTGGAACCTAATCAATTTGACCATAGGTAATAATAATTAAGACGCGCCCATCACACACTCAATGAGGCAGTGCTGCGAACCACCAAACAGCACTGTCTCGACAGGATATGGATGCTAGTGACTTGCAAAAAGTCACTAGTGAGGCGTGTGAGAGGGCTTGTGGAAAATAAACTGTTTCACCAAAAGCCCTTGCGCCTTTTCCAACCTCCTCCGTGTGTTGTAGACAATCCGCCGACTGCAGATCAGGTGGAGAATTTCTGGAAAATGCTGTAGGAGGAGAGCCTTCCACTCAACCGAGCCTGGCACACTTTGAAGCCTTTTGTCAAAGATTTTAGTAACCACAGGGAATGTGCCAACCAATAACCCCAGAAGAGGTTCGTAAGGCTCTTGAAGGCTCTAAGAACTTTGCTGCTCCAGGTCCCGATTGCATAAATAACTTTTGGTGGAAAAAGTTATCGGGCACCAACCACCATTTGGCCAGGATTTTTAATTCCTGGTTGAATGGGGCACAGCAAATTCCTTCTTGGGTTGTTGAGTGCTGATCCCCAAGAACGGAGATTTGTCCAACCCAAAGAACTACAGACCGATAACCTATCTAAACGCACATTACAAGACCTATTTACACGCATTTTGTACATGCCGGGTGCTCCACGCAATTCAACCGGTTTATGAATGGATATATGAGCAACGAGGGTCGAAGAGAGGTCTCGCTGGATGCAAGGAGAACCTGCTGATCGACAGATGTGTCACGCAGGACTCCATGCAGTATAAGCGGAATCTCTCTATGGCCTGGATCGACTGCCGCAACTCATTTGACATGACATCGCATGAGCTCATTGTTCACTTGCTCCGATGTCTTGTGGTACCCGGACCCATAGTGAGATGTATTGAAGAACTGATGCCGCTCGGAGGACTCGCTTTACCATAATATCGGGTAACAATATAACGATAGAGTCCAAACAGAGCCGGTAACATTCAGAAGGGGAGTATTTCAGGGAGATTCTCTCAGCCTCCTTCTGTTTTGCATCTCACTACTGCCATTATCCGTCTTGCTCCTGAAAACCCGTGGCTACAACAGCGGTACCCCCGGCGACAGGAGGCATAAGGTCACCCATCTATTTTATATGGATGACCTTAAACTTTATGCCTCCAGAGAGAGGGATTTCCAACAGTCCCTTAGAGTGGTACAGAAGTATACTAAGGCTGTCGGTATGCAGTTCGGGTTGGACAAGTGCGCACTGATCCATCTCAAGAGAGGACGATGCAGTGGCTACAGAGGGGATGCAGCTCGTGAATGGAAGCATCTTACGCCAACTAGATGCTGGAGAGTCGAAATGAATGTAGTGAAAAACGCTCTCTGCGGCCAGTATCAGCACCTACTCGGACAGATCTGGTCTTCAGAACTGCCAGGGATGAACAAGGTGTCTGCTACAAATATGCTTGCCATTCCGATCCTTCTCTACTCTCTCGGAGTAGTGAAATGGACTAAAGAAGAGGTCGTGGGCCTGCTGGGCTAACCGCCCATAGGCCCTAAACTTTGGTTCCAGCAGGTCAAAGATAGGGCCCCCACGATCGACCGGATAGGGGTCAAGGGCAAGGTGGTGGGGCCTAACCGGATAGACCGCCCGTTGATGACATAGGCAATGACCAAGGATGCTTTGAATGGAGAGATGATGAACTGAGGGATGAGCTTCTGCATTGTTATGAAAGCAGTGAGCCCGCGCGGAGGGGGTACATGGCGAGGATGCATGCTCTGTGGTGTGAGAGGCTTCCACAGCATAGCGCCTTCACGCCACCAAATCTGTGTGACTATGTGTCCCACCTTCGTAGTAGGGCTACGTGAGGGCTGCTCCTGGTTGAGGATGTAGTTCTCCTCGTTCCGCCAACACCAGAGGGCCACAGTATCAGAAGGCGGTTACACCATATGAAAACCCGCGGGCCACAGCGTGGACGCTGCTACCAGAAGAGGCTAACATCTGGCACATAAACTGTACTGTGTATGCCGCTGCTCAATACTCATCTTAGGTGGAGAGGTGAAACACCTCTTCCCTACAGGAGAGAGTGCAGCGGCACATACGAGAGATGGAAGCCAAAATCCAGCCGGCGAAAGATGGAGGCCAAAATCCAGCCGGAGAGGCAACACGCATCCCATGTCCATTGTGTGATGGACTTCATGGGGGCCAATAGGCCTTTCATGCCTAAAGTTTGACATATAGCCGCCAATAAAGAGGCGCTCATCACGCACTTAACGGGGCAGTGCTACAAACCACTAAACAGCACTGCCTCGATAGGATATGGATGCTAGTGACTTGCAAAAAGTCACTAGTGAGGCGGGCGAGGGGCTGGCGGAATATAAACTTTTTCGTCAAAAACCTCGATCAGGTGGAAAATTTCTGGAAAACATTGTACGAACAGAGGCTTCCATTTAATAGAGACTCTCCGGCCCTGGCATACTTTGAAGCCTTTTGCACAAAACAAAGGCTTCATCTACCACAGGAAGTGTGCCAACCAATAACCCCAGAAGAGGTTCGAAGAGCTCTTGAAGGCTCTAAGAATTTTGCTGCTCCAGGTCCCGATGGGATTAATAACTTTTGGTGGAAAAAGTTAACCGGTACCCACCACTATTTGGCCAGGATTTTTAATGCTTGGTTAAATGGGGAGCAGCAAATTCTTTCTTGGGTTGTTGAGAGGCGGACAGTGCTGATCCTTAAGAAAGGAGATTTGTCCAACTCAAAGAACTATACGCCGATATCCTGTTTAAACGCATGTTACAAGGTGTTCACACGCATCTTGTCGTCAGTCCCGTAGTGAGATGCATTGAAGATCTGATGCTGCTCTGAAGGACTCGCTTTACCATAACATCTGGTAATGATAGAGTCCAGACAGACCCGGTAACGTTCAGAAGGGCAATATTTCAGGAAGATTCCCTCAGCCCCTTTTGTTTTGCATCTCGCTACTGCCATTATCCATCTCGCTCCAGAAAACCTGCTCTTACAACTGTGGTACTCCCGGCGACAGGAGGCATAAGGTCACCCATTTGTTTTATACGGATGACCTTAAACTTTATGCCTCCAGTGAAAGGGATCTCCAACAATCCCTTAGGGTGGTACAGGAGTACACGCAGGCTGTTGGTATGCAGTTCGGGTTGGACAAATGTGCACTGGTCCATCTTAAGAGAGGATGATGTGCGAACTACAAAGAGGACATGCAGCTCGTAGACGGAAGCATCTTACACCAACTAGATGCCGGAGAGTCGAACACTTACTTGGGTGTCGAGCAAAAACCGGCAATCGTAGTACCTTTACATAAAAAGGGAGGTGTAAATAACTTAAGCAACTACCGTCCCGTGAGCTTGTTTTTCGTTTTTTCGAAAATACTGGAAACTCTCTTGCACAGCAGATTGCTGCTATTTCTCAACAGATGTAAATTTTTTAATGACTTTCAGCATGGCTTTAGAAAAAATTAATCAACAACATCAGCCCTTTTTAATTTTGTTGAAACAGTGTTGAGTGCGCTGGACAAGCAGGAAATTGTTTGCAGACTTTTCCTGGACCTATCCAAGGCATTTGACAGTCTAAATCACAATAAACTTTTAATTAAATTAGAAAAAATTGGAATTAGAGGTGTTAGCTTGCAATGGTTTGCATCCTATTTGTTAAACAGAAAACAAAGAACCTACATCACAAGTAACGGAGAGAAATATGAATCCAAACTTCGAGAATACAACTACGGCGTGCTGATGATACCAATTTGTTGATAATGGGCAAAAATCTTGAAGATATTACAGTTATGCTAGAGCAGAGTGCAACGTAAAACATTGGTTTAACTTCAATAACCTTGTTTTAAATGAATCCAAAACCAATTGTGTAATTTTTAAAACTGATAGATCAAATGTCCAAGTAGCGGAACATCTAACCGATGCGGTACCGGTATCAACAATAAAGTCAACAAAACTGTTGGGTGTAACCCTAGATAATAACATCAAATGGTTCACACACATTGATGATTTAATCAATAAATTAAATAAATCATGTTTTGCCTTCAGGGTCTTATCGCGTTCTTTCGACGTCTCTGATCTGCTAACAGTGTACTATGCGAAATTTCTCTCCACAGCCAAATATGGTATTGAAATTTGTGGTGGCTTATTAGAACTTCCCAAAATTTTTAAATTACAAAACGGGCAATCAGAGCGATTTTTAAAATGAAATACCGTGAGTCTTGCAGAGGCCATTTCAAAAAAGATATACTATTAGCAATACCTGGTTTATACATTTACTCTTGTTTAGTATATACAGGGTGATTTATATAAACATGCGGAAAATAAAATGGTATACAGGTCTGTTATGTGGGAAAGCCTCTGTAAAATTTTAAAGCGATCCGAGGTAATTTATTATTTTTTTGCATTAAAACCTGCAAAGATACGCTTCTGAACGGGTGAGTTATGCTATCTCGACGCGTTCACACACTTGTCACTTGTTTGTTTAGCAGGTATCAGCTGTTTTAGTTGTCTAAGGTCAGTGCGCCATGCGTTCACTCAGTTCAGTTACTCTTCGAATTCCGTTTAGAGCATTTCCTATTTTTGTTAAATTTTAAACTGTATTCGCAAATATCGATTACGCCAGAGTTCACGTCGCAAGAGTACTGCGACGATATTAACCTATGGTGCAATGAAAGAAAATCTTGCAGGGGCTGTACGAAAATACAGGAGAAAATTTCCCCATACGCGCAAACCTAATGAGAGAAAAAAAAGTGCAGTGCAACAAGTTCGCGACATCGGGTTTTGTTTACCAGGCGACAGAGAACGTGTAGTAAATCGTCCTGTTGAAGTAGACGAAGAAATTCTAGAATTACTAGAACAAGATCCTTCAATAAGTACCCTATACGCGAGAATCGTTTTTACCCATACCACATAAGGAAGTGATTTCGTTGCACCGTATTACGTCAAATTGGTTAGTCATACATACAAAAAATAAGGTTTTTTTTTTCCGAATTTTTTTTAACTGCTTTTGGAGGGGACAACCAACTGAATAATTTTCCGCATGTTTAGGTAAATCACCCTGTATCTTCTATATCCTGAAATAGACAAGTGCAAGAAAGAAAACAAAAACTGCTTACGTGAAAGTGTGACAAATTATTGTCGTATTATTAGCGCACCAACGAAAGGTCGAAAGGTTTTCTTTCTCACACTCGTTTACTTCAGGATATATAAAATTACTTTTGCCGAATCTGTATATGTATTCTTCTTGTTTGCTGATCAGTTCATAATTGGATTTTACAAACTATGTAAGTAAAAGTAAGCTAAGTATTTTATGGACAGCCCCCTATATAAATCTATAAAATCAGTTAATAATTTTTTTGTCCATTTCATGTTTTAATGACACCTTTACTATTCGAACGGAATTGATATCTCCATGTATGTGGACTGACAGGACTGAACCTGCAGCGATTTGATGTTTTACGGATCAAATCTGTCGCACATCACTAATGCAAACAACGACAACAGATTTAGTCCGTGAGGGGACGAACCGTTTAGAATTCCCTACCATGTATGGGGGCCTTACAATTTCTGATATCTGCCATGTCTCCTTTCTTATGTAATAATTTAAGTATTGTAATTTTTCATTTTTCTGAAAATATCCCATTTTGAAAACATTTACTTATCAATATAGACAATGGCTCAGCTATTACTTATGCACAGTGTTTAAGAAGTTTTGTAGGAATTTCATTTATTGTATCCAGCTGCATTTTTTGTTATTGTTTATGTCCTGCACCTTGTTTATTATTTATGTTATTTAATGTTTATCTAGAAGTAACATTTCCTTTCTGAAAATTTGCTATGCTAAACATTTTATTGTTTGTTTTGATTTTGGTAATCTCTTTCACAAGTTCTACGAACACCTTTATTGTCTGCGGATAAGATAAATTCCCTATTATAGTTTTGTCTCTTTCTTCATCACTGAATTCTTTGCAGACTACCTCTTCTTATCTACTTCTGCTTTACCATACTTTCATAATATATGTGATAACGATTATTTATCTGTCTATACTGGTATTTATTTCAAAACAATTCAAGGTATAACCCTTCTTATAGTTCAATAATATTAAATCTAATAATATAAAAATGTTTCTACCCAATGAAACGAACAAACAATATAGTTAAATCTAGGTCTGAGTGGAGGCATAGCAAGCTTTTCGACCTATCGTTATACTGCGACCACATTCTATCATACCGTTTGCCACGACTCTATTGTAAAAATAAATAATTTTATATATAATCGATCGTACATAATTGTTTCAAATATAATCTGCCATGTAAAGCAAAAAACCCCTTTCTTCAAAAAATACTTGGCAACAGCGGAAACCATTTGATGTATATAAACATAAGACTTAAATGACACACATATATTTTACAAAAAATGTAGCAAGAATGTTACCATTCATTTTATATTATTTTAACTAACCTTGTGGACGTGGTGGTACTGCTTCAGTAGCCCGAGCAGCAGATCTAATGACTAAATGAATAGTCAATCCATCTTTAATGTTGTGCTGCTTCAAATTATCACCATCCTTCATAATTTTTCCGGCAAAAATCAGGCACAACTGATCTGGTTCCGCTGGAAACTTCTGCCTAATTAACTCCTTGAACTGTAATAAAAATGGAATATTTAATCCAGAAAGAGGTTAGAGGGCACTTTTAGGACTTACATCTTTTACTGAACAATCTTCATCCACCGTAAATGATTCTTTTTCTTTGGGAGTTTTGACATGTACTATGATTTTCCTCGAAGAGGCGTTTGCTTCCCAAGAGCTATTTTCCCCTGGATTTTGGTCATTTCTACCCGAACCTACCGGAACGTCGTCAGCCATTTTTGCCTAGAATGACTAGTTATTTCGATCTTGCATATAATTTTATCTATTTCATCAGACTTTTTAACAATGTTCGACGTCAGATTAATTATAATTTATAAACCTTAATATAAATAAATAAATTTGTATATATACGCACCTTGTACAAACACGAAACACTCCTGCGAAATGAAATGACACTAATAAGTTTTTGCGTCAAATGTCAAACTTCAGTATTCACTAACCACTATGCTGTGACTAAATTTACGTCAACGGCACTTCTACTACTACTCGCCAGGGGAGCGAGTATCTAAGGACACGACATTTATTATGAGAAAATTCCATTACTCATTATCCTTGTATTCATTATATTTAATTTCATAAGCAATTTTTATGTTCGAAATACACAATAAAAATATATTTGTATGAATTCGAAATAAAACTAAAATAGAAAAATAGCTAATAAATTTGAAGTAAAATCATTTGCATTTTAGAATCTGGCAACAACCAATCAGACAAAATTTGCTGATTGCATTTAAATTTCAAACTCTAATAATTTTCTGTATAAAATGTGGAAACTTTACTAATCGAGCAAAACATATAAATATACTGAAAAATTACACTGTATATAGCATTTGGCCACAGCAAGAAAATATTTTTTTGCCGGTTAAAAGTTTGCCTGATACGCCACACTATATCCTTAATTTATTTAACGTATACATATGTACATTAAGTACTCTTTAATTATTGATTTTCGACAACTCACGAGACTATGCAAAAATTAAGCGAGCGTGTATATATACTATATCTTCAAATACATATAATATAAAAGCTAAAGTGAAGCCTTTGTTTACGATTATATTGATTATTGATCTGAAACCGGACTGGAACTTTATTTCATGTGTTATATGACTTAAGACCTGGTTAAGGAAACTTGAACGAATGCATATACTATTATTTATTTAATTTGATATGAAATTTAAATTACCTATGATTATTTATTAATTTCTTGCTATTCTGTAGATCGTAGTCCTAATAGTTAGTAGTTCAAATATAACGAAATAGCAAATATTTCCAAGGTTAATGAATCATACAGAGGTATGTTCAGAAATTTCGTTGAAATTAAATTTGAAAATAACTTTACTCAATAAATCAAGTAAAATATGATAGCTTTGATTTGGATATATAGGGTAAAATATTTATGTAGAGTTTTAATGAATCATTCCATAATTCAAATTATTTTAACGACCATGTCACTGAAGTACCTGAAGTATTAAAACTTGTAACTCAAGAGGTGGTGAGCGAGTGAAGTGAATGCAAGAAGAATGGGGTGTGGGATGTGGACGTGCCTTTAAAATGGCGTTGTCAACAATGAGAAGGAAGGTTTTGTTGTACTGATTTTAGTGTATAAACAGTTATTAAATTTAGAAGTTATCTTTATTTAGCATAGTTATACTAATTTAATGAAAAATGAACGGTCTAAGTTTTAGTGAGTTGTGTTGCTTGTTTTGTTGTCCACCCTGCCCCAGCAGAATAGCAGCCAAACTTGCATTTTTACCACCAGAACCAACCTATGAATTTGTCTCGGACGAAAATGCAAAATACAGTTTTGCTCTGACAGAACGAGCAGAGTGGCAGTTTTCGGAAAGAGAAAAAGAAAATGTAGAAGTATTTTTCACAAGAACAAGTAGAGGAAATCGAATCGCTTGCTTATTTGTTAGGTGTAGTAGTACTGCTAGGTTTACTATTTTATTTTCACACGGAAATGCAGTGGATTTGGGACAAATGAGTAGTTTTTATTTGGGTCTAGGTTCTCGTATAAATTGTAACATATTTAGTTATGACTATTCGGGTTACGGTGTGAGTGCTGGTAAACCTTCAGAAAAAAATCTCTACGCAGACATTGATGCGGCCTGGCAAGCACTTAGGACTAGATATGGCATTAGCCCTGAAAATATAATACTCTATGGCCAAAGTATTGGCACTGTACCGACAGTCGATTTGGCTGCACGATATGAAGTTGGAGCTGTGATATTGCATTCTCCTCTCATGTCTGGCATGAGAGTTGCCTTTCCTAACACTAAAAGAACCTGGTTTTTTGATGCCTTTCCCAGGTTAGTAATTTTGTATAATAAACTAATTAGGATATCATCTTAAATTATGACCTCGCAAACCTTAAATCACAAAGATAATGTAATAATTGTAATTATAGTCTTGTTCATTAATAATAAATAAATAACACCACAGAAATTAGACTGATTGATTGATGGAACATGCATGAAAATATTTATTTCAACATAACGGTTTAAAATCTACATGTTTATTAAACTATTATTGACTTGAATATTGAGTCGATGTAAAGATAATAGCTCGATGCCAGTAGTGAATATAAAGGTATAATACCTATCTAAACAAAGGTATTTAAAAATGTCTCCGCAACAGATCAAATTTTCCCCTTGAATGTTACGTTAAATGAAAATCATTATGTGTATTGTCAAAATTCCTTACAATTCCTTAATTTACTTTTGTAAAATACTAAATTCTAAATTTAAAAAATGGTGGTTTTATTTCTTTTAATACTTCTGTACCTATTTTATTTTTAATCTGGTCTCTTGGCACCAAATCACTTTATTTAAAAAATGCTCAGAAACTTGAGAAATCGTATTTCAATCCTAAATTTAGGTTTACAAATTAGTTGAAGATATATTATTATTTATTATTACATAATTCTTAATATCGGTATCAAAAACTATATAGTTAGGTATTTGTGGAAAATTCAAAATCTAATCTTAGATAAAAACTTTTAGATTTTTTACTATATTTTGTTAAAAAATATAGGTACTGTATCGGGGGCATTTTAACCTTTTATTTTAGCTTATCAGTCTGCTCTCTGATTACAGTTCAATAATTGCCTTTGTTATTCATGTTCTTTATCAGTGTGAAAATACTTTTCCAATATAAATGATTGAACAATGGGCAGATTAACATGCATAAATGAAATGTTTTTTATCTCTTTTATTATTTTCTGTGTTTATGTTTGAATTATCTTCATAAATCAGTCTGCAAATGTATATCATCAGTAAATGCAATATTAACGACTTACTACATATTTAATATAATCGTCCTTATGTTATTCATTAATAAACATATCATTCAGTAGGTATTACTCTAATTAACATTTATGTGCAGAATTTGTTTGTTTAGGATAATTATCTATATTATTAACAAAGACTAAGTAGCTTATCAGTGATTTTAAATTACTGAAATATGGGATGATGATATTGTTAATACTAGTTAGTAAAATACGATGGGTTACCTACTCACGATCAATCACATATTTAATTTGATTCATTTTAAGAAATTTATCATACAGTGTGTCTCATTTTTCCCCACTATACACCCCAATATCTCGGCCATTTGTTGTTCGATTTTATTTGGTATACTTCTTGTGTTTCAGATTGTGATTAAAAAGGAATTAAAAATTTTTTTTTTCGAAATTAAATATGTCTGCTATGATCAAAAGAAAATGACAAAAATTAGGAATTTATATTAGCGATTGAGATAGGGTTTTTGTTTTCACAGAATCTTGTTCGGCAAAACCTAAAACCCCTGTAAATCAAATTTCGTTGAAAAATATTCATTCCTTTACAAAAAAAATCTTATCTAAGATTTCAATAATAATCAGCCTATTATTCAAGTTATTTATTGTCAGATATTTACATAACTTGGTAGTCGTGTAATAATGACGCTAATTAAGCATTAGGACACACTTTTTCTTTAAAGAAAATATCAAATAACGAAACTTTTATTTTTGTAAAGTCGTTGTAACTTAACACTCAAAATTATTACTTAAAACAAAAATATAATTTAAAAAAGTAAATATTAAATAGAATCTTTCTCCACTAGTCCTCCATCAATCCTCATTTACTTTTTCGGAGAATTGCTATTTACAATTTATAACCCAGTGTGGGTTTACCATTGACCAATACCTTGAGTTTTGCGATGAGACCACGCCATTTGTTGTAAAAGTAGCCTCATCACTGAAAATAATTTTTTCAAAAAATTTTTGGTCATTCAAAAACAAACCCTGTGCTCAGAAGCAGTATTCCAATCTCCTCTCTAGGTCTCCCTCCATAGTGTGTAAAAACTTGGGCTTATATGGTTTAAAATTATGACGTTTAAGGCACCTCCAAATTTTAAACTTTATTTCTGTCTACATTCGAGTTTACAGATAAATCTCTGATACTAACACGTGGTTAACATTAACAGCATCTAATATTACTTGATCCAATGGAAGATCAGTAATATTGTACTTTTGGCTATAAATTTGGATACATCTTCAGTTCTATTATATTCTATTGAACCAATCGTGGTGCAGTGAATCTGTGGGCGTTCTGGATGTACTAAATTGAAGATGCTGGCTGCATCTTGATGAGAACACACACTGTCACCAACAATTATTATTTCAATTTTATCAGTAATACTTAATTGTTGTGCAGCCATGTTTAAATTTAATTTGACATTTGATACAATTGTCAAATTCATTCCAAAGCACTCCATGTTAACAAATATATTGGTATGCGAGTTCTAATTATTTTAAAAAATAGCTACCAATTTTCAAATATTCATTTCATAATAGTGTTTTGGATAAAAAACGTGTCCTAATTGCTACGTCAAATTTTAAAATTACAATCTGACGTAACTAGTTGGTCGTCGTCTGTTGACTAACGGTATTTGCCGGCCGACTAACAGTGGAGATGGTCGGGGTTCTAAATTACTATGATGTATCAGGGCGCCAAGTAAATTTTTTTTTCACTCCAAATACCAGCTCAAGTACAATGTAACCTTAAATTTACTAAATAAATTACTTAGCGAGACGATAATGAAAAATTCAAATTCAGTTTTATTTTTTTTTTAATAACAATAAACGAAGTAGGTTAACTTTATAACATTCAACAGTACAATAACGTAGGGTATGGTAGACAAATTCACACAAAAAAAATATATCTAACTGGATATACGCGTCTTACGTAAGTGCTTAAACCCCCAACAAATATCATAGATGTTTTAATTCGTTAACAGATTATTTTCATATGATGTTTAGCAAAATTTAAAAAATATATATATATACACATATATATAGTGGTGAAATTTTTTTTTTAGTAAAATTTATAATATATTTTTAAAAAAATTCAATGTATATATGGCGCAAGAAGGATACAAACTGCAGGCAGCAGGGCTTCAGCTTCGGCTCAATTTTCAGGAATGGGCAACTTCCAGCCTATCAATTAACCCAAAAAAATGGATGGCTCTCCACAAAAAAGAAATTCCAGTCCAGTAAGGAGAAGTAACATAAGTACGTGTAGACCAGTGGAAAAAAAAGTTATTCGTTCGTATCTGGGGAGACAAAAAAAAAATCGTATGAAAAAACTACGAATTCCTAGAGGAAACCGTAGATGAAAATAAAACCCTAAAAATAAATTTTTACCATTGAACAATTTACTACAAGTGATATTTTGCTAGTTTGAATATAAAAATAAAATAATTACCTCGTTTCGGAGGGTTTTCTTAGAAAATGTTGTTGACCTTGGATGTCCTTGGCCTCGTGTAAATTTGGCAAAAATGGCTTTTACGTATAGATCCTTCCAATGAAGACAATCGATTTCCAATACCATAAAAATATGCACTCGTCCAAACATAAATGGATAACCGAAAAATAAAACGTTGCGAATATATCCCAAAATGGTGAAATTACTTGTTTCAAAAATCGCAACGAGCACGTAAAAATACCACTTAATAAATTGCCAAGCGTTCGAGCGAATTACACGTGAAAAGTGACAGACTACCGGAAGACAAAACCTAAGCCAAAAACTATTGTGAAGAAATAAATCTGTGTTACCGATCGTCAGTAGGTTATAGGAATCTACCTATAAACTAATTAAAAGTTATTGGTTGCCTAGCTTAAGAATTACAGAAATAGAGAGCTTAAGTATATGCAACACGCTACACAACAAAATGTATAATGTCATGTCTACAAGTGCAACAGATTCCTTACAATTGCGGGTTTATATAGACAACTAAATAATAAATATTACGCGTGACGACGGATAACACGAATTCGTTAGACATTAAATGTAAGAGATAAAGCAATGAATTAGAGATTTTTTTTAAATAATGTATAAATGTTAAATTGAACTGTAACATAATGCTTAATTAGCACCATTATTACACGACTATCAAGTTATGTAAATATCTGACAATAAATAACTCGAATAGTAGGGTGGTTATTATTGAAATCTTAGATATGATTTTTTTTGCAAAGGAATGAATATTTTTTAACGGAATTTGGCATACAGGGGTTTTAGGTCATGCCAAATAAGATTCTGTAAAGACAAAAACCCTATCTCAATTTTTTAATAATAATAATAATAATAATAATAATAATAAAAGATCTTTATTGGTCATACACATATAACATATAACTAAAAGGCCATCGACCGAGGTCCTTCAGCCTGTATATCCATCATTTTATAATTATTTTATAAAAATTTTAAGTTTTCTTGAAACAGTGATAAATCGGATTTAAGTATACGTAAAAAAAAAAAAAAACTTATTACAATATTAGCATTTTACAAATTAGGATGAAGAATTAATTAACGTCCTGCAGGGAATTTAGTATTTCTTGAATGGTTCTTTCGGGAAATCGACATCTGGGCCTCTGTATTGTTCTCGTTCTCAGTAGGGGATTCATGATGAGGAAATTATGAGGTCGTTGTGCAAACTTTTTAGAAAGCATAATGAGTCTCTCCTGAATTGGACTGACTTTGGAAATGTCATAAAGATAATTGTTAGAAGGCTTGTGGAGTGGATTCCTCGAATGGCGCATCTTCGTAATTATTCTCAAAGCTGAAGTTTCGGCAACTTGAATATTTTTTATAATAGATTTTCGGCAATTTAGGTACAGGGTATGTCCAAACTCTAACAGTGGACGGCATATGGATTTGTAGATTTTGGCAGCAGATTGTGTTGAAATTCCCCCTTTTTTATATATTAGAGAACGAAAAAATTTTGCTTGTGTTGTAATTCTTCGTTTGAGCAGCTTAGTATGTTGTTTTAAGTTACATTTGTAATCCAGTTCGATTCCTAGGTACTTTGTAGATAAAGAGGGTTCTTGAATTTAAAATACTAATGGAGGGTGAATTTATGGATAGTCTATAATTGAAAATTATAAAACGAGCTTTAGCGGGATTTAATTGTAGTCTCCATGTTTTAAACCATTTTTCAGTGTCATTAATCATCGTTTGTAAATTATCGATGGCCTTGGTCAGAGTTTTGTCGTGAGAAATTAATGCGGTATCATCTGCGTATTGCAGAAGATAAGATTTTGGATCAATTTTGGAAGAAAAAATATCATGGCAGTAAATATTATATAGCACTGGTGATAATGCAGATCCTTGTGGTAATCCTTGCTCAGCAACAAAACCATCTGAAAAAGTGTTGTTTACTTTGACATAAAGATTCCTCATTTCTAGAAAGCTTCTCAGAATATAAACAAGGTAGGCTGGGATCTCTAGTTTGCTCAATTTGTAAAGCAAACCCAAATGCCATACACTATCAAATGCTTTTTTAATGTCTAAGAAAACAGCAGCTGATTTTAAGTTATCTAGTTTGGCCAACTGGACATTGGACACTAGGATGGTAAGAGGGTGTAGGGTTGAACATTTTTCTTTAAATCCAAATTGAAAAGCTGAAATTTTTTCACTTATGCACTTCAGAATTCTACCTTTGATAATTTTTTCAAAGAGTTTTCCAAGAACAGGTAATAAAGTAATTGGTCTGTAATTTTCCGTTTTTGTGTGATCAGTGTGGGACTTAGGAATTGCAATTATTTGTCCTTTTTTCCAAATAGCCGGAAAATGGTGATTGTTTAAACAGAATTGATACATTTTTATTATATAGAGATGGATATCATAGTCCAGTTTTTTTACAATCCACCAAGGAATATTCTCCATACCTGGGGCCGAGTTTTTCTGTTTATCGAGAATTTTGAAGTATTCTTCCTCACTAATTTCTATACCATCATTTATTTCGATGTGATGGAAAAACTGATTATGCCATTCTGTTACCGAATCGAATGTACATAGAGTTGCTTTAGGTTTCCAGCGAATATTTGTGATTTTTCAGCATCAGAGCTATATTCTACACCATTTTCTACTATAGTTGGGATGTGAAATTTTTGTTTATACTTGGTTAGTTTGTTGATTTGGGAAAAAAAATGTAGAAGATTTAAACGTCATTATCATGTTGTGAATATTTTTGTTAAGTTCGTTGAATTTTCTTTTGAGATCGGGATCTTGATATTGCTTGTAGTCTCTGTAAATTTTCCTTTTTTGTTTTATTAACCTCATTATGAATGGTGGTAACTGGTGAGCAAAGTACCTGTGTGCAGAAATTGGAGTTTCCTTAAGAATAGAACTTTTTAGCTTCTCATTAAATAAATTTATTGTGTCCGGTGTAATGATTCTGTTCTCACGAATATGCCTGCACATTTCTGCATTCACTTTTTCCATATCACATTTATTATATAAATATAAATTGTTTGTTTCCGGTTCTGAGGTATCAGCTGGCAAATTTAAGCTAAAACTAATCATTATCGAAAGGTGGTCAGAACCAACGTCAGGGATAAGTTCGATTTTGTTGAAATTTTTCAAAATATTTTTTGTGTAAAGAACTGCATCACGTGTTGAATCGATATTGTTGGGCATAAGAAATGTTGGGGGAGTATTTGCCCGTTCAAATGATGTGCCACTGAGAAAAGTATTTAACTGTCTGTGTTTTGCTGCGTTGAAATTGAAATCACCGATAATAATAGCATATTTGAATCGCGAGGCCATGATAAAAAGATTTTCCTCAATGTTTGATGTGGGATGAATATAGACCAGGAAAATGTAAAGAAGATTATTTTGAAAAGGTATGGTAAAATGTGTCACTTCATTTAATGGATTGTTGACTCTTGGCGAATTAGCTTTACCCATCTTCAGGGATGGGTGAACTTGGATGAGACTGCCGCCTCTTGCATTATTATTTACAATATTGCCATTTCGCTGTATAGTGCTCCAATTCCGGTATTTTGTGTTAGACCCTTCTTTTGTTTTACTTTCTACAAAAAGTGCACAATTTATATTTAAGTTTTCGATAATGTTGTTAATTAAATATTTCTTAGGCATATAACTGTTAACATTAGTGTATAGAATATTAAGCATTGTCGTGAACATGAACATCCTGTCTTCCAAGTAGTGGTTCTGTTGGTGAGTTAAAATCATTAAGCAGCATGTCGAACATCAAAATGTATATCTTATTACCAATAAAGGTAACTGAAGTTTCTATTTGGTAGTCTTGTATAAATTTCCTTCTCAGTTTTTCCAGTAATTCAGCTCTGTTTACATGTTTGGGTTTATTAAGTTTATTGACAAATGTATTCACTATAACATCATGAATTGTTACTGGCGCATGAATTCTAGATTTTTCCCTTGTTTCACCATTGATTTCATGACTTTTTTTGTTAAGAGTTTTAACTGGAATATTGGGTATCCCTTCTATTGGTTTCCTGGGACGATTTGGGCATTTAAACGACCAAGCCTGATGTTCCTCAGACCCACAAGAATTGCATTTTGGGGGCAGAACACTTGTACATTTAATGGTAGAATGTTTTTCTCCACACTTTGAACATTTAGGAGAGGCCTTGCAATCTTCCGTTCTACGCGTAAATTTCAATTTTTTAAATAACTTTTGAATCACAATCTGAATCACAAGAAGTATACCAAATTTGATCTAAATAAATCAACAAATGGCTGAGACATTGGGGTGTAGTGGTGAAAAGTGAGATGCACTATATATGATTGTAGTCTCCTCTTATTTTTGTGTAACATGAATTGAAATATGCCACAGAACTTGAAGTACTGAATATATTTTAAGTACGAAACATATAGATGTAGTTTTTGCCAGCAATTTGTCTCCAGTATTTTTATAAATCTAATGAATGACAATTTTTTTTTCTAAATTTGTTAAAAATAAATTTTTCCGTGGTATACTGCATGTGTTAGATATTATAATTTTTAAATGCCCTGGTACGTTTTACTGACTATATTGTATATTACTTACAAAGGTTTTTTAGAGGTACTAATTGTAAAATTTGTGATAGGTCTCAATGCTCAAACTAACTTATAACTAAAAATTATACAATTAATATCAATCAAAGTATCCCAAACCACAGATTTTACCCATAGTTGGCATTTATAGATCAAATAGGAATTTTTGTATGAATCTATTTTACAATAAATATACTTATTATACACGTTTCTAATATTTTTAATAATTTTTCAGTATTGATAAAGTCCCAAAGGTTATGTCTCCAACATTAATCATACATGGGACTGAAGATGAAGTAATAGACTTTTCACATGGGCTTACCATCTTTGAAAAATGTCCTAAAGCGGTGGAACCCCTGTGGGTAGAGGTGTGTACTATTTTAAATATGTATGTTTTAAAAACTAGAATAGTAAAGTAGCGTAAAGTACTTGTGTGATTAAAACATATGATACTAAGAAGAGTAAAATATATTCTGACGCAGTTTGTCTCTTACGTTACTGAGAGGTCACACATGCTGGTTGTGCTTTTTAACTTAATTTTCGTATTTTTTTATTGTTCACACTTCCCATTGTATTATGAATTTGTTTCTGATTACAAGTACGAAGGTTTGTTTCTGTGCAGCGTCATTATGCAAAAACAATTAGAGAACAGTAAACCAAAAGGAAATTCCTCAGATAAAAATCTTAATTTAAGCAGCAAGTGCACATTATTTTATTACCGGCTCGCTATGCACATGGAACGGGTGCGACGGAAGGTGGTTATGACAAAATTATACGAAGTTGTAGAGAATTGAATTTTCTACAGTTCTTTACAGCTGTGTTCCTATTGTTCTATAGTTTGTCTTTCATATCTGCCCGTGTGATAAATCGCGATTGCCACCTCGTGCCTCAACCAACACAGCTATCGGCCAGACAATATAATTATTTTGAACAGGTGTGACAATAGTCTGTAAATGATATAACCGAAGTGAACAAACGTCAAAGATGTTACTTTGAAACAGTGAGAATGTAACTACAGTGCCAAAGTCTACGAACGTAACAGAGAATAGGTGTTTCAAACTAACAAAAGTTATTTGAGATTTTCTGTGGTAGTCGGCAACGGAGCCTGGTTTCATTGAAAATACTCACTAACTGTGGGAAAGAAAAATCCCTTTTGCAAGTAATTAATGGATGTGGAAATTTCCAGTTTTATTGTAGTTGTGCTCTCGCTCACTGACAAGGGAGATAATGGGATACAGTATGGTAATTACCGGTTCCACCTAACCAACTGGCTCAAATAGTGTTACAAAGAACAATCTAAACAATGCTGGAAATTTAATTTTGTGTCAATTGACTGATAAATTACACAGCAGTAGTAAGTGTTTAACACCGAACAGATGTTAACATGGGGTGGCCGAGTTTTACAGCTGTGCTCGATTAGACGTAGGATGGCACAAGTCTATCCATCGCCGGGCCCATCTGAAAATCACGATCAAGTACTTCCACATCACACGTTGACAGTCCAAGAACGCTGATATTCAACTTGGCGCAGACAATGCGGATTTTCAACACTCCAATAATGCATATTGTATTGATTAACTGTTCCGTGGTTTGTAAAAGATGACTCTACGGAGAACAATACTTAGCGAAAAAATTGGTGTTTGTTGTATTTGTTCGCGTGCCCACTGACAAAGAGTTTGGAAATCAACGTCATGAACATCTTGGTTTAAAGACACATGATACGGATGATATTTATTACACTTTAAAATTTTCCTAACGCTACTCTCGGACAATCCGCGAGCTATTTCTCGTGTACTATCATGAGAATCAACAGCCACTGCAGCAATACAGCAATTACATTATTTTCTCCAGTGACTGTTGCTCGATGGGTTCTTTTTTCTGTTGAACATTTCTGTCGGTAGTAAATTGTTTTGCAGTAAGATAAAATGAAGCACTTGACCGAATTCTATCCGGAAAACATTGAGCGTAGAGATTGATAGCATCATCAAGACTCCTGCCAGCTTCTCCATCAACCAGAACCATTTCAATTTTCTATTGTACAGTTAAATACTCCATTCTGAAATATTATCAAGCCTAACGGAAGCAGGTCTTTTTGTTTGTAAAATAATCTTCAAACTCAGTAAAATGAGTTGTTTGTTAAAGTTATTTCTTTCTTTTCTACCTTTATTTACAAAATAATAATAATCTTTATTTTCATGGACTTTTACAAAATGTGTTGAAATATAGTCAATACAATTTTACTACACTAAACTCTAAAATATTAGAATACTAGTTAGTTATTTATAAAATACGATATATAGGAAATATAAAAGTAATGTTAAAAGTGAGATATAGTATAAACATACAAAGTAAAATTCAAGTATATCATAAAATATATTAGTAAAACTCGGGGATAATAATGTTAACTGCTACTCATATACTCATTGACCGAATAAAAACAGTTTTTGATTAAAATTTTTCTTACCATCTGTTTAAAAATTTTTAAATCCTGAATTTGTTTTACCTCGATGGGTAGATTATTATATAGTTTGACCGAGGCCCGCTTGCTACAGTAGTTAACCTATGCTGTCTTACAATAAGATTACAACTGTCCCTTAAACTGTATATGGCATTTCCATCCCTTGGGATATAATTGCTAATATGAGATTTTACGTAAGATACACATCTGGAAATATACAATGATGAAATTGTTAAAATGTTTAGATTATTAAATAATGGCCTACAAGTTTCTCTAGGAGATTTAAATGTTATTATACATATTATTTTTTCTGCATAATAAGAACTTCTCCTATTCTGCTACAATTCCCCAGCACATTATGCAATAGTCAAGACATGGACGTATGCATAGTAGTATATTATTAAAATATTCAAACTGACATGTTGACGCATCTGCCATAACACAAAACAATGTGTAGACAGTTTACCTAATATCATATATATGTGATTACTCCAGAATAAGACAGTGTCTATCTGAATTCCAAGATATTTAACAAACAACTTCATGCTGAACTATAGATGTATGATTTATCTTTACTAACAAGCTATATATTATTACACTATTTAGTGGCTTAGTGGAAAATGTCAGGTGGGTTTTTGAAATGTTCAGTTCCAGACCATTTTTGGAGCAATACATGTCCACTGATTTTACGGTACTATTTGTTTTCAATGCTAAGGTATGTACATCAGAAGCTGTGTCAGTAGTAGTTGTGTCGTCTGCAAAAGTAGTTATAAAAGATCCATTTATACAAGAAACAATATCATTAAAATAAGTAAAGAAAAGCAGAGACCCAAGCACACTTCCCTGAGGAACACCTGTGGAGACGTGCTTGGTTTCTGATTTACAAATTTGGTTGTCGACAGACAAGGATAATTTTTGGTATCGGTTTGATAAATATGACTCGATCCAATTTAGAGCTAATCCCCTGATTCCGTAATTTTTTAATTTGTCAATTAATAATCTTTGATCAACAGTTTCAAAGGCACGTGTGAGATCAAAGAATACACATGAACATTTATTTTTTCTTCGATGCTGTTAAATATATAGTTGAATAAAGATAGAATTGAATCTTGAGTGCAATAACCACTTCTAAAGCCATATTGGTTACTAGAGAGAACTTTTTCTTTACTTAAAAATGCGTTCATTTGTATGTAGAATAATTTCTCATAAATTTTAGAAAAAACTGATAAGAGAACTATTCCTCTGTAATTAGATAACGCTGATGTATCAGATTTTTTAGAATGGAGGGAAATATGCCTTCTTGAAAGGACAAATTTACCAAGTATGTAAGTGGTTCCGTTATAAAATCAATAACGTCGTTTAATAGAGAGTATGGTATACCATCATCTCCCGAGGAATTTTTTGCTGAGACCATCTTAATAATCATTCTTGTTTCTCTTACAGTAATTGGCAACAAAAACATTGAATTCACATTACTGACTGTTAATGAAGATTTATCGACCGACTTGTTCTGGGTAAGCTGTCTTATAGAATCGATGAAGAATGTATTAAATTGTTGAGCTGCTACTTGCATATGTGTTATTAAATTGCCATTGGTATCTCTAAACTGTTTGGGTAAACCTTTCGATTTACCATTTTGATGATTTTTAATGATTTTCCATGCAGTCTTTGATTTATTATTTGAATTTATAATTAGTGACTCATTATACATCCTTCTTGCTGTATAAATTTTTCTCGTGATTTTTTTTAAAGATGTTATATCTTATGAGAACCTCCTCATCCCTACTATATTTATAGGCTTTGTATACTTCTCTTATGAATATACTTTCGTTAATTAACTCTTCTGTTATCCAGGGTTTTTTGTTTTTTTGCAGTTTTTTATAGCTGTAAATCTGTTATGAAATTTGGTAAATTTTTCATTACTATTTGTGATGAAAAAAACAAAACCAAAACATAAAAACGAAATAACATCAAATGTAAACATAATAATACGTGAAATGGTATTTTTAAAAGAAACTACAAAAAAATACATTAATTTAAAAGCACATTTAATCAAGCACTCTGATAAGTCATAAGCAAAGGAAATCATGTTGACCAAGTATCCCAACAAAAATATGGTAAAGTGGGTGTGGTAAATTCATGAGATTCGACTGCTTTATTTGGGAACTCTATATTAAAAGCAAACTATTGGCTGACAGCCGATTATTCAAATCGACAAAAGTGGATAGGCAAAATAAATAATAACTTTGATAAAAATAATAAATTTATTGTCTGAAAGTTATTTGTGGCATTCTACGAATATTCTTTCCTATTATTTGGGTTTTCTACCACATATATTATTATCCTCTTCAAAAACAAATCACCGAATCTACAAAATAATAAAATTATTGGAAAAAGCCTCTGCGCCCGTGACGTTTACGTCAAAGGAATAGTCAGAGGTTATGTTTTGCAAATAATATAAATCGGAATAAACACAGGAATAATGTATTTTGCTGATGTTTCGGAAAGTAGTTTCTTTGCGTAGTAGTAGCTTTGAAAATGGAAAGAGACTACTTTCTGAAACGTCAGCAAAATACATTATTCCTGTGTTTATTCCGATTTATATTATTTGCAAAACATAACTTTGACATAAACGTCACGGGCACAGAGGCTTTTTCCATTAATTCTATTATTTTGTAGATTCGGTGATTTGTTTTTGAAGAGGATATGGTAGAAAACCCAAATAATAGGAAAGAATAATATATTTACTTATAAAAAAAATATATATATATTAAAACAAGAGTACGTGTGCATATAAGTATTGTATTGTTATGTGCTGCCCTCTAACAGAGAGGAGAGTTGTAATTACTCCCTGGCCAGAAGGGTGGCGCCATCTGTGGGCCAACTGGCGAACCACCATTTAGTAGTGCCTAAGAAAATTATAGAGAATTCCAGTATATTTCTGGAAAGTTCTACAATGATATTCTGGACATCCCAAGTGGGTATATAAAGAGGTGAAGCCAGCAGATGAGAGAACAGTACAGTTTAGTGAAATATAAAGAAGAGTTCAGTTCAGTAAACAAACAGAGAGTTCTTAGGTTAGACAAGAGTTGACTAGTTTAAGGGAAAAAGTAAAGTACATAGTGTTTTAAAAGTTGTGAATTTATATTAGATTAAGTGATTATTAGTTGTGTGATTGTTAAGTATTTACTAGTGTAATTTTAGTGATAAATAAAATAGTGGTTAGTGAAAATTCTTGTTGCAAGTTATTTAAACCCACGGAGTGTTTACTGAAAATTTGTAAGCACGTAACAGTATGAACTGTAAAAATAAACAAATAACAGAAGATACTGATAGAGGTATATGACGCAGGTAGCATAAAATTTGAACAAACTTATTATCAACAATTACACATTGGTTCATTGGACACTACTGGTATCGGTGACTTATGCCAAGTAACCGTCGAGGCATTTGCCCCCTATATCTAGTTACCTAAATCAGCAAGATCATCTAATGTCATGCACTGTTACTGAAATAACCTCAAATAAACATATGAAGTGAAATTATGCATATATTAATAATGTATACTCTAATTTACACATTAATATTTCACAAATTAAATTAACTACTGCAAATCAGCATCTAGTACCTAAAACATGTGTACAGTAGGTATATTCATATATTCAATTTGAATTGCCTTGTAGCCAGAAAATGTAGTTAATTAAAATTTATTTTAGTAAAAGGTGGACAGTGACTATGGAATTACTTGTCGAACGGCCGTATATCGAGTTACATAGAACTCAAACTATTATACAAGAAATTAACAGTATATAATAAAACACTGACTATAATAAAAGTTACGACTCGCAGACGTCAGTAACAGGATAATCTTTTCAAAGGTGATGAATATATTCGATATTTGACAGCAGAGAATATTAAACTGCTCGATTAGTTAAATCTCTTCGAACACGAATATCATTTAAATCTTACTTGCAATTGTGGTGATATCTCCCTTCATTGCATGGGTTACGACAACAATAAGTTATAAACGACTTATGGACTGTATCGAATGGCTAATAAGAACCTGGTATACTTCTTAGGTGGACTCGACATAGGACAACGAATAACGGCAATGCTGTGATCTCCAAACATCATAAACAATAATTTACAGCTGGCGTCTCAAAAGCCAATACATATATATCTCCAACCAAAGTATTCTTTAGAAATTTGATTGCGGTAGTTAGAAATCAAAACCTTAGAATACGTAGTGTGGCATATGACATCTAATAAAAATTATAACTAAGGTAAAATAGTAAACCAGTAAATAATTTTGCCTCGTTATAAGCCCCGCCGAATGAGCCTAGAAATATAATTTTATCTGAATTTTTCGAATAGTATGAAATTTAAGTATATTGGAAGAAACGTTAAATAATACATATCTTAGTTGTTATTAGGCTCTTTTTATTTAACAATTAACGAAAATATCGTGCTATTCTGCACCAGATATAAAATACCAGCATGGCTGCTTTTTGGTTCAACAAAGGGTTTTCTTTTCTTTAAAAAAAAAAAATTATTATTTCTGCCAACTTAAATTTGGAACTAATAGAACTTACTAAGGCTTAAATTCAAATTTGAAGGTAAAATAATTAAACAATTAAGTATTCACACATGATAACTAATTTGCCTACTTTAGCTGCAAATAAATAATGCTCAATATAAAAATAACCTGCAAATTGTTGTCTCTCATTATTAAAATAAGCAATTTAAATATCTTTCAGAAAAATATAACACTGGTTGAACATCAAGGTTAATCATACAGTGTGGCTTCAAAAAAGTGACTGTTACAGTTATTAAACTACTACACGTATTGTCCTCTTCAAAAACAAATCACCGACTCTACAAAATAATAGAATTATTAGAAAAAGCCTCTGCCTGTATTATTTTGTAGATTCGGTGATTTGTTTTTGAAGAGGACAATACATGTGGTAGAAAACCCAAATAAAAGGACAGAATGCCACAAATAACTTTCAGACAATATTTAATTACTATTATCTTATTCCTCTGTTCAAATAATTCTACTGTATTAGCTGCTTTAGTAGATGCTGCGATTTCGATTCGAAAATTGTACACAGTCCAATCTGGCACTCGTACCGAGTATATCTACAATTCTTGTAGTATTGTGATTAAAACACATTTAGTAATATTGTTATATCATGCTAATATGTACCTGGATTAAAAATTTGCTTTAACCTATTATTAAAATTTTTTTCATAGGTTGCCAAAAATTATTAATATTTAAACATGATTTTTCAATCAAAACAAATTTTGTTGTAGTTGGAAACTTAATGAACTAATTTACATAACTAGCAGTAATAGTTTCTCAATAGTTCCCTATAAAGTGTATAATATGCTGCATTCATGAATATATAATCATTTAATCACAATTTTTTGTTTTCATTCTTTTAATCAGTATGAATGCCTCCCCATAACCTACGAGTGTCGACAAGTGTAATGAAGATATCCAAGGTTGCCGGGTTAATGGTAGCCCATGACCTGGTTTCGATGTTATCAAATCGTTTGACGATTATCAATCTTTTCTCAAATGTTGGTTAGTTTTTTAAAGGAAATATTAAGAAAATGAAAAACCATACAAAATATAATATTAGATTCCATATTGACGATGTCTTTAATTTAATAAACTGGAAATCTGTCTCGGAAACTATAGACATTTCTTTGAAAATATAAATGATTTCTTGATGTGATCAATAAGACAGACCCGGATCTACCTTTTTCCTTGCGCCTCTTCAACTTTTTTATAAGAAGTGTTCTTTGGGGTATTAATTTACGCAGTAGGAAGGCATGTAAAGGATAGGTTAAGATATAGAAAGAAATTGGGATATGATTAGGGAGTCATTTAGGACTTATCTCACCCAGTTTTCGAGTTTCGCTATAATTTTTTCAAACCAATAACAATCTCTTGCTAGTAACTCCTGACCAAAATAGTGTTTTCAGTATTGCCAATATTATTTGCATTCAACTCCAATAGTGTTTTGGTACAGAACTCAATTACTTTAAAATATTATTCATCAATTTTTAAAGACATTATTTTAAACATAAAGTTTTCCAATTTTATTTTGATGTTTTTTGTTTGTAATGAGTTTAATGTTTTGGTTTCGAAATGTATTGCATTAACCGAAGCTGTTATTTTTTAACACATTAAACTCCACCGATGTTATTTACAAATTGTTTGTCGATGTGCCACATGATCTGCAATTGACCTACATGAATTCATTCCAGGCGCGTGGCCCACCTAGATACTGAAAGCTTTCATGCGGGCCTTCACAAAATGCTCTGGAAGAGCTCTGTGAAGTTAGCACTACCACTTTAAAATTTTGAAATCGTTTTGGCCCCATTAATTATAGCTTTTTTGTTGCGATGAGAAAAAATTTGTAGCTCTTTAATTAAAAAAAATAACCCATGATAATGCTAATGCAAACTTCACAGTAAAGATAGCATTACCACTCACAGAACTCGCTTTAAAAAGTGCACAAATATTTTCTTATCACAAAAAGAATCTGTTGCGAAATTGTTGTATGCGATTAATAGCAAAAAATTTATGAAAAAACTGTTTTTTCTATAACTTCTGGTAATACGAACTGCATAATCAATATAGCATTAAAACTTATGAAAACATTTGTAACTCTTAATTTAAAAAATAAACTATGGTAATGCTAACTTCACAGAAATCGCTTTAAAAAATGCACAAACATTTTCTTATCATAAAAATAATTTGTTGAGAAATTTATTAAAAAACTGTTTTTTCTAATAACTTCTCATAATACAAACTTGATAATCAAGGTAGCATTAAAACTTATGAAAATCGCTTTTAATAATAATTTATAAATAAGAACGTTCAAAAAAATTGTTTAAATATATTTTTTTTAAAATCAGAAACATAGATAGCTTTAAAAAAGTGAGCAATCGCGACTGAACGATTCCGGATGCATCGTATACAAAATGAAACACAAAATGTGCAAGATAAGTAAGGGTAAGATAACAGGTTTCAAAAGATTTTGGGAATTGAAAAATAGTAGCAGTTTACTCATCAAAACAGGTGTTCCATTTTATTTCATAAACATTTTACTCGAAGATGTTTTCTAAGGAACGAAAAACACAAATCACAAGAATTCTAAGGTTGTCATAAAAAGAGAAAGATTTCTTGAAAATAGTTTATTATGTCACAGTGGATATAGATTATCCTTAAAAGTAATTACGCATTTAAAAGTCAAAACTCTACCTTGTTCTATAAAAATGCGTGTTTTAAATCAGAATAATTTACATACTGTATCTTGGCACTTAAGCAAAACTGATTGGTCAGACTTTTTTGCATATGCTGATGTAAATAAAGCTTGTGAGGACTTCTTAAATACTATTCGTTGGTGTCTCGATATTAGTTGTCCATTGAAAGACATAAGAATAACTAGTTATAAATCTAATAAGTGGTATACTACAGAAATCGCCCTAGTTCAAGACCATCTTTAACAATTTGCACCATTTCATGCTAATTTCCAACTCACTTGAAATTAAAGCTCAGTATACGCAATGCAAAAAATACATAAAATCGGAGATTAAAAAATCTAAAAAGTCCTATTATAATAGTGGATTAGAATGTTCTGATAACAACATTAAAGAATCATGGAAAATTATTAATGAAAACTTGGGCAGAAACAGAAAGCATATAACAGACTTTTCACTTAATGTGAACGATGTGCATATTTGTAATAATAAGGAGATTAGTAACGTTTTTGCAGATCATTTTTCAACTGCATGCAGCAATATGGTTGCGCCATTTTCATACTAACTCATCAGTTTCCTGTATTGTTGCATGACACATACAAAATACTATTTTTGTTCCTTACATAGCTGAAACTGATGTTACCAATATACTAATTAACATTAAAAATAAAAAGTCATCAAGTTTTGATGAACTTTCTCCCAAACTAATAAAATCTGTCTCAAAATTTATTATATCTCCTTTAGTACACTTAATAAACCTCTCATTAGAAAAGGGTAAATTTCCTGATTTATTTAAATTAGCTATTGTGTTTCCGCTGTACAAAAAGGGCGATGTCACAAATATTGATAATTACAGACAATTATCTTTGCTATCCGAAATTTCAAAAATACTAGAAAGGTGCGTGTATAATATAATAACTGCTTTCAATGACAAATATAAAATCTTAACAATTAGCCAGCATGGATTCTGTAAAGAGAAATCCACAGAAACTGCAACAAGTCAGCTATTAAATTATGTTTATGGGAACTTGATAAAGGCAGTTACGTTGTATTAATCATTTTTGACTTATCTAAGGCCTTTGATAGTCTAAATAGGCAATTTATCTTGAAAAAATTATACACCTTAGGCATTAGAGGAAATTTATTACACTGTATTGAATCTTATTTAGAAAACCGAGAATTAATAGTAAAAATAAATAATGAACTGTCAGACAGATTTCCAGTTTCACTAGGGATTCCGCAAGGCTCGGTTTTGGGTCCGTTGATTTTTCTACTTTTTGTTAACGACTTACCTCACTTTATTAGTAAGGGTAGAGTCATTATGTTTGCAGACGATACCACAATAACGGTAGCTGACAAATCCCTTGAGGAAATTCAAGTGAAAATCGAAGAAACATTTTTTTAGGGTGTAAAATATTAACGGCAATTAAGAGGCGAAATGAAACACACGTACTGCTGCTTAGGCTGTGTTATATATTCTGCCTTAAAAATTTAGCGAAATGGTATGTATAGATTTTCATCTTCAGAAAACTATTCCTGATACTTTTATAAAGGACTTTCCTTATACCTTTGTAACACATACTAAACTACTAGGCATCTGGCTCGATTCTGATATGAATTTCTGCAATCAAATCACACACGGAAGGTTGAACAAGGCCTTTTACGCGATTCTACAGATGAAATCGTTCTTAACTGTAGAGTGTACAATAAACCTTTATTATGTTTTTGCTTACTGCCATCTTTCCTATAACATCTTGTCTTGGGGCTCTGCCACTGATCTCAGTAGAGTTTTGATTTCACAAAATAGAATATTAACATTACTGTTTAATTTGCACTATCGGGCAAGTTGTCGTCAAGTCTTTAAAAAATATGCAATTTTAACCGTGCCATCTATATACATTCTGAAATGTGTTATGTTTACCAAAAGACATCTAATGGACTTTGTACATCAATCCGATAACCACAACTACAACACAAGAACTACAAACCTCCGATTGCCTACATACAGAACAACTATGTTTCGTAAATCTCCACGCTACAACTGTATCATCCTCTATAATGCATTACCTGATGGTATCAAATTATTAGGGAACTATACTACTTTCAAAAAATGTTTAAAGTCATTTTTAGAATTAAACACTTTCTATTCTCTTAAGGAATTTTTGTTTCCAATAATAATCTTGTTTATAATATAACTATGTATTTTTATTAATGATTATTTTAATAGAATTTTACTATGTATTGCTGTTTATATTTTTTCCTGTAATGCTATGTACCGTTACTTATGACTTGCCTTTTGTAACGTTATGTTAATTTGAGGTTAATAAACTATTCTATTCTATTCTATGTTGAAACTGTAGAGAAAACTTTATTTGCAACAAATTGTTTCTCGATGCAACAAATTCGTATGCGACACGCATCGAAGTCTGGAACTGAAAAACATGAAAAAATGTATTTGCAACTGTTTTTGCAGGTGGTAGTGCCAGGTTGCACTGGAAATTAAAAATTTCATTGAATTTTGCAAACAATTTTTTTTGCAACAAATTATGACTCAGCGCAACAAATGTATGCACTCGAAAAACTGCATTTACAACGGTTTTTGGCGGTGGTAGTGCCAGTTTGCGCCAAGTCATAATTTGTTGCGAAACGAGTTTTCTCAAAAATCAATAAAACGCTGAATTTCAACACTACCTGGCATTACCACCTACAAAAATTGTTGTAAATGAATTTTTTCATCTGTTTCTGTTGCGTGTGGTGTACGAATTTGTTGCGCCAAAACATAATTTGTTGGGAAATAAGTTTTCATAAAAATCGGCAAAATGTTGAATTTCTAGCGCAACTTGGCACTTCCACCACGAAAAACTGTTGCAAATGAATTTTTTCCGTCTTTATCAATTCGAAAATTTATAATATAAGATATAATATGTTCTGAAACAAGTTTTCGCAAAAATTGGTAAAACGCTATATTTCCTACACAACCTGACACTACCTCCTGCAAAATTGTTGCAAGTACATTTTTTCATGTGTTTTTCACTTAGAGAATTTGTAGCGTGTGGTGATAATTTGTTGCGAAACAGGTTGTCGCAGAAATTGATAATAAGCTGCATTTTCAGCCCAGCCTGACACTACCACCATAAAAAATCATGTATTTTTTACTTCGACGATTTGTGTCCGTGTGGTGTACAAATTTGTTGCACCGATTCATAATCTATTGTGAAACAAGTTTTCGCAAAAATTTATAAAACGATCAATTTCCAGCGCAACTTGAAACTACTTCTGCAAAACCCATTGCAAATATTTTTTTTCATGAGTTTTTCACTTCGACAAATTTTTACGTGTCGTGTACAAATTAGTTGCACCGAGACCTAAATTGTTGAGAAAAAAGTGTCTGCAAAATTCAATGAAATTTTGAACTTCCAGTGCAACCTGGCACTACCACCTGCAAAAACCATTGCAAATGCATTTTTTTCATGTGTTTTTCAGTTTGAGACTTTGTTGCATGTCGCGTACGAATTTGTTGCATCGAAAAACAATTTGTTGCAAATAAAGTTTTCTCTAGTACAGTTTCAACATAATAAGCTATTTTCGAGAAATCTTGGTTTTATGACAACCTTAGAACTCTTATGATTTGTGGCTTTTTCGTTCCTTAGGAAACATTTTTCAGTAAAATGTTTATGCCTGTGTTTATGAGTAAACTGCTACTACTTTTCAATATAAATTACAGTAATCCATGTTTTGTTCCCAAAAACTTTTGATTTGAAACCTGTTATCTTATCCACTTGTCTCGCACATTTTGTGTTTCATTTTGTACACGATATACCCGGAATCGTTCTGTCGTGATTGCTCACATTTTTAAAGCTATCTATTTTTCCAGTTTTTTTTTTTTAATATTTAAACGCGATTTTTCGTAAGTTTTAATGCTACCTTGATTATCAAGTTCGTATTACCAGAAGTTATTAGAAAAAACATTTTTTTCATTAATTTTTTTGGTATGAATCGTGTGCAACAAATTAACTTTTTTGCCAGAGCGCCAATCTAGAGGACCCCCCCCCCCGTTTTCGAGGTCGCTGAACAGGATGGGCCCCGCAATTTTTTTTCCTCGGCGACCCCTTCAAATTGTCCAAAAACTACCCCCAAATCGCCCTCCCGCTTACAAATGATTTTCGAATCCCTTTTTTGGCCTGGTTAATTCTTCCTTGAGTACAGAGGTTCGGTCTTCCACGTAAATTCGTCCATTTAAGGGCACTTTGGAGTGTATGCGTCATAGTTTTAATTGTAAATAGACTTCACGTCATCAAAATTGCTAATACGACCCTCATATGTTGCTTGTATACTTGACCTTCCGTTTTAAATAAGTCATAGGCGTGCAATACTTTATAGAATATGTATTAATGCATTTTAATCGAATTATCGTTATTGATAGTTAACATTGAAGTAAATTAAATAAAGCAATTAAATAATTAGTAAAATTAGTATTTTTATTGTTAGCGTGAAACGGGCGGGATATACATAATACTTTTCTTTAAAAGTTGTGCTGTTATATGTACTTAAAAATAAATGAAAAATAAAGATAGAATAGGGTTGTATACAAGGTGTCCACTTTTTTAATGGGATTTTATTAATTAATAACTTCTAAACTGTAAGAGATAGGAGGTTGGTTAAATTAAAGAAAAGTTGTAAAATATAAATAAAGTTAAAACGGATTTTGAGATTTGAAAAATCTTGAGAAACAGAGAAAATCGCGATATTTAATTTGTCAAATGATACAGATGATTTAGAAAAAAAACCTATAAATAGAATTTGAATGGAATTCGGTTGCGTCTTTACAAATCTCATAAATCTAATTCAATCAATCAATCATTTCAACGCTAGACGTCGTGATGCCCAACTATGGTTTTCCTTATTAACGGCTATCTATTTTTAAAGAAAACTGAATTGGCAGCATATCATTTAATACATAATATTATTATTACAGGGTGGGGCAAGAGCGCGTTGGACTTCGGTTTCTCGAGTTCTATGATGGCTAGAAATTAAAAAAAAATACAAGTAGACTAGACAAAAAGTCTAAAACCGAAAACTATTTTACAATATACAGGGCGAGCGTAGACGAAATTACAGGATCAAGTGGCTTTTTAAAATGCTATATTATTTGAGCCTTTTTCTAAACTCTATTCATTCCTATAGTATTATTGACTATCTCCCAACCACTTGGATGTAATGAAATTTTTTGTTGAAATAATGCCATCTGCAGATAATAATAATCTGCATATTGAAAAAATCAATAGTCACAATTATGGGATTTAAGAAAAACTTATATGAATACTAATTATGAGACATCTAATTAATGTTTCAATTTTTTCAAATGGAACACACTGTATATTTTTCGGCAATTTGATGTAGAAATAAAAAATGAACGTTTTTTGTAGTATTTCCCTATTATAATATTATGTATTAAATAATATGCTGCCAATTCAATTTCCTTGAAAAAGGATAGCCATTCATAAGGAAAACCAAAGTTGAGCGTCGCGATGCCTAGCGTCGAAACGGTGCAGTTATAAATTTGAGAATTTTTATCTAAAAATTTTTCTCTAAATCCTATCATTTGCGCGTCAATAACAAATATAAAAATAGCGATTTTCACTATTTTCAGAATGTCTCTGAGAATACAGAAGATTTTTCAAATCTACAAACGACATCTTAACGAGCTTTAAAATGTACAACTTAATTCTAATTTAATCGATTTTCTACCTTTTAAAGTTCTGGAATGCTTGGTTGTGAAATCCTGGATGGAGTTGGAACCTTTGGTGTGAGACTGCTTCTGACGTAAGTTTTAGAAACACCAAAACACTTAAACACTACACTCGAATATACTACTCGACACGCGTTTCGCCAACCATGTTGGCATCATCTGGAGATACAATCCCATTGAAAAAGTGAACACTCTGTATAATAATATTGATAATATAGGTAAGCTGGTAAAAAATATTGCATAAAGGTAAAGAGATATTATTTTTTTTCTCGATCTGGGTTTCTTATTTCCAAACCCTTTGTCATGGATCTACCAGCTCCGGTAGGAGGCATTTCTCGAAAAATGTTGCTAACTTGGGTAGAATTTTGTTTTTCCAAAAATTATCATTTTCATTTAATTATTTTGGCACTCATTATCACTAACTAGAGAACTGGTTCTGTTAATATCAATATTTGGTAGTAAATTGGATGAAACCCCAGTGCATGGTTTTGTTTCCTCTCGTTTTTTGTTAAATAAAGACCTATAATCAATAAATCTGAGAATTAAAAAATAGTTCAGCTTAAGCGAAAAAATAAATATAATATTACAAATAATAATGATTGACTAAAATTTGCAGGTTACTCTGAGGTTATAGAGCAATATTCCTGTAGGATTGGAATAGATATTTTTCATAAATTTTCAACAGAAATATAAATCAAAGTATTTCTTAAAATTTGTCCCACGTTTTTTACTTTTAGAGATCAGAAAGCAGTAATAATATGTAGTAATTGATACAAAGGGTTTAAATTCTTTTAGTTAGGATCACAGCAAAAATAATTTGATTAGATTATTTCTGTTAATAATAATAAAAAGAATTTTTTTTTTATACATTTATTTAACGTCGGCCTATTTCCGCTGCTGAGGCCTAACACCGACGCTTGTAGACGAGCTACCCCCAACCAGGAATTTTGCCGAACCTCTTCCCTTAAGAAGAGTAGGGATCTTTTACTTGCCTAACATTTAATAGACAAGGGACCGACGGCTTTACATCCCCTCCGAAGGATGGTATATCTCCTATACAACCCTCGCCTAAGGTTGTATAGCTTCCGCGCATACACTGATATACAAGCCGCTGGAAGATGTGTGAGGCGAGGACGCGGTTTCTGTTGGAATGGTCACCCATCTGTCGTTGCTTTACATCGCATACCGAAGTATGTACATAGTAAAGACGCACCTACGCTCGCCCCCCCCCCCCCCCCCCAAAAAAAATTTAATTATGCCTTTTAATTTTGTAAAACTTAATTAACCGTAAACCGTAATTTAACCATCATTCGAATAGAATCAACTTACACTTTTAACACCTACCTATATAAACTAAGTATGCCAGCTAAAAACTACGAAAGAGTCACATAAAATGAAAGAACTTCGAGTGTATTCCTATTTAAAAACTACAAATATCACACGAGTACAAAATGTAGGTACTACTATAATACACTCTGGAATCCACAGATAGATAGATGTAATGTAACTATTGCAACAGGAAACAAAAAAGATCCGTTTTATCGCTTTATTAAACAGGCGGCGGATCCCTAAAATAATCCTACTTTCAAAGCGGGCGCCTATGACACAGCCGAATGACGGTGTGCTTAGAAAAAGAGAGGTTGATGAAATAGATTATGAGATTGTACAATTTATTATACATAATTTTAAAATCTATATCACTTTTTGAGGGCATAGGGCTAATTTTATTTTAGTTCTACAAAAGGGAAAATGTTTACTTCAATAATACCTATGCGGGATGATAAAAATTATTTTTGTAAATCGAAAATAGAAGAAAAAAATTATATTTTTTTATATATATTTTTTTCTCTCATCATCCCACATTGTAACATGTTTTTAATGTCTTTTAGTGAGAGCCGTTTTTTAAAGTAATGATTTATATGAGAGTAAATCGAAGCGTCTTGCCGGCTTATATCCGGAGCGCTCTTAAAGAGTCGGGATTTTTGATGAAATTGACAAATTTTCGGAATGATTCAGACTAGACAATGTCCCTCCCCCGTTTTCGAGGGTGCTGAATCGATTCCCGGGGTCAAACTAATTTTTCCACCTCGGCAACCCCCTCAAATTGCCCAAAAACCACCCCCAAAGTGCCCTTTTCCGTGAACCCGTTTATTTTCCCCAGTTGTTCGACTAACTGCTATTCCATCAAGTAGAACGGAAAGCCCCTCGAGGGATTTGACCTCAGCCACCCCTACACCAGGCTTCCACCCCTCTAGGGGGTTGGAAAATAGAATTTTTTTTTGTGGAAAAAAAAATTGATATTTTACAGGAGGTGTTTTTGTGAGGTAGGTGGCAGGTCCACAGTTGTGGGGGTGTTGTCACCCTTCAAGGGGGGGGGGGGATTTTTTTTTTTTGTAAAAAAATAATTTGTAGGAGGCGTTTCTTTGAGGAAGGTGGTAGGTGACCAGTATTGTGTAACCGCCACCGGGGGTTTTTTTCATCCTTCGAAGGGGTGGGAAAAAATATTTTGTAGTAGGCATTCCACCTTTAATAAAATATCAATTTTTCATGAATTTTCCAACCCCCTAGAGGGGTGGAAGCCTGGTGTAGGGGTGGCTGAGGTGAAATCCCTCGAGGGACCTTCCGTTCTACCCGAGGGAATAACAGTTAGTCGAAAAACTGGGGAAAATAAACGGGTTCACAGAAAAGGACACTTTTGGGGTGGTTTTTGGCCAATTTGAAGGGGTTGCCGAGGAAAGAAAATTGTGGGACCCCCACCATCGTGCCCAGCGACCTCGAGAACGGGGGGAGGTCTCTAAATTGGCGCTCTGGCAAATAATAGTGTGTACTAATGTGTAGTTGTAAGTACTAGTTATTATAATTAAGTGATTAATAAAGCTGTGGTTTATGAAAGTTCTTGTTGCAATTTATTGAACCTACATACAGGGTGTTTACTGGAGATTGTAAACACGTAATACTACTTTTACTTGAAGTAGTGCCCATATTTGCTAATTACTATAGACACGGTAAAGTTTTAAAGTTTCCCAAGTATGCAAAAAGGTATGTTATTATTTTATTCTTTTTAAAAAATTCTTACGCTGTTAAATATTGTACAAATAAATAAATTTATTTTGTTTATTGCTTTAAATTATATATGTGGTAAATATAGGCAAGCCAATCATTAAAATTCATTGAATTGCAAGGTCCTCCACATTGTTGACAAATTTTCTTATATTAATTAATATAATATAATGTTATGTGCTGCCCTCTAACAGAGAGGAGAGTTGTAATTACTCCCTGGCCAGAAGGGTGGCGCCATCTGTGGGCCAACTGGCGAACCACCATTTAGTAGTGCCTAAGAAAATTATAGAGAATTCCAGTATTTTCTGGAAAGTTCTACAATGATATTCTGGACATTCCAAGTGGGTATATAAAGAGGTGAAGCCAGCAGATGGGAGAAGAGTACAGTACAGTTTAGTGAAGGATAAACAGTTCAGTTTAGCATCCAGTACAGTTCTGGGTAATCTGTGGTTCTGGTTACAGAGACAGTTTGTAGAAGAAGAGTTCAGTTGAGTGAAGTAGGCAATACAGAGTTTTTAGGTTAGATAAAGTTGTCAAGTTTAGGAAGGAAAGTACATAGTGTTTTAAAAGTAGTGAATTCATATTAGATTAAGTTATTATTAGTTGTGTGATTTTTAAGTATTTACTAGTGTAATTTTAGTGATTAAATAAATCAGTGGTTTGTGAAAATTCTTGTTGCAAGTTATTCGAATCCAACGGAGTGTTTACTGAAAATTGTAAGCACGTAACAATTGGTGTCGGAAGCGGAATTGCAACAGAATTTCTGAAGAATTCGACGAAGTTCCATAGTGTTCTATTTGGTAACCACTGGAGATAGTGAAGTGAATTGAACTGGAAAGTGATATAGACATTAGACAAGATTTATTTGTGCTAGTGTGAGGAAATTTCTGGGACATTCTGTTTAGAAATTAGTGTAGTTTTTAAGTGCTTTCAACTGAGAAGCGATATAGACTTTAAATAAAACTTGTTAGTGTTGTTTGTTAGTTTTTGAATGGAAACAAGAAGCATGGCCGCTGAAAAACAAATGCAAGACATGTTAGCTGCATTTAGCAAAATGATGCTAGAAGAACAAGAGAAACGACGTCAAGAAGATAAAGAAGAACAAGAAAAACGACGTCTAGAAGAGAAAGAAGAACAAGCGAGACGTGAAGAAGAAAAAGAAAGAAGACGACAAGAAGAAAAGGAAGAATTGAGAAAAATTATACAGGTGCAACAAGATGCTATCCTGTCAGCCACTAATGAAGTCAAGGAAAAAGTAGATAAAGTTGAACAAAAAGTTGGTAACGTCGAAGGAGAAATTAGTGACATTAAGGGAAAAGTTACCGACGTTGAAGAAAAAGTTACTGGTGTCGAAGAAAAAGTTACTGGCGTTGAAGTAAAAGTTACTAAGATTGAAGAGGAAGTAACTGAAGTCAAAGGAAAATTTCGTGCAGTTGAAGGAGAGGTAGAGCGACTTAAGCGACTGTTAAGAGAACAAGGAGGCCAGCTGGTATTATCATCATCAGGTCCTCGATTACAACCGCCTTCCTTTGATGGTCAACCTATAAAAGACAATTTGAGGCAGCGGCATACGCAAACAATTGGAGTAATGAAGACAAAGCTATGGCATTGGTGCTAGCATTAAGGGGCCAAGCCTCAGAGTTGCTTCAGAGTATCCCAGTGACGCAGCAACGTGATTTTAAAGTTTTGGAAGCTGCACTAGATCTAAGATATGGCGACCAACACCTCGCCCAAGTATACCGGACTCAGCTCAAGTCACGCACACAAAAGGCTGGGGAAAGTTTACAAGATTTTGAAGCAGCTGTTGAGCGACTGACATACCTGGCTTACCCGGATGCACCCAAAGAATTCCAGGAACAGTTAACAGTTGATACTTTCATTGATGGCATAAGAGACGAGGAGATCAGGCGAGTCCTTAGATTATCTCGAGCTAAGACTGGTAGCGAAGCCTTGGTCCGTGCCCTCGAAGTTGAAGCCGCTTATGAAGAGACTCTACATCCGAGAGTACGAGCCATGAAAATAGAAGAAGAGAACCATTTAGAAAATTCAAACATGGAATCTTTGATGGCTGACCTGCACAAAATGATAAGCTAGTTGATGACGAAACCAGATGCTCCAAGGAAGCAGGAAAGAGAACAGAGCGATGGACAGCCAAGGAAGGTGATTCAGTGTTATCAGTGCAGCAAACCAGGACATATGATGCGGCAGTGTCGAGAACGGAATCCTGGAGAAGTAAACACTGCAAAGAAAGAGGAAGTCCGCTCTGATAAGATGAGATTGATTGTTATGTTAACAGACATACAGAAAATGGTCGCACAAGTACTAAACGAATTAAGTTCGCGACCGGAGCTGAAACAGGAACCGCAACTGCCGAAACAGGAGCCGAAGCAGCAGCGAAGTGCTGGAGGTCCGACAAAAGTAATCCGCTGTTATAATTGCGGCAAATTGGGGCATGTCAAGAGGTACTGTCGCCAGAGGAGCCCTAAGGAAGTGAATGCCGAGAATGTAAAAACGCAGCAGGATATAGCAGAAGTGAAGGCAGTTAAGATAGAGGTTCCGAAGGATTGGACAAAGGAAGTTCTAAGAGAGGAACAACTGAATGACGATGAAATTGGACCAATGTTGAAGGCGAAAGAAAAAGGAATCCGCCCTGAATGGAAGGACGTTTCCAGTAAAAGTGTTGGACTGAAGGCTTTATGGGCGCAATGGGATTCCCTTAGGGTTATAGATGGACTATTACGGAGAGCATGGGAGAGCCTGGATGGGAAAGAAGTTACCATGCGGTTGCTGATACCCAGGTGCCGAGTACCAAAAGTACTTCGGGAAGTGCACGAGGGAATATCCAGAGAGCACTTTAGCAGAAATAAGACTTTGGCTAGAGTACGGGAGCGATTTTACTGGGTAAATAGCTGTCAGGATGTAGAGGCTTGGTGTCGCAGTTGCAAGGTTTGTGCGAATGTGGCTGCCAAGAGGTCACCTACAGGGAGTGGTGATCGAATGAAGGCTAGATATGACCGCAATGCCAGTTCAGCAGGATTCAAGGTGGGGGACTCAGTTTGGCTGTATAACCCACAGCAGAGTAAAGAAGGATTCTCGAAGCCTCGCTCACCTTGGGAAGGACCGTATTCTGTCATCACTAGGATCAACGACGTTGTTTATAGGATTCAACGTAGGAAGAAGTCCAAGATGAAGATCGTGCATCTGGACAGGTTGGCAAAGTATGCTGGGGTATCTGAACTGCCTGACCGGGACGTTCAGGTTTAAGGAGGGGGCAGTGTTATGTGCTGCCCTCTAACAGAGAGGAGAGTTGTAATTACTCCCTGGCCAGAAGGGTGGCGCCATCTGTGGGCCAACTGGCGAACCACCATTTAGTAGTGCCTAAGAAAATTATAGAGAATTCCAGTATCTTCTGGAAAGTTCTACAATGATATTCTGGACATTCCAAGTGGGCATATAAAGAGGTGAAGCCAGCAGATGGGAGAAGAGTACAGTACAGTTTAGTGAAGGATAAACAGTTCAGTTTAGCATCCAGTACAGTTCTGGGTAATCTGTGGTTCTGGTTACAGAGACAGTTTGTAGAAGAAGAGTTCAGTTGAGTGAAGTAGGCAATACAGAGTTTTTAGGTTAGATAAAGTTGTCAAGTTTAGGAAGGAAAGTACATAGTGTTTTAAAAGTAGTGAATTCATATTAGATTAAGTTATTATTAGTTGTGTGATTTTTAAGTATTTACTAGTGTAATTTTAGTGATTAAATAAATCAGTGGTTTGTGAAAATTCTTGTTGCAAGTTATTCGAATCCAACGGAGTGTTTACTGAAAATTGTAAGCACGTAACAATAATATATTTTAAAGAAGCTTTTAAAAAACAATGAGTACTAACACTGCCTTGCATTTATGTACTTCAATGTCTCCTTCATATAAACACTGATATTAATCTCTGTACCTCGCACTCACAAATGCATATCTATTCCACTAGAAGCAATGGAAATATTAATCTTCACTCTTTACGACTTTGTAAAACTCGAAATGGAATTACGCTATCAAATTTTATAATATGTTACATGCACAAGTTAGAAATCGGGACTATAATAGTTTTAAGGTAACCCTTAAGACATTTTTATTAGTGTTTCATGGTTTAAATGAATTTTTAAACGCGGATCTTAATTTTTAAATTATAATTTTGTGTTTTTTTTATCCTGTTTGTCATTTTTGTTTTCTTATCCAGTTTGTCATTTTGTATATTTAATTGTAATGAATTTTTGTGGAAATACTGTATATAGTATATTAGCATCAATAAATATTATTATTATACTACTTTGCATTAAAATTCTTCAATTTCAAAAATAAACAATATTTGCCTTTTATATGAAATGACAACAGCGCATTTATTGAGCTTTTGTGGATTAAGTTTATATTTGGCAACATTTACCTGATTATGTTAATCAATCAATCAAATTTATTCAAAGTAGGAATATCCTAATATACACTAATAAAAATACAAAAAGATACAAATACAGAAAAAAATAATATTTAAAAGTATTACAATGTAAAGACGAATTTAGTATAGACAATAAGTAGCAACTAATATTATCGAAAGATTATACATAAAGGATCATGCATTTTTTATGTAATCTAAAATATTTTTTTAAATAAGTAAATTGATTGACTAGATTTTATAGTCCATGGAAGCTTATTAAATTGATCAATGCCTTTAAAAAACAAAGTATTCATGCCTATTCTAGTATTGGTTCTATTTAAATTAGTTATTCAAAGTTATTCCTATTACGACTGAGATAACGATGAACTTGATTATGGTACACTATAAACTCGTCAAAATTAGAAGTTATTTACTATTTTAAAAATAAACACCATGCTACAAAAAAATAGATGATTTGAAACCGATAGCCACTGTAAAGTAGACAAAATTAATATAAAAATTTCCTTGAGGTACGCCAAAATTATTGATCATATCATCCGAAAGTGAATTACCAACTATAACTTTTTGGGAACGATAACTTAGATAGTCTTGCAACCACTTTAATACATCACCCATACACCATATATTTGTAGTTTTTTATTAATATATTGCAATCAATTGTCTCAAAAGCCCGTTTTAGATCCAAACAAATAGCAACAAAATATTTATCGTCATCAATGTTATTTTTAAATCAAGTTAATGTTAATTGAATCGACGTTTCACAAGAATGTTTAGAACGAAAACTAGATTGATTATCTATGAATATACCATTCTTTTCAAAGTGAGACAATAATTGGCTATAAACCGCTAACTACAAAATTTTCTCACAAGGGGGTAGTGCATTAATGGGTCTAAATTCACATGCTTCACTTGGAAATGTACCTTGCGAAAAAGAAGTATTGATAAAATTTAATATTACGTAACCAACTGAACCAATAGTTGCTTTAAGTATTATAGAATTTAAAACGTTATTTAGATCAAATTTATTTTGTAGGGAATTGATCAATTCAACTAATTGACTCATATTCAAAAGTTCAAATTTAGTAATCAATACACAAATTGTAATTAACATTAATCCATTCAATGGTATCAATACTTAAAATTATTTGTTCAACACTCTCAATAAAACATTTATTAAAATTAACAGCTGTTTTTACTATCCCTTACTATGGTAGCCTGACCCTCAAATTCAAATTGTACACCATTAATATTAACACGTTCAATATTACCAAATTTGGAGTCATTTTTATTTCTATCAATCGCATTGTAAAAACAATTATTCTTTTTTATTTTTAACAAATTTACAACTTCATTCCTAAGTTTTTTATAATTAACCTAATGCACGTTTTTATCCTCATTGTTTGACCTTTCAAACAGACCATAGGCTCTATCTCTGTCTTTTATTTTACTAAATACTTCAAAATCGAACCATGGTAATTTATTTTTTGACTTAAAGGTTTTGATGGGGCCAATATTATTAACAATATTAATATAGTTAATTAATACCTCATTGTATATAAAATAGATATCCACAGAATCCATTGATCCAATTTAAATTAATATTTTCAATACTTGTCTCATTTGGGTTACGATAAGTTTTATTATAGGGACATATGGTCACCAGAAATGGATACAATAGATGAAAGGTACCGTCACAAATGTCGTATCTGTCTTGTGTTACCGTCCTAGTCGAATCTAGCCATAAATCTTCGTAACTATTCAATGCGTAAACACTGAGCCATTGACTCAAATCAAATGTAATGATGCATTTAAAAATGAAAACTTGTCACGTTTGTATTGTCCGTATGCCACGTGGACGGCAAGTAACCCATGCATTTATTACTTTGAATGGCAGGATAAAACTCACAATGTATAGCTCAGTGATGCTGTGTAATTGGTAATGCACGTTTTGCAGTTGGACCACATAACAAATTTTTCAAAGTATTTAATGCCTGTAATAATAAAATTGTAATTTCCAGGGTGCAGGACACAACGATGTGGAACTGTACTCAGTTTATTTGGAGAGGCTTAGACAATTTGTGATGGTAGAATTAGATAACTGACAACTATTGGCAGGCGAGGACGTAACATTTAGTTCGGGCACTTCAAGTTCGGTAGGCGAAAAATTACTCTAGCCGGCCTTTGCAGGAGGGGCTAGTATGGAAGAAACCAAATCCCTTAAGCCGTTTTCCTGTATAAAATTTAAAAGCAAAACCCCGCCCAAGCTACCGTTATTGACAACAATCTGCCACAGTGTACCTCCTGTGTGTCTCACTGTATGTCACTGTCTACTACTCGAGACCACTTGCTAGCTACTGCTCTGTATTTTCTACTGTAAATATTGTTAATTGTGGACTTTTATCAAATGTGAATGAATATCGGAAGACAATCTTTAAAGTGATGCAATATTGAATAGAAGAACAGTCTATATGTACATGAAAATTTATGTTTTTGTACATACAGTCACTTAAATATTTTATATAAATATAAATCGAATAGATAAAATTTTGTCTTCAAGAAGTTATGTTTAAGATGGTATAGACTTTATGTAAATGTATTCATACTTTTTTTATACTTATTTCACTTAAACATATTATGTATTCATTTTAGAAAATATATCCTTGATAAATATTTTCAAATATCATTGTTATTTATCGTTTATTAGTACTTGTTTTTTAAAGTATTTAAAAAGTACTTAATGTGTATATATACATACATGTAAAACGATTACACGACTTTTACATTCATTTTACTATAAAGCTGTTTTTCTTAGCTCCCAAATATTTATTTAAAATTTGAGATATATTTATGGAGTCATACTTTAGTGTATCAAATAATGTTACTTAGTGTTTCTCTGTTAAGCACAACTAATAAAATATACTTGATGGTCTAAATCAATGGATGTCTTAGGACAAAACCAAATCTTTTTAGATGTTCTAAAATGATGTAACGAACTGATTAAGTAAGTCTTAAATAGTGTTAAGTTTTATAACTCGTGCACTTCTCATTTTAAATAGCATGATGCTAGGCTTCTTTTTTTAATGGCCAGTTTCATTGGCATTCATTAGGATGCCGTCACTTAGTTGAAGCACTGTCAGAATCCTCACCACATAGTATATAAATATATATGTATGTATATCAAGTTTTTCACCAGTTGGTATAATTGTTTTGATATTTAATTGGTGTATAATTTATAATGGATTTTATACTTTTATGAATAAAAGTCAAAAGAGAGGATAGATACAAAGAAAGAAATTAATGTGCATTACTATTATTGTATAATTGTGCAATATGAGAAATTAACCATGTGTAATAGTAAATAAAGTGCTTTATTGTATCAGGGGGTCAAATAGTACAAAAACTTAAGTTTTCATGTTCATAGGCGTTCCATTGACTAACCATGTTTACGTTTACATGTGAATTTTATCTTCGATAATGTGTTCTTTTGGGCGTGAGAGCCCTAACCGTCATGTCTTTTTTAACAGAGTCTAATATTTAATATTCCCAAAGTAAAATTTTATTTTAAAAATAAATCGTTTTAAAAAAAATTCTAAATGTTAATGAAAATATTTATGTAGATGGACACCGTTTGAATTATTTATTTTATTTCGATATCATTTGTCTGTTATAATAACTAGCTCAGTAAGTCATACTTGAAGTTTTGATTTTTCTAACTGTATTTTCGTTATTATTGTAAATGTACTTCTAATATGTGTGAAATTTTACCAAATTGGGAAAATCATTTTAAGAATGACTTACTCAGAAATTACATAATGCATAGTATGAATGGAATTATATTTCCAATTGTACTTTGTATTTATTTTACTAGAAGTTGCAATTTTCTGTAACGAAGAGTAAGAAGTATCAGATATTTGCCTGTAGATGATACTGTGGTGTTATAGTATTTGTGTGTTCAAAACTTAAAAAGAGTACAATTCCTCGATAATGTACAACACCAATATAAAAAATTCTAATTTAGATGTAAGGTGTTAATATGAAGAGTGCTTGTATCATAAATGACATAGATGGATAATGGTTAGTGGCATTGGAACTTCCAAAAAAAAAAAATTATAATAATCGCACAAAAATAATTTTTTCGTAACAAACTGGGTTTTTGAATTCTTTTAGTCCAACCAACTTGGTGACTTTCCTCGCATCATATTCGAATAAATGTCATCTTAATAAAAACCAAATTAATCAACTGCCTGTTAAGCTTATGTCTTATAAAGTTTTCGCCCCTTCAGAGATTATTCAAATTTCGAACACTTAAGTTGGTTAGCATATATGTTTGGTTAAAATAATGAAGTGCTGTGTTAGTAATTAGTGTAGGAACTGAAACTTCCATATAATTGCAACATCATATTCTAACAATTAGTGATAATATAGCTTAATGATTATTAGAGAATAAGCTCATTTAGCAAAAATAACAAGGCAATAACTTAATTCATAACTAAACATTGCGGTATTGTCTAGCAAAATCGATTTTTAATATATTTTTCAAATCTGGTGTTTCTTACTTACCAAATGTTTTGTACTTCTTATATTTATTACAAATGTATCATAAAATAATAAAAAATAAAAGTTGTAAAGTAAAATTACTTCACATAGATTACTACACCTAAGTATATTATGCTCTTTATTATTATATAATTAAGAGTATAACGAGAGGTATGTGTAGTTATTTGCTCTTATTTCTCATTTTCGTGTTTCAGATAATTTATATACATATCATTTTTTTTGCATTTAGTGTTTCTACCTTTGTAAGATAATAATTTAAGTTCTTTATGTTTTGTTAGACGAGATTTCAAAATTTTATGTTAAAATATAGAAACAGTATTTATACAATGGGATGTTTGTTTTATTTTGTGTTTGTGATATTACAAAGTTACGACTATGCGTGTATTCAAATGCTTCTGAAATTTTTTTCAGGACAATAATGTAACTGAAAATCAACCAAAATGTCTCTCGATGCATATTATGTGCTTTATATTACTGCATATTTTATGCACCTTAAGTGAAAAGTGTTTTCCAGTTTTATATAAAAATGTATTAATAAAAGCAACTTTTCAATTCGAGTATTTCATTTCACATTTTGGTTCAAAACAATTTTACCCTATGATTCATTCAAAATTAATAATTTTTACCAAAGGAGGAACATACCAATTTTTCCACAAAAGGATTCACGAAGTGGTATGGAGAGCTACAGATTTGTTTTTTTTTAAATCGTGAGCAGAAATTTACTATACGCCATTCAAAATTATATATCACTTTGATATCCTTTTCCAAATTGGGCAGCTGGAGGGGAGGGTAAAACAAACGTCTTTTGAGTAGAGTATATACAGTAATTGATTTAGACATATAATACTTATTAGACCAATACTGCTAGTTTATAATATGTTAAGCTAAGACTCTAATGTACTCGATAACTTGTGCTCATGTACTTATCACTGATGATTAAATCAGGATGCATAAAATTATTAAAAACAATTTTTATATATGAAAGACTAGTAAAATTTCTCGAAAATGAAAAGGTCTTATCAGAATATCAAAATGGCTTTCGAAGAAAAAATCTAGAACAAGGGCAATATATCAAGCCATTAGTAAAATATTAGAGTCCTTAAACTCAAGGAAAGACACCATTGCAATGTGCCTCGATCTGTGAAAAGCATTCGACAGAGTAGACCACAAATTATTGTTATTAAAATTAGAGAAATATGGTATCAGAGGCATAGCTCTAAACTTACTACGGTCTTATATAATTAAGAGAAAGCAATGTGTGATTGAACATGATGAAACAAAAATAATCTTATGACGTCTAACATTGAAATAGTAAAAAGGGGAGTCCCACAAGGGTCGATTCTTGGTCCTCTTCTTTACATCGTGTACACTAATGAATTGCCTAACACATAATTTAGTACAATTTGCTGATGATACGTCTGTTGTCTTCACCATGGACCGTAATACAAACAGTACAAGTGATGAAATATTTGATACACTGGGTACATTAGAAAGATGGTTTTCGTCTAACAATCTATTACTGAATGTTGACAAAACGAACTTAATTAAATTTAGCTACCAAACAACGGAAACCAGAATCAACTTTGTTAAAAATCAAAAATCACTTCAAACAGTACAAGCAGCAAGGTTTTTAGGTGTCGAAATTGATTACAGGCTAGATTGGAAGTGTATCACATCGACTGCTTAGCTAGAAAAATATGTAAATACTGTTATGCATTAAAAGTACTTGCCCAGAATATCAATTTCGAGACAGCAATAATTGCATATCATGCATTCGCAAATACGTTACGGTGTTATTTTCTGGGCCAGCAGCACGGAGGCAGATAGAATATTTATTTTACAAAAAAGATGTCTTAGAAATATTTTCAACTTAAAACCAACTGAAAGTTGTAGGCAAGAATTCAAAAAGAATAAAATTCTCACTCTCATCAGTACCTATATATATGAATCTGTAATCTTCATAAAAGAGAATAGCATACTATTTCAGAATTTTGCTAGAAATCATCTACATGACACAAGATATAGAATGGATTTAAACCGTCAAAAAAAATGTTCAATACTCAATAATTGCATTATTAAATATAAGATCTTTAAACCAAAATTAAAAAGTATACTAATGCAAAAGGCCTACTATACTCTGGATGAGTTCTACTGTGATACTAATTTTATCTTAACATAGTTTCTTGTGCTCTATTACTCCCTGTGTTTTCTTTGTTTTTTAATGTTACTGTTTTTTATTATTCTTTTAAATATATATTATAGGATTTGCTAAATATGAATACTTATGCAGTCAACACTGTATGAAATTAGACATGTCTCACACCCTCTGGGTAATGTAACAGTGTTACTATATTTAGACCAATAAAGACTATCTAACTAACTATAATTATAATATGTTTTATAATGAACTATTTGTAACTATAAATGAATACTGTACTGGAAAGTCCACATCTTCAGAGGCGCATTATAAGCCTATATGAAACTTGCAATTAGTGCTAATGAACTTTTAATAATGTTGTCATAGTAATCTTGGCCTAGCGGAGCACATCTGTAATTTGATAATACGCATACACCAACCATGAAAACAGGCCGCCAAATGACGCATGAGTAAAAGGTGCGCGGTACGCTAAGTTTTGGCCTAATTTTACTGCAAAGGAGATATAGGAAGCTAGCAGTATTGGTTCTAATAAGTATTTGGGTTTAGATCGCGCAAATTTCGGTGGGAGGATATCAACGAACAATTTTTGAATTTGTCCCGTGATCCCCGTGATATTCGACTTCTTTAGATGCCTAAACAATGCCACTTTTATACCCCTCAAAATATTGTATGGCAATATAAGGTCTACTGTTTAAAATATTCGGGTCAGTTTAACGTGTTATTTTTAAACAATTCAACTTCTTTAATTAAACCGATGTGTAATGTTGGCTTGAAAGCGGCAAATGTTCACGGTCACTAGTTTTGAAATTAATGTACTACATTATGAAACCCTTTGTAACCAGCAGCATAAAACATCCAGCACGTGAAATTGACTTCTATAAGCAGTATCCTGATCCCATATGAACATTCTGAACACACCAATGAAGATATCTAATTCCACACGGACATTCTAAACGCACTTATCTAGAGTGGCTCCCCCAATATCAGTTTAAACATTTGAAAAGAAAAGTTATTTGACGTTGACACTGTTGACCTTGGTCGAAGGTTGACACTCGTTGACTAGTGACCAGAAATTTGAAAAGTAAATATTTTATTTATCTATGGATATTATTATAAAATAATTAGAAAGATTATAAGGATAGCAATTTAACGTCTACCCCAGTTAGAGTTTGACATATCTAACACAGAACTTCTGTGGTGTAGTTCTCTCCCTTCTAAATTTCTAATTTTTAGGTTAAGTCTGCATTTGTAAATTGTGCCGTGTATTCAACAAGCAAAAATGTATAAGGGTGAAGCTGATTCCCAGGTAGAACTGGAATCTCAGTTCGTTTTACGTTTACCCGTGGTATGTATATTGCACAATGGTAATAATAAATAGTACTTTATTTCTCTTTCTTGTCGTGTCGAGTGTTGTATACAACTCATTGTTCAACGAAGTACAATTGATTCCAGCTAGTTGGTTAAGAGAAAAACAGATCTGACTCGAAAAATTAAAGACTACTTGTTTTAATACCCGTATCTAACAATGGCGTAGATGAATTATCCCAGGTCATTTGGCATAACATATACGTTATTCGATGCTTTACTGTGTTCACACAATAAGTGACATGGATTTACTGCACTGGAGGCTCTGCTTCACCAGTGGGTTTTGATACGCTGATGACATTTTAGAGAGGAGTTTTTCGAGGTGACTCCTTCCTTCTGCAAGACACTGCTGTCATTACCGATTAAATTCTTAGGGTTTAGTACCCATGGGTACCTAGGTAGTTCACCCCTCAACTGAAGGCATAAGGCCATCCATTTATTTATTTGAACAACCTTAAATTTTATCCGTCTGTAGTACCTAGCATTTAAGATGCATAGCTTGCAGACGGACATCGTAAAACATTTGGAAGCAGAAGAGACGTAGGTGTTATACAGGTATCTAAAGGCAACGTCTCTTACTTCTGATGGTGTTGAAACTACCCATTGTAAATGTTATAGCAGGTATGGATAAAGGACTCTTAGAGTAAATACAGACCCTGAAGGTAAAAACAGTCCCGAGAGGAGACCGACCACCCTAGTGGTGAAACCGAGCCCGACGTGGCAACCACGGCCTTGGAGGGGCTTTCTGTCACGGATAAGTAAGGAAAGCAAAAAAAAAATGAATATATTTCGACTCAACCTGCAACACAGCGAGCCGCCCTCAGCTATTATGACTCGGAAGGCCGCTGTGGGACAGGTACATATAGCACTGATTCGGGAGCCTTGGGTTCGCCATGCCTCCATTCAAGGTTTAGATAAAAGGAAGGGGACCATATATTCCTCCACATATGGCGTGGGGCGTGCATTTATACCTCTAAGGATATACAAGCAACAGCAATCCCTGAGCTTTGCTCCAGAGATGCAGTTGTGATCAAAGGGAGTCTTAGGAGGGGAAGAGACAGGATAGTGGTTCTGTCTATCTCCCTTATGACTCTCCAACACCACCACCTTCAACGGAGTTTGAGGAGTTGATTCAATTCTGCAGCAATAAAAAGCTGCCTCTCATCATAGGATGTGACGCCAATGCACACCACATTTGCTGGGGCAGCACTGGAGTCAATCCTAGAGGTCACAGCTTGCTAGAGTATTTGTATCCACCGATTTAGAATCACTAAATAGGGGCAATTCGCCCACCGGCTTTACTCAACGAAGGTAAGAGGTAATTGATGTCATTCTGGGATCCCAGTCGGTGATCCCACTTTTTTTTTTTATGGTGGATTGGAAATCCTGCATGGACATCCGGCGCTAGGGTCTACCGCACCGGGTAGTGTCGGACTCCTACCGACTAAAACCCCTCCTGGATCAGTGTTTCCACATAACCTGAAACTGCTTTCGCTTTCCATCAGGCCACAGGCCATTCATCGTGTATTGGTGTTAGTAAAACTTCCCGTTTTCCCTTACATCCCTCGTCTATTAAAATGATTAGGGGTTTCGGGGGTAGATTTCTTCTGTCTTCTTCCTTTCTCCTCATTATTCGAATCCATTTATCCATCTCGATTTTATAGCTGAGGTCTCCATCATCTTTCTTTCCTTTCGTATATCATGCCCCAGTATTTTGGGAATCTCATAGAGTCACTTCTGTGTCCCCCTGGTTTACAATTCCCACAGTACTAAGATTTATTACAGTCCTTTACCCTGATCCCACTGGTTAAAAACTGGCTGGTGTCTACGGAACCTTCGCTTTCAGATCACTGCCACGTCAGATTTAAACCGGACCTAGCTCCCCAATTAGAGGAAAGCTGGTACAGAAATCTCAGAAATACTGATTGGAACGCCTATAGGCGGACCCAATCAGGTAAAATAATGAGGGTAATTCAACCCAGGAACATAAGGGATATAGAAATCTCCACGAAGCTTCTTCTTGGAGCGATTACTGCCTCATATGAGAGCAGCTGTCCTCAGGAGGAGAAAAGAAAAGAGCAGCGTTCCCTGGTGGAACAGGGAACCAGATGACAACTGCAAAACTTACACGGAGAGATACGCAGGCTTTTCAATAGGGCAATGCGGTCTCAGCTTCCAAAGATTGGAGGTTCCAACGCCTCTATAAAAGTCGCATTCGAGCCAGCAAACGGACTGCTTGGAAGGACTTCTGTGAGAGCATAGAAAACCTCCCCCAAGCCGCAAGTCTTTGTAAAACTCTCAAAAAAGACAGTCCAATGCAAATAGAATGCTTGAGGCTCCCCTCTGGTAGACTTACGGCTACCACTGCGGAGTGCCTGAAACACTTGTTAGAAACTCATTTCCCCGAATCTGTGGTGGAGATAGAGGAAAAACCAGCCCCATGGTCGTCCTGCACGGTCATCACGACAGCGGACTGAAGGATGGTCTCAAGGGTAGGAGAGAATCAAATGGGCTATCTCCGCCTTCGATCCTTATAAAAGTCCAGGGATGGATGGAGTGTACCCGGTACTTCTTGAGGAAGACCTCGAGGTACTCATGTATCCTACTTATCTCCTGTTGAGAACTTGTCTGGCCGTAGGGTATATTCCTCTACCCTGGAGAACTGTCAAAATGGTTTTCATCCCAAAAGCAGGACGTATTTCTTACGACACTGCCAAATCGTACAGAGCAATCAGCCTTACATCCTACCTGCTCAAAACATTAGGGAGGTTGGTAGAAAGGTACGTTAAAGATGGAACATTGATCTTGGAGCCCTTGCATCCATCACAACATACTTACCAGGCTGGGAAGTCGGCGAAGATGGCCCTTCATCCGATTGTATCTAGGATCGAGAAGGCGCTGCACCACAAAGAACTCGTAGCCGGAGCTTTTCTGAATATCGAGGGAGTGTTTGACAATACCTCCTTCGACACTATTTGTGCCGTGGCCGCCTACCACGGCTTCGAAGACACGACCATTAGTTGGATAAGAGCCATGTTGGCGGACAGGCAACGGAGCCAGTGAAGACACGGCAGTGAAAGTAGCAGTAAGAAAGGGCTGCCCACAGGGAGACATCCTTTCCCCTGTGTTATGGTGTCTCGTCCTTAACGGCCTACTTAAGGCATTTGAGGATGAAGGTCTTTATATCTTTGTCATATTGGGAAAATTCCCTAATACGGTTAGTGGGCTCATGCAAAGAGCCCTGCGAATCGTACAGCTATGGTGAGATGACCAGGACCTCTAAGGTAGAACTGATCGTTTTTACCAGAAAACGAGTGCTCGACGATTTTGTCGAGCCCATTCCTTATGATACTACTCTAAGGGTTTCCAGGACGGTGAAGTATCTAGGCGTCATCCTGGACTCTAGCTGTCCTGGAAAGATCATATAGAGACAAATACAAAGGGCCACCACTACCCTTTGGGTATGTAGGAGGACCTTTGGCAAAACTTGGGGATTGAACCCCGGAGTAGCATTGTGATACTACACTGTTATAGTAATCTTACTCGCTTCTGAACATCAGGAGTGACTGTATAACGCCCATGTTCTCCTTCTCAGTACCTTTTAAGGTCATTATCCTAGTATCTAGATCTGGGCGCGGCTCCGGAGCGGCATTATACGGCGAGAGACCCATGGCAAATTTTCCTGTGCCCTGGGTAAATTCGCGACGGTATTCCAGACCGAGATATTCGCTATTTAGGTCTGCGTACAGGAGAATATCCGCAGGAGATATTCCAACAAACACACACACATGTATATATATATATATATATATATATATATATATATATATATATATATATATATATATATATATATATATATATATATATATATATATATATATATATATATATATATATGTAATGACACCCAAGCAGCCTTGGCATCAGATAAAACCAAATCTTCTTTGGTTCAGGACTGTAAACAGGCACTCTGTGAACTTGGCTCGTCTAACTGGGTCAAGATTCTCTGGGTGCCTGGGCACAGTAACATTGAGGGTAACGAGCAGGCAGATGCTTTGGCTAGAGAGGGCTCTCAACAGCCCTTGATGGGCCCGGAGCCGGCCCTGGCTTACCCTAAAGTAAACGCCAGTGGGTCAATAGAGGACTGGTCTAATTCCCAGTTTGTTAACCTCTGGAACTCCCACCTAGGACTTCGGCAAGCGAAACTCCTTATCCCAGGATCCTTGCCGAAGAGGGCGGAACAATTAAACAATTACTGCGTCTAGGCAGAAAGCAAGTTAGGGTCATGGTTAGTCTCTTGACTGGACACGGCTCTTTCAGGAAACACCTGCACATAATCGGAGTGGTTAATAACCCCGAGTGCAGGTTTTGTGGAGAGGAGGAGGAGGAAATTTCCATCCACCTCCTAATCTCCTGCCCCAGTCTTATGAACTTGAGGCATAAACACTTTGGTATTGGCTTCCCTGTGCCGGAGGAAGTAAGAAATGCCCCGCTGGAAAGGATTCTGGCCTTTGGTCTGGTCCTAGATAGGGACATCCACTGATTAGCTAGCGGATGCACAATAGGCCACAAGGCCTGAGTGCTGCAATTTATAATTGCACCGCTAAGAAGAAGAAGAGGGTAAAAGATTTGGTTTTCTGAACTTTCGGGAAAGAATATATTATCCTCTGGAAGAGGCATAATGCTATTAGTCCCTTGTCTAGTAAATGTTAGTCAAGTGAATGATCCCTACTCTTTGACAGAGAAGATGTTGGGCAAAATTTCCTGGTTGGGGGTAGCTCAACTCAAAGCTTCAGTGATTGGCCTTTAGTTTTGAAAATAGGCTGATGTTAAATAAATGAATAGAAATTATATATTATATGTTTAAAAAAAAAAACATATTTGTAAGACAGGCTGAGAGACTTCAGTCGCTGGCCTTTTGGAATAGTTTATCCAATAAATATTATTTTCTCTCTGTCTCTCTGAATATAAAATAATAATAATAAAATTTACTAACTTGTCTACGTATAAACTAATTATATGTTATGATTTTAAGGAACCTGCGAAGGCACTGCGTGAAGCAATTCGGAATAATAGTACACTTAAAGATAGACTTGCTATAAAAATTGAAAATGACATGCGACATGGTGAAGTCAGGGTTGATCATTGGCTAATGAGTGCAAAAATTGTGGACCTGCCGACTGTTGTAGAATCACTGAAAACCATAGACGGTAAGGGCTTCTATAAAACAGCGGACATATGCCAAATGTTATTATGTAAAGAAGATGATGACCAAACCACGACAGATGAGGATTCTCCACAGAAAAAGAAAAAAGACCCGAACAAGGTTGATAAAAAATATTTGTGGCCTCATGGCGTTACACCCCCGACAAAGAACGTGAGGAAGCGACGATTTAGGAAAACATTAAAAAAGAAGTATGTGGAAGCTCCTGAAATTGAAAAGGAAGTTAAAAGGCTTCTTCGGGGTGATAATGATGCTGTAAGTATAGAGTAAAATTTAAATAATAATAATAATAACAGTCTTTATTCCACATAAATTACATAAGTGAACAAACTAACAATACGGTCTTGAATTTGCATTTATTGAAAAAAAACTATATGCTATAGGTTTTAGAGGAAAATTCCTATCATGGATAATCTCATATTTAAAGTATCGGAAAATATCGGTTAAAATCGGAAATATTTTTTCTGACAAATTTGAAACTCAACTTGGTGTTCCGCAAGGGTCCGTGCTGGGACCTCTCATATTTTTATTATTTATCAATGACCTACCAATACATGTTTCTGCAAATTGTATTGTAATGTATGCAGATGATATCACGCTAGGATTTGATGCAAACAGTCCAGCCGAGCTCCAAGATAAGTTTAATTTCATTTCCAGTCAATTTACCAACTACAGTTGGAAAAATGGTTTAATTGTCAATGCAGATAAAACAGTTGCTATGAATTTTTACAATAGAAAAATAACAAATCACCATTTTGATATAAAAGTTAATAATGTGTCAATAGAAACTTCGCCTTCAAACAAATTTCAAGGGACTTATTTTGATGCTGATTTGAGCTATAATAGCCACATTGAACATGTGTGTAAAAAAATTAATAGTAGTTATTACGCTATATTACACTTAAAAAATGTTGTCGACACAAAAAGCTTAATTAATATTTACCATGCACTTGTTAATTCGGTGTTTTCATATAATGTCATCCTGTGGGGAAATATGACTGCTTTCAATTGTAACAGAATATTTATTTCGCAAAAAAGAATTATAAGACTCATGTTTTCATTAAGACCTACAGTTTCGTGCCAACCATTATTTCGGGAGCACAAGATATTAACTTTTCCATGCCTTTATATTTATAGCTGTATTTTATTCATAGAAAAGAACATTGGAAAATTTGAAACTAATGCTGCCAACCATAATTATTGTACAAGACTTGGTTCTCTTATAAAATTATCTAGACATCACTCTTGTTTATACGAAAAGACCCCATCGTATGCTGGAAGCAAATTGTATAATCATTTGCCTGAAAATATAAAATCAACAATCCCTTTGCACCAGTTCAGAGAAAAACTAAAATTATTTTTGATTAATAAATCTTATTATTCAGTGAGTGATTACTTGAATGATGAGGGAATAAATTAATTCTGTGATAATTATATATATAGATGTGATAAATTATTTTCTCTTTTTTTTTTACTCATAATGTTTTATTATGTATATAAATGTATTTTTTTTTGACCTGTCTGATATCATGTATAATGATCTAAAGGACTAATAAATTATTATTATTATTATTATTATTATTACATATATATTTATAAATAAAAATTTGTGGAAAAGGCGGAGTTCAATCATTTTGGATTAAATATCCAAAATGTTTGCTCTTCCACTCAACCTAGAAGTTGCTAAATATCTACAACAAAGTATATAGATATCTTAGCTAATAACAAACTGAAAATAACAATTATAATAATAAACAAATTGAAAGACAAAAGAAGACAAAGAATGAGTACCTATACCTAAATTCCTAAGAAAAATCACTAATACTTATTCATGCCAGGTAAGTAGGGTCTTGCAGCAAATACTTTCTGAGTTTCCTAGAAAACTTATTAGGTTCATATTGTTTAACATCAGACGGAATTTTATTATAAAGTTTAGCGGCGTTGTATGAAAATGAGGACCCAAAGAGTGTTGTACGATGTTGGGGAGGAGTCAGGATATTTTTAAATCGAATGTTAATATTAGGAATGGCCGTTCTAAATCTTAGTTTATTGAGTAAATACTGAGGTTTCTTAGTTGTAATAATTTTATGGTAGAACGTGCAGCAGTGAAGAATTCTCCTACTCTCAATAGTCAGCCATCCAATCTCGGTAATTTTAGCCGATATATGATCACGTTTACGTAAGCCACAAATGAAACGAGTACATGCATTTTGAATTAATAATTATAATTTATATGCAAAATTCATGATGAATGCGTTAGCATATCAAAATACTGCTACAGTTTTATTTTGTTTTTAAGTAGAATATTAAATAATACACATTTTTAGGTAAGCGTAAAGTGGGAAGTTATAAATGAAGAAGATGAGAATAAAGTAAACAAGGGTACCGTTGTCAAAAAAGAAATAAGCGAACCTCCTAAAAATGTGGCAGAGCATGATATATTTGGCGGAGCTGTAAGCGATTCAGAGGAAGAAGACGCTCATCTTAATGTTTTAGACGTATTGGATGAAAATAGTCAAAATTCTGGAGAAGATAGCCATCTGACAGATTCTAATTCAGTTCTGGTAAGTGACTATGTAAAGATACAGCCTTTCAATTCTTATAATAAATGTTGTAACGTATATGAATATAGGCAAACTCCAAATTGTATGGACCATAATAATGCTAATATTTTTTTATTCTAGAATAATTCAGCAGAAGCTAAATTATTGACTGAATTTACTAGCGATATGTTTAGGGAAATTCAAAACTCACCCAGCCTCATGCACGAGATGGATTATTATCAACAATCATCCTCAGGCATTTCTTATTCGGATACTAATTTGAGTCAAGGTATGTATGCATTTTTCTTCTTACCATGCCCCAAATATAAAAATGTAAAATGAACTGAATGCTTACTGCTAACATTTTAATGTGCTTAAAGGTTACTATAATTTAAATAAATTTTTTCACGTTATAGCTAACATTCATGCGCGAATAGATGAATTAAATGCAGAATTAGCCGATTTAAAAGCAAGACGACAACAACAGGAGATGAAAATAGAAAATATAGAAAATTTGGCTTTACGCCAAAGGTTTCAAGAAAGCTTAGAAAGACTGTTGCAAGAACAAATAGAAAAGGAGCAAGAAAGGTATGATTTAACGGAATTGTTAAAGCAAATTGACTGACAAAACGAGTTCTTATTTTTACATCCCTGACTTTATAATATTGATTAACAATTTATGTAATGCATTTTGTATATGTAATTTTTTTCGAGATTATTTCATTATATTATACTTTTTGTATTGAACTTCAGTCGAGAACTGAAATAGGCATGTGATAATTGTACCATATTATGTAAAATATTATTATATTATATGAATAATTAATTGGCATATTAAGAATTAAAATATATTTTTGAATGTTTTGATTAATTTTGTAGCATAAGAATCTACAGGGTGGGCCATTGAAAACGAAACACACCTGTTTTGGGACACTTAGACTAGTTTCTTTAAAAAACGCTCGGACAGGTCGATTCTTGATTTTTGGGGGACAACTTTTGATGTCAAACTTGACATTGACACATCAACCCCCTAGCCCCAGCAACCCCTAACTCAAGAATTTAAATAAGGTACGGGGGTAGAGCGACCCCTCATTTGAAGCGTATTTCAATTCTCTATGTGTCAGCATGGTCGAAATTGGTTTCTTCAATTTTTTTTTCGTCCCATGAAAACCACCCTCTAGATTAACTAAGGTGGGGGTATTGTTTGGGAAAAATCCTGAAATACGTCACCTTTTATCTTTTGAATGGCACATTTTGATGTCAAATTTGACTTTCTCAGGTCAACCCCCTAGCCCCAACAACCCCCAACAAAAACAAAAATTACGGTAAGGTGGTCGAGTGACCCTTCATTTTAAAGGTCTTTGTCTATGCGAGTTTTTAGGTTTATGAAACTCAAGGTCAGAAGAAATTTTTATTGGTTAAAAAAATGCTCAAATTGTGCGCCACCAACCTCCATACAATAATACAAATTCTGCTCCAAACGTTTCCTTACATTTTGGAGGATCTACGGCGTAATTTGGCGGCATTCTTCAACGATGCATCGACGCAACTCTTCCAGAGATCCTGGTTCCGTTGCGTAAATTTTACTTTTCAGATGCTCCCCACAAGAGAAAGTCCAGAGGTCTTAAATCTGGTGAGCGGGCCGGCCATTCCAGAGCACCTCTTCGTCTAATTCAATGTCCCGGGAACACTGCCCAGATACTCCCGAACAGCAAGCGCATAATAAGGTGGAGCTTCATCTTGTTGGAAAGTCAAATGGTCTTCTAGATAACGATCATCATTTTCAACGATATCTAAATGCAATGATTGGACAATATCTTCCAACACTTCGAGGTAACGTTCGCCTGTCAGATTGCCATCAAGAAAAATGGGAACAATCATGTGGTATCCAAAAATACCAGCACAAACATTTAGTTTTAGTGGATGTTGAGTATGCACTTCGTGGAAAATTCTTGGATTCACGTCCGACCAAAACCGACAGTTATGGCGATTTAAGAAAAATGTACACTCGTCAGAAAAACAAATGTTGAAAAGAAAAGTCGCATCTGCAATTTTCTCCGTCATAAGTTCGCAAAACTGCTGTCGTCTATCGAAATCATCCTCATTCAGCTCATGTACTGAATGAATTTTGTATGGATCAAATTTATGCTGCTTCAGGATTCGTCGTATAGTAGTTCTAGAAATGTTGGTTACAGCGGCCAAATTTCTCGTACGAGTTGGATCTACAGCCACTTGTCCGAAAAGTCTCAATAGCCTTATTTGTCACCGAGAGTTCGCGTTGAAGGTCTCGTTTTTTATTGGTTACTGAACCTGTTTTTTTTAAACTTGACCAAATCCAACACATATTTTTTTCTACGTGTTTATCGGGATGCTCTTGATTAAATAAATCTGCCGCATGTTTGCCGCACTCACCATTTCTGGAAAACAAAGTGATCATTTCGACCCTCTCCGCAATAGAGTAAACCATTGTTGCACAACCAATGTTTATTTTGAATCACAACAATTCACAAACCAGCTTAGATTGAAAACAAATCAAATATGCTAGGTGGTATAGGAGGCTGATAAAAAGTAGAATAAAAAATTATCTAATAAAAAGTAGATTAAAAAATTTTCTGCGTATTCCAATAACAGAACGAAACATGTGTACTACAGGCTTCTTAAAAAGAAACGATTTGAGCATTTGTTGAACTAATGAAAAGTTCTTTTGACATTAAATTTTGATGTTTTAATATTTTTCTACACTTTTCCCAATTTTGTAAGGGCAAATTGAACAATTGAATTTCCTTTTAACACCAAACGAAGAACGAGTTCATAATTTGAAATTTAATAATCCTGGAGACAAATCGATAAGTTTGAAAAATTTTAACCGTTTAGTATTCAGGGCAGAAAGGGCTTTCAAATCACTGTATCTGACTCTCGACTCGACTCTTTATAAACACCAAAGGTAAATAAAAATGTATTGCATACTTTTTTAAAATTTAAATTAATAAGCATATTATCAGTTGTTTGAAACAAAACATGAGCAAACCTAAAAACAATCATGCACTCGCATAGAGAATCAAGAGACCTTTAAAATGAGGGGTCACTCGACCACCTTACTATAATTTTTGTTTTTCTTGGGGGTTGTTGGGGCTAGGGGGTTGACCTGACAAAGGTGACGTATCTTAAGATTTTTCCCAAACAACACCCCCACCTTAGTTAATCTAGAGGGTGGTTTTCATGGGGACGAAAAAAATTGAAAAAAACTAATTTCGACCATGCTGTCGCATAGAGAATTGAAAGACGCTTCAAATGAGAGGTTGCTCGACCCCCTTTCCCTATTTAAATTCTTGAGTTAGGGGTTGCTGGGACTAAGGGGTTGTTCTGTTAATGTCAAGTTTGACATCAAAAGTTGTCCCCCAAAAATCAAGAATCGATCTGTCCGAGCGTTTTTTCAAGAAACTAGTCTTAAGTGTCCCAAAACAGGCGTGTTTTGTTTTCAATGGCCCACCCTGAATAGTAGTTTTAGGTGAATATGATATATGTCCATATAGTGAATATTTTAAATGTTTTGTGGTATAAATAATTTAGTTGATTGCAGTATGGAATGAAAGTTACAAAATTTATCTATTAAGTTTATAGTAATTAACTTTGCGAATTGACGGTGTTGTTACAAAAAATCAGTTTCAATTTTTTTTGGCAGCATGTAATCTGGCGAGCAATTTGCAACAGGCGCTTTCGATACAATTCTCCATATTATAATGATATAAGACTTATGTTTAAAATTACAGCTATCTACATTTAGCCTTGTTCGAAAAAAAGGTATCACCTACAGACAGTCTGGCAGACAAGACACACGCGGCATGCTGATTCAGATAAATTTGCTGTTTTCTGCTCTATAATGTCCACTTTTATCATAATCTAGAATTTACATTTTTTTCATGCCAATAAGTATACATTCTCTATGAGAAAGTAAAATTAGTTAATACTGTAAATATCCAGCATGTCATGTCACTTTTAAAATGATTTAATTCCTGAACAAGGCGATCTAGAACCACAAGCAAGCCCTGTGGCAGTTTATAGGGCCCTTTAAAAACCTACCAAAGTTGTTTTGTTGTTTAATTTGAGCTGACTTAAGTCAAGATAAAAATCATGATTTACATCAACAATTTTTTTTTTAAATCACTATTTAAATTAAAACCGATGATAATTTTGAGAAGATGTATAATTATGTAATTAACCATATAGAAATAGCAGTTGATAATATGATAATTCCATTTGTAGAACAGGCGAAAAACCTTGGCGTTATATTTGATAATAAATTAAGTTTTAACGCACATGTGAGCAACTTAGTTAAGAAATCTTATATATGTCTAAAGTTACTATATGCCAACAAGCAGTTTCTGAATTTTAAAACAAGGAAAAAGCTATGCGAAACGATTATTTTACCAATCTTTTACTACTGTGACACTATGTACCATCCATTTTTGGATACAATTAACAAAAAACGCACCCAGAAAGTTCAAAATACTTGTTGTCGACTAATATTTGATTTAAGTAAGTTCTATCACATTAGCGAAAAATTCTCCGAGCTAAATTGGCTAAAGATGGACAGTACATGGAAATTACATTTCTTAGTTTTTATACATAGAATCTGTATCACGTCTTCTCCTGCCTATCTTAGAGACAAACTAATTACTCGTAACCAGACGCACGATCTAAATATTCGTCACATCGACAATTTCACCATGCCACATCAATCACTCTACCGCAATGTTTCAGAAATCTTTTACATATAACGCTGTTAAATTGTACAATTCATTAAATTCAGAGATAAAAAAATATAACATTTTTACCTTCTGCAAATATTTAAAGTCACTTTTAGCAGCGCAATGATGAAACGGTTTTCATTGTTACTTACTTATTCTCATTTAAAATGGGGCAAACAAATTGAATATATATGCAAAAAAATACGTTATTTTCTCTATACATTTAAACAAACAAGCTTAATTTTAAATGACAAACAACAATTAATTATTTATAATGGACTAATTCAATCAATTTTAAAATACGGGATTATAGCCTGGGGCGGAGTAGGAAAATCGCATTTGGAACCTCTAAATAAATTACAAAAATGTTTAATAAAAATTATGTTTAAAAAAGAATTAATGTACCCGAGTAAAATTCTGTATAGCAAATATCACATATTTAAAATAAAAGAATTATATGCAGAAACTTTATTAAATTATGAAATAAAAACTAACTTACAAACGCATCAATATAACACCAGACAGAGAGATAAGATAGTGGTACCAAGAGCACAGAAAAACATAGGGACCAAATGTTTTCTATACTTAGTGCCCAGACTATATAATATAGCACCAAATGAAATAAAAAATTACAAAAAAATAACAGAAAAGTGGGTATCCAAATATTACGAAACAAACATTAAAAGATTACTAGATAATGAAAACTAAAAGTGTACCTACATAGAAAATAATGAGGAAATTAACAAATAAGACAAATATATTTAAAGTCAAGAGAGGTATAGTGTATACGACCAGAATTAAAACCGTATAAAAACTAAAAGCCGGCAAAAACAGTCGGCATCTCTTTAGTGTTTTTCTTATGACAAGCATTTCTATTTACCTCCGCAAGAGATGCCGACTGTTTTTGCCGGCTTTTAGTTTTTATACGTTTTCAATTCTGGTCGTATACACTATAGAAAATGCATTAAAATTCAACTTGTAAATAAGAAGAGATCATTACAACTAGTAGCTTCAAATAATAGTTGAAAAATCAAGAGTGTAAAAAAAGGACAATATATGTGTAAACATATATTTTTTGTTTTACCTAATGTGTAAGCACACTCACGTTCAAGTTTATATCATATAAACTTTAGTGAGGTATACCACGTCTTTATTTATTTATGTATTCTTAGACGTAGAAACAACAAATATGCTCAAATTAGTTTTTCTAAATTATGCAAATATTTAGTTATTTATTATATGTTATCTGTTATTTATTATATATTATTATTATTATATTAATTGAACATAATTTTGTACATAGGATTGTCTTGTACAAATTTTATAGTTTTGAGAATAAATGTTAGCTATTAAAAATACATAACTTTGTAAAATAAGTAAAAATGTGATGTACTTTAAAATACAACAATCTTTTGTCATTGAGTAAAATTAGTAGCACCTTTCCATTTAGCAAATAGCAAAATAAATCACTGTGTTAAAAAGACCAGATTAAATGCAATTTTTATGCATGATATTTCTGTCGTTTGTGATATATAAATTTATATGTACCTAATTTAAATTTAAATAAGTAGTAAATTGTTACCTGAGGGAAGCTAATGCCTAGAAAGTGAACCTCATTTATGTTTGCGTATGACTGGTGCATTTATTTTTATTCTGACTGCTTTCCTTGACTTCTCCGGTAAAGATCCTCTACCGACAGCTAGACTACTGTTGACATATATTTTAACACACTTGCCTTTCTTATCGCAATATATGAAAGTATTTAATATGACATATAAAAGAAAGGCTGATATGTCTGTATGAATGCATTTATCTATAAAATCTATCAAACAAAATCTTAAAAATAAAATAACTAAATGCGGGTCTACGACTGGTGGGAGCCCACAGAGCACGGTCTCTCCACACTACATCAAATAATATTAACATATTTAACCTAAGGAACTAACTTAAAGAAATATTCGTATTACATATTTTAATTATTAACAAAATGTAGTAAAAAAAAAACTGTAAAAAGTTGATTCGAACCCTCGACCTCACGTGTGAGAATCGGCCAACCTAACCACTACACCACGGACTGCTAATGAGGAACCTACATACTTCTTACTATATCAATTAGCACTACTGCACACTCCATGAATGACGTCACATCCAGGCGTTCGTGATTTGCAGTGCACCCAACGCTGAAAATAGCGTGCATTCTGGAGTGCACCTAGTCGTTAGGTTAAATTAAACAAATTATTAATTGCTAATTTTCAGTTATATAAACTGTTCGCAATGTGCTTCGTGTTCCCGTATGCTCAATCTAAGACTTTCTTTTTAAGAAACTCGACGTATTCAACATACCATTCAGTAGCATTGTAAACTCGTAATCGATTTTCTCTCTGTTTAATGGTATCGATCTGAGTATTGTATACTCTTAATTTTAAATCTACTTAATATTTGAGGTATTCTTTGCCTAAAGACAAAATTAGTTGAAAACATTTAATGTTTATTTAACTTAATAGCTTTCATTTTTGTTATATGCACGCTTTTAGCATTTTGGGACAATCTAAAACGAATATAAATGTGCATAAATAGATGAAAATATTAAATCTATGCATACACACTCATTGCGATCTTGTTTTTTCTTTCTTTTTTTTTACCTTTGTTAATCTGTCTGGTTCTCCATTGGGTATAGTATTAATTAAGGGGTTTGAACAATGGCTTTTAATATATAGATTATTATTGTCATTGTCAGAGCATGAAATTTCAACATGACACTGCAAATGGCTACGCAGTCTTAGCCATCCTCTCAAATGAAGATAAATAGAGAGATATACTGTTTAATTACAATTTCAATATTTATAAGTCTGATGGAGATAAGGATCATTCTAGCTACGTGTGATCTTATATATTAATATTAATATATTATATATGTAATAGGGCTTACATGAATAAATATATTATTATTATTATTAGGCTATGAAATCCTATCTTCAACATCGTAAATTAGTTTCTATACTACCTTACATTCTGTTTTGAACAGCTATAATAAATTCTCCGACTTTCACACAAGATAAAGCATAAAGTATTATTAATGTCCTGCTTTTATATTTATTTTACTTACACTAACTATAACATTATATGATGAAGTCATGTCTAGCTCTTGGTGAGATCCAATGTTAGTATTTTAATTTAATTCAATATAGACTATTCCACTGTAAGGTTGTTTGTAATTTTCAATAAACACCTGAAGGTATTCTAAGTATCAATTTATTTCCCACCTCAAACCCCAACTCTGCTAATATTTCAAGTATATTGACATCCCCTTTATATATTTACCTTAGATTCTTGAGATATTTAAATTAAGTTTATATTGTTTTTATTTATTTCTTGTAAAGAATATCTTTTCTACCATTGCTTGAGGTGGTGTACATTTGGACTACTGAGGTCTGAGTGTTTGTACCGGCCTACCGACAAAACTCTTAACATTGTGGTTATTCAATAGAACAATTTCTGTACACCGGAAATAAAAGTCACAAGTAATAAATTTTACAGGATAGATAAATATGGATGGATGAATTTTCTTTGTTTATTTATATGGAAAGCTTTTTAGATATTTTTGTTAAAACTTCTTTTATATAATGTCAGTATTTTAAGTCTCTTTAATATCCAATCCTCAAATTTTGATTTATTTAAATAATAATTTTTGAAATATTGGATGTGGATGTTAATTATTAAGAGTAGAAAATACTGATTTATGCTGTTGGAAAGAGCACGAAAGATTATTCAGAAGATGTTAAGAATTTGGTTTTATTATATAAATGTTTTATGGCAATTTTGGTCAACATGTTGAATAGAATGTGAATTCAAATATATTATGATCATACATAAGTTTTGTGTTGAGGCTAAAAACTACAATTATTATTTTGTAATTTTTTCCATAATAGTATTCTTCTTATGAAATTGTATACTAATATCATTATTTATTAATTATACGTAATTTTAACAAAACCACAGTTTTTGCTGTACACACGTAAAATAATTATAAAAAAAAAACGAATACAACAATACAAGCGCTGATACTTGGTCGACGTGTTCATAATGTTGAAAAGTAATTGAAAAACATAATTAGCTGACTTTAGAGTGGGAAATTATACTTCAGCTTTCCATGTAAACATGTGAAACTCATCAGCTGAGCGCTTATCCACCGCGAAAAATTCAGCGGATTACTTTTTTCGTGTAATTTATTAAATTAGCTGTTACTGTACCAAACTTCAACTTTTGTGGTACCAGTTTATACTTAGCGCATATTTTTCACGTTTACATGGAAAGCTGAAGCATAATTTTTCACATTAATTTTTTCATTCAATTCTAATGTAAATTGGGGGTTAAATAAAACACATGTTTTTTATGCTTGTTGTTTCCTTTATTTAACACCGATTTTACTACATCAATTGCAGAGGAGTATTTGTCAACATCAGAGTAACAACATATAAACTGTGTATTAGATACGTGGAGTGTTAGCTTCAAGAAGCTTACTTGAATTCTATTTAAATACAAAAAAGTTATCGCACGTAAACACATAGTAATTACATAAAACTTTATCCGAAGCTTATTTGCCATATGGCTTTTTTTAGTTTTAAGCTGGATAATGGCAAAAGCAATGTACTGTGTTTTCACATTTTTATTCAATATTATTCACTTCAGACTTCATCTGCACCCTGAGTTACAACTGAATTTAGAACAAATTTATGCCCAAATTTCTTCAAGACCTAAGAACAGCTTTGGGTATTTCGTAGACCGTTCCAAGCCCTTCTGCCTACTAAACTTACTGAAATTTCTACCTCACATTTACAAATCTGTTACATATGTCAAGTTTTTCGGGTTCATTCTTAACTACCTAAATTATTTATTTTGCTATATATGGGTGTGTAATATTGATCGATGTAAAAAAAAATGGGTGCAGATAAGTTTTGGAATTGAGAGCGATACCAGCAAGTATAGCAGTTAATAAGTCGTTTTTGCATTTTGAGAAAGTATGCATATCGACATAATTCTAAGGATAATAGCAAAAAATATTTTCATATATTACATTTTTTTGTAACATGTAAATCACCGCAAATGTTGTGTAGAATAAAGTTTAAAAATATATATTTATGTACAAAATATAACATATGGTACCACATTTTACTCTTCACTACAATTCTCTTTATTTTGCTATATAACAGTTGATATCCAATTACATAGGCGCCAGCATTTAAAAATCTTCGTAGGGGTTCAATTTAGTTTACAGTAGGTATAATTATAACAAATTCACTAACATAGTTTGGTTAGCAGTCAGTGATTTAATTATTAATTTCTTGTTTGTATCGGTCTTTCTACCAAATATATCATCTGATCAGAAATTTCACAAAAATAACAAAATTATTCGTATATTGAAAAAAAAAATCTCTATTCCTGTGACGTTTATGTCAAAAGAACAGTCAGCGACTATTTTTTACCTTCTAATTCTAATTATAACAAAAATAAGTATAAAGTGTTTCTCTGACGTTTCGGAAACCAAATCAGTTTCCAATCAGTAGAAATTATTTTTCCAATATACTAATTAATTTCGTTATCTTTATAAAGTTTGTGATTAGAAGATATATTTGGTAGAATAGCCCATAAAAGGAAGAAATGAATGTGTCGCAAACTTTACGTCTTAGGGCATATCGGTTTTAACTAGGCGCGAAAAATATGATTTCTAAATAAATTATCTGGATACTCTGACTATCTCATTCTAAGATTATTATTTTGTGTAAGATGAAAAGATTTTTGGGTTGATATAAAAATGAGAAGGTAAATCGAAGGGCTGAAGCCTTCGCCATACCGGCGCCTATGTTCAAACGTGAAAATTTTATGTAAGTACCACACTAACAATTTCCATTAAACAAATTACGGTATTATAAACATTTATATATCTATATAATTTTTTAATTTTACCACATTTTTTATAAAATAAATTTCTCACACACATTGAAAAATCTTAATTATTACACTAATATTTTTTCAGTAAAGAGTTTGTACCTCACTAAATACATTTAATAACAACAACTTTAATATAACAATTATTACTTGTATGAATGGACTAACATTTTGCGTTAAAAGTTAAAATCGTGACGTTTCCTTGTTCCCCAAAATATAAATAAAGAAAGGGCTAAATTAAATATCGTTATATTAAAATTATTGACTGTCTAAAAAGAACCTATTGTTTTATTAAAATATTAGGGAATCGACTAGTTACTAATAAATCAATAGGTAATTTTAGGCTACCTAATTTATACAAACATCTAATATGAGCAATTTTTGTTTACAAAATGTAGATACATGTATAAATATCATAAACTATTTTCTTACCCAGTTTAAGGTTCAGTCAAGATAAGTATTTAGATTAAATTTGGTATATTTAGAATAATTTTTGAAGTATAAACACACCAAAATTTTGGGATTAAATATAAGGTGAATATAGTTGTAACATTTACAAAGGCACATTGACTGCTGCTTAGCATCTAGCTACACATAGACATATATGACACATTTATCAAAGGTATATATTTGAATATTGTATATCCATTTAATATCCAATGTTCTTCTACAAAGGATGTCTATAATAAGAAGACGGACATTGCATATTGGTGGGTTTTAGGCCAATCAATAGCTGATTTTCCTAGCATGAAAATAGAATAATCTCAGAATGAAATAAAACTAAGCCATTGTGTGTATATAAGCAAAAATAAGCAAAAGTTCCATAAAAATCGGCCCAGTGTTCATGCAAAAATAAATTGGAAACTATACATCTAAAAATTTTAACTGCAAATGTTTAAATCGAGAATGGCTGGACCAATTTTAATTTGCTTACTTTTCTTTACAAATGTAAACATCAAGCCGATTTTCACGGGACTTTACATTGTTTACGATACAGTTTCATATTCATTATGCATTATATAGTTTTCATTATTTCGGAGATTATTCAAATTTCAAACATCAAGCTGATTGGCCTATTACGAGAAGGGCAACATCGGTAGGTAGGTACTTTATAAGTTTCTATAGTTTTAAAAACTGTTATATAATGGTTAAAACACCCTACACGAATATAATCAGTGGTACATTATATCTGAAGGGGCAGTGTTTAGATATTTTCCAGTAAAATTGATATATAGATTTTCTCCCCTATTCAGTTGAGGTAAAATGACACGAAAAATTTAAAATCCATGTTACAAGTAGGCGTCTTGTTTTATAATAAACAACATGTAACATAACTTACTCGTATTTTAATCTATTGTGGTCGCGGTATCAAAATAATTTGTCAGCTATTGGATTTGTATTTGTGTCACTTGGAATGGTCTATAGTAGAAAATAAACTTCAATACCTATCAAAAATTGTGTTGGAAATATGGTCTCACCGACTTGTACAATTATTTATGTCAATTTTTTTTGTAATCACAGTTTTTGCGGTACACTGTGGGACAGGACGACCAAAATATCTTCTCAAAAATAGGAAAACTAAAGATCCGAAATTAATCCAGTTTTAGAAGAATTACCTACTTCAATTTGTATAGATAATCTAGCTTAATATATGTATAAAACAAATAAATATAACTATATGTTCAATTTGGCAATATCAAATCATGGTAAAGTTATCGTAAGTGTTGGTTTTTGTGGATGCAAAAAAGTGCACGTATTTTACCCCAACCTTGTCAAAAAATAAGTTGCAATATGAAGGTTGAGCTTCATAACTGTTTTCTAAACCATAAAGTACTAGGAATAATTCTAACAATTATTGTTGGAGTTCAATTTGCGTACAATTTTTTTATAGTGTAGACTAACTATCAAATTGAAATTCGACCTGCATTACATTTTAACTATTTTATTTGGATCCTCGTGGAAGCTTTAGAAGTTCACGAAAATAAAAACTCAGTTTGGCGTTTCACTAGTTTAGTTGTTTTAGGGCGCTTGCTTTCGCTTTGCTTTTTAATGCCATTTTCCAATTTTTGGAATGGTTTTTGGGGACGCCGTGACGAATAAGACGGCCCATGCAGATAATACTAATCTAATAGCAAACAAATTTCAGTTTTTACGATTAAATTGACGACAAATTATATATTAACTTTTAGGTACGTACTATTTTCATTGTGACTTAAATACTCTTAATATATTTGTAACAAAACACAATTTATAGTTGGTGAAGACCCCTGAAACATCTCGGTTTAATTATATAAGATAACCCAATAATGGCCTGGAATACAGTGATATAAAATTGTTATTTCAAAATCATGTATAGAGCATCTACAATGTTTTGTTAGATATTCATTTTTTTTTAATTTATCAGCAATATTTGAATAGTTGTAAAAAACTGTTTGCTAGCTGTTCATTTTTTAACAATTAATAGTGAACACGTCGTCGAAATGGAGCATATCGTCTCTCTCGGCTGTTTATAAAAATCAAGAAAAGTTGATTGATATCAAGAGAAATAAAACGATAATCTAGGTTTATATGGATTTATTTTTATATAAATTATAAACAACGAAATTCGAAAATTAAATCCATGGATTTCCCAAACTGTTGTTCCACTTTGAAAGTTATATTTTTTAAGCAATAATTTTTGCGAAAATGTACATTTATAAAACTTATTAATAGACCGCCACTGTGTCGCATTGCTTTTTGAATTTCAGTGATTATAACTTATACATAATAAGTAAAAATAAATCCATATAGATTATTGTTTTGTATTCCAAGAATTTAAATTTGAATTATTATGTTTAAGCATTCAATAAGTTTAGTGAGAAATTTTGGAATTCAACTGGACACAAGAAATTTTCCTCAAATACGGGACTGTCTTTTGAAATCAGAGATGGTGGCAACCCTAGCTGGTGGGCCCTATATCATTAATACAGCGGTAATGACGCCTGTGGATTTCGACAACATCTAGACTATTAAAAAGATTAATTACTTTAAAGACACGAAAAATAAAAATTTATTATTATTTCAAATATTTTTAAAACATTGGATTGCCTGAGTATTAAAAAAAAAAAAAATAACTGCACCCAGAAACACATGCCATCAGTCAGCCAGGTGAATTACTTGGGCAGAGACCAATGAATTATTGAGGTTATAAATGAACTAAATAGGGATGCTGCACCAGGTCATGATAAAATAAATGTACAGAACATTTTAACAATAAGGGAATTCATTGTACCTATATTAGTTAATTAATTAATAATGTGTTTAGTGTTGATATATTTCCAGAAATTCTTAAAATTAGTGACTCCAATTCATAAATCTGGTGCTAAATCTCGCCCGTTCAATAAAGGCCTTTATTATTATTATTATTATTATTATTATAAATAAACTAGAAAATCATAGGCCTATTACAGTAGGTAGTGTACTTTCAAAAGTTATAGAAATCCCTTTTTAGTATAGAATCAGCAGCTTCGGTGACAAATATATTAAATCTGATAACTTCCAGTGGCGGTCCTAAGAGGAAGAGGGCATGGACACATGAACTTTGTAAATCTATGGATTACCAATTATTAAGATCTCTCTACCCTACCTTTATTTTCAACAGATCACAATAAAACATACCCAGTAGTGCTGTATTAGTCCTGTCGAAGACAGGACAATAAAAAACAAACACACTATGTTGCCGACGTTTCGGTTATTTGGCATATACTTCTTCAGGGTTTAATAGTTATAATTAAGGTGACCACATGTACTTATTTTAGTTAGACAGTACTTTCTTTTCGGCTAATGTCCTACTGCCCTTAAAAGTTTAGGTACACGTAAATGTACTTCTTATTCTTGATACAAAAAATTCGAGATTTAAATTTTCATTTACTTTTTGCAAAACTGAAGTTCGAACTTAAATGAACTGAATGTTTTTTAACGTGTGAATTTGAGAAGATAAGTTTCATGAAATCAACTTTTTTTTTGTTCATGTGGGGCTTTTAAGGACTACATAGGTCTGGTATTGAATGACGACGAACTGTTCAGCGAAGTTGGTCGAATGCAAGCCAACGTTACAGAAGATAAAATTGCTGGCTTGAATTCCGAAAATATTTGCACTATCGCACTGAAGATCTCTGGCCTGACTCGGGAGTCTGGATAAAGTTAAAATAAATTTTAAAATTTGGAAATTTTATGGCAATTTGTTTTTTGTATTCATGAGACAAGTGCGTGGATTAAGCCACTGTTCAGAAAAATCGTAAACGAAGATTTTGTGTTAGAATATAGAATACTTGGTCTTTTTACCTGATAAAAATATATTTGGTATTTTATATTTTTAAGACTTACATTTCGAAGCCAATATTATTTTAAATAAAACTTCTAACTTTTAATTTAAGGCCGTTTGACCTTGAAAAATCTGAAACTTTGGCCTGCGGCGCATTTTTAGACCCTACAGCATCAACTTCGATAAAAACTACTTTCATCGTTGTACTTCTTTTTTTGGAAAAAAATATGGTCACCCTAAGTTATAATGCAACATCTGTAAGCATAACAATTTCATCAACACCAATATTCATCTTTAATAATGATGAAATTGTTGTGCCTAAAGATGTTGCATTATAACTATTAAACCGTAAAGACAAGTGTGTGTCAAATACACGAAATGCCAACAAAATAGGTCTTTTTATTGTCCTGTCTCCGACTATTTAAGTGTTAATCATTAAATCCTCTTGCAACTGACGCTACGTGTACAAAGTTGTGCTGCCCATATTTGATAGCCCCCCCCCCCCCCATGTCGAAATTCTGGGACGAAAAACATTCGATGTCGTCGATCATAAAATCTTACTTAACTTGCACTCCTTATTAAATTTTATTTATATAACCGACAGCAGTAGGTTAGTATAGATAATTTTGAAAGTGATACTCTTAGTATTAATTGTGGAGTGCCTCAAGGTTCGGTCTTGGGCCCCTTACTCTATCAATTGCATGTTTTAAGCTTAAAAGTGGCTGATTTAAAAGCCCAGTACTATACTTTTGCTGATGACACAATACTAGTATATAGTAACATATAAAATCTGAATTCACTTGAAAGTTCCATCAATAAAGATTTAGAAAGATACACTAGCGTTAACAAAAAACAAATTAAAAGTCAATGAACAAAAACCACATAGGTACATGATCTTTATGCAAAAAAATATTAAGTTTCAGGAACTTACTATTAAGATAGGTGGCAGTGTGGAGTGTGATTCAGAGAGTAGCTAGCTAAAACAAAATACTTAGGGTTAATTGTAGATGATAAATTAAATTGGTCCAAGCATTTAGATCATCTAAACAACAAAATGATAACTGCCTTATATAAATATAGAGATTATCTAAATAATCAGACTATCCAAATGGTGTATAATCATCATATTTTATATACTTAATAACCATTCGGGGGACATGTGGAGACACGTTTAGAAGGGCGCAGACGTTGCAGAATAAAGTTATAAAAATCCTATTTCAATTTGATTATAGAACACCTACAAACCTGGTATATTCCGAAACAAATATACTCAATCTAAATAAAATGCTTATGATGGAACGATGTAAGTATATGTATAAAATTATACATAACTTGCAAAATTGTAATACACCATTCAGTTATATTAACCAATTACGCCCACATAGTACTAAATCAAAATAATTTTTATTTAAACAATGTCAGAACAAATAGGTATTGCATTGAAAAATCCTATCTCCCAAAGTATGCAGTCATACAACTTATTGCCAACAGATATCAAAGGTAGAGATAAGTACTCTACGTTCCTTCATAATCTCAAATATTTTATATACTACTTAAGACTAAATGCGAATTCAATTGTGTTCCAATACTTTATTATGATACTTTTATATTTCAGTTATTTATACATAGTTTTATTCTTATGTCTCATTGGCTAATTTTATTTTTATATTTGTAATAGTTAATTAGTTATTTATTCGTGTCTAAATAAAATATAATATTCTAATACCAGAATGTTGCTGATTAGGAATTATAGCATTGTAATAATATAAGTAAATTATTCTGTGTAACTTATTATTAATTTGTAATTTTTATACAATGCTTTATAAAAAAAAATTGAGATGCTCTATATTGATGTCATTTATTAATAAAACACGCTATACCTACCAATTTGTTATTTTCAGTCCATGAAATTCGTTGCCGAATATTCTAATCTAGAATCTAGACTAGTTTGGCTACATTGTGCATTTTTTAGAATCGTTCATGTTGTATTTGCGTTGTTAACTTAGAATCTCCTGGGTACTTCTTCTGTTGAAAGGCCCATCAGATTCAGGAGAAGACATTTCATATTTGCTGTTTATCATTTCGGTCATGTCGGAGTTGTACGCTCCGAAACAATATTTACATCGCATTTTTGTGTCGTCATCAACTCTAACGGACTGCATTATGGCACAGAGGGTGATAAACGACGCCACAAATAATACAGAGGGTATGCTGATAGCTATTATTAAGTCTCTCCACGTTCTCTTCAAGTCGTAGCGGGCCACTACCATAAAAGAAGTATTCTAAAAAAAATATTTAAATCAGGTTCACCGTTCACCGACTTTTAAGCAGCAGATAGACTTTTAAAATTTTCGATGTTTGTACTTTGGGAAGAGGAACAAAATTCAATCGATTCCGAAATTAAAAAATGAAGTCAAAGTACATAAAAAATCTCAAAAGGCAACGGAGAATGAATATATTTACCAGCGATGTAGGTATATGGGGTATATGGTTTACTGTTTCATGAGTTTTATTCAGTTTTACCTGACATATGTTTCTGTCTTGCGACCATTATCAAAGAGTGTTTAAGACTCTTTGATAATGGTCGCAGGACCGAAACATATCGGGTGACCCAGAAAGTACCTACCCCCATTTTTTTTTTTGTAGTTTTAAAAATAAAATTCTGAAATTTGAGAATCATATATATATGGGTATCAATGGCCACATTTTGTCTATTCGGTAGTAAAGAAATCACTTCCGGTACGGCGGGAAATTGCCATAACTTTCTTATTTTAGACAGCATACTGTATATATAAGTCACTTTTCTCATGGGGCTGTAATTTCTCTTTACAACGCTCTATTCATGTTTCAAATCGGATGAAAAATAGCCTTGGGAATGGCATTTATTTGCTTTTTCTAGTTGGCTTTGGAATTCAGGAACAAATTTTAAAAATTTCGAAATAGACTTTGAATTTGAATAAAAAGGTATTTCTCAACAAATTAAATGTAAAATTGGCCTATTTTATTCATTTGCTTGAATTTAGAAATGTTTTCCCATTTTTCCATTTCATGGAAATTCAATTTGTCTTAACTCCAATTTTTCAAATAGTACCCTTATGTTTTATTTTTTTATCAGATAAAGTGGTAAATTTGCTTTATATTGGTTTTTTATGATTAAAAATTGATGTAAATTAAAATAAATATTAAGCTTTTTGTAGTAGCGTTTCGAATTGTGTCCATATCTTGCAGTAAGCCATGAAAAATTGCACACAGCAACTGTCAAAACGTTATTTTTGAGTGAAATAGAGGCGTATTTATTACTTGTAAATTTATAATTAGGTGCTTTATTCAAAATAAGATACGATTTACGATGAGGTATACACAACATGAAAATGTAAATTTACTTTTAATTTACGGAGAATATCGGAAAAATGCCCATGCGGCCGCACGTCTATATTATGAAAGATACCCCGATCGTCGTCAGCCATACCGGCAGTATTTTAAAATTCTAGAAGTCATTCCGAAAATGCAGAAAATATGGCGGCAGAGGACATTTATAGTAAGCGAAGAAATTGAGACGAATGTATAATACTTATACTTACGCTTACATATATGTGTACACATATGTTTACAAGAAAGCTGGCAAACGAGATTGGTCGTGAGACAGTAAGACTTATATTAAAAAACATGGTTTTAAATGCTATAAATACCAATTGCAGCAAGAATTATATGAGAACACGGAAATAGGAGATTGATCTTTTGGTTTACTTAACACGTATACTTTATTTAGTGATGAATCTCGTTTTACGAATAATGGCATATACAAAAGACATAATCTACATTATTTGGTCAAAGAATTTTCTTTACATGAAATGTAATAAATGAAGGTAACCATCAGGATAGATTTGGAGTGAATGTGTGGGATGGAATATTCGGTACAAAAATTATTGGTAACATACTATTTCAAGGACCACTAACCGGCTCGCGTTACTTAAGCTTTTTGCTAAATGAAATAGAAAACGAACTAGATGAACTTTCGTTGGAAGATTTCAGAAATATGTACTTCCAACAAGATGGAGCACCACCGCATAATGCTGGTTTTGTGAGAAATTAGCATGGTGCAAAGTTTTACAACCGGGTAATATCTACTAATGGAACTATAGGTGGCCTGCTAGGTCACAAGACCTAACTACACTTATTTTTTTTCGTTGGGGTTATGTGAAGGACAACCGGCCTGCAACATTAGAAGAACTCCAAAATAAAATGTTATATGCTTTTGAATCCATAACTCCAGTCATGTTACAAAGTATTATGAGAGAAACTATTCGAAGAGTGACCAAGTGTTCTGAAACGGGTGGGCGTCATTTTGAGTACTTACTTGTTATAAGTTTGGTATTTAGTTGTGTTGTATTGTTCTAATTATAATATTTATACATTTATATAGTAAATTGATGTCCAGATGGGTATCATAACTTATAAATTGGTTTTGATTGTGTGAATTTTTGTTATTTTGCTAATGATTCATTAAAATTTTTCTTATACTTATCAAAATAATTTTTCTCAATTACAAATAACTCATCTGTTTTTCATAGCTTACTGCAAAATATGGACACATAATTTGAAATGCTTCTACAAAATGCTTAATATTTATTTTAATTTACATTCAATTTTTAATCGGGAAAAACCAGTCTAAAGCAAATTTACCACTCTATGTGATAAAAAAATAAAACATACAGGGTACTATTTAAAAAATTGGAGTTATGACAAATTGAATTTTCATGAAATGGAAAAATGGGAAAAACATTTCCAAATTCAAGCAAATGAATAAAATAGGCCAATTTTACATTTAATTTGTTGAGAAATACCCTTTTATTCAAATTCAAAGTCTACTTCGAAATTTTTAAATTTTGTTCCTGAATTCCAAAGCCAACTAGAAATAGCAAATAAATTCCATTACCAACGTTATTTTTCATCCGATTTTAAATCTAAAAAGCGTTGGAGAGAGAAATCACAGAAAATTGACTGAAATATACAGGGTGCTACTTAAAATATGAAAGTTGTGGCAATTTCCAGCCATACCGGAAGTGATTTTTTTACCACCCAATTTTCCCAAATTTCAGAATCTTATTTTTAAAATGTAGAAAAAAGTGGGAGAGGGGGGGTAGGTACTTTCTGGGTCACCCAGTATGTCACGTAAAGCTGAAATTCATGAAACAGTAAACCAAGTGTGTATTATAATTACTCGTATTGACTACGTTTCATCAAGAACCTACCGCAGATTCAATCCAATTAATTATCTTATTTTAAAAAAAATTATCTGAGGCATAAACTGATTATTTATCATTTATTTGCTTCTTGGATAACGCCAATTGTAACAAAAAACGAAATAAGATAATATCAAATGTAAATACATTCTTTATGCCAAAATTTTTGGTTGGCAGTTGAAACATCTGGACTACCAAATAAAATATGAACATAAATTGATTTAATACACTTTTTCACAATTTTAGGAGCATTTACAAATATTTTCGTATACAATTTTCTCAAGTTTTATATAGGGATTCGATGATGTTTCTTAAAAGTATTTGTAAATTTTAAAAGCACTATAAGTAAATATTGTTTTTAAGAGATTTTGCAGTTACATGATTAAAAGCTTTCAAATGAGTTTATGAATGAAGTTTATATAAGATCCGAAGAGGTTTGTAACGACAGTTTTTAAGAGCATTCTAAGGAATTTAAAGCAGCGACAATGATGTGTCTTAAAGGCATTTGTAAGTTTTAAAAATGCTAAAAACTTTTCACGTGAATTTGTAAATATGTTTTGTATAAGATTTGGAGAAGTTTTTTTAATAATACATTCAAAGAGAATTCTGAGGAATTGAAAAGAGCAAGTAAATGAAATCTTCTTTATCTTAAAAACACACAGATACACATCACTGCCTACAAAAATATATTTCAAATGCCACAAAAACATATAAATATAGATAAGCTTGGGAAATTTACATTAAAAGTAAAAACCGCTGCCCAAGGAATCACTACTTCCACATCCAGATTTTGTATTCAAGTCTTATGCATACTAAATCCCAATGTAATATTTTATTCCCTTTAATAATAAAGTGGGGTGGTAGAGGGGGTGGCGAATGTAAAAAAATGCTTAGTTCTTAGTTCTTGTATACAAACTAAATCCCAATTTAATTTATTATTCCCTTAAACAATGCAATGGGGGTGGTGCCAAAAAAAAAAAAAATTGAGACCTTAGCTTTTCGTACATGCCCTAAATTGCAATTTTATGGACTCTTACTTGCTTGTTTTGCCTATTTACCTTTATTTACCCCATTTAGCCCCGAACCCCAACGGAATTAGATCAAAATATAATCTAGTTCCAGATCTTGTTACTATACATAAGTGTTGTCAAATCAATATCATAAATGGTTCCAGAGTAAACGTGCGCACAAAAAAAAAGTTACAGACAGACAGACATACAGACCGACAGACAGGAATTTTTTTCGCTCAAATTTAAAATCTCGACGTTTCATGAAATTTTAAGCCTATTTCAACAAAAAAAAATATATTTTTTTTGCGTTACTATACTTCCACTGGACGTGGAAGTAATTACTTCGGACAGATAAAACGACTTCTCGAGCTTCCTAATATCTTTTCTAGTTTTTGAGATATCTTAACAATTGGAAAATTTAAGATTTTCGTTTTTTCACTTTTTTGTCGTTATTTAACAAAATAACAAAAATATCTATTTAAGTTTCTTATTAGGTGTTAATATAGCTATAACTTTGTATAATCAGATATTAAATAAAAAGTTTCGTTTAAACCGGGCCACCACATTTTATTTTAAATACGCCCCGGCTACATTGACACCTAATAAGAAACCTAAACAGATTTTTTTATATTTTGTTAAATAGGACAAAAAATTGAAAAAACGAAAATCTAATTTTTTTTATTTTTTAAATTATCTCGAAGACTATGGAAGATATTAGGAACCTCAAGAGGTCGCTTTATTTGTCCCGAAATTGCGCAACTTTTTCCTTATTTAACCTTTCTTGTATCTTCTATACTTTACGAAATGCCAATACCGCCTCTCTGAATTAGTTGGGACCCTGTATACATCAAGTCTTATATGAATTTCATATTTCTCATCATAACTTGCCGATAGACTTAAACACTTCACACACAAGTTTCAAACGGGAAAAATCTTAAGTGGCCATCAAAATCTATAAAAACTTTATTCATATTCCACACAAACACTGACCTATACCGGTATCTTACATTAAAAACTCGTTGTAAATATACCGGGTGCCTACGATATTATTGGCTCAATGCTTACGCGTTAGGATTGAGATCAAGAAGTCCTTGGTTCGAATCCTGGCTAGGGTATGGATGTTTAATGACATTTATAAGTTGCCGAGTTGGTAACAGTGGACTATACGGGTTTGCGTGAGAGGCAACACGACTAATCTCTCTACCACTCCTAAGTTCGAGTCCCAGTTGCGGAAGATGGCAGTATCGTAGGGAATGGTCGTTGTGTAATTGTATATGTGTATGTGTCCTGGTTAAGTGGTGGAATAGCTATTGCTAAACCCTGCCAGGATGGTAATCTAAATAAGTCTTTGACAGTTTTCAAGAAAATGGCAATTGAAAATATATCGATCATAAGTCATTCCATTCACACAAAACAAATGTAGGGCCTTTTGGTGAGTAAAATTTGATAATGTCATAACAATTTAATTTCCGATTGAACTTCGTTACTTTTAATAGAACACATTGTATTGAACCTTAAATTTATATTCCACTTTCATTTGTCAAAATTCTTAGTTCCTAGTGGCCTGTGTTTAAACTTAATAATTTTTTATATATCGGCAATTGAATATTCACTTGTAATATATACAGACACAGGACACTAGGAATAAAAAATATTTAAAAAAATCTATATTAAGCAACTGTTATTTGCTTACCTTATTGTAAAAACATGGGTACCTAGATTGTGCTGTTTGGTTTCTGCCATCCCGTCCATGGGATTGAAGAAAATCAAGGCATTCTCCCTTAAGAGTATTGACACAGCCATCTAAATTAATTAGTAAGCGTGAATGGTTATATATTGTTAAGGCAGATTGTGCTGGTACATATTGGTTGTTTGGGTCTACGACGTTTCTATGTTTCCCTGTTAAATTCCAAAATTGTCTGAAGGTAACATAAGGCCTCGGTATAGTTTTTGTTTCGAATATTGTCCCATTTATACAGTCTGTGGCACTAAAAAGATAAATAATATATTTTTCAATGGCGCAAATGTGTAAAAATTGCATCTATTACTTACTGTATAGTTTGATTGATATCGTCATATTTTACTGCGTGACAAGTGACCATAATCACTTCATTAGGAAGTTTAGACCAAAATTGTGAAGGCTCTATTTCCGTACCCTCTTCGTTGCCATTAGCTCTGGTTGTAGCTACAGCCGAATCGCAATACGCATAGTGCACACTATTATCTACAGCTATAAAAACATTATTGGATGAGGAAGTTATATTTTCTTTGCATATTCTGTCACAACTAAAAGATTTTTTAATTTTAGTACATTTGGCGCCTTTGCATTCAAAAAATCCATTTAATTTGACGTTGTCCCTATCACTGTCCACGGTAAATCCATCTGCTTTATAATGACACTGATATATCTGAGAAATGTTGGTGCAGTGTCCTAGAGAACAATTAAAAACCCCCTTTAGGGAGGCGCACTCAGTTCCGTTATTACAATTGTGCCTCTTTAAATCTTCGGAATTAACTGGGGGACAAAATGACGTCTGGAAGTTGCTACAATTAAGGAACTGGGCTCTTGTCCCATTCTGTCTAACGGTGGCGTGGATTTGAGGACAAAATCCCGATGTTTTGGTTAGACACCACTCTCCGCACGAGGCCCAACTACAGTTGTTTTCTGTACTAGTGTTAATAGTTTGGCACATTACAGGTCTCTCTTCGTAACCGCTACGAAATGCTTTATATGATGGTATGTATATGGCCACAGTCAAATAAATAAGTGAAACGCAACTGAACACAACAATTAGCTGACAAAAGCATATACAGCCACAGATCCTCTTATCTTGTTGTGGAATCATACGGGGCTTACATTTGTTTCTTCTACCCATTATTACACTCTTGTCATACTCGATTAAAAGGCACTTATTACATTTAATTGGTGTTTTTATTTCTACATGGTAGAATTTCTTGAAATTGTAAATACGAAGGCTAACTCTAGATGTTTGTCAATCGACTAGGAACGTTGGGTTGTGTCATAAGCGCGCACGCAGGCGTCGCAGGGAGGCACAGGACTCGAGAAGCCTCGCAGGAAATGGGGTGTTTATATTAGCTAATTTAACATCTTAATCCTAAGCGAGGGGCAAATACAGGAAAAGGGTGGCTGATGTATTTTGACGAGATGCTTTGACACTAATCAATTCGCGTAACTGATTGTTGCATGTGTGTTAAATTTGAATAGTTATTTATGTCCCGACCCGATTATTGATTGTAGGTGATATAAATATAGTAAGTAGTAAATTATAAGGTGAAATCTATTACCGATATCACTTATTGACATATGTAGAACACATTTAAACAAGTTCGTAATAACACTTAAATAACCATGATTATCCTTAAGAATGCGTACAGATTTAAAAGTAGTTATAATGTCAGATAAAAATTAAGACAATTCCAAAGAAACTCAGTTTCCCATAAGAATGGTGCGTGGTTCGTTGTGTTGATTTTGTTAACTGGACCTAGATCCTTGGCCACTTTTTGCAAATTATTTGAATAAATATTTTTTATACCAGCGTTTTTATTTCTTTGGAAAAAAGAATGAGATTATTTAACAATTTAAAGTATCTCAGATAATAATGCATATAATTTGCTATCATAGGCTTTGAAACAAATATTTTGACTTTAAATATTGTCTACAATACTTTGGTATAATAAGAGGCATATTTTTGCTAAATATAATAAATATTGGCTTATAACAGTTTAAGATATAGCACATACAAAAGTCAACTACTTTTTTAGTTTTCATTTTTTGCAACCTAACAGAAACAACTACTCAAGTATTATCAGAATTAATTTGGAGAAGCACATATCTTTATTTTCTCTGTATGACAAACAGAAGAATGGAGAAAAGTAATAGAAGTGTTCGAGTGATACAATTTTCTCTTTGCATCCGATTGGTATCGGTATTTTTCAAAAAGTAAACTTTTTCACATATATATATATATATATATATATATATATATATATATAAATGGTAATTGAAGAAGACAACATTATGTCCCTTTATGACATTCATATTAACTAAGATCTATAAACTGACCTAATTGCAATTTTGTATTAAAATATAAATTTCTCTCGGTTGCTGGATGTTGGAGAGGAGTTTAGTGGCCTCCGACATCACAGGCCAGAGATTAATAACAATCACTCCCTACATCCCGCGAGTTTAGTGATTGTAAATACTCAAATCGTGTGCCTTAAGTAGATGGAGGAAATCTAGAATGACCTCCTTCTACATTTGGCCTGCTAACCTCGACTAACTTTTGGCAAGCCGGTATGGCCTTTAATTCAGATAACGGTATAGGCCTCATGCCACCGAGTACACCGATAATCAGGACGACCATATTGACTGAGTAATCTGGATATAACGCTTGGAGCTCATGCAGGATATCTCGATATTGAGACCGTTGTTCCTTTTCTTTCAAGATGGCGTTTGCCTCAGCAGGTAACGAAAACTCGATGAGATGTATCAACTTGATTTGGTGGTCGAGGAGTACTATGTCAGGCTTGTTGGCTTGAATTAGCCTGACATAACGGTCAGAAACGAGTAGTTCCAATACTTCTCGTTCTCGACAACGAACGCGACCTCTCCGGAAACATAAGACAGCACTGGTAAATACCAAATGGTCTACCTCGTACGAGTGCCGTAGATGATAATATAGCATTCGTAAAGTCGCGTTATGCATATGGATGTAGGCCGATCTCGCGTAAAACGGTCATGCAGGTAATAAATGCATATGCGCCTGACGATAGGTCCTACAGATAGTGTCAGGAACCTCCACGTCCATAATGTATGACTACGGTAGATGAAGTGTTAATAACTCCATCTTGGCAGGCCATAATAACCCCTTCGTCTCCGACTTTAGCCCTGTCGGCCGTAAAAAAGCGAAGGTCAGTTTTGTCGATAAACCTAATGTCTCTAAGTTGTTATAGAATACACCTTGCAAAGGTTTTTCGACATGTTATCTCAACTGATTTCTCGGCTTGGGAGCTTTAATTTTATCAGATGACTTGGCGGAAGCTCAGTTACTGATTGTACATCAGCTCTTCGCCGGCTTTCTCGCCTGAGGTCGAATACAAGACCGACGTCATCTGCAACTTTTCTTGCTTCCTTAAATAAAAATGAGCCAACTCTAGTAGAGGAAGTTAGCCGTAGGTCGGTCTCCCCCCACCACTGACCTTGGCCTTGACCGCACGCCTGTGGTCGTTGTGTTCAAGGTTACGGCGTCCCCTTAGCCCGGCATAACAGTTGCCGTGACCTTGACGTTGACCGTGCCAGTTGGGTTTCGGCTTCAAGGTCGGAGTGTTTCTCTTACTGAGAACGATCACTTGCGGTGACCTTGGGCTTGGCTTGCATAGGTTTCAAGGACGAAGCTTCCTCCTTGCCAAGCAACTTGACCTCTAAAACTATATTTGTTCAATACGTATACAATAAAATGTGGTGGGGTTTGATATTTTGTGACGTAGCATACCTTTTCTATAAAATAGTGAAAGGAGTTAATGTGTGGTCATTCTTAACGTCAATTTCCTTGAGTGAAGAAGCAAAGATGTATTCTAACTACATCTAACCAAATGAAGTCTCATAAAAGAACACTGCAACATAGAACAAATTCATGTGTACGGTTGGCGGATGGTATAGAAATTGTCCGAAGTGCTTTCAAATATAGAATTATAACTTACCGAGTGCACAGTGATAATGAGAAACTTGACTATATTATATTTTTCAACGAAATTAGACATAAAATATTGAATGTACTAGAATAAATACTGTTACTTCATAAAACAATGAAAATAAACATAGAAACGTTTGCCAGTTACATATTACAAGCACAAGAAATAGCTGAAATTAAATCGTTTAATATTTCTAATAAAATTTTAGATCAAGGTGTGGATTTAGACAACGCCCTCAATACTTTTATAGACGTGATGGTTACGCAAACTACGGAGTTTCAAGAACGTTATTTTATTTGGTCTATTTTTGTCATGGTTTTCCTTTAGAATAGTGCTGAATGTGTGGCTGGTTTTATGTTAACACCTGGGGGAGTATTCGTAAAGAGCTTAACCAATTCTATATTGCTTTCTTTAAGGTCTGTTACCTCTTGCTTTAGCTGTCCCATTTCATTTTTAATGAGGTCTTTTACTATGTTGATGAAATTTATTCTAATTTCATCCTGCAGATCTTTATTTGTATCTGCCAACTGAACTATTTTTCCACTTAGCTCAGTATAATTATCTTTACTTAAGTACTTTATTGTAGAATTTAGTTTTGATAGTTCTTAATTTTGGTTTTGCAGCTTCTGGTTTTCTAGTATCAGTTTTTTATTTAATTTCAGACACTTTTCATATTCAAGTTCACATTCTGAACAGAAAAATTTCAGTTTTCTTTTGGTCAGATTCATACATCGGTCTTCGGTAGATGATAATGATGAACATTCACTACATAGTCCTTTTTGGCACAAGTCACATGCATGTAGGGATTTTGAGTTAGGGGTACTGTAGCAGGAATATACGGTAACATCGCCAATTACACAACTAGCAATTCCATTTGCGTAGCGAGGGTTGCTAGCGCATTTACTATACACCCTGATGCCCGCATCTTGTGAGGGATCAGTAATCCAGGCACTGTTTGTCGTGACGTGCCTCTTGTTCGGCTCGCTGACGAGTAGTACGTCAGCGTTATACTCCACCCTATGTCGATACAGGAGGTCCTGGGCTACCCGGCCCCTGTTAAGGTTAATTTGAAGATATAATAATAATAATAATAATAAATCAGTTTATTCTGTAAAATTAGAATAGGCCAGGTGACAATTTGTTGAATTGGTGTAAAACCGGACCTTTGTACGATCATACATCTTTACAAAATACTTAATATATCATCACAAATTAAAAACATATAATGTCTATACCGAAGGGTCGGATAAGTTAAAAAATACATATAATGCATATATAGAAAAAATATATATATAAATAAATAAGAACAGAACAAAGTACAGCGGCTAATAATTAATGGTAAGTTGTTCCGATTTTAAGAGTTGAATTATTTTTGCTTTAAAGTTGTTTTTAGATCGGATGGTAGTTGGGTAGTTGGTTATATATCTTGGTTGCTTGGTATGTGAAATTCTTCTTGAAATTCTCAGTGTGATGTGCTGCACTGTTAGTGTAATGTCTCGATTTCTAGTTGCTACTGAGTGCACATCTTCGCGTTTCTCGATTTTGTTTAATAAGTATTCTGTTTTTTTTTTGAGACAATCACATTATGCACCATACAGCATAGATGTAACCACTGTCTTTGTTTCATGTTCAGCCATCCCACTTGCTTGATATATAGACTTATGTGTTCTCTGTAGGGAACATCTTGCGCATACCATATACAGGCGTTTTGAACATTCTGTATCCTGTGTGTGTTTCCTACTTTGAGGGAGGGACCATAGACGGAGTCGCAATAATTTAATTTTGACAGTACTAGTGAATCGCTTAGTTTGATTTTGGCATCCTTTGGTAAGTTGACTTTCAAGTGGTACAGACCTCTTAAACTTAAATATGCTGAGCGACACATACTTGACACTTGTTTAGTGAAATTTAATTTGTCATCCATAATAAGACCGAGATTCCTAACATAATCGCCGAACTTTATCTCATTGTTATTCATCATCAGTTTGAGACCATTGTTGCGTAACTCGTTTCTGTTTTTTTCACTACCAAAAAGAATTGCATCTATCTTATTGATATTTAACTGCAATCCATTTTCAAGTGTCCACTGCAAAGTGCTGTTTAGATCATCACTAATTTTTTGGAAAGCTTCATGACATTTACTCACGTTAAAACTTAACATGAGTTGTAAATCATCTGCATAATAATGAATACAGCAAGATTCAATTTTCTGCTGAAGATGTTGCAGTATTGTAAGCATATCTTTATCATATGTATTGTGATACCATTCATTCCTGGAGCATTGGACTTTATGCTGTGCACTATTTTTCCTATTTGTTGGCGATCGACAGGTTTAATGGTAAAGTCTTGGCGTTCTGCTATGTAATTGTCATAGTAATAGTTATATAGCATTTCTTCACAAGAGATGTGTCTGGTGCTGTTTATGAAATGATCATTTATTACATTAGCATTGAAATTTTCACCGGTTGCTATGCCGTTACTTTTATTGTTGCTAACAAAACCCCATTGTCTCATTTTATTCCAAAATGCTTTAGAATTTCATGTTCTGTTTAATCGTATGTTCATAATACTTTTTCTTTTCGACGTTGACGGCTCTGTTAGTGTAGTTTCTGATCTGGCAGTAATATTACCTATCTACTTCTGTCATTGTTCTTTTATACTTTCGATGGGCATTGTCTCGGTCTCTTAGTATCCATTTTAGGTTGTACGTCATCCAGGGTGCCTTTGTCTTTTTTTTTTTTTGCTTTTTGGTATTAGAGGTGCATGAAAGTCAATTAGGGATAAGATACAGGAGTTTAGCCAATTTACTTTGTCATCAGTATTTTCTAGTTGGTATACACGTCCCCAATTCATATTTTTGGCATCTTCAGCGAATTTATCCATTTCGATATTCTTATAATTTCTACAGAATTTTTGTTCAGTTATCTCCTCTTGGTCAAATTCCAGAAAAGCATATTATATGTTATGGTCAGATAAGTGTGTGATGCATCTTTGGTTCCAGATTCGATTACATTCCACTTTTTTATTTACACATAATATATCAATGAATGACTCGGTATCTGCTGTTATTCGAGTAGGGCGTGTTATGATTTGTTTCAAGTCAAATATGTCTAGCATTGAGATTAGTTGTTCTGTGTTCGTGTTTGTTTGCAGCTTGTTATTATTTAGATCCCCCATGCATATTATCTAATCAAATGCTGTCGATATCTCTGCAAGACTATTTTCTACCTTCTCCAATGATGTTTGCATGCTTGGTCTGTATATCACCCCAGTTGCCATTGCTCTTCCTTTGTGTATACAATGAATCCACAGCTGCCCGATTCCTTCTTCAATTCCAGTTATTTCATTTAAGATTTTGCCTTTTAGTGTTGACTTAGAGTATATGAGTAGCCCACCTCCTCTGCTATGTGTTCTGTCAATTCTAGCTAAGCTGTAGCCTCCTATCTTCTGTGTGTTGTTCAAATCTTCATTGGTGAGCCATGTCTCACTAACAGCTAGTATATCGTAGTTTTCTTTTTCAATTAGTTTTTTGACCCGACATACTTTATTTCTGATGGATCTAATATTTATGTGCGCAACTTTGAGCTTATGTACACCCTCTTTATTTTGCAGCTTTTGTTTTTTCATAATTGCTATAGTGTTGGTGTCTGATAGTCGATAGTTTTTTATTTATTATTTAACATTCTCTTATAAAATGGACAGTTTTTATCCACAGCTGTGTGGCCTACATCGATACCCAGGTTGAATTTGCTATTTGCTTTTGTACAATTTATGCATTTTAGAGTTCTAGAATCACAGTCTTTGTAAGTATGGCTTCCTGAGCAATTTGAGCAGCTTAATTCTGATCTACAGTCTTTGGCGAAATGGTTATAACCTTGACATTTATAGCAACGTAGAAGACTTATGTGATCAAACACCCTGCCTCTTGACCAGCCTATGCATAATCGTTCACTTGTTATTAAATTTTTGTGGATTAGAGAATCAGTTTCTATAATGAGAGTAACTTTTTTAAATTTATTTTCAATTTTTTTCATTATTTTCATATGAAATTCTTCACCTTCGTTTACACTGTTGTGCTTTACTATTTTTTTTATTCTGTCTTCGTCATTTTCCTCTATATCCTCCGCACTAATATTCACCACTTTTATTTTCGGTTTTTTAATCCAGGGGCTTCTATAGTGTAATTGTTACCCATTTCCTGTCTTAACTTATTTTGTAACAAGCCTCTCTCAGTTATGTTTTCACAGCCTATAACTACTGCTCCGTTCGACACTTGTCTGAACTTTGATATGTTAATTCCAATTTCTGCTGGGTTTACTTTTTGTTTGATTTCACTTTTGGTTTGTTCCCTTGCTTGGTCTTTGTGTGGTTTAACCACGAGAACTCGTTCTGGTTTGTGCTTTACTGCATTTGCATAACCATTCATTTCTGGTAGATTATTTTTCGATTCTGCTTCTTTTAATTTAGCTATCAATTAACTTTTTTCTTCTTCTAGTTTTTTATTTGCCTGTAAATATATCCCATTTTTGTCTTATATCTGCTGTATAATTTCGCTCAGTAAGTAATTTTCCATTTCTAGGGAAGTGAGGTTAGTCACATGTTTTGAGTTATAGGTTATGGTCTTTAAACAACAAATAACTCTAGTTTCATCAACTCTTGTGTAACTTTTTCTTGTGGAGCAGCTATTTTGAAACATTGCTCCACATTTTACACAGACACTGATTTGATTAGCCTTCTTGTTTTTACAACATTTAAAGAAATTTTCGGGAGGATCGCCCGCGCCAGCCTCACCTGCCGCCATCTTCTACACTTTTTCTCTGACCGCCATCAAAATGATTGCAGCTACCCTCCACATGGTCCTTGTCACCACACTTAGGACACCCAGGTTTAGCGTTGCGGGCCTTAGTCAGAGCTCTCCTAAAATTGTCACATTTGCCACTTCCAGCTTTATGGCCGGCCTTGTTACAGACCGGGCAGGATTCCTCATTTGTGCAATGCTTTGCGTTATGTTCCTCACCGCCGCATTTAAAGCAGGACTTTGATCTATCCGGACCATCGCACTCAGCTGCTACATGTTCCGATGACCAGCATTTAAAGCACCTCTTGATTCTAAGACGTTTTTCGATCGTACAGTTAACCAGTCCTACCCGAAATTCCTTATCCTGCAGGAGTATATTGGCATCAGCTTTGTCAATCTCCTGGGTGGCCCTGGCGTTTTCGCGTGGCTCGCTGAGTCTAACGGTCTTCCCATCCAAGGTTTCCCAATTTAGATTGGATTGCCTCCATGACCTCTGCCTCGACGGTGTCGGCGTCCAATCCTCGGATATGCAAAGTCTCCAGATTCTCCTCCGCCCCTACTACCCTAGTTTTGATTTCGTTGCCTTCGGTCAAGATCTTATTTATTCCTTCCAAGGCTACTTTATATTTCTCAGTCGTAATAAGCAGCTTGCCATCCTTGGTACAGCTAAGCCCTCGTATGGCCTTAGTGTACTCACTATCCTTGAGTAGACCCTTTGCTTTACCCAAAAGGGTCTTTCTTGTACGTTGTGCCGCTCTGCTCGGCAATCAGCGCAAAGGTATTGTACTCCCTTTTCTTCTCCTGCTTAGTGAGGGCTTTGCGGGGTTGCTGGTTTGTATATATCACCACCCGGGTGTCTGTGGCGTGGAATACAGCCTCTGCCATCTTTTTAAGGCGTTCAGTACTGACAAAACTCAGATGGTGGATGGCCATCCATTTGTACTCGCCGGTTTCGGCCTTGACTTTGTGAAGGTTATCCCAAATATCCTCCTCCTTACCGTCCAGCGCGATTCTTATAATTCTCGTGCTCCCGGCTTCTCCTTGTGCAAGCCTCGACCACAGCCTGGTGGTTAGTTCAATCACCTCGAACGCCTCAGTAATAGTACCGAGTTCGGGGCATCTGTCCTTATACATTTTCTGTATACTTCTCTCCATGTTGCGGTCACCAGGTTCCACCAGCACCACTTTGGTGACGAACTTATTAGTATCGATGAGGTTTCCGACCTTTATCTCGGTGTTCTGGAACAAAGAATTGTCCCATGATTGCTGTGCCGCGCTGACCCATTCTTCATAACTGGTGATTCCCGTTAAGGTGTTAAGTTGTCCTGCTGCACTTCACGCCATGGTTTGTATGCCGACTTCTCGTGTTTCTTTAGGTGTCCCGCTAGTTTGGGTATCAGTATCATGCTTGGGCACCATATTGGACACAAATCGATGGCTGGTGAACCACTCCTTTACGGATGTGCCATCTAGTACGTTGGCCTACTTGCGCAGTCTTAGCGCTATCTCCTGTATCTCACACTTCGTATTACTATCGATTTTCCGCTCTAGGTCATTAATATGCTTCAAAAGCATTTATATTGATTCAGTGATGCTGAAGGCAACAGGGCACTCAATTTTCTTGACCGCCCCGCTGTCTCCCGCCTCAAAGGATACCTCCATTAACTTTCTCTTGTTTAAGCCTTCACTGAGAGAACTACATCTTTCAAGCCTGCTCACGAGATTGAGCCGGCCATGCTGATCACGCTTGCTGCTAATCGTCTTATTAAGAACGTCATCCCATATGAGATCGATTTCTTTTACACTGCCTCCTGCACTTGTTTCAAATCTGCCATTAGGTGTAACCGACATCCCAGCCTGGTAAACCACTGGAGGTATCTGGCAGTCATTGGATGACGACCCGGGGGGGGGGGGGTCTGCCGCAGCACCCTCGCCCCGTGCCGGTACTGAGGTATCCAACGTCTGCACCGTAAACGATTTATCAATTTCCTTGTCCGTCATAGTTATATCAGTTCGCGACTATTTATATAAGAGGTTTTCCCCTCTGTGCTATCCTGTTAGTCCGCGGGAGGTATTTTATTTCCCTCCTACCCGCCGGCAGAGCCGGTGAGGGCATTCCCCTATCCGCCACCCGGGGGACGCGGAGGAGGTTACAAGACATATTACTTAAAATGAGATCTAATAGTCTGTTATTAGCGTTGAGTACATTATTTTGTTGTTTTAGATTAAAAAAGTTCATAAAATGCAGCAGGGAATTATATTTTAGTCTGGGAGTTTTTGAGAAATATTCAGGGATGTTAAAGTCGCCGACAATGAGAATGTCGGATCCATACAGGTCATATAGTGATTCAATATTATCAAATAAACACTCATAATCATCACAGGTAGCGTCAGTGGGAATATATAAAACAAAAATAAGAAAATAGTGATTACATATTTTTAATTCTTACGCCCAGTATATCGATGCCCTTGAGATTATTAAAACCTGGACATAGGGAACAAACGTCAAGTAAATAAGTGTTGTATTTAATTTTAAGTGCCAGTAATACTTCACCTCCTCGCGTTTTATTACAAGCTTGAAAATCCCTATCAGCGCGAAATACATCATATACATTTATATCCAACAGTTCGGAATTTGACAATCCCGCATGAGCCCATGTCTCGGGGAGAGCAATACTGGTCATACTGGTCAAAGGGTGAATTAGTAAATAACTCATTCTTTTTTGTCCCTAGTCCACGAACATTCTGATAATAGAACGACATAAAATAAGAGTTCTTAGCCATTGCTTTATCAATGTTTATAAATGTTTTTGTGGATAACGCATGGTCGGAACTTAAAGGAGCTGATTGCTACCGAATACCTAAAATATTATTCCTGAACTTTGTAAGATTTTGTTTCTAGGACGAAGCAATTTTTATTCCATGCTGCATGATTAGTATTAATTACTGGGTCTTTATTAGCCTTATTGAAGGTTAGGCAGTTGATACAACAAAGATCTTGTGATTTACACTCTGAGATGTTATGTTTTTGGGAACAACGCGGACAGATCACATGCTGGAGGGCACCTTTATTTGACAGATGGTAAAAACCATTACATTTAAAACAGCGTCTCATTTCAATAGCATCAAAAATATTACAATAGTCATAGCCAACGAATAATTTACCCTGCTCTAATATATTACCATATGTAGTCTTATCTACTTGAAGGATAGCCTGAAATTTATTGTTGTTTTTTTTTAAATGTGACACAGATATAACCTTACACTCACTGTTAGACACAATAACATTTTTATTCTGTGACATTAGAAAATTATGGACAGTTTCAGCATCTAATTCATCCGTGACTTCATGCACACGCGGGTGTAGAGTCGCCAACTCCTCAACAACATACTTATCAGAGAGTCTTTCAGCAGCTAATTCTTTGAATTTTTGTGAGTTCGAACTCAACAATAAATTTCAGGCTATCCTTCAAGTAGATAAGACTACATATGGTAATATATTAGAGCAGGGTAAATTATTCGTTGGCTATGACTATTGTAATATTTTTGATGCTATTGAAATGAGACGCTGTTTTAAATGTAATGGTTTTTACCATCTGTCAAATAAAGGTGCCCTCCAGCATGTGATCTGTCCGCGTTGTTCCCAAAAACATAACATCTCAGAGTGTAAATCACAAGATCTTTGTTGTATCAACTGCCTAACCTTCAATAAGGCTAATAAAGACCCAGTAATTAATACTAATCATGCAGCATGGAATAAAAATTGCTTCGTCCTAGAAACAAAATCTTACAAAGTTCAGGAATAATATTTTAGGTATTCGGTAGCAATCAGCTCCTTTAAGTTCCGACCATGCGTTATCCACAAAAACATTTATAAACATTGATAAAGCAATGGCTAAGAACTCTTATTTTATGTCGTTCTATTATCAGAATGTTCGTGGACTAGGGACAAAAAAGAATGAGTTATTTACTAATTCACCCTTTGACCAGTATGACCAGTATTGCTCTCCCCGAGACATGGGCTCATGCGGGATTGTCAAATTCCGAACTGTTGGATATAAATGTATATGATGTATTTCGCGCTGATAGGGATTTTCAAGCTTGTAATAAAACGCGAGGAGGTGAAGTATTACTGGCACTTAAAATTAAATACAACACTTATTTACTTGACGTTTGTTCCCTATGTCCAGGTTTTAATAATCTCAAGGGCATCGATATACTGGGCGTAAGAATTAAAAATATGTAATCACTATTTTCTTATTTTTGTTTTATATATTCCCACTGACGCTACCTGTGATGATTATGAGTGTTTATTTGATAATATTGAATCACTATATGACCTGTATGGATCCGACATTCTCATTGTCGGCGACTTTAACATCCCTGAATATTTCTCAAAAACTCCCAGACTAAAATATAATTCCCTGCTGCATTTTATGAACTTTTTTAATCTAAAACAACAAAATAATGTACTCAACGCTAATAACAGACTATTAGATCTCATTTTAAGTAATATGTCTTGTAACCTCCTCCGCGTCCCCCGGGTGGCGGATAGGGGAATGCCCTCACCGGCTCTGCCGGCGGGTAGGAGGGAAATAAAATACCTCCCGCGGACTAACAGGATAGCACAGAGGGGAAAACCTCTTATATAAATAGTCGCGAACTGATATAACTATGACGGACAAGGAAATTGATAAATCGTTTACGGTGCAGACGTTGGATACCTCAGTACCGGCACGGGGCGAGGGTGCTGCGGCAGACCCCCCCCCCCGGGTCGTCATCCAATGACTGCCAGATACCTCCAGTGGTTTACCAGGCTGGGATGTCGGTTACACCTAATGGCAGATTTGAAACAAGTGCAGGAGGCAGTGTAAAAGAAATCGATCTCATATGGGATGACGTTCTTAATAAGACGATTAGCAGCAAGCGTGATCAGCATGGCCGGCTCAATCTCGTGAGCAGGCTTGAAAGATGTAGTTCTCTCAGTGAAGGCTTAAACAAGAGAAAGTTAATGGAGGTATCCTTTGAGGCGGGAGACAGCGGGGCGGTCAAGAAAATTGAGTGCCCTGTTGCCTTCAGCATCACTGAATCAATATAAATGCTTTTGAAGCATATTAATGACCTAGAGTGGAAAATCGATAGTAATACGAAGTGTGAGATAAAGGAGATAGCGCTAAGACTGCGCAAGTAGGCCAACGTACTAGATGGCACATCCGTAAAGGAGTGGTTCACCAGCCATCGATTTGTGTCCAATATGGTGCCCAAGCATGATACTGATACCCAAACTAGCGGGACACCTAAAGAAACACGAGAAGTCGGCATACAAACCATGGCGTGAAGTGCAGCAGGACAACTTAACACCTTAACGGGAATCACCAGTTATGAAGAATGGGTCAGCGCGGCACAGCAATCATGGGACAATTCTTTGTTCCAGAACACCGAGATAAAGGTCGGAAACCTCATCGATACTAATAAGTTCGTCACCAAAGTGGTGCTGGTGGAACCTGGTGACCGCAACATGGAGAGAAGTATACAGAAAATGTATAAGGACAGATGCCCCGAACTCGGTACTATTACTGAGGCGTTCGAGGTGATTGAACTAACCACCAGGCTGTGGTCGAGGCTTGCACAAGGAGAAGCCGGGAGCACGAGAATTATAAGAATCGCGCTGGACGGTAAGGAGGAGGATATTTGGGATAACCTTCACAAAGTCAAGGCCGAAACCGGCGAGTACAAATGGATGGCCATCCACCATCTGAGTTTTGTCAGTACTGAACGCCTTAAAAAGATGGCAGAGGCTGTATTCCACGCCACAGACACCCGGGTGGTGATATATACAAACCAGCAACCCCGCAAAGCCCTCACTAAGCAGGAGAAGAAAAGGGAGTACAATACCTTTGCGCTGATTGCCGAGCAGAGCGGCACAACGTACAAGAAAGACCCTTTTGGGTAAAGCAAAGGGTCTACTCAAGGATAGTGAGTACACTAAGGCCATACGAGGGCTTAGCTGTACCAAGGATGGCAAGCTGCTTATTACGACTGAGAAATATAAAGTAGCCTTGGAAGGAATAAATAAGATCTTGACCGAAGGCAACGAAATCAAAACTAGGGTAGTAGGGGCGGAGGAGAATCTGGAGACTTTGCATATCCGAGGATTGGACGCCGACACCGTCGAGGCAGAGGTCATGGAGGCAATCCAATCTAAATTGGGAAACCTTGGATGGGAAGACCGTTAGACTCAGCGAGCCACGCGAAAACGCCAGGGCCACCCAGGAGATTGACAAAGCTGATGCCAATATACTCCTGCAGGATAAGGAATTTCGGGTAGGACTGGTTAACTGTACGATCGAAAAACGTCTTAGAATCAAGAGGTGCTTTAAATGCTGGTCATCGGAACATGTAGCAGCTGAGTGCGATGGTCCGGATAGATCAAAGTCCTGCTTTAAATGCGGCGGTGAGGAACATAACGCAAAGCATTGCACAAATGAGGAATCCTGCCCGGTCTGTAACAAGGCCGGCCATAAAGCTGGAAGTGGCAAATGTGACAATTTTAGGAGAGCTCTGACTAAGGCCCGCAACGCTAAACCTGGGTGTCCTAAGTGTGGTGACAAGGACCATGTGGAGGGTAGCTGCAATCATTTTGATGGCGGTCAGAGAAAAAGTGTAGAAGATGGCGGCAGGTGAGGCTGGCGCGGGCGATCCTCCCGAAAATTTCTTTAAATGTTGTAAAAACAAGAAGGCTAATCAAATCAGTGTCTGTGTAAAATGTGGAGCAATGTTTCAAAATAGCTGCTCCACAAGAAAAAGTTACACAAGAGTTGATGAAACTAGAGTTATTTGTTGTTTAAAGACCATAACCTATAACTCAAAACATGTGACTAACCTCACTTCCCTAGAAATGGAAAATTACTTACTGAGCGAAATTATACAGCAGATATAAGACAAAAATGGGATATATTTACAGGCAAATAAAAAACTAGAAGAAGAAAAAAGTTAATTGATAGCTAAATTAAAAGAAGCAGAATCGAAAAATAATCTACCAGAAATGAATGGTTATGCAAATGCAGTAAAGCACAAACCAGAACGAGTTCTCGTGGTTAAACCACACAAAGACCAAGCAAGGGAACAAACCAAAAGTGAAATCAAACAAAAAGTAAACCCAGCAGAAATTGGAATTAACATATCAAAGTTCAGACAAGTGTCGAACGGAGCAGTAGTTATAGGCTGTGAAAACATAACTGAGAGAGGCTTGTTACAAAATAAGTTAAGACAGGAAATGGGTAACAATTACACTATAGAAGCCCCTGGATTAAAAAACCGAAAATAAAAGTGGTGAATATTAGTGCGGAGGATATAGAGGAAAATGACGAAGACAGAATAAAAAAAATAGTAAAGCACAACAGTGTAAACGAAGGTGAAGAATTTCATATGAAAATAATGAAAAAAATTGAAAATAAATTTAAAAAAGTTACTCTCATTATAGAAACTGATTCTCTAATCCACAAAAATTTAATAACAAGTGAACGATTATGCATAGGCTGGTCAAGAGGCAGGGTGTTTGATCACATAAGTCTTCTACGTTGCTATAAATGTCAAGGTTATAACCATTTCGCCAAAGACTGTAGATCAGAATTAAGCTGCTCAAATTGCTCAGGAAGCCATACTTACAAAGACTGTGATTCTAGAACTCTAAAATGCATAAATTGTACAAAAGCAAATAGCAAATTCAACCTGGGTATCGATGTAGGCCACACAGCTGTGGATAAAAACTGTCCATTTTATAAGAGAATGTTAAATAATAAATAAAAAACTATCGACTATCAGACACCAACACTATAGCAATTATGAAAAAACAAAAGCTGCAAAATAAAGAGGGTGTACATAAGCTCAAAGTTGCGCACATAAATATTAGATCCATCAGAAATAAAGTATGTCGGGTCAAAAAACTAATTGAAAAAGAAAACTACGATATACTAGCTGTTAGTGAGACATGGCTCACCAATGAAGATTTGAACAACACACAGAAGATAGGAGGCTACAGCTTAGCTAGAATTGACAGAACACATAGCAGAGGAGGTGGGCTACTCATATACTCTAAGTCAACACTAAAAGGCAAAATCTTAAATGAAATAACTGGAATTGAAGAAGGAATCGGGCAGCTGTGGATTCATTGTATACACAAAGGAAGAGCAATGGCAACTGGGGTGATATACAGACCAAGCATGCAAACATCATTGGAGAAGGTAGAAAATAGTCTTGCAGAGATATCGACAGCATTTGATTAGATAATATGCATGGGGGATCTAAATAATAACAAGCTGCAAACAAACACGAACACAGAACAACTAATCTCAATGCTAGACATATTTGACTTGAAACAAATCATAACACGCCCTACTCGAATAACAGCAGATACCGAGTCATTCATTGATATATTATGTGTAAATAAAAAAGTGGAATGTAATCGAATCTGGAACCAAAGATGCATCACACACTTATCTGACCATGACATATAATATGCTTTTCTGGAATTTGACCAAGAGGAGATAACTGAACAAAAATTCTGTAGAAATTATAAGAATATCGAAATGGATAAATTCGCTGAAGATGCCAAAAATATGAATTGGGGACGTGTATACCAACTAGAAAATACTGATGACAAAGTAAATTGGCTAAACTCCTGTATCTTATCCCTAATTGACTTTCATGCACCTCTAATACCAAAAAGCAAAAAAAAAAAAAGACAAAGGCACCCTGGATGACGTACAACCTAAAATGGATACTAAGAGACCGAGACAATGCCCATCGAAAGTATAAAAGAACAATGACAGAAGTAGATAGGTAATATTACTGCCAGATCAGAAACTACACTAACAGAGCCGTCAACGTCGAAAAGAAAAAGTATTATGAACATACGATTAAACAGAACATGAAATTCTAAAGCATTTTGGAATAAAATGAGACAATGGGGTTTTGTTAGCAACAATAAAAGTAACGGCATAGCAACCGGTGAAAATTTCAATGCTAATGTAATAAATGATCATTTCATAAACAGCACCAGACACATCTCTTGTGAAGAAATGCTATATAACTATTACTATGACAATTACATAGCAGAACGCCAAGACTTTACCATTAAACCTGTCGATCGCCAACAAATAGGAAAAATAGTGCACAGCATAAAGTCCAATGCTCCAGGAATGAATGGTATCACAATACATATGATAAAGATATGCTTACAATACTGCAACATCTTCAGCAGAAAATTGAATCTTGCTGTATTCATTATTATGCAGATGATTTACAACTCATGTTAAGTTTTAACGTGAGTAAATGTCATGAAGCTTTCCAAAAAATTAGTGATGATCTAAACAGCACTTTGCAGTGGACACTTGAAAATGGATTGCAGTTAAATATCAATAAGATAGATGCAATTCTTTTTGGTAGTGAAAAAAACAGAAACGAGTTACGCAACAATGGTCTCAAACTGATGATGAATAACAATGAGATAAAGTTCGGCGATTATGTTAGGAATCTCGGTCTTATTATGGATGACAAATTAAATTTCACTAAACAAGTGTCAAGTATGTGTCGCTCAGCATATTTAAGTTTAAGAGGTCTGTACCACTTGAAAGTCAACTTACCAAAGGATGCCAAAATCAAACTAAGCGATTCACTAGTACTGTCAAAATTAAATTATTGCGACTCCGTCTATGGTCCCTCCCTCAAAGTAGGAAACACACACAGGATACAGAATGTTCAAAACGCCTGTATATGGTATGCGCAAGATGTTCCCTACAGAGAACACATAAGTCTATATATCAAGCAAGTGGGATGGCTGAACATGAAACAAAGACAGTGGTTACATCTATGCTGTATGGTGCATAATGTGATTGTCTCAAAAAAAAAACAGAATACTTATTAAACAAAATCGAGAAACGCGAAGATGTGCACTCAGTAGCAACTAGAAATCGAGACATTACACTAACAGTGCAGCACATCACACTGAGAATTTCAAGAAGAATTTCACATACCAAGCAACCAAGATATATAACCAACTACCCAACTACCATCCGATCTAAAAACAACTTTAAAGCAAAAATAATTCAACTCTTAAAATCGGAACAACTTACCATTAATTATTAGCCGCTGTACTTTGTTCTGTTCTTATTTATTTATATATATATTTTTTCTATATATGCATTATATGTATTTTTTAACTTATCCGACCCTTCGGTATAGACATTATATGTTTTTAATTTGTGATGATATATTAAGTATTTTGTAAAGATGTATGATCGTACAAAGGTCCGGTTTTACACCAATTCAACAAATTGTCACCTGGCCTATTCTAATTTTACAGAATAAACTGATTTATTATTATTATTATTATTATATCTTCAAATTAACCTTAACAGGGGCCGGGTAGCCCAGGACCTCCTGTATCGACATAGGGTGGAGTATAACGCTGACGTACTACTCGTCAGCGAGCCGAACAAGAGGCACGTCACGACAAACAGTGCCTGGATTACTGATCCCTCACAAGATGCGGGCATCAGGGTGTATAGTAAATGCGCTAGCAACCCTCGCTACGCAAATGGAATTGCTAGTTGTGTAATTGGCGATGTTACCGTATATTCCTGCTACAGTACCCCTAACTCAAAATCCCTACATGCATGTGACTTGTGCCAAAAAGGACTATGTAGTGAATGTTCATCATTATCATCTACCGAAGACCGATGTATGAATCTGACCAAAAGAAAACTGAAATTTTTCTGTTCAGAATGTGAACTTGAATATGAAAAGTGTCTGAAATTAAATAAAAAACTGATACTAGAAAACCAGAAGCTGCAAAACCAAAATTAAGAACTATCAAAACTAAATTCTACAATAAAGTACTTAAGTAAAGATAATTATACTGAGCTAAGTGGAAAAATAGTTCAGTTGGCAGATACAAATAAAGATCTGCAGGATGAAATTAGAATAAATTTCATCAACATAGTAAAAGACCTCATTAAAAATGAAATGGGACAGCTAAAGCAAGAGGTAACAGACCTTAAAGAAAGCAATATAGAATTGGTTAAGCTCTTTACGAATACTCCCCCAGGTGTTAACATAAAACCAGCCACACATTCAGCACTATTCTAAAGGAAAACCATGACAAAAATAGACCAAATAAAATAACGTTCTTGAAACTCCGTAGTTTGCGTAACCATCACGTCTATAAAAGTATTGAGGGCGTTGTCTAAATCCACACCTTGATCTAAAATTTTATTAGAAATATTAAACGATTTAATTTCAGCTATTTCTTGTGCTTGTAATATGTAACTGGCAAACGTTTCTATGTTTATTTTCATTGTTTTATGAAGTAACAGTATTTATTCTAGTACATTCAATATTTTATGTCTAATTTCGTTGAAAAATATAATATAGTCAAGTTTCTCATTATCACTGTGCACTCGGTAAGTTATAATTCTATATTTGAAAGCACTTCGGACAATTTCTATACCATCCGCCAACCGTACACATGAATTTGTTCTATGTTGCAGTGTTCTTTTATGAGACTTCATTTGGTTAGATGTAGTTAGAATACATCTTTGCTTCTTCACTCAAGGAAATTGACGTTAAGAATGACCACACATTAACTCCTTTCACTATTTTATAGAAAAGGTATGCTACGTCACAAAATATCAAACCCCACCACATTTTATTGTATACGTATTGAACAAATATAGTTTTAGAGGTCAAGTTGCTTGGCAAGGAGGAAGCTTCGTCCTTGAAACCTATGCAAGCCAAGCCCAAGGTCACCGCAAGTGATCGTTCTCAGTAAGAGAAACACTCCGACCTTGAAGCCGAAACCCAACTGGCACGGTCAACGTCAAGGTCACGGCAACTGTTATGCCGGGCTAAGGGGACGCCGTAACCTTGAACACAACGACCACAGGCGTGCGGTCAAGGCCAAGGTCAGTGGTGGGGGGAGACCGACCTACGGCTAACTTCCTCTACTAACTCTTACAGTTTCATGATCTCTAACTAACCGTAGGAGCTAGTCCGAACTCCTAAGGTTGTTACATGCCATCAACATTGCTACTCTGGCCATGCAGAAACTCTAGACTCAAGAGTACTTGGTCCCCTCGTTGGCGCGGGAGGTACATCCGAGGAAAGGACGATTTAGAATGGATGCTCCTATGAATATGCATTGTCTTTCTCCTGAAAGAAATTTTGATTTACCTGAACGATTGTATTTTACTGTTATTAATGTTTTCCTGAGAGAAATTTTTATTATTTCCAAAAGAGCTTGACCATCCTGTACCTATTTAAAAATTGCTAAGATTTTAGAAATGTAAAACTTACCTTATATCTACTTTATGGTGTTCTGGTGCGATCTAAGCTTGAATATGGGTGTGCCTATGAAGTCGATAATATGACTATCATCACGATATAGAACAAAAAGTCACAACGAATTTTATCAATTCACAAATTTTTACCTATTATCTTCTCATTATTATTGAAGAGTATATGTGAATCCCTAGTATCTAAGACCAAGAAAATGTCTAACCCAACTACAGGATTTACAAATATATAATTCGTTATAAGGTTTTGAAGCAAATATTTTAACTTTTTTGCACGATACTTTGGTTTAGTAAGCGGATATAATGAATGTTCGCTTGTAACAATTTAAGATATAGCAAAAAAATAATATATAATTTTTAGTTTTAATTTTTTTGCAACTTTACAAACTAACAGAGGCAACTTTACTACACAAGTTCTGTTGAAAATTTAGTCGCAAAGAAACCCATATTTTTATTTTCTCTATATGACAAATATAACTGGAGATATTCAACAAAAAGGAAGAAAAAACATTGTTCAAAAAAATAAATTGATTTAAAAAAGGGGCCAGCACTGGATAAAATGTGTTTCTACAACTTCTACTTATCATTAATCTTTACCTTTCAAGACAATTCCACTCAAAATCTAGATTAATTCCATTATTAATCGATGTTTCGAGGCTACCAACGTTTAAGCAAGCTATCAATACATGAGCTATGGGCACGATAAATAAAAAGTAATTAAATAAAAATACTTTATTTTGTAGTTGGACAACAAACTGGTGACGTGGGATTAGATATATGCAATTATTAAAGAAATGTTTTGATCTTTATTTAAAAGTTTAAGTTCAAGAAAAAGACATTCAGTATATGGAAATATTTATTATTTTTGGTCATAATTTATTCCCTTGCTACAATACAAAAGAAACATATGAATACCTAAAAATACCAGCAATTATAAGCCCTTTCGATCAGCCTGTAAAAATACCGAGATACCCACGGACAAAATTTTCATCCGATGTCGGTTGTTTTTCAAGTTCTTGTTTTAACACTTAAGTCTGATGTTTTGCAGACATCCTAGCATTACTATCTGAAATCTGATAATTCGATTGACACTCTTAGGTATTTCTGCAATATTTCGGCAATTTTTTATGTAATTATTAAGAAAAAAATTATAACCAAAAATATGAAACGTATTTCATTCAGCATTTTGGGTGCAATAAATAAACAGTATATTAATCGAAAAATTGCAATATATTGGCAATTCGCTTTCAAAATTTATAACAATATTCAATTTATTTACAATGATTATTACGAATGTTATTAACAACAGAGTACAACGTGAATGATAATCGTTATTAACATTTCAAAGTTTGTACTAGTTTTTTTATTAATTTACATTTTATATTAGGATACCAATGAACATTTCTTCAAGCCAATGTTATAAATGGCTTATAGTAAATATTAACTCGAGTGATAAAATATTGTTATATATATTCTTATGAAACGTTTTCGAAGAAAAAGATGAGGAAGCTTAGCGTGGAAATAGTTTTCCTATTTTGTGATAATTTCAGTGCTAGTAGCTGTTTTCATAGAAGTCTTCCTCTCTAAAAAAAGAACAGTTAATTACGACACATGTAGTACGTATATTGTACACACAAACTTAACAAACACTCGCACAGAAAATTCTACAAGCATATTTTGTGGATATAGTGTCCACCACATGGGAAATTCGGCTATTATTGATTTCCAAAAAAATTATTTTGGATACAGTTAGTGCATGCCCTCAAACGAAAAAGTGGCTGCACAAATTTGTGTTAGTCCTGGCGCTTGGGTTGAGAAATTAATTTTTTTGAAATTTAAAGTTTTTTAAGTACAGTCTACCCATTTTACCGATTCCAAAAAATGATATGTTATGAAACAGCACCTAAGTATCCTGCTATAAAAATAAGGTGAATGTAGGTACCAGAACGCCATGATGACTAAAGAAAATTGAGAAAAATATGTAACTTCTTTACAGTGGCGGCTCGTGGTTTTTAGCTCTGGGTGGGCAGGATGGGAGATAGAACCGAATAATAATGACACTTCTCCACAAAAAAATCACGCAAAAAACATTCAATGATGCCTCTGCCCACTTCAATCAACATGTATGTTTTTAAATTATCTATCCCTGTTGAATTTCACGAACTTTTACTATTTTTACTGAGTAACATGCAAGGCCAGCAATAAAGTTTATTTTTTATTTAACTTCCAGAAAGCCATAAACATTTTTGATAACCTGTAACACAAAATTTTCTGTGATGAATTTGAATTTACATTAATGAGATTTCCCATAGGGGCAAGGTCGTTCTAATTTAGTTAAAAATTTTGTCATCGTATGTTAGTCTCGCAAAACTGTTTTCTAATAAAAAATGTATAATATCAGAATTATCGCTTACCGTTTGTCTTACGTTGGCCATGGCAAATATTTTAATATTAATAATTTGCCAGCTGTCCACACTTATTTTTTCTGCTAAAGTAGACACTTTACTATTTACTAAATACCAACAAAGATCACAGATTACAAATTTAAAAAAACATAAAATTGAGAGAAAAAAACATTACACAAACCTAATCAAATAAAATCTTCCAATTTTAAAACAGCAGCAACAATTTCCAACATTTGAGATTCGCGAATGCTGGCTTGACTCCACACGTCCAAAAATGAAACGATTCTCGGCGAAACATCACGACACTGTAAAAGAAAAGGGAAGGGATGAGGGTGGCAGTGTCCACATCCCACCGAGCGCGAAGTCCCATATTTGAATATTATACATTTATTCATTTACATATATTAATTTCACATCTAAAACTGCTAAAATAAAATTAAACATTATTTTAGAACTATTTGTATAATATAGAGCCATATGTGTTCTAATACATCATACCTTGAAATGTAAAGAAAAATAAAATTATAGTTATATAGGTAACTTAACTAACTATATGGCACCGCCGATATGTATTTTAACTTCTTTTTGTCCCAATTTATCAAATTAGAAATTGCTATCATATTTGATATTCATAAAGGATTGATTAATCAATTTTAACACATTAGTTATTTTTCCTGTTTGATATCTTTTCAATTGTGAACATATTCTATTCAATAATCATACTATTTATTACAAGTTTTGTTCAGGGGTGGCATGCCCACTCTAGGTTGTAAATAGCCTAAGCATGCACGACGTACGTCTCGTTTTGATATACATTACAGGCGTAAGATCGAAGTGAATAACCAACATGCACGTAGACGTATTATGATTGAATTCACGATTTCTGAGCGATGCTTGCCTGCCCTGACTTGGCGCATGACACTACTTTAGATAGTATTACGCCAGAGAACATTACGCCCGGTTTCTAAACGGATTCATAAGCGTATCTATACCTATATGAGGCAGAATAATATGTAGTAAAAATAATATTATAAATAAAACTATTTTTTGAATTTTAATACTACAATTAATTAACCGCAAAATTTTACTATATTATTTAACAACAAAAATATATAAAAATATAAATATACCTTTATAACTAATACTTATGTAATTGGGTGGGCACTGCCTACCCTGCCATCCCTGACGGGCCGCCACTGCTTCTTTAAGGATATTCTGTGTCTAAAGGGTTATGTACGTATTAAGGGCTAATATTTGGCAAAATTGTAAGTTCCACTGAGAGCAAACAGTACAACAAAATGAACGTCATCCGCGCGGGGACCGATCCTGCTACACACTTTGTGCATCTATTTTTACTTTTGAAACCATGAACTAACCTTCATCAAAAAATAAATTTCCAGAAAATCAATAACAACAGAGTTTTTTCACTTATTGCAGGACACTATAATATTTAAAAAAATATGTGACCGACATAAACACAGGAGCTATAAATAATGAAACATACAACAATTGGAGACTATTTTGACTAAACATATTCAGATTTTTAATTAAATGGTTCAATAAAACTTCTTTAGTTAACAAGATACACAGCATCAAAATAATTTTTATTAATAGATTTTTGGGAGTCCGCTTGACGCATCAAGCTTAAAATCAGTTCGGGTAGGTTTCTTATGAGAAATCATAATTTCATATTAGTTTTATACATTAAATGAAAATTTATTTGACTTACAGAAATTTCAGAATGGGTTTTAATTGTTTCTTATTAATTTTAGTTGTTCTAAACGACGTTTCGACAGTATCCTATCTGCCATCTTCAGGTTCCTGCTGATAGCTGCCTACTGCTACTTCTAGTTGTTATTTTACTTCGACCAACGAGGAACAGCAGTAGGTGGTTATCAGCAAAAGTTTGAAGATAGGAGATAGGATTCTGCCGAAATATCGTCCATACAACTATGGCTCCTTAAGAACCTTATTAACCACGTATACACCCGGAAGTATAACAACATTTCACGTATAGTGTCTGCCAAGAGCTTGTGCCATATGATAAATTCTGTTGTTATCGATCATCTGAAAAATTCTATTTTTGATAAAAGTTAATGTCTGAAATGAAAAAGTGGTGGTACAAATTTCTACCAGTTCTGACGCTAGGTTGGAAAATTTTTTTTTTTTTTAATTTGCTCAAGAATAAACTACCATTATCTTTGAAGTTTGAAGATATCGATAAATATTATTTTAAGAAGGCGAAGTTATATCCAAATATCAAATTGGTCGCCCCATTTTAAAAATGATAGTTTCCCACTGTTATGCGCGTAACTCCCGAACTATTTTTTAATATTTTTTGTTGTTGTTAAAGCTGCTCTTAATATAATAGTTTCAGTTTTAAATAATGAATTAAAATTCACTTTGAAGAACTACTAGCAGTAATTTTTCGTCCGAGTAAATATTTTCGGAAAAAATGGTGTATTTATTGGTGCAAAGTTGTTCTTATTCTATCCGATGTTAGCACAGATTACTTAAAAAAGTTTCTTCCCTTCATCTCAGACAACATTGAAAACAAGCGAAACGTTTGTCCAAAATCACTACGGGCCATAATATACCTACCAAAAAAAATGGCAAATTATACAAAAATATTTTTAATCAAAACATTAATAAAATTAAATTAAAATATCATTTAAGGAACTGTTAAATTGACAGAAAAATATAAATATTTGAATCTGAAGTCATGAAATGAAATAATTCAATTGCACCAAATTTAATATTTTGGTGCAATTTCGCAGTAGAAGCAACTTCTTAAAACAGCATTTTTGATGTTTTCAAAATTAGAGGTAGTTTACTCTTGAGCAAATTTAAAAAATATGCGATCTAAGCGCCAGGACTAGCACAAATTTGCTTAGCTACTTTTTCGTTTGAAATCGCGGGATAGCTTTTATCAAAAATAAAAATTTTCAGAAAATCAATAACAACAGTGTTTATTATATATACACTGTATATAGCGTGACTCAAACAAAATTTAATTAGCAATTTCGGAAACAAATCACCATGGAAGTGTTTGTAAAGTATGCCTGATGGCCGACATATATTATTTATTACAGCTGTAAATATGTTGAATTAGAGCAAAAGAAATATAATACGTTTTAAATTGAAAATATAGATACAAAAGTTATAAAATTGTAATTATTTTACTTGTCAAAATTAGAAATAGTTTTTCTATTCACATACTATAAAATAACAAAAAAGAGATATCCGAGTATAGTCGAGTACCTACAGTTTTGCCGGGCAGTCAAAAAACGCAACAAAAACTTTACGACCTATCACGCTTGTAATTTGAAGAATCACTTATCTTTATAGGTTTTTGATGAAACCTTGTTTGATGAAACCATGCCGAATGGTTCACCGGCGTTAATAATTAGCTCGTAAAGTCTTTGTTGCGTTTTTTCACTGTCCAGGAAAACTGTACCTGACTATATGCTATTATTAAGCTTGTTGTGAATGCTTGGACTTGGATGCTAACAGTAACAAACAGCAATAAACACAGAAAGAAAATTATAGCAAAATAGCAGGTTACCTGCTTTGCGAGAACTTAGCGAGGATTAGCAGCAAATTATTTATAGTTTTCAATAAATAGGCAGAAATATAGAGAAAGCAGGTAAATACAAAAAATTGTAAAAATTTTCCTAGCCACGGAAGCATCGTGATCCTTTGATCAGTTTATGGGTTTCAAAACGTTTTGGTTTGGTTCAAGTGACATTTTGGAGGGTTTTTATACCACCATGGTTTTTTGTCCTCTCTTTACCTTCTTTTTCTCAGCATTATTAAATTTTGATCTAAAATTTTAAAACAAGCACAGTATTAGTCACGGTTTGACCATACAGGTAATTAGTACATACATATACACAAACATATAGCACATATTTGAGTTTTCCATTAAAAAAACTGACATATATTATTGCTACTAAAAAAATAGGGATAAAATAAAATTCAAAAACAAGGTACATTTTCTAATAACAAAAATTATTAAATGATGAGCTAATTTATTTTAATGAATAATAAATGACAACGTCACGGGTTCAAACATGAGATTAAGGCCAGTTTTAAAAATGGTATCCTCGAACGAAAATATACATATATATGTATATACCTTTTAATAAATCCATAGTTGATAATCTCTTTTTCCCATAGGAGAGGACCCCCAAATGTAAGTTGTTACTACAAGCAATAATAGTAGTTGTTTATAAATATACGTGTCAACAAAAAATATATCTGAAGAACACACTTTACATTTTTACGTTTGCAAAATCTGATAGTATTTCAACCCTATAATCCGAATGTCAAGGGTGTTCTATGAAGGAAAATTAATAGAAAAACAATATAAAGGATGAGGAAATTTTGTACATCAATTTTGTTTTATATTGTACTAAGCTGTATCAAAAGTGAACAGCTTAATGGAAAACAAAAAATTATGTAACGCAAAATTTCTTCCATATGCTTGACCAAATCCCAACTCGTCAATTTAAAATTGTTTTAACCTAGCCGAGCATATGACATACGTTTCCTGTACAGTAGCAGTTAGTGATTAAGTATGAATGTGTGTGTTTTTGTGAAGCATCGTGCCAATACTTACTCTGTAGGAAAGTGATGCATGTACTTCTGACAGGACCTGCCACATCCCGGGCAATACCAATAGCTCAAGACTCCAATCGAAGCGGCGAATAATAAATTTGGAATGGTGATAGAGAGCACCAAATGTCGAAGAGTATCATCCCAAGAATATCTAGCAACTACCTGTATATCCGGATAAACCCGACTATAGTAACATGGGAAGGGTGTGCCCGCTGTCTCGTATCCATACTGGCGAGCGAATTCGGAACAATTTACGGAGGGAGGATAGCCGCACCCCTCGGTGTTTATCAAAAAACGGATATCCGCGACATCCCAATGCATTACGATCGATGGCCGATAATCTCTAAATGGCAATTTTGAATAATTGACGTATATTTGATGACACCTAGTGGCTTCTCGGGTACAGCCCTCTCTACAAGAGGCCCAAGAACAGTTCGATATTCCTTCTGCGTATATATGTTGAGTCGCCAAGCATGTTACAGGTTCAGGTTCATAATCGGCCATTAAACTAGATATTGCTGGATCCACTACGAAAGGAATAAGAAAAAGGAAAGCAAAAACCGATAGGAAAGCTGTGGTTCCGAGACATAGTGATGTATAGAACTTCGCTGTTTCTGCGATTGAAATAAGAGTGAGTTGATTTTTTTCGCTTGTTACGCTCATGTTAGTAAAGAAATGTTAAAAAAGTGCTACGAATCCAAAATGTACGCTTTCCCCTACGAGGTAGATTCAAAATGTTGATTTTGGAACAGATTCAGTCTCGGTCCAGCAGGAGGGGAATGCCTAAAAGCAAAAGATAAAATGAGTATCGGGCATAAATTTCACTTCCGGAGCTTCTTTTATAAGCGATTTTTTAAAAATAGATATTAACGTGCTTACTCTAACAAATTTCTCTTATATTTTGTAGATTTTGTTTAGATTATATACATATTATTTATTAAATTTGATGTAGCTTTAGAGATTTGGGAGATTTTGTAATGTCTCGTTCAAAGACATAAAATTTATATGCTAATTTAATATTAATGCAATATGAATGTATGATAAAAAGAAAATCGATATTATAATTTAATCATAACAAGTTTAAATATATTTAGTTCCACGTTACCAACATGTTATCGCAAACAAAGAAGCTTTGATCGAAGTTTGTTTGAGAAATTTCATTCAAAAGTATTAAATTATTTTATAACTTTTAAAATAAAGAAAACATTGGATACTTCGATTTTATTCTATTTTTTTATGTATATTTAATCATACAAAACGTCCCTAAATAATACGAGCATGGTTGTACAAAATAAAAATTCTCGATATTTCGAATTTAAAACACGGCCTGCCAAAAAAAAACTTCGCTGAAATGTTTACATATGGATTAATAAAAATGATCCTCTTAAAAAGTAATTATTTATACAAAATAAATAGATTAGTGATTGAGTAAAGACTCATGCTTCTGTATTATTACATGGTGACAAACTGAGCCAAAGAACTCACAGTACTACTTATATTTTTCCATAAATCAAAAATAAATTAATTAAGGCCAATATAAAATATATACTCACGTGATTGATCTCAAAGTGCCATAATCGAATTGCCTCCCCCCCTGTCATTCATGTTGTTTGAGGATGCTGTTTTCTCCGTTGCTTCTTCGGTCTTAATGCACCCCTGAAAACGCATCTTGGCGTCATCTCCGACAACAACAGTTCGTTGACAAAGAATAAGAGTGAGACACGAAACGACAAATAATACCGAGGGCAGAACAGAGGCAATTAAAAATTGTTTCGTTGTCGTAGCCAGATCAAAACGTGCTACAACAATTCCAGGATTCTCAGCTGAAAAAAAGCAAGGGAAGCGCGCTCTGGCGTTGTGGTCGGTCCCATCTTTTCCATAAATTTTTAGGAATTCCTTACATTCATCTCTTAAAGTGTTAACGCATCCTTCAAGGTTGATCAGCAGCCTGCTTTCATTGGCAATCAATAAATCTGGTTCAGGAGGAGCCACTATCTGACGTTCGTCTAAAGGAACGGTGTTAAATACACTTAGGTAACTTAAGTAAGTGAAATTGGTCATGTCGCTTAGTACGTTGTTAGCCAATAAAGAACCATTCACACAATCTACAGCTTCTAAACCACGACTTGTATTTAAAATTGTATAACAAGAAGCCATAACTATATTATCCTGGGACTCATTCCAAATTTCGTCCCCTGTATCACTGTCTATACAACGCTGGCATTGTGATAAATATACCTCGTCTCCACTTAACATTATCACGTTTTTATTTCTTGTCGGAATATCGCCACACTGTCTATCGCAGTTATAAGGCGTGCGGATTCTCTCGCACGTCCCCTTAGTGCAGCTATATAAACCATTTAAATCGATGCAGGTTATTTTACCTCTTCTTCCAGAACACTTTAATGCGGGATCAGTATCTTTATAAATGCATTCGAAAGAATCCGTTATGTCAATACACATGCCCATCGTACAATTAAAAGTACCTGTCAGATTCTTGCATTCGTCTGCGATGCACCTACTTCTCTTAGCGTTTTCTTGATCTTTGCCATAGCAAAATTTTTGTGCGATATTTGTGCAATTAGCTAGGAGCAAATTGGAGCCATTTCGTCTCAGATTAACATAAATTTGCATACAAGATCCGGATGTTTTACTTAAACACCATTCACCACATGAGCCCCAGTCGCAAGATTCCACCGTAACTGCTCGCGTTGTGGTGCACATAACAGGCGTTTCGGATATTCCTGATTGCATGGCGCGAGTTGATGGTACATATATTGCAACGGTAAGATACACTATAGCCACTGTGCTGAGGATAAGAGTTAGCTGACACAAACATATCGTCCCGCAGATTTTCGTATCTTGAGGAGGAATTATGAGATCTTCGACGGGCGTGGGCTTCTTCTTGGGCATTTTGGACCGTTAATTTGCATACCGTTGTCAGCAAAAATTAGCAGCGGTTGGCGCAGCCATTCGTGACTATTGTTTGATACGGTACTGAACGCTGGTGTCCAGATTAAAACGCGCGCGTCCCTTGATCAATACGCCACTGCGGTGAGACTAATCGATAACACGCGCGCTGCCTGCCCGCGGTCTTCACATATGCATCACCTATTTCTATCTCTCTAATAATCTTAAAATACACAACACACAGGTGCACGTGAAAATACCTGACTCGAGTTTGCGGTAATTATGGTATAATCTACTTACGTGACAATCAGTGGACAAACCAATAATTTGGGGTTGATTTAGGAAGAGGCAAAATGGCAAGTGGCTCCTCTCATGGAGAGCGGTACGATAGTGTTCTTTCAGTCATCTGACGGAACCGGCGCCAAGATCGATACCATAAACACGGACTGCAGTGCTCACAACACCATGCCCATCGATGGAACACTCGTTACCCCAACTGTGTAATATTCATTTTAAACTATAACGACTGTGATTAACTATCAAGTGTCTCTTAAAAGCTGTTATATTAGTTACAATTCCTGAACATCCAAAGTTAAATATGTAAAAAGTCTTAACGTTAATTTAAAATAAAACATATTTAAGAATGTGTGGGTTGAAAAGACGGACATCAAGATTGGATAAATGTAATAGTTAAGAGCGAGTTTTTGCAATACATGGTGTGAGCTGGCCGGAGCCGCTCGCACTTGACTGTGGACGCAGATGTTGGGGTCCAAGCTCCTCTTTGACCTTGCACTGCGACCATGGAGGAAGAGAAAATTAAGCAAACCTGGCAACAGAAATTGCTTTTCTATACTACAGCTTTCTTCGTGCTGCTTGGTATTTTTAGCTTATTTTCATTTTTATTCCTTGTGCCTTTTGTCATCGACCCAGCGTTTACAACGATTTTCATGGAGTTCGACGAAGAACCTGCTTTTTGTGAGACCCTAAGAACCGACCGACGTCTAGGTGCATCAAACTGTAGCTGGACGTCTTGTCGGGAGGGTTGCACCAAAGATATTTACGACTGCACACAAATATTTGTACATTACAAAATTACATCCAATCGTTCCAGCTTTCCATTTGCGTCGGCTGTTTCAACATCTACAGCAGTGGCCTTGCGACAGGAAGATCAAACGCTTTTGGAAGATTTTGGCTACAATGAGGAATCCACGGGTATGATGGAACTCGACTCCGACCCGGAATGGTACTTTGGAGAGGCAAGATTATTACCCAACGTAAAAGGTTGTGGGTATCCTCCAATGCTCAACTGCTCTATTTTTCTAAAAACGTACAAAGAAGTTGGAACCAATTTCTCCTGTTATTACAGTCGGGTGGATCCAAGTATGGTAATCAGTCACTTGGACATGTGGCAAGTATATATGAATCTGGTGTACGCGATGGCAATTCCGATACCCTCATTTATTATATCCGTGATATATTTAGCATTTGCCTACTTTAAGATATATAATGAGGACGAAGAAGAAGCTCCTTTAAAAAAGAATGCAGAAGCTATCGATATGGAGGGAGAAAGTGGAACACCCATACCTCCAGCTAGCGGAGGAATAACGCCTGCCAGTGAAGCTTTTAGGGAAGATCTAGCAAGTTTCGGTCATCATTTTAAAGTCGCAATGGTAGACGAAATGAGTCGCGACAGTCTTGCTGATGGAGTGCTTAATTCTGTAACAATGGGAGGGTAAATTTAAATTCTGTACTTTAGAAGAAGTTGAGTTTTATTTTCATTTTGTTTTAGAAATATTGCGAAGACTATGACTACAAGCATTTCGACCACAGGAGGTCCTGTAGCAGATATTTAAAATTTATACTACCGCCACGCCACGTCTTGAACTTTCTCAGGCTTGTGTTTCTTGTTATTTTCATAAATAAAGCTTAGGATAATTCGAAATCAATTTGTATTTGGATGTGATTCTTGTTCTCCTCCATTAATAAAGTGAGTATAAACTTATAGGAAAAAATGGGCAAGTTGGGAGAGTGGGATATGTGGATTTTTTTCTAACCCAGTCAGAGTGAGGTTTTTAGGTCAAGGAATAATTTATACAATCAATGAAAGATAACGAATCGTAATAACATGTACATGCGTAATTTAATTATCTGTAGTCGTTCCAAGAATTGTTTATTTTTAATTTCAATTAAGGCGATATTTACTAAAAGATATTGTAAATTTCTTACCTTCAATAGAATTTGTTTTTCTGATATAATTTTAATGAAATAAATTTCACTCTCTAAAATTTGCCCAACCAAGGATTTTGTTTATGATATTTGTGTTTATGTGTTTCATTATCTCGATACAAATTATCGTAAAATGGCATTATATTTAGATCTGTCTTTTAGGTTCCAGTAAGTCATGATTAAATATTGGTTATTTATTTACAGCATACTTATATTAATATTTGTTAGGTATTTGGCCACTGTTCTGTAAAATATTTAAAAGTTTTAATGAAAAACTCATATAAAGAATTAGACAGGTTTTTGAAATATTTCTGACAGTACTAAGAAATCTCTCACACCCATAACAGCTAAAACAAAAATTTTAAATAAAGTACATTATAATTAAAAATAGAAATTAAAAGAGTTGTTAAAGTTTCGGAAAAGTAATCGCTTATAGTCACCAATTGTTTTGAAATTTGGAACATATTTATATACCGGGTGGCAACGGAATTAATAGGCAATAGTTTCCAGAGTTTTGAAGATAAGGTAAGTGTACGAATCATTGACACTTTTAGATCCTATTTTTATATTTTTTAATAAACTAACTTTGTAAAATTATTAATGGGCGGAGAAAAGTTTTGTTTATTGATTTTACCCGTCTGAAAGTTATATTATTGATGTCAATATTTAAAAAAATATATTTTTTTCTTGTATTTGAACCAGTGTTTGACATCAAAAAATGGCATATATTCTAATGATTAACACTAAAGAATATGATTGACGTTTTAAAGAACCTTAAAAACTAATTTATTTATTTCAAACTAAACACAATTTGTTGTGTGTAGTTATCCTACCGACCGAGAGAAAATAAACGATGATAATTAAATATATATTGCTGAACTACAAAAAATTATTAGCTTAACTATGACATAAGTATAGATCTATTTCAGGAACTGTAAAAGCTCCACGCATATTTTTAGGGATAGGATTGCCTATTAGTTGCACTACATCATTCTTTCTGTACCACATCATGTCTTCTATAGTTGACCATTTCCAACCTTTACCACTTGTCAACATATAGTGGAGTAAAACAAGATTTTCAGAGAAAATTTTACATGGAGCAACGCGACATAAAAAAATAAGTTTGTTTTGGTGAAACTAATAATACTCTTGAGTTTTCCGGTTCAAGTAGGTGGGGGAAATTTTCTTTTCTCGAAAATGGGGTAAATTGGTCATTTTTAAGGGTGGTTTTTCAGTTTTAATTTATCTTAGAACCTTTAAAATACCAGTTAAAAAGGAGCACGGGAGCCTTTTATTGTAGATGATCAAGGAACCTTCAGTTCAAATTTCGTGAAAATCGGTTCACCGCCTCCCACGATATATACAGACTGTCCATTTTAATAATAATAATAATAATAATAATAATAATAATAATAATAATAATAATAGGAGGGGCTAACTTCCATCTATTAAGCCTTTGGTGAGTAGCGCCACCACTTACTCCAGCTAGGGGTGCAAAACCGAACCGGCAGCCCGAGTGCACCCGGGAGGGGAAAGCATCTTCCCCTCTGGTGTCGGTCGTGGGCCTGCTGGGCTAACCACCCACAGGCTCTAACCTTTGGTTCCAGCAGGCCGAAGACTGGGCCCCCACGATCGACCCCGTTCGGATAGGGGTCAAGGGCAAGGTGGTGGGGCCCAACCGGATAGACCGCCCGTTGACGACGTACGCAATGAACAAGGACGCTTTGAGTGGACAGATGAACTGAGGGATGAGCTTCTGCATTGTTATGAAAGCAGTGAGCCCGCGCGGAGGGGGTACATGGCGCGGATGCATGCTCTGTGGTGTGAGAGGCTACCAGAGCATAGCGCCTTCACGCCACAAAATCTGCGTGACTATGTATCCCACCTTCGTAGTAGGGGCTACGTGAGGGCTGCTCCTGGGCCGGTGAATGAGGTGGCCGAAGAGCCGCCACATTCACCGGTTGAGGACGTGGCTCTCCTCGTTCCGCCAATTCCAGAGGGCCTCAGTACCAGAAGGGGGTTACACCGTCTGAAAACCCCCGGGCCACAAGACCTGGCCAGAGTGGACGCTGAACTTCGTACAGCGCTACCAGAAGAGGCTGACATCTGGCACATAAATTGTGCCGTGTATGCCGCTGCTCAACGCTCGTCTCAGGTGGAGAGGCGAAATACCTCTTCCCCACAGGAGAGAGCGCAGCGGCGCATACAAAAGATGGAAGCCAAGATCCAGTCGGCGAGGCAACACGCATCCCGTATCCAATGTGTGATGGACTATACGGCGGCCAACAGGCCGTTCACGCCTAAAGTGCGTCGATTAGCCGCCAACTTAAGACGCGTCCATCACACACTCAATGAGGCAGTGCTGCGAACCACCAAACAGCACTGTCTCGACAGGATACGGATGCTAGTGACTTGCAAAAAGTCATTAGTGAGGCGGGCGAGGGGGCTTGCGGAAAATAAACTGTTCCGCGAGAAGCCCTCGCGCCTTTTCCAACCGCCTCCGCGTGTTGTAGACAATCCGCCGACTGCAGATCAGGTGGAGAACTTCTGGAAAACGCTGTACGAGGAGAGGCCTCCACTCAACCGAGATTCTCCTGCCCTTGCACACTTTGAAGCCTTTTGTCAAAGGCTTCAGCAACCACAGGAAGTGTGCGAACCAATAACCCCAGAAGAGGTTCGTAGGGCTCTTGATGGCTCTAAGAACTTTGCTGCTCCAGGTCCCGATGGGATAAATAACTTTTGGTGGAAAAAGTTATCGAACACCCACCACCATTTGGCCAGAATATTTAATTCCTGGTTAAATGGGGAGCAGCAAATCCCTTCTTGGGTTGTTGAGGGGCGGACAGTGCTGATCCCCAAGAACGGAGATTTGTCCAACCCAAAGAATTACAGACCGATAACCTGTCTAAACGCATGTTACAAGGTGTTTACACGCATTTTGTACATGCGGGTGCTCCACGCAGTTGAACCGGTTTACGAACGGATATATGAGCAACGAGGGTCGAAGAGAGGTGTCGCTGGCTGCAAGGAGAACCTGTTGATTGACAGATGTGTCACGCAGGACTCCATGCAGTATAAGCGGAACCTCTCTATGGCCTGGATCGACTACCGCAAGGCATTCGACATGACATCGCATGAGCTCATTGTTCACTTGCTCCGATGTCTTGTGGTTCCCGGTCCCGTAGTGAGATGTATTGAAGAACTGATGCCGCTCTGGAGGACTCGCTTTACCATAACATCGGGTAACGATAGAGTCCAAACAGAGTCGGTAACATTCAGAAGAGGAGTATTTCAGGGAGATTCCCTCAGCCCCCTTCTGTTTTGCATCTCACTACTGCCATTATCCGTCTCGCTCCGGAAAACCCGTGGCTACAACTGCGGTACCCCCGGCGACAGGAGGCATAAGGTCACCCATCTATTTTATATGGATGACCTTAAACTTTATGCCTCTGGAGAGAGGGATCTCCAACAGTCTCTTAGGGTGGTACAGGAGTATACGCAGGCTGTCGGTATGCAGTTCGGGTTGGACAAATGCGCACTGATCCATCTCAAGAGAGGACGATGCGGTGACTATGGAGAGGACGCGCAGCTCGTGGACGGAAGCATCTTACACCATCTAGATGCCGGAGAGTCGTACACTTACTTGGGTGTCGAGCAACGCTCCACCCAAGAAGTGAGTGTAGTGAAAAACGCTCTCCGCGGCAAGTATCAGCACCTACTCCGACAGATCTGGTCTTCAGAACTGTCGGGGAAGAACAAGGTGTCTGCTACAAATATGCTTGCCGTTCCGATCCTTCTCTACTCTTTCGGAGTAGTGAAGTGGACTAGAGAAGAGCTGCGTCAACTCGATGTAGTAACCCGCAAGAAGATGCATCTCAATAGGAGCTTGCATCCTAAATCGTCCGTTCCACGGTTATATCTCCCACGACATCGGGGAGGCCGTGGACTCTTGAGCTTGGAGAGTCTCCATAGCAGGATGGTTCTGGAGGGAGCATGTAAGGCCATCAGGAGTTCGGATCCCCTCCTCTGCATGGTCCGAGACCATGAAAATGCAGAGGTAGGAGCTTTTCTCTTTAAGGCAGCACGCAGAGCAGCCGATGAACTTGGTCTCATCTTCGACGTCGAGCGGGTAAACCCCGACTCTGTCACCGAGTTGGAACCCGTTCGACTAAAAGCCCACATTAGAGCTGCAGAACACAACATCCTTCTGCAGCTCCATAAGGATAAGCCATTGCACGGGATCTTCTATAAAAATATAGAAGAAATCGGCTTATCCGAAAGGCTGACCTTCGCCTTCTTAAGGTCAGCTGGGCTGAAGTCTGAGACCGAGGGATTCATAATGGCTTGCCAGGATGGTGTATTTAACACTCTCGTCTATCGACGTCGTGTCATGGGTATGGAGGTCCCTGATGTCAGCTGCAGGGCCTGCCGCAGGGCGCCGGAGACTGTAATGCACTTACTGTCGGCTTGCCCGACTTACGCAGTCTCGGCCTATATTCATAGACACAACGCAGCATTACGAGTGCTTTACTATCATCTAAGGCACTCGTATGGGATAGACGAAACACCAGTGCTGCCTTACGTTCCGGGGGATATTGAGTCCGTTGTGGGGAATGAGAAGTGCCTAATTTATTGGAACTACTCGTTTCCCACCGTCAGGCAAATACAAGCCAACAAGCCTGACATAGTACTCCTCGACCACCAAATCAAGACAATGTATGTCGTGGAATTCTCAGCTCCCGCTGAGAGCAACATTGTCTTGAAAGAGGAGGAAAAACGGACAAAATATCGAGATTTGCTCTTCGAACTCCGCAGGCTTTATCCAGGCCATTCTGTTAAAATAGTGGTACTGATTATAGGAGCCCTCGGTGGAATGAGACAGACGCTGCTTTCAGAACTAAAGATCATACCGGCATGCCGAGATTCGGCAGAGATCTTAGCCGGCAGAATGCAGAAGGCTGTCATTCTCGGTTCATTACGTCTACTCAGGGCACACGATTCGCGGACCCGGTAGTCACTCACCCCACGGGCGTGGGGAGTGGCTATTGGTATTACCAGCTCCCCTCTGTGAGGGTCGGAGCCACAGAGTAGGGTGACTGGTTTTTTGTAAAAAAAAAAAAAAAAAAAAAAAAAATAATAATAATAAATAAGCAGGAGGGGCTAACTTCCATCTATTAAGCCTTTGGTGAGTAGCGCCACCACTTACTCCAGCTAGGGGTGCAAAACCGAACCGGCAGCCCTAGTGCACCCGGGAGGGGAAAGCATCTTCCCCTCTGGTGTCGGTCGTGGGCCTGCTGGGCTAACCACCCACAGGCTCTAACCTTTGGTTCCAGCAGGCCGAAGACTGGGCCCCCACGATCGACCCCGTTCGGATAGGGGTCAAGGGCAAGGTGGTGGGGCCCAACCGGATAGACCGCCCGTTGACGACGTACGCAACGAACAAGGACGCTTTGAGTGGACAGATGAACTGAGGGATGAGCTTCTGCATTGTTATGAAAGCAGTGAGCCCGCGCGGAGGGGGTACATGGCGCGGATGCATGCTCTGTGGTGTGAGAGGCTACCAGAGCATAGCGCCTTCACGCCACAAAATCTGCGTGACTATGTATCCCACCTTCGTAGTAGGGGCTACGTGAGTGCTGCTCCTGGGCCGGTGAATGAGGTGGCCGAAGAGCCGCCACATTCACCGGTTGAGGACGTGGCTCTCCTCGTTCCGCCAATACCAGAGGGCCTCAGTACCAGAAGGGGGTTACACCGTCTAAAAACCCCCGGGCCACAAGACCTGGCCAGAGTGGACGCTGAACTTCGTACAGCGCTACCAGAAGAAGCTGACATCTGGCACATAAATTGTGCCGTGTATGCCGCTGCTCAACGCTCGTCTCAGGTGGAGAGGCGAAATACCTCTTCCCCACAGGAGAGAGCGCAGCGGCGCATACAAAAGATGGAAGCCAAGATCCAGTCGACGAGGCAACACGCATCCCGTATCCAATGTGTGATGGACTATATGGCGGCCAACAGGCCGTTCACGCCTAAAGTGCGTCGATTAGCCGCCAACTTAAGACGCGTCCATCACACACTCAATGAGGCAGTGCTGCGAACCACCAAACAGCACTGTCTCGACAGGATACGGATGCTAGTGACTTGCAAAAAGTCATTAGTGAGGCGGGCGAGGGGGCTTGCGGAAAATAAACTGTTCCGCGAGAAGCCCTCGCGCCTTTTCCAACCGCCTCCGCGTGTTGTAGACAATCCGCCGACTGCAGATCAGATGGAGAACTTCTGGAAAACGCTGTACGAGGAGAGGCTTCCACTCAACCGAGATTCTCCTGCCCTTGCACACTTTGAAGCCTTTTGTCAAAGGCTTCAGCAACCACAGGAAGTGTGCGAACCAATAACCCCAGAAGAGGTTCGTAGGGCTCTTGATGGCTCTAAGAACTTTGCTGCTCCAGGTCCCGATGGGATAAATAACTTTTGGTGGAAAAAGTTATCGAGCACCCACCACCATTTGGCCAGAATATTTAATTCCTGGTTAAATGGGGAGCAGCAAATCCCTTCTTGGGTTGTTGAGGGGCGGACAGTGCTGATCCCCAAGAACGGAGATTTGTCCAACCCAAAGAATTACAGACCGATAACCTGCCTAAACGCATGTTACAAAGTGTTTACACGCATTTTGTACATGCGGGTGCTCCACGCAGTTGAACCGGTTTACGAACGGATATATGAGCAACGAGGGTCGAAGAGAGGTGTCGCTGGCTGCAAGGAGAACCTGTTAATTGACAGATGTGTCACGCAGGACTCCATGCAGTATAAGCGGAACCTCTCTATGGCCTGGATCGACTACCGCAAGGCATTCGACATGACATCGCATGAGCTCATTGTTCACTTGCTCCGATGTCTTGTGGTACCCGGTCCCGTAGTGAGATGTATTGAAGAACTGATGCCGCTCTGGAGGACTCGCTTTACCATAACATCGGGTAACGATAGAGTCCAAACAGAGTCGGTAACATTCAGAAGAGGAGTATTTCAGGGAGATTCCCTCAGCCCCCTTCTGTTTTGCATCTCACTACTGCCATTATCCGTCTCGCTCCGGAAAACCCGTGGCTACAACTGCGGTACCCCCGGCGACAGGAGGCATAAGGTCACCCATCTATTTTATATGGATGACCTTAAACTTTATGCCTCTGGAGAGAGGGATCTCCAACAGTCCCTTAGGGTGGTACAGGAGTATACGCAGGCTGTCGGTATGCAGTTCGGGTTGGACAAATGCGCACTGATCCATCTCAAGAGAGGACGATGCGGTGACTATGGAGAGGACGCGCAGCTCGTGGACGGAAGCATCTTACACCATCTAGATGCCGGAGAGTCGTACACTTACTTGGGTGTCGAGCAACGCTCCACCCAAGAAGTGAGTGTAGTGAAAAACGCTCTCCGCGGCAAGTATCAGCACCTACTCCGACAGATCTGGTCTTCAGAACTGTCGGGGAAGAACAAGGTGTCTGCTACAAATATGCTTGCCGTTCCGATCCTTCTCTACTCTTTCGGAGTAGTGAAGTGGACTAGAGAAGAGCTGCGTCAACTCGATGTAGTAACCCGCAAGAAGATGCATCTCAATAGGAGCTTGCATCCTAAATCGTCCGTTCCACGGTTATATCTCCCACGACATCGGGGAGGCCGTGGACTCTTGAGCTTGGAGAGTCTCCATAGCAGGATGGTTCTGGAGGGAGCATGTAAGGTCATCAGGAGTTCGGATCCCCTCCTCTGCATGGTCCGAGACCATGAAAATGCAGAGGTAGGAGCTTTTCTCTTTAAGGCAGCACGGAGAGCAGCCGATGAACTTGGTCTCATCTTCGACGTCGAGCGGGTAAACCCCGACTCTGTCACCGAGTTGGAACCCGTTCGACTAAAAGCCCACATTAGAGCTGCAGAACACAACATCCTTCTGCAGCTCCATAAGGATAAGCCATTGCACGGGATCTTCTATAAAAATATAGAAGACCTCGGCTTATCCGAAAGGCTGACCTTCGCCTTCTTAAGGTCAGCTGGGCTGAAGTCTGAGACCGAGGGATTCATAATGGCTTGCCAGGATGGTGTATTTAACACTCTCGTCTATCGACGTCGTGTCATGGGTATGGAGGTCCCTGATGTCAGCTGCAGGGCCTGCCGCAGGGCGCCGGAGACTGTAATGCACTTACTGTCGGCTTGCCCGACATACGCAGTCTCGGCCTATATTCATAGACACAACGCAGCATTACGAGTGCTTTACTATCATCTAAGGCACTCGTATGGGATAGACGAAACACCAGTGCTGCCTTACGTTCCGGGGGATATTGAGTCCGTTGTGGGGAATGAGAAGTGCCTAATTTATTGGAACTACTCGTTTCCCACCGTCAGGCAAATACAAGCCAACAAGCCTGACATAGTACTCCTCGACCACCAACTCAAGACAATGTATGTCGTGGAATTCTCAGCTCCCGCTGAGAGCAACATTGTCTTGAAAGAGGAGGAAAAACGGACAAAATATCGAGATTTGCTCTTCGAACTCCGCAGGCTTTATCCAGGCCATTCTGTTAAAATAGTGGTACTGATTATAGGAGCCCTCGGTGGAATGAGACAGACGCTGCTTTCAGAACTAAAGATCATACCGGCATGCCGAGATTCGGCAGAGATCTTAGCCGGCAGAATGCAGAAAGCTGTCATCCTCGGTTCATTACGTCTACTCAGGGCACACGATTCGCGGACCCGGTAGTCACTCACCCCACGGGCGTGGGGAGTGGCTATTGGTATTACCAGCTCCCCTCTGTGAGGGTCGGAGCCACAGAGTAGGGTGACTGGTTTTTTGTAAAAAAAAAAAAAAAAAAAAAAAAAAAAAAAAAAAAAAAAAAAATAATAATAATAATAATAAGCAGGAGGGGCTAACTTCCATCTGTTAAGCCTTTGGTGAGTAGCGCCACCACTTACTCCAGCTAGGGGTGCAAAACCGAACCGGCAGCCCTAGTGCACCCGGGAGGGGAAAGCATCTTCCCCTCTGGTGTCGGTCGTGGGCCTGCTGGGCTAACCACCCACAGGCTCTAACCTTTGGTTCCAGCAGGCCGAAGACTGGGCCCCCACGATCGACCCCGTTCGGATAGGGGTCAAGGGCAAGGTGGTGGGGCCCAACTGGATAGACCGCCCGTTGACGACGTACGCAATGAACAAGGACGCTTTGAGTGGACAGATGAACTGAGGGATGAGCTTCTGCATTGTTATGAAAGCAGTGAGCCCGCGCGGAGGGGGTACATGGCGCGGATGCATGCTCTGTGGTGTGAGAGGCTACCAGAGCATAGCGCCTTCACGCCACAAAATCTGCGTGACTATGTATCCCACCTTCGTAGTAGGGGCTACGTGAGGGCTGCTCCTGGGCCGGTGAATGAGGTGGCCGAAGAGCCGCCACATTCACCGGTTGAGGGCGTGGCTCTCCTCGTTCCGCCAATACCAGAGGGCCTCAGTACCAGAAGGGGGTTACACCGTCTGAAAACCCCCGGGCCACAAGACCTGGCCAGAGTGGACGCTGAACTTCGTACAGCGCTACCAGAAGAGGCTGACATCTGGCACATAAATTGTGCCGTGTATGCCGCTGCTCAACGCTCGTCTCAGGTGGAGAGGCGAAATACCTCTTCCCCACAGGAGAGAGCGCAGCGGCGCATACAAAAGATGGAAGCCAAGATCCAGTCGGCGAGGCAACACGCATCCCGTATCCAATGTGTGATGGACTATACGGCGGCCAACAGGCCGTTCACGCCTAAAGTGCGTCGATTAGCCGCTAACTTAAGACGCGTCCATCACACACTCAATGAGGCAGTGCTGCGAACCACTAAACAGCACTGTCTCGACAGGATACGGATGCTAGTGACTTGCAAAAAGTCATTAGTGAGGCGGGCGAGGGGGCTTGCGGAAAATAAACTGTTCCGCGAGAAGCCCTCGCGCCTTTTCCAACCGCCTCCGCGTGTTGTAGACAATCCGCCGACTGCAGATCAGGTGGAGAACTTCTGGAAAACGCTGTACGAGGAGAGGCCTCCACTCAACCGAGATTCTCCTGCCCTTGCACACTTTGAAGCCTTTTGTCAAAGGCTTCAGCAACCACAGGAAGTGTGCGAACCAATAACCCCAGAAGAGGTTCGTAGGGCTTTTGATGGCTCTAAGAACTTTGCTGCTCCAGGTCCCGATGGGATAAATAACTTTTGGTGGAAAAAGTTATTGAGCACCCACCACCATTTGGCCAGAATATTTAATTCCTGGTTAAATGGGGAGCAGCAAATCCCTTCTTGGGTTGTTGAGGGGCGGACAGTGCTGATCCCCAAGAACGGAGATTTGTCCAACCCAAAGAATTACAGACCGATAACCTGTCTAAACGCATGTTACAAGGTGTTTACACGCATTTTGTACATGCGGGTGCTCCACGCAGTTGAACCGGTTTACGAACGGATATATGAGCAACGAGGGTCGAAGAGAGGTGTCGCTGGCTGCAAGAAGAACCTGTTGATTGACAGATGTGTCACGCAGGACTCCATGCAGTATAAGCGGAACCTCTCTATGGCCTGGATCGACTACCGCAAGGCATTCGACATGACATCGCATGAGCTCATTGTTCACTTGCTCCGATGTCTTGTGGTACCCGGTCCCGTAGTGAGATGTATTGAAGAACTGATGCCGCTCAGAGGACTCGCTTTACCATAACATCGGGTAACGATAGAGTCCAAACAGAGTCGGTAACATTCAGAAGAGGAGTATTTCAGGGAGATTCCCTCAGCCCCCTTCTGTTTTGCATCTCACTACTGCCATTATCCGTCTCGCTCCGGAAAACCCGTGGCTACAACTGCGGTACCCCCGGCGACAGGAGGCATAAGGTCACCCATCTATTTTATATGGATGACCTTAAACTTTATGCCTCTGGAGAGAGGGATCTCCAACAGTCCCTTAGGGTGGTACAGGAGTATACGCAGGCTGTCGGTATGCAGTTCGGGTTGGACAAATGCGCACTGATCTATCTCAAGAGAGGACGATGCGGTGACTATGGAGAGGACGCGCAGCTCGTGGACGGAAGCATCTTACACCATCTAGATGCCGGAGAGTCGTACACTTACTTGGGTGTCGAGCAACGCTCCACCCAAGAAGTGAGTGTAATGAAAAACGCTCTCCGCGGCAAGTATCAGCACCTACTCCGACAGATCTGGTCTTCAGAACTGTCGGGGAAGAACAAGGTGTCTGCTACAAATATGCTTGCCGTTCCGATCCTTCTCTACTCTTTCGGAGTAGTGAAGTGGACTAGAGAAGAGCTGCGTCAACTCGATGTAGTAACCCGCAAGAAGATGCATCTCAATAGGAGCTTGCATCCTAAATCGTCCGTTCCACGGTTATATCTCCCACGACATCGGGGAGGCCGTGGACTCTTGAGCTTGGAGAGTCTCCATAGCAGGATGGTTCTGGAGGGAGCATGTAAGGTCATCAGGAGTTCGGATCCCCTCCTCTGCATGGTCCGAGACCATGAAAATGCAGAGGTAGGAGCTTTTCTCTTTAAGGCAGCACGGAGAGCAGCCGATGAACTTGGTCTCATCTTCGACGTCGAGCGGGTAAACCCCGACTCTGTCACCGAGTTGGAACCCGTTCGACTAAAAGCCCACATTAGAGCTGCAGAACACAACATCCTTCTGCAGCTCCATAAGGATAAGCCATTGCACGGGATCTTCTATAAAAATATAGAAGACCTCGGCTTATCCGAAAGGCTGACCTTCGCCTTCTTAAGGTCAGCTGGGCTGAAGTCTGAGACCGAGGGATTCATAATGGCTTGCCAGGATGGTGTATTTAACACTCTCGTCTATCGACGTCGTGTCATGGGTATGGAGGTCCCTGATGTCAGCTGCAGGGCCTGCCGCAGGGCGCCGGAGACTGTAATGCACTTACTGTCGGCTTGCCCGACTTACGCAGTCTCGGCCTATATTCATAGACACAACGCAGCATTACGAGTGCTTTACTATCATCTAAGGCACTCGTATGGGATAGACGAAACACCAGTGCTGCCTTACGTTCCGGGGGATATTGAGTCCGTTGTGGGGAATGAGAAGTGCCTAATTTATTGGAACTACTCGTTTCCCACCGTCAGGCAAATACAAGCCAACAAGCCTGACATAGTACTCCTCGACCACCAACTCAAGACAATGTATGTCGTGGAATTCTCAGCTCCCGCTGAGAGCAACATTGTCTTGAAAGAGGAGGAAAAACGGACAAAATATCGAGATTTGCTCTTCGAACTCCGCAGGCTTTATCCAGGCCATTCTGTTAAAATAGTGGTACTGATTATAGGAGCCCTCGGTGGAATGAGACAGACGCTGCTTTCAGAACTAAAGATCATACCGGCATGCCGAGATTCGGCAGAGATCTTAGCCAGCAGAATGCAGAAGGCTGTCATCCTCGGTTCATTACGTCTACTCAGGGCACACGATTCGCGGACCCGGTAGTCACTCACCCCACGGGCGTGGGGAGTGGCTATTGGTATTACCAGCTCCCCTCTGTGAGGGTCGGAGCCACAGAGTAGGGTGACTGGTTTTTGTATAAAAAAAAAAAAAAAAAAAATAATAAATAATAATAATAATAATTTTATTGATCATTTTGAGATACAAATTATGTATATATGGTAAGTCAGCAGTTAATATTTAAGTAGACAGTGTCAGTGTATATATATACACTTAACTAAATTACATAAATCTATATACACTTAAGTGAATTACAATAAAATAATAACTAATAAATTACAACAAAAATAATAAAGTAAAAACAACAATATAATTTACAATACAATTTTTTTAAATAAATAAACTCGTCAATAAATAATAAAATAATAGTAAATAAATAATAAAAATAAAAAAATAGCATGTCATACCCAATACATATAGTCACGCCAAATATACAAACATGTATTTATAATGAATGTAAAGAATGTTTTTTTACAAATTGTCCTCAAGATATTCTCTTAGAGAGTAATATGATTTTCCTAACAGTAGACGTTTTATCGTTGTTTTATATTTATGTCCGTTTAGTAATTTGTAACTATTGGGTAGTTTATTGTACACAGTTACTGCTAGATATCTTGGACTCTTTTCATATATTACTAGATTATGAAAGGGTACTTCTAAGGTTAAACTATTTCTGGTCTCATATGAGTGATTATTGCTTAAAGTATTGAAACTACTTAACTCAGAATTGGCATAGAGTAACAACTGATAAATTCAAATACATGGTAGAGGCACTCTTAATTCTTTAAACATTTCCCGACAACTAGTTATTTTGCTCACTCCCATGATATACCTAATTGCCTTTTTCTGCAGTGGGAAGACCATTATACTATCATGAAAAGGACCCCATGCTATTATTCCATAAGAAATCACTGAGTGAAAATGCGCAAAATAATACATTAGTAATATCTGTTTGTCAATCACTTTTCGCAGCTGATTTATTACATAACATGCTGGTGCAACACTTTAACATGTTTTCCCAATATGGGAACTCCAAGAACAATTGTCTGATACCTTAATTCCTAAAAATTTTGTGACATTTTCTTGTTTAATAGTCTCACTGTTTGTTTTAATTAACAAGCTATGATCGAATGGCTTTCTGGATAAATTAAATCTTAAAACTAATGATTTTTTGCTGTTCAATATTAACCTATTTTGCCTAAGCCAGGTATCAGCTTCTTGAAGTTGTAAATTGGCTTTCTGAGTAAGATAAATCATATTTCCTTCACTCATAAGAATGGTGGTGTCATCAGCGTACATGACATAAGAGTGGGCCTTAAATAGATCCCTGTGGTACTCCAATGGAAGATGGTAATAATTTAGATTTATGACTGTCGATTTCTGCATAATGCTTCCTATTTTGAAGATAACTAGTAAACCACATTAAAGCCTCGTACACCATATTTTTCAAGTTTATTTAAGAGGATTTTATGATCTACCAAGTCAAATGCCTTACTCAAATCGAGGAAGATACCTACTGTTTTTTTCTTCTCATCCAGGTTTTTATATAGGGTATTAAGAAGTTCGGGATTGCACTTATAGTTGACAATCCCTTACGAAACCCAAATTGAAAATGGCTAAATAATTTATATTTATTAAAAAATCAGGGCCCTCGAGAATACCTCACTTAATGTCGGTCGTAAAAAAAAATATTTTTACAAAAATTGTGCCGATTTATATAACCTACAAATTGGTTTAAAGACAGTTGAAATCCATGGCCTACTTTAAGAGTTATGGCGGAAAATATCGAAAATGCGGAAAACGTCTAGGCCAAATTTAATATCTACGTTATTTGAAGAGATCCGAGAAAAATTGTAAGCCGAAATTTTTTTGCAAAACAGAGCGTTTCAACGAGGTTTTATCTAATTTTTCTCAAAACCGCTGTATTTTGAGACTTACTCTTCAGGCTGTTAAAAAAAATATTTTGAAACGGGCGGGAAATTGCGCCAGTATTTTCCTCCCTTTTCAACGATATATCACATGCCATATTTATTCATTGATACTACGTTAGTAATTATAAAAACATTTTTTTAAAACCAATAATTTTTTTTTAACAAGCATTATACTTGCCGTGGAGAAGTATGATTAAATAAAATGATAAAATAATTCAATAAGTTGTTCAAATCCTTGCTATAATAAAACATTAACACAATTAAGAAGAATAAAGTAAATTCAGGTAACAAAAACAAATTAATAATAAAAAGAATATAGCACACAAACATTAATATTTATCTAATCCTCAAAATAATTTTTAAGATATCATATCAAGTGTTCAAAGTGTCCACCGCGATTTCTTATGCGCAATCGAACGCGGTGAGGCACTGCATTTAAAACATTACTCAGCATTTCAGGGGTAACTGTAACGCATGCCTGCCTGAATTCGAGCTTTTAGGTCCTCTACATTTTGCGGTGTCGTCGAAAACACCTTATCTTTAATATACCCCCATAGAAAAAAATCCATTGGGGTTATATCTGGAGAACGAGAGGGCATCGAATAAATTCATTGGTACCTATCCAATGTTGAGGCAAAATTTCGAGTATATAATCTAGGCAAATCTGGGAATTGTGGGGAGGAGCTCCATCTTGTTGAAAATATTGAAAGTTGTGTCGATTCTCTAAAGGTAGGTCTAAGAGTTCATTAAATTCATTTCTCAAAAAGTTTAGGTACCTTTGACTACTGAGGTGACCATCATTAAAATAAGGACCTATTAAATTGGTGCCTAAAATGCCTATCCACAAATTTATTGAAAAACGATTTTGAAACCCAGTCGGTCTATGCCAATGCGTATCCTCAGAAGTCCATTTGTAATGAATATTGCGATTAAAAAATCCGTTATTGGAAAAATTTGCCTCGTCGGACCAAAGTATTTTGCTGCATATTAATGGATCGTCACGCCTCACGTCGCACGCATCGTCCTCCTTGGTTTGTCCCCGCTTGTAAATTGTGAACTTTTTTGGCTTTATAACACCGGTAACCATTTTTCTTTAAATTTTTTCTAGTACTTGTTTTATTTATATGACAAGCAATTTGAATTTCTCTTAATGATATTTCCAAATTTTCTGTATTTTTATTTCTTACATAATTAATAACCTGGTTTACCTTATTTACATTATCAGTAACACTGTTCAACCTTGTCTTCTTCTTTAAAAATGAACCATTATTTTTCAGTTTCGTAGCTAATTTTCTGAACAGAGTTTTACTCCACTGTAGTGCTTGTGGAAATCTGTTTCTATATTCTACTTGAGCTAATCCAGAGTTAAAATTGCATTGGCAATATGTAACGAACATATTATAACGATCAATGTGAGTGAAAATCATTTTTGAAAATTCTAAATTCTTAAACGAGTGTGATTGAGTGAGAGTTTAAGTATTAACTGAGATGATCTGTCAAAAAATTAAATTGTCAAGTTTGTTCATAGCCAACTATTTTAAAATAATTGAAATAGTGAAATCATGAAATATAAACAAATAGATATTATACTTAAATTAATTGGTAAAGACATTTTAACTTTCTGAGCAAGGAGTGACGCTTTTATGGAGAACCTCTATACATTGGCATAACTGCCAATACTCTTTCCATAATTGCTCCATGTTGCTTTCTTGATTATTATTTTGTTTTTGTTACCTGAATTTACTTTATACTTCTTAATTGTGTTAATGTTTTATTATAGCAAAGATTTGAACAACTTATTGAATTATTTTATCGTTTTATTTAATCATACTTCTCCACGGCAAGTATAATGCTTGTTAAAAAAAATTTTTATAATTACTAACGTAGTACCAATGAATAAATATGGCATGTGATATATAGTTGAAAAGAGAGGAAAATACTCTATTTAATGGCACCATTTCCCACCCGTTTCAAAATAATTTGTTTAACAGCCTGAAGAGTAAATCTCAATACACAGCGGTTTTGAAAAAAATTAGATAAAACCTTGTTAAAACACTCTGTTTTGTAAAAAAATTTCGCCTTAGAATTTTTCTCGTATCTCTTCAAATAACGGAGATATTTGCCCTAGACGTTTTCCGTATTTTCGATATTTTCCGCCATAACTCTTAAAGTAAGCCATGAATTTCAAATTTCTTTACACCATTTTGTAGGTTATATAAATCGGCACAATTTTCGTAAAAATAATTTTTTTTGTACGACCGATATTAAGTAAGATATTCTCGAGGGCCTTGATAAAATGGACAGCCTGCATATAAATATACTGAAAAAACGTCAAAAATTGAATTACGGCTAACTTCGACAGGAACAGAATTTGCTGAAATTTTAGATGGAAGTAACCTATATAACCAAAAAATAGCTTGCCAAATTTGAGCAAAAAGTATCCAACAGTTTGGCCGCAACTCCATTTTTAGTCCAAATTCCACAAAATTTTCAAAACTTTCCCCAATTTGCCCAAATCATCGAACGATTTTTTTTTTACCTAAATGAAGGTATTCTGATGTACTTTCACGTGATGTAAGTAAAAAATAACTTTTTAGCCGACTTTTTATCATTTTTGGTATATACATGCGCGCGACGATTTCCTGTCATTTTCGGTATTATACGTATGCGCGCACAAGTATACGTGCAATTATTCATTATAAAAATTTCAATATTAAGAATAAAAATGATTATGAGCAGGTTTTAAATATTTAGATTAAAAAAAACTTTCGAAGGTAGGCTGTAATTTTTCTTTTCGAAAATTCACTTCATTTTTATTAAACTTTTTACATATATTGATTATTATTTTATTTTAGTCTTGATTCCTTTTTCTGACAGTTGTATTAGATGTGCTACTACAAGAAGTGTCTACTTCCGAATCGGTAACTGGAGTTTGGAATATTTCTTCACCCCCGTCATCGCTTAAATCATATATATCTGAGATATTTTCTGAAGTACAAACATCTTCTTCATAATTATCATCTTCTTCGAATTCTTCAATATCATAAATATCAGGACTAATTTCTAATTGCTCAGGCTCTTTATCAACCACAGCTTCGTTAACAATATTACCTGAATTTTGTCATATAGTATTCCTTCCATTGTGGCATAAATTGCTGCATGTGACGCCAACGGTTTAGCATGAGCAACGTTTAGTTGTGCAACCGACCTTACAATCACAAGCAATTATATTGAGTAATTGATTAGGAAGAGGAGCTTTATCAGTCCTTATCGGCATCAGTTCGTTATCTGTTGCTTGCTGCCATTAATTCAATTCAAGTCAATTTTGGTACTTCAGAGAATATCGCAGATGTATACGACTTTAACGATGACAAGGGTGAATCATGTGAATTTTAAAAAAAAAAAAATTATATCTTACCTTCGACAGTTTCTTTTATTTAAATATTTAAAACCTGCTCACAATTACTTTTTATTATTATTTTTATTGAAATTTTTTTAATGAATAATTACACGTATACTTGTGCGCGCATAAGTATAATACCGAAAATTACGGGAAATCGCTGCGCGCGTGTAAATACCAAAAATGACAAAAAATTGGCTAAATTAAAAACAAATTTTTTTAGTTAGGGGAGGGTGTTCCACAATGAGACATGTTCCACAATCAGATAGATGGCTCTGTTTCAAAATGCGCTGGCTATTACAGCTAAGTTGCCTATGGCAGATAGGTGGCGCACAGTGGAATGTTCAGATGTAATGGACGCGTAAAAAAGTAATGTGTCTGGTTTTTATGAGAAAAAGTTGATTTTTAGTGAGTACTTTTTACCAAATAAACGCATGAAAGTGTGCAGTTTACTAATTTCCTGTAGTTTTGAAACAAACTTCCTCATTGCCTGCTGTGATAAGATTAATTTACCTAATTTGGGGGATAGTTTAGATTATAATATTATGAGTGGTTTCTTTATGATGGAGAAGCTTAGTTGTCAAGTGCATTTGTTCCACAATCAGACACACATTTGGGTCCACCATCAGACGTGCCACCAGGAGCAATACTCAACTTAGACTACAAAGGTAAATTTGTGAGTCGAGAAGAATTTAAGCGTTATCCCAAAGCGAAACCTAAAAAGAAGGTAAGAAAGCCTCGAGAGAAAGGAAGGAGTTTCATCTCTACCGATACGCCAGAAAAAGATGCGCTTGAGGAAAAGGAGAAAGAGAAGGGACGGAAACTACAGTAAAGAAGAGCACGACAATGTAGAATTAGATTTACCTGATGATTCTTTAGAGGATGTGGAATGGTTTGGAGATGAACCCCTATGCCTTATAATACAACTTCTGAATCCTCCACAAGTTGACAACTATGTCCTCGTAGAATTTATGGATAAATCGAAGAAAATATGTTACACAGGCCAGATTATAAATAAAACTGAGGTGAAGTTTTTGCGCTGATCAAAAAAATATTTCCAAAGTTTTGTCTTCCTAAGCGTACACTACATTTCACTAGTTCGGGAGGAAAACATCAAGTTGATTTTGCACCAGCCAAAGCTTCTTGGCTCAACAAAACGTCAGAACAGGTTTATGAAATTTGAAATAAACTTGAGCGGTCTACAACTTTTTTTTTTATGTTCGTCTAATTGTGGAACCCCATGAATTTATGTTCGTCTGATTGTGGGACGACATGGGTCCACAATTAGACAAAATTCCAAAATTTTACTTATATATTTTTTTTCATATAAAACATATTCATTTTTTATTTTTATTATGCCAATAGGTGAGTATACATACTTAAGTTCCCTAACTAAAAAAATTGTAATAATATATTACAAAATAAAATGTTTAGAACAAAAAATAATTTTTTTGTCTGAGGGTGGAACACCCTCCCCTACATCACGTGAAAGTACGTAAGAACACCTTCATTTCGGTGAAAAAAAATTTTGTTCGACCATTTGGGCAAATTGGGGAATTTTTTGAAAATTTTGTGGAATCTGGACTAAAACTGGAATTATAGCCAAACTGTTGGATATTCTTTGCTAAAATTTGGCAGACTGTTTCTTGTTTATATAGGTTTCATCTAAAATTTCATCAAATTCGGTTTAATTTTGGCCAAGTTAGCCGTAATTCAATTTTTGACGTTTTTTCAGTATATACATATATCGTGGAAGGCGGTGAACCGATTTTCACGAAATTTTAACTGAAGGTTTCTTGATCATCTACAATAAACGGGTCCCGTGCTCGTTTTTTAACTAGCATTTTAAAGGGTCCAAGATAAATTAAATTTAGAAACCACCCTTCAAAATGACCAATTTACCACTTTTTCGCAAAAAAAGGGTTCCCCCACCTACTCGAACCGGAAAACTGAGGGTGTTCTTAGTTTCACCAAAACAATTTTATTTTTTTATGTCGCATTGCTTCATGTAAAATTTTCTCTATCGCCTTATTTCGGTCTATTTTTACTCCATTAATAACTGAGATTTTATATTCAAGCTCATCTTCACTTTTATCTTTTATTTGACCTTAAAATGAAATACTTAATTTCTCTATGTTATGATTTTATTTATATGTACATACCTGGATAATAATCTCCATCATATTTAACTATTACATAGTCATTTATTTCAAAGAGATCATCTACTGTTATTTCAGTCCAATCATCTCCTTCTCCTTCTGATTCTAACAGCATGTCAGTAGAAGAATCCGATGAATCGTCAGTATATTTTTCCATTATAGATTTATTTTTGCTTCTCTTGGTTTCTTCTGTTCTGTTATTCTTTTTTTTCTTCATTTTCTTTTTCAATCTTCTCTTTAGCTTCTTGTTCTTTCATATGATATTGCCTCCACTGATTTGATGTGGCGACAGTAGGTATCTTCTCATTGACTCTCTTACTTTTCTTAGATGGTACAGGTTTCGGCCAAAGTAGAGATGATTTGAAAGGAGAAGGAATTAAAGGATCACATATACTATTGTCATTCTCTTTAGCTTTATTGTTTGGATTCGGCAATGTATTATCCACCACAATAATATTTTTGGTAGGTGTTACGTGATTTTTATGTTCAAAGTTTTTATTAGGACTATTGGGAGGTGTAATGTTTATTATTTCTTCCAAAGGTTGTTCCACCATTAACATTTCTTCGTTTACATATTTATTTTCTTGTTGAGTTTCTGGACATAGAAGTACAGTGGATGGACTAATACGACAATTTATTTCATTTCCCCTTTGTATAACAATGTAATATGTGGAACGATGAACTGTCTACTAGCAGAAGCAATCGATGTTCCGCTTTTAACTGGTTCAATTGCATATTCTACGTCGGCAACTGTATAGTTTCGATAAGGCCTTTTAGGAGGAGCCATGCTGTAAATACAAGTGATCCTAACTTTGACATACAGTGTACCTGACACCCATATCAATGATTGGTAAGGGTAGTTTTAAATAAACCAAATTTTCACAGTTCTTAATTTACATGTTAATAAGGTTATATTCTGAGTATACACCTTACTTTGTGTAATAGGTTATGTTCCTAAGATTGACATCTTATGTTAATCTTAGGAAATCTTCACAAAACTATATACTAATGATTGACATAGGTCACTCTAACCTCTAATTTAAATTATTCATTAAATTTATGAAACGGCAATCATATTATATCCTTACCTGAAGACCTGGAATGAATACCACACAGTTAAAGTTAAATTTTTAAGTTCCCAACGTCAATATTTTATATCAAGAAACTCTTAACTAATACACCAAGATATTTAGCAAATTGGCGGGAATCGCACATATCACTAACAAAAATTCCCAAACTTACACATTTACCGTATGACTAGTCGAATGATACCAACATACAAAGATAACATTTTCTGAGCACTGCATTATTATTTAAGGCTTGTATACCTTAAATAACTATTCTATCCACGTATGTGCCATTGGGACCATGTCAAACTTTGGCTCCCTTACCTTATAAGTCTTAAACTTGACAGGCGTAATATATACCAAAGACGACCAATTTTTCATTATTTGACACTTTTTCATCACTTCCGGTTTCCCTGGAAATGACTAGAATTTTGAAATTTTAAATGGATCACCCTGTATATTTTAACATTTTTTGATTCCGGAGATAATTTTAACTACGATTGCATAGTTTTAAAAACATTCTTGAAACTAATTGTGCAGTGAAAATGCACTCAAATCAATCAAATGAACCAAAACGAGAAGAGAAAATGTCGAATTGGTTTAGTACCTACGACCAACCAAAATGTTCGAAATCAATAATTTGTAATTAAGTAAATTTTTTCAAATGGCAACATCTTTCAGACACTCAGTAGTTGAATACTATTTTTCACGACAAATCTGTTGATAACCTCAAATCGAAAATCGATATTAACCCAAATACACAAGTTCTTTGGTGGATAATAGTTAAAATATCGAGAAAATGCGCTTATCAAGTAATCATACCGTGGAAATTGAATATAACTAGATTCAAAACATTTTTGATCGATTTGATTTGTCAAAATTTTTTTTGTTGCCAAGTTTGGCTCCTATACCTTGAAAAGTCTAGAAACTATAGCTTGTCAAATTAATCCGTGACACCCGGTATAAGGTTTGTTTCTCAATTTACTGTCAGAATCAAAATTGCCGACTTCCAGTTTCGACAGAAATAACATCAAATTTGATAAATACAACAATCTGTATATTTTATTATTTTTGGAATTTACTAACCAAATTCTACCCGATCACTTTACGAAATTTTATATCCAATGCTTTACAGAGACGTATTCAGTTGATGTGGACGTTTCATGAACGTTTAATACAACGTTTAAAAACTTTAAATAACGTTAATTTAACATTACCACAAGAACCGTCACCATTTTTATCGAAAATTTCATGCATTTTTAACGTTACGATGAACTTTTATTTTTCAACCGTTGATTTACTAACGTACACCAATTTATCAACCAATAAAAAATTGGAAATACGTTGTAAAAATGTATATGTGTTTACTAGGATAGTCGTACTCAAGTATTGTTGGTGAAACTCATCATTTGATTGAAATTGAGTAACTTTAATGACGAAGAGTAAATATGTTGCATATGCCTTAATATTTGCAAAATGGTTATAGTCTAGTATACTTTAACTTGGCGTGTGTTGTGTATGTATGAGTTAATATTTCCGTACGATTTCATTTTCTCCTGTACACAAAGATCTAGAAATATGGTCCACGTAGACAATGTTTCTGGACTATTGCTTTAACTTTGTATACAATATGGGAGAAAATGAAATCGTACGGAAATATTAACTCATACATACACACGCCAAGTTAAAGTATACTAGACTATAATCGATTTTATTCAAATTATTTTTCAATATTTTTTCCAAAATATGTTTACTATTTTTAATGCAAGATTGAAAGGAACCTGATAATAGATTTTGGGAGTTTAATACATGGAGAATTAATTAATTGAGTTCTTGAAGTAATTTCGGATTTATGTCGTTTTGATGATAACCTATAAAAATAAGATGTGGGGGTTTATGAGGCAATAATTAAATAAAGAAATACGTTATTACCTTACACCTCAAAGAGAAACAACAATGCAGCTGCGAACACATGTTTCGGAGTTATTGCTTCTCATCAGCGTAGCGTAGCTTAGCGAATATATTGAATTGAAAAAAAACAGCCATTTTAGCATGTTTTTTTGCAATGACTCATAAACAAATTAACCGATTTTGATGAACTAGGTTTTATTTCGTAGGTATTTTCAAGGCGCACAACTTTTATTATAAACTTTTTTTTTCTAAAATCGGTAGTTTTGTCTAAAATTCGAAAAAACCATTTTCTTAGACCTTAATTGTTTAATAAAAAAAATTTACGACGCAAAAAAAATGAAGCCTAAAACCTTACATTCCTACCATCATTCTGAACATCCTGGATTCGGCTTATACCTAGAAACATTTTCTCTTTGTCAAAATGCTAATTCGACTGGAGTATTATTCTATAATGTATAATCAATATCTTGAGACTTTTGCTGATAGCCGGTTTGCAAACATTGAAAGTAGAATTAACATTCTTTGACCAATGGTTGTCTTAATACAAAGGTAATATTTTGAGAAATAATATTATTTTTTAGGTCTCCACAAATACAATACAAATATGAGACGCGACCACCATAAATCAACTGCTTCATCAGCATTTACATGTATCGTGCGGTAATGTATATATACTTCATTTTACATCAAAACTGGATAAAATATTGACACGCAATTCATGAACGCCAATTCGATACAGCATAATCGAAGAATGGAAACAAAGAACAGAATTCGGCGCAGGTTGAACAAAAATAAAGAAAAAAAACCAGGCCATAGTTTAGGCGACATGGATAATTGGGACAGTTATTGATTAAATTATTTTTTCCCTTTACCCTGTAACGATAAAATTGGGCAGAGAACATCTATTTAAAGCTTAATTAATAATGCAACGAAGTTCAAACCTTTTTTTACCGGGGAAGTATCGAGCAAACATCAAAACCTACATTTTTATGTAAACGCTTACCTGTATCTTGGCACTCAAAATGTACAAATTGGGTAAGAAATTATGTACCTATAGAGAAAGATTCAATTAATTTAATATGGTCGGATATTAGAGCAATAAAATAATCAACCTAACAAGTCGAAATTTTCATGACACGGGCACACACACGCAAAAAATATCTTGAAAAATATTACGATTTTAATACTCTGAAATCGAATCCGTTATTCAAATTGGACCATCACGTCACAATTTTTTTAATTTTAAAAATAGGGCTATTAGTCTAACTTTGAGCTATAATTTGAGGTTAGAAAGAAATTGATGAGACATGATGAGCCAATTTGGATATAGAATACAATTTTAGCGTATCAAAATAAATGGGGAGAACTGGGTCAAGTTCGTGTGTCCGCTTTCTTTGTGTGCGTCTGTCTAATTAGAAGGAAGGTCTTATTTTGCTCTACATGGAAAATCTTAAGCAATAACAATCCCTGAATATTTCATCCTCACTTTTTGGAGAAAATGTCTTCATAAAAGATGGAATATATGTCAATTATACTTCAAATAATGCGAGCAATTGCAGATCCTGTTGACAAGGCAATGAAGTAGCATTTGCTATCGAAGGATATATAAGTATATTATAATCCCCGTACACACATAAAATGAGAGGCGGTTATTTTAAAATAAAATATGACAATTCGAAATCTTGGCAAGAGCTTTTTGTTTGTTTTAATTTGAATAATTATGATAATGTTTGAAAAGCCTGCGCGATTTTCTTAATATTACAGGGTAAATTTAAAAGACTGTTATAGTAATCACACTTATTTTTAATCAACCTGTGCTGTAAAGTTCACTGAAATAGTTGTTTCAATTTAACACTGTAATAGCTGGAATCAATATCTTCATAGAACTGTAAAATGCAGCCATATGTAACTAAACCCTACAATATTGTTAGGTATTTCTCACTCGCGTAAGCCTTTTACTTCCTTATCTATTGATATATCTCTGCATTTCTACAATTCTGTGAGAATTTCTATATTTAGTAGTCTATATGTTACTTGTTCTTTACTTAAATTGGAGGCGTACGCAAAAAATGTTCGAGAGTTCTTAATAATTCTTTACTTGTTCTTGGGTACGCCTCTATCTGTAGAAATTAAGTATAATAAAAGGTCATATGCGATAGGTACCTTTATACAGTATAACTAACATGCTTTGTTGAAAAAAAAACCGGATATTAATTTCAGATAGGTTTCCAGTTATGAAGGTAAAATTTGGTTTGGGAATATTTTATCTTGTGTTTAGACGGTCGGAAAAAGTTTCTTTATATCCACAACTATACTTCTATTATATTTTAATAAGAAACTCGTTGCACGTATGGATTTTTTTTTCCGTAAAGGAATACACTTATCAGTTTTATTGACATTGCTAGAGAGCTAGATATTAAAAGAAAGTTATTATCTTTAATAATTTTGAAGTTACAATGATGTATGGCAAAAGTTTTTTTCGCCGTCTAAACATGAACCACTATTCGGGAGTCAAATTTGACAGAAAATAAGCTCTTTATCTTTATTATTATTATTTTTTTTAGAATACAGCAGTTCGTAAGAGTTTTAAACGGGAATATCGATAATATTCTTTTAGTTATAAATGGTACAAAAATTATAAAAAAAAATCGTTTGTCATACATCGGTAGATAGGCAAAGCCGTTTCTGGCACACTAAGTAGAGGAACACTGGAGGTTCTCAATGACGTCATGAATTGAACGGCATGTGTTCAGCAGAGGTAACCATGAGAGTTGAAGATGCGGTGAAGAAGTGTATGGCGGTGCAAGTAGTAATGACACTGACCAGAGGCTGCCGAACACGGGTGAAGGGGTAAGCGGCAATGACCAGAGGTTGCTGAAGACAGCTGAAGAGGTGGAGGCTGCAAGAAGTAACAACATTCCAGTTTCCCCTTATGAAAGATATATTGTCTGGTTTCATGAATACCTGTGCTATAGGTGTTCATGGGGTGTCATGGATGGTTCATGGGAATGTCCTGGGTCGTACATGCATGTAGCAAAGCTGTGAAGCTGTACCCTAGGCTGTTTGAGACCTGTTAATACGATACAATAGGTTAGGTTTGCTAGATGCAAACGATCACGATAGGTTAGGATGGCTAGGTGCATACGATGCACCTACCCAGGTAGAACACTAATATGGAACCAATATTGGTTTAATATAACAAAAACGTTGGCTCAATGTAAAAAACGCAACATTGAACCAATAAAAAATGTGAACATTTTTGTATATAGACTCAATATTGGTTAAGCTATATTCAACAAATATTTAAAAATCATATCATATAATGTTTTGTTCCAATATAATTTATTATCATATATTGGCCCAATATTTAATGAAAATTTAGCCTAGCCCAAAGATGGTAAAGCTATTTCTTGTAATTTCATAAAGTACAATTTTTGAATAATTATTATTATTTTAAGAACCTCACTAACAAGATCTAGAAGTGATTGAAGTAAAACCTCAAGCTGAAATACCCCTCCATACCTGTGTATGGTAGGTACAACTACATCGTCTGTAAAATTACTAAAGGCATCTTGGGCCTTTGCTAGTACAGATTAGGTGAGCATCATCACAGTTAATTTCTCTTTGTCATTATTGAATCGCATTGGCTGGAGACCCTAAGTCAGAATTTGTACGCTTGTACAAGCATATTGCAAGGAGAGCCATCTATGCAACTTATTGCAATCAGCCTAGGTGCAGCATGAGTATCCAATATAGATATAAATCGGTTAAACAATATTATTTAAAAGAGAGTTTAACAATATAATCTCAATATGTATATCCCGATATTTTAAAATTAATATTTGTCGTTATCAGTCGATGTTTGTTGTGCAATATTATTAAAAAGTTTAATAACAAAATAATAACATACCACTTCCCAATATTGGAAAATCAATATTTATTGGTATTAGAAAATATTCCTTAAACAATATAATTTTACACATAGTTGACAAATATGAGTTAAATATGAGTTTTCAAATATTTTAGAATCAATATTTATCTTTATCAATTGATATTTTTTGTACAATATTATCAAAAAATGTAATAAAAATATAACGCGAATATAGATTTTTCAATGTTGTAAAATTAATATTAACAGATATTTATCAATATTGTCTGTGTATATCTGGATTGGAATGTGTCAAAACAATATACTACCAACATAGGCACGCCGATAATTTAATACCAATGTATATTAATTTTAGTTCAATATTTTTGTTACAATTTCAATGTATCTATATTGATCCAATATTGAACCACGGTCCAGCCAATATTATGGTAGCCAACCTAAGGAAACCTAGGTCGTATGCACCTAGTAAACCTAACCCATCTTATCGTACTAACCACCCTACACTCCTTCACCGCCCCTTCAACTCTCGTGGTCACACATGTCATGTCAGTTCATGACGTCACTGAGACCCCCCCCCCCCCGTGTTCCTCTACGGAGTGCGTCAGAAATGGCTTTGTCTATCTACTTACATCGTGATATTTTGTAAAATAAGCTATATTTGGTGGAAATGGTTCATGTCTAAACGTTTACGATCCTTTGAAGATTTGAAAAAGGGAGCGAATAATATTAACTTTACAGTACTTATACACTATGGAAGAATCATTTCTGATACTTTATATTAGGGGCTGTCCAAAAAATACGTACGCATACGGGGGGGGGGGGGGGAGAGGGTAGTAGCTAGCGTGAAAATGTGTTACGATAGAGGGGGAGGGGGTAAGTTAAAACGTGACATCACATAAATATATAAAAAATATTATTTTAATAAAAACATCTGGAGTTTTCTAAGATTTGTTTACACTTCAAAGAAAAACATACCTATTATGCACTGTAATTAAACATTGCTTTATTCTTTCAATTCATTTTATAAAATTTTACACCACTGCTAAGGTTTGGTGTTACCGATTAAATTTAAATTTATGTCAAGCTTATTTAGTAAAAAATGAACATGATTAGAGTAAAATGTTGCAAAACATGATACGCTGGCAAGTATTTACTTTGAAAATTGCTGCATTTAGACACAACTAAAAAAAAATACTCTGTATGTATTACTATGACTTGACACATCGGTATTTCGGCTATTAGTTTATTTCTTGTTAAGCAGTAAGACTCCTCCGTCAGTCCACACACATTTTACCATTGACATCGAACTTTTCGGTATAATGATTAAAAAAAGATTTTTTTTATGATAAGTAATATATTTAAAATAAATATATTTTTTTATAATAAATATAAAACATTATGTTATGAAGAAAAGTTATTTTGTTTTGAATTTTACAATTTTTTTAGCTTTAAAGTTAGGGGGGGGCTTGCTAGCGTGACGTATTATTAAGAGGGGGGGTTCACAAAAATGTGACAAAGTGTGGCAAGGGGGAGGGTGGGAATCGAAATTAACAAAAAGTAGCGTGACGTATTTTATGGACAACCCCTTAGTAAAAAGAATTAGCGACAAAAACAATTGGTTTAAAAATGACATAAAAATGCGATTCTTTTTGACAAAAACCGCTCTTACATTATTCAAGAACTTTAAAAAACCGATTTTTGTCAGCACTATGGAATAATCGCGAGTTTTGTTATATCCAATAGATATGTTTGGATTTTGAGCGCTATGATCTTTTATTATGTAAATTTTATGGTTGAAGACTTGTGGCTGGATATTTTCTTAGTGTCCATTAAGCATTTTATTCATCATTATATTTATTGTAAATAAGCAACTACATTTATCTTGAAAATTGTTAAAGCATTTAAATACATTGTTAAAAGTTTTTAAAAAAATGAAAATGATTTGTTTATATAAATAATCATGTACAGTTTATCGAATTTATAGATAATCTGTGAAAAATTGGACATCGTTCAATATTTTGCCTTCTCATTCTTGAAAATACCTATAAGCATTTGTAATATTTTTAATACTCATAGATAAAAATTTATAAAGTGAAGTTTGTATTATGTAAGGCCGAAGCCAGATCATAATGAATAACCTTTATTTTTACCCAGTTCATACAAATTATGTAAAATAGGAACTAGGATATGTATATTTTTTAATAAAGTTGGAAACTATTAACTTGCACGCATAAGACTTACAGCAGCATAAACGCTTATTTATTAGCATTAAATTCAGAGGGAGATTTGTCAAATAGGTACTTCTTTTTTAAGTACCTTACAAATAAAGCAAAATGTAAACATCATATAAAACTGAATAAAAGTTTAACATCGATTATTTTACTATTGTGTGAAATGGTTACATGTATATATCAATAGGTAATAATGTCTCTAAACTGTATTAGAAAGACAATATTTTGATCACAAAATAAATAGATCAAAATGAAGCAGTTATAGATTATTGGGTATGGATGTCAAAACTATATTAATATTACAAATAATGAACACACAAAGTTCTTCTGTACCGCAACCTAACAAAAAATTCAATTGATGTCTGTAATACATGTGTCCAAAAAGTTTGGACACATGTATTACAGTCATATAGTCTGACGTTAAACTTTTTATTCACACTTGTATGTACGATTTTGTTTAAAATTATGTTAACATCGAAAATCAAATTACCACTATTTTTTCTCCAATAATTACGTTATATCATTTTGTGACAACAAAGGACGAGTTGAATCAAGAGCTCTTTCTGGCGTGTCATAGTTTAAAATGTCATCAATTATGCTCCAAAGCAATGTTTAATGATAAAAATTCTATCTATAACATAAAACTATTAAACTGTAGCAGATAAATATTTTTACTGGATGCTACCTTGGCCTTGTCAAGAAGTGCAACTCCCCGAATGTATCGATTTCATTGATAGAGAAGTTAATATGAAAAAAATGACAAAATCTGTCATTGCTACATTTTTTTTTTATAAAAGTTGCCTCTTCCACTGTGTTTTTATTTATTTATTTTATAAATTTTTGATTGCATTTATTTATTTTTCATCATATGTTTGTGACATCAATTTCAAACTTATAACTATTAACGTACCTAGGTTAAAACACGCAAAGAAACATATATGTATCTACACATTAAAAGAACTACCTTATCCTAGCTAATATTAGAAAAAATTCTATAATAAAATTTATAGCATTTAGAAGCAAAAAAAATAAATATGGAAATTCAAGAAACTTTCACACTCAAGTTTGTTACCTATCTATTTAGTCAAAATAATGTAAAACTTTAACCCGACAGTTTAATATTTTGACACGAATAGAAAACTGTATTTTTTTAACCAAAAAATAGATTAATCAACAAATGCTATGTGATAGTGCATTCCAAAAAAATTTTCTAGGCCTAGCAAATATCCACCTTGGTTTTATAAAAACATTATGATATAAAAATCAAGGAAAAGTTATGGAGAACATACAAACATACCATGGATATGAATTTGTACAATGATTTTAAAATATTACGGGCTAAAATTAAGAAAGATATTTCTACCGCATTATAAACGTTTCCGAAGTAACGTCCAAAATAACATTCGTTCTGATCCTAAAAAGTTTTAGTCATATGTTAAAGCGAAAATAATGTGTGAATTTCTTACCTGACTCACTGACATTTGAAAATTCGGAGTTTCACCAGCCAGCTGATATTGCAAATGCTTTTGCTTTGTTTTTTAAATCAGGTTTTTCTATTAGTTCTGTAAACGGCTTGTCACTTAATAACAGAACAATAAATACTTTTTCTATTAGGTATATTTCTGAACACGAGGTTTATGAGGCTTTAAGTAAGAAGAAACCTAAATTTACTGCTGGCCCCGATGGTGTACCTGCTTTTCTGCCACGGGACTGCGCTGTAGTATTTGCCCTCGCTCTCATGAAAATATTTAACATTTGTTTAAATTCTAGTTCATCCTCGGATATGTGGAAAATATGCCCAGTTTTCAAGAAGAGCAATAAAAATTATGCGATTAATCACACACAATCATTTCCAATTGTTCCAAGGCCTTGGAAATAGAATTACACAATATAATTTATGCTAACACTCTCGGAATAATTAGTGACTCTCAACGTGGTTTTATGCAAGGACGGTCAATCACTACTAATCTATTTTGTATAACTCAACACACCTCAGAATCTCTGGATTCTGGAGGTCAAGTTGACGTCATTTATACTGATTTTAGTAAGGAATTTGACAGATTAGATTGTGGTATTCTACTGTGTAAACTTCGTCGTCAGTGTGGATTCTCAATTTTGTTTGCATCGTACCTACACTGCAGACGACAATACGTAGAGTATCGTGGTTTTAGATCTGATGAATTTGTAGCCTCTTCTGGGACACCTCATGGCTCGATTCTTGGTCCTCTTTTCGTTATTTTTATTATTGATATTGTCAGTATGATTGACGTTGGCTGTCTTCTTTATACAGACGATTTAAAGTTGTATTGTGATATTACCTCTTTTTCGGATTGTTTTAAATTGCAAATAATATAAAAATAATTGGTGTATTATAAATAACTTGCCATTAAATGTGCAAAAGTGCCATGTACTTTCTTTTACCAGAAGAAATGAGCAGTTACATTATGATTATACACTCAATAATACGTCCGAGAATGGAGTAACTGAATTTAAAAGTCTAGGAGTTATTTTTGACTCTAAACTTAGTTTTAACCAGCACATTCTTTCTGTTGTACTTGCTAGTTAGAAAAGTCTTGGATTTAATGATAGTAGTGTATTGTTCCTGTTATTTAACATATTTGTTTTGTCTAAACTTGAATACTGAATCATAATATGGAATCCAGGGTATCAAACTTACAGACACAGTTTGGAAAATATCCAACGTAAATTTTTAAAATATGTATCCTTCAGGGCTGATGGTGTTTACCCCGCTGTCGGTGCTGATCATTTTCAATTATTGGCTAGGTATGATGTATTAGTTTATCTGATAGAAGGGATATACATTCTCCTATTTTTTTACTTAAAATTATTCATAATAAATTAAACTGCCCATTGATTTTAAGTCAATTAAATTTCATTGTTCCGGTAGTCGCTACTAGACGTACTAATACATTTTATTTGTTAACCCAGAGGACCAACTTACTTAAATTTTCACCTCTCTTCTGTTTGTGCAGTATTTATCATCGTGTACAGCACAATTTGGATATTTTTGTACTATTAACTGTATCAAAAAAGCTCTTTGTAAATGCTCAGTAGTGTTTTTGTTGTTCTGTATTATTGTTTTTATTTCTTTTGTATTTATCTATCACTATTTATTTTTTTGTTAATGTGTAATTTTCCCATTCTTTAATTGGTATGTAAATACTGTTGGATGGTGTAATGTAATAAAGAAATAAAATAAATAAATAAATAAATCGTACAGCCCCCTGAAGATCTTCAAAAAGAGTGAAAGCCTATGGCCAGGATCTTGGGTATATTTTCGTTGTTTGCGATTTAACGTTTAACTTAACTGTAAAAGTTTTTCAGTAATTTTTTTGAATTTCCATTTTAGATTTTTTTGCCTCCAAATGCTATGAATTCTATGATAGAATCCAATTCCTTCTAGTATTAACTAGTGTAAGGTAGTTATATATTTTGTGCACATTTCTTATGGGAAATGGCCCCAGGTGAAACTCGCTGGAATCGATGTATGTTATTCCTCTTAAGCTCCTGATCAAAAGTCCTCATGGCCACAAAGTCAAAAAATGTACAGTTTTCCAGATATGAGAGGGATAGTCAATTTTTCGGGATATTTTCACTAATAGTAAGGAGCCATGATTCTTTCAATGCGGTTTCGCTATTGTTCTACGGGGGTTTTTCGGGTCGTTGATTTTAAGTCCGAATTCAAAAGTAGCATTTGACAGTTGACAGCTGTCAGCGGCACTATCAACTCGCATTATTTTCCTGAAAAGATATATCAGGATATATACAAGGGGTTTTTTGGGCCGCTGATTTCAAATCCGATGTCGAAGGGGACATTTGACAGTTGACAGCTGTCAGTAGCAATGTTAGTCTTTTCCGGATAATACAGTTATCCGAAAAAAATTTATATTTACTTAAAAAAAATAAAATAAAGAAAAAATAAGAAAGGAAATACTCTTTCGCCCTCTCTTCTCTCTCTCTCTCTTTCTCTCTATCTCACACATTCTCGTTCAATAAGTGAATTAATCAATCAACCACTCTGTATCTGTCTCTCAAAGACTCACTGTATCGACCAGTCTCTCTTTGTGTATCTCTCTTTGTGAGATCGATCGATGAATCAATGAATTTCTCCCTTTGTGCCTCTATGTCAATAAATTAATGAATCTCTTTCTGCGTGTCTGTAAATAAATGAATGAATCAACATCTCTGCCACTGAATAAATCATTTAATTAAACATTTTCTAGTTCCCTCATTTCTGATGAAATGTTTGAGAAAATATTAATTGGATTGCTTGCATCTACTTTTAGCGTGACCCGGAAATACTGTCATAAATCTTTACCGGATAATACAGCTGACACTGCTACAGACAGCTGTCAACTGTCAATGCCACCTTCGTCATCGGATTTGAAATCAGCGACCCAAAAAACCCCTCGTATGTATTCTGATAAATCTTTCCCGGAAAATAAGGCGAGTTGACAGTGCCACTGGCAGCTGTCAACTGTTAAATGCTACTTTTGACATCGGATGTGAAATCAGCGACACCCCGTAGAACACTAGCGAAGCCGCATTGAAAGGACCATGGCCCATATTATTAGTGAAAAAATCCATAAAATTCGATTTTACCCTCCACGTATCTGGAAAACTGTATTTTGTGGCCATGAGGACTTTTGATCAGAAGCTCTAGAGGTAAGAACATATATCGATTCTAGCGAGTTTCACCGGGGGCCTTTCCCATAAGAAATGTGCGGGGGGGGGGGGGTCCTTTAAAATTAAAAATTATGTCAAACTTCGTGTTTTGTTGTTAAATCTATTCCTTCCTTAAATAACTGCAGCAATTATTGAGTGAAAATATAAATATATAACACTACTGAAGTGGCATAGATGTTGAAACAGATGTCTGTAAATGTTTTAAAGCTTAATGTAACATCTATATTGTAGGTGCTTTGTTTTATTTGTTTCTTTGTTTCTTTAATGGGATCGTTTAAATTTTTGAATTAAAGAATAAACATTACGCAATATGCATCCATTGTAATTCAATGTTCATCATGGCATGTAACCGGTGAAGTAGTTGTTTAGAAAGATGGAAAGAGAAGAAGCTTATGTTTATCTGTGATAAGTTTTATGAGCAGTGCGCGACATTATTCCATTTTTTAAATATTTCTTGTGACTAAAGAATAAATTGAAATTTTTCAGTTTGAACATGAAATTTAAAACCACTGTAGTTCAAAACAGCCTAAGCATCTACCTAAAGAAATGTCTATTCAACTATAGTCTAAATAAGCATTATCCTTATGTATAAAATATATTTATTTATAAATAAAACTAAGAGCATTTGCCAATTATACATAAGGATACTTCTACGTCCGAATTTTTAATTAAAAATTGGTATATTGTAAATAATGGAATAATTACTGGTAATTTTGGTTTTGCGATGTTATAATAATATGCTAAAGTATGACATGCATATATTTGTAAAATATTTTCCATATAAGAAAAGATATTTATTTTGGGAGCAGAATGAATCATGAAAGTTAATGTTTTCAAAACACGATGTATATAAGTATATTTTGCATAATTTTCTGTGTCGCACACTCCCACCTCCACGAAACTTTTAACTAATTTATAAAAATATAGCATTAATATAAAACGTAATGAAACTAGATCCATTTTAGGATAAATCATAAATTATATATATAAGTACAAATCTTGTGACGCAAAGCCTTTACTGCTAGAAATTTGAATGCCATCCAGAGTAATGGTGCTCTATATACCATTTCAAGTTAAAGAAAATATTTTGGCATATGTAGTAATTACTGCCAATTGTAACTATCGTAGTCGTTATGCCAGTATCTTAAATACGATTTGGTAGCTTTGTAAAAAAACATTATATCTAGCTACGGCCTAATAGCAAAAATTGTTAATAAGTTTACAATGCAAAATTATTTTTCTATAAGATGAGTCACTTTGACATAAATAACAAGCAATTTTGTTCTACACATTGTACATGTACATACAATTATTTATAGTTGAAAAAGTCCTAAAATAGAGATAATATACTAGAACTGTCATCCAGGACATATTATTTATTAGATATGGTTGTGTATAAAAATGTTTTAGTAACTCATCTTATAGGGTCCATTCCCGTAGCCAAATATCCACATCGAAATATACGTTATAATGAAGAAACACTATAAACAATTACCATTATCATTATATGGGGAAATTTAAATATTTTCGAAAACTTTATAATTTGTTAAAATATAAATTTTTTGTAAATATGCAGAACGCTGCTATTCTTTCTCGTGGATACAGTTTGAAAAACTACTATGCAATTCACTTTTAAACAAAAATTTACTGAACGTCTAGATGCGGATACAATAGGCTTGGTTTTAGAAAAACTATTTCTTAAAAACGTCAGTTTATCGCGAAGAAAATGTTACATTTACTGCCAAAAGTTTGTAATTTTTAGATATGACTACTCGTAAATAAAAAACATGAACTCGACAACATACTCACGTGTGCCTATTATATTTAGTACAATTTAATTTCTTAGTCAACTTTTCTATTTACGTTTTATCCACTTTCACAAATTTGTATTTATAACTAATGACCCAATTAAATTTATACGTGTATGTATATACTTAGGCTCTGCAAGGTAATTCCTTTTCAGGACATCTAATTTTTCTACTATCCTTATATTTTAGTATAGTGGAACAGCCAAATAGAATAAATTTAGTATTTCAATTATTGTGCATATTTATAAAAAATCCCGAGACGTCGATTTTGGATTCTGAAATGATCCTGCAACGTACAGATCTCACCCCTAAATGTTTAACTGGGAAGTAGGTGCTTGTTCATTTGAAAAGTATTTTCATTCTCTATGCAAAAATGCTGTGGTTTTAATATTTATTGCAAAAATTAACGGTAAAAATTTAATTCATATGCTTGACATAATTCACAATAGCAAACTAAAAAAGTTTCAGTGTAGTAAATGTTCAAAATGACTTCCTTGAACGTCTTGGTAGTATCCTAATTGTCCTAATTGTAAATAAAAATGTCTCCTAAAGTTTTCCAACATTTGAGACGTGACCGACCTAACCATATCCGTTATTCTTCTTAAGCCAGCTATATCGCGTAGCTTAGTTTTGTATACTATACATTTCATATATCCCTATGGAAAGAAATCTAAGGGTGTAAGATCAGGAGAACGTACTGGCCATTCTAGCGATCCTCGGAAATGTTAAGTAGGGCTCCATCCTGCTGGAACCATATTACGACCACTGGATTTGCTTGAGCAGGATAGAAGGTTGCTAAAGTTGGCACGACATTATTTTGGAGCAGAGTTAAATAATTATCTCCGTTCAAATTGCCATCAATGAAAAAGGGACCAATGACATGGTTTCCAAATATCCCCGCCCAAACATTAACCGTTTTAGGATTTTGCGTAAGTAATTCTCTCATCCAGTGAGGATTTTCATTAGCCTAGTAGCGACAGTTTTGACGATTAACATGGCCAGGAAGAATAAAAGTGGACTGATCCGAAACCAAAACATTTTCAAGTTGGATAACATTGTTATCTAATATCTGCATCATTTGTTCACAAAAATACGTTCTGTCTTCACTAAGTTCCTGAGTTGGGGTCAGTTTAGAGCGATGTATTTCATTTTCTTTTAATACGCGAATAATTGAGGAAGGGGAAACATTCAATCCTAAAGCAGCTTGTTGAATTGAGCAGTATATCTAATTTGGCATCGTTACTCATTGCATTGAAAGCTTCTTTTTCTTATCTGCCGTACATGTCCATTTTCGCGAAACTGCTGTTCAATTTTGCTAATTGTACCTTGGGATATAGGCGGCAAATCAGGAAATTTTTCTTCTGTGATCGCATTCTATCTCCGTAAACAACCATCTATATAATTATTATTCTATGCACTTCGTTTAAATAACGCATGTTTAGAAATTGCAGTTAGCAGAACTCAAACAATACGCAAAACACTGACAACTATTTATTGACAACTATGGGGTATTATGGGTGAGGTTGGGGGTGGGGTTTCGGGCGCCAATAATATACAAAAAACGCCAAAAAACGTTTTGCACGAAGTGAAAAATTATTATTACCTGACAAACAAAATTGTTAAACGACAGGAAATGATTGTACACTCAAATTAAATACTTGGCACGACAAGAATTCGAATACACAGTAAAAATATCTAATCCACGATACGATGTCAATAGAAAAATAAGACAATGTAACGATAGAAGAAAATGTGTAGCATAACAGTATTATCACAATTAAAGAACTTTATAGCACGTCAACGTAGGCTAATTGCACGATAGCAAACAAATCGGCGAAAAATAACATTTTTCGACGACAAAAATTGAGATTTCACGACAGAATGAGAAAGGCTTCCAGTTGGTCAATTCTTAAATAATGTTTTGTGCCTACTAAGCAAATGATCAAAAGAAAGAGATCCTGAATTTCCAAATTTTAAAAAGTTTTGTGAAAAGCCTTCAACATATCCGCAACAAACGACTAATACTTACTAATGGACGATGTCAAATAAGAAAGTTTTACGAGACAGTAAAGATGGAGATTGTAAACTGTTTTATACGTGTTCAACATCAAGTGATGAATCAATAATCACAACTCATCTGATTTCTACTTTCAAAAAAAGGAAGATTAATGAGAAACCTTTGATGATTTAAAAAAATACGCTTACAGCATTTGATTTATTACCATTAACTACTATACTGAAGTAAGTCAATCAAAATGCATGTCCTTATTTTTTGAAATACATACTTGAACTGTATGCATGTTTTGGGTATGGAGATCCGATTAAAATTGGTTGATGTACAGAATACGGCAAAACACAACTGGGACAAACGTGCACGACCAGCAAAGGCACGAAAAGCTTTAATTGTGCGATAAAAATGGAAAGAAAATTATTTCTTGTTTAAATATCCTAAGAATGTTTATTTAGTTTTTAAATCTAGAAGTTTTTTTAGTTTACAAAATCTGTTTGTATTATCTACGTTAATATAAATAAATAAAATTATTTCCTTCCGTTTAGTGATTTTATTTGTCAGGTAATAATTTTTAACGTTGCGCGACACATTTTTGGGCTTTCTTTTGCTTTTTATTGGCGCTCAAAGCACCATTTTAGTTGCTCATTTCACAATTTTTCGAAAGGTGGTTTCTTTTCGTCGTGCAATGCATTATCCTATCGTGCAATATCCATTAATTTCCTTATACTGCTTTTTTTGTCATAAGATGCATTCTTGCGTCGTGTAATGACCATATTTTGCTGTCACTAAACCTTATTTTGTCACTGATTTGTTTATAAACTGTCGTGAGAATGATGGCGGGTATGAAGAAAAAAATGTCGTTGTATAATACAAGTTTTCTATTAAATTGTTGTCGTTCAAATGGTCTAAGTTGACGTGACATTAAATATTCCCCATTATTTATTGCTGTCAATCGCTATGGCGTTTTCAATAAAACTGTCGATGCCAGCTATGAAGAATGTTGATGTTTTTATGTCTTCTTTTTATTTGATAATGTTGAAAAAGAACACTTAAATTGTTTTGCTAGTCTATAAGAACAAAACGCTATAAGTTTTTATGTTTTCTGTTTGTTGTAGCGAATTTTGTCAAGCAGACCGTTAATTTTTGCGATAAATATTAAAACCATAGCATTTTTGAATAGAGAATAAAAAGACCTTTCAAATGAGGTTAAGGGCTGCAACTGCCACACGAAGGGGGTTGAGTTTAGGGATGAAATTTGTAGGTTGCAGGATATCATTTAAGAATTCAAAATCGACGTGCCTCAGGATTTTTTATAAATTTGTACAATAGTTGAGATACTGCATTTATTCTATTTGGCTGTTCCACACCACGGTTTATATACATACGGTTGGATTATGCCCGCCCCTACCAATCAGAAAACGTTTAGTGCATTGACGTCAAAGTAGACCTCGTTTACGCTCGCATATAATGCTGTCTCGTTCTCCCTCATTAATAATCTCTTAAGTCGTTATTGCTTCCACTTATATATCTTGCAATTATTATTTTATTTTAATACAAAAAAAACAGGCATTATTTATTTTATACAAATTTGATTTAATAAGAAAGGAACGCACTAGAATCGGACAAAAATTTTTAAGTTACTGCACAAAAAGTCTGTATTTCTTATTTTAACATAGCCCAAAAACGTGTAAGCTATCGTCCTATCTTATCATAATTTTAAAGCAAAATATATGTTACCCCAAGGTTTTAGGTATTAGCATAGCACACAAAAATACGAAGAAGTATAAGGAAAATGTTATATACAGTATTCTCACGTACGAACGAACTTTATATTAGGTGATATTTAAATTTATTTAAAGATATTTTTAATTAAGACTATTAGGAAATGAGTGAAAATTTGGTAATAGAACGTTGCTGACTGCGAATATCTATCTGAGCAATGAAAATAAAAAAATATATCTAGCATTATGTAAAATTAAATAAAATAGTAATAATAAGTCTTTATTGAAACATCAGAGTTTGTCATCTTTTGGAAATTTATGATAAGAAACAGTCAAATTTCCTTGCTTAGTCTTTTGTAAACTATTGTCAACAACTATAGAATGAACCAACAATACTTGTACTTACTTTTTATTAGGGCAAGTCGACTTCCCAAAACAAAACCACAATACTTCCTAATAATAGCCTTTTTAAAGCGTCTTTAAAATACACCGAATACACAAAAGTAAAGAAACAAGTTCACAATGCACAACCAAACCACAGAGTATCTGATAAACCGTGTCTGTGAACAAGCAAACGATACAAATATGGCGCGTTCCAAGGTCTACTGTAACGTCACAGTCCCCGCCCATTAATCCAACCGTATCTATACTAACCGTGGTTCCACAGTGTATATGTGTAATATATACACTTTCACTGCTATGCAACTTATCAAACAATTTGTGGTTAAGGTGGTTGCATCAATTTTTCGAATTTTCTGGCTTGCCATTGCAATGCAACTGCAACTGTGTTAAGGATTACAAAGATATATTTTGTAGTAAAGTGCTCTCGCACTGTTCACTGTACCTTAGTGTTAGTTCTCATAGCTACGGATTGTAAATTTTCGCTTGTGGATTTTTTTTTAAATTTGACATATGCGTTCCAGGAGAACTTAATTTGCGAATTTAACTTATAGTTAAAAGTAAACAAATTGTCTTAGGAACATTTTGCAACACCTGCAAGAAAATTAGGCTGTTTTAGAACAAATTTTATAAAAATCTACATGAAAAAAAAAATTCGCATTCCGCAACTATCTGTACGAGGCTTTAAAGCTGTCAGACCGTGGGCCCTAAAATACTAAAAGCTGATATCACAAAATTGAAGCTAGTGCCCTGAATAGCTTAAATTCAAATTTACCCCAAAATTGTCATTGTGCAAAATGGAACTATTGAAAATTTTCAAGTTGTTAACATGAATGTATAGCTGATATCGTGTTCTATATTTTTCCGATTTTTTAAAACGATATATGTGATCGTTTAGGCTCGTCTCTTATGTAGATTTCGAATTTTAAATGCTCATATCTCCGTTGGCTCATAATTTTAACATTAATAACAGGAGAGTTATATAATAGTACAGTTAACGAAGGAAATGGCAGGAAAAATATTGGATAGTTTGGGATAGTTGGACCCTTTATGTAAGAACATGCTCTGATCACGGGAAAAATACTAAAAAAATTCCAAACATATATATATATATTTAGCAAAAAAATGCAAATATGTCGTAAAATAAGCATTTTTTTTTGAAAAAAATACAAGAATAACAAGTGTTTAAAATGGCATTTTCCATATGCCCATGATATTAGATTTGGAATTTTCCTTTAGTTTTCCGAAAAAGCGGACAAAATTTATAACAAAAAGTGTTTAGGATTGCATTTTCCATATGGTTATGCTATTGGATTTGCATTTTTACCTTTAGTTTTTCGGAAAAACGGAAAATATATGTTTATAGTTTTCTTTGATTATCTCGCTATCTAAGAGTTATTTCAAAAGATTTATGAGAACAAAAAGTATTTAGAATGTAATTTTTCATTCCATAGTGATATTCAATTAAAAATTTTCCACGACGCTTTTCCAAGATTGAAATTTTTTTTATAAATTTACCAAAATTTCATTTAATATGCATTTTCTCACTGTATTATTATAAAAACTATACTACATATAAAAAGTATATTAAAATAATCTTGATCTTACCTGAGGACTGGTATTTTTCTTTTTCAAATAATTAATTTTCCACTTTTTAGAAAAACAATGAAAAAAATTTATCATTTAATAATTTATTCATATGTAAGATTACGTTTTAAATACTTTTTATTCTTAACAATTTGACGAAAGAACGCACAGGCATAGAGATAATCGAGTAAAATTACCATAGTATGTTAATTCTCCGTTTTTCCGGAAAATCTAAAAAAGGATATTCTAAACAGCGTCTCTGTATCGAAAATGCAATTTTAAAAGCTTTTTGTTCTCATAATTTTTTTGAAAAAACTCATAGATAGCAAGACAATCAAAGAAAACTATAAATATATGTTTTCCGTTTTTCCGGAAAACTAAAGGTTAAATTGCAAATCTAATACCATGGCCGTATGGAAAATTAAACATTTTTAGTTCTTATAATTTTTTTGAAAAAATGCATAGATAGTGAGGTAATCAAAGAAAATATATGTAGTATATTTATATACTAGTTTTTGTTTTTCCGGAAAACTAAAGATGAAATTGTAAATCTAATAGCATAGCCATATGGGAAATGCAATTCTAAACACTTTTTATTCTTATAATTTTTTTGGAAAACGTAGATAGCGAGATAATTGAGGAAAACTATATATATATATGTCAGTTCTTCCGTTTTTCCGGAAAACCAAAGGAAAAATTGTAAATCTAATAACACAGTCATATGGAAAATGCGATTTTAAACACTTCTTATTGTTGCATTTTTTCAAAAAAAAATGTACGAGATATTTGCATTTTTGCTAAAAAGTATATATGTATATATAAGAACATATTTGGAATTTTTTTAGTATTTTTCCAGTGATCAGAGCATGTTTTTACATAAAGGGTCAAAATATCCCAAACTATCCAAAATTTTCTCATTTGGCCGCCATTTTGAACTTCGTTTACTGTACTATAATATGTAGCAATGACAAAATTGTTGTCATTAGATAGTATAGGGACGTAAAAGGGGAATGTCGACAGGCCAGCCATCCATAGCGGTGGGCGAAATGGATAATTTTTGTCATTGGTTCTTATAAATTACTACATCTCACTTGTTATTAATGTTAAAAATATGAGCAAAACGACATAGGAATCAGGACGGCACAATAACTTTGCAAGAGAAGATTTTTTTGATTTAAGGAAGGAAATAAAGTAGAAAAATGTAATAATTTTAGCATCACCTCGCACGGAGATATGAGCTTCTAAAGTTGAATGTCTACATAACAGACAATGCTTTTTGAAAATTCTAGATAGATGGCCACAGGTTTCCAAAATTTGGCAGAATATAGAGCATGATATATACATATGATATGACTATACATTCTTGTTAATACCTCGAATATTTTGAATAGCGCCCTTTTGCACAGGACAATTTTTACTAAATTTAAATTTAAGCTGTTTAGGGCATAAGCTTTCGATTTTGTCATATTCCAGCTTTTAGCATTTTAGGGCTCACGGAATCAATTTTTAAACAACTTTCTGAACAGGGAGAACTCTACTGTTAATTATTGTTATTAATACAATTAAGTATAAAACAGCATCAAGTGAGAAATAATAAAACAAATTTTTGAGGAAGAATATATTTGAGATTCAAAAACAGGTATAATAATGAAAATATTTAAAATTCTTAATACTGACTTGGGCGATTCTATTTTCAAATATTTCCCAAAATAAAATATATACCTTCGTGTATTTCGATATCATATGGCAGGATGATAATTACATGGTATGGACGATTGTGAGTGCGTTTTAATCACACAATAGACTTTAGAAATCCAGATTAAACAAGAATATTTTTCTATTTTCAACGACAACTCAAGGATCTCTTTAGACAACAGCATCTTGTGTTCGAAAGTTCTTTTGGTCGTCACTTTAGCTATTAACAACAAACAGTTTCATAGAATAAAATTATTATTGTTACTGTTGTTTTTAAGATGACGACCAAATATATAAAATGAGAAAGGTTTTAGTCTCAATAAACATTCAGTCATTTATTTGGTTTTAGTACGGAAAATTGAGCCAGTTAACATTATCGAATATAGAGCTCTTGCCTAAAGAATCCAGCCTTTTTATTTATACCGTTTGTACTAGGTAGATTTTGATAATGAGCAGCCTTCATAAGAACTTTTGCAGAATCGGATAAATATATCGAAAAAGAGATAGTAACAAAATATTCTAAAATTCTTTGTAGCTTTCCTGTGATTGATAAATGTACATTTGTTAGGACCACGTTAATTTAAGTGGTTTCTCATTTTGTCCCTGTTTGAAAAGCACCGCTTAAAATTAAAATATGTTGAGGCTTCTGCAAAAGCCTTTTCAAAGTTGTTCCACGTTCAACCTGATTTATTTTCTGTAGAAAGGGACCAAAGGGATGTATTCTAAGTGATGTCACTTTTTATAGATATTTTGTATCAGAAGGGTGCCGCAAAATTTATATTAATAAATTTGAAAATGATGATAACTTCGTTTACTCTCATTTTTTGTCTAAGGAGAAAATAATGGGTTTTACCATCTTCTTTCGCTAGCCCACTAATATTTTGTTAATCCATATTCATTGGTTTAAAGAGATACCTCCAAAATATACAACTATTGTATTGTATTATTATTCTTTATACTGCTTTTATTTCAAATATAACCATTCCGACCATCGCTGATCTAAAGTAAATACAACATTGTCATAACCGGGTCTAGCGCATTCTGTGAAGAATAAAATTAGGCACACGAGTTTTGAGAAAATTTATACATGCACTTCTTCAAAAGCAATCGAATTACAATATATTTCTTGAATAATAAATAAAATATTCTATATTACCGTGTATTTTGAACATTAATTCTTTTATCCCCGTATCGTTCAATGTTTTTAAGTTAATTATCATTATATGGTAAAACTTTGAATCCCAATGAATAATCTTAGGACATTGGATTCCGTTTCTTCCTTCTGTAATCGATGTCTTATCAAATCCGTGTTTGCAAAAGATTAGAATTTCTTTTTTGGCATTTTTTAAGGCGTTTTATTACAAACAAATTCAAAAATATTGGCAAATAGTTTCCAAAAAGTATCATGAAAAAACCATTGAGTAGGTTATTTTTTTCTACATTCGTGTGAATGCACTGTCGGTTTGATTTACATTTTGTTAACACGAATATGGCAAAATTTGAGTAAACACAAATAAGAAATTTTTAAGATGTCCAGGATTTTGCGACACCTGGCTAGAAGAAATACCATTGCATGCATGTAAACTTATTTAACTGCATTAAATATTGTTGATACCTAAATTTTTTATGTGTCAGATTTTGGCATTGTTGTTCACTAATAGATGAGTCGACAGCTTTAACAATTGTACTGACTTACCGCTAAAAATTTTTATTTAATCTTGTTAAATACCACAACTTTAACTAATTTGTGATACACTGCTCATGTAGGAGTTAAAAACATATTTCAATAATACACATTATAAACAGTTGTTTTTTTCCCCATCTGCATGATCCCACGATTTAACGCGGAGACGAATTTCTTAAAATAAATTTGTCTCCCAGGATTACACTTATTTTATGTTTAAATTCTCTATCCAGGCTTAAAACGCTTTCAAATCTTATGCAATCTGTAACTGTATAAGTAGGTAATTATTTTAATAGGGTGGTAAATACACATTACAGAAATATGCAAAATTTCTTTGACGGCTTATGTTACTGCGGCATTTTAAATATAATAAAAAGTAAATGTAAATATTAAACTGCTTTATTGAAGTTTTCATATAACATATAATATCGGCTATTATTCGCAGTTTATTGGAAATATATGAACTTTATTATATTCTTAATTTTCCCCATCGCCCGAAGGTACTTAATTGGCGAAATTTCTATGACCGTACCATGCGGTATTTTTGTTAAACATAAACATGTACACTTATCGGCTTTTCAAAATACAGGGTGGACCGTTGATAATAGGCCATAATTCAGGGGTAGATTCTTTAGGCCAAAATATGAGGATATAACCAAAATGATTTAGTAAAATGCTGTGGAAAAAGATACAGGGTGTCAAAGTTCAAATTATTTTTTCGGTTTTTTGCAATAACTCAACAGCCTCTTGGCTGATCTTTGCCAAATTTACTAGAGGAACTTTTTTTATTCTAAGAAACAATAATTTATGTATTACATCACGTTAGATCATAGAGAGCGCCGCCGGACCTGTATCTGATAATGAATATGTTTCATATTTTTTTTGACGAAACGTTGTGGTACTTCTGACCAGAAAATCTGATGAGGGCGGCATTTCCACGTATAAAAGGTACACTTGGTAGAACTTGATAACTCCAACAGTTTTCGAGGAAAGTACAGTCAGTTAAACATTTCAATAATTTTTTTAAAGACAAATTATTAATAAAAATTATGGCATTCGGCCATTAGCCATACAGCCAACTGCTACTTAAATATTGCGCTGAAAATAATTCATTACAAACTACCTTACAACGCTAGAGAAAAGGAAAATATTTGAAGATCACAAAAATGGAAAAAAAATAACAGGAACACACGCTCCTCACCCTAAGGTCTGTCTGGTAACATTTTTAATAACAAACTATTTTAGAGGGACACTATAAATTAGAAGATGCTACAAACGAAAAACAACAGAGGATATGGAGCTAAAATATTCAGATATTCACACAAAATTTACAGTAACATTTTCGTTTCTTGAAAGAAGCAGATGATGCAGTCAAAAACTGGTTTATTAAATTGACTGAGGAGGGAAAATTATAAGGTGATTGACTTTTGTGATTAATAAGGTTTAGCATATAATCTGTCACAAGACGCTTTGCATTTAGAGCACTGGAAGAAAATATGGTCCAGGTAACTATTAACTCCACAAATATCACAATTCTCTAAAGGCTGAACATTTATTTTAAACAGATGTGCTGGAAATAAAAGCGTGCCCAAATTTGAGACGTATTCTGTTTGTTACATATTTTCTGGGGCAGACATAATTTTCATGCCGAAACTTAGATGGGAGATCAGGGGTCTTTTCTCTCCAGTTTTGGCCTTACGAACTTGCGTTTTGGCCACGAATTTATCATTAAAGGTTTCCAAATCATAAACGCACACATATATGTATTACAATTTATAAGAGATCAGGGTTAATAAGTATATATCTAGTAAGGTGCAATACTCTCGCCATACAGTAGTAAAGATCAATAAATCATATCTGAACTGCTAATATTTAAAAAAATGTATAAGGATACAAGTATTTATACTACGTGTACATGTAATATTTTATGCAATGGTAATTGAAAAGGAAGTAATCCACTGGATTGAAGTATTGGTCAAAGATCACATCTCAAGCAAAATCTGTTTTGATTTGGAATTAGAAATGGATTACAAATTATCTATTGCAACAAGAGAAGAGAAATGAGATAAGAAAATCCTAACTCGAAATAATTAGAAAAAAGTAAACTAAATAGAAGTTTGTAATATCTAGTACTAAAGGGAAGTAAATTGTAAAATCTAATAAATATCCAGCAAGTAAGCGGATATACAGTGAAAGTCTGAGTAGAGATAATTTATAGGAGGTGGTTCAGATAAACGAAGGAAAGTGTATAATTAGATAAATAGTAAATTTTTGGAAAGAGTACCTATACATAGAAAAGTAGGTGTTCAAGAGTAAAAGAGTATAAGGTCTGGGTGAGAAACTGGAACCTGGGAGCTTAGCTTATAGAATATTCGATGGATACTCAGAATAGGTCCACATGGACCTCCAGGGTAAAAACGGACAAAAAATGAATACCCATAGGATATTATGAGCTATCTGGGTTACTTTTCAAATGTAAATATGAGTGTACTTCTCTTAAGATATCATTATAAGAATCGTAACAGACAGACGGACAGTTTGAAAGTTATTCAGAAGTAGACGATCAATACAATAATGAAAATTGTTCTCTATATGAATACTATTGAATGTATTAGAAAAATATCTGATAAATATAATATATTGTTTAAAAACATCACAGTAATCTTACCAAAAGGCCACTTCTATTAATACATTTATTCACAAAGTACAATAAATTTGAAATATGTTCTGTACTGACAATTAGTAATATTACATGTACTGTAGACATCATACTGTCTCTCTAAACATTAACACTGGGTCCTGGTATTGTTATATAATATATTATTTCAACTATAATGAAAAAGGAAAAATAATCCGACTCGAAGGGCCAAAAATTATATTAGAAACCGGTTGACGGATTAACAGTTTCAGTGCAATTTTAGCTCTATTTTAAAGAGATCGTGAGCTATATAGAGAAATGAACAAACTGTTATAGAGTGTCGAAGAAATGTGATAGATTAGAATACAGCAGCTTACTTTGTAGTCCGAGAGAGGGAAATTGGTGTTCAAAACAGTTGTAGGTGGTGTCAATATGGCGATCAGCCGGCGAAAACACTTCCTCCATTTTCAACTTGATTTCCAATCCTCTCTTGTAGATGGCAGCAGCATTCAACCACTGTAAACTATCTCATCAATAGTGCAAGCAATAAGTAAAATCTTAATTGACGTTAAATGCCCAAATAACAAAAAAAAATAAGTAAACAAATAAATATATGCAAAATTAACAGAAAAACTAAATGTATCAGGTTTTTCTTAATAGTTCGTTTGCAAACGTTGAAAGTGTAGAATTAACATTAAGGATCAGAAATCGTGTCACCGTCTCCTAAATTTCTGCTTCCACCTCCTTTATAACCCTGTACAAAGAAAAGCTACACTAGTTTAAAGATGAATATACTTTATCCAAGAAGTCTAGTTGCAGCACTGAAGTTGAAAATTAGCGACCCATATCAATTTTGAGTTCCTTTTCCAAGATCCTCGAGAAATGCATAGCAACCAGATTGACAAATATAGACTATTTATTTGATGAAAACCAATTTTATATGATAATATTATTATTAAAAACAAATGCACTTAAGTCAAACGTTTGATCTAGTTTGCCATGCGTCTCTAATAAACAAACTAGAGAAGTATATAATACGTATAATAAATATTGTCTAAACAATAACATATTGCGATAATATTATTAAAAGAGGATAAATACGTATCTAATTGTTCTACAAATTTTTGCACGACGTGGTTACCAATGTTAAAAGAAGAACTTAACAAACGCAATATCATTTAGAATATCAACAGTTCTGTGTAAGTAGTAAGTATGTCTGGATGTGACGTAGAGCTGAGCATTTAACATACACAGTATATGAGAATTTCATTCACAATTTTGAAAAAGATACAGATTTAGTTTTAGAAACATCAGATAAATACTAAATGTTTTATTTTGTTATAATTTGTGTTAGTTGTCAAAAAATAGCCTCTGACTGGTCCTGTGACAAATGTCACAGGCGTAGAAGTTATTTTTCCAATATACTGATTAATTTTGTATTTTTTATAAAATTTGTGATATATACGTGTGGTAAAAACCACATAAAAAAATGAAATGAACAAGACTATACTTGTTTCACTATTTCTCAAGTAAAATAATAATCACACTTCCCAAAAAAGTGCGCCATATTTAAATAGAATTGTTCTATTTGTTGATTTTGTAAATCCCATAATACAACCAACCATTTTATGTTTTTGACGTTGTTTAGGTTTTTGGCGTTTGATAAAAATTGATAAAAAGTTATTCGTTGTCTCTATTTGCTGTTATTCCCATTCATCTAATAAAAGAGTATTTTTAAATACTTTGGTGTATAGTATATACGATTGGAATTGAAACTGGTCACTTTTAAAGCACAGGACCGTGCGTACTGAACTTGATATTTTGTCCTATATATTTGGCAATGGTATTGAGATTCGAACGGTAGTTGAAACTGTGCAGGCGAGTCCGAGACCGGCAATGTAATCAGCCTGAATGAACCATCTACGACTGCACTGGTTTAAAGATAATAAAACGGACAGGCCTACTAGCACAAAAAACTCGTAAATCATTTCTTTATCTTGGAACGTGGAAGTCTAATATCGTGCTGTCTATGTGCCAGTGCAGCGCATAAATACCTATTATAATATCAACCGTAGGAGTTTAGTTAGTTACTGTTCATATTTATAAATATTTACTACTGTATAAAAGGTAAAATATTTTAATTATTTACTAATTTACCATGGCTTTTTGGAGACCATTTGAAACAGAGGATAATGTAATAACGCCCGAACATCCCGAAATAGTTGAACCGGTTATTGTCGAAAAAGCCGAAATAAATTTAGAGCTTAAAAACCAAGATTTACACGTACAAAGTCAACGTATTATTTTAAATATACATGAATGTTTGAAAAGCGAAAATCCTGAACAATGTGAGAAAGAAATAATACGACGTATTAACGAATTAACTAAAATATCAAAATCAACAATTTATCGCGTAATTCAAGAAGGCGATGTTATAGATCACAGCGCAAAGAGGAAACGGAAAAATACGAAATTAAAAAATATTGATGATGCTACTAGAGATATAATACGGCGTATAATTTATAATATGTATGAAGAAAATATAGTTCCTACGTTAAAAATGATTCAAGAAAAATTGAGCTATTATCCTGATTATAATTATAGGTCTTTAGATACACTACGAAATGTCTTATTAGAATGCGGTTTTAAACATAAAAAACTTGACAGTCGTATGGTAATTATGGAATCGCGACGTATAGTTTCACTTCGAGTAGATTATTTGGAAAAAATTAGAGAATATCGTAAACTAAACAGGCATATAGTGTATCTAGACGAGACGTGGTTTGACACGCATGATGTTGTTTAGTATGGTTGGGTAGATAGTTCGCACAATTGTGTTTTAAATACTCCGTGTTCTAGAGGAAAACGCGTTACGATACTTCATGCGGGAAGTGAAAATGGGTTTGTACCCAATGCGTTGCTCTTGTCGGCCAAAAAAATATCGCAGTCTTCTGCAGACTATCACGAAGACATGACAGCCGATCTATTCGAAAAATGGTTTTCTCAACAGCTTCTACCAAATATTCCGCCAAATTCGGTAATTGTATTAGATAATGCTTCTTATCACTCGCGTATATTAAATAAAATACCAAATAACAGCACAAAAAAGGAAGACATTTTAAAATTCATGAGAAAAAAAATGGAAATTCCTGTAAAAGTTCCAATAAAACGCGAATTACTGAAAAGAATAAAAGAACAGAATTTCAAAAAGGAATATGTTATTGATAACTTATCCAATATACACGGTCATACACTTTTGCGGTTACGTCCATACTATTGCATATTTAATCCTATCGAGATGGTTTGGGAAACACTAAAAGTACGTTTACGAAAATGTAATAACTCTCCAACGTTAAGCGCGATAGTAGTTGATCATATAAGAGAAGTAATAAATGACATTGACAATAATACTGATTTATGGAAAAATTGCGTTAGGCATGTAATTGGAGAAGAAAATCGATATCCAACGCTACCCTCTAGTGCGCCGATTTTAATTCAACTGGATAATGATTCCTCCTCAGAAAGTGAAGATTCGGACGCGTCAATTAACATTTAACTTTTCTTCATTTTTTCATTCACTTTTTTATTGTTACATTTCGTGGAATATATTTTGTTTAGTTGTCAAGAAATTTTAATTTAAGTTACTTCATTCTAGAGAAATATTTTAATTTTGTTTTTATTTATGTTTTATATAAGTATACAAATATTTATTTTTGTTTTCATAAAATAATTCTTTGCTTTGTTCAAGAAACTTACGTTTTTATTTTAGAAGAAACTTAAATTTTTATTTTATTTTTGACTAAAATCGTTGCTCCGTTAATCTAACCTATCCCATCCCCTCCTGGCAAGATATGTTCATACCTTCTCGTTGGTCCTTGCTGAGCAATAACATATTTCAATATAATATGAGTTAACTTTAAAACTAAAACCAATAAATTTAAATATTTAGACTTTTTATCTAAAACTGATATAATACCTCAAAAATATGTTATTGGAAAAATGAACCTAATAAACAAAAAGTAATAAAAATGAATACAATTTTAACATTTTATTGTGACAATCATTTCCATTTACCTCCGCCCATGTACAATAAAGAGATACCGACTGTTTTTGCCGGCTTTTAGTTTTTATACGGTTTCAATTCCAATCGTATATACTTTACATTTGTGTATATTTAAGGTAAGTAATGAAAATAATTAGTACTGATTAAATGTCAAAACCACTTTTTCTTTTTGAGGTTAGAAATTCTTTCGATTAATTATGGACCAAGCGGCTCTTTCTCCACTGAGAAAACGGAGAGCCAGTCATTTTTCAATTGAAGATGAGCAACGGGTTTTAAATATCTATAAGGCTTGTGTTGGAGAGAATCCGGATAACCTTAAGATACAAAACGTCAAGTTACTGCAAATGCAGCAGGTAATTTCAATTTTGAATTATCAGGTATACTAATTATTACGTCAAAGAACTTCTTCTCTAAGGCGTTTTTAGTTTAACTATGTATTTTTATTATAGATTTATTATAGTTTATCTTTGAGTTTATTATTATCTATATCAATTACACATTTTATTTCAGGTGTGAGTGTCCAGAATTTTTCAAAATTCTTCGTGAATATCAGGAAACACACATATGTCAAACACCGAAAGTGTATCACCGACAACGAGCAATTTTGGACAACATTGAAGATTAAACTAAAAGTGATGTGTATTCATTCTTTTTCCGAAGGAAATTAACCACCAACTCTAGATAAAATGTTAGCGACGGTGGATGAGAATGAATATCTACCTCAATTTAAACGAAGTACTTTGAACAAATTGATCAAAGAAATTGTCTTTCGGTGACTAAGAATAAATTTTATTTCTACATGTTTTAATGTAATTGCGTTTTGGTATTATAGTTTCTCAAAAAGTCACACAATAGTTTCCTTAGAGTAAAGAACGAGATCATCACCTGGAGGCGACATTTCTTGTGAGAAATTCGTATTGCGAAGAAGGCAAGAAATTGTACTTCTTAGATGAGACTTGGGTGAACGCTGTCCATACTGTAACTAGAGTATGGTAGGACACAACAATTTTGAATCCGACACAGGTATTCATCCAGGGTTTAACGACAGGGTTAAAAGATCCACCAGACCAAGGAGGTCTCCTTAGTGCTTCATATCCGTTGCCTCCAATCGAAGAAAATAGCAGACTACCATGAAAAAATAAATGATGAACTTTTCGAAAATTGGTTTGCTCAAATTCTGGGATGCCTGGTCGAACATTCTGTGGCTTCCTATCATAGTAGATCAACGGAGAATATTCCGAATTCTCCTACCAGAAAGTAGATATACAAGCCTGGTTGACAAGTCAGTCGATTATTTACGAAGCAGATACGATGAGAGCCGAATGCCTGCATCTTATCAAACAGTCTTTCATTGTCCCAAAATATATAGTAAATGAAGTGACAAAAGAACAAAGTCACACAGTTTTTCAATTGCCTCCATATCATCGTAAGTTCAATCCTATTGAATTAATATGGGGCAAAATAAAGAGAGAAGTCCCCAGGAGCAATACCCCGTTTAAAGTGAAAGAAATTCATTCATCATTTCAGCAAGCTATGTGTTTCTACCGAAAAGGCCATTCGACACGCGCGAATTGAAGGGGAAAAATGTGGCAGGTTGGCATTACAATGGACATTGTAGTTGAGTCACTGATGATTCACGTGGAAAGTAACTCCTCTTCTTCGTCTGAATCAGAAATGGACTAAAAGCTGTATGACATAATATAATTGTGAATAATTAAGTAGAACTTATTTGATTATATATTTTGGATAAAATAAATAAATAAAATAAAATAAATGTAAATTGTTTCATCGTGTATCATGTAAATGTATCGTGTCATTTTCTATACAGAAATCAAAAATTATTTATAACCGTATATATTTGTTTTTTATTACGGATTATAAAGAATTTTAGGTTTTTTTATATTTATTTAAAACTATACATTTTATCATCTTAATTCTTCAATAAAAATTACATCAAATTACATCATTTTTTAATTTTCCCGCTTTTATTAATTTGTCGTACTTAAAACTTAAAGCAAACATTAATGGACAGTGGCTTAACCACTTCTATTCAGTAAATAGAGAATATTCATTCTTACACAATGAAATGAACTTTTTCTCTATGTACGAATAAGCTATTACGAAAATTAAGAAAATCATAGTATTTGATTTGAGGTAAAGATAACCCTAATTCTAAGTATATTTTATTCTCATTCTAGTATCAACACAAATTTACTATTATACGTTTTATATTTGAAAAGAGTTTGCATTTAGCTTATTTTCGAGATAATCATTAAAAACCTAAATTTAGGGCCATTTACAGAGGTAAATTTGTTACTATTTTTACACGAAAAATCAGTATCTAAAGGGGAATGCGAATATTTTGGGACACCCTGTATAAAAAATGGAAAATTCTTCCAAAAACTACAAAACACACCCTATATTTCGAAAACGGCCCCTTTAGCAATCATTACTCGATGTTCTATGCATGAAAAACAGGAGGGATAGAGATAGAGGAAAAAGAGATAACGCTTGTTAAAAAAACACAGGTAACTGAACCTTGTTATTTATTACAACAATCTTACATTGTTAAAATTAATCTTGATTTAAAATTCGGCAATGATTAAAGAATTGCCAGGATCTAGTCTGATGGGTAGGGCATCAATTCACACTGCCATGAAGAAACCAGTTCGTTTTTGAATTTCATCACTGACTTAAATTATGTACTCATAGATCTTAAGTATGGCTTCACCGAGCTGTAAATGTTTATTAATATTTAATTCTTATATTTAATTTTATAGCTGTATCTAACGATGAACTTTGAAGATTTTATTGCTTACAATGGGCGTAATTTATAATGTTTGTATAGTGAAAAATGTTAATTTTCTGGTTGAGAAATTAGGGTTTAGACTAAAAGTGGTTATTGAATACGATTAAACACATGTTTTAATGATCTCAGATTTAGAGCGCTCAAAAATTGCAAACGAAGAAAATTATAAAACATTTATCATATAATTGCTCGATGGCTATAGATTCCTCGACAACAGCAAGAATATTTTCATCTATTGATACGCTGAGTAAGATTTTATATTTTTATTTCTTTTGATTTTTAACAATCCTAAACTTTAATGTGCAAGAAATGTTCTGTCAGAATACTTGACGTAATCAGACTGGATCATCTACACTAATATATAAAAAAAGACTTTCTAGTTCACTTTACAAGCGACTCTTATCTGAAAACAAATTTGTTTAAATTTTATAACAAATCTTTATGCTACAATTTTAACAGAACCCGTTAATTTCGTGGCTAAATTAAAATATCTTTAAAGATTTTATAGTACTATAAAAGTAACAGGCTTCAAAATTTTAAAGCGCTTTAAAATTCACCATATCCTTATAAAATAACTATTATTAGCGACTATCAATAATGGTTTTTTAATTAATATTAAAATTATTTATATAAATGACATAAAGTAAGGGTACCATGCAGATCCTTGCGGAACACCTACTGACAATTCTAGTAGATTTTATTTCTATTGGTCAACTTCCGTATAGTGTGTTCTTCTGAGACGAATTCGATGTCTGACCACTTATGCCATACCTCTCTAGTTTGTTTATTAGAGACTCATGGTAAAATCAAACGCTTAACTTAAGTCAAAGGAGATACCTATGTATTTGTTTTAAATATTAATATTATCATAGAAAATTGGTTTTCATTAAATAGCCTATATTTGTTGAAAGTTGATTATCTGGTTGCTATGAATTTCTCGAGGATCTTGGAAAAGGTACTTAAAATTGATATAGGTCGATAATTTTCGACTTCAGTCCTACAGCTAGATTTCAAACTGGGTACTATTTTTGCTGTTTTTAACCTCTCAGTAAAGATAAATAATAGTCTCAGCCAAAAATGAATTAATTATAATCATTGTGGTGTTTATTTCTGTGGTGTTTATTTATTAGCATTTTGTGTAGCAAATGTGCATATTTTAAAAATAGATTGACACTGATATTGTGACATTATCGTTACCTTCAGAGTTAGAATTTTTTAGGTTTCTTATTATGAGTATATCGACTGTTTCTAACTCATTTACTGGGTAGAAAAAAGGAGGAAGCGTTGTGATGAATTTATCAGTGATATTATCAATATTTTCGCACCGATCACTCTGGAAGAAATAAATAATGCCATAGATAATTTAGAAAGTAGATCATCAGCCGCGTTGGATGGTATAACAGCAAGAACATAAAAATATCAGGGAAAGCGTACTACCGTTTTTAGTCCATTTGTATAATACGTCAGTAAACTAGGGTCGTTTTCCTGACATATTGAAAAAAGCTAAAGTTGTACCTATATTAAAACGAAAGTCATCTGAAGAAATAGAAAATTAACGTAAAATTTCTATACTGAGTGTAATTTCCAAATTTGTATATATGTAAACAACCTCCCGCATTATCTAACCACTGGGCAATTGAATGTTTGCGGATGTTATCACAGTAACTTTATCAGCGGACTGAACAGAGCAACTACATTCACTAGTTGATCAAACATTACAAGAAGTCTCAGTACTTGGGCGTAGAGGAACAAACTAATTTTCAATGTGAGTAAGATAGTCATTATTAACTTTGCTTCGCAAAAACGATTGGTGATACACGACAGTATTGCCTTATCACAAAATGTCAAATTGCTAGCTATATATCTAGACAGTAAATTGTCGTGCAAGCAAACATATCGACCACGTACGTGTGTTCACAACTTAATAAGGCCTATTGTACTATATTACAATTGAAAAACATACTTGTTGAAATAAAACAAAATTTGACTGTGTCACACTATGTCTCACTTTTCATGACTCCCATATTATAGCTCCCTTATTAACCATGCGATTTTCTTAAAATTTGGGTGGCAGGTACTTACCCAGAAGGAGATTATGTCACGGTAAAATATTTAAAAATACACCAGTGGCGTTCGTCGTTATGAAAAAGAATGGACCTAATTTTCCAAAAAAAGATATTAGGCAAAATTTTAATTGTAAAACAATATCATAATCTTATTCTATTCGTCGTTATCGAAAACCCACCAGTACCAAATTTCAAAAACATAGTGTCTGTGGTGTTCATGTAGTAAGTAAATAAAACTTCACTTTTTAAAGGACCAATTATTAGAATCATTTGGTAGAAATTAAGAGTTAATTAAGATGGAGGAAGACAGGCTTTCCACGTAGAATTAGTCACGTGACGTTAGGCAACTTTACTTAATCAAACAATAATTGACGTGGGAGGCAAAAAAAATTGAATATTAAACAAATATTTTACCGTGGCACAATTTAATTCTACCCAAGCAACACCAAATGGTTTAATAAACGTTTTGATTTCGTTTATACGACTGGTATATATAATGTTTATTGCAACCTATATTCAACGTTCGAATGTCCGCGCTACAAACGTATATATTTGTCTTATCATATATTAAGTATAGACGTTTTAAAAAACGTATATATATATCATATTCTAAAGATATACGTCTTAAGAAAACGTTATATTGTTGTCACATCATATACGAGATATATACCTCAAATAAACGTATTCCATATATGTCGATAATACGTATGATGTAAAGGTTTTTCTCACGGTTATGAAAACCATTTTCTCCAGTTGCTGGTATACGTGTAATAAACCTTTATTATCCACTGTAATTCATACATACATTGGGTATCCCTGTATGGAATATCTAATACTTACAAACTTTTTTATTTTAAATTTTTTGAGAGTCATTTTTAATAGTGTTACTTCAGCTTATCAAACTTTTTTGGCAATGCCAAAATTTAGGTAATACATTCAGAGAATATAAATATCTGACTTCGCGTAAGGTGAACATATTTCAAATTAAAAATATAGAAATTTCAAAGCCTCATAAAGCTGATAAACTATAATAGTTAAAAGGAAATTAGATGTAATCGTAAATTATAATTATTTTTATTAAATTTTTTTTTGAAAATCTGAACTTTTTCTGAAGAATTTAGTTTTTCTTAAAAAATTTAGAATAAAAAGATAGAAAATATCGAGAGATTTTTTAAAGGGAATCCACCCTTGTATCTTTGTTAATGAATATACGCTATAGGTTCTTTAGACCTTTTTTTATATTGTTTTATAAACTAAGAGCTTATTTAATAAATGATTAAATGGTTTCCATCACTTTATTTTTGCCAAAATTACCTTAACTCTCAAAATTTAAATGGGAAATTCTGTTTATACAGTATTATAGACTAATCGATTTCAAATAACTTTGCAAGTCAAATCATGTTTTAAAATAGAAATCATTTGCTACTTATTATGATACAATTGTTAATATATATTACTGCATAACAATAATAAGATGACATTGAAACAAATTAATTTCTAAGTGCCTTATTTTGTAAAATATATTAATTTTTTTTTATATAACAGGGAAATTAGAATTAAAATTTTTTTTTTGACTTACGATACATTTCCCTTTGCAAAATTATTTAGAATTGATCGGTCTACAACACTATAAAAAAGATAGATTCGAAAGTTAATATTATAATGATCTCCAATTTTTTAAAAGTACATATTCTAAACCTCCTACCTATTTATAACTACTGATATCAAGGAAAAATAATTCAATTGTATATATGTATGCAGATAATTTTTTAAAAATATTTATTATTTAGTAAGTACTAGCTTTTTTTATATTATATTAAGCTGCTTTACCTATTCTGCGGGATTGGCTAAATACGTAAAACTATTTTATCATTTACTATTTCACCCTTGGGGACCTAGGATGTTTGACAGCGATAACAAAACACAACATTGTTCATTACTCTTTACTAAAATCCAAAAATAGAGTCTATTTATTATTATTATTGTAACTATAGCGGCTTTTGGCAAGCTTCAACCAATCTTGAATCGTCCCTCTAATTTTATTGTCACTGGTCTCACTCACGCCTTCAACACTAGCCATGCAGAGTTTTACACCTTCTGTGATAAACTGCAATATTACTGAACAAATATTTTCATTCATCATCTATCTATAAGAAATTTTGATTGATGTAAATATTCTACTCATATTTCCAGATATTATTATAATCTTCGAACTTTTAGTTGCAATTGTTTATGACATGCCTATAAAAAATGTAGCGCCAATACACATTTATCGTATACATTAGAAATCGTATATTAAAAACTATAATATGGCTGAAAAAATGCAAGTAGTGTTATTATTTCTCAAATATTCTGCGTTACTCCAAAAATTTTCGAAGAAATACATTTATAATATACGTAGAAAAATCGTTTATGAAATAAACGCTTTTCATAGACGTTGATTAAATATACGATAACGAAATTTAAACCGTAATTTCATATAATAAACGTTTATTAAACCATCATGTGTTGCTTGGGTAGGTAAGTACTTGCCACGCAAATTTTAAGAAAATCGGATGGTTTTAATAAGGGAGCTATAATATGGGAGTCATGAAAAGTGAGACATAGTGTATATTTATTTTAAAATGTTTGACATTTACTAAGAAAAATATAGGATTATTCACCTAAAAAATGAGTGCCACTCATGCAGAACTAGACATGGAGATCTACTAAGTAATAAATAAATAAATATATAATAATGAAAGAAATAATAAATAATAATAAATAAAAAATTTAAAACTATGGTCAAAAGTTTGTTACTCAAAGGTGGTTTTATAGCATCCAGGACTTTTTAAATAGGACATCTGACGCGTCTTAAAATTAATTTGCTTTAATGTACTTTCTTTTATACATAAATTTTGTTTACTATATATAAGTAGTTATGTTTGCCTTTACTCATGTGAACGTCATATTATTCTATTTGTTTTGTGTATAAATTTTATATAATGTATAATTATATGCATTACTGTTAACTTAAACTCACTTTCCATTATGTACATTATGTATCTAGAATGGTTAATAAATATTATTATTATTATTATGTTGTGACTTTATTGATTAAAGTTTTGGGAATGTTGCTAAAATAATTATTAAAGCTCTCTGATGAAGCGAATATTTAGCGAAACAATTGTCATGTTGACTAAATATGTTTGTGGAAATTTATATAAACAGTTTATTGTTTTCGCCATTCAGTGCTAATATAGTTATTTTCACCAGCTAAAGGTCCAATTTGTTAACTATTTAAAACTGTTACATATTATTTCAGAACTGATTAGATTATTTGTTTTTAAACTATAGTTTAAGTAGGAATAAACTGAGACAGAAAAAACGTAACAAAAACTTTACGACTTCATTAAACTACCATTACTCTTTGCGCTACCTCGACCCACACTCGACCGCAAAGCATCTCGCTCGTTTTTAATGTGCGGCGATTCGTTTGATAGTTTGTTGTTAGGCATGCCGCCGGTGGCCCGCGGCGATAATAATGATGTCGTAAAGTTTTTGTTTAGTTTTTTTTTGTCTCAGGAAATCCTTACTTGGACTATAAGTAGTTTCATAAGAAATTTTAAGTCCGATTCTCATCCATTTCTTGGGAGCAGATGAATTAATATTGACTTTTTTATACTTAAGGGGAAACGCTAGTTCAAAGTAATATAATAAAAGGTCACTAAATTAATCATATTTTTCGTTAGCATTTAAAATAGAGCAGGGAGATAAGTGATTGTAAGCCTCATCTATTTGCTCCATTGAATATGAAATATTGAGAGAGACTTATTTTGAGGAAATCATAAAAATATTCTTTGAAAATAAACAACGAAAAAAGGCATTTTAAATTTTAATAAACGCGGTTTTGAATGTTCTGTTACTTCTTGATATTTTTATGTCATATTAGCTTACACTGTAGATATTTGTTATTTTTATTGTTATATTTATTTTCGTATTCAATACCTGCTACCTGCTTCGGGTGTAATCCCTCAAAAGGAATAGGTTTGTATTTTTACTTTTATTTTTACCCTCTTTCTGTTAAATAAACGTGGTTGGGGCCATAACGAAAAAGTTATATCGGGCTCATCAATCTCTAAATCCAGCCATGGAAAAAAAATATATTTTAAATTGAAATTCTTCAAAGAAAGGTAAGATAAATTATTATTGTAATTGCAGCCAGGCATTTTACTATCGAGCTTACACACGCTTCAATAAGTTCCTCCTTATTTTGGAAACTAATAAAACACTTACAAAAAAAATCACAGGAGTCAAAAAACTCCTTTATGCCTCCAGTTATATTTTTATCCAATACTTACTGCAACAACGTATTGTTATTAAAATCGTTCTTTGCAAGATATAAAAAAAGGCTTCGCATAGGACACCGGCTCCTCAAATTATTTATTTATCATATAATCTTATATCTTATAAATTTTATTGTTAGAGACTCAAATATTGAGTTTATTCTAAAAAAATCTAATTGTATTGAAGTTTCCGATTTAAAAAGACACAAAATTAATAGAAATACAGAAATGTATTGAGACTTTAAAACATTTTTTCAATCAATGCTTTTTGACCATCTGAACCCTGACTATTTTTTTTAACATTTATTTAACGTCAGTCTATTTCCGCTACTGAGGCCTATCACCCACAAGAGTAGGAACCCTGACTATTATTTAAAATTAAAATAGCTAGAAACAGTTAATCGTTTATTATAAATCGGCATTAAAAATCGTTATTTGTTTTAAACCGTTTACCACGAAGTTATTACTCATGAGAGCGGTGAATGCAAAATTTATTGGTATATAATTAGCTGGCAAAAGTTTACTACCTTAAATAAATATTTACAGAAATTGTAAGCGTATACTATCGTATTTGTTATTGTTTCCTATGCACCAGTGGGGTTGTCTCGGCGCCAATATGAGTGGACGTAGTGTAGTTTCTTTTAGGAATGATAAAGTAGGTTACAGGTGGTTGAATGAACTAGTGTGATATCGGTGTTAAATGAGTGTGAGTGTACCGCATTCGATTTCGCATCGCTCGTAACAAATAAACTGAAACACATTATGTACAACTACAAACAGAGAACCCGTAGTCAGCAGGCCAGCAAGTCCAAGTGAGCCACGGCCCCGGCCCCCCTCCGTCAATGACCAGCCGAGAGTTGAGTTTAGAACGGCCAACGTACGGATTAACGTTTAGTAGACGGAGGGAGCCTACCTGCTGTTCTATCGTTTGTGCCTGTTGTAATGGCTGGCGGTGACCACAATCTTTATTAGTGCAGAGTGCAGAGCATACAATGGGGAATACGGCGAACCGGTCCGGTTGCCGAACAACCATATGGGTGAACAATCGCTTGGCCCAAGCATTGCGAGAGTGGAGAGGATGAGTGCCAGCCGAAGACGAGGGGTTCGTCTGAATCTCCGGCATGTCCAGGTGGCACGAAGAGTGCCTTGGTCGTTGCGAGGACTGCACCGCTGCTGCTATTACTTGCACGCACCGAAAACATCAACATTCCCACGAGGATTCCTACAGAAGGTAGGTTAGTTTGCTTTTAATGAAACTGTGTTATAAGTGACGTTTAAACACCCGCAGGTTCATGACCATTGGGCCGGTACGCTACGGGATGCGTGTAGGAGCCGTCTCGCCGCCGCCACCGGGAGCTGGGCCACGTTACCGCTCCCAGTGCTGCTGGCCCACAACTCCCTGTGGTGACAGTGGCTGCGACATCGTTCCCGTCTCCCGGATCCCGCTACTCACCACGCCGCCTATTAATAGCTTAGATATAATTAGTTGCGCAAATAGAATGAGGATGAACGAGGATGCTACGTCAGATCAACCGCTGGCTCAGCAAGCGTCGGCTACAGTGCGCGACCATGTACTATACACTGGCAAGTGCCTGTTAAAGACCCAATTGAAACGTTGTGCCCTGGTGCGACCTCAAGTGTATACGAGACTTGCAGAATACGGAGAGGCCAACGGCAATAAGGAGGACAACACCCTGGACCGTCTTCCTAGATTCCGCTTCGGCGGAAATCGCGCTGCCGCCGCCGACAAGAGAGGTAATGACCAGCGTTTTCGAGAATTGACAGATAGACTAAAAAGAGGTGCAGTTCCGGTGCCGCCACCTCGTACTAGACATTCGTCTCGAGTCACTCCACCGATATCGCCACAACCAGCGCCGCCACAGGAATCAGAGGATTTTTCTACGCGAATTACGCCTCTACGAAGTGCATCCTTCTCGCAGGTCGATTATTGCACTGACGATAACAAATACGTCAGAAGGAGGCCTTCAACCACTCAAGAAGAGGAACATAGTATTTCACCAAATAGAGAAATATCTACACTGCCACGATTAAAAAACGTACAACGCTCAACAAGCCCCACGTCAGATTTTTCGAACTCTTCAGTTCAGCCAGTGTCCATATCAGATACAGGTGAACATACTAAAGACAATAAAAATGTATTTGAAGTCTTGAATGAGGAACCTACTGAAACAACACAAATAAAAAAAATTCCAGAGGTTGAGGTTACTTCAGAATGGCCAGAAAAGCCAGCAGCAAGGTGCCAAGATAGCCTAAATAACAACCAGGACAAAAAGAGGGATAAATCAAGGCGGCGAAAAGGGATTTATATATCGCAGTGGCCTAATCCTTACCAGTCCTCTGAGGATGTTATACCACAGTTTGTACAGGACGGAGATTTTCCTTGTGCTGATAAAACAACGAAACTTCTTCAAGATTCTATTGTAGAAATATCAAAGCTTCAGGCACAGGAGGAAAAGAACAAAGACTTTCCCATTTGGAGTAGTCCTCAAGAAGAACCATTGAGCCCAGAAGAAAACAGCTTACCTCCCGAATGGCCTTCAGTCCAAAGTTCGGGTAGGTCAAGACTCTTATCACAATCTCCGGATGAAAAAGACTCTTTAAAAGTAAATAATCGTGGTATTAACTTGTTTAGATCCGATTCTTTATCGGAAGGTGAGCCTGAATCGGGAGAACGTAAATCGGACCAAATTTCTTTAATTCCTTCAGATTTATCAGACTGTGAAAGTCGAGTTAGTGTAAATACCGAACCGACCAGCCCTAACGTTCCAAGACGGTATTCAAAGCGCCCCTTAAGGGGTCCTTATGGACAAATGTTGGAAGCGGAAATGAAGAAACCGGAATCTAGAAGAAATCTTAATAGTGATTTAAAATTTCTAGAAGATTTATCTTCTATAGCTAGTACATCTATGAATAATTTGTCTAAACCGAAACAAACAAGATCAAGGGGTTCTTGTAATAGTTCCCTAGATGACACACCAACAAATAAAGAAAATAAAGGAAGCGGCAATCATTTAAGTTCACCAAAAGGACAGAATAAGAGGAAAGTTAGTGCTGATAATTTAGTTGTGAATGAAATTGAGAAAAAAATTGTTGTTAGCCATCAGCGTACTACTTCCAGCCCCTCTAAGTTGGAAGGGTTTAGCAATTCAGAATTAAGCAGCGAGTTGTTAGAACAATTGTTGAGGGGTAGTTCTGAACAATTGGCAACTGCAGATGCCAATCAACAGCTACAAAATGTGAGTATTTTTTTATTTTGTTGGAAATAAATAATACAGTTGAATTTTGTAAAAAATCGGAATTTGCAAAGTTTTATTTGAACTTTTATAAAGGTGTGTACGTACATATACGCGAAACGATTGTAATTTATCAGGAAAATGTAATTAAACTGACTGTTCTTAACCTACTAATTATCTAGAAAGTGCAAGTAATGCAGTTTTTATATGCATAATAATATGTTCTACTATTGCAGATAAAATGATTAAAATGAACGTATACTGGTTTAATATAGATATATTTTCTTGTTTGTTATTTTCCATTTATATTTTCCTAAATCGAGTGCAGCGTGAACTAAATGCAACTGTACTAATAAATATTGCGCTATATTTTTCCTTTATATAAATTAATAAAAGCAGGATATTTTGCTTGAAATAGTTCCAAAAACTACATTAACTCACGGTTGAAAATAAAATTACTCCATGGACTTTGCACTATTTACAGTAACAATGTATGGTACACACTAATATTTTTACAGCAAATAATATAATATATATGTAATGTTTTTTTTAATGACTTCTAAGCAAAGTAGCTGTATAAGCAAATTTAATATCCTAAATGAATGTAACTGGAACAGATTCCTCTGCAAAATACTTCAATTATGATCGGTGTTTTAAATAATGCCTAATTTTCGATCGCCAATCAACAACTGAAATATTAATTTGTAAAGAAATATTATGATAATTTGATTTAAAATTCTATTCAATAGGAATTTTGCTGTGTTGCTGTTTAATAAAATGGATAATCAAATGTCCGGAGACACAGACAGTCACAATTAAAGAATGCATGTTTCATATTTTTAGACAGATTGGTGTTATTAAGTACGCACACGACATAAAATATTTACAAACAAAAAATTATTGCATCAGAACTGATTTATACAGTTTTCTATGGTATTATTTACTAGTAAGTCTAAAAATAGCTGTGTTATTTTAATAAAAATAAATTTAAGGCCACCTATGTGTAATGTGAAGAAAATACGCTTTATTTTGACAGGTTCGATATATAAGTTTAGCCAATGTCGAAAATACTAAACTAACTTTTTAACATTATACCGAGTGTTATACCTAGCCGTTGTATTGTACAGGGTTATTTACTATATTTTGAACAACTCTTTTATTTTGTTGATAAACAAGTTTCATATAAAAGTTGTATGGTTGTGTATATATTTAATTAAATACAATTGCTTGCATAAGGCACGTGATATAACAATGAACGTTGTTTTTGAATGGAAAACTGTGAATTTTTACATATTCTTTTAGAAACCCTAAAATATTATAGCTAGACCTATCAACTGTTATATATTTGAAATCAGGTAAAAAAGGTCTAAAAGAATATATAAAAATATCAACCTTTACTGTTATATCACCTGACCTACGCAAGCAATTTTTTTAAATAACATTTAAAGAAAATATATGACACCGGGTGTCAACGAATCACGGTAGATCCCCGTTTTTCCATATGTTTTAGAATATCGGAATGAAATTTGGTAGATGTATTATATGACCAAGAACATATTTTTTGACATAACTGTCATTTTTCCCCCTTCCGGTTTCACCGGAAATGGCCCAAACTTTTGATTTTTAAATGGAACACCATGTGTATTATTATATTTTTGGAATCCTTGAAAAACTCGGTGAGACATTTCGACTCCCTGAAAAAAATTTCACCCGAAATTTTTTTATGCATCTAGAGTGGCATGACCAGAAAAAATTGCTTTTGGTCATATCCACGGATACCTTGGAACATCCGCTATTTTATGGTAGAACTATATCATTATGGTTCCATTTGAAAAAATTAAGTTTCATTTAAAAAAACTGTTCAGGCCAAATTTGATGGCCCATGAAATACACATTCTCAAGTGTCTTCTTGGTCATATAATACATCTACCAAGTTTCATTCTGATGATATTTTAGAAAATAAAAACAAAAAGGGGGTCTACCATGATCCGTTGACACCCGGTATACAACCCTACAACTTTTATGTGAAACTTTTTTTATCCTCAATAGTGACAGAAGTAAAGGATGGTCAAAATATTTAAGCCCGTGTACTAGCTTCCTGTAAACTTCGTTCGCTTGCTTCCACAAAATCAACATTAATTTCAAGGCATTTAAGATTTTATTAACGACTACGTTTAGATATTTTATATTTTACTTAACAATACTGTAAAAATAAATTTTCAACTAACTTTCATTGTTATATCAAGTAGGTTATATGCAGCATATTACGTAATAAAATTTAAAAAATATGAATTATCGATTCCTTGTGAAGAATTAAGGTGAATTCTTCGTATTAATTTATTTTTTAAAATAAGCTCCCTTTGTTGAACTGCATTGAACTTCTGCCTAAAAAAGTAACCAATTAGCAAATCTCATTTACTAAAGGATATCTAAACGAAATTATCTCATCCACCTAGCATATTTACAAAGCGGTGAAATTAACATCCTCCTTTAACTTTCTTAAAATGTCTCTATGCCTAATTTTTTTTCAATAAAAATTAAATGTTTAATCAGGCATATAATTAATTAGAAGAATATGAATTTTTCTTTTGATAACCATTTTGCAGAAAAAAATTACGGGTGCCTAGGTAATCAGTTGAAAGCAATGAGGGTCATTAAATTCGGTATTTTAAAATTAAAGAAATTTCTACATTAATCAGGAAATCTATTGGATTTTTTAAATTGAATAAAAATTAGTGAGCAAATAATAATTCCAGAAACTTAAGGGAAGTTGTTATTTTCACTTATTTTGTAAATAATCTAGGTGTATAAAAAATCATTAGATACTTACTTTTCTATTAATAAAAGAGATATGTCAAATTTGCTTCTCTTTATAAAATTGAAAACTATTTTTAACACACTCTCTTAAGGGGGTGTAGATGCACACGAAAGTCTTATTTTAAATAGTTTTATACGAAAAACTCATCTTAATTTACGACAAAGAATCAGAAATCCAATATATTGTTATGTTGTATACCTATAAGTCTTTACTGAAACATAAATGTTGATGAAGATTTACTTAAGGTTTCATTATTTTTGATTCTTGAATTTATTTCTTTAGGTTTACGAGTAACAATCCACAAACGTCTAAAATTGTGGAAATTAATTAGTTTCCTGCAAGGTATACATCTCAAAAACTATTATTTTTTGTAAATTTTACTTACCTATTGAGAGTTTTGTCCACAAGATCAAAATTCACTACACAGATACCCTACAAGTAAGTCCCTTGTGTTTGTTGTATAAATATGAAACCAGGTCCTTCGCCATTTTTTGCAAACTGTACTTGAAATTGGTAAATTTAGTAGTGTTTGTAAATTTAGAACCTAGTTTGAAGTAATTTTAAGCTGTTGCATTGGAAAAATTTCATTAAAATCAGGGTCTAAAAGTACGACTTTTTTTGCTTTTCCATTTCTTTCTTGTAACTTGGTTTCTCTGCATTGGGCGGGAAAAATATAACATTGCGGATATTCTAGAAAGTACGGACAAAGTACAAGTAGTAATTACTGTCAAGTGTGACCAACTAAGTACAAAATGACAAACATTTTGTGGGAATACCTTAATGATAGTTTAAAGTAAAATTGATATTTTGTCTTTACATTTCATTTTGAATGTATCAACACATCAAAGCATTGACCTGCTTTGCTGTGTTGATATATTCGGAATTAAGAGTGTTCATATAAATGCAGAATAGTTGGATAATTTATTATTAGCTTGTGTTTGTTAATAACGTTTTTTAAAACTTAGTAAAACTCAGATGGAAGAACATCGATATCAAGATATATCTAAAATTGATATACGTAACAACTAATCTAGGTAAAGTTCATACGAAACTGAGAAATACGGTAGGTATACTACAATTTTGATATCATATACATCTTCGTACTTCTGTGTGCTCAGTCAAACACCTTAGTAACATTTTGCCATCAAATTATAATAAAACAAAGGTGAGTCGAAACTTCAAGATCGACTATTAGACTTTTTTTTATTGGAAAAGTGGATAGCGTATTCGATTTGTAGTCATCTCAAATAGTCCTATGCAAAATTTTAGCTCGATACCGCATATAGGGAGTTTGTTACTCAAACGCCAAATTTGAAAATTTGAAAATTTTCCACTGGACCTGTATAAAAGTCTGTTATGATCTAACGAAACAAAAGTTGAAAAATTAGTGTTTTTAATAACATGAACATCAAATAATACAACAACAGTCAACACTAATTTAAAAATAAATAAATAACATAAATGATTGGAGACAATCTTAATTCGGCCAACAAACAGATGGAAATTGTGTTCTCAATATAATCTCCTTCCCACCTTATGCATTTTTTATAACTCCGTTTCAAATTTTGACAAGTCCTCATTAACTATTGTAGTGTTATTTCCCTGCAATCTCGTGCAATTCTTTCTTTTAATTCGTCAACATTTTGTGGCCTCGTGCGGTAAACTTTTCTTTTAAAATTCCCCACAAAAAAATCTAAAGGTGTTAGATCTGGCGAACGTGGCAGCTAATGAATAAGTGAGCTATTCCCATCTGTTTGGAAAATTTTTATTAAGCCATCTACGTACATGTGAATTCCGTGTATCCTGCCTCAAGCTAATTGTTGGATTTTCTTCAAAATATTGTAGAATAACGTTTGACGAATCATTTTCTCAATAACCATTCCACAAGAGTTAGGTAAAAAACGCTTTTAAATAATATCCTAAATCTACAATGATTGCCAATCGTTCTCAATTTATTGTCAACCTCATCGAATGGTTCACAATCTGAGGATTTGTCGATTAAATTATTTAAAAAATTTCTTCATTGGCCAACCACATTTCCAACTAAATGAATAATTATACTTAATTCTGTAAAATTCAGTGTCTCGATACCAATTACCCAAAATTTGAATTTTCTGCATAGTAGGCTTTGCAAAAGCCTTGTTTGTTTTCTACTGTGTAATACAGATTATTCGTCTAACGCTCGATCAATGAGGGAAGCTGCTGAAGAATTCAGTAGAAGAAATCCAGATCGTGAACCAATCCATCCAACAGTCTTCAGGATAAACGCAATATTCAATGAAACAGATAAAGATTCTTTTAAAAAAGAATCACGGCAGAGAGACGTAGAGACAGACAGTGAAATTCTACGATACTTCCAAAAAAATCCAATGACTAGCTTGAGGCAGGCTACACGAGATTTATATTTAAGTGTATCAAAAATACGCACATGTTTGAAAAAAAATAAAGTACTTTCCTTTAAACCAAAAATTATGCACACATTAGACCAGGGTGATGATGAACAGATAATGTAATTCTGTTTATTCTGCTCAGGAGAATATTTAAATAACGAAAATTTTTGAAGAAATATTCTCTTCACAGATGAGGCGACACTTACTACTAATGGTGTGGTTTCTACTCACAAGTCTAGGTAAACAGAGAAACCACACTGGATCATAAATTCAAAGAGTCAATATTCTCAAAAAGTTAATATCTGGATTGGAATCTTCAATAACCGTATAGTGGATCCAGCGTTTTACCGGGATACATTAAATAGTGAAAGGTTTCTTAACCTCTTGAACACAAATTTTTGCGATCTTATTGAAGTACAAAATGAGGAAGAAAACAGACAAGTTATTTTTCAATTAGATGGTGCTTCGATACATTATTCGGTGGTTGAACGTAGATGGCTTAATGAAAATTTTCCAAACAGATGGATATGACAAAGTAGCCCTCTTATTCATTGGCCGCCACGTTCGCCAGATCTAACATCTTTAGATTTCATTTTGCGGGAATTTTAAAAGAAAAAGTTTATCGCATGAGAACATAAGATGTTGACGAATTAAGGAAAAGAATTGCACGAGAGTGCAGGGAAATAACACCACAATAATTAATGAGGGCCCGTCAAAACTTGGAACGGCGTTATGAAAAATGTATAAGGTGTGAAGGAGGTTATATTGAGAACACAAAAATTTGAAATACGTGTTAGATTCTTGTGCTATTCCATCCGTTTGTTGGCTGAATTCAGATTTTCTCATTTGTTTTTTTTTCCCAGTTTTGGCTTTGGATATACTCCATTTGTATATGTTATTATTTATTCATTTTTAAATTAGTGTTGACTGTTGTTGTTTTATTTGATGTTATTATAAACACTAATTTTTCAACTTTTGTTTCATTAGATCATAATAGACTTTTATACAGGTCCAGTCGAAAATTGAAAAATTTTCAAATTTGGCGATTGAGTAACAAACACCCTGTATGAGATATCGAGCTAAAATTTTGCATAAGATTATTTGAGATAACTGTGAATTGAATACACTATCCACTTTTACAATAAAAAAACGTCTAATAGTCAATCTTGATATTTCGACCCACCCACGAAAATATGAAAATGAAATTTAAAAAAAAAATCAAATAGAGCTCATCGAGTACTGTCAAAAAAAATCAGGCAGCGCGTTCCAAAATAAGAGAGTGTTGCGGTATTAAATAAACATGAAAGTTTGCATGTCTCTGGCGATCATCCCATATGACAAATGTGGTCGTATGATAGGGAGTACTCTACCACACAGATTAAAAAAATGCATATTTAAATGATTTGCTCGACATTAAAAATGTACTAAAAAATTATCCTGTGTAAAAAGCATCTACTCAAAATTTTACTACCAAAATTAGGCCACGATATCTGTGGCCGTTTGGGAAAATCAAATCATTTTCACAAAGTATTGTCTCTTATGTAGATTTCTAATTTTAAACGCACTTATCTCCGCTCGGAGTGTTGCCAAAAGTAATTCATTTTGCTATTTTCTTTTCTTTCCCATCGATTTTCTCAAAAACAGAGCCCTAAATAAAAATCCTTCTCTTGCAAAGTTATTGTGTTACCTTTGCTGGCTATTATTATGTTTCATTCATGCTTTTAACACTTATAATAAGCAATACATAGTAATTAATAGGAAAAGATGACATTGCTTATTCCGTCTACCGTTTTGGATAGTTAAGCTGTTGATGTTCATTGTCTATTAAATAATAATACAAATTATAACTATAGTCCAAGTAAGGACATCGCTGCACTCAAAAAGCACAACAAAAATTGTACGACATAATTATTATCGCCGGGGGCCACGGCGGCATGCCTGCATCAAACGACCCGACGCACATTAAAAACCTATTAAGGTAAGCGAGATGATTTGCGCTCGAGATAGCACAAAGAGTAATGGTAATTTAATGAGGTCGTAAAGTTTTTGTGGCATTTTTTATTTGCCGGGAACTGTTTACGTCAACTATACTAAAAACCCAAGCATAGTGGTATCAATGGATTCCTAAAAAGGGGAATTTAATGGACGCAAGGAGCCACCACTGTCCCATTTGAAAAAAACGAGTTATTTCAAAATAACTAAATTATTTGCATTAAATCGCCTCTAAAATGGTTATTAATTTAAATTTATATAATGACATATTTTACGTGTACGCCTACGCCACTGCCTCACAAAAAATACTAGAAGGACTGGTAAGATGTCGAATGATATACTGGAACATTGTAGAGTGATCGAGTACATTCGACGCGAGCATATAGAGTGGATCCGAGCGTACTGGGGACAGTTTTATACGACATGAACATGTGAACAGATAGAATGAAGAACAGTAAAGTTGTGAATTATAGTAGTGAGACTGTAGTAGATGAAACTTGTAATTGTGTGCACTAATGTGTATAAGGACTTAGTTATTGTAATTAAGTGATTAATAAAGTAGTGGTTTACGAAAGTTTTTGTTGCAATTTATTGAAACTACATACAGGGTGTATTCTGCAAATTCTAAACACGTAACAATTGGTGTCAGAAGCGGAATTGCAATAGGATTTCTGAAGAATTCGAGGAAATTCGAGAATGTCCTATTTGGAAACCACTGCAGGTATTGAAGTGCTTTAAACTGGAAAGTGATATAGGCATTAGACAAGACTTATTTGTGTTAGTGTGAGGAAATTTTCAGAATATTCTATTTGGAAACTAATATAGTTTGCTAAATTCTGTCAACTGGAAAGTGATATGGACATCAAATAAGACCTATTTGTGACATTTTGAGAAAATTTCCAGAACCTTCTTTTTGGAAACTAGCACAGTTAGCCAAGTTATGTCAACTGGAAAGTGATATAGACATTAAATAACACCTACGGTGACATTTTGAGAAAACTTCCAGAACATTGCATAGGAGATTAGTGCAGTTAATTAAGTTCTGTCGGTTGGAAAGTGGTATAGACACCTGATATAGACTTAAATAAGACTTGTTAGTGCCGTTTCGAGAAGTTTAATGGAAACAAAGAATATGACTGCTGAAAAACAAATGTTAGATATGTTTGCCGAACTAAGAAAAATTATGCTAGACGAGAAAGAAGAACAAGAAAGACGACATCAAAAAGAAAAAGAAGAACAAGAAAAACGACGCCAGAAGGACAAGAAAGACGACGAAGAAAGAAAAGACCAGGAAAGAAGACAACAAGAACAAGAAAAGAGACATCAAGAAGATAAAGAACAAATAGAAAAGCGACATCAAAAGGAAGAAGAAGAACAAGGAAAACGACAGCAAGGGGAAAAAGAAGAACAAGAAAAACTACGTCAAGAGGAAAAGAAGAATAAGAAAGACGACGTCAAGAAGAAAGAAAAGAACAGGAAAGGAGACAAGACAAGAAAAAGAAAACAAACGTCTAGAAGGGCGGGGCGGTGTAAAGAAGCCAAAGATGAGTTAAAGAAAATTAATGAGAACCTGAAAATAAGATTTCACGAGGAAAAACAGGAAGAAATGACACGACAGGTGCAACAGGGTGCTATCCTCGAAGCCACTGAAGAAATTGACTAAATCTAGGAGGATATAGGAATTGTAAATACTAAAGTTACTGGAGTCTAAGAAAAGATTACAGATATGGGAGGAAAATTTCGTGCAGCCGAGAGAGAAGTAGAATGGCTTAAGCGACAGTTGAAGGATATAGAAGGCCAGTTAGTAGTGTCATCAGGTCCTCGATTATAACCTCCCTCTTTTGACGGACAAACTTCATGGACGATATACAAAAGACAGTTTGAGGCAGCTGCTTTCCCGAACAACTGGAGCGATGAAGACAGGGCTATGACATTAGTTCTAGCATTCAAAGGGCAAGCTTTAGAATTGTTGTAGCAAAAGGATTTTAGAGTTTTAGAAGCTGCATTCGACTTAAGATATGGAGACCAACATTTTGCTCAATTATATCGGACTCAGCTGAAATTACGTATACAGGATGCTGAGGAGAGTTTACAAGAATTTGAGGCTGCAGTAGAGAGACTGGCATACTTGGCTTATTCAGATGCACCAAGACAGTTCCAGGAGAAATTGGTAGTTGAGACGTTTATTGATGGCATAAAAGACGAGGAGATCAGGCAGGTCCTTAGACCATCTAGGCATAAGAGTAGTAGCATTGATCCATGCACTTGAGGTAGAGGCCGCCTATATGGATTCCTCATCGCACAGAGTACGAGCCGCCTCTGTGGAAGAAGCTCAATCAAAGGACACGAATTTGGACACTAAACTAAAGGATATACATAAGATGTTTACTCAATTAATGACCAAGACAAGTGCAGCAAACTTATCAATTGTATCTTATAATGTTATACAGGTATATTTCATAAAATAACTTACTTTGAACTAAGTAAAAATTGTGGTGAGGCATTGCTAAAATATATTGATTTTATGTATACTTAATCTCAGTGATACCACGTAAAAGTGAACTGTGTTGAATTCGAGAAAATATTACAATTAATATCACATAGGTAATCGCACTCGGCGTAGTCCGACTGCAACCTTTAGTCGTTTTTCAGCATAACTGGATTATGGTAAATTACGTAACAAAAAACACTAGTACGAGTGAAATCCGTGTTATAATATTTTTGTTACCTACTTCATTTTTTTCACTTTGTGAGCTGGCCTATTAAACAATATTAATAATAACAATAACCTTTCGCCATTCAGACTTGGCAGTTTCCTGTTAAGTTTATAGATACGTGAGATTAATATTATATTAATATTACTGATCGAAATGCTTTTGTTATACTTATTTAGCACATGTAAAATAACTAGAATTCTATAGAATTAAATTGGAATGTACATGTTATAAAGAGTGCTTGCTTAAAATATTAATATTAGAATATTCACAGCCAATAACAAATTAAAACGTCACTAGATAGTTTATTGACATGCCATGCCATTTCTATCATTAGTAAATAACACAGTTATAAAGTTTGTTATATGTATCTCAGTTTAATAAAGCTTTGAAACTACTGCTTACTTTTAGTTTTTCTTCAAGTCTAAACCCCTTTTAAATATTAATGATGATCAATTAATAAATGAGGCCGTGAAGAAAATGCGGCTGTGAAGTGAAAGCGGCGAAAAAATAAGATTGACAAATAAGTACAATGAGATGACACTTTAAGAATGCTATCAAATCCGATAAACGTCATTTTTTGTGTCATTGCCTAAAGAAGTTGTTTCTGTTGTTAAGCTGAAAAGAAAAATAAAGTGAAGTGAGGTACTGTCATCGATTTAAGTCCTGAGACCTGGATCGGCGAAGTTAAGCAGCATTGGTCAAGTCCGTCACTTGTTCGCCGTCCGTCCTGGTTAAGTGGAAGAGTAGGTGTAGCTAAACTCCTCCAGGACGTAAATATAAACGAGGCATTAAAATAAAAAAATAAAAATAAATAAATGAACTTGTAGAAAATAGCTAATTATTTATATCTGAAATATCTTAAATTGTTACGAGTTAATATCTAAGTAATATCAAGTGAAAACATGCTTATTACTGAACTAAAATATTGTGCCAAGTTAAAATATTTGCCTTATAACAAATTATAAATTTGAAAATACAACTGATAATCTTGTAGGCAGGTTTGACTGTAGAGACGTATAGACGTAGAGACAATTAATGTTTTTAAAATGTTCCAAATTGTCGATGCAAATTTGTAATTTATTTTAAATTGTAGGTATCCCAATGCACTAATAAGCCGTGTTTTTGACTTTCATTTCAGTCGAAAAGCCAAAGAGTAATATTAATTTCTTTATAACGGAATATTTGGAATTGAAAAAACAAGATATTATCGAGAAATATACGAGAAAATATATAGAATTTAAGGCTAAAAAATCTCTCTACTTTTAAACCCACCCACAGAATTAACAGTCGAATTTTCGAATTTTTAATTTCTTGCAAGGTTTTAAGTCCAAATTTGGCACGATATTTTAGTTTAGTAACATACATGTTTCATAAGATACATTGAATATTGGCTCGTAATAATTTAAGACTACAATTTATCACAAAAATTATGAAGAGACCCAGATGTTGGTTTTCTTAATATGATAAACGCATATTCAACAAATAGTGAGAAAAACGATGTTCAAAACAAACTGTTTAAAAAAGATGTTCCGTAGGGCCAGCATTTGATAAAATATTTTTCCACACCTTTCACCTACACAGTCTATTCATTTCATTTTAAAAAATCACCCTTCTAGATAATTCTATATATGGTAAAAGTTTGGATTCATTGCACCCATTAATATTTTCGATTGTATATACAGTGAGGTAAATAAGTAACGGATACATTCATTATCTATATAATTGACAATTTATGAGTAAAATCCTAAAACACGTCAATTTTAAATTCTAAAATGACATTTTTGAGCATTACATATTTTATTATTTATTATTATACCTCCCCCTTCAGCCCCCTTGGAGTGATAGCTACCCCTTTAAAAATTTTAAATGGAACTAGAGTGCTTGTGATAGCTAATTTGAAAATCAATGATCAATGATATCGTATTTGGAAGTGTGTACGTCCCACCTGGATCTATTGTCAATGACTATATTGATCACTGTAATAGTGTTGAAGACATTTTTGATCAATTAATAAATTGTAAAGTGGTGTTGTGCGGAGATTATAATTTACCTAATGTTACATGGGATAACGACGACTTTGGTTTAACAGTGGTTTGCCCAGCCCTTTCTTTAGTGAACACATCTAGATATTATAATTTGTATCAAATTAATTCTGTTGCAAATAGTAGAGGTATCTATTTAGATTTAATATTTTCAAGCTGTAGGGATATAGATATTGAAATCCCAATTGATGTTCTCTTTGAAAATAGTATTCATCTTTCAGCTGTTACTTTTGAATTACCAATATTAGAAGAATATTCTCAATTAGTTTATGAAGAATATTATTATGATTTTAAGAATAGAGATTATTTTGCGATGAACGACTATTTTGCTCGCGTAGACTGGGAAACTGTTTTTAACAATGAGGATATTAATGTTGTGTTACTTTTATTTTATGATATTTTGTGTAATGCGATAAACCTGTGGATTACTTTAAAAAAATATAAATCTTCTTCTTTTTCTGTATGGTTTAATTCGGAATTAAAAAGTTTAATTGATGAGAAAAAGTGGATTCATAAACAATATAGACGGTATAGAAAAAGAGAGGATTACCTTCATTTCTGTCAAATACGATCTCGATGTAAAGACTTCAATACAACTTTAGATGTTAGCAATTATTATATTGATGTGAAGGATATTATTGACAAAGTCATTAATTTGTCATGAAGTTTCATTGGTCCTGATGGCATCCCTACTTATTTGTTGAAACAATGCATTTTTACATTGGCGATACTCTTGCATGCCATCTCTAATTTATCTCTAAATTCAGGATTTCTCCCTGCTTTTGGAAGAAAAACTACCTAAGACCAATACATAAATCTGTTCAGCAAGAAAATATTGAAAACTATAGAACATTTTGCATACAGTCAGATATTCCAAAATTATTAGATTACTTAGTAACTATGAATTTAACATGAGATTGTAAAAACATACATTGTAAACGAGCAACATGATTTTCCTCAGGAAATGTACATGTACTAATTTAGTTATTTATAATAATTATATTCTGAACTCCTTGGAACATAAGGTTCAGGTTGGCTCTGTCTATACTGACTTTTCGAAAGCGTTTGACAAAGTCAACCATGATATAATTATTGCTATACTAAAAAGATTAGGTATCAGTGGCAATTTGTTGAAATGGATTAGTAGTTATCTTACTGGTCGATTTCAATGTGTAAAATATGGTAGTTGTCAATCATCATCATTAAAGTAACATTGGGGCTCCACAAGGCTCTCATATTGGCCCCCTTTTATTTAATGTCTTTGTGAATGATTTAACTTCAGTAATAGAAAATAGCAATTTTCTGTTTGCGGATGATCTAAAAGTGTTTAAAGTAATTGAAAATTATTCTGATGCTGCATTGTTACAAAGGGATTTAGATAACTTATCTCATTGGTGTGATGTAAATAATCTGCAATTAAATGTGAATAAGTGTTATGAGATAACTTTTGCAAGAATAAATTGGCCCTATAATTATCCTTACAAGATTAATAATGGCGTGTTGCGTAAGACAAATCATGTAAAAGATTTGGGAATTAGCCTCGATAGTAAGTTGTCTTTTAATACCCATATAAATGAAATAATATCAAAGTCTCTAAAACTGCTGGGATTCATTCAAAGATCTGCAGTGGATTTTTCCAACAAATTTTTATACTGTTCACTTGCACGTTCAATATTAGAGCAATAACTATAACCTGGTGCCTCAATTATAACATACACATTAATAATATTGAAAGTGTTCAAAGAGAGTTTCTAAGATACTGTGCATTTAAGTTGGGGTATTTGAGAGAAGAATATGATTATGATGACATTCTTGCTTAGCTCAATATCAATGCATTACAAGATATAAGATTGGAGGCTGATATGTGCTTTCTGCATAAGATACTTAATGGTTATATTTATTGTCCAGACCTCACTAGCCTAGTAAGATTTAATGGTAATGATAGAAGAACTAGAAATCTGATGTATTTTATGTACCATTTCATCATACCAATTATGGACATAACGGGATGATGACCAGAATTTTAAGAACTAATCAAAATAATGTCGAATTTTTTGGATCTTCAACGTTAACATTTAAGAAATCAATCAAGCAATTGTAACCACTTTTTATTATTTGTAAATTACTGCGTGACGTATTATATATTTACACTACCTTAATCTACAAATATTATTGATTTTTGTAAAAAGGGATTGTCCCGTAAATAAATAAATGTATTCTAAACTATTTTATATACCAAATATCTGTCAAAGCTGACTTTTCTAATTAGTTTTCACCCCGTTTGACTTTATGAGGTTACTTAAAATCGAAAATCTACTTCAACAGACCAAATAATGTCGGTGATTTAAAAGATACAATAAGACAAGAAATTAATCAAATCCCCCCGGAAATGATACAAAATGTTTCAAAAGAATTTCAGCTTCGCCTTTATTATTGTCAAGAAGCTACGGCGCCCAGTTTGAACATTTGAGTTAAACTGTTTCATGTTCTTTTGTTTATTTAGTAACATTAAAAATGTAATATTTTTCAATTAAAAAAAATCTAGAAAATCAACAAATCTTATCTATTGCTGGGTAGAGAATTAAAAATCCTTTCAAATGAGCTATCACACGCACCCTCGTTCCGTTTAAAATTTTTAAAGGGGTAGCTATCACTCCAAGAGGTTGAATGGGAGGTATGAAATTAAGCTCAAAAAATGTCATTTTAGAATTAAAAATTGACGTGCTTTAGGATTTTATTCATAAATGATTAATTAGGTAGATAATGAATGTATCCGTTACTTATGGACCTCGCTGTATGTTGTGATTGGTGAGAAGTAAAATTTAATAAGAGAATCGAAAAGCGTAGGAAAAATCTATTATTCCAAGAGAATTTTTTTTTCTACGTTAATAGATAAAAACGTAAAGTAATAGTTGTTATGTATGTGTTTGATTTTCTTATGTTTGAGTAAACTATTACAATTTTAGGTTAAAATATCAATTTACTTATTTATAAATAAATAAAATATCAATTGTTCCATAATTTCATTCCAAATTAACATTTTATAACTGGCAGTTGCAACCCATAAATTTTTAAATGGGAAGTAGGGGCTTGTGATACCTCATTTGAAAGGTCTTTTCAGTCTCTATCCAAAAGTGCTGATTTTAATATTTATTGCAAAAATTAAAGGTCTCCTTGACAAAATTCGCTACAACAAACGAAAAACATAAAACTTACAGCGTTTTGTTCTTGCAGGCTAGCAAAAACAATTTCAGTGTTCTTACATTATCAAATAAAAAGAACACATAAAAAATCAAATAGTTGTCATAGTTGTCAATAAATAGTTGTCAGTTTCGATTTAACATTTCCAAATCGTGGATAGTGAAACATCCCCCCCTCCCAATTAATTATAAATAAAATTCTGGTCACGTGAACCAGTGAAATAACCCTCCCCCAGGTCTGTTAATTAGTAACAAAAATCCTTGATCGTGAAGCAATCAAGAACTTATTTACTCCCACCCAGAAATTATTATCTCAATTTTATGACAAGATAAATAAACAAATTGGCCATTAACGTGATCGTCTAGTTGTATGTGGTTAGGATCTTAATTACGTTGTGTGTGTGTAGTAACCCTTTATAATTCCCCCAGGTTCTTTAATATAAAGCTTGGTATTACTTGTTTCTGTCTGATACTATACCTGAGAAAATTAATCACTCTATTATTTTAAATACATTGTAAGTTTGGATACACTTGTCTATTATTTGAGAAACCTAGTTAATGTTTTATGTTATTTATATGATGTTGTATTACGCAAGATTGCACTGTACATTTATAGTTGAAGTTTGTTTTCTAATTTACTTGATTGGAATGAAATCATTTATTTAGTTTATTACTTGTGTGATGAAAAAGGTAAAAGTGAAAGAAAAGACAATAATTGATGGGAAAAAGTTGTCAAAAAAATACATTTTATTTTATATAAATTGATGCGGCAAATAGCCGTACATGAAATCAAAACAATCAAAATATTTGAGACAATTGCCTAAATATTATATAGGAAGGGTTGCGTCGCTATAGTAATGACATACTATACATGTTTCAAAGCTGGTTATGCAATAACAAGTACTAAGTTAATACAATCGTAGGCCGTGTTATTTGTAGAAAGATGCGGCAAATAGCCGATTAAAATGTAATTGGAATTCTGGTGTTAGCAATCGCTCTGATAAAATAATTTTACTGCAAAACAGAGGACAAGAACCATGTCCTGTTCGTACATTATAGAATGGAAGTGATAATGAGACTTTAACACTCATGTAAAAGATCATAGAATGTTGGGGGAAAGCTCCCTTAATTGAATAAACAACTGCAAATCCCAAATTGTATATGATTGTTCAACAACGTGAACGGGGTGAGTCGATGTAAAGTAGTTGAGGACAAACCCACAACCGCGGTGTTTGTACTAGAGCCAGGGAACTCTTTGTAGTCTGCAAGGTAGAAAAGTAGTTGAGTGCAAACCCACGACCGCGGTGTTTGTACTAGAGCCAGGGAACTCTTTATTAATGTGATGGATCGTTATTAAACAATCATAGAAAATTAGGCATTCGCAGGTGAGAAATATCTCACAATAGTTTGACTGGAGAATATTCTATTGAAATCTTACATGTCAATCCAGGCACACGGCAGGCCTTTGATAGAACACAACTGAAGTATACTGGAAGCTACAGTTTCTTGTCATGTCTTGCATAAACTCTGAAAGTAGATAGTTCTAGAATATAAACTTGTTATTGTGTCAACGTAAATCTTCCTAGCAAAATATTCAGTTTGAGTAAAAGACTCCACAAAGTAGGTGCGTACTTGGCTAAACAAGACAGACGTCTCCGTCGCAAGTGGCCATCGTGCCAAGACTCATTGTAAATGCTCATAAGCTGAAGGGAAATTTCCCTAAAGTTGATATTAACACGAAAATCTCCGGGTTGATTTTAATTGTCACAACAACCACTTATCGAAGAAAAGATGAGAACAAACCCACGACCGCCGTGTTTGAACTAGAGCCAGGGAACTCTTTGTGGTTATAACAGCAATGCAAATAAATCAGGAGATTTGTACTATATACGTAGTTGAAAGCAACCAGCCTTATAAGATTTTACAAATGCGGTGTTTTTAACATTTGGGTCAATCAGAACCCCAACTGTGCCTGTGATGACTTTATTGTAGTAAGAAACTACCGATCACCCGACCATCTGGGGACCCGACGACTATACGGAGCGTCGAGTCAAGTGTAATGCAGTAACAGCTGATTTAAAAGTAAAAGTAATGTATTGGGTCGGGTTCCCTGGAAATGCACCTATTTCAGTGAGTCCTCTAGACAAACAAATGCCCGCAGAAATGCAGCCTGTTAGTTATTGCTAAAAATTGTTGCATAAATATTATTAAAAGCCTGAACTAACCAGTAATCAGTTAAAGTGTATTCACATTGAAAAATTAGTTGCAACGCACCTGTCATAAAATGAATATCTTTGATACCACAAATAAGCCAATTTCCCCTATCCTCCCCCAAACCAGAATGTAAAGTCAATTTTAAATAATAACGCAGAGAAGTAAATAGGTTTGATACTTAGAGTTATGTTGGTGAAATTGTCGTCGTGTAAATAGCCAAGTTGGAGTGTGCTCCAGGGGTGGGCTCGCAGGTGTCGCAGTACCGTGGATAATTGTTGCCGCCAACGTACTGGTACAGCGTGCACAGAGAATATATTAATTTCCCCCAGTTGGCTGGTAGAGAGCGGGCAGTAATTTTCTAGTTGTTCCCCCAAGATGGCTGGTAGAGAACGTGCAGTAGTTTTCTGGTTGTTCCCCCAAGATGGCTGGTAGAGAACGTGCAGTAATTTGCTATTTGGTGCCGCCAGCGTACTGGTCCAGCGTCGATTTTCTTCTACCGGACGCTATGAATGCCTTGAGCACTTATTCAGGTTCTGCCATGTCTCTTTTCCTCCTGTGCACCTAATGTCGTCTTTATTCCAATTCGCTCAAACCACTCGATGTATCTCTGACTACAAAATGCACTCGTCTTGTAAAATTTCTAACAACTCATGTTAAGATGCTTTTAAGTACCACTTGAAATTTATCTTACGTTGTTACCCTAACATTTTAAAAACTTTGGCGACATTTAGTCGGGCCTTCTTATGTGTATGCAATTTTTATGGACTTGTAAAAATATTTCTGTATATTTGTCTAACTTTGGAAATGAAATTTAGAATGTAATGCTTAAATAATTTCTGGTTAACTGTAGTTATAAAAATGATGTTTCCCTGAATTTAAAACAAACTTAAGACTTATTTTTAAAACAGAATGACCCCAGGGGCGGTTCGCTTCAATAGGGAGACGAGGAGCGCTAGAATGGCCAGCATGTTCTCCTGATCTTACACCCTTAGATTTCTTTCTATGGGGATATGTGAAAGTATGGTATACAAAACTAAGGCATGCAATATAGAAGACTTAAGAAGAAGAATAACGGATGTGGTTAGGTCGGTCACGCCTCAGATGTTGTAAAACGTTGGAAGATATTTTAATTCATGATTAGGATGCTGCCAAGACATTGAAGGAACTCATTTTGAACATTTACTACATTGAAATTAAGTTTTTCTTAGTTTGCTGTTGTGAACTACGTCAAGCACATGAATAATTTTTGCAGTAAATATTAAAACTACAGCATTTTTGAATAGAGAAGAGATTTCAAATGAGGTATCATAAGCACCTACTTCCCATTTAAAAATTTAGGGGTTGCAAGTGCCACTCGAAGGGGGTTGAATTTAGGAACGAAATTTGTACGTTGCAGGATGTCATTTCAGAGTCCAAAATCGGCATGTCTCGGGATTTTTTATAAATACGCACAATAATTGAAATACCGAATTAATTCCATTTGGCTGTTCCACACTGTATATATGAATACGGAAGATTCACTGTGGGCTTGGCAACCTCTGTTTTCGGCAAGAGATAAATTGGGCCTCCGGCTCTATCTGGTCTCACCATTTTAAATTTTAAAAATCAAACTTTGTATTTCGTATCAGCAATTATCGCACATCTTATATATACAATTGATTTAAATAGATTTATATAAAATAGAAAAATAGATACCATTTAAAAAATACGTAGCACAAGTCTCTGCATTACTACTCAGTATATATATCAAAGCACATATAACTTACCACATCAATCAAACAACCCTTAACTCCACTTGGAAATGCGAGCACATATCCCCTACCAACATTGTTATCTGCTGGAGCTGGCACTTGAATTTAAGAGCAAGACAGGCACTATAGTCATTAGACAGTAATGATGTAAGTCGCGTGTGCCACATAACGCCCTTCTACCTACTGCCATCGTGGGCGGTAGTCGCACTTACTGAAACAAATTAAAAATTAAATGTAGATTTATTGCAGAGATACTACGTTGAAAATACTAATAGACCGAGCAAGATATGCTTCAAAGTAACTGATGTAGAGAAGGAATTAGTCAGAGGATGAAACTATCATGGGAAGTTGTATACTGGAGACACTAATTATTAAATGTGTCCATTCATTGTGGGGCCGTAATTCACGGAAAGCGGATATTAGACGTTTCACGGGATCTGTCCAGTTTAGAAATATGAAAATTCGTATAAAGAAGTTCTTGGGTATGGCAAATTTAACGAAAATATTCTCAACTTTGTGTCCTTTCCACTTATACCGGAAGTATTACCAAACTTTGTTATTTTAAATTGCACACCCTATATATTATTGCATATTTGGATTCCTCATAAAACTCTAGCTTGGGTTTGTGTACCATAATGTACCCTTAAACCTTGTCCTTACGATTTCACAGTTTTATACAGGGTGTTTTATTTTCACAGTTAAACATTATTTTAGTTAAAACGTCGAAAAGTCATTTTTTTAAATGGAATCTCCTATATATTTTTACATAATCTCATCATAGACGAATATTAGTAAAATGTACATACATCAGCACTGTTTGTTACTAAACAATACAAGTTATGCCCTTCTTATCATAAAGGAGTATAATCATGTGGATAGTTGATAAGTATTGTCAGTTATCGAGACGATAAAATCAGTAAACATCAAAAACATAAAGATCATTTATAATTAAATTTATAAAAAATACTTTGCAACAAAGAAATTACAAAATTAACAAATACATTGAATAAATATTTAATGCAGCAACTCTTCAAATGACAAGCCAATATATTCACGGCACTTACCGTGGCTCGGCGAATTTCGTGGAGATCTAATTGCTGAAATGTAACTGGTACTCTGTACTTTAGATGGAAGTAGCCGACGTAACATAAACAATATTTTTGATTTTACCCCAAAGGAAAAAATCTAAGGGGGTCAAATCAGGGGACCTTGCTGGCCATCTCCAAGGTCCTCGGTATCCAAATATTCTTCGAACAATGCCACTAATTCGTCATACACTACCAGTGTATTTGTGGGCCGGCACCATCTATTTGAAAATACATAGAATTATAAATATTTAGGGGCAAACCTATCAATAAACGTATCAACTTCTGTTCTCAAGATTTCCATGTATTTATTACTATATAAATTCTCCTCGTAGATATGATACTTAAAAGCGTTTTCTACTAATAAGCAGAAAGCGTTAAAACTAAATTTTGGTCTCCAAATTCGATTCTCGGGTCAAATGAGGATGTTGTTGTGCCCAGTGGTGCAAATTTCGTTTGTTAAAAAATCCTTCTTTGGAAAATTTAGCCTCGTCAGTCCAAATAATGATTTTTTAAAAAATCTGGATTTTCTTGTAGACATACGATCAGATCAGAAATCTGTTCTTTTTAAATAAAAAATAAAATAAAATAAAATTAAAATGAACTAAAGCTAAATAAACTAAAAACTGGCATATGGCAATAGCGTAACCAATTGCCTAAATAGCTTATACTCAAATTTACCTAAAAATTATCCTGTGCAATTGAAATTTTCGAGTTATTAACAAGAATGCATATTTGACATCAACTTCTATATTTTAAATTTTGGAAAACGATATCTGTGCCCGCTTAGGAGTAATCAAATCAAATAATTTTCAAAAAGCATCGATTGCTAAAATTAATTCATTTTGCTACTTTTTTCCTTCCCCATTGATTTGCTCAAGAACCAGCCCTTAAATCAAAGAATCCTTTTTTGCAAAGCTATTGTGTCATCCTTCTTAATTAATAAGAGGCAATGACATTATTCATTTCGTCCACCGCTACAAACTGCTAGCCTGTCGATGTTTTCTTTTCATCGTCCCTATACATGTAGCTCCCAACTTCAAGTTACAATCCTATTGTCTACTAAATAATAACACAAAATATACCTAACAGTACTAATAATATAATTATTTTGATAATTATCTGTAGCATTTATAATAATTTATATTCTATTGTTTAAAAGCGTAAATTGATTGGGTAAATCATTTATTTGCTTGTGGGATAACGCCAATTGTAATAGAAATCGAAATAAGAAAATACGCCAATGATAACAAATATACATCAAATTATTGAACCACAGCACTTAGACCCCATTGGGCCCCTTGTACATCCTACCATGCCTCCAAAATTGAATAAACAATAAAATAATTATTTTTGTGTCCTACCTTGTTATTTTTGTTTCACTTGTGTTTTGACACGCATGGCTCACTCTTCTTGCAATAAAACAGCTCATTTGCATTTTGAATGTCAACTATGTCAAGAAGTATTTAAGATAGACCTATACAATATTATATATTTGAAATCAGGGGAAAAAGGGCTTCTCGAAAATGCAATAATATATAATAGGGTGTGCCATTTAAAATAACATATTTATTTCGTATCACGTGACCTAAGTATACATGATATTGTTTTTTATCACGTTTTAATAAAATAGGGGTAAGATCCTACAACTTTTATACGAAATTTTTTTCTATTTTCATTAATAATAGAAATAAAAGGGGTCAATATATAGTGAATAACCCTGTACATACATAGGAAAAAATAATCTTTCATTCCATTAGATCTTGATATGCACAAGACGAGAAGCTTTCCAAAAGGTGAATAATTTACAAAAAAAAAGAACTGTTATCGAGATATAATAAGCAAAGTAGCAAAAAGAAAAGAAAACTACTGTATTAAATCCATACGAAATTAGAAAAGAGAAATAAATTGTAATGATATCGGTGATTTTCTAGAATTTATTTTGTGGCGGTAAAAAATACATAAATTTATGAAGAAATATGACAAAATAATTTATTTTCAATACTTTATTTGGAAGGTAAACGTCCAAATTTTCAAATTGTGTTGACCAAAAATTCACATTTGTTGATACAAAAAATACATATTAACCTTAGAATATTTTTCATTTCGCTTTTTAGACCTTACAAGTAATTAATAAAATAATTTCATTATTACTTAGTATTTATATTTCGTATCATTATTTAATAGACAATAGTATTGCAATTGAAGTATGCCTTCCAGTTGGTGTCTGAATGTGAAGGGACGATGAAAGGGGAACATCTAAATAGCGGTGCACAGCGATAGACGGAATAAGTAATGGCATTGCACCTTATTAGTGAGTATATATCTTTTATTATTAATGTTAAAAATATGCAAAGAAGTATTTCATTCATTTTGGCAAATAGAAAGAAAGTAGGAAAATGAATTAATTTTAGCAGCATCCCGAACGGATAAATTAAGCGTTTAAAGATAAAAATCTACATAAAAGACAATGCTTTTTCAAATTTTTTAAATTTTATTACACTTAAACGGCCACAGATAGCGTTTCCAACATTTGATAGAACGTAGAACACGATGTTGGCTATCCCTCACGTTAAAAACTCAAAAATTTTGGGTAAATTTGAATTTAAGCTACCTAAGACATTGGTTTTTGTTTGTGCCATATGCCAGTTTTTAGCATTTTGGGGCATAATGAGCACTCTCCTACTATGTATGCTTGTCCTTCCGTTTCCTGCGTACATTCATGTTACATTTGGGAGTGCCGCTATGTATACAAAATTCTAGAATATCACGGCCAGTGGGCGCAATTCTAGCGAAATCCCATATTTATGAACCACACGTCAAGTGGTTCTTTTTAAATAAATTGAATTATCTAACAATAAAAACCCGGCTATAAAAAAAGAAGTTCGATAAGATTACGTCTAACATAAAAATTTAATGTTTAGTGACTACAGCCGGAGACCTCTTATCATCTGGACATAGTCATCTATTTACCTGTGAGCATGACGAACTAGTTATGTATGCGGTGGGTGAATAACACTTCAACTGAATGCATTAAAATAAGTTTCCTTGTTAGTCGACTTTTGTCCTTAAATTATATATTTCACATATTTTAATACTAATCATATTTTGACAAGTATAATTTTTTTTTTCATTGGAAACAATATATTGGATGATTTATTAATTAATTTTTTTTAGAATTAAGTAACTTTTTTAATAATTGCTAACTACTCGGTTGAAAATTGTTTAATACATATAGAGGCTAAAATATTTGTTAGGTTAAAACATTAAGAAAATGTATATATATATATATATATATATATATATACACGCACTGCTATCTTAGTCGCCTCCATGCATTACACAGGCACCCAGCTCTCCATGATAAAATTAAAGTTTTCTGGTGTATTTTGCACAAACGGCAAATAACAACAATAAACTATAAGAGCAACAAGAGAGGGGTAAGAAATTATCATTTTTAAATACATACAATTTTTTGCCATAATCGTAAATGCAACACGCCTCCATATATCAAGTGGTAGAAACGCCTCTCGTATAAATTTTTGCTATATAGCAACTCGCTTACGCCTCCAACAGTGTTGCCAAACCGAATTTGATGCGCAAATGACCATTTCGAGTCAGTGGGAGGTAAGTTCGTCTACTGTCTCATTAGATTTGGTAGTATTTCAGAGTGATGCGCATGTTAATGATAATATAAAGTAGTGTATCTTATAACCAATGAGTTAAAAACAACCGCTGCCCAAGTAATCATTACTTCCACATCCAGATTTTGTATCCAAGTCTTATGCACACTAAATCCCAATGTAATATTTTATTTCCTTTAATAATAGAGTGGGGTGGTAGAGGGGATGGCTAATGTAAAAAAAATTTAGAAGTCCTTGGTTCTCGTATACACACTAAATCCCAATTTAATTTTTTATTCCTTTTAATAATAGGGTGGGGGTGGCAATGGAGGTGGTAGAGGGGGTAACTAATGTCAAAATAAATGTTAGAGACCCTTGGTTCAAATCCCAATTTAATTTTTTATTCCCTATAATAATAGGGGGGGTGGTAGAGGGGGTAACGCCAAAATTTTTTTTAGACCTTTCGTTCTTGTATACACATTAAATCACATTTTAATTTTTTTTACCCCCTTTAATAATAGGGTGGGGGCGGCAAGAGGGGGGCCGTAGAGGGGGCCAAGAAATTTTTTTTAGACGTTTCGTTCTTGTATACACACCAAATCACATTTAAATTTGTTTTATCTCCTTTAATGATAGGGTGGGGGTGGTATTGGGGGTGATAGTGGGGGGGGGGGGAGACCGATGCCAAAAAAAAATGTTAAGACCTTTACTTTTTGTACATGCCCTAAATTGCAATTTTATGGACTCTTACTTTCTTGTTTTGCCTATTTACCCTTATTTACCTCATTTACCCCCGAACCCTTCAACAGAATTAGATCGAAATATAATCTAGTTCCAGATCTCGTTACAATACATAAGTGTACCAAATTTCATGTTAATATCATAAAAGGTTCCAGAGTAAACGTGCGCACAAAAAAGTTACAGACAGACATTTTAAGCCTATTTCAACAAAAAAAATTTTTTTTTCAAGGATTCCAAAAATATGGAATTTTATAAAATTAAAAGTAATAGTTCACCTTCTTCTTCTTGCCACCTGCAGCAGAAAAACCACTTATAGCTGACCTAAAATAACTATTCGTTTATTTGACATAAAATATCTACGAAATTATTTTTTGAGTTAGTTGTTATACTTGTGCTTTGTATTTTTGGTTTGATTTGAAACCATATACTCTCTACTTGGCGTCTACTTTGCTAGACCTATAATGCGGCACTTGCGTACCGTAAATAATCACGAAAAATATACTCAGAAATTAATTATCATCATTATAAAAATAAGAATTAAAAGAACATTTTTAATAAAGTAGAATTGATATTTACATTTTCTTATAAAAGGAGTTGCATTTGAAGTCTGAGCAAATAATGACTTGTTTTTTTACAGAAAAATATATTAAAATGAATGTATACTAACATTTTAATTAAGCATTTTGAGGGCGCTTGTTTTTTTAGTTTGCTCAACGTTTCACTTACTTTTTCTTTTAATTGAATGAACTGTGGGCCATGCCCATTTTCATCTGTGTTAGTCGCATCAGAATCGAAGAATTGACGATTTCTTGAGGATTATTGATATAACTATTGCTGTAAAACATACTATCTGGAATAGTTGTTGGTTGTTGTATACTTTTTGTTGTTGATGTACATACTTATAATCAAAAACATTTGGGACCTTCATTAAGATTATTTTCAATGTTTTTAAAAAACAATCCATGTGCTACCTTAAAGTTATTTTTTATTTCTGATCCTAAGGCCTAAATTTATAGAAATTTTTCAAGGTGGTAAGATTATTAAATTGGTTATATTTTTCCATACCGAAGATTTTTCTCTAATATATTACAACTAAATTAACGTCTTTATAACTAATCAAAAACGATCTGTGCATTTGCATAAGCAAATTGTAATGATATTTCAAAACATATTTCTCGCTTCCTCTTTCCGTGAGCTATAATATTAATACATAATGGTGGGTGGTGTAAATATTTTCCGCAGCATAGAAATTTGTGACCTAGTAACCCGAACCGAATTGATATTGCTGATGACTAAATCCAACAATCTTTCATTCGCATTAAAAATCGAATTATATTGTTTAAAGTTATGAAACTTGCTGTATGTAAAGCAACTACCACCTCCGTAAATCATCAGGGGATGGTTTTTCGCGTATTATTTGCTCACGACAAATTCATGACAAATTATTTTGATACTCATAACTCTGTTTTCCAACATTTTAGCCCGTAATGCTAACTTGACTATCAAATAAGGCGTGCCAATTTTTTCTTTGCGCGACTAATTTACATATTGATATTGCAAAATTTCAATAAGGTAATGCTAATTTGACGGATGTGAATATAGATTACAAATGAAATAAAAACATATAATTACTAATTTTGGTTTTCACACCTAACTAACTAACAAGTCAACGATAGAAATATTAATTAATTTCTAGTACAGTTTTCACCTGTTTTTTCTACATTCTCATGTCCTCTCATCTCTTTGTCATATAGTGCAAGTTGCTTAATATCTCCTGCCAAGTAATCGAAACGCTCTATTGGGTAGTATATTGTTAAATGAATAAATAAATGTATTTAATTTAAAAAACTTGTTCTGCCGCAGGAAATCATGTACTTATATAAAAATAACATCTAAGAATTTTAGAATTTTTTTTGTAGACTTCACAATTTTAGCAGTCAATGAATGGCTTTACTTAATTAAGTCAACTACCAAAGGAGGAGCCCAGTAGGTATACATGAAACTCGTACAGGAGATTAAGATATTTAGTGCGTTCTTATTAATTGCCAGAAAACGACCAAATTTATGGTATAAATTTCAGGTAATCCTGTTTGTTGGGGCCGAAAGTTTTGCTGGATACAATTTGTTAAACTAATTAGTATGAAATATCACTGGTTATAAATTTTAATTAAATCATTTATGGTGCTTATTAAAAGTCCAGCTCTGGTTTGCGTATTTTATTGCCCTTGACGGTTAATAAATAAAATGGTATGTACATAACATTGATTTGCCAATAAAATAAAATAAACAAATTACTTAAAATACTTCGGAATTCCTTCAGTTTATTGGATTAGCAACATTGTATGTTAACAGTTGAAGAACCCTAAAAATATCAATTATTTTTTTTTTAATGTAACTTAGAATGATGTGGATGTTTAGTTAGTAGCCCTAAAAAGACTTAATGGCTATTAAGCTGTGTTCCAAATTGCGCTGTAATTGTATTGAAGTTTGTATTGTCTTAGATGTATTATCATTAGATATGTTAGACAATAGTTAATATAGTACAGCATGTTAAGTTGTCATCCCACAAATCAAAACGCCCTGAATAGTTTGTGACATTTGACATTTTAATTTGATTTTTCATTATAATTGGCTTTACCACAGAAGCAAATCTTCTATAAATAATTAATGTACTTCTCAAATAACTTTTAAACGAATTACTATAAACCTTATATTAGGCAATGAACAAAATAACAAATATAATTGTCATTTAACAGACAGTACAATACAATTGAAGTATAACTTCAACATGTGGGCTAGATGTGAAGCGACGGTGAAAGGGTGAACAGCGAGAACTTGGTCGAGTATAGCGGTAGAGGGAATGAGTAATTTTATCATTGTTTCTTATTAGTTACTATATATTTGTCGCTTATTACTAAAACTAAAAATATGAGCGATACAGTAATCAGGAATGATGACATAACAACTTTACATGTGAACGCTTTGTCATATGGCTTAGTTACTAAAACAATTGGTGACAAGAAGCAAAACTAATTAATTCTGGCAACACCGAAAGGTAAAGATATAAGCGTTTAAAGTTAAAGGACTAATTCTTTTTGAAAATAACTGGAAAATCTTGAATAGTATCCTCTTGTACAGGACATTTTTTGGACAAATTTAATTTAAACTGTTTAGTGCATTTGCCTTCAATTTTGCGATATGGCAGCTTTTAGCATTTTGGTGCCCACGAATCACGAGAACTCTAATATTAATGAGGTCACTTTACTTTAATAATCTTATTGGGCAGCCCTTTCTTCTAATAAATAGAGTAAAGCATGAGATGCGCAATAATTAAACGAATAATTACTAGGAAGAACTGAATTGCACTATATCTGTTTTATATCTCATACAATAAAATGTTTATATAAAATACCGAGTGTCAATGCAATCATTAGACAAGCCATAGTTTCCAAAGTTTTTCAGATATAAGTCTTAGACTTGGCAGAAGTAATATAATATACGAAAAACGGCCAATTTATCATAATTTGACACATTTTCTACACTTAATACATACTTAATAAGTTTTTTTGGTGGATAACAAATATGCCCTGAAAACTGAATAAAACTAGTTTCAAAACATTTATTTTGTCAACAAAACAATTATACAAATAACGAGAAATGATTTATGTTAACAATAAAAGAGATATTAAAAGGTAAATTAAAAGGTAGTAAATGTTAAGTGCATCCCCCTTTTTCTTGACATTTTCTGGCTCGGTTAATGGTGTTTCGCATAAAATTTCATAATATATCAAGAGTTATACTTACAAAAACTTCGCGGATACAATTTTGTAAAATTTCAAGTGTTTGAAGGGGTGTATGAAAAACACGTTCTTTCACATAACTCCCATACAAAAAAATCTAAAATGCTTAAATCTGGTGAGAGGGCAGGTCAAGGCATAGGTGCATTTGCTGCAATTACTCCCCATTATACGGGTTTACTAAATGGGCGGCATTATGAGGCACAGCCCCATCTTGTTGAAAATACATTTGTTTTAAAACTGTAAGTGGTAAGTCCATCAACATTTCTTCAGTATCATTTAGTAGGAATTCTAAATATCTCTTTCCCTATCAAAGGTCCTTGAATGAAAATAGGGCCAATAATTCTTGTTCCAATCACCCCAGGCCACACATTTACTCCAAATCTTGCCTCATTGTTTTCCTGGGCCCAATACCTATTGGTTTGTTTATTTAATAATCCATTATTGGTGAATCTCGGTTCGTCAGACACCAATAAGAAAGAAAATTCGGGTTCTCGTTTACATGTTGCTCTTACCGTTTCAGATCATTTGATTGATTTGAGTGCATTGCATTAAGTGTATTCTAGATGCAAAAATAAAAATGGCCTTGGAAAATCAAGCAGTCTAATTTTTTTTAAAACTATGCAATCGTACTTAAAATCGTCTCCCGGAATCCAAAAATGTAAGAATATACAGGGAGTTCTATTTAGAATTTCAAAGATGGGGTAATTTTCGGAAAAACCGGTAGTGATATTTTTAATAATATATTTTTTTAATAATGAATAATTAACATGCAATATTCTGAGGATTTGTAAACAGACATAGTGGATGGAAGTTAATAATTGCTAAGAATTCTTTTTAAAATTGTATCCCTTGGAATTTGAAAGTTGATCATTAAGTTGATTCAAATTTATGTCAAGTGAACTAGATTAAATAAAAAATATGTAACACATAATAAATGTAATTTTAAGTTTTGGAAATTCACATTAGTTTTTCGGCGAGGAAGCACAATAGGTAAATAAATTAGTCTTTCCAGGTTTGTCAAAAATTGAGGCAATCTGAAAATAATCATTTTTCGACAGCTTTTTGACTATTCATCTTAAATATTCTTCAGACAGTACAAGAACTTAAATAATAAAAGCTAATGAGATTTTATATTCATTTTCTGCATCGTTGAGTATGAATTTAATATTAACAAAGAACTAAAAAAAAATTCTAATTCCAATTTTAAAAAATTCTAACGCCAAGTCAGTCAATTTTGTGTGTATGTGTGCGTGTGTGATGGTGTGTGTGGCTGTGTTATTATATCAAAAAAAGGCTAATTCCAAGTTTATATTACTTAAAACTTCCTTATGGCTAAGTTACTTTAAGTATTGATCCAAATGCGGATGTTTGCTCTTATTCTAAGAGGTAAATGTAAAATATGATCTCTTGCTCGTGGGTAGTATTAGACATTCATATTGTCGTAGAATATTTTCCTTTGTCTAAATAATTGCTCTATTAAAAGTCGAGTTGATTTGATAAAAGAACAGGTAATTTTATTATATAGTGCCTTTCCGCTTTGTTAGCGCGGTTAAGCTTCTTTGCAACTCTTTGTCTTTGTACAAATGCGGTAAATATTCAGAAGCGAACTTTTTGATATTTAACCTTTATAGACAGACGTCAATTTACATAAAAAAGAAATAAATAGAAGAGAAACAGCTTTGTATTTGCATTAAAAGTTTCTACATGAGGCTTTTATAGAGTCAAAAATACATTGGTGGACTATCGTACTACCTCACATTGTAGGAAAAATCAAGCATAGTTTGATTTCCAATAGCTTTAGAAAATTATATATTTTTGCTGTTAGTGCAAGAAAAATATTTCGATGATACAAAATGAGGAAAGTTCAACATTTAAATGAGGGAGATAAACCGAGGAGAGTAAGATTTTGTAGATTGTTGTTAAATAAAAATAGGAATGACCCGCTGATATGTAGCAAAATTCTTTGGTCGGAGGAATCAAATTTTTCTAATAATGGATTTTTGAATAGAAATATGCATTATAAGTGGATACGAGAAAATACACATTCGTGCAGGGACACTGCTTTCCAAGAAAGGTTTTCTCCGAATTTTTGGGTGGGTCTTTTAGGGACTAAAGTAATTGGATCTTATTTTTATGATGGTAAATTAACCGCTCGTGGATACCTTAATTTCCTGCAAAATGAATTTCAAGATTTTCTTTATGAATTAACAGTGGCAGAAAGATTAAATTATTTATATTTTCAACAAGATGGGACTCCACCTCACATTGCTGTAATATGTACAAATTATTTAAATCAAGTAGAATAGACAGCTGGATAGGAACCATGGACCCATTCTATGACCAGCTCTATCACCAGATATTATTCCCTTGGATTTTTTCGTCTGGGTTTACATTAAAGACAAGGTAATTCAAACTACTCCTGAAAATATTGAGGACATCAAAACCAGAATTAGAAACGCATGTGAGGCAATTACTCCTGAAATGCTCCAAAATGTAACGCGTGAGGTGTCTCGTAGAGCACGTTTGTGTATTAGAATGCATGGTGCACAAATTGAGCGTTTGTAGTTAGAAAAATAAATACACATATTTTCTTTTCAATTTGGTAGTAGGTAGTACTGTTATACATAGATTTTCGTTTTTTTGGATGTTCATCTTGTACTTGTATTTTTATTTATGAGATATATATTTGTTTGTATTAAGTTGTAATAAATAATTACTGAATTATAATTATTATAAAGTAAATTTTTTCTATTATGGCTTAGCTGATTTTTACGATTCAATGATATGAATTGTGGCTTTCTTAAAATATTAAATATTGACAATTAAAAATTTTGTGATATGCTTTATATCGTTGGAAAGAGAAAAAATAAACGGAATTAATGGTGTCATGGCCTATTTTGAGGTTTGTTCTTTTCATTTTTGCATAAGAGCGTATGTCAAAGCCAACTGTGTTTTTATATACACATTATTGTTCTTATTGTCTTTGCCGTCAACTTTCATCCCTTTAACTTTTTTCGTATCTCCTCAAATAAGGAAGCTATAACCGTTTGTACTTTTCCTATTTTTCATTTTACTGTTTCTAAAACTTTATTCTTCTACAATAGATATTAAGCGAGACATTTGGTGTGGTCCTCGTAAAATAGACAGTCGGTATATGAGTATACAGAAGAAATAACAATGTGCATATGAAAAGATACACATAAGTGCAAAAAATTCTTTGAAAATGGAATGGACAGAGAGCTATACAGAAGTTATAGGTTAATCTTGGAAGATGATCTCAACTGGGAGAAATTCACACCACCTGTAGGGGGTATATCGCTGGAATCGCTTAGAATTAGCGATGGGGACAAATGTCACCATTGCCATCACATGTGCACCCAAAGAAATTAAAGTCTACAAATGGATGAAAGACACAGAGAGCGCACGGCGGGCCAAAAATAGTTTCAGATTATTATAAGTTAGGAGATGGAAATCATTCGTATGTGTGTATATATCTGTAATTATGTAGGTATATGTGTGTATATGTGCATATAAAAATTGTGTATAGGTGGGTGTATATATGAGTATACAGAAGAAACAACAATGTGCATACAAGAAGATACACATGATTGCAACACTGGACCATGGAATGGGAAGAATAAAGGGAACCAAAAAAATGCAGAATATTCTTCGAAAACATATAAACTTTTCCAGCAGAACAACAACCGAACCAAATCTTTAGACATCTGAAAAACTATATAAGTATATATGTATGTATGTATCTATGTGACCATACTGACCATATATGAGTTTATAGAATAACACGCACATGAGAATGAACACAAAAAAGGAACACTGGCCCTGGACAAGCTTCCACCGAAAGATCAGTTGCTAGTGGCTGGATTCATAAGAAACACTGGGTATGTAATAGACAAATAAATAACGAATAAATGCATTATAGACCAGGCAGATAAATGAGCACACCATAGAAATTGTCACCAGAGCATCGATGGAATCTACAAAATAGAACGTAACCACTTAACTACTCGTAAAACAAATAAGACTCTAAAAGCTCAAAAACAATATTATAATAATTACCCCTTTAAAAATTTTAAATGGAATGAGGGTGCATGTGATAGCTCACTTGAAAGAATTCTTAATTATCTATCCAACAACATAAAATTTTTTGAATTTTGTATATTCTTCATCAAGAAAATTAAATTTGAAAATTTTGAAATGTATACAATCCTATATATATCCTAAACTGTTTTATGTGCCAAATATCTATCAAATGTGACTTTTATAATTAAGTTTGTGTCATAACATTCAATTTTTTAAATGTAGAATGATAGAAATATTTGGTATCAACAGGACGGAGCTACACCACATTTTGCATTGGAAGTAAGAGCCGATCTCAATCAAGTTTTTCTCAATAGGTGGACAGGTAGACGCGGTGAAATTGAGTGACCTGCCCATTCTCCCAATTTGACCCCGCTTGATTATTTTTTATGGGGTTACTTAAAATCGGAAGGCTACTTCAACAGACCAAATAACGCCGATGATTTAAAAGACTGAATAGAGCAATAAATTAATCAAATCACCCCGGAAGCGATACAAAATGTTTTAGAAGAGAGCAACGCCAGCATTATTGTTAAGAAGCTACGGGCGCCCAATTTGAACATTTGATTTTAAATGTTTCATGTTCTTTTATTTACTTAATAACATTAAAAATGTAATATTTTGCCGAGTATTTTTCAATAAAAAATTAGAGAAACTCAAAAAATCTTATATTGCTGGATAGAGAATTAAAAACGCTTTCAAATGAGCTATCGCTCGCACCCTCGTTCCATTTAAAAATTTTAAAGGAGTACTTGTCACTCCAAGAGGGTTAAAGGGGAAGGTAACAAATTATGCTTAAAAAATGCCATTTTAGAATTAAAAATTGACGTGTTTTACATAATGAATTTATCCGTTAATTGTGGACCTCACTGTATAATGTAAAGTATAAGACACAATATCCGATATTATAATAACCAAAATAATGTATTATTATTATTAAACACATATGTACGTATTTATTTGAAATTGAAAATATAAAAGATTGCAAACATATACAATGAAATACTGGGGACAAGTAAAAAATAGGTACCCAGCACATCTACTGAAGAAAGTGCAAGTACTGAACAACAACAAACTAAGAAATAGGGAGGGAGATATGCCTGTCACTAACTGATTTTATTGCCGAAGAAATTTAGGCATCATTAGCAAATAATGATTTGTTAACATTTATCCCTATATCATTCTTGTAGAAAATAAATAAAATGGGACCCAACAGGAACCTTGACCACACCCAGAGATAGCTCCAATTTCTTAATTGTTAGTTGTTAGTTAGTTCTCTTAAGTATTTTATCAGTAATTGTTATTTCATTGTAGTTGTTATTTTAATATTATTCTTGAGTATTATTATTATTAATTAATTAAAGATACGATATTAACTGTGTGTTTTTATAAAAATGAATTACATAATTATTTCAAAACGAAACTATGTTTGGTAAAAACATCAAACGTTGATTCGAGATTTTACTTCTACTAGGCGGTGCTAATTACATTATTTACAATGTCAAAATTCAGTTGTTTCAGAAAAAAAAAGTACAATACAATTTTATCACATTTTATTAATTTTATCGAAATCTCTTCGTATGGAAGTGTATATTTGCCTTACACAGATATGATTTAAGTCATTTAACAGGTCTTGACAAGTGATTTACAAATATATATGGCTTGTTGTATTTTATTGTTGAAATAAAAAAGATACATGAACTTATGCAATATTTCTTGTATTGAATGGTATCCGGATCATTTCTCTATCACTTGCTATTATTGAGACAGCAGGGCATGATTTCTTAAAGTGGGTTTGTTCAAAAATCTACTAATTTTGACTAGTTCTAAATATGATGGAAAGGATTTGGTTTTACTCAAAAGTGAAAGTATCGAAACATTTTTGAGAAGCAAGAACACCACTATTTTGTCTTATACGCGTTCTAATTTGAATAATTACGACCTGACTAAAATGTGATTTGGAAAAGTTAAATATTTTTTTCACCTTAAAAAATATAGATTTATATTCCGAGTATTAGAGGTAGATTTCTATTATGGCTAAATCAGAATATTCTATTTACGCATCTTGATATTGTTTTTCCCTGTTTTAAAAAATCCTCTCAAAATTGTTTGACTGTAAAAAATATTAAATTAAGGAGCTCTTTGCCAGTCCATCAAATATAAAACAGCAGCAAAAACGATTTTCGTGTTCAAAGAACGAAATTCGTTGATGTTTATTCAAGGCGACACTCCTCTCTCGTCCTGCCAAAAGCAATTGCTCCTGCCGGGTTTTGGATTTTCCTCGTATTTGAAAGGTTAACATGAAACATTTTTAACTTCAAATGGCAAATTGAATGTAAGTAAAGCCTGATAAGTAGTACATTACCTAGCAACGAAACGGCGCTCAAACTGTTGCGTCGGGACGTTCGACACGAGGCGTCGGCGTCGGCGCGGGCTACCTTATACTCGTAATTTCAGTTCTGTACACTTAATGCTGAAGCTAAGGTGTGGCAGGGTGCACACAATGAAATATTAATGAAAATGAGTGGAAACGGCCTTAATTCTCAAAGTGAATCGCGATTGCGGTTAGACGGAAGTTCAGCAGGTCAAGAACAAGAAGATGAATTACAAATAATGTCTCAAAATCCCCCCAGCGCGTCTTCATTTGAGGCGTTTTCTCATTCGGTATAACACGCGACACCTCAAAACATTAAAATGTTTACCTGTTGGGTTTTGTGTTTCAGGATACAAGGACCCACGTGGTAGTGGAACTCTACGACAACGAAAGAAGCTATGTTGAATCCCTCGAAATACTTGTTAAGGTAATATTTAGGTTAAGTCAAATGTCTAATTTCATTAAGAAAATTGCAACCAGTACAAAGCATGCGAAATTACATATTTAAATTAATATGACTAATTTTTAATATTTTTATAGCAATATATCCAGTAGGAATAATAAAATTTCTCTAAGTAGTACATACATTTTTTATATACATTTTTAAATAATGACACTTGCTTGGTAGCGTTTGCAAATTAATGCATAATAATAATTATTATCATTAAAATGACTTACTTTTATTTTGTAAAATGTAATAATTTACTACATTTTTCAAATAATTTTAACTAAGACTCTTCTCAAAGATATAGAATTGTAATATTAACGGGGAAAAACATCAACAAGCTAAAATAAATTCATATATACTCATGCCCTTCTCATTTTTGACAAGGTTACATTTTCACCGTAATTAAAATTGAAACAACTTTAAATGTATGTACCCGTTCTAAATGACACACCCTAAAATGCAAACAAGGACTTGCGTACAACCCTTTTAAAAAACCTGTAGCTTCAAAATCTCATATGAATTTGTAATGACTTTTTCTATGATACTGCTTCCAAAAAATACTCTTTGTACAAAGAAGAAGATAGAAGAAGAGATAGAGAAAAATTTATATGTTGGACCGGCGGTCATATATAGAAGATGATGGTACTACTCCTATATCGTAGGCAACCATCATTCTGGGTATTCCTACCAAATTTCATATTAAGGCATTATTGTGTTACGTAAATACATCATACTTTACAAATAAATAATTTCCACACTGATGAGAAACTGTCTAGTTTTTATTTTTATATTGACGTTCTTTCATTTGGACATGCCATATGAGAGTAATAAGTTTGAAAAAATCATTATCAACAAATACAAACTAATAAAATTGCCCAGCTTTTCTGCATTTATATGAACATTCTTATTTCTGAATATATCAACACATCCAAATTTTAAGGTACGGTTTGTTAGGACAGTGCGCCGCGCATGGTGCACAGTCAGCTAAGCGCCGCGCACACACGCTGTAATGTATTGCTAGTTATTATATGAGCATGGTTTGTTAGAGTCTGTATAGATAAGCGACGCACGCGCTTATCTATGCAGACTCTAACACCATGCACATATAATAACTAGCAATAGATTATAGCGTGTGTGCGCAGCGCTTAGCTGACTGTGCGCCATGCGCGCCGCACTGTCCTAACAGTAGGCAAAAACTATTAGACACTTTAAAAAGGAGACCATTGTAGGGTGTATCAAAATAACTATCTTATCCTAGTTAATACTAGAAGAAATTTGATTTTGAAAAAGAAAATTAAAATAACCATTCAAAGAATTTACTGCAAGATTTTTTGTTTTTTTGCTTTAAAATGATATGAATTCTGCTATACATATAATCAAATTAATTTTAGTATTAACTAGGATAAGGTAGTTGTTTTGATATGCCCTACAATGGTATACTTTTTAAAGTGTCTAATAATTTTTGCCTAAGGAGGATGTGTTGATACTTTCAAAAGTAAGAATGTTCATATAAGCGCAGAAAAGTTGGGTAATTTTATTAGTTTGTATATGTTAATAATGATTTTTAAATCTTAGTACTTTTATATGGCATGTTCAGATGAAAGAACGTCGATATAAAGATGAAAATAGGTAGTTTCTTATCACTGTAGAGGTTTTGCTTGAGTAATTCATAAATCATATATCTCTCTAATACTAATCTATCAAATAACGAAATGCAAAGAAAAAAATATCATATTATCTCCGTAATTTAAAGCAGCTTCATCTTTGATTTTATTCACAAAAATTACTTAAGACCCATACGTCGTCGAATTCTTAGCATATTTGCTCTCATTGTTACTTATGAAAATTAAGAAAAGTTATTTGATAAGAATAGAGACAATGATCTCTGTATTTATGGATTTACTCTTCTTTTTTAGTCTTTTATTTTTTTTTACATAATTTACCAACGCTTAAAATCAAAAAGTGAAACAAATTGTAGGTCTGTTAATGAGTTTCATTAACAAATATTCCTGCAAAAAATTTATTCCCCAAAAAATGGAATTTTCACAACGAATCTCCTGAACCGGAACAAATCTGAAAAATCCTAAAATCTAAGAAATTTGAAAATCCTATATCTGCTGTCACTCTGCTGATTATAAAAATTAAGGAATGTTATTTACTAGCAAAATAAACAAAACAATATTCTAGGTTTATATGGAATTATTATATTTCTTTTTAATTTGATATTTAAATTGTAAACACTGAAATTCAAAAACTAAATATATAGAAACCTAGATTATTGTTTCACTTATCTTAGTATAAATAAATTTTCTTAATTTTGATAAACATCCGAATGAGAGCGGATATAGGATTTTCAGATATCCCAGATTTTTTGGATTTCCCGAACCTGTCGCTGTTCATGAAATTCACTGTGAAAAGTTTATTATTCTGAAAATTAATTCCTTGCAGAAATATTTGTCAATAAAACTCACTAATAGACCTCTACTTTGTTTTACTTTTTGATGTTCAATGTTTGTAACTTACATAAAAAAATAAAAAAGGAAGAAAATTAAATTCGTAAATACACAGATTATTGTATTCTTTATCTGTGAACCAAATATTTTTTCTTAAGTTTCATAAATCTATCTATGTTTTATCTAAGAAAGGTGACCGGTCCAATATCTGCAACTATCGTTCATTTGTCATAATTTGTAACTTTGACAAATGTTTTGAAATGTTATGCTTTTTTCATTGCAAACATTTGATCACAGATGTGCAACATGGTTTTGTTAAAGGCAGGTCCACTGTTACCAACTTTTTTGTACGACAGAATTCTTAACTGAGGGACTCCAAGCAGACGTGATCTATACCGATTTTTCAAAGGCGTTTGACAGAATTGACCACGGTATTCTATTGAATAAATTAATTAATTTCGGATTCCCTTTGGATTTTTTGAAGTATTTAAAATCCTACTTCTCAGATAGGACCTAGTATGTTATATATCGCGGTTGCAATTCTATCCAAATATCTGCTACGTCGGGTGTACCGCAGGGATCAGTTTTTGGACCTCTTTTATTTATCTTATTCATTAACGATATTGTTGACATCCTGACAGTACCTTGTCTTCTTTATGCTGACGACTTAAAATTTTTTTTTGCATGATTGCAAGTATCAACGACTGTCTTTTACTTCAACAAAATTTAAATCAGGTTAAGGATTGGTGCTTAATAAATGTAACGCAGTACCTTATTCCACAAAAAAATTATTGATTCACTTTGATTACTCCATTGAGAATAACACGCTCTTAAGACCAGAAGCATTTTGTGATCTGGGTGTTATCTTTGATAAAAAAAAATTGTCTTTTAACAATCACGTCGCGTACGTTCCTACGAAGACTTACAAACCTTTGGGATTTATTATCAGAAACAGCCGCAACTTTCAGAATATTGACACACTGAAGCTATTATATACAACCATTGTTCGCCTTAATTTAGAATATGCTTCTAATATTTGGCGTCCTAACCACCTAACATATATCGATAATTTGGAAGGAATACAGCGCAGATTTTTAATATATGTTCATTTTAGAACAGAAGGGCAATCTCCTCCTATAAGATTTCCCGAATCTGATCTTCTCATAAATTTCGGCTTCGACTCACTCGAATACAGAACTTATTATACAAGATAATTCATAATAACATAAATTGCTCAGAAATTTTATGTGTGTTAAATTTCCATTCCCCCAGAGCTGAAGAAAGACAGACAAATCTATTTTATCTGCCAACTGCATGAACAAATATAAAAAGTATTCCATTTTTTACATTATGTGTAACAATTATAATAGCTGACTGGTCACTCGACATTATGTCTTGCAATATCCTGTCAATTAAAAATATGGATTTATGATTGATATATTTCGTTGCTCCTTTACTGTTGGTTATTCATACTTTTCTCCTCTGTTTGTACATTCATATTTAAAATATTTCTTGTCAATTTATGTTTTTTTATTTTTTAAATTTAAGCGTATTTTTTTAAATGTATTTCTCCTATTCTGTAATTGGGTCGCACGACCTGAATAGTGCAAATAAAATAAATAGATAAATAAATAAATAGCCGAGTGATCGTGGATATGCAAAAATCTGGGCTCTTAAAGACTTAACGATGAAAGCGAATAATATATATGGGTGGGGCCGGTGGTATTCCTTTTAATGGTGATGCCACGCCTCTAGAGCGTAGGCGGGCGTCGTTTAGTAAAGTTTTCTTTCATCTAAATTTGGTTCTTAATATCAAGTTAATTCTACAATAAGCAAACAACTTTATATTTTCCGTGCCTTCTTTTTCTTTGATAGCTTCAAAGCCAAAAGGAGAAGTTCTCTTTTACGAATATGTTTGCCTAAGCTGTTGTTGAAAAATTTAATTGTCCTCCTCATTCAAAGCTTTGAAAATAAACGTAAACGACTTATATAAAAAAGCGTATGTAAATTTATAATGAAGTAGCTTTGATCAAATTTTAATTTAGCACGTTTTCTCATAATATCGAGTAGGTGTTTCTTCTTTTAAATAAATTCAACTTTTCAAAGCTTGTCTGAATACCTTCTGAGATCCGCAAAAGGTCTAAATGGAGGCGACAAAGAAAAAAAGGACTTTATCGATTTTTATCACGCTCCTAAGTGTACGCCAATGGTTAGTTGGAAATAGTTGAGTTGAAGCTAATACGTGATAGATCTACAGGATGTTGGGGTTTTTTGAGGGCGAATCTGTAACTCAAAAATAACAATAAAACTTGCAAGTGTTGGAAAATATTTATGATTCCTCAGTTGAACATTTTCCGACGTCTGTTGACTTGAAGTTTTATTATTATTTTTTGAAGATGACCACAAAATCTGATTTTAATTATTAATAAAATTAAAACAAATGAAGTAGGCGTTCGATCATTGTGGTTAATAGGGTCGTAAACACTATTTGAAAAAGCTGGATATATATATTATATATTTGTGTTGATAGTGTCCTTTAATAATATTGATGTAGCCATTCAACTAGTCATAATTTGTTAGTTTCTTTCCTGATTAGATCCCATAGGTCCCATTTATTCCAAGTCCTCTTTTCTTGGCTTTAAATACCGGTTTCTCTCAACCTGCGACGGATGTTTGGAGAAATTTGGTAGCAGGGTAATTACTAGCTCTACGGTATATCCAAAATAGTTTTTGATGTAAAAAAAAAATAAAACTAGATTCAAATTATTGTCAGGAAGCATTTTCTAACACTTGTTGTCTTGAAATTTTGGCAATTTTGAATGAGAAATCCACCCACCATTCTGTATATCCTAGAACATCATCGCTAGACATTTACAATAAAATATTGCCTAGAGTTTTTATTCTGCAACAAACTAATTTCCGATATATCAACAAATCATAGTTTTCAAATAGGTTCCTTTAACAGATTCCAGACTCGCTGTCTGTTATTATTACAGTTTACAGTACATATTAAATCAGATAAGGTAAAAGGGATAGACTATACAGTAGCGAGGGCAATTACTCAGAACATCGATAGGTCAATGATCATTCCTTTAATGTTCCTGTTTAGTCATTATTTCTTATATCAGTTTTTCATTCAATACGAGACAATTAAAATTTACTGAAATCAGAACAATAAGGTAACGGTCCAAAGGCCAATGAATAAAATAAACATAACGCAATATTTGAAATATCATTTAACGCTAATGGAAATCATATTGAATTTTATTCCTTCCACCCACCAAATGTAATCACATATATTTCTCATTATAGAAAACTACAAATTTTTGTATATAATTTTATGAAAACTGGGTGAGCGTCAGTCCAGCCGTGATATCAAATTGTTTATAGTCGTAATAAATTTTATATTTGAATCGGTTTACTGACAATTCATCTATTTTTTTGCTAGGACGATATATTAAAAAGTACCAAAACCTTATTTCAAAAATTATTCCCAAGTGAGTTATAGCCACTTCGTCAGAAGTTTTCAAATGTAAACCATTTCAGAAGTTTTAGTTTTATTGACTTTTACATTTTTTTTGTAAATCTGCAATGATCCGTAAAAAATAATAAAAAAAACAACTATTAATAAAGTTTAATATAGAATAATAATAACGTCTTAATAAAATCTTTGAAAAAATTACATTTATAAAGGTTTAAAAAGAGACCGATGCACGTCGTAGAGCTTGAAGCGAAGCGGTGCAGTGTTCCTATTTGGTACTGTAGATAAATGAAATTTAAATCTGGACTTTTTGCTGGTTAGATTATTAAAAGTGTGTACGTTTCTTGGAAATACTGACAAACGAAAATTTTTATCTGTGTTCGTTATAGTTGAAAAATGAGAGAAACCCCAACACTTTTGTTCAATTTTTCTACTATATATACGTAATTTAAATGGTAGAATTACGTATTACGTATCGTGTAAAACCGTTTTGCTTGAAATGATTTTTGACGGTGATGATATTAAGTTTAATACAATTGACCTTTACGGTAAAATCCATATCAATTATTTATTCAATTACTTTTCTTTTATTTACGCCATGAATTTAAGTACATTAAATACTCTGTCAAATTGTAGTCCGTTTATTAATATTTTATATCGAAAATCACACGATATCAGTGTCATGTTGCTGTTTCGTAATTAAAATTAAAAATATTTTAGACATTTATATTTTAATAATAACGAGTCCGACAGAATGAAGTATCCATTTTCAAAGTTAATTCATGTCATAATATAAGAGATCACTGTAGACTGACATGCATATGCTTTGATTGCGTTTCCTTATGTAGTGCCAAAAGCGTTTCGTTTCGCCGGTACCAGTAGTTTCGCCCAAACGTTTAACCCTGCGTTTGCCGTGCCCCGTCGAGTCACTTCGGCTAGGATACATTTTTCGTGGTGAAAATGAAGTTTTTAGAAGAAGAAAATTATATAGAAGGAAAGGTATTAACAAAGGGCATCTTTTGAAGTAAGTCTAGTTATCCTATGTGAAGTGGCTATGAAAATATTTGAGATTAACTGCAGGACTAGGACAGACTGACGTATAAACTCAGTTCGGTAAGGCCTCTACTTCGATATGAACGGTGAAGGTATATTGGAGCTTTCGGAATTAACGCGCGAAATTTAGGAGTTTACGCGATAGCCTTAGCGTATAGGTATATGCTCTGAGATTTATTGAAAGAAAGTAAGTTTTGATAAAGAGAGTTACACTTGAGGAATTGGGAGTTTATGAGTTTACGATTGAAATTATATTTATTGAGGGACTTCAAAACTGAATTAGACGTTGAATTAGATGAATATAAATTTAAATTATATTAATGGGTATTCATGTAGCGATTTGGACGAGATTGAAATTAATATAGGAGTTTTGTTTTTAGGGCTGTTATTAATAAGTGCAGAAGGGGTATTTGAAAAATTTGAGAGCTGTTATTGATAACTTTGGTTTGTTTATGAATTATGAAGTATTAGTGAATTTTCTCAGACTTTGACAATAAAAAATGTAGATTTTGCTTCATTCATGTTACGGAATGACTTTTTTATTGCCTTTTGACTTTATGAGTGAAAAATCGTGTCTATTTTGGAAATTATGAGATTTTTTAAAATTATTTTATCTCTGATGCATGAAAGGTACTATAACACTTAAAATAGTCAAAATTAGTCTTATTTACTTTTAGTACTTTCCAAACGGAGAAAAGTTACTCAATGCTGATTTTTCATGTTTTACAGAAGTACTTGGAACCACTTAAGGCCCCAGAAAATGCCAATCTGCTGGATGCAAATTTGGTAGATGAGATATTTTACCAGGTGATAAATACGTTGTTTAATCAATTTCATTGGAATAATTTATTTACTTACAGATTCCATTTTTGCTGAACCATCACCAAGCTTTTTTGGACGAACTCAAGAAAAGATTGGAACACTGGGATATTAAACAAAAAATTGGTGATGTTTTTCTGGAAATGGTAAGAATTTGCATGTTATTATTATATTCTATATTTTACGATTATCTCTTTATCTACATGAGCGCTCTAATGCAGATTTCGCCATCTTTATCTTTTAGAAGTAGTTTTCTTTGTCGGAACTTTGCCTGCGTTTCATTTATTAAGCATAAACTTCCTCAGAACTTGTTAGCCATAATAAATTTTGAGAGCTGCAACTTCGTTTGAAATATAACTGTAGTAAATATGAAAAACTAAGTTTAATTAAATACCGAAATCCAATGGCAACGCAAGGAAAATTTAAATTGTTGATGAAATATTGTGGGATGGTTTTATATTTATTTATTTTTTGTGTGAAATGTGACAATGGAAGGCCCCAACTTTTTTATAGTAAAAAAATTTTCACGTCTCAAAATATATCTTTATTATAGTGATATATTACAAATATTTACTTTTTACCGGTATTCTAAGATAATAAAATATACAATATTACTTAAATTCTAACAACCATGCAATTGACAGCCAAAGTATAGTCAAGATAGCACCGCGAATTCATTGAAAATAAGTAACAGACAACGATAAAATATCCAAAGTAATTACTTTACATTCACATAAAAATATTAAAATGGCGAATAGATGAATAATTGATTTTGTGATTAAAGCAATGTGAAATTTTGGCAAAGATATCTTTTATATGTCTTAGGTTAATATTATTGCATACATGAGGAAGTATTAATATACCACGTAGTTAGGAGGGTGCAAGGCTAAGAAAACTGTGGACAAAGGCAGATAAATGATAATTACGCAAATTATCTTTATATAGCCAACAAATTATCTTGCAAATTTATTTATCTTGTGGGAAATATGAAGAAACCTACAACTGTTTGGTACTTTATGTAACCGATGTTTAGTAATTTTATCTAAACAGGAAAATTAAACTATATGTGATTCGTATAACAGAAGGCATACAAAATTTTTTGTATAATTCAAAATAAATTAATTTTAAAACAACGTAATATTTTTATTAGTAAAAATATTTGGTCATACAACCTTACATTTCCATAAAAAAGTTCTAAATTTTAACACTTAGGCGCTGACCATTAATTTTTTATTTTAAAATATGAACTGTCAGTTTCTTCTAAAACTAAAAATAGTTTCAACATATTTACTGCAGTTAATTTTAAATTGTCGCATCCACAATTGTTTGAGCAAATATTATGGAAATCATTGCATGCATGTAAAAATAAGTAACGTGGTAAGGGGACGGTAGTTCAGTGGTTAGAGTATCCAGTTTGCTCTCTGGGCGTACCTGGCGAAGCGGGTTCGAGTCCCACCTACTACGAAATAATTTTCAACTATAAATCATGCCCATAAAGTGGTTCAGATTCCGCAATAAAGTTTAGGCTCCTATCTCCTTTATTCAGACAAATCTAGATCTGGTAGACTTCAGAAAGATATTCAGATGACCTAGAAGGTTAAGACATTTTTAAACTGTAAGAAAGTATATTTATTTTACTCTAAAAATGACCTTTCCAGTATGAACTTATGGTGTATAGTTTTTATATAGGCAATTGCTGTATGAAAATATTTTTCAAAATAAAAATTCTTCTTCTCCTTTTTACGAGCAATTATGGAGAAAACGAAGCTCAAGGTGAAACTCTTAACGTTCTGACTTCAGTGGAGAATGCCTTTTTATTTGTTACCGAGACGAGTCGTTCTATTAAATTCATATAATTCAGATAATCTATAAATTCACAAATCATAGATAATGTTAATTACAATTCGTGAGTTTAATAACACGCCTTCTAATAAACGCCACTTAAATCAGGTTTTGATTGAATTTAAATATTGAGTATAAATTATGGACAACTGTCTACGATATACACATTAAGAATATTATACCAAATAAGCATGAAATAGGTCGCCGTGTTTCTGTGAATTATAAAGGTTAAAATAATCAATGATAATATGAAACAAATGACACTTAATATAGTACAAAACAATAAATAGTGATTTAGTTTCAATTATTTCTACCTTATCCTTTGTGCTAATAGACAATTTGCGTGCGATTAAGAATAAAGCCATATTTAAATGGCTTTTGATGAATATTTAAATTCAAATATATAAAAATTATTATAACCTTATTACTTCATAATAGTAACCTCTATTCTGCCAAGGAGCCATGATAAAATAAAAAAAGGACTAAGCAATAAAGCGATTACTAAACTTTCAGTTAGTTCCAAAGTGTCAACGGATAATATCATTGTTCAAAATGTGGAAGAAAATTATGAAAACAGATCAAGTTAAGTCTAAACTCCGGCACAGTTCCGTAAAATTTGCAGAAGTCTTTGAAACAGTATAAAAACCACATTTTTCCACAAATTTTATTTCACTTGTTTGTATAATAAAGGGCTGCAATATCAATAAAACTATTCTAATGGCCTGGGCATTCTGTGGCTAATGAAACTTTTAAAGCTAACACTAACTACAGAAGCCTTGAAATCGTGAGCTATTTTCCAAGGTTTAGATTTTTCAACTTTTACTAAATTACAGGAAGTAGACGTCTCATATGTCAAACTTCCTTTTGTTTCTAAAATACCCTAAAACCGACCATTTCTAATTTAACTCCACTGATATCTGAAGATCGAGCCAAAAAAATCAGTTTGTTCAAATTAGTTGAAAACTTATACGGCAGTGTTGCGGATGGATACGATGCTCAATTATTTTTCTATATTATATTCGGTTCAGTGAATTCCATATCATATCCGCAGACAAGATAGCTTTACTGCAGCAAACGGATATAAAAGAAGATGGACAGAAGAAATGATTGCCAAGACGGATTCTTTAATGGGTTTAATGTACCGATTTTTGCTCTAATCATTCGTAAAAATACGCGGAAAACTGATTGATACTTTTTATTTTTCGATTTATATGTAATCGAGATAAAAAATAGAAGTAGAAAGCTTTATTGGAAATTCCAAATGGCTAGCGACCTAAGTCTTCCAGCCTGTATATAATCATATATTTCACAAATGCATTTTAGTTTAAACCAAATATAATACATTTTATATTTAGATAGTCTTACAATTGGTAAATTAAAGGGTTTATTAAATCGATGTTAAGTGGTTTGTTGGCAAAGTTTTGTGAATGTCTTTGGAATCGGGTGAGTATGGACTCAATTTTGATCTTTTGATATATAAGTTATAGGACGGATTGTGCAAGGGGTTATTGGGATGCCTAATCTTCGTTATTTTCCTCAATCTCAAACTTCTTTCTCTACTTTAGTGTTATGTGACGCTGGATTTCGACAATTCCCAAAAAATATAAAACTATACTCCAATATTGGTCTACAAATCATTTTATAAATATCGCATGCTGTTAATGTATCTATCTATACTTTCGATTTTATACGGAAGAGATTTAAGGTGTTTAGTTTTTGATACAATACTTTGCTTGTATAGTTTTGTGTGTATCAATATTGATACCTAGAGAGTTACAAGATAGAAAAGGCTGGAGTGCCTGTTGAAGTAAATTAATTGATGGATAATTGTTAGTAACTTTATGATTAAATATATGATTATTAGTGTTTGAAATCGTTCGTCATTTATTCATCCAGGATTGGTCTTGTCTGAGAGATGCTGTAGATTTTTAACTGTTTCTCGCAAAGATTTTCCGAGTATATATTCGTTAGAGTCAATGATCTGTGGAAGTTCGAGATTGTAATTATACATGTCATAACAGAAAATGTTGTAGAAAACTGGAGAAAGGCTGTTCAGGAACAAATGAAACAGACAATCTGTTTTTAACTGGAACTTGAACACAACGATTTGAGAGATAACGTATTAAAATTAATATGATACAGTCTGAGCAGTGAATTTCATGTAATTTATATAAAAGTTCACGATGCTAAATGCTATCGAATGCCTTGTTGATATCGAGAAAGATGGCAGCCGACTTGTTTCCCGATTTATTATTACAAATAAAAATGACAAATAAATATGTTTTACAGTTTTCCAAGTCAGTGGTGATTGAAAGTTATACGAATTATGTGAACAACTGGAAAAGGGCCAGGGAGATATTAAAGAGCGCTCAGCAGTCTAAACCAGCATTCAGCAGATTTTTAGAGGTGAGTGTTATAGAACTATTATTTGTATTCACTTATGTGCGTTAAAGACAATTTAGTCACTTCTATTGAAGATTTCTTCTTTAGTTATCAAAACATTTCAAAACCTAGCTAATAAATACAATTTTGATAACATTACTAAAAACATATATTGGAATATTGTTAAAATTGAGTTTACTATTAAATATTCATATACTTAATAACTACATATTTTTTGCAGGCAAGTTATTAAGTTAATATTTGATGAAGTTTTTGTTGTATTATTTAGTATTTTCTATGATACAAGTAGGAATAGCCTGACAAGGCTGTCCTAGTCCAAGCGCGAGATACAACTAAACATTTTAAGACATTATTTAAAACATATTTAAGTTTTCAGTCATCCTATTATATTATAACTACGGATAGTCCGGGTGCTGACCAACTGTTTTAGTTGAATTGAGGGGAACATATCTGGGTTGTTGTAAAACATGAAAAGTCTGGTTGGCCATCCACCTGTCATAGTGCTTCCAATTAAACTTAGCGATACTTAGGTATAAAACTTTATTTCATCAAATCAACCGATTTTAAATTTTTTAGTTCAAATGCACAGCTGATCAAGCAGTATAACCTATTTTACAATTCTATAATAGTGGGGCGAGCATAGGTGCGTCCTATGTACATACTTCGATATGCGATGTAAAGCAACGACAGGCGCAGTTAGTAGTTGGATGGGTGACCATTCCAATGGAAACTGCGTCCTCGCCTCACACATCTTCCAGCGGCTTGTATATCAGTGTATGCGCGGAAGCTATACAACCTTAGGCGAGGGTTGTATAGGGAGATATACCATCCTTCGGAGGGGATGTAAAGCCGTCGGTCCCTTGTCTGTTAAATGTTAGGCAAGTAAAAGATCCCTACTCTTCTTAAGGGATGAGGTTCGGCAAAATTCCTGGTTGGGGGTAGCTCGTCTACAGGCGTCGGTGTTAGGCCTCAGTAGAGGAAATAGGCCGATGTTAAATAAATTTATTTATTTTATTTTATTTTTTATTTTAATGCCTTATTTATATTTACGTCCTGGCGGAGTTTAGCTACAGCTACTTTTCCACTCAACCAGGACGGCGAAATGAGATGCCGTTCACCCATCCAAGTGACGGCCTCGACCAACGCTGCTTCACTTCGCTGATCGAGGTCTCAGCGCTTAAACCGATGACGGTACCTCACTTCACATATATATGTATATATATAAAAAAAAATTCTATAATAAGGTTTTTGAAAATCGGTTGGCAAATAAAAAAGTTGTGTTAATTTTATTCGAAGATGACGCGCCGTTTTTAAATGACAGCCATATTGGAAAAGGTACCACCAGCGGATAACCAGCGAGCATTTCATGTTTTCCATCAACTTAGGTATACAATCCTAGAAGCGCGTTAGTTTCCACAATTTTTACTCAATTCATTATTTTTAATCGCTAGCACACGGACTATAACTGCTGTTTTAGGTGACAGCAAGACAGCACACTGGAAAGTTGGCATTGGACTCTCTACTAATCAAGCCGATACAAAAATTCCCAAAGTATGAACTGTTATTGCAAAGACTTATAAAGCATACCGATGAGCATCACCCCGACCACAACTTGCTTCTAGCAGCACAAAGACAAGTACACGAACAATTGCTAAAGATAAATTGTACTGAAAGAGAGGCACTGGAGCTCGAGCAACTTCGTGAGATAGAAGGACTCATTGATGGGTTGATAGAGTTGGCCACACCTGATAGACAGTACCTTCGGCATGACTCAGTTAGTATGTCCCATGGAGGAGGCCCGCGGAAAGAAAGGGCCTTGTTCCTCTTTTCTGATTTACTTTTGATCACTGGTATCAAGAGAAGGAGTGGCACAATAAAAAGACCTATTACCGGCCAGGGTAGCGTCACCAGCACACTTGAAGCGAATAAGTACAAATTATTAATGAGAATACCGTTGGAAGATATTGAAATAATCAGGTCCAAAGATGAGAATTTAAGACAAATTATGCTAGAGGTAGATAACTTGACTGAAGATATATCTGTTTTAACTCAGATCAACGAATTAGCTTGGTCTCTACATTGCAATCATGCATTATTGGACGAAGTCGTGAAAGATATGGTAACGACGTTAAACAAACAGTTAACTGAACAACAGAACAGTGATTCGCAATTGTCTTGCTTAGATCTCACGGTACTTACAGCGTAAGTATTGATTATATAATTAAATTTACGAATTACTCAAAAATTATAGTCGTTTGTTGGGCGATCATTACTATTGAAGTGTAGAAGAATTACTAGTAGCCTTATTTTAATAATTACGAAAAAAATATTGAAAAAGTAAATAATAAAATTCAGACTTTTACATCGAAATTTAACATTCCTGTTTTTTTGCAGAATTTTATAAAAGTCCGATTTTTTTGCTAGTGATATTTCTAAGTTTCCGTAATTGCAAGCGAGTAGTATATAAGTCAGTCCTTTTACCTATTATTTCGGATTTACTTTACCTTCAATACATTTACTTTCCTTTTCACCTTTTCATAAATTAAAGTTTTTTAAAAATGCTTATTTGCAGAAATGGTTTGGAGAACGTATCCATTGTATTTTCAAAAGCTGAAAAGAGGACTTCATGGGAGGAATCATTAAATGAGGCCAAACAAAGATTAGGTAATATAATACACGTTTTCTGTTTGTGTGTTATTTATATTTCGTCATACCAAGAATATGTTTAATTATCCCTATTCATAGCAACATCCAGTGACAGAAGACCTTGTCCCGAACTTGTTGCAACTGTACCAATAAGAAAAACAAGAGCTGGATTGCAGTTTACTTGCGCGGCTCCGACATTGGGTGACAATGGAAGAGATGTATGGGTTTGTAACAGTGATGGATACGTGGGACAAGTCTGCGTCCTCAGCATGACACCCGAGCCGACAGTTACTTCTTGCAATGGAGTCTGTAACTCAAGAATTCTTTGCATTACTTCAGTACCTGGAATAAATGAGTAAGAATTTTTTGTACCTTTTGTTAAGCCTTAAATCAGAAGATTCGCCTGTAAGTATTTGTAAATCATTTTAGAACTTGATACACAATACTTTATAATTAATTTAGCATGGTGTCATGACATTGTAAAAATAGAAGAGAGCTTATGCGGTACCAGCAAAATCAAATACACTTCCAAACCATTCCATTGTTATTTCTTAATAATATTTATGAATATTTTGATTTTTTTAGAGCCTTCCTTCCAAGTAAAGGTAGTACAAGTAGAGATGAAGCCGAAGAACATAAACCAATGCAGTTCGATAGTAGCTCCTCTAGCGATGAAGATGACAATTGTGATAGTGAACACAACGAGGAACCACAAAGACCCTTAGATTCAGAAGCATGTGGCAGTACTGACAATGAAGAAAATGATAATCAACAATCAACCATGTGGTTGGGCACTGAAGACGGATGCATACACGTATACAATTGTGGTGACAATATACGAATTAAAAAAAATAAGATTAAAATGCAACTTGGTTCATCTGTATTATGCATCATGTAAGTTTTTATGTTATGCACTACCTTCAGATACATTCTTGCGTTTTGATTGCTTTTGAGCGAATTGAAAAAAGAAAATTTTCAAACTGAGGTCTATGTTCCTGAGATACTTTATGCTTTCTAGTGTACGTTCGACAAGGATTGAAAGTGCTAAAAATAACTTTAATAAAAAAACTAATAAAATATATGAATCTAAATATCGATTTTAATGTTGACAACTCCTACTATAATCGAATAAAAAAATAACCAAATTTTTCTTTAAACTTTACAATAACGGGAATTAACTTACGCAAAACTGGTAACATGATAGAAACTAGAACAATACTAACAGCATACTAATTTCTTGCCTTATTCTGTCTTTTAAGTCATATTTCCAAATTTAATTTTCTTCATGAAGAATATACAAAATTCCTTTTGCGTTTAGTCCTTCAAAAGGTAAACTTTATCTCGTATATATGAGAATTGGAAGGCACAATATTTTATGTCTTAATGATTTTTATATTAACACAAGGCCTAAAAAGTAAAAGCAATTTTAGGATAAAATATTAATTTGTTTGTTTATAAATAATTAAAACGTAAAAAGTTGCATAATTTAGTTCCAAATTAACATTTTATATATATATATATATATATATATATATATATATATCTGGCTGGCACGAGAGCTCCTTTCAGTAGGATCAGTCATCTGTTGGTAATATGCGTTTATTACACTTAACTCGCCAGGCTTGTAACTTGTAATTCAGCGCTCGTCGGGGCACATAGCCCGGAGAGTAGCTGTTGGTTGCAATCTGGTTACGTTCCTTACAGTAAAATAAGGATTTTATAGAGGAGCTTGCGACAGAAAAATTATGTTTTAATTTTCTGCTCTCTAGAAGCGCATTTGAACTATGCTAAGTCCAGTCAGGCTATTTATTTTTCGATTGCAACAGACACTGGACCGCTAGATGGCGCCTGCTGACTATTTTGCATGTCGCTATCGTAAAAATACCGAGATGTACCAAATAGTCAAAGGATTCTCATGCCGGTCGTCACATGCCTATCTTGCACTGACGAGAGCCAACAGCTCGAAACTGCAGTCTGCAAGTGGTGTGTGACGACTGGCACGAGAGCTCCTTTAAGTAGGATCAGTCTTTCGGCGGGTGTTTGTTGCAATCGAAGCATTAGCATTCTGTTGGTAATATGCGATTATTACACTTAACGCGCCAGGCTTGTAACTTGTAATTCAGCGCTCGGCGGAGCACATAGCCCGGAGAGTAGCTGTTGGTTGCAGCCTGGTTACGTTCCTTATAGTAAAATAAGGATTTTATAGAGGAGTTTACGACAGAAAAATTATGTTACAGTGTTGAACAATGCTTTTACTTGCAACTTTAGTGGAAAAGTCAAAGGTGCTGTTATTTTGTTTACAGCAACATATTTTAATTTCAAAACAACTGCGTATTTATTTAAAGAAAAAATCTGTATCTGTATCAGATCTATGTAACTTTTGAATTAATAAACCCATCTTATAGAATTAAGAGTCTAATTTTCAAATAGAGTGGTTTTGTAGACGGCACTATTTAAACAATATGAAGAATATTAGCTTATAACAATTTTAGATATAAACATTTTAAAATAAAAAAAAATTATCTTTATTTTTTTGAAACTTAACAAATTTAGAGAAATAACTTTTAATTCTCAAGTTTTATGAACAAGCGCAGAAGCTCATATTTTTATTTATGATAAATGAAGTTGGAGATGTTCGACAAAAATGGAGAAAAAAACATTGAAAAAATCATTGGATTAAAAGAATATTTTGCAGGGACAAAATATTTTTCCGCAACTTCTACGATTCTTCATTATTTCACAAAATTTCATATGTGTAAAAAATTTAGGTAGATTAATTATACCAATAGTTTATTAAAGACTAGTTTAGTTTATTAAAGACTAGATGCATACGTCAAAATCTTGAATTGGATATTTTAGTATTGATGTTTAAATTTAATATGGCATTTGGACATTGATTGCAAATATTCATTTGATTAATAATTAACTAATAATTTACTTGAATAGCTTGTCGTAAAACAATTCTGTAAGTATGTTGTACAAAATTAAAACAAGTCATGCTATACGCAAAAAAGTAATTCCGAATAATCCTTCGGTTAAGCATTTCATTTTGGCATTGAACAAATTTCTTGTCAGGTTAAGAAAAACGATGATGATTATTTTGTTTCAGCTATTCAGAAAATAGGGTCTATGCTTCCCTTACCAATGGAGATGTTGTTATATATGATAGAGACGTGTGTAAGTGAATTATCAACCGAAAAATATTTACTCTTAATAGCATGTTTATCATTGCAAATAGAGACATAAATAAAAATATGAATATTTTTTTTAGCTGGAAGTTGGAATACAGCTACTCCTTTTACGTTGACTGTTGGATCTACAACATCACCAGTAACAAGAATGGCCCCAAGCACTGGCAAATTATGGTGCGGCTATGGCACTACATTGAAAATATTCAACACGAATACTTTTGCAACGGAAACCAGCTTGACTGTAAACAACGACAATAATAAATTTATTACTAGCATATTGTTATGTGGAAATGGTGTGTGGTTGTCTCTACAAAATTCCGCTGTAGTGAAATGTTATCATGCTTTAACCTTCGAATCGCTCTGCGACGTAAATGTGGCGCCTGCAGTTACAAAGATGCTGACGAGTAAGTATATTTATTAATATAAGATTAATAAGTCACCTCCTTTTGCGAAAGTGGTTGATACGTGTTCTGCTTGATAATGATGGAGGAAAAATCCGTTCGACTGAAACTGCGGTTTTAAAGCATCCCTACACACAGCAAGAAATATTCTCTGAATCATAACTAATGATGTACGAGTATCTGTAAGGATGTAGGTTACCACTTTCTATGCTTATTTATTTTGTATCAGCACAACCGGCTCGTTTTGTAAATTATATGATTCGAATACGCTATTTTTAACGATGCGCTATTATACCAATAACATACCACCCAAAGAAACGGAGCTGTATTTGAGGTGCATTCTTTGAAATATATGACATATCTAGTAACATATTGTGAAGAACAACTAGTCTTGTCAATTCAGAAGAAAATGGAAAATCAAAGCAAAAGTGTCAATGTATAGGAGGTACCTTATTAGACATAAAATAATCCATACTACCAATTCTAAATAGGTATGTTATTTTTATTTATCTACGTGACTATTAGGTATATACTTATTACTCAATTTTTAACGCATTATACATGGTTTCTCTAACTTTATAACCGAACTAGGAAGCTTATTTCTAAAATTAAGTAAAACATAAAACAGGGCAACTTTCAGAACCCTTATATTTTTCCAGAAATTTAGCAACCTCTCAGTTATTTTGAAATTGTTGTCATTTTTTATTTACGGTTTATACCCAGAGGTGATTTTGCCTATTTCATTTTTACAGTTTCTTTATTTTTTTTTCGCGAAACCTTCTATGAATCTCAATTGATTACATAGATTGAACGAAATTTAGATTTCTAAATAATGAACATGGTCATTCGACCATGTTCATTATTTGCAATCACCTAGTAATTCCTTTTTTAATTACAGTTAACTTTGTGCAAGGTAAAGTATTTCCATCTCCAAAGTACTTTCCACAATTTTCCCATCCTACTTTATTAAGGGCCTTACAGTAATCTACCAAAAACAGGTACACGTAATATTCAATTGTTTTCTTGATTAGTAGTCGTATATTTAGTATTTGTTCTCTAGTGGGTGTCTTTCTTTAACAAAGCGAAATGTCAGCATAAGTTGCCAAGATGGACGAGGATTATTATACTGACCTGTGAGTTAATGCCAGTAGTCTGTAGTTGCCTCATACGTGTCATTCCTTTTTCATGCAGTACAAAAATTGCGATTTTGAGGAAGGAAATTGCAAAAATTATTAGCGGTTATCCACTCTCAATGGATAACTTTGCCTATGAGAAGATTTTGCACCTGATTAAGCGCAAAGTTTTCAAAGTAAAGGTTGTTAAGGCTAAGAGTTGTTTTTGTATTTTCTGTTTTAGGTTGCGATGACATAATCAGACAGCATAAAGCTGCGTGTCTTCGAATAACAGCCGTGGTGGCTTGCAAAGATCTGCTATGGGTTGGAACCTCCGCTGGGGTACTACTAACAATACCACTGCCACACATTACGAGTACCACGAATAGATTAGCCAGCGCTCCCGCCGTAACTGGAGTTCCACATGGTCATACAGGTCATGTTCGATTTTTGACATCCGTTGAAACTACCTTTGGTGCAGCCGACAGTTCTCACAGAAATTCATACAAAGTTAAGCAAGAACAACGCGGTAGTACTAAAATGTTAGTGATTTCCGGTGGGGACGGTTACGAGGACTTTCGTACCTCTAACTTGTCAGAGGTAGCAGGGAGAGAAGATTCCACCAACCATTTGTTGTTGTGGAATATTTGATCCCGATGGTAACCTTAAGGGAAAAAATACACGTAATGTGGCATATCGGAGCCAGAATTCAATACAGGGTGTTTCTATAAAATGTAAAGCAAAAGGTTGTGTTAAAAAATTTGTAAAATTCTTTAAAAAATAAGTATGAATGTATTCGTGCAATTCCATTTGTTTGTAAGGTCAAAGACGGGATGAGAAGTCGTGTTATGTACCGCCAAAAATCAAATGCAAAAGAGCTACCGATACCGATGTTTCGGAATGATTTGAGATTAAATAGATCAATAACTAGTTTGACGTGCTGAGCGACCAACTCGAATTATATGTTTAATTTTTTAAGATACATGGTACGACTTCCATTCTTTTGTTGCTCTAGACCTATTTTTATGTATATTAGATATTTTTAAAATATAATTATTTCGATATTAGCTTAGTCAAAATTTAAAAAATACAATTTTTATTTTAGAGCTTCAAAAGCTTTGTTATCAATTTGTATTCAAATTAGTTATCATAGGCTACCGTTATTTTAATTTGTGGGAATTATTTTTGAATGTTCTATAATAATAATTGTAAAGAACGTCGAGATCGATGATCCCACACGATCCGTTATTACATTATTTTACGTGCCTTGCGATACGTAGGCCCTAAGATAAGTACATATTGGACATGGGCGTCATTTAAGTAACTTCTCAGTAGGGGCAGATGAAGATACCAGTTGACGAGTATGTAAAAATTTAAGTAATAGGTACCCATTATTTATTATTTAGTAATAAACCGTGATCAGTTTTAGTTGTTATGTACTTGTTACAGTTATTTAAAATAACTGCTTTCTATTCAGTTCTATTTTTTTTACAAAAATTTATTTTCTTTTGGATATATTTTGCTTAAAAATTTCGGGGGGCGACCCCTACCCCCAAATGACGCCCTTGAGTGCGGAATGAAGTAAGTAAATATAAATTACGTGACTGTTTTGTGATTTATCTGATGGTGCTTGTAATGAATTTTTGAAGAATATTCTCAAAAATGATTAAATATATATAAACTTCATTTGTTCCAAAAGTATTATGTACCGTCAGTCCATTTTAAAACTGCCTACCCTCCTAAACCAAAACTATCATCGGCTTAGTGAATTTCACAATCCTAGGTACAAAGGGATGACAGCCCATATCAAAGTATTAATTTACATTTTCACCGTCACTAACTACTCCAGCTTTTAAATTATTAATGATCCTCTGCTTTTTGTGGCATGTTAAATTAAGGCCTTGACAAATCCTATCGTTTAATTGGTTGTATCTAAAATCCAAATTTGTTTGGTGGTTGTTGAAAAATCAAAAGTACACTTCTGATGAGATCTTTGCCAATAATTCTTCGTCTTTGGATTCGGATTTATATGTCCATTTGCCTAATTTTCTCTTATCAAAGAATGTTTACATTTTCTAGTAGTTCGAAATAGATATTGCAGCAGACGTTGTATGATTGACGGCCTAATGATTCAGTGACCTAAGCCTAGACATTTATTTAGTAAAGTTTGGGAATGTTTTCCCCTAAAAATCCAGTGGTGAAAATAGTATATTCGTCGACAATGTAGACATTCTGTTTTAATTATTCTGAGCATACCAAAATAAGCGGAAACTAAATCAACCTGCCCTCCAATAATTTGCTTTGAAATCGATATCATCTTAATTTTAAATAGATGTATCATGACTTATTACGACTTAAACTTATTATGACTTGTATTATTTTCTTTACAAGAGCCGATCAACTTAATTTTCAACATGCCAAAAGATAGGATTTACCATAACCCCTAATTTGAGCTATCCCATAGGGTAGAAACGCTATGGAAAATTTCAACGCTGGGATAGGTACTATGGAAGGAATGATTTATCATGAAATCATTGTTATGGCAGTCCCCCGTTATACTTAGAAGCATTTGCCATTTAGAAAATTAACGCGAGGAATTTTCAAATTGACACCTTTGTATGTGTAGTAAAATTGAATATGCGAAGCAACGTGTCCTCATCCAACCAATTAAACTTTAGAGGAGTATATCAAGAATTTTTCGTGATTCTCGATCTTCAGTTATAGGTAATAGCTCGTACTATTTCTGGTGGTCTTAACATGAATTATTAAATAATAATAATAATAATAATATATATAATCATTACAAAAATAAAGCTTTAATAACTTGATAAGGTAGTTTATAAAAAATATTTACAAATATTGAATTTAAATTATATCATATATGTCCTTAGTGGAGCGGGAAGAGTTCTGTCTCTCTGTTTCCCCCCTTTCGCTATTCTTGATCAGGAAATTAAACTGATTAATGAAAGGGGACTATATTCAAACACGTGTCAACTCTTATATATATATTGGATGTGAATCAATTGTTTGTAAATGTTGTAACACTCCTCCCGCTCAAACTCAGTTGAGGTTGTCGTTATCTATGTGTCTAATTAATAAGAACCTATATGTGAATTGGATGCTTTAATTTAAAACTTACATATATCTTATTTTTGTATGTACTTATATATAAATGTTTGATTGTTCACTACATATCTTCTAAAATATATAATGAATCAACCTAATAAGGAAAAAGAGCTTTAAATAGGATAGTTTCTATATCTTTGGAGGACTATTGATAACTTAATAAAGGATTCGTATTTATTTATATTTTTGATACAATTTTCATAGGTCCAATGTTTTAGCTATTTAACACGTTAAGAATACCTTTTGCTGTTTTTGTCCACCAAAAATGAATAGCGGTTATGGTAAAGCGGGGTTTATTTCGGTCAGATCTAGAAAGGATTCTGACTTTATGGGTTAAATATTTTCGAGCAATCATCTCTTTCTCATGTGATTTTCACTTGTTACGAAATAATGTTTTTTTGTGTCTCGAACTGTGTTATTTTTTTTTATAGAAAACTCCTGTATGTTTACGTGATACTTGCATTTCGTTCAAATGTGTGATAGTATTTATAGGAATTTGTATATGGATTGTATTTTATTGAGGTGGTAGCGTTTATTTGTTATACTATATTTTCGCCTAACATGATTGTTCCTAATATGTTGTTGCTATTTAAAAGGAATTGAAAATCTGTATATAATATGATTACAATATTTATGGTAGCATGTATTAATGTCAACTGAAACTGATGTATTGTGTTTTTTAATGGATATACTTATATTTCTATTTATATTTTTGCTCCGAGGCTTTGAAACTCGATCGTTTTATATGAATTTTTCTAACGCAATGTACCTATCTATATAGTATTTTTTTATTTTATAGAAAAATCCTTTATATTGCTCAAAATCACAATAAATCAACTTTGATCAATCTTTTTCACATGGTAATCGTAACGAAATATATTTATTTATTTAAAGGAACTTTTATTTTTCCCTCCTTATATTTGTGATAAATATTTTACAATAAAAATAAAACGAATGTAGAAGAAACCTAGATTTCAAAAGTTTGTATAAGTGTTATATTGTAATTGCTATTGTCGTATATACTTATATGACATATTAATTTTGCAATACATAGTAAAACTATATGTATATCAATTCATATTTTGATATAAAATATATACTGGAGAATGATAGGTTTTTATTCGTATTATATGTAGTTGTAATTTTCGAAAACCGGTTTGAAATAAGTATTCGAACTTCAAATGAAAATCGGTTTTCTCATTATTCAAATCTGTAAATGTATTAAATTGGAAACTTCGGCCTAAATAATATTTAAATCAAATAATTGTAATCCAATTGTTGTTATTATATGTTAAGTGATTAACTAAAAATAAAATATTCTACAATGAAAATATAGTGTTAATATTATTTCTGGACTTAACTTTTATTACCAATTATAGTACCCTGTTTTATTTCGCATTTTGCATTTTCTTTTGTCAATATATTGTATCGATGAAACAGGGGCGGTCATATATGTTCTTCAAGGGGGAGGGGCACTTCAACACATATAGGTAAAAATTCAATCACTTACTATACAAAATTTAATTCTATTAAAATGAAATATATAAAACGCTTATAAAATAAAATATATACTCGTAATTACAAAATATCTGTTATGAACATAAAAAATATGAAAATAAATAAAATATAAAAGACATACACAACATATAACATAACACAGTATTTTTATAATGAAACTATAAAATAAAATCTAAATTCCTCTTCATACATTTTGAAAAACGCTTAATTATATTGTGAATATTAATTTCCAATTCTCTATACACATTTAATAAACAGAAACCATTCAAGCGATTTTCGTGCAACTTTTTTCTTTATTTTCCGATCTTACTCAAATATAGAACAAAGTAAGAAGTACTTATCCTCTCCCTACAAATGCGAAGTCACCTGTAATACCAAGATAAACGAAAAATATTTAAAAATCATATTAAATATTGCTTTATCGAAAAAATTTATTTGCGAAAGTTGTTCAGAATTGTCTTAAATCTTTAATCCAAAATTTCATCAAATTTTAAAAATAATATATAACATTTAATATTTAAAATAATGTCGGTCCGAAAACACCATTTTAAATAACTTACTGATTATTTGACAAACACCTGACAGTTTGCGTTTAATTTAAAACAAAATACACTTTTCTAAGCAAAGAAACACATTACTATTATATTTTTGGACAATTCTGAACAACTGTCAATAATAAAAATTTCCGATAAGAAATGTGTAATATGATTTTCTGATTATTTTCCGTTAATTTTGGTATCATAGGTAGCTTTGCATTTGTAGAGGGCGAATGTTTTTTTGGCTATAGATAGATCCTACTTTGTTCTATATCTGAGTAAAATTTTGATCAAATAGGAAAAAAAAAAGAAAAAATTAAGGGCGTTACACTCCTAAGACCGACATGCTGTATATAAAGTATTATTATAATTTTAGCAATCACTAAGTAGTCAATTTATAGCAAAATAGTAATTTCTTAAATTTAAATAAAAAAAAATAGGAATACGGCCGTCTACAGAGTAATTTATTCTAGAGTTGAATGGAGATAGTGTTCCATGTAAATTCTCATGGCATGGCCCCCATGCCTCCCCTATGACCGCGCCTGCGGTTAAGTTTTTTTTTTTAATCATTTATTTAACGTCGGCCGGTAGGTAACTTTGTAAAATTTGGTCTTGTAAGTAGAGAGGAAATTATCGCCTTTAATTTTATGAATTATTATGGTAATCATTTGTACAAGAATAAATTTTAAATGACCAAGTACATCTCGACTAAATCGACTAAAAATTTTTTAGGGTGGGGCCGGATAGCATTCCTAATAGATTGCTAAAGAACTGTATATGTTCCTTAACTACGCCATTGACTATTCTCTTTAACAAGTCTTTAGCTATAGGCATCTTTCCTGATTGTTGGAAGGAAAGTTATATCACGCCAGTCTGTAAATCAGGGGGGGATAAGGGTAACGTTCAAAATTATCATCAATTCCTAAATTATTTCACAGCCTTATAAACGATCAGCTCAGTTGGTCATGTAAACCGCTAATAATTAATGAACAGCATGGTTTTTGTCACGGTAAGCCCACAGTAGCCAATTTGTTGATTTACCAAATAAAAATTTTAGAAAGCTTTGGAAAATAGATGTCAAGTAGATGCAGTGTAGGTACACTGATTTCTCCAAAACCTTTGACAGGGTGTGCCATGATATACTACTTGGCAAACTGTCTAACTAGGGGTTTTGTGGGAGACTCATAAAGTGAGTTGGGAGCTTTTTTGAAGGGGCGTAAACACGTAAACAGAGAGTTAAGCTGGGGACTTCTGCTCACATGAAATCGAGGTTTTGTCAGGGGTATCTCAAGAATCTCACTGAGCTCCTCTTTTATTCAGTTTGTTTGTGAATGACATCGGTGTAGCCATTAAGAGCTGTCAATATCTTTTATTTGCAGATGATCGCAAATTATTTAGAACTATTGAGTCTGAACGTGACTCATTTTTAATTCAGGAGGATTAATATTTTATCCGAATGGTCTAGTAGCAACTGTTTATATTTGAACATCGGCAAATGTTGTTACGTAACTTTCTTTAAACGCTTTGAAGAATTTAACACTTCTTACTTTATCCAAAATTCTGCCCTTCTGTAACTTCAGTGAAAGATTTGGGAGTTACTTTTGATGTTAACTTTAATTTTGTGGATCACATCAATAACGTATCAGTTGTTTTCTCAAAAATGTTGGGGTTTCTCACAAGAAACTGTAGTGAGTTATCTATCTCTTCAATTAAAAGTGTGTATTATTCGCTCGTTAGGTCACATTTGGACTATGCTTCTATGGTTTGGTCTCCGCTTTACTCTGTCCACATAAAAACTCGGGTTCAAAACTAATTTCTCAGGTTTTGCGCATTTAAAATGAATTGTCCAATAAGCAACCATGATTATAATGACTGATGGTCGAGAGGTGAGCGCACTTGCTTCGATCCCCGGTCGTGGCAGTGAAAAATACTGTGAGAGGGATTTTCCACTATACACGGATATTGGGTGTGTGTCCCTTGTCTCTAAATGTGTAGCCCCCTCCCACCCAAGGCTCTTCCAGAGCCTTCTGGGATAAAGGGGATCGTCATTACCTGTGGTGTGGTGTGGTGTATAATGATATTTTGTCACAACTCAACATTTCGTCTGGTAGCTCACAGAATGTAACTGACCTCTGTTTTGTGTTTAAGTTGGGGGAAATGCGGAAAAAATGACGAATTTATATGAGGGTATAAGCTACTGTAAATATAATATGTATCACATGTACCTACCTATATCTAAAGGCATAAACGGCTCTTGTCAGTGTCAAAGCATTTTGAATATTCAAAAGACCTCATTTTTTTAAAATAATGGAAATAGTCTTTTTCGAAACGTCAATCTCTATTTCTTTGTATTTCATATTAAATGTAATTTTACTTAGTTCATGTAGGTGTAAAGAACTTTCTTAATAGCTAACAAAATACCTAATCAAATATGAAAGAAAATATATGTATATGCAGCTAGATGTTATCGACTTGATATTGTTGGTTGCCTACCGCACAGAACGTAGATCCCGTTGCTATAATATGCAGTTAGGAAGGGAACTGTTATTTCCAGTAGGTAAGTGGCTGGATCTTCCAATATTTGGGCATGTATCCGTCGTACGGCAGCCGGCAAACAGACACTAAGCTATTAGCTACCAGTTGCCCAGGAGCCGTATCCAATATCTATTGATGAAATAGCGATATATTGAAGTACTATTACTTTTTGTTGTACTATGTGAAGAATTCAAAATAAACTGCTGATTCAGCTTAACTAATATTTTTCGATTTTCAGGGTGAAAGATGTTAATTCCAGGCAACTTCCTGATTGCAAAAAAGACAAAATAAACGCAGAAAGACGCAAAGTGCATACATATATACGTAACATTATTTTTAGTAATAAGTGCATGTATTAGGTATTCTAAATTTACATCGCTATTTAATAATACTCCCGTTGTAAGATTTTCATGCCTTACTTAACATACGAATTGCATAAGCGTGGCTACATTTAACTAATACCGGTCTATTTTGAAATTACTGCTTGGAAAATATAAAACCCATTTTTTTGAAGAACTGTTATTATTACATTACCATTAATAAATACCTTATTTACAGGCAGGATTTAAAAAAATATATATGGATATAGATTTTGGTATGTTTATAATTAGTAGATAATATCGGGTACAGTATTGCTGGGCAGTCAAAAATGTGCTAATTATTAACGCCGGCGAACCGGTCCGTACGGTGTCAACAAATAGCCGAGGTACATTAGAAATCTATAAAGGTAAGTGATTGAATTTGCCGGAGGTATAGTACAGAGACTAACGGTGGTATTTTAATGAGGTCATAAAGTTTTTGTTGCATTTTTACTGCCCAGCAAAACTGCACTCGATCATACCTCACGTAAATCTTTCGAGCGAGGAAAACCTAGTAACTACCATTATTAAACTTTTCACATAAGAATATATTACAGCATTAGTAGGTAGCCAAGTGTATAGCTAAACAGGTCCTGGGCCACCAAGTAGAGGAACAACGCCGGTTGCAATGACGTCATGAACTGGATGGCATGTGTCCATCAGGATATAAAATAGATTTTAAACAGCTCTGAACAAGTTTTAAACAGGTCTCGAACAACTATAAACAGGTTATAAGGTCGTTATAAATTAAAATAAATTTATTCGAGTATATAATTTAAGTCACAATAGTGACAATGGTTCGACAGCCAAAGCAGGCCATTTCTATTTCAGAAATCATTAAAAATAATTTGAATTGCCAATGGCAACGTTTTATCTTACATTATATCTTATCTTCTATATTCAGTAAGTAAAAAAAAATCAATGAGGAGGTAAAAATACCCTATGAGTTTTACGTTGTCGTCACATCGTATCTTAGTGAGGCCGTGTCGGCGAGATTCCATACGGCCTTAAATGGTATATTAGGTATTCTAACACATACATTTGGGGAGTTTTAAAGATAAATAATTGAAATTTGGAACATATATACCTAATAAACGTCACTTTTTGACATATAAATGATTTTTTCCAAAATCCGGAACATTTCGCATGAAAAGCGTGCTTCACGTAAAAATGCCGTTGGAAGAGGCTTTTATACATTAAATCACATTTTCGCTCTACGGAGCGTTTTTTTGCCAATATCTTGAAAACTCATCAAGGAGTGTAATTTTAGAAAGTGTAGTGCACGGGAACATAATGTCGCACCGACTACAAAACGAAAACCGACCGGAAATTTTGAAAATAAAAACCCTTTTACGAATCCACGTTGTGCAGCACTGCAATTCATGCGTTGTGTTAAATATGAGGACAAGTTATCCAGTCTCTAGTCAAAGTATTTCGAGAGTTTTAGCGAAAATAGCCCTTGGCGTCGAGGTTGCCCTATCATTTTCTACCAGTCGATTTTGACGGGAAAATGATGGGTTTTAAGCGTATTTGCCCTAAACCGGTTCCTCAGTGATTCGGTGTCAGAAAAGTATAGTTACCATGTACTCAGATGTGCATGGGACCGCCTTGCCTGAACATATGAATTTATAATTGCCAGAATATAATTCAAAGTCGTTGCGATTCAAGCATTTTTAAGCTCCGAGGAACGATAAAAATTGATATTGAACTAAAAATACGTAAATAGACAGGCAAGTAAAAGCCCACCAAAATTATAAACACTGAACTTTTCTTGGGGCGAGCGTAGGTGTGTCTTTACTATGTACATACTTCGGTATGCGATGTAAAGCAACTACAGGCGCAGTTAGTATTTGGATGGGTGACCATTAAAACGGAAACCGCGTCCTCGCCTCACACATCTTCCAGCGGCTTGTATATCAGTGTATGCGCAGAAGCTATACAACCTTAGGCGAGGGTTGTATAGGAGATATACCATCCTTCGGAGGGATGTAAAGCCGTCGGTCCCTTGTCTATTAAATGTTAGGCAAGTAAAAGATCCCTACTCTTCTTAAGGGAAGAGGTTCGGTAAAATTCCTGGTTGGAGGTAGCTCGTCTACAGGCGTCGGTGTTAGGCCTCAGTAGCGGAAATAGGCCGACGTTAAATAAATGTATAAAAAAAAAAACTTTTCTTGAATCTTTTTGTGTAATCGTTAGCTATAAACCGCACATTGGATGGTAGTTGGTTACATTATGAGTCGTTCCGTTCCTCACTATGTGTTGTACACGGGCCAGACTATAGTTTGTCAATATATTTTTCTTGAACGTTTTTGTAACTTAATTTTTTTAAAAGATTTAATGTATATTTTTGAACTTTATATTGTCCTTTTCTTGTATTTTCAAAATTCCTTTTCAGGGTAAATTTTAAGAAAGTGTTAGTATTTACTGTGTTAGATTTATAGTGTTACGACGTCCAATTGATACCATCAGTGAAGCAGTTAAGCAAAAACGAAACAGTAAATATAAATTTTGTATTATTCTGCCTGAAACAGTCGTTTTGAACCCTTCTTTGTGAACGTTTAATATCTATTTTGGAAAGTATAATAAAAGTCCTTCAGACGTGTAAAGATTGATCGTCCACAGGCTAACCGATCACCTTCAAACTTTCAAAAAATCTACCTTTTGCCCTAACAATATCTGGTGCAAAAATATTAAACCCAGTGTGCGCAAATGAATTTGTTATTTAAAATTTGAATTGGCCGCCATTCTATGCCATTAGTCCAAAACGAATCATTTTTTTTTCAAATGTTAGGTCTCGACGAAAGCTTTTTGATGCCGTAAAATAATTTTTTCTAAGTACAAAAATTGATACGTTTACATGAACTATTAAAGTTGTTAGATAAGGGTTGCAAGATAAAACAGAAACACTTCGGCTGCTGTGCGTAGCAGATCGTAGACACTACCTAGCCCGGAAAAGTGATGTAACGTGCCCACGCCAAAAATTTCACTAGCTCAAAAATCTCAGGTCGTTAAGCACAAGTTTAACTATTAGAAGCCATTAGTTTACTTATTTAACATAAAATCACTGAGGGTTCCATTCGTAGTGGTCGCAGACGAAATAATGACACTATCATGAAATGTACTATATTACAGTATTTACACTTTTGGTTCTCTAATATGAATCTGGCGATGTTCAGTTCTGTGGCTATATTCTGTTAAGTATATTTTACAACATAAAATTGAGGTAAATGCCCCTCGTGTAGATACAGTTGGTTTACAAGTGTTAACTAAAATGAATTTGGACGCAATTAAGTTGCATTAGAGAACTTATTTAATCAATATGAGTGAATAAAATCTTGGTTTTAAATACATGCAAACGTAAGTTAAAAGGAAATAAATATTATTACACAGAACCACTGAAGGTGAATTATTGGTAAAGAACACAATAACACTGATCACAAAATTGGTACGATACCCAGACTTCAACAGTAATGAGACTGCAGCCCTATGGTGGTAACTTTGGGGATAGAGGATGATGGTGGGTTTTATAGCCTCCCTAAATCGTGGAACTTTTCAGCCTAGCCTGTGGAACTACCTAACCTAGTCCGTGGAACTTCCTAACCTAGTCCGCGGAATGTTCTAACCTAGTCCGTGGAAGTTCTAACCCAGTCCGTGGAACTTTCAAACCCAATCTGTGGACCCTAAGCTATACCCATTTAATTTGTAATTCGGAAATGTACGTAAAACGTGCCTAGTGAGAGCATTTTAAACAAACACGAACGAAATAATCTAACTCAATGTTGTTTGAGGGATACAATCCTCCAAAATTCCTGTACAACGGTGCAGCTCAATTGACAGCGTAGATATTCCCAAGGGAAAGTGGCCAGCCAGCCTATAAATATTTGAAATACTTAGGTAAAGTCGAAAAAGATGCCGATGATTAAGTAAGGTTACTCACGTGTGCACACATAAATCCCGCAGATGCGGATTAAACTCCCTCCGTAGCAACGAAATTTCTGATGAACAGCAACAACTTAACACGAAGGAAATTTTACCGTTGCCGATAATCCGAAATCCACAAAGATGGCTCAAATAACAAGCTTGTTGGAATTATCGGCAGCGTACACGCACGGAAGCTAACATTTACCTTTTCACATCAGACGGAAGTCACGTGACCGTTCTTTGCAGCTGGAAGGCGCGCGACCACCCACTAGCGGCTGTTGACGATATGTAGCCCGCAAAACATGTATTGCGGGTCGCATATGCATTAGGCATTAACAAAATGCTTATTGGAGCGTCTGTAATAATCATACGTTATTTTAAAATTACAATAAATTAATTATTATTTAATTTTATGTTGTCCGTTTATTTATTATCACTGGGTATATTATTATAAAATATATCTATTTTCTGTGTTCTGTAACAGTCATTATTTATAATTTTGAAGTTCCATGTATATTTTAAAGAATTTCATTCATTTAAAATTAAGTTGGAAAAAAAGAGATATTGAGGGGCGAGCGTAGGTGCGTCTTTACTATGTACATACTTCGGTATGCGATGTAAAGCAACGACAGGCGCAGTTAGTACTTGGGATGGGTGACCATTCCAACGGAAACCGCGTTCTCGCCTCACACATCTTCCAGCGGCTTGTATATCAGTGTATGCGCGGAAGCTATACAACCTTAGGCGAGGGTTGTATAGGAGATATACCATCCTTCGGAGGGGATGTAAAGCCGTCGGTCCCTTGTCTATTAAATGTTAGGCAAGTAAAAGATCCCTACTCTTCTTAAGGGAAGAGGTTCGGCAAAATTCCTGGTTGGGGGTAGCTCGTCTACAGGCGTCGGTGTTAGGCCTCAGTAGCGGAAATAGGGCGACGTTAAATAAATGTATAAAAAGAAGCGATATTGTGATGTTTATATGATTAAGTAAATTTGACAGTTAAATGTAATGCCTACGTTTTAACATTTTTCAAGCTAATGAAGAGATTAAGCTTACCGACATCCAGGGCGGTAAATTAAATTTCAAAAAAGAAAAAAGTGTTAAATTTATTAATGCTTTGTAGTTAAAATAGTTTTTATCCGTTACTTAAAATATTTGAAAAGATGGGTCCTGAAAAGGTTTAAAAACGAGAGAATTATTGCATTTTACAAGTAAGCTCTGTAAAAATATAAACTCATAAGTAATATGATTTATTTAAAAATGAAATGATGGGTCATAACGAAAAAGTAAGTTGCTAATTGCATTGAGTCTAGTTTGACCAAAATAAACTTTTTTAAAAATTAAAATAAAGGTATTATTAAATTTCCTTTCTGATCTGATGAAAAATTTGCGTGTGTGTTTTTTTGTTAGAGCAAAAAGCAGATTTTAATGAAAAAAAAAAAACAACCAGTTTCTTCACTTTTGTAGGTTATGGTTGCGCTCCTAAGACCTGCACTAAACGTAGATTTGTAGAAAATTTAATTACAAAGATTTTGTTTTTTTTGTTCCAACCGGACCAATATATCTCTAGTTATTCACATTTTTTAGGTTGAAAAACGAGGTGAACAAAATGAAATTGTTAATAACAATTAGAGCACAGGGTCCTTGAAATATGAAAATTTTTTGGGTACTCCTGAGCACCTGCCTATTGATTTCATATTGATTTTTTATGCTGTTCTGACTGTGCTAATAGTCCATCTAGTAATTTAAATGCCAGTTCAGTTTCTATATTCGGATGGATATTATTTGGATAGTCATATAAGACACAGTCGCTTAATGAAGAAAGTAAGTCTGATGAAACGGAGATTAAATTAATGTTCCTTAAATTTGCAGGCAATGAGATATCTGGCGATTTTGTTACACTAAGTTTTCTGGCTGCACCTCAAAATTTTTTGAATTCTTTTTTAATCAGTTAAAGTAAGCACACCTTTCTCTTTATATAGCACATTTGGTATAATTATTATTTTTTGTGGAAGCCAATATCTTAACATTATGTGATTATTCTATTACAATGTTTTTCAATACATCCAAAAATATTGTGACAAAAAAAATTGATTTTAAGTAATCAGTACTTTGAAATTCTATAAAAAATTTTAACAAGGGTTGAACATCTTTATGCATTATTTAGGGAATGTTCCCAAACGACACGGAGGCGTCAAAGCCATATTAGCTACCCCTTACCTAAGCATGTAATAGTTGGATATCATAAGAGGGTCTTGGCTTAATGTAGGCGATCTCTAGAGACTGTATCAAACATCAGCTCCTTCAGAAGTACTAAATGGATCTAATTTGTTTTCATACGCCCTGACAGTTAATAGAACATTAAGACAACCGTTAAATACCTATATAGAGGGTTTTGTAGTGATTTCTAAAGCCCACCGCACCACCGCAAGTAAAGATGATAAATTTATTATGTTCTGTCCCGATCAATTTAAATGCACTCTTGTCATATATCATTTGTTTAAACTTATTAGAGGCGAACAAGACCTGTCAATTACCAAGGAGTGTATATGTATACTTTTTCTAAGTATCCAACGGCCGTGGCATATCTCGTATACAGACAAAAAATAATGACATCACTGACAAATCGTACAATTGTAGGTAACATAATCTCAATGATATGCACTTGTTTCAAAAATCATAAATCATGATAGATACTCATCTCTTATTTGCTGCATATACAGTATGTACTGGACTTATCGACACCATGAATCTCCTAGCCTAAACCTAAATAACAACACATTGATTTATAATTTAAGACAGTACCTATTCATATAAAATTCTATAAAATATGATGCATTTTTCCACAAAAGATATAGTTTAAGATCGCCATATCCAAGAGAGAGAGAGATCCCATAGGGAAATATTTACTGTTTTTGACCATAACTTCTTATTCTAAAACACACATTACAAACAAACTATAAGACTACCTAAGTAGCACTATAACAAGAGAAGTGTTTTATACATTCTCACTCAATAATTTCAAACATATGCGAAATAGTTAGATTTTAATTTAGGAAATATGAAGATTGACATAATTTTTAATTTTTCATAGTACTACTTAGGTAGTCCTATACTTTTTTCCAATATAAAAGTTATGGCCAAAAATAATAATCGGATCTCTATCTCTCTCTTGGATACGCCCACATTAATATCGTTCTTCAAAAGACATATTTTACTTCCACGTCCACTGGAAGTATAGTAACGCAAAAATTTTTTTTGTTGAAATGGGCTTAAAATGTCATGAAACGTCGACATTTTAAATTTGAGCGAAAAAAAAAATGTCTGTCTGTCGGCTTGTCTGTCGGTCTGTAATTTATTTTGTGCACACGTTTACTCTGGCACCACTTATGGTATTGATTTGGAATTTGGTACACTTATGTATTTTAACGAGATCTGGAACTAGATTATATTTTGCTCTAATTCCGTTGAAGGGTTCGGGAGTAAATGGGGTAAATAGGCAAAGGAAATAGGTAAGAGTCCATAAAATTGCAATTTAGGGCATGTACGAAAAGTCAAGGTCTCAAAATTTTTTTTGGCACCTCCCACTATCACCCCCAATACCACCCCCTCACTATTATGAAAAGGAGTAAAAAAAATTAAAATGTGATTTAGTGTGTATACAAGAACGAAACATTTCAACGGTTTTTTTGCCGTTAGCTACCCCCTCTATCACCCCCATTGCCACCCCAACCCTATTATTAAAGGGAGTAAAAAATTAAATTGGGATTTAGTGTGTATACGAGAACCAAGGGATTCAAATTTTTTTTTGATATTAGTCACCCCCTCTATCATCCCCACCCTATTATTAAAGGGAGTAAAAAAATTAAATTGGGATTTAATGTGTGTACGAGAACCAAGGGCCCCTAAAATTTATTTTGGAATACCCCCCACCCTATTATTGAATGGATTAAAAAATTAAATTGGGCTTCAGTGTGTGTACGAGAACCAAGGGCCTCTAAAATTTATTTTGGCATTAGCTACCCTCTCCACCACCCCCATTGCCAACCCCACCCTATTGTTTAAGGGAATAAAAAATGAAATTATTGGGACTTGGTGTGTATACGAGAACCAAGGGCCTCTAAAAATTTTTGGCATTAGCCACCCCCTCTACCACTCTCATTGTCACCCCAAAAATATTATTAAAGGGAGTAAAATATCACATTGGGATAAATAAGTATATGCATATGTGTATAAAACTTGGATACAAAATCTAGATGTGTAAGCAGTGATTCCTTGGGCAGCAGTTTTTTTAAGGAAAAAAGTTTTATGATACTTGTATCATCTTTCTAGAAATTCGTTTTCAATCTGTACGGGAAAAAGAAACAATATCTTTAAAAACTGAGGGTATTATAAAAGTAAGAAAATTAGGGAATAAAATAGAACATGGTTTCCCAATTTAGAAAAAAATGCAAAAATAATAAAATAAGAAAATTAGAAAATTAATCATCATTCATATTATTGCCTTCGCCCTAATTCTTGGTAAACATTCTACTATATTTTCAGAATATATTTATCACGTTTCTCGTATGGAAGATCTTGTCGTGGATGGCTGTTATATATTCTTAGGTCTACGGATGTAATCTCTCTTCCTTCAGCTACAACAGAGACCACTTGAAAGTTTCCTAAATATAATTGGATTGAATCTGCGGTAGCTTCTTGATGAATCATATTCAATAAAATAATTATAAATATTCAAAGAATAGTTACAATACGCACTTAGAAAAACTAGTTTCTAAGACTCTTTGATAATGGTCGCAAGGCCGAAACATATGTCAGAGACGAAATTGAACAAAACTTATGAAACAATAAACCAAGTGCATATTGTAACTATTCTTTGAATATTTATAGTTATTCTATTCTTAAATATATTTTCAGTTTTTACATATTTCAAAAACCACAAAGCTGGAGGGTTACCGTGCTCTCGCTGCCCTTCTTTCAGGATTTTCCCACCTCAATGATACTTTTCGTCATACAATACACGGCATTTTCACGTCCAATATTGCCTGTCCAAATGAAAAGTGTGACAAAACTGTTTTGCATTATCAAGATTATCTAAGCAAGCCGATCTGACACCTAAGTTGTGTTCAACCAAGGCTCTTCCTTTCAAATCGCCTGCTTAAAAACGATATTCTAGAAACTTCTTATCTCCGATTTTATAGAACCCTTCAAATGTCGACATAAGAGAGGGCTGTAACATATTCAGATATAAAGTGGAAAGTTGAAATGAATTTGCAGTCGGAAATTAAAACATAAAAAATATCGCCGGTGATTCCAGTTAAGAATTATCTAATCGTAACCAATGAATTTATGTGAATAATTAAATTTGATTGAGTCTGATATTGTATTTTTTATACGAGTACAATGTGCTTCAGACACACCTTTATTCTAAACAAGCAGAGAAATAGGGGTTGTCGGCAGGGCTAAGAGGTTTCTTAAGTTTATACATTTTGTGACGTGCCGCTCAATAGGGGTAAGTCATAAAACTTAACTACCTAAACAGTATCTCTATTTGTGTGTTCATTAGACTAGTCAAAACACGACACAACCGATTAAACTATTTCTCTTAAACAAAACTATGTTGAAATAATTCATAAATTGTATACGTCACGCAAGTATTTAAGGGTCCAATAATACATTTGTTGCCTCTGGAGAAATTCAACATCATTTTGACTAGATATTTTCAGTTCAACCTTGAACTTAATCTAAAATCAAACCATACGATTCCTGAACCCACTAAAGAACTGAAAATACAATAAATAATTTAAAAAACAAAAACGGTCCCAACAAATAAATTATATTATCAAAACAATGAGCTATTGCATTTATCACTATTAAATTGTTGACAATTTTTGTCAATATTTGAAAAAAGGAACTATTAGAAACTCTATGTTGTAGTGGTAAATTGATGGTCCCCTATGTGTTTAGCAGAGTACTTTGGCAATTATTTTCATGCGTTAATTACAGCTTTATTCTCTATATTCTGACCCACTCTTTATTTCTGTTGTTATTGGAGATAAAAAATAGTTTCGTATAGAAGTAGGGCTGTATACACACTTTTTGAATGTAATTAAAAAAACAATTGTTTATATAGGGTGTTCCACTTAAAATTCCCAACGCCAATTACTCGAAAACTGAAATAGGTAATAAATTTCTGTAAATGGCAGATAATTGGTGTGATTAAGTACTAAATTTGGACTTATAATGGGTGCCGGCGCCTTTGACGGTTTAGGCTTCGCGACGACCGGAGCAAAATTTTCGATGGCAGGAGTTTGGAAAACAAAAGATACCAATAGTACTTTTAAGTCTGAAGTTTTTTTATTATTATAATTTTTTATTTTTTCGTTCGTTTCGGAGTTATTTGATATTGAAAATGTAAATATCCTTTATTAAAATTTGCCAATTTAATAAACTGTCTGCATCTAATAGGCTGTGATTATTCTGTTAAACTAAATTTTAACTGCCAAACCAGACATATTAAAAAACAGGTAGTGAATATGACTCTTATTTACATAAGTAGAACAGTATCGTTGAAATATTTAAACAAAAAGAAAAAGTGTTTTAAACATAGTCATTTTTTTTTCTAAAATCTAAAGTAAATAAAATATTTTATAGCAATTGTTCAAAATTTTCTCCACTTGCCCGAACGTAGCAGTCATACCGGCGTCTTAACTGAAAATCTGCAGTTCTTAACAGAATTCGTTTATTTATAGCAGCACAAGATGTAATTATTTTATTTTGGAGATCCGCCATATCCTCAATAGGCTCTACATATATAGTGTCTTTCAAGTGACCCCAAAGAAAATATCGAGAGGGGTCAAATCCGGTGACCGTGCTGGCCGTAGTAGTGGACCGTATGTCCTAATCCAACGATTGGGGTACAATACATTTAAATAATCTGTTATAATTTGAGCATTGTGAGGTGGGCCCCATCTTGTTGAAAAATAGTGTTCCTCCTAGTATCAATTGGAACATCTTCTAGTAGTTGAGGTAATATTCTTTGAAGAAAACTCCGATAACGATCACCATTTAAAGTGAATTCGTAAGAGTGTTATCCTATTATAACCATTGAGTATACCTAGTATACCACACCATACATTTATACCAAAAATGCGCTGGTTATCTCTTTCAGTAATCCAACGGTGATTGTTTTGTGCTCAGTAAGGAAAATTATGTCTATTCACAACTCCATTGTTGTGATATCTATTTTCATCGCTCCAAAGTATTTTCTTAAAGATATTTTCATCACGGTAAAATAAATATAATCAAATCTTGCCAGAAAATTAATGCGCCTTTCGGGGTTACCTGGCTCTAACTTATGTACAAGTTTCGTTTTGTAAGGATGGTATTTATTTTGCTTAAGAATTCTTCTGGTAGAAATTATTGAGATATTAGTATTTCTCTTAAATTATTTTAAAGACATCTTCGGATTATCATTAATCTGTTGGAGAACCAATGCAACGTTAATATTATTTGTTACTGGTTTTGATAGTTCCCGTTTTGGCTTTTCAAATGCACCAAAATTCACTAAATTTCTACATAAATTCAAAATTGTTTTATGATCTGGCTTTCTTCTTCTATCAGTATAACGCTGTGCGTAAACACTTTTCACTTGCCACGCATTTCGCTTATACTCACCGTAAATGTCTAGCTTTTCTTGTTTCGTGTATTGACTATTTCTTTTCCAAAAAAGTTAATCAGATATTAAAAAAACTACTTGAAAACAAACATCAAAATAAAAAATTAACACTATTTTTAACTAACGACAACTGTTTTAACAGTTAAAATTTACGTTAACAGAATAGTTACAGCCTATTAGATGCAGACAATTTATGAAATTGGCAAATTTTAATAAAGGGTATTTACACTTTCAGTGTCAAATAACTCCGAAACGAACGAAAAAATAAACAAATTTCTAATAATAAAAAAACTTCAGAATTAAAAGTACTATTGGTATCTTTTATTTTCCAAACTCCTGCCAGCGAAAATTTTGTTCCGGTCGTCGCGACGCCTAAACCGTCAAAGGCGCCAGCATTTATTATAAGTCGAAATATAGCACATGACCACACTAATTATCTGCCATTTACATAAATTTACTACCTCTTTTAGTTTCGAGTAATTGGCGTTGGGAGTTTTATGTGGAATATCCTGTATAGTTCACGTGACATAACACTGATGGTTGTTTTTAAATGTAAAACCCTGTATATTTTTCATATTCTTTGAAATCTTTTCCCCTGATTCCAAGTATATAAGAGCTGGTAGATCTAGGTATAATATTTTTTGACATATTGGACATAATGTCAAAGAACCTACCTTATCACATTAAAAGTCATCCTGCTTTGAAGTTAGCAAAACTGTTGAATTGTAGCAAAATTTGATTATTTTGTATGAACCGCGTGCGACCCGTAAAAATAAATTCAAATTCAAACAAACATTATTTGTGGTATTAATAATAAACACATTCTTCCAAATTCACTGAGGTAGCTCCAATTTGCAGTTTTACTAAGTTTTCTACTCTGTTACACCAATGCTTGGTGCCAAATACGATGGCTTTGGTCTTAGTTACATTCTGTTTAAGACTTTGATTTTCACTATAAGAACTAATACTTGTTACATTTCTGATTATAGTCTCAACATATTCATTGACGTTTGATAAATTCAGATGGTTGTAAAGTTGATAGTCGTCAGCATAACATTGTACATTTACGGATTCTAAGATATTACAAAGGTCTGCTGTATATAAAATAAACATTGTAGGGCCAAGAGTGGAATATTGTCTCAGTTAGAGATGGGATGTTGAGGTTGAATCTGATTTGCCGATGATCGGAGCCTGATGGCTCTTCTGATACGTGCCAGTTTTTGATAGTATCACTTACATTACCTGTACATAAGGTTAAATCCAAGACTTCCCTACGTACTGAAATGACAAAAGTAGGTTTCCTACCTATATTAGCTATTAGTAACCTTTCCTCTAGGATGAAACGTAATAACGACCCCTGTTGTTGATGTTAGTGCTTCCCCATACCGTGTGGTGTGCGTTGGCATCATATCCAATTAGTAGTGGAAGGTTCCTCTCTCCGAAGTAGGCAACTATGTCGCTTAGTATCTCGGTGGACAGAATCTTTCCTCACCTGGGAAGTAGGCGGAGCATATAACCCAGCTCTTCATGCCCTCTTCCGTCGATGCTGGTAGAGTGGCTGTAACAAAATCGTCGGTGCAGAGCACCGGGATTAGTATACAGTTAACTCTACTACTGTATACAATACACGCTCTAGGTCTAATAGATCGTGTGTTGTACAACAACTTACCTTGTGACGGCTTTAGGCCTGCCGGCCATTCCTTGACTATCCAGGGTTCCTGCAGGAAGGCAATATCGATGTCTTCTTCCACGAATCTCCGACATGCGATGGCCGAAGCAGCCTTCGCACGATGGAGATTCGCCTGCAGGACCATGATTTTTTCTTTTATTGGGGTGAAGGTCCCAAAGGTAACAGGTCCTCCCCTCAATAACTTATCCCACCTCCATGGGCGTCCGCTTCTGGGCGACAGGCCTTTTGAGCGAGCTCAACTCACTTCGTCAGAGTGGAGCTCGTTCTCTCCTTCTTCCTCTCCCTTTTTTGACTCTTCCTCCGAGGCCCTTCTCGGGCAGGGACTTTGCAAACACCGTCCAGAGGTTCGTGTTTAGGTCTTTGTTACTCACCCTTAGTCTGACGAGTATTCTGTTGTCCTTCAGCCTTTGGCCATCCTCGTCGGTGACGTACGCGGTGCACGCGCACAGCCCCGGAATCTTGTCCCCCTCCAGCGTTTTGAGGCTTGCGTCTTCCTAAGGCTGGAGCGTGGGGACAACATTCCGCAGCCATGCAGCGTTTGTCGCATCCGCGCACGCCCCCAAGAGATTGTCTGGCCTATATCTGCACTTGGCAAAGCATACTCTCGTAGGCCTGCATAATGGAGCTTTGGACGGCCTTTAGCCTTTCCTGCTCCATCGTTTCCATCGGGAAATCGCCCTACATTCTTGAAGGCATTCCCGTTGGCCGCTGGGAGGTGTGACGGTTTCCTGACGGAGCCTTTTTTGGACCTTGGTTCGTAATTCCTGGTCCGCACAAAAGGTAAATGTATGGTGTGTTATTTTGAACGAGCGCTTAATTGGTCTCTATTTTTTAATAATAATAATAATGCTTTATTGTCCATGAGACTAGTACAAAAAGAAAAAAATGGTATCGGACTCGTCAATTATACAGAATACAAGGATACATACAGATAGATAGCATATAATACTACATAAATCAAGAACACTTATAAGTGTTATTGATTTATATGAATATATTATAAAAAACCTTTGGCGTAAGTGAATAAAATAATATAACAAATAGTAAAACAAAATATACCTATTAAAAATCAAAGTTTAAAAATTCATCAATGCTGTAAAAACATTATCTAGTAGTAGTTGTTTCACTTCTTTTTTAAACTTGACATTGTTAGTTTGATTTAAGTGATCGGGCAACTTATTGAATAGTTTTATACTCATGTTTTTAGGGCTTTTCTCATAAAGGGACAAAGAATACATAGGAATTAATAAATGAGATTGCCCCCTAGTAATATAGTTGTGATTATAGTTATTTCGTAAAAGCTGTTCAATATTTAATTTTGTAAGGGTATCAATCATCAATATGTATATACAGGGAAATGGCAAGATTTTCAACTGTTTGAAGTAAGTTCTACATGATATTGTCTTATTAAGTCCTATTATACTTCTTTTTTTGCATTTTGAACACTCGTTCAAAGTGAGATGAAGTACCCCAAAACTCTATAACATAAACAGCTCTAGAGTAAAACTGTGAATAATAGTAGCTCAGCAAAATTTCCCTTTTTGTAATATTTCTTAATCTGTACAGCGCGAAGCATGTAGAAGACAATTCTTTGCATAAGTTGTCGATATGATATTCTCAATTAAGGGAATTGTCTAAATGAACGCCCAAGAATTTTGTGGTCGTCACCTGTTCCAAGGACTTGCCATTTGGTAGAATTTTACAGTCTAATACAGTATTAATATTACTTAATAGGTTGCTACAGATATAGTCAATACAAGTTGATGAATCAATAGTGAATCTAGTTGGCTCTTTAATATGGTTTGTGCCATTATAATGTTGAGATCACATAAAAATAGCTCGAAATACTGTTTGATAGGTAGTCAATATTTAAATCGCCACACAATATAATCATCGATTTTTCATATGACCGGTCGTGAAGCAATTTTTCAAGAGTATCAAGAAATACTTTTATATCCCCAGGAGGAGATCCATATATGTTGACTATTTTAATCTTTTTTTCGTTCATTTTTATTTCAACACCAGCTATATCTATATTCATTTCTATCGATCTGTTGGCAACATTTACTAATTCTGTTGTGATTATATTGTGCTACGATTTGCAAAATATTGACACTCCTCCATTTTCATGAGTTTTCCTACAAAACGCTAACTTACATGTGTATCCATTAATGCTAGTAGTTCCTAATTCGTAACTTCGGAGCCACGTTTCAGATAAACAAGCTACGTACGAAAATTTAAACGGTTTATATTATCTGGAGTTCTTGAGAAATCAGTTTTGGAACGAGATTCAAAACCTGCAGGGAAGACAACAGTTACATTTCTAACTAGATGGATGTACCCCATATCATGCAGTAATTGTCAGGATGTGGCCCAACCAAAACGTTCCCGGTAGGTGGATAGAATGTAGTAGTCCATTGATAGCATGGCCGCCAAGATCGCCGGATTTAACACCCCTTGATTTTTATTTGTGGGGATCTCTCAAAAGCAAAGTTTATAAATCTCGACTACAAAATAGACAGGAACTATGTGACAGAATTTACACTAGCTTGTCAAGAAATCTCGAGCTAAGAACTTAGAAATGTCGTTCGTAATAATTGTGAGAGGATAGATAAATGTATAGAAGTTGAAGGTGGCTTAGTTAGAGAGAACCAACATTTAATTATTTATTTATTTTGTAATATTTTTTGGTAAAATTTTTGTGCCACTCCTTTTTAAATATTCGTTTGTTAGTCGTTATAGAGTAAAAGGATAAAAATTGTTTGATAATTAGAAATTTCTAAAATGAGCATTACTGTTTTTTTAACAATGAATCATTCAATTGACAGTTATTTCGGTCAAGACGTTCTTTTCATAATTACACAATCCCATGCAACAGTTAAATTTCTTCGGCAATTTCTGAATTTGTATTTCTCTCAGGAAAAATACAAAAATACGACTTTATAACAAAATTGGTACACATTTGGTTAGTTTCTGAATCCGGTGGCTCACTCAGACTTGAGGTGGTTCCAAGCAAAATGGGACACGCTGTATATCAAATATTTCTGCTTCAATTTTGATGAAATAATATAAAATGTCGACTAATAACAGTGTTGTCATAATATCATTAGTCACAGCTTACTGCGAGATAATTAATTACAGCGCTTCCGTTAGAAACACTAAAATATTGCTATGGGCACGCACACATCCTCTTACGGTGAAAGGCTTAATCCCTAGTAGTAGACACAGTAAAACGAAGACTGTCTAATGGGCAACCAGTAAAACAATAGTTCATCAGTCGGCCCAGGATGGCGCTGCCTCAGAATACACTAGAAGGAGTGGAAATGTCTGGAATGACAAACTGGATTAATAGAGAAAAGCGCCCCGGATATATAAGTAGCAGTAACGCGATGGAGTTAGTTCAGTATAGTTCTGAATGAGTCAGTCAGTTATGTATTAGATGAGCCAGTGATCAGATAAGATAACGAACAGTAACAAGTTAGTTATTAATAAATCAGTAGTTAGTGAGAGTTTTGGTTGCAATTTCTTGAACCTGCGTTTGGAGGTGTTTATTACATGGTGTAAACACGTGACAATACTTATATGCATATTTATTGGTGTTATGTCCGACATGTAAAAAAATATTACAGTTAGACCTTAGACCTATCAACCCTTATACAGTGTGACCCACTTCCAACCTGAACGCCCTTATAACAGTTGTATTTATTACTCGATTTTGACAGTTTTTTTTTAAAAGATACAACAATAAAAACTGCACTTTTGGACAAAACGTCACATTTTATTTTTATAAATCATGTCCTACCGCGATTTTTCTAGGGGTTAAAATTAAAAAAATCGTATTAGCGATTTTCGGCTCCCTCCTAAACGGGTATGTACCAAATTTCGTAAAAAAATACGAAATAATAAAATTCTTGCAGATAAATTTAAAAATGAAAATATTAGTACACATTTATTATTGCAGACATAGTAAGTCATGGAATAAACGTCAGTCAGTTTAGTTCGAGCAACGAGGAGTAGTAGTAGGCAGCTTTCAGTGAGAACTTGAAGATGGCAGATGAGATTCTGCCGAAACGTCATTTAGACAACCGTGGCTCCTGGAGGAGTCGACCATCGACGCGGGAGAGCACCCGGAAGTACAATAACACTTCATATATATATAATATATAAACACCACAGAATAAATAAATAAACACCACAGAAATTTAGACAACCTCCAATTGGGCTTGTGCGGAAGGGGGTTACACATTCTCCGAGTACTGTTTTCAGGCAGCGACGAAAATTTTACAATACCTCAACTTCTAGACAACGTAGAACCTTCATTTTATTTTCAACATGAATGCTAAAATTTTGCAATAAATGTTTTACTTTTGCTTTAATTTTGTTCTAAACTATTTATTTTTTATAATTAAATATTTGATAAAATAAATGAAGCAGCCATTTGTTTGTATGTAATAAAACATTTTCAAATTAAACATAAAAATGACTGATTCTTTCCTGTGCACTATATTTATTTTCTTTATATATTTATTTTATTTGCATAAAATTGTTATTAAATAATATTGTTAATGAAAGTCGTTACTAATAAATGTATTGCAAAAAAAATCCACATAATTTTTAATGAAATATAAAAATGATTAAGTAACTTTTTTTGTTCGTCGATTTATATGGATTTTTTGCATTAAGTTTATTATAATTGTTATTCATTATTATTATTTTTGATGTAATAATGCTGGAAACTGGTTTTGTGTCCAGTATGTGTGTACTGTTATTTTGAATGAAAATACAAAATACTCCCTTTTTTTTTCAAATACATTTATCATACGATTGATTTTTAAAACGATTGTAACAATAAAAAAATTATTACATTAAAAGTAATAATAATGAATATCATTTATAACATACATAATTCAAAGAAAATCCATATAAATCGAAGGACAAAAAAGAACAATCATTTTTATATTTCATTCAAAAATTATATGGATTTTTTTGTGATACATTTATTAGTAACAGTTTTTATTAACAATATTATTTAATAATAATTTAATGCGAATAAAATAAATATATTAAGAAAATAAATTAGTGCACAGAAAAAAAAATGTAATCATTTTTATATTTCATTCAAAAATTATATGGATTTTTTTGTGATACATTTATTAGTAACAGTTTTTATTAACAATATTATTTAATAATAATTTAATGCGAATGAAATAAATATATTAAGAAAATAAATATAGTGCACAGAAAAAAAAATGTAATTTTTATGTTTAATTCGAAAATATTTTATTACGTACAAATGGCTGCTTCATTATATTATAAAATAATTAGATCATAAAAAATAAATAGTTTAGAATAAAATGGATGCAAAAGTAAAAGATTTATTGTAATATTTTAGCATTCACGTTGAAAATAAAACGTAGATTATTCCGGCATTTCCCAATTTTCCAGGGCAATGACAATTAGACAGGCGTTAATATTTCGTCGAGTTATATCAGATTAAATGAAAAATAAAAGTTCCACGTTGTTTAGAAGCCGAGATATTGTAAAATTTTCATGCGCGCTCCAATTTGAAGTTTTAATCTCAAAAAGTCGCTGCCTGAAAACGGAGCTCGGGCTGCTCTCCCCACCTTTCACTATAGCTCTTTCATGTTCATTGCATACATTCTATACTTATCAATTGAATAACAAAATATAGGTCTTCAATGAAAATCGGCGAAAATTTCAACTCTTAATGTTTATAAATGATAGAGATGTGATTTAAAAAAATTGCTATCATGACTGCTATTGGTCGTAGAGGGTTCATTTATTAAACAAATACATGCTTTTCAAACGGATTTTCAATGCGCCTAATTACAAGCATTTATCATAAAAAGTTATTCTATTTATTTATAAGCAAAAAAACGGACTTTTTAACAACAATTTTTTGAACAAATAGTTTATTTTTCAACTTACCTTATAGTTCAACTTTCAAGAATCCATTCCACTTTCTTAACATCTTTAGATCCATTATTTTTTTTTATGACGATTGTTTAAACAAACGATCTCTGGGATAAACAAATGCAATTATTCATAAATTATCAAACAGATCTGGCTGAAATTTCGCACACTTATGAAGACCCATAATGGCCTCGTGAATACGATGTTGTGTCACTTACTGCCATTATTCCAAAAGTTATTAATATTTATAAAATAGTGCCATTATCTAGATAATTTATTTATCGATTTTTAACACATAGAGAATGAAAATAAAGGTCTTTTTAATACCTACAACTTTTACTAATACAACTTTTCTCTAAAACTTAATTGGAAAATTCTACGGCCCGATAACTGAATTTTCCGACTTTGTTCGTTGTTTATAAAAAAAAATAGGGCAAATCTGGGTGTACGTTTATACGTATTTATCATTTACTAACCCTCCCCTATGACTTAAAATACCTATATTATATTTTTGCGAGAAATCGATCAATTTTCTATAGACAGACTGAATTATAATGATGAAGTGGTAGTTTTATTATTGATAGGTCAATTAATTATCGGTGTTTGTTAGGATATTTATGATCTAAGTGATACGTAAATAACGTAACACTGATATTCGTCAAAGAAATATTTTCTATAGAAATTCAATAGTCAAGTATCTGCTCACCTCTTCATTACTTCACAGTTTGTTGTGAATCTAATCAGAGATCAATATTACTCTCTAGAAATGATTATTATTTCATTTCCTATAAAAACATTAATCAGATTATTCTACGATTAATCAATGTATATGTATGTAGTATGTATATATATGTACAGTAACATAATCAAATAAGAACATGAAAGAATTGTAATATATAATTATTATGTCTAATGATAATTATTACTTATGGCCTGTTCCTAAAGGTATCATAAAAGGTAATTATAATAATTACGAATAATAACACCCATTAAAACTTAACAAACCAGATTTTACAATAGGTGAAAAATTACCTCAAGCGGCGAATTTCATTATTTTCTGGTTAAAGTAATAAACCCGGTTATCGTGAAATGAATATAGAATCTGATTCTAGTATCAATGAACTTTTGTTGACGCTTTCTTCATTAAATAGTAAATAGATTAGTATGTTCCGTACGTTGTTGAACTTTTTACGTTAATGATAGTTAAAAACCAATTAACTTTATGATGCGAGTGAATGAAACCATAAAATTCTAAAAATTTACATGATTTTTTAAAAAGCTTTATTTAAACTATACTTATATCACATCAAAGTAGTCACACTACCTAGGACTTTAACTGAACTTGCATTCTGTTGAGACTTAGCACAATCTCCCCATGTTTAGTTCGTTCCTTGTTAGCGCTTATTTCAATAGGTGCGATGAATCCCTTTTTGGATATGTCCCTAGTACTTCATTGCGTGCATATCTATTTTCTTTATAATTGTTTTTCTGGAGCAAACAAATTCGCAATTTGTTAGTCATTCTTGGAATTGATATTCCAATATTACAAAGCAAAATAATATTGCATTTGCTGCAAAATATGAGCTTGTTAATAACGCAAATAAAATACTGAAAAATGCATCCTCCATAGGCCACAGTGACATTTTCGTTCCTTTCTCTTTTCTTTCTTCTCTCACCATGTTATTATCAATACGTCTTAGTTTATACACATTACACTTGTATCGTCTCTAAACTATTTAAAAATTATGTTCGAAGTTAAGTAGACAATAATTGTTGATTAGTCAAAGGGAGTGCATGAAAATGTTTTCTTTTACTTGTAATTTTTACATATTATACTAGAGAAATCGTAATTTCCTATTAGCTTTGAGCTTAGTTATAAACGACTCTAATCTAACTAAATGAAAAAAATGTGTTCTATATTCTTTCAGAACGATTGTGCGAATATTTTTATTTAAAATTATGATGTAATCACTGATTCTAAGTAAAAGACATTTACTTGTCTTAAGTCACTAAAAGAGTTATTAATTGATAAAATCTGGGCTTACGTCATATTTTAAATACGTAACTTACTGTATTGTAAATAAAATTTTAATATATAGAAACAACATATTTTAATGAACTTGCCCATACATAACAACACAAAACACATTCTTAAAACTATTCAAATAACGTATTTATTATATGTTAGAAAATGCCCCGTGTTTATTTCGATATATTTCACGATTAGTCCTCTTAAGAGGCTTCTGATATTAAATAGCATTTGTTGATTTCTTATGGAATTGGCAACTTGTTAGGTGTCATTTTCCACAACTCGTCGCGCGTATCTTCTTTTATGTAACATTCAGTACGGAAATATCTAGGGGTGTTCCAGTCTAACGATGTGGAAAATGTTTAGTCAAATGACGCTTTATTAGCAGAGTAAAACGCGATGTTGTCCGTCTTGTAAAAACCAAATGTTATGTCTTACATGGACGTTTATCACATCTACTTCTTGTTCAAGGAAGAGAAGATCGTTGAGATTATGTGGTAGCTCAAATGGACACGCACTTGAAGTTTTCTTTATATAATATTGTCGCATTAGGGCTAATTTACTTCCACCATATGTTACATTGGGGGCTAAGTCAATACTTGGTAAATAAAACAAGGTGGCAAAAATCAAGTTTATTTAATGACAAATAAAATTAAAGCAAATGGTGTACTTACAACATAACCCCGCGGGAGCCACCCCCTGGCACAGGGGAGTTGAGCCACGCACCATGCACCAAAAATGACCTTTTCTTTACAGTTCAAAAACTCGACTAACTGTTTCACCAAATTCCTCCCAGCTGTTACCTTACTATTGCTAGCCGATTTTCGCGACTCAACATTCTAGTGGCCTAGTTACTGGATGACATAGCTGACTCGGAATTATACTTAGTACCTACATTTCGAAATGTTATTTTATAATTTAATGATATTAATTTATACGCAAGATTAAAGTAACATACTGGGTGGTTCAAATAAATGATAAATAAATTACAATTACTGCGTGACACATCTCCCTCACCTACGAAAGCTGGCCCCCAGCTTTGACTGCTAGAAATGGACAATATTTAAAAATAAAATCGTTTTATCACAAAAAGACAAACGAAACCAAACAATCATTAATATATCATGTGGAGTGACCCACAAAACTTAATAAAACACAAGAAAAATTAAAATAATCATTTGGATAGCCAAAAAATAAAAATCAAATCATCTGAAGAGATTACAATTCCATCACTTACAAAGCCCATTAATTGACCGTTTAATTAAATTCACATTCCTTTTAAATTGTTAAGTCATGCAGTGATGGATTATAGTCAGGTAGATGGAGAATTATTATAAATATATCAATATCATAGTCAAATTAATTTAAAAAATGCTAAATATCAATATGTATTTTGCAAATAAAAAAATATAAAAATTTTCTATTTAACTTTTGTACTGCAACCTCCATTGCTTCGTAAACTATAGTAAATTGCCCTTGAATTAAAATTAAAAATTAAAAAACCAAAAAATTATGAAAAAGAACAAAATAAGTTATTATAATAATGAATTCAAATAGACAAAATCATCAAAATAAACCAATAAATCGCGATGGAAAAAACGTGACTTAAAAAAATGTTATGGGGCACACAAAAATGTCTCATACTGTATGAGTTTTAATTAGCACACGACTGTTATAGCACAAAATATTTAAGTTCGGCTCTGTTCAATTTATTGAATTGTTTTACCACACTCCTCCCACGTCCATTTTCTAAATGTCTTTCATCCCCCGGGCATGATGAACTATCAGTTCATATTTGGAACCGTGAAGTATGAACTGTAGATTCTTGGGACTGGTTAAAGATATCCATACCCCATTATTATCATCTTCCCTGTGCATGAGGTTGTACGATTACATAAAACAAATAATGGCCCAAGTAATTTCTTATACAAAAGGAGAATAGGGAAAAATGTACAAAATTTTTGACATATATTATTAGCTTGGCTACATAGATTGATTACATTCATAACCTCGGTGTGAAAAAAAATTCGTTTAGTTGACCATAAATAAAATTAAACCTTTATTAGACAAACATTTTTGTTCAAGTTTTTATCTACTTAGCTAATAAAAAATTCATTTATTGAGGAACAAAAAAGAAAATTCATGTCTAAAATTATTTTTGTGATCAAATTGATCTCGATGAGTTACCTAATACTGTATAGTACTTTAACATTTAAAATATCTTAGCTAATATTTTTATGGAGTTGGCAAAACACATATAAAGTAGGTATAGATAGAATATCTCTTCAAATTAAATAAAGAAACGTACATCTACGTATATATTCTTATTTTTGGTTTTTAAAAATTCAAAAGAAAACCACTTGGCAACTTGCAAAAAATATATTTATTGTTAAATGATTGAATGATCATTGATATGTGTTATTATGTAAACAACTCTATTTTACCTTCTACATCTTTTCAATTTAAAAAAAAATCATATTACAGCAAATATATTTAAAACAAAAAATAAAAATTGTTAACTTCGTGGTACCTTGTACTCTGTAAGAATAAAACCAATTAAACTTTCGTGAAAATTCTTGTTGTAGGATATTTTTATTAGAGTAACCTTTTCTATGTACTTATCACTTCGTTTCTATATATAAAAAAATATAATTTGAATTAATCTTTCACTTCAAATCTGACAGTTCTTCTTTTGGGAGTAAGACGTACTTAATAAATCATTTATTTGTTTACTTGTCTGTCCAAATTTTACTTAAATTATGCCAATACCTTTAAATAATTCTTCTAATTCTTAATTATTCTTTCTTTTACGTTGTGCGCTTTACTCTTTTGGCAATGTCTTTAAATGTATTTTAAATGTTGCCTTGAATATTATCCAAAATTTCTTTACTATCGAGCTTGATCTTTTGTCGTTCCAAAAAGAATTTAATATTTTTCATATCGAGGTTGATTGTATTTCTGTTTTATATGGTTCTTTACGTACTAGTGGCCACAATAGTACGTATTTTTTCCAAGAGGCGCCTCCACCATATGTCGCTTTAGGGCATTAGGGCTAATTTACTAATCTAATAGATGATTGGCTTACTTCTGTAGCAGCAGATATACGACGAATTCTAATAATACTACTCTAAAATTTCGTCCTCATCATCGACAGATACAATTCTTCGGCGGCCATACTGATGTTTACGATAATAGAAACTAGTTTCACCTATGCGGTTATAAAAATCTTGGAGCAATTTTTCGTTAGACTGTCCTGTATTTCGTTAACATGTTGAGTAGCCACATTTAGAGGCATGATTGGTTAAATCTTTGAGACAAACTATGTCTCGCATTCTTTACGGCCCGCTTTGCGTTTGTTCCAACAAAGAGGACCACCCTGTAAAATATACAGGGTGTCCCAAATCTATTTAGACAAGCATTATCTCGGAAACGGTTAGATATAGAAAGAAATGTTTAATAGAAAAATTATTCTGTTTAAAAAGATGCATTTAACCATTTTATTTTCAAATGAAACATCATGTATATTTTTGCATTTTTGAATTCTCCTTTTATTTTCGAACAAATCTTATTAACCAGTCCTATAAGTAGAGGAAGTTAGCCGTAGGTCGGTCTCCCCCCACCACTGACCTTGACCTTGACCGTGCACCTGTGGTCCGTTCCTTCAAGGCCACGGTGGCATCGTAGGTTCGCATAGCATATACCGTGACCTTGACCTTGGACGGCCGCAGTGCGTTTCGACTTCAAGGGCGCAGTGTTGCTGTTACCCAGAACGATCACTTGCGGTGACCTTGGCCTTGGCTAACACTATTAGAGAATGCAAGGACGGAGCTTCCTCCTTGCCACGCAACTCGTAATGTGCCGTGGTTTGATATTTTGTGACGTAGTATATCTTTTCTATAAAAGAGTGAAAGGAGTTAATATGGGATCATTCTTAACGTCAATTTCCTAGAGTAAAGAAGCAAATATGTATTCGTGCAGTTTTTGTGGTGCAAGCTTCACTCGCAGTGACAATATGCGACGTCATCAGAGGGAGGCGTGTAACAGTTTAAATGGTAATGGACCGCCAGCAAAGAAAGTGAAATTGGATTCGAATCCATCAACATCGGTAATTATGCAGACGTGTTATAGCTGTAATGTGACTTTAACAACTAACCAAATGAAGTCTCATAAAAGAACACTACAACACAGAACAAATTCATGTGTACGTTTGATGGATGGTACAGAAATTGTTCGCAGTGCTTTCAAATATAGAATCATAACATACCGAGTGCATAGTGATAATGAGAAACTGGACTATATAATATTTTTCAACGAAATTCGACATAAAATATTGAATTTACTAGAAGAAATATTATTACTTCATAAAACTGTGAAAGTAAACATGGAGACATTTGCCAGCTATATATTACAAGCACAAGAAATAGCTGAAATTAAATCGTTTAATACGTGTAATAAAATATTGGATCAAGGTGTGGATTTAAACATTGCACTCGACACTTTTATAGACATGATGGTTGCGCAAACTACTGAGTTCCAAGAGCGTGATTCTGGTATGTAAATATCTTCTGGTATGTGGAATAACAATTGACATTTTTTTTTTTATTTTTAGGGTGGGCCCTCGAACAAATAAAATTTGTTGAAATTAATATAAACAAGTACAGTCCAATGGGTGGTTCATCATATATCAAGTTACCAAAGTTCATCGCAAATAAGAAGGCCGTAGTGAATATAGAAAACCAGGACCAATACTGTTTTGCTTGGGCAGTCACTTCAGCATTGTATCCTGCAAATGGTGGTACATCTCAAATGTCATCTTATCCACATTATTCAAGAGTTCTAAATTTGACAGGTATGAATTTTCCAATGAAATTGAGAGACATTTCAAAATTTGAGGAATTGAATAATATATCTATTAATGTGTATGGGTTAGAAAAGAAATTCGAGAATAATAAAGTAAAATATGATGTTGTCGGACCTTTGCGTTATTCTCAGAAGAAACTACGTATTCATGTTAACTTATTATTAATTTCCGCGGAATGTGATCAGAATCATCATTGTAAATCGGATTGTGCTAAAACTCACTATTGTTGGATAAAAAATTTATCTGGATTAGTATCAAATCAAATATCCGCTCACGGACATAGAAAATATTTTTGTGATGGGTGTTTGCTGTATTTCTGTAACGAACGTCAGCTAATGTCTCACCAAACAAATGATTGTAATCATATTTACACTACAACACCATCGACACAATTTCGGGTTGATAAATATGGGAAACGTGTACCGGAAAATATATTAAAATTTGAGAATTTTGACAGACAAATGCAAGTACCATTTGTAGTATATGCAGACTTTGAATCCATTTTGAAACCGATAAATACTTGCGAGCCAAATCCTGAACGCTCTTATACCAACAAAACGTTTATTCATGAACCTTACTCTTTCGCGTATTACATAAAATGTTCCTTTGATAATAGCATTTCTAAATTTGAACTATATCGCGGATCTGATGCAGCAAAAGTATTTGTATCATGTATAGAGGCTGATTTAAGGGAAATTTATAATAGATATATGAAAGATGTAATCCCCATGTCCCCGCTTACAGCGATAGAAAGAGAAAATTTTGACAATGCAACCATCTGTGGTATATGTGAGAAGCCTTTTGCAGAAGGTGATATAAAGGTGAAAGATCATTGCCACTTAACTGGTAAGATACGATTCGGTGCCGCGCACTCGATCTGTAATTTAAATTATAAACTACCAAATTTTGTACCTATCATATTTCACAACATGAGTGGATACGATATTCACTTATTTGTAAAAGAGTTATGCGCTCATAAAGATAAAGTTGACGTAATACCACAAAACAAAGAAAAATATATATCTTTTACAAAACATCTTTACATGCATGATTACGTTACTGACAAGGGGGAAACAAAAAATAAATATTTGCGGTTACGTTTCATCGATAGTTTTAAATTTATGTCAGCATCACTACAAAATTTAGGGGAAAATTTAAATGAAGGTCAAATGGTTACAATGAAGAACTTTTTTACCGATAATGCAAAATTTATTTTAATGCGACGGAAGGGTGTATTTCCATATAGTTTCGTAGATAACTTAGAGAAATTAAATAATCGTGTTCTACCCACCAAGCAGGAATTCTATGACAGCCTAAATGAAACACATATATCAGATGACGATTATGAAAGGGCTAAAAATGTGTGGGAATTGTTTGAGTGCCAGAGTTTGGGTGACTATTCAGACCTGTATTTAAAATCAGATGTCCTTCTTTTGTGTGACGTATTTGAAAATTTTCGTAAAATTTGCGTGAATAAATATAAATTGGATCCAGCTCAATATTACACAGCTCCAGGTTTATCTTGGGACGCTATGTTGAAACTAACAGCGGTAGAACTTGAATTGTTAACAGATATCGATATGATACATTTTTTTAAAAAAGCTATACGCGGTGGTGTCAGCCAGTGTACAGAAAGGAAGCATATCGCAAATAATAAGTTTGTACCCAATTATGATCCCTCAGAACCGTCGTCATTTATCACATATCTTGATGCTACGAACTTATACGGTCATAGTATGTCCCAAGCATTACCAACAGGGGGATTTGAGTGGCTGTCCGAAAGAGAAATTATCGACTTAGATGTTACTAATATTTCAGACGAGAGTCCACACGGGTATGTTTTTGAAGTAGACATACATTATCCGCAAGAGTTACACGATTTACATTCAGATCTCCCTTTCTTAGTAGAAAATATTATACCCCCCCAATCAAAATCAAAATCACCAAAATTAATCCCAAATTTGAATGATAAGAGACGATATGTTGTGCATTATAGAAACTTGAAACAAGCCATTGAAAATGGTTTAATGGTGTTAAAAACCCATAGAGTACTTAAGTTCAAGCAGTCGCCCTGGTTAAAAAAATACATCGATTTAAATACGCAAATGAGAAATTCAGCGACCAATAAATTTGAAAAAGACCAATATAAATTAATGAATAATGCAGTATTTGGTAAAACCATGGAAAATGTTGATAATAGAAGAGATATAAAGTTGATTACTCATTGGGAAAATGTTAGAAGAACTATAGGTGCAAACGCATTAATCGCTCGTCCAAATTTCAAATCTTGCACAATTTTTTCTGAGGATTTTGTAGCGATTGAAATGAGCAAATTGCAAGTAGTCTATAACAAACCAATTTACGTAGGATTTTGTATTCTTGAATTATCGAAGACGGTACTGTATAATTTTTTTTATGGTGTTATTAAACGTCAATTCGGTGCTAATGCTTCTTTGTTGTACACCGACACCGATTCCTTAATTATGAAAGTTTATACAGATAACTTCTATGACTTTATTGTACAAAATCCAGAAAAATTTGATACTTCTAATTACAGGGAGGGAAATAAATTTAATATTCCAAAAGGCTCGTCTGTGCTTGGGAATATGAAAGACGAATTCCCCGAAGATCCTATTATCAGCTTTTATGGTACTGGAGCGAAAGCGTACTACGTGCAATCGGTCGGTAATGAGTTGAAAAAAGCCAAGGGAGTAAAGAAATCTGTGATTGAAAAACAACTTACAATAGATGACTACAGAAAAATTGTTGAGCAGGGCGGGTTAATATTTCGTAAAATGAATACTTTCAGAAGTCACTTGCATGATATCTATACAGAGATGCGGAATAAAGTTGCTCTTTCTTATTATGACGATAAACGTTTTGTGATTCCCAATACCACTAAAACTCTACCCTGGGGTCACTCAGACATAACATTTTTTCAGAGTGAACCAGAGCAGAATTTAAAGTGGTTAATATCAGCCTTAAATAGTGTCGTTGAACGAAATGTTTTAAAGGATGATGATAAACTAGATGTGTTACTCAAAGCAATGAATGAGTTGAGTGATTAATTGTTAATAATGTTTCTACTTGTTAACGCAAAGGTCGACAATTATAATATTCAATTGAAAAATTCATTGTGATATTTCATGTTATGTGTAAGTCGAAGTAAGAGATATTTGTATGAAATAAAATGTTAATTTATAAATAAAGATTTAAATTACTCAATGGTATTTTTATTGTATGAGTACTGTAGGCAATAAGATAGAAAGAGACGATAGGAAGAGTGGGGTGGGAAGTAGGGGGTTAGTTAGAGTGTGTAGGGAAATAATTTGAACCAATAGGAACAAGAGTGGTAGGGAGTGGAGGGGTTAGTTCAGCGTTATGGGCTTCAGAGATGCTACAAAGATTCTTTCCGTCTCCAGCTCTCGAGTTGTAAGGAAGTGTGCAAAATAGTGCTGTCTGCTCTATTCCTAGCATTCTTTGTGTTCTGTGTTTTGTGTTTCGTGCCCGTTTCTCGTGTCCGTTTTGTGTTTGTTGTGACAATGGTAGGACAAAAAAAGATTGGTGTTTCTGGTGGTAGCGGTAAGGGAGGCGCTTTGTTGAGTGCTGTGGCTGCATACTTAATTAATTATATGCCAGGGCAAGACGACAATGGCGACGCTTGTCCGGGTAATGGTGTGGCGAACAATGGCGACGCTTGTCCGGGTAATGGTGTGGCGAACAACCAGACGAGCCCTGGCGTGGGTGACAATGGCGACGCTTGTCCGGGTAATGGTGTGGCGAACAACCAGACGAGTCCTGGCGTGGGTTTACTACCGGATATTGAAATCCCGACGGATTTGACCGATTTGAACGATGATTTGCTGGGTGATTTCGATTTCTCCGAATTGGACGCGCAGGCTTTGGCTTCAGATGAAGCCAGAGCTAGTACATCTAATGGAGAGGCCTACCCGAACGCCGCGTGGTCTAGGTTCCCTACGGTTACGGAGACAAATTCTGAGGACGAATTTCAACCTGCGCAACCAAAGATTTATTCGCAGAAAGGCCAAAAGAAGATGACGACGCATCCTTCAACATCTACAAAGCAGACGCAGGTAGAGAATACCGAGAAAGATGATGACGTGTCGATTCTTAGAAGAATTTTATCGGCGCAAGCATCTGTACCTGCTCGCCTGAGCCCTATTCCCGATGTTGGCTCAGACGAGGGGCAGGTAGAGATACCTGAAAAGCCTAAGAAAGCAGCAGCTAAAAATAAAAAGCCGTTATCGGGAAGGAAACCGGTGGTTAAAAAAGCTGCTGCAAAAAAGTCGGTAGCTAAGAAACCGAAAAAAGATGCTGCAAAAAAGCCGACGAAAGTGCAACCGGTATGTTCGAGCGCGCCGTTGCCAGGATGCTCTCATGCGGTGTTGCCAACGCAGGAACCCCGTAACCGTGCTCTGGTTGTGAATGAAAGTGATTCTGATTCACAATCGGAGTTATTCTCCCAAGAAGAGCAAAATGAAACTTTCAAAAATTTCTTGAACATGTATGAACAGTTGCAGCGGGAGGATAGGGAACTTAAAAGTGCAACTGATGATGACAGCAAATTAAAGGATCACGCGCAGTCCCTCAAAAGGAAGGCGGAGATGTTGAATTCTCGGGCCGATGAAATGCTCAGAGGCATTGCGAAGCGTCGCAAAGCCTCTGAGAGATGTACAAGGAAGCTAAATGCTATAAAAAAGAAACTGGGAATAAGGTAGTGCGTAAACACACTACAGAATGTTGCATTAAAAATGTTTGTACATAAATTTAGTATTAGGTTAGGGTTAAGAGAAAAAATGTAAAAAAATATAAAAGTAAAAATGTAAAACTGAAAAAAAATGAGGTTAGATTAGGTTAGAAAAATGTAAAAAATTTAAATGTAAAAAAATAGGTTAGGTTAGAAAAAATGTAAAAAAAAATTTAAATGCAAAAATGTGAAAAAAAAATTAGGTTAGGTTAGGTTAGGTTAGGTTAGAAAAAATGTAAATGTAGAAAGTAATAACACCCGGTGTGTTACGTGTTGAAAAAAATCCTTGCAAGTGCTAGGGATTGAACTACCAAACCTTCGTTCACAAAGTTTACAAAGCAAGCCACGTTACCACTGGGCTACCTTGGTCCTAGGAAACTCTTATACTTTACTCTTATACTTACCTATAACGCGAGTTTATATATATATTTCATGGAATTTTTGGTAAATTGTGTATTTAAGTATATAATTAGATTAGAACTGTTGTATTCATCGTAGATGAAATAAAAAATAAATTTTAATACATTTATTTATACACAAATATTGGACAAAAAAAAAAAAATATATATATATATATATATAAACAACTGAAAAACTTCCAAAGTACACTCAGACACGCGTAAGGGGTCATTTTCGACTAAACTGACCACTGGGAATCGATTCCGATAATTTCCGAATCGATCCGAACACTACCGAACGCGTTATTCACTGTTTTGTCAAGGATTGGGGGAATAAAAAAATCAAAACACGTTTCAGGGGAGTTCACACATGCAAAGGCTGCAATTTTAAGCGAAAAGCCGAACTCATGCCGAACACTCCCGAAGTTTCCCGAAGCCACCCGAAGACGCCCGAGGACACGCGAGGTATCGTTTTCGACTAAATCGATCACTGGGAAGCGATTGCAACCACTTTCGGAGCGATACGACTAGCCGTTCCGGGAAAAAGTCTGCTGCGGCAAAACTAAAGGTCGGAAGTGAGTAGAAACGGTACTGGAGGACAACTGTGACCTCGATACACCTTTTGCAACACTTTTGACCGACAGTCCAAATACGAATAACCAATTTACTTAAATAAGTACCCCGTTATTTCTTATATTAAAGCAATTTTTTATTCTTTACTTTACTACTGTTATTTATTGTATATGAAATGAAATAAAAAAAGAATAACTCTTAATACATTTATTTATAAATAACAAAAATATATATACATAAAATAAAACAGAATTATCCGTCCGAATCATGCTCCACCAGAATGACTGCATCCTCATCTTCATCGGCAGATTCCTCCACCAGAATGGCTGCATCCTCATCTTCATCGGTAGATTCCTCCACCAGAATGGCTGCATCATCTTCCGAGTCAGACGATTCCGCTGTGTCCGTCGATGATTCCTCCAGAATTACTCCATCCATCTCGTCTTCGGAATCATCATTGGGCACAGTGTCCATCGACCATGTGGACGGAGACCTCTCCAATGGTTGGTATTCTTCTGGTGAGGTGGTGCTATCTGCTACACCACCCCTTGTCGCCTCTCTAACGCGCTGCAGGTAGGCACGATACCTTTCGCACAAAACGAACATGGTTGAAGTGGAAGATACAGTATTGTCTTGTACTTCAGACATGTTGGAGCGTAGAAAGTAAACTGAGGATGGTGAGGGCTTTCTTATGTATATATAGCCCCTACCACCACCCCCACCTCATCACTCCCCACCTCACTACTCACACAAATAAGAGTAGAAAGTGTCCTAATACTCATATTTTTAACACCATCAATATCAATAGCACTGTCAACATAAGCAATAATCGAAGTGAAACACAGATTTCTCTAGTAACATTGTGTTACTTACATTTAAATATTTAGTAAATAAAACAAAAAATAAGATTCAATTTAACGTTTATTTAACACTTAAACTAGTTATATAATATTTACAATAAACTAAAAATTAAATATATACATTTATTTATCACTAAAACTAATTACATAATTATTTACAATAAACTAAGAGATATATACATATTTACAAAAAAAAACTACAAATTATCTGTCCATATTGCAAATATTGCAGATTTCCACTCGCCTAATCTGATAGAGTGGATCTCTGCAAGATTTGCAATATCCCCGCCTGCCTCTCATTATCCTTGTAGTGGCATGGTAGTCCACATGACGATGTCTCCCAGGATCCACCCTAGACTGGTATCCCAGAAAACATCCGTGGCAAAGATTGTATTCCATACCACCCACTACTTGGACCGCAACAAAGGTCATGGTGGTGCAGAAGATGCCATCCATCGGGTTCACCCTTGCTAAATATTCTGATGTTATCCACCGCTGCCCTCTTTGGTGGGGAACATCTACGACGATACCCTCATCATCACTTGAATCGTCTGCACCCTCTTCAGCGTCAAAAAATTCCTCATCGTCTTCCTCGTCGCTTTCCTCATCGCCTTCCTCATCGTCTTCAACTTCTACCTCGTCGTCTTCGGGAGCAGCCAAGTCGTCCTCTACCTCTTCAAGGTACCATATATTGTTGAGGACATCTAGGGATGCTAACCAGTCCAGGAATCTGAGGTTAGCCCAACCAGCAGGTACAGCAGCCATATTAATACTTGGAAACGAATATATAAGACAGTAGACGGAATGATCAACGTTGAAGTTTGCAAAGCAACTGATCTAACGTGGAGTTACACCTCCTCTTTTAAACATGTTGCTGGTGACGTCACATCATCTCTAACGACATACCATGGCTCTAATATCGGCAATTCCAGCGACTACTTAAACAAACAAGGCCATGAGGAGGAACTCAGTTATTATTCAGCTGTCATACCGTACACTTGTTTTTAAAACAGCAATGTCTTGTCCAAGAGAGTGGCAATCGAAACCAACAATCGCCGTATATCCATATAGTATGGATGGTGCAATTCTGTGCTATAATTGTTCCCAATTCTGGGCAAAGCAGCAAATTAATCCATGTACTGGACTATGTTCAAATTGTATAAAAGAAAATCCAGTGCCAGTGAATACCGTCCGAAAAGCAGCATCACGTGAGCGTCTGGAGCAAGAGTGCTACAAGTGTCTACAACCCACGACTCGTACAAATTTTGGAATTATCCGAGATGTTTGTGAGACATGCAAGGTGGAGCACCCATTGAGGCAGCGGTGTCTGGTTTGCAACAAGTACACTGGTGATTGTTGGAACAATATTTGCAGCAAATGCAGAGACGAGAAGACATACAGTGTTTTACTTTGTGAATATGTTGGACATATTTATGGAGGTGTGATGAAACACAACAGAGAATGTTTCTGTCAGGAAGCGTTACTGTCGAGACGGGGGGATTTCATCTGATTAATTCCATAAATATGTATTTGTATTTTTTCTGTATTATATACGTTTTAAATAAATATATTTAATCTATAATTCGTTGTAAATATTTTCTTCTCAATAAAATTTATTAAAATGATTTTCTTGATTTCATCTAATAATTTTTAGGAGTAAAAATTAATTCAAAAATTTTAACAAATTTGCATTTGTATATATTTTTTCGTTAATGTGTATATAATTACTAAGGCTTTGGAGTCTTATATGGGGAAAATAAATAAAACAAATATTAATGGAATACACACATTTTATTATGAAATTTCTAAACATAAGTAAAATATTAGTTGTTATAAATATACACATTTTATATAAAGAATGTGACAATATTAAATAAGAGCTGCTTCGTTAATCCAAGAGTTGTGGTCATTAGAGAATCCGAGCCACTTCACAAAAACCTTGTTCCCTCTCCTTCTTAAAACCTTTTCCACCAAGTAGACATCAGGGTATTTAGCTTTTTGTAGCTCCATTTCATAAAAGCACCCCTTTATTGGTTGGCCATGAATGTCCTGGAGTGTATATGTTGTGGGATTTGTTACATTTATTTTAACGATCTTGAAAAGTTCAGTTGAAAAATTTGGTGTGAACCCCTTTTCAAATATACCTTTATATTTACTGATTCGAACTATATCGCCAATACGAAATTTAGGTTTCAAAGCAATTTTAATGTGATTATAAGCATTTAAACGTGTAGTTGGTTTAACATCAGCAGGTTTCATACCAGTCGTACGATGTATTTTATTATTGTACAATTTTGTAATGTCGGATAGAATGTCAACCCATTTGTATTTACCTCTAGCTGAGAATTCTTTATATAACCAGGTTTTTAATGTTCGTATTACTCTTTCTGCAATTGCTGCTTTTTTCGTACTATACGTGGAGTAATGATTAATGATGTACTGTTTCATTAAAGCAGAAAAGTTTTTGTTGTAAAATTCCGTACCCTGATCGCTTTGTAGATTTTTAGGAGAATAATTTGATTCTTGTAAAATACTTCTCATAGCCTTAGTAATTTCAACACCAGTTTTATTTTTTAGAGGTTTAGTCCACAAATATTTTGAGTAACAGTCGATCACTACGAGAATGTATCGATAACCATTGTTTTCATCAGCGTATGGTTGCATTTCAGCTAAATCCATATGCCATAAATCACCATAACCTTTGATTATTGTTCTTCTTCTACGGAAATTTCTCCTACAAGCTTTATGCAATTCGTTAACAACTTGTAATTTCTCATTACTAATCACCATAATTGAAGTTTAAGTCAGGCGTTTATATAGATAATTTAGGTCTGTTTTTTCACTTTTTTCCTAATGTAGCAGCGTTGTCCGTGACTTCAGCCACTATTTCATCTATCACTTGTTGATTACGATCGTTCCTCCCAGCTTGTGCCACAATATTTCCAAGTGATTTCTGTCGCACTGTCATACCTTTCAGACGGGATTCATCGAGAATGTGGTGCACTTTGCTTATTGCATCATATAAAATAGTATAATTGTCCTCGGTTAATTTCTTAACTCCAGAAATTTCTTTATTAATGTGTTGCAGAGCGTCATTAATCATCTCGGTAATTTTGCTGTGTACAAACTTACTATATTCAGTCCACTGATTCTCCATAAAAGCAATGTGTGACTTTTTAATGTCTTTCATACATTTATCGATATTTTCGTCTACATAGTTACGAGTTACACCATCTTTTTGATTTATTGGTTCACCAATGTTCAGTAAACGCTTATTTTGCATATCAAATTGATTATCTGCGGTAAGTTTAAAACCAATACCTGGAGGTCCATGTACGATAATCGATTTATTATTATTACTTCTTCGTCTACCGAACTTGTCAATTGTGTTGTTTACAACAGCCATTTCTGTTTACGTCTGACCCCGTTTAAGCATTTCACAATATTTTATACTAATTAAATAAGTGTGAAATGAATTTTAACTTCACTAATAGATTATCCTTTCTTCCCTCATTTCTTCCAATAAACTGACTATTTCGTTATTGACACCATTGTTACCAACCATTTTTGAGCTATAGAGCAGGCGTAGGCGGTCCACCAGTTCTTTCGGTTTATTCCAATATACATAGTCAACACCTCTATTATTGTATAATTTATTAATAGGAACACCTAAGCCAGTTTTAGATCTCGTCACAACTGTAGAAGATACCAATGGTTCTATAATATTAGTGAATTTCTTCCATTTAGCTTTATTCAAACCCTGTTTCATATCATAATTTTTATATGGTGCTTTTGTCTGTTTTAAAATCCCCCCATATAATTGACACTCTTTGTCGCCAATAATAGCCTCATTACTACGCGAAATTTGTGGTTGTTTCATAAATATCATATCATATAACTTAGGACTGCCAGAATACGTCCCCACCTTCTTAGTTCCACGCCACAATGTGATATTTCCATTAGAAAAGCGTATTTCAGCATTACCCATTTGTAGTTTTTCTGTATGGGGGTCTAAACGTACACCGTATATAGTATCATACCTAGCATTGTCGAATTTCAGATTTTCTAAATGTGTTTGCACTATATCACATTTTCCTTCTGCGCCACTAATAGAACTTTCTGAACATGGAGTGCTCATTAACGACGATCCCGGTGGTGTTTCCAAAAAATATTGTTGACTTGCATTTTTGTCACCATCTTCATCACTAGTTTCAGGTGTTGCTTTAAATGTACTAGTACTAGCTCTTGCACTTTCTATCGGTTGTGTTGGTTTCTGAGGTTGTGTTAGCGATTGGTTATGTGAAGCAGATGATATAACCTTTAATGGTTTTGTTATGGGTTCATAAATTTTTTCGAGTGTTAACTGATTCTCAACGTTTCTTCTCTTCACAGAGTTGAATTTTTTGCGCACTGAATCGGTGGCCTCAATCAATTCACGTTTCAGTCTTATTTCTTCTCTCATGTTTCTACCTATAGCACTACTGAGTTTATTCTCACCATTGTCATTCATGTCTAACAAATGCAGCCTCACTGCTGAAGTTATCCCGATGCTATCTGTAGACCAATTAAAATTTTAATTACAATACTTCATGGATATATGAAACTATCAAGTTCTTTGCGATATCTCCCTTCATTTACTTCTCTATCCTTGTCAATTACAAGAAACCCATATTTGTCTTTCCAGCACTCTGCACACATTTCTTGAAATTCTTTATAAGTCACATCCGGTGAGACATGGTCTGAGAAAATGTGGTGTAAATTCATATCATCCTGCTTAAAAATTGCTATGAAATTACTATTATCCCTTACCAACTGTTTAGGGACGCGGGAATACGTTTGTGCCAAATAGAAACAATCTACATGTTTATGACGCCCCATTGAGAAGTATGCTCGAATAACATCTTGCTTTTCACATATAACATCATCAAATATAAATATAGACTCAGGCTCAGCGTCGGATGGTTGCACTATTTCCGCGTTGTTACTGAAGGTGTAATATCCTAGCCCCGTAATCGGTGCTAATATATCGCGTAAATATTCATACTTGGGTTGATGTAAGGACTTTGAATATAAGTAAATGTTTGAAAAACGTAGCCCAAGTGGATGAGTAAGCAAAGTTATTAGTAAATTTGTTTTGCCACAACCACTTGGACCTATTAAGAGTCCGCGAATAGTTGAGGGAAGTAGCGGGCCATGGCGTGATTCGACTTGTAGTCCACACCCTACTTTTTCATCTAAATTATCTACAGCAAGTTTCTGTTTCTGCTTCACAATGCGCATCGTAGCACGGATGGATACTATATAAATAGATGTACGTATTGTGATTGTTATTTAAATGGTGTCAACCGAGAAGCACACACGTGAAAATCGTCGTGGTTTAAAGATTGGTAAGGGGGTAGTCAATTCTCTAATAAATAAGCTCCCATTTGAACTACACTTACCGGGAGGTTACCAGTATTGTGGTCCAGGCACCAAATTACAAAAAAGATTAGCCCGAGGTGATCCAGGCATAAACAAACTCGATGCTGCATGCAAGCAGCACGATATTGCATACGATCAAAACACCAGTAATTTAGCAGCCCGACACAAAGCAGACTATCAACTTGAACAAGCTGCCTGGAAACGAGTTAAATCAAAAGACGTAAGTTTCAAAGAAAAGGCCGCCGCGTGGTTAGTTACAACTATAATGAAGGGAAAGCAACGTCTTGGTATGGGTTGTACGTCAACAACACCCCGTACTACAAAGAAACGTATAATTAAAAAGAAAAACAAGAAAAAAACTAGAAATATAGCTTTTGGTGCTGGAATAGTACGTAAAGTACGTGATGACATACGTAAAGCCGGTGGTAAACGAAAAATCGCTAAGGACACAAAAAAAGTTACGCAAATTGCGCTTCAAGCAGCACGACAACACATGAGAGCAGCTGGTGGAAAACGTAATATTCGTACACCTAGGATAATACCAATACCGAAAGTGGGTGGAATTCTACCATTAATACCCATTTTTGCTGGATTATCAGCTTTGGGTAGTTTAGCTGGCACTGCTGCTGGTATAGCTAAAGCTGTAAATGATGTTAAAACGAGTAGAGAGGAATTAGCTGAAAAAAATCGCCATAATAGGCAGATGGAGGCGATTTCTATAGGAAAAAGTGGTAAAGGGCTATATTTAAAACCATATCGCAAAGGACTAGGACTTTATCTAAAACCACAAAGTTCAAAAAACTTCTAGATGCTCTACCCCGAAAACCTCTCACTAATATCGATCTTAAATATTATGCAGAGAAGATGAAAGTGCCCTATTTTCGGGGGATATTTATGCGGGACACTCTACCATATTCTGGACCACGTCATAATGAGTCGGCCATCATAAATCTAGACAGTATAAATGGCCCTGGAACACACTGGGTTGCATTTAAAAAACGTGGTAGTTTAGTCACATATTTCGATAGTTTTGGTGATTTACCCCCACCGACAGAATTAGTTTTATATCTGCGCAGAGGTTCAAAGTCGACCGACAAAATTTACTATAACTATGAACGCCAACAAAATTTTAACACAGTGTGGTGTAGTCATTTGTGTTTGAAGTTTCTCACTACAAAATAACTACAAACGCTTGTGAAATAACATCTGCAGACCTTGAAATGGATCGGGAAAGCATCAAGCAGATGGGTCAATCACTAATCGCATTCTCCCGTTTACGCAGTCTATTGAAGATGAGCAAACAACAACTGGCAAATATGCCTAAAGAAGTAATGATTGGATGTGCTGCACATGAAATTGCATTAGTATGGGACAAACTACCCCAGCATCTCCAGAATGATATTGATATTTTAAAATATCAATACTGTCAGGAACATTATCATGATGATGATGATGATGGCGGTGGTAGCAGTGTTGATGTTAATGATGGGCCGCCGCCTCGAAGAATATTTTGCTGCTACTGTAAAGTGCGCGATGTCAATGTTGCATCAAATAATGAGATACAAACGTCTCCGTCATCCAGCAAAAAACGAAAATTACACCACGATTATTGCTGTAGTTCACAATAAATTCATGAGAGAACACTAAATATCATCAGTCATGTCGTATACGTTCACTCTATCAAACCGATCTAGTGTGCTCAGTGCTGAGTTTTATCCTCCCATTGAATTAGATACTAATAGTCGATATGGGTTAGGATTAACAGGCTTCTATTCTTACAATTCTATATTCAATGTGGACGAAACCAACAATCGTTTTTGCTATCGAATTGGACCAAAAGTAGCCCCCACACTTATCCACATACCTTGCGGAGCCTATGAAATTGAAGAGATATATCGTGCAATACTGAAAGCTATGCCCGGTGATAAGAAAGAGGAAAAAGAAAAACTATTTCGACTGCGAGCGAACAACAATACGCTAAAGTGTGAGATTTGGTCAAAATATGGAATTGACTTTACACAAGCAAACTCTATTGGTAATTTATTGGGATTTGAATCGACTTATTTGCATCCAAACACTAATCATGAATCAACATTACCTGTTGATATTATGAAAGTAAGGATGATACGTGTAGATTGCAACATTATCTCTGGAGCATATCTGAATACCCTTAAATCCCATACCCTTTTCGAGTTCGACATAGACGTTGAACCAGGTTACAAACTTACCAGAGAGCCAGCGAACATCATATATTTGCCTGTTAGACCTGAAGGACGTCAGTTTATCGACAACATTACACTACGCATATTGGATGATAATGGAGATTTAATCAATTTTCGTGGTGAGAAGATTATCGTAAAGCTAGAATTGAAACAGTTTTAAAATCGCAAACACAATGGGTTTCCGATATAATCAACAACGATTAGCACACAATCGTTTCAATGTGATTGACGATAAAAAGACTAATGACTGCGGAAATCGACTCATTCAACGTGTAGAGCTTAAACGGTTAAGACATAACCTGCCAGCTAAAGATCGTGCATTTCTTCGATCCATCGGATTGAAACTGAGAGAAAAATAGTTAATAATGGTGACTTTTACATCTAGTGAAAAACTTGAGGTGTTCGAGGAACCTGTATTCGATCAGTCACTCGTTAGCTTACATGAGCATACATATAAACCACACGGTTCACCATATTATAGAAACTCTGATGAAGTACGCATTCCTGTCAATTTTCAGGACTTAATACTTGACATTACAGAGAGTTACATTTATATAGAAGGAAAATTTACCCCTAGTGATGTTACCAAGAAGTGTTATCTATCTAACAATGCGCTAGCTTTTCTCTTCGAAGAAATAAGATATGAAATGGGTGGTGAACAGGTCGCTGTCGTTAGGAAGCCTGGCATCACTACTACAATGAAAACTAGGGTGTCATATGGACAAACATCCCTCCCATCGCTACTAACTATAGGTTGGGGTCTCACCGAGAAAAAACAGGATATTTTAGATACTACCAGCCACGTTTTCAGCGGTAAACTCCCTCTTAAGTACCTCATGGGTTTTGCAGAAGATTATACCAAAGGTATTTTAAATACAAAACAGGAATTAATTTTAATTATAGCACGTTCCTTTAAAGACTCTTACATTGGAGAAGTTGATGCACAGTTAGAAATTAACAAAATCGAATGGAAGATAAGACATATTGTGCCTGAAGTTAGACAAAAGGTTAAACTATTAAAGAAAATTGATACGAGCAGTAATAATGCTAAAGTTAAAATGGCTTACCGTATGTGGGATCTCTATGAGCTACCCACTCTACGTGATACTGCTTCTGATATATGGGCTGTTAAAACCACTAACAGTCTTGAGAGACCTCGATACATCATTATCGGATTTCAAAACAATGGCAACTCTAGTGACAGAACCAAGGACGCCGCAAGTTTTATACATGCAGATATAAATAATATTCGGCTATATTTAAATGCCGAAGTATTTCCATATGAACGTTGGAATTTAAATTTCGATAAGAAACTCGACTCTGCAGCCTACTACGCCTATGAAAATTTCCAACGTAGTTATTACGATAAAGATATGAGTGAACCTATGATGGACCTTGGCGAATTCAGAAAAAATCCATTGTTTGTTATTGATTGCTCACACCAACCAGATGCAATGAAATCATCCACCGTCGATATAAAAATTGAATTTGAGACACGGAAGACGAAGTTTCCCGAACAAACTCGAGTATATGCACTTATACTTCACGATGCGTATTTAAGTTATAGCGCATTAGATGGTTCAGTTCAGTGTGGCATTGCTGGTGCTAAGTAACGAATACCTATTACCATGACGTCATTAGGTAGCCAATTTCCTACTTTGATAGTTGACTTGCAGGGGTTTCAATATAAAACAAATGATTTTACCGTTAAAGAATTAGCTGTTCTATGTTGTAACACTAATCAGCAAGCACACTATTTCTTCAAACCACCAAATCCTTTCTCATCACTAACCCAAGGCGAACAGACTCACTACCGATGGTTAGAAAACAACTACCATGGGGGCATAAAATGGAGTGATGGATATATTCAACTGTCAGAATTCCCACTAATACTTCATCGACTTTGTCAAAACGCTGTTAATAATTTTCGACGCAACGTATTGTCAGAGGATGTTATAATTGTATGCAAAGGCAAATTAAAGAAAAATGTTCTACAGCATCATCTAAAATGGAATAGAGTTATAGATCTAGATGACTTCTCACCCTGCATACCCAATCTAAAATCGTTAAAGGTACCAAGATGTATGGAACACACCCAACCAAAATATAGTCACTGCTCTCTTGCAAACGTTCACTTTCTTAACAAATGTATTATAGATTTAAATATAGAGTTAAAATAAATATCTTTAAATATGTTTATATTTAGGATTAATAATTAATATTTTTTAATGTATGTCACCAAAAATAATTATAAATAAATTAATGTATAATCTAATAATGTGTTTCATTTATTTCAATTTTAATTTTAAAAATAAAAACAACTATATTTCCATAATAATAATTTTATTACACCATTTACATATTAATATTATTAACAGAAGAATTACAATAAGTGATTAACTACTAATTGAGTTGTCTTCATCCTGTTCTTCATCAGATTGGTCGAGTTGATACTTTTCAATAATTTTCTTAGGTAAGTATTTTTCTATGTCACATAGGAAATGTTTTAAATTTATTTCCACTAGTTGCTCACAGAATTCTTCTAAATTCACAATACCACGAGAGAATTTACCACATAGTTGTGCACCTCTGTAATACCTCTCAGAATCCTCATTAAGCTGTTTAACTTTTTCAGCATCGAAGCAGTAATTCAGATCATAATTTATTGCATGGAGTCTATCCATACTTAAGTCGCCTAGTACAGAAGATAGTCTTTCAATTGCCGAATTAATGTCTTCTGCCCTTACCCAACGTTCTGCTGAATATTGCATCCACATTCTTGCCAGTTATAGTGAGGCTAGAAATTACATAAATAAAATTAGAACAAGTTATCAAATATATGATAAAACTACTTACATCTCTACTACTATTGTAGTGTATTTATAATATTTCAGTCTAAGTTATACTTTCACTATACCTTATTTATTGGTCTGATAATTTAAAGTATACAAATATTTTAAATAGTTTAAATCACGCAATAATTTCGAATTTTATTAGTGACCTTGATTTAGCACCGGTATAAATGGGTGAATTCTCTCCTAAATAAATCAACGCATATTTACCACTAGACGAATTTATTTCTTCTATAAAAGTTATATTTAATAGTTCAGCAATACGTTTAGGCAAAAATGATTTAAAGGTAGTACTTGTACTTTCATCAAATAAATGTACTAATATCGATTTTCCAAAACGTGTATTAAGCATTAACATTTTTTTAATGGCGTAAACCTTATTTAAAATTAACGATGAAATAGGTTTTTGGTCTAAAACTTCAGTATCTTTAATAATAAGTTCATTAAGGGCTAATAAATCGATATTGGTAGTCATATTTAAGTAGTTGAGTACAGTGAAAGAATTACTAACCAAGAAATATTACAGAACTTTGCTTACTTAAAATATTTCAGATCACAACACTATGCTCACTTATTAACTGTAGGTGAACCAGACTAAATATGATTTTGTTCTAATAGTCCGTGCTTTTTTTATAGAAAAAGTATACTACGTCACAAAATATAGAACCCCACCACATTTTACTGTGTACGTATTGAACTAATGTAATTTTAGAGGTCAAGTTGCGTGGCAAGGAGGAAGCTCCGTCCTTGCATTCTCTAATAGTGTTAGCCAAGGCCAAGGTCACCGCAAGTGATCGTTCTGGGTAACAGCAACACTGCGCCCTTGAAGTCGAAACGCACTGCGGCCGTCCAAGGTCAAGGTCACGGTATATGCTATGCGAACCTACGATGCCACCGTGGCCTTGAAGGAACGGACCACAGGTGCACGGTCAAGGTCAAGGTCAGTGGTGGGGGGAGACCGACCTACGGCTAACTTCCTCTACTCCTATACCTATCATTAACCGTTGTTGAGATATTTGCAGTTAAATTTTTGGGATAATATTTTTTTATTAACGTAATTATAAGGAACACTACAATACGAAAAACAGTAAATATTATAATTATTTCTATTCTATTCTATTTGACATAACCCATACCTCCTTAAAAATTCTTGTGTTATCTGGGGTTATTTGGCGGCAAGCATGAATTATCCTATTTTCTTAATCATTAAGATTATTTGGCTTCTCAGCATATCAACTTGTTTTAAATGACCCCATAAGAAAAAATCTAGGGGGCTCATATCAGGTGACCGTGCAGGCCATTTAACAGATCACTGATTACCAATCCAGTTCCCTCCAAGCCTCTCAGTCATAGTCAGGAAGCGTGTTACAAGGTTCGAATTATGCGGTGGCGCTCCGTCTTCCTGCGACCACATAGTGAGGCGCTCGTTTATTGGAATTTCTTCCACAAGACCAGGAATAATATATCTTAAAAACCTCAAATATCTGTCACCATTCAGGATACCTTCATAAAAGTATGATCCAATTAATCACTCATTAAATAAGCTGCACCAAACGTTAATTTCCCAAATAGTTTGAGAATGGATTTCTCTTACTCAGCGAGGATTTTTCACTGACCAATAATGATGATGTTATGTTATGCCGATTAACCGTACCATTATTGTGAAATCGTGATTCATCGTTCCACATAATTTTATTGACAAACAGAGGATCATCATGTACCTGTATCATAAAGTTGTCAATGAATTCCATACGTCTATTGTAATCATTAAGTCTTAAATCTTGAACTACGCAGATTTTGCAAGGATGGTGTCCATTATCTACTAGAATTTTGTGCACCGAAGATTTACTTATACCAATCTCTTCCGCAGTACTTCGAATAGAGGCATATGGTGATTATTATAAGCGCAAGAGCATTAAAGACATTTTGTTCCTGTCCTGCTGGACGGGCATGCTGAACACCTCTGAGGCTTGAAAAGGAACCAATAGGTACGCGTTTTTCTTTCCATATTTTTAAATGTCTGGCGAGATGGTACACTGTTATAATATCTGATTTGCAGGAAACAACTACGAGTACTCAGCGGGCAAATACCCCGACATGTATTGAATTATACTTTACAAATCATGAAAGAATGGTAGCCTTATTATATAGTTTAAGAATACAGAACATGACTGAATCAAGATTAAACCGTTAACATATCGTATTCCGTTAATGATAGGTATAGGACATGATTATTGGTTAATAAAATTTGTTCGGAAATAAAAAGGGAATCCAAAAATATACAAAGTGTTCCATTTGCAAAAGTAAAGTTGCATAACCTATCGTCTTTTTGAGGCGCCTTGTACACTTGAAAATAAAATGGTTAAATGCATCTTTTTAAACAGAATAACTTTTCTATTAAACATTTTTTCTATGTCTAACCGTTTCAGAGATATTTCTTGTTTAAATAGAGTTGGAACACCCTATATATGGTCAAATTCTACAGTATAGCTTTATCTATATCTGTCAAAATTTATAAAATGTACCGATTAAAACGCACGTCAGGCATGCACATTTAAACACAGACGAAAGCAAATATTTGGATCTTAGTTTCCTATTCAAAATAAATTTTGATGTAAAATTTTCGAACGCTATAATAAACATTTTTGTCCGTGCATAAGGTAATAATAGACAGAAATTCCATACACATAGATTTAGTTTTTCGTACGTTTAAATTTACTGCGGTTAAATACTGTAACCCATTTGTTTTAAAGTTTTACACGGACAAATCAACACAGCCACGGAAATATTTTGAAACGTTTTGGAATGAACCAATTATAATCTCAATGCACCCAGAACTTGAGCTTTTAAGTTTACATTGTAAAATTGCCAATTTCTTTCCATCTATCAGCATCACTAACTCGAAGGACAGATAGGCGTACCTTAACGAGGGAGAAATAGGAGGAAAATTATACAACTGAAATAAATTTGCGAAACATTATTAAAACGACTTTTCACATGCCAACAACTTCCAAAAAGAAAGGGCTGAATCTAAATATATATGTTAACTAAAAAATGATTGTAGCTACTTATCCAAAATTTATAAATGCTTTCTACAGGGCGCAACATTTTACAAAATTTTAAGTTCGTGTATGGATTAAAATTATTCACACATGCAAAATTATTAAATCAGTTCATTAGAAAAAGTGAAGTAAAGTGCATCAAAAACCTTAGAAATATCCACAATATATTGATACGAATATTTTAATAAAAATATTAAATATCCGCATTTAAATTAATAATTAATAAATAAAGGGTAGGCATAATTTCAAATTTCAATTACCGCTCAGTGTGTTCAGTGTCATAAATTTTTGCAGAAAAAACTCGCCCTGGATAAGTTAAAATTGATACCGAAGAATTAGCGTTCGACCATTTGACTAGTTTGTGTGTCCTGTGACTTTAAAGTTGTTATTTTCTAGTTGAAAACGGATAAAAGTTTAAATCACCCAAGAGCCGTAAATCAATACGGTTGATTGTTGTTATTTATTAGTAATTTACGTCTTAAAACGTTTAGTTACGTATTTTTCTTTGGGACATGTCGAATTTCTAAAAACGTCTCGACAATAAGGTTCCTGTGTTGGACGTTCGTATAAAATATTATTTATTCTTTTACATATTTTAATATAAATAGTCAAATAGCTAATTTGTTTTCTGTTTTCTGAAATATTTTTAATATCAATGTAAAATATTCCGCGAGGTAATTCGTTTTTATTTCACTAGGCGTTTTTTCTTATCTTGAAATTTGAACCTTTGCTCCGCCATTTCATATGGATTGAAGTACTGTTTTAGAGCACCGAATAGTTGCCGTGGATCTAATTTCGAATCAGTAGTCTCTCTTACTTTTTCAAGAAATTGGTAAATCTTTCAAGGGGATCTCAACTCTTGATGACTGCACCAGCAAAGTAACACCTTTCGCTGGACAGGATTGAGTTCCTTGACTTTCTTTTTTTATATTTATTATTCATCTAATGTTATATATATTGTGTTGTTATTACGTAAATTGATGTCAAAGCCCAGAGTATTTTACATAACTCTTACCATAGATATTGAGTTGTTTTACTGCTATTTTATTTGAAATAAGCCCTGATGAAAGAAAAACTAATTTTTGCCTCAAGGGTAATCAATTTAATGCCAACAAATAACGATAGGGTTTGTTCTTTTAGCTAACTCCGGGTTATTTCATTGCATATTTATACTTTGTTAAGTAATTTTGAATAAATAATTAACAGAAAATATCTCTCTCTCTCTCTTTTTTTAATTATTTGGCTAATATTACCAGAAGGGGAGACAATTTAGTAATTTTGTGTCTTGATAGACGTAATTGTATGTATAGGGTTAAAAATAAATTACTTGGCGCCCCCGAAAAGAAACTGAAACTACTTCCCACGCCCTAACGCAACCGCTGAGCGAACCGAGGGCTTATACATATAATTTTTTATTGTTATTCGTATTTTAGCCAAATACACGTAACAGTACATGGTGGTGCTATATTGCGTCCGACTTCGATAGCCATTTTTTTAATTACAGTACATTTTTACATTATAATAAAATTATATAAAAAAATATTTAAAAAAAAGATTTCATTTAAATGCTCTAAATAGTAAAAAATAAACTATGAAGTAAATCAAACCCATCATTTTGTTACATTATAATTTTTTTTATGATATTAAAGCTTGCGCGAGATTTTCCTGTGTAAAAGACATTGCTCGCGGCAAGCATTTATGTTATAAAAAAATTATAATTTAACAAAATGATGGGTTTGATTTACTTCAAAATTTATTTTCTACTTTTTAAAGCATTTAACAACAATCTTCGGTTACAACAAACACCGGTCGATAGACTAATTTCTACTTAAAGAAGCACTCGTGCCAGATATTCCACACAACTTGCTGCTTTTGAGCATATTACTTGGCCATGTCTCTTCTCTTCTATCTTGCATAGGCCTTGATTCAAGTATTGTATTTGCGAGCACGGTATATTAAATAACATTTTTGTCAACGTAACGAAGTTACCTCCACAATCCACAACACAATGTCTGGTACTTTGAGATGAATGGCTGAATCTATCTTTGTAGCTCCTTTTCTCGATCTATCCGACAAGAGCCATCGGTAGATAGATTACCACAGAGGAAGACTTACCGAATTATACATTTCCTTTATAAACTGTGGTATTGACACTCTCAGTTCATTGAAGCCCCTCTCTTCGGAACAAGATCCGCCGACAAGAATGTGACTATCAAATAGTTTTCACAAATACCAAAACACAAAAGATTGGCATTATTTGGAACCTATACGAAAATTATATCTTCACTAAAGTAGACAGTTTAAGAATAAATTATTGAAACCAATTTTTATTTTACTTTGAGCATGAGAATATAAATATTTCTAGAGCAAAGTTTATAGGTATATAGGCAAAATTATTTTTGTATTATGAATATTTATATAGTAAAAGTATATGCAGTTCATACAGTACGATAACATGCAGTGTAGAATGTAGGCGATATATAAATTTCGTAAGAATCTAACCCCCCCCCCCCCCTAGTTTGCGGTATGTGTATTTTAATTACACATTTTTATTCCAAAATATCTACAAATTTTTTAAAATTATCTTTTATATATATCTTGTATTGTTACCTCCTTTCCCTTATTATTTATTTTTGGGAAAGAATTGAGGCGACATATGCGGACGACTAGCTGGTTTAAATCGGAGCAAAGAGCCGTGGATTCAGAGTATTCGTAAGAATGGAGAAACTTACCCTTTTTGAAATGTATGGCATAAATGACAGATTTCTGTTTATTTCGAGAAAAGGAGACAAAGAAAAAATGGTGTTAAATTGGGCACCATCTATAGTGAAAATAAGTAGAATTGTCTCTTTTTCTCGAATAACCAGTCTACTATAGATCAGACTGAAATTGTTGGTAAGAGAAATAAAAAGATAGTTTAAAATGAATGTTAAAATATATTACATGAATAATAGATAAATCGGTTTCTAAATACTAATTGAAAATATAGATATAATAAATTTATACCAGGATCCTAGATTGACTATTGTTGAGGTGACTGGTTCTGGAACAGCAATCCAGGCCCACAATTGTCTCTTGTTGGAGTCTAAAGGTTTACCTGGATGTTAAACACTTGTTAACGCGGATATAAAATTGTAATATCAATTACTGAAGTCCACAGTTAAGTTTATATACGTTCGAATCAGTACAAAGGCTTCAAGCAAATGATTTCCTGTTGAGTTTTACTAATAAGGTGAACTTTTTTTTGTCCTACTTACTGCAAAATAATGCTACCAAATAAACTTGAGAAATCTATTTCCCCTAATTAAATTTAAAGCTATAAAATATAGAAATAGTACAGGTATGGCCATCTGTCAATTGTTGAGTTATGCGCAACAACCTGCCTGATGTAGATTCCCGTACTCAAGCAAATTACAGAATCGATAAAAGAAATCTATAATACCACAGCTGACTTAAATTGCAACAATTTGTAACTTCTATTTTATACATAACCAAAAATATGAACTGCCGTAATAAATAGTAAAACGTATTGTGACTATTGTGAGAACTCAGTAAATATATTACATCTTATAGGATATACTAATACATAGTACTGAGAAAGGTAAGGAAACAACCAAATGTACTTACATAGTAAACAAAAATATAAAAATTGAAATATAGCTATATGAGTGTAATTTTTTTTTTTATACATTTATTTAACGTCGGCCTATTTCCGCTACTAAGGCCTAACACCGACGCCTGTAGACGAGCTACCCCCAACCAGGAATTTTGCCGAACCTCTTCCCTTAAGAAGAGTAGGGATCTTTTACTTGCCTAACATTTAATAGACAAGGGACCGACGGCTTTACATCCCCTCCGAAGGATGATATATCTCCTATACAACCCTCGCCTGAGGTTGTATAGCTTCCGCGCATACACTGATATACAAGCCGCTGGAAGATGTGTGAGGCGAGAACGCGGTTTCCGTTGGAATGGTCACCATCCAAGTACTAACTGCGCCTGTCGTTGCTTTACATCGCATACCGAAGTATGTACATAGTAAAGACGCACCTACGCTCGCCCCTATGAGTGTAAATAAATGTTTTGTAGACAATCGTTACCTGGGATAATGCTGTAATAGAACGAAAATACATAATAGTGTAAAAAAGCATAACTGAGTTCCTAAGATATAAAAATAAGTACATAAAACAATGTGAAATGATTTAGCAGTTATACAAGTAAATTCTGTTAGTTGAAAACAGTTTCACTTACAAAAACTGAATCAAAATATTATACAGATCGTGCTAAATATAAACAAAATACAAGTTTTTATATAAAACTGTTAAATGGACATAGGCCATGTAACAGTATTTATTGTAATTAATGTTCTTTTTTAAGTTTAAAAGTAATAAAAATTTGACACTATGGAAAAAAATCTGACCTTAGAGAAAAGTTCTTTTTAAACAAAGGTACTAGCATGTTTTGATTATTATGGTATCTAGTAGAATGTGAAGTCCTTCGTCGAATATACTCTGACCTTACGAAACAATATTTTAAGAAGTGTATCTTGTGTTACTTGTAATTTTTGTAAAGAATTTACATTTACCAATACAATCCCACTGAAAAAGTGGACACCTTGTAAACTACCCTACTCTACTAAACACTTTATCTGATCATATAAATCAAACAAATGGGCATGCCCTTAAATATCAAATTTATTGTAACTGACGTTTATTGTTTGTACACACCTAGAGTTGGACACTTAAAGCGATGCAACAATTATTTTAAAGCAGTTACTAATATTTTAGTTTTAGTACATACGTGCATACATACAAGTCAATATTATTTCCATCACCATGACTAAAAAAAATATGGAATGAAGCACTTGTCAATGGTTATACAATGTGAGTACGATCCTAGTCATAGTGTTGCTATTCTCGCTTAACAATAAACATACTCGACAATTTATTGGCCATTTTACAACTGTACAGGGTTGGTTTCTTGGATTTGCTTTAAAGTAAAAGATATTTTACTTAAGAATACGATATATTCCTTTGGAGATTTCAAAAATACTTTGCTAGAGTGTACCTTACATGGTTATGTTTTAAGGCTATATGAAGACGCCTACATATTCTTAATCCCTTACCTATTAGTTTATTACAAATCATTAAAATTAGAATTAGCCACAATACACGTACAGAGGCGGCGTACCTAAAGTTGTATTAATTGTAAAAATTAACAGGCGAGTATTAAATTATTTATTGGTACAAGTCTACAGCTTTCACAAGCCAATTATAGACTGTATACACCTAAACTTAAATTAGGCTAAACTTAAACTAAATTAAAGTAATGTATTCAGAGATAAGAGTGGGAGGGAGGGAGAGGAGATAAGGGATCTTATAACACGAAGAAATAGGTTATAAAAATGAGAAATGCTAGGCAATTGCGTACAAAATTTCTATTTAGTTCTGCATATTGAGTAATTTATTTTTTAGTTCTTTTTTGAACATGACGTACGTGTCTCTTAGTTCATAGTTTCTTGTTGGTGCAATAGAAAAAGTTCTATGAATACGTATTCTTTCGTCTGAAACATTGACTATTATTTCATTTAAGGTAGTTACATCATACGAAAACTGTGTATAAGTTCATGCAAATAAACAATATCCTAGTAAGTTGTTCTGTTATTTAGTGTCATTAAATTATACATACAAAGATGACCTAAATAAGAGGAGTTGCTAATATACTTCATCTGTAACATATTCCAACATTTGTGTATATTTGGTATAGAAATTGTGAGGTATCCAAGTGGGTAACTGGGTAAATAATTAATGTTTATTAATCTGGTCTGGTCTGGTCGATAGCCGAGTGGGTTAAGGCGCGAAGTGGCAATCGCGATTAATCACACGGACATCGCACCACCGGGTTCGAGTCCTGGCTCCGGTACTACCGGAGCAAATGGTTGTATGTCCGCGTTTTTTCAATCTGTAACCCCCTTCCGCACAAGCCCTGGCGCCTGGAATTGGGGATTGTCTAATTTATGTGGTGTTTATTTATTTATTTATAATCATATATGCCTGACATACAGAATAAGAAATACATGTTTTTCTTATAATATAAAATCCATACAAAAAATATATAAAAAGTAACATAAAAAAAGATACACTTACGGTATCAATTGAAAGAAATATAAATAATAAATGTTCCAATTTCCAATATAAATAAACTATGAATAATTAAACAATAAACAATAATAATTGTTGTTAATTAAATATATAACATTCTCCACTACCAAAATAGATTATAATAAAATGATCTCCTTAAGTAGAATAAGTATTTGATTTTAACAATGCAAATCTGATTTACCTATTCTAAAATAAATTCAAAATAAATTATACATTTTCGTAAATTAGACGATCGGGATTAGACATTTCTTCTGGATCTACGATTAGGCGTACTACTCGAACAAGAAGGTTGAATATCCCCGTTATTTTCAACCTGGTGATCCACATTTTCTGGGACACTATCCTGATTTATTTCTGAAATTTCTGTGTCTTTTAAGCCACTTTGAACATTGCTTTTTAAGATCTGATTAGTGTGACGTTTCCAAGTTAATTTAAGGTCTGGTATTCTAACTATGTATGTACATTTTCCAATACATTTTTCTACAATTCCCGGTATCCATGTAACTCTATTAATTTGCCGATAATCTTTAACAATAACCTTATCTCCTATTTTAAATTGTTTCTTTTTACCCCCAAAATATTTTGTTTGCTTTATTTTTTACTTTCTCCTTTATTTCCGGTTTAAAAATACTGGAACGAGTTCGTAAATCACGACAAAACATAAGCATCGAAGGAGGAACTCCGGTAGTGCTATGATTAGTATTACGATAATCAAATAAAAAATTATTTAATAATAATAATAATATTTATTTCTCCATTGAAAAGATATACAAAAAAAATGTACAAGAGATCAACGAAGAAAGTCATCATTGAATAAAGAAAAATTGATCAAATATTTCAAACGTATTTGCACATACAAACTATTTTGTACACAAGTCAAGTTAAAAAAAAATAACATATAAATAGATAAAACAAATAAACAGATATTCCTTATCCTATATCTTTTTTTTGCAAATTAACTAAAAAACTCATCAATAGTATAACAGCTTTTCTCGAGTAACAATCTTTTGAGTTTGTGTTTGAAAATGTGTATACTGCCAGAGACTTTAATGTCTTCGAGAGAGTTGTATAATTTACAGCCCTGGTACAGAAAGCTTTTCTGGAACATACTTGTTCTATGAGAATCGGGGAGTAAAAGATTTCTGAATCTTGTTTCATGTAAATGTCTGGCTTGATTTCTTACAAATATAGATTTATTTTTATGGATATATACATACAACATACCTCAAAAATATATAGGCTAGCAACTGTTAGAATTTGTAACTGTTTGAAGGCATCACGACAAGTTTCTCTGTAACTCAGACTGGACTTAGGGTGCAATTTACATCTATACTTTTATTATGCCCTAAAAAGTTTTGTATTTTTAACAACAATTTCAGCTGCTCCATTAGACTGTGGAAAATAAGGTGATATGGTAATATTCCATATTTTTCTAAAAATTATTTAAATTTTGCACTAACAAAATTTGCTGCTTTATCGGATGCAATTACTTTTGGTAAACCGAATCTTGCAAAAGTAGTGTGTAAAGCTTTTATCGTTAAATCTGTAGTAATGGTATTAGTTGGAAATAGTTCAATCCATCTTGAATATGAATCGACAATAATAAAAAAATATTTATTCAAAAACGGACCCATAAAATCAATATGGATTCGTGAAAAAACTTCTCCTGGCTATTTCCAGGGATGTAATTCTGTTTTAGGGGGACTTAATTTATTTATTGAACAATTTTCGCAACTATTAGCCAAATTTTCAATGTCTCTATTTATGTCTGGCCAATAAAAATAGGATCTTGCTATATTTTTCATTTTTATAACACCTAAATGTGACGACATATGTAACTGCGGAAGCATTCGCTCTTTTAATTTATCAGGTACTATTACTCGATTATTCCAAATTAATACATCATGTTCAATTGTTAGTTCATTACGAATCACATAAAATTGTTTAAATTTAATATTATTACAATTTCTAGGCCACCCATTTTTTACAAATTTTTTTACCGATTTTAACTATCAGATTCTGTAAATTGTTTAATAACATCAAAATTGGTTGATACTGTATCAGTATCTGAATAATTTAGGTAATTTATATCTACTGATTTCCATCCTGTGTTTTTATCACTTTTTACAGGTAAGCGCGATAAAAAATCAGCAGGATTTTTTTCAGAATTAACATATTGCACTTTGTACCTATAATTTGATAATATTACCTCCCAGTGCCTCAATCTATTCGCAGAATACTGCAGAATACCCTTTTTGGCGCTAAAAATTGTGAGTAACGGCTTATTATCAGTAACCACGTAAATTCCTGGTTATAAAGGAGTTGATTAAACTTACATAATGCATAAATAATAGAAAGTTCTCTTTCTACCTGTGAATAATTCCCTTCCGCAGGGGAAAGCTTGCGTGACGCATAAGGGCACGTTTATATTGGAGCTGTGATGAACGGTAAAGAGCTGCAATGAGAGTAGTGGCAAGAGCAGCGCAAAATTCATTTATTTTTAAATGTTTATAGTAGAGCTGTGATAATAACGACTACATCTTCTGCTGCACAGATCGAGGTTGATTAGTTTTTACTCAACAACAATATTGTTTTCAGATGAAAATGAGTGACTCTGAAGAAGAAATATTTTTTACATCATTATTTATAACCTAAATAGTTACTACTTCTGTAATAATTCCATAATTTGTCGAGAACAAATTCCTTATCAATAATGTATCCTAAATAATTAATTTTACTTTGAAGGAAACTGCATTTTTCTGGTTCTATTTTTAAACCCGCATTCCGTAATCTACAAAGCACACGCTCTAACCTCGACCAATGCTCGTTCTCATTTCTCTCACAAATAAGAATATCATCAAGAAAACACACACAACCTTCAATGTCGTGATGTAAAGACTCCATTATTTTTTGAAATTTTGAGGAGGCGCATGCCACACCGTAAGGTAATCTTTGATATTGAAATAACCCTTTGTGAGTCGAAATAGTAACGAGTGCTTTAGATTTTTCATCTAAACATATCTGGGCATAAGCCTGTGACAAGTCGATTTTAGAAAAAATAACACCACCATGCAACCTTGAAAATAAATCATCAATTCGCGGTAGAGGAAACTGGTCTATCTATAACATCGGATTAATTGTAATTTTAAAATCGCCACATATTCGCACCGCTCCAGATTTCTTAATAACTGACAATATAGGCGTAGTTCATGGGGAATGATCTACAGGTTTAAGTACACTTAATTTTACTAAATTAGTTATTTCTTCCTCAACCTTATCCCTAATACCGAAAGGTAATGGTCTAGCCCTAATAAATTACATGTAACCGTATCAAAGTTTCTAACCCGAGTGAAAAACAGCATTATATTTTTTAATTAAATAATGAATATTTTTTGATTCCGAAGAAAAATTTACTCGGTTTATGTCAAAATTGTAGCACTGCATGAAATCCCTACCCAGAATAGGAGGACCACCATTAAAATTAATTTTAAATTTACACATTCCAAGAGTTAACATAGGTTCTCCATTATAAACATTTAAATTTTTATCTGCAGAAAGCAGTTTATATTGAGAAAAGTGTTTTTTCCAAAAATTTTCAAATACGGCGGATATGCCAGCTACTGGGTTTACCCTAAATTTTTGTAGGACTTGAAGTCGAATACCACACCCAAATCAGTTTTTGTATAAACTCCCTCTAAATGTTTGATGCCGATTTCATATTTATAATCAATCATATCTTACGCAACGCAATATTTAAGGGCAATTAATTTTCCATAGACCAATTGATTTGTTTGATGTCATCTTGTAATTGCAAGCAGTCTTGGTAATTTCCTATTTGCTTAAATATTTTCATATCATCGGCAAATAGGTTAATTGATAAATATTTTAAGGAATCTACAATATCATTTATAAAAATTAAGAACAAAAGAGGGCCTTGGTTTGAACCCTGGGGAACTCCTGAATTTGATGTATGGTAATCCGACTCTAAATTATTTATCATTACATGTGTAATTCTTGCTATTTTCAATTTATCTGAGTTTTATTTTTTATTTTTAAGAGCTAAATTATGTATTAATGCCAATGGCTTAATCAATATTTTTTTGCAACCCTTAAGCACTTAACTTGGTATATTATCATGTCCCATCGTTCTTTTTGGTTTTAATTTAGCTATTGCCTTGATGACATCAGCATCAGACTCATCAGAGATCTGCCTAATATTCAATAGTTCTAGTCCTTCATTATCAATTGTGAAATTGTGAATTATGTGAAAAACGCACAACATTTCATCGAGTTACTAAACAACGATACTGTCCAACCTGAAGATATTCTAGTGAGCTTCGACGTAGTGTCACGATTCACTAACGTACCAATAGAGGAGTTACGTGAATTGATCAAACGAAAGTATCATCCAGAGGAGCATATTCTTAGCCTAACTAAACACTGTTTAAACAACACATACTTTATATAGAACGACCAGCGCTACAAGCAAACGGAAGGAGCACCGATGGGTTCACCGTTATCTCCAGTCAACGCTAATCTCTTCATGGAGGACCTAGAAGACACATTCGTAATCTGGACTCATGGAAGAGAACAACTAAATAGTTTCTTAAACCACCTGAATAGCATTCACGATAAGATCAAATTCACCATGGAGATAGAAACAGAAGGCAAGCTTCCATTTTTAGACGTATTAGTGAAAAAAAAACAAGACAGGACACTAGGTTACACAGTATACAGAAAACCCTCTCACACGGACAGATATGTAAATGTGGCATCATATCACCATCCAGCACAACTAAATTCGGTAGTAAAGACTCTAGTAACATGTTCTCAGAGGTTGGCAGACGTCGACCATATTAACGAAGGGATGTCATCGCTTCAGAAAGCACTAATGAAAAATGGATTTTCGAGGTACACAATACAGAAGTCGCAGGGGCCATACAGACAAAAAACCCAAGAGGAATCCAAGAAACCAGTGGCAAAACCATATCTACCTTACGTGAAAGGGACGACAGATAAAATGGCAAACTTCTACGTAAACATAACATAGAAACAATATTTAAAACAGACCTAAAAATCAATACAGTCCTCTGTAATCCAAGATCAAAAACTACCCTAGAAAACCAAGGAGTATACGAAATATCGTATCAAGATTACAACAAATCATACATAGAACAGACTAATAGACGTATTAGTGTAAGAAAGGAAGAACATATGAATGCTGTATGAAAAGAGGAGAAAACATCGTCCCTAGCGCAGCAAGTAAAATCCACAGGACACAAAATAGACTTCGACAACACCAGAACAGTAGCTAATATCGAGCATTATAGGTCAAGGATTACCAGAGAGGCCATAGAGATCGAAAAAAGACCACAAAATCTTAATAAACGAGATGATATGCAGAGATTGCCCAATTCTTGGAAGCCCGCTCTTGTGGGAAGATACATAACCGAAAACACACGACGATCCACCGTGGACGCACCAATCACGGGGACCGTTCAAGTATAGTAGAAAAATACAGCAATCTGCCCGAAATGGACCTATCGCGAGGAGTCAGAGCCGAGCGTTGACCAATCAAGGAGAACCACGGTATTCTGCGGCATCTATTGGATTCGAGGATGCCCGGCCACCAGCGAGAAGTCACGTGGAGCGTGACGTTTCAAAGGCCACTTGTCGAGTTGTCTCAGATGCCCGCTACGTCTATCATAGTTGGTAGGGGGACCGGTAACACGTAGCCAAATGCGCAGGCACGCCCTAGATGGCAGCTTATATAAGGAGCCGCACAACGTGGGGAACGTCAGTTCAGTTCGAGCAACGAGGAGCAGCAGTAGGCAGCTTTCAGTGAGAACCTGAAGATGCCAGATGAGATTCTGCCGAAACGTCGTTTAGACAACCATGACTCATGGAGGAGTCGACCATCGACGTGGGAAAGTTGAGGTAATTACAAATGACATTGGCTACCAATTTTTCATGATTTGTAAGGTGTAATTCAATGCAGGTCGGGGTATTTGCCCGCTGAGTAGTTGTTTCCTGCAAATCATGTATAATAACAGTATATAGGTTAAGTCCACCAAGGGCTGAAGGTCGCCGCTCTCGGTACTTGCAAAATGGCAAGTCGCTATGCACCACGGAGACATCTATGATGTCTGGTGTATAGTAGCATTAGACCACATGAGAGGATTCAATTACCTCTCACCACTATACCATTTACATTAGTCTGTATAAGACTAGCAGGTTGGCCACTGTCATTTGTCTGCTCCATGACCTATGGCATACTGAGGAGAACTAATAAGTTCGAAACCGGTCTATGTCTGGTCAGGGAGTTGACAAATGACATTGGCTACCAATTTTTCATGATTTGTAAGGTGTAATTCAATGCAGGTCGGGGTATTTGCCCGCTGAGTAGTTGTTTCCTGCAAATCATGTATAATAACAATATATATATATATATATATATATATATATATATATATATATATATTTGCGTTACTATACTTCCACTGGCCGTGGAAGTAAAACCAGTTTGCAGAATCCTATCCGCCCCCATGGTATATTTGAAATAATTGTAGCAAACCACAAATAGACAACCTTATTTGTTTTTTTATAGATATCTTGTCTTCTTAATATTATCAGTATTTACAAAATAGGAACATGTCTAAATAAAAGAGTCCTATATAAGTATATCCTTTTATCTGATCCGTCAAAGTTTAATATTTGCTACTGATGTAATGTTTATATACACTGTGTTCTAACTATCTATTCGGAAACACGTGCATGAAAAAAACGCAAAAGTCTGTACCGGTATTGAGACCCGTATTTTTCTTATATCACACGTTGTTAGGCGAGTGAAGAATATAAATCATTACATTTTGAATCTTTATTTTTGTTAGAATTAACGGTTCATTTTTTTGTATCAATGAAATGCTCTGCTCCCAACAAATGACGTCAGTCACAACTAATGACGTCATGACGTCACGTCACTGAAATTGAAATGTAAGAAAGATGTTAAAGTCGAATATTTACGAAGTAATTTTTTACGTACAAAGCAACTACTAGTCATGTTAACCAATTAATAGTAATACGATTAAAGATTGATGTAAGTTGGTAAGTTCAGGTAGGCAGATAGATATTTAATATTTCACCTGTATCTCTTGAAGAAGATAACATGATTATTTTAATATTGATATCTATAAACAGCTTACAGTACATCGTCTGCACTGTTAATAAATAAATATAAATAAATAACACCACAGGCTCTAGAAGAGCCTTGTGTGAGTGGGGGCAATACATCTAGAGACAAGGGACACACACCCAATATCCGTGTATAGTGGAAAAATCCCTCTCACAGTATGTTCCACTGCCACGACCGGGAATCGAACCAGGGACTTTTGGGTGAAAGGCAACTGCGCGTACCTCTCGACCATCAATTATATGATTGGGCACTAAGTCTATTTGTTAATTATAATTATTGTATAATTATTACTATTATTAGAAAAATAGCTGCCAATTAGAACATAGTCTTTAAGATATATATTTTATTTACATAACATTCTTTGCTATCGGAGATATATACCTTCGATATTTCGTGACATATAAAATAACAAAAAAAACTTTATTTACTTTCGACACGTATCTTGTTTACAAATACTTCATTATTTGTTGTGGCTAATCGAATTTTTGCTGATCAATTACAAAAGTAAACAATCAGTAGTCCAAGAGGTACCGTGCCGCATTTTTTAAAATGTCACAACTCTGATGCGTGTGTCATGTCATATTTTTAAGTAGGTGCCGACATTATCAGACAATAACAAATCAATTTCTAGATTCGTTAAACACATGTTATGGGGATGTATCTTTCGTTCAAGATGCCAACTTTGAAACGATCTTAATTATTTACAGCATCATTTGTTTTCCCAGGTGTTGCATACATACTATCATTTATATTAAAAATATATGGGGTTAACTTCCGATAACGCAAGTATATACCGGGTGTCCACCTTTTCAATGGATTGTGTTGATAACATTTAAACCGTAAGAGCCAGAAGATGGATTAAATTAAAGAAAGTAATGCATTTTAAATCTTAAGATTCTGTTTTGAGAAAGATTGGCAAATTTTTAATTGTTGTATTTACTTAACTCGCAAATGATAGAATTTAGAAAAAAAAATTTCAATAAAATTTTGTTCGATTGCCTACTTATTCGGGCAAAAAAAGAACTCTACATTTCACATCTAAAATGGGCAGGTGCTCCATCCTGCAGGAGTCGCAGGTTTTCCTTGATAGAATTAGTTTAGTTTTGTCTATTATTATATGATTATGTAGAATAATAAAAGAAATAATAATAAAATGAAAGTTATATAAGACTTAAATGCGGTCATTTTCCAATATTGTGGAGACGCTGGAAAGTCTGTCCAATTTTTTAAAAAGGTGACAAGTCTGATATTTCGAATTTTCGTGCTATCTCTACAATTGCAACTTTGCTAAAGTACTCGAAATTCTTTTGCACGAGGCTATTGACTGTTACATTAATAAAAAATTCAATTCATCAACGTGGCTTTATGAAGGGCCGATCCACTACGACTAATTTACACTCCGTTACACAATACTTATCTGAATCGTTGGATGATCAATCACAGACGACGTGATATATACAGATTCTTGGAAAGCATTCGACAGACTTGACCATAAAATGCTGCTTAACACTCTTTCCAACGTCGGGCTTTCTGGAAATCTCATATCTCTGTTTCGATCATATCTGTCTGACAGATATCAATACATCGCGTTTAATGGCTTCAAGTCTGTCGAATACATTGCTATCTCTGATGTCCCGCAAGGGTCTGTTCTAGATCCCCTATTTTTCAATATATTTGTTAATGATATCGCAGACGATTTGCATTAGTCTAGTTATAATAAGGTTTTATTTTGTGAACTTCAATTCTTAGTCAGTTAGTTGCACCTTGATTTTTAGTTTCATTTATACTTACAATTCCTGTTTGTAAAGTCTGTCAGGAAACCCCTGTCCTGTAATTGGGTTTAGTACCTGTTGGACAGTGTATGAAATAAGTAAATAAATTACAAATATTGTCAAATATAGTGTGAAACATCGACAATTATACAGTAACTAATTGTTTAAGCAAATTTAGGGTATGTAGGCATCACAAACATTTGTGATGAACTTTTCCGCATTTTGAATAGGTTAAAATAAATTATAATATTATATAAGTGAAGCTTGGAGAGTAGATAATGTTTTAATGTACACTTTGCATAGAGTATGTTACCTATTACAATGAAAGGATGTTTCCTTTCATTGTAATAGGTAACATGGGATTATAACTTATGTGAAGCAAATAATTGATTGAAAACGTCTTATTGGTGTTTTGCCTGAAATAAATAATACAATATAAAAATTCAAGCTGCTATTGGTAAGTAGTAGTAGTAGTCATAGATTCTATGCCTGCATTTTCTAGAAAGAACTAGTCTTGCCAATTTATACTGATAGTAAGATAGTATCCATGAGCCAAATTTCATTAAAATCGTTAGAACTATTTTAGAAAAATGAATTATTTAACTATTTTAACCCCACCCCACTTTGGGGGATACGAGTCAAGGCATCTCATACTAGTACTAAGGTAGGTAGTATCAATGTGTTAAATCTGAAAAGAAAAATATTATTTTATATTTTTTATCGACTTTAAGGGGTTAATTCCTTTCCCCCACATTTGAGCTAGAATCGATTTTGCAATTTCCCCTGAAGGTATCGCTATCCTGAATACATACAAAATTTGAGCAAAATAGAAGTAGTTAGAGGTCTAGGTGCGAATGCAGACGGCAATAGATCTGGTATTATGCAAATGCGTAAATAAATTATTTTTCATAAATATGAAACATTCTAAAATATATAACTATTTTAAATTTAGTCAATTACACTATTTAAATAACTGACCACTTGAATAAGTCCCTACTTATTTTAGTATTACAAAAATTTAAACATAAGTATTAAAATATTGACAATTTTCCCCACTGATATTTGCTTAAATATTGGAAAACAAATAATTATTCACACGGAAACCGCGTTCTCGCCTCACACATCTTCCAGCGGTTTGTATATCAGTGTATGCGCGGAAGCTATACAAACTTAGGCGAGGGTAGTATAGGAGATATACCATCCTTCGGAGGGGATGTAAAGCCGTCGGTCCCTTGTCTATTAAATGTTAGGCAAGTAAAAGATCCCTACTCTTCTTAAGGGAAGAGGTTCGGCAAAATTCCTGGTTGGGGGTAGCTCGTCTACAGGCGTCGGTGTTAGGCCTCAGTAGCGGAAATAGGCCGACGTTAAATAAATGTATTAAAAAAAAAAAATTATTTACCAAAAAGAAAAAAAACATATATTACATAGATCATAATTTAAATGATTTGAAGAATGAGCCACAGAACATCATTTATAATTCAAAAGCAATAGACAATATCTGTTATTTACTAACCTTATTTAACTTGTTAAATAGATTTCCTTGTAAATAATCAAAATTTTATGATTTCAGTATTTGAATAAAAATATTTCACTGGGAGACAAAAACATAAACTTCCAGGCTTATTTCTACGTGCCCCGTAGAAAAAAAGAATAAATGAACTTTTCAAAATCAATCTATTCGTGTAATGTGCTGTATTGTAAGTCTTGATAAAACACAAGAATTACGTGTTGGAAAAGCAGATGAGAGGTATTGTAAAGCAATTGACAGACCATTAAAGTTAAGTTAATTTGAAGATACATAATAATTAACGTCCAATGGCCGAATGTAGACAAGTAATGGAAATGTTGAGATACAAAAGGTGTGGTCTGAGAACACACCCCTGGAGAGCACCACGACTATTTATCGATAAATAATAATCTCGTTGAGTAAGCTTAATACAGGATGAAACAACTATGTTTAACAATATCTTTGAGTTAAAAATGTATCTATCTAGATGTTTAATATAATCGATAAAATCATAGATTGCAAGAGATAAAATTATTTGTACTATCTTTAAACAAAGACGTATTTAGTCTTTATTTACGTGAAAAAAGTACAAAATAATAATTAGCATGAAACTGATACTATTGCCACGGAAAAAATCTGATCTGCCTTTAAAGAAAAATATATTCATCTTGGTTATCACAAACAAATAATAATTAATAAATAAATATTTGACATACAATTCCAAGGAAGATACTTTTAGTGAAACGTAGAGGTGATCATCCTAAAAACAATAATGAATTTAAAAAATGTGACGAAGCTTCTAGGTGCCAAACAGAAAGAGAAAAGTTTCGTATTTTACAAAGGCTTTTGACGCGTTAAATAACTTGTGTAAAAAACATCTTTTTCCGTGATCGGTATAAAAGCCTTTTTAAAACGAAATAAAATTAAAGGGATTTTCTTTTATGGAAATCAGGTACAATGATGCCCATTCAATAAAGCAACTTGTGAGGTATGGTTTTGGTTTCACGAACAATTTAATTTTGTGCTTATGTTAGGGACTAGAATTCATATTAACTTAATATACGCGTGTTATTAGTACGTTACCTCACCTTGGCGCTTCAGGATAAACTTTTAATCTATCTCCCTAGTAGAATACTAAGGTGGTTATACATGGTTGTGTCGTCTATAAATTGTCATGAAGTACCATCACGCCCCGTAATTTGATACACATTTTAACTTTTAACAATGTTCACTTAATTTTATGAGCAATACATCACAAAATACTAGTTTTTACTATTTAATTTGGCGCTAGTAGAAGAATACACCCGCGTTTGTGAGATTTAACTTCACAATTTCATCACGAAAGCTATGAAATTATGTTAAAGACAATAAATAAATTGATAAAGATCCTTCCTTTTAATGCTGAGACAAGTAGGTAATGCATCACGCTTCTGCGTTTCTTGCCAGACGTAATCAGTGTACAGGCGGCTCAATTTATTAATTTATGAATATAAAATAACCTAAAGATGAATTATAATGCATTTTTTTGAATCTTACGTCAAAGGATGTAAAAGACCGCAACATGAAATTTGAGATCCGCAGGTATCTACGAACTGTGTAAGATATGAAAGAGGCATGGAAAATCCAACAAAACAGCCCTCTTTTATTGGAATTGTTATGCAATATAGTGATGTTATAAACAGCGTTTCAATTAGCTCCTCAAAAATTCAGAGGCGTTAGGATCTAAGGATTTAAATCACTATTCAATATAACCATTAAGTTGTTGTTAGTCTCACTGATTGAAAAAAGAAAAATGACTGCAATTTGACCACAATACAAGACTGTGCCGGTGTTTCAATATTCATAGGATTATGAGGAATATGATGCTCTTATGTGTAAATTTACAGTACACGCAGTGTTTAGTAAAGTAAAGCATACAGAAATTTCAAATACTAGATTTATGGTATTCACGTGTGAGTACTAATACGTGTAAAAAGCCTCGTTTCTGAAAACATCGTAATCCTATATAATAATATAATTATCACTAATACTATCTTGGAATCCACTGGCACTATTTGTAATCCTGGTTTAATCTTCGACAGAGACCTAAATTTATCGGGCATATTAGCAACTTGCTGTCTCTTTATTTTTATTTTGGCATTTTACAGACCAGATTTATTACACGTGATGTCAATTAACCGGGCCACCAACACCTTATCACATCCAATTTCTCGTGAGAGAATTTATATGTTCTTGCTTTTAAAATGTGTGAATTGCTGCTGATTCCTATTTTTAACAAAAGGAACATTTTCCAATAAATAGTTTTCATTGGTTTTTATACTGTTTTCTTATAAACCCTAGATAAATATAATAAAAATATATAAATCTTTAATTATGAATTTTAAACGAATGTTTTCAGATAAGGTTTAACAAAATGTAGAATTAAGTATTTCAGGAAAATTAAACAGAATAATAAAAATATATAGTTTTTTTTTTTTAAACGCATTAAGAGTGGAAAATCGGGTATTGCTTTGTTGGTAATATGCGATTATTACACTTAACGCGCCAGGCTTGTAACTTGTAATTCAGCGCTCAGCGGGACACATAGCCCGGAGAGTAGCTGTTGGTTGCAGTCTGGTTACATTCCTTATAGTAAAATAAGGATTTTATAGAGGAGTTTGCGACTGAAATATTATGTTTTAATATTCCGCCCTCTAAAAGCGGACTCCTGATGTTATACTCCGCAAGTATTGTTAAAGAACGCTATAACCCCGATATACTTTTCGACGTTGTAACAAAATCCGACTTAGGAAATACTTCGTAAGAAAAGCGTGCTTCACGTAAAAACGCCGTGGAGGAGGTTTTTAATTCTTGGAAATATATTTTTGCTCTTCGGAGCATTTTTTATGCCAAATTTTCGCTAACTCTTCAAGGAGCGTTAATTTGGAAAGTGTAGTGAATGTCGCTGCACAGGGACGTAATGTCGCCCCGACCACCCAATTTTAGAAAGTATACAAAAATTGGACTTGAACTTCCAAATTTCCAAGATTAAAAACCCTTTTACGAATCCACGTTGTCAAGCACTGCAACTCTTACGAGGTATTGAATATGAGGACAAGTTAGTCCAACGACTATTCAAAGTATATCGGAAGTTATAGCGAAAATAGCCCTTAGCGACATGGGACCCCCATCATTTCCTAGCAGTCGGATTTGACGGGGAAATGATGAGTTTTGACGGGGTTTGCCCTAAACCGGTTCCTCAGTGATTCGGAGTCAAAAAAGTATCTATACCATGTACTCACACGTGCATGGGATCTGCCTTGCCTGAACGTAAAATTTGTTATTGCATAATACAAACGAAGTAGAGACGCTTCAAGCAATTTTAAGCTCCGAGGAGCGACCAAAATTTATGTGAATTAATAAATACGTTTATAAGACAGGCAAGCAAAAGCCCACCAAAATTTCAGTTACATGAAACTTTTCTTGAATCTTTTTGTGCATCGTTAGCTTATCAAACTGCATATTGGATGGTAGTTGGTACCGTATGAATCGTCCCGTTCCTCACCATGTGTTGTACACGGGTCAGACCATTGTTTGTTAACATTTTCTCTGAAGAAGTTGTTGTAAAAGCATAAATTTTTTAAAGGATTTAATATACATATTTTGAACTTTATATTGTCTTTTAGTTGTGTTTTCTAACAAAATTCCCTTTCAGATTTAATTTTAAGAGAGTGTGAAACAGACAGTGTTAGATTTATAGTGTTACGACGTCTTCCAATTGATACCATCAGAGCCGCAGTTAAGCATAAACGACAGTAAGTATGATTTATCCATTATTCTCCGTCTGAAACAGTCACGTTGAACCCTAAAAATTTTGTGAACGTAATATTATTATTTAGAATTTAAGAAAAGGTTGAGGAAAAAGAAAATTAATTTTTTTCTTTTTCCTATTTTTTTTAATTTTTCTAAGTTTTTCGAGCAGAAAATACGTCCTTCAGACTTCCATCAAAGCATGGATCGTTCACATAGCGCCCGAACAGGGACCATGCCGTCCCCAAACCCAACTAATCCTTTCTCATTCATGGCGGAAGACTCCGAGGGGTCGACCCCAAGAGAATTTTGCAAATTTATCTGCTTCACAGCCACAAACTGCTAATTCGATGGAAAGTATGTTTCTGAAAATGGCAGAGGGCTTCGTGCAGGCGATACAGAACGCGTCGACCTGTACGCCCCATGAGAGACAAAGATGTCCGAACGTGACGTTCCATGGGCTTGATCATGAAGATCCAGAAGCTTTTCTGAAAATTATGGAGGAATATTTCGACAGAGCTCGCATAAGCCACGACTATGATCGCCTCCATAACGTAACCGGCCAACTCAAGGGCGAAGCTCAACGATGGTCCGAACAGTTTAGGACGTTGACAACTTCGTATACCTTATTCAAGGAAAGATTCCTTACGAGATTTAATTCTCCCGACATACAGTCACGAGCTATTGCTCAACTGTATGCCGTCAAGCAAACGTCTTTAGACGACACGGCAGTGTTTATCACAAGGAAAACCTGCCTTTTCGATCGTATTGATCTCTTCAAATCCGAAGCCATCAGAGCTCGGGTCATCATGGACCAACTGCGTCCAGAAATTAGGTCACGCTTGAGAAGCAACCTAATTTCATCCACAGAGATGTTAATAGCAGCGGCTACTAACGTAGAGCGGGATTCAGCTGACGAACAGACGTCGCTAATCCAGTTAATCGATCAACGCTTGTCCCGCGCGTCTTACTATCAAGAGCCGGGACACATCATTCAACAAAATTCTAGTAACAAGAGCAATGGAAGCCCAACTCCGACAGCACCGAGGGTGCATTTCCGAGAGGATGTCTCTCTACAGGACGGTCCAGGCAGAGCGCCTGGTCGTCCTTTTTTTATGCCTAATTCTTCGAGCGGATCAGGGAATCCTGACCGCAGGCAAAACAATTTTAATGGCGGATCGGGGAAATTCCGAGTACCCGACCGACCGGCAACCCCGTGCCGATACTGTACAGACACAGTGCAGTGGCACTTCCATAGCCAATGCCCGAATAACCCTCATCTCAACAGGAGACCGGGAAACTTTCGAGGGGCCAGAGACCCAGGCCAGGGTCCATCTGCAAGATCCCCGGCACAACGGCCGAACCAAGGCGGCAGCAATGTCCATTAAACATTTCTAATACTCATGACCACTACGACGCTCCCATGCACAAGACAAGAGAGTCAATAAATTATATGAGCGAAGCGTTTCCTTTGCCTCGTATAAAAGTTCAGATAAATGAACATGCAGTCGACGCTCTGATTGATTCAGGCTCGACGCGAAACGTTATCCATCCGAGGATGTTGGATAATTTAAAAAATCTCACGACACGTCGAACATTTGCTATGGCGTGCGGAGATCGAATGGTGGGCTCTCTTGGAACAACAAAATTAAAAGTAATAATTTCAGGCACCCCTTTTGAAATTGATTTTCAAGTAATCGAAAATTTGAACGAAACGATAATATTAGGATCACCATTCTTATATATGAACAATGTCGCATATGATTATGGCCGAAAATGCCTATATGCCGGCACGGAAGAGCGTATTACCGTCTCCTGGAATCAAGCTTCTCAAAGGGAGAGACAGCAGGCAAAGCTTCCTGAAGAGCTTGTTATTAAAGACAAATTTCTACGGCCGCTGTTCGAAGAATTTGTCGATCTGTTCACTGCGGAACCGGCTCAAGCAACCACAGTGACTGTTAAACACAAAATTATAGTAAAAGACACGAAACCATTTAATATCAGACCATATCCGATGTCTCCGAGTACTAAGAAAATTATGTACGACCAAATCGAAGAGATGTTAAAAGCTGGCGTCATCGAACCTAGCACTGCCCAATATAGTTCACCACCCGTGATAATAAAACGCTCAGACAAGAAACCACGTTTTTGCATCAATTATCGCCATTTGAACGAAATGACTGAAGACGAGGCTTCCGTCTTACCAAAAATACACGAAAGTATTAAAGATTTAGGCAATTCGAAGATTTTTTCTGTGTTGGATTTAAAGAGTGGATATTGGCAAATACCGCTCGATGAAGCATCAAAAGATTTCTCGACTTTTACCACTCCTGATGGGGCAGCTTACAGATTCAATGTCATGCCTTTCGGCCTCAAGACAGCTCCCTGTACCTTTCAGAAATTCATGGCAAAGGACGTTTTAACGGGTTACCTGCACCATTTCTGTAAAGTGTACTTAGATGATATAATCGTTTACAGCGTAAACGTGAAGGAGCATATGTCCCACTTGAGGTTAGTCTTTGAAAGACTACGTCTGCACAATCTAAAAGTGTCACCGGAAAAGTGTGTAATAGCGACGAATGAAATCCAATATTTAGGCCACACAATTAGAACCGATACTTCCCGACCATTAGAAAAACATGTCTTACAAATTCAAAATTATCCCGTTCCAGTCACCAAAAAGCAGCTACAAAGTTTCCTAGGACTTTGCAACTGGGTAAGAGAATATCTACCAAATGTGGCGATGATCACGAAGCCACTAACGAAACTTCTTTCGAAGGAAAATCGTTTTGACTGGAACCATGTATGCGATGAAGCATTTAGAAAATTAAAAGAATTACTATCCGGACCGCTGGAACTCCATCGGCCGGATTTTTCACGTCAGTTCATTTTGCAAACAGATGCATCCCTACAAGGCCTTTTGGCCGTATTATATCAATTAGGCGACAACGGCGAAAAATATATAATTTCGTATGCAAGCAACACGTTATCTCCAGCAGAGAGACGTTACCACATAAACGAGCTAGAATGCTTGGCGGTGGTAAACTATATTAAAAAGTACAAGATGTACTTAGCAGACAAATCGTTCTTGGTGAAGACGGACAACAGGGCGTTACTTTGGTTAAACAAACATAAGGACGACAAAACAAAATTTACACGATGGTCATTACTATTGCAAGAATATGCATTCAAAATTGAACACTGTCCAGGAAAGGAGAATTTATTAGCAGATTTTCTCAGTCGTAACCCACAAAATCAGTATGTCGAGACAGACGATGAAGAGGAAAGAATGTTCCTACCAAATTACAAGTGTCCAGAACGTATTTCTGTTTTAACGCACTCAGAAATATACGAAGATATCGTACAGGCTCAATTGAGTTCAAGAGATATTCAAGACAAGATCCGCCGTTGGAATGATCTATTTCAACAGGAACAACGTTCCGATGCGGATCTTATTTTTATGAAAAATTTTCACGTCCAAGACGATGTACTTTTGAAAGACTGCGATCGAAATTTTAAATTGATAGTTCCAAAGAGGAAAATAAAGGAATTAATTTACCATTATCATGACCGAGATGAAGCATGTCATCCAGGAAGAGACGAGACTCTCAGGAAAATAGCAAAACGCTACTATTTCAATAATATGGCCAGGATCGTAGGCAGATATATAAACGACTGTCTGATATGCCAGTCTGTAAAGACAAGACAAGCCCAACCCAATGCTCCACTTAAAAGTCATGCACCACAAAATGCATTTGAAACCTTGAGCGTCGACGTAATTGGCCCGCTGCAGAGGACTAAAGACGCCGAAAACAGATACATGATTATCGTCGAAGACGTTTTCAGTAAATGGATAGAGGCAAAGGCATACATTCAGGTCGATGGCAGAACGATAGCCAAATTTATAGACGAAGAGATAGTAGCCAGATTCGGAGTTCCTCGAGTCATAATTTCAGACAATGGTGGTCATTTCAATTCCGAATGGTACATCACGTTTTGTGAAAGAAATGGTATCGAACGATACTTAATTCCGGCATATCATCAACAATCCAACCCCGTGGAACGACGGGTTCAGGAGTGCAAAAAGATATTAAATACTCTCTTATTTAAAAAGCCAAACGACACTTGGGATCGCTACGTGCATCAGATGACATACATCTTAAGAAATCGTAGGAACGCCGCTACAAATCAAACACCCAGCATGATCGTGTTAGGATATGATCCAGCCGAAAGAGGCGAATGGGATTTGTATGCCTGGAGGCAAGAAAGAGCCAAGCAACAAACGCTTCCACGATACGAGCGAGTCAAGGAAGCCCGTCAGGCCCAACAAAATTACAAGCAAAAATATGCGCCGAAAGAGGCCGTCACTCCAATCGTTTTCAAAGTAGGAGACAGAGTCATGAGTAAAAGAAAAAGGAAGGTACATACCTTCACGCCGTCTTGGTCCGGCCCGACCAGAATCTTAAAGAAGTTTTCAGACGAAGTGTATCTCGTGCAAAAGGGAAATGTAACGACGAGAGTACATGTAAATGATTTGAGACCAGCCCCGCCAGAGGAGCACAACTTGGAAATCGAATCTTCCGATGAAGAAAATGCTAGTCCAGGCGGAACATCACTCAATGGAAATGATTCCCCGTTCTCAGACGGTTCCACAGAACCTCCACCGCCGGAGCAAACGGTTGTACAAATTCATGCACCGCCACGAGATGCTTCCACTCCTGATTCAGAATCAAGTTCTGGAGATTCTATTATATTTTTATAATATTTTTCAACCTAGGCTAAGTTTTAACTTAGTGCTAGGTTTATTTTATATCAAAATTTCCATACCAACTTCCTGTCGCGTCTGGCAAGAGTTGGTATTTTTTATGCATTTTTTTCAAGTCATTTTCATTGAGGATATTGTATCGACCATACAACTCTTCCAAATTCACTGCAGCAACTCTGACCGTGTCCGGCAGAGTTGGTATTTTTTATAATTTTTTCCTCATATGTTAACAAACATACACGTCTGTAAGCAGAGTCCGACCCAAAGGGTCCAAACAAATGTTCCATTGGCACGGCATGGAAAGACGACGACTCTGACGCAAGGGCGCGATTCAGATGAGTCTAGCAACTCAAGGGCGAGATGCCGCCACGTCTGCTGGAGGGGCAGATGCAACGATCCGACGGATGCAGATTCTGTCGCAGATTTCTCCCAAGAAGAGATTTTAATAAAAACCATTTCAATCAGCATAAGTCTACAAAATTCAGTGTTCATATTCTCAAAGACGACGATGTGATATCGGTCGCAGATTTCTCCCAAGAAGAGAATTTTAACTATACGGAAACATTTCAATCAATATAAGTCTACAAAATTCAGTGTTCCTATTCTCAAAGACGACGATGTGTTATCGGTCGCAGATCCCCAGACGGGATATGAACAATACATTTTACTAAAACTTTGTTTTATATTGTTTCATATAACTGAGCAGATCCATAGTATAGCTGGAGCCAAGCAGTCCGAGGACCACCTAAGCTGTTCCAGAAGGCAGTTCGACACCGAAGGTGATCGACGAGGCATAGACACGAGGAGGAGCAGACGCAAGCCCGCATTAGTGGAAGAACACTAAGAAAGATAAGTGCGTCGAAAGTGTTTGTGTTGTGTCATCGAGAATCTGAGGATTTTCGAATTTTTCTTTTTTTTATGCCATTTTGAAAGCCAATGTTCAATATTCAATCGAATGCTATGCATCGATATATGTTCAAATTTATCACCATTTTTAGATTTGCATCTATGTTATGTTCAGATAGGCCGGTCTGAAATATAACCGAATACAACACATGGGAGACTACATCCAATGATCCATTTTATTTTCAAAAACCAATTTACCAAACGTTACACAAAAAGATTCACGGAAAGGAGGGGAGTGTTAAAGAACGCTATAACCCCGATATACTTTTCGACGTTGTAACAAAATCCGACTTAGGAAATACTTCGTAAGAAAAGCGTGCTTCACGTAAAAACGCCGTGGAGGAGGTTTTTAATTCTTGGAAATATATTTTTGCTCTTCGGAGCATTTTTTATGCCAAATTTTCGCTAACTCTTCAAGGAGCGTTAATTTGGAAAGTGTAGTGAATGTCGCTGCACAGGGACGTAATGTCGCCCCGACCACCCAATTTTAGAAAGTATACTAAAATTGGACTTGAACTTCCAAATTTCCAAGATTAAAAACCCTTTTACGAATCCACGTTGTCAAGCACTGCAACTCTTACGAGGTATTGAATATGAGGACAAGTTAGTCCAACGACTATTCAAAGTATATCGGAAGTTATAGCGAAAATAGCCCTTAGCGACATGGGACCCCCATCATTTCCTAGCAGTCGGATTTGACGGGGAAATGATGAGTTTTGACGGGGTTTGCCCTAAACCGGTTCCTCAGTGATTCGGAGTCAAAAAAGTATCTATACCATGTACTCACACGTGCATGGGATCTGCCTTGCCTGAACGTAAAATTTGTTATTGCATAATACAAACGAAGTAGAGATGCTTCAAGCAATTTTAAGCTCCGAGGAGCGACCAAAATTTATGTGAATTAATAAATACGTTTATAAGACAGGCAAGCAAAAGCCCACCAAAATTTCAGTTACATGAAACTTTTCTTGAATCTTTTTGTGCATCGTTAGCTTATCAAACTGCATATTGGATGGTAGTTGGTACCGTATGAATCGTCCCATTCCTCACCATGTGTTGTACACGGGTCAGACCATTGTTTGTTAACATTTTCTCTGAAGAAGTTGTTGTAAAAGCATAAATTTTTTAAAGGATTTAATATACATATTTTGAACTTTATATTGTCTTTTAGTTGTGTTTTCTAACAAAATTCCCTTTCAGATTTAATTTTAAGAGAGTGTGAAACAGACAGTGTTAGATTTATAGTGTTACGACGTCTTCCAATTGATACCATCAGAGCCGCAGTTAAGCATAAACGACAGTAAGTATGATTTATCCATTATTCTCCGTCTGAAACAGTCACGTTGAACCCTAAAAATTTTGTGAACGTAATATTATTATTTAGAATTTAAGAAAAGGTTGAGGAAAAAGAAAATTAATTTTTTTCTTTTTCCTATTTTTTTAAATTTTTCTAAGTTTTTCGAGCAGAAAATACGTCCTTCAGACTTCCATCAAAGCATGGATCGTTCACAGTATCACCGCACATGCACATGCAAAATGCACAAAGGCAGGTTTCGTCGTATTCCTCTTGAAACCTAACCATATTGTTAGGATGTGCGCTCTGAATGGTATTTTATTTAACAATTACTAGAACTGCCTTTGTGCATTTTAGCATATATATTATGTTATGTTATGTTGTATCATATAATATCATATCATATCTTATCGTATCGTATCATATCATATCATATCATATATTCTTTCCTGTTATTTGGGTTTTCTACCACATGTATTATTATCCTCTTACCGAATCTACAAAATAATAGAATCATTGGAAAAAAAGCCTCTGCGTCCGTGACGTTTACGCCAAAGGAATAGTCAGAGATTGTTTTGCAAATAATATAAATCGGAATAAACACAGAAATAATGTATTTTGCTGACGTTTCGGAAAGTAATCTCTTTCCGTTTTCAAAGTTTTTTTGGAAGAACTCTTATTTTGGTGTGTATGTCAAATACACAGCTTTAAGATTCTGTTTATGTTATTTCCATAGATACTTACTACTTACACAGAACATCATAAAATCACTAAATTCATGTTTGTATTTAAACAAAGTTCTGTGGAAATACCGATTCATATATTAAAAATATTAAACATTTTATTGAAAAAATTTATGAAAACGATATTCATGAATCACACCTGATGCTTAGTTTTGATGTAGTTAGTCTTTATACCAATGTTCCGGTAGATGAAACCTTAAAAATAGTTAAAGACAGGTTGCTAAATATTAATAATTTGGAAACTGGAACTAAATTAAATGTAAATAGCATAATGGAACTCTTAAGAATGTATATAAAAACAACCTATTTTCAATTGGACAATGAGTTCTATCAGCAAGATTTTGGTATGGCTATGGGGTTTGCATTATCACCAATTTTAAGCAACATATTTATGGAGAACTTTGAGAACACATATGCTCAAAATTGTATAAACAAACCGGTTGTCTGGTGGAGATATGTTGGCGACATCTTTGCAATTTGTCCTCATGGTGTCGATTTACTAGATAGTTTTTTGGAAAATATAAATAGTAAGTAAGCGTCTATTAAATTCACATTAGAAGTAGAAAGTAGGAATGAACTACCGTTTTTAGATGTTTTAATTAGAAGGGTAAATAATACAATTGAAACAAGCGTTTACAGAAAACCAACACATACTAATAGATATCTAAATTTTAACTCAAATCAGTCAATAAATGTTAAAAGGGGTGTTGTAAAATGTTTATACGATAGGGTCAAAATAATTTTATCTAATAATGAAATATTAAATAACGAGAAAAAATTTATCAAAGAGGTTCTAGTACAAAATCAATATCCTGAAGCCTTTGTTGATAGAGTTTTCACAAATGTTGAAAATAGGGACAATCAGGTACGACAAAAACCTGAACGTCATTATACAGCAATAATTCCTTATGTATACGGATTATCGGAAAAGTTACGCCGTATAGGTGACAAATTTGATGTTAGGACGATATTTCAAATGGGGAACACTTTAAGATCTATTTTAACAAAAACAAAACCGATAAACAGGGAGCAGAATTCAAAAAACTGTATTTACAATATCCCGTGCGAATGTCATAAATGTTTTGTGGGTGAGTCATCCAGACTTTCAGTGTGAGGTTGGATGAGCACAAGAATTACATTAGAAAGAATGAAATTCAGAAATCAAAGATTTGTGAACATACTTGGGAAAACGGACATAGAATAAACTGAGACTCGGCAAAAATTTTAACAAAAGAAGCAGGCACCAAAAAAAGAAAAATTAAACAATCATGAAGATAAGTGCGTATCGAATTGTTCTGTGGATATTGGTACAACCTGGCTACCAATGTTTAAAGAAGAACTTAACAAACTCAACATTATCTAAAAGAAAATATCATCAGTTCTATGTTCTGTGTAAGTAGTAAGTATCTATGGGAATAACATAAACAGAATCTTAAAGCTGTGTATTTGACATACACAGCAATATTAGAGTTCTTCCAAAAAAAGCTTTGAAAACGGAAAGAGATTACTTTCCGAAACGTCAGCAAAATACATTATTTCTATGTTTATTCCGATTTATATTATTTGCAAAACATAATCTCTGACGTCACGAGCGCAGAGGCTTTTTTTCCAATAATTCTATTATTTTGTAGATTTGGTGATTTGTTTTTGAAGAGGATAATAATACATGTGGTAGAAAACCCAAATAATAGGAAAGAATATTCGTAGAATACCACAACTAACGTTCAGACAATATATCATATCATATCAAATCACATCACATCACAACACATCACATCATATCATATATTATATTATATTTTATTGCATTGCATTACGTTGCATTCTATTATATTGCTTTTACTTAAGCTTTAGAACACATTCGGATCAATTCGAGTTGTGTATTGCGAATAACAATGCATTATATTCTATCTGAATAGAGAGTTGCATGCATGTCTTTTGTTTTATGTTTTCGTTCATTTGTTTTGTTCGATAAAATACAAGTATTTTATAGAGGACAGATGTATTTATAAATTACATGCAATTTTTATATTTCAGCTTTTAAAAACAGTTAGAGATATTTATAATAGAATTTAATGATGATTAGAGCCCGTTATGTTATTTTAATTTATTTAGTTATTGTTAAACTAATTATTAAAAAGTTTATAACATTTCGAACTGTTTATGAATTCATTATGTTCATGTAGATATGAGATTTTTAATTTAAGTTGTGTGGAAAAGTGGTAAAACTGGAAAAGAGCTCAATACCACGTGATGAGAACCAATTCGTTTTATCAAATTAATGTCAAGGAAGATTCAAGTTGGTATCGACGATTTTATTATTTGCGGAAAATATAAGGCAGAGTGGACAAATTGGAAAATTGGAAGTTGCTAGGGAATGAAAAATAAATAATAACAAGAAAATTACAAAAAATTGATAATTTTAGAGAAAATAAATATTAAAAGATACGAGAAAAAATAGACTGTTGTTGATGAAAGTAAAGAAGGAAGACAACCAGTTAACAAATTTGAGACAAAGAAAAGAAAAATTAATTTTTTCAAAATTCAACAAGTTGGAGAGAGAAGATAATTATAAATTATTTTAAGGTTCAGAAAACGATTTCTAGTGGATCCGAGATGTAACTTGAATTGGGTAGGAGTTTAGCAGATTGCAGCTGAACATCTAATTAAGTGATACAGTGCGCTTGGAGGTCTGTTATTTGAGCTACGCAGGCTAAAAGGTTGTAATAAACTTCATATACATTTCTTGTATATCTTTTAATAGTTTGGAAAATAATTGAGTATATTTTAACTTGAAAATTTCGATCATTAATTCTATTTTTTATTAATATATTTGATTTTAAACAATAATTATCCAAATTATTTTATTTTTAGTATCGTATTTATATTTTAGCTAGATAGGGAATCTTATTTCATCTTTTATGTGTGGCACGTTAATTCCCTACGATTTTTGTGAATAATATCTTATACAATCGATATTTCTAGAGATATTTTTACTTTTACATTAAAAGCCGTTAAATTATAATACTTTTGATTTCGAACTCATCTAGTAGCCATGATTTTGATATAAAGTGAGAATAATTTCTCGAAATTTGCTGGTGCATTGCAAAATTGTATAGCGACCGTTATTTATAGGAATAATTGCAATTAAATATTAATTTAATGAACCTGTATAAGATTCGGCGCAGTATTTTAAATAGATACAGATCGAAACTCTATTGAAGTTTTTCTCTATCTGGTTTATCAATAACTTATACCACCTGCAGAACGGAAACAGAAAATTGTTGTTCTTAAAAAAAATGTCATATTTAAAAATAGGTGTTCAAGTATTAAAATCGCTAGACTTATTTAAAAAATCAGTGAGATTTTATGAGCTACTTTTACTCAGCCCAGTATATTTTATTCTGGATACAAAGGAACAATAACATTAATGTTCATTTCTCTCACAGTTGACGTTGTGGTACCAGAAACAATTACAATACGTTATTATTCAGAGATACTCTATGATTCTGTCAAATATGTTTATTTGCTTCTCCACTAAGCAATTGTACAGTAAAGGCTTTCTGTATACGTTGAGTCCAAGGAATTTCAAATGTTATATGTACGCAGTTCTATTAAGTTTACTAGTATAAAGCATATATTATGTTCATTAGATATAAGATTTTTAATTTAATTTGTGCGGAAAAGTGATGAAACTTGAAAAAGCTCAATACCATGTGATAACCAATTCGTCTTATTAAGTTGATGTTAAGGAATATTCAAGTTGGTATCGGTGATTTTATTATTTGCGAAAAAATAAGGGAGAGTGTGGAAAAATTGGATAATTACAAGTTGCTAGGGGATGAAAAATAAATAACAACAAGAAAATTATTGAAAATGGTAGAGGTAAAAATTTTTAGACAAAGTAAATATCCAGAATACGAGAGAAAATAGGCTGCTGTTGGTGAAAGTTAAGTCTAGTAAGAAGGAGTAACACAACCAGTCTACAAATTTGAAACGAAAGAAAAGAAAATTATTTTTTTCCTAAAATTCTGACAAGTTGGTGAGAAAAGATAATTCTAAAATATTTAAGGTGCTGAAAACGATTCCTAATGGAACCGAGATATCACTTGAATTGCTTAGGAGTTTAGCAGTTGTATAGGAGTTTGGCCGATTGCAGGTGATCATCGAATTAAGTGATACAGTGCGCTTGGGGGTCTTTTATTTGAGCTACGTGGACTAAAGTTTGTAATAAACTTCATATAACTTTCTTGTAAATCTTTTAATAGTTTGGAAAATAATTGTGTATATTTTAAATTGAAAATTTAGGTAATTAATTATATTTTTTATTTAACAAATTAGATTTTAACCAATAATTATCCTAATTACATTATTCTCAGTATCGTTTTTATATTTTAGCTAGATAGGGAATCTTATTTCATCTTTTATGTTTATCGTATTTATTGTTATCACAACACACTGTTCCAATTGATTTTGAATTTGTTTTATTGTTGTGTGTTTTCTAGAATGTGTTCAATTTCAGTGATCAGAACTTACGACTTTGAGATCTAAATTAGAAATTATTTACTGTGATATTGATATATTTTCTCCGCCTTCAGCGCATATCATAGTAATAATAATAATTTATTCACCATTAAAATATGATACAATTAAGTACATATGGCAAGTCAAATAGCAATACAAAATGAAGACAATAATAAAAATTAAAGATAAAAATAATAAACAAATAAATAACAATTAAGTAAATATAACTAACTATATAAACAAAGTAGAAGACAAACAACATTTACTTATTCATTTATTACTTTTACTTAACACAAAAAAGATAATTGGAATATAGTCATAAAATATAGAACTAAGACATACTAACATATAACATATAACGAACAACATTCAGATAAGTTAACTATATACGGGGTGTAGCAGGATCATGATATACTCCCCTTTTCTCCTTTAGTTTTGAAGATAATTGATTGACATTTAGGATATACTACATACATAATAAGCAGTACTTTTTGACATACAATTGATTTTTTTTTACTTGCGGTTTCACCTGAAGTGACACTAACTTTCGATTTTTAAATGGAACACCCTGTATACTATGGCATTTTTTGAAGTCTGCTTAATTTTCTGAATCCAACGATGCCAAATAAGTGACGTTTCAAACATCAATTTTTTTTATAACATAATTTTGAGTTTTCCATTTAAGTGTGCCATGACGGTTCCGATTTATTCTAAATGACCCGTGTATTGCTACAAAAATCGAAATCCCATTAAAAACACTAAATTACGTGATTTATGAGCAAATAAAATTCACCAAAATTGTTTTTGGGGCAAAACTCAATTTTTTCAAATGTAACCATATCGGTACCATGGTACCATTTATTAATACTATTAATAAGGAATTTATTATTCATAAGGCGTATTAAAATGTGCGATAAATACTAACAAAATTACAGGTAAAAGAAAATAATAAAATACAATTTTGTACTAATTAAATGTTAAGAACTAAGGTGGCTTTGAAAACAATGAAATATTTAGCTTGTTAAACATTTGTTGGTTTAACGGTGTTTTAATATTTTCTTTAAAAACTGTTTAAAATTCTTGTTAATTGTGTTCAAAATGCCGCAAATTTATACAAGAGATAAAAAAGTGAACATGTGGGTATTTATGGGGAATGTAAAAGAAATGCAGTTCCTCATAGAGAATGTCCAGCGAAAAATTATTTTAAACGTGTTGAAAACCAATTCTGAACAATGATCCCGAAGAAAACCTCATTATTGACGAAGAAACGGAAATTAATGTTTTGGCTCGAATAAAAGTTGATAAGACTGTTTCTTTAAGGCAAGCTGGGTTTGAATTAGACATCAGTCACCAAACAGTAAGCCGAATTTTGCACAAATACCACTATAAATCTTTTACATATCATTTGCACCAGCATTTGTGCGAAAGTGATTACGAACGTAGGATGGAATATTGCAATTGGATTTTGTATAATAACGTGCAGCCAAACAATGATTTTTTATGACTGATTTTATTTTCGGACGAGTCTAGGTTTACAAATTTGGAATTATTTAACCGACAAAATACAAAATATTGATCACAAGAAAATCAAAATTTATTACGGGAGGGTAACTTTCAAGTGCGGTACGGTTTCAATGTTTGGCTTGGAATAATTCGTAGTAGAATTATTGATCCAATAATATTTGAAGGACCTCTGACTGGTGCCAGATACTTGAGATTCCTGGAAAATGAGATTGAGGACATTTTAGACGAGTTTACCTTTAGATTTAGGACAGGGAATGTATTTCCAACAAGATGGCGCTCCTTCCCATAATTCAAGGATAGTAATTGATTACCTTCAACGGAGATGCGGAGAAAACGTAATTTCGACGAATGGTCCTATGAGGTGGACTCCAAGGTAATCTGATTTAATGCCCCTTGATTTCTTTGTTTGGGGCCATTTAAAAATATTGTCTATGCAACCGCCTCGCCGTTACAACCCGTGAAGGCCTGGAGCTATGAGTAAAACGAGCAATTAATAGCAGAACGGCAGAGCTATTGGCGATCGTTCCTCGAGAAACAGCTATGCGAGTTAAGAAGTGCATTGATTTTAATAGATAGAATTTTGAACAACTGTTGTAATGTTTTGGTGGCTAATTTTTTGTATTCCAAAACCACCTTATGTGTAACAAGGTAATTAGAATAAAATTGTATTTTCTTATTTTCTTTTAGCTGTAATTTTATTTGTATTTATCGCACATTTTTATACGACATATGAATACATTTCTTATTAATAGTACTAATAAATGGTACCAGTACCGATATGGTTTCATTTGAAAAAATTGAGTATTGCCCCAAAAACAATTTTGGTGAATTTTATTTGCTCATAAATCACGTAACTTAGTGTTTTTAACGGGATTTCGATTTTTTAGCATTACACGGGTCATTTAGGATAAATCGGAACCGTCATGGCACACTTAAATGGAAAACTAAAAATTATATTATAAAAAAAATTGATGTTTGAAATGTCACTTATTTGGCATCGTTGGATTCAGAAAATTATGCAGAATTCAAAAATGCAATAGTATACAGGGTGTTCCATTTAAAAATCGAAAGTTAGTGTCACTTTCGGTAAAACCGGAAGTGAAAAAATCTATTGTGTGTCAAAAAGTGCCGCTTATTATGTATGTAGTATGTCCCAAATGTCAATCAATTATCTTCAAAACTAAAGGAGAAAGGGGGAGTATACCATGATCCTGTTACACCCGGCATATATATATATATATATATATATATATATATATATATATATATATATATATATATATATATATATATATATATCTATATATATATATATCTCTTGGTGAAACAATGAAGCAGCAAATAACCAAAATAGCACATTGCATTCGACATTCTTTTATATCTCGTATCAGATTTGGATTCTTCCAAGCAGAGGGATGTGTTGTATTTTCTAGTTACACTTTTAAAGATACATGGGCTTTTTCGTAATTTACTAAATTTTTCCATAAATCACGAAATCACCCTACTTTATCATTCACCCTCTTCGTCTTAAAGCAGCGCGGTCATTGCGGTACAAAATGATTTGTTTTTCAATAAAAGGTGTAATAATTCTTCTACCTGTCAAATTAACTTCTGAAACAGTATATCGTTCTGTTAGATTTCATCACAGATAACACGGTAACAAAAAATTTCTCGCCTGGCGCTTGTGATAAACTTCAACTCATTTCACTGATTCATATTAAAATGCAACCATTGCTAAAGATATCCAATTTCTCGCACACAATTAATGCTTTTTTAAAAATTAGTCAATAAAATTTGTTAACGATGAGAGAGAGAGAGTGGTATTTTTCTGCATTAAAATATTTTTCAATCGGTATCCCTCTAATAATTCAATTTTAATATATTTTACTATTATAAAAATTTCAGATAGAATATTTCAGAAATAAATAATAATTAGGTATATCCCAATAGTTTAATAATGTAAATTTTATTTTGGAAAACTCGTCCTCAGATCAGAATGATTGAAAGAAGAACTGACATCTGTGTATCCAGTTGTGATATCGTTAGAATTCTTTTCGAACACATTTTTCTTCTAAATGCTAAATTTAATTGTCACAAGTTAGAACGTCGTTATCATAAAATAATCTGGTATGTTTATTTCTTCGACATACCATTTTGTATACTTTTATACCTACATAATATGTGTCTATGTCAATATGTATATATTTTTTATATGGCCACGCCGTATATAGTTAAAAAAGATTTAAATTTAAGTTTGCAATAAATATATGGTATATATCGCTGAGATAAAGGGGACATATGTTGGGTTACATATTCTTTGTAATGACTATATATACTACATATATGTCATGCATATGTGATGATATAGATGCTCTAGTGTATGTATAGATTCTAATTATGTATGTATACCGAGTACCAACGGGATCGATAGACAAGCCATAGTTTCTAGAGTTTTCAAAGTATGGGACTCAGACTTGGCAGGAGTAATATACCGGGTGTCAACGGATCATGGTACACCCTTTTTTCCTTATTTCTTTAGAATATCAGAATGAAACTTAGTAGATATATTATATTATAAAGAAGACATTTTGTGGCATAACTGTTATTTTCCCCCCTTCCGGTTTCGCCAGAAATAACCCTAACTTTTGATTTTTAAATTGAACACCCTGTATATTATTATATTTTTGGAATCTTTGAGTACGGTGATACCCCATAAGTAATATTTCGACACCATGAAAAAAATTTGAGTTGAAATTTGTTGGTGCATTTGGAGTGCTATGATTATAAAAAATTCGCTTGTAGTGGACCGATATGGTGTCAGAAAAACCAAGGAAAAAGGGGGTCTACCACGATCCGTTGACACCCGGTATGCAAAGAGTTGCCATTTTTTCATTATTTGATACTTTTTCATCACTTCTGGTTTAGTCGGAAAAGCTCCCAACTTAGAAATTTTAAATGTATCTGTATATTCTTAGATTTTTGGATTCCGGAGACGATTTTAAGTACGATTGTATATTTTTTTGAGACCACTTGATTTTTTACGACTATTTTTATTTTTGTATCCAATGGACCAAAAGGTACGAACAATCAAAATTTCCGAAATCACTGATTTGTAATTGTGAACTTTTTCAAATGGCAAGACACCAAGTAGTTAAATACCAATTTGCACGACAACTACATAGATACATCCAAATCGAAAATTGGTTTGATATTAACTTAAATACACAAGTTCATTGGTGACTAATTATTAATAGCAATAATGCTTTATTGTCCATTAGAGCAGTACAAATAGAAAAAAATGTTATCCGACTCGTCAATTTTACAGAATACAAGGATGAATTCAGATTACAGATAGATAGCATATAATAACATATAACATACTACATAAATCAAGAACACATATATAAAAAAAAATATGGCATAAGTGAATAAAAGAATATAACAAATAGTAGAACAAAATACCTATACACAGTAAAAATTAAAGTTTAAAAATTCCTGAATGCCGTCCTTTTTTGCATTTTGAACACTCGTTCAAACTGACATGAAGCACCCCAAAACTCTATACAGTTCTAGAGTAAATCTGGCAATAATAGTAGCTCAGCAAAACTTCCCTGTTTGTAATATTCCTCTTACCGCGGTTCAGTGTACATTGTGGGGTGACTCTATCTATATCAATATCATTGTCTGCATTGCTAAATTTTTCTGTCGGTTTTGATGGTAGGTTTATATTAAAAAACCGAAAAAGATATGTCATGGAAATTGAATTAAACTGGATTCTAAGCATGCGTTTTGCCAACAAAACAACACTGCAAATGAAAAAGTGTGCCGTGGAAACAAGAAGAAGTTCTAGTTCAAATGTGCTTTTAAAGGTCGGAATATTAAAACATAATATTTTTAGTCGCAAACTCCTCTATAAAATCCTTATTTTACTATAAGGAACGTAACCAGACTGCAACCAACAGCTACTATCCGGGCTATGTGCCCCGCCGAGCGCTGAATTACAAGTTACAAACCTGGCGCGTTAAGTGTAATAATTGCATATTACCATCAAAAGGCTAATGCTTCGATTGCAACAGACAATGTTTTAATATTCCACCCTCTAAAAGCACATTTGAACTATGCTAAGCCCAGTCAGGCTATTTATTTTTCGATTGCAACATACACTGGACCGCTAGATGGCGCCTGCTGACTATTTTACATGTCGCTATCCCAAAAATATCGAAATGTACTAAATAGTCAACTGATCCTCGTGTCGGTCGTCACATGCCTACCTTGCACTGACGAGAGCCAACAGCTGGAAACTGCAGTCTGGAAGTGGTGTGTGACGACTGGCACGAGAGCTCCTTTAAGTAGGATCAGTCTTTCGGCTGGTGTTTGTTGCAATCGAAGCATTAGCGTTTTGATGGTAATATGCAATTATTACACTTAACGCGCCAGGCTTGTAACTTGTAATTCAGCGCTCGGCGGGGCACATAGCCCGGATAGTAGCTGTTGGTTGCAGTCTGGTTACGCTCCTTATAGTAAAATAGTTTGTAGTTAGTAGTTTGCGACTAAAAATATTATGTTTTAATAAGAAGTTCTACAAATAATAATACGTGTGTATTAATAAGTTTGCTCTTCATCGCTAAATTTACTATTGTTTGCTGTTTTTTAATTTTTGATAATTTTCAGAGAAGGAAACCATCATCAAGTTTAATACTTATAGCTCCTTACCCCTGAAAATGCTATATGACCTTGCAATGTACCAACGCAAAAAGAACAAAATTTTAAATTATAACTTATTACAAATTTTGGAACGCCCTGTTATTAAATCGGTTTTGGTGTAAGCTTTAATTTTAGACTTTTAAGACTTGCGTAATTTAGTACAAAGTAATGCATAATATTCTAAATTTATCGTTAAATCCTCTCAATGTTGCTCAGTCAATGGAAGCATTATCTGTATGTGTCCTCAATAATAAAATATTGTTGTAACAGCTTATAATCAAATTGTATTAATCCATTTTATTACTATTTACCAAAAAAGCAAAACCTACAGTAGGTAATCCAAGCGAACATAAAAATAGAATTGTGTCAATCTGTTTAAAACGAGTAGCGGTCGCAATCGGGCGTTGTCAAATAAATGAGTATTCGCAATCGACCACGCTCGATAGCAACTTCTGTTCGGTCTGTATCAAAATATTTATAGATGAAAATTACCAAAGGGCTTGTGAACATACTGCTGGAAAGTTCATTATTTATTAGCTAAAGCAACTTTTTGTTTTTCTCTAGACAGATCATTAAAGATAATTATCATTCCGAAAGTAGAAGCTTAAAAACTACATGAGTCATTGCTAACATATTAACAAAAGTAACATATTGAGTATTTATAAACATGTCAAACTATATTGAACAATGCACTTTCAACTTAAATATAGCCAACAAACGTTTATATATTTGTGAATGAAAATATTTGCATACTCAGCTAATAAAAGTCGCATTAAATTTTGAAACATTTTATTGTTGGTAGCTAATTCAATATTTTAACAGAATATAAGGCGACACTGTAACACGTTTCAGTATTTCTTCGAAACTCTGTAAGCAAATAAAAAAAGAATCGTTAACTAGAGAAACAATGCCAATGAATGCATTTCTGATATAACGAAATAGTTAACGCTGTACGTCTGTCCCGTCAATTCAGAAGTAGTTTTATAGCTAATATAAAACGTGGTAAATTTAAACTCTTTGGAAATGTTATTAATATGGCATATGGCAATGGATAAACATTTTTATTGTTATTATTATTAGATACAGGGGTAAGACTAGAACTCATCAAGAGATATTCAATTTGGTTAACATAAAATATTCATTTTGCAGTAAGGGAATAGTGCATAAGTTGTTTACCAGTTATTTAAGTGACAGAAAACAATTTCTTAAAATCAATAACAGTATAAGTGATTACAAAGTTGCGCAATACGATGTAACCCCAAGGAACCGTATTAGGACCAAGTCTATTTATAATGTACATAAATCACTTATTGACTATCCGCAACACTAGAAAAATAATTAGTTTTGCCGATGATACGGCAATTTTTTATGATCTTGGGCAGATCTATAAATAAAAGTACAGAATGATTTAAAAAAATTAATAAACTGATTTGATCATAAGCTATTGACCATTAACTATAAAAAAATCATCTACGTCCGCTTCAGTTGCTACACAAACATTCTACCGAACTATAATAAACTTGAAATACATTTTCCTGATGACTTGATTGAAATAAAGAGTTCAGATTTTACTAGATATTTAGGTCTCTATATTGACAAACATCTAAGATAGGATATACATATTAATACTGTCACTAAAACACTCAGAAGTTTGTTATATAAATTTACATTTTTAAGTAAAATATTGGACATGAAACAAATGAAAATCATATACTACGCACTAGTAGAGTCGAGAATATTATATGAGATTCTGGCATGAGGCGATGCTTTAAAAACTCATCTGAAAATATTAGAAATAGTACAAAAATGTTTTAAATAATAATGCCAAATAAAACAACAATTTATTCGAGTGATTTACTGTTCGCAGAATCCAGGCTGTTTGATATTGACAATTTTTTTTTTTACAAATCGTTATTAACCAATATAAAAATAAAAATACTTTGGAGTTACCCATTCACAGATACATAACAAGAAATAAATCAAACTTACAAGCAACAATTCCCACGTCTGCTAAAACTATAGGCCAAAGAAGCTACATCTTTCTTTCACTTCGCCTTTATAATGTTTTGCCTATTGACATAAGAGAATCTAAATCATTACAACAATTTAAATCCAAATGCAAGAGAGTACATGAGGCTATTGTTAATGAACAAGTATCCACGTACAAATTTATTTTTGTGGGTTATCTGTTTATTTATTATTTTATCCTAATAAATGATTCTCTTGGATTAAATGTTTGACAACATATGTATATTCATATTGTATATTTATGTAGGTATACATAATCATTTATAATTTATAACTCACAAATGTATCCTGATGATTTATAAATAAACATTATTATTATTATTTATTCTATCAGTCGATCCACAGCCAGTTAAGATTCATTATAAATTAACAAGACAATCGGCATATTAAAGAAATTCCAAATCCTGGCCGTTCCAAAATTTTCTTAAGTAATAATAATAATAAATATCTAGGAGGGGTACCGTAACCTCCCCGCGTTGCATCCGGGGCAGCAGGCAGCGGTAACTCAGCAAATGTCGGACGTGGATCAAGGCTTCCCACCCTGAGATCCATTTCATGAACAACCATGAACGGGCTCCTCACAATCGACCCCAGTCGGATGGGAGTCAACGACATATGGGAGGGGCCATACCGGATGATTATATTGATGATGTAACTGATAAAGGGCAAGGGCGCTTTAGGTGGACGAAGGAACTGCGGGATAATTTACTAACCTGCTGTAAGGGCAGCGAACCTGCTATGAGAGCAGCAAACCTGCACATTCATGATACATGACACGATTGCGCGTACTTTGGTGCGAAAGGTATCCAGAGCATTGTGCCTTTTCTCAGTAGTAACCTTCTTGTGTAGGACAGGCTATCAACACCCCCCCCCCCCGTCAGCAAATAGCTTGTACCAGAAGCACAAGTACCATGGCGAAACACTGACAGGAGGCCTCTAGCAGAGTACACCGAAGTCGGTTTAAGGCCGAGGGTAAGTGTTAGCGCTAGGACTACCCTAAACTCCAAGACTTGGCTAGAATGGACGCGGTCATCGTTGAAGACCTTCCAGAAGATACCGATCCTCGCGAAAGCAAACCAATAAACCAATGCCTCTAGCGGAATCGAGAAAACCAATCTTCGTGTACCAAACATCGAGAATAAGATACATTGGGCCAGACAGCACGCTTCTCGAATCCAGAATGTAGTGGAACACATAACATCTGCCAAGACACTTACGCCTAAAGTCCGACGAATAGCTGATGCTTACCATCCGAAATTCCAACTGTACTGATTTGTTTAGTTCTTTAACATATTATTGTATTTCCAATGTATTTGAGATCCAGTTCATCTAGATCTAGTTTGGCATTCTCTCTGGGATATTAGAAGTTGAATATTATCTGTTAACCATGGCGTCCCATTCTTAGTTATTTTAACAGCTTTTAACTACAGATGCTCATCAAACAGCGCAATCATATATTGGTTAAATAAACAATATATTATCCAAAGGTAATTGTTGTAAATCAAAATCCTCAAATTTAGAAGTATGGAAGATAAGCCTCACAGTACTTCTTGATTAGCTTCAGTAAAAAATAAAGTTAGCGAACAGCACCCCATGTTCTGAAGAACGAAAAATATGATTCCAAGAAAATTTAACTCAATAATAGTTCAATGAAGATGACTCCGAGTGCTGAATGCAATTTTATGACACTATGATAGATTTGTGCCACACCAGTCCACATTTAAAGTAAATATTTTTTCGGACAAAGCCACGCTTTTCTTAAATGAGACAGAATGGGCCAGTATAGGAGAGCAGGTGGGTTGGTAGGAAAATCTCACAATTACTTTTCATTTAAAATTAAAGGCCTCCTGTACAGGTTTATTTACTATATATTGACCCCGCTTTAATTCTGTTATTATTGAAAATAGAAAAAAAAGTTTCATATAAAAGTTGTAGGATCTTACCTATGTTTTATTGAAACGTCATAAAAAAAACAATGCATAGGTCACATGATACGAAATAAATATAGGTTTTTCAATGGAACACCCTATATAATATTGCATTTTCGAGAAGCTCTCTTTTCCCTGACTTCAAATATATAATATTGTATCTTAAATATTTCTTGACATATTTAACATTCAGAATGCGAATGAGCTGCTTTATTGCAAGAAGAGTGAGCTATGCGTGTCAAAACATAAGTGAAACAAAAATAACAAGGTAGGCCACGAAAATAATTATTTTATTGTTTATTCAATTTTGATATTTCAAACCATCATTATTAACATTTATTTAATCAAAATGGGTTATAGTGAGGCTGGAAAGGTTGAAATATTTTCCCATTATGTGAAAAACAATAAAAATAAGTGTGCCGCAAGAAGAGAATACATGACGTTACAGCAAACGAGGACGACTATCTAGATATATTGTTCTATTTTGAATGTAAAAAAATAATTTATTATAAAAATAGATCGATACCTTATTTTAATATTTGTTTTAGAAAATTCGGTTAACAGTTTATTAAATGCTTGTCGTGAAATGGAAAAAAGTTATTCCAACATATAAAGAACTTTGAGAAAGCATCAATATAGGCCTTACAAAATATTACCCGTCCAGGAACTGAATGAATTAGATGAAAATTAACAACTGAAACAGAAACCATAATGATGCTATTTGCAATATTTTCCTAAATTTAAGAAGATGTTATGAGCTTTGCATTAAAAATAATGGTGGCCACTTTGAACAATTTCTTTAATTGATTACTTATTTAGTATTATTTTATTATAACGAGTTTTCTCTTGCTATGTTAAATCTGTTTCCTAATAAATTAAATATGAAATTAAATCTAATATCATATTAATTATTTACACGTGATTATAGTTAGGTCATACGGGGTGTCCCAAAAGTCTCGGAACGGTCAAATATATCGCAAACTGCTAATCTTTTCGGAAAACAAAAAAACACAATATTTTTTAAAAACCTATCCAATAACACCAAAGTTGACTCCTCCCACCCCCTCTGCAGGGGAGAGGGGGCGACTTTAAAAAATTAAATGGGAATCCCCATTTTTTATTGAAGAAACAGATTGTACGGCTAAAATTACGTCTGGAATATTTTTTTGGATTCGCTACAGATGGCGCTGTAATAGCGAAAAATTAACATAAAGGCGTAAGTTTGAAATAATCGATTTACACCGGAAACAAAAAACACGTATTCAATATTTTAAAAAACCTATCCAATGACATCAAATTTGACCCCCCATTTGAAAAACGAATTCATTTTTACAAATAAATACTTTTACAAATTCTTTTTTACAAATAAACAAGAACATCGTTGATTAGAAAAAAACCACTCACAATTTAGAAAATTTTCACTTGAACAAATTGAGCTCTTGCTTCCAAGAAGGTTGGAAGAACAACAACTCAGAGAAAAACATGTTTATTTGTAAAAAAGTTTGTTTGGTTCTTTTTCTCTGAATTGTTGTTGAAAACATTTCTGCGAAGTATTGCATGTAGTTTCATTATTTTTATTTTTCAATGTTTATTCCTCTTCCAACTTTCTTGGAGGCACGAGCTCAATTCGTTCTAGTGAAAATTTTCTAAATTGGGAGTGCTTTTTTCTAATCAACCATGTCCTTGTCAGAGAGGGAAATGACAACTGTTCTCATGATGCGTGAGTATGGTGATAGGGAAACTGCTTATCGTACAGTTTATAGTATTCTACAAACTGGATCAATCGAAGATGAACCACGATCTGGAAGACCTAAAACTGCTGCAAATGACGAGAAGTCTTTCGAAATTCTGTTAAGTTTTGAAGATGATTCCCACACCTCAATCCGAAAAGTAGCGCAACAAACTCAGTCAAATAAATCTACTGTTCAGAGAGTTTAAAGTTGCATAATTATTTTCAGTACAAAATAAAATTAGTGCAAGAACTTATTGGAGATGACTTTGACCGCAGACTGGAATATTGTGAGGAAATGATGCGAAAATGCGACAGAAATGATCAATTTCTGTTCTGGACTTGTTTCTCCGACGAAGCTACCTTTGATATGATGGGTTCTGTTAACCGGCAAAATATGAGGTATTGGGCCACTGAGAATCCGCATTGGATGAAAGAGCATCACACGTAATACCCGCAAAAAATTAACGTTTGGGCGGGAATATTGCGTAACCATATCATTGGACCATATTTCATTGACGGTAATTTGACTGCCCAAAAATATGTGGATTTGTTGATCGATGATATTGTACCTGCTATACAAAATTTAGTGGGGCGTGCCTTCAAAAATATTTGGTTTCAACAAGATGGTGCGCAAAGGCACTTTGCGTTGATTGTACGTAATTTGTTAAACAACGTTTTTCCTCAGAGGTGGATTGATAGAAGAGGCTCCATAGAATGGCCAGCAATATCACCTGATCTAACTTCTCTCGACTTCTTCTACTGGGGATACTTAAAAAGCCAAATTTATGAAACTAAATCCAAAGATATCGAGGAACTAAAGAATAGAATACGCGATGTGTCAAATGAAATAACTCCAGAGGTATTGCAGAAAGTTATCGATGAAGTTTATTTTCGGTTAAAACTTTGCCCAGAAAAAGGTGGTTATCAATTTGAGCCCGAAAAAAATTAAAGCTGGTTTGAGGCCACGTGACTCTAGTTACGTGAGCCACCTAAAATAAGCACCATGTTTTTACAAAAAATGGGGGTTCCCATTTAATTTTTCAAAGCCAAACAAACTTTTTTACAAATAAACATTATGTTTTTTAAAAGATGGAGGGCTTATGAGGTCAAATAATTAAAGAAAGTAAGATAGTGCCTTGTTCCTCAAAAAGAAACAACAATGCAGCTATGGACACGTGCTTCGGAGTTCTTGCTCCTCATCAGCGTAGCGTAGCGAGTTAACTTTGATGTCATTGGATGGGTTTTTAAAATATTGAACACGTGTTCTTTTGTTTCCGGTGTAAACCGATTATTTCAAACTTACGCCTTGATGGTAATTTTTGCGATTACAGCGCCATCTGTAGCGAATCCAAAAAATGTTCCAGATGAACCTTACGTAATTTTAGACGTACAATCCGTTTCTTCAATAAAAAATGGAATTCCCATTTAATTTTTCAATGTAGCCCCCTCCCCCTGCAGAGGGGGTGGCGGAGTCCACTTTGGTGTCATTGGATAGGTTTTTTTAAAATATTGAATACGTTTTTTTTCCGAAAAGATTAGCAGTTTGCGATATATTTGACCGTTCCGGGACTTTTGGGACACCCCGTATATAATTTACATGTTGAAAATAGCACCTTTCATACTTGAAAGCGTTTTCACATACTGTTAGCGTGAGTTAAAGATTTATCACACGCTATGTGAAATCAAAAATTTTCAAGCGTAATTAGTAGTGCGTAGTTAGAAGCACATTTCAAAGCAGTCGTAGAAAAAAACTTTTTATTTTACTAGTGAATAAACAACTATTTACGGCTGTTTGACGGTTTGAAATGTCAAAATTGAATAAATAATAAAATAATTATTCTCGTGGCCTACCTTGTTATTTTTGTTTCACTTGTGTTTTGACACGCATGGCTCACTCTTCTTGCAATAAAGCAGCTCATTTGCATTTTGAATGTCAAATACGTCAAGAAGTATTTAAGATAGACCTATACAATATTATATATTTGAAATCAGGGGAAAAAGGGCTTCTCGAAAATGCAATAATATATAGAGTGTTCCATTTAATAAAAAAAACAAACATATTTATTTCGTGTCACGTGACCTATACACGATATTGATTTTTTTAAATCACGTTTCAATAAAAGATCCTAAACTTTTATACGAAACTTTTTTCTATTTTCAATAATAACATAAATAAATGGGGGCGGTCAATATATAGTGAATAACCTTGTAGAACCAAGAAATTAGAAGATTTAAAAAATTTAATTAGTGATGAAATGCTTAGAATGGTAAAACGTATAGTAAAATTTTTTATCAAAAATTTTTCTTACGTTAGATGTCACATTTTTTAATATTGCTATTTTGCCAGTTAAAGGATTTATTAAAGTGTCAAGAAGAGCGTGGATTTCCTTTTTAAAAAATGTGGATGACTTCATTACTTGAAAACAAAAAATGGTTAATTTGATATAGAAATGTATTGCGTACATATATATGTGCATATTTGTAGAATAAAATCTGACTACGTATATTTTCAAAAAAATTAGTTCTAATTATTTCTTTCCATATTCCAATCGCCACTGTATAAAAGTAAAAGTGGTAGAACAGGAAAGCAATATTTCGTGTATATTCTTTTTTAAATCAATCACAATCAGTACCAAGTACTTTCGACATAACGGCGTTACACTACAACAATTTATAAGCTGTATTATCTGCATAAAGTTAATTAAAGATTTATTTATTGATTAAAAACTCGAACGAAAGATGCTTCTTGATACGTTGTTCTGTACATATCTTGACGAGTATGTAACCCATATTTTTCTCATAAAGGTAATAAATTGTTATTTATAAAAAATAGTTTTTAATCATTGAATTAATCAGCAATTAATTTTTATGCACATAATGTAGCTTACAACTTGTCTGAGAGTAGTCCTTGAAGATGACATGTCAGGTTATGTCGAAAGTACTTGATCGTGATTAATTTAAAAATATATATATACATAAGTATTACTTTCCTGTTCTTCCACTTTATATTATTGAGTGTATGCAACCTTTTTGTATTAAATATAAAGATAACCACAAGATATATTCGTAATGATTTTATGGATATTTTCCTGAAAATTAAAAAATTATGAACTAACAAGAGTTGTGAATGTACTAAATTAACAGAAGAAGAAACATTTAAATACATCAAGTGATGTTAGTTTGATATAAGTATAAATAATGATCAAGTAAGGGATGCTCAAAACAACTGTTTTTTGAAAATTATTCCTCGTCTTCGGCTCGGGATAATTTTCAAAATATTCGTGAGTTCGGAAAAAGTTTCGTATACAATTTAGGTACTTGTCGTATTATAAGTAAAAATCTTTGCATGTTTTAGGAGAAACGACGTTCTTAAGATTAAGGTGACTAGGGTTTAAACCATATTTTTGCCTCATCAGGCATACACACACACACACACACACACACACACACACACACAAAATTTGTTTTCTTAAGGATAGTAGAATACCACATCAAAAAATTTGAAAGCCAAATGGTCCATAGGATTTCATGTATCCAGGTAATATACTTTTAAGAATATTACAGAGTATACGTTTGTGTTATCTGAATCACAGTCATGCTCTCCAAAAAATTTTTGACACCATTTTTGATTCAATCATTTAAAAAATGTAAATGTGAGGATTCCAAAAGTATTTTTTTCAAAAATTGTTAAAATATTTTTCGACATATTTATTAAAAATATTCATTTTCATTATGTTCTCAATCTATTCTAGAAAAATCTAAAATGTCAGTGCCAGTGAAGAAGTTTAAGGAAATTTACGTAATTAGTTGAAATCTAGAAGTACTTTAACAAGTATAAAAGAATCCGAACAACATCAACACAAATGAATGCCAAAAATTCAAGTTGAAAAGTGGCCTGTCCTTATAGGCATAACCTTGCTGCCCCGTCATTTCCAATAAGAATAAATCCGAACTAAGCTTTGGCAATATTTGCTTTCAGGTCACATATAAATATTTTGTATACAGTTAATCCAGCAAAACGTTCCGCGAAGTGTTAGAAAATACCGCAGACGGGACAACTACAGATACAAATCTTATTGTATTCAAATCTATTTCTTAGATTTTTGCTTTAATTTCGAATTCTGTATCTGTTTATATATTGTTTTCAAATGCTGAGGTTGATGAAATACGATGGAACTGGAATAATATTTTACCTATACACGAAAACCATAAATTATGGCTGTTAAAGTTTCTGTTAAACTACACACTTAACGCCTGGTTAAGTGTTCCGTCGTTAATGCGTGCCGATTTGCTAAAGCTTATTGATCACAATTGATGGTGTTTTAAAACAGTTTCAGCCAGCTTCCGGGGGTGATTTCTGAGTGAGTGAGAGTCGTAAAGAAATTTTTGTTGTACGTTATTCTTGTGACATTGTAACCAGCATTTTTAACTGTCTGAATAGATTTGCAATTCATTATCATCATTCATTAACAATTATACAGTAAGGTTCATAAGTAATGGATAATTCATTATCTACGTAGTTAATAATTTATGAGTAAAATCATAATACACGTCAGTTTTTAACTCTAAAATGACACTTTTTGAGCATTTGAGCTTGAGCTTAAAGTAAACAAATGAACACGAAACAGTTTAAATCACATGTTCAAACTGGGTGCTCGTAGCTTCTTGACAATAATGGAGGCGTTGCTGAAATTCTTCTAAACATTTTGTATCGTTTCCGTGTTGATTTGATTAATTTTTTGCCTTATTTAAATCATCGACGTTATTTGGTCTATTGAAGTAGACTTTCAATTTTAAGTGACCCCGTAGAAAATAGCCAGGTGGGTCAAGTCGAGAAAACGGACAGGCCACTCAATTTCACCACGTCTACCGATCCACCTATTGGGAAAAACTTGATTGAGATAGGCTCTTACTTTTTTTTTTTTATACATTTATTTAACGTCGGCCTATTTCCGCTACTGAGGCCTAACACCGACGCCTGTAGACGAGCTACCCCCAACCAGGAATTTTTCCGAACCTCTTCCCTTAAGAAGAGTAGGGATCTTTGACTTGCCTAACATTTAATAGACAAGGGACCGACGGCTTTACATCCCCTCCGAAGGATGGTATATCTCCTATACAACCCTCGCCTAAGGTTGTATAGCTTCCGCGCATACACTGATATACAAGCCGCTGGAAGATGTGTGAGGCGAGAACGCGGTTTCCGTTGGAATGGTCACCAATCCAAGTACTAACTGCGCCTGTCGTTGCTTTACATCGCATACCGAAGTATGTACATAGTAAAGACGCACCTACGCTCGCCCCCAGGCTCTTACTTCGATTGCAAAATGTGGTGTAACTCCATCCAAAAAGTTTACCAAAATTTACCCCCGTGAACCCTTATAAAAAATCCTCTGAAACGGAAAAGTTCAGTTTTTTGCTAATATCTCTAAAAATAATGTAAAAAAAAAGAAAATGAACAGTACCACATGAATGAGCGGGAAATTTTACAAAAAAATAGTACATAAGTTTTTTTACATACATTTTTCCTTAGCATGAGAAATTATTACAGTTCGCTCAATATTTCAAGCGCGTCGCACAGGGAAATGTGCATTTCTCGAACACCGCTACATATTAAAGACAATTTGTACCCACTAAAAACGAAAATATATGTAGCATTTTAAAGAGAAAGAATTCAGCTTTCCAATGGTATACTTACTTTTAATTCTTATAACTTTTATTTCTTATAAATTGCACGTGAAAGTTAAGCTTTATCATTTTTTTCCCATTCTATATTAAAACATAAATATTAAATAAAATACTATTTAAAAAAAAATCCTTGTAGATAAAGCTTGTTTATACCTTAAACTTCAATCTAAGATTAGTTTTTATGCTCTAAAGTATCCAGGGTAAAAAATTACTTTTAAATCACTGGAATTTTTTCCATCTTTTAGGGTTAGGAAATTTTCACTTGAAAACTTGTCTAAAACGGCCAAAAAATACTTATAGGTAAAAAAAAATTGTAACATGAGAAGTAGGATATACCTTTAATAAGTAAATATCATTTTATTTTCAGAAATATTTTTATTTCATTTTTAATGCGAGTATAAAAATATTTCTTGGAAAAAACGTACTTTTTCTATTTGTGCTCCATATAAGTTGTAGTTCAAAAAAAATATTTTAAAATATGAAAAGAAAGATAAAAGTCTAAACTTTCACTTACAAATATTTATTTCATCGTTTGATGTCCAGGTATCAAGTTTATGATACTTGAAGTGAAGCAAAATTGACGAAATCCAAGTCGTATAAGTTTACATTCAAAAGCCGGTAGAGCGCGCTTATACCGACCCTTGATTTTCCTAAAACACGTGCGATTTTTCTGCATTAGTGTACGCTCAAGAGTACTTTGGAGTACGTTGTTGTTGATTTTCCTAAAACACGTGCGATTTTTCTGCCTTAGTTACCGCTCAAGAGTACTTTGGAGTACGTTGTTGTTTGTTGTTGTTTATATGGTGTATATAAACATAAATCGGAGTTATTTATAAAATAAATCAATTTTGATGGTGGATAGGTTTTTAAAATATAAATCATCGAATAATAAATTAATATTTTACATGTTATTTATTGTTATTTTGCGTCTTACTTTTATATATTAATAGTTTAATAGTGTAATAAATGTTAAAAATATTAATAAGTATATTCTATTTTTATTTATAAAAAAAGTAGCAGCGTTACCGGACTTCGTCTCGATAATCGAATTCGAATTTCTAGATTTTAGATTTTTTTCTGGATTTTTCCATTTCAGAGGGTAGTTTTTGGGGGTAGTTGCGGATCAAATTACGAAAACTTTTCATTTCTTTCATAAATCTGTTTATTTTATTGATACCTGTCATATTTTACCCATTAATGTATAAAAATTTGTTGTTTTATGTAATTTTCGTTAATTTTTCGAGGGGGTGTTTTTAAAATATTTTTTCTTCAGGGTCAAAATAGCTTTAAAAAAAATATACTAATATTTTGTAAAATTTCCCTCTCTTTCACGTGGTGCTATCCGTTTTTGTTCGTTATTTTTCGAGATATTAGCAAAAAACTGAATTTTTTCTGAATTTTTCTTATTTAAATAAAGTAAAAGCTACAAATATCTGTATTTCGCTAAAATACTATCACTAAAAATCAAAGCAATTCAATATATTTAAAACATGATCAAACTTCCTAAAATTATATATAAAACGACAACAACAATTTTGCATAAATCGTAGCCGATCGTTGGTAACTTGATCCAAGAAGAAAAAAATACACCAATTTGCAATAATTGAATACATGCATAACTAGAATTTCATTAAAAAAATTGCGTTGCTTAAAATTTAAAGTAAGCCTGTTTGCATACAGTACTTTTAGACGGCAATAACATCTTTATATATTGCTCAAAATATTAATGTTTCATCTATTATTACCCCTAGATATTTGTCACGAGTTGAAAGCGATAGATTTTCTTGATTGATTCTCAAATGAATAGATGCCTTTAAATGGTGTCTATTTTCGGAACAGAATAGAGTAACAACTGATTTAGTTGGGTTTATCTTAAGGTTATGTCGATGTGAATATTGACAGATGTTGTCTAGATCCTGGTTGATCAAATCAGTGGCAAGTCTGCGTATGGCGCAAAGCAGTACTATACAACAAGCTGTATAACAACAGATATGCAGCAATTTGATTATGAACTATTCTTTCCATAATTTTGGTAAGAACTGATAATAGGCTGAGAGGCCACAGATAATCCAGGGATGCAGGATTTGCTTTTTTATTACCAATCAGGAAATTGCATCTTTCCATTGTGTAGGAAAATAACTCTGTTCAAAACATCAGTTTATAAAATAAGTGATATGATTTAAAATTGTTAATATACAGAGTTTTAACATGTTCAGTGTTATTTTATTTTTTCCGGCAGCATTGGAGTTTATAATTCTAATTGCATTATAAATATTATCAGTGCCAACGAAGGGCACGAAAATGAAAGTGCAGTTATCATTCTTGCAAAAGATTCTAAGAAAAAATTATTAATATGTGCATCATATTCTTTCCTATTATTTGAGTTTTCACCACATGTATTATTGTCCTCTACAAAATAATAGAATTATTGGAAAAAAGCCTCTGCGCCCGTGACGTTTACGCCAAAGGAATAGTCAGAGGTTGTTTTGCAAATAATATAAATCGGAATAAACACAGAAATAATGTATTTTGCTGACGTTTCGGAAAGTAATCTCTTTCCGTTTTCAAAGGTTTTTTTGGAAGAACTCTTATTTTGCCGTGTATATCAAATACACAGCTTTAAGATTCTGTTTATGTTATTTCCATAGATACTTACTACTTACACAGAACATAGAACTGATGATATTTTCTTTTAGATAATGTTGAGTTTGTTAAGTCCTTCTTTTTTCAAATTTTCAAGACGAAGTTTAGATTGCAAAATTATTATGCAAAAACTAAAAGTCCGATCTTGATGAAATTTGGTGGGAAGATTTATTATATTAAAAAAATTTTCTTTAGCCAAGTATGAAGGTACTACGTATAATATAAGTATTTGAAAAAAAAATCCACAAAAAACTGGCTATTTCAAATTTTTCTTTTGCGATTTTTACTATGTTTGCAATAGTAAAAATGAGCTTTTGGATTCGCAACCAACTGCATCTTATTGAAAATTTAATTACAAAACTTTTTACTTTTATAACTTTACTCTAAAAGCGATAGTTACTGAGATATATGAAAAAATAGAAAAAAAACGGAATTTTTAGGAATTTTTTCATATTTTGTTTAATAAAAAATTAAGCCCTCGTTTTCAAACTAGCGCATAGTGAGATTATCATTTCTTATGATTCTTATGAGCGATTAAGTCAAAAATCTGCCATACTACCCGATTCACCCAACCCAAAACAAATACCGCCTGGGCTAGTAGTGTAATTTGATAATAAAGAAACTTTGTCCTTAATATTGTTGGTGTAATATGTTATCCCAAGGTTCAGTGTTTAAAAATAACAATAATGTTCTTGATCAAATTGCTTGTAATTTCTATATGTAATAAATTTCTAAAAATTTTTAAAGTACGGAATATTTTTGACATAGTAGGACACGAAGTGCACACCCCAAGTTTGTATTTATTAATTTTCGAAATATTTAGTTTTTTATACATTTCTTAGCACCTCAGATGTAATTTGTTGAAAAATTTGTCTTACTCTATTTTATAAATCCTGTAATGTTATAGGTTGTGTGAACTACACTTTGTGGGGGCGAGCGTAGGTGCGTCTTTACTATGTACATACTTCGGTATGCGATGTAAAGCAACGACAGGCGCGGTTAGTACTTGGATTGGTGACCATTCCAACGGAAACCGCGTTCTCGCCTCACACATCTTCCAGCGACTTGTATATCAGTGTATGCGCGGAAGCTATACAACCTTAGGCGAGGGTTGTATAGGAGATATACCATCCTTCGGAGGGGATGTAAAGCCGTCGGTCCCTTGTCTATTAAATGTTAGGCAAGTAAAAGATCCCTACTCTTCTTAAGGGAAGAGGTTCGGCAAAATTCCTGGTTGGGGGTAGCTCGTCTACAGGCGTCGGTGTTAGGCCTCAGTAGCGGAAATAGACCGACGTTAAATAAATGTATATAAAAAAAAAAAAACTACACTTTGTTCTTCAAATATGGCCATAGGATGAAATCGCACGGAGTGAGATCAGGTGAATTTGGTGGCCACCCTATTGGAATATGAGTTATATGTGTCTCTCTCCGAATACATTTTATTGATGATTTTTATGGAAACACAATCGATTCACAATTTCAGGAAATAGATTTCCAATAAAATGTGAAATTTAGTTTTTGAGAAAGTGTATTATTATTATTAAATTCTGCTGTGTCGTTTAAATGCAACGTGGTAGATAATTATATTTTTTTGTACAGACTTAAAAATTCCTTCAATAAATATAGATGATATATAAAAGGTATTTTCGTTACAAAGTATTTTATTTTAAAAATTGTTTGTATTCTCAGAAATATTTGAGGTTAGTTGGTGACCAGTCTACAAAAAAATGTTAAACGCATTTGCAATGTCCAGTAGTTTATTGCAGATTTGATTACTATTTACAATTTTATATGGTAATTTGTATTTTTTGTTTCTGATATTTACATTTTTATTGACTAGCTGCCGCCAAGCCGTTTGACATTTATTAGCTGTATTATATATAAATTTATCAAAATAAGTTACTTTAGCATTTTCTATATTAACCTCATCAATTTTTTTGAGAATATTATATCTTATACGTAAACCTGCTTAATACAGTAATATGCATATAGCGATACTGTTTCCTAATATTATTAATTATTACTAATCACTGTCGATGGCACAGCCAACTTGAAATTTTTTAAAAGAAAATAACCTTCTAATTGATTTAATTAATCTATTCTTAAAATTCAGTGGCTCAATGCTTACGTGTTAGGCTTGCAATCAAGGAGTCCCGGGTTCGAATCCTGGCTGAGGTATGGATGTTTAGTGGCATTTTTCGTGTATTATCGAGTTGGTAACGGTGGACTAGACGAGGTTGTGCGAGAGACAGGACGTCTAGTCGCTGTATCACTCTTGGGTTCGAGTCTTAGTTGCGACAGATGGCAATGTCGCAGGGAATGGTCGTTGTATAATTGTCTATGTGTATACCTACAACTCTGTAATGGGAACTCGTTCCTGTAGAGTGGTGATAATTAAATAAAATAAAAATATAGATATTTTTGAGGTCTTTTGTTATCTGCAGCCATATTATGTAAGATTATAGTAAAACTACCTATGCCAACATGTTTTAAGTCGGTGAACCTGTGAAAATTATGTTCATACAATATGATGGAATAGTTTAGATATAGCCAATTGCTTAGGGTATATTCAACTGCCTGATGGTTTGGAATGCTAGCAGGTGTATTTAACATACATGGCAAACAAGACTTCTTTATGAAAGCTTTTAGAAATCAAACTGACTTAGTTTCTGAAACTCCGGCAACATGCGTTATTCTTATTTTTGTTCTGTTTTATACTGGTTAGTAAATATATGCCCTGACTGTTCCTATCACGTAAAAGTCACATGTGTAGAGGTTATTTCCCAATATACTGGATTATTCTGTGATTTTTATAGGTCTCGTAATTATTTTTAGAAAATGATATATATGGTATGTACAAAAAATCCAAACAAAAACAGAAAAATGCTAGTTATTAGTTGTTCTGTATATATTCCAAGGAAGCTATATGATCTTTAAATCTAGATATAATTGAGTATTTCATTTGTCTGGCAACTTCTACAATCCTTAAATTTTTGTTTGTTCATATTTTCTTTTGAATTAAAAAAAAACTGTAATTTACTTATTTATTTTCATTTTTATTGTCATTACTATGGTTACTATAAATATTTTATTGAGTGAACCATTATTATGCTTTTGGAGGTATAAATACTGTACATTCTGAGTATAAATAGTCTAAATTTGATGGAAGAAAAGTGCCTTGCGTGGTAGCCTAAGTAGATCAACAACTTTAGAATCCCTCGTATATAAACTTAAATTATTATTAAATTTTTTGAGTGATTAGTTTGTTTACACAAAAATGGCGCCACTGTATATCATTTATCTATTGATAATATATTTTTTATTGCCATTTACATGCCAAACAATAAACTAGACCACAGCGATTATAGACTAAACACTTTAAAACATCATAAATTCGGTTGCTTTATTTGCTGTATTTAAAACTATAAATAATTTATTGGCAGTTTATTTAAATAGAGGCTTTAAACATACAAAATATGGTTTTTACTAGACATTAACATATCTTCCACACTTACACTTCATGAAACGAATTTTAATTTGCTCAAAGAACATATATTCAGAACACAATGTTCTATATTCAGTTAATTATATGATATAATATATTCACGGCTCCTGCCAGCATACCTTAGAGTTTACTGACACATCTGTGTACGAATTTTATCAGCAAAATACGAGGGAACTGTAGTAGTATTTGGAAACAAGACGAGGGCTAGCTTTATCGCACCGATACAGAAAAGAAGTTGATACTAAAGTGTAGTTCATAAACACTAAAATTGTCTTGTTGTTTCGCCAACCAAGTAGAAATCATCTGGTTAATTTTTCCATATTTAAAGCAAGTCGTATGCTTCTTAAACTAGTTATAATTTAATGTGTTGTTTGCCCCACATACCTTGAAACACCGAAAGGGTGGTACCTTTCGGCTGTTTTTTAAACCCTGGATCATTCATATCCCTTGTATTGCCTAAAAGTTATTGTTTATGAAGGAGTTGTGGTCTAGCCAAAAAATATATTATTTATTTACATTCATTCATTTTGTATCCTGGTTGTGTGTATGTTTTTTTTCTTGGTGGTGCATATCGAAGAATGCTTTTGAAACACTTGTAATTTTCATTCATATCTTTTGAGACTACCGTAAATTTTCAATCGATGCCTTCTCAGATAGTAGGACTTCTGATTCTTGACACTCTGTAATAAACAATACGAATATCAAAAAAGCCATCGATATTAAATCAATAAAAAGTAACGCTAGTTTGAGAAGTTCTGTATCTTATGTTAATCTTAATAATAAAATAACAAATAAACACCACATAAATTAGACAACCCCCAATTCCAGAAGCCAGAGGTTTGTGCGGAAGGGAATTACACATTGAAAAAACGCAGATATACAACCATTTCCTCCGACAGTGCCGGAACCGGGATTCGAACCTCGTGGATCGATACCCATATGATTAATCGCGATTGCCACTTCGCCCCTTAACCAACGCGGCTATCGGCCAGACTAAAACAAACTGTTGCTCAAAATGTAATCAGTGCTCCTTCAATAGGATTTCGAAGACTTTCCAAAGAACGTTGTGGGCTCCTTAAAAGATTTAATTTAAGTTTATTTAATAGTTTCTTGGATATTATATACTATTCCTCCACCCCCACTCTATGAGCAATAACTGTACCTAATTTTACCCTAAACGAAGTAAGCTGATTTTCTACCCCTACCCCACTTTCACAAACAGGCAGACATATGTATAAAATGCATAACATCGGGATTAAAAATAGGATATTTCTACCGAGAATTATTCAAATAGTTCTAATGTATAGTTGTTAGATTAGTTCATCTTACTTAATAAATCCTATAATCGTGCAAGATATTTTCATACAGTACTGTATCACCTCAAAAATCATTGAATTTATTCATCTATATATTCTCAGTCCCCTTGCTACGTTATAAATTTAACCTTCACTTAGTGCCGGATTAACCCCAAGGCAATGAGTCACTGCCTCTGGCCTTCCACCAAAATGGAGCCCCACCAAATTCCCTTGAAAATTTATTTTATTAAGAATAAAAAAAGGAACGATTTCTGTATCTTTTGAAATTTAGAATTACAAATCAACCTTCCGCCTCTTAGTTGTTAAGCACACGGTTTCTACTATGTCGACCATGCGTAATATACAATACATTCTGAAGATGATGAGCAAAAGAATAGCTGTGAAGTTCGCTTGTATCAGCTATTGGTAAATAGAAATTTAGAAGATATGTTCTCAAGTGTGACATTAAAAATTTTTCTAGTAATGATAACCACAAATTGTACTGATAAGAGATCATTTTCATAACTAAAATTGACGCAAAATAGATTAAGATCGTCTATAAGGTAGGCTCAATTATTTAACTAGTATGGATATCAATAGTTATATCTTACGAGCATTGGACATTTCCGCTATTATTGAAGAATTGGCTAATCAAAAATCTCGAAAGATCAATTTAGTGCAGGATAGCTATATATCAGGATATTAACTTATAAGTTTAATGCAAAATATTAAATATTTCTATGTTTATTACTCTGCAGTCACCAAAAATTATAAATATAAAAACGCTATTAAACAATACGGTTCTCATGATTTACACCCCAGATTGAAGAAAATTATGGGGGTTGATTTTCCGAAATTCACTGGTCTTGAGCATGCCTCCACCCCTATTTTGCCTAAGGCCCCCCCGCCCATGTTCATCCGGCCCTGCCTTCACTACAGGACATGTTCAACATTAATTCGAAATATGGATCATAACCCCTATTCATAAAGTTACGAGAAAACCTTAATATCCAATTTTAGAAATTTAATAATTTCAAAAAAAATTTAGAAAATGTTAAAAAATTCATTGATTAAATTTTTTAAGAAAGATAATATTCTCTAAGAAAACCAGTTTGATTTACTTGAACGTTAAAGCACATGCACAAAATGAAGAAGGATGGAGTTTCTCTTGCAAGCCTGGGAAGAAAAGTCAACAAAATGTAATTTTTTAGAAAACGTTATTCAATTATGAAATCATTTGTTATCAGCTAAAGTTAACGATGGAGATTTTCCGAAATAATAAAATCATAAAGTGGCAGAAATAGTATTCACACAAATTAAACACAATGGGGAATTACTGTATACCTATATTTTGAACTGCTTTTCATGTTTATTCCGTTATTTACTTTGTGATAAATTCATAACATTACTTTTTTAAATTTACTTGAAAATGTTTTGACATTTTGCATTCTTTTAAAAAATTTGGTACATACTTATTTAAAGCGGAGTTGTAAACAGGGGTGCATTCAAATTTTCTATAAAAAATACAATATTTTAAATTTTAGCCCAAAAAAAATTCAAGTAGGCTTCAGTCGCTGTAAATGTAAGTGGTATTTTCTCTCAATGTACAGTTCACGGTGGTTGTGTGTTTATCTGGTGGAAATCGAAGAAATACAACTAAAGTTTACCTAAGCGTTCATATTTAAAACAGGTCCCACTATATAAGTCAAGTAGTCTGTCACTTCAAACTATTCAAATTTTAAACGCAAATTAATTTTTTAAAAGTATTGCCTCTTATGTAAATGTCCACCTTTAAATCTTTATATATCCGTTCGAGCCGCCGCTACAATTAATTTATTTTTCTATATCCTTGCCTTCCTCACCGATTTCTTAAAAAAATAAAAATAATAAGTATTTTAGCAGTTTTGAGGACACCTTTCTAAATATGCAACTGACCTTGAAGAATATTTAAAAAAACAACGTTTCATCTATTTCAGTAAACAAAACTCAATTTAAATACATCTAACTGTGTACAAAAGGGATACACTTTCATAAGAAAAATGTCGAAAAAATATAAATATAAAATATGATAAAACTACATTCAAAGGTTTTGTTTCTGAATCAGCATAGTTGGCCATGGAAACAACTGAAATTTGATATTGTAAATAATGTAACTGGTACCACCTAGGCGAATTCTACTCGAAAGAGAGGATTTCATCGAGGATCGTATACAGCACTGATGAGAAGTAAAAATTTCGAAACAGTTTGGTATTTTAACTAAAGAAAGTTTTGTTTTTAAATAATTATGTAATTCATTTTTATAAAAACAAACAATTTAATCGTATCTTTAGTTAATTAATGATAATAATACTCAATAATAATATTTAAATAACAATTACCAATAAAAATACTTAAGAAAACTAACTAACAATTAAAAAAATAAAAATATTATTTATTACTTCATATATTCCAAGTGACCTTCGTTAGCTTCCAAACATAATTGTCCTTTGTTTACCATGCCTTGGATACATATATGTTGAAGAACTTCAACATTGAATCTGCGACATTCATCTCGTATTCTATTTTTAAGATCTTCGACGTCATTTAGAGGTGTAACATAAACTCTTTCGTTTATATAGGGCTAACGGAAAATCCAACGGTGTAAAATCCGGACATCTGCAGACCACTTAACTCCCTCACTATGATTTCCAATCCATCTACCTGAATAAGCTGTATTTAAATAATTTGTTACATTATGTGGCGGCGCCCATCTTGCTGTAATATCATGTTATGCCTAATATGTAATGGAAGGTCCTCTATGAAATTTAACAATTCTTCTCTTAAAAACTGTAGATATCTTTCTCCAGTAAGTGTGCCCTTGTAAAACTTGAGTCCTATAATTTGTCCATTAAGAATTCCGCACCATACATTAATTCGCCAGATATTTTGGAAATTAGTTTCTCTAAGCCAGTGAGATCAATAATGGCAGTTATGTCGATTATTATGGAAAGCTATTAATCTGACTACATAATGCAATCTAAAATAGTCATTTCTTGAGCAACTGCCAACCATGCTACAAAATTTAGGTCTCTCGTAATACTCAGGGACCAAACCCTGATGTAAATGTATTTTACATAGTCGCAGTTTATTGTCATTCAGAATTATTTGAATCGAAGAATTTGAAATAACAGTTTGTGTTGCTAATTGACGAATAGAATAGTTTAAAAACGTTTCTTTTTTTCTCAAAACTTCCACTTTAGCCCATATTAATTGCCAATTTTGCAAACAGTTTGTCTAATGGTGTTGGCCTATTTCGAAAGCGTTCACGATATAAACGTTTGGCTGCTTTGCTCTTCTTTCCGCACTCTCTATAAATTAATATCATGTCCAATTTTTCTTCATTACTGTAAGATACCATTGTATAAATTTATTTAGAAGTATAGCATAAAACAAAAACAGATAATACAATTGCTTATGAACAGCACAGATAACTATTTTTAATCTGTCGTTACTAACAATGTCAAATTTCAATTGTTTCCATGGCTAACTACGCTGATTCAGAAACAAAACCTTTGAATGTAGTTTTATCATATTTTATTAATTTTCTTGACATTTTTCTTATGAAAGTGTACACTTTTTACACAGTTGCATGCAGAAATAAAAAGTATAGCATACCATTTGAAAAAAAAAGTAGGCCATGATACCATTCATTCCGTTTATTTTTTCTCTTTCCAACGATATAAAACATGTCATAAAAATTTTGACTGATAGTGTCAATATTTAATATTTTACGAAAACCACAATTCATATCATTGAATCGCAAACGTAAGCTATGCCATAATAATAAATATTCACTTTATAATAATTATAATTTAGTAATTATTCATTACAATTTAATACAAATAAACAAATATCTCATAAATAAAAATACAAGTACAAAATGAACATCCAAAAAAACGAAAAACTATGTATAACAGTACTACCTACTACCATACTAAAAAGATAGTTTATTTTTCTAACTATAAATGCTCAAATTGGGCACCATGCATTCTAATACACATGCTCTACGAGAAACCTCACGCATTACATTTTTTAGCATTCAGAAGTAATTGCCTCACATGTGTTTCTAATTCTAGTTTTGATGTCCTCAATATTTTCAGAGGCAGTTTGAAATACCTTGTTTTTAATATAACCTCAGACGAAAAAATCCAAGGGAGTAATATCTGGTGATCGTGATGGCCATAGAATGGGTCCATGGGTGCTTATTCAGCTATCCTGCATAACCTGATTTAAATAATTTGTACATATTATAGCAATGTGAGGTGGAGCCCCCTCTTGTTGAAAATGTGAATAACTTAATTTTCCTGCCACTGTTAATTCATAAAGAAAATCTTGAAATTCGTTTTGCAGAAAATTAAGGCATCTACAAGCGGTTAACTTGCCGTTATAAAAATAAGGTCCAGTTACTTTAGTTCCTAAAAGACTCACCCAAACATTCGTAGACAATCTTTCTTGGAAAGCAGTATCTCTGCACCAATGTGTATTTTCTCATGTCCACTTATAATGCATATTTCTATTGAAAAATCCATTATTAGAAAAATTTGATTCGTCCGACTATTTTGCTACATATCAGCGGGTTATTCCTTTTTTTATTTAACAACCATCTACAAAATCTTACTTTCCTTGGCTTATCTGCCTCATTTAAATGTTGAACTTTCCTCATTTTGTAGCATCGAAATCCGTTTTTTATTAATATTTTTCTTGAGCTGTCTTTTTTATGCGACAGTTTTTCTGAATTTGTCTCAAAGAGGTTTCTTCATTTTAGTTAACATAATTCAATACTCTATTCACTTTTCTCACATTGTCTGCAACATGCCCTCGCCTTACTACTTTTTTGAAAATGAACCGTGCGTTTTTAGATTTTGAACTAACTTCCTAAACATAGTTCGATTTGGCTGCGGAGCATCTGGAAATCTTTCTCCGTAAACCGTCACTGCCATCTTATGCTAATCATATCGAATTTGTTATTAATAAATATAATAAATAATAAATACACCACAGGTAATGACGACCCCCTTTATCCCGGAAGGCTCTAGAAGAGCCTTGTGTGGGAGGGGGCTACACATTTAGAGACAAGGGACACACACCCAATATTCGTGTATAGTGAAAAAATCCCTCTCACAGTATTTTCCACTGCCACGACCGGGGATCGAACCCGGAACTTTTGGGTGAGAGGCAAGTGCGCTCACCTCTCGACCATCAGTCATACATACATATTATTGGTGTACATCATAATTACTGATATAAAATTTGTCTCAAAACTCCACAACGCGACATACAACATACAACAGTGACAATCTGCCAAATTTAATAACTGTATACATTGTTTTTCATTAATAATGGCTGATTTTTACGATTCAATGATATGAATTGTGATTTCCGTAAAATATTAAATATTGACACTATCATGTGACATGTGACATGTTTTATATCGTTGGAAAGAGAAAAATAAATGGAATTAATGGTGTCATGGCCTACATTGAGGTTGTTCTTTTCATTTTTGCACAAGAGCGTATGTCAAAGCCAACTGCGTTTTTCGAATTTTTTGATACACACTATTATTCTTATTGTCCTTGCCGTCAACTTTCAACTTTCAATAAGGAAGCTATAACCGTTTGTGGTTTTCATATTTTCAGATTTTTGAAATATATTGATATGATAATCTTTGTACCAAGATTACCAATCACTTTCAAAATTTTGAAAAAGAAAATAAAAACTTATTTAAAATGTATTTTGGGGACAATTCAGGGCTCAAAGTCGGTTCACTTTGGTTGGTTATAATTAGAACACAAATCAAAAATAAAATTCAACGACAAGAACAACGTTTATTATGACAAATCAAATTTTGTTATAAAACCCTAAATACCCTGCTAAAATAACTTTACTAATATAAAACAATGAATGAAATAATACACATTAAAAACCTTTAGTCCGCTTCTTCCTGCGTTCACACTTCTTTATTCCTTAGATCGGTGACTCCTTTCTTCTGGTACCTTGGATCGATGACTTCTCAATTCTCTCTGCTTCTGCCTTCAGTTGGATTGTATATGACCTTCTCCTTATATCAATGCCTCGTTGACGTTTCTCTGACTTTCGCCTCTAGCTTTAAAATAAATAATAATTATTTACTTATTCCTCGTTATTGTTTCCTCAGCTCGTCAGCTTACTTTTATTTAATCCTTTGTTGAACTTATTTAATATTTCTTGTTATGCTTTAATATGAATCTTTATTACTCTTTTAAAATATTTACTTCTCTCATGTCATAAAATTCATTAATTAATTAATTATTTTTCGTTCCCTGGTAACCTTTTCTCCGCCATCTTCCTTTTCAAACTCCTGTCAACATAAACTTTTCTAACCTCCAAATCTTTCCTAAATTATTCCTAACCTTCAAATATCTTCTTTACATATATTCAACTATTTTCCACCAACTTATAATTACTAACATAACAATTTTTTGTATGTGACATTTATTTGTCACAATAAACTTTAATCTCTTGTCATCTGACATCTCTATCCCCGATCTATCCCAAAGTGTTATTGTATTTCCGGGTGCTCTCCGGCGTCGATGGACGACTCCTCCAGGAGTCACGGTTGTCTGAACGACGTTTCGGCAGAATCTCATCTGCCATCTTCAGCTTCTCACTGAACCTGAAGATGACAGATGAGAGATGAGATGAGCTAGATGGCGCCTGCTTACTATTTTACATGTCGCTATCGTAAAAATACCGAGATGTACCAAATAGTCAAGGGATCCTCGTGTCGTTCGTCACATGCCTACCTTGCACTGACGAGAGCCAACAGCTCGAAACTGCAGTCTGCAAGTGGTATGGGACGACTGGCATGAGAGCCCCTTTAAGTAGGATCAGTCTTTCGGCTGGTGTTTGTTGCAATCGAAGCATTAGCGTTTTGTTGGTAATATGTGATTATTACACTTAACGCGCCAGGCTCGTAACTTGTAATTCAGCGCTCGGCGGGGCACATAGCCCGGAGAGTAGCTTGTTGGTTGCAGTCTGGTTACATTCCTTATAGTAAAATAAGGATTTTATAGAGGAGCTTGCGACTGAAATATTATGTTTTAATATATATATATATATATATATATATATGTATATCACAAAGTAGGATATGGATTTAAAATTTATTTTGACTGAAATATAGCTCACAAAAAATGGGATAACTGTTTCTAAATCTTTATTCTTCTACAATAGATATTAAGCAAGCGAGATATTTGGTATGGGACACGTAAAATAGACCGACGGTATACACAACCCTGCAACTTTTATGCGAAACTTTTTTTTATCTCCAATAATAACAGAAATAAGGGAGGGCGGGTTAAAGTATAGTGAATAACTCTGTAAATAGCATCTTCTGCTTCTTTGGTTCTATTAAATTTGGCAGTTTTTTTATTATATTATTATTAGTGATGTTATTTAAATTTTGTTGCTCTTTAAAAAATATTTCAGGAATTAATAAATAATGTAACCTAAATAAAGGCATTCCATAGACATCCACACTAGCAATGATACTTTTATCATCACTCAAATTACTTTTAGTTTGTCTTGTATATCATATAGTAATAGTTGCCAGACGAATATGTGTATTGTTTTATGTATCGATATGTAATATAATGTATGTAGTTCAAAAGTGCAAATATTAAAATAAGTTGTACAAATGAGTCATTATTTTGTTATTTCAGTTTTCGTAAATAATGGTGAAGGCGCCGTGTATTTTTCCTGTAAACACTGACATATCCTCTGCGTAATGATTGCGTCAATATTATTTCTGAAATTTATTACTACTTAATAGTTACGTGCAAATTATTATTGCCAAGTCAATAGTTGACTAGCGGCACGTAGACACCTGACGTAGAATTTTAGGAAATTATCATAAAAAATTATTCACCACCTGTAGAACCCCGGATTAGTAATAACATCAATAAGCTATTTAAGTGAATGGTTCATCTGTTTTACTATCTTCCTATGTTGCATGAAATGTACAGGGGAAGAAAAAGTACAATAAACGTATAACTTATTTAATAAAAAAAAAACACAATATATAAATTTACTAATTATCATTTCAGCTTGTCTTATAAGTTTTACCTGCTACATCAGTAAGTTGGTTATAGGACGTTGTGTACTATGAATAACTATCCTTGCTAACCAGGATTTGAGCGTCAGATCAGGCAAATAACAGTGTCGATAGATCTGCTCCTTGTATTTGAGAGTTGTCGACAGTTGTGGTGTGTCCTTAAATTCAATTTCACTTATTATTTGTGTGTAATAAAAATACATACATACTTTTTGCCCCTTTGATTTATGGCAAGATAAAGCACATAAATTTTATATTTATTGCTATAATCAAACTTTGAGGTAAATTAATACTGAATTAATCTTTTTATTGATATTTCATAATATTATTGTTGCCTATTTCTTTATAAACCAGTAACTATATTAAAAGACTTCGCAAGGAGAATTATATTAGACTGTGTATTTTTCAACCATAATTTTTTACCACGTTCTCCGATCTAGATGATGCTTTCTTGTTTAAAAGATGAAGATTACCTTAGCTTAGTGATTTTAAGCAATTTCTAGATAACTGAAGTGGAATTGAAAAAAAAGTTTTGATTTTTTTATACTACCAGGATATTCATATATTTGGTGAATGCGCAAGTAATTCACAAAAAAGTTTTTTTATTTACGCAATGACTAGGTGCACTCCAGAGTGCACGCTATTTTCGGCATTGGGTGCACTCCGGCATATTCGCCGATCCTACTACCGTACAGAATAGGAAATTAAATGCGGGGCTACGATTGGTGGGAGCACACAGAGCGCGGGTACTCCACACCACATCAAATAATATTAACATATTTAACCTAACGAACTAACCTAAAGAAATATTCGTATTACGTATCTTAGTTGTTAACAAAATGTCAAAGGCAAGGGATATTATCTATCATAAGCAACTATACTACATCAAATAATATTAACATATTTAACCTAAAGAAATCTTCGTATTACATACTTTAATTAACAAAATGTAGTAAAAAAAAACCGCGTGAGAATCTGGCAACCTAACCACTACACCTTGAACTGCTGATAAGGAACCTACATACTTCTTATTACATCAATTAGCACTACCGCACACTCCATAAATGACGTCACATCCAAGGCGATCGTGATTTGAAGTGCACCTAACGCTGAAAATAGCGTGCACTATGGAGTGCATCTAGTCAATAGGTTTTATTTAAGAGTCCAGCATCCTATCGCAACATTTTTTTGTGCTATGAAGAAGATGAATATGAAGCAACTGAAAAGGGTGAACATTTTTTTTTATAAATTGCAGCAAAGAGCAAGTCGTAAAAAAATTGACGACGACAAACTGTTAAGAACGATATCTTCAATAAATTGGGAAGAACTGTATGGAGAAAAAAATCCAAAGAAAGCAATTAACATATTTTAAGAAAAAATAAATTCCAATCTAAAACCTCCCCATACACGCTCAAACATGCTCGGTTCGAAGATATCACATCGAACCCAACTTCAAACCGAGCATGCTCGGCGGTTTCCACACATGTACGCACCGAACTGCTGTGAAAAAAGTGACAACTGAATACGAGAAACTGATGCAGAACAGAACGAATGTAAATGGGGGTCTGTAGGCAAAATTGGGATGAAGGCTTGCTCAAGACCGGTGATTTTCGGAAAATCAACCCCCATAGATTTCTGGAATCTGGGGTGTAAATCATGAGGACCTTTTAATTCACATATTGTTTAATAACATTTTTATATTTATAATTTTTGGTAATTATAGGGTAACAAACCTAGAAATGTTACACATTTTACATTAAATATTGTCTGAAAGTTATTTGTGGCATTCTACGAATATTTTTTAATATTATTTGGGTCTTCTACTATATGTATTATTATCCTCTTCAAAAACAAATCACCGAATCTACAAAATAATCTAATCTCATTAACTGAATATAAGTGCGTATCGAATTGTTCTGTAGATATTTGTACAACCTGGCTACCAATGTTAAAAGAAGAACTTAACAAAATCAATATTATCTAAAAGAAAATATCATCAGTTCTGTGTTCTGTGTAAGTAGTAAGTATCTATGGAAATAACATAAACAGAATCTTAAAGCTGTGTATTTGACATACACAGCAAAATAAGAGTTCTTCCAAAAAAAGCTTTGAAAACGGAAAGAGACTACTTTCCGAAACGTCAGCAAAATACATTATTTCTGTGTTTATGTTAAAGAACGCTATAACCCCGATATACTTTTCGACGTTGTAACAAAATCCGACTTAGGAAATATTTCGTAAAAACGCCGTGGAGGAGGTTTTTAATTCTTGGAAATATATTTTTGCTCTTCGGAGCGTTTTTTATGCCAAATTTTCGCTAACTCTTCGAGGAGCGTTAATTTGGTAAGTGTAGTAAATGTCGCTGCACAGGGACGTAATGTCGCCCCGACCACCCAATTTTAGAAAGTATACTAAAATTGGACTTGAACTTCCAAATTTCCAAGATTAAAAACCCTTTTACGAATCCACGTTGTCAAGCACTGCAACTCTTACGAGGTATGGAATATGAGGACAAGTTAATCCAACGACTATTCAAAGTATATCGGAAGTTATAGCGAAAATAGCCCTTAGCGACATGGGACCCCCATCATTTCCTAGCAGTCGGATTTGACGGGGAAATGATGCGTTTTGACGGGGCCCTAAACCGGTTCCTCAGTGATTCGGAGTCAAAAAAGTATTATTACCATGTACTCACACGTGCATGGGATCTGCCTTGCCTGAACGTAAAATTTGTTATTGCCTAATACAAACGAAGTAGAAACGCTTCAAGCAATTTTAAGCTCCGAGGAGCGACCAAAATTTATGTGGATTAATAAATACGTTTATAAGACAGGCAAGCATAAGCCCACCAAAATTTCAGTTACATGAAACTTTTCTTGAATCTTTTTGTGCATCGTTAGCTTTTCAAACTGCATATTGGATGGTAGTTGGTACCGTATGAATCGTCCCGTTCCTCACCATGTGTTGTACACGGGTCAGACCATTGTTTGTTAACATTTTCTCTGAAGAAGTTGTTGTAAAAACATAAATTTTTAAAAGATTTAATATATATATTTTGAACTTTATATTGTCTTTTACTTGTGTTTTCTAACAAAATTCCCTTTCAGATTTAATTTTAAGAGAGTGTGAAACAGACAGTGTTAGATTTATAGTGTTACGACGTCTTCCAATTGATACCATCAGAGCCGCAGTTAAGCATAAACGACAGTAAGTATGATTTATCCATTAATCTCCGTCTGAAACAGTCACGTTGAACCCTAAAAATTTTGTGAACGTAATATTATTATTTAGAATTTAAGAAAAGGTTGAGGAAAAAGAAAATTAATTTTTTCTTTTTCCTATTTTTTTTAATTTTTCTAAGTTTTTTCGAGCAGAAAATACGTCCTTCAGACATCCATCAAAGCATGGATCGTTCACATTTACTCCGATTTATATATAACAATTCTATTATTTTGTAGATTCGGTGATTTGTTTTTGAAGAGGATAATAAAAATACATGTGGTAGAAGACCCAAATAATAGGAAAGAATATTTTACATTAAACTTACAAACGAATATCTGGATATATATCCTACACTAAATTGACTTTTAGAGATTTTTGATTAGCGAATTCTTCAATAATAGCGGAAAATCCAACGCTCGTGAGATGTTATTAATAGTCATACTAATTAAGTGGCGGAGCCTACCTTGGCTCATAGACGATCTTACTCTTCACTGAATCTATTTTTTGTCAATTTTAGTTTTGAAAATGATCTCTCATCAGTAAAATTTGTGGTCATTATTACAAGATAAATTTTTAGTATTGTCTTCACATTGAGGAACGTATCTTTTAAATTTTTATCAACCAACAGCTGATACAAACGAGCTTCACAACTAATATTTTTTTGCTCATCATCATCTGCAGAACGTGTTAGTATATTACTCATGATCGTTGTAGTAGGGACCGCGTTCTTAACTGAAGGGCGAGAGTTTGATTTGTCATTCCAAATTTCGAAAGACATCAGAAATCATTCATTTTTTATTTTTAATCAAATAAATGTTCAAGGGAATTTGGTGGGGGTTCCGAGGCAATGCCTCATTGGAAATTATTATACAAGTTCTACAACCTGAAAAGTATCCTAAACAGGAAAACTCTCTTAGTGACATATAATACCCTCGGGGAATCCATAATTAAATTAGTATCAATTAGTATTTGGGACTCTGCGTATAATAAAATCCTGCAGCCTCTTCAAGTAAGGCAAAATTATTTATTAAGGACAATTTTCAACATAAGAAGCAGAGATAGCTGCAGAAACATATTTGTAGAAAACGAATTACTATATGTGAGAGATATGCACTCGGCTGTAATTTCTACTCACAACAAGAAACACAGGTTCGGTTCGACCCTAAGTCACCAATACGAAACAAGAAATAAAACTAAAAACGCATACCAAACTAAAAAATATAGCAAAACAGTCTGTCAAAAACAAATCAAATATAATGGAATCAAACTAAACAACAAACTACTTGAACAAATTAAAGCCCATGATAAATACAAATTCAAAACAGAATGTAAAAAGCATCTAGAAAAATTATACCACATATCTCCAAGTCTTGGTCTAGAAAAAGAAGCTGTTTCCTCTAAAACTGCTGAAGTCAGTAATGTGTACACATAGCAACCCAAAAATTATGTGAAATCCAAACATACTAGTCTAATTATGCTTATTATTTCCTATATTTCTTTTATTATAAAGCGAAAATTGTTTTAAAATGCAACATCGATATTGTTATATGTAATGATAAGTATGAACAATAATGATGTTAATACTGCTAGACGCAATACGAGATCCCCTCAGGTGTCATAACTCATACATTTAGTATATATAGTTATCATAGAGTAAGTATCAATTATATGTAATTTGCAACGATGTAAAATTATAAACAAATGTTGCAGTAATAAATAAATAAATTATTAAAGAAATATATTATTTCGAAATTATTCAAGTAAAACTTCCATACTGTAAGACATTACCTAATTTTTATATTTATACCGATGTTCTTCCATCTGCGCACTAACTTTAAATAATCATTATTAACAAACATAAACTAATAAGAAATGATCTAACTTTTCTGCATTTATATGAACATTCTTAATTCTGAATGTGTCATTTAAGAATCACAATATTTAGAGTAAAAACTTGTCCACCGTCACTGTCTAAGATTATGTGACGTGAGTTCTTCTAAAATTTAAAATCTGAGTAAAGGTTTACGACTGTTTTTCAAAATTGCATTCAGTTCTGAGATGAATTATTTTATTTTGAAATAATAAACACATGCGTTTAAAATTTAAACCACTTTGCCAATAGGTATTATTTATACAAAACATTACATAAACTTCGGTAGAAATAGCAGTCTATTAATAAGAGCAAAAATGCATGATTTGAGAATCGAATAGTAATATTCGACATACTCAGCGCAAAAATTGGCACAAATAGCTTTAACATGAGTTTTTATGAGAAACCGCTGGTGTTGTTAAACTTAAAACCTATATATCCTTTGAGTTTCTTACATGCAATACATTTGTATTTTTCAAAATGTCAAGATGATAGAAAAAATATTTCCAATTATTCCCAAATTAGTATAATTATTAACATACTTAATTATTAAAGAAGATTAAATAACAAAAATTACACGCTTAGATTTTCGTTTATTGCATTTTTGTTTGTCATTCGATTTTTTTGTGTTGAGATTACATTAAATCTAAATTGAATATTCAAATTAAAAAAATAACTGAAATAAAAATGGTGGATGTTTTCACCAATCGCTATTTTATTAATTCACAAGCACTTGTTTTCTTAAATTTTCATACATGCAACTAGATCTGTTTTTAAAGTAGTCTTTTACTTTTAATTTAAGACTTAGATCGTTCAAATTTGTTGGGTAATATACTACGTAATTTCGTTGGAATTCAGCTTTTTGGAGTTGCAAAAAACCTATATTAGCACGCGTCGACGAAGGATTTGAGGTAAGTGCGGCAACTTTTTATTCTACAATCCATCGTCTCAAAAGTGAGGTTCTCGAATTTAGAATGATATGATCTACTAAAGTGTATAGATTATTTTTAACTGAAGTTAAAGATAAAAAAGCATTCAAGTATTCAGTTGTGAATGATTTTCCGACCATTCCTGTTAAAACTGTTAAATTTTGCCAATAAGCTATAAATTGAAAGTCTAAATAGAATTTAAAGGTTCCTACTTAAAGTGAAATTTCACCATTATTTGTTGGCACCGGCCATTAGGGCATTTTCCTATTTTCCCACTCTGTTAATCATACCGGAAAACCCAAATTGTTCACAATTGAACTCCGAATAAAACAAGATCTTTAAAACGGATTTTCTGACGATTTGGAGAAAATAAAACATGGACATTCTTAATAATTTGACATATCTTAAGTAATAACACATAACTAATTATGCAACTTGGGATCCTGGGCGGGCCCCTCCTATAGGACTATTATACAACCTTATCGAATTGAAATTAATTTTATATTAATTTGATTTTACTCTTTTACTTGAAACACATAAAATTTTTATTTCTAATGTAATTTCATCGAAGGTTATTTATTATTTATAGTTTCTGAAAAACTATCTAGTAACTGGTTAATATGTATAACATTGAATACAGCTGTTTTCAATTTTCCTTTACAAATAATATTATTTTCAAATTAGTAATAGGTTGCCTTTATACATGGTGTCCTAATAGTGCGTTAAAGTCCAATATCGGCCTTATTAGAAGACTGGAAAATATTTTTTTATGGAAGATGCATATTTTAAAAATATTTTGAAATATACATGGTGACTCGCTACAGCGAAGCATCTTCGGGGTCATTATTTTTAAACGGAACACCCTATATATTTTTACATTTATAAATTTAGCGTAAAATTACCTTTCCAACGACCTCCAGATTTTTGTTTTAACGTGGCGTTTTTGAGTTATTCGAAAAAATATGAAAATTTTGGCCGGACCAAGGTTTAACAAATTAATGTTAAATGTATTTTTCCGTATTTAGTGATAAGTCAAATTGTAAAATGGCGTCAAAAGGCGATGACGAGCTTGATGCTCTGAAAAAACAGTTTAAATGCTGTAAATCAAAAAATACAACAGTGGTAGTGTGTGTTAATTGTGGAAATGTTCTTCACAAATCTTGTATTAAGAGGGATTTTCCTGAAATAACCTGTGTGGCAGGTGATGCAAGAATCATATGCTCCATGCAAATCAAATGCAGAGAACCAGAAAATAGAAAATGTGCATAAACTAAGGGAAGAAATAGAAATGTTGGAAGTCATGCTCAAAAAATGTGAAGAAAAATATGAATTATTGTTAGATAACAACAAGTTGTTAAAAGACAATAATACTTTGTTAATAAAGAATAATCAACTGCTAGAAGAAAAAATTGAAGCCCTACAAAAAGTGTCACATAAAAAAGAAGATAAAAACAGAAATACTAATAAACCTTACAGTGTTGTAGTCAGTCAAAAATTCAAGCAGGGACCAAATGTCGAGTCAGCTGAAATTTCCAATGTATCCAATACAGGGGGAGTACCAAAACTGCTGCTAAAAATGAAGCTTACAATGAACTTGCTAATTTACAAAGTAGAAAAATGAACGAGATTATTAATCTTGCTGTGGACAATACCAATGACATCGGGCAATCTAAAAACCTTGAACTAATCTTCAGGGGATACAGATGATGGGTTTAAATTTCAACGGTATTTACGGAAACCATCCAATAAACGAATAGGAAATGCAGCGGTTAGTGATAACCTGGACAACCAGGATAACCTAGGTTTTGAAGGTGAAGAAAGAAAAGTGTGGCTCTATATCTACAGGGTAAAGAGGCATATGAACGCAGAGATGGTAAAAAGTTTTTTTACTAAAGAAGCCAGGTTTTAAAGACCTTCCAATCGATGCGAAAGAACTCCAAGTCGGTCAAAATATTTCATAGTTACTGCGCCACTGACCAGGAAGGATGAAATGTACAACCCAGATTTCTGGCCGAGGGGAGTTGGCGTAAAAAGATTCAGTTTCACCAGACACAAAGATTTTTTACAATATAACGGGGCAGATTTTTTAGTATAAGCAGAAAATCAAGTAAGAACACCAAAAGCAAAAATAACACAAACCGTAAGTCAAATACTCAACAAATAAGTATTATCCATCAGAATGTTCAATCTATAGGTAACAGCATAAATGAACTGAATATGTTCTTAAAGCAAAACAGAGAATGTGTGGCTCTATGCATCACAGAGCACTGGAAGACTTATCAGCAATTAACTGCCTATAGAATAAATGGTTTCAATTTAGCGGCAAGTTTTTGCAGAGGAAAATAAGCATGGAGGATGTGCTTTATATGTGAAACGCGGAAACTCGTGTAAAGTTATTACACAAGCGAAGGATATCTCAATATCTAGCGAATTTGAATGTGCTGCGGTAGAGCTGGGCATAGATAATACTAAATTAATTGTTGTGTCAATTTACAGACCCCCACACAGTAATGTGAGGGTATTTATGAACAAAATGGAGGAACTCCTAACACTGTTTTTTTCATATAAAGATTCATTAATTATAATTGGAGGGGATTTTAACGTAGAAATGTATGATGATAATCCAATCAAAAGTGAACTGTTCTCTCTGATCAATTCTTTCATCTGTTCGCAATGGTTAGTGATTATACTAGAACGACAACAAATAGTAAGTCTTGTATTGATAATATTCTTTCTAATATAGAATGGCCATTCCAAATTGAAGTCGTATACTCCCTAATCTAGGATCACACTGCACAAAAATTAAGCTTTTGCATATCAAGAAATATTAATAATATAATAATATATAATATACACCACAAGTAATGACGACCCCCTTTATTCCGGAAGGCTCTAGAAGAGCCTTGTGTGGGAGGGGGCTACACATTTAGAGACAAGGGACACACACCCAATATCCGTGTATAGTGAAAAAATCCCTCTCACAGTATTTTCCACTGCCACGACCGGGGATCGAACCCGGAACTTTTGGGTGAGAGGCAAGTGCGCTCACCTCTCGACCATCAGTCATACACATTTTAAAAAGAATCTATAGTAATAATAACAAGAGTTATTTCATCAACCAGTTAAAAGATCAAAATTGGGACAAGGTTTGCACGGTAAATATAGTGGAAGTTGATAGGCAGTGGGACATATTTATGAATATGTTTCTGGGCATATTTAATACAAGTTTTCCTCTTAAAAAAATTTCAACAAAAAATCATAATAAAGACCATACAATGCCAAACGATCCTGAGATTGCAGAATGTAAAAAACAACTTGATATCCTGTATGTTGCAAGTAGAGCGGATCATCGTTACTCTGAACAATATAAAGAAATGAAAAAGAGGTACAATCTTCTACTAACTCAGTCTACATAAAAAAAAAATCAGAGTCGTATCAATGAATCGGATAACAAAATTAAGACGACTTGGAAAATAGTTAACGAAATAAACGGGAAAAATAACGACAACCCTGACATACTAATTAATGGGGATACACACACCATTGAAAACGATCTTAACAACTATATGGTGAATATAGCACCTCAATTAGTTTCCAAATTGAATGCAGTCACTGATTCAGCTAACGTTAATTATATAGAAAGTACTATGTTTCTAAGGCCTGTAGATTGTGAGTAGATCATGGAGATTGTAAAGAATTTCAAGAACAAACACAGCTATGGAGAGGATGAGTTTCCAACGAGCATATTAAAAATATACATACAATTTATAGTAGATCCTATATGTTACATTCTAAATAATTCACTTAAATATGGAATATTTCCTAAAACCTTGAAAATAGCTGTTGTTAAACCAGTTTCCAAAAAAAAGGAGACATACAAAATTTTGAGAATTATCGTCCCATAAGCCTGCTATCACCATTTTCTAAACTATTTGAGTCAGTGGTCTGCATTCAGCTAACCGACTACATGATCGCAACTAATCTATTAAACGAAATGCAATATGCTTATTTAAAAGGAAAGTCTACTCAAACAGCAACATTTCAATTCACGGAAAAAATCTTATCTGCGCTAGAAAATGATAATCTGGTTTTAGCATTATTCTTAGAATTGTCTAAGGCTTACGACACGCTTGATCATGAAATTTTGCTGAGTAAATTAGATCAGTGCGGTACGAGGAAACGCACTTCAGTGGTTTACCTCATATTTGTCAAAGAGGCAACAGATGTTTTCCATTTCAAAATCAGGGATAGAGACTAAATCGAGCTTACAACCAATCAAAATGAGTATTCCACAGGGGAGCACCTTAGGTCCGTTATTGTTTATCATATACGTTAACGATCTATCAAACGTATGCGCTGCCAACAACACTAGCTCACTAACCATGTATGCAGATGATGCTAATTTTCAAATATACGCAGAAAACTTTCCACTTTTATTAGATAATGCAAATGGTGTTCTTAATTTAGCAAGTAATTATTTCTTAAAAAATAAACTAATATTAAATACGAATAAAACAAATACAGTGTTATTTAAGACTAATCATTCAAGATGGGTTATACCAAAAGCATTGAACATAAACAATAACACCTACAACACTTCTTACGAAGTAAAATTTTTAGGGATATATATTGAGGAGCAGTTGAACTGGCGAGGCCACATAGATAATCTTTGTAAGAAACTGAATGCAGCATGTTACAGGATAAGAGTGCTATCTAAATATGTAAATTTGTCAACATTGAAAACTGTGTACTTTGCAATCTTTGAGTCTATTGTAAGATATGGTATAATTTTCTATGGAGTCAATGAAGATTTCGATAGAGTATTTATAATACAGAAAAGGGTTTTAAGGACAATTTTAAGTTTAAATTACAGAGAATCGTGCAGAAACAAATTTAAAGTAAATAAATTGCTTACTGCTACAGACATTTATATACAAGAATGCCTGCTTTTTATTTTTAAAAACAAATCTTTGTTCCTGAAAAACGAACCCCAACATGAGTACCCAACTCGAACATTAAATTACAACTACCCAATATATTGCCTTACACTAACTGAAAAGAGTGCTAATTATAATTGTTTAAAATTGTTTAATAAACTTCCACGTGACATGCAACGACTGAGGTACTTACCAAATTCAAATCTCAAATTCACGACTTATTAGTGAGAATAGAACCGTACAACATAAAGGAATTTTTGACCTCGCAATTATAATCGGTGTCACAGTTACTCAGTGTTTCTTGTATTTTTATTTGTCATTGTCTTTCTGTATGGAATATCTAGTTTAATGTTTATACTAAACTTTTAAATGTGTCCAATAGGTAGTATATCTGTACCATTTGTTATGAAATATTTATAATGTGTATACTAATCTTTTAAGTGTGTCTTATATATGTCGTATATCTGTAACATTTTTCTTGTCTTATTGTGCTTTTTTATATACAATATATTTTCTCCAACGTTTATTATATACAAGTACTGAATAATTATGTACTTATCTTGTTCTGACGCCATTCATCTTATGTTTATATTCGTATGTAACATTCCATGAATAAAGATATTATTATTATTATTATCATTATTAATATTTTAATACGTTATCTAACCTTGTAAACAAAAACTACACAAACAACTAAAAACAACATAAATTCTAATGCATCAATTTATTAGAGATTACGACAACGAAACAATAGCCACAAACGAGATCACTGATATAACAGAATTTAATAGTATTTTCAATATCAGGAAGGTCCTTCTTTATACATCACAACAATATTCGTAGTATCCAAAAAAATTTTCAACAATTCGAGGTATATATATCTCAGTTCAATAATTTCTTCAGTTGCATAATCTTAACAGAAACCTGAAACATAACAGATAAAATTCTATACAGATTAGATGAATACGAGATTATACATAATAATAATAATAGACTCAACCAAAATGATGGTACATTGGTTTATATAAAGAAGAAGTTAACATACGATTATAAGTTTATCAAAATAGGTTTAATAAATGCAATAGATCTAGACATATCGTTCGGTAATTTTAAATCAAAGATACTGTCAATTTACAGGCCGCCTTCTACATGTGTGTATGACTTTATTAATAATTTGTCAGATACTTTAGAGAACTACAACTACAATTTAATTGATTATGCATTTATTGTAGGCGATATTAATATAAACATTAGTAGTAGTAGCAGTAATGCAGACTGTTCTGAAGAATACTTAAATTTGTTAGCGGAAAAAGGTTTTGTGTCTCTTATAAATAAAAACACAAGAGTTACTACTTTATTGTCTACCTATATAGATCATATTTTCGTAAAAAATAAACTTGATTTCACAGTAGATATAATCCCAGCAAAAATTAAGACTAATATTACACGTCACTACACACTATAGTTCAAATCGTTAATGAAAAAATAAATATTAATTACACACAAAATACAAAACAAACATTTAAAAAACTACTTGATTTGTTAAAAAACGAATGCTGGGAAGATGTATATCATTGTAATGACCCAGAAAATGCCACACACTTGTATTACACAAAATACGAAGTATTAATGCAACAGTCAACAGCGGTTGTACTGTATAAGCCGGTGAACAAAAAGAAACCTTGGACATCCAAGGGTCTAGTTACATCCATTAGAGAAAGAGACAAATTATTTCAAGATCATATTAAACATCCACTAGATGAAAACCGAAAACAAATATATATATATATATATATATATATAAACTACAGAAATAAACTAAATGCTATTATAAAAAAAACTAAAAATAAATATTATCATCGAAAAAAACAAAAATTGTTCGAAGAATCGTTGGAATACAGTAAAACAATTCACTAACAATTATAAAAATAACAAAAAAAATAACAAAAGTTATCACAGAGAATGGAAATGAAATAACTGATCCTTTTCAGATAGCAAATACTTATAATACTTATTTTTCACAAAAGCTTGCCTCCAAAATACAGCAAGGACCTATGTTAAATAACCACGAAAACCGAGGAGAAAACTTATGTAATTCTATATTTCTGGAATTTGTGGATAGTACTGAAATAAAAAACAGTATGTTGGAATTCCAAAACAATAAGGCTCCTGGTCCAGATGGCATAACAAACGAATTGTTAAAACTAACAATCGATCACATAGCTGCTCCGTTATGTTTTATTATCAATAAATGTATAGAATGCGGGAAAGTTCCTATGCACTTCAAGAAAGCTATAGTAAAGCCATTATTTAAAGAAGGAGATAAGCATAATATTTCAAACTACCGCCCAATTTCTTTAATATCATCAGTAGCAAAGATATAATCATTGAAAAACGTCTAAATAGTTTTTTGGAAAGAAATAAAATTTTATCTGATTTACAGTTCGGTTTCCGCAAAAATAATTCAACGCAAGATGAGATAGCTAAATTAACATCGTTAGTATATAATGCTGTAGATGAAGAAAACCATGTTTAGGTATTCTTGTGGATCTTGCTAAGGCCTTTGACACCGTCAGTCATATGCTTTTGATGATAAACTGGAACACATTGGCACAAAGGGTAACGCGTTGAATTTATTTAAAAGCTACTTGGAAGAAAGTAAACAGTTAGTAGAAATAAATCAAGTACACAGTCACGAAGAAACAGTGTACTATGGAGTACCACAGGGAACTGTGCTAGGTCAAGTCCTTTTCACTATATATTTGAATCAATTACTTACCCTAAATTCAACTGGAACTATCATTTCACACGCAGATGACACGGTTATTCTTTATTATGGATCTACTTGGACAGATGTTAGAGCGAAAGAGGAAAAAGACCTGAAAAATGTAATGGATTAGTTTAATGGTAATCTGTTAACGGTAAACGTCACAAAAAACAAAGGTTATTCCATTCACTTCTTTTGAAAAATACTTTCCAAACTACACTAATGTATCTATAGGAACACAAAGTATCTCAATTGTTTCATCCATTAAATATCGTCGTATTTATACCGATTAATTTTTAAGATGGGATGTTCACATAAAAAATGTTATCAACAAACTGCGAGGTATAATCCCTAAAATGTACCAATTACGTCAAATTCTTCCCTTGGATATACTAAAGATACTGTATTATGGATTGGTTGAGTCTATTATATAATACGGCATAATTGGTTTGGGGGGGGGGGGGGGGGGGTGTGTTCTAAAAGAACATACTTGCTACCTCTTGAAAAATTACAAAGAGAATATTGAAAGTTATGTATAATAAATCATTAAGATACCTTTACGAACAATTATAAAAAGAACTAAATTTATTGGATAATAGACAATTATTTTCGAAAATTACATTAATATTCTTTTTTAATAACTCACAATACGTAACGGTGGTAAATCATTTATATAACACTAGAGCCAACGAAGCAGCTAACCTATTTTTACCTCGGACTCAAAAAAAATAATTTTAATGTTAAACATTTATTCCAAAATATGTAAAAACTGGATAGCTTCTTGTAATCGAAATATTTTTCATAATATTATTGATCCTTCATAAACTAAAGTCTTTCATTCTGCAATTTTCTAATTTTAGTTAATAATCAATCGGTTGGGTAACGAATTATGTAATATATATTTGTAAATATGTATGTTGTGTGTGTGTATGTAAGTATGATATGTATGTGCATTTGTATGAATATGTGTATACAATACATATATGTCTATATAATATTGTATTTAAGAAGTATCTTCACATATGAAACTAGGATATTATATCTTCACGTTTTTCCTCTGTTTTCAGTAGGATATAGTTTCACCTTAACGTTATTATATATGTATTTAAATCACACTAATAACTGCTCCATTCCTTTGCTGCAACGCCGCCCTTAGAGGGCTTTGCCTTAGAGAGGAACTGCAGTGCAGGATAGGAACGATACCTCTAGACGCCCATAGACAGGTCCAACTAAAGACCTACATGGGTTCTCCTCGCTATATTTATTTACGTATTATGTTGGATACTTCTACTTAAATGTACTTTCTGTATTTGTCGTCAAATTGACTGTGTGTGTATTACTATTAATTAAGAAGATTTATTTTGAAATTGTAGACAAGGGATACAATGACACAACCACCTAATATCGATTATCGAGTGTATTTTATACTAGCGCTAATTCAGGACATTTGAAAATGAATTGTCTCAATTTTTTCAAATGGAGCATCACTCTGTATATTGTTGTATTTTTTAATTGACACGTTAATTTTCTACGATTTTTGTGAATAATATCCTATACCTAAAATCGATATTTCCAGGGATATTTATTTTTACTTTTTCATTAAAAACCGTTAAATTATAATACTTTTTATTTTGAAATGATCTAGTAGCCATGATTTTGATATAAAGTGAGACTAATTGAAAGCTACCTTATTGATTTTTAATTATTAACTATATTGTGATAAAGTATTTATACTTATTTTAAGTTATAAATTAGATTAAAATTCGCACTTTCCAATAATGAATTTTTCGGGAGAAGAAATGGTCGATATGGTTTATGTTCTGGGTGCGAGTGATAAAAATTGTTTGCTATCAACTCGAATTTATAAGGAGCGATATCCGGAAAGAAAACAGCGATTTAAAAATCATTTGAGAGCGTGATGGAATGATTTGACAATACGGGGAAAGTAGAATATGAGAAAATGGGAACCAACAAAAAATGTAGTAAATGAAGAAAACGAAATATCATAATTTTGGGCGTGATTGAAGATCCTCATCGCAGTATAAGAGAATTGACAAGAGAAAACGATATAAGCCGATCTTCAGTCCATCGAATCCTGGAAGAAAACATATTGCATCCCTACCACGTTCAACTAATGTAGAAGCTGATGGATAGGGATTATGAAAACCGAATACAATTTTGTCAATGGGCAAAATAAAAAATAGGACAACAAGGATATTTTTTTTGACATTATTTTGTTTGCCGATGAAGCAACGTTTCATAAAAATGTTAATAATAAGAACCAGTCATGAATAGTAGATTGACTATTGTGGAGACTAGAAATTAATGCATTAGCATCTTTATTATTATATATATTTTGTTGTGTCGTCAGCAAAAAGAAGCGGTCTTGCTGAGGCGGTGTTATATGGCAGATTGTTAATAAAAATGAGAAAGAGAGTTGGGTCCAAGACAGAGCCCTGAGGGACACCAAATTTCACATTAATCGGTTTGGAATTTATGTTCAGAATAATTAACAACTGGAATCTATCCTGGAGATTTACCGATTTAAATATTTTTTTCAGACACAGGTTATCCCATTTAATAATATAATGATAAATAAACACGACAGAAATTAGACAGCCCCCAATTCCAGAATTCAGGGCTTGTGCGGAAGGGGGTTACACATTGAAAAAGCGTGGACATACAATCGTTTTCTCCGACAGTGCTGGAGCCAGGATTCGAACCCGGTGGTGCGATGTCCGTATGATTAATCGCGATTGCCACCTCGCGCCTTAACCCACTCGGCTATCGATCAGAATTTATAGTATAAAAGTGGAAAATTAAATTTTGCTCGCTTTTATTGAGTTGGACTACATTGTTGCGAATTATTTATCTCAAAAATATTGTTTTGTAACATACCAGAAAATGGCACTATCAAAAATAGTACTAGGCCGAAACGTCCCAAAATCGAGTTTTAATTTTTATGATGCACTACACGAAAAGGAAATCTAAAAAATTATAAGGCAATATGCATATAGAGACTATTAAATAAAGGTAATTAATAAAATGATAAAAAATGTGAATTTCAAAATTTCAAAAATTTTTAGTAAGAAGAATTTGAAGTCAAGGAATCTGAAAAAAATCCTTGATATGCATTCTTAAGGTTGTATAGGTCTTGATTTTTCCAGCATTTTCGATGTAACAGGAAGTGCGAAATTAAATAAAAACCAATAATCACATTTTCTTTTGTAACTGCCCCAATGGTAGGGGGTTAAAACTCGGCAGCAATTGTTTACCTGCAGACAGTTAACAAACCGTGTAAACAAAGTCCAATTTGGCATTGGGGCATTTTTCACTATGTTTATGGGGCTACACCCTTTGAATTGAAAGTACCAAAAATGACAGGAAAGAAGATATTTCTTATTTATTCACGTACTCATTTGTTTGTGAGAACAACTTCAATATATAAGACTAATTAGTAATATAATTATGGTTAATAATATAAATGATTGTTAATAATTAGGTGAAATATGGTGTAGTAAATTACAATTTATTTATTATTCG